>CM051838.1:14407500-19207500 GCA_028451465.1 Erethizon dorsatum
AGTGAAAATCTGTGTATCTAGAGTAGTTCCAAGGGAAAAAACATACTAGATGACTTTGTCATTAAAAAGGCATAAAACTCAGAATATCATAAACTGACATTTCGATGTTTTCTATCATGAAAAAAATAAAGACATATTGGTTATTTTAGGATTTCCAATCAGGTGCTAAAGCAATCAGATAGTAGTAAGAGATCACTGGCCTGACTCCACATCTGTCTTTCAACTCCTTGAAGGGACTTGTGTAGCATCCCTCCTGACAGCGAAACTGAGCAGCAGGATCTGGGCGAGACACTGCAGGTGTGGATGCGATGCCTAGGCCCATCTGTCAGCCGACTTTTTTGCTTGGAGGTTTTCTGAATGCTGGTAAACACGGACAGATAATTCTGAAACAATGTGGGTCATTTTCTTAGGGCATAGCAGAAGGAGAGTTTACCTATAAATTAATGATTGAATTAAAAGATATGGGGGAGCTGAAGGTTTTTTCCTCCTATAATACATAATAAACTTATTCTTACATATTAATAAGTTATTAAAATTTAAGATAATTTTGGCCTTCGCCCAAACACTTGATCCCATCACTAATTTGAAATTAGTATAATAGACTTCCTGACTCTGCTTCTTTTCCTGGGGAATGATATAGGAAGATTCTATCCAGTAGGTATGGAATTGTGTGTGCCATACACTGTTCTATGCAGCATATCACAAACTACATAACAAAATCATCACCCACAGGCACCAGGATTCTAACATCGCCAGTATCTCAACTAAGAGACCAGTCACACCACAAACTTCCAACAGCAAGAAGGAAATTTGCGTCAGTCAAAATCACCCCAACAAAAGAGCTGTAGATGTGAGAAAGAAGAAAGCCAGTGAAGGATGCATCAAAGAGGAATTATTTTTCATTCTCAAAGCTATCATGAATAAAATTATGGAGGAAGCCAAAAAGCAAATTTTAAATGCAGCTGGTAGAAAACATAATCCTCAAAGGAAGTTACCTCTCTGCTCCAAGCAGGACAGTCTTGTCAGCAAGAGCTTGCTGGAGATGATGGTTTAATAATCACAATCAAAACGGTTAGTTGAACAAACGAAAAAGGGGCCGGTGATATCGCTCAGCGGCACGGGTGCCTGTTGGCGCGTGAGGTCCTGAGGTCGAACCCCCGGTACCCACAAAAAAAAAAAAAAAAAAAAAAAAAAAAACGGTTAGTTGAAAACGACTAACTGGCATTATGAAAGGAAAGGCAGACGGCAAGGGTGCGTTTTTGATCTCCAGTTCTCCCCATGATGGAATAAACAATATCTTAGATTGAGTTTTCATGGGCTCCAGTAATCTTATTCATTTATTTATGGTCTTCAGTATCTCATTATTATTCTGTACTGATCTACGGCAGGGCTAGAATGGATTCTCCCTTAAATCTAAATTTTTAAACTAATTGCTAAGACTCTTTCTCTTTCTGCCATTGCCTACAAATGTGTTCTTCTTTTACTGTGTTCCCATTGTTGAGATGATCACTGTTGCTAACTTGGTTCTGCACAAATATGTACCAGACAAAAATTTAAAGAAGGATCTGGTTTCCTTTCTCTGCTTTGCATTACAGTGTCCGGGAGGATTATGTAAGACATCCTGGCATTTTTGCAGAAAGACAGCTTGTAAAATGGGGGAAATTTTACCCCTGTGTAAAAATCATTGATTCTATGTTACACTATGAGATAATCATTGTCGTTTCACGTCCACTCTGAGGGAATTGAACTTGGGACCACCATGGTAGGTGCTGTGACACCACATTTATAGAACATGCTTAATTTTGGGAATTCTTGATATAATTATGTGACTTAAAAAGATTAATACATTGTAATAAGAAAATATAAATTGAAATAGGTGAAAGGAATATAGGTGGAATAAAATAGGTGGAATAGGTGGAAGGAAAATAGAATAAGGAATTGAGTAGACCAAGAAGTAAAGTCAGCACAAAACACATCTATGAAATCTCATACATATCAAGTCATGACTGCAAGTGAGGGCCGGAGCTTTCTAGTAGCTAACATGATGCAATTGCAATACCTTTGCCATTCCCAGTTATTTATCCTGGACGTGCTATATACGGGAATGTACAGTGTTTTATTTCATTGAACATTGAACTATAATTATGTTCCATGTTCAGCTCTGAATACCCAATATTAGGCCTATGCTTTCCCTAGCAGAAGAGGAAAACCTAAATAAAAGTGTGAGTGTAATCTTAGGTCAAAATTTGACTGGTGAAAATAATGTCTGAATTATTTTTTTAAAATTCTTTAGCAGAATTAATTGCTTGTAGTCTCAATAAAGATTTTTGTCACCTATCTGTGATCATCACCAACTCAGTGTGTTTTCCCATTCAGACCTTCACAGGAAACTTTCTTTATTAGTTTATTAAATATGATTGCTTGTTTTTTCCCAGTAGTATGTAATAAATCCAGAACTAGCCAATTTGTGTATAGTACCTAGCAGATGCTGAAATTCCCCAACTTTATTATTCCAAATATAACTTCTGATGCATATGCGACATAATAACTATTTGGAAGATTCTTATTTTTAATGTTTATTCATCATAAATATAAAATTAAAGGTATAAAGAAACAAATGAAATAATTTATTGTATGTGCACATATTATCTCCTACAGTCATGAATTTATGATCTTTTTCACTGTAAAATATGTATGATTAAAACGTGGGTAAAAGTATGGAAGAGTAGAAAACAGGTCAGATGATAAGAAAAAGAGAGCAAGGGCCGGTGAGATGGCTCAGCGGCTTAAGCGCCTGCCCGGCAAGCGCGAGGGCCCGAGTTCGACTCCCGGAACCCACATACGAAAAAGGGGCCGGTGATATCGCTCAGCGGCACGGGTGCCTGCTGGCGCGCGAGGTCCTGAGGTCGACCCCCCGGTACCCACAAAAAAAAAAAAAAGAGAGCAAATAAAAAAAGGAAATGTATTGTTTTGCCATTAAAAGTAATACTTTGTTTCTGATTCTTCATCAAAGTCATGAAGCAGTTTCTTTGTTATCAATAATAATTGTATATGCTCCTTTATTTGCAGTAACTTTATTTTGGGATTTTGAATTAAACCACCCATTAAAATATTATTTTAGTTGCTGAGCTTATTAAATCACTTGAAACAAGTTACATAAGGAGACAGGCATGTTTCTTAAGAGATCTGTTCTGAACCAGAAAAATCTACTTCCTTTTAACAAGGTATTCACAAGTTCATTGCCAGATTCCAAAACAATTCTACTGTGTCGCATTCATACAACTGGCCTATAAATGTACCAGTCCAGTTCTGATGCATCAAGCATAAATTTGAGTTCGAAAGTCTCAGTTGGCTGAGTTTTACAGGTGTCCATTTTGTTCTGACTGTGATAAAAGGTGATGTTTGGGCTACATGCTTGTGTTATATTTTGACAGCGTTCCTGATATTCTTTTGTTCTGGTTTAATTTTTAAATCAAGATTATCTTCCTCATTTATTAACACATTGGTTGTGCCATTGTAGCCTGCGTAGTAGCATTGGTCACAGACTGGGTGTTTGCTGCGTGGGTTTCACTCAAGAGCTGTACTTCTTGCCCCACCAATACAGCATGGCATTGGATTTGCCTTAGAGGTGACTTTTAGAAAAGATGAGAGCCTGGGAGGAAACACAAAGAGGAAATCTCAGTGGCGCACACTTCAGAAACAATATCAGTGGTGCTCTTCTCTGATTGAGACGGCAACTTTAGAAGGGATACACTGGGAGAAATAAAGAGAAAGAACATGGCTTCCACCCTCTGGATCAGCTAATAAAACCTGGTGACTGCTGGGATGACAGAGATGGTGTGCAGATTGACCTCACATCCAGCTGAGTTATATCAGTATTTCTGGAGTGGCCATGGAGGGAAAAGGAATGTAAAGGTGACCGTGTAATTTATTATGAAGACTGGAACAATTACGATCATAGAAGAGGACGATAACAAAAATTATACTGAGAAAACATACACCAAGATTTCTTGGCCTGGAAAAACTAGAATTCACAGTCCCCCTAGATAGTGCTGGCCCATTACTTTTTTCAAAAGGTTTGTATCTTAATATAGTCAGCCTAATAAATAAATGTATAATCTGTATAAATCATCAAACCATGAGAAATGTAAGTTCAGGAATACACTGAGGAAATAAAAAAGTCAGTGTAATAATATTAGGGAAAATAATTTAAGTTACCTACAATTGAGGAATAAACTGATATAGAGTGAGAAAGTCTTATTAGTTAAATGAAGATATCCTGGGAGGTAAATAAGGTGAAAGCAAAGTTCTTACTTGTTCTATCTGGGACACCTGTAGTATTAACGCTTTCTGGCCACTAGGGGACAGTTAGCACTTCGCAGGGTGCATTTCACTGCTTATCACCCTGCAGGATGCTAACAGCATCACGGTCCCACGCCCATACAGCACACGCCATAACTGATTATATGATATTGTTGTCTGGTTGCTTCCAATGAGTTACTATAGTCTTTCCTAAGTCAAGAATTCCTTAGATGTATCTGAAATCTTTGACACATCCTGCCAAGACTCTAGCCCAGACATGAATATCATCCTTTCTCACTCTTCCCTTCTCTTCTCTTCTCTTCTCTTCCCTTCTCCTCTCTTCTCTTCTGTCCTCTCCTCTCTTCTCCACTCCCTCTCTCTCCTCTTTAAATAACAGTCTTTTCTGAGGATACCCCTGGGCCTTCTGAAATATTGAATTCTTATCTGAAGAAATAACTTGAGCCCTAGACATAAAATAAAACAATAAAAATAAGTTAAAATGATTGCATTCCTATTAGGTACAAGGCACTACGTTTTATACTTACGTATATATTTGTTTCCAGTTAGTTTTTTCCAAAAAAATGTTATTTTTATAATATTAGAAGTGAAAAAACAGATTAAATTACTAATTAGTATGGAAGGGGCAAAGCTGAAACTTGACACATTATCCTAAATTCATGTACTTTCCCTTGTCCCACAAGGGTTAGAACAAAAAGCAAATTATCATCAAGTTCTAGTCTTTGATGTCCACAAACCCTAGTTTCCAAGCAAGAATTTCCCCTTCCTCAAACAGGAATTCTCACTCTGGCAGATTTTTGTATTTGCTTTGGACCTGGCACAGAAAATCTTGCCCCATGTTATCTGTGTCATGAACTCCCTCATCCTGCAATGTCATCTTCTAAATGGGGCTGCAGGGAGTGCAATAGTTTGGATGTGGAAGATCCCCCAAAAGACCACATGTTAAAGACTTGGTCCCCATCCCACAGCACTGTTGGGAGGTGGTAGAAATTTAAGAGGTGGAGTCCAGTGGGAAGTCTTAGGTCGTAGAGGAGGTGGCCTTGAAAGGGATTGTGACACTTTGGTCTCTTCCTCTCCTTCCACTTCCTTCCCATGAGCTTTTCTTCTGCCACATGCTCCCTCAATGATGTGCTGCTTTGCCACAGGCCCAAAACCAACAGGACCAACCAACCATGGACTGAAATCTTCAAAACTGTAAGTCAAAATAGATCTTTTCTCTTTATGAGTAGATTATCTCAGATTTTCGTTACGGTAATGGAAAACTGGTTAAAACAGAAATCCAACCTGAAGATAATCTCACCCTCCTCAGACATGGAGGTTCATTCCAAGGCTTCAGGGGCAGGCAGAGATTCAACACCCTCAATAATCTTTATCAGTACTCACCCTCTGACATGATCTGATACAGATTATGGACATTTTGTCCTGTTACTTTTAATTGTACTATTAAAGTTTTTAAAGTATATTTTTAAAGTATTTTTAAAGTTGTAAGTTTAAAGTTTTTAAATCGTATTTTAAAGTTTTAAAGTTTATACAGCCTTGCCAGGGATATAGCTCAGCGGCACAAGCGCCTGCCTGGCAAGTGCAAGGTCCTGAGTTGGACTCCCAGAACCAAACAAAAAAAGTTTATACAGCCTTTATAGAAAATGGTGTGTGTGTGTGTGTGTGTGTGTGTGTGTGTGTGCATACAGGTTCAAGGCCACACCCATTGCTGCCACCTGGCTACCACTAGGCCTATGCAGAAATTCTTGAGCAAGCTCATCTGCTACCTTCAATTATTGTCACTGCTATCCTACTCCTTATTTACATCATATTGTGATATTTTAATAATTTTAAACTGAGTGTTATGAAAAAACAAAGCCATATCTTATTTAACTCTGAATTTTTAATCCTGAGCACACTTACTGGCACATAGTGACCAAGATATAGTAAAAAAAAAAATCTTCCAGATATTACTTGAGTGCCATTTCATTTCTGGTGGATAATCCAGAGCCTTCTCAAAATTGCCACAGAGGCCTCTAGCTACAATTGCTTCTTGAAAATACTGGCCTATAACAAATTTTTCTCTTTCCTATATTGAGCAGCTGCTCCTTTGTTTTTGCTCTAAGATTGACCTAAATAGTCTTTTCAGAGAAGTTTTATGTCAAAGCAGCACAGACACAAACAGTTAAAACAGAATATTAGACATCCCCAGGCAAAGAAGTCCTTCAGCAATGCTGCCATGTCTCCTGGCCATCACTTCTCTCATCTGTCGTATTCTCTCCATTCCTCGGGGTCTGTTCATTTCTATAGAGGTGCAGTTGATCTATTTATTTTGTTTCTTTTCTTTTACTATTCCAGATGCTGAGGTATTACCTTCCATCCCAAGAGTCTTACAGAATGATTTTCAGAAATTCTAGTCATTACTAATTCCTTAAGATAACATAGAATGTTTAATCTCACAATGGATGGCAGAAAAAAAAAAGAAGAGAGGGAGAGCAGAAGGGAGGAAGGAAATTCCCTGAGGGGCCTCTCTCTCTCTCTCCCCCCTCTCTTTCTGTCCCCTCAGCTTAATGATGTATTACTAACAAAATAAAGAGCATATGTGTAATATATTTAAAATGCGCAATTGGATGTTTTGAAAATTTCATACACCTGTGAAAACATCATCACAATCAATGCAATCAAAATATCCATCAACCAACATTTCCTGCAGCCCCTTTTATAAACCCATCGGATGCACTGCATCCTTTACTCCTTGCCCCAGCCTCAAGAAATCACTCATCCATTTTCTGTCACTATAGATTTGCTTGTATTTCCTAGAATTTCACATAAGTGAGACCATACAGTGTTTACTCATTTTGTCTTGGTCTTCAGTCACCATTATGTAGAAATACATCAGGTTTAAGTGAATATTAATAGTCTAGTATTTGCCTCGGCTGTGAAATTCCACTGTATGGATATTCCAAGATGCATCTGTCTATGCAACTATTCACAAATATTTTGGTTGTTTCCAGTTTGGGACTATTAGAAATAAAACTGCTAAGTATAGTTATGTATGATTTATGGAATGTGTTCATTTTTTTCTTAAGTAAATAGGTAAAAGTGGAATGTCTTTATCATGTAATAGGTATATATTCAATTTTTAAAGAGATCATCAAAGTGGCTATAAAATTTTACATGGCCACCAGCAGCATATGGCTGTTTCATTTTCTCTGCATCTTTTTCTACACTGAGTATGGTCAGCTTCTGAATTTTAGCCATCATAATGGTATGCAGTTGCACTTGGAGCGCTCTTAACTTGCAGCTCGGTAATGATTAACGTGGTTGACATCTCTTCGTATGCTTATAACATATTTTCGTATTCTTATATGGCATCCACATATCTTGTCTGGTGAACTATCCATTCAGATCTTTTGTGCAATTTGTATTGAGGTGTTTGTTTTCATCTTACTGCACTTTTAGATTACTTTATTACATTAGGTACAATTCTTCAACAGATAAAAGCTTTGAAAATATTTCTGTCATTTTCTATGGATCGTTGTTTTATTTGCTTAGTATCTTTTGAAGGACAGAGTTTTTAATGTTAATAAAATGTAAATTATCGATTTGTTCAGTTTGTTTTTTATGGATTTTTTTTACATATCCAAGAGGTCTTCACCTAACTCAGTGTCACAGAAAGTTTCTTCTCTGTCTTCTTCCCAAAGTTTTAATATTTTAGATCTATATTTAATTCTATTGTCTTCATTTGAGTTATATTTTATAGATGGTGATAGGTATAGAGCAAAGCTCGTGGTCTTGGTATATGAATATCCAATTTTTCTAGCACCACTTGGTGAAAAGAATATATTTTCTTCATTGAATTTCCTTTTATTATTGTCAAAAATCACTTATCCATTTACTCTCCAATCTGTTCCATTACTGTAGTGTCTCTCTTGATGCCAATACCACACTGTCTTAATTGTTGTACATTTATAAATCTCAAAATCAGAAAATTTTAGACTATTAAGTTTGTTCCTTTTTTTATTTGTTTTTTAGGCAGGGCCTCGCCATGTAGTTCAGGCTGGCCTTGAATTCACTATGTAGCCCAGGCTGGCCTCAAACTTGCAGTGATCCTCCTGCCTTAGCTTCCCAAATGCTGGGATTACAGGTGGGAATAAATGATGGGATTACACCACCACGCTTGGAAGTTTGTTCTTTTTTAAATTTATTCTGGCTAATCTGAGTTTTTTGGATTTTCCTATAAATATAAAAATCAGCTTGTCAATTTCTACCAAGAAAAAAAAGTGTGGAAGAGATTGATTGGAATTACATTGAATCTATAGATTAATTTTGGTGAGATTAATATCCAATCCATATTAAGACTTTTCACTTTAGTTTTCAGTACACAAGTCTTTCATGTTTTGTTTTCATGTATGTTTTGTTAGATTTATCCCTACACTATACTTTTTCATGATATAGCATAAGTAATATTTAATTTTTTTATTTTTAAGAGCATCGTTTAATATATGCAAATACCTGTATATCTCAAAACCTTGAAAAATTCATTTAATATTGAGGTTTCTTATAGATTGCATATGACTTTATTTTCTACATAAATAATCATGTAGAAATGCAAAGTAAAAGAGTTTTAATTCTTCCTTTCTGATCTGCATGACTTTTTTCTTTTCTTCAGCACTCTGGCTTGCCTCTCCAGTTCAATGCTAAATATGAGTGGCGATAGTGGGCAGCTTATCTTGTTCCTAACTTAGCATTTAGAGTATCACCATTGAGTATAGTTTTAGCTTTAGTGTTAGCTATATATAGCTCACAGTATAGTGTTAGTGGTGAGTTTTTGTAGATTCTTTTATCAGCTGAAATATATGTCTTAATCTTGGTTTCCTTAGAGTTTGCTGGAGTTTTTTATTTGTTTATTTGTTTACTTGATCAAATACGGATGTTGGATTTTTTTTTCGAATAATCTTTCTGCATCATGTGAGGTGATCATAAGGAATTTTTCTTTGAAATTTCAAATATTAAACCAACCTTGCCTTCCAGAACCCAATTCTTCTTAATCATGATGTATCATATATAGATTTGATTTCTTAATTTTATTTAGAATATTTATATCAATGCTCATGAAGAATATTGATCTATAGATTTCTTTTCTAGTATTTTCTTTCAGAATATAGTATCTCCTAATTTTGGATTCATAAAATGAGTTGGGAGCAATCCTTCCACTTCAGGGGAAAAACTACACAAGGGGAAGGGGAAAAGACAATATTCTCATTTTTGAACCTGAGTAAATTGAATTCTTCACATTTGAAGCTGTCATTTTACATCCTCCTTTTATTCGCACATTTTCCGTAGGTTATGCTCTCCAGAATCTTGGCTAGATTTATGCTCCTTGTCTTGAACAATGACCAACATTTCTTCTCCTTCTTAAATTAGGACTCAGCAAACACAACCCCAGAAACAAATTATTACTGCAATAAACAATAGGACTTGCATATCCCCTTAGTATCACCATTTAACTTTTATTAATTCAGTCAAAAATCACAAGCTAAACAATTCTCGAACCATCACTACCATAAAAACATGTCATTGTGTCATAGTCAGAACTCAAGACATCACCAAAGCCAAGAGCTTTGTCCTTCTACCATTGAAAGTAAACTTTGGCTTTTCCCATAAGCAAGGATTTCTCTTTTTAAGATAAAAACAAAGAAAACTCTAAAGAGTGAAAATGTCTCACCTTTTGCTAGTGACTCTAAAACAATAAGTAAAAAGTTGTGTAGACAAGAAGGCCTTCTGTTAAGAGGTGTTTCAAGATGGGCTTTGTTAGTGGCCAAAGAAGACAAATTAATGGCCAAAGACCAGATCTAGAAATCATGTGAAATGTATGGATTTTGGGACCACTGCTGATGATACCAACAAAATAGCTCATCTCTCCTGTTCATAAAAGACATCTGACTTTAACAGATAAAAAAATATTACTCGTACTTTGTTCTATGTGAATTTAAAAATGACTGACCTGATATGAACAGAAGCTCTTATATTAGTGTCCCAAAAGTAGTAAGCACAACTTGAGGTGACTGGAATAACCTGCCTCTCAATGATGGTCCTTTATTACACTGTGACAGGCAGAAACTAAGACAAGAGATTCATGGGTTAACTTTGCCTGAAGTATATTGAGTCTTGGTAGAGAGTGAACTTTAAAGAAATTTAGCAGGATGATTGGTAAATACTAGAGAATGTATAAGTGTTTGTTCCATTGATTAGTAAACAAGTAAGTAAATATCTGTATACACAACTCAACAGCAAACAAGACAAAACAAAACCCCATAAAAATAGTCAAAGGACCATAGGTAAATGAACCAATGGACCATAGGGCATTTTTACTAAAAAGACATAAATAACCAAAAGGTATATGAAAGGTGTCCAGCATCACTAATCATCAGAGAAATGCAAATTAAGATCAAGATGAAATATCACCCATAGCTGTTAAGATGATTATTATGAAAAAGACAAAAGATAACTGCATCATTCAGTGTTTACTAGAGAATCAGATATAAAAATATATAATATTTACTAATATATAAGCATTTACAAGATTGGTTTACAAAGGTTACCAGTAGAGTAAGGTGTGGAAGAGTGCAAAAGGGCCATTTGTGTGCTGGAGATCCGAAGAATCCAATCAAAGTCCTGGGGCTCACGGTAGTGTCCCGTGCAAGTCCGAATCAGGAGGCCAAAGAGTCTGTGCTAGAAGACAGGAGAAGATGCCCAAGGTGAATGTGAAGACCGGAGCCCTCTGAAGAAACAGAACCAAGCCTTCCTTCTTTGTTTCCCTTTTGGGTCTTCTGTCTGCAATAAATCCCTTCAGCCACAGCCAGAACTATGGTGATCCAATTTAGTTGGGCATTTCTTACTCAACTTGATGCCGTCAGTTAACTATCATGACAACTACCGTTGGCACGGATGCAGAGGAAAGGGGGTTCTTGTACAGTTAGTGAGGATGTAAACTGGTATAGCCATAGTGGAAAACAGTATAGAAATTCTTTAAAAAAAATTAAGATAGAACTATCATAAGACCTAGAAATCTCACCACTGCATATAAATTGAAAAGCAGTAAGATCTGTGTCTTGGAGACTTCCGTATCTCTCCCTACGTTCACCACAATATTATTTACAATAGCCAAAGTATGAAATCAATTTAAGTGTACACCAGCAGGTGAACTAAGCTAAAAACTGGAAAATCAATCTATATGCCTATTATTTATCTATCTATTGATTGATTGATCATGGAATATTATTTTGCCATAAGTGGCTGGAGAGTAGATAGGAGGAAAAACAGAGGATATTCAATACTGATAGACTGTGAGCCAGCCCCAAGAGCAATGAACTCTGAAAAGTAGTTGCCAAAGGAAGAGGCTACATGCCGCAAGCTGCAAGAGGTGATTCTAAATAATTTTAGAGTACTGAATTATCAATCATGGGAGGAAACATTTCTGAAATGGTATTATCTAGAGCAAACACACACCAAAATTTTAAGAGTATGGCTCTTCTAAATAGTGTGTGACCTCAGATTTTCCTAGACCAGTTTTCAAGTAGGTCAGCGGGGAGGATTTGTTATCCTTCCCTTCATGACAGCCAGGAGATGGTGCAGATCGGTAAAAGGAACTTTTTAAAACAAGGGCCTGACTTTAAAAAAAGAGCTTGAGTTAATTTAAGGTGAACTAGTTTTGGTTTTTGTTGTTTTTGCTGTTTTGTTTTGGAGGTTTGTGTTTATTTGTTTGTTTGTTTGTTTTTGTGGTACTGGGGATTGAACCCAAGTCCACTGAGCTACAATCCTTGCCTTTTTAAATATTTTATTTTAAGATGGAATCTCACTATGTCACTAATTTGCCAAGGCTGGGCTTGAACTTGGGATCCTCTTACCTCAGCTTCCCAGAGTGCTGAGATTACAGGCATGGACCGCCTTACCTGGCTTGGACTCTTTTTAAACTGTAAACAAAAATAGTAATAAGTATTCTCAAAACTTAATTTCTTCAGCCAATGCTAAAACGAAAATTATGTTTTTTAAAATGGGAGGGGAAGGGGGGTTGAAGGGAGGGGAGGGGAATGAGAGAAAAAAAAGAATCAAGTTATATCATGTACAGGTACAAATTCCCTATAATTAATTTAATCATGATGTATAACTAAAATGTACTAATAAACTTAATAAAAATTTTTTAAAAGTAAAAAAAAAGAAACTTCTGAACTAAAAAAAAAAAAACACAAGCAGCTACTGTACTAGTAACCAAAACCAAACAGTGTCCTTGAGGCAAATTTACTTTATGATTTCATAGCAGACAGGCAGTGGCCTCTAATCTTTCAGTTCATGCCTTTCCCCTTTTGCTCATGTTAGTCTAGTGATAAATGATGTAGAATTTCTCAGAGAGAGAGAGAGAAAATTATACCCAATATAAAAAGTGGTTGAAAAAGCTGATTACAGAGTCATTAGCCCCTGTGGGCTCATTTTATTGCTATAAAGTCATCATTCAAGTAGACATATATTTAGCTTCTGTGGCCTTCATTTATGGTAAGCAAAATAACCTCAGACCAAAAAAAAAAGGGAGCCCAAATTCAAACTTCCTATTTTTAGTGATGTGACAGCCAATTTGCTAAATTAGAAAAGCCCAAAGCAGAAGCAAAGCAATGTCATCGGCTTGTGTCCCTGCGTGTACTGTGTGCTGAGGGCACATCTGGGGACAGGTTTAATCCCAGATCACATAGTCTATGAGAGACACATAAAATCCAACACGTGGCCAGAAGGCAGTAGGAAGCATGGTGAGGAACTGACATGTCTTGATGTATGACAAGTAGTCGAAGGAAATGGACATACTGAGCCTAGAAAACAGAGACCAATTAAAAAAAAAATCCTTTTTAGAGCTGGCAACAGCAAATAGATTTATTCTCTACTTAGTTCAAACAATTTATGGACGAACATTTTCAATCCATGGTAAAATATTCATTCAATAAATATTTATTAAGAAAATATAATCTCTCTGTGATAGTGGTAGGTTCTAATAGTCAAAGTAAAATTGATTACCAAGCATGGTGATCTTAAAAACCGTGAGCTCCGTATCACCGGTGGGTTTGTAATCAGGCACTGGGTGACGAGCTGCCAGTGGTACTAGAGAAGGAGAGCAATCTTCCTCCGAATCACACTCTCCAACTTTAATGTGCAGAAGAATCACCTGAGAAGCTTGCTAAATTGAAGGTTCCCATTCCACAAGTCTGGGCAGAGGCCTGAGATGCAGCATCAGCAAGCAATTTGGTGACGGCTGCCCTGTGGGCCACACTTTGTTCAGCAAAGTACAAAGATGTCCTCCTCTCCGGCACGCCAGGATTTTAGTGGGAATTCACATTCCTATTTTGTGTCAACCTCTTCCCTTGCAGATAAAGAAGCAAAATGAGAAGACAGTTGCTTGTTGTATATTTGTCAGCGAAAGAGTTGGAGCTTGGAGCTGACTTGGAGTTTGGCTCCATGTCCCACTTACCACTATACTCAGAGGAAGCGCATGAGTTGGCTTGCTCAACCTGTTGATATAAACTGCAAGCCCAGTGGAAAGTAGCAGGATAACAAGATGCTGTCCTCATTCGAAGTCTTAGTTTGAGCTCCTCTCCTTGACCTTCTTTCAGATATAATCCCACTTTGTCAAAACCTTTCCTCTAGCTCATTACCCAAGCATGATTTTGTTTTGTTCTTTATATTTGACTTTCAGTTCAACCTTAGTATATTTCAGCAATCATTTTTGTGTTTTCCCTATTACTTTTACCTCCTAAGAGAACCCAGGACTCTCAGTAAATATTCTTGCTGTGACCTTAAACTCAGACTCAATTTTCATGACATTGTTTTCTGCCACCAAGTTTTTCCTGGCCTAAGTGGAGATTAGACAAATTGAGTCTATAGAGATAAATTTGCCATGTCAGGGGAACCAGAATACTTTCACATTTCCAGAAATTATTAGATAGGTAGAGTTCATCCAATTTAATTTCCAAACATGAGCTATTTTTCTTCTTTAGGTAAACACTAGAGGAGAAGGTTGATTAAATTGGTATTAGAGAGTCACCTGATAATAATAGTTCCATTCTCTGGAAATACTAGGATGCTTCTCCTGAAAGTAATCTATTTATAAGTAGAGAGTCTTCTATGATTTGAATCTTGAATTACCCGAAGGCCCATGTCTCATAGGCTTTGTCTCCAAGAAGGCACTAGTGGGAGGTGGTAGAAATCTTAATAGGCGGGGTCTAGTGAGAGGCTTCGGGTCATTAGGAGCCTGCCCAGTCTCTTCTTTCTTTTACTTCCTTCTTTTGCTCCCCTGAGATAAGCAGTTCTGCTCTACCATATGATCCCACCATAATGTGCTGCCTCGCTCCAGCCCCAAACAACAGGGCCGACCAGACACGGACAGGAGCATCTAAAACCAGGATCCAAAGTAAGCTCTTCTATTTTTTAGTTGATTACTTCAAGTATTTGTTATAGTAATGGAAACCTCACTAAGATAGGCACATATTCCATTTCACAGGCAAAAGCTCCGAATGATTCCTTCTATCAAACATCCATCCCTAGGCGTTCCTATATGGTTTTGATAAATTTGACTGCTAAGATAAATAAATTGGAAAGAAAACACTAGGAAACATAAAATCATTGAAAGAATGTGAAATGGTTTGAATAAAAATTGATAATTTTGGCACATTTTCAACAATGCTATTCAATTTTACAATACATACTCAAATATAGCAAATATAGAGAAAGATAGCCATGCTATCTCATATTTATGTCCAACATCAAAGAATTCAATAGAAATTCAATAGAAGACAATAACCAACAACCTTACATATTCTATTAATTTGCCACATACAAGACTTGCTTTTCAGAAAAATTGTAAATTTCTTATAGGCAGGAATTATATCTTTTTATTTTACATTTTCCTCAGTGCGGGATACCTACTAGAGACTTAAAGAATGCTTGCTGTTTGCCAGTATTATACTAAATGGCCAAAAACTGAAAGCTTTCCCTCTAAAATCAGGAACAAGACAAGGATGTCCACTGTCCCCACTCTTATTCAACATAGTTCTGGAAACTTTAGCCAGAGCAATTAGACAAGAGAAAGAAATAAAAGGAATAATGATTGGAAAGGAAGAAGTTAAATTATCATTATTTGCAGATGACATGATACTCTACACAGAAGACCCCAAAAACTCCACTAAAAAACTGCTAGATTTAATAAGCAAATTCAGTAGTGTAGCTGGATACAAAGTCAATACTCAAAAGTCAATAGCCTTCCTGTATACAAATAACAAACTTACTGAAAGAGAAATTAGGGAAACAATACCTTTCACAATAACATCCAAAAAAATGAAATACCTAGGAATCAACCTCACAAAGGATGTAAAAGACCTCTATACTGAAAACTACAGTACTCTGAAAAAGGAGATTGAAGAGGATATCAGAAAATGGAAAGATATCCCTTGCTCCTGGATAGGAAGAACCAATATAGTGAAAAATGGCCATACTCCCAAAATTGTTATACAGATTTAATGCAATTCCAATCAAAATTCCAACAGCATATCTCACAGAATTAGAGAAAACAATCCTAAAATTCATTTGGAATCAGAAGAGACCTAGAATAGCAAAGGCAATTCTGGGCAACAAACGCAAGGCAGGGGGCATCACAATCCCTGACTTGAAATTATACTATAAAGCTACTGTGATAAAAACAGTGTGGTACTGGCAAAAAAAACAGACCTGAAGATCAATGGAACAGATTAGAAGATGCTGAAACAACCCCAGACATACTAAGCCACCTTATCTTTGACAAAGGTGCCAAACACATTTGCTGGAAGAAAGATAGCCTCTTTAATAAATGGTGCTGGAAAAACTGGCTCTACACATGCCGAAGATTAAAACTAGACCTATATCTTTCACCATGCACTAAACTAAATTCAAAATGGATCAGAGATCTAAATATTAAAACAGAAACATTAAATCTGCTGGAAGGTAGGATAGGTAAAACCCTTGGAGACTTTTGTGTAGGCAAAGACTTTATGAATAAAAACTCAACCGCACAGGAACTATCCCAAAGAATCAATAACTGGGATCTCATCTTATTAAAAAGCTTTTGCACAGCAAGAGAAACCACCAACAGAGTGAAGAGACAACCCACAATGTGGGAAAAAATGTTTGCCAGCCGTTCCTCAGACAAAGGATTACTATCGAGAACATATAAAGAACTCAAAAAAATCAGACCTCCCAAATTTAAAGACCCACTCCAAAAATGGGCATCTGAGATGAATACACATTTCTCAGATGAAGAAATACTAATGGCAAATAAATATACAAAAAAATGTGCAACATCACTAGTCATTCGAGAGATGCAAATTAAAACAACACTGAGATACCATCTCACCCCAGAAAGAATGGCTACTATAAAGAAATCAACTAATAACAAATGCTGGAGGGGCTGTGGGGAAAAAGGAACCCTTCTTCACTGTTGGTGGGAGTGTCGACTGGTACAGCCACTGTGGAAGTCAGTGTGGAGATTCCTCAAAAAACTAGGGTTGGAGGTCCCATTTGACCCAGCTATTCCCCTTCTGGGCATCTTCCCAGAAGAATTAAAAACATCGTACCACAGTGATACATGTTCACCCATGTTTATAGCAGCACAATTTGTAATAGCCAGATCTTGGAAACAACCCAAATGCCCATCAACTGAAGAATGGATAAGAAAGATGTGGTATTTTTATACAATGGAGTACTATTCAGCCATAAAGAAGGATAAACTGGAGACTTTTATAGGTAAATGGATGCAACTCGAGAAAATACTCATAAGTGAAATAAACCAGAAGCACATGTGTAAGCATCATATTGTCTCTCTAGTATGAGAAACTGAAAGAGTAAATAAGATCCAAAATGTACAATAGACATGGTGAATCAAAAAGAAACTGGTCAAAAGGAAAGAGAGACTGGAATAGGGAAAAGAAAGAAGGGAAAGGGAAAAAAATTGTATATATATATATAAGATGGTTAAGATAGATACACTACCAATTTTACTTAGTTCATTGAAGAGTAAGGTTTGTGCCAATAATGTTTGGACAATTGAATGCTAATGTCTGGTATCCTGAATAACTAACTTAAAGATAGTAATACGTAATGTATTAACCATTGTTACCCTCCTATTATGTTGTTTTGAAAATTTGTTCTTCTTTTGATTTGTTTTGTTTTTTCTTCTCTTTAAAATAAAAAAAAGAATGCTTGCTGTTTGATTATTACAGAAGTTACAATATTTTATTAGTAAGAGTTGTCATATGTACTTTCTATTTGTTAAGAAGTGAAGTTGTAATTTGTACTAAGGAGGCAGGAAAATTGAGACTATGCCCTATCTTTTGGACTGCTCTTTTGAATTCTAGAAAGAAGAGCGTGGCAGAAATGCTTGGGCTAGGCATGTGCAACCTCTGCCTGTCCACTAGAGGGAGCTAGAGGAAGGCACCTAGGCAGGGCCTTTAGGGGCTCTCACTTCACATTAACCCTGGTAGCCCACTGTTTTGAAACTATAATCCCTACCTGAATTTAACAAAACAGGGTGAGGGCAATTTGTTCCTAAGATTCTCAAGAAGAAAGATGTGTGTTTTATGTACCATTTTTGTGTGGTGATCATTTGAAATACGTCAAAACCTGTGAGAAAATCAAGTGCTGTGTGCCTTCTTTTTTCTCTTTCAAAAACCAAGTTGTGTTTCTCTCTTACCTACCTTCCTCTCCTCTGACTCTTCAGTCCTCATTGACACGCCTGTGCCAGTATGTGGGCTCTGGACTCTGCAACAGCTAATTTTATGAGTCAAGTTTACTGGGCCATGATACCCAAATATTTGGCCAAACATCTGGGTGTTTCCGTGAGAGTATTTTGGATGCAATTTATATTTAGTTTGCTGAACTCTGAGTAAGCAGGTTGCCTTCTATAATGTGGGTGAATCTCATCTAATCAGTTGAAGGGCTAGGTGGATCAAAAGACTGATCTCTCAAGAGCAAAAGAGAATTCTCTAGCAGATGCCCCCAGACATGAACTGCACTACTGACTCTTGATGGGTCTCCAGGGCCATCTTAGAGATTTGGAGAGAGATGATATAGAGATAGAGATAGAGAGAGAGATGATAGAGATAAAGAGAGAGAGAGATAGAGATAGAGAGAGAGATATGAATTGGTCCTCTCTCACATGGCCATAAAACACTAAGGGAAACACACCATGACATAGAAGACACCGTCATAAAAATTTCTGCCCCATTTTCCCAAAAGACTTCAGCCCAGTGCAAATGAAGGAAGTAGGTGGATAAACTGTAGTTTTCTGTTTCTCTGACAGAGAAATTCTCAAACAAACCTCTGTAGTACACAAGTTAAACTTTCACTTCATCCAACTGCTAGAACGTAAAGGCTGTTCTGTTGAAGTTTCTGAGAAATAATATACTGAAGGACAAGGCACTCAGTTGATAACAGTGTCACAGAAAACAGGAACCTTAGAGCTCTTAAAATAAAAAAAGATGCAGGCTGAGAATGTAACTCAGAGGTAGCGCACTTGACTATTTAGCATGTGTGAGGCCCTGGGTTCCACTCCCAGAATAGGGGTGTGGTGGGTGGATAGAAGAGTAATCAAATGTAAGGAAAACCTAAAACTAACTCACAGGTTAAGTCAGGAGCAATGGGAGCTACAGCATCTTGCCTAAGAATCCTAGAAATCCAATGATGAATCTCACAGTATTCTGCTTTTTTTTTTTTTTTTTGTGGGTTACCGGGGGTCGACCTCAGGACCTCACGCTCCAACAGGCACCCGTGCCGCTGAGCGATATCACGGGCCCCTTTTTCATATGTGGGATCCGGGAGTCAAACTCGGGCCCTACGCGCTTGCAAGGCAGGCGCTTACGCCACTGAGCCATCTCACCTGCCCAGTATTCTGCTTAAAAATGTGGTGTTTGTTTGTTTGCTTGATTTTAACTTGATTGCTATCCAGCACTAAATAGCAAGGCCTGTAAGGGCAGTATTTTTTCATACTTATAGGCTATAGATTCAGGCTTTTTTCCAGTTAGTCATACTGTCTGAAAGCCATTTTTTTCTCAAGGAAGAGTCATTATTAAGAAAATCAGCAATGGAGAAAAGCTGAAATCTCAAACATTCCTGGTTTTCTATAAACAATATATTGAATGATTTCCTCCACTAACATGGAAGCCTCCCCATAGTGCTTTTGGTGGATCTGGGAATGATTATCACTAAGTATGTTTCATTTCAGTTTTAAAAACCATGAAATCCTTAGCCTATTACTAAACTTTGAATTCCTTTATAGTTCAATACATCTGTGATTATCTCTGAACAGGAAAAGAAGAAGGAAACGTATTGTAAACTCCAGCTTACGTTCCCAAGCATTCTTAAAACTCATCCCAATGCATCTTCTTCCCCTCCCCCACTCCCCTTTTTTAGTTTGTCTCCCAAACAATGATAAGCCCAAGGTTACATACTAGCTACAGTTTTCAAATCAATATTACCTTATATCACCATCGCTTAGCAGTTTAGGGCTTTGCGGCTAGCTACCATGACAATAGATGCACAGCCTGGAACCAGTTTTAGTTAATTAGAGTCAATCAATCCAAACTTTGCTAACTTACTCATGTGAAACAATAGTATAATGAAC
The DNA here is from genome assembly GCA_028451465.1 of Erethizon dorsatum. Classification (NCBI taxonomy): domain Eukaryota; kingdom Metazoa; phylum Chordata; class Mammalia; order Rodentia; family Erethizontidae; genus Erethizon; species Erethizon dorsatum. The sequence continues at coordinate 14,427,491 of CM051838.1, forward strand.
CAAAGTCGGTGAGATGATTGGGAAATACAAATTATTGCACCCTGATAAATTAAATGTGACTATTACAAAATCTTCTTTCTAAATGAATACTCAAGAAGGGGATATATGGGTATTTAATATAATTAAGAATACAGGGGAAATAAACTTAAAGAAGCTATTAAAGGACCCTCTTTTTTTAAGGAGAAAAACATTCAGAGGTTGTATAATGGGATGAGCTGGCTGCATCTTTATAAGTATTCATTTGGGAAAATATCTTCCCGTCGATTTTGCATGGGTTATGGGTGGGAAGGGCAGCAAGTGGGACATGAACACTTATAGGAACCAGAACCACAGTGTTCGGATGAGGCAGGCAGGAAAAGAGGAAAAGAGAAGAGAGAGATGAGCCCAACCTCCCATACCTGCGCGGACAGTCTACAGCGTGGGTGTATGTAAATAACATGCCAGTACTTTGACTATCTACAAAATTAAATGAAAGCATTTCCCCAGAATTCTGACAAATCCAATCTGCTTTTCATGGCTTGTGTCTAAATGTCCCCCCCCACCCAAGCTTTATGCGGTCATAGGTGGGCTTTTCCAGAGGTGGTTGGATCTAGAGTGTGTGCCACTGGGGTTGATTCATGGTGCAGTGCTAGGATTCAGGGTGCTGGGATTAAGCAGTGTGATTACTAAATTAGTCCACTGATTGGTTTGGCACCTGCCCTAAGCTGGGTAGCATACATAGAATATAAAAGAGGTACCAAGAAGCTGCTATTGTAGCTAGTGTCTGGTCACTTGCTTGCTTGCTTTTGCTGTCTTCTGCCCACCATGAACTGTTTCTCCTCTGCAATGCCCTCTGCCAGGCCACCCTGCCCTGGAGCCAGCCAACTATGAATTGAAACCTCTGCAAACTGTGAGCTAAATAAACTTTTCCTCCTTTAACTGGTGGATGTTGGTTATTTTGTATCAGCAACAAGAAAAGTAACTAAGATAGTGCTCTATCATCAGCAATTTTGGCACAAGGGCTGTTGTAGACTAAGTAAAACAAACAGCAATTTACACATGTAGTTTACATAACAAAATAAACCTGAGATTCAACCTCCCATCTGCCAAACCTTGCTGTTGTTTTATCCCAAGGTAACATGCAAATCCTATCAAAATTAATACTTTGGGTTAAAAAAATACTGTATTGGTGTCATGTAGTTAGTTGGGAGATAAGGAAGATTATGCAATGCAAATTGTACAATGTTAAAAGAGAGAATTACAAAACAAATCTAGATTTTGTAACTAGCTCTTAATTGGCTTTTACTTGCAATGGTAGAATCAGTCAGTAATCTAGACCAATGATGCTCCATAATGCTCTGTCCCACCACAACTGCAGGTTATATTTATAGATTGAACAAAAAAAGTGACACACAGAAAACAGACATGAGGTGCGGAGATGATGGATTTACTTTGCATTCACCTTATTTGAACCTGGTTTGAAAAGTTAGCTGCCTGTGGTTGGCTGAAGCTCGATTGCTGTGATTGGCTGAGACTAGAATGCATGTAGCAAGGGTAGGTTAAAGTCTGTTTATGCATCAAGTTGAGTTATAGTTTGCTCTGTATGGAGAAAACCTTAGGCCAAACTTAGTATATGTATGGAGGCAGCTTTAGGCCAAACTTAATTCGACTTAACAGAAAGCACTAGGTATCCTTTTTTGGGAAGGAACTGGTGAGAAGGGAAAATGTACTGGGTAAGGAAGAGAAGAGTAAGAAAAAGAATTAAAAAAATGAGAAGTGTAAGTTTAAAACTAGGCTCTCCTTTTCCAACATAGGCTAAAATCAGTCTTATCACTAGCTATTGCCAGTGAAACATCTCTCCTAAAAAAATCTTTGGGACAGGCAAGGTTGACAGAGCTCTGAGCCAGAGTTAGGAGACTTGTGTCAGGGGGGTGGTCCTCTCCAGCCAGTTTGATGATCTTCTTATCCTATTTCCTTAATTGTAAAATGAAGTATGAAGGGAGATGATTACCAAAGAAGCTCCCACTCATGGGCCGGTGAGATGGCTCAGTGGCGTAAGCACCTGCCTTGCAAGCGCGAGGGCCCGAGTTCGACTCCCGGATCCCACATACAAAAAAGGGGCCGGTGATATCGCTCAGCGGCACGGGTGCCTGTTGGCGCACGAGGTCCTGAGGTCAACCCCCCGGTACCCACAAAAAAAAAAAAAAAAGAAGCTCCCACTCAAATTATTCCAACTGGAGGTGCAATTTCAGGAATAGTTTTCAAAAACTTACTATAGTGACACAGGTTAATGTCATGACTTGCCTTATTACTTCTGTCACATAATCAGGCAAATGAAAGCAAATACCAGAGATATTTATGTTGTAGAAAGCAATGATATCACATGTTATATTAGATTCACTGCTTTATGTCAAACTCCCACTTATATTCTCATAATCTAAATCACAGCGAACTTACTCTTTTATATACTCTAAAGTTAATATGTATTTTATTGTCACTGTGCATAACTAGGGCTTGTCTTAAAGAAATAAAAGTTTTAATAACACATCCCTGATAAGACTTGATGTACATGTCTCCCTGGAGTGAAAGGAAACAGCATTTGTTTTATTTTCTTTATTTTTTAAAGATGACTGATGAAGTGAGAAGGTGGTTCACTCATCTTCGTGCTGTATATGAGTGATCAAAATAATTTGAAGCATCTAGAGGACAGGGAATAAGAGTTCATGTTACTTTCGGTGTCCTATAATGTCTAACACAGCACACCAGCTACAAAGGTCCTTTGTCAATAACCATTAGATGATGGATGGAAGCATAGACGATGGGTAGATTGCAAATGGGTAGGGGATAAACATAAATCAGTGAAAGGTCAGTATAAGGACACAACAGCATATAGCTTACATTTCTTTGCATTTGGAAAATTGTTTTAAGTGCTTGGTATTTGTAGACTTATTTTGGAAAATGTATATATTTTCTGGACTAAACATACATCGTGATAAAATTGTATACACTCTTGTACTCAGATTCACTTAACATATTCACCTAATACCTTTAACTATTAATAAAAAGTAACTGACAGATAACAACATAATTTTTAAAAAGTCAAAGATGTATGGCTAATTTAATCCCACCTTCCACATCTCTGATTTAAATCCTATCATTAGCAATAAAATAAATTCTCATTAAAGGTTTATTCTCCAGATATAGTTTATATTTAGAATTTAAACCTTATAAAACCAGTTGCCTCTCCCCAAACCACATAAAAATCACGAAGTATTTCACTGGCCATGACACTACCAATTGGTGATGAGAAATTTGCTTGTGCTTTTGACATTTCTGTGTGAAACAGCAGCTGCTTCACTCACTGGGAAGCAGCCTTTCTCCCCCATTGGGGATTCTTATCCCCAGCGGAGGTGGGTGGGCATTCTGCTGGCAGTGTGGCATACAAACAGAGATGCTCAGATGCTCCATGGCTGACAGCTAAGATGAACTCATTCTGTGAGGAATATGCTTCCTTAGTGGAAGACAGCCAGACCTGCTTTCCTTCGGGGAATAGAGGATGAGGAATACCATGGCCCTATTCTCATCCTTGTGAGTCTAACACCCACAATCACACGGGGCCAGCCATGTGCAATGTAGAACCAAAGGCTAACACTTTAAATGCACCCTAACTAACAGAAGGAAGATTCTAGGTCAAAATGAGTAGATGATTTTAAAAAGAAGCATATTATGTAAATGTACCTGGTCATCCTCTACTTTCTCTCCTGTCCTCATCACTACCAGCATCACCATTACTGTTTACTCGCTGTCTCCACCTTCTTATCTTTCAAAACCTCTAATACTTGAAAATTGTTTCTTTTTCCTCTGGTCACCTGTCCTATTCCCTTATGTCCTTTACACCATACACTTATTCAACATATTCACTCATTGTGCTCTTAAAATTCAACCCCAGGAGAGAGCTTTGCTTATGTGCATGCCATCAAAATCTTGAGCCCTTATAAAGTGGCTATAATCCCGATGCGTTCTGTACTGGTTATTTTGGCCCAGGTCCTGCTGGCTGTGTTTTCACTATTGTCAGGATGAACTTCCGTTGTGCATTAATTCCATGACCTCAGACACAGTTTCTATTTAAGCCCAAGACCAGCTTTGCACGAACTCAGGAGGCTCCTAGAGTGTGTGATACGAGCAGGAGTCGGGCTCGTCGCTGTGTGGACTGCAGCGTGGGTCTGTTACCCTCACAGCGCCGTAATAAGGATGAAGGTTCTTAGTAAAGTGCGTGAGGCCTTGACAACATTGGCCGTTTCCATTGGGAGGAATAAGGTAGAAAGCACTCCGAGTTTGGAAATTTCAAATCTACCCTTAGCCACTCATTAAATGGCATCACTTAACCCCTCTGCACTTCATTATCAAAATTGATAAAACGATAACATCTGACCAGAGCGATGTGCGTGCGTATAGATGTATATGTCAGCGTGTGTGTTCTCAAAAAGAACAGATACTCTTAACTGTATGTGGATATTCATTTTATGAAAGTGAATGAAATCTTTTGCTTCCAATGTCAAACCTGCTGATTGCGTGTCAGAGTAAGAAAAAGATCTATTCTTCAGCTGTAATACCATGCATTTTGGGGACAGAGGAAGAAATACTTGTTTTTAAACAACCCGGAGGACAGGAGTGCTCTAAACCTTCTTCTTAAGTGATCAGCAGTCCAGATGTATTCAATCATAGATATCATTGTCTAGCCTTTTCCTAGAAGCTTCCTTTTACTTAAATTCTTTACTTAAAAATATTTGCTGAATGGTTTATTAGACACCTGCCACTATCAGGATCCCAGCTATGTGCTATGAATAGAAAATAATATTTATTGAGGAGCTGATAGCCCAGTAGGATAAACCAATAAATAGACACAGTTATAGGCATACATTTAAGACTGTTAAGAGAGCTAAGATAATTATGTGTATAGTGCTATGGGCACATAGATGAGGATTCATTAATTTTACCTGGAAGATTAGGGAGACCAGGAGGAGAGGCAGGCTTAGGACAGCTGTTGAGGAAGAAAGGAAGGTGATCAGGCTGACAGTGACTTCCTCACTTCATCCAGGAGAAGAAAAATGCTGTGCAATAGCCAGCGGCAGTTCACGCATTGAAGTATTGCCACAGGTGATTCAGACGCCTTAGTAAACAGACTTGCCTGTTTATAAAACACTTCTGCCTATCCCAGGAGAGCCGGGCTCTCCTGAAATGCAAGTTTACTTTCACTCGGTTCTCAAACCAGTTGATCTGAAAAGAACTCACACTTAAAAGGAGATTTCAATTTCTTTTCAGACAACTATCAAGATGTGTAACCTCCCAGCAATCAAGAAATACGGGCAGCCTCCTCCTGTGGAGATGTACTTTAATGATTCATCAGTGACTATTCTATAACTCATTCATAGCTTCCCAAAGCATTAAGAGCTCCATCTTCATTATTCCCAGATGTCTTACAGGTGCCTAAGTCAACACATCAAAATGACTTCCTGCAAGTTTGCAAGACCAAGTGTAACTTCAAGGGCACCCACAAATACATTTGCTGTAAGAAGTCTGCTGGAAGCTGGTTAGCAATGCTATAAAAATGCCTTTTGGTATCAAGACCCTCTGCTTCTCATGGTCTGCCCATTCCACCTTGGAGATACAAATGCTTCTAAGGGCTTACTTTGAAAAGGAGTGAATTAATCAGTTTCTTCTAGAGATTATAGCGATTGCAAGAAAGTTTCAGTCTTTCTATCTCTTTCTTTCTCTCTATGATAAATACATGGATAGACAGACAGAGAGGTGGAGAAAAATGGAGAGAGACGGAGAGAGACAGAGAGAGAAAGAGAAGGCCTTCAGAAAGCTGTTGACGTTAGGCAGAAGATTTTTGGTTTGGGCATTAAGGAATGAATTTTTGAGTACATTCATTTCCTAATAAAATTAAAATGCCACAAAGGTCCAGAATTGAATGCATGAAGCCTCTGAGGACACCAGGCCTTATGGTGGCAGGGAGGCCACCTCTGTTCTGGCACCGGGCATAGGTAGCAGCTAAGCAGAGGACAGGCCCACTGAATCCCAGCCACACAGAGATCCTGAAAATCCTTGCCTCTGACTTTCCAGTGGAAGCAATTCCAAGTGTCTGTAAAGAAACTTCTTCCGTTTTTGGGTCATTTAAAGTTGATATTTAAGACTGCTGCAGATACTTTTGTCAAAAATGCTACTGAGAACGTGGAGGGAGAAAAAGAGCAAACTCTTTTTGAGCCGGCAAGTTCACCGCAGCCGGAGCTGGGCACATGTAGTCAGCCCTGACTGTGGGCTGGAGCGTCCTGGCCTTCAACGGACGCCCTGATCCAGTGTGGCCTAAATGACGCGGCACATTACACATTCTCAGAGACTGACCCCTCCCCTTCGGAAGTCGAGGGGGCCCCGTGTCTCCCACTGTCGTACAGCATATCTTTAAAGCCTTGCATTGGCACACAGTTTACTTTTTCGTCAGCTGTAATCAGTTTTTGAATTCTGTTGTGTTTTATTTTTTTTTATCCAAGTATGGTTCTCATGGTGTAGTAAATGACATTAGGCTTTTGTAAATTCTTGCAGAATATAACAGATCATTGGTTTTATAACACAGTCGCTGCTTTTGCATTCTGATGAGATTATTAGTAGCAGCCTAGAATACAACATCCTTGCCTACTGTTAGTTAAAAAAAAATAAAAGTTTACTAAATGGTCTCTTGTCAACTGTATCTGAAAATCATTATAGTTTCTCTGTTTCTTAGACATGAGGGGCTCTTCAGCAAGCTGGTGGGTTATGTCAACATGAGGTTACAAAATTATTATCCCGGCTCTGTTCGTTTCCGTGGGGCTTATGCCTCACATTAACGTTCCTGTTGTAAATCTCAGTGGCTTAGGTGTTTGTACATCAGGTGTAGAACATTTCCAGCATTCAAACACATGATGTGCAAAGCCAATTGACCTAGCACTAGCTTTTGTTGAGAAGAAATTCAGAAGGGAAAAAATGCACCCAGGCTCTTCTGATTTGCCATCTCTCCATAACGAAGATTAGCCCTTTGGGGTGTTCTAAGGCCTCCTGTAGAGAGATCTAAAATACACTCTATTAATAAAATTAAGTGTTTTTTCCCTCTTGGGCCCATTGTCTGTAATGTAAATTAGCTACGTGTGATATTTAAGGGGCAAATGGTCCTCTCTGAGCTGCAGCGTGGTAGTGAGCAGGGGAGAGGTGCAGGGTATACAAGCAGGGGTGCCCAGTATAGGCCAGGGAGCTGAATGTTCCCTGCTCTTTTTTTAGGGCTGAAATGATGACATTTGAAAATTGCCTACTGCATGTGCACCTTACGTTTTTCCATGCTGCTTCTCACATGCGTACCTGCTCTCTGCATTAAGACCATGACATTCTGGGCTCCAAATTGATACAATGGCAAATAAAAAGCTGTCCAGCGAGCCATAATGGTCCTGCAGAACTCATGGCATTCAACATAGTCAGTAACACAATTTTTTAAATGTGTAAATGCATATTAAAATGAGGGATCTGATTTGCTTCAATAGTTTTGGCCTATCAGACATATACAATAGTGTTTTTAAAAACTGCTCGCATCTAGTTTGCATTTTACCAGAAAATGGGAGTAATAGGAATGATGACTCTTGTAAAAGCCTCTGTATCCTGTTTAGAAATTTTCCCCTCATGAGAGTTCCAAGATAGTTTCCATTTCTCTCTCTCCTTTTGTTTTGGTTTTCTTTTTCCCCAGTTTCCTGGGGCATCTCTGTTTTATTCGCCATGATTTAAGACTGAATAATATTTAACATTAATATTATTCTCTTTGAATTTGAAATGTATTCTTCAGGCTCTTGTGAGATACTTTTTCTTAACTGATAACATTCCCTAAAATTTCTTGTCAGGTTTATTTATGAGTCATAATTAATGATGCAAGTTCCTTTTTAGAATGGTTACCCTTAAATGACTATAAACTTTTTCCTAAACTAGTTCATGTAAACTGAAGACTGAAACAATCAAATTTAAAAATAATAACAAGTAGACCTCTGTGGATAAGAGTATAGGACAAGCTCTTCCTTCACCTGACCTAAGGGTCGGGAATGGAGAGCCCATTCCCAGATATAGAAACAAAGAAAAATCCAATTACAGTGAAATATATTAAAAACTTCATGGTATAAATTTAGGAAGAGTATTTTTCCCAGAAACCAATAGGATCAAAAATATTATTGTAACTTAAAAATCAATCTAGCAAAGGAAGTAAAAGATCTATACAATGAAAATTACAGCATTCTGAAAAAGAGTCAAAGAGGATATCAGAAAATAGAATGATATCCCTTGCTCATGGATAGGAAGAACCAACATTGTGAAAATGGCCATACTCCCAAAACTGTTGTACAGATTTAATGCAATCCTGATCAAAATACCATTAGCATACCTCATAGATCTAGAAAAAAATACCTAAAATTCATTTGGAAACAGAAGAGACCTAGAATAGCAAAGGCAATCCTGGGCAACAAAGGCAAGGCAGGAGGCATCACAATCCCTGACTTGAAATTATACTACAAATCTACTGTGATAAAATCAGCATGGTACTGTCAAAAAAAACAGACCTGAGGATCAATGGAACAATTAAGAAAATGTAGAGACAACTACAAACACACTCAACCACCTTATCTTTGACAAAGGGGCCAAATATGTTCACTGGAAGAAAGACAGCCTCTGTAATAAATGGTGCTGGCAAAACTGGCTTTCCATATACGAAAACTAAAACTAGACCATGTCTATCACCATGCACTATACTAATGTCAAAATGGATCAAATATCTAAATATTAAAAGAGAAACACTAAATCTACTGGAAGAGAACGTAGATAGAAATCTTGAAGACATAGGGATAGGCAGAGAGTTCATGAACAAAACCTGAACTACATGGGAAGTACTTCAAAGAATCAACAACTGGGATCTCATTTTATTAAAAATTTTTTGCACATCAAAAGAAATCACCAACAGAGTGAAAAGAAAACCCACAAAGTGGGAAAAAATTTTAGCCAATTTGTCCCTCAGACAAAGGACTTCTATCTAGAACATATAAAGAATTGAAAAAATCAGGCCCCCCAAATCAAAGACCCAATCCAAAAATGGGCATCTGAAATGAATACACACTTCTCAGATGAAGAAATACAAATGGCAAATAAATATATGAAAAACTGTTCAACATCATTGGTCGTTTGAGAAATGCAAATTAAAACAACACTGAGTTTCCATCTCACCCCAGAAAGAATGGCTATCATCAAGAAATCAACCAATAACAAATGCTAGCGGGGCTGTGGGGAAAAAGGAACCCTTCTCCACTGTTGGTGGGAGTGTAGACCGGTACAGTCATATATATATATATATATATATATATATATATATATATATATATGAGAGCTAAGATAATTATACTACTAATTTCTTTTAGTTCATTGAAGAGAATGATTTGTGCTTATATTGTTTGATCAACTTTGCATGCCTATATCTTGTAATCTGAGCAACTACTTTGAAGATAACAATATGCAATATATTAACCATTGTTGATTTCCTATCTTGTTTTGAAATTCTGTATCATTATTTTTATTGTTTTTTTCTCTCTAAAATAAAAACAAGAATATTATTGTACACTTTTTCCTGGCAAAAGCTGACTCCTATTATCCAGAGCTAAAATATCTTTGAACGTTGACAAAGGATAAAGGAGTTTAAGCTCTAAATATTTCAGGGCTCCAATCCCACCTTTCACACTTGCTTTGTGATCTACAGCACAATAATGAATGTTTTTTTCTTTTTTACTCGGGATTGAACCCAGGGCCTTCATGCTGAGCTACATCCCCAGCCCTGTTTGTTTATTGTTTTGTTTTAAACTTGACATTTTAAGACAGGATCTCGTTAAGTCTCTAAGTTGCCCTGGACTGAGCTCAGATTTGCAAACCTTCTGCCTCAGCCTCCCAGAGTATGGGTACTGTCGGTGTGCACCACCAGGTCCAGTTTAACTTCTCTCTTAATTTCTTGTTTTTCTGCTGCATGGCTTGGAAGCAGAAGTAAAAGCCACCTCATCACAGGTATACCATGAGTTTTAGAGAGCCAGTGTATGGAAGAAGGGTAATCCAGTGGCTGGCACACAGTGCCAGGAAAATGCGCAGGAAATGCTCTGTGTCGGGACTGTTACCAGTATTCACGAAAACCTTGTATTTAACCACTTGACCTGTCAGCTTTTGACCTTCCTCTGAAGGACGTGCTTCCTTCCTGCAGTAGGAACACCCTGTGGTCTCAGGGCCCCCTGTGAAGTTCTCAGCCCCTGTGCCTTCATCCTACTGTCTACTCAGAGCTAATGGATGCATCCTTTCAGTCCACTGTTTTCTCCCTATTTGTCAAACTAGCTTGCAGATTTTGAGAATGGCAAATGTGAATAAAAAAGTTCATAGGTTTGTTTCTGTGTGGACGTGGGAGTTTGTTCCGCTTATTGAATGTAACGCAACCTCGGCCACGGCATGTGACTGCTTTGAAGCTCCATGCTGTTTTACCCTGGAGCTGTGCTTCTCTTCTTTTTTCTATGTGAATGAGTACATTGTGCCATTTTCCTAGGCGCCAATCAGTGCATACTTGACTGGTCTCCGGCAAACTGCCAGGGTTGTGAGGCCAAGGCCTCTGATCCCTGCATCGACCCAGGCTGCATGCATCAGCCTGTGCAGCCCCCACCTTCCCCAAAAGGCCTGACTTTCTGCAGTGCTAATGCGGGGCGTCCTCTTTCTTCTACCACCAGTTGGAGTATATTCTTCCTTTCATTAACTTAACACACACACACACTCACACACGCGTCCCACTTGCATACACTCAATTCTCATCAAAACTCGTTAGAGACAAGCATTTGTTCTGAGTATCCTCGATGTGCCAGGCGCTCACTGTGCTAAATTTTGGAAAGATAAATTATGCAAGATAGACATTGAGCGCACTGAGCTTATCACAGACCACAGTTGATAGACAACAGACAAATAATGGAATAGATAACCAAAATATTTCCTGACTGTGATTAGTGCTTGGAAGGAAATAAGTAGGGTGTTTACTCTCATAGAGTGGACCCTGAAGACCTCTGTGAGGAAGAGATACTTAAGAAAAGACCTGAAGAATGAGAAGCAAAACAACTGACGAGTCAAAGAGAAAAGTTTTTCAGGCAGGAGGCACAGTAAGTACAGAATTCTCAAGGTGGGAAATAAATGAAAAAGTTTCAAAACATGAAAAACCCAGTGTAGCCAGAGCCTGGTGAGGCTGTGCCTACCGGTGTGAGTTGGAGAAGGTGGTGAGAAGCCAGGACACTCAGGCTTTGCAGGCCTAGGGGGCCACGGTGAGAGGCCTTGGGCTTGCGTTCTAAGCACAGCAGAAAGCTAACGCAGGGTTTTCGGGGTGGGTGCAGATGGCAGTGGAGGGAGAATTCTGCTCCAATTTATATCGTAAAGACCTCTAATGACTGAAAGAAGAAAGGAGTATAGTCACCCTCCGTTTCCAGGGGTTCACATCTGTACATTCAACCAAAGGCAGATCAAAATTATTTTTTAAAGTGCATCCATACTGAACTTGTGCATACTTTTTTCTTGTCGTTATAACGTAAACAATACAAAATATTTCCATAGGATTGACACTGTAACAAGCATTGTGAGCAATCTAGAATGACTTAAAGTATTCAGGAGGGCTGGGGATATAGTTTGTGACAGAGCACATGCTTAGTGTGTGTAAACTCCAGTCCCCAGCACAATAAAAAATAGATAAATGGATAGATATATAGATAGAAAGATAGATAGATAGATAGACAAATGGATAGATATATAGATGGAAAGATAGATAGATAGATAGATAGATAGATAGATAGATAGATAGATAGATAGATAGATAGATATGCATAGGTGGTATGCAAATACCGCACCACTTTTAATAGGGCACTTGAGTATTTGCACAGTTTTATATCTGTGGGTCCTAGAAGAAATCCCCCAGGATATGACTGTATACAAAACTACACTTACAGCAGGGAGGCTGCTTTGAAGAAGCTTTCCACGAACTGAGATGTGAAGTGTGGGTGAGGCAAGAGGTGCCAAAGACTGGACTGACTCAGTACATAGAGAAGGAGAAGCAGAATTTAATACAAATTCCGGGAGGAGGAAAATGAGGAAGATTAAAGAAATGAAGGCATTCCTCATGACTCCAGATTTCTGGAATGAGTAATTGAATAGATAAAGTACCATTTACAAAGATGAGAAAGAAACAGGTTTGGGGATCCTGAAAGTGAATGAGTAAAGTTTGGAAAACCTGTGAGAATCCCAAGTGGGGATGTAACATAGGCACAGCCAACAGGACTCTGTGTGTTCCACGTACCTGCTCCCCAGACTCACACTGACCCCATTAGAGGACTGGTTAAAGTCACTGCCACCACTGGCCAGGTGACAATTTCCTCCCTTGGGTGCCTCATATCTCTTTAGCTGAGTGTGGTTTTTATCCATCACGATTGCTCTTTACTATTAGTGTCAACACACAAAGCTCGCTGTATTAAATGCTGATCACAGAGCTCAGAGTAAGAGGCGTGTAGCTGGCAGTCTGCAAAGGCCTGAAATGACAGCAGTGCTAACTCTCTGTATCAGCGAGGAGCTCTCATGATCTAGAATCTAGGAAATGAGTTCATACTCACAGGAGCACAGGCCCCTGGAGAGATGTGACACAGTCAATACCTACCATCTGCATTGGTAAGCATACTAACACATAGGAATCTTACCAGCTTCCAGAAGTGTCACATTTACGAAGATATCTCCCTCTAAAACACAGATCAAATGGTGCTGCGTGGGGAAAAACATTTGGGGAGGGAGGACCTGAAAGGAAAATTCCACAATCGCAACCTTGATTTCTATAGGAGAAGAACATCACGACATGCAAATGTTACCAAAGAGAACTGCATAAAACGTTTCAGAATCGTTCCTGTCAAATGAATGTAAGATGCTAATTGGTGATGTATGTAGTCCCAGAGATGCTTGACATGCAAAGAGTGAGTGAAGTACGACAAAGCATTTGTGTGGGCCATCTGGAAGGGCAAACCACACTGCTGCATGTGACGAGAAAGTGCAATTAAACAGAAACTTTGGAAATTAAGACCTATATATGCATGGCTCAGCTTGCTGGCATCCTTTACACAGACTCAGAACCTGGCAAGGAACGTATCTATGCACCTAGAGACCATGGCGACCAAATGCAATGGAACCCAACTCTCCCATGCACAGGGAAGTTACTGAGAGTCCCTCTGCAACCCAGGTGTCACGGCAGCTTTGCCAACCATGCCGGTTGTGTTCCTCAGAGCTTCAAAGGTGAAGCTCCACAGTTTGCCACTGACTTATTCCCAGAAGCAGGCTTTGGTAGCCTTTGATAATGAGCACACGCAGTATGTAGATTTCTAAGACAAAGATGGTTTCTGCAGCTTTGGTTGTTTGTTGTACTGGGGATTGAACCCAGGCCTTTGCACTTAGCTGCATCTCAGCTTTTATTTATTTATTTATTCATTTATTTATTGGCAGGTCTCAGTAAGTCACTAAGTTGCCCAGGAAACTGTGATCCTCCTGTCTCAGTCTCCCAGGATGCAGGGATTATAGGTGTGAGTCAGCACATCTGGCTTCCTTTCTGCAAATTTACATACACATATGAATATTTCCCACAAACACCAAAAGTAATGTACAAAATAGAAATCTTTGTTTTTGCTCTATATCTGCATGAAAAAATTTTAAATATTCACCAGAAGAATGAAACGTATAAAATACATTTTTATTTATTTTAGTTCAGAAGTTATATTTTCAAAGATTGAAGGTTGAACGTTTTTCTAAATGTTGTGCAAATAAATGCCCTAGTCTGTAAGGAGAACTAGTCCATGTTTTAAACATTATATGCTGTAAAGGACCAGTCTAATGCTTGAAAATGGACCATAAAACCTGGTGTTCTGTTCTTTAATTGATGATTTGCTTTTCTCTGAGGAATTCATAGATAGATTGAATTGTTGAAAGAGATGTGAAGGAACAGCCCTATTCAAGACCCCCTAGACCCAAAAAGTTAAGTTCCCTGGATGCTCAGCCCTCTCCTCTGTTCTTCAAGGTTCACATTTTCTTCTGAGCTCTTGTCGTTCATGATCTTGTACTAAAGGAAAGTTTCAAGATTTATTTAGCCCCCAGCTGGTTAAAAGATAAAGGAACCCAAAGCACAAATACACACACCTGCAAAATTGCATCTCTGAGATCAATCTATCTCTTCTTAAATATATTCTGTTTGCTTGCCTATCTGAGTGTGAGCCCCAAGGCAAGAACTGTGTCTTTTTAATGTCTTCCACAGCACCAAGCACATTGTAAAAACTGAGGCAATGATAAACAATAATAATAACGTCATTCAAAGGGAATGCTGACTCAAATAGCGTGTTTTACCCTTGTGGTTTAGACACTTGGACTTGGGAAAGACTAGAATAAATTTATGAAAGTCAAATCTGCTTCCAAAATCTGAATTATTTTCTTCTCAGTCTGGTCTGTACAATTTTAAACCTGTGATGCTAAAAATAATATTTGAAACAAAAACAACAACAAAAATACCTGTACTACAGCACATAATGTATTCACCGAGAATTTATTGAGCACCAACAATATTTATTAAAGAAACAAATGAAAACATGACACGTCTCCTGTAATTTGAGGCTTTCTAATGTAAAAGTAGACCATGAAAGACTGAAGAAGAGGGGAAACTAAGAGATTTTTTAAAAATGCATTTGTGAAATCCATGCCTTGTAGATGGTAATGAAATGTACTCATTTGAAATGGATGGTCTGTTCCTAAGAACATACCTGCATGGGTCAGCTCTTTGGAGGGAAAATGCAAGACTGATTTTCAACACTTCAGAAATAGGGACTAACTAGAGTGTTCTCTACACACTGGCCACAGGCACTGCCATGCTGGGGAGGAACAAACTTCCCACGAGTTCACCAATTCCTAAAATATCCACCCAATCTGCATCGAGGCTTTGAGTTTTTGAAGATACTCATTTATGGATAGAAGAGAGGTTCCAGTACAAAACGCTGATCTCTTATCTGCACCTTTACCTACATTAGTTAGAGAGTTGCCTTGCTCCCAGAATAGGCACCTAAAGGACTGGAGCTAAGGATGCGCTGCTGGGGATGGGACTAATAATGAAGTGTTCTGTCAGTCTCCACGTAAGACCACAGTGTACTTGTAAAGAAGATCTAAAAAGAAGGGAGGTGGCCCTTCAGATAGGAATTTAGGAATGAGCTAGGAGGAAAACTTGCTTACTCCTACAAAAGATCCACTTCTAATCCTGAAAAGTTATTTGAGGAAATTTAGGCACAGCCTAAATTCTAAAACTAAATTCATCTAAATTTTATATAATAGATTTCAGTTTATTAATATTGATGTTCTAACTGGAATCTTAACCACAATCAATTCTGGTGGTGTTTTGTGACTCAGAGGATTCAAGAAGATTTGGAACTGTAATGTCTTAGGAAACCAAAAGCTAGTATGTATCTCTTGAGTCCTTCTCACAGTCTCAGTGTTATGGCCTGAACTAACCTTCTCCCCTTTCACACACTGAGTTTCTAACCCCCAAAGAATTGTATTTGAAGATGAGACCTTTAGAGAAGTAAATAATGCTAAATGAGGCCATAAGGGTGGGGTCCTCATCCAGTATGGCCATTGTTATTAGAAGAGTAAGGGACACCAGGGATGTGCACACCCAGAGAAAAGGCCATGTAAAGGTGTCTGAAAGAACAGCAGTCCGTAAGCCAGGAAGGGAGCCTTTACCAGAAACCAACCCTGCCGACCCTATGATCTTAGACTCCCAGCCTCCACAACTGTGAAGAATAAATTTCTATTGTTTAAGCCACCCAAACTGTTGTTATCACAGTCCTGGAAGATGAACATATTGAACTTCAGTGATTACCAAGGGAGGAAATTGCTGTCCTCAAAGAGAAGGTAATACGAATTCACAACTAAGAGAAAGAAGGGCAGCTGCAGAGAGAGCAGCTTATACTCGTGAGTAGTGATGTTTCACCGTGGGGAAGGGATAGGCAGGCATAAAGAGCCATCTGCAAAAATCTACCTCTTATTTCCCTTCTCTCAGAAACTCATACAGATACTGATTCACCCTAAGGCCACCATGAATAACTGAAAGCATTCCCTAGATGATTCTAATACATAAGCAGCCTTTCTTCCTCAGCCTTCCATACTCTGGCTTAGATATTCATTACCAAACTATCGGCTACTTATTAGATAATCTAGATGCCTCAGTGGTTATAGTTACAGCTATCGACTGATGATCAGAAGGCCAACCATGAGCCACAGGTAAAAAATATCGGTGTCTTTACCTCCTACTTCATCCATAATACAAAGCAGAACCAGAAGCAGTGGGACAGTACCAGAAAAATGAGATGTCCTCACTCAAAAAGAAGTTGTCTACATGTCCATAGTAGAATATCTTATACAACGGACAAAACAGTGTTTTGCCTATCTTTAGAGATGAGAATACTAAATATGTGACCAATCCACAAAGAAAATGAAGACTGTACTTGTTATTTCTTTGTTTCATTAGGACCACATTTCTATTGTTTATTTGACAAAGACTGCAAAATTTCACCCATATTTGAGTTCTACTTCCCTGACCTTCAATGAGGCTAAAATTTCCAGCCTCTGTGCCAGATAAGTGTGGCCATACAATTAAGTTTTCAGCAAAAGGACATCATGGAAGTAACACGAACTATATCCTGGGCTTCTTTCTTTTTTTTGTCCATCATCTGAAGCAAGAGGGATCTGAGGACCTGAGTAAAAGTAGATCTCATGATGAAACCAGCTGGTTTTGGAGGATGACATGAAATACAGCCCTCCAGGTCCAATGACTTAATATAGGTGAGAAATAATCTTTCATTACATCAAGGCATTTATATTGTGGAGTTATTTATTAAAACAGTAGAGTGGCTCTAACAACACTTACCTAAATTAGAAATAGCAGAGAGTTTACTCCTTTTTGCCAACAAGTTTCAGGGGTTTCATTTTGGGGAATGATAATCCAGAGCAAGAATTTCGTTCCCACTCTGACCTTTCAGAAGCTCTGGGTCAATGCCAAAGTGAGGCTAAAAGGTGACTAAGCTGGTGGACTTAACAGGGTTTTTGATGGATGTAAAGCAAGAACACACTGACCATTCACATTTGAGTGATGTCTTTCTCCAAAGAGGTGTATATCTTGCTTGGATTTATTCCATAAAAGTCGCTCTCCTTTATGGGCCTTGCCAAATAAAATCTTGTAACTCTACTTTCTGTGCAATGACAGAACCAGTACAGAGTTCTATGAGCATTTACGAGATATTCCTTGGCCATTATATAATAGTGTAGGTTTAAATGTGATAGGCCTAGATGATGAACTGTGGAAATACAGCTTAATGAAAGCCTGGACATGTTTGTGGGCATATAGCAGAATCATAGCAAGTGTCTGGGATTACAATCATTGTCTATAGGAAGGTTCTACAAAGTTCGATTAACTTCGCAGTTATAATCGCCTATCTCCTGATCTACAGAAAGTACTAAATGAATAACTGAGTATTCTCCATCCTCTTTTTCTACTCCCATCTGCATTTTTCACATGCTCAGTGGAATAAAGATATAAGGGAACAATAAAGAGGTGGATAGACGATGGGTGTGCATATAAACATATGAGCATGTTTCGTGCATGTGTGTGTGTGTGTGTGTGTGTGTGTTAAACTGTAGTGGTAGCCAAGCAGCACTTTCTGGGAGACATGCAAAGCACAGTATGAAAGTAGCAATGGGTAGATGAATACCCACTCAGTCTCTAGCCTTTTTCAGCAAACGACTGGTATAAACCTACATAATGCTATCCTTGGTATTATTAATTAGGATGAGTCATGCTATTTGATAAGCTTTTATTATATTTCACAATGAACAAGAACACTTAAATGTTCTCACTATTAATAACTAATAACACTTGTGAGAATTTGATGGTTCACAAAGCACTTTGCATAAACATTATCTCAGAAATATTTTTGTGCCCCGCATCACATACTCTTGACCTATATCTGAGTTAGAACAATTCTATAGAAGCATTTGTGCATTTACTTTGCCTCCATCCCTCTTCAAACCCAAGCATCAACTTCTCTCCACTTTTCTGCCTCAAGACTGTCTCTAAAGCCACACAACATACTTAGACTCAAGAATGTAGGTTGGGGTCAGGGACTAATACTCCAGTGGTGGGACAGAACCATCACGGAACAAGACAGACATTAGCAGATGGATGCTCCAGCATCTAATGTTTTGGGGGGACAGTTGTGACATAGATGGTGTAATAGTACATATATATTGTCTTTCCTACTCTCTGGTTCCCTATTTCCTATTCTATCAAGTCTGCATCCACCTCCAAGTAAACTCCATCCAAGTCCTTGGCTTAGGCTCTATTAAATGAGATAACTTAACTAAGGTGTTCATCTAGAATAGAAAACCTGCATCAGGACATGTATCTTTTTAACATTTGCAGCTTAAAAGGATGGATGTGGTAGGGTTAATTAGGGGAATAGAATCAATATTGAATATATATATATAATTATACAAGGGAGCTATTAGGTAGAGTTACAGGATGAGAAGGGAACAGTCCCAGGGGCCATCTGCAGAATCAGAGGCAGAAGAAGAAAAATGGCTGTCTGCGTGCTGGAAAGCTGAAGGATACAGTAGTCGTGGAAGTTTGAAAACCTAGAATCTCACTATAGTCATCAGTGTAAGTCTGTATTAGAACACTTCCCTGGTGGGCCAAAGGGTAGGTATTAGAAACCTGAAGGAACTGGAGACCAATGTCCAAAGACCATGGCAAAGACCAGAGTTTCTCTGAAAAAAGGGGGAAAACTTCCTTCTTCTTTCCTCCCTTTTTATTCTGTCCAGGCTACAAGTCTGCTGGTTGGTACCATCCACATCCAGCATGGGTCTTCCCTCCTCAGTTTGTGGCCTGTACATCAATCGTCCACAGACACACCGAGAGTTTTACTAACCTACTAGGTGGTTCTTGGTCAAGCCAAGCTGACATATCACAATTAATGATTACAAGGGGAGAGGCACAAGTGAATTTGGGACAGCCCATGCTCCGTCTGCTGGATACATAGAAGTGACCTATTATAGGATTGGATGCTATGATTTAGCCATAGACCTTTCAAAAACAAAAATTGCAGATGAACTCAGAAATGTATATGATTTTCCTTTTAAATATACTTGACACTGTAGGAAAACTATGAACTTAGCAAAGTTATCATCCATCTTACCAGTAGAATGTCCTGTAGGGTCATTATTAATTTTAGTAAATGATATTTTAAATTTTAATAGAAATTATTGAATTGATATGACTTCAAAGGTAAATAGCAGCCTCTTATATCAGTATGCCATAGATGAACATTAACTTTGTAAGAATTTCTCTATCACTTTAAAATCTAAGATTTCTAAAAAAGTACTTCATCTTGCAACCTCAACTTTATGAAACACAATCAAGAACTAAGAAAGAAAAATTTTCAAAGCTTCTGGACAGCCAAACTTCAAATCACAAAGCCCATATAGTAAAACTTATATGTTTTATTCTTGATTCTCTCATTATGTATACTTCAAATGAGTTTGGTTTTTCTGTTTTGTTTTCTTGTTTTGTAGCTTTGCCTTGGAGTGAGCAGAAATATTCACATGCAAAAAGGAAAAAGCAGATAATATGAGTAGAAAGCAACAATAGATAACATGACCAAAAGACAGGACAATAAAAATCAGAAGAAAGAATTTTCAAAGATCTAACTGACTTTCCTACACATCAGAATAACCTGAGTGAATTTCTAGATCATATTTCAACCTAGAAATCAATGATGAGAGGATGATGTCAGGAAATTGCATGAACTCTGTTTTAGATGCCAAAGAAATATAAGGGGTTGACTAGAACAATTTTTATAATTTAATTATAATAACAATATACTGGGAATTTCACAAATGTCATCATCAATCTTCATTGCAACCCTGCAAATTATTTGCCATTTCCCTTATTTTAGAAATGAGAAATCTGAGAATCAAGGTGATTATTTAAATTTCCCAAGGCTACACAGTTAGTTAGTTTTAACCTCATAGTTCAAAATAAAATCTCTGTAGCTCCAAAAATCCATGATTCATTCTTATTCTACTTTACCTTTTACTGTACATAACACTTTTTTTTTTTTTGGTACTGGAAATCGAACTCAGGACCTTGAGCTTGCCAGGCAGGCACTTTTGCTGCTGAGCTATATCCCCAGCCCCAACATTTTAAAATATCACCTAAACTAAAAATATTCCAATTATCTAGTTTATGTGAAACAATGCTAGGTAAAAGTGATATTGCTAATTTGGTGATACTATCAAATATAATACTCAAAACAATGTACAGTTCATCCTTAGGTACAGAATTTTCAGAAATTGGATATCCTGATTTGCATCACATAGGTAGCAGGTTATTATAATAAAGTTGCTGAAATTGTAGTACATTATTTTAATAAATAATACTTTACTTGTAGCTTATACATTTTAAAAATATTTTTCCATTCATTATTTAATTTTTGCATGTGAATTATCTCAGTTAGGGAGATAAAAGCAGATTTAACAGATAATGAAATTGAGGCCCAAAAAGTTTAAGGGCTTTTCACAGTGTCAAAATTGTGTTAATACCACTGAAACCAAATCCAGTGTCTCCTTACCCATGGTTTCATCCACTGAGAAACATCCTCAAATATTCAAATGTAAAAAAATCTTTCACCATTATAGAAAATCAGTTAATTTAGACATGCAGCTATTTCAACTAAATATAATAAATTATCCCATGCTTAAGAAAAATGGTCAAAGAGAAAGCAAAGGAAAAAAAGTTTGTGGTAATTCTATATTATGGGCTATATTAGCTAGCTAGGAAATCACCAGCTATCGACACTGCACAAATCCTCCCCAAACACAATGGCATACAGCAACTAGGATGGGTTCTTATGTTCAGAGGGCTGCGGGCCAGATGGACCACTGTGCACCACTCATCTCTCATTCGTCCTGGGCTGACTGTTTCCTCCTGGGGGCTTGTTCTTGCACCATCCAGACAGAGGTATGCAAAGCAGAGTGGAGGCAATGACGCCTCCTGAGCCCGTGGCTTTTCACTGTCTGACTGTCCCTTCCATCCACTTAACATCAGCCCAGGCAAATCATACAGCCAAGACCAACTTCATCGGGGTGGAAAGAATTGCAGAAGCACATGACAGAATATGTAGATAGAGAGGAAGAGGAATTGGGAACACGAGTATAATGTACCACAAAGGATAATTACCATGAATAATCACAACTTACTTTTACCAAACACATAGCACACCAGACACTAGGGATACAACTGTGAACAAGACAAACACGACCTTTGTCTTCATGGAGGTTAAAGGAGTACATATGCAAGTGCACATATATATGTGTGTCGGAAGTTGTATTAGCCATATTTCAGCCTATCTTTGATTTTTTTTGAAGTACACTTGGTATGTTTTAGAGCTCTCCAGCCTAAATATGTTTTTATTGCATAATATTTAGATAGTGAAGATAGAAACTAAATTGAATGTATGGTAATTCTATGGTATGCTTTTGAAATTTCAGTGTTGACTATATTCTTAATTCTTTGGAATTCTTCCCATAAAACAAGTAAGTTATTTTTAAAAATTCCAGTTATTTTACTCTTGCCTTTAATTTAACTCCAAATAAATGGGAGTTTATCATAAAAAATAACCAGTCTGTCAAATGTGATGTTTAAAAATGAAACCTACATGATTTAACTTTAACAAAGTGTACTTGAGCGAGAAAATGTTCTGCAACCAAGACACACTCTAGAATAAAATGGTTCATAATGCCCTACCACACCACATGGGCAGGTTATATTTACAGCCAGAGAAAAGAAAATGATATATGGGAACAACCTGATTGACTACAGTGGGGATTTTCCTTATATGTTCATGTTTTTCCAGCTTTGGACTCCAGATCAAAAGAAGGTTTATCTGCTATGATTGGCTTAGTTGCTATGTACTAAGAGGTACATGTCTAGGTTAGGTTGAGCTTATTTACATGAGTTAGGTTATAGTTCACTGTGTATGGAGGCCACTTTTGGCCAGACTTTGTCATCCAAGTATAGGGACAAATTTAAGCCAAACTTAAACAATTGTGACTAGAAGGTGAAATTAGAAAAACTACAAAATCAGGAAAATGGCACATTTCCATTGATGAAATAAATAAGATAAATACAATCATCTTCATTCTTCACCAAATCTCCTGGTGCTTTTATCCCATACCCTTTATTTTCAGACAGCATCTCTGTCCTTTCCACTTTGATTAGCACAAACACTGAAATATTGTAGGGGCTAAGTAGATATTTATTGAATTGATGCAAAAACAAATAAATGACACTCATAAACCTAATGATTCCATAGGCTGTCATAGGCTTCTGCAGTACAGGCTGGTTAGTGTTTGGAAGCTATTTCTTCAGAGGTGACCACAGATAAAATTCCCATGGGTCACATGGTAGCTCCCTAACTCCCATTTCTTGGTGTCTCATACGTAATTGGCACATTCTCTTACTATTAGCAACACATCGCCATTATCTACAAGCTTACAACAATATCCCTAATGTTGCATCTCCCACGTTTCTCCAAGTTATACCCTCCTCAGCCACACAGAGCAGCTGTACTTTCCAGAACGTGCCTGTTCTCTTCCATTTCATTGGTGACTGTGACTGCTCTTTTCTGTTTCTTGTCTATACTTGCCCCTGTTTTTCCTCCTGGAAAACCCTCCAATGCAAGGATCTTTCATGAAGTCTTCCCTGAGCCCTCAGTGATAAATAACCTCTCCATTGTCCATGCTCCCAAAGTGACTCATACACATGAAAGTCTGACCCATGTGACATTCTATTGCAATTACTGGCTCTTACTACAGTTCCTAATATTCAATAGTGATCAGATACCTCTAAAAATGTACAATAAGCTTACTTACTTGGCTAAAGAATCACCAGCTAACAAAGTAATTATAAATAAAGTCACGCATTTGAGAATGTGTTGTAGATATAGTGCAGCCTTCTTCAGGCATTCTCAAACTTCCTATCAATCTCACTAATGCGCACCCACCTCTTCTCATATTCTGGTTTCATTTTATCAACAAGCATTTTTGAAAATCTGGAAAACAACAAAACAAACAGATGAGCAGATTATCATGAAATATGCAAAATTCTGTGTCCTCATTTGAAGGATCACGTTTATAGCCCTTAATCCAGTTTACAAATTGTAGTTTAGGGTGCTTACTGACATTTGTGTTTGATTAAGACACAAACTTAAGAGCTGGCTAGACTATTGAGCCAGGCTGTGATTGCTGCAGTAATTTGGCATTTTAACACATATTAGTGTAAACAGCTGTGTAAAATCTGTACCATGGTTAGAAACACAAGTGATGTGGTTCAACTGAAATATTACCAGGTGAGTTTTTGAAGGTGGTTGAAAAATGCTGAGGAGTACCTGGAAAAATTAATTGCTCCCTTGCAACGACCCAGGCTAACAGAATTACATTTAAGGAAATTGCCTTTCAAATATTATAAAAGAATCATGCAATAAGCAGAAGATTCGAGGGTCAGAATCACTTTTCTAACTCTACCCCAGTCTTATTGAGCAATGCACACATCACAGATGTTTCGTGCTTTAGTGGAGCAAGTTTCACCATCGGTCACCAGAACAGGAAGATCACTAAAATAAATGGGGCAGGTATAAAGTGCTACATCAAAAAGTGAGTTAACAAGTTACTCAAGCCACAAAAGAACTCCACCACCCTTCTACAAACTTGCAAATATCAGTGAACTACTCCTACACTGAGAAAGCCTCATGCATAAGAAAGTATAGATAAACACTCCCAGTTTCAAATCTCTGTCCTCCTCTTGCCTATCACTAGGATGCAGGGCAAGTTATTTCAGCTTTCTGGACCTCATGTTTCCCATCTTTGCAATCTTTGCATAATATCTACTTCATAGGACTTGTGTTAAGAGTGAAATGGAATACATATAATTATGCATTATATTGCATATATAATTTATATACACATTTCTAAATGCATGTGTGTGTGCGATGTAGAGCTGAGAATTTCATGAGTGGTATAGAATTCCAAGAGGTATATCGTATGTAAGAGTTACTGCAATGACCTACTAATCTGTCCTCTATTTTATACTATCCTCAAAGAATACAGTCCTCACATAGACCTGCCATGGTAGAGATACTGCCAGTGAGAGTTAAGCTGGAGGGCTATACCAGTTCCCCAGCCCTTTCTGGTAGCACAAAATCGTTGGAGTCAGAAGCAGAACTTGGAGACAAAATATCAGCTCTGCTAAGGCTAACACTGGGTACCTGACAGTTGAATGCTCTGGATAAGTTCCTGTTTCCCTTGGTGGCAAAGAGACAGACGCAGTATACTCCTCCCATTTGTTGACATGGCAGCATATTATGTCACTTCTGGTGCAAGCTGAGGGCTCTTTGAACTTGGAAGAAGGCTGAAAAATCAGAATTTACAAGAAGCAATTGCTAACTTTATGCACAAACTCTAGCTATATTACTGTACTTTATTACATACAGGCTGATAAAACCATGGATCCCAGGAACAATATTCCTGCAAGTTCTTTCAGTTCTACCCACTCCATTCCACCCGAATACCAACATGATTATTACAACAGCTATCCGCACTTCTCTGGGGGCACATTCAATAGATTTTTGAAGGTAAATCATATGAACAAAGAAGAATAACTCCAATATATGTCACTAGAAATAAAGGGCTCCCTACAGGGCATGCAAATTTTTTAGCTTTATATGCCAGGTCTCTTATCAAACACACAATATTGATCAAAAATTAAAATAATACATTCATGAAAGCTGTAGCTCTGGGTTGTAAAGTGTCTGTTATGAATATATTAATAAGCAGGACTTCTAAAGTGAAGACAAAATGGACATTTGATGAGTTTTAAAATCACATCCTAGAACTGAAGCTATATTTTTCCAGAAAAAGAAATTTTAAAATCACCATCACTTTCCTATTTTTGAGCAGGATCACACCATACAAATTTCAGATGGATTCTTGTGTAGCCTGTTTTTAGCGATCTCCAGAAATT
Organism: Erethizon dorsatum; assembly: GCA_028451465.1. Classification (NCBI taxonomy): domain Eukaryota; kingdom Metazoa; phylum Chordata; class Mammalia; order Rodentia; family Erethizontidae; genus Erethizon; species Erethizon dorsatum. The sequence goes on from CM051838.1 coordinate 14,452,725, forward strand.
AGAGTCTTCCACTCTCCTCTGGTTAGCACGCCGCAGTAGTACATCTGAGTACTCTTTAGGGTGTACTCCGTTCATTCCAGGCTTCAAACTCCCCTGCTATGTTCCTGTCTCGTGTGAGGGTTGGTATTGGTTTATCAACACTCTGGTAAGAGATCTCCTTACATCTTTAAGGCAAGTATTACACTTGATCCTCATGGACTTACTACGAAGATTTTCTTTGTTTTGTTATGGTGTTTTTTGTTTGTTTTTTTAAAAGTTTGTTTTTAAGATGCACACTAAACAATGCACAATATGCAAAGTAATGAGAATTCTAATTAATGGGTCAATCTTTCTTGAGACATTCATGTACTCGGGTATGTAAAATACAGAACTTTTAGGTATTTGTCTATGTGTCCATGTAGTCTCCATTTTAAACGCACCTTTCACCTAATAAAGGAAACGTACCTTACTTCAGGTAAACTCGGGGCTTGTCTTCAGTCACTTCAGCGCTGTCTCAGTCCTTTTAAGGCAAGCTCATATCAATGCTCCCTTTTTCCCCTGAGTGACATTAAAATTCTGGGAGGATTTCTAAGAATTCAGGTGTTCTCTATTCTTCGCAAATTTTCCATGAGAGGTAAGTCTTCTGTGTTGCCTTTGATCATTTTGTTTGAATTTTGTCCCGTGGAAATACTGCTCAGGTCCCCACCTGGCCCCTGCTCCTTAGGTTTTCTAAGTCACTCTGTGTCCCCACATCTCAAACCAGGGCTCCTTTGCTTTCACCAGCCCTCTGAGCAGGGTCCTGAACCCTTCTTTAAAACACAGGCTTGTTTTCCATACCTCTCTGGGCAGCTCCAGAGAAGAGGATAAACTGAGTTTGCAGCGTTCTTGGCAGCTGGTTCTCTGTTTCCACTGTTCTGTTGCCTGGTTCCATGAGGGACTTCGCAAAGGGCCTCTGTCACATCCACTCCACTGGAGGTGTCCCTTGGCACCTGAAAGGCCCCTTCCTCGGGGCATGTCTAAGGGCTCTTCAGAGGGACAAGCTAAGCTCTCAGAAACAGAACTTCTCAAATGCAAAAGCATTTCTCTAGGCCAAGAGTCTGATTAATTAGGCTTTCCACTAGGTCACTTTCCAAACTATTGCTTATGACTTTGTTACCTTTTTCAAAGTGTGGACAAGCCACCTGCAGCTTGGCAGAATCCTCAAGCTTGTTAAAAAACAGAATATCAGACCCAACCAAAAGCTGTGTTTCACAACGCTCCCCAGTTAATCAGATGCCCAGTGATAGTTGGGACGAGCTGCTAGATAAGGCACAAATTGATGCTGAGCTGGGGACTTAGCCATTTACTCCAAAATGCCTATCCCTAGTCAGTCTTTCAAGGCCATTTTCTCTACTAGGAATTTCTAGTGGCCTTTTTTTGAAAATCCAGACCAGTGGTTCATGTTCTTTTTCCTTTCTATGATCTTTTCTGTCCTGTACTCCATTCAGCAACTGTCCAAGTAGGCCATAAGTTGCAGTGATTCATGGGAGAGGAGAAGGTTGGAAATTTGGCAGGAAAGTGGGGAGGTAATCCAAGTTATTTTCTCCCAATTTTATTGTGCCACCCAACCTAAAAAGCAATGAAATAGTTTTTTTTTGCAGGAAACCACAATCACCAGTGAAGTTCCTGATTCTAGCAGCCTACAAATTATTTAAAGGCAGTGTAGTTCAGAAAACGAATCTCCTTTTCTACCTTTATAATTATATGTATTTCCCTTGGACCTTCTAATGTCTCTACCTCCTTCTCATATGTGTAATTTCTATAACTTTAAATTGTCCAAGCACACTCCACATATACACCAATCAAGAAAAATGTATTGGCCCTCCCAAAATAATAAAATCAGTCACAGAATTTCCTCCTTTTAACAAATCATACTCTACTTCTTTCCTTAGGAGATCTTTGAAAAGAAGACTGGGGAAGGTACAAGATACCCCTTTAAAACTTCTATTTAGTATATGGGTAGGAAAGGGACGAAGGCATGTTCTCAGAACTGCATTTCAGAGAAATTGACCCAAAACTTGGTCAGTCACGAGATCAATTCACCTCTCCCTGTAGTTAGGCACTTATATTATGTGGAGTATTTTATGGAGAATTAAAAAGACATAGAAAGCCCAATACACCCTCTAGGAACTTATTTCTTTCTGGTCTCTGAAAAATTTCTTAAAAGTCATCAGTCTGGGCCATAATAGTTTTAGTTATGTATTTTTTCATTGCTGTCTGTTTATAATTGCTATGTACTTATAATTTTATATAGTACCTCTTTTAGATAAGATTTGAAGAGTAAATGGTTGATGTGTCTTTGTGAGGCAAAGGGAGGGTGCAGGGTTGCCCCTTGAAAGGCAAGGGTGCAGCTGTGTGGGAAACCAGAACTCCAGGCCTCTGTGCTGTGCCTTGGAACTGGGACAAGCATATGTCCCATGGTGATTATTTACTTTAATTTTCCATCTCAGAAGTCCCAGTTTGGACAGTAAATACTGTGGTCACCCCTTCTGGAGCCTATTGCCGTTTTCCTCCCGTGAAACTCTGCAAAGTGCTGACAGCCAAGTTCTCTGATGTTGCCAAGTCATCTCTCCCCTCGCTAGAGTGGACCTCTTTCCTGCAGGACTATTCCCACTGCTTTACAAATGCACACACATTATTACCCCTAATAAACTTCCTGCTATTCGCCAGCTTTTATGGAGTGATAAAGCCTTTCTTTGAGACACCTACCTTGCTTTTTAGTTAGGAGCAAAAGAAAACATGTTCCCCTGGTAAACACATCTCCTATACCACAGTAAGTGAGAAATTGCCCCATTTCCCCTCCCCCACCTAGGTTTTGTACCCTTGCAGCATTTAGAAAACTCTGTCCAAGAATATTACTCTATAAAGAAAAAAAACCATCATCTCAAAATTATTAAAATCTCTGTGGGAATTCATGATTAATTTTAAGGCCTGGCAGATTAAAATACATTATTATGTACACTCTAGTGCATCCTTTCAGATATTTTCAGAATCTGATTTTGCTCTCTTGATACACACCAATGACTCTACATGTATCTAGTAGATTGCAAGGAATAGATTAGCATTAAAGAGGCAGTATTGTGTTGTTAGGTTGTTATATGTAACTTGTGCTCATACATTAAGAAAAATGTACCTGGCATTCCCTCGGACATGACCAGGCCTCTTAAAAAAAAAGAGAGCAAGTGAGAGGATCATTAATACTTGCTGACAATACAGTCGTGGCAGGAGTTCTGAAATTCTGACCTTTGGAGTATTCACCGACATTTTTATCCAGTTCCCAGAGAGAAACGAATCACAACAGTGTGATACAAAACAGCAGGCAGGCATTCACTCTCAGAAGCTGTCAAATTTCCCACTTCCTAATCATTGGCTTTTCCTAGTAGGTCAACATTGCAGCTGCAGAAACAAGGGTACACCTCCAGCTCCCTTCTCCGAGCTAAGGACAAAGGGTACCATCTACAAAATCAAATAAAACCCCATGCAAGCCTTCTGAGGTCTCAATTTGAGGGTGTTCAAACATCCTGAGAGGAGAATTAGCTTGGCTCTCCTTCTGGGATATGACACTCCACCTTCAGTGACCTTCCTTCTTGTATAACCTTGAACAATTAGCAGGATTCTTGATACCGAGATGTGGGTATCTGTCACTCAGGATTGAAACTACACCCCTCAGCCCATAATATTCTGTGAGATGCACAAATATTCTGCATGAAAATGAAAATAGAAGATTTTGACTAAATTAAGGACTTCATGGAACTTTTGACATTCATAATAGGAGTGCTTTTTGATCTAATTAATAAAAGTAATAAATTATTAAAAACAATTTACCTTTTCCTCTTTAAATGATACAACCAAACATGCACACAAAGTTGACCTTAAACTTTTAGTTGAAAGATGTTCATGTAGAACCTGTGACTCTCTTTTTGCTTAATCCTCTATCTTTTGCCAGGCACTTGTCCTAATTACCTTTTACCTTCTTTTCCAATATTGTGAAATATTTTGATTTTAAAAAATACTTCATGTGTAGGTTTACTCTCAGCATTTTAAATTTCACTAAATGCTATTAGATTAAAACCATTTCAGTATGGGCTTCCTTCCCACCCTCATGCTCCAGCTTCTTCTGTCTCCAGTACCCAGCCCTTGCTCATCTTTCCCCACCTACTCCAACACTGTTCCCCTGCCTTCCATTGCAGTCCTGTTCAAACTATTTCTTTAATGATCTCTTTTATTCTCCCCAATCATGTTTTCTCTCTAGGCTACATAAATAGAGACAGAAAGACAGAGACACAGAAAGAAAGAGAATATTCACAGAGAGACAGAGAGAATATTCACAGAGAGACAGAGAATATTCACAGAGAGACAGAGAATATTCACAGAGAGACAGAGAATATTCACAGAGACAGAGAGAATATTCACAGAGAGACAGAGAGAATATTCACAGAGACAGAGAATATTCACAGAGAGACAGAGAGAATATTCACAGAGAGACAGAGAGAATATTCACAGAGAGACAGAGAGAATATTCACAGAGAGACAGAGAATATTCACAGAGAGACAGAAAGAATATTCACAGAGAGACAGAGAGAATATACACAGAGACAGAGAATATTCACAGAGAGACAGAGAGAATATTCACAGAGAGACAGAATATTCACAGAGAGACAGAGAATATTCACAGAGAGACAGAGAATATTCACAGAGACAGAGAGAATATTCACAGAGAGACAGAGAATATTCACAGAGAGACAGAGAATATTCACAGAGACAGAAAGAATATTCACAGAGAGACAGACAATATTCACAGAGAGACAGAGAGAATATTCACAGAGAGACAGAGAATATTCACAGAGAGACAGAGAATATTCACAGAGAGACAGAGAATATTCACAGAGACAGAGAGAATATTCACAGACAGACAGAGAGAATATTCACAGAGAGACAGAGAGAATATTCACAGAGAGACAGAGAGAATATTCACAGAGAGACAGAGAGAATATTCACAGAGACAGAGAATATTCACAGAGAGACAGAGAGAATATTCACAGAGAGACAGAGAGAATATTCACAGAGAGACAGAGAGAATATTCACAGAGAGACAGAGAATATTCACAGAGAGACAGAGAGAATATTCACAGAGAGACAGAGAATATTCACAGAGAGACAGAGAGAATATTCACAGAGAGACAGAGAGAATATACACAGAGACAGAGAATATTCACAGAGAGACAGAGAGAATATTCACAGAGAGACAGAGAGAATATTCACAGAGAGACAGAGAATATTCACAGAGAGACAGAGAATATTCACAGAGACAGAGAGAATATTCACAGAGAGACAGAGAATATTCACAGAGAGACAGAGAATATTCACAGAGACAGAAAGAATATTCACAGAGAGACAGACAATATTCACAGAGAGACAGAGAGAATATTCACAGAGAGACAGAGAATATTCACAGAGAGACAGAGAATATTCACAGAGAGACAGAGAATATTCACAGAGACAGAGAGAATATTCACAGACAGACAGAGAGAATATTCACAGAGAGACAGAGAGAATATTCACAGAGAGACAGAGAGAATATTCACAGAGAGACAGAGAGAATATTCACAGAGACAGAGAATATTCACAGAGAGACAGAGAGAATATTCACAGAGAGACAGAGAGAATATTCACAGAGAGACAGAGAGAATATTCATAGAGAGACAGAGAATATTCACAGAGAGACAGAGAGAATATTCACAGAGAGACAGAGAGAATATACACAGAGACAGAGAATATTCACAGAGAGACAGAGAGAATATTCACAGAGAGACAGAGAGAATATTCACAGAGAGACAGAGAGAATATTCACAGAGACAGAGAATATTCACAGAGAGACAGAGAGAATATTCACAGAGAGACAGAGAGAATATTCACAGAGAGACAGAGAGAATATTCATAGAGAGACAGAGAATATTCACAGAGAGACAGAGAGAATATTCACAGAGAGACAGACAATATTCACAGAGAGACAGAGAGAATATTCACAGAGAGAAAGAGAATATTCACAGAGAGACAGAGAGAATATTCACAGAGAGACAGAGAGAATATTCACAGAGAGACAGAGAATATTCACAGAGAGACAGAGAATATTCACAGAGACAGAGAGAATATTCACAGAGAGACAGAGAATATTCACAGAGAGACAGAGAATATTCACAGAGACAGAAAGAATATTCACAGAGAGACAGACAATATTCACAGAGAGACAGAGAGAATATTCACAGAGAGACAGAGAATATTCACAGAGAGACAGAGAATATTCACAGAGAGACAGAGAATATTCACAGAGACAGAGAGAATATTCACAGACAGACAGAGAGAATATTCACAGAGAGACAGAGAGAATATTCACAGAGAGACAGAGAGAATATTCACAGAGAGACAGAGAGAATATTCACAGAGACAGAGAATATTCACAGAGAGACAGAGAGAATATTCACAGAGAGACAGAGAGAATATTCACAGAGAGACAGAGAGAATATTCATAGAGAGACAGAGAATATTCACAGAGAGACAGAGAGAATATTCACAGAGAGACAGAGAGAATATACACAGAGACAGAGAATATTCACAGAGAGACAGAGAGAATATTCACAGAGAGACAGAGAGAATATTCACAGAGAGACAGAGAATATTCACAGAGAGACAGAGAATATTCACAGAGAGACAGAGAGAATATTCACAGAGAGACAGAGAATATTCACAGAGAGACAGAGAATATTCACAGAGAGACAGAAAGAATATTCACAGAGAGACAGACAATATTCACAGAGAGACAGAGAGAATATTCACAGAGAGACAGAGAATATTCACAGAGAGACAGAGAATATTCACAGAGAGACAGAGAATATTCACAGAGACAGAGAGAATATGCACAGAGAGAGAGAATATTCACAGAGAGACAGAGAGAATATTCACAGAGACAGAGAATATTCACAGAGAGACAGAGAGAATATTCACAGAGAGACAGGGAATATTCACAGACAGAGAGAATATTCACAGAGAGACAGAGAATATTCACAGAGAGACAGAGAATATTCACAGAGAGACAGAGAATAATCACAGAGACAGAGAGAATATGCACAGAGAGAGAGAATATTCACAGAGAGACAGAGAGAATATTCACAGAGACAGAGAATATTCACAGAGAGACAGAGAGAATATTCACAGAGAGACAGGGAATATTCACAGACAGAGAGAATATTCACAGAGAGACAGAGAATATTTACAGAGAGACAGAATATTCACAGAGAGACAGAGAATAATCACAGAGACAGAGAGAATATGCACAGAGAGAGAGAATATTCACAGAGAGACAGAGAGAATATTCACAGAGACAGAGAATATTCACAGAGACAGAGAGAATATTCACAGAGAGACAGGGAATATTCACAGACAGAGAGAATATTCACAGAGAGACAGAGAATATTCACAGAGAGACAGAGAATATTCACAGGGAGACAGAGAATATTCACAGAGAGACAGAGAATATTCACAGAGAGACAGAGAATATTCACAGAGACAGAGAATATTCACAGAGACAGAAAGAATATTCACAGAGAGACAGAGAATATTCATAGAGAGACAGAGAGAATATTCACAGAGAGACAGAGAATATTCACAGAGACACAGAGAATATTCACAGAGAGACACAGAATATTCACAGAGAGACAGAGAATATTCACAGAGAGACAGAGAATATTCACAGAGACAGAAAGAATATTCACAGAGAGACAGAGAATATTCACAGAGAGACAGAGAATATTCACAGAGAGACAGAGAATATTCACAGAGAGACACAGAATATTCACAGAGAGACAGAGAATATTCAGAGAGAAACAGAGAGAATATTCACCGAGAGACAGAGAATATTCACAGAGAGACAGAGAATATTCACAGGGAGACAGAGATTATTCACAGAGAGACAGAAAATATTCACAGAGACACAGAGAATATTCACAGAGAGACAAAGAATATTCACAGAGACACAGAGAATATTCACAGAGAGACAGAGAATATTCACAGAGAGACAGAGAATATTCACAGAGAGACACAGAATATTCACAGACAGAGAATATTCAGAGAGAAACAGAGAGAATATTCACCGAGAGACAGAGAATATTCACAGAGAGACAGAGAATATACACAGAGAGAGAGAGAGAATATTCACAGAGAGACAGAGAATATTCACAGAGAGACAGAGAATATTCACAGAGACAGGGAGAATATTCACAGAGAGACAGAGAATATTCACAGAGAGACAGAGAATATTCACAGAGACAGAGAGAATATTCACAGAGAGACAGAGAGAATATTCACAGAGACAGAGAATATCCACAGAGACAGAGAGAATATTCACAGAGAGACAGAGAGAATATTCACAGAGACAGAGAATATCCACAGAGAGACAGAGAGAATATTCACAGAGACAGAGAATATTCACAGAGACAGAGAGAATATTCACAGACAGACAGAGAGAATATTCACAGAAAGACAGAGAGAATATTCACAGAGAGACAGAGAATATTCACAGAGAGACAGAGAGAATATTCACAGAGAGACACAGAGAATATTCACAGAGACAGAGAATATTCACAGAGAGACAGAGAGAATATTCACAGAGAGACAGAGAGAATATTCACAGAGACAGAGAATATTCACAGAGAGACAGAGAGAATATTCACAGAGAGACAGAGAGAATATCCACAGAGAGACAGAGAATATTCACAGAGAGACAGAGAGAATATTCACAGAGAGACAGAGAGAATATACACAGAGACAGAGAATATTCACAGAGACAGACAGAATATTCACAGAGAGACAGAGAGAATATTCACAGAGAGACAGAGAATATTCACAGAGAGACAGAGAATATTCACAGAGAGACAGAGAGAATATTCACAGAGAGACAGAGAGAATATACACAGAGACAGAGAATATTCACAGAGAGACAGAGAATATCCACAGAGACAGAGAGAATATTCACAGAGAGACAGAGAATATTCACAGAGAGACAGAGAATATTCACAGAGACAGAGAGAATATTCACAGAGAGACAGAGAATATTCACAGAGACAGAGAGAATATTCACAGGGAGACAGAGAGAATATTCACAGATACAGAGAGAATATACACAGAGAGACAGAGAGAATATTCACAGAGAAAGAGAGAATATTCACAGAGAGGCAGAGAATATTCACAGAGACAGAGAATATTCACAGAGACAGAGAATATACACAGAGACAGAGAGAATATTCACAGAGAGACAAAGAATATTCACAGAGACAGAGAATATTCACAGAGACAGAGAATATTCACAGAGACAGAGAATATACACAGAGACAGAGAATATTCACAGAGAGACAGAGAGAATATTCACAGAGACAGAGAGAATATTCACAGAGACAGAGAGAATATTCACAGAGAGACAGAGAGAATATTCACAGAGAGACAGAGAGAATATACACAGAGACAGAGAATATTCGCAGAGAGACAGAGAATATCCACAGAGACAGAGAGAATATTCACAGAGAGACAGAGAATATTCACAGAGAGACAGAGAATATTCACAGAGACAGAGAGAATATTCACAGAGAGACAGAGAATATTCACAGAGACAGAGAGAATATTCACAGGGAGACACAGAGAATATTCACAGATACAGAGAGAATATTCACAGAGGGAAAGAATATTCACAGAGAAAGAGAGAATATTCACAGAGAGGCAGAGAATATTCACAGAGACAGAGAATATGCACAGAGACAGAGAATATACACAGAGACAGAGAGAATATTCACAGAGAGACAAAGAATATTCACAGAGACAGAGAATATTCACAGAGAGATAGAGAAAATATTCACAGAGAGACAGGGAATATTCACAGACAGAGAGAATATTCACAGAGAGACAGAGAATATTCACAGAGAGACAGAGAATATTCACAGAGACAGAAAGAATATTCACAGAGAGACACAGAGAATATTCACAGAGAGACAGAGAATATTCACAGAGACAGAGAATATTCACAGAGAGACAGAGAATATTCACAGAGACAGAAAATATTCACAGAGAGACAAAGAGAATATTCACAGAGAGACAGAGAATATTCACAGAGTGACAGAGAATATTCATAGAGAGACAGAGAATATTCACAGAGAGACAGAGAATAATCACAGAGAGACAGAGAATATTCACAGAGACAGAGAATATTCACAGAGAGACAGAGAATACTCGCAGAGAGACAGAGAATATTCACAGGGAGACAGAGAATATTCACAGAGAGACAGAGAATATTCACAGAGACACAGAGAATATTCACAGAGAGACAAAGAATATTCACAGAGACACAGAGAATATTCACAGAGAGACAGAGAATATTCACAGAGAGACACAGAGTATTCACAGAGAGACAGAGAATATTCAGAGAGAAACAGAGAGAATATTCACCGAGAGACAGAGAATATTCACAGAGAGACAGAGAATATTCACAGAGAGAGAGAGAGAATATTCACAGAAAGACAGAGAATATTCACAGAGAGACAGAGAATATTCACAGAGAGACAGAGAGAATATTCACAGAGAGACAGAGAATATTCACAGAGAGACAGAGAATATTTACAGAGACAGAGCGAATATTCACAGAGAGACAGAGAGAATATTCACAGAGACAGAGAATATCCACAGAGACAGAGAGAATATTCACAGAGAGACAGAGAGAATATTCACAGAGAGACAGAGAATATTCACAGAGAGACAGAGAGAATATTCACAGAGAGACAGAGAGAATATTCACAGAGACAGAGAATATTCACAGAGACAGAGAGAATATTCACAGACAGACAGAGAGAATATTCACAGAGAGACAGAGAGAATATTCACAGAGAGACAGAGAATATTCACAGAGAGACAGAGAGAATATTCACAGAGAGACAGAGAGAATATCCACAGAGAGACAGAGAATATTCGCAGAGAGACAGAGAGAATATTCACAGAGAGACAGAGAGAATATACACAGAGACAGAGAATATTCACAGAGACAGAGAGAATATTCACAGAGAGACAGAGAATATTCACAGAGAGACAGAGAATATTCACAGAGAGACAGAGAATATTCACAGAGAGACAGAGAATATTCACAGAGACAGAGAGAATATTCACAGGGAGACAGAGAGAATATTCACAGATACAGAGAGAATATTCACAGAGAGACAGAGAGAATATTCACAGAGAAAGAGAAAATATTCACAGAGAGGCAGAGAATATTCACAGAGACAGAGAATATTCACAGAGACAGAGAATATTCACAGAGACAGAGAGAATATTCACAGGGAGACAGAGAGAATATTCACAGATACAGAGAGAATATTCACAGAGAGATAGAGAGAATATTCACAGAGAAAGAGAGAATATTCACAGAGAGACAGAGAATATTCACAGAGACAGAGAGAATATTCACAGGGAGACAGAGAGAATATTCACAGATACAGAGAGAATATTCACAGAGAGACAGAGAGAATATTCACAGAGAAAGAGAGAATATTCACAGAGAGGCAGAGAATATTCACAGAGACAGAGAATATTCACAGAGACAGAGAATATACACAGAGACAGAGAGAATATTCACAGAGAGACAAAGAATATTCACAGAGACAGAGAATATTCACAGAGACAGAGAATATTCACAGAGAGATAGAGAAAATATTCACAGAGAGACAGGGAATATTCACAGACAGAGAGAATATTCACAGAGAGACAGAGAATATTCACAGAGAGACAGAGAATATTCACAGAGACAGAAAGAATATTCACAGAGAGACACAGAGAATATTCACAGAGAGACAGAGAATATTCACAGAGACAGAGAATATTCACAGAGAGACAGAGAATATTCACAGAGACAGAAAATATTCACAGAGAGACAAAGAGAATATTCACAGAGAGACAGAGAATATTCACAGAGTGACAGAGAATATTCACAGAGAGACAGAGAATATTCACAGAGACACAGAGAATATTCACAGAGAGACAGAGAATATTCACAGAGAGACACAGAATATTCACAGAGAGACAGAGAATATTCAGAGAGAAACAGAGAGAATATTCACCGAGAGACAGAGAATATTCACAGAGAGACAGAGAATATTCACAGAGAGAGAGAGAGAATATTCACAGAAAGACAGAGAATATTCACAGAGAGACAGAGAATATTCACAGAGAGACAGAGAGAATATTCACAGAGAGACAGAGAATATTCACAGAGAGACAGAGAATATTCACAGAGACAGAGCGAATATTCACAGAGAGACAGAGAGAATATTCACAGAGACAGAGAATATCCACAGAGACAGAGAGAATATTCACAGAGAGACAGAGAGAATATTCACAGAGAGACAGAGAATATTCACAGAGAGACAGAGAGAATATTCACAGAGAGACAGAGAGAATATTCACAGAGACAGAGAATATTCACAGAGACAGAGAGAATATTCACAGACAGACAGAGAGAATATTCACAGAGAGACAGAGAGAATATTCACAGAGAGACAGAGAATATTCACAGAGAGACAGAGAGAATATTCACAGAGAGACAGAGAGAATATCCACAGAGAGACAGAGAATATTCACAGAGAGACAGAGAAAATATTCACAGAGAGACAGAGAGAATATACACAGAGACAGAGAATATTCACAGAGACAGAGAGAATATTCACAGAGAGACAGAGAATATTCACAGAGAGACAGAGAATATTCACAGAGAGACAGAGAATATTCACAGAGAGACAGAGAATATTCAGAGAGACAGAGAGAATATTCACAGGGAGACAGAGAGAATATTCCCAGATACAGAGAGAATATTCACAGAGAGACAGAGAGAATATTCACAGAGAAAGAGAAAATATTCACAGAGAGGCAGAGAATATTCACAGAGACAGAGAATATTCACAGAGACAGAGAATATTCACAGAGACAGAGAGAATATTCACAGGGAGACAGAGAGAATATTCACAGATACAGAGAGAATATTCACAGAGAGATAGAGAGAATATTCACAGAGAAAGAGAGAATATTCACAGAGAGACAGAGAATATTCACAGAGACAGGGAGAATATTCACAGAGAGACAGAGAGAATATTCGCAGAGAGACAGAGAATATTCACAGAGACAGAGAATATTCACAGAGACAGAGAGAATATTCACAGAGAGACAAAGAATATTCACAGAGACAGAGAATATTCACAGAGACAGAGAGAATATTCACAGAGAGACAGAGAATATTCACAATGACAGGGAGAATATTCACAGAGAGACAGAGAGAATATTCACAGAGAGACAAAGAATATTCACAGAGACAGAATATTCACAGAGACAGAGAATATTCACAGAGACAGGGAGAATATTCACAGAGAGACAGAGAGAATATTCACAGAGAGACAGAGAATATTCACAGAGACAGAGAATATTCACAGAGACAGGGAGAATATCCACAGAGAGACAGAGGGAATATTCACAAAAGGCCCGAGGCTTTTCTGTGTCTATTGGTGTTTGTGTTGCGATACTCCCCTCACTGCTTTGCCAGTCTTCATGACCTTTCAAAAAAGTGTCTTTAGGGGCTGAAGTTAGTGTACTTATTCAGGGATCCTGCAACCAATCATAGGCATCTGTTTCTGAAATTATCTTTACGTATGTGTGCACACTCATGCACACAAAGCCATTTTTGTTCACTATTCTAAGACCCATGTTAGGATAGTTCTGTGTTCGTTCTAGCGTTTTTGGAAATACGTAATCTGGAGGAAGGTACAGTGCAGATAGTGACCCAATGTGAACTATTTCCAAATATCAGACTTCACCTTCTTTTTCTTTCATTTAATTTTGGTTTTTTAATTATAAAAAGAAAAAACACAGAATTTCAAAACAATATAATACGAGAGTAACAATAATTAATACATCACCTATTGTTATCTTCAGAGTAGTTATTCAGGGTACAAGACATAAGCATGAGCTATTGTCTAAACAATATTAGCACAAACTTCTTTTCAATGAACTAAGAGAAACTAGCAGTATATCTATCTTAGCTACCTTGTTCATATATATATATTTTTTTCTTTTCCCTTCCTTCCTTTCCCCTTTCCCCTGTCACAGTTTCTGTTTTCTTTTGAATGGTTTCTTCCCAATTCACAATATCTATTGTACGTTTTGGGTTCATTTACTTATTCAGCTTCTTTGAACTTCTTTACTCGGGCTTCTCTCTCCTCTTTCAGCCCTACAGACACACAGCATGTCCCGGCTTTTTATCTTTCCAAAATTTCACATTCATGTACAGTTCTTTAAAATGACATTGTGAGATAGTTTCCAATATAAAATTTTCATGCTTTTCCAGCTGCCTTTAGAAGAAAAGACACCCCCTTAAGCAGCCAACACAAGTAACTCTCCTAGAGGGAAGGGCATCATGGCACCATCTACTGGACCTCTTTGAATAGGTAGGTCCTAAGTCAACATCTCTAGAAATACAACCAGTAATAAAATTTGAAGAAATAACTAACATCAGAGAGGGGCGTTTGCATTCATCAACTCTTCTTAATCTCCAAGTCAGATCGGAAACAGAAATTCAGTGGGAAGCTTATGAGGCAGCTGAGCACAGTGGCACTCTTCCTTCACCTGCCCTTATGGGGACATGGCCATGGCACAACAGCTCTCCAGGAGGCACTGCCTGAGTCCAGGGTCAGCCTTGGCTTGGGTGTCAGCCCAGAAAGCAAGGCAGAAGCAAGGTTCTGCCAAACCACTGGCTCCACTGAAGGCTGATCACTTACCATTCAGAGGCAAGGACAGGACTTCTGAGTTTTCATCACAATGAAAAAGGTGAAGAAGAAGGTTTTATCAGTTTCACATATAGTAATTTCTCAGTTGATGTTATGGTAGCTAGTAAGTATACATATAAACACATGTGAGTACACATGGAGATAGATTAGGGTAAGAGAGAAAGAGAGAGATGAGAGAGGGGGAAGGAATGAAGAAGGAAAGTCAAAAAAGAAAATACTCAAAACATGGCAATATCTTTCACTCCTTTGCACCCCATTCATAACCCTCATCTCCAGGAGAATCATAGGTAAAGCATTTAGAATGAATCATCAAATTTAAAATAAACTTCATCTTGTTTTTAGAAAATAATAAAGATATGATATAATGGAATAACAATAGTTCCTATAAGTTAAACAAACCCAAGTTTACATCCTCCCTCTACCACATGCTTACTGTGTGACTTTGGGCAAGCCACTCAGCCTCCCTGACACTTGGTTTCGGCATCTTGTAAGATACACATAATAAAATTTCTTTGACATGGACACTGTGAAATTCAAACACATAGAAAGTATCTTGAGTACATGGTTTTCAATAAAGTTTATCTGGCTTCCATTTCCCTCAGTGCTGACTTCACTGAACACAAAGAAGATCTTTTGAGTTGCAGGCAGAGAAAGTTTTGCTCTCTCAAAGAGTAAGGAGAAAGGACAGGGCTCCAGCTGCAGAACTAAAATAAGTTCAGAGCTGGAAGGCTTGGTGCTGAAGTCCACTGGCAGGAAAAATTAGGAAATTCATTCTGAAGGGCCAAAAATTCTTCCAGATACAGGAGTAAAGTTGGTCTAAGTTATTCAGCATCCAAGCCGGATGTGGCTGAGCCAATGGACTTCAAAGTTGTATCCCAGATGGTGGGGCAAAAAAGCCAATGGACACTATGTATTTACACGTCGTTATATTTAGTCATATGATCTTGGAGTGATGTAGAATGAAGTCTTTGCAGCTGTGGTTCTCTCTCAGAAGGCATTTCTTGTCTTTTTGCTTGATTGATTTGCCGCATTCCTCAGTGGAGGGAAGAAGGGAGTGAGCGCTTTGCACATCCACAAGTACATGGCCTAGAAAAAGAAGGGTTAAAGAGAAGAATCAGCCTAGGAGTGGGGAGAAGGTTTTCAGAGACTTGGGAAGAAGCAGAGGGCAGCTGCTGTAGAGTGCTGTGAAGTTTATGAGCTTCTGGAGGAAGTTAATAATACATTTACACAACACAATCCCCCGGCCACCCCGCAAGGCCCTTCCAACATTAACCATAATAATATTCACGATAGCAACCAAGGATGACACATTTCCCATGGGCACTGTTCCAGGCTCTTTAGGTACATGAATTCTTCCCACATACCAAGGGGCTAGGTGCAGTCTTTTTCCTTATTTCACAGGTGAGGAGACAGATGCAAAAAGAGGCTAGATGATTTGCCTAAAGTTATCTGCCCAGCAAATTGAGAAGCTGGAGTTCAAAGCCACACTAACTGGCTCCAGAATGGGTGCTCTTCATCACTAGCCAATGGCTTTGAATTCTAGAGTCTGACATTCATTCCTTTTTAATAAGACTACATGTGAAGGAGGGAGATAGTCCAGGTTTGCTCTAACCACAGGACTAGTGGTAAGGTGGTAACGATCACTGTATTTCACTGCAGTGTGCCTGACGGGGTGGAGCACTTAGCTGCAATACTCTCAGCAGCTCACGCAGTCATCACTGACTATCTGGTTATCTCTGGTGAGGAAACTGAGCTCCCCAAGGTTAAATAACCTGTCCCGTATCACAGAAATAAGGCGTGCCTTTATATTCCTGGCTTAGAGTTGTTTCAGTTCCTGGCTTGAAGCAGAAACTGTATTGTTGCCAGGAGTCGTCATCTGCATAGCTCAGAGAAGACCGGTGACACCATTACTGGGGACAGCTGCCATTGCTGCCGTCACCCTCTGGTGGCAGATCCAGTCACCAGAAGTCACTCAAATACACAAATGCCTATGAGATGCCATGATGGATTGTGCCACTCATCTATATCCCAGGACACACACGTGAATTCACTCACACTCACAAACGCACACACACACACACTCACACACACTTCCCTCAGCACCAGGCTCTAACTCCTTCCCAAATTAAAAAAGATTAGAGCATGATGATCCAAATAGATTAGTATTTCAACTTGTAGTCAGGAATAAAATCCTGCCTCAGTTTCCTAGAACATCACAGCGAAGTAGGCACTGAATTCCAAATGTCCTGCAGCATTAATTCCTCTTTGTGTTGGAGGCATCTTAGCCAGCAGCTTCGGGCAGCCTTCTGATGAGCAGAAAGGGAGAGGAAGGAGTAACCACTGGAGCATGAATGAGGGGAACTTGGCCATTCATAAAAGGATTCCATGGTCAACATGTAAAGGTTTTCTTTGTAAATTTCCCATTCATTTATTTTTCTTCCCTTGATGCAAGATTTTTTAGTTTGAAACAATGGGGAAAATATAGAAAAGAACCATTAAAATAAAAAAGAAAGTAAATCAGGGAAAAGCAATAAGTTTAGTCATTGTCAAAACAATTGGAATTGAAGTATCCATAACTCAACATCTGCTGCTAGAGATTTTATTAATTTATTCATTCCTGTATTCACAAATATTTACCAAGCAAGCACAAAGATATGAATGGGAAATATGATGTAAACAAAAAGGACAATATATTTGGTTTTATGGAGTTTATATTCTACTAATAAAGAAAACCGATAAAGTAGTACACGTTGAGATAAACTTATATTCATAAATATTATGAAAGGAAGTAGCAAAAATGGGAATAATACCTTTGGACCATAGTAAGTTGAATAGCTGAAGTAGACAAGAGATTTAGAAAATCACTTGAAAAAGCAGGTACTCCTACTCAATAAAACTTTGTTTTTCAAGAAGCATTCGACACTGTGCTAGGCATCGATACATTCTTGGTTTTGATTGCTGCACAGTCTAGATGGGGAAATGGGGAGAAAGAAGTATGTATCATTGCAACACCCTGAGAGAGCTGCTTCGGAGATAGAGAAGCGCACCGAGTAGACTAGTAGAGCAGTCAGAGTGGCCTGCAAAGGCGGAGCCCATTGAGCTAGGCCTTGAAGGATGAGCAAAAACTCAGTGAATGCTAATAAATCTGTAAAGAACCCTGAAATAATGTAAGGAACAGACAAGCACATGGATCTTGGCAGGAAACTATGTTTTATCCTGTGCAGAGTTTAAAAGACTTCTAAGCAAGTCTCCCATTTCACTGAAGCCTGAGAAAAAAACCACGAAGGGGTATAAGGAATGCATTAGGTCTTGCAGAGAATGAATTAGATCTAGGAGGGACAGAGCTGGGGTGACTAGGGAATTAGGTCTCAGGAGAGAGGCTCTTCAAGCCATGTCCTCCTCCACAAGGAGACTTAATGGGGACAATGATATGAAATTTGTTGGAGAAAAAGCTACACTTCCCCATGGCCCTGGCTCAGAGCTAAGAGCCACTCTGACCCCTGCTAAGTGGAAATCTCTAGAGGAACAGGGGCACACCCACCCAAGCTGGCAGGTGTGAAAACTGCAAAGGAAGACCATAGGTGGGGACAGTCCCTTCCCTGAAACACTGAGCTTACATCCCCAAATCACAATGTGACTCATCCCTGTGCAAGTGCAAGCCTGAAGAAGTGTCCTTGTGGGCAGCTCCCCAAGGGATATGGCATTTATTGAACAGAAAAGAAAAAGTAACTTTTAATACTTCAAAAAGACACTTGAGCCATTAAGAATCAGATGAGGATAGCTCCTCTAGTCCTCTTGTATCTACCCTTCCTCAAACTGAATTTCAATTTCACCACGTAATTCCAAGCTAGCTAGCCACGGCTGAATAGAGAAGCAAACAAACCATCAGTACTGAAGATTAAATTGATCATCATCTTTCAGTAGCCATGGTCCTGACACCAATATCATTATCTTTTTAACAGGTATTTGGAAGAAGTGTTGTTTTTTAGGCTTGCAGCTGTCCTTGGGCTGGTATTGTGTCATTTCCTCTTTGAAAACTTCAGGTTTTGCTTTCACCCCTTGCCACTGTTGCCGTCACCAGTGACATGGCGTGCTGGCAATGCCAAGCAGGGCCCAGCAGCAAGAAGCCACACCAAACAGCACCCAGCAGCAGGAAGATATATTGTTTAATAGGCGAAAATGACATGAAAAATACAATCAAGGTCAACCAAATGCAGCATGGAAACAAAGTTCTCTCCCTTTTTTTCCTTCGAATTCTTCATCTTTTCCTCTGTCCATAAAGGTGTATCCTTCGCAGCTCAGTCTCATTCCCCAATCCTTAATGCTGCCCATGGGAAAAAAAAAATCTCAGTTTTGTGATAATCTTGTTTTGTCATGCAGTGAAAAAGCAGCACACTGATCACAAATCCAGGGAACACAATTATCTTAGTTTCTTATGCCTTTGGAGGTAACGCTGCTTCCTTAGAAACTCAGGAAATGTTTACATACTATGAAATTGAATACAAACTTCCTCCTTGGAAATCCAAAAGCCAGGAATACTTCCCTGGAGCATCCTGTGCTTTTATATTTTCATACATTCCTCTGAAACATGAATTATGATTTTCCCTTCATGTAATTATTTATCTTTAATAGTTTCTCTGCTTTCTAGTTCTATGCTTGTCTCCTACCTCTCTACCTCGGAGATGTTTCCAGATCAATCACAGGAGTGAGAAATTATCACCCCAGCCTCTTAACTTCACTCAGGGAGAAGATGGAGTGAGAGGTGGAAAGGGCCCTTATTGTGAATGGAGAGCTATTGGTAGCACCTGACATGAGACACAACCACCCCGTTCCCCTGCATGAGAGGCACTCCAGTTTACCCATTCTCGGAGGTGATAAACCCAAGGGCAAGGAATAACAAGTAATAAGGTGTTCTTGTCATGCAGCTCAAGATTTTTAAAACACATTAACTGTAATTTTTAGATAGTCAGAATTTAGTGAACCATTAAAGTGACCCAGTTCACTGAACCAAGATGAACTGAACAGATGGAATTCCACCCTCCCTATGCTTGAGTGATTGCTTGAACAATGCAGAGTCTTCCCTTAAATCCCTCTTCTGAGCTGCTTACCTCACTTAGCCACACATGTGAGAGGGTCATTTTTGTATGTGACCATTCTCTGATGGCAACAGGAAGCTGATACCAGGATGTACTGAATTTACACGACAGTGTATGGTGCTTTGCAGCCTATTTAAATGTATTTTTTTTGTCATGTGACTGCATGAGACTCGACAAAGTCCTGATTTTTCTCTCTGTCAGAAGCTATGTCAGATCCAGCTCTCTCTATTTTATGGCTCTCTTTCTTCCCAGAAGCATAAAGCGTATACATGAGGCAGTTGCTTACAGTGTCCTTTCTGCTGCTCCTGGCTTTCCAGCTACATCTAATTATTGATACTTGGAAAATTAAACATCCATTCTTCAGCTTGTCTTATGAGAAAAGAGAGATATGAATTTTCCCATAAATCATAGAACAGCAACCCTATGTATCAGCATCCTCAAGTAGCAATGGCAATATGTCTTCTGTTATATAAAAATCCCAAATATTCCAAAGAATGATATGATACGATGGTTGGAAAATGAAAATGAAAGGCTTTTCAGAGCCCGTAGGCAGTGAGGAATCAGTGAGAATATCTCACAGAAAGAGATACATAAAAGGTTAAAATTGTGGCAAAATAAGAATAAAACCCAGAGACCAAAACAGAGCCATCTGTATCTACACAGACTTTAGAAAAATAGAGATTAGAGAGGTTTCATTATGCTGGCTCTCACGTGATGAGAGAAGCTGTAAAACAAACTGTGTTACGGTCTCGGGATGAGGTCTTAGAAGTGGAACCAGAATGGGTGCGCATTTGTTTATTTTAGTCTGTATCAGCTTTAAGTGTTAATTAACATGGTGCACTGTATTATCTCCGTGTCTATGGTGCAGAGAGGGGACCCGCACTGTGGCTGCCCCAGCCCCCGCATAGCTTCTGTGGGACACTTCTGTTAGGCCTTCTTGGCTTCAGTGCAGAGCCGAGAGATGTGAAGTTTATAGCCAGTGCAGAGCTTGGCTCTGGTTTTGGGATTGACCAGTCAATTAACCTCTGCGTCTCAGCTCCCTCATCTGCAGGATGGGAAGGATAATCGCTCATTATGACCTAAGGTAGCACACTGTTCAATTCTGAGTGGAAACTAGGTCAACAACAACTAAAGCGAAGGCTGATGTTCAAGCTTCTTAGCTCTGTTTTCCTATCCTTTACCAACCTTGAGCTCTCCGGTCTCTTTGGCCTTCTCTGCCACCTGCCCTCACTCATGCGGATCATTAAGGAGGTAGGTATGAATTAACGTGTGTGGTCTGACTCCATCCCCTGCTACCAATCTGTCTGCGTGGCCCAAGAGGCCTGGGGCAGAATAGCAGGCTTGCTCTTCTTACATCTGTTAAATATTACATGCATGCAACTATTTTTTCTCTTAGTAACATCCAAGGTAGAAGCAATGTCCAACTAATTCATTGACTCATTAATTACTCTGATGAGCACCTACTAAGTGCCAGGCTCCATGGAAACAAAAAGATGATTAAGGCAATCCTTCCCTTAGTAGATTTCCAAAAATGATCAGACACATGAAAATGACATCATCTGAAATGATAACAATATAATAAGAATGCAATGGATATCTTCAATGGTTTGCACTGCTTGGTCTCAAAACAATTCCAAACAAACCTGAAACTCTTGCCAAATAGCTGAAATTAAATAATAAACATGTCTAGCATCTATCTTGCCTTTCAGAAAGTGGCACAAGAAAGAAAGCCCCTCAGCTAGAAGTTTTCTGAGTGGGAACAGTGTGAGTGTTCTTTTTCCAATTATCTTTGTCTCCTTGTCTTGAAATGGTCACAACTGCAGCATTGCAGATGTCTTCTGGAATTTCTTCATCATTCTCAAGCTTCAAGATGAGAGCGAGGAGCCATAGTGTGCATTTCTCTCAACTGATTTGAAGATTTCAGCAGGGATTCCACCAGCTCCAGATGCCTTGTTGTTTTTCATCTGCTTGATGGCTTTCCTCACCTCATAAAGAGTTGGAGGGATTTTAACATTGCCACTGATTGGGAGTTGTGGGATGGAGTTGAAAACACTCCCACTGATAAAATAATTTCCACCCAAGACCTTGAAATGCTCTTTTCAATATTGGTTGAAGTTTTCTCTCTCACTGAGCAGTTTTCAAGCACCCTTATCTTCTTGATAGCTCATATAGAGCTTCAGTGGCACCAGCCCTAATCCATGTGTGTGTGTTGAATTGGCTTTGCCATGACATTTTGCCATCTGCCCTGTGTGTTGAAGGCTTCTTGAATCTCTACCTTCACCTGAGACGTAGCAATGTCTTTCTTTTGGGATCAGTGATAATGTCAAATGCTAAAAGATCAAAAGCAAGGAAATCATGGCAGTTTTACATTCAAGGTAGTTATGTGATTACTAATTTTGCATCTAGTAAAAATGTTTAAGAGATTCTTGTCCTTGGGGGGGAACTAACATATTGAGGCATTTGAAATGTTTATCTTGGGTCAAAAGTTGTACACTAATTCACACGAGAGTCTGGTTTTTAGGTTTAAAAGATTGTTCTCACAGAAAATTGAGTCCACAGTGTTCTAATCTTGCAGGAAATCGTTCTGATAAATTATCTTTCTCTTTTCTCTGAGAAGACGTTTCTTTCTTACTTATAGGAAATTATTCAGACTAAAGATTCAAATTTCATCATGTATTACAGCCCCAGCAATGTTTAAGGGGTGTATTTGTTTTTACTATCTGAGATTGCCAAGTCACTGGACAATGATCTTCTGCAGAACTTTCCTGCCTTTTTTAACACAGGAAAAGCATTGCAGGTATTGAGTTGTAATTATCTTCATCAGAAAATGTTAGCACTGGAAAGAGCCCAGCACTGCGATCTTATTGTTGGGGAAACTGAATCCAAGAGAATGAAGTGATAGTTATCCCCAAGTTGCACAGCCGGATGGTGGTAGAAGCTGCTCTAAACCTCGAAGCTTCTAGGGCAAAGTTCTTCCAAACATAATATTCTTTCTGCCTTGACAGAAAAGTTGTTCTATCTAATAAGGACTAAAATCCAAGTGTTTACTTTCTCCAATTTTCCTCATAAACAATACCCAGGAACCAGGATCTTGCTATTATTAGTCCTCATATAATTTGTCAGGATCCCCTATTTACATCAATTAAATATAACTAAACCAGGAATAGTACCTTTAGGCTCTGTGCCAGTTAATCTTAATTGTCCACTTGACTCAATTAAGAGACTCCGTGAGAGATGATTGTATCATAGAGGTGCTATAATTATCAGTGAATTAATCTAATATGTTATTAGGAAGTGTGGCTAGGTCGGAGGAGGTGGATCATTTGGGGTGTGTCTTTGAAGGGTATAACACTCACTAGCACTCTTCCTCTATGCTCTGCTTCCCTGCCACCATGAAGCGAGTGGCTTTGCCCCATCACTGGCTTTACCTTTCTGCTGTGATGTTTCTGTCTTGGAGCCAGATGGCCCTGGACTGAAACCTCAGAAACCATGAGCCAAAATAAACCTCCCCTCCTTCAAGTTGTTGACATCAGGTATTTTGTCCCAAGAATAGGAAAACTGACAAATACAGAAGACTGGTACCAGAAGTGGAGTTGTTGCTGTGACTATACCTGACCACGTGGTTCACAGCATTTGGAACTGATTTGCAGGAAGAATTTGGAAAAAATTGGGGAAGCAAGCTAGAGAAAGTCTAAAATGTTGTAAGCAGAGATTGTTAAGCAATTTCAATTGAGGCTCAGATGACCAGAATGCTGATATGAATGTGGAGAGTAAGGGCCAGGATATAATGTTTTAGATGGGATTGAGTTCAGTATTGAAGAATTAGACTAGAGGCCATATATATTACACTCCAGAAAAAAAAAATCTACATTTTGAAAATGTCCTAAGATATTGTATGAAGCTGAATTTAAAGGTAGCAAGCTGGGCCGGTGAGATGGCTCAGTGGTGTAAGCGCCTGCCTGGCAAGCGCGAGGGCCCAAGTTCGACTCCCGGAACCCAGGTACGAAAAAAGGGTCGGTGATATCGCTCAGCGGCATGGGTGCCTGCTGGCGTGTGAGATCCTGAGGTCTACCCTAGGTACCCACAAAAAAAAAAAAAAAAGGTAGCAAGCTAATTGATCTGGCAAAAGAAAGTTCAAGGCAGACCAACGTTCAGGCTGTGGCATGGGTACTACTGGCTGCTTCTAGCTAGATCTATGGTAAGAATTGGGAGCAAAGGGCAGAGCAGAAAGATTGAGAAAATTAAATTTTGACCTCAAAAAATCCACATATAAAATTAGAGATAAAGAAATATGTGGTTGCTGAAAAGATTAGTACCATTAAAAAGATATCAAGTACTTTGAATCAGGACAAGCATAAAGATAACATGAGGGCATCTTAGAAATCGGCAAAAGCTCACTCATCACAGGCTAAATAATATAAAACTGTAAACCTTTCATTTAAGAAAAAAAGCCCATGGGGCCCCCTGCGAAATAAAGGCAGCCTAAAGAATTGGTTTTCTGGGATTCATTTCACAGTATCCAGCCATCCAGGCACTCAGAGATTGCTAGCCGTGGTCCAAGGGAATGAGGCTACTCCTCAAGCTAGTGGTAAAACTTGGCATCATTCATGTGATACTGGTTTTCCCGGCATGCAGAATTCAAGAGTTTTGGTGTCATGGAGGCTTCCATATAGATGTCAAAGGAAGGCTGGGAGGTGGATGTGTGCCTCTGAGAGGTGGTGCATGAAGCTGTAGGAATGAAGCTAAAGGTTCAGTGGAGACTCCAGAAAGTCAAAGACGCCAGAACTGCAGAATGTCTGCAGTGGAAATCCATAGGCAGCAAGTGGAGCCAGCCCAAGAGAGAGGCTCTGTGGGCTGTAACTGGCAAGGCCATAGGGGTGGGGCCACTCAAGCCCTCTAGAATTCTCATTTTACGACCACATACCCCAGATGCTGCATATGGAGCTACAGGATTTAACATTTATCCTGCTGTTTTTCAATCTTGCTTTGATCCAATTCTTTTTTTAGACCCCTCTCTTTTGGAATGGGAATATTACCCTCTACCATTGTGTATTGGGATCATATAACTTCCTTTTTGAAGGGGTTCACACAGAAGTATTTGCAGGGATTCACAGTTAAGCATTTTCCTTGAGTCTCAAAGACAACCTTAGATTGTTCAGCAATGCTGGAACTGATGGTACTTTAGGGAAGGAATTCTTGCATTTCCAGTTATACACAGGATATACACATATATCACGTCAGACAGAATATGAAATAATTATTGTCTTTGCCGATTAAGCATGAATTAAGGAGATGTGACTAGGTATCAAATTGACAAGGGGTAGAGTTGTGCCAGTTCATCTTAATTGTCAACTTGACTCCATTAAGAGGCTCCTGGAGGAGTGATTGGATCGTAGGGATACTAGTAGTGCTGATTTTAACAAGGTTCAATTTTATTTGGGGGCAATAGGATAAGATTCTCTTCAATATTCTTTTAGAAAGAATAGATTCTATTCAATATTCTTCTTTCAGTAGAAAAAGGAGATGATACAAAAATAACCCATCACCACATAGCTTATTGTTATCAATTACACATGGACTATCAGAAAAATGTTCAGGAAAAAATATTCATCTTAGCCTCTAACTTTTTATAATGATCTACACAAGGTACACCTTAGCTTCCATTATCCATCTTTGTACCAACTCCTCAAGTATACAGGGATGGTCCTCCGAGTAACTTATCTCCAGGCCCCATTCCTTACCTGGACAGCAATATTCATGGTACCTGGGGCTCTCTGCCTCTGCCACTCCCCTCTCCTACTTTCTGGGTGAAAGAAGAGAAGGAAAGCTTAAAGTGACTGCCACCTAGCACCTTCCTGAGAACTATTTTACTGAGTCCCCCTGCTCTTTGTTCTGCTTCCAGTTACTTTAGTAAAGATGTCATTTTATTATTAACATAGCTTTCACCCTAGAGGAGATGGGTGTGTCATGCCTTAAAAAGATGTTTAGAGTCAAGGGAAAACACCCATTATATTTTGATACTTGTCATGCCCCAAAAAGCATGAGAGGAAGAGAGAAAAATAAAAAAAATTTATGCAAGCATAGGCATTTTGGCGTTAAAGAATACCCATGGTCAGATTTGCATGTTAGAACACTCTGTGACTGCTGTATGAGGAAGCGCCTGGGAGGGGCCATAACTAGAGAGGAGGAAATGAGGATCATATAGCTTTCTGTTGCTACTGTAACAAATTACCACAAACTTACTTGAATCCATTTTTGTGCCTTTCCTAATTTATGGAGGCTTCCCCTGTTCCTCAGGTGATAGCCTCAAATCATTCCTACCCCTTTCTGCCCTTACATATGCTGTCTCTTTCTGAACCACCCAACTCCCTCTTATAAAGACCTATGTGACCACATTGGGAAATGCAGATAATTCAGAACAAACCCTCCATCTCAGGATGCTTAATCACATCTGCAATCTATTGTCAGGTAAAAATTCACAAGTTCCAAGGATCAGAAAGTGGACATCCTTGTGGGAGGGCATTATTCTGTCTAACACAAGGCCTGTGAAGTATCCAACCAAAAAGGACAAGCGGGTGAATTTGAGAGACATTCCAAGAGTAGAATTATGATTTAATGATTGTCTGGTTGTAGGGATAGGGAAATAGTTAAATCTAGAAAACGCCAAATGTTTTAACTTCATCAACCGGTAAGAACGGTACATTATCTGAGATAGAGTAAGCAGCAGAAGCAGCGTTTGGGGAAAGGGGATGTTGTGAATTTTCAACACATCAATTTTGAGATGCCCACGAGAAAGCCAAATTAGGGTTGTCCAGTTCACGGGTGAATGAACATACAGCTCTAAAAGGTAGAAAAGGAATTATAAAATCAAAGGTACATATTTGGAAATAATAGGGTTTAAAAAAATAAA
The DNA here is from genome assembly GCA_028451465.1 of Erethizon dorsatum. Taxonomy (NCBI): domain Eukaryota; kingdom Metazoa; phylum Chordata; class Mammalia; order Rodentia; family Erethizontidae; genus Erethizon; species Erethizon dorsatum. The sequence goes on from CM051838.1 coordinate 14,479,607, forward strand.
CATGATAATTGAAGCAAGGGAAGCAGATGAAATCTCTCAGGAAAGAAAAATAAAATGAGAAAAGATAAGAGTTAGCAACAAAAGAATATCAATGTTTTAAGTGCTAGCAAAGATTTGAACAGTGCAAACAGCTGGAAAATGTGGAGAATGTATTTTCCTCTGCTGGTCCCCATTCTTCCTTTCCTTCCCTCTTTTCTGCCCCATGGTTTTGAGTCTTTATTAACTACTCAGCCTTTGTTTGCTGATTAAGGAAATACTGATTCTGTATCACTGCTGCCAAGGGCTACTGCCAGCATTCCTGTTGGGAGAGTAACTGGCATCTCCAAGGAGAGAGAAAGAAGAGAGAAAAATAAAAACCCGCTCAAAGAATAACACACAACTATTGGGGTGGCGAACACAGACTAGGTGATGGAGAAAGCCTTTCCTCTTCCTGCCTGCTCTCCTCACCTCCACACTGGCCACTTCATCACAAACTGCCAGAGAGCTAAAGAGAGGCCAAATGACAGGTTTCAGCAGTCCCCATGAGTGGAGAAGCAGGTCATTCTGGGAGTCATCCTGGGCCTTCCTTCTCATCATGTGGGGCTTTCACAGAGATGGCACTGATGAGGTTGGGACTGACTCTGTATGCAAGAAGTGGATTCTGCACACTTGACAGGTTGGTAGATGCTCTCCATTGTGTTTCTTAGAGTCCAGGAACATGAGTTGAAGTGTCCTGGGGCCCAGGAGGTGGCCCAAGCATGCACTGCCTCTGCAGAAAGAGGTGGGAAGACACAGGTGCTCCCACGGTTTGGGCCAATTCTGAAAAATCACACAGTGGCTTGAATTCCACAGCAGCCCCATACCCCAACCTGCCCCATACACAAAACATGACAGCATGGAAGGAGAGAAGCATTCTCTTGGCTTATACTCCTGAGTTGTGTCACCTCTAGACCAGAATCAATGTGATGACTGAGCAGATTGGGAAATGTACAGCAGTGAGGCAGTTAGGGGCTGCCCGGAGGACTCCTTTCTCCTGCACTAATTCCCATCAGCGGTTCCAGTAATTCACAGGCAAGATCTCCAGCATGGCCTCTCAGGGATCTTCAACCCTGAGTGCACACTGGAAATAACCAGGAAGCTTGCAAAACAAAAACTAGAATCTACACCCGCTGTGCACCCACAGAATCAGGATCCCTAAAATGCAGGTACAGACATTTATTTATTTATTTATTTCTAAAATACTCCCAAGTGGGCTTTAACATGCAGCCAGCACTGGGAACCATTCAAATCTCAAGGACAAAGCCCATGGGGTATACGAGTGGTACTGCCTGAGGTTTGGCTCTGAGCAGACTGCCTTCTACTTGGACAGCAACTGCTCTCACTCTGGAGCAAGAGTCTAGCACATGCTCGAGACTCCTGCTTGACTGTTCATGGTTGAACCCTGAAATCAATTACTTCGTTCCTATCGGCCACGCTTAGCATCTAAGAAAAGACTCTGCCTTAAGGCCAATTCAAACCTTGGCTCCACCACTTAAGCTGTGACATGGCCATGAGGCTTGGACTCTCAGTATCAATCTCCTGCCTCCTTTGATAGTTACCTGTCTACCGGTTCAGAGTGACAGTGATGCGCGGAGACATAGGCAAGTGCCTGGCACACACTGGCATCTCTCCCTACCCACTCTAGGAAGGAAATAAAGGCTCATTAAGCCCAAACCCTGGCCTCAAGAAACCTGCAATTTAAATAAAAATGTAAAACAAGTCTTAAAAGGTTATTAAACATTCAAGTCTTTAAAAGGTTATGACCAATCATTGACTATTGGTTCTAACAGCACCAGATGATGGCTAATTGCCAAAATGGGGGCAAAGACAAATTTTCCTGAGTTCAGGGGAGGAAAACAATTTAGTTTAGGCCTCCTAACAATGAGGTAGAGTTTATGAAGAAGAATGGATTTGCCATGAATTTTAAGGGATAGACAGAATTTGGATCTGCTAAGGGAAAAAAAAAAAAAAGAGCTTTACTGATATAATAAACCAAAGAGTTGGCCAGGCATGGTGGTACACACCTATAATCCCAGCACTCAGGAGGCTGAGGCAGGAGGATTTCCATGAGTTCAAGGCCAGCCTGGGCTACATTGTGAGTTGAAGGCCAGCCTGAACTACATAGCAAGACGACCCTGTCTTAAAAAAAAAAGAAAAGAAAAAGAAACCAAGGTGTCAGCGCAAAAGGTGTTATCAAGTTAAATAAAAGCCTGTTTTTCTCTGTTAGGTCTTTACTTTCTGATGTGTCATTAGGGAATAGTTCCTGTTGGCTGCATGTTCTCTCCCTTCAACAAATCAGCTGAATTTTGTCATCTTCTTTTTCACATCACAGTTCTTTTCACCTGGCCTACCTGGCCCAGCCCAGAAGAGAGCTGGTGACTTCAGCCTACAGCAGTGTGTGGGGAGAGAGGAATCAGATCACCTTGTTCTTTGCCCCTCTAATGCGGTCTGGGGCACTCACCAGGGAGAAGGTGGCTCATCTTCAGTACTCTGGCATATGCCTCAGCATACAGAATTTCAGCCCTTTTGTGATTCCTTAGTACTCCCAGCAGCCAGCAGCCAGCAGCTGATGCTGCCTCACAAAACAGTGATGGTGATCCATCTCTTGAATTTGTAATCCCTCCATGATTTGTCACTGATCGTGAAGAGCTTTGTGATGCAAAATATACACTATAAAACAATTTGGGGCTGAATACGGCTGAATATGGCTTTTGTACTCACCCGAGGGTTTCTTTCCATCTAGCTCTTTCCCCTTCCCCATTTTAAGCAGATGATAAATTTAAAACTTGAAGGGGATCCTCCTTTTTTTTTTTGTATTTGATCAGGTTAGATTTAGACAAAGCAAATTAAGCCCACATTTTGGCCAAACCTAGAAACTCCCTCTCCTTAGTCTGAAGGTGATGACATTCCAGGTGTGTGTAGCAGAGCCAAGCTCTTTTCTCTTTGAGCCCACAACTGTGCAAGGGGATTTTAGCCCATTATGTTTCTGATTCATTTGCACTTAACTCATCAAGATATTGTTTTGTATGAGCTGTTTGATGTCCAAAGCACCTTATGAGCCTTTTTACGACCCTTTTATCTGAGAAGCTGGGAATTATGCCTAGCCAAGAATAAACAGAACTCAAAGGTTCATGCTCAGCTCAGAGTGTGGAACTTTTACTTAGGCAGTGGCTAAATAGTCTGCCCTTTCAGAGTTGCGCTGCGTTTAATTGGAAAGTGACTCAGAGGAGTACAAGAGAAGGGAAAATCAACAGTGATTTGGAAATGCTGTACTTCAGTCTGAGTGGATGCCTGTCATTTGGTCTACATTAATTAGCATGGAAAAATATACCATCCTTTGGATCCAGTCTATTTTTCGAAGCTATAAACATAAGACTATTTTGAAGTGACGTAGAGTGATAAGCAGATTTCATTTTGTTGTTGTTTTCTGAGCAGCAGTTCTTAATCAGATGGATGAAACTGTTTGTACTAGTTAACTTTGCTGGAGTTTAGGAGTTGTATTTAAAACAGATTTTATCCTACAGTGATATTAATTTGATAGGATCCCTGATCTGTAAACCATTGGTTATCTTGGTCTCTCCTGATAAGGAAAAAAAAGTGCCGAGGATTTCCAGTTGGTGAGCACATTTGGGCAGAATCTTTCACACGTCACAAATTGCAGATGGGAGGCAGTGATCTCAAACATGCAGTCACATTGCGTGACCATCTGACACCTTCCATTTAGAAAAATAATACTTTCCTCCCAGCATACGCTTCCTGCTGCAACCAGCACCAAAAATTATGCCTGGGAGAGCCGTTCCCCCTAGACCAGGGTCTTAAATATTTCTTAGGCGGTTTTAAAAGATTCATACTGCAGCAGCACCCAACTCACACCTTAGTTACCCATAGAAAAAAATCCCCAAAAAAGCGACTTCTCAATGATGCTGCTGGTAACAAAAACATCCACAAAGAACAAAAGGGCTGGGGTGGGGGAGCTGGAAAGAGACAGGAAAATTACACCAGGCACATTTGTAAGGTGATTTATTCTTGTCTTCTGCGTGATTCAAGCATATTCATGTTAAAGTCAATGGACTTCTTTGTCGGCTCATTTCTAAGCCGCTTCACAGTGGCATAGAATTTCGCAGTCCCCAGGAGGGGACTGGAGTCCCTGGGATTGTATATAACTTGCTCATCCACCAGCATTCTGCACTAACCCTTGCTCGTTTAAGACAAGGAAGAGCATCTATGTCTTTCCTCCTTTCCTGTACATCTAATGACCCCTGGCAATAGCTACGGCAGTGATTTCCGACAGACATGTTCAAGCAGAGAGATTTTTAACCAAAAATTCAGAATTTTGATAACAGGTCTAAATGGGCATGGTTTTTTTCTAATTAACAAAAGCCAAGGCAAATTCGATATTCAGGCTCTTTGCCTATACACAAACACACAGATACACACGCACAGATTACTCGACTCTGTGCACACACCCACACACATACCAAAGCATGCCCAAATTTCTCCCTTTTTTTTCCCTGCAGAATGAAGCTAAACACACGCTTTCACAACCTGCAAGCTTGCTGCATCCATCCTATAAGGCTGAAGATGTCTGAGTAGCTGCTATCTCATGAGAATTGTTCCAAAACTGTTCGTGTAGAATCTTTTGTGGAGACGGGGTAGAAGGAACGGGTATTCTCTCCATGAGCATAGAACAAAGGTGGTCAAAACAATCAACCACCTGCGTTAAAAAAAAAAAAAATACTCCTTAGCTCCCATTTCCACACTGCCCTGGGTTTCAGAGGATTTCCCAACAGTAGCAGGCGAATGGTTTTAAAGCTTGTATAGCAAGATCTCATCACAGTGCTGAAAAAAAAAAAAAAAAGACTTTTACTAAAACCGAAATGGTGCTTATAGCCAGATTCATACCCTGCTTTCTTACTGAAAAAGCTTTGGATAAGAGTGATAATTATGCTAGTAATACTATCATTTTCATTTTTATAACAAAGGAAAGTGCTAGAAGATTTGCCACATCAGACAGGCAAGCACGTGGGTTTGTTCTCAAGAAATATTTAGTGTTAACTCAGGAGAGACTGGCTGATTTTCCTGAAGCTTTTAAAAAAACATAGAGAAATAATAGTTTGTAAAATTTTGTAAAATCAGCTCCACCCAAGGGAAAAGAACAGCAAGTAGAGAAATTTGAAAAGAAAAAACTTGGGCTGGTGAGATGGCTCAGTGGCATAAGCACCTGCCTGGCAAGCACGAGGTCCTGAGTTTGACTCCCAGAACCCACACATGAAAAAAGGGGCCGGTGATAACGCTCAGTGGCATGGGCGCCTGCTGGCGCGCGAGGTCCTGAGGTCGACCCCCGGTACCCACAAAAAAAAAAGAAAAAAAGAAAAAATTGAACAAGAATATTGCTTTGACCAAGGTTGCTTTAAAAAATCTTTATTACTCTAGAGATATTTAGGTAAGCATTTTAGTCTCCATACATCTGATAAAAATCTATGACAATACTCCACCTTACAATATCTCCCTGTCTATTTCTATTTGTACATAAATATTTATGCATGTACATACATGTTTGTCCACATAGACACACTTTAATTGAGAACCATGTGAAATAACAAATATAAAGCTTCCTCCTAAGACAATGTGCCCATGGGATCCACACATGCCATGGCTTGGTAGTAGCCCAAATGCTTGGCAGCCTGATTACTTCACTAGGTATCCCCTGTTGGTGTAACCTTAATCCATTTGTCTCCCAAATACTGATTAATCTTTAGACCATAATTTTAACCCCATGACAATGACAAGGTACATTGTATTATGCAGGTAAATTACATGAAATGTCTGGTTCCCCAGATCTCCAGACATTTAAGGAAGTAGTAATTTGGGCCTGAACTACTGACTATATTGTCCAGAAAACAGCCAATTCTCCATTTCTTAGTGAACTTGGGCAGTCTATCATAACTGAGGAGATAATAATAGAACCTTGTGTTTATTGATAACTTATCATTTTAAATGCTTATGATGAAGGTTCTGTTATCTACATTTACAAATAAGGTATCAGAGACACAACGAAGTTATTGCTCAAGATGGTATGATTAATGAGCAGTAGGGCCCATAGTTGAACACTAACAGGCTTAATCTACCCATATACTCTCTACCCCTAGATAAGTTACCTCCTTGTGGATTCTCCTCTAGGGATACTTGGCTGTTAGAAGATTCTGAAGGGCTGTCACCAGTTAGATGTAAACTTGTAAGACAGAGGAAATGTCTTACTCTGGTTGGAAAAGGGTAGCAATTAGTATATTCAGGCTAGGTTTGAAATTACTACCTTAATGAGAAAAGTATTTTATGCTGGGAATAGTAATGCAGAGGATAATGTATTTGGTTTTTAATTATGTCACTGACCCAACTTGGAAGGCTCCCACTCTCTGGGCTTCTAGGCATGGGACACAGTAAAAGTCCTTATCATACCTGTGGATTTAATTATACATTTTTTGTGTCATATCATTAAATTATTAAATTTTAAGCTGCATATAGCCCACTTTGTAATAAACTATATTAATATCATCAATTTAATATTTCTGAATTCTCCATACAGTATCAATATTTTTGCCTGATAGCTATTAAATGATCATGATGTGTGAAGTGGGAAAAGAAATTACACACCAGGGATTTAATCCACAACTAGAAAAAAATAAGACAATAAATGGATGTTAATGGGTACATGATATTTAACCAGAGAATTTAGCACTACATTTAGATTCAATATTTTGTATATAATTTAAACTACAAAAATTGGTTCTTATACCATTTATATAAAGATGACTGCTGGATGCATTTGCCAAATCTGAAATGGAATATCTTAGCCAGTTTGTAACGCATTTCTCAAAAAAAATGATGTAGACTAAAAATATTGTAGACTAATCACTTGCCAATTTTTTTAATTGAAGTTGCTTGTAGTAGCTTTTATTAGAAGAGACTTGTGCAACATTCCATACCCTTCTTTTCTATTTTTTCAAAGATAATCAAGTACAAATCTCTTAATATTGAATTGCGTAAGTGCCAAACAGAACTTTGGGTGGACACTTTGCTGCCTTTTCTTCAGTAAGAAAAGAGGAAATTAACTATTGTTTATTTCACAAATGTGTATAGAATGTACTCCATGACAGGCACTGCCAAAGGGACACATCAATGAATATAACAGATAAAAATGCCTGGCCTTTGAAGCACGCATTCTAGTTGAAGAAACACAGTAACCAAACAAAAATTAGTAAAATAAGGGATAGTAACAAGTGAAACAAAGTATGAGGGAATGGGGAGTTTGTGAGAGGGAAATTGTAATTTTTAAATAGGATGGTCATGAGCAATGGAACTTAGATAGTGACCTAAAAGAGGTGAGGTAGCAAGCTTCATGGAGAAAGAGTGTGTTGAGCAAAAAGAAACGACAAACGCAAAGGCCCTGAGGCAGTGGCATGCACGGCATTTTTAAGAATCAGCAAAGAGAGTTGACTGCAGTAGAACAAGCAAAGGAACCAGCTGTGGCTGGAGGTGAGGTTTATGAGGACAGTGGGAGAGGCTGGAGAAGGAGACCCTCAAAGACATTTGAGGTGACCTTGGCTCTTATTCTTTAGGTTTATACCAAAAAATCTCTTCCAGAGAGTTCCTTTCAAATAACAAATAAAAATATACAGATAAAAATGTGCCAATATTCGCAACATAAGTACTCGTGTAAAATCCTAGTTCGCAAAGGTTTTTCCATGATTTGCCTCAAATGGACAATGGTTCGCACATAATAAAACTAAGTGTCAGGGACACCGTCTTAGTCCATTTGTGCTGCTATAAAAAATGCCATAGATAGAGTAATTTATAAACAGTATTTATTTCCTCAATTCCAGCGTCCAGTAATCAAGCCACTAGCAAGTTTTAGTTGTCCTCTGGAGAGAAGGGACTCTCTATCCTCACACGGCAGAAGGTGGAAGAATGAGAGCGCGGAAGCTGGGTGAAGCCTCTTTTTAAAGATCTTAATCCATCATCAACAAAGAAGGAGCCATCATAACCTAATTTCCTCTTCAAGGCCCCAACCCTTTATACCATCCCATTGGCAACACCCAGTTTTAGAGGGGACACATCCAAACCACATCAGACACAAAATGTCTATACCAAATCGCATGGTACTGAATGGCAGAGGGGCTTTGGCGTCCCCATCCAGGTTTTGTTCCTTCAGCCACATTAGCCCACAATTGTCAAAGAGCTGTACACCTCACTGACTAGGTACCAACTAACAAGGATATTTTGGTTTATGGAAAACAGAAAACAAAATCATTAATTTTTCTTCTCTTCATAGAATATAAGTTTCTCTTACTATTGGGTAAATGAGACAGGATATTTCAAGAAAAATGAGTCCTCAAATCCATGCAATTGAAAATGAAAAGGGTGATATCACGACGGACCCTGCAGAAATCCAGAAGATCATCTATACCTATTTTGAAAATTTATATTCTACTAAGATGGAAAATGCAGAAGAAATGGACAGATTCCTAGATTCGTATGAATTACCAAAGCTGAATCAAGAAGATTTAAAAATCCTAAATAAACCAATATCAGCCAATGAAATTGAAGATGTAATTAAAAACCTCCCAACAAAGAAAAGCCCAGGCCCTGATGGATTCACTGCCGAATTCTACAAGAAATTTAGAGAAGACCTAACGCCCCTACTTCTCAAACTTTTCAATGAAATTGAAAGGGAAGCAATACTCCCAAATTCATTCCTGGAAGCAAGCATTACCCTGATACCAAAACCAGAGAAGGACCCAACTAAGAAAGAGAACTACAGGCCAATCTCCCTAATGAACATAGATGCAAAAATCCTTAATAAGATACTGGCAAACAGAATCCAACAAATCATCAAGAAGATTATACACCATGACCAAGTTGGATTCATCCCAGGGATGCAGGGATGGTTCAACATACGTAAATCAATAAATGTAATACAGCATATTAACAGAACCAAAGACAAAAATCACATGATCATCTCAATAGATGCAGAAAAAGCTTTTGACAAAGTCCAGCACCTTTTCATGATAAAAACCCTACAGAAAATTGGAATAGAGGGTCTTTATCTCAATCTGGTAAAAGCTATCTATGACAAACCAACAGCCAATATTATACTAAATGGCCAAAAACTGAAAGCCTTCCCTCTAAAATCAGGAACAAGACAAGGATGTCCACTGTCCCCACTCTTATTCAACATAGTTCTGGAAACTTTAGCCAGAGCGATTAGACAAGAGAAAGAAATAAAAGGAATAATGATTGGAAAGGAAGAAGTTAAATTATCATTATTTGCAGATGACATGATACTCTACACAGAAGACCCCAAAAACTCCACTAAAAAACTGCTAGATTTAATAAGCAAATTCAGTAGTGTAGCTGGATACAAAGTCAATACTCAAAAGTCAATAGCCTTCCTGTACACAAATAACAAACTTACTGAAAGAGAAATTAGGGAAACAATACCTTTCACAATAACATCCAAAAAAATGAAATACCTAGGAATCAACCTCACAAAGGATGTAAAAGACCTCTATACTGAAAACTACAGTACTCTGAAAAAGGAGATTGAAGAGGATATCAGAAAATGGAAAGATATCCCTTGCTCCTGGATAGGAAGAACCAATATAGTGAAAATGGCCATACTTCCAAAATTGTTATACAGATTTAATGCAATTCCAATCAAAATTCCAACAGCATATCTCACAGAATTAGAGAAAACAATCCTAAAATTCATTTGGAATCAGAAGAGACCTACAATAGCAAAGGCAATTCTGGGCAACAAAGGCAAGGCAGGGGGCATCACAATCCCCGACTTGAAATTATACTATAAAGCTACTGTGATAAAAACAGTGTGGTACTGGCAAAAAAACAGACCTGAAGATCAATGGAACAGATTAGAAGATGCTGAAACAACCCCAGACATACTAAGCCACCTTATCTTTGACAAAGGTGCCAAACACATTCACTGGAAGAAAGATAGCCTCTTTAATAAATGGTGCTGGAAAAACTGGCTCTACACATGCCGAAGATTAAAACTAGATCCATATCTTTCACCATGCACTAAACTAAATTCAAAATGGATCAGAGATCTAAATATTAAAACAGAAACATTAAATCTGCTGGAAGGTAGGATAGGTAAAACCCTTGGAGACATTGGTGTAGGCAAAGACTTTATGAATAAAAACTCAACCGCACGGGAACTATCCCAAAGAATCAATAACTGGGATCTCATCTTATTAAAAAGCTTTTGCACAGCAAGAGAAACCACCAACAGAGTGAAGAGACAACCCACAATGTGGGAAAAAATGTTTGCCAGCTGTTCCTCAGACAAAGGATTACTATCGAGAACATATAAAGAACTCAAAAAAATCAGACCTCCCAAATTGAAAGACCCACTCCAAAAATGGGCATCTGAGATGAATACACATTTCTCAGATGAAGAAATACTAATGGCAAACAAATATACAAAAAAATGTGCAACATCACTAGTCATTCGAGAGATGCAAATTAAAACAACACTGAGATACCATCTCACCCCAGAAAGAATGGCTACTATTAAGAAATCAACTAATAACAAATGCTGGAGGGGCTGTGGGGAAAAAGGAACCCTTCTTCACTGTTGGTGGGAGTGTCGACTGGTACAGCCACTGTGGAAGTCAGTGTGGAGATTCCTCAGAAAACTAGGGTTGGAGGTCCCATTTGACCCAGCTATTCCCCTTCTGGGCATCTTCCCAGAAGAATTAAAAACATCGTACCACAGCGATATATGTGCACCCATGTTTATAGCAGCACAATTTGTAATAGCCAGATCTTGGAAACAACTCAAATGCCCATCAACTGAGGAATGGATAAGAAAGATGTGGTATTTTTATACAATGGAGTACTATTCAGCCATAAAGAAGGATAAACTGGAGACTTTTATAGGTAAATGGATGCAACTCGAGAAAATACTCATAAGTGAAATAAACCAGAAGCACATGTGTAAGCATCGTATTATCTCTCTAGTATGAGAAACTGAAAGAGTAAATAAGATCCAAAATGTACAATAGATATGGTGAATCAAAAAGAAACTGGTCAAAAGGAAAGAGAGACTGGAATAGGGAAAAGAAAGAAGGGAAAGGGAAAAAAAATTGTATATATATATATATATAAGATGGTTAAGATAGATACACTACCATTTTTACTTAGTTCATTGAAGAGTAAGGTTTGTGCCAATAATGTTTGGACAATTGAATGCTAATGTCTGGTGTCCTGAATAACTAACTTAAAGATAGTAATACGTAATGTATTAACCATTGTTACCCTCCTATTATGTTGTTTTGAAAATTTGTTCTTCTTTTGATTTGTTTTGTTTTTTCTTCTCTTTAAAAAAAAAATAAAAAAAATAAAAAAATAAAAAAAAAAACCGAAGCTAAAAAAAAAGAAAAATGAGTCCTTCTGTAATTAGAAAATATAGATGCTCGTTGACTACATCCCCGGGAAATTTTAAGCAAAAGAGAAGATTTTCTTTTAGAACTTCTCCAATAACTATAATATAGCTACTTGTGTAGTGGTATACTAAAGCAACTTTCTTGTAGCTTCCTATCAAAAAAACTGAAATCTTGTTTTGAAAAAATTTGCCCTTCTATGTTGCAATCATGAAACACTAGATCATTTATGAATGCTATTTGTTTTAAAGAATAACAATTCAAACATATACAAAGATAACTGAGTTTGTTATGTAAGAATGGTTCCTATATGTGGATTGTACATGAAATTAAAAATCTTTTAAGGATTTACAGATTTTATGTTTACATATGGATACATATATACATATATTTATATATACAAACACAGCAATATAAAGCATTAATTATATACAGAGTAAATTTATTAATATATCCTGATTATATATAATATATATGTATATAGAGAAAAAAGCATTAAAAATCACTGTCTTATATCACCAAAATACCATTTCCTCGATAGTGTAACACACAAATTAAGAAGAGCAGACTATAAGAAAAAAGGACATGTATCTAAATAAATCAATTTACCTTTATGTTAGAAAGAATAACTACAATGACCTATACTCTCATTTTTCTAAGCCATAATAAACATATAATATATAATATATAATATATATATATATATATAATAGATTATAGACTTCCAGGTGCAAATAGGGTCAAACAGCTTAAGATCAAATCCTAACTCTGTCACTTGCTCATTGATTGACCTGTGGCCAAATATTTAACCTATTATGCTTCAGTTTTCTCCCCTGTGAAATTCAGGAAATAGTAACAATCTCGTTGGACTGATGTGAGGTGCACATGAAATGATTATGGAAAGCATGCAGAACTATGTAGCATGTGCCTGACCTAGAATAGATAAACGGCCAACAGAGATTCTTTCCCTTCCCTCTGAGTCTCCTCAGACCCATTCTCATCCTCAGGTTTTAAGTACTGATTTCAAATGCAGCATGTAAATGAGTATTCAATAAATGTTGCTAAGTGGTTGCTTAAGCTAATTTACTGAGTGCTTTAGCAGTAATAAATTGGGTCTTCTTTTATTCTAACAATAATTAATTGAGCTTATTTTTCTTTCTTTGTGTAAAAGTGATCTGTATTCTGAGATTTTTTTTTATTCTTTTTGATAGAGTAGCAGTCATAATTACTTAAAGAATTAGGCTGCTCCCTCGATGGCCATAAATTCTCTTTGTAACAAAATGGACGTATTTGTCAATCAAAATTTCAAAAATGATTTATTCACCTGATTGTGTTTAAATCACCCTTTTTTCATTTCTAGAATTCGAGGGTTCTAGACCTCTGAATCATTCACCTTGCCATATTTTTTTCTCTTCAGAATCTTCAGGAGCTGTCGTATAAATGAAATGTTTCATCCTGGTTGGATTAATTAGAAGTTTCTCACGAGGTACTTAGCTACAGTACAATACTCGTTGGTTGATTGGTTGGTTAGTTGGTTGGTTGGTTGGTTGGTTGGTTGGTTAGTTTGTTTTCACAGTTCTGGAGGTTGAGGCCAGGGCCTGCACAACCTAGGAAAGCACTCCCCACTGAGCTACATCCCGGGCGCTGCTGCTGCTTCAGGCAACCACACGACCAAGAGGCTAACTATTCCCCCCGAGGAGCTGCTGAATAAGTCTGGAGGTCTTTCCTTTTCTTGGCTCCTGAATATTTGCTTTCCTTTTAGTTAAAATTTGTTCTTCACTCTGGAACATGCTTGCTTCATCACCTATATTCCTGACGCTGCAATTGTTTCTGGTTGACACACCTTAACTGGCTTGTAACTGATACTGCTCATTATACTGTGTATTTCAAATTTGTGTCTGCAACATTACAAAGTTTTTGCTTCCCATTTCCCAGAGCATGAAAATTATAGATCTACAGCTTGAAAAGACCCTTGATACAGGTCTTGTGTGCGTGCGTGTGTGTGTGTGTATGTGTGTGTGTGTGTTTGTGTAGTACTGGAGATTGAACCCAGGGCCTTTACACTGTGTTATGTCTCCAGCCCTTCGTTTGTTTCTTTGTTTTGAGACAGGATCTTGCTAAGTTGTTCAAACTTGTGTCAACAAGTCTTGCCTCAGCCTCCCAGAATGAAGGGCTTGCAAGTGGGTGCCAACAAGCCACTTTTTGGCTTTTCTATGCCCTGAGTCTGTTACATACAGTCAGGAAAATAAAACTCTTCATCATACACCAAATTAAAAGAAAGTGATCAGTTTAAACCAAAATCAGTTTAACCTACTATTTTTTCTTTACCATAATTCTATATAGCTTTACAAACAATTTTTCTCTAGGATCTTTTTTACATTTGTATGTACTGCAACGTTTGCTTTGCCCAAAAATCTAATGATACTGCTATAATTTTAGTCCAATACTACTAAATGAGCTTTAATTAATAAAAGAAAAGGAAGTTACCTTACCCTTCCCCAGTTCTTACTGTTAAAATCATCCACACTTTTAACTGTTTCTCTTGGTATTTATCACTATATGACAATAATTTGTTTAGGTTGCTATGTTTCTATCACTTTTGACTTTCTGATACCTGCCATTTCTCATTTCCATTTAATGAAAACAAAAAATGGTAAAATGAAAATTCAGCGATCCCATTACTATGTACTGCAGAATCAAATAATTAGTAAATTAGTATGGTTATATGCACTAGTTATGTACTACTACGCCTTGTACAGTTGCTCCTTTCTGGAATTTATTTTTGCGCATTCTTTGAATAGTTTTTAAAAAGCAAATTCATAACTTTTCCCAGTTACTCCTTTAGAGTCATCATATTTTTAAAACTAGTAATTCTTTGTTCCAAGTGCTCGAATACAGCTGGTATAGTGGCAACTCCCTTTTACCCTGCTACTCAGATTTTCTGAGATATTTCTTTTTAGATCTTTCCTTCTACATTTATTTTTATACTTTAATTCTAACATTGGTTTTTCTCAAAGTCCAACAACATAGACGACATCTGGGATTTTCTTTTCCCATTCCCATTAAATGTATGTTTTCCTATTAAGCTCTGTGTCTTCCTTTTCTCTGTTTCTTGGTTCTACCAAAGCAGATTCTCTGACAATCTGCCAATAAATAAATAGAGGAGATACATATATAAATGGTTTGTTTTATATTCAAGTTCTTAATTGATTGTTTGATCCAGCAGAGAATTCTGGGTTACAAATTCTGTTTATACAAAAATTCGAAGCCTGTGTTAGTTACTTTTCTCATTGCTGAGACAAAATACCTGACACCCAAAGTTAAGGAGGAGAGGTTCATTGTAGCTCACAGCTTGTAGAGGTTTCAGTTCACAGTTGGCTGGCTCCAAGGCAAGGTGGCATGGGCAGAGGGGCATCCCAGAGGAAAAATACTTCATGGTGGACAAAAGGCATCAAAGCAGCAAAATAGTAAAGAAGAAAGTTGCAAGTAACAACAGCAGCCCTTTTTCTGTCCCTTATATTCTATCCAGGGCAAGTAGCACTCACACCCAGGGTGGGGCACCCTTAATTCTAGCATTGTACCATGAGTCAATCCCAGCACCATCACATTCTTAACCCCAGCATCACACACTCTAGATCCAGCCACCTCTGAAAACCCCCACCTATGATCACATGAGGCTTGAGGGGAGGGGGATATCTAGACACAGCCATAACAGAGCCCCTCTATCCTGGGGTTTGCCCTGCCCATACTTTGTCAGTTAGGTCCATTGAGCTAAGTACCTTGAGTCTCTAATCTCATGATCTTCAGGATGGAGAAATTGTCTTTTAATTAATCAATTTTTCCACTTCACTTTCTCCATGATCTTTTTCTGGAAATTTTAGTAGTACAAAGTTAGATTTTATGGATTGATTCTATATATCTATATTTCTAAATTTGTATGTTTTTCTTATTTTCTCATTCTTTATCTTTTTTATCCTACTTTTGAAAGTATTTTTGTAATTTTAGTTTTATCCTTTTTTTCTGGACATACTTCAGTTTGTTTTATGCATACTATGCAATCTCATGTTTTATGTCTGGGAATAGTCATTGAAGAGTTTTTCTGTTGTTATTTGCTTATTTTGGTAGTAAGTATGGATGGATGGGTGGTTGCTTGGTTGGTTTTTAGCGTTTTCTTCTGCTCTCAGCATTATCTCTGTTTCATTCAAGTTTTATTTTTTGTTTCATTTTTTAAATTTCTTCTTTTAGACTGTCATCAAAATACAGTTTTTGTATTGACTTCCATTTATACTTAAGATTAATTTAGTGACATGTCATTAGACAGTATCGTTGATTGGTAAGCAAAGTCCCTGAGCCTCCACCTTGACGTCTACTCAGAAAACATCTCCCAGTTTGTCACTTGTTCAAGAAGAAGGTGGAAGAGGCTGACTCTCCCAGACAAGGGGAAATTTCTGGGGTGTGACACACTATATTTATAACCTTCCCTGATTTTCAGGATTGTACTTTCATCCCATGGTCTGATACCTACAAGTCCTGAGTCCCTTAGAAGTTGCGAGGTGCAAGTCAGCTCCCTTTTTGTTGCTATTCACCACTACAAGACCTCTACACTTTAATTTCCTACATGCTCATAAGCTGAAATGCCATTTTCCAAAATATTTTTAAATCCCTTATGGGTCTCTCTTCTTTTGTTTTATCTCTATCCTGGTGAACGTACTTTATTCCTTTAGCACCCTTTCAAAGGTAGCCTGGAGGAAGAGAAAAGAGTATGATCACACAACTTTCTCTGACCTGTACCTGTAATTTTGATTTAAATATTTTTCTGATATTTTTCTAACTTCCTCACTCACAAGTAACAAATCTGAGGATATGCCATTTTGATTTGGTTTCCAATTAAATACTACCTCACAGCGCAGTTATTATTCATAACATTCTTAGCAGGTAATGACCATAATGGAAGTATTGTTTACTTATTTAATTTTTAACAGTAGCCTATTGATTGGTCAATTAGTGAATTGAATCTAAAATATATCAAGGAAACATTTTACCTTGTTTATATGTAAAGATTTCCTCTTTATTATCTAAAATAATCAGTGTTTCTTTTTTTTCTTTTACGGGGAAGTGCTTTTTCACAAGTTTTAGGAGCAAATTTGATCGTTTCCTGATAGCCAGGAAGTAGAGCGCAGGGGAAATCCTCAGTGAGATGTATCCTCCAATTCAGCTATGAACATCAGTGAGTTAAATCACTGATGAGAAAAATGCCCCATGATCCAGTCTTCTACAGAAGTCCAGTCAAGTTGACAAAGAGGCAGAAAGATTACAAGTTTGAGCCCAACCTGGGCAACTTAGGGACTTAGCAAGACCCTGTCTCAAAACAAAAAGAAAATTTTAAAATGGCAGGGGATATAGCTCAGTGTGAAAGACTTGGATTTAATCCCCACTACCCACCCACCCCCATAAAAAGCAGAAGGTTAGGTGGCATATGTGCTAATGTCTTGTCACCAAAAGAGACATCTCCCAGTTATGGGTTTTCTATCTGACCAGAATGTTTTTTGAAAAAACTAGTATGGCAAACTGTAGAGTGCCCTTAGATATGTGATTCTGCAATAACATTGACAAGCTGCCTTGATAGATTTCAAAAGCCAGATGATATTGTTGGCTCCTGGGAATGAATTCACCAGAGGGTATTATACTCCTCTTCAGGAGTAGTCACTGGAGACTCCCTCACGACTCCACAGTCTTTGAGTGAAAACTTTAGAAAAAACAAAATGGAACAGTAATGGCAAAAATAAGGAAAAATTTACTGCCAGATTTTTGTTTTAGAGCAGCTTTATTCACATATAGTTCACATAAAATAAATTTCACCCTATTAAAGTATACAATTATGGCTTTGTTAGTGTATTCCAAGTGATACATCCACCATCACTCACTACATTTAGGACACCTTCATCACCTCAAAAACTAATACCATACACATGAGCAGTCCTTTCTTTTCTTCCCTCCCCTCAGCCCCAGGAAACCACTAACCTACTTCCTGTCTATGGATTTACCTCTCTAAACAGCTCATATAAATGGAATCATACAGTACTGTATTTGGTTTTCTAAGACTGCTTTTCTCACTTAGCATAACATTTTCAAGATTCACCCATGTTGTATTATACCACCACTTCATTTCTATTGCCAGATAATATTTTATTGTGTGTTTATCTATTCCTCAGCTGAAGAACATTTGGATTGTTGCAACTTTTGCCTATTATAAAGAGTGGTATTAGAAGCATCCATGTATTAGTTTTTACGTGGATATATGTTTCTATTTCTCTGGGGTATAGTCCAAGGAGTTTAATGGCAGTTCATAAGGTTTAAACTTTTGAAGAAATACCTAATTCTTTCCAAAATTACTGCACTGTTTTACAACACAGGCAGTATATAAAAGCCCCAATCTTTCCACTTCCTCACCAACACTATTTTTGTTTGTTTGTTTGTTTGTTTGCTTGTTCATTTGATGTAGTTAGTTTTGTTTTTGCTTCTGTTTTAACTATTCTAGTGGTTATGGAGTGGCCTCGAATAGTGGTTTTGTGTTTCCTTAATAATAATGATATCAAGAATCTTTTCGTGTACTTAGTAGATATATGTATGTCTTCTATGAAAAGCTATTTATACAAATCTTTTTATAAACAAGATTTATTTCTGGACTTCAAATTCTGTTTTTATTTTTAATGCTGGGGATTGAACCCTGGAAATTGGCCACTCCAGGCAAGCACTCTACCACTGATCTATGCTCCGAGCCCTCTGTACTCTCATTTCCATTTCATAGGCCTATATATGTATCCTATGCAGCACCACACTGCCTTGGTTATTGTAGCTTTATAGTAAATTTTGAAATAGAACAGTATAAATCTTCCATGTTTGTTCTTCTAGATTGGCTTGACTGTTTAAGGTCTTTTATTTTTTTATGTGAATCTTAAGATCCACTTGTCAAATTCTGTAAAAAAAAAAAAAAAGGCATTTTAAATTTTGATGTGGATAATACTGAATGTGTAGGTCAAGTTGTCAAGTATTTCCATCTTAATAATATTAAGTACTCCAGTCCATGTCTTTCTGGTTATTAAGATATTTCATTTCCTTCAACAATGTTTCATATTTTCAGGGCACAAGTCTTGCATTTCTTTTGTTAAATTTATTACTAAAACTAGATACAGAAAGACAAATACTACATATTCTCACTCATTTGTGGAAACTAGTCAGTCAATCTTGTAGAAAAATGGAGCGGAATAGTGGTCATGAGAGACTGAGAAGGACCAAGGGAAATGTGATAGAACGAAGTTCAATAAAAGTCACCAAAACTACAGAGTATGGTATTACTTCTGATCCTTCTTGAGCACAATAGGGTAATTACTGGTTCAAACAATCTATGATAAATTTTAAAATAACTAAAAAAGGGCATAAAACTCCCAATGCATAAAAATGATTAATGTTGGGCCAGTGATATAGCTCAGTGGCATAAGCGCCTGCCTGGCAAGCGCGAGGTCCTGAGTTCGACTCCCAGTACCCACATATGAAAAAAGGGCCGGTGATATCACTCAGTGGCACGGGCGCCTGCTGGCACGCGAGGTCCTGAGTTCGACCCCCGGTACCCACAAAAAAAAAAAAGATTAATGTTCACAGACACACAAATGCTTATTACCCTGGTTTATTATTACATATTGTATAAAAGTATCAAATTTCCATAGTGTATCCAAAAAAAGAATATATGTTATTTCAATAAAATTTTTAAAAATATATTCCTACATTTTTTATTATTTACAATGCCATTAAAATGGAATTCTTTTGTTAAACAATTTTTTTTTATTTCTGGATTATTCATTGCTATGATATAAAAATACAGTATTGTGGTCTTTTAAACTATAACCTTGCTAAACTCATTTATTACTTATTCTTTTTTTGCTATGGATTATTTGGGATTTACTATATAAGATAATGCCATCTATGACTAGAAATAGTACTACTTCTTTCTTTAAAATTCAGATGACTTATAATTTTGTTCTTATCTAATTGCCTTGGCTAGGATCTCCAGCATAAAGTTGAATAATAAGAGCAGATATCCCAGAATTGTAGGTTTATGAACTGCAGTAAGCACAATATTAGCTGTGGGTGCTTCCTAAATGTCTTTTATCAAGTTTAGAACATTTCTTTCTAATGCTAGCTGGTTGACTGTTTTTATCATGCAAAGATATTGGATTTTCTTGAATAGTTTTATTGCATCTGAGATAACCATGTGGCTTTTGTTCTCTATTCTCAATTAATATGGTGCATTATACAGATTAATTTGCAGGTGCTAAGCCAACTTTACATTCCTGGACAAACCCTACTTGATCATAATACATAATCCTTTTTACATATTCCTGACTACCAGCTTGATTTCAGTAGTGATCAAACATTCTGCGCACCGTTTGGAATGGAGTGACAATGTGCACTACTAAGTACAACAGCAAAAATGTTGTGTGATAGCTCCACGCTAGGCACCTTTACATACACTGGCTCCTTTGGTCTTCACACAGTGAATTAGAACCTAATATCACCTCAGTCTTATATATTGTAAACCTAATTCTCAACAAATTTATGTAACTTGCCCAAGATCATACAACTAGTGGACAGAGGGGCTGAGATTCTGAGCCAGGAAACCTGACTGCACAACCTGAGCTCTTAACCACTTCGTTCTGGCAGTGTACACTGAGGTTCATATATTCTTTCAGAAGTAGGAAGTGCATTTTCTCTTTCTGTTCCTATTTCCCATCTATCTGTTGTGCCTGGCCAACAGTATAAGATTTTCAACGCTAAAAATAAATAATTAAAGTTGTTTTATGGACAGAGATATAGGTTTGTTCAATTTAGATTCAGGTTGGTACTTACATTCCCTGACCCATAGGGGTGACTACATATGGGAAGACTGAAAATAGGACACAAATATAGATTGCATTCAGCCAGCAAATGTACGATTTTCACTAAAATATAGAATTACAGTTTTTAACATATGCCTCTAATGTTTGTATGATTCCTTGCTCCAGATTTTGGAAAGACTTCTCTAGGCTTGTCTCACCAGATCTGTTTATGTCCTTCAGCTATACCAAGGGGAAGAGGAGTTTACAGAAGCACAAAATCTTAAAGAGGATGTGCACAAGTGGAAATAACAACATTGCCTTAGTAAGACACATTTATTTTTTACTTTGCCAAAATACTTCTTAATATGATTATATTGTTTTACAGTTCAGAGGGAGAAAATATAAAACATGTCAATATATAAACCTAATTTGAAGGAAAAAAGACTGATAAGTTATCTTCTTTGAATCTTCTTTCATTTTTCTGTTTTCTAAAATTTTCCCATGCTTCTTAAATTTCTTATGTTTAGTAATCTGAAATTTTTTTTCAGATAAAAGTATTCAGAGACTCAGCTGCCAACATGAAAAGAGTTTGAAAAGATCTACATGTGCAAAAAAGTGTTTTGTGGAAAATAATCATTCTTATTAAATTTGAGTTAAAACGAATCAGACGCTCTCAGTTTTTTCTAATGAATGTCTCAATTCTTATGAGTAGTTAATAGGTCATATTTCAGGGTATTTAGTCATTCAGAATCCACAGTTCCTAAAAGCACCTTAGATTCCAAATCTAAAATCACGGGGCTAATCTTCTAAGAAACAGATCATCAATTCTATGCATATGAATAGAATTTCAGAGGAATTCATATCTTCATCAGTAACAAAATTGGAAGAAAGGAGCTCAACTCGACCCTACCTGCCCTAAATTCTTGTGTTTCTGTGTTCTGCTTTTTCGCCAAGCAACCCTGTGTGAAATGGCAGCGCTAAGTTCTCTCTGATGCCGGTCTGCAGCACTGCACAGCTTTGCATTGCTTAAGGATAAACAGGTTGGAGTTGCATATGGTTAACATTTTTTGTTTGAGCTGGTGTAGGGAGAGATTGTTTAGCATCTGCAGGTCTCACATGGTGTCACGGGCAGTAAAGGAATGACTGAAGTAGTTGCAGACAGCATGGAGTCTACATTTCTCTCTTTGCCTAAGAAATCATGGATAATTAAATTAACATGAATTGAATGCAAAGTGTGGGAACATACATTAGAATAGAAACCCCCAGCTCAATGTGCGATCACCATATTTACCTGTATTAAATGAGGCAATAAAAAAACCAGAGGAGAAAGAGTAATCAAAACAAAACAGTAATAAAAACTTATATTTACATAATTTCTTTCTGCCCCAGGATTCCAAAGCATTTAATGAAAATCATCTAGGAAAATCTGCCATGGGACATGTGACTTTAACAGGCCAAAGAGCTCAGTAGCCATCACAAGGTGGCCAAAGGCACAAAAGGCACTTTAAGGAAAGGGGGTTTAGAAGGACAGAGAGGGGGTCCTCTTTCAGGATTGTTTTATGACTATGCATACGATTAAACCATTTGAAAGTTACTCCCACTAAAATTTGAAAGGTGTGAGGCACATTAAAAAGACCCAGATTTGCCACATTACATCAACCTAGAAGGGTGAAATTCATGCTTACACAGGAAATTATCAAATATACACCTTATTTCCTTTCTGTTTCCCTTCAGTGCTGTTTCCCAGTGTGGAGTTTGTCTTATAGTATGCCCAACATCATTAGGTTTCCCAGACATCTTTCCTATACACGAGCTAAAATTCATACTATGGTTATGAAATCAGGCTGGCTTTGTTATGACTTTGAAGGATTTGTAAGACACAGATGTTAACTCCAGCTGTTTTCATCAGTGATCTGCAGCCTAAGGTGGTCCTAAGTAGGTTGTGCCCTTACTGAAAGGCATTAGAGTGTGTTCTTCTACCACTCACATACTGAGAAACCCCACACATAAAAACAGATCCAAGAGATAAACTCTGCTTAAAGCAAACAGGATTCATATAAAGATTAGACAGTCATAAAATGGCCTCTTCCACAGAACATGAGGACTTTTGTAGCAAATGTTACCTTTCAATTCAACAAAATCTCTTGCATGTGTAAGGAAGCTTTCAGTTGTTTTATACTAATACCATGACTGCAGTAGTCCTCTCTTTATCCCCACCTCCAGTGGATGCCTGAAACTGTGAATACCTCCAATCCTTATGTATTTTATTATGCTTTTACCTATACACACATACCTGTGATCAAGTTTAGTTTTTCACTGAAAGGAAGCGCTCTAAGGCATCTCTTTGCCAGACCCAATTTGCCCCCATCACATTCCTGTGGTTTGGGGCCATTATTAAGTGGAATAAGCCTTACCTGTAGAGAAGAACTGTGATATAATTACAGTCAGTATAACAACTGAGATGGCTACTAGGTGACTAAGAGGCTGGTAGAGTACATGGCATGGATACATTGGACACAGGGATAAATCATGTTCCAGGTGGGCTGGCATGAGATTTCATCTCACTACTCAGAATGGCATGCAGTTTAAAACTTATGATTGTTTATTTCTGGAACTTTCCATTTAATATTTTCAGACTACAGTTGACTGAAGGTAACTTGAAGTCATGAAAAGTGAAACCATGGATAGGAGGAGATGACTTCTTTCATAATAGTGGGTGTACATGCTGAGTGTCTTCTGCAATGTCTTTAAACGTATTACTTCATTAAAATTCCATAACATAATGAGGTAGGTATTACTGTTATTCCCACCTAAGGATAGCAAAACCAAAGTTTGGAGTGGTTATCAGGTGATGTCACATTTGCAAAGGGGCATTGATTCTAAAACAAAGTCACGGTGAAACCATTCCTCAATTTTACTTTCTCTTAGATTCTTACTTCTAAATAATAAATATCAGAAACAAAGAAAAATGTCTCAATTATCAGTTTCTTTGAAAGTCAGCTATCATGAAGGCAGATATTGATACACTATTTTTATCAATTTATATAACAAAGACTATATTTTCCTCATTAAAGTGGAACTCACAGCTTAACTATTTTAATGAGGATTATATTACAAAAATGAAGCATTTTTGAAAGATTTTACATTCTATTTGACATAACCTCATGAGATAAAATGTAATAAATAGATGCTATAATCTACTTATTAACCTTTACACAGCATTTCATTGCTCTGCACATTCTGAGCCTCAGTTTCCCCTGTAAAACCTTTAACTGCTAACATTCAAAGATTCTATAATTCTAAATCACAATTTTTTAATGTATGCTTTCTTTTATTTATTTTTTGCTTTCTTTTATAATCATTGTCCTTCTTATGTCTTTCAGAATGTGACAGATTATATTGCCCAATATTTTTCAAATAGTCTTACACACACTGGACACTCAGTTTAGCAATCTTGACTCCAACAAACCTTTATGAGTCAACCTGCTATAATATAGAACATTCCAGTAAGGCAGATAAATACTCCCATCTGCTACAGCTTCCCCAAACATTCCTCAGAAATGGTGGTTTATGCTAAGTGATTAGAAAACACTGCTGTTTTCCTTAAGGTCAAGTCTTTAATAAATGTGTAGACAGAGAACTGTGTTCATATAATTTATGAAACAGAAGCTTAAAAAGTCACAGAGAATGAAACACTTTTCGTAACAGCAAAGATTCATAGCTAATATTTCTTAAGATTTGCCCTGTCCAACACTTTATAGACAATAATTCATTTAAATTAAATATATGCTTAATAATCAACAATCGTGCCTAAGATTCTTTGGCATTATCTCATTTAAAACTCACAATAACCCCATGAGATAATGAAGTAGATAATTAAATTCTATCCAACATACTATTATTTAGAATCTTTGCATTTCATTTGAATTGCAATATGCAAAACTTTCCCCATTGATAGCAAAGACTGCTGTTTTTCCAAGTTAATCACATCTAGTATCCCCTCTTTCCTTTACTAAGAGAACCCTAATTGTGCTGATGTTGTCAATTGCCTATCTAAACACTTACATGTCAGCCTTTCTTGTAGAAAGAGGTGGCCCTGTTTCACACACCTGGCCAATAATGTGTAAACAAATTTTGTGTAGCAATTCTGGGTAAGCCTTTTTAAATAGGAGAGCTCTAGAGGACTTACTAGCTTTGCTATTTTGACCTTTATCCTTCTCCTTCTTCCTGCCTAAGGACTGAAGTTCCAGCGACCACTTTTCTTCTTTTTTCTTGGTGTTAGGGATGGAATCAGGGCCTCACATGTGCTAAGCAAACACTCTGCCACTGTGCTACACCCTCATCCCCAGCTACAATCTAACGTGTTACAATGAAAGCCACTGCATAAGAATGGTGGAGTAGTGGTTTGGAAGTCTTGGTCCTTGACAACATGTAGAGGGCCCCTCATCAGCACGGGTCTATCACCTCTCATCAGACAAAGAAAAATAAACCCATCCTTGTTGAAGTCACTATTTATTGATTGGCTTTTCTATTTTGTACAACAAAACTAATCCTGACTAAAGTATAACATCAAACTTCAGGGCTCCTCTTTGGAGAGGAGAAGGAAGCAGCACTTGTAAAGGGGTTCATGATAAAATCGATCATGACGAATTATAGCAGTAATCTCCTTCCAACTTCCTGAGAAGAAGGCATGATGAGGAGGGCTTCACACAACCATCATCTACCATCCAAATGTTCAAAACCCCACAAGAATCATGAAGGCCCCACTTCCCTCCAATATTACCCAAACCAAAGCCAACACTGACCTCATTCCTGCCCAAGGGCCTGGAACATGGGATATCACCACCGGACTTCTTGGTACTTGCTCATATTCTCTTTATCACATGGTCCTTTTCCTGTATTATTCAATTGATTTATGTGGTTCCCCTTCATTTTTGTAGAATAATAACTGAGGTGCTTTGCAAATAGAAACTGTGTGTGTGTTTTCATGTAGTGCATAAATAAACCATAAACTCCTATATACATTAACATTTTTGTCATCAAAATAAACATCAGTCCGACCTTATCTTTTGATTATCAAATGGTGGTGTAGGACAGTCATTTCCTTTCAAATTATAGCCTAAGTACTTCTGTGTGGCAGCCTAATGATTCTTATTCCCTAATAAGCACATTTCTAGCCACAGAACACATAGTCAATAAATACTTGAATGCAAAACTAAATTTAATCGTATCATTTCAATTTTATATCCAGTTGGTCTCCTGTTATTTTCAAAATGCAAACTCTGAGTCCCTTATGCCATTTTTAAAAATGCTCTAGTTTCCTCATCTGTAAACTAGAAGTTTTAATTATAAACCAAAATAATAGTAGTGAAGTAAAATGAAATATTAATCATACAATATACACAATAGAAGATACTCAGTAATTATTTGCCACTACTATTATTATCATTATTTTTTCTCTGAACTTTTCTACTTGGTCTTAAGTGGTATGCTCATCCTTGTCCATTAAAATTAAAAAATTGAGATGATACACAGAAATTAGAACATAGTCCCAATTATAATGTTGTACTTATCTTTAAAAAATAAGGAAGTTGCACACTACTTAATAATCCACAATTTCCATCCTCACTATTACTAGCAGACATCAGAGATTAATTAATAAAACATGTTAACAGAATTGTAAGAAGCACAATGCCTTCATGTACCATTTTTATGTATTTCATTAAAAACAGAGCACCTACCACATCTCAGGAAGTGAAGACCAAGACTGGTAATTGCCAAAGATGTTTAAAGGGTACAGATAATGCAAAGAAGCAGTTCAGGAGAAGTTTTGCAATGATCCAGCAGTCACACCATTCTCTACCTCTGGCTAGCAGCGGCCCCTCCTCTGTTTCAAGGATATACCTTTGAAAAGTACGGTCTTCAGATACAGTTTGGATGGAACTCAGCAAAATCTAGAACCAGGGAGATGAAGCTAAGAAGCAGGCAAGCAACAATTGATGGACAGCATTCATAAATTGAGCTCAGGGACATGGTGCTCACCCTGCTAGCACCTCCTTCCTTTCCACTTGCTGCGCAGGTCAGCTGACGACAGATCTCCTCACATAGCCTCGCAAGAGGAGTCTCCAACCACCATTTCCCACACTCACTGAGTCCTGCCCACCAGCCCAGCAGCCTCCTGTCAGTATGGAAGACCCCTTTGTCTCTCCTTCTTTCATTTTTCTAACCTATTGTTATGTTCTTTTAAGTAATGCAAATCTAAATTTTTAAAGTAAAATCACGAAAGTACTAGGAACTGTGCTTTAGCTGAAAATATGTATTAGGGTCAAAATATGATAATTGTGACATCAAAATAAAATACACTTTACAGAAGAAGATGACCATAGTTTTGAATTCTTAAAACAAATAAAATGATTTAAAAGAGTAGAAAAAATACAATAATTGTGACATTAAAGTTTTACTTTAATATGTGGAAGACTTTTATGAAGGAGCAAAGAACGTAGATAGGTAATAAACATACACACATACACATAAAGATAGATCAAGAAAATATTTTAAGTTTGATTTTTCTGGTATTTAAACAAATGCTGATTGAGCAGTTAACATTCAAATTGGTAAAATTAAGGGACAATAAAGAAATAGTAATGCAAGAAACAGCAACACTGTTACTGAAAGTATAAATTGGTATAATTATGCTGTATGAAATTTTGGAAAAATATATCTATTTTGGTAACTTTAAAATTCTGGCCAAGTTCAAATCAACTCTAATAAAATGATTATAAATGTACTAGAGATTTAGTTATCAAAGTCGTTTATCATAGATTTATTTAAAATGTCCCAAAACATAGAAATAGCCCAAACCTTGCAATAGGGAACTGGTTAAATAAATTATATATATCCATATAAGGGAAAATATAAAGTCATTGCAAATGATGTTGAAAAAGAATATCTAGGAAGACAGAAATATGTATTTATGTTAATATTGTAGGCAAAGTTTACAGAACAGTTTATACTGTGTAATTAATTATCATGATATTTACAAATGAGAATATGCATGGAAATAAAGAAAGATTATATATCACAACAGTGGTTATTTCTGCTTGATGATACTGCAGTGGTTCTTATTTTGTTTTTACTCCTTACCTAATTGTATAAATCTTCTACAGTGAACATCAATTTTTACCATAAAAGATTATTATTTCAAAATATTAAAGTTAATGGCAAATAATTAGGTAATCGGGTAGTCAAGTAATGAATTTTGATTCAGTATGAGAAAGTTGGTTTGAAAAATGTAAGAAGGGAATATTCAGAGCATTTAAATCCTAATGTGAGACTAAGAGAGGCAATCATGTAATGGAAAGAATGAAATAAAACAAGAATGCAGAGAAAGACAAGCTGAGATTTGAAGCTGATACAGAGAAAAACATGATAATTTGACCATTAGATCAGGGAAGTAAGGAGAGGAACAAGCTCCTAGAGGGTGTGAGTATTGTAAATGAACTTCCCATCATACAAAATAATAATGTGTTTTTATTTAGTGCAAATGGGATAATGGCCAAATTACTCTAAAATGCAAACATCTTAAAGGGGAGCTGGTGGAACAGTAGGAGCAGTTAATTGATCTCCAGCATGACTGGGATTTTCAGGCTGGTGTTAAGTTTAACAATCTTGAAAGGTGTTTTGGAGTTCAAATGCAAAATAAGTCCCTCCCTTGGAGGGAATTCTGTGAATTAGTTGGAGACACAGGCATTTACAGCTCACAGGTTTCCTCATTTGCTAGAGGGTATCGTTATCTTTATAGTTCTATGTATAAAATAGGCAAGTGTCCCAGGTCATGCCTCCTCCCATGAAAAATTGATCATGCGCTGGAGGCTGAGGGGAAGCCCAGAAAAGTCTCAAATGGACAGAAATAGGGAATATACAAACAAGCACAAAACCACATCAGTTTAGAAAACTGATTCCTAACCCTAATCACGAAGGACTTTTCCTTGGGGGGAATTGGTATTTCTGAGGATTACTCATGAACACCCCTAGAATTTTCCTATGCTTCCGGAAATCCACTGCAGAGAAATTACCACCACACTGGCATGCATACTTCCTAGCACCCACATGCATAGAGTGTTACAGTGATAAGCTGGAAACTAGACAGGGTGTTTTGTGGTTAATGAAACCAGCTTACGTTGAGAAGCAGATAGTCCTAGTGAACTCGTTTTCCTTATTAGCAGAATTGAGATTTCAGTACCTACACTGAAAGGTTATTTAGAAGATAAAAGTAAATAATATACATGAATACCTGATCCATAATAAATAACAGCTATCATTCAGACAGAATTTGGAGAAATTAGTGTTTAGGACAAAGTTAGAGGGGGCTTGTTTTACTAACAATATTTTAATTGACAATTTCTTATCTGAAATGTCAGAAAACCAGAAACAAAAGGGAAGTGCTTATATTTATAACAAAGTTAGAAGAAACTTATTCCAAATTTGTATTTTCATCAGTTATTTTGATTTTGGGGGGCTACACTTATATTTTCAATTGCAAGTACATTTACACCATTTTAGACAATTTCATGTGATGTGAGCAAGTGTGTTTACATTAATATCAAAATACTGGCAAGAGCGTTTTCCTGCTTATAATAATTTTTAAAAATTCTAGAAATCTAGACCGTAAACAGTAAAGAATAAGACAACTATTATGATACTGTTAAGATAATCTAACTTTAGGATTTTTTATTTTCTTTTCTTACCTCCAAAGAGTAAGCTGTTTTGCATTATTCATATATATAGAGATAAAACTTTTCATATATGGTAATTGTCCAAGGAAATCTTTCATTCAGGCTGATTTTAGCTTGTCCCCATGCAAATGGTATTATCACTATTATTCAGTTTACAAAAATTCTGGCTTTGTTATTGTAAATTAACTTGATTTCTGGCTCTCCTGACCTATTCCAGTAACATAGCTCTTAGATTAAAGATATCAAAGATTTATACCAGTGGGATTTTTGCTATGCAATAAGAAAATATAAGTAATTATCTAAAACAAGGCCATCTAATTATATCAGGGGGTTCTGATAACAGCATAAACCATGAAAGTGGAACCTAAGTGCTTTATTATCTGAATCATAAAACAGAAATATAGTCTACTATTGCATTATTGCAAATTCTTTATTTTACAATACAGCATTGAGAGTGCTTCCTAAATTGTCATTTTTATACTCAATATATTATTATTAATTTTCATATTGATATTAAAATTATTTCATAATATCATGGCATTTTACTAATGGACTTCTTTTATGCATATAGTTTATATGTAAAAAATGTTAGAGTTTAGGTCTCTGATATAGTCATTAATTTTCCC
Organism: Erethizon dorsatum; assembly: GCA_028451465.1. Classification (NCBI taxonomy): domain Eukaryota; kingdom Metazoa; phylum Chordata; class Mammalia; order Rodentia; family Erethizontidae; genus Erethizon; species Erethizon dorsatum. The sequence continues at coordinate 14,509,321 of CM051838.1, forward strand.
ATGTTATACACCAATTATGCATGTATCATACCAGTAAAAATACAAATATGGCCATATGCATATAATTCATACACATACCTAACGGTACTCTCATAAACTATTTTCCCACCGTTGAAGCACACATGTTTAACTTTGAAATGCATTGCCAGAAGAATGGCTTTGAAAAAAATCTCACTGCAGATGAAGTCTCATCAATTGCTGCTTTTTTTCTACTGTATACTTTATGAATTGCCTCATCATAATTAACTCCAACCACTGGAATTAATTGCTCCAGATGATTTGGAAATTGGTCTTCTCAATTCCTCTGAAATTTGATGAGATCATCCCACAAGGCAGGGGATGGGTAATGAATAAAGTAAAAACTATCTTTGAAAATCTGCACATATTTTAGGTTCTGTTCTGTTTTGTTCTGTTTTGTATTCTGTACCTGTGATCGAACTCGGGACCTTTGCACTACATTCTCAGTCTTTTTATTTTTTATCTTGAGACAAGGTTTTGCTATATTGCTAAATTGTCCAGACTTGCCTTGAACTCACTCACAGTCCTCCCTGCCTCAACCTCGCAGAGTGCTGGTATTATAGACATTGTGTTTTGTTTTTATTTTTAGTGACAGAGATGTAGTATAGGAAGATGAATGTGGACACATTTTATTCCTTTTCAGTTTCAAAAAATTGCAAACTTTCAGAGCTGAAAGAGATCATAGTGAGTAGCTAGTTTAACTCCCTCAATTTAAACACATCAAAAACACGAGCCAAGTAGCCAACTGGGCTCGGGCTCCACAATGCAGCGTTCTTCATAACTGATCTACGTCAATGTCCTGGGCTCGTGCTCCTAAACACATGGTCGGTTCTGATCAATAGTAAAATAAGGAAAGATGCTGGACCTTACAAGACTTCTAAAGCTTTGTCATACAGAATCACACATGGGCACTAAGGGCTTGAGAACCATGAGGAGTCATTACAATAAACACAGCTTAAGAAAAAAACCCCAGTGTGCTCATTTGAGGAAGATTTTGGTTTGGGGAACCCATGCTAACTTTACCCCAATTGTTTTCACCATCAGTCTTACATCCCTAAATCTGTCACAGTTGGAAAATAAGCATTTATATTTGGGTCAAGTCTATTCTTTACCCGATGACTGTAAGGGAAAATTCAAAAATTGTTGCAAACTATTGACAGTTTTTTGGTTGTTAGAGGGAAATTCATATTTTAACTGAAGTGTATTTTTGATGTCAATTTTTCTAACCATGTGAACATTCTTTCAAAAAAAAAAACACCTGCTAAATTCTTTCTCCTGAAGAGTCTGTGTGATTAAATCAAACAGGAATCTGAAAATCAGGGGTTGGGAACAAGAAATGTCCCAGAATATGTCAATTTATACAAAGTAAAAATTGTTGTAAGTAAGAGAAATATGAATAAATAAACATGGTAATGCCTTTCTGTGTATTTCTAAGGGCTTTTTGATATAGCTGATATGGTACATCAGATGAGTCCTCTCAGTGGCAGATGCCAAGACAGAACTAGAAGTGCAAAACCTTAACTGGGAATGGAAAACATAAAAGAAAAGGGGAGTGGCACACCTTGTAATCCCAGCACTTGGAAGGATGAGGCAGAAGGATTGCAAGCTCTAGCCCAACTAAGGCAATTTAGCAGTTTAGCAAGATTTTGCCTTAAAATTTTTTAAAAATTAAGTAAAAATAGCTGAGGCTAGAGCTCAAGGCAAAGGCAATTCAATCCATAGTAACACACACACACACACACACACACACACGGGGGGCGGGGGGAGAAAGAGAAAGAGAAAGAAAGGGGAAATGGAAACAGAGCAGTCAGACCTTCAGATGGTGATGTAGTAAGTCTGGCACCTGTGAAAATGTGAGAGAAGGAAGGAGGATTGGAGGGGAAAAGCCTCAAACTGTACAGCTTTGGGGCAGCCATGGCCAGCCCAGCAAGAAGCTGCAGGAACAACAGGGCCCAGGTAGGAGCTCCCCTCTGTCCAACAATTGCAAACCCTGCCCGAGAATTGGCTGGGGGCTCCCTGCAAGTGCTTGGCATCTGCTCAGACGCTGAGGGAGATCCCAGTGTCACCTTAACCAGAAGCTGTCCGTGTGCAGTGCTGTAGCAGGTCCCTGGGAGGGATCACTGAGTACGTCGTCGCCACCCTGACTGCAACTTGGTTCTCTTCTGGTGTGGTTACAGGGGCTGATCTTTAGGACAATCCATGAGATCAGGTTTCCTGTGTTGCCAAATTTGGGTTAGGTGCAGACTTTTTCCAAATGACTAACCCAGTTACTTTCATAAAGACATTCCTGAACTGGGAAATTTGCACATCCTATCAAGTTAAAAATCTATCATAAGCACTTTGAAAACCATCTCAGGTGATGAACTGCTAATCCTTCAGTATGTCCCACACCTCCAATGCCAAAGTACAAAATGAAAGTAACTTTGTGTTTTAGAAAACAACTAAACCTTGAAAAATTCCCTTCTTATTCCAGAAAATGAATTTCCTCCCCTGAGTATCCATAGGACATTCACTCAACCTTGATTCTTCTCATTGATTTTGTCTCCCCACAGAAAAACAACTTCATTTTTGTCCTGCTGATTTGTTTTAATCAAATTGCTCAGTGATATAAAACAAAATAAAGGAAGATGAGTTTTGCTTGTTTATTCCAGATGTATTTTAAGCAGTTTTGATTTCTGCTCCCCCATTTCTGGACTTGAGTCTCTGTGTGTCACATCCATGGTTGCTGTTTGTCCAGTCTCTCACTGGACAAGATACCCAGGCCGGTTTGGAGCTAGCCTAACTCTCAGGCCCATGCTCCGAATCACTGCAGGCACTTTGTGTTTAAGGCAAACTAACTCAGAATGACTTTCTCCCCTTTTTTTTTTTTTTTTGTGGGTACTGGGGGTCGACCTCAGGACCTCGCGCACCAGCAGGCACCCGTGCCGGTGAGCGATATCACTGGCCCTTTTTTCGTATGTGGGTTCCGGGAGTCGAACTCAGGACCTCGTGCTTGCCAGGCAGGTGCTTATACTGCTGAGCTATATCACTGGCCCTCTCCTCTTTATCAAAAATAAAAATCAATATTATTTTACACAGCTTTGAGCTACATATCCAATGTAATCATCTAAAAGTGAAGGATAATGCATTTCCAAATTTAATCTTCTGATCTAATCCCAACCCTAATTTCCAAAATCATGTATTCAACTGTCTGTTCCACATATCCATTTGGTGGAAGATTAGTCAGAAAAGGCAATTTGAATTTAACATATCCAAGTCAGACTTTTGATTTCCTCTCCCAAATGCTTCTCTTTCAGTCCTTTCCTCTTTGGTAAATGATAAGTCCATCTGGTTGCTCTGATCAAAAGCCTGGGACATATCCTTGATTCCTCTCTTTCCTACCTTTGTGTCCAATCCATGAATGCCTCACCTCACGTCTTTCTAAAGGATTTCCAACACTTTTTGCTTTTAGAACTCAAGTCCAAACCACCATCATCTCTCTCCTGGTTGTCTCAGTAGCCTCCTAACTGGTTTTCAACAGGCTGTTTGTGCCTCTTCAGTCTATTTTTCACTGAGCTACCAATGTGATCTTTTTGAAGTATAGGATGTATTATCTCACTCCTTTTATCAAAACTCTCCAAGGAAAGTCTCCTGTTTTAGGATGAAATCTGAAATATAGGGCTTTACATGATCTGTCTCCTGGCCACTGCTCTGACCACATATCAGATCACTGACCGTGTCACACACCGTTCTCCAGTCTTAGGGCTTCCTTGTTCTTTGAGAAAGTTAAGCACACCCTTATCTTTCTGCATTTACTATTCCTTCTTCCAAGAAAATTGTTCACCCAATGTTCTCAGGACAATGATAGCTTCTGGAAGAGAGGCAAGAACATAAAGGAAAGTGAGAGGAATCTCAGAGGCTTGGATCCATAGCCAGCCTCTCAGTGCACATGGACCATGAATTTGGGGCTTGAATCAATTTGCCCTCAGACTCAGAAGCACAAAGAAATTGCAGTTGGAAGCTGGGCTGTCCCAAAATGTGGTGACCGTACCACTGTCTCTACCACAAAGAAGAGATTTATCAGTGACTATCCTAAGGTGATTTTTTTCACCCGTTCTTTTTTATTTTATGAAAATAAAAAATTTCACAACAAAATAATAAGAAAATAACCATAGTTAATATACTGTGTATCATTATCTACTTTGAAGTAGATACTTCGAGTACAGGACATAAAACAAAAAGAATCCTACAAAAAGGAAGCATTATACATTTTATTCTTTTAATTATCCACAACACCACTATGGGATATAAATGATTGTTATCTTTACCATGGTACATAAATAAAGATAGTGAGGTTTCATGTCACATGGCTGAGTAACAGACAAAACAAAATCCAATCACAGGTCAAGACAGCTGCAAACGTCATGCTCTTTTTTGTGTACCATGCAGGCTCATGGTGAAATAAAACAGATCCTTGATGTGCATGGGAACATTTACCAGTCTTGAATAATCTCCCCTTCTTACCTCCCTGATCATTACGTTCCATCTGACTACACTCTCAAACTTCCAATCCCTTTTGAAATTCTGAACTACACCTCCAGAACCAATCAAATGAACACCTTGCTTTCTTCCACCCACCACCCACCTCCTCATCGCAGGTAAGAATCTGAAACTCTCTCTTCCCAAGGCTGGTGCCTCTATGCTGGGATTTCCATACCCTTCACTGTGAGCCATGTACATGTCTAACTCCACACCATCAGTTCTAACCTCCTTGAGGTCAGAACCATATGTTTATCACATTTCACCCCTTGACACATAAAACAATGTCTTCACATGTTAGATATTCAATAATACTGTTGCAGGAGAATGCAATTGAGTTTTGAAATAGTATGACAAAGTCTTAATTTGCTAGTCATGGTAGTAACGGTTAGCTTCACTGACCACTTGCTAGGTGCCAGTGCTTGCTCATCCTTTATATGATATAACCCCATTATTCCTCATAATAACCCTGATATAACCCCATTATTCCTCATAATAACCCTGTGACCTATTATTCACATTTAGCATAGAATAAAACTGAGCAACAGAGAGGTTAATTAACTTTACTGGTGGCCTCAGAGCTTGGAAATGGCACTGCTAGGACTAAATCTGAGAAGTCTGAATTCTAACGCCTATGATCGAACCACAGCCCTATTCAGAATTGAATTTTGTGACCTCAGTAACTACTCTGATGATTGCCTCTTTTATTCCCATCCTACCTACAGCTCCTCCATGTCATGGTATATTGTCTGTGCACTTGCCCGTTTTAAGCTATGTGTTTCCAGGGCAGAGCCCCGGGACCAGAGAGATTCATTTATCCAGAGGCAGATTTCCTATCTGTGCAGAGTGTTGGATGAGGTATGTCCATAGCAAATGACAGAATTTTGGAATTCCTTGTTGAGGTCTTCCCTGTGAAAGAATAATAGCACTGTCAACTAGATATCAGTATAGCCAGATTTACTTAGCCTAAAAGTAAATAACCCTCAATATTTTAATGCTGAAGAGGTGTGGAGACACAAGAGATCAGTTAATGCCTTGTAGTGATCATGGTTTTGACCTGCAGTAATCGTCAGGCCTGACAAACATGATGGACACAGCTATTAAACCACGGACATAGGACGAAAACCGGGGTGTGCAGGGGCCGCTCAGCCTTCAAATCACCTGCCGGACAGACTTCTCCGCTGCCTGAGACAGTGGGGCCTTGGAGCAGGCTCTTCACATCCACTATTATGGAGAACATTAAAATCTTAAAGATTTTCTAAAATCATTGCTGAAAAGTTTACTAAAAATCAAGACTGCTTTGTGCACTTAAACTAGCTTTTTTACCATGTGAGTGTCTCTTTTTCCTTGTTTTAAAAAACGAAATCATGTTTTCTCAATAAAAATAATTAGACAAGATCTAAAAATCGTGGGTGATACCTAAGTGCTTGGCTTATGGGTGAAAATTAATTTTTTCATCTCAGATGCACAAGATGGATTTCAGTACTGATTCTAGAACATCTCATGCAATCGCCAATAACATCGTCATCATGGAGAAGGGGATAACACATCTCAAACACTTCAACTCGTGGATGATGTTGAGCATTTGTCACCAGCAAAGGGGACAAATTCCTCTCTACCAAGAGGGAGCAGGATTTACCACACAGAAGCACATGCAGCCACACACTTAATGGAGGAAATGGGAGGAGGCAAACCAATGATTTGTTTGTCATTTGAGAAGGAGCAAAGGGGAGGATTGGTATTGTTTAATTTGAGTCAAGTAGCAGAAAGTCTGAATTTCAGCGCAGCTCATTTGGTTTTATTACCAAGTACACTTGGAAATTATTAGAACTGTCTCTTTTTGCCCATGCCTGCTGCTGCCCTGCTTTTGGTCATTAGATTATTTGATTTGACACCCGCCACACAAAAAGGTTATTCCTTCTGTTCAGTCTATCAGGGTTGGTATGAGAAGCAGAGGAAGAAAAATTGCACAGCTGGTAGTACAGTGAACCCAAAAATATACGGAAATGTACCAGAGGGAATAGTCATCAACGCGATGTGAACAAGCACCCAGACTATTGATTACATGCTGCTCACAGAACACCAGGCATTTCTGCCAACTCCTCTCCACTCGTACACTGAGCTGCAGACAGCATGTTGTACCTTGCATCATCAGTTTTGATGAATAATGCACTGATAAGCACTGCAGCCAGTATTCCGGGGGAGCTGGGAAGCCAGATGTCATCTGGACCTCCAATAGTCTAAACCCTGGGTCTCTGACAGACACTGATAAAAATGTGACACTAGCATTGCAGAGTGGGCAAGGCCACTGTGAGTCTCTAGTTTATTTTATGCCATTCTGGAGAAATGAATGGAAATCAGCTTTGTCACAAGCAGGAGTGAAAGGATTATGCTTAAATAGAATTTAGTACTAAGTTTCTCCGTGATGATGTCATCTAGGTGAACTTTAATCTCAGACTTGTCTGGAAAGCTCATGCTGAGACACACAAAGAAAGGGCTTTTGAAGGGAAATCATTTTTAAAGGGCTCAGATCCACATGGCTCCAAATAGAGGTGGTGACAAACAGATGGAACACACCCCCTCCATGATGGAATTCTGAAACCAGTTATGATGGATTTGAGCATCGCCTTACCAGGAGGGTGCGTAAGAGCTGATTCCAGTCCCCACCCCATGCCCGCACGCTTGAAGCATTTCAGCAGGAGCACTGCACAGATCATGTTTAATTCCGTCATTACAGGTGAATGTTCGGAAGGATCAATTAGACCGAAGTTTCCTCCACTCGGTAACTGCAAACCTACCCCACGTTGTTTTATGAGTGAAACCTGGAGTTGGAGCAACAATTGTCTTTGCTCTATTTAATTCTTCATCTAGACAACAGATTTTTCTGACCCTAAATTCAACAATGGTCTCCGGCTCCATCCTCAATTCCAGCTGCCTCTCCCTCTCCGCTCCCTTCCTGCCCTTGTTCTCCTCTGCTGTCCTCTGGCTGGGTCTCCATCTGCCCCTCTGTTGCACTCTAATCTGGCAGGCTCACCTCTGCCACAGTGTTCTCAGCCTCCCGCACCCAAGCTGTCTGTCTCAAACTCTGAGCTCTGGCAAATAGGAGGTTTAAGACAAAATCATTGCAAAGCTCAAACTACTACAGCAACAGAAACACTGATAAGACATCCAGGATTTGGAGGCAGATTTATTTACATTGACGGGCACTGATTGGGATCATTCCCAAAATATCAGGCCCTGAAGGCTCAGGGAGGGAGATTTTTATGGGGTTGCAAGCAAGAAGCGGAGTACTTGGCTGTCTTTGATTGGTTCTTACAATATGCATTATAGTGACCAGCTATACATCCCAGTGACCAGCCGTTTCTAAGAAACAGAAGTAACAGCAACTGTAATAGGAACTAGCTGGGGGTGGGGGCATTTTCTGCTATAAAGCCACTACTCCCAAGCTATCTTACTTAGATGTGAATCATGAGGAGCAACGCCCAATCTGGAAGTTGCCTCTTTTTTCCCATAGTGACCCATTATATTTGACTGGGTCAGACTAAGAACAGGGACAGTTCTGTGTTGCCACTACCTGGAATGCACAGGCAAAAAACATGCAGGCTTTGGGTGGCGTTCATAAGCATCCTAACTAAAACAGTCACTTTGTTCTCATTTGGAACCGCAACATAATAGGCAAATCTCAAATGATGTCAAAGTACTTTCAAAATCCTCAAAATAGCCTGTTAAATGTAATGTAAACAATTTCATGTATACAAACATGGTAGTATATAAATGAATATATACATATTGAATATCATTTTACAACAGATTTTTCTTTGACCATGGCAAGATGCTCTTCCAGGAAAAATATACACTCTCCCTTCTGCTTTCTCTCACCCTGGCCAGTGCTCTCCAGTTGGAGGCAGGCTCACCTCCACTGCTGTTTGTATTTTATTTCACTTTTTGACTTGTAGTTACAAAGTTTCAAACACAGAAACAAGGAAAAAGTATATACTGAAGGTGTACCTAATCCTAATTTTTCACATCAATTTTGTCATATTTGTTTCACCCTTTAAGGGGGGTGGTTAAAATTGCAAAATAAATTACAGATAGTGTATTTCACCCCCCAAAATGTCAGTGAAGACCTCCTTCACAAGAGGACTTTTTCATGGCCCCATATCAACATAGCACCTCACAATTTATAATCTTTTAAAATCACCCAATATCCCATCTATATTCAAATTTCCCGCAGTATTCCTAAAAGTATCTTTTATAGCAGGTTAGTCAAACCTGAATACAATTAAGTAGCACACATTGTATTTTCTGTCCCCATTGCCAGCTACTGTTTGTGACTGATCTGCCTTACTATCTTGCATTTAGCTGAGAAAACAAAAAGCAGGCCCTGGCAACCAGGAATGGCCAGCACTCACAGCCAGGGCCCAGTGCTGGGCCCAGCAGGCCTGCAGGTTAGAGCTAAGCCAGGAATAGTCTTTGGGTGCACATAAATAATTTCACAGAACACTAGCATCAGATAAGGTCATTCAGACAAAACAAGGACACTTCACAGTTGTGTTTAAACATGGACAAAAATCAAGGTTCCAGCGACACCCACAAAATACCACACATATAATTCTGTCCATTAATATCAATGACAGCCGCTTCTTTACTTTTGAGGCCTTATCCTGACTCAAGTCTGACCTCATTACAGGTAAGATTAATTGAGATGGCCAACCATAGAATTACTCCTGCTTTCCAACAAAATTCAATCTATATTGAATGGTAAAATATTCAATCTATACTGAATTGTAAAAATGATAATGTTTTAATTGTAATAAAAACCTTAGATGTCCTATAGAAATGCTTTATTGCTCGTTTCAGAATGAAATATATATCCAAGAAAATATTTTTCCACATTTCCTTAGATACTTCTCCAAACCACTGAGTCAAAGTCCAAATCCTATAATAAGTTCTAACATTCTTCTACTAAGACACTCACAGTTCCTTATGAAGCGCTCTCCTCGCTGCTATGGGTTTTAAACCCTAAATTCAACTACAGGTGCGTTCCTGGTGGCCTTTGACTGGAGGGAATTGACATAGCAATTGTAATCATTTCTATCTTCTTCAGGGGAGTTACACACCTAGAGTAGAATTCTGACTCTTCGACAGTGTTTTGATGTCATGTTAGTTTTTCTTCTAGGTAATCTGTGTACACAGTGTAATTGTGTTGCTGAAGCATCCACCCTAGGAAAGCATCTCCTGCCTCCAAAATTGACCTCCTTGGCTACAATGACCTGGTGTATTGACCAGTCCAGGGCTGCTATCAGCCTTGCATCCCCAATCCTACCTCATCCTTGCTCTGGAGGCTGGGGATGTTCATCCATGCTATCAAAGCTCATATTAACTCACTAATAAAGCAGAATTTTAAATTTAATTTATAAGAAGTTAAACTGCCAAGGAAAACTTCTATGTCAATGAGTTAAACAAGCATATGTTTTTACTATATACAAACTATACAGGAAATCAAATTATGAAAGATTCAGAATAGAATCCAAGCAAAGGGATGATATGATTCAGATGTTTGATAGCATTAATTTAGATAGACTGTTGTAGCACAGTAGTCCGTGAAAAGACAAAATTACTTTCTGAAGAGTACCACTCCATGGAAAAGGCTTAGTATAGCCTAACTAAAATTCTCCTATCCTTGTTTGTACTTCAAAGTCATTTCTTCTGATTATCAGATTCTTTCTTATGCAATAGAGCAATTTTGAAGCATGTGACCAACCAAGGAATTTGAAAATATTTCAGGTCCACACTATTTTGTATTGTCTTGTTGGATTGTCAAGCTTAACTATATGTCTAAAATCCAACACAAGGGTCAATACCATCTCCCCTGCTACTCTCTGTTAAACTGTAGTTCCTAGAAATTCTTGTCTTTAAGAACATCTTCAAAAGCTTCAAAGCTTATACATCAGACATTAATCTTAGTAACATCAAGAGTTTCGTGTGGGAAATTAACAGTAAAAGGAAGGAGGAATAAAAAGTTTTAATACAACTAAGTAGAAGACTCAATACGCTCAATTTGTATGGAATATACAAAATTTACCCTAATGGCCTAGAATATACATAATTAGAGCATGCTCATATTAATGGACCAAAATATTTATTTAGATTTGAGGTATAATTGTGAAAAATACTTTTCTTAGATATATATTTTATTCTGAAATGAGCAATGAAGCATTTCTATAGGACATCAAGGTTTGTTACTACAACTAAGACACTTTCGTTTTTACAAATGCAGACAACTTCCAATGCCTAGTGTCTCAAACTCTCTACTACCTGGTTCCCTTTTCTGCTCTCCTTGCAGGGTTAAAATGCATCTGCTTTTCATTTCAAAGCCAATTTTCCAGAGAACGTTCTTGGTTTCCGGAGACTGTTGGTTTCCAAGATAGCCTGGGCAGCCTCCCCTAACAGCTCTCGCCTGGTAACTGGCCCACATCTCTAAGACTCGCCCACACTGGCTCTAACCCACCCCAACACCAAGCACTCAAATGCATCTAGCACTATCATTCTCTCTACATTTTTTCTCCAAATTTTTTAGAAATTGAAGATTTAGGAACAAGTTATCAGTTCTTCCCTATATTTTATGCCCATTTCTTAATGCCCAAACTTAAGTACAATCACATTAAATTTACAATACGATGTTTGTAAATACTGCTTTGTGGAGACTTGGAGCAGGATCTGTGCAAAAGTGGTCCAAACGATGACCCTACGCTGACGATGAACTCACAATGGTGGATGCAGCTATCATTAGAGTTGGCGGTCATTAGTGTCCCGGAGAGACAGCAAAGGTAAAGGTACGATCATGGCAGCAAATGACAAGGCCATGCAGAAGGCTCCAAGACATGCACCAGAGCACAGATAAGCAGCATACCAGGAAACTGCTCTGCCTGCCAAGAAGGTCCCTTTCAGATGACCGCATAGGCTTCATAACATGTGCGTCTCATTACAGTGTGACTCTCAGAGTGACAGGATTTTCCTTATTCCACCTTTCTTGATGCCCTTTATTTTGCTTTCATGTACCCAGAGTATTAAGTCCGTGTAGTTAAACTCTCTGTCTTTTTGGAGTCATTCTGCAATCCTAGTGCTCAAGAAGGGAAGAATTTATATAAATGTTAAATGTTGATTTCTCATTTTCTATCCCTCGCTCCTCCCCGTCCTGTTTACCCAGCACATTCACGATTCCATCTGCAGTGCAGAAAGTGAGCATTATTTCATCTTCAGGGGCAGCCCTTCTCTGCCACAGGTACCACAGCGGCAATAATTCCAGCAGGACTTGTTTAAAACAACAGTATGTCATGGGAGACAGGAGTTTCTCAGAAGGATCTTGAAGGGTACAAAAGGCTCCTCCCATGTTCCCTCCGCACAGGCTCTCTGTAATCACTTTTGTTGTTATACTCGGGTGTCTCAAAAAGTTCCACTTATTCCAGAAGTAGAATTTCAAACTGAGAATTTTCTAAATTCTAGAGCAGTTTTTTGTTGTTGTTTTCAGTGCTGGGGATGGAACCAGGGCCTCCCACATGCTACGCAAACACCTGCTACAGAGCACTGCCAGGAATTCTTATTGTTTTCTTATTCTGAGACAAGTTCTCCTTAAATTGCCCATGTTAGCCTCAAACTTGCAATCCTTCTGCCTCAGTCTCCCAAAGAGTTAAGATTGCAGGTGTGATCCACAATGCTTAGGTAATTTGCGGAATAGTTTTGAAAGCTGAATGCAAACCTATGGATAACTGAAACCAGTGGTAGGGACATTAATTTTACTGGCCAAATTTTAGGAAAATTAATAGAATTTAATTTCACTATAATACAGAAATTGATTAAGGGCTTTTTATATTTTGAAATAATAGATTCTTTTTAATAATGAGCTTCCTTTGCGTATTTGAAGTGTATTTGTGAAAACATTTCTAAATAATATGACTTGTGTAAATGAATGAAATCAAGTATAATAATAATTGTAAATTAACAGGGTAGAGATTTAACAGCAAATTTACTTTATGGAAGTGATATAGATATTCAATGATGAAAGATACTGTTAACACAACTGTCAACAACAACAACAAAAACAAAAACACTAGATAGCCGGGCATGGTGATGCATGTCTGTAATCTCAGCACTGAGGAAGCTGAGGCAGGAGGATTGCGACTTCAACTCCAGCCTAAGCTACATAGCAAGACCCTATCTCAAAACGACTTGCTCTTGGCTGGGGATATAGCTCAGCGGCACAGCGCCTACCTGGCAAGTGCAAGGTTGTGAGTTGGATTCCCGGTACAAAAAAAAAAAAAAAATAGTTTGTTCTTCTAACAGCTCTCTCTGAAGGAAAATATTGATGAGGGGAAGAAAGATCTCTCAGAACTATAGTTCTAGCAGTCAGGCTGAACCCTATGGGCAGAGAGGAAGGAAAGAGGAAAGAAAGTTTGTCTAATTTAGGCTTATACTAATATTAAAACAAAGAAAACAGTCAAGGAAAACCTGGCAAGAAACAAATATATAAGAGTTTGTACCAATTTATTTTATGGTAAAGGTGTGAGAAAGCTCATCTAAAAGTTTCTATTTTGGACAGGAAACAGTGTAAGAAATTTTTATCTTGAAAATTCAAATGCTAATATTTATTTTTAAAGTATATTTTATTTCTGTGCCAACTTTTCCTTGACTTCACCCTATTCATACTTTTTTTCAAATCAACATTTTTATTGAAGCACATATAGAAAAAGCACAGGTCATAAGTGTACAGCTCAATAATTTTTCCACTTTGAACTCACCTACAAAACCAGCATCCAGATAAAGAAATGAAATATCAGTAGGACACTGTCTTACTACAGAGCTATGGTAATTTGTTCTTGATATCTAGCAGTATACGGATTCCAACTTTCTTCACTTTTCTTTTTTAACTATTTCTCTATGCTTGCATTTTCAACTTAGAACCAGAACCAGCTGTCAGTTTGCCATTAAGGAGGAAAACACTGGAATTTTTTTCTGGGTTTACAATAAATACATAAATCAACCTCGAAAAATTTGACAATTTAATAATACTGAGCTATTTCTTGATCATAACATATCTACCTATTTAAGTCTTTAATTTCTCTCAACAATATCTTATAGCTTCCAATATAGATTTTATACACATACTTCCTTAGATTTATTTCAAAATGTTTTACTCTGTCAGTGCTCTTTTAACTACTTTTTTTTCAGTAATGGTGCCTCAAACGTGCTAAACAAGCACTTTGCCATTAAGTTATATTCCCAACTCTAACTACTGTTTTCTTTAAAAATTTTTTTTTGTGTGTGTGTGTACCGGGGGTCGACCTCAGGACCTCGCACACCAGCCAGGCGTCCGTGTCGCTGAGCGATATTAACGGCCCTTTTTTCGTATGTGGGTTCCAGGAGTCGAACTCAGGACCTCGTGTTTGCTAGGCAGGCACTTATGCCGCTGAGCCATCTCACCAGCCCTAAAATTATTTTTAACAGTTTCTAATATATAGGAATACACCTCATTTTTGTACTGAGCTTATGCTACTAGTTATCGAACCAAATTTGTTTATTCTAATACTTTATCTTTTTTTATATTTTCCACATACTCATATTGTTCTATAAATAAGAACAGTTTCATTTCTTCCCTTTCCCAGTCTGAGCAACTTAGCAGCAACTTAGAGCCTGTCTCAAAATAAAAAATAAAAAAGGGGTGGGAACAAATCTTAGTGCAAAGGCCCTGGTAACAACACCCAGTACTGCCAAAAAAAAAACCATATATATATATATATATATATATATATATATATATATATATATACTAATCTCCTAATGATGTATTATGGTTTTCAATGTCATAGAATTTAAATTGTTAATCTTTTGTTTATCAGTTTTGCTTTTGTGATCATGAAACAGATAAGTGTGTAATTTTACTTTCTTAAGAAAAATGTGTCAAGTTTTGGTACCAAGTTATTCTGACCTCTGATAAAGAAAGTTTGAAGTTCTAGATGTTATCTTTCTCCAGAAAAGATTTAGTTTGCTTATGTCGGGTAGACACTCCAGTTTTTCAGAAAAAGAAAAAATTATAGAATGAAAAAAAATAAAGAAAAAAACAGAGTCTTTGTTCCTTAAAAGAGCCTTTTGTGAAATTCCTGCCTCACAAAGACATACTGTTGTTTCAAACAACACTTACTAGAATCATTACTATAGTAAAAACTAATTGTTAGAAGTTTTTTCTTTTCCATTTTTTAAAGATTTTTCGGTAAAAGTGGGCTTATATACTCTGTTTAGAAGTATTGACTAGCAAAGCCACCTTGTCCCACCATTTCACTGTGAAAATATGTTTATTGTAGAGTAGTAGCTTTAATATGACTGTTTAGCTCTTCTATTTCTTCTTACTCATGTTTATTAAATTGTATTTATCAAAAGGATTTTCCCATTTTGTCTGAATCTTCTTGCTTATTGGTCTAAACCTTTTTCTTTGTAGATTTTTATTTTTTATATTTGAGGAATCAAGGGTGATATATGCATTGTTATATTTACTGTTTCATTTATATTCTTTCTCATCAGTATTGCTAAGGATTTACAATATTAGTTTTTCAAATACCCAGTAGATTGCTCCTTTAATTTTATCTATTTGTACGGTCATTCTTATTCTTTTCCTATTAGTCTTGTGCTTTATTTCCCTATATTTTCTTACTATTTTGAAATAGACAGGTAACAGATTCAAAACTTTTTTTTTCTAATATATGCTTTTTTTTTTTTTTATGTGGGTACCAGGAGTCGACCTCAGGACCTCGTGCTTGCCAGAAAGCGCTTGTGCTGCTGAGTGATATCACCAGCCCTTTTTTTCCTTTATGTGGGTACCAGGAGTTGAACTCAGGGCCTCGCGCTTGCCAGGCAGGCACTTATGCCACTGAGCTATCTCACCGGCCCTAATATATGCATTTTAAATCTAAATAGTTTCCTCAAACTACAGCTGTAACTGCAGCCCATAAATTTCAGTACGTAATATTTTGTTATCGATAACCAAAAACAAATTTTAACTTCCACTTTCAGTATTTATTTATGAATTATGGATGGGAATTTCTTAAGTTCTAAGACACTGGGTATTTTGTAATCCTTTTATTATTGATTTTAATCCTAAATATTTTCCATCCAGAGAATATATTCTGTATGTTTTAAAACTGTTCGATTTTATTGAGGTTTGTTTCATATTCCAACATATGTTCTATTTTAGTAAATGCACTACATATGCACTTAAAAGAATATATTATCCAGTTGCTCTGAGCAGTATTTTATATAAGTCAGTTAGGCTAAGAATATTAATTAGGTTATTTGACCTTTATATATCTTCACTCAGTTTTTTCATTTTTATATTATGGATTATTAAAACAATTGTGTTTGAATCTATAAGCATCACTATGAATTTTTTCAGTTTTTTTCTTTTAATTCTGTCAAATTGGATTTATATTGTTCAAGGCTTTGCTATCTGATATATACATATTTCAAACTGCTATGTCTTCCTGGACAGTTATTGCCCTGGTCATGAAATCTCCCTACTATCTTTGCCTTAAAGTCTACTTTGTCTCATATTAGTATAACCACTCCAGCTTTTTACTTCTTTTTTAGGTGAGCACTGGCATAGTATTATAAACAGAGTAGAGTACATGTTCTATATTATACGAGTAGCCCGTTGTTCTCTTTCTGTTTTGTTAATTGTTTTCTCTCGGTTTTTACAATTTGGTACATTTTTGGGGTTTTCCTTCTTGGTAATTTTTTGTTGTTCAGTGTCAGACACTGTGCATGATAGTTTGAGGCTCTGACTGACATCATCCTCCTGCATAGATGATTTAATTTTGCTTCTGTCCAACAGTAAGAATAAGGTGGTTTACACTAATCCAGCCTGGAGAGAGGTAAACTGATGCTGATAATCTATTTTCACCTTTCCCAGTAAAGTGCAGACTTCAGAAGTCTCAACTGAATGTCTGGCATTTTTCCTAGATGAGCCTTAAATTTTAATTTGTTTCTTACAGCACAGGTAGACGTTTACTTGGCTTCCCATCCTCTTGACTGCTTCTTTTTGGCTTTCTCATCTTCTTAGTTGATGCTTAGAAACTGGCAAACATCACTTAAGACTATGAGTCTTCAAATTCCAACTTCCCTCATAGTCCTGAACTGCAGTTTTAATTTCCTCAGTGTTGTAAAACTGTCAAGCGTCTGCACAGTTTGTCAGCTCTCATATCCATCCCATGTATGAATCAACAAGTGAGCTGAAAAGAGATATGGAACAAAATACTAGGGTAACCGCAGTGCATTGTCTTCTTCCTGAGCTCATGACCCAGCAAGCACTGACAGCCTTAGTAGCTAGCTCTAACCCTAATCCCATAATCAGAGGGTTAATGCACCCACTTAGAGATTTGCAAAGCTCTTTATAAACTTTTTTACTTGTTCTTGGAAGAAGGATTGTTCTAAAACAAAGTAGTCTCCCATAACCAGAAGCAAAAATACCACTCGCACACTTTTTTTTTTTTTTTTTTTTTGTGGGTACCGGGGGTCGACCTCAGGACCTCACACACCAGCAGGCGCCTGTGCCGCTGAGCGATATCACCGGCCCCTTTTTCGTATGTGGGTTCTGGGAGTCGAACTTGGGCCCTTGCACTTGCCAGGCAGGCGCTTATGCCGGTGAGATGGCTCAGCGGCCCCACACACTTTTAACAAAATATTCCTTTAGAAAATTTCACAGTCCCTTAGAGGTGTTAAAGTGAATGAAAAATAGGAAAGTACTTTTTCTCATTTGTAGTATTTCAGAACACTCTTAAAGCATTTTTCTCCTTTACAGTATTTCAGAACACTCTTAAAGCATTTTTCTCCTTGACAGTATTTCAGAATACTCTCAAATCTAGCTAAGATGATGAAAATTTAGCTTCAGATGAGAATACCATAAATAAAACTTAAGAGAAACTAGAGTATCAATATTACAACCATCTTTCTTCACCTACCTATTCTTTTCCCAGAGCATAACAAGTATTAGAAAACACGTAAATAGCCATGGTGTATCTTATTTTACAGGTATTAATGTTGAGGATTTGAATGGGCAATGCTCTGTCAACTCATATTGACCAGATCTCATTTATGAGATACGCAGTGATTAGAAGATGTGTAGATATGGCATTGTGGAAGTAGTATACAAAGATATTAGCACAGAACCATTCTAAGAATGGCTTTTCCTTTCCCAATGCCTCACTTTTGTGTAGAATACTCCTTTCATAGCAACATGACTACTTATCCTATCTGCCTTATGGCAAGATCCAGCTCAAACATAAATGCTAAAGCTTCATGGAAGGCTGAGACTGAAATATTTCCTCTTTATTAAACCTGAAAATCTTTGTATTTACAAGTAGTTGTTGGCAAAATGATTATTTTGAAAGCTAAACAATAATAAAAGGCTATTTAGCATTCTATGTAAATTGAAGTACAAAAAAAATTTTCCCCATATGTGTTCGTGGGTAGTAGTTCAATATGCCAAAATGTAAAAGATGTATAATGAAGTAAAGGTAAAATATAATCACATCACAATTGTGTATGCGTGCACATGTGTGTTTTGATGTAAACATTATACTTGCCAGCTAATGATGGACAGTCAATTGTTGATCATTAATTCCAACAAATTCAAGCTTCATTTGTAATTAGCTGTGTTTATTTGCATAAAAATAATTCGAGTAAAATCCACAGAAGCTGTTTGCATTCCTCCAGTCCAAGACACTGTATTGTATATTCTGAGAACCAGAAAGAAGTATAATATATGAACCCTGCCCTCAAGAGGGAATATTCTGAGGCATTAAGGCAGGAATATGTTCAAAATTTTAAAACTTCAAAAACCACAATTAAAGAAATATTACCAAGCGATACATAATTGATTGCCTGATGGATTATAGAAGCAATCATAGCTTTAGGAATTTGGTGCAAGATGAGCAGTTCGTCAGAAGGCAATGGAAGACAGGGAGAACATTTGTGAAACACAGGAAAAGCTCAAGTGGGAAAGGGGCACGAAAGGGAGCCACGGAAATCCAGCCCCAACTCTGCCGACCGAGTTCTCTGATCTCATGCAGGCCTAACTTAGACCAGAGGGCAGAGTTTCTTTTAGCAAGTAACACAAACACATCATATGTGTCGGGGTGCTTTAATTGAGTGGAATTTTATCGAAGGTTTAGGATTTGAACAAGGTCTTGCAAAACTAGTGGAATTTGTGGTAATTCCACAGATCAAAAGTACGAAGGATCTATTTAAGGACCACTCTT
Organism: Erethizon dorsatum; assembly: GCA_028451465.1. Classification (NCBI taxonomy): domain Eukaryota; kingdom Metazoa; phylum Chordata; class Mammalia; order Rodentia; family Erethizontidae; genus Erethizon; species Erethizon dorsatum. The sequence continues at coordinate 14,528,163 of CM051838.1, forward strand.
GGGAGAACAATACGTTTAAAGGGCAAATATTTTAAGACAAGAAAACATGGGGAAGATGTTGTATGTGTACAACATAATAGTCTTAAAGTCTAGGCTTTATTATAGAGATATTTAGAGCCAGTACATGCTTTTGAGCAGAATACAAGTGATTAATGTTTTAGCAACATTTGTCCAGTGGAATACAATAAATGAATTGGAGAAGTGAGAAACTGCATTCAGGGCATCTAATGCAGGTGCCAATGTAACTATCGGTCATGATGAGCTAAGGGTTTGGTGTAGGGCAACTGGGGAAGAAAAAGAAAACTGCAAGAGAAATGCAAGAAAAACTGCAAAATAATTGGAGGGCTAAGAGAAAAAGAAAAACTGAGGGAGGAAAAGGTTTATGTTACTCTTAGCCTTGAATTAATTTATTCCGTGGTTTTGTTCTTAGAAGAATGAAAGTAAAATTTCCCTTGCTGTTCAAAAAATTCTACCATAAACTGAAAGAAAAAGTTTCCACAGTGCTGTCCGATGGTGACAGCATGACCTCTGGAGCCGGACTTTATGAGTTTGCATCTCAGCTCATCATTTGCTAGTTATATGACCTTGGATAAGTTACTTCACTTCCCTGTACCTAAATTTCATGATCTATAAAATAGGGGCAACCCGAGCATCACCTCTTAAAATTATTGTCAGGAATAAAGCAGGGACAGGCACATGGTATTAACTATTGCTGTTGAGGTTACTCTTACTTTTATTTGTTCTTGTGTTTCACAGGCCATGTCACAATTTGGCAAAGAAAACAGTCACTGGAGCTATTAAACACTATATTATTTTTACTCCATTGTCCTCTGCTTTTTGGGAATTTCAACTTTTCTTCTCAGATGCAAAATAATTCTGGAAACTATGGGTCACACCTCATTGGGCTGCCAAAATATCCACTCCACTCCTGTTCCCAAAAGCAGATGATGGCATTACCTCCACAGGTGTCACTGATGCCATCAGAAGCTCTGTCATCACTGCTGTTGATGCCCACATATGTGGCAATGTTCCCAGGGCCTGGTTGAGGTGTGCTACAAAAGGATACTGCAGACCCTCTGCCTTTACTAGTGCCAGCGCTGCTGACCCCACTGTATTGTTACTTCTACCACTGCCATTTCTGGGGCAGCTCAGCCTCTCTCTCTCCTCAGTCCTATGGCCAGCCACACCATGGCCACTGACAACAACGTTGCTCCGCCTTGTGGTATTATTATCCCTCAGAGAGAGACAAGCTGCTCACTTTTTAAACTTGGCCCTCGTTATCCATGTCCTGCCCTCAAGCTAACGACTCCAGTTTAAATTCCGATAACTAGTCTACTGGAACCATCACAGAACAAGCACCATGCCATACTTAGACTCTCTCCTCCTGCTTGAAATTTACACTTTACCTTTGGCCCTCCTTAGGAGGAAGTGTTTCCTAAGATATTACTTTATCTTGGAGGGCAATATCGATTTCTGGCAACTCTAACTCCAGAGGTGTGTCAAATGTTGGTAAATGCAACAGGGGCTCAAGACGGGACTCTGTCTAGGTTCTTTAAAAAGCCACATAGAAAGCCTACACTTTTTTAAAAAAATCCATAAAAAACAATGCTAATGTGAGGAAGTGTGCTTACTTATAACTGAAAGCTAGATAGTGAACAGGAAAAAGAGTGGAGGCATTAGAGAAATAAAAGTAGTCAATGTGATGCCGTTTCAACTCCCTCACAATGAATGAGAGATCACCAGAACAGAATCAGATGGACGCTTGTCGCCGAGTGCTTTACAAAAGCATTCCCTGACACAGCTTGCGAAGCAAGCAACAGGACCAGGGGCTATTCTGGACTTAGTTCAAGGAAATGAAAGTAGGTGAAATGAATACTGTAACATGGAAGCTAATAAACCCCTAGGGGAATGTTACCATAATGTCACCAGATTGGAACACACTTCTGAGAATATCTGTGAATGGTAATAGAAGTATAAAAGTATTGGAAATGTGGAATGAATTTTTAAAAAGTTGATTGGAATCAACTGTTGTGCATTATAATGGAAAGGTACACAGTGCTGAGAGAGAACATATGACATTCGATATCCTGAAATTCAATTCTAATAACAGAAGTCAGTGTGGCCTCATAAAAACGTGGTAGTAGAAATCAAAAACAATTTCCTTATTTAAAAATACTATGAGCTTTGATGTGGAGTTAGATTCTGGAGATTAAAAAAATGTGAGAAGTCCTAGCAAGGATCAAAGATGTATGTAAAATGCAGTTTCAAAAGAAGTTATACAGAATTGCAGAAAGCAGGGGGATTTTGAAGTCCACCTGGCCCAGATCCATGATGTTAGCAAGCCACTTCTCTCTCTGTAAAGAATACAGGGATGCCTGTGTTACTAGCGGCACTGTTCATGGTGTGTCAGGCCAGTCACGTTGGAGCATCCACATAGTGTAGGCGCGGGGAGATGCTCAGTAAAATCACCTCTGCTCCCTTTCTTACTCACTTCCACCCCTACCATTATGCCAGACACTGTTTCGCCCTCCATTGTCTTCTTCCTTCTATCAAGACGGGGGTCTCCCCACGACCAGGTCAACTCTTAAGGTCCAGCGGGACCAGTGAGGAAGATGGAAGAGTAAAAATGACCTTGAGAGATCTTGACAACAAAACATGTAAACGAACTGCATTATAGAAAGTGTTTTACACTAGCCAATAAACATTAGTCTAGCTTGGCTCAGCTCTAAAATACAAATTATATATATATATATATATATATATATATATATATACACATATATTGATATATTGATATATAACTGAGATCCAAAATGGACTGACAATTTTCTCAGTGCATAATGGAAAAAATACAGACTCAGATGGGAAGACCAACTGATTCCTAAGTCTTTTTCAACTTCTATCTTCTTATTCTAACCAGAATAACATGTTCTTATTGATCAGGCTCTTAGAGAGCAGGGCCTGAGAAAATCATGACAAACTCCTCAGATTATACTTCTTAAAAAATAGGCAATGCACCCACGTATACATAAGGTGACACACAGATATGGTTCTCAAAAGCTACCGAAACAGTGCGTCTTTAATGCAAGAGCTTTGTCCGGAACATACACAATGAAATCAATAGAACCATACAGATGTGCTATTTTGAACAAGCTCAGCTTATGAAGGACAATCAAACTTTAATTTTATTTCGTTCTCTTCATTTAAAATATACTCAGTGGGAGAAGTTTTCCTCCTGCCATTAAACACATCCTTCAAGAGATCCCTTTATTCTGCATTTGCTGTTTAATAATACATGGTTCCAGATTCACTTTAGGTTCAAAGCTGTTCCCTGTCCAGCCTTCTCTTCTATTCCTTCAGCTCTGTTCCTTGCCTGTGGTTCTTAATCCCCCTCCCCTCCAGTTGTAGCTCAGGGAGCCAAGAGCAGAACGATGGGTAGAGAAGTCTCCTGCATGAAGTCCTATCGTTATCAGCTGACTCCATGCTATCTGCCCTGGAAGACATCTAAGGCGACTCTTTCTCTGATATAGGTTTTAGCAGCTACATTTGATGAGTCACTGATGGTCCTCCAACTGCATCTGTAGGTTATCCTTCTCCTTGGCCCATTCTAACCCTAACTCATCCCTGTCTTGGGCTTTGATTCTCAGATGGTCCATGCAACACAGATGGCTTTCTGTTTGCCAGGCCATAACATGTCTTCCAGCCTGTATTCCTACATTAGATTTCCATCTGGTCTGTGGGGTTTTGCCTCTCTCAACAGCTGGCAAGGGAAAGCAGTTACTTTTCAGACAAGGCAGTGACTTACCTCTGCTCAGCTGCCAAACCAGTTCTCCAGCTGCCAAACACATCTGGGGTTCTTGGATTTCCTGGGCCAATGTCAGGTCATTCCACTCTGGGCACAGATCCGACTACAGGGATAGCAAGCTCTTGAGCAACCTGAAGTTCTCCCTTCCTCTGAGTGAGTAAGGCCATCTACTCCCTGCCGACTTCCCTCCGCGAAGGAGGAGGCTGTCAGTGCAGTGCTCCGGAGGAAGGGTCCTCAGAAATGCTCTCTTTCCACTCTCTTCGTACTTTGACACCCTTCATTTCCATCGGTATTCTTCTAGTCAGGCCTCAAGGTTGTGCAATCAGCTCCTTCGCCTTAACGTAGAAACTCACATTGGTGTGCAACATCCACTGTACCATCAAACCTCCTTCAAAACTTAAATTTTCACATTCTATTGCATGTGCATGTAAGGTGTGATCAAAATATACACTGAATGTTTAAATAAAAAATGTTATTACAGTATAGACATATTGCCATGAAAATCCTCCTGCCTTCAAATGTATTTATCCCATCATTCCTGCTGCTGTCTGAAGCAGTTCTGGAAGCCCTCTTTTGTGCCTTTATGAGGTTGTGATCAAAAATACAGTGACTGCTGCCGGCAAGTGCCATCCAACAGAAAGGCAGGCTCCTAAAGACATCACCTTATTCACCTGATGTCGTAGTGGCATGCTTGATGCCAGGGACAAAATAATAAGCACAATTTAAAGTAGGAGATGTTTATTTTGGCTATGGGTGGCAGTCCCCAGTCTAGTTCTCCAAGGCAGAAACATCATGGTGGAAAGATCTGACAGAGGAAAGCAGTTCAAGACAAGTGGCCAGAAAGTAGAAACAGAAGGGAGGAGCCAGGGAAGGAGATACACCCATTCAGGTCACACCCCCAGTGACTCACCACTAACCACCAGGCCCCACTTCCTCACAGCACACTCAGCCACCGAACTCATTCATTGGTGAATCCACTGACAGTATAATAGCCCACAGTAGGATCACCTTCCACAAGCCCATCTCTGAGCTCATGAGCTTCAGGGGGCGCTCTAGAGCTAAACCTTAACATCCAATCTGGCACCACGTGACTTCCTCAAAGTGAAAATGACCCTGAAAGGTGACTGTTTAGAAGTGATTCGGGACATTAAGCTTGCTATGAAAGCACAATTAAGCACACACACACACACACACACACAACTTCCCAAACTGCTTCATAAATGGCAAGAATGGTGGGGTTAGTGTGTTCAAAACAAGAGGGACTATTTTGAGGGGGATTAATGGCAATGTGTCTTTTAGTGAAAAATTTTTTAAAAAATTTAAACATTTACCATATTTTTAGTCATACCTCATATATCTAAAGAAAAAGCAAACACTGGAAGAAAAATGTGTACCATTTCTGTATTAGAGGAATATTACATCAGGCATGGGAAATTATTCCACTTTACCTGAGCTATTTAGTCTGCCTATGTAAACTGCTTCATTCATCCAGCAATATTAGTTGAACTTGTATCATACACAGGCACTGTGCTGGGCTCTGAGAGGCCGGTGCCATATAACAAACTGTAAAATCCACAGGAGAAACATCTGTACCCACTTTTGTTTTACCTTCCTTATTTTTCAAATAAGCACTTGTATTTTTGGTTGAACGTTCAAGCCACACTGCTTTCTTCAATGTCAGCCTCCATAAGGCAAATAAGTCAACTTATATATATATATGTATGTTAGTTCTTGCCAAAAAGTGACTGGAGGATATGATGTGAGATTGTTACCTAAATTCCCTGCCAAGGTTTTGTGTTATTGAAACCTGAAAGTTCACTTAATCAGAAGCACTTCTTGCTAGAGCAACATGGGTCAGTAGGTGAAGCAATGGCATGGAAAGGACTGTGGGAACATGAATTTTAATTTTGTTCTGCCACTGACTGCAACCTTGATCAAGTCCCCGGACTTGTATCTCAGTTTCCCTGCTGTAAAGGCAGGAGGGCTCTTATAGTACAATTGGTTGAGTGACATACTGTTTTCTTTAAATCCAGAGAAAATATTAATACAAACTGTTTTGTAAATATTGAAACCAAGCTATAAAAAAATGAAAGAAAAAGTGTATTTCTAGATTCAGACAGCAAATGAGAAGCCATCCAGAAGTGGGGGCTGAGGATCGTACCTCCTAAAATCTAATCTTGGTAAAATTCTTGGCAGCATTAAATATGTATTCAGGTTTGGGTACCTGCCTGCATTCCCATCTCCCTTCCACAGTCTTTCACATAAAACCTCCTTATTTCTTCCCACTGGCAGTGAAAAAATATATATGTTGAAGCCATGTACTTGCGATGTGGTTTAAGGATGACACAGCCAAATGAAGCAAAATATGTGCTGAGGCCCTGCTAGGAGCCAAATAGTGTACTAGTCACTAAATGTAGAAAACTATAATCAGGCAATTTGGGCATATAGTCACTGAGGGCTTACAATGTGCCGAGTGACTCTTCTGAATTTTTCTTTTGATTCTCAAAGCAACCACTATGTGATAACAAATTGCCATTTTGGAGATAATAAAACTAGCTCAGAGTGGCCAAGCAGTTTTTTCAAGATTATACAGCTAGGAGGAGGAGGAAGCAGATATTTGACCCAACCCTTCTAACTCCGCAGTCCATATTCTTAACTACTCACTTACTCTGTCTTCCAAAGATGAATAAGATTAGATAGAACCTCCTGTGAAGAAGTTCACGGGTGAATGGAGAAAAAAGATTCAAAAATAACTGCTATAAAAGTACAGAGAAATGCGCAGTTAAATATGTACAGGGCTGGAGCAAATGGGTATGTGAGAAAGTGGCACAGAGGAGATGACCTATGAACTTGAAAGAAAAAAAATGAGAGATGCAAGAGAGGCACCCCATAGGATACCGCACAGAGGTAAAATCCTGTAAATCTATAAGATGTGCTGAGGAAGAATGTGTGGCAGAGTGCAATGTGATAACACAGTTGGCTCCTTCTTTTCTAAGCCTCTCTGTGGCTGCTCCAAACCTGAATGTAGACATTACGTTTCTCATCTCCTGCCTTCCTACCTTAAGCCTGCAGTGTAAGGAGAATCTATAATAACACAGGTATTGTCGACTCCACACCAACCTCTGAAAAAAATGTTCACAGGACCAGGTCAGTACAACTGCACTGTTTCCCAGCTTCAGCTTAAAATTCTGATATAAGTTTAGCTAATCTACACATGAAAGGATTTTTTCTAATCATGAAGCCAGCCATAGACTGATGGTAGCTTTTAGGACACATCAACTTGTGTCCTTGGATGCGGGGATGTCTCCCCACATCCAAGTTGACCCCATATTCCAAATGACACCAACAAATTAGTTAGGGCTGACAAATGGGTACGAAGAAAACTCCTGAAGATCAGGCAACAGGAGTAAGTAGCAGGAATCAGAAGGCAAGCATGGAAGACAGAAAATGAGAAAACATCCAAAAACATTTCATAAGAGCCTATATTAATCTAGACTAAGGTCTAGGCTGGGTGGCAGGAATTTATCCTTCAACTGATGTTATTTTAGCATTTTTAAATAAAGCTTTATGGAGGTCTAATGTTAAGAGAAAAGAAAAATGATTGTTTTTTCCTTCGTAATGGCATCTATCAGTTTCTCCATTTATAGCTATTTTTAATAGTTACACAGGGGCATCGTTATAATAGGAATTGCATTAAAGTACATTCTGGACTATTCCACAGTTGAGCATCCATTTGTTTTAAATCCTGGCCACATATGTTGTTCACAGACACACACACTAAAAAATGTTTTTAACTTGATTTCTATATAGGAAATCCAAAGAGTCAGATAGGAACTTATTATCAAGTGGTTTGGGGAAAGAGACAATATAAGATATTTGCTCTGTGATGAGCCATATTTAAAACAAGTTATGGATTAAAATTTGCTATCCCTAAACGTCCAGTCTCCTGGTATTTCACATTACTAGATGGACAGACATCTCTGGATGTAAACTTAGAAATAATTTCTATAGAATTTTTAAGCATATTTTAGTATAGTTGGCATTATTGCTGACAATCAAACATAATAAAACAAAAGAAGAAAACTGAGTGACTGGGATTAAAAAATTGAATCAATGGGAATAGCCAAACTGTTATTTTATAAAACACTTGCGTTCTGAAATGGACAGTTTTTGGATGAAGCTTCTAAATAAGAATCCAGGTTTGTGATGATGATGACAGTGGTGATGTTGATTCTACAACTAATAATTTAACATCTATGCTTTCTAACTGTTGACTATTTGGCACTCTGAGATAGACTTTGTTGTCCTCGTTTCACACTTGAAAAGGCCATATCTCTGGAAGCGCAAGTACCTAACACAAGTTTGTACAGCTAATAAATGGTGTAACATGGACTCCTATCTGCAAATGCTAAAGACTGGGCTTCAGTATTATATTACACTGCCTAAGAGTAAACAGACAAATTAATCCCTTAGATGCATATAAACTTAGAAACCTAGATTTGCAGAAAGCATCCAAATACTATATTGTCATGTTGTCACAGAATACCTAATTCTCTGCCCTACTCTTCCCCTAATCCAAAACTGTCCACTTGCGCACTCAGACAGACAGACATGCCTATCCATGCCTATCCAGTTCTGGCCACGTGAAAGGCTGAGAGCCACAGGACCACTTGACATCAAACCCACACTTTCTGTCTACATCCTATGCTTTTTATGCAGAGCTATTGAATGGCTCTTACGCTCTTGTTGTTGAGGGGTTTTGACCTGGACTCATGACCCCATGTTGCAAAAAAAAAAATCTCTTTTTCCACCCCCTGACCTTGTGTGTTCTGGAATCCTAACCTCAGTATCTGATCCCTGATCCCTGTCTCCCTGGATTCTGGACTTTTTTCTTGCTAATCTCTCTCTCAGCGGACCTCACTGGAATTAATCAATGATCCACCTGCCAGTACCTTTTGTGCCTAAACAACAAACTCCCAGTCCTGGCCCCTCTGGCTTTATCTCTAGTCCATTGTCTCCTAGACTCTGTTAAAACATGCTTTAAAGAAATGGCCTCATTTCTCAAAGACATAAAATCAGTTTGAAGCTTTACAACACATGACCCTTGAAAATAAGCACATGCACAAAACCCCAAAACTGAATATAGTAGTATGTTGATTACATGCCAACAGACCATGTCATAAACCAACAGAAAAGTGAGCAGGAAGGAGTAGAGACATCAAAGACCCACTGAATGGCATGTATTTACAAAGACATGATTATCAAAGTCTAGCTTATCTCCCCTACTAAGTTACAATCTCACTGAAAGCAGGGACTTGAACTTCATTCCATTTTAGATCCTACACACTGTACAGCACAGTGCCTGGTACTCGTTGTCCCTCTTCGATGTTTCTTGAATTAATGAATTGACTAATGTTTAATAAATTGACTACAAGCCATCTGTAAACTCCTAGTCCTTTTAAGAGTAACTGCAGTACTTCTATAAACAAGTAAATAATGCGTGCTTATAACTTTCTAGAAAAGTTTACTGTCTCTATTTCGTTCATATTTTAGAAGCCAAGAAAAAACTAAAAGTATTGATCTTGTGGCCTGACATCATGTACACTTTCTAAAAAGTAAGAAAAGCAAATAATAAACTGAAGATAGGCAAAGAAAATAACATTAGTTCATGTTCAGCCCTATTTACAAATAAACAAAACATGTTTCAAGATGTATCTGGATAGATTAAAGTGAATTACAACTCAGGGGAAAATTAAAAGAAAACAAAACATTCTACTTCTAGCACGCATTCAGCAGCAAATGGAAAATAACACTGGGACTTTGCAAATGATGAGGGTAGCTTGAAGATTTCAAAACAAACTGTTTTCCCACCGCCTGGACCACTGAACAAAGGGCCAAGGGGGCCACACTGCATCCTGAGAGCCCCTGTGTGTGCCTCAGTGAGGTAAGCAGCTCAGAGGAGGGGACTTAAAAGAAGACCTGTATTGTTCATGGAGCCTCTCAAGCATGGTAAGGGTGGAATTCCATCTGTTCAGTTCAGTCCGGTTCAGTGAGCCGGTTCACTTTTAATGGTTCACTGAGTCGTGACACCTAGTAGAAATTACTACCAATGTTTAATAAAAAAAAAAACCTTCATGTTCATGTTATCATTTATAAAACTGTGGGGCCTGATCACTGTAAAGTTTTCAGATCCTTGTGTTTCTGATCTGTTTCCTGGGCATCTCTGCCCTGGTCTTAAGGAAGAAAAAAAAAGGTTGAAAAATCAAATATGCTGCTGGGAAAGAGGAATATATTTGTTGAACTGTGCTTTGCACACAGACTTAATTTGTACATGGTTTTAGACAAACACAGGAAGTTTACCAAGCTTTCGCTCAGGGTTTGCTTTCACCTTGGTCTTCTAACCCTGAGCTCTTTACAAAGAGAAAGAGCTATGAATGCCTCACAGTCTTTGCAGCAGCTTAGCAGATCCTCTACCTTATGGAACAGGTAGAATTCCACTCCACTCGCTTCAGTGACACACTGAACAATACCAAGTTATTAAGTTTTTTGGTAAGAAGGTGGAGATGGGGGAGGGCACTGCATCTGATAGCTGTTCAGTGGCATCTTACAAAAATTCTGTGAGCATGCAGGGACCTTTGCAGGAAGCCAAGTACTGCTCAGCAATGGTTATGATCTCAGCCAGATCATCATTTCCACTTACCTAGAGGAGAAGAAATGAAGTGGCTCGATGCGACAATGATGTAAAGTGATGGATGGATATTTGTAGTGCATTCTACACACAGCACATTGGGCAAGATAAAGGAGGACCTCTGTGTGAAGTTAAACAAATAACAGCAGACAAGCCCACTACACTTTGAGTAACCTGCCTCAAAGGCAAAAAGCCTATTTCTTACAGGGGGAAGGAAGCATGCAAACCTATGCAGAGAAAAAAAAATAGGACAGGAATGCTTAAGGAGGATTTCCACTGCATGCACCAGAGATCTGAGAAGAATGAAAGTAAATGTCTAAAGCTGAAATCTAAGATGCAAGACACTGCAAAAAGGCTGACCACATCAGGCACCAAGTCTAGTTGACCATGGTTTCATCATCATCATATACCATCATGATCTTGTCTTATCTCACATCCTACGCTTCAATTCACTCCAAAACGTAGCCAGGGCATTTTTATCCAATCACTGCTTAGTAAAAGAGGCGTATGTAATACAAACCAATGAACTATCCTGGATCTCAACGATAAAGAGCTTCATCAAGTGAAAGGATCCTGATTTATTTGCCAATAAAAGGAAGAAAATAATTTAGAACAGAGAGTTCATTTAAATGTATAGGAAGTAGGAAATGGCAAATTTCCTACTTCCTATACATCTTTGGCGTTACTACACTTATTCTGCAGCTCACTTCACCCTGCCACTTGGCCTAAGACTGCTTCTTTGAACTATGTGCTGCCTTCTTCCTTCAACATCACTCCAGGTCCCATCACGGCCACGTCCAAGCAGGTAGAGTAAGAAATGTTTGCTGCAAAAATATTAAAACATCCTTTATTTTCCTGAAAGTCTGTTCATATTTCTGGTGAAATTCCTTCGGCTGGACTTTTTTGGCTGTTGATTGTCAGATACGTTTGTCTTAGTCTTGTCCATTTGCATTTGTCTTAGGCTCAACTGTCTTAATTTTCAACATGCAGTAAGACAGGTCAACCGTGTGATCTCTATTAATATTTAGAATACTTGATATTCTTAATCTTAACTCCTTTTAGCCTATTTTCTCCTTTACGAACATTCTCTTCCAAAGATTTTCATTTCAAGCAGCAAACTCTGTTGATCATACTAGTTTTCATCAGGTGAAAACTAGGTAAGCTGCAAAGCAACCAATAGAATACCTCTGTTCATTTCACATTTCCTCTTTTCCTTTAGAAAAATGTTGTAAGATGCTTTACGTGCTAGTCACTACACCAAACAATAAACATCAGGAAAAATACTGTAATTAGGCTTGAATTTTTATTAAAATCTACAACAAAAGGAAATGCTTCTCTCTAAGAATGAATATTGAATACATGGAGAAAACTTAGACTAAACCAACAATAATAAGATGCTTCTAAGGACACTCTGGAAAGTGCAAATCAGATATTTATGTTTCTGGGGGTTAAATTGTTGACTATTTCCAAAGCTAACCTGGGTGGCATTAGAAAATCATGGCATGCTTAAAGATTGTTGGCATGCTTCACAAAAAGAAAAGAAAAAAAAAAAAAAAGGAAGGTTAAGCATCACTAACTTCTTGGAATTTCTGGAAGACACAACTGACCATGGAGACCAGGAGAATAGAATGAACACTTTATTCTTTGAATTTATTTTTTAAGAAAGCTTTTGGTAGGATTCTGCTTTAAATACTACAAAAAGTTTTTAAACAGGTGAACTCATTAAGGTGTAGGGAAGGAGTTAGAAAATGTCCAGTCTTTTTCTGAAAACAAGTCCATTTGTCCATTTCAATGGTAACACATGTTCAAATTTTGCATGTAAATTTCTAAAACAGAAAAACATAAATAGTCACCTATTGGACACCTACTGTGTTCCAGGCTTATCACATGCTTACTGTCATTGAATCTTCACTCTACCCTATAAGGTAGATGTGATGGTCCTCGCTTACTACATGAGGAGCTTGATGCTCAACGAGATTAAGTAGATCGCCTCAAGTCACCCAGCTGGCAAGTGAGTGGGGGAACAGGGATTCAAAGTCGATCTTGCTGCCACCAACACTTGTGCACCTGTCATCTCACCACCTCCCTCAGGCTCCTGGGGAAATTAACATTGCTGTCTCTGGGCCTCACGTTCTTCACTTTTCTTTCCCCGGACGAGGAGCTTCTGCCTCTGAGCCACACTGAAATCACTGCCCTCCAGCCCCTCCTTTCAGACCTCTGCTACCGGGATCCCGGATTTCTTCCTTCACAGCAGAGTACAAATGCTGTACTGCCACTTCGCAAGTATTTGGATCTCCCCACCCCACAGTTATCAGCCTTAAGCTGAAGGGCTTATATTCTGAGAGAAAATTCTGGTATCTAGAGGGAATGAAGGGAAGAAAGGTTTTCCTGCTTCTTGGATCTGTGCTTGTCTCTGCACAAGACCTCCCTTGTGCATGTTCCTTTAAGTATATGTGTGCAATGCACCATGCAGAGTTCAGCAACATCTTTTGGCTAACTAGCTGACATTTTGGTGCTTAATAAAAATGGACAGAGCCTGGGGGAGTCAATTATAATAAAGGTACTGAGCTAGAACCTCACCAGGAAGGAAGAGGAAAAACAAAAAAGAATAAAGTGGCTAGAATTGAAGGAAAAATGTAACAGGTGAGCTTCAGTAATCATTTTACTAGTTCATGTCATAACCATTACATCTACTACCATGAGACACATTTGAATGTCCTTTCCCCTCAGCTAGTGCATTTTAGACATTGTGTATAGCATACGTGACATAGCATAAACACACACACACCCATACACATATAACCACGCAACCTCTAGAAAGCAATCATAAGTTTGATGTTTATATACCTTTTAAAAATTAAACTAAATTAAAATTGGCACTAAGGTTTGGTTTTTATAATCATCACTTTGGATAATTTCTTACATCCTGGGGTATCACAAAATCAAAGTACCTTATGCTCCAGTGCCAGAAGTATTGTGGCCTTCAGAGGACAAATGGCCCGAAGAGTTTACCAGGAGCACTTGCTTGTAAAGGAGAGGTGCTTTCTGAGGATCTGCAGGATATCCATTAGCAGTCCCACCATCACCCTAGAGGGATCACTGATGATCTCAGCATAGCAATTTTAATGTTGCCCTGTCAGGCTGAAACATGACATTTGTTCAAAGCTGTTGAGGTTTTCCTAAGACAGTGTGATTAAGAACTGAAAATGTTACCAATCGCCACTTTCTTGTACCCCACACTAGTGATTCTCATAGCTTTTGCTTCAGGAAACTTTTACACTAAAAAATATTGAGTGTTCCAAAGTGATTTTAGTTACATGGATCATGCCCACTGATCCTTACCTTCCTGAAAATTAAAAGGCAGACATTTAAGAATATGTTCATTTATTTAAAGATAATAAACTTATTACATGTTAAAGTAAGTCACAATTTATGAAAATAAATATATTAGCCCAAACAATTATTGAGAACAATAGTGTTATATACTTGCAAATCACTTCAATGTTTGGTTTAATAAATGAAAACTGGATTCTTAAGTCTGCTTCTGCATTCAATTTATTACAATATGACTAAAACAGAAGATTATGAAGAAAATCCAGACTCAGGCATACATGTAGTTAGAAAATATAGAACCATCTTAGTGGCCATGTCAGATCATTTTGGATATTTTTTTATACTACACCAAAACTCAGAAAATGGTAGTTGCAGTATGGAATATAAAATCATATCAATTTTGTATACTCTTACATTAAAATGCATCGGTTTATCTTTCATTTTTCTTTAATTCTTTACCATGATAATGTTTTTTGTATCATTAAAAGCTAATGTACAAAAAAATTCCTTAGAAGTAAAGCTTCTAAATGCTGACATATGTCAGTGTACAACAGCAAAAAGTCTCATCTCACTGGAGAAGCGTTAAAGTCAAGTTCATGATGGAAAACAAGTTTTCTGAAGTTCTATTTTTACTGGAAAGTTCAAATGTTATTATTGGCAATAAATATCATCAATCGTTATCTTCTAAGTGAGGAGTTCACTTCATTCATTACCAAAAAAATTCTGCCATGTATCCAAGTCTAAATAATATCAGCCAGTCATTCTTTCAAGTAAAATCATAGTCCATGAAATGGTGGCTAGTTTAGCTTGCAACTCCATTACATATGTGTTCTTCCTCAAGCCAACCATTATATTTCAGTATGTAGAACTTTCCAGTTTGTCGTAGAGAATATTAAAAGGTATGTATTTAAGGTTAAGATTTAATAAAACTAATACTTGTATTGTTTCATCAAAGACCTTCCTAAGTGAAACTGACATTCCTTTAAACTACAAGTGCCCGGCCTTTAACAATAAAATGACGACCAGCTCAATTCGATGCCACTGCTTTGATTTTTACTAAGACACCACCTGTTTTACCCATCATTGCTTTCCCATCATTAATACAAGTGTCAACACAATAAAAAGGGAAAATAAATTCTTTGTATTGTTATAAAAATAGTGTTGACCTTGTGAATCCCCTGAAAGGATTTTAGGCACCCCCAGGTTCTATAGAACACATATTAAGAAACACAACTCTACATGAATAACCTCTTGTGCCTGTAACTACAAGAAATGTTAGGACCTTATAACCAACAGAAGGTCTGAATCCTTGCCTTTAAGCCTTCTCTAACTGGTTTATTTGTGGTATTATTTATAAGGTATGTGTACTGCCAGGTATAAGTATGCCCCTTGAAGTGTGTTTTAGTGCTTTCTCTGCTGGCTATTTTCACTTGCATGATTTTAGCTCTGTATTCAACAATTATTTGGGCACTTGTAGATATCTGTCCTCTTATGTCCTGAAGAGTTGAATTTCTGAACTGTTCCAGAGCAGATCCTATGGCTCATTCACCAAAATCCTAGCACAGGAGGCTAACTCAAAAAGTCTGGGGTTCAGAAATAAGAAATCAGTAGTAGCATAGTTGTCTTCCAAAAGGCTCTGGGCCAGTGAGATGGCTCAGCGGCATAAGCGCCTGCCCTGCAAGCGTGAGGGCCCGAGTTCGACTCCCGGATCCCACATACGAAAAAGGGGCCGGTGATATCGCTCAGTGGCATGGGCGCCTGCTGGCACGTGAGGTCCTGAGGTCAACTCCTGGTACCCACACACACACAAAAAAAGGCTCTTAGTTCATTTTTATTGTATTGTTACCCCTTTAGGGAAAGTAGTAGATGGTAATGTGGAAATTACCTAAGTGTGGACACTATCACTCACTTATTTTGTCAAATTGATTTTTCTCTTGAAAAACTCATTGCTGCATTCATCTTACCAAGGGACAGGCAGGCTGTGTGCACTTGGATGTTGCCTTCCTCGCCCTTTTGTGTACCGAATTTAAGAGTGACTTTCCTGTGAACGACTAGGAAACTACATATGACTTGTCCTAATATAAATGGGTGAAGGATGTAGGCATTTTCTCAGATTTTGCGTGAATTTTTAGGTGCACTAAGAAAAGAAATTCTTATGATCAAGTTGATATAAATTTGTCCAAACATGTGCTTAGAGAGAATACTCACTCAACTGTAATTATGTGCCCCTTTGTTTCAAGCAAAAACTAACATATCAACCAGTATTTATGCATCCTTTTGTATTTTACAAACTATTTCATATACACTCTCATTTTCTTTTATAACTAATAATAACTATTGTGTATAGAAAACTTTCTATTTGCAAGTCAGTAAGCTAGAGAATCAACACTCATAGTTCTGTTTGATGTTAACAATAGTTCTGTGAGGCAAGTAGTATTATCGCTCCCAATTTACAGATGAGAAAGTTGAGGTTTAGAGAAATAAACAACTTGGCCTTATAGCTCATAAATTACAGAGTTAGAACCTGAGCCCAGTTTTCTAACTCCAAAGCTTAAATTTTTTCCACTAAAGCACACTCTTGGAAATTTAATTTTACGTTATTCTTATTGAAAATACTCCAAATTCTTTATCAGAAGTTTCCTTCAAAACACTGTGGTTTGAGATTTGCTGTTTTTGGAAAGCTTATGAAAAGATTAAGAGTCTTAGGATTGATGTTATTTTTTAAGAGTCTCAAAGCTAAGAAAGAATATTATCAAACACTGAAATATTTGGTTAGGATGACAATCCTGAAGAAGTGCTTGAATAAAGTGCTTTGAATAAAGTTAGCAGTTAGTTAGATGCTAGATTTCTTAGAGGTTCTTTCTCTCTTTTTTCCCCATCTTCTACAAATATTTTAATTGTTACTGTAAAATTTTAAAAATAGTATTTAAGTCATAGATAGTAAACTAATAGGATATAATATCCCAATTACTATTATAGGTATAATAAAAAAGTTCTTTAAGAATCCTTTGCATTAATTTCTAAATGTTATATTCCTGAAAAATTATATTGTCCAATCTGATAGTATTTAATCTGTAATACAAAGGAATATTAGCCCTGTGATTATGACCCAATAGCTTTCAGGGTTCATGTTTTCTAATAAAATGAAGACAATAAGTCAATCCTTGGAGTGCATCTAAAAGCCAGTAAGTATTAACCTTTGTTAAATGTCTCAGTGTCAAATTTGTAGTTATAAAATTGAAACATTTTTCATAAAGTCCCCTCTTGTGCAAACAGATTAGACCTGAAATGTACATAGATTTTTGTCCCTAATTCACTAGCAAATGACACTTTAATATTATTCATTTAAGTATTTATTTGTGAAGTAAAACTTAGTTTACCAAGCATAAGTTTAATGCAAGATAAGCAGATATAGAAATAAAGAACAAGAGTTTGTGTTTATTATTCTTTTCCTGCACTTAAATCACGTGGATTTAAATGGTATATTTGCATCCATTGCATAGTCAATTGAAATTTTACATTTGTCAGCATTAGGAAGAATGAAAATACGCTTTACAATTTAAGATATTATTATTAATGCAAAACCGAGTCACTGGGTTGCCTGACCTAGTTATCTGTAGACTAAAGATGGATAAGATGAAAGCAATACAATTAAACATTTGGTAGCCAGCATCTGGAAGTCTTTCTAGCATTTCACTTGAGTGCATAAATTAAGGAATATTAACTTGTAAGCATTGTTGGTGGACTGATTTGAAGATTGACTAGACTCACTCTGGAGCATTGGTTCTCAAACTTATGCAGCCGTCAGAATCACCTAGAAAGTTTATAAAAACATAAATTGCTGGATGCCGTCTCCAGAATTTCTGATTCAGTAAGTCTGAGGTGGAGTCCAAGAATTTGCATTTCTAACAAGTTCTCAGAAGATGCTTCTAGAATCCCTGTTCCAACATAAACCCAGGGCCACACTAGTTGTTGGGATATGAAATTTTATAATAAATGATTTATGCAGGTGAATCTGTTGTCATCCCATTAATCAATATATCAATAAAAGTAATAGTGTTAAAGGTTGTAAATGCATTTATACAGAATGAAGGAGAAAAGAAAACAAGGGCAAACCTCTAATAAGTGATTTCAGTAATTGAGCAAACATGAGTGAGGGGAATAGAGAATCTGACTTTCCATCCTATATTTGCATATCATTTTAAGGGTCATGGTGACGAGGGATAGAGGTGCTATCCCTACACAAAGGTAATGACTTGCTGCCATAAGATTTGGTTACAGAAGAAATAAAAATATTAAGTGAAGGAAAGAAATACAATCCTTTCTTCCTCGAGGTAAAAAAGAACACTTAGGTAAGGTTTGAATATCTTTAAGACACCACATTTCATCCATACGTGACAATCCTAGCCTTAAGTCTGATAAAGGTTAGCTTCATGGAGCATGGAAGGCACCACTAAATGATCAATTGCTGTAACAGGCGATCTAGATTCTTGTATGCATATCTGTCCTTGGGGCTGCTGCCTCACTGGAGTCCACCCCCACCAGCTGGCCAATGCAAACCCATCTCCTTTCTGCAGATGACAGCCAGCGGCACACGTACCTTCCTGGAATTGTGACCGAGACCAGGAGCCCCTTTAACTCTTGAGCCTGAAAAGTCTTAACAAAACCACTGTCAGCATTCAGACACAGCTGTTCCAGTCTACGATAAGTTTGGGAAAATTTGGCGTCCTCTGCAGTGGCAGGACTTTGCCTGAAATGAACTCATGATCTTAAACGGGGTACAAGTTAGTAATCTCAGTTAGCTACGAACTACAATGACCATCTACCCTCTGCAACAAGAATAAATCACTCAAGTTTCATTCTGTCATGTGCAAGAGGCAGTCCGGAATCAGCGTGGTGGCATCACAAACTCCTCAAAAGTCCAGGCACCATGCAGCTCACCGACTCACCAATCCCAAGTGTCCAGGACAAGCTGCTGGCCCCGGCTGATATAGGCAGATGTCAGGCATCAAACTGGAGAAGAGGAAGTAAAAGAGCATGCTTCTACCCTTTAAAGGGGATTTAACATCTCATACCAAAACTCATCTAGGAGTCAGTTTGGGAAATGTTAACTGAGCAGCCAGGAACCCAGGTAAAAATTAAAGTTTGATTACTGAAGAGAAAGGGTAAGTTTCTACCATCAGATCCAAGAAAATTAAAATTCTTGCTTTCCACTAAAGAAAATGGTTAAAACAGGTAGCACCTCAACACATACCAACTTCACACTATGTGTCTCACGCTACTGGGACCGACAGAGCTGCTTGCATTCCTTGTTGAAGTTCAGAGTCCCAGCCCTCTGGAGAACTAATTTAACACTCTCAGGTGGTTATTCTGATTCATGATATAGCAAGGACACACTTTGAGAAACATTATTTTACAGCTTGAAAGCTGTTTATCAGCCTCTAATGTGCTGCTGCCTGGCGCGTTACTGATCATCCTCAATAACAAATTATGTTCTGTTCTTTCTTAATTCTATTATTCTCCATAATTAGATCTTGCAGATGGGTTGGACTCACTCCCCCAAATGTTGGTATCATCAGTGCCCTAAAGTTGGACCAATAATGGCAGATGGGTTTTCGAAGCGTACTGAGTCCCTCGCGGAAGAAAGGCAGTGGAGTGCTTCACTGAGAGGAGGTAACTGAGCTCCAGAGTGGAGGGGCAGTCATGCCTTCCAGTGACTCCATGGCCAGAGGCAGCCAAGGTGAGGCACGGCAGTCAATATAACAGAGTGATTAATAGCCAAGTGGAATCTTTGGAGCTTTATTCCCACCCCCACTTCTCCCTCCTCTTTAACATTCAGGTAAATGTCAAAAATGGACCCAGGGATTATAGCTGACAAGGGGTAAATGCCTTCATGTTGTCCTCCAAAGGTTAGGGTTTCCAGGCTCAGTTGGAAGCCTCAATCTCCAATAACCACTAATCCAGTCTCCTCTGGTGGGACTGAGCATATTTATGACTGCAGTCACTAAAGGGTGAAATAAAGATTAGTTTTTAGTTAGGAACGCAGAGCTTTTGAGATCAATACAAACTCACTGCTGAAATCAATCTAAAGTTTGGAATTTTTAAGTAAAGATTTACTAGGCTTCCTTGTACAGTTAATTTTCCAGAGGGAAAATAAACTCAAAAATGTAACATAGTAATCAAATTGAGTAAACACTAGTCAGTTTGCAACTGACCTTGGTAATGCACATAGCAACTAAGTGTGTAAAGCAATAAAAATGCCCATAATGTGGACTGTAAATTTGCCAATAAACAGGTAAAACCAAAACACACATATAGATTTGCATGATAAGAATACCAACAGCTACGCTTGCCTATTCGAAAACATAAATAATCAATTGATGTTAATAATGAAGTTATTCGTGCATTTCCCTATTATAGTGCATATTAAGTGTTTCAATTATTTCTACTTAGTTTGATAGATAAATGTACAGTCATATTTTATAAAAGCCTTCAAAAAGGCTATAGAATTGTTCTTGAAAACAAAAGCTACTGTTTGGATGAAAGAGCAAGTGGACTGGAAATACATAGCTTGTTATAGTCCTCTGCTGTTCATGTTTGATGCATGTATACAATTTATTATGCAATTTCTTGAGATTTGACAAAGTAATTGTCTGGCAAACCATAGCTTTAATGATTTTTTTCTGTTTCACATAAAAAGAGTGTAGGTATTTTAGGAAAATGGCTTAATAGATCAATGTCTATAAGTACTCTTGTTTGTTATGTATCTGTAGGTTGTAGAAACTCAGATATTTTTGAGGAGTGTGATTCCATGTTGTAAATTCACTTTCTTCAGCAGAGTAAGTGCATGAAAGCTTACAGTAAGCTATAACTTCAGAAATTATTTAAGCTACCCTTGGGTCTTTATAGTGGAACTGCCTATCTTCTCCGTGGCTATGGAGGACTGAGAACACAGGAAAACCCAACAAGCAGAGGATGCCTGAAGACGGGCATAGTCTCCAGTCAATTTCTGATAGCAGGTTGGGTGTTTCCAGCAATTGTTAGAGGATAGAATTATCAACTACACTCTAACTGGCTCTCCTGCTAAGAGTCATTTGCCACCATTTGCTACCTGGATGCCAAGGATGGGCTCCTAAAGCCCATTTGCCAGAAGTGTATTATTCCCATTCATCCTGTGCTTTCAGGCAGAGCTATACAGGAATTTGGCTTCTGGGGAATAATTTTGCTTTCTTTAAGATATTTAAAGAGCACAACAAATTTTTTCAGTTGCTGAGTGTTGGCATCTGCTGCTTGGTTTCATGTTGTTTGGAAATATACAAAGCCACTAAGCAAGTATGTGTATATGTTCTTAAATAGTAGAATCCACACAGCTTATGAGAGATAGGTAGTGTTTTTACTCCATAAAGCTGTTTCAAAAAAGCTAAAACCATAGATTAACTGATGATACTCTCCAAGGTAATTCATAAATTTTACAAATTGCGTGTACACAGTAATTATACATACCACACACATATACATATGTACATGCACAGACATAGATAAGAATTATGTAAACATGTACATTTTTGTGTACCCGCATACATTATGTGTACACACATTTACATATGTATGAACAAATAGAATTGCCACGTCTGCACCAAGACAGAAAACTTGACCACTCAACTGGTGTTCAGGTGTTTTTATTATGATACATGACTTTCCAAAATAATTTGGTAATTTCAAAATAGCTTGATGAATTGGATTTTTATTAGGAAATTTAATTAGCAGTCAAGACCCACCCTCACAGGGCTCTAACTTCATCAGTGGATCTATCCCTGGATGGATTCATAATTTGATGGCATTTCTGGGAGGTGATAGAGACTTATGAGGTGGGGCCTAGTAGGAGTAGGTCATGAGGTGTGCCCTTGGGGACCATATTATATCCTGAGATGCCTCTCTTTCTTCTCTCTCTCTCCCTCTCTCCATTCTTCCCTCCCTCCTGGCTGCCATAAGGTGAGCAGCTTTCCTCTGCCACACACCCCCACCATGAGGTTCTGCCTCACCACAGGCCCAAAGCAATGGAGCCAGTGGGCTGAAACCTCTGAAACCATGAGACAAAATATAGCTCTCTCCTTCTTTAAACAAAAATGCACCCTCATATTCTGAGTGTAGACAACATATGACAATTGGAATAAAGCAATTTGGAGGGGGGAGTTGGTTTCCATCGTAAATATGTACGATTTTGAGAAAAATACATCGGGAATTAAGATACTGGAGGAATGTTCAGGTTTCTGTAGATTTCAGACCCATACTGATGAGTGAGAGTGCTTGAATGATTAGAGTTCCTACGTGAGTTATTTCTTCTACTGCACACACCTCAAAGCATTTGTCCTGAGACACAACATATGAGCACAAGAGGTATTTTGCATATAACATGAAATGTTAGCCATAGCAGAATCTATCTCTAAATCAGCACAACTCGAAGAAGCAAGTCCAAGTCTTCAGTCTCCAGTAGCGATAAGCTACCTGCCTAAGTGGCTCCACGTAGGAAGGTGGGCCCTTGGAAGCCACAAGATTGATTTAGGCCAGTAGAGGAGGTAGCAGTACAAATAGAAGGGGACTCTAAAAGCCTAGGGCCTCTAGGAGGAGAACTCTGAAAGCATGACTCTCCCAGCTTCAAATCCTCATTTCACAAGAGAATGTTCCTGAAATACAAAGAATCTGAAAGAAAAATCTATATTCAGTCCTACTTCTTTGTGCATCAGAGAAATCCATCTATTTCCACAACAACTTGTTAGAGACTTGGCAGGATTCCAAAAGAGGCAAATGTGGAGTAGACACATGGGCAGAATCACTTCTCTAGTGCCTAAATTAAAAAAAAAAATTTAATAAAAATAGTTTAAAGCTAGCATTATCACAAACATTGCAAAATCCAGGAAAATAACATAATGTTAATTAATTAACTTTCTAGCATAGTCTATAATTCTTTTAGCTCTGAAATTTGACTTCATATTCTATAATTGCACAATGACAGAGATTTTTTACAAGATACTGACATCTCTGTTACACTATCTTGTTGAAGATATTGGACTTCAATTGCAAAGTATTCATTTTCTAAATGTTACACTAAAATTGTTTTAAGTGTAACTCTAATAAATAGTAAATCTCAAAATTACTACTAAAAAATATAGTTTACTTCTCCATTAGAGTACTTATTTGTATCCCATTAGATCTCACCATAATCTATGGTCTCATCAACCCCAAAGTATGTATGCTGTTCCTTGCCCTCATTTTTTCAGCATATAAACCTATTAAGTTAAGATAAAGTTGGCTGGTAATGTATTAGAATTGAAGGCATGAATGTGAACTCATCTTTAGCTTAATATAGATGTAGATGTTACATACATGTATAGATAAGTTTACATACAGGGTTAGTGCACACATATATTTCTTTGTTCTTTCAGCTCAGAGATTCTAAAAGAAACATCATCCCAGAAACAATAAGCACATATAATGCCCAGATCTTCATTTCTAACACCATTCTCCAATAAAATGAAGCAGTGTTCCTTGAAGAGATGGTTAATTCTAAGACTGAGGTATAAAATATAAAAAATGAGCCTGCAAAATCTTGCTGTGTAAGAAAGAAAGGAAGAAGAGATAGAGGAGGGGGGAAGATAAAGGAGAATAGAGGAGAGGAGAGGAAAGGAGAGGACAGGACAGGAGAGGACAGGAGAGAGGTAAACAAAAGGAGGGAGGGAGGGAGAAAGAGGATTAATGGAGCCAACTAAAAAAGCTCCCAAGGGCCAAAGCTGGCATAGTTCAAGGAGGAAAATAAAGTAGTATTGGATTATAACGCAAAGTCTATGGGTCTATATTGATACAAATAAATGATTAGGGCCGGTGAGATAGCTCAGCGGCGTAAGCACCTGCCTGGCGAGTGCGAGGTCCTGAGTTCGACTCCCAGTACCCACATACGAGAAAAGGGCCGGTGATATCGCTCAGCAGCAAGGGCGCCTGCTGGCGCACGAGGTCCTGAGGTCGACCCCCTGTACCCACACACACACACACACACACACAAAAACAAATAAATGATTAAATATATAAATAAATGGGGGGAATAGACAAATCTCGTTTGCAGATGAGTTCCAAATAATTTATGTAGATCCTCCCCTTCAATGAGTGGGGTTAAGACTCTTTATTCCTGAATAGTGGGTTTCACACATTTCTTTTCAAGAAATACATAGTAAGAATAAAAGTGGAGAATACCTTTACCGTGGATAAACCTGACAAACACTACATCAAGTAAGTGATCAAGGTTAACATCAGTGGTGATAAGTCTTATCAGTCACATGGACCCTGATATTATGTAGTGCAAATGGGACTTACCACTGCGATCCTCCTCACGAAAACTCGTAACTGCAGTTTCACGGTGCAGACACCTCAGACAAGTCCAAGTTGAGAGATATTCTACAAATTACGTGACCAATACTCCTCAAAATCATCAAGGTCATCAAAAACAAGGGAAATTGAGAAACTGTACAGCCAAAAGAGAGCTCAGAAAATATGACAACTAAATGTAATGTGGCCTACTGGATGGGGTCTTGGAACATAAAAAGAGCAGCACATAAAAATTAAGGACATCTGAATAATCTATGGATTTTAGCTAGTAGTGATATATCAATATTGTTCATTAATTATACTGAATGTACCACATAAATGGAAGATGTTTAGCACAGGTGCATGAAGACTGACTGCATTGTTTCTCAATTTTCCTGAAAATCTAAATCTGTTCTAAAAAGTCTATTTTAAAAACACTATGCATCTTAGAAAAATAATTAAAATTTTATATTAATGATAGTTTCAAAAATAAACTTGACACCTAATGATAGTTATCCATGGTGAGAAATACTAACTTTTGGGAACAAAAATAACAATAAACACACATACATATATAGTTTTACCTTCTGCATTAAATACTGTGAATAAAAACTAAAATCATTATACTTGAGTTCCTACACCACAAAACATCTAAAGCACACATGCATTAAAGGGGCAAATAAACACTTACAGATAAGATTCAACTGACAAATTTCACCCACTTCAGACATGCTATCGAATTTTATGTCAATAATGTACACTTTTCAGGTTTATGAAGACAGAATTGGAAGCATGTCCTAAAGATGAGAACTCTAAAGATCTGCATCTGACACAATAAAAGTGTTCTTGACATTCTCTCTCGAAACATTTGCTTTCCTTTGACTACAGTTAGAAAACCAAGGAAATTAATACACTTAAAAAGGGACCAAATATTTTTGCAGATAGAACTGAACCCTGAAGAACTTAAATCAGTCCATATCTTGACCTACATTTTACTCTGCTGTTGAGCCATAGAAGATATAAAGACAAAATGAAAAGATTCCAATTCAGATTTGTCATGTTGTATTAGCCATGGCTGCATGCTACTATTGGATTTTGTAAAAACATATCCTTTAGCTAGTGAGTTACTTTAAAATAAAAAAAGAAAGAAAATGAAGTAGTCAACAGAATTCTTTGTTACTTAAGCCAATCAACTCCCAGATTTTACCTAAATTTTCGGACCACGTGACAGCATTCACTTAGAATTATAACAACAGTACTGAAGTATTACATTATAAAACAACGGCAATAGGATAGAGTGTACTGGGGTGGGATGGAGGAATAATGAGGAGACAGTAAAAAAGAATAAGAGAGAGCAAAAGAGAAAGGTTATTCTGAAAATGAAAAGTTAAAGAGCTGTACACTAATACCAAAGAAGATAAGAGCAGCAATAAATAAATACCTCCAGGTATAAGCAAGTCACATGTAATGGAATCTAGCACCTCAGTGAAGGTGTTAAATTCTTGTAGTGATACAATATTTGACTATTAGCTATGTAGGTATTTGGCTAAGAAACTTAGATTGTTGCTTTCTATTAACTATTAAAAATGGGGAACATTCCAACACAGTAGTACTTATCTTCCTTTTTTTTTTTTTTCCTTTTGTACCAGGAATTGAACTCAGGGCCTCACGCTTGCCAGGCAAGCACTATGCCACTGAGCTACATCCCCAACCCCTTATCTTCATTTTTAAGCATTAGCAAGAGAAAGAAAAATTATTGCCATAAGTAAATGAAAAAATTGAAGGTGGAAAGGTGATTAGAATAATTTGCAAATGTAGATGAAAATTCTTTGTGATAAAAATGCATTGTCTCGCTTATAGGGAAAGAGTTCCATGACTTTCTTCAATGAGCATTCCGAATACGGCATTTCTAGAGTAGAACAAATAACCTCCCAAAAACTTCAATTAAAAAAAAAAAGTTTTGATGCATATAAAATAATTTCTGAATATACATAATATAATGTCTGTCAATGTACTCAAAATATTTTCACATTTTTGTTGTTTCTGTTCAACTACTTCCACAAAGATGACTAGGTAAATACCTCTGTCCCCAAGCCTTTGGACAATTTTCAAGAGGAGAAGAATACATTTTTCCTTCCTCTACTGCCTAAACCTTCAGCATATTCCACAAGTCACTAGCAAAGTTCTCAAACTTTGGGGAACATTTATTCTAGTCCCTTATTTTTTTAAAAATCATAACTACTTAAGACATATGCATGAAACATCATTGTCCCAAAAGGTAAAAGAGTGATCGTCTTCAAAATTATAGGTAAACTAAATAAAACTTACAAAATTTAAAAAGCAAAGTCAAAAATAGTAGTACTGGGCCGGTGAGATGGCTCAGTGGCTTAAGCGTCTGCCCGGCAAGCGCGAGGACCCGAGTTAACTCCCGGAACCCACATATGAAAAAAGGGGGCCCGTGATATCGCTCAGCGGCACGGGTGCCTGCTGGCGCGCGAGGTCCTGAGGTTGAAACCCCGGTACCCACAAAAAAAAAAAAAATAGTAGTACTTTTCTTTAAGCAATTAGTTAGTTGCCTTCTAATAGCATTATAAATTATTGCATCCCCAAGGAAAATAGATTTTATAATTTCATCTACCTAGTGATTGTTGAGCATTTAGCATAATCTTTGGAAAAGAAGAAACAAAGGGAAAACTAAAAAGAGAATTACTTAGCTATGTTTATTTTTTATTAACAATCACTCACGTAACAGTCACTATGGGTCTGACATGGTTCTAGGCACTTTGTACACATTTACAGAAATTTAACATCATAAGATCTTTTGGGGTGGATGCTATGATTATCCCATTGTCAGATAAGGAATGTGAGCAGACAGAGGTTACTTGCTAAGGTCACACCGATGGAAAGTTACAGAATCAGAATTCAAACTCTGGATGTCCATTTCCAGAATTGATGCTCAGAATCACAGCACTGTGGTATCTTTCTTTAATAGTTTAATTAATAGTTTCATGAAAGTAACTACTCTCCAAATTTTCAGAGAGTTTTTCTGGATGGCGTTGCCATAAGTGAAGGATTTGAGAAGTACTCACTAAGATCCCATCAAACTCTTCTCTCTGGCTATGAGCAATAATTTCACAAGACCATCAAGATTTTCTTAATCGTAAGATGGTAGTTCAGTGTAATCTGGGATTGCTTAGCATCACGTTGGTCAAATGCCCAAAGCAGTCTCCGATTCTGAAATGCGGCCCCCATTCTTTCTGCTGTTTCTCTGATCAATTTGAAAATTAACCTTCAATCATCCATCAACAAACTTATTGAATAATGACTACCCACAAGGTACAGAGCTATGTACCATGGGAGATTTTTACCAAGCAGAATGTTTTCTCCTGTAGAAGTTTACAATCAAGTTGTAATAACAAAATAGATTTCCTTAAATAAGCAACTAACAAAGCAGTAAATAATAAATGTCAAAAGAGTATTACAGATAATAAGTACCACGAGGAAGTTAGGGATCTGTTTTTCTCTGCTCCAATACTTCCTTATATACCCACTTATTAGAGCGATTACCAATTATAATTATTCACTGGCTGTGTCTAATTTACCTGCCTGTCTCCTCCACTAGAATGTTAGCCCCTTGAGGACAAGGATGCAATTTGATTTGTTATTGGACCCTCGTTATTTAGCTTGTTGTTTGGTATATAATAGATACTTAATATATACTTGAATGAATGAATGAATGAGTGGATGAATGAATGAATGAACGTTAATGGGAAGCAGTCGCCAGTGTAGTAGATTGGCTACTCTCTGGAGTTAGGCTCTTAGTCTAAATCTCAACTATACCTTTGAAAAGCTGTGTGGTTCTGAAAATCTATCTTATTTCTCTGTACTGCATTTGCCATCAGTAAATTTATAATAATAGTAACTTACTTTATCAGCTAATTTTACTAAGGTACAAATCACCCCCTCAAAAACAAAAAAAAACCTAATGACTTGAAACTTTAGTCATTTGTTTAGCTCAGACTGCACAGGTAAGCAATTCGGACTATGCAGGGTCTCCTGTCTCAGTTTGGCTCACTCAGACATCTGAGTTCAGTTCCCAGTTGAGCTAAAGTATGCCTGGTCCAAGTGTGTCTTATCTATCACCAAGCTAGCATGGACTTTTTCACATGGCAGCTGGCAGTAGTGTTCCAAAAGAGTTGAACTTGGCAGAACTGAAGAACATGAGGCCTCTTGAAGTTTAGACTCAAAATTGGAATGAAGCCACTTCTGGCATGTTCTATGGTCTAAGCAAGTTATATGGCCAGCTTGCATTTAAGGAGTAGATTCCATTTTAAACAAGAAAAATCAGAAAAGCCACAATTTAATGGAGGTGTGACTGCCAGGAGGGTGGAGAGTTAGGGCCATTTGTGCCATCTACCATTCCTTCCCACAGGATTGGTCAGCAAATTAAGATAACTTCTGAAGGTCTTAGAATAGTGTCCACCATGCAAGTAATGGGCTCAGGGAGCAAAAGCAGTTATTATCCTGTTTAAAGTTGCCTGCCAAAGTTGCATAGTAGAAGGAAATATGAGCTTAATCTTGAGAGATAGATGAGGTTTCTGTGTGTGGAGAACCGAGATCTCTCATAAAAACCCAAGCTTAGCATAGGTGCTGTCATGTACAAGTGGGCGTGTCCAGAGAACAGCTGACAAAACAACCTGCCTGGAGGAGCTAGAACTGCATCCTAGGAACCTGAAATGCTCTGAGGTCAACACCAAGAAATTGGAGTTGACCATGGAGCAATAATAAACCATTAGCTTTTGACTGTTAGGCAATAGAACCATTTCTTGTCTTTTATTGTTATTTCTGAATTTTGCTCTTTAATAAGCTTGGTGCTGATAACTTCGTGATATCTCAGGTCATGTCCACCCAAAATTCAAAACAAAACAAAAAACCAGAAACTTCTGAATTGTATCTGGGTTTTGCCACTCCCTGACATGAAGAAAGCTATGCGGTCCTTCTTCACTCAGTTTTATTCCATCTATAGAAAGGAATGATCCCTCTATCTATCCATTCCACAATGACAGCAATCTTAAAGGTCAGGCCACATGTAAGTAGTATTTACTAACTAACAGAAACACAGAGGAGGTCAAGCTCTGATGTTTATACCATTTAGTGATAACGCACAAATCTGAATCAGGAAAGTCAAGAGTGAGGAAAATAAAGTTTCAACGTGGCTGCCCCTTCATGGTAAGCCACGAAACACTTCTGGAACTGCTCTAAAGATAATCTTCAGTTCATCCAGTCCAGCGAGATGGTCAGGAGCAACTGGAGCCATTGATATGCCTGGATCTCTGCCACTTTGAAGGCTGATCGGACTGCTCTTCACTTATGGCAGCTCCACCGGACTGCTCAGTGGGGATAGTTGCAGAATCTTTCCACTGTACGTAGTTTAAATGCAGATTCACCGATGAATAATTTTGATAATTCTGTCAAAGTATGAAGACTGCTTGAATTAGATGACTACATGATTATATATATTTTTTCTCAAAGACAATTCTGGCTTCTCTTCTGCCATGTGAAAATCCATCCTGCTGAGTGCTCTTGACTAGTCACGTCCTTCCTGCCATTTTAAAAACAATAGTGGCAGAGATGCAAGCTGCTGATAGTGCTCAGCAGGACAGATCAAACACACAGATGCAATTTCTGTACGTTGAACAGTGAAGTAGGATAAAATTCAAATACTTACAATAGCTTAGTAGCTAGCATCTGATTGCTGCAAATTGAATCTTTCATAACGGGATTTATAGTAAATAGTGTCATATCATTTGTGAGTTCTGCAATAATTTCAGTCGAAGCCAATGTAAGATATTGAAGGTGTGAGATTTACATGATGTATATGCTAGTTTATGCACAGATTACGAAGGGATTGTTTTGTTATCGGTAGTATTAATTGTCTACAAGATAATCATAATTATAGTTTCTTTCCCTGAAATGTTAAGTATTATCAAGTAGGGTAACTTCAAAATGCAAAAGAATACAGAAAATTCGCTTCATTTCTACATCTGTTTTAAAATTGTAAGCCCCCAACCCTGCTCCATTCCCTTTCCACCTACTTGTTAAATAAGCATTAAAATTATGGTGATTAAAATTTTGGAAATGTGGCTTTTATATTTGTTAGGAACAATAGTCTAGTAATCTAGTAATTAGTGGCTAGCATATTCTATCAGTAAAAAGAGAAATTAAAAACTGAGATATTTTGAGGCCTACAAAATGTAGTTTAACTCTTTTATGATAAAATGGGAAGATGACAGTAACTTATCAATGCTACATTATTAACCTTTGGATTTAATTCCAAATACTTTATTGGAAGTTCATAAAAGATCAACGTGAAAAGCATAATATAAAAATAGTACTTTGTATGTATGAGAATTTGGTGGCACTCCACATTCTTACTTGATAGGTTTGATTGCTAATGACCAAGAAACCCCCAAAAAACATTGTCCAATACTCATAGTCTTGCTGTTCAAGACCTCATAAGGCAATTCAAAAAAGAAAAAGTAAAAATAAAAGCAAATAGTAGGACCAGAAGATTTGGATAAACTATTCTTTCTTCCTCCTGCTGCTCTAAACAAAAACACAACAAAATGTTTTCTCTTATTTTACCACACATTGGGGCTTTTCTGTTATAAACATGAATATGCATGTTAACTGAATAAGGAAATCTTACTCTCTGATAACCTGGGACCTTGACAGAAAAGGGCCTTTGTGAGGGGTAAATGCTTCAGCTTGATCCTTCTTCACTTACTTAAAAATAAGTATTCCATATGCATGTAATGTTTATCATTCTAGATGGGGAAATCCCTGTTTCTGAACCTCAGAATTTTCAGCACCCCCCCAAGCAGGTGTCTTTCCATCTCTCACAAATCAAAGGGGAAGGTAAAAAGACAGCCTTTGGGGGTAACCTGATGTGTATTTTAATAAGCTCACTAATCAAAGCACATGTAAATTAGAATGAATCACGGTCATACATTTAATAGCAAACAAAACTCAGTTTAACTCATGTCCAGCTTTCTTTCAAGTTTGTTTTATTCAAGGGCATACCTTTCTTTTTCTGCTTTCTTTTTTTCCCTTTCTTGGACACCTCCAACCCCCACTGACAACTGAAATGCAGGGCTATAAATGTTAGGGCGTAATACATCATGAGATAAGTCTGGAGAACATGTCCTCTACCAAAATGCACATGAATCTCTGGTACAGCTAAAATCCCAGGAACATGCTGAGGTTCATTTCGCATGCTAAGGAGAGTCAGAAGTGATCGCCCTTCTGTTTCAGGTGAACTCCAAAGTTGAAAGGTTACATTTGTAAAATTGCAGCTGGGTTTCCTGGCACTTGATTCCAGCTCCTGTAAATCCAAGACTCGTAATTGAAACACAAATCTGACAACACGATAATCTTCCAACTTAAAAAATGTGATTTCTGGATTCTTCTCTGTTGAAGAGCTGACAGAGAACTTCAAAGGTGATATTTTTTTTAAACCAGGCAAAATGATAGAGAAAATATGTCTCTAAAGAAGACTATGAAGCTCGAATAGTGCAGGGAAGCAAATGTAAAGCCAAGGAGTGTCCTTGCTTCTCACTGCCAGCACTACTTCCCCCACCCCCAGTTTGTACACTGAGCCACTCACCCCTTAGACCAGGGCCAGTGTCTTCCAAGGTAGCCCCAAACCCCAAATACCAAGACAGGATAAAGTAGCATTTAGCATACTTCCAGATCAGACAGTTTCCGCATTTCCTAGTGTGTGGGGGAGGGTGGGGGGTGGAAGGGAAAAGCAGCATACCAATGTAGTGAAATCTGGAAACAACAGCATATATACAGACACACAAAAAAAGTTTGCATATTGCACAGAGTGCTTGAAGATCATAAATCTATGCATGAGAAAGATGCAGTGGAAATTTTGGGGGGGATTAGAGTTTATTTTTGTCATCTCTGTGAGGCAGCTACTCATTCATCCAGATCACAGCTAAGAAAAAAGCTGGTCACAGAAATTAGCAGTTTCAGCTCAGCAGCGAAGTCGCCAGCCTGTGAAGGCAGAGAGAAATTGACTAATTAGCAATGCGCACTAAAACTTGACGGTTCTTTATAGAGAGAAGAGAAGAGAGAGGGAGAGAGAGGGAGAGGGAGGGAGGGGGGCTCGCTTTTTCCCCTTCTTTCTTCCAAAGATGTTTGAAATCGCAGTCATTTACGCTCGACAATTTTTACAATAGCCTTGAGCCATAATTTTGCGAGTCTCTCCAGCATCCATCCCCCTGTATGGTCTCTCTCTACTGGCCAAGCACGACCGTTTCTCTCCCCAACCGTGGATTTCCTATTACTCTCGTTACGACTCACTGAGCCCCAGGCCCAAGGATAATGATGTGTTGTTTCTTGGTAGCATAATTTGTCACACGTACATTTTTTCTTCTTCTTCTCTTGCAGAAAGCTCTGCTCCCTCTCTCTCTCCCTCTCTCTCTCCTCTCTCTCCCTCTCTCTTTCTTTTCTCCCTCTCCTACATTTTCTTGCTGTTGCTAATTCATGGTGATCAAATGATGTACGACAAAATAAATTGTAAAGAGTGACTGCCTGGAGTTGGGAACCAGAAGGTGTTTCCCCCCTCCCAAGGAGAGAGCAAACCCTTTAAAAGGAAGGACAATTGATTTTTTGGGGGGAGCTTAAGTGAGCCTTGACTTTGCAGCTGGTTGACAGCAGGTAAGTTTCTGGCCTTGTGTCTGCCTTGTGTGGATTTTTGTTGTCTTTTGGGTTGTTGGGGGGGAGAGGGAGTCTTTGAAAGGGGTGGGGGCAGTTATGTGGCAAAGGCTTATAAAGAATAAAACTCCTATTGCAAGAAATAAGCGGATGAGGGGGGAGGCAAAGGAGGAGAACAAGAAGGAAGGAGAATTGGAAAAGACGGGGGGGGGGGCGAGACAACGAAGCGGGAAGAGCGCGAGAGAGGTATGACCAGGGCCACTTCCAGGGAGACTGAGATGTTTCCGGCGAGCCCGAGCTTGGGGGGCGGGGTGGGGGTGCTGCCGGGGGAGGGAGCGCGAGGGAGGCTGAGTCCACCTGGCACAGGCTGGCGAAGTGAGTCGAGAGGAGCAGGGTCCGGCGGAAATGGGAAGCCGGCGATCCAGGACCGGCGGCGGGCAGGGCAGAGCGAGCCGCGGAGGGCGGAAGGAAGGGGCAGGTCCGGCGGGATCCCGGCGGGCCGGGGGATGCGGGCGGAGGGTCCCTGTCCGCGGCGTCCTGGAAGGCGCAATTACAGGTTAAGGACCGGGCGGATCGATCTCCCCCCCCCCTCCTGGATGCGGGCGGCTCAGACTTCGCAGAAGTAGTTCCAGGGCCAGGGGACTGGGGGTGCCCTAGTGTGGGGTCCCTGGGGAGCTGGACCCAGGGGCTCGGAGGGGAGCTGCGGCTGCCGGCGACCGTTCGGGGTGGCGAGCAGCGGAGACCCCGCCGGGCGCTGCACCCCGGCCCGTCGGGCAGCCCCCCTCCCCCAGCACCTGCCTTCCAACTTGAACTTCTCGTAGTTACGGAGTTAAAGCGACGGCGCCCGCCGCCCGGGAGGGAGGACCGTGCACACGAGCTCCTCCGGGCCCCGCGGCTCTGGCGCTGGACCCCCCGCGCGGCCCCACTGCCCCCCGCGTCCTCGGGGCCGCCTCGCGCTGGAGGGGGAGACGGGGTCCGAACTTCCGCGCTCCGCGCTGCGGGAGGCGGGCGGGTGGGGGACCCGGGGGTGAAGGGGGGGTGCAAGGATTCTCCCGCCAGGTTTAAAGGCGTCTCTGGAAAATTAGCAAAACTGAGTGCTGACGGGGAAGCCTAGAGTTCGCGAAGCGGGGAAGCGGGCAGCGCCGGGGCGAGGGAAATGAGCTAGAATTGATAAGGACGGCTCCCGCCTCCGCCGCGTCCGGCGAGCCGGCCTCACCGCGCTCCGCTGCGCTTCCCGGGAGAAGAAAGGGCTTTATCTCCAGCCTCGGACTATCAGCCTAGGAGTTCTCGGGGCAGCGCGGATAACCGAAGGGGTTCCCGCTTTTGGAGAGCTAAGAATCCCCCCACCCGCACGCCTGCCTGGCCCCCTTTCCTACCAGCCACCCCCCCAAAAAAAGAAAAACTGGGCCAACTACAAAACGCACAGCTTCCAGCAAGACTTGAGCCGGAACCGCCGTCGGTCGCCTCTGCGCTCTCGGGGCGCCCCGACTCTTCGACTCCCGGCCTTTCCCTTCCTCTGGCCCGGCATGGACAAGAGCTCACGAGGTGTCTCGGCCTCAGCCGCCACTTTGCCGTCGTTGCTGCTGCCACTGTCGCTGCCGAGAGCCGAGCCCGGGAGGTTTTAGGAAAGTGAGGGACAAGCGTGTAGGAGCAGGGAGCTGAACCGGCGCCCGGACCCCAGACCGCGGAACCGTTAGGGTCGGGGTCCCCCGAGCGCCGGGAGGGGGCCGAGCTGAGCCTTGATTGTTGTTCTTTGCCCTCCCTCCCCTCCACACCCTTCCCCACACCGACCACACCCCACCCCTCCGCCACCCTGCTCCCCCTCCCATCCCCCACCCCTGTCTGCCAGGTTGGAGGAGGGTTTAAAGCCAGGTGCGCCGAGTCAGCTCGCCATGTCCAGATCCGGGGACAGGACCTCCACCTTCGACCCCAGCCACAGCGACAACCTGCTGCACGGCCTCAACCTGCTGTGGAGGAAGCAGCTGTTTTGCGACGTGACCCTGACGGCTCAGGGCCAGCAGTTCCACTGCCACAAGGCCGTGCTGGCCTCCTGCTCGCAGTACTTCCGATCGCTCTTCTCCAGCCACCCCCCTCTCGGGGGAGGGGTCGGCGGCCAGGACGGCCTGGGGGCCCCCAAGGACCAGCAGCAGCCCACATCGCAGCCGCAGTCCACCCAGCAGCCACCGCCGCCGCCACAGGAGGAGCCCGGGACTCCGTCCTCCTCCCCCGACGACAAGCTGCTGACCAGCCCCCGGGCCATCAACAACCTGGTACTGCAGGGCTGCTCGTCCATTGGGCTGCGCCTGGTGCTCGAGTACCTCTACACGGCCAACGTGACCCTCTCCCTGGACACGGTGGAGGAGGTGCTGTCGGTCAGCAAGATCCTGCACATCCCCCAGGTCACAAAGCTCTGCGTACAGTTCCTCAACGACCAGATCTCGGTGCAGAACTACAAGCAGGTGTGTAAAATAGCCGCGCTGCACGGCCTGGAGGAGACCAAGAAGCTGGCCAACAAGTACCTGGTGGAGGATGTGCTGCTCCTCAACTTCGAGGAGATGCGCGCCCTGCTGGACTCGCTGCCGCCCCCGGTGGAGTCGGAGCTGGCGCTCTTCCAGATGTCCGTGCTGTGGCTGGAGCACGACCGCGAGACCCGCATGCAGTACGCGCCCGACCTCATGAAGCGCCTCCGCTTCGCGCTCATCCCGGCCCCAGAGCTGGTGGAGCGGGTCCAGTCGGTGGATTTCATGCGCACCGACCCCGTTTGCCAGAAGCTGCTGCTGGACGCCATGAACTACCACCTGATGCCCTTCAGGCAGCACTGCAGGCAGAGCCTGGCCAGCAGGTAGGAGACAACAAAGAGGAGGGGGGGGGGACGAGAGGCCGGAGGGAGGGGAGGGGGCAGGGAGGAAGGGGGAGAAGGTTGGGGGGCAGGAGGCTCCTACAGGCTGAAAACAAACACGAACAATTCAGACGACATGGAGAAAAGTTAATTTCAGAGTCCCTGAAAGGTCAACGGGAAACCGGCCTAACAGCATCCCTGAGGGGAAGAAGCCCAGCTTCTCCACTTGCCCAGAGCTGTGGACTCACTGAAATTGACAGGCAGGTGGGGCCAAAGGCCAGACACCTGAGAAGTGCAGCTTTGGAAGCCTCCTTCCAAATCTCAAGGTGGGCTTGCTTAAGGAAAAGGATTCTGTAATAAGACCCTACCCTTCCTCTTTCCTGCCTTGGGCCAGCGGAAGTGCCCAGGGGATGCTGGCAGAGGAGAGAGCTTTCGTAGTCCAGCACACACTCAAGTTGGGTTTGTTGTGTGTTTTGCTTTTTCTCCTGATTGAGGCCGGCTCCCTTTGGAGATTGGAACTCCAGGGTCGCGATTGGAAATGCTGGCATACGTGACCACACAAACTTTTCCATCTTGCAGACAGCCTTTCCTTTTCACTTTTTAAGGGAGAGTGGAGCAAAAGGTTTCAGGGTGGTGGGGTGAATCTTCCCATTCATTTCCATGTCAAAGAGGAGTGCAGTTGCAAAATGGGGGGGGGGGGTCTCCTGTTGGTCTGGGAGCCTGTCTCCAGGTCACAAAGGAGTTAGAGAGTTGTTGATGCTGGTGTTGCTATTTAGAATGTGTCTGTGTATGTGTTGCAAATAGGATTTCATGTCAAAAGGGAGAAAGGAATTATACCTTTTTAAAATGCTGCTGAGATGAAAAGACTATAGGAATTGACAGTCTTGTTTTATTGGCTCCAATTTTTCAATCCTTTTTACTGAGCCCTAGCCAAAGGTTTCTTTCTCTTTTCAGAAAGACAAACAGTATCCTCCCAGTTTCTCCTGATAAAGCGTCATGATTCCAGATGCTAGGCTATTCCAGCCTAAACCACCAAAGTGCTACATTGGGAAAGTAGGTGGTTTAAAATTTGTCACGGTATATTCTCATGCAGGCTGGTGCCTAGATCTACTTTGTGCAGCCTTATGGAATTAAATGAAAAAGTCACAGGATTTTTTTCATTATGTTTCTACCAGACCTTGGTAACTGAAGTTTCGAGGAATGGAAGATACTGTCTAGAGTTGTTGAGGCAGCATGAGGTCAGCAGGAGGTATAAGGAATCGTGAACTTATAAGGAACCTCACAAGTTGATTATTCTAATATCTGTGAGAGATAACTAATGTCTTGTGGTGTCAGAAGATGACAATAAACAACAGCAGGATTTAGAATCCCAAATCCACTTGTACTTGAACCCTGAGCTCAGGAGTCCAAGTTGAGAACAAGGCATGAAATGTGTTTTCATTTTTTAAGTTTTTCAGTGTGCCCAAAGACCAAATGGCAAGCTGCTTGTCATGGGCTATTATTACCCACCGGTGGGCATTGGTGATTAACATTCTGTTGTTTTAATTTTTATCACTTTTACAGCACCTACAAGTACACTGCATTTAGCATTTATCATACAAGGATTCAGACCACACAGTTACAAACCTGAACAGACCTTTTTTTTTTTTGTATTTTTTAAAAAATATAAATTCAGTAACCCAGAGGGATAGTAAAATTAAGATTTGATTTGTTCTAAGAGTAATTTGGGCAGATGAGCTTTATAAATACAATGCAATAAATTATTTCTGGAGCCCTCAATCCACTTTTATCTGTAAGTATGTCCCAGGATTCAGTGTTAGGAGAGCAGGCTTTCAAAATGCAAAATCTGTTTCCTGCCTTCCTCTGGATTCAGCACACCAGTTGGGGCCCTCTGGCTCTGTCCTGGTGGATGGCTGAGATACCAGGCTCGCTGGCTCCATGACGACACCTTCCAGCTTCACTGGCCCACATCATTTGAAGGCTACGTAGTGGTGTCTGACCACTGAATGCTTACAAGTGTCATGGATGCTGCAGGCATCTGATACTTCTGTGGTAGGAAGAAAACCATCTTTTCTTCTAAAAGAAGAAGCTATAGAAAATAAAATAGTTCATGTGAACCTACTGTTAATTTCAAAGTTAATGTAATTTAGATTTTCTTACATTATTAGCAACTGTAACATTTCAAATTTTAGGGACTAATCACATTATTCTAATTTTAATTCACAGGAAGGATGCAAAACTAACCATCCAGATCTTAACTTTAATGTAGAAAAAATACTGCAAGTTGCAAATCAATAGTATTAAATGAACCCATTTATTATAGCATCAGCATAATATAAAAATGTTTTCTCAGCTTTACATGAGTTTAACAGGAGGATAAATGCAGTAACCTATTGTTTTTGAGATTACATCACTTTTATTGAAGACAATTGAATGGATGGACATTGTATTTATTACTTTTTATCCACTTGTAGTTTTTTTTTTTTTTTTTGTGGGTACCGGGGGGACGACCTCAGGACCTCACGCGCCAACAGGCACCCGTGCCGCTGAGCGATATCACCGGCCCCTTTTTCGTATGTGGGTTCTGGGAGTCGAACTCGGGCCTTTGCGCTTGCAAGGCAGGCGCTTAAGCCGCTGAGCCGTCTCACCGGCCCCCACTTGTAGTTTTTAAAGTCTGAATATGAAAACATTCCTCAAATTCAGAGAGGGAGACTGGCAACTAAAATTGACCAGTCTGCTGGAATGAGTACAAAATATAAGCAAATAACTTCAAAAGAATCTACTTAAGAATTTATTTTATCTATAGAGAGTAAAAATATTGGTATAATAATAATAATAATTTAAACTTGATCGTGAAGATTATTAAGTCACTTTGAAGTTTTATTTTCTGGAAAAATAAAGCACCCCAAATGTAAGATCCTTATGCAAATATTCGAATCAATTTAAATTTTGCTCTAGCTACTTAATTTGCACTCAGATTCATATTCTATTTTAACAAAATTAGGGCAATAAAATAAAATAAAATAAAAGACTTGTCACCTTGTATTCAAATACATACATAAGTAATTTAACATTGCAAGACTTGATAATGGACATAAAGTTTCAGTTAGAAGAAATAAGTTTTATTGATCAATTACACAACATAGTGATCATAGTTGGTAATAATGTATTTCAAAATCGCTAAAAGTTTAGATTTTAAACGTTCTCACCATCAAAAAAAAACCCAATATGTAGGTGAGGTGATTGATATATTGATTATCTTGATTTAATCATTCTATAATGTATATATATAACAAAATATTACACTGTACCCCAAATATGTCTATTTATATCTAGATAGATAAATAGATAGATAGATAGATAGATAGATAGATAGATAGATAGATAGATAGATAGATAAGTTTACCTGTAAATTAATTTTTTTTGAACTTCAAAAAAAGATTACAGGATTTAGGAGTAGGCAAAATTAAGATATTTTGAAGTCATTTCTTGACTATATTCTTTTTGTTATAAGAAACATAGAACTCACAATTTGAAGAGGAAATAAGTTAATTTTTTAAAAGTTTCTATGAAACTCAGTATTGAAGTCTTCTAAGGCATGAAATTGTAATTTAATAAGGTAACTTGATATGTAATATGTTAAGACATTAAAAAGTGATTAACTGAAGATCTGTAGTATAAGCTATAGTCTTAAAACATAGACTTGCAAGTTAGTAACTTACAGTATAGAAGACAGTAATATAATTTAGTTTAAGTAACACAAAAAGTTTCTTTTATATCTATCTTGTAAATTTCAAAGGATAATTTAATAATTGTCCCTACTACATCAAATTAGAGAGGAGTAACTAACTTTTTTTTTACATTTTTCACTGTACCTCACACACATAATGTGGCAGTTAAATGCTTACTAAATTTGAATGAATTAAAATTATGAAATAGGAAAGATTAAGTGATTAACGCATTTCACCAAAACATCATTCAATCTATGTTAGTAGTGCACAAAACAAAAAATCCACTGAACCTTCTCCAGGAAAACACCTGTAGCAGAAAAACATTCATGAAAATTATTTTTTTAAACATTTAACTACCAGCTATTCAGTCCTACATAGAATTCTATACTAAAGTGTTATTTAAAGAAATTGTATTTTGTAGATAGGAGACTACCATGTGAAGATTTTGTTTTCTATAAAAACATACTGTATTTTAAATTTTTGCATAAATTAATGTTAAAATCCATTTAAAATCAGTTGTTCTCATCTATTTGCTAAAATGTCTTGTGATGATTAAAGGGCCATCAGATTTCTTAATGCGCAGGTTTGATTCCTGGCTTTGATGCTTAGAGAGTGTCTCTTTGAATGTAGGAGGATATTTTGTGTTGATTCTCTTCCTAAGAGCTGAATAATAGCCTTAACAAAGCAAACTAATTTTGTATCCATGCATTCTCTTAATTGTTACTTCCCTTTATATCAATTTGATACCCTCAGATTAGAAGTTGTTAGGTAGTTAGATTTTGTATCAGAAGTTACTCAACCATTCAGAATACAATTTGTTTATTATCTGAAACAGGATCATTGATTACAAAATTATATCATAGGTATGGGAGCCAAATAGTTATATCCTACAATCAAAAAGCAATTACAATAGATATTAATGCACTTTATTGGCATAGATGACTTACTGACAAAAGCGAACATTTTAAAATCTTTTTTCATGGTCGTATTTGTCCTATTTATGAACATGTTGAGGCTTACTCATTAACTTAGCTAATTTCTAAGTATCTGAGTTTTGTTAAAACTACAGTAAAAAATGTGTTACCTTATTTGCAACATCTACTATATACCAGATGATATTCTAAGCACTTCACAACATTTTTTAAATTCTCATAACAGCGTTAAGGAATAACAACATTGGCTTTCTTTTACAAATGAAACAAAATAACAGATGCACAGAGAAGTTCAGCTTTGTACCCATGACTGCACAGCTGAGCCCAGGCAGCAGGGCCTTTAGTGTGTTCTTACACACTGTGTTGCTTCTTACTATGACTCCATCTTTGCCAGGCTATCTGGTGATTGGCCTTAGTGTTATATGTGGGCATTCTTTTTGGAAAAAAGTTGTGAAGGCCAAATAACAATGTATCTGACTTAAAAAGAATTTAAGGAAATGTGTTGTTCCAGAGGTTAGCATTTTTTTTTCTATAAAAAGACATATAGTGATTTATTTGGTGTTGTGGTCACAAGGTCTCCATGCAACTATTCCACTCTTCTTCTAGTACAAAAACAGCCACAGCCAGGGTTTCAAGGAATGAGCGTGAGTGTGATACAATAAGCCCTCATTTAAGGCACTGAGATTTCATATACTTTACACATATCATGAAAATTATTCTTGTTTTGATCATTTTCAACCATTTAAAAACCATTCTTGGTGTTTGAGCTGATCAAAAACAGGAATTGGGCAGGATTTATTTGGTGGGCTATAGTTTGCCTACCCATTCTAGGCAATAAAGCAGACCAAAAATATTAACATTATTCTATAGAAATAACTCATTTAGTTTTCTTCCCTCCATTTGAATATAATTCAAGTCTAAATGATTTTACCATGCCAAGTTAAAATTTCAAATTTCTACAATAAGAGTTAAGAATTTTGGTAGTGATCCCAGGAAGCTAAGTAGTCACTAATAAAACTACAAATAAGTTATTCATTTTTTCAATATGCTAGATCTAGAACCTCCTAATGTAGAACAGCCATTATTCAGAAGTGCCTTAAATATTGTTTATATGATGTTTCAGTGGTTTTCCCTAGAAAATCAGATCAGCAGGTGCATTTAGCATATGGCTTTCTAAGATTGACAGGCATGTGTCCAGCTTACTAATATGCATACTAATGAACATAGAAAAATTATTTTTCTAAATACCATCCTGTATATTTCCAACTACTTTGATCAAAGGGCATGTGTTGTCAGAATTCCTGACATCTGAATGAATCAACTATATTGAGTTTATCTGTAGACTTTCCCTTCCTTCTCCAAAGTGAACATCCTTGAAGAAATACTCATGTTCCCTCTAGGCTTGCCTTATGTGAAGGTCTCCTCACTATACATTGACTTCTCTAAATATTTGGAACCAAGATATTTAGTGACTGACTTTTATACAAGAATGTGAGTTCAGTATGAATTGCTGTTGACCTTAAATATAATTGAGATGGGCCTGAGGATTTGGCACAGTATGTGGGAATTACCAAAGGGAAAATGGAATAAAAATGGTATAAAAATGGTGGGGGTAGTTTTAAAGATGATTAGATACACATATATCTATTATCAATAGTAATAGTAGCTGTCACTAATTGAACTAATTCCTCCAGGATCTTGACATGTTATTCACATTATCAGAGTCCTTACAGAACCCTACAGCCCTTTTAAAGATTAGAAAACTAAGGCTAAAAGGAGATAAGTTATTTGTCTAGTCATCTCATCTGAATAGCACTGGGGATCTTCACCATCCAAAGAATACCCACTCATTGTGAAGGCAAGTTGTAGTCATAGCTTCTACAAAAAGCAAACTCTAATAACACCTTCCATGCGTTTGTTTTATAGAGGTGATTAAAAGTCCCTACTTTCTCACTCTTCCAACTATACAACCAATGAAGAATAGTGAGGAGAATAGAGTACAAATTTAGAATTCTGTCCTTCTACATTACCACACTTAATTGTTAGTTCTGAAAGTAAGGGGCTAAATAGTGAGATTTGTCACTATGATATCAGCTTGCTAAAAATCGAATGAGCTAATGCAGTTAAACCAATAAATATAAGATCTTTCAGTTTAACTATGAAAAATAATTATAAACATAAAACTCAACCTTAAAGCTTGCATTGGAATCAAAAGTTGTCTTCCATGGATTACCGTGCCCTGGAGTACTAGAAGGGTGTCACCTTTGTTCCTGTGACAATAGAACAGTATCCATGTTGGTTATACTTTCAGATGATAAATATAACAGGTAGAAGCCAGAATTATAGAAATGTCTGTA
This sequence comes from Erethizon dorsatum, assembly GCA_028451465.1. Classification (NCBI taxonomy): domain Eukaryota; kingdom Metazoa; phylum Chordata; class Mammalia; order Rodentia; family Erethizontidae; genus Erethizon; species Erethizon dorsatum. The sequence goes on from CM051838.1 coordinate 14,570,928, forward strand.
TATTTTAATAACATAAAATAAGATTACTTTCACTGGAAATATATTGTTTACATTTTATATCAAGAAAATCATTTTAACAATTGTTAGGCCATAAATATTTATACCTCTGTTATTCATCTAGAATTTCAGAAAATGCATTTATTTTCTATGTCCTTTCTACTAACTTCCAAAAATACCACAATGCATGAATTACTAGTGATTTTTTTAAAAAAAGGAAGCAACAGTATTTTGCTATAGGCAAGAGGGTAAGTTAACCAAAGGAAGAATTACCAGTTAAAATGTACTTGAGATAGTAAATATGTTTATTGTACCATAAATAGCAGTTCATCTGTCAACAAATGAAATCAATGGAAATAGGCTTAGAAGAATTTGCAATATTCTTCTGACACTTCTAAAACTACTGTATTATCTAGAAAAAAGCAGAAAAGTACTACAGAAAGCTTACAGTAATGAGGAAATGAAAAGACAGAAAATAAATCATAAGAAAGTGAGAAAAAGAAAAAAACAAGCAACAAGGAAAACATAAAGAAATACTGTATAGGGAATAAAAAACTTAAGAGGTAAACTTCTTAGAAAAGAGAACAAGAAGTAAAAGAAGATGGTTAAGAAAATTCTAGAGATGGGAGGTTAAGAGGTCAACATTGGTTGGTCAAATAAATACAAATTAAGAAGTATTTAAATCACTACATATTCAGACCTACATAATTTACAGAGGTATTAAGAAAGCTCCATTAAAAAAGAAAAAAGTCAGCCCTCAGAATTAAAACCAAATGTTTCCACCATAAAAAGGTAAATCTTGGTACTTTACTACGGTAATCAGATTCAGGTCAGTAATTACAGAAGTATTATCAAAATTAATAAGATTTCTTTAAGAGAACTTTGTTCTTGTTCTAGGTAATACAGTAGTTTCAGAAATGTCAGAGTTCAAGGGTGACAGCATGTCATACCAACAATAAAAGTAAAAAGATCACTGCGTTCTGTGCAAAACTGTGTTAACTCCCAGTGTAATCTGAGCTGGCAGCAAATCTGAGAAGCAAGGCAGTCCCAACCTCCAACAGCTTTTCTTACCCATGTCTGTGAGCAAGTCACACCCACAGTGGGAACTAGAGGTGATGAATTGCACATTACCACCAACAAGAAGTTATGCTGCGAATATCCCCCGAATTTGTAATGGCATATGCCATGCGCCGAGCTTTATGCTGGGTTCCAAGATAGAGTCGAATACCATTGCTTCCTAACATTCCTAACTTCCTGTAGTTTACAGTAAAAAAAAAATAAAAATAAAAAACTACAATTAATCACACTGGCAATATACACTATAGATGAGAGAAGTGCTGCAGGTGGAGACACCCATATAACGTGGGCTGTGACCTTGTCTGAGTGGCCAAAGACTTGCTGTGCAGAGAAAGTTGAAGATGAACCTTGAAAGAGGAGCTATCTAGGGAAACGGGTCTTGGGGAAAGGCAGAGCGTGCAGTTGTAGGAGGCAAAGCTGTGAGAAGAACACCTGCAAAAGCCCCCAGGCAGAAAAGAGTTCAGCATCTTCCAGGAACTGAGAAAGGGGTGTGCGGCGCGAGACCTGGCAGAGGGACTCTCCAACTCACAGGGGAAGTGTAGGCCCTGCTGCAGCTCAGCCACTACAGAAAGAGACTCTATAGTGGAAAAGTCAGCGTTTTTTTTTTTAGGTCGAACTGAGAGGTAATACAACTGTGAAAACATGGCTGCCTTTAAAACCATAAACCTACATGAACGTCCTAGCTCCATTTCTCCTGGGTCCTGTATCAGTAAGATGGGTTAATAATTATAGTCCTACTTGCCAGGGTTCGGGTAAGGAGCCCCTAAGACAATTTTAAAAAAACTAAATATAGAGTGTTATTTAAAATTGATGCATTATTAATTTAAAAACATGCATTAAGCAAGATTTACTCAAATACACTTTGGCCTATCCAGAAAACTCTGGGACATATTTGTGATTTCACTGACAGCAGAAAAACAGAGACTTATAAGACAAGAAGAATGAAGGTGTAGAATCCAAAGGTGAAACCAAGGGCATTAGCAAGAAGTGGGAAAATTAGAATTTCTGATGGCTCTCAACTACTTATATTTAATCCTTCAAAGGGAGAATGATGACCATTTTAGGTATAAAATCCTTCTTTCGTAGAGGAGAGTTATTCTTTTTAATCTCACACACTCAGACACAGACGCTTCTCTTGCTGCTGCTAGCTCCTAGAACCTCCCACATACACACGCCTGGCTTCTTTGCTCCCAGAGTGCCTGTGAGCTGGCTGCTAAATTGCACCTGCGCAGGGGACTCTGAACTTCTCAGAGCTCAGCTGGGCCACCGTATGGAGACGAGCTCACTGGAGGCTGCAGAGAAGTGAACTGAAGAATTACAGTCGGTTTCACTTCCCTGCCGTATGTGCCTTCAGGTGCCTCTGAAGACAGGCGAGGCCAGTGAAATGGGGAGGAGGAGGAGGAGAGAAAACATCAATATCCAAGAAGAAAGACTACTTGAAAATGTAGCGGCATTGTTGAAAAATACGGCTAGGCCCTCCGCACTCCCTGTTCCATGCGCGTTTACAGGAGTTCACGGAATCTGTGAGGGCTCCCAATCAGTATGAGTGCATTACAGAGGCGGAAGTGTGTGCCCAGTAGCATAAACCAATTTGGTGGATTGGTTACTATGGCAACTCTGCCATCACTGTCAGTGGCAATTTCAGTAATCTCCCTCTTTTAAGGTTTTCACAAGCATTCACTCCAAAATGACAAGAGGGAGAGACAGAGAGACGCAATAAGAGGTACAAATAACAAGGTTAAGGTTGTAATATATATCTACAGTCTCTTAAACAGTTCTATTGCATCGTTATTAACACTGAAAAGTCAGACAGATATGGGTTCAAATCGTACCTCAACCACTTACAAACTGTCTCTCCTTGGGTAATTTACTTAACTTGTTGTCAGATTCACCACCTATAAAATGCACATAATAACAACTTCAGTGCAATTGTGAGTGTTGCAATAATGTACGTACAACATCTAGCACGGTATGGAGCCTAGCTATGAATGCTTCGCAATCGATAGCTTTTATTTTTACAGGAATACTTTTATTTATGTCTAATTTGCCTTTCTGCTCACTTGGTAGGCGGGACTCCTAATTCTATCCAGTACATCCACTCGAGAGTTGGATTTCCAGCTCAAGCTCAGTGCCGTTCTGATTGTGATACTGCTTCTGGGGAAGCTTGTCTGCCTCATTCCTTGTTTCATGTTTCATGTTATGTTCATTTTATCCACCTTAGTTTCTTACAGAGCCTTAGCTACTCCTAAAGTCCATCCCATCTTCTTGGTCTGTGAGTGTCAACAATCAGAAAAATTGGGAAAATCGTGGTAGATTCACACTGAACAGCTTTATTGAGTGTCATTTTCATATTGTACAATTTGCTAACTTAAAGTATAAAATTCAATGGGTTTATTACATTCAAAAATTTTGCAGCAGTCACTACAATCAATTTTAGTGCATTTTAATCATTCTGTCATCCACTTACCAGCCCCTCAAATTCAATACCTGTTAGTTATCAGCAACCACCACCATCTCCCCAGTCTCCAGCCCTAGGTAGTCATGAATCTATGTTCCATCTCCAGATTCACCTGTTTTATTCAAATAGAATAATACAATATGTAGTCTTTTCTGACTGGCTTCTTTCATGTAGCATCGTGTATTTAAGGTACACCCATGTTACAACAGGTAACAGTACTTCATTTCTATTTATGGCTGAAAAATAATCCATTATATGAATATACTATATTTCGTTTATCTATTAGTTGTGGACAATTGGGTTGTTTCCTCTTTTTTGCTATTATTAATTATGCTGCCAAAGACTTCTGTGCATAAGTTTTTGTGTGGACATGCTTTCCTTTCTCTTGGTACACGCCTGAGTGCAATTGCTGGCTCGTATGGTAACTCAGTTACCATTTAACAAATGGTTAGCCTTTGAGGAACTGCCAGATGGTTTTCCAAAGCAGCTGCACCATGTTGCATTCCCACCAGCAGTGTATCAGGTTCTAATTTCTCCACAGCCTCACCAAGACTTAACTTTCACATTACAGCCATCCTAGTGGTTGTGAAATTCTGGTTTGCAGTTGTTTACTGACTAATCAAGTTGAGCGTTTTTTCATGTTCTTATGACTATTTACACACACACTTATGTATATATGAGAAATATCTATACAAATCCTTTGGCCACTTTTTATTAGTACCAGTATATGTTTGCGATATGTAGTAAAATAGATTCATCACAGAGAACTGGTACATACCCGTATTGCATCTTGATTCTTTTTACTTCCCTTTGCCCTCCCCTGGCTCCCATCTCTCTTTCCCTCTCCACAAAGCCTATATCCCTGTTTCATATCATCTGTCTTTCATCTATCTTTGGCTCTTTAAATTATTTATATTTTGGATTTCTCATATAAGAAAAACCATGTGATATTTAAATTTCTGTGTCTGATTTATTCCATTTAACATTATGGTCTTAAGATGCATCCATTTATTTATCCATTCATCTGTTGATGGTCACGCAGCCTTCCTCCAAGGCTTAGCTATAAACATGGTGTGCATGTACCACTGTAATATGACATCTGTAAATCTTTCTGGAAGATACTCAGAAGAGGTATAGCTGGGTCAAATGGAATTTTTAGTTTTAGTTTTTTGGGGAATCTTCACACTGATTTCCATGGTGGTTATACTACCTTACATTCCTACCAGGATGTAAAAGGGTGCCTTTTGCCCCACAACCTTGCCAGCACTTATTGTTTCATGAGTTCCTGGTGATAACCATTTCTTCTGGAGTAAGAGGGAATCTCCGTGTTGTTTTGATTTTCAGTTCTCTAATCTTTGGCCATTTTTAAAGTCATGTTTTTATTACTGAGTATAAGACTCCTTCATGCATTTTTAGCAAAGATTCTTATGGTTCCTAAGTAAAAGCTGGGGCTACTTTCTGTAGGAATTGGATGTTCTTTTTGTTTTTTGGGGGGTTTTTTTGTACCAGGAATGGAACTCAGGACCTTGCACTTGCCAGGCAGGTGCTTGTGCTGCTGAGCTTCATCCCCAGCCCCTGGATGTTCTTTTTGATAAAATTAAAAAGAAAATCCATGCAGTTGTATAGTACAAATTTTCCTAGATCCTTTTTATGATATATGTGACTATTACTAATAAACTTGGTGTTTGGTGTGACAGAGAAAAATATACTGCCAGATGTGGCAGTGCATGCCTGTAATCCCAGCACTCAGGAGGCTGAGGCAGGAGGATCACTGCGAGTTCAAGGCCAGCCTGGGCTACAAAATGAACTGCATAGTGAAGCCCTGTCTCAAAAAGACAAGGAAGAAAAAAAAAACCTGTGGTAGATGTTGATGTTGTTCGTTTTCTTCCTTGTGTGATTATTTTGGTTTTGTTAACTTGGATATTGTCTATTTCAAGTGCTAGTTTGGACTTGGTTACTCAAAGTTTTTATTTAAAGAAAAATTTTCATTATTCGAGTTATTTACTTAAATGTTCTTAAAAGCGCATGAGTGTTTATTCCAACAATGTTTATGTAATAATTATCCTAGGGAAATGAGGTGGAATTCTTTGACTGCTGAGACAGTGATAACTCATAAGAACCACCGCAGCAGAAGAAATATGTCAAAGGAAAACAAAACTATAAAAACAGAGGCTCTCAGTTTACTAATGATGGAAAAGCATTCCTTGTGAGGATAAGCAGGACGTAGCAAAGCACAGATTTTCAGTCGTGGCTGGGATTCAGCTCAGGGCTTCCCTACACACTCCACCAAGGCAGATCTTGACTCGGAAAAGCTAAATTCATCATGAGAACGGTTTGTGCGGGGTTATCTTTCCTTTGATACGGTCTCTGTGCGGTTTCGCTCAGGACAAAACTGTCTGCAGCTCTTGACAAGGAATGACTTCGATGGCTTTTAGGAGGTTAGGTACTGTTACTGGACTAACTGTGGCTTGAGAGGTGTGAATATGGGGAAAGTTCAGCAAATTGTTTCCAAGACTTAACGTTTATGCTTCTGGACAGAAAAATTTCTATTTCGATTATGAACCTCTACAAATAAATTTTGCTTTCTGTTAAAAAAGATAAACACCTTGTAACATCATAAAGAAGACTGTAGCCCACTATCATAGCTCTAAGTGCAAGGTGGCAAAAATTTTAATGAGGGTTTAGCTATATATTCAAAGGAACAAGGTGTCAATCTAAAGTATGCGGTGACTTTACAGTTTTTTAGAATGCGTTACTAACAGATGCCAAGTAAGCACAAAGCAGATAACCTTTCTGAATTAGTCACTTTTCCCCCACGGGTGGAAGTCTTAGTCATATAGAGAAGGTACGTAATCCTGGGCAGTCACCTTACAACACCTGGAATTCTCACAAACTTCAGATGCTGTTCAGGACTTCTCATATTCACCTTAGAAAGAGAGAAAGCAGACAGTGCAAGACTGAAATACATAAACGCAACCCTTAATGCATTGAAATAAATTCAAGGCTTGGGATTTCTCTAGAGTTAGGAAGGAGCAAAGTACACTAGCAGCAAGTAATCTAAGTAAAATTCTGTCCCAAGGAAAAGGACGTCCCTTACACTGGGAAGAGCCCGTCAACCCTTCCACCAGGAGGGTCAGAGTCCACAATACAATGGTCTTTTGACTTAGAAACCTAGAAAGAATAGTCTTATTGTCCGAAGAATTTTCTTCACTTCTATTTTTTCTTTTGGTAGCAAGGAAACGCTAGTCTCAGAGCATGAAAAACATTTAAAATTTCTGAACACCCAAAGAGGTTCATGTCTATAGCTTTACAGATGCTAACTAAAGCGTATGAGAATCACTTCTGCACATAAGCTGTATCTGTTCTTATTCTTCTACTTTCCCCTTCCTGCCTGATAACACTGACTGTATGTGCACCCTGCCCTGGGCACCAAGCAGACTAGTAAATAAGGAGCCGCCTCTGCATAGTCTGTATTCTCCATACAGATTACCGCTGATAGGATGCTGTGAAGTTCAAGTACCGTGTGGAGAAATTAAGAACATCTTTCTCAAGGCAGTCATATGAAGTTCATCGTAAGGGCTCCTTCTCGAATGTCAGTTTCCAAAACAGTGTGAGACTCATTGGTTCTTTTCAGCCCTATGTTCTTGTTGACACCACTGTTCCATTATAGAGGGCCGTGTTAGTCTGCCTGGGCAGCCACAACAGAATCTTACAGACTGGGTGGCAAGAGGCTGGAAGTTCAAAACCAAGGAGCCAGCAGCGTTGCTTTCTAGTTAGGCCTCTCTCCCTGGCTTGCAGGCCTCCTTGCTGTGTCCTCACCTGCTCTTCTGTGTTTGTGCAGAGAGAGCCCTTATGTCTCTTCCTACAAAAATTACAAGTTGCGTTAGTACCCCACCCTTATGATCTCATTTAACCTTAATTACCTCCTAAAAGGTATATACTCATATACAATGCTGACACATCAGTGTTCAACAAATGAATTTGGGGGAGACACAATTCAATCCATTACAGAAGCCAAAGATAGGACATTTAGAATTAGAAAACAGTTTAGCGAAACTAACTATGTTACTTTTCAATTAGATCTAGACAGGCAAAGTTATATAAGCAGGTGAGCAACTATTCAAATCAGCAATATATTCATATTTCATCTAGTAATGCAAAACTTGAAGGGGAAAAGAAATGCAAGCCCTCTGCTCCATCCTGGACAATCTTGCATAAACCAGTAGTTCTCTTAAAAATCAGCCATAACATAGATCTACTTTATAGTCTCTACTTTATGAAGTAGATCTTCCTCATTCCTACCCTAGAAATCCTAAATAAATCGATCTAGAATGTAGTCCCAGGAAACTTACATATTTAGTAAGAATCCCAAGGTGATTTTATGACCAGTGGAATTTGAATCACACTTTGAAAATCACAGCATAAAAATAATTTACTAGATATCTGCAGAAGATAGAAGAAACTACTGAGATTAATTAAAAGATAAATTAAAAAGATAAATTTTGTTGCAACTTTTTAAAATCTGGTCAATTGACATGAGAAAAAGGGAAAGTTATCAGAATTACCAGTCTCCAGGGGACTTATTGCCTGGCAATGAAATTTGGGTATCTACTGTGCTGAAGAGTTTGAGAATCATCCAAGCCACACAATGTAATGTCTACAATTCAACCTCAGGGAATGTAGTAAACTTGTCCAGAGTAATCCGTTTCTGCATGTCAAAGATCTCATGATAGAAAAGGATATTGCCATGGACTGATTGATGTAAGGGCTTCAGAGGCCTCTGAGAATGCCCCGTCAGAGGGTGACATCCAGGGGGCCTCCTAGACATCACAGGGTCCAAGACCTAGAGCTCTCTTTGGCACCAGGACACCCCGCCCAGTGTTGGCAAAGCAGCAAAGAATAGAATGAACTAGCCCCTTACAGGGAAGGAAAGGAGAAGAAGATAAGAGATTCCTATTTCACCCACAGCAGCGGGGCGTCCCTAAGCTGGATCCCACAAGCCACAGCTCATTGTGTCCACAGCACACACAACCATGCCTCACCCCTGGGGTGCAGATCTATCCGCAAATAAGAACTTCTTCCTTTACCTAATGCCAGGATGATTTCTTGGAACTATTGTTCCCCTAAAAATAACCTCCGGGCCTTTTTAGAAGGTATCACCTAAAATTCCTTTTTTTTTTTTTTTTTAAGATGGACACCTATGCGTACCATGAATATTCCAGAAAAAGCTGCAGTGACACCCCCAGTTACTAACTAACTTTTCCCACTGTCTCCCTGTGCGGCCACTCCTGCAGTGACTCTCCAACTGGAAAGAGCTTGCTCGGCAGGAGGCGGGCTCCAGTTCCTCTCAACGCGCTTCATGTCTCCCCACGAGGAGCTGCTCGCTGGAGTTGGAGTAATTGATGAAAGTGGGCTCAAGATCATGAGGTGGGACCTGGCCATTGTCCCTTTCAGCATCATCTTGAAGGGCTGAACTCCTTTCTTTAGAATGTCGTTTTGTTAAAAATATTCATTTTTACCATTATGTCTCAGACTCTTACAGACATAATTTTACCGGGATATGCTCTATCCTTCTGAACTTGAATTTTCTTTATTATTCCATGACCGTGTGTCTTCCCTTGTGTTTCCTCGGGTCAGTTGGCTCAGGTCAGAAAGTCACTATTATCTCTTCCAAAAGCCAGGCGGATGGGAGGGAGAGAGAAAGAGAGAGTCTCAGTGATGAGATTGGTTCTCCGGAGGCAGCATATTGTAATAATTGGGCTTTCTTAGGAGTTTAGATGCCAGCATTACTGATGAGTCTATCATGGGCGTGAGAGTGATGCTTTGTCTCTCTTTGTCACAAGTTACCCAGAGCTTGAATGGCTCCTTTGCAACAGGCTGCATAGATCCATTTCTCTCTGGAACTTCAGAGCTTTCTCCTGTCACACAAATATTGGTTGTCCCCATCAGTTAGCTGGGTAGCAAGCATCTGTGCTAGTGTTCAGGGAGACCCTGCCGCCCACTGGCAGCCAGGAGGATTAGTCTAAGAGGTAATGCTTACCGCGCAACTTCTTCCCAAGGATGTGGGTGGGATTAATGAGATGCTATTTCCATTGCAATTTATGCTCTTCAGAAGAAAGGCGCTAAGTACTAAGCATTACAATTAGGGATTATACAGGTAATCAAGCAAAGAAGATATTCCAATGCTTCTAGTTACAACAGGAAGCTTCAGTCTGGGAGGTGGGGAAGCCATTGTCCCTCCTGAAGCAAGGGACCAAGAATGGAGTATCGAGTACTATGTCTCTTCTCAAGGTAGACCTGTCCTGGTCTTGAGGCTGGTGATATAAGCCTGAGATAGATAAATGCTACGGAGTCAGATGAAGACCTTAAGGCTTTTTCCCCATACCTGCATCTGCCATCATTAGTCAGTCTGCAGATTTGGCGCCTGGAAGGGAATGTGGCAAAAACATAAGCAAACCACTCCATCCGCATGCTGGAATACATGGTCACACTGTGACCTGCACGGACTGAAATGAAGAGCATAGAGGTGCGGAGATGGTCAATTACAATTGCAGTGTGTAAGGCTACTGCCAATAAAGGTGTTGACCTTCTCATGGTCACACAAAAGGGGATGTAGCCAGTTGGAATGTGGCTCAAGTTTCAGAGCTTCCAGTTTTAATGTGGGTTCTGGAAGTTGAACTTAGGACCTTGCGCTTGCCAGCAGGCGCTTATGCCGCTGAGCCATCTCATCGGGCCAGAGCTTCCAATTTTAAAGTCTTGGCTTCTTCTATTTTTTTATAGTGAAGTGTGAGATAATTTCAGACGGTACCTGAAAAACCATTTTTAAAAATTTATTTTAGGGCCGGTGAGACGGCTCAGCGGCTTAAGCGCCTGCCTTGCAAGCGCGAAGGCCCGAGTTCGACTCCCGGAACCCACATACGAAAAAGGGGCCGGTGATATCGCTCAGCGGCACGGGTGCCTGTTGGCGCTTGAGGTCCTGAGGTCGTCCCCCCGGTACCCACAAAAAAAAAAAAAAAAAAATTTATTTTAATAGGCTGCTTATTACTGTAGTTTAACATATGTTAGAAATAAAACACAATCAACTCATGAAGCCTATGATTTTATAAATAGAATTGCTTGCAACAATGATTCTCAACAGTGATTTCATATTAAAATCTCCAGAAAGCTTTTTATTAAAAAAAATTAGTGTTTAGCCCCATCCTAGACATTAAATCAGGATCTGTAGGAGGTACACTTACCCTAGAAATTATATAAAAGCTCTTCTGGCCTGCACTGGGGATCACTAGGGTAGGCCTGGAATTTTTAAAAAGCACTTGCAAATAGAATATTAAGTAAATGCTATCATAGTATTCAGATTTGGTGAAAATCATGAAGATCCTATGTCATGCTAATGAATGAAGTTTACTAATATTGCATTCCATCTTGGGTAGTTCCTATTGTATGAGACTACACTGATCCCAAAGAACAAAAAGAAAAGCAGAGATATCCAACAAAAGCAACAAATCGGGAGGGATGACAAGAGCAAATTTAATTACTTAGGCATGCTCAACTAAGGATTAAAAAGGAGGAGTTTATGGACAGTGCTTAGTAAAGGTAACAGGTTAGATTCGAAAGTTTGTTGATGTGACTACTATCTTTCCATTACTATAACAAAATACCTGAGATAACTTAAAAGAGGAAAGGATTATTTGGGCTCAGCTGTGGAGGTGCAGTCCGTGGTCTCTTGGCCCCACTGCTTTGGAACATATGGCAGAAGAAGCTGCTCGCTTGATGGCAGCTCTGAAGTGAAAGAGAGAAGAGACTGGCATCCTACAATCCCTTTCGAGGTGCACCATCAAACCTAAAACCGCTTACTAGGCCCCAACTTGTAAAGGTTTTCCACCACGAGTTTTCTCAGTGAGTAGGCGTTATTGTTAGCATAGGATCCAATAAATCTTACACTGACTTCTGTCTTAAGAAAATTAGATCATGCACATGACTGGTCATTCCCCAGTCACTATGCAGCCCAACTCGAGGGACGAAGAAGAGGTCAAAGCTAGGGTACTCAGCCTCATCTGAGCATCACAGAAGAGCCATGTGAGGAAATTGTAGACATATTGCTGTGCATAATGGAGGATATAAAACTCATCCTGAGGCACTGGAAAAGGTGCCCAAGCCCCCTTTCCTCTATTCTTTCATCTGTTAAATGGGGATAATGATACTTCGTGTTTACCTGCCTCAGAGAGGCATTATCAGGTCTATTTAAAGGCTCTTCCCATGAAAGCTGCTGTGTAATTACCAAGAACAGCTATGATAAAGAAACCTAAATACAACAGCAAATCAGCTAGAACAAATTCTCAAGAGAGTTTGCTTCTCTGGAAAATTTTAAGAACAGGATAGCAGCTCTCCTGTGGGAAGCTTTGGGTACCATTCTGGCTAGGAGTAGAGGGGAGGCCAGCTGACTTTCAAAGCATCCTCCTGGCCAAGGATTCAGGATCTTCCTCTGCCTCCTTTTCCCCATGGCCTAAGCAATTTCCATTTGAAGTTCCTCTTCCAAGTTTTTTCAGGTCTTGACTCCCAAACTCTTTTGTACCTGAAATGAATATAAAACAAGGCATTTACTCCTGAGAGAGAAAGGAGAGGTTGCAATACGGGGAAAATATGGGAAGTCTTTGGAGGTTTTATGAAGAGGATTGAAGTAATGCATCATTAATGTCAGGCTTTGTTAAAATTCATGGACAAATTATGTAGATGAATTAAATGGGGATGGGGGCACGGCAAGTGGGGACCCCACTACTACCTGTTCTAGAGAACCACCCCAACTGAAGCCGTCTGATGGTGGATTCGCAGGAATGACAAAAGATTTAAGAAGCACTAGAGCTACAGAGTCCACAGAATGTAGCAAGGAAGTGGGAGAAAAGTGAAAGATACTTTAAAATTTGGTGACTTGGGTATTCTAAGGTTTGGTGCCTATCTTAACTGAGACAGCTGGCAGCCAGGAGAGTAAGTTGAATTTGTGAATGAGATCTGGATCACTACCTTTGTAGGAAGTCCAGTGGTTCTATATTTTGTTAGTCTTGCTTATGCAATAAACATTCTGGCTATTTATAAATATAAGCAGTGAAACATAAGGAATCTGAAAAGCTTCTAAGCAATAAAAAAAAATTCCAAAAATTATTTTCAAATGAGAGCTTTGTAAGGTCAATAATTATGCATAATAACAATCATTAGGATTTATCAATTGACTGTAGGAATGACATAAATACTTTCCATATGTAGCCCTGATGCTGTTAGGGGCTTCCTATATCTATTAAATACCTGGTAAAATTGCTGCAACACTCCAATCCCATGGCCTGTGGAAATCCAAAACCCATTGCTGTGGACTCAGTGTCTGGTTCCAGGCCCTTCTAAATTCGTCTGTGAATCCCAAATCCCCAGTGTAACCATATTTCGATAGGGGAGATGATTAGGTTACGAAGAGAAGCCTCTGTGATGAGATCAGTGCCCTGACAAGAAGAAGCAGGGAGGAGCTTGCCATTTCTCAGCCCTTCTACTATGTAAGGACAGGAACAGGAAGTTGGCCCTAACCAGGAACCAGCACTTGCTCTTGTATTTCCCAACCTCCAGAACAAATGTCTGTTGTCCCAGCCATCTAATCTGAGGTGTTTTTGTTACAGCAGCCTGAACTCACTTAGACACCAATCTTCCTGTCTGTGAATCCCCAGAGGCTTGTGTGTTTCTGGACTTTTCTATCTCCCAGGTCACTTCATATGTAGTTGCCAAACTACCAAATGGGAAATTGCCCAATACAAAGTGTATAAAACGCTCAGCCTTCATGAGTTTAGTTATGTGCACTGAATTGGAAGGTCATAGGAAAGAGTCATAACCATTCAGTCTTCCCCACCCTCTACCTACTGGTTTACACTGAGAGCATCCATTTGTTTCTTCCCTTCACTCGTCAGAGACTTTGGCCTCTCAAGGCACCAGCAGCACAGCATCACAAAGGGCCCTTATTGGCTGGCGAGCCTGGCTTTAGAAGGTGGCTTGGGGTGCAGCACCAACTGTTCACTCTCCCATTGCATCTGATGACTTCATTTAAACTGCACAGCATTCTTATAAGAAAGAATGATTAGTCTCACATCATAGATAAGGTGACTGGGGCTGAGTCAGTCTAAAGATATAGCACAAGAAATGGTAGACAGAGAATTTAAACTCAGGTCTGATTAACTTTTGGAATTTGGAAAGATGGGACAGTGGCTATCTACTTCTGTTTACTGGCCTCTTCAAAACTGCTTAGTTTTTCCATCAAACCTTTGTTTTGGAAAGATGGTCATATACTCTTGAAGTCCTCATGTAGAGAATTAAAGTAAAGTGTCATTTCAGAGAACATGTTAGGATAATTTTAAAAATCTAAAAGATGGAAAAAAAAACTCTTCATTATTTTTAGTAATAAAATTTCATTAAGGACAGAGGCCAACTGCCTGTTAAACCTGTAAATGGCACAAAGGGATGGATCGTACTGATGGTAATAATGACAATGACAGCTGTTTAGCAGTGTTTTAAATGTTACATATATTATTTCTTTTAACACTGAAAATGAAAGAAGTCTGTGCTTCACATCTATTGTTATTCCTATTTTATAAGTTAAGATTGTCAAAGAGGCCACCAAAGCTCTCTCATCTCTGCAGAGCTGAGACCAGGCATCTCTCAGCTGTGAGGCCTATTGCCCTAACCACGAGGCAGTTCTACCTTAAGAATGGTGATGGCTTCCATGACTGTCCCCAGGAAGATGAAATCCAATACCAAGAGGAAAAGGGAATTTACTACTTCTTCTTTCTATCATCTTCAGTCTTTAGAACAGTACTTGAAACATAGCAGGAGCTCAATTAACAATTGCTAATTAACAAATGAATTGAAACAAAACATCTAAATCCATAGAGAACACAAAAACCTTAAAAATATGAGTCATGCATGGCTCTTGGCAATATTTTAGAAGAAAAAAAAGAATCCTTATTTGTAGTCAGCTAGAAACTGAATGAGAATGCAATACTGCATTGTGACTATGAAAAGACTACTGTGATTTTAGAAGGCTGTATTTGTCATCTATCATATCATATTTGTTATATTCTGTATGGGTTTTGACCTTCACATTTCAAAAGGAAGCTTGATAGTCTAGACTCTAGAATATACTCAAAGGAAGTAACCAGAATGCTAAGGAAAATGGAAACCTTTTCAAAAAGAAATGGGGATTTTCAACATGGAGAAGAGAAGGCATTTGGCAACTATCCCCAGTATTTGAATTTCTCCATATTATAGAGCAGTGATGGCGAACCTTTTAGAGACCGAGTGCCCAGACTGCAACCCAAAGCTCACTTATTTATCCCAAAGTGCCAACACTGCAATAAAACCTGAATGCTGAGGTTTTCGTTTAGAAAAAACAACTCATACATTAACATCTTTTGTCTTAAAAGAAAAACAGAATAACACACATGCCATAGGTTCATCACCACTGCTATGTAGGCTTTTCTCTAGAAGAGCTAGGTAGGTTATGCAATTCAGCATATGGAGAAAAATATGCATCTAACACAACTATCCAACAATCTTCAACAAAATAGCAGATTTAGAAAACTAAGATTCATTATGTTATATACTTCTAAATAGGTAATCACTTATTAAAAATATTAAAAGGATTTCTACATTATGTGGAGAACTGGACCACATTGGTGTCCCCAAGTCTAGCTGTGTGTTAGAATCGTCTTGAAGGCTGTGGAATAGATTGATTTTTAAGGCCTCCTCCCATTGAATCACACTTTCTGAGAGTTAAGAACTGAGATCTCCATCAAGAATCTAAAATTTTTAATTCCCTCAGATGATCTTGGTAACTTGCCAGAGCTGGAAATCACTGAACCAGATTATCTCAAAATTTTCTTCCAACTACATGACTTAATTCTTAGAACATTGCAGAATACCTTCTCTTATAAATAAATGAAAATCATTGAGTCCCTGAATGAATTTTGTCTAAATGCACACTGTATCTCTAAAGTGCCTGCAAACCAGTTTATTTCTTCGAGAGGGTAAAAACTCTTTTTGCAATCTACTGAATGAAAACTTTTCTCATGTATCATGGGAAGGGTGACTTTATCTGGCCTGTTTCCCAATTATTACAGTTCCAAATCACTGAAATACAAATAAATGAATCTTTGCCCTACTTAGAATGCGAGTGTGATGAAAAATTTGTTTACACCAGGAGGTTTTAGGTCATCTTTCAATCATTCATCCACGGAACCAAAGTAGGTATGCACGTGAGCACACACGTGCCCACACACCCAAATGTGACACAGGGTAAACGTTGGGCAGTTACTGAGATGGAACAAAGCAGACCTTCAAATTCCATCACCTTGTACTTTGGGATGCAAGAATTTAGAGACTGGGGCCGTGAGATGGCTCAGCGGCCTACGCACCTGCCTGGCAAGCACGAGGGCCCGAGTTCGACTCCCGGATCCCACATATGAAAAAAGGGCCGGTGATATCGCTCAGCGGCACGGGCGCCTGCTGGCGCATGAGGTCCTGAGGTCGACCCCCCGGTACCCACAAAAAAAAAAAAAAGTATCTAGAGACTCAAATTAAAGGCATGCAAATAATATTATCAATTATAACACACCAAATCTTTTATTTATTTAAATGTCTCTACTTTCTTATCTTTTAAATACATTACTTTGGTCCTAGTGCTGCTAAAGTGAGAAATGAAAGGACTATTTTTAAAATAATAAAAGCTATCAAGTGAGCATATTAATTTTGATTAAACTGGTTTCCTATATAAAGGACTTCTAAAAAATATACCATGTTGCCATATGAAGGAGCTCTAATTATCACAATAAAGCTACATTTGTAGGTTTTTATCTAAGCTACAATTAAACCTATAAAGCTCTGCTGGAATTATTTTGAAAAGAATAACTGAAAACCCCTTCAACACAGTTAGTTTAGATTCTCTTAATTTTATTTTTCCAATTCACAAGGTATCTTTGCTTCGTGGCGTTTTCAAATTGAAGTTCACACACCTCAAATAAATGGCATGATAATCAGGGGTTCGACATCCAATACACATTTATTATTATCTGTCATTATTGTCATAGTCACTATTATAATTGCACATAGTAAAAAACTGAAAGCTTTGCCACAGGAATTATTCACATGTATTTCTTCCTAGGAGTAATTGAAAAGTTGACATTGCGGTTTTATCAAAGTAAAATATGCAACAGTTTTTCTCATTTGTATTATTCTTTAGCAATAAGAAATGTGAAGTAGACTCTATCAGATCCCTTTATATGGATTCAGAAATTTCATAGTTTTATGTAATGCCCAAATGTATATTCCCTTATATATGGGAACTCTCTCACCCTTCTGTAAAATATACAGTTAGACCTGCCATACTTGTCTGTTTTGAGAGTCAAAGGAGAAAATGGCGAGAAAAACACTCAGCTGTGTTCTGCTACTTTATATAGTCTTTGTTGTGTATCATGCAACTTCTCACATACTTTATCTACTTTTGGCTTGTGTGTGGTTCACCCTTATGACACAGAGCTTTAAGCTTCATTTGGAATTAACTAATATTGATGCTGTGCTGGAAAATTGAGCAACACAAGCTTTACAGACAAAATACTCCAAGTAATACTCCAAATTAAATAAGTAATGATATAAATATAACCATGCAAAAGATTTGGACTGTGTCTTCCCTCACAAAGAAGGCCAAACATAATGGACTCGAAGCACTGCCACTTATTAGAAAACACACAACCGAAGAGGGTAGATGAGATTTCCTCTTCTTCTGTATAATTCTTTACCACATTCTCCGTGGAGAGTTGGATAGTTTAGGGGTTTGTCTCGGTTATCTGTTGTCTTACATTGCTGCTAGGCTAGCTAGCCCTTGAATCATGTCATTGCTGGCGAGGGTGGAAGTCGTTACCATTTGCCAACTGTTTAGTAGCGTGTGTATTGATAGTCTCAGTCCAGTTCTTAGAGGACAGATGGAAATGGCTGGCGCTATGAGCAGAGAGCACAAAGACTCCAGATCCGCTTCTCATCATGGAGAGAGATGTGGAAAACCACCAGTGAGGCTGGTGAGACCAGGAAGGCTGATCTTATCAATGAACAAGATGACTTTACAAACATACCTGAACTGTGCATTTATCTCCTTTCATCACTCATTAGACACATTTTACAGTGGTATTTTGTTTATCAATTAAAGCAGAGATTTAATTATATTGCTTTTGTCACAGGCACCACCTCCATGAGTCCTGGTCTGTCCTGTCAGTGTCATTCTACCTGCTCCCTGCAGTCCGGCAGCATGAGTACACGGATGTCAGCACAGCCACAGAATCATGACTCGTAGCTGGACAGGTCTGGCTGCACCTGGTAGCTTGCTGCAATCTAAAAAAAGACTATTTACTTTCATCTTGACTTCTCTTACACACATAGAGTGATTATTTGGACTAAAAGCTACAGTAAAGAAACAACCATATATCAGTTCTGTGACCATGCATTTATGAAATTATATGGCACATGAATTATGTGTGTATTATTTCCAAATATAAAAGAGGTGCTTACTGCTCTGATTTTCCATAATCCTTCTCACAAATCCACTCCAATTACTGAA
This sequence comes from Erethizon dorsatum, assembly GCA_028451465.1. Classification (NCBI taxonomy): domain Eukaryota; kingdom Metazoa; phylum Chordata; class Mammalia; order Rodentia; family Erethizontidae; genus Erethizon; species Erethizon dorsatum. The sequence goes on from CM051838.1 coordinate 14,589,092, forward strand.
ATCCTCAGTGTATGGGATTCTTTGCTGTTTTATTCTACTTTTCCTTACCAACTAGTGATCTGTAAAGTATAAACAGTTTGAGGGTACATTAAATTTAGAGAAGTTGAATTTGTTTGTTTCTCTTTTTGCTCAGCTATATCCACAGGGTGACAAAATTAAGGTCATAAGCTGCTATTGCATTAGTCATTCTTCTGTAAGTACAGCTCCCTCTATCCGTGAGTCAAGAACACAGGCGCTTCTCCAGAAGATATTTTTTGTACTGAGGTATACACAACGCATTCAACGGCACCAGAGTCTCATTAAAGGAATTCTCATGTTCCCTTCCTTCATAGGGAAAAGTCATTAGCTATATTAAGTTAACTCTCTGAATGTTAGGTTCTTAACCAACAAACACTGCCTTTCCACATGGCTTATTTTGCCAAACATCCTTGAATCTGAACGGGTTGGATATGTAATAACAGATTCAGAGCCACACTATGGGCTGTGATCATATTTAAGAGGAACTCTTTTCTATTTATTGACTTTTTTCCTTCCATCATGGTTGTTCCATTTCTTCCACCACCACCTTGAGCCATTCAGGTAAATGAAAAGTTCAATTATATGTAAAGTGACTGTTAAATCAGCAGGCCCCTTGTGGGGGTCTGGGCCTCCTCTCCCTGCTTCAGTGGCACGTGTGCACAATCCATTACTGTTCCCGAGGATCGTACATCCATCCATCAGGTCGCATGTGCTGGCCAGGGTGCATCTTATAGCTTTTACTGCATATGAGACATTGCAGGCCTGTTCTCAGGAACTGCCAGGCAGACTGGGAATCACAGTCACGGTTAATAGCAGCGAATTGCCAGCTCTTGATGGGTGGGTAGTCACTCCTTTCAGTGGTTGCCCCCTGGGGGAGAAGGTAGAAAAACAGAGGGAGGGAATTAGAGTGACTTTGCACAGCTGAGCAGGTTCATGCCGCTGGATCAGTGGCAAGCGTTGGCAGGGTTCCACTCTGGGGAGGCTCACAGCAACATCACAGTCTCATTTTTACCAATTGGTGCTGCTGCATTGCCAGTGGTGCACAGGGGGAGAGCAGAGGGGAGGGTGAGCTGGGAGTGGGGAAAGGGGACGGAGCCAGAAGTCTAAGCTAAATTAAACCAACAAAAAAATTCACTTTCAAACTGGTTAGCCCACCCCAGTTAGTCCTGTGCTATTAATTGTACCAAACTGGTGTTCGAAGTTCCCTGGGTGATTAAAGAGTTGGCTCACAAACTCTCTGCATAACCTTAATTTTTTCAAGGTTCTTTGAGTGGAGAATGGCTTATAATAATGATTTTGACTAATACGATTTTTGACATGCAACTTTAATGCTTAACCTTAGTACAACTCCAGAGCATTTCATGTGTACTCAGCTGTAAAGAGTGATGATTTAAAGGGATAATATAAGAAAAAGGTCGTTCTAGAATGAACCTCTAACAAATTGCATAAAGGGAAGCTTATTATTCCATGAGTATAAAGATATGCAGCTCTTCTGATCATTTTTCTGCTTGGTTCAAAAAAAATTGTTGAGACATGAATGGGAGAAGAAACAGGAAAAAATGAAATAGAAATCTGCAAGCAAGGAACATTCTTTTGATGGTTATGATTTCGTTGCCACTAAAAAGACTCTACAATAATGTGGTTATTCATCTCCTCTTTTGTTTTGGGTGAAGAATTCGCTCCAACAAGAAAATGCTGTTATTGGTTGGAGGGTTGCCTCCCGGACCGGACCGGCTCCCCAGCAATTTGGTTCAATATTATGACGATGAAAAGAAGACGTGGAAAATACTCACAAGTGAGTCTACTTATTTATTTACTCACCTATTTGTTTTAGGTTAGAGCTGTCTTGATGAATTAAAAAACATGTTTAATCAAATTAGACATTTTATTGACTTGTTACCCTTAGGAGGTTTGTTTATGTATCACTGGGGATTTGGAGTAAAAGACTAAATTAACACTGCAGAGGTGGCCAATTTGGTAATCAAATAGGCCTCAATTAAAACTGCCTAAAATCACTGTACTGGTTTATGTTTCCATGTGTGTTGGAATGGATGGGCGTGAGGAGGGGTGTGGGCAGAGATCTTCCTCTAAAGATGCTTCAGTTAGGTTTTGTTGTTGATTGAAAAATAAAATGTTGGTTAATAGCATTAGTAAGTTTGCTCACATTAAAATAGTTGTTTACCTCATTGTCTCTGAAACTAACTTTCATCGTGCTTTTTAGGCATTTTGCTCATGAATCTTTATTTGGTAGGACTGGGCCTTATTGAAATGCCCCCTTAGACTGCCCCACAGCTGGCATGGAACATTCATGGCCTGTCCCAGCTGCATTAAATCGTGCTTGCAAACTTCCAGCCAAGGGTCTGCGCCTCCCCGCCTTAGAGCATGATTGTGTTTTACAGCAAACCTCTTGCCTTGGGCATTGAGATTTGGAACTTATTGTTACATTGGTTATGATTCCCAATCTGACTCAGTCATGGAATCAAAAATCATCGTTTCTTGAGTGCAGCAGGCTATGTGCACCAGTCCCCTCGTGGGCACAGTGGCTGCCCTGGTCAATAAAACTAAATTTTAACTGTCAAAATTGACCAGAGCTGTATAGATAAAATAATAAATGAGAAATTTTGATCCATAAATCAAAGCCATACATTTAAAACCAACAAAAATGAAAGTTAGATTTTCTTAGCGTATGTGTCTTTGAAGCAGTTATATATTTTACCAGATTGTTTTTAAAAATCATTTCCTTTGCTCTTCCTGAAAGGCCTTTACAATAATAGAAACAGGACAAGAGTTTGCCTGTAAGAGCAGAAGAGGAGGAAAGACATGTGAGGTAGAGCTTGAAATAATACTTTTTGGAGCTGTCTTACTCTAGCAAAACCCGCGGTAGCATTGTCCAGGCGCTGCAGTGAGAAAGCTCCCTGGATGCCACTATACTGCAGTTGTAGTAAAGAAGTGGTAGAATAGTAACAGCAAGATTAAGAAGGAAGAAAGACAAATAAATTAGAGATGTCCTAGGCTGGTTTTTATTCTCTTTTTGATGAAAATGCCGTTAATGGCAGTTTAGGCATCTGAGTGAATAATCAAGCTATATTTTAAAGATACATCAAAAACCAAAGCTAAAATAAAACCAAAGAATCAATTATTCAACATTTGGTCAGTAGAGAAAGCCTACACAGCATGACATATGGGGACAGGCAGGAGGAGAGAAGAAAAAGAAAGGATAAAAATTTCTGAGGGAAAGAAAGAGAGAACAGAAAATCAGAGCATAAGGGACAGGGAAATATTAGACCCAACTAATAAATATCATGTATTCACAAATGTGCTTATTTTTCCAAATACATCAAGCTATTTCCAAATTGCTACTTATTTGCTACACTAAAAGCAAAAAAGATTGAGTAATGCATTGTGAACAATACACATGGAAAGTCTTGTGGCTGTTTTAAATCTTATCAGAAATAGATTGAGGGCCGGTGAGATGGCTCAGCGGCATAAGCACCTGCCTGGCAAGCGCGAGGTCCCAAGTTCGACTCCCGGTACCCACATACAAAAAAAGGGCCAGTGATATCGCTCAGCAGCACAGGCGCCTGCTGGTGTGCGAGGTCCTGAGTTCGACCCCTGGTACCCACAAAAAAAAAAAAAAAAAGAAATAGATTGATCATCAAACTGATTTGGGGCAATAAGCCCAAAGTGAGACACTACTGAGCATGAAAGGTAGTCTATTAGTTACGCCAGGACATGGTAAGAGCCTGGGCCATGTGGTCACCCAGCTTAAAGTTTCACAGTGCCTGATTTAAATCCCCACTTAGAAGAAGGTAGTAAGAAAGCATGAGCTCCAAATCCTGGTTCATAACCAAATCTCTAACTTTGAGCAGGTCACTAAATACCTGACTCATCGTTTCTCCGTTTTGCCAGTCATTTGCACATGTAGCATACACTCGGTAACTTGCAGGTATTATTGCTATTATTTTAGCACCACTGCCAATATTAGCAGAAGGCCTGTATCTTTATACTTTAGAAGCATTAGTCAACACAAGCTCTTCCTGAAAAGAGGAGAAAATAACACCGTGACGACAGCACATTTCAACCCACATTGCTCCAGAGTAGGTCTATTTTCCATAGCTTTTGTATGTCAGGTGTAATAATCCGCAGGCTAAGAAGTAAAGATATGTGGATATCCATTGACTCAACTCATCAGATTACAAACATAGAAATTAATATATAAATGTGGAAGAGTCCATATGATAGGAACATGTTTAAAGATCTTGAACCCTGCTTTTATATTTAGACTTACCGAAAGCTTTGAAGTAAATATCTACTCTATGCACATTCTTCCTTTCACTGGAACTCGCACTTGCACTTCTTCACTTGCACTTTTAAAGAACGGAATTTATTTCCCATTAGATTGTGATTACATGGCCCCGAGTGAGGACATATTTTTCATGTTTACTAAAGAATTGGATACATTTTTGTTGGTGGTTTATATTTTCTAATTAGTGTATTTTACTTGGCCAAATTTGAATAAATAGTAACTGACAGATTTCTATGCTGTTTGGGCCATGTAATAATAGATAAAGAAATGTTTCTTAGGAGAACATGAAAATATCTAAATTGGCCCCGAATGTGATGAAACATCGGGAATACAGAACCCACCGTCATTCTTGAAGGTGAGGATGAAAGTTCAAGGCAGGAGACGGACTCCTTGCATGGGATCTGCTTATTTATTGAATGTCTTCATACAGACTAACAAGTAAACTCTAAAATGAGGTCACCTCGAGCTTCTGAGCCTTAGCATCTTACACAATCAGCTCAAGCGAACATTTCTCACCGTATCTGGCAGACAGACTCCCCTCAAGAAATACCATTCACGGGCGGACACTTGGGAACCCCTTCCTGAAGTCCCTGGAGTCTCACTATTTATACCGTCCTGTATCAGAGAAGAATTCGAAGGATTTTGAAATGCTACATGAGGGGCACACTTAAGAAGTAATGAACTGAATAGAGTAGGAGTAAGGGAGAGGGGGAAAAGTGGGTTTGTGTAGCATAAAGAAACACAGTCCAATTAATCAGCCATGCAGCGGTTTGACCCACCCAAAGAGCAAAGGGAACATAAGACAGTTTGGGTAACATGCTGGCATAGACTGCATCCTTGCCCCCTTTTTGGAACAATCAGTTAACGTAAGAGTATAGAATTGATCTTTAAGTATAGTGACAGAGCTCGCCAGCCTCTGTCAGAAAAAAATATTGAGAAATAACAGGTAGAGATGACCGCAAAGCCCTTTTGTCAATGTGAAGTGTTCAGTAATAACAATAAAATTGGGCATTGTTGTCCTCTTGCCTATTAATAATAAAAAGGAAGTTGAGACACACTTTTGTTCATTTTTATTTTACAGTACTACTTTTCTTACATTTCTCACTCCTGCACGCAGTCTCCCGTTTCATTCTTAACTTATTAGGAAGCAGTACAGGAGACATGAATACTAAAATGGCCAGTGCAAAAAAACATGCCTCTTGTCTCCCAAGGCCCTAAATCCTCGGCACAAAGATCAAAGGAAACAGTACCCACCACGGTCACTGCATGCTTCTTTGTAACAGATTTCTTATGTGCCCAGGTTTTTATGAAGTCCGCATTTGGAAGGACCTTACACCTTTCTCTGGGACAACCCTGGAGAGATGGGTGAAGGTAATTTCCAAGCCCTGGCTTCCTGTTTCCTATGTTTCAGATAAGAGGGTCAATTTATGAGGTGCTTCTTCGTTGCCTTTCTTTGAGCAATGTCAGTAAAAAGGACTTCAAAATACAGATTTATCCTTCCTTGTGTTCCATTAGGATTAAAAATTGAAGACCTAACCAATTTGACCACTGTCAAGTTCTCTTCCTGAGAAACAGGGAAAATGCCTTTTTTTCCTCTACTCTTCCGTTGATTAGCAACTGTGTCCTCTACTTTGTAGTGCAAAGGTGTGGGGACCTTCTATTTTTCAGTCATAAAAAATAAAGAAAATGTTTGTGTCGCAGTTGCCTGGCTTGTGTCCTGGGGCCTATGGAGGACACTTAGGTTGATTCTGTCCACACAGGAAGCCCTAGGGCTGGTTATCATTAGTTTCATTTAGAAGAGCCACAAAGATCGGAACGCTAGTGGGCATTCCATACATGTTTTTTAAAATATACTTTCAATAAATACCGAAGGAATAGTAGATGAGAAAACAAACTTTATGTTAGACATTGAACTTCAGTTCCAAGTGATATAGACTTGATCATATTCAACTTCTGAGCAATGAAGGTGGGTTTAATTGTTGGGTATTCAGAGAATAATAAGACTGCATGAGGATACATTTGGTAGGACTTCTTCCCTCGGCTTTTCTGTTTCTTGATTTTGGTCCATTTCTATTCTTTGAGCATATACTGAGAGAAAGTCAAGTTAGGCAAAAGCTGGCAATACTTTCTTATAATTATTTGTTTCAAGGAAATGAAAGGTAAGCTCAAGTGAGGGTTTTGTATTTGTGAGTTTCCTTTGTTCATATTATCTTTATTACCAAGAACCAAAACACACAAATTATTTAATTTCTACATAGATATGTAGAGTTTATAGATAGTGCATTTCTCATTGCAGAAGAATGCCTGGGGAAAATTGAGACTTCTTTATAGACCTCATTCTTTTATTTAGCGAGCAATTATTGGATCCCCATTCTGTGTTAGATGGTACGGTAGAACATGCATGCAATCATCTCCTCTCTCAATAACCTAAAGAGGCAATTATAATACAGTGAATTAAGAGGTAGGTAGGAAATCCCAGAGTACCGTGGGAGTGTGAAATGGGCCACTGACCTAGACATGGGAAGAGAAGGAAGCACTGTTAGAAGTGACTTTCTTTTATTCTAAGAAAATTGGTAAGAATTATCTAGGCAAAGAGGTGGATGGGAGAGCATTTTAGTAAGAGCGTCCAGCTTTGAAAATGTCAAAAACAAGAGACTATAATGCCTTCTAAAAATTTATATAAATATATCTATTTATAGGAGAGCCTAAGGTTGAATTAGTAAGTGTTGTGGCCAGAGAGTTAAAAAAAAAAAAAGGAACTATATAATATGAAAATTATTTCAAGTGTCCAGATAGATTTAAGAATTAAGAGTTCAGGGCTGAAGATGTAGCTTAGCAATAGACTGCTTGCCTGGCATATGCAAGGACTCCTCAGAAACACCCCAAAAAATGAAGAAAAATTAAAAATTTTGAATAAGGAAACTCCTATAAATAAAAATTAGAAGAGTTTGTAAAACTATAATGAACTAAAGTTTTTATATAATAGCCTAGCAGTTGATTTCTCTTAGCTCAGAACTTTTTTATTTCAGTTTATGGAGCAACTGTTTCCATGGCTTTGGACAAAAAAGAAGGAGGAAGAACTGTGTCTTGACTTTTTAAATATGTTAGCATCTAATTTTACCTTCAATGAGCTCAATTCTAATTTGAAATACATGGCTGCACACTGCTATATATCTTGAATTATTTGCTTCTGTGTATTCATGCACCAATGCATTAGTGGATTTTTCATAGATTTTTTAAAAAATATGTGCAGTGGCCACTCCAAATACTGTATTTCAAGTAAGTTGGGTGCCCAGAAAAACCAGTTGACTTTATTTGACTATCTCTCATTTATTTTTGGTTTATACTTCCTTTGAATATAATAATTACTTTTTCTCCAGGGAATAGAATGTGTACAAATAATTCTAATGCCTTCTTCACACACAATCTGTGTTATTCACTACTGAGTCTGGCATGAAGGAGGTTTGTGTCATGAGGGCTGCTTAAATTTGCTCTGTATCATTCCTAAACAAATTATAGACAAAGTCTGACAAACCATTAAATGTAAATACCGAAAGACTTAATGATCTTGTCCAATCTTCTCATATTGCACACTCATTTCATTCACTCAGCAAGTGGAATTGATTATCTTCTATATCTTCTTAGTACAGGGATTGTGCTAAGCACAGACAATGCAATGCTGAGATAAAACAAATATCATATCCTCACCAAGTTTAGAATTTAGTGATGGAGACCAACATTAATCAATAATTCCAAGTAACAATATATCATAACGAAATGTAATAGTGCTTTGAAGGAAAAGTATAAACTATAGATCTTGAAATTGAGAGGCCTGATCTAGTTTAGGAATTGTGGAGAATATCGCCAAAGATTGGCAGTTGAGTTGAGGATTAAGGATGAATAGGAGTTAGGCATGTGCCCTGGTGAGGATGCGAGAGAAGATTGCTCTGGGTTAGTTAACAAGTAAAAGGCGAAAGATTTATACGATCTGAAGAGAAATCAGAGTATGGGGTTAGTTAACAAGTGCAAAGACTTTGCAAAACAAAATCTATGGCTAAAGTCAAAGAAAGAAGAAAAATGAAATATGGCTAAAGATCTTAGCAAAACCTAAGCATCCAAGAACTTCCAGGGCCAGCTCACAATCTGATCTTTACTTGAGGTGAACTGAAGAGAGAATTTATACCCAGAATCTCATGATAACTTAACGGTAAAGTGAGGGATGGAACAATGGTCTTTGAATCTCCATCCACTTGACCAAAAAAGTGCCAAAAAAGCCCAAGTAGATGAACAAGATTTAATCTACATTGACCCATTTCATGCATGAAAACCTAGAAGCATCCATTGTTCTTGGTATAACACCACATTCATAGACTAGAACTAGTATAGGCTAACTGAATGACTAACCCACACCTACAGATCAAGAATATGATATAGGCTTATGGACTAAATAGCAAATTAAGATGTGTGACAAAATTTGCGTTTAAAATGACTAACAAGCCTAGTCATTTAAAATGACTAACAATTCAAATTTCTTAACATTTTACCTATGTATTGGACGCAGCATAGTGTCAAAAATGAAACTATGCAGGCACACACACAAACACAGAGTAACATCTTAAGGGACAAATAGGTCTAAATTGTGATACACTTCTAAATGTTTGTTAAATGGGTGACTTGGGAAAGCTGCCTACTGTCTGATTTTTTTGATTCTTACCTGCATATTGAAAATAATTATTCTCACCTCATAATTATTGTGAGAATTAAATATTACAAATAAATGTTCAGGTTTGATATCTGGAATGTAGATGTTCCTCAATAAATTTTAGTTTATTTTTCTTTAATGTTCATTCTTTTCAACCAAGCAGAAGAAAACTAAAGATTGACTCTTGTCTTGTGCTCATCTAAATTTCGAAAAGACAAAACATAACGCAGAATGAAGCTTTTAATTCTAGCATGAAGTTTGTATGTATCGGTTAGGGGCTAGATTGTGTTGTGGTAACAAACAACCCTAAACTCTCAGGGAATTAGGCTAACAACAAATTAGTTTCTCACTCATGCTACTACCCAACATAGGTAGACCAAGGGCATCTGCTGCAGAGTCATCCAGGGGTCCAGGCACATGGGGCTTCACCCTGACATGTACGCAGTAGGGAAAAAGAACATGCTAGAGTCTTGAATGAATTTTTATCATATCAGCTCAGTCACAGGGCCACACCCGCTTGAAGAAAGTGGGAAAGTGCAATCTTACCATGGTTCAGGAGGAGGAAAACCAGAGAATTTGTCAACAAGGCAATGTGGATACCAGTGGTCCTATCGGACATCAAATCTTCAGTGTCCTCTCTTCATTGGCTCAAAATCCCCTCACCCCTCATCCCAAGAGGACATCTCCCCAAACCATCAAGCTTGTTATAAAAGACCTCTGGGAGATGGACAACCATCTCAACATCAGGCTTTTTTGATATTCCTCTTAATCGGGACAGAAATTAAAGACAAATTATCTGACCCTTCACACAGAACACACAGTGATGGAATTCACACGAGTGAATCCTTTCCTTTGAAAAAAGCATGCCAATTTAGCAATCCCACCAAACAGTCGTGGTGAAGAGCTCCTACCCAAGGGGTGGTTGTGTTGCTTGATTAGAACCCAGTCCGATTCCGCCCATTATCATTCATTCTCTGTGGTCCCACGCCCTACAGAAGAGCCCTTTTTCACCCTATTACCTTCCTTGGCAGTATTTGAAGTGAGCCTGAGGAATATGTTCTTCCTAGAAGCAGAAGAATTTCCTCAGGCCACCTCACGACTGTAAATATTTGTAGAACAGTGGTGGTTTCTAAGTCGGTAATTATCAATGCCCTCTTTGAATCTAAGCTGGAGGACCTTCTGGCACCAAACTCTCTGGAAAACTTAGCTGTTTTCTGTTTCCATCCAGTGGCCATGTCCACATTTTTTATATATATATATACTTTGTAGTTTGCTTTTTCTTTTGTTTTCTTGGCCCTATCTCTTTCTCTTTCTTGCACACATACATGTACATACACACACTCTCTCTCTCTCTCTCTAGTGTTCTCTATCTTTGTGTATCTATCAGGCTTAAATAGGAAGCCTTTTTTACGCTTTCCCTTGAGTTAAAAATTATTTGGTGGGCCGGTGAGATGGCTCAGCGGCATAAGCGCCTGCCTGGCAAGGGTGAGGTCCTGAGTTCAACTTCCGGTACCCACATACAAAGGAAAAAAGGGCCGGTGATATCGCTCAGCTGCACAAGCACCTGCTCGCAAGCGCAAGGTTCTGAGTTCGACTGCCGGTACCCACAAAAAAAAAAAATAATAATATATATATATATATATATATATATATATATATATATATATTATTTGGTATCTTATCCTTAATTTCTTTCTTCAAACTTTCTTCAGAGACATCCTAACTCAGTGAAATTACTGTGGTGGCCATATCTTTAATTTTCTCCTTTTTTGTTCAAAATTCTTCTCAATTACATATTTTACCATATAGAATTGCAAATCATCACCTTGAAGGCTGCACTTCTCTAGATTTTTGGACTCTATTTCCTTTCACTCTTGCTTATAAATGGGCCACTTTTTTCCCTGGGATTTTTTTTTTTTTTTTTTGTAGATCTTGCCAAGTGCAGCCAACAGCAACCAATACATACTAACAACATTCTGTTTTCTAACCTCTTCTCTTGGAGGTGGAAGTTCATTAAATAACTGATTAGCTTTCGAAGTTAAGAACAAATAGTTTTACCAAGTGATTTTCCACACCACAGCATGCATTTGCAACTTCCCACCACCGCATATCAGTTTCCTTCTCATCAGCCACCAGACCTTCTTGGTACCAATACCTGTATCAGTTGCAGTCAGAACAATAACCTCAACATCTTCGTGGTGACTTATACAAGTAAAGATTCATTTCTTTTCATATCACAGGTCTTTGTCAAATTAACTGGGCATCTGTTCCACATCTTCTCATTCTTGTACTCAGACTGATAGAAACTGAGCATATTATCATTGCCATGACAAGAGAGAAGAAAATTTCACACTGATTCTTGAAACTTCTGTCCTGAATTCAAACATATATTGTCAAAAACAAATTACATGGCCCCACCTAATTCCAAAGTTGGTGAGGTGCAACCCTCCCAAGGTGTCAAAAGGAGGATAATTAGATATTTATTCAATAGCCTGTCTTAGCCCATCATCTGTTGCTAATAAGTGACTGGACTACCATAGACTGGGTAATTATAAAAAGTTTTATTTTAGCTCACAGTTCAGGTCCAAGGGCAGGAACCACTCCTGGTGATGACCTTCTTGCTGGCAGAAACCCAAAGTGACACAGGGAATCACGTGGCTAGACAGGGTGCACATGTGCACTCTGGTCTCCTCCTCCTCTTATAAAGCCACCAGTGTTCAACCATGAGGGCCTGTCCCTGGTGACATTACCTAATTCTAGTTACATCCCCAAGGTCCCATCTCCAGACACCATAGTCAGATTAAGTTTCCACTCCCTTAATGCCTTACAATGGGGAGTAAATTGCAATATGAGTTTTGGAGGAGAAAAACCCATCTTCAAACCCTAATGACTGCAGCAGTGTGCCCTCATGTTCAACAAATATTTGGTTCACTCTTTATGTGCAAAATATTCTCATTCCTTCGGTGAAAGTTATTAGTCAGATAGATACTTATTCTGTCTTTTCTACATTTCCTGCCTCAGTTTGATTTTATTGTCAGGGCTGATATTTATCTTAGAAGAATAAATGCTTTATATTACAAGAAATGTTTAGAAATTCATTCCTAATATTAACATGCTTTGAGGATGGAATTTTTTCAAATTTTGGCCCTCCTCAAATAATTTAAAGGTATTTGAGTTCATATAATATTCATTATTTCTATTTGTTACATATAAGCTATTATATATCTATAATATAGCTACAGACATACAGATAATTGTAGATATAAATTATATCGGTACACATAATTCTTGTAGAACCAAATGATTTTTTATCAGTGAGCCCTCATTTAAAAAAAAGAATGGAGGGCTGGTGAGATAACTCAGTGGCATAAGTGCCTGCCTGACAAGTGCGAGGTCCTGAGTTCAACTCCCGGTACCCACATAAAGGAAAAAAAGGGCCAGTGATATCGCTCAGCGGCATAAGCATTTGCTGGTAAGTGTGAGGTCCTGAGGTCAACTCCCAGTACCCACATTAAAAAAAAAAAAAAAAAGAAGAAGAAGAAGGAAATGATTTTTTGATGACAACACAAAAACAGAAGGAGAGCCGGTGATACAGCTTAGCGGCATAAGCGCCTGCCTGGCAAGCGCGAGGTCCTGAGTTCGACTCCCGGTACCCACATATTAAAAAAAAAAAAAAAAGAAAGAGAGAATTTCAGTGAGTGACTGCTATATAAGTAAACTGTTTGTTTGTTTGTTTGTTCCAAATCAATGAAATGATCCTAAGGTGATGTCATTAACTGAATCTACCTTTTATGAGTATCCAGCTGGCTAGAATTTGGTTTTTTTTGTATCATACACAAAGTGACTCCATTACTGGAAATGTATAACAATGCCATAGCCCACCTTCATATTCATTAAGTGCTTCTGATAGCGCAAACAGTCGTGCTTCATAGAAGATACCTTAAGTGCCTGGCCACATCTATGCAGCATTAAGGCTGCTTTTGTAAAAGTGGGTGCGAAGCAGACACTTTCTCAGCTTTGTGCGTGCATGTCAAGGCAGACTACTACTGTTTACAGTGTGTTCTATTTGTTAATCCTACTGACATGCCTTGTGTGGTCATTAAGTCTTAATTTATTAAGAGAAAATTAAGATTAAATTCCAGTTATTTAGCTAGAACAATAACCATTGTGAATTTCAAAGACTAAAATGTTCACACATTTTTTTTCTGTTGAGAACTGCAAAGCACTTTTCAAAAAACCCTACTGCTAAGGCAATGATGTATCACTTTCACTTTCATTATATGTTTTTAATCAGAGCGTGACTTCACACTAGACAAAGCGATGCTTTATGCATGGTCTCACTTGTTTTTGCTAAAATCTTTTGACATGATTAATTTTACTTTAATGCTTTTGTCTTGTTGTAATGGTAAGGACTATGGGTATAAACCAGGCAAAAATACATGCTTTTCCATTATAATGCCTCTGAGCATTAAAAATATCTTAGATGAAAGAGAAAAAAATCACAGGAGACTGGTCGTACTGGAATTAAATTTCCTGCTACCTGAACACAAAGTACATGAGATTAAAAAAAATGATTCAGTCATTGTTTTTAAGTTTTATTTTTGGTATTTTTATAGCAATTTATTCATCTGTATGATTAGATCTGAGGAGGAGGAAGAGAAGGAGGAGAGAGCATAGCTCATGGATTTCTTGATTTCATTTGTTGCTTTGCAGCATTTACCTCCTTCAGTGTTAAGAGACCAAAATATTAACCAGTTCTGTACAAGGCAGATCTCAACCAGATCAAAAGAAAGCAGGCTCTCATTTCTCCATGGTGATGCCTGGTCTTAGATATAGGCTAGTGCTCAGCTGCACTGATTTGCAGTCTAAAGCGTCGCATACAATAAATATCCTTTGTCCAATTTACAGAAAGGCAGTGATGTAGATGACTTAAAGAAGAAAACAATAGGCCATTCAACAAGTCAGCCTGCCTCGTCAGCAGCTGTCAAAGTATCAAGTCTACCATTTCGCTTCTTTCCTTAATAAATTATGAAATTGCTTATCTGTATTACCAGAATATGACACCTTCCTTCCACACAGCCTCTCTTCCTACTTTAGTTGACTCTTAAATAAATCCTGTTCCTATAAAAATATCATCTAGTATTTTCCAATAGCCCTGTATGCAGAATGTTCTGTCACTGTGAAGCCCAACTTAGTAGCTACTAGCCACACATGGCTACTGATTACTTTATATGAGTTTAGTTTGACCAAGAAATTAAATTTCTAACTTCATTTCATTTTAATAAATTTTAATTTAAATTACTCCTTCCCAGTGGCAAGTGGATAAATGAGACAGCTCTCAGCAGTAGGAAGCTGTGTGTTTTGTTCACACTCAGACAGGGTTGATGTCTGCCATCCCCACCCTGGTGGGCCTAACCTATTCCGCTTAAGGCAGGGAAAAAAACAGGTGACCCAATGAAATAGCTAAATTAAAAGAACATCCAACAAACCACATGCAAACCTCATTCTGCGTGCTAGAATTTCACCTTTTGGCTTCTCATTCTCTCCTTCTGTAAAGCTCTTTTTGTTCTAGGTTACCTGGTATATTCTTTTCCACGTCTACCATAACAATGTGACACAAACTGGGTGGCCTAAAACAAAAAAATTTGCCCCTTCATGGGTCTGGAGGCCAGAAGCCTGAAACCAGAATATCAACAGGGCTGGACTCCCTCCAAAGACTGTACAGCAGAATCCTTCCCTGCTTCTTTCTAGCTTCCGTTGGTTCCTGGCCATTTCTGGAATTCTGTGGTTTACAGCCATCACTACATCTCTGTCTCCTTCTTCAACTGGGCTTTTTCCTGTGTCACTCCTCCGTGTCTATAGCTAAATCTTTTTTTTTTTTTTTTTTTTTGTCTTATAAAGACTACTGTCCTTGGTTTTAGAGCCCACACTAATCCAGTATGACCTCATCTTCACTGGATTTTATCTGCAAAGACCCTATTTCCAAATAAAGTCACATGTACAGGTAATGTGGGTAAGGATTCGACCTTTCTTTTCTTAGGGACACAATTCAACTCATCGTATCTAAAGAATGACACACACGAAAATTACAAAATCTTAAGTGCTTCTCTTGCACTTGTTGCTTTTTGCTCACAACAGCCTCTACAATAGTAGGCACTGTTACTATTTCTACTTCAGGTGTAGAAATGGAGGCACAGAGACAGGAAGCAATGCACCCAAGGTCACACAAAGATTAAAGAAAGAATAAAGCATTGGGTCTTTTTTCTGGTGAAAGCTATCTTAGAATGAGATGACCTTCACTTCCAGAGGATCGCTGTCTGTGTACCTCCTCCCTTGCAAAAACCGTAACTGTAAGTTTTGGGTCCCAAGACATAATACCCTAAAGAGGGAAGAGCTGTGCATTGGTGCTCTCCCTTGTCTGTTTCACCTTGTCTGAATGGCACAGAGGTACTTTTGTCCCATATATTGACAAATCTCACTTCTTTGCTTTCTGCTCATTCATAAATTTGTTGGAAGGTTTTCATTTCTGTAATCATTAACTTTACTAAATATCAGTAACTGCTCTTATGTGTGCATACATATTTCATAAGATTAAGTTACTTTTACTTTCAAGCTATCATTTAAAAAGCAAAGATAAGGGGCTGGTGAGATGGCTCAGCAGCGTAAGCGCCTGCCTAGCAAGCGCGAGGTCCTGAATTCGACTCCCAATACCCACATACGGAAAAAAAAAAAGGCCAGTGATATCGCTCAGCGGCATGAGCACCTGCTGGCGCGCGAGGTCCTGAGTTTGACCCCCGGTACCCACACACACACACAAAAAAAGCAAATATAAGTCATCTTTTTTTGTCTTTGTTCTTGTTAAAAACCTCAGTCATTTCCTTCACCTGACCAATAATCAAAAGATATATGTGCAGGTGATAAGGAAGTAATGTGTAATGGTTATTTGCTTTCATTTGCTTCATCATTAAATTTACAGTGGTTTGATATACTATGCTGTGTTTGTTACAAATATATGCAAAGAAGATCCTAGTGCTAATTCAGAAAACAGTCCATGATGGTCCTCATAACTGATTTGTCTCTCACGCTCCAACGCTGGAGCTTTGCCTGTCATGTCTCCTCTAGCTGGCTTCAGCCCTGAACCGAGTCGTCATAGGTACAATACAAAACCAAGAGGTTGGCACCACCAAGCACCTCCACCAGACAGAAAAACTTTTTTGGACCACTAGAAAACTACATTTCCCATACTCTGTTTAAAAAAAAAAAAACTAGAAAAATTAAATGTCTATCTTTTTAAGAAGTGGCTTTTATTCCTTTTGTTGATACAAATATGATAGCTGATGCCTATATGATCGTGGGCTGCATAAAGCCAAGGATGAGAATTCAGCTCCCTGTACAGCTCAGCTGGTTTCCTATAGAGGGAAATTATTTTTGCAAGCCACAGGCCACACCCCAACCAGTTCCTTATAAGCATATGCAACTGTTGATACCAGAAGTCCGTTGAAAGAATAAAACAGTCTAAATCCATTTATATTACTGGAAAATAACAGAGCATTCATTCTGCTGAAAGCGGTTAATAGCATCATGCACATGCACGTTGATTTCTTAGGCAGAACTGACTGGGGCAGAGAGCGCACACAGCAGTACCATCTGAAGTCTTCTGTTTCACTTACTTGCAGAGTAAAATATGTCAGTTGAAAGAATGCAAATGCATGAGCATAAACATATTTCTAAGAATGAATAACTTATGTACTAACTTTTCCTTTTGAGAAAAATACATTTATTTTTCTGTTTATCCAGGTGTCAGTGAACTTTTTTGTGAAGAGCCAGATAGTAGATATTTGAAGCTCTGCAGCCATAAGGTCATTGCCACCACTACTCAACTCTATCAGTGCAGCACAAAAACAGCCATAAACAATACTCAAATGAATAAGCACAGCCGTGTTCCAATAAAACTTTATTTATAAAATAGGTGAAGGGCTGGATTTGGCCAGCAGGCTATAGTTCTCCATGTCTCGTGCTCATGGACTTACCATTTTATTCAAAAATCATACCATCCATGTGGTAGTAAAACAATACGTATGGTAGTGTAGTCATAACTAGCACTTACTAGATAAACTAAGCTATTTAGCACATTAATTCATTTAATCGTCACATCAACCATTTAAATACAACTTTTGCTATGACTCTTATTTTACAGAAGAGGAATCCAAGGCAAAAGAGGTAAAATAACTTGTTTGACAACTCGCGTGACATTATTCTAGAGTTCATACCCTTCAGTAACAATCTGCACTGACTCTCAGGGAATATTTTGTGATCTTCATCTTTAACTTCAGAGATAGATATTGCTCTGAGTATTAGCAAAACACTTTCTCTGTCAGCGACATGAGGGTAGACACCGTGTCTGCCTAGCTGACTAACTTAACTTTCCCCCTGGCTTGTAAGACACACTCCACAGACATTAGGCATGGCTGGGTCAAAGGGTTAACTCTCTTAGTGGCCCAAGGTATAGGCAGGTACCAAAAAGACAAAACAGAGGCTCATTAGCCCTGGGGTCCAGAAGGGCATACACTTGTTGTGCTAAGACATCAGCCTTCCAAAAGTATGTCCAGTTCTTAAATGTGTGTCATTAGATTTTTCTGCTTATTTTAATTCTGTCTCAGAACTTGCAAATATTGATTATGTAAACTAAACCTATTTGAGGACTATGCACATAAAAGAAGTAAGCAATGAAAAGGCAAGGAGGGGAAATTTTTGTTTTAGCAATACCAAAATGATAACAAATATATTAAGTGGGCACTTAGTAAGTGTCCGGCATTGTGTTAAGCACATTACAAACATCTTATTTAGGGCTCATAAGGCAGATGTAAATATCCTGATAAAGATGAGCAAAACTAATACTTTTCAGAAAGGTTCAGTAACTTGTCCAATTATACACAGTTAGGAATATGGGAGTCCAGATGCTAGAGTCTGAAATTTGTACTTTGAACGTCAGACGTTTAACCACCCTGTGACCCTCTCCACTGTGGTGCTCTCTTTCTATTTCCAGTAGTTCAAGGCTACATGGATGAAGAATTGCTGTGTGCCAAGACATCGTGTTCTGTGCCTTCCAATGATTATCTTCTTAAATACGCAGAGTAACAAAGTGAGATCAATGTCATTTTGTCCATTTTACTGATGAGGAAACCAAGATCCAGGAACAGGTCCACATTAGTTCATGGTGGAGCCGGATTCTGAGCACGAGCGTCTGGCTCACAGCCTGCCTCAAAGCAACACTGAGTTGCTTTTTATCTTACGCCTACGATTTTAAACATAAGAGTGGTCACGTGTCAAGGGTTCTCTAGGATGATGGAGGTTTACGTGTTTGTTTATTGGGTAAAGTTTATCCTCATTCCCACTCTCCGTAATATCTCTGTGTAATCTTTGCAGCTGGGAAACACTTTCAAGGCTATTATTCATTGGCTCCCTCGTAATAACCCTGCGAGATAAACAGATCACCATTTATTATCCTTATTTGACATATGAGGAAACTAAAGTTCAGAGCGGTTAAGTGACTTGTCAAGGTCACACAATAATTGATGAATTTGTGACTCAAACCCTTGGCTTCTGACCTAATTTAGTTCAGTGTTCTTTCTATTAAGCCATGTTCTATGAAACCTTATTAAGAGTTCTTTGACCTGTAACTGACATTAGTTGATCTCTTTCTAACACGATTTTTTTCCAACTGGATTATTTAGAAAAGTATTTAGATATCGGAAGCTTTACAATCACTCCAGCCATTATGAATGGAAAGTAACTAACTCCTCACTTACAAATAACACCGAGGCGAGAATGCACAGATGATGCACAGATGCCATGTTAAAACTGAGGCACGGGGCTGGTGCGATAGCTCAGCGACATAAGTGCCTGCCTGGCAAGCGCGAGGTCCTCACTTCAACTCCCGGTACCCACCAAAAAAAAAAAAAAAAAAAAAAAAACCGAGGCAGGCTGGCAGTATATAATCCAGGGTTCCAACAGGAAACAGATGACATGGCCTAATAATGAGAGGGCTGCTTAGAGAGATGTGGGCAAGAGGGAAGAATGCCCCAAAAGCAATATACTCCTCTACCTGCCCTTGCACCCCAGTACTAGCAACTGTAGGGCACTGTTACCATCATAGGCCTGAAAATCAAGGGAAGGGAAAAATTACCTGAATCACTGTGTTGAGTGGGCCAGTTAATAGGACCTTGACTCAAATGAGACAGGCAACACACACACCCAGGAAAAGAAAGCCACCTAGCAAGAAGCTAGAAGCAAAGAGGCTCGTAAATGTAGTTAGTACCACTGGTGCCTGGGAGAGCAGAGCAGGGTTATGGAGTGGACTGTGGACCTGTGGGGTTGTCAGAAGGTGCCCACCATACTTGGATGACTATTTGTGAGTACTGTCCCTATTGGAGACAAAAGTCAATAATTATGTCAAAATACAGATCCGTTTTGAGTTCTTGGTATCTGTAACATCTGGTTTGGCTTGCCTGAGTTCTTTAAAATCTTACTTGATTATACTTCTATTTGTGTTCAACTGACTCAGTAGCAAGTAAGTAAGTTGCAGTGGAAGTAGGGAGCAGTGGGGGGGTGATATGCTACCGTGCAAGTGACAGTGTCTACAACAAAAGAGGTAACCAGTGTTATCCCAGGCCCATCCTCCAGTCAGAATGACCACAAGTGTGTATTTGATTTTTTTATTAAAAGTAGATTGCTTGCTCCCCCAACATGATTTTCTTTGCCAACTAAGGACATTGTCCAGGGTACAGCAGGTGTCCTGCACACATTAATTATTATTAAGTGAACATGAGTGGTTTGTCTCAGCTTTATCACAAGGTGCAAGTAGCATCTGTGGTGACTGCAACACCACCGTGCCTCTAGTAGTGTAGTTCCCTGCTGGGCTCTGTGATTTTTTTATTTGCAAACCATAGCTCTCCTAGTGCATCGCTCCATTTGCCCATATTCTTTTGGGAGGTTTCTCTTTTTGTCAATGTTTCTCTTATCAATTTGGGTGGAGGCCCTTTCTGGTAAAGAAAAGGTATTGCATTGTAGAGGGCTGGTGGAGGTTTGAGCTAAGGCTTCCTGATGGGCACTAGATGCTGTGGGAAGAAGCCAGGGCCAGGCATATTGTCTTAGGTCAGGCCAGGATCTCAGGCATGTGGCTTTAGGTCAGATGGGTATTTGTGGACTTTAGTGGGGGATCCAGGTTAGTGGGTTTACGGTATTTATGATCTGAAGGCAGAATGACTCTTGGCAAAGTTTTCCCAACTTTGTTTACACTGGAGAATTAAACATTCTAAAGTACTCATTATGTACTGAAAACATGCACTATTAAAAATTTAAATTAAAAAAATTTCACCACCCGAAAGATTTTCAGATTGGTAACTACGGAAAACCAGTCATATGAAAAATAAAAGTTCAAGTAGTTAACCATTTAAAAAAGAATGTATTAATGTTGAAGAAGAGTTTCCTTCCCTTGAGGGAACAGAAAACAGGTAGACAGGTATATTTCATGTGAATCAAGGCTGATCAAATGCTAAGTGTAGATGTCAAAATAAATCATTTTTAATGAGTACTGTTAACTTTAATAAACTTGAGCTTGAAATCACTCTTTTCCTTTCTTTTATCCCTTAACAAGATGGCTCCCCATGGGAGGAGTGTCACTTTTCCTTCTAGCTTTCTTGTGGTGCAGGACACTAGGGCACCAGGGCTGAGGACAGGTGCCGCATGCCCCCAGCCTCTCTAAAGAGCACACAGGTGGACGCCACTCTGCGGGCTTCCGGTACAAGCCCAGGCTTCCTGGGCTTCTTGTCCCCTAACTCCTTCCCAGGACTTCCTCAGCAGGAGTCCAGATGTGGGTCTTGTCCTTTTGTTGTCCACTTCTGGCTCATGTTATCTAAATATCCAGAGGCTTGGGACTGAGTGTACAAGGTCTGGTCAAAAACTATGGTTAATGCTTTTTAATTTTTTTTTATTTATTACAGTAAAAACACATCGCCATTAGTACCCCTCAGAAACTATCTCTCAATTTGAACACATTTATCTCATCATTGTTGCCACTTCCTGAAGCCATTCTGGAAGTCCTTTTTCATAAGTATCTCTGGTTGCACTGTTGGGGCTGCCTCAGTGTCCTGAATTGATCATAACATTTACCACTCATGGTCATTTTGATTTTGGGGAGGAGGCAGAAGTCACATGATGCCAGATCCAAGGAATAAGGTGGATGAGGATGTACTGTAATGTTCTTCTTTGACAGAAATTGCCATAAACATTTGATCAATACAGAGTGATCAAAAACGACGACTGTTCAAATTAAAAAATGTATCACAGTAAAAGACACATTGACTTTACTCCCCTTCAAAATTCTCCCACTTGCTGCCAGCACATTTATCCCATCACACTCTTGGCAATGTGCCCTTTACCATAATATGTTTCTTTAAAAAATGTAACATTCATCATATTTTTTTGATCACCCCGGTATAATTTGTTAGAGAGGCTCAGGAATAGCCAGCCTGAGAGCGCAAGCACACCGCTGGTCCAGTGGGAGTGAAGAAGCTTCTCTGCAGAGAATAGGTACAGTTCACAGTTGCATTTTTTAATCTTCCCTCTTTACCATCTTGCAATTCTCCCATATTTCCGACAGTCTTAAAATACATACAATTCCGGGGGATACGAGGAAAAACGTGAGGAAAAGGCGAGTAACGGCCATCATTTACGTCAGCCAAGAGGCTCGGAGGAGCTGGTAGGGAAGTCATGAAGAACACATGGTTTTACTTGGCAATGACTTCTGACCCAGAGAGAATCCATTTGGTATTTGTAGTACTGAGAATACATCCGTCATCTCAGTGAGAAGTCATATCATTCTGGCTGTTACCTTTTTACTCAGAAAACGCAGCTTTGTGGAAAATGCACTTCTGTGAGTACCTTCCTGGGTGTCCCTTTTTCTGTTTACTCTTAAAGCACCCATGTGTGGCAGAATGTCATCGCAAACCCTCTTCCCAATCTGAAAACTCTTCCCGTGCCACGGTATCCATAATAGTCGATGCTGATCTGTGTTTCCTTCCCACCCCTCCCCCTGGAGACAGATCACTGTATTTCTGACTCCCTCCTGAACACCTCCACTTGGCCTTAATATCGTTACCTAGCCTTTGAACCCATTCTGGTTTTGTTGTTCTCTCCTGGGGAAATGACATCACCTGCCCACGCTGAAAGCCTAAGTGTCATCCCAGGCCCCTCTTGCCCCCTAACTCCTTCCTCGCTCCATCGACAGGTGCTGTCACTGTCATCTACTGTACTCGTCCTGATCCATTGCCTCATCTCCATTCTCCTTGTCAAGCCCAAGCGTAGTCTTTCAGTGAATCCTCTGGACAGACAAGATAAAACCCAGTTCCTCAGTGCGGCTCTAAAACTTGCCGCCCCAGATCTTTCTGCTGTTTCTCTTACCCCGCACATTTACTCCCGGTTTTTGCAAAGTGCATACAGATCTCTGAAATACAGTTCCCTGACAACAACTCGCCAGTGTCCACACCCTTTCGTCTGCATGGAATTTTCTTTAGTTCTATTTCATCCCACACACAGCCGTGCTTTATAGAGATAAGGATTTTGGATACACGTAAGATATGGCCCATATTCTCAAGGTCTCCATAATTTCCACAGGAAATACAAATGAAACAGTTCTATATAAAACCATAGGCAAGAGATAAAGAGACAGGGTGCTAAGAGGGCACCCAGCATTCTACCTGCCTGGCCATGTACATCCTCGACCAAGAACCAGGGTAACTCCTGGACCACCTCTAACAAATTATTGCCATCTCTTTAGTGTTGTCAGGGTGCCCTGTCCATACTTACCTTAGAAAACATATTGTTTTGTGCCACAGTTGTTTGTGTCCTCCTAGACTGCAAGCAAGGATTCTGTGCATTTTTTGTTTTCATAGCTGCTCTGTGTTAAGCACTAATTATTAAAGGAATGAATGAATAGTTCCTAAACAATAATGCAGCTTACGCAACCTTAGCAATCAACAAAGTGATGTTAAAGTCAGTTTATTTTTATATCATATTTATACCGTGATGAATTTGGAATTAGTATTACATCCGGTCATTTGATAAATACAGATATAGATGTATAGATATATATATATACAAAGTTATGTAACATGTTACATGAGAAAAATATAAATTTCATCCTGATCTTTGGTTCATAAGTGGATTTATGTGATATAGTTGTATGAGATATTTATAGTTTAAGGTTTTTTTTTTTTGTGGGTACCGGGGGGTTGACCTCAGGACCTCGTGCGCCAGCAGGCACCCATGCTGCTGAGCGATATCGCCGGCCCTTGTTTTGTATGTGGGTTCCGGGAGTCAAACTCAGGCCCTCGCGCTTGCCAGGCAGGCACTTACACCACTGAGCCATCTCACCGGCCCCTATAGTTTAAGTTTAAAACTTGTGGGCAAACTTTTTAAATGTATTCTTTCCTATGGACTGTTTATTAAGTGCTTATTCTTATGGCACAAAACAAGCATTAGCTAAATATGTGTTGAAAGTGTATGCATCCCTCAGATTTTAGCACAAAATTATAAGTTTTACGAAACTAGCAGGTGCTATTTTTACAAAATGCTCATGAAATCTAAACTATTCCAACATTTTTTAGTCTATCTATGTCCTGTAAGGATAACCAGGATTAAAAAAGGGTGGAGCTCATCATAGTGGCATGTAATGTTGGTTAGGTTTTAAGTTCTAATTAGAGTTATAAATAAAATGATATGGAATTTTTAAAATGGCCTTCTGTCTCTAAAGTCCTTAGTTTAAAATGTATGTCACCAAATATTGATAGAAACGTTCCATTCCATAAAATACCACACCTCGTGATGATCCGTTTTGGGATTTATTGCCCATAGATATTTAGTCTCTAGGCTTTCTTACTAATCACAAGCAAGATTAGCTTGGTTAGTAAGTCATTGACATGTTTTGAGCTTTGGTTCTTTCAGCTTTAAATTCAGGGGGGAAAAAAATCCTATCTTTAACCCAGAAGGTGTGGGGGGAAGTCCCTGCTAAACTGGAAAGTGACACACAAATGTGATGTGTTCTTATTGTGCCAGATAAAGAGAGAGCAGCCTTAGCAGAGGCAGAATGTGACATTGCACTTTAAATTTAGGAAACTGAGAAGAGTTGGGAAACAACAGCTCTTTTGTTGGGAAACAACAAAAGGTGAGTTGAAATCAGGTATAAAGGATTATACGAAAATCATTTGGATCTTATTCTGTAGTCAGTGGGGAGTCACCAAATATTTTGAGCAGGGAAATAACATAATTAAAACTGTGTTTAAAAAACTAATTTAGGATGAGTTGAAAAAGGAGAGATGGAAGCCAAGGTAACTATTTATTGCATAACACAGGCATGGGATAATCAGGATCTGATTTACCGCAGTGGCTGTGGAAGTGATGCAAGAATGGATAATTTAAGATTCATTTCATCAGTAGAGCTAAGCATCCCTTGCTAGCTGCTGGGCAATAGAACATAAGAGCTGGTGTGGTTTGCCTGGCCAAAGTGAGCTGATGCCATTGATCAAAAGAGGGAAGCAAGGAGAAAATATACATTCAGAACAGGATGGAATGAGTGTAGTCTTGAACATGTTGGATTGAGGTATCGATATCTGTCATAACCAGCCTTGTGCCATGCACACTGTAGATGTTCAATATATATTTGGTGAGTGTATCAGTAAAAGAAGGAAACATTACAGAGTAAGATATTCAGGGGAAGTTATGCAGAAAGGGCTAGAAAATGTTTGTCTGTCTGTCAGAGGGAAACAGGATAGCACAAGTTCACAGTCAGCACTTACACAGCACCATTGCCATCTACAAGGGAGAAGAGATGGAGTGGAAAGGGCCTAAGGACTCAACTTTGAGAAAACAAGAATACGTATTTCAGTGCTTGGCATAGGGCGGGGGATGTAGCTCAGCGGTACAGCACCTGCCTGGCAAGTGCAAGGTCCTGAGTTCAATCCCTGGTACAAAAAAAAAAAAAAAAAAAAAAACTTGGCATAAAGCAGAGTTCAATAAATAAATATTATTTGACTATATGAATGAAGAAATGAGAGCATATCAACTTTTCAAGGGTAGATGAAGAAAGACGTGAAGTCAAGAAAGCAAAAAACCTCACAATTTATAGCATTTTTAACCTTAATCATCCCATTCCTTCATCATCATACAAAATAAAAATCAAACTTTCCTTCATAACTGACACGTGATCAATTTATTTGCATTTATCACTGCCCTGTAGCTTTGTCTGCTTTCTGGAGAATTAAATAACCAAAGGACAGGCTGAAAGGAGGTAACAGAATAAATGACAATGGAAGAATACATAAACCAGATCACTAGTCATTGAATAATCATGAGTTGACTATATTTTTTAAATATAGTCATCGTTTATCATTATAGTCCAAGAGATCTTCTTCTCAGTTAATAAAAATTTCCCCTTAAAATTACTTCTAAATGTCAGATGAATATAATTCAAAGAATGAGAACATAAAATTAGTATCTGTTTTCAGAAGCACCATTAAGGCCTTTTAGAAATTTCACTGGCTTTTAGATTTTCCAATTGAAGATCCATCTCTAAGTATTTTTTTCACCTCATTATTGTGCCCTGGAAATGGACTTTGAGCATCTCTTGTCAGCTCAAAGGCCCTGATTGCCTTGAATACTATTTTCTTCACGAAGGACGAGCACACCGTTTCGTTACAGTCGTCTTCGACTGTTGAGAACTCAGGAGGCTAATCATTGCATGAGAAGAGGGGCTATCATTCAGACAGGGTCCAAGTGAAGAGGACAGGGAAACACAGGATATTTGTTGAAACTACTTAAAGATCCTATTTAAATGTATGTGTGTTTGGAAAAGATCTGAGATGGCACTTTAAAGAAGATGACTTTATCTCTTCAACATCAGTAAAATGTTTGCTTCTTAAAGTAATTTGCTATAAAAAGTAAACTCAATAAGAAGTAAAAGATGTGCTGAATGTGAGTGACCACCTTAACATAAGGAAGAGGATTTTGTCTACCTCTCTGAAATATTTGTTTCCTAAGTTAAAGACATTTACTACTTTAAAAAACTAAATTTAATGCTGTTTGTCTCATGCGGGGAGTTAGTCCCTAAGAAGAAAAAAACCGCAAGACACACACATACAAACCATATCGTCTTCCCAACCACATAAACACCATATTTAGAAATGCTAGTTTACATTAAAGTTGGATCAAAGTTGCCTGTAGACTACAAGGCAGCAGTAAATTCTAGCTCATTATATCTTTTCCACATGAATACCACAGAACTTACGTAAAAATCTTCCAAGATACTGGCAAACGTGTTCTATTTTAAAAATCTATCATAAATAATATCAGCATAAGATATCCCTAAGTATCTGTCTATATGAGTTTTTGAAAGATTGCCTTCAGGACCAAAATATGAAGTTCAAATTAGGTTGCTAAGGTGCAATTTTGTGCTGGAGCACTTGCCTAGCATGCAGGAGGCTCTGGGTTGAATGCCCAGCACCACAGAAAAGGGGACAAGATGCTATGACTAGGTAGCAAATCCTAGATAGATTTTGATCCCACTCAAGTATTTAGAATTAGGAAAAATGGAGTAAAGAAAATAATAGTGACATTCTACTCTAAATCCGTGTAATCTGCATCAAATGAATAAGCCCCAGAATTTTCAGAAAGATCCTCCTGATTTTTGCCACAGTGGTGCGGTTTTCCTCGTTTTGGTTGGCCTTGGAACCCCACATCTGAGCCTTTCGCAGGTGAGCAGAGAACTGTGCACACCATCTAGTGGCTCAGCTCAGAATTGCAGCAATGAAAGAAGCGACTTGGCACAGGCGGGAGCGGTGGACCTCTGGCAATTAACAGACTTCATTCTTCAGCATCTCTCCAAGTGCCTGGGAAACGCAGAACGTTGCCACAAATTCCAGGAGAGAAGCCCTCACAGGAAGTTAATTCGACCTAGGAAGTTAATTTCAATAGACCACGGTTAAAATCCTACTTTATTTCATTATGTATCTATAATTACTCTGCTTTAATGAGAACTTTTTACTTGCCTGCTTAGTACCAGAATTAATATTACTACTGTAACACACTGTTGTACTACAAAGTGAGCGGGTGGGGTGGAAGAGGAAATAGATTCCATCTGTGATGATATGCTAAGTGGATTGCAGTGTTAAATCAGCAGCAGCAAAGCTGTGGTTGCCAGTCTACAAACTCCAGGACGGGACGGAGCCCACACACTGCGAAAAGGAGTCTTCAAATCCATAGCCACGGGTCACATTCTCTAGTTGAATATATAATGTCATCTTCAAAGCCTGGATTCACTGCAGCAGTCTTAAATGTAATTAGTAAAAGGGCATTACTAAATTATCGATAACTTATTTGTCATGTAACTGTTAACAATGAATATTCGTATTGATATCACTCCCATCCAGGAATGTGCAAAACTGTATTTATATTTATACACATGTAAATTATATCAAAGGTAGGTTTTTTTTAAAGAAACATAATAGTCTTGATAGTCCAACTTTAAGGAATTTGTTCTAAGGCAATAATCATTCGTTTCTCAGAGATGTTCATTTCAGTGTTGTTTATAACAACAAATAACTGAAACCTGAGTATTTGACTGTTAGAGATTATTGCATAACAGTTTAGCCATAAAAAAAGCCTGCCACAATTTATAACTATTAATAAATATCTATATTTATTAAAACAAAAGTCACTATATATCCACAGGTGAAAAAATAGATTATAGAAGCATATATATCATAATCCATTGTATATATTTGTGAATATGCAAAAAAGTCTAAAAAGGAAGAAATGCCAAAGGGAAGAAGTAATTTACTTTATCAAGTGTAATAGAAGAGAAAGAGGAGTCAAGGATGACCCTCAAGGTCACATTGAGCAAGTGGGGGGACAGATTCAAGGTGGAAAGGACAGTGTGTGGAGGGGTTTCTTTGGGGACACAGTGTGTTGGAGAACCCTGTTTGATACTCATTTGGAGATGTATTGATATTTCAAAGTCATCTGTCTGGAAGATCTGCAAGGTAATGAGTATGGATGGACATGAGGGAAGATTTAAGGACAAAGCAAAGTTTACAAGTTGAGGACACAATGGGCAGCCAGCAAGGACTATGAGGGGGAACAGCTAATCAGAAAGAGAACCCAGAGAGAATGGCCTCCCAGAGTGATGCATCTGAAGGAAGGATCTAGCATATCAAGTATTTCAGATCACAGGAGATGGGTGCCGAGAAATGCCACTCAACTTAGCAACCTGGAGATTAATTTGACAACAGCTGTCTCAGTGGGTTGATGAAGCCAAAAGCTTAATTGGAAAGGGATGAAGTGAAAACAAAAGGAGAAAAAAAAAATGGGAACTTTGAGTAAACACAATTTTTTGATGATTATTTATGTCTAAAGAAAAAGAGAACTAAAATAGGTAGGAAGAAGAGAATATTGATTCAAGAAATGTCCTCTTTGTAAGGCGAGCAATATAACAGCATGCTTCTCTGCTGATAGGAGCATCTGATGAAGAGGGGAAAGTTAATGATGCAAAACATGATAAAATTGCTGGAAAAAAATATCCTTGAGTAGTTGAAAAGAAATGGGACCTAAAGCACAATACAGGGCTTGACTTTAGAAATCAGCGTCGATAGCCCACCCGTAATAACAAAAAGCAAGGCAGCGGATGTGTCCCGACACCGGTGATTTTGTAGGTATGAGACTGGAAGCGTGTGGGAGTTCTGTGCTGTGTCTATTTCTTAGTGAGACAGAAAACAAGGTTATCAGCTTAAAGTAAATCAGGGAGCAGTTGTTAGAGAGTTGAGGAGAGAGAACAAGGTGCACAGTAGCCATTTAGGACAGAAGTAAGTGGATTTTTTTTTTTTATAAAGAGCAAAGTGGTAAATATCTTAGACTTTGCAGGCATCAGATCTCTGTTGCAAATTTTCAGCACTGCTGTTGTAGCAGGAAACC
This sequence comes from Erethizon dorsatum, assembly GCA_028451465.1. Taxonomy (NCBI): domain Eukaryota; kingdom Metazoa; phylum Chordata; class Mammalia; order Rodentia; family Erethizontidae; genus Erethizon; species Erethizon dorsatum. The sequence continues at coordinate 14,618,140 of CM051838.1, forward strand.
TGCTACAGATTCCAGATAAACTGTTGGGTGTGAACTGTGTGCAAATAAAAGTTCATTTATAAAAGCAGGTGGTGGGGCCACCTGAGCCATGAACCACGGTTCATTCACATAATGATATAAGTCTTTCCCACCACATGGCTGCTGACACGGGGTTGGATATTTTGTAATACCACTATGAAGAACGTAAAGAGGGGCAAGACAGTAACTGGGAGCGCCAGTATTACAACGATAAACTATTAGAAATTATTACAAAGATAAACTATAAGAACTAAGCTGAGTCAGGAGACAGATAAGTGTATGAGGGTTATCAGATATAAGCAACAATGAAAAAGAGATGGCTTTAATGGGTTTAAGCCTTGCTGTTAGCCTTTGATCCTCAGATACTTTTCCTGAGGGAAAAAAAGGACATGATTAGTTATTTATTAAGAGTGGAAGCTAAGTAGTGATTCAGACTTTGTCAGAAAATGCACAGAGCAGTCATCACTCTGCCGAGGAGATGTTACTCTCCGTTTGTCACGTGAAGGGTGAGTCCAAATCCAGTTGGAAGTAGTGTTCAGTGGCGGTCTTCTTTACCATAACATCTGATTCCAAAATTGTTAGAATTACTCCTTTCCTCCTCCCCTTCATTACACAGAATTTTCTTGCCTCTTCTCAAATACGACATACGCTCACCATTACGTGTGAGTTAATGGTCTTTCATTTTTTTCTCTTGCCAACCCACCCTTCAATCTTCTTTGCCTATTAGTATTTACATGCAGCCATGTCTTACTTTTCCTGGGCTGACACTTGAAGATGTTGCCTGTCCTCTTCCTTCCTGTTTTGTCCCCTAGAGGTCGTTCTCTCTTGGCGGATTTCTGCACTTTAAAATGACGGCTGTTTTATTCTAGCAGAAGCATACCGGATGGTTAAAGAACGTTAGCAAGATCGAAGCAGCGGATCAACACCAGTTCACGTGGTGTGTGTGGCCACTACTTTCTCGGCGCCTTCCAGTCCTCTCTACTGAGAGTAGCCAAGCCTTTCAGATTTGGGGACCTCCTCTGCCTTTTCTCCCACTACTTTTCCATTTTAAATCCCATTGCTCTTCAAACTTCCCTTGATGCTGTAGCCCCACAAAGCTGCCTAACTGTTCCTCAGCTGCCACACCTTCGTGCTCACAGAGGCATCAACTAAATTCCCCAAACCCCTGTCTGTTTCTACCCTTCCTTCAGGGTCCAACACAAATCCACCTGTGGCTATCTTCCAAGACAACTAAAAAGATCACTCTTCTCCTGTCTTACCTTTCTCTGTACTTTGGACTTCTATCCCATCAGTAATGACAGCTGCTATGTGTTAAATTTACATGTGTGTGACAAAAAAAATTTTATATTTTCTGTTTTTATTTTTACAATTTTTATCAGTATATATTTGCCATATATAGTGCTCACATCATCATAGGAAATTTGTACCTGTATATATCTTAATTCTTCTTTTCTTCCCCATTCCCCTCCCCTCCCTTTCACCCTTCTTCCCTCCACATTTACAGAAGCTTTCTTTCCATTCTTTCCATGTTCTTTTTTTAATCCTTTTTCCCTTCCTTCTCTTTCCTCTCCCCTCTCCCTTATTCCCCCCCCCATTTGAACATGTTTTTCCTGCTTCTCAATATCTAGCCTCCTTTTTGCTCTTTATTTACTCTCATGAAAAATTTTCCTCCATTGGACGTGAGTCCCGATAGGGACTATAGTTACATTCTTTTCTGCTTTATATACAGCACATGGTATATGTTTGAGATAATTAATTTAAAAATTAAATTATATATCTTATCTTTCTTCTGTAACATGTTAGGAACTAAGCTTAAATCACTTTGAATGTCATCAACATAATTCTTGAAAATTTGGGGATCTGTGTCATGTCCCTTCATCCTACCCACATATCAGATGTAATCATCTCCTGGGAACCACACACTCATGCCCCAACATGTAATCAAAACTATTTTGTTCTATGCCAAATCCATGCCTGAAAAATTGCATACATTTATTAAGTAGTTAGTGTCTCAAGTGAAAGAATTTTGCTTGTTTGGAGATGTTTTGTCCTTTGTAAAATTAAACAGTGTAAGAACATCTGGTGGAAGAACTAGAGAAAGGGGGCAATAAAAGAACTACCTCTTATAGTTTGTCTGTAATGAGCCTTGTGCTTCATATAAGTTACCCAATTTAACTGAATTCTCAAATAGCCCTGTGAGGTAGATATTACAATCAACGTTTTACTGATGAAGAAAATCAAGATTCCTAAACTCACACAGTTAAATGATAGCATAGCTGGTCTGGGGCTGGGGATATAGCTTAGTGGTAGCCTGCATGCTTAGCATGTGTGAGGACCTGGGTTCCATCTCCACTACCAAAAAATATTCCATTTTAAAATGCAAGATGTACATAAATCTCAATTATTGACCCAAATAGTTAAAACTACCTACTTATTGAATTACCAATTAACCGAATTCCTTCCCTTTCTCTATTTGAAATTTTAAAGTTTTCATTGAAAATAACAGGATACCAATTCAATACAACTTGAACTTATTTTGTCACGAATTTAATAAATGCTTATTGGGCACCTACTAAGTACAAAGCATTTGTCTATGCTTTGGGAATTCAGTGGTGAGCAAGGCAGTCCTTTTCTTACCTGTGTAGTTAATACATAAGTATAAAAATAGTTGATACCAAAAACCTGTATAATGCTAGGCGTATCAAGTGCTATTGAGAACTCCAAAGTAGGGGCAGGGAATGAGAGTGACAGGCGAGGCTTTGTAGCTGGGATTGTTGGGGAAGTCTCTCTTTCTAGCAGAAATCGGAGTTCATTGATGGATCGAGCCACGAGACCACACAAAGGTTGCACACGCGAGGCAGAGAGCACAGAGAGCAAGGGCCTGAGACAAGAGCGTGTCTGGAGTGTTGGGGGATGGGAGGAAACCCAGCAGGGCGGGAGCACCGTCAGCCAGAGCAGAGCGGGGCTGGGAGGGTGCGTAGTAGCCCGTGGTGGGGCCCCGTGGCCTTGCAGGCAGTTCTGAAACCTTTACAATGTATTCCCCGGGTAAGGACAGGCAAGGAAAGGACTGAAGAGAAGTGACTGTCGTTGACTGATGCAGGTTTTTGTGAAGAGCAAACCAAAGGGGAAAGGAAGGAAAGCAAGGAGGCCCAAAGGTCCAAGGGCGAAGGGGACTTACTGGGCCACATAATGAGGAGGGCGGGGCAGCACTGGCTTTAGGATGACTAAGGAACAAAAATTCAGAATTTCATCAGGATTCTGTCTCTGTAGCTCTCATTTCCCCTCTCAACATGAGCTCTATCTTTGTTCAAACCTACTTTTCCTTACCACAAACAGCTCCAGGATCTGTGAAAAAAAAGAAAGGGTCTCCCTTCCGCTCTGGTATGACGGCCTCTTGGAAGAGCCTGCCCACCAGGTGTTCACCACGCCCACTGCTGTGATAGGGGTCTGGCTTCGTGCCCCAGCCAATGGGTTCTCCACTGGCAGCTAGGAGGACAGCAAGATGGAAGAAGTTTGCATTGTCTTTTACTTTTTAAAGGCAAAGCAGAGGACCCTGTGAAGGCAACAGAAGGATGTAATGACTGGGGAGAAGGGGGCGCATCCCTACCTGACTAAGCCTAGCACCAATGACTTCTCCTTTTTCTAGATTCCTTCCACACAGGCTCCTATGCTGTTGTATTGTTCCTTCCAAATAATCCCATAGATGTCAGGAGTGGTGTTGCAAATCTTCCCAGGACATGAGAAAGGCAGAAGTGTCAGTTTCTTTGGCAAATCCTCTAGCACTTCTTGTGGGACAGTGGCGGGCACTGATAGGTTCTCAGGAGAGACATGCACACTGCTTCTATCCAGGGCTCATCTGGAGCCCTGCTTTGCCAGCTAAAAGTGTTCCGTGGAAGTCCAGAAGCAGTTTTGCTAGAAATACATACATCTGTAGTGTATCCATTTCTTTTCCAACCCTGGAACAAAATAGCTGACACCCACAACTTAAGAAGGAGAGATTTGTTTTTGGCTCATAGTTCAGTCCATGGTTCGCTGGCTCCAAGGCAGAAACATCATGGCAGGCGGGCGTGGTGGAGGAAAACTGCTCAGTCCATGGCAGCTAAGAAGGAGAGAGAGCAAGAGCGCTGGAAAGAGAGAGAAAGGAGATGGGGACAAGAACACACCCTTCCCAGTCACGATCTCAGTGACACCTCCTCCAGCCACCACCTCATACTAGCACATTCAGCTGTGAACTCATCGATGGACTAATCCACTAATGAGCACAGTGCCTTCATGATTCAGTCACCGTTCGAAAGCCCCGCCTCTGAACACATGACTTTTGGTGGGCATTTTAGCTCTAAACCATAGTATGTAGTCAGTCCACTGAAAGAGCTTTGCATACAAGGCCAACAGAAAACAACTCGATGTTTGCATCTACTGATTTTTTTCAAACTCTTTCCGTTAGATGCCTTCTCTCTTCATGGACTCTGTCTCAGAAAGTTTCCATAGCAGCCCCAGTCACTAAATCAGAACTATGTCCCTCGAATACATCTGAAGTTTCTCCGTCTCTTACTGCATAGGGATCCCCACAATCACGCCCAGGTTCACAGACCCACGAGGAAGATATGTAGTCATATCCACAGCTGTGATTTATGAAAGCTGCAGGATGCAAAGCAAACTCAGCAAAGGCAAAAAGTGTATGCAACAAGTCCAGAGGAAACCCATCGAGCTTTCTAGAGCCCTGTGCCAGCAGAGGCAGACAAGATGTCCTTATTTCCTCCAGCATCAAATTGTGAACACACATGAAATGCTGTCTACTGTGGAAGCTCATGAGAGCCCCAAGCTCATTGTCTCTGTTGAGCCTGGTCAGGTGGACATCTTCTAGAACATAACCAAATTCCAGACTCCAAGAAGAAAGCCAGGTGTACAGCATAAATCATATTGTTTACACAAACAATTGGGTGCATAGAGCTATTCTTATCAGTTAAGGGAGGGAAACACTCCTGAAATTTAAATTCTCAGATGCCAGCCAAACCTAAACTTTGCAACCGGGCCTTTCTGAGGAGGAGTCTCAGGCCTGCTCTGTTAACCTGCTCCCATGTGACTGTGTGGCACAAGGGTGGGCAAGGCTGGCCTGTCCTGATGGCATCAGCCATCCTGAATAATCCAGTTCTACCAGGAATTGAGCTGGATAATGGGGAGGCAAAGAAAGAACTGATTTGCCTGGTGCTTTTAGAAGTTGGCTTTCCTGCTGATCAGGAAACAAGTGCCTTAAAGCTGACTTTGTTTTGTCATGAGCTGCCTGAATGGACTCTTTTGTGAGCCTTTTTCTGAAGACTTCTCAGTACACCATGGGCTATCGACCACATAGCTTCTGTTAGGGTGACTGTGACCTGGCAATTAATCTTCTTTTGTAGGGAAAGTCCTTCCAAGATAGGACTTTGTGGGGAAAGTCCTTTTGTAGGGAAAGTCCAAGGGAAGTTCTTCCAAGATAGCTCAGGATAAGCGAGCTTCCAGAGCACAAGCTTGGCCCACAGGAAGTTCCTGGATCCCATCACCCTACCAAACCCAGAAATGCAGGCTACTTCTCCCCTAGCTCCCTCCACTCTCCTACCATAGATGGATCCCACCAGCCTCTGGCCTTCAGACCTCTCCTGCGCCTACCAAGCTTCAAGATGCATGGACACATCTGGCCCAAAAATTCTTCTCTGCTTTGTCTTTGGGTTGGAGGATAGGAGGAATATTCTCTTTCTCTCTTGTGAATGGAAGATTTACAGCATTGCCACAGTTTCACAAAGCCACTCTTGAAGAAAAAAGAAAGAGAGAGAGAGATAAAAGGAGAAAGGGAGAAAGAGAGGTAGAGGAAGGAAGGACTGACTCACTAATTGTCTTCCATATTACTGTATATATGATCTGAATACATACCTGTGTGTGAATACACACGCACACACACACACACGCACACACACACACACACTCCAATTAGAACCAGGTTAGGGGCCATTTTTAGCAAATCCTGTATAGATAACCTGGCATATATCTTCAGATTAGCCTTATCACTAAGGTTTCCACCTAAATTCTAAAGCAGGAGAAGTGCCAAATATTCATGCATGTTCATACATATATTCATAAAAAATTACTTAATATTCAGTGGATATCTAGATTTGCCAGTAGAAAATAATGCCAAAAAAGACCAGAAATTCATCAAATTTCTCTACATGATTCTCTCTTCTGATCTGCATATTTTCACTTTTCCCAGCATTAGAGACTAGAACTTTCTCAAAAGGTAGCTACAGGTGACTCTTCATGGCTGGAACCACCATTCTGAGCTCATTGCCTAAGATCATGGACCACATTTTCATCTCCCATGTGCAGTACACGCTGTTGACTCAGTATAGCGTTGGTCTCCCAATCCAGCTGTTGACTGGACCTCACACATGCTCACACACACACACACACGCACACACGCACGCACGCACCATGGCATGGCCACCAGAGGACTGCATAAGAAAACCTTCTGAATGTTGTAGTGAAATGTTCTTTCAAATCAAATAAATGCAGTCATACCAGTATCACTCTGATTTGCATGAACAAATTGTGATGAGGAGTGATCTAAATGGAACAAAGGTATTGCTCACAGTTCCAAGGATGCTACCAACAGTTTCCAGAACAAGCAGATGGCTCTCTGTGTTGAGAGAGATTGAATTAGTGCAGAGGTTGTGACTGCCGGATTACCTAAGAAGAGAGTGGTGCAAGAAGGGCCTTAAGTGAGGAGGAGGCAAGCTGACTTAAAGCACAGTGTAGACAATAATCTGATCTTTCATTGGGTCCACTTTCCCCACATGAGTTTTCTCTGGCCTCAATAAAAGTTGATATTGTGATCATATGATCTTAATATCAGGAGATTTTAGAAATGAATCTAATGTTAATAGTTCATTTTTACAAAATCAGCTAATGAAAAGGGACTAGCCCGAGTGCTGGCACATAACAGGAGCTCAATTAATATTTGTTGAAGCAATGTTACTTTTGCTGATAATGAAAAACATCTGGAAAAAATTTTTTTCAGCCTTATGATTTAGCTTATTAACCTTATTTTATTCTCCCTGGCATTCCAGTCATTTCTTCCCTGGAACATCTATCGCTCTTCTTCTAGAGCGCTCTGTAGCCTACTTACCTTTTCTCATGTCTCCTTGCCGCACACGTTGTCAGCTCTGGAGTACCGAAATGGTGTCCAATTAATCTTTATATATTCAGAGTTTGGCACAATAATTGGAAAGTACTCAATACATATTTTTAGTAGGATAAATGAGTGAACAAGCTGATAAATGAGTAATTCTTGGTTGGACCTTTTGATATCTTATAGATTTTAATGTGAACTCTCAGCATTCCTTTTCCAATGCTGAGTATGTGTAATCTGAGTCCAAAAAATGCATTGTAAGTCCTCATTGTATGGCCCACACTCCATTCCTCTCCTCTGTCCTCAGTAATTTGAGGTAAAGAACCATTATCTAAGAGAATTTAATTATATAACAATCACTTTTGCTATCCTGTTGCCATGTTGTCTACAATAAAAATAGCCCTTACTCTTGGCCATTGTCAAGGTTTTTATCTCGAACATTTAAATCATATGTGTCACTCTACTACTTAATCCACTTAGAGGATTTACTCTTTTTGAGTATAGAACAATGAAGGTGCTATTTCCGACTCCTTTAGGAAGCTGCGATCAGCAAGACATTGTGCTGGCGTTAGGAAGGGGCGATCATCCAAGCACTAGTATATTTCTTCAGCATGCCTCTGAAGACCCCCTAAGAAATACACAGCCCTTTATAAAAAAGGAAAAAAAATAAACCGATATTTCAAAGAGACTGCAACATGAATTTTTAGAGGTTTCTTACTTTTCAGAGGTGAAAATAAAACTATATTTAAATTCTAACTAACATGTCAGGATGTACCCAAAATAAAATAGTTGGTATTATAATAAAGCCACTATATTTTAGGAACACATTGGTGAAAATAGTCTAATTAAAGGAAAAATAAGACTTCAAACATTCTGTTTCAATAGCTAATACAGAGTATATTAAGTCACCTTCGTTAATACAGTGGTTATTAACACTTTCCCAAGGTCAATATGCAGAGCTAAAACTGTAAGTCAACAAGGATTTATTAAAAACTTTTGAAACTAATTTTTGAAAACTTGGCACAGTCAAGAGCTAGGATAGTTCTTTAAAGAAATGTATTTCTAGTCCTGGAAGAGTTTATGAACCTCCTTTGCTTAAAGCTGACGTTTGTTTCCCATAAGGTGACATCTATCCTAGAAGCCATAAGGTACGGATTAAGACACAACTTCCTTCCTATATACTCTTTTCTTCCTTCACATCCTCCCTCCTTCACATTCTATGAGATCCATCATTTTTATACCTTCCAAAAAGTAATGATAGTCTAATTTCGCTGTCATTTACTTACTTATATACTAACATTTACTGATGCATTAAAATATTTCTAGTGACTGTGTAAGGCATGAAAGCCAGAGAGTTGCCAGATGGGAGCCTAGCACTGTGTGCTGGGTGCTGTGCTGAGTCTAAAGCCATAGCAATGACACGGTCTGGCCTCAGGAAGCTCATGGCTCTCCTTTGAGGGTGACAAAGATAATAATTTTAATATACTATGTCACCACTTAGCAAATGATAGAGTAAAACCATACATTTGGCCTAATTGTTGCACAGAGGAGGGGGTGATAAAGTAATCCTCACTGTCAGGAAGATTCTTCCTTAGATACAGTTTTGAACTATGAAAAAGAAAAGGCTTTCTTGCTTGTCATACCGCCTCCAAAGCCTGAGACGTGTGCACTTTTTTCTCAGCTTTATATATCTTGACCCCACTTAAATAACATTGTATCTGGTTTCTCTGAGAACCCTGGCTTACTGGGTGTAGAACAAATGGGCGGGGAAGAAGGTGTTGGCAAACTTTGGGTTAATTCAGAACCTCCACCAACTCATCACTACTTTCAGAACAACCAATTCTCTTCATGGGTTTAATTTTCCAAATTAACCATCCATAATAATCACATCTTCCCCAAACACACAAGATGTTTCCACTTATTTGTCATTTTCAGGTACAGCACAGTGCAAATAGAACAGAAAAAAAGTAGCAGAGGGGTTTCTATAGATTATTTATTCAATAGTATCCTTCCAGTGCTTGCTAGTGTGTAAGGTGTTTCACTCAATCTGTTTCTATCGCCAGAGATGCATTGGCCAAGTTACCAGGTCTTTGCAGAAAGGCTGAATGGGAGAATTAAGCTAACTAGTAAATTTTTGAACATTTATATTTTTCAATTTTTTATTATAAAATTGAGGAAATTATTTTTTTAAAATACCCTCCAGGATCCCATGGCAAGGTATATTCATTCAACATTATTAAAGCGAGGCATCTTTCTTTCAGGTTATATTTGTTTTCAACAGCATGTAATTGGTATTTGAATTTGCTTCATTGAGTAAATATTTCACAAATATATATGCTAGCAATGTTGTGCTTCCAAAATATCATTTATTTTTTCTGTTTAGATAACTCCCTAGAAAAGAATACCTTAAAAACAAAAATCATGCCATTATATAAAAAATAAATTACATCAGGAAATCAAAGCCAATCAAAAAGTGTATAGAATACAAATGGATTTTAAATGTATGAAAAGATGCTCAGTCTCTACCTTCATATACAAATGCAGATTTAAATTTTAACTAGACATCAAATGTTTATCTGCCATACTGGCAAAGATATAGATATAAAAATGAGGTACAACATGACCAGGTCCATCGAAATGTAAAATTCATCCATTCTTTGACCTAGAAATTTTATTTTGAGCAATTCATCTACAGATAAACTGCTGTGTGTGTGTCTAGTGTGTCCAGTGTAGCGCTGTTTGTGATAGCAGCAGCCTCAGTGCACATTCTTTCTCTCCATCACTAGTGACCTCTCCTGCTCCAGCCTCCATCCTCTCTCAGCCAGACCATGGAAGGTTTCTCTCTTCTACTCCTTCAACATCAACAGCAGCCAAAGTGATGTTTTTAAAGTCTAAGTCAGATTTGTCACCCTGCTGCTTATACTCCTCCAGTGTCTTTCTAGCACACTTAAAATAAAATCTATACCACTCTGGCTCATAAAGACCTCCATGCCTCTGTCTGCCTCCGGACCTCCTCCCCTGTATGTCTGGCCCGTGGGGCTCCTCACACATGGGCTTTACCTGGACTTCACAGGCACAGCCAACTCATTCCCACTTCTGGACATCTGCACGGGTTCTCCCCACACCTCCTGCCCCCTTTTGTAAAAGATGGCTTCGTCACACCCTTCAAACTACCTGAAACATCTCTCCCCAACAAGACCACCCCTGACCACTCCAACCAGAGCCGTAACTAAGCGCTCACTCTCTAGCCCATTGTCCCATTTATTTCTCTGTGCACTGTCTGTGTTCCCCTTTGTTTATGCTCTGTTTATGGTCTTCTTTCTCTTTCTTTGTACTTTCTAAGGATAATAAGCTCTATAAGAATAGGGATAATGTCTGCTTCATTCACAGCAACCAGAAAAGTGTCTATACATGATGAATGCTTAGTGTTTGTTGAATTAATTAATAAATGGCCATCAGAAAGGAACAAAATAAATTATAGGCCACACATCAAATGGAACATTGTTCAGCCATTTAAAATAATGCCATGGAAGACAGTCCCGACGTTGTCTTCTGCCCACTCCCTCCAATATCTCACCTAGGTGCCCTTGATGTCCCTCCCAGGCCCCACCTCCGACCCCTCGGTTCCCTGCCTCCCTGCTGCTCTGAGGACATCGCAAGCCCAGGCCTCAAGGCCTTCGCACTTGTTATTCCTGCATGGCTGCCTCACTCACTTCACTCACAAGTTGTCTACTCAGAAAGGCTTTCCCCGCCACTGTCAGAACTCCCCGCCCCATCACTCCCTCTCTCGGACGCTGACTTACTTGTCTGCGTCGCCTGTGTCATCTAACCCCGAAGGCCCTGTTCGTGTGTGCACTTGTTTGCGGTGTGCATCCTCCGCCCGCTGGCTCCTGGCTGCTGCTCCTCAGGATCTCCCAACAGGAGCAGCAGTGTCTGGCATGGAGCAGCCGCAGAACCAACATGGGATTAGTGGGAAATAAAGGAGCATATCATCCCAAAAGAGTATGATACTAAAGAGTGAGTCCACGGTATAGTGTTGCTATTGTGTTACACAAAAAGAGTTCCCATAAATAATCTCTGTGGAAGGGAAACCAAGGGCCGCAGTAGCAGTGATGGCCCCGTGGTAGAAAACAGAACTGCCAGGGTTCAGAGAGGGGAGGCAAATTTACTGCAACTGTAGATCCTTTAAAAAAAAAAAAAAAAAAGGTTGTATTTTTGCCGTGATATTTAATTACTTTTTCGAAAATATTAACAAACGTCATTTTGGACAGTTTTGCAAGTTTGTGTGTATGAGGCCCAAAAGAACTCAAGGCCCTTATAACTGTTACCCCTAAAGGATAAGCATTCAATACCATTTAATTAGCCATCCTAACCTCTTGCTATGGCCCTACTCAGTCTCTCCTTCGGACATTTATGAAAATTTATGGGTTGCGAAGAATACTTATACCTTCCTCTGTAAGAGGCTTATATTCCTTAGCTAGAACATGGGAGGAGACAAAGTAGTATGCGTCTCCAGTAAAACAGAATAAGGCCTTCATAAATACAGACAAGGCCCCTGGACTTTTCCTGTGCCGGGAAAAGGGCCTCTGTGCCTACTGTAACCATGAATCCACTTCCAGGGTTGAAATAGGCACTCGTTGTTTAAAAATAATAATAATAACTGTGCAGATGGACTTCTCCCACCCTTAACTGGCGGATTTGCTCAGTGTGTTCCTGACCTCATCAGACAAATGTACTCCATTTTAAGAAAACCGACTATTTGAATGCCTAGATGTACAGAAAAAAAAAAATGTAAAGAAGTGCCTACTTGCTTTATTTTAAGGATTCCATTAAATATCCAACTAATAAATACAGTTAAAATATGATTCAGTATAAAAAATTATATACAAATTTCAGGAACATCATCACTGAACACTCAGGTACTCAGTAATTGCTTGCTGGTTGGGTGAACATACCTATTGAAAATCAGTAGAGTGAAATGGATAAGAGTGTGGGTTGGGGTCCGGATATGCCTGTGTTTGGATTCGATCCCTGCCATTCATTAACTGTGTATGACCTTCAACAAGTGACTTAGCCTCTCAAGGCCTCAGTATTTCTTATAGAAATAAAATGAATGAGTAATGTCTGCTTCATAGTTAATTGTATTAAATGAAAGATGTAAATAAATATACATAGGATTAGTATAGGTTATCATATATCACATTTTATTATGTATTATAAGGTCACGAATTATTCCATTCACTTAATTTCTGCTTGCCTGAAAGGAAGCAAAAGAGTAGCAAGAATTAAACAAAAGTGATATTATATTTGCAGAGATATAACTCAGGTAATTATGAAATATAATTACGTATTTAATTTTCATGTATATGGGACATAGTAAATGATAGTTATTATTGTGAAAAGCAACAGATAATACTCCTGAAGGTTTGATCTCCACTTTCATACCCATGAAGAATAATTTTGTGTATAACACTCCAAGACATTTTATTGCACCAGTACAGGGAGGGATAAAAGATATTGTGTGACTGAGATTTTTATGGCCTTAGAATTATGGGAAAACAATGAACAGGTATAGAAGTTAATTGTAGCAGAGATCAGCTTGTACCAGTTGCTAACATCTATTTCACGTGTGATGATTACTCATTCAGCAGAGTAAATGCTGTGACTGATCTTCCCCAAGTTTATTATTTTATAGCATTACCTGCTTCCTACTTTCTTAATTTAAAATATTAAATGTAAATGTTTCGTGTAATTTCCAGACTAGAACAGAATATCAGGTGTTTGGAGTAAAAAGGCAAAATGGTACAAACTGCTTCAAATTTAGAGAGTAAATGAAGGTGCTCTCTCAGAAGAACAAATCTACCTTCTTTTTTTATTTTCTGGGGTTTTCTTTCCTCTCTCTTTCCTTCTAGCTCTACTAGTTTGCTTAATAAAGTTGAGAATTCTCACAAAGGGCTTTATAAACATGTGTTATTAGATTTTAAATCTGCTTTGAAAGTGCCTCTCTCCTACTCCCTTTGAGTAAAGTGACCTTTTTAAATGGAGGGAAGTGGCTTTAGATGACAGTCATGATAAATGCGGTCATGTTCACTCAATAAAATAAGGCCCAGTGCATTTGAGGATAAATCAGTGAAATGTACAGCCCCACCTGTCTGTCTCCATCATTCATTTCCACTGTCACTTTCACAGTGGCTGATGGATCACAGTTGCTGTAAAATTAGACAGCCTTTAATCTCATTTCATCCTGATTAGCTTCTCTTTCCCCTTTCCCTCTAACTCACTGACTGACACGCTAAAAACTCACACAGGGCTGTATATGCACATGGCGTGCAAACCTCCTCCGCTACCTGCTGGGAGGGCAAGGCAGGTGCCCATCTCTGGAGAAATCTGGAAAGAAGCAGGGATGTAGCTGGTGTTATTCAGAAGAGAATCACAAATGCAGCACCCAGTGCCATTTTAAACACATTGTGTGCTTTTCCTCATTGCCCTATTTATTTTGTTTTCCCTTGGGTTTAATCAGAAATCAAAGAAATTAGGTCTTTTGCAGAATTCAAACATTGATTGAGTAATAGACATTAATTGATTAATTTTTTTTCTAATAAATTTGGGGGCATTTTACACTCAAAATAATTTCAAAGACTTAGTTGTGTATGTTTATAGCCTCATACTTCATGGTACTAATTCTGAAAATAATTCAGGAATGAGATATTAAAATGCTCAACCAAGAAATATAACATATGCTATTTTAAAATAAGAGTAAAAATATGTGGATTAAGAGAATGCTTTTCAGTAGTCTTTATATAAGGACTTCAAAAACCTTCTTTTCTCTTATTTTGAAGAGTTTAGTAGTAAGCTTAGTGCAATAGTTTCATTTATTTGCATAAAGCATAACAATAGAGGTAATCAAATGAGAAAGAGGCTTAAAAATAAATCATGTATTATTTCTTTCACTTAATTTCTGCTTGCCTGAATAGAAACAAATGAATGGTAGGAACAAAACATAAGTGTTGTTATGGTTTCAGATATTGGGCTTTATTATGAAGCTGGACTTATGGTTAAAGAGAAGAAAATACAAGTTTTCATTATTTTAAAAGATTTGGACATTGGGCTAACCAAAAGTTTAAAATAAGTACATGAGGAGTGGAGGTGACAGAGTAAGTTGGCTGTGGTTGGTGGTCTCTCTTCCTGCACTATGTCCCATATGAGTTGATACATATGGATCGCAAGTAACATCATATAAGTTTACACCAGCCAGAGGTCATTATGATGAACTGTCATGGCATAGGCTATTCACAATATACTAAAGGGGCAGACTGGTTTTGTTTTTGGAAACTAGCAGAATAGTTCAAGGTATGAGTTAATTTTTTTAAAACGTTAAAGCATATTCAGCCTTAGTTGCTTAAGGAACTCAGCGTACACTGTGCTCCAGTGAATTTTGAGTGGTGAAACCGACAGGATCTATAGAGTTGAAAGTATTTCCTAAAGAGATAAACTGAGGACTGAGGGGCTGAGGACATTCCTGAGATGATTCTCTAAATTCATGGATCTAAATCATGGACCACACAAACCCAATTTCTACAGCACCCTCAAAAATTGGGTTTGCGTTCCAATCAATACCTCCTCCCTTGTGGACATAACTTCAAAAACAATGAGTATTTGCAATAAAAATGAACTAACTCCTGGAGTTCTTCTCTGGTAAGAAGTTTAAATGGTCTGATTTGCTCTTTCGGAACTGTTTGCTGAGTTACCATTCTCAAAGCTATGCCAGTTTATTTCTATACCTTAGCCAGTATAAGTGCTTTCTGAGAAAAATAAAAACAAAATGAAATGAAAGTATATATCACCCAAAATAATGTCAGGTGTGACATAGGTTTTCTCCCTCTCTCTCTCTCTCTGTCTCTCTCCTATCGCTCTCTTTTTCTATCTCTTTCTGCATTGGAAAAAAGCAGAGTAAGAGTTGGCCCGGACTCATATTGATTTCCCACGGCACTGGTTTCTTAAGTGCTCTGTTGATCTGTGTCAAGCAATAAGTTCCCTGCCTGAACATGCACATCACCTCCCCATTTGTCCTCACATAGATTTAAGGTGCCCATATGATGAGCTGAACAAGGACATCATTTTTCCTACTGGTGTCACTGGGCCCAAACCACTGCATGTGCTAGGATAACTAACGCTGCATACATTTACCCTTTGAGCCTATAATAGCAGCAACAAGCACTGCACATCACAAAAGCTAACAGGGTGCTGCCCATTGTGACACCCCAAAGGAGACGCAGATGAGAGCAAACACAGAGAAACCTGGCTTTAGTGGATTTGAGAATAATACCCCCTCCTCAAAGCCACTGCCTTTGTGCAGGGAAAAGGGAGAGGTAAAGAGAGTGGATATTTGTGATGTTCCTGACAGTTTTCATCTTTGTTACAGAAGGGCTCCTATGCAGATAGATAGAAAATGTGTGATTGTGCTGCTAATGACATTGTACAGGAAATTAAGCATATACATTTGGAGAAGGCATTAAATCAGCAGGACCTTAATTTAAAAACTTAAAGCTGTATGGAAATGTAGCTTGCTCATTGCTGTGGAATAGAAAGCTACCAAGCACCCTGAGTCTGTTTATGGAAAGACTGCCAGCAAACTAAGTTTGGGCAGAACATCTTAATGGCTCCAAGTATATTCAGGATTTCTTCTTCCGAGAAGTAACTGCCAGCCCTGGCCATTTGGGAGTGTCAGTCATTGTTTTACAATGCCATCCCCATCATCAGGCAGGTGAAGAGGACTTAAGAATCAAAAGCAACATGACAGGTTGTTCTTGACTAATCTGTGGAATAAGATTATGTAAAATTAATCAGAAGGGGCTGGGTTAGAAACCAGTGGGAACCCTTCACTGAGCATGTGTGTGGGAATCGCCAGATCGGTGCATGGCTGCTCTGCTGCCTCTGCCATCTTCTTCCTGCTGTTGGAGGCTCACATTTTTTACACTGTGGTGAAGCGAATAGCTGCTGAGCCAAGGTATCAACTCTTAAGATGGAAAAGTTTACGAGTCTTTTTTTTCTTAATTCCAGTTATGCCATACAACAGTGCTCACCACTGTGTTGTGGAAGTAGAAAATTTCTTGTTCGTGCTGGGCGGAGAGGACCAATGGAATCCGAATGGTAACTATTAAACAACTTTAATTGTAGATGCTTACATTAGTCAGCTTCACATTACTACAATGAAATACCCAAGGCAAACAGCCTTAAAGAGAAAAGGCTTATATAGCTCACAGTTTTGGAGGTCCTGAGGCATGGCATCTGCATGGCTTAGTTATGGTGAGGGCAGCAGATGGTGGCACATCTTGGCAAGAGTAGTGAGAGTACAAAAACAGTCACATCACAAGTGGGGGCAGAGAGAGAGAAGGCGGGCAGGGTCCCACAATCCCTTCTGGGTACATGGCTCCAATGAACCAAGGACCTCCCCCAAAGCCCCCAACTCATGAATGTTCCACCACCTCCCCATAGCACCATCCTGAGAACCAAGCCTTCAACATAGGTGCCATTGGCAGACACTCGCCAAACCACAGCAGCACTCGTCAAGTATGAGTCAGTCCATTTTGGAATTAGTGTGGAAACTATCTGTGTGTGATAGGGACAAATGAAGTAGTCAAGAAACTGGGCTGACAGTGGGATGGAAGGTCAATCACAGAGCTAACTGAAGACACTGAGCAGTCACTCATCCACTCTCCGGGGATTTAGCTTCGCAGTGATGCCCAGCTCCTCTCCCTAGGCCTCCCCTGAGGAAAACCACAGCATCAGTACAAACTCCCCAGAGGAAGGTAGCAAGCTGCAGCTGTTAAGAATCCTCACCACCTTCTCCACCACTTTCTTCCTACTTTATGAGTATGATAATGTGGTCGCAATCAGTAAGCACTTCTCTAGTCATGCTATGTGTATATCTAGCTGAAGTTATTTCACAGCAGGTCTGACTGAAGCGCCATCTTAGTCATGGTACCTTCTGCAAGTGCTTCATCCGTAGATCACCCCCATCCTCCCATGGGCGTGGTTTCATAAATGCACTGCACAGAGAAAGTAAACCTGTTAACACACTTCCCAAGCCAAACACAAGGAGAACACTGCCTTACAGAATATGCAAAATTATCAAGATATTTTTGGAAAGCTTGCATGTGAAGGAGGAGTTGCAGTTGTAGCTTTCTGTGTAACAGAGATAATTATGACTGAGAAATCATAAAACAGCTTGCAGGTACACATTTTTACTTTAAAACCCCAGAACATCCAGCTGAAATTACATATACTGCATATATTTTATTGCGAGTGCTCTCTTTCAGCATCTGCACCAAGGCATACTATAGAAAAATGGTCACATCTGTTCACTTTAGAGAATCTTAAAGGAAAATAATCCAGGCCACCTACATTTCTTTTAAGAAAGGCGAGGGGGTGGTGTTATTCCTTTGCAAGCTGTAGCTTTGTTGTGTCTTATCTCCCAGTGTCGGGAAAGAGATAGTTCCTGGGGTTTTGTGAGAAACAGACACGAAACAGGAGCAAGAATGATACTTAACATCTCGCCTCTAGCTTACTTTTGTAAGCCCAGATTTGATGTGTTACCAGAAGACCTTGACTTACACACAATCCACTGTAAACTCCCCGCTTACTGTTCCATTTGTCCTTCCCCGGCAGGGACTGGGACTGCACACAGTGTGCTGCCCAGTCATAGGGTTTATTTAAGCAAAAAATCTGCAGAACCTTCTCTCAGAAGGCCTTCTGAATGCTAAAACATAACAAGAAAAGGCTGGGAAGTCCTAACTCTGACCGCAGTGCTCTCAGCCTACCCCTCCTCCTAAGT
The DNA here is from genome assembly GCA_028451465.1 of Erethizon dorsatum. Lineage (NCBI taxonomy): Eukaryota > Metazoa > Chordata > Mammalia > Rodentia > Erethizontidae > Erethizon > Erethizon dorsatum. The sequence goes on from CM051838.1 coordinate 14,636,148, forward strand.
GGGCTGGGCCTCTGCTAAAATAACCAGTCTTGGTCCAACAACTCAATTTTTCAAAAACGCTGTGAACCACCCACTCCTACAAATCTTACCTTAATCAGTGACTCAGAAAAACCTGCTCCCCATGATTAGGCAAAAGAAAAAAATGATGTGTACCTGCTTGCTTTTCAACTTCAGATCAAAAACACATCTGAGAGAGCTGGGTGGGAGATAGGGCAGAGCTTAAAGAACATATTCTTCCTCTAGTTTAGAGGATCAAGATTTTTATCACGGAGCTAATGCGAACTCCTCGTAAAACTCTACCATTGGACTACGCTGATTTTCCTCCACTCACCCAGGAGAGAAGAAGCAATTGGGTTTGAAGCCCTGCATGACTCTGCTAAGAGAAAAGACTCGTGAAGACCCACATCTGCCCTAACCGTAGGGATGTGATTCACTGTCAGCACTCAGTGCGCTCCGTGTGCAGACGCGTGTGACAAATTCTTGTCAAACCGAAGTGCTGAGGCACTGTGTGCTTTTAAGATGATCACTAACGCCAATCATGTGACTGGCTATGCCTCTGCTCTTTGCTTTTGCCACTAGAAAGGCCAGAGTTAAATTTTATCAAAGCTTTCATTTTAATTTTATTTTCAGTCTCAATAGAGATGATGGCTCTCTCTTTTTTTAAGATCCCTTTTTGAATTTTGGAAGTGTCCACATGGAAAGCTGAGTCATTCCGGCCCTAACTTATTTGCCACATGATGTCATTTAGCATAGATCTGGGCCCTTTGCCCAGATGAACCACTGATGTGGCTCTCCTAAGTAGAAAAGATTGGCTGTCCCTGAGGCAAGTAGGTTGGCCTTTTGTGCCCCATGTCAATCAGGCAGTCATTAGCTGACACCTTCCCCAGGAGGAGGATGGGGTGGATGGAAGGTGAGGTGGCCTGTTCAGCTGAAGGAGTAGCCATGACCAGGAGCAGCCAACACTACAGCTAGGGAATGCACGCACCTGTTTTGTAAAGAGATCTGGACTAAATACCAAGAGAATCTACCACAGTCCCATAAATGTTTTCCATAGGTCTTCATATTCCATCCATCTGGTCAACCACAGTAGACTTCTTTAGTATTATTGGCAGTATTTATTTAGTGTTCATTATTTAGCCAGAAACTTTGCTAAGTACTTGCCTGTATCATTTCACTTAATCCTTACAACTGTGTGGTGAGCCATGTTCTGTGATAGCTTACATGAGAGACTAAGCCTAAAAAGGTTAAGCAACTAATCAGGACCTTCAGCTTATAAGAAGCTGAACTGATTCCAGTGTAGGTCTGTGTGACTCCACAGCCTCAGTCTTCAACTATATCACATCGCTAGTCCATCCATCTGGTCAACCATAGCGGAAGCAATCACATATTTGCCATTGATTTAATGAAATTAAATCAGGGTACCACAATGAAAGTGGCTACCACTCAGAAAGAATTCTTTGTCATTCCACATTTAGAAATCCATGAAAGGACTCAGCCATTATATGAGATGTTCATATAATACTTCATGAAGTTAATACCAAAAAGTACAAAAAATAACAATCCTATCATAGCATGCTTTAATATTATTGTTCACAGGGAGAAAAAATTTCAAATCCATGTGTTCAAGCATTATGCATATGTCAGTTCCAAAGATGAAATATTAAGTTAAATCTTGGTTCTTATTAAAATAGTGCCTGGGCCGGTGAGATGGCTCAGTGGCATAAGCGCCTGCCTTGCAAGCGCGAGGGCCCGAGTTCGACTCCCGGATCCCACCTACAGAAAAGGGGCCGGTGATATCGCTCAGTGGCACGGGCACCTGTTGGCGCGTGAGGTCCTGAGGTCGACCCCCCGGTACCCACAAAAAAAAAAAAAATGGTGCCTGAAATGTGTGTCTGTGAATGAAATACAAAATTATAAGTTTCAATACATGCTCATAAAACACAAATATGTGCCATCAAACAAATTTGTAATTTTATTTATTGACAATTTTGATTGCCAGACCAAAATTTAAAGTCAGAAAACATATTAGTTACCGGAAATATAAGCAGATACATGTAGAAATTTTCCTACTCAAGTGCATTATAAATATCAATTCCATGTCATTACTGACAAGAATGTATTATAATATTCTAATAAATATGCAAATATTCTGTCAGTGCCCCACCTACAGAAAGCCAATTTACATTTGTCACTTACTAGTGACTGACTCCCCAAACAACTGCTGATGAGCGACTTCTTTCCTTCCCACTTCTTTCCCCTCTATCACTGGTGGGAAATTACTGCTCCTGACTCAGGTACCACATCACTCAAGAGCTAGTCAACAGTGGTTCTGGAGACACGACATCAGAAGTAGAGAAAAAGTCAGAAAGAAAATGCAAAGGATAAGAAGAAATAGAATGTGTGAAAGATAATCCAAAATTCTGCTGCAAATCCCACCACCCTCAATCTGCTGGGAGAGTCTCAATAGTTGACATGGGGAAGGAGGGAATAACCCATTTCATCTCACTTTCCTCGTTCCACTACACTCACTCTTTCTAAGGTTCATTATCCTCTCTGCTCCTGCTTTACCCCCTCCAGAATGCTGGTCCCCCATCCCTGTCTCTCTTTCTCACTCCTGGCCCTGCCTCTGGAAGCCATTTCTTCATTTCACATCCGTATCACACCAGGCTGTGCAAGCCTTTTCTCTGATCCAAGGCCATTAGCGTTATATCTGCAAGTAAACACTGTGAGTTTCTACCACTGCTGCTTAGCACAAGAAAGCATTCTCTGCCCCATTACTGATAGGAGGCATATGTCCTCTTTCATATGGAAATTCCAAACCAGAATTCATAAAGAAACATTCTTATCATGGAGAATACATTCTACATGCCTATAAACATGACTAATCTTCAGATGCATTTGGGAATTCATCTTGGAACTTGCCTATCAAGAACGATATTTTTCCTACAAGGGAAATGATTACAAATTCCATAAAAATTCACTCTTAATCCAACTCTAGACATAACTACTCCCTGACGTGGAGCCTCCTTATGTGAAACCCAAGCCTTCTGGGTCATTCGTGCCTCCTGGTACTTTTATCTCTTCCTGTGCATTCCCAGAAAAAAACTTACTTTAACATGCAACCTGACCATCCCACCCTCCCATATGACCTCTAGAACTCCTGATCTCCCATCAGCAGAATCCCTAGAATCCTTAATCTCTCCTCTGAATGGTTTAATGAATTTCCTTTCTACTCAAAGCCATGTTATTTTCTGAGCTTTCCCAGCCACCCTTCTAAAAGGGGCTGTTTTCTCTTCTCTCCTTTCCCCACATACTTCATGTTGTTGAATACTGGTAGCTTTTCTCCTTCCTCTTCATTAATACTCCCACAGGCTTAAAATCCCAGGAACTTTAGAAGATATTTTCAGATTATGCCACCTTCTGCCTTTTAGGTGACAGCCAGTCAGTTTTCCTGGTAATGGCACCTCCTTCACTTGACCACCATTTCACTATCCACCGCCCTCTCATGTCCTCACCACCATCCTCGCTGAGCTTAGACTCTATGACCACTGTCCTATCGTCACTCTAGTGTGCACACCTGCAGCCCCCTCTCTCTCTCTTTCTCTCTCTCCCTCCTCCTTCCTCTATACTTGCCTGGCAATGCTGGTCCTGGATAAATACAACTCTCTTCCACTTTTCCCTTGCTTCTGAGCATGTAAACTTGGAGAAAACCAGACAGCCACTGCTAACTACTAGTCAAACCCACTAAATTGCCATGGTCAGTGCACTAGGCCACCTTCCAACATAACTATTTCACTTTATCTGCTTCTCCTCAAATACCTCCTTCTCCAAAATCCCTGCTGTAATTCTCAGTTGATATTCTTGCTTCTTAGTGAAGTGAAAACAGAAGCAATCAAAGGCTGCATCTCGCTGTCATCAAATCTATTCACTTACTTTCACTGCTGCTCTATATTCCTTTTCCTCCAATCTAAGGTCTGCTCTTCACTCCTCCATGCCTGCTCAAACACTTTTCAGTATTTATGGATTTAAGCCTTTCCTCCATGCTACATTTTCTGGCTATAATCTTCTTTTGATTGCAAAAGTCCTAAGAAGCATTTCCTATCCTCTTACTTCTGTTTTCTTAGATCTTAGTCTCTCCTGAGTAGCCCCCACTCAGGCATTCATCCCTACCAGTTCACTGACAAGACATTTGTCATGGTCATCGGTGCCCTTCAGGTTGCCAGATCCTATGGTGAAGTCTCAGTTGCTCACCCCTTCTTCTTCTGACCTGGCTTTTAAAATACCATGCTTTTCTGAAAACTCCTTCCCTTTGCTGGCTTTTCATCTTCGACCCCAGGAGTCATTCTCAAGACCCACTATCTTCTAATTCCATACCCTCTCCTTAAACTGCTTTTATCAAGTCACATGGATTTAAATAATAGCTCTGAACTAATGACTCCAAAATTTGCACCTGTAGCCTCATTTAGCTAGTAACCTACCGGATGCTTCCTATTTGAGATTCCATAGGTCTCTCGAAGTTAAGTATGAAACAGCTCATAACTTCTCCCCACCCCAGCTCCTAGCCTATACTGACTTGATCTTCCCCACCCCATAAACAGCATGACCTTCTCTCTGATTACTTGGGCTAAACGACTGGAAGCCATCCTTAATGGCTCACTTTTTTTCATGTCAATATCCAGTCCCTGCTTGGCTGTGCAGGGCATTTCATTTGTGACCATATCTGACCACCTCCAACTTCACTCAAGCCATCATCAGCCTAACAGTCCCTCCACTTCCACAGTGGCCCTTCTATAGACTATTCTTCACATATCAGCCAGAGTGGTAACCGAGACATGTTCCTCAGTTGCTTAAAACCCTCCAGTGGCTGCCTATTGTGCTTATAACAAAATATAAAATCCTACATCAGTCCACAAGGCACACTGTGTTCTGAACTATGACAGCTCTCTACCCAGTCACCGCAGTGTTGCTATTTCGGAACTCATCCCCAACCAAGGGATCTTATACTTACTCGCCCCACTTCCTGCGAGGCCCATTCTGCAGACATGGGCATAGCTTCCAGCAGACGTCTCTAAGCGGGTGACTGACTACTCCAGCTGGCCTCCTCTCTGCCACTCCTGGCTTTACTGCTCTCTACTTAGCATTATATTACATGTTTGTTTTACTTTTTACAGTGACAGGGATCTTGTCTTTCTTATACACAAGTACATTTCCAGAATCTAAATAGATAACACATAATAGGTGCTCAATATGTATTTGTGCAATTGATAACTGGGTTTCCTGAGAGCACATGCCTTCACACACAGGCACACGCACACACACACGAACGCACCCTATCTATTTACTCCTGCGGTGAAGTCTGCTGCCCACGTCTCAATGTTTAGTCACGTCTGTGAACAAAGGGAGCCTTTCAGAGTCAAGGCCTCGAGGGCCTGCCGTGATTACCATCTCAGGTGCCACATGGAAAACATAACGCACTCTTTTACTTCCCTTTCTTGCTTTGATATCAATGTACGTGCAAAAGAAGATTCATGTTAATACCTTGGAGCCCTTATTGTGCTCTGAGCTCACCAGAGGGGAGAAGCTGGTTAAGCAGCTCGGAAGGCGCATGCTTCCCATTTCAGCCAATGTGCTTGTGCAGATATCACAGCAACCGTTTGTCCCCCAAACACACACACAGAACTTACACGACATGCACGACACAAGGCTGATTTCCCAGCTCAGACTGCCACCGTAGGTATTGCCGTTATTTCTGGGAGGAGACAAAAGACTCTGCCACACTTGGGTTCCTGCGTCAGTAAACGTAGTTCTAAGAATGGGGAGTTAGGCATGTGTGCGGGCGAGGAGCTTGTGGGAAATCTGTGCACTTTCTATTTTGCTGTGAACATTACTTCTCTTTTTTAAAAAAGTCTTTAAAATGTTTTACTCAGGAAAAGAAGAGTATACAAGTTTTTTTAAAGAGTCTAACCAGAGACAGTGTACAAAACAGTCTCTAGAACTGATATTTATAGGCAACAACTCCTTTTTAAAACATAAAAACACCAAAACACAGAAATTTTTACCCCAACGCTGTGATAAAAACCAGTTTAGGTAAACATACATGCTTATAGTTTGGTTGATTTACTTTTACCTAACTCATTCCAAAAGCAGTAAAGTAAAAAAGGGGGAAACATTCAAAGAGGTATATTTATTCTTCTGATCAATTGCTTTTCATGCTATGTTTGTTAATCCTTCTATCTAATTCATCTGCTTGTTAAACCTGAGAACAGAAAGATCAAGAAAAAAGACAGAAAGAGAAGAAGAAAGAAAGGAAGGAAGAAAGACAGCTAACAGTGAAAATAAACAAAGGAATATGAGTTTCAAATGTCTCAAATGTATTTTTACAGGAAAACATAGTACAAATTTTGTCAGTCGATATGATCCCCGATTTAATAGCTGGATTCAACTTCCTCCTATGCAAGAAAGGTAAGTGTTTATTTCTTGTGTGTGAAAGATTTGGGACTGCTTTACCGAAAGCATTAGATGGTTTTACCTGGTAAAGAATGCTAAACAGGGCCGGTGAGATGGCTCAGCGGCGTAAGCGCCTGCCTGGAAAGCGCAAGGGCCTGAGTTCGACTCCCGGAACCCACATATGAAAAAAGGGCCGGTGATATTGCTCAGCGGCACAGGAGCCTGCTGGCGTGCGAGGTCCTGAGGTCAACCCCCGGTACCCACAAAAAAAAAAAAAAAGAATGCTAAACAGAATCAATGAAAGACAGGAGAAGCAGAATACAAAACTTGGCCCCGTCAATTTAGGTTACCTGCCTTCTTAACTCAATAGAGAAAAATAATTTAATAGGTCAATTATTTGTCCTAATGTCAAAAGGAAAAAACTTGTATGACTTGTGTTCTTTGACTGCAGTGATTTGCATTTTAGAGACAGTGCTATAATTTTACTGGCTGTACTTCTCAGTGATAAAATATTGAAATCCTAAAACGAAAATAGCAAGAGATTATCAAAATATATGGTGAATGTTTAAGTGGGAAAAAAGTATTGCAGTAAAAAGCACATTGGCATTAACCCACCTTGAAATACTCCCCCGCATATATCCCATCATTCTTGCCACTTTCTGAAGCAGTTCTAGAAGTGCTCTTCATGAGTGTTTTCACAAGGCACAATCAAAAAAATACAGTGAATGCAGTTGCCAAGTGTTATCCAATAGAAAGTCTCCTAAAAACATTACAGTGTGTCCTCTTCCACCTTCTTAACCAGATCTGGCATGGTGTAACTTCAGGCTCTTCCCCAAAGTCGAAATGACCATGAAAAGTAAACATTTTGAAGCAATTCAACACATCCAGGTAACCAAGACAGTGCAACTAAACACATGAAACACTCAGGAAAAAGGAATTCTGGAACTACTTCAGAGAGCAGCAAAAATGATAGGATAACATTGTTTGATGTAAGGGGAGTATTTTGAGGGGGATTAATGTCAATGTGTCTTTTACTATAATATTTTTTTAATTTAAAAATTCACTGTATTTTTGATAACACCTCGTAAAACACCATTCTCACAAAGATAGGCATTTCAATGCAGAAATTTCAAATTATTTAATGTTACATTTAATATTCAGTGGTAAAGTTGGAAATGTTAACTATTTATTTAAATTTAATATTTCAATAGTAAATTCTTTTTTTTTTGTGGGTACCGGGGGTCGACCTCAGGACCTCGCGCGCCAGCAGGCTCCCATACCGCTGAGCCATCTCACCGGCCCTTAATAGTAAATTCTAAGGCTCATTAACTGCTCGTTCACATTTGCTTCACCAGATGTCTTCATGAGTACGTCATTGATTGACTTTAAACAAAATAGTCTTTCAAAGTATCATTTCATTTTTTGTGTATGGAATATCTATCTCACCGAAGTCTCCTCACTACCAGAGGATAAGATGGCTACTATAGTTATACATGCTTTGTTTCTCCTTGCTGTTACTCAGGCATGAAGCCATGTCTCTATATGCGTGTGCAAATTAGCATAATAGAGTTTCAACACTTGATTCTACTCAAATAATATCAGGACATCTTTTTAAGCAAATTCTCCAATGTAGTAGTGGTGATCCACTGTTTCTTCTTCTCCACCAAGTCATTTAAGAAGTAAACAGCAGTACTCTTTCTCTTTCCTCTTTCTGGTTTGAACCTTCTTCTTTACATCTCTCTTAACATACAAGTAGATTATACTGAGATTGAATTAGACCCTTCATCATAAATTCCAAGTAAAAACAAAATTTTCAGAATTTATCATTTCTTCAGGAATATACATTACTACAGCAAGATAATACGAATCTATGTTCTAAAGATAATCAATATCTCTCATATAAATATATTAAAACTCTCAGAAGTCTAAAACCTATACACTGAAAATGAGATTTAATACACCAAGGAATTAGGCACTTTAGGAATGTCTGATTCAAAAGCATCTTAAGAAATAATTCTAAGTGAATTAATATCCTGACAAACTTCCTAAACCAGAATCTCGCTCACGTCTTTCTCCAGAGCACACTGTTTCTTTGGGATGCAGGGGGATTTCCTAGTTGTTGTTAGTATAGCTGCATTATTTTGTCCTTTAGTCAAAACCATCCAAAAAGTTTTATTTTAAAAAGTAACTATCAATATATGTCTGAAATGTGATCATCTCATCACCATGGTCCCCTTTGCTGGGGGCTGTACACCACGATAATTAACCTTTACCCTTTCAGCTGGGGAGGCATAACTCACGTTGCGGTCAATTATCTCACTGTAGAGCCCCTACGGATGGGAAGTATTGCTGCAAAACCTAATTAGTAATTTTTTTTTAAATGTGTATTGTTTACTTGATAGTCTATAATGACTTCCTCTGAGGCGCTATGGCCTATCATGGCAGGGTCCTACTTAGACAATTCTTAGCAGCTCATTGACCTGATAAAAAGACCTGCCATGGTCTGTCGGCGCCCGGCAGCCACCGTTGACAGGACGAACTGTTTAACGTTTCTTTTGAAGTCATTATGGTACATCATGTCAGGTCCCTAGTAAAAGAAGGTTTTTTTTAGATTTAGAACAATCAAGTTGATAGACCAAATAAAGAGTTCCTTACAGAGCTGAGTGGGAAAAGGCAGACCTCACAAATGCCCAGTCAATCTTCGAGCTCCATCTCTCCTATGGGTTGGCTGACCCAGGCAGCAATCCATAACTTCAAGTGGAATTTTTCTGTCATTGCCAGACTTCCATTCAACAAAGCAAGGACCATCAGTGAACTAATTGGTGGTTAAACGTAAAAGAAAAATACAAAAATATTATTATGTAGATCATGAATCAAACTAGAAGCACCCCCCATCTACCTCTTTCCTTTATGCTGCTACCAAACTGCTGAGAAATTATACTAAGAAGTTACCAAACTGATGGAAAATAATAAAAACACATTGTAACCCACATCCAACATAACTCACTCCTACAGAGCTGGCTGGACAGATTCCTGAGATACCTTAATTAATCAGAGCTCCCAGAGGAGCATAATAACCTGCTGAGTATCCGTCTAGTCCAGCATGGAAGTGGGCACATGGCCTCTGGGCTTATTCAATCATGGATTAGTTCCTGAATTTACTCACTGCCTGCTAGCTGTGAATTTACTGACAAATGATTGGATGAAATGAATTGTTTTGGTCTTAGATTCAGGATTTGATTCTGCAGTAAGGAGGAGAACAAAATTGAAAACTTGGATCAATATAAATGCTTTGGTAACTTCAATTTTTTTCAATAAAACAGACACTTTAAGTATTATCCTTATGTAGATCTTACCCCTTAGCTAGTCTCAAAGATGGAAAAAGGAAAAGGCAATTTGCAGAGCAACAGTGGAGCCTGTTTCATGGTATAAGTGAAAGGCTAAAAAGCTAAGACATCAAAAATGTTCCCAAATTAAAAGTCTTATTTCTAACAGTCTTACAAGAAACCATGGGAGATAACATTCCGTTTGAAAAATCTGTTGTTGTTTTTAACCTGACAAGGGAAGTCAAAAATCCAAACTGACGGGCCGGGGATATAGCTCAGTGGTACAGCGCCTGCCCGGCAAGCGCAAGGTCCTAAATTCGATTCCCGGTACCAAAAAAAAAAAAAAAAAAAAAAAAATCCAAACTGAGATAAAGTTATGATAATTCAGTCTCATGCTTTAGGATGTAACCTGATCATCCCAAAGGCCAGCAAGGACTTATAAAGATCCATAAGATAAACAAGGTTTTAATGTATATTAGTAGAAGCTATTTGTTAGACTCTTTCAACATAGAAACATTGCATATTGTTTCTGACTGTGGGAGAGAGGAGAAAGATGGTAAAATAAACAATTTAAAATACATACGGTGTAATCCCACTAAGGCATTTTTAATTGTCTTGAATTTACTTTCCAAGAAACACAAAATAGCCTAAACCTAGTATATGCTTCATGTGGGGAGGAAGGGAAGGAGCATTTCCAAGAGAGATCTGGTCTGATAAAATTTTAACCTTGAACAAACAAATAAATGTTCACAGCTGCTGACAGACCATTAACAATCCAGTGTTTCTCTAATGCATTTCTCTCTCTTTGGGCATGCAAGAGAATAAGTCTTCACCACTGGAATTTCTACATAAAAATGCACTTTCAGGAAGGAACCTACTGATTCTTTCCCATAAAGATCCTAACAGTGACACTGTGGATAAAGCTAGGAGTACACATGGATCATCATGTTAATGTTTTGGTTAAACAAAAGCATGTCCTGACAGGCTGACTCAGTGTCACAGAAAAAGTAAGAAAATTTGAAAGTTACCTAGAGAAAAGGAATTCATGCTACCAAAAGGGATCTTTCTGTTATTCTTCACAATCTAAACTCAATTAAATAGGAAGTAGACTAATTGGCAGACTAATTGGCATTTTCTAGAGTAGTATTGCATAGAACTTCATCTCGCCATTAATACCTTCCAATCCACGTAGTCCAAATTATTTAGAGATGGTCCATTAGAGAATTAAGTAAATTTGTTATTTTAGCAGCCCCAAGACCTGTCATAGAACCATATGAAAGAAGTATATTGACCTACTCTGAGTCAGTCTTGCAAAAAAATCTGTTACTTTATGGCAGATTTTTGTAGAAATATGTTATTCTCTTCTGTAAAATATTTTAACTTGAGAAGGCAAAAGCAATAGTAAAATGACTTTGATCTATCATATTTAATGAGAGAGCCGGTGAAAACTGGTTAGAGAAATGGAAGAAATGAGTAGCCCATCTGTATGTATTTAATTTTACAACTATTTTTAAACTTAATTTTATATTTAGATGAGTTTTTACTATTCTATTCCAAAAATCAAAATTTTTAGATCAGATATCCCCTTGATGATCTGATTAAAAACCATGAAACATCTTCCTCCCACAATTTGTATGTGCTTAAAAATAAATAGATAGGGGCCGGTGAGATAGCTCAGTGGCATAAGCACCTGCCAGGCAAGCGCGAGGTCCTGAGTTCGACTCCCAGTACCCACATACGAAAAAAGGGCTGGTGGTATTGCTCAGCAGCACGGGCGTCTGCTGGCATGCGAGGTCCTGAGTTCGACTGCTGGTACCCACCAAAAAAAAAAAAAAGATAGATAGATAGATAGATAGATAGATGATAGATAGGAAACTTTTTTTACAATTTCAGTTTCATGGGCCCCTCAGAAGATCTGGACCCACGTTAACAATCCTCACTTTATGAAATCTGACTTGCTTGCTCTTTATTTTCCTTCCTACTTGCAAAAACGTGTTCTCTTTGAAATACATCAAGAAAACCTAGGAAAAGAACCAGTTGAAATATTACTCTAAAATTATCAATGATGGCTATCAGGACAATTCTAAGACTATCCAATTAAAAAGAAAACTGAACACATCACCATCTATAATAAATACTGTGCCTATATGGCAACAGATTATCTAAACTTTCATGAAGGAATTTAGTGATCACTTAAATATTATTAGGAGAAGTTCACATGTAAATATTTAGATATCCAATTTTTTGAAACTTTTTATCCAGGTAATATTAATTGATAGCTCCTGAGAATGACAAAGATATTGGATATGATGACAAGCATTTATACATATTCACAAATATCTTGTGAAGCAGGTACCATTACCACCCCCATGTTAATGGTGAGCAATGTGAGAGAGAGAGAGAGGTTAAGTAACACATCAAAGGTCACACGCTCATCAACCGGAGAGCCAGGCCATCTCACCCAAATATCAATTGTTAGTCAAGACTCTATACTGACTTCTGGATGATTTTTGCACTCTGTAAATACAATCTGGAAAATCTCCAAAGAATATAGATTTACCTGATATAAACTTCTAGCACTCCTCATCTTGTAATTGACATTACACAAGAATCTTGGCATCGATTTTATAGTGATCATTAATTCATCCAAAATAAATTATGTTCTCTGGGGGGTTTGGCACTTAACAATTATACTTATTCAATACTGGACCACATATTATCCTCGTGAACTATATTATTCCAATAGAATCAGTGAAAAAAAAAGATCAAAGGGTCAGGGATTTACTGAATTTTTAATGTAATCATCCTAACTCCAAATTTTTTACTCCTCCTTGAACTTATATTCTTTCTCACCTCCCACACCTTTTTAGTTATAAGTCTTACATCTTCTTCCTGTAACATATATTTTGCATCAACTCATTCCATTTCTTCTACCAAAGTTCTAATTCGGGTCCCCAGTATCTCACTCCTAAATTATGGCCACCTCAGAATTTGTCCTCCTGTCTCCCATCCTTTCCACACAGTTTTCACTGATTTCCTTGGATGGTATAGTAGGAAAATATAATCAATAGCCTCTCTTGACTAGAAACTTTAAAAATATCCAATAGCCTTATAAAAATCAATACCAAAGCTACTTAGATGAAATTCCTGTAATTGGTTATAGAAGAGCAAAATTTGAACATTATATGAAGTTCACAAAAGTTATTCTATTTGCAGTAGTACTAAGAAGAAAAAAAAAGATAATTGAAGAAAAATTTTGATGATGTAGTTCTCTTATAAATTGGGAACAATGACCCTTGAAGGACCATAAAGAAAGTGAATGTCAAGATAATTTATTATTGTTACATTATCTACCTAATTTTTCACTTTGTCTCACTGAGCTGTGATATCCTTCCAAGGTACCAAATATCCTAAACATTAATGAACATTTTCAGTGTATAAAAAGCAAAATAAAAAGAGCTGAAACAAAGAGTTGGTGATTTTCTCCTTTACTATTGTTTTAACATCAAAAATGGTAAGCAGAATGGGCAATATCTACGATCACTGCCTTAGATTTCAGAGGTAGATGTGTGATGTTTAATGGTTGCAGCCTTCTGCGAAGCAGGCTGTACCTCCTTTCCCTGAAGGAATGAGGCTCCTTATCCTATTTCAAAGGTAGCATTTCACAGCTCCTTCTGTGATTCACTGTGTGTTGTTGTTTCCATTATAGAAGAGCCAGTTTCTATGCATGTCGGTTGGACAAGAATTTATATGTTATTGGTGGGAGGAATGAAACCGGCTACTTGTCCAGCGTGGAGTGCTATAACCTGGACACAAACGAATGGCGCTATGTGTCCTCTTTGCCACAGCCTCTGGCAGCTCATGCGGGAGCAGTGCACAATGGGAAGATATACATTTCAGGCAAGTCATTCCTCTACTTTCTGTTCCAAGGTTCAGTTCCAAGGCACTTGCTTGACTTGTATGTATATGTTTAATTCACAGGGGGTGTACACAATGGAGAGTATGTCCCATGGCTATATTGCTATGACCCTGTAATGGATGTCTGGGCTCGAAAACAAGATATGAACACAAAACGCGCAATCCACACTTTGGCTGTAATGAATGATCGCTTGTATGCAATTGGAGGAAATCATTTGAAAGGTCTTTTTTTTTTTTCAATCACAATAACATTTGCATCTCATGTTTCTTGCTAAGGGGGTTTCTCATTAGATAATCAGTTAACCAAGTAAAAAACATGTTGACCAAATAAAATCTCGTGTAAATTAGCAGCACCCTTGAGCAAGCATTTATTCTGACTTTTCTGCAGATAGGATTATTTTTGAGTTACATACACATTAAAGAAATGAATAGGGCTGCAGATATAGCTCAGCAGCCCAGTGCCTACCTGGCAAGCACGAGGTCATGAGTTCGATTCTTAGTACCAAAAAATAAATAAAAAGAAATGAATAATGATGTCTACAGAAAAATTTTTAAAAGGGAGCATCAATAACTGAAAAGCACAATTTGTTGTAACAGTGAATCCAGTGAAATGAATTATTTCTTATCACCAAAGTTACAGTAATGAATTTTTCCCAGAACATAAAGAACTTTAGCCATCATTGCACAAAGCTAATATGTGATTTTTTTTTCTTGAAGAAGATGTTTGGTAGTCTCTTGTGTCTAAATTTAAAATTATTTTATTAGTATTGGATATCAAACCATTTATGATTTTCAAATTGAATTGCCTTTTTTCTAAATAAAAACTTAAAGCACAGTATTTCAAAGCCACATTTTGGCTCCTTTCCTTCCCTAGATCTGTATACCATTGCAACTCTTGTGGCTTATTGCACATTTATAACTTTAATGTGTAGGATATACCACTGAATCTGACAGGAAAGCGGAGAGGTCTCTGGTACTGAAAACATTACTGACATACTTTGGGCCTCAGTTTCCTCATCTGAAAATGAACAAACTGGTCTGGTTGAGTTTTGAAAATCTTTTCCCCTCTGATCCTTGAATCTGAACTAAATGAGAAACATGCTGTCCCATTATAATAGATGAGACACATCTGTGCATTTATTTTACAATAATATATGCATCTTAAAAAATATGTCAGACATAGAAATCTTTTTTCTATTTTTCCTAATTCATATTTAACTTTCACCAGTGCTCCTTCGTTTCTCCTCATACTCCATTTCACCTTATCTCAACATGTTTTACATCAACTTTATAGCTTTCTGCATTAAATGTAATTTCTTCTAATTCCTTTTACACAAGATGTTACCAAAATGTTTTAGGAACTTTTGATATTCAAGGTTATGTGTGGACAACCAGGCTGGTTACTGACAACCTAAATGAGAAGTAGCACACACATACATCAATAGTACTTTAGCTCAGTGGACATCATGGCAGGCAAGGGTAAGGAAAGACTTTCCATCTACGCCTAGATTTGCATCCTGATTATGCATGTACTAGCTGTGTGGACAATTAACCTTTCTTTGATGGTTTTTGTGAGGATTCCAGTCAACATATCTAATAAAACATAGTATGTGCCACAGAGAAGATGCACATACCCTCAAACAGTGTCTGCAGAACTTCAGAACCTGGACTCTCCCCAAGACCTCATGCTAAATGTATTATGCCTCAAATAATGCAGTGGATACATCGCTCTATTGTACCAACGTCTATCCATGTGATTCATTTTATGTAAGAAATACTAACTGAAATAATCTATCAGAAGTGAAAATTATTCCTTTTTATTAGAGGACTAGTCCTCTCAATAAGAGGACTAGTCCTCTCAATTATTTGGTACAGTCCAATATGTTAGTTAGTTTGACATATGCACTGTGATTGTCAGCTAGTAAATATCAATAGCATACATTTTTTTTTTTTTTTGTGGGTACCGGGGGGACGACCTCAGGACCTCGCGCACCAACAGGCACCCGTGCCGCTGAGCGATATCACCGGCCCCTTTTTCGTATGTGGGTTCCGGGAGTCGAACTCGGGCCTTCGCGCTTGCAAGGCAGGCGCTTAAGCCGCTGAGCCGTCTCACCGGCCCATACATTTAACTAGAGGGAAAAAAATCGTTTGGTCTGCTCGGTGATCACAAAGCTCCCACGATGGCTTTTCCACCTCCTATATTAAAGGTAGGACTCCAGGGAAGTCTGGCAACCTGGACATATTGCACTTGCTGACCTGGTTACTGCCCTTCATCTCTGAATCAGAAGTGGAAAGAGAAGCCCCGCAGCCCCTACTCCAAACCTTGATCTTGGAAAGTTGGAAACCATTTACATCATTAGAGCTGTATACAAATACAGACCATAAAAATGGTAAAAGACATGGGACAGCGTATTGTTAATTACTCAAAATAGTTCAAGCAAGTTACATAGTCATTGAAGAAAAGCAATATTATGAACTCTGTAAGTCTGAGATCTGAGGTCTGTTTATCTGGGTTCAAGTCCTAGCCTATCTGTTTACCCACTAGTGAAAGGGTGAAGTCACTGACTTTCTCTGTCTTTCACTTCCCTTATCTATAAAGTGAAAATAATGATAGCAGCTGTGTCGTAGAGTAATGGAGGGGAATCACTTCATTTAGACAAAGCACTTAGAAAATGAAACTAGCCTACTGCAAGTGCTTCATAAAAACGCTTGCTTAGCTATTCTTATTTTAAACCTTTTAAATAACATTTTAATAAAGCATTTTAATGTGATCTACCCCTCATATAATCAACCTTTATTAATGACATTTACTCAGGCTTTCTTGCTTTGAATTAATCCAAAACAGAGAATTTGTTTGGTATATTTTTAGTTCTTTCTGATATGGCTCCCAATTTCACCAGTGAATTTATACATTTGTGTCTTCAAAGACACAATTGACTACTTCTTGAACCTTTAAAAAAAAAAAAAGCACTAACCTTAAATGCGGGCCCTGACAGTTTATTCTTTTGTGGCTCCATTTTCCGATGTTACCCAGGTTTCTCCCACCTCGATGTGATGCTTGTGGAGTGCTATGACCCTAAAGGCGACCAGTGGAATATTCTGCAAACTCCCATTTTGGAGGGTCGAAGTGGTCCTGGCTGTGCAGCGCTTGATGATAGCATTTACCTTGTGGGAGGCTACAGCTGGAGTATGGTATGTCCCTCTCTATCACATTCGCCTCCTCTCTGCTTGTGCTCAATTCTTCTGTTTGACTCCTTCCACATGCATTATCATCCACCCATGTGCCTCTTAAGAGTGTCATGTTTAGGTGCAAGCCAGAAGTTACTGTAAGTGGCAAAGCAGAATTAATAGGAACGCTGGTGAGCGGGCACGCTACCTGATCAACTGCATCACAGCGTGGGTTTGGCCTCAGGTTTGTCTTATCCCCATGTTTTTGTGAGTCTGATTTTCCAACTAAAAGTCAAACTGAAGTGATTTTACAAATGCTTTGCAGAAATTGAATAGGAGAGTCTGAAAAGTTTCTGACCAGTCAGGCATGAAAAATGGAAATTAATTCTTCAATACCCGTGAATTTTACTTAGAAGGTATAATTTCCATTTCACTATTTTCCCTCTTTCTCATGAAAATTTCCAAACATATGCAAAAATTGGCTTTACTGTGTGTCCTCATTAATTCATCATCTAGCATCAATACCCATCAATGTTTTGCCATGCTTATTTCATCAACCCCCTTTTTAAATATTTTGGCTGAAGAAATTTGAAGCAAATCCCAACATTATATTATTACACTCTAAATGCCCCAGTATTTTTCTCTTAGAACATCGAAATTGTAAATACAGTCATCTATCACACCCAACAAAGGTAACAATAATTCCCTTATATACAGTCCATATTCAAATTTCCCTCATTGACTTAGAAAAGGCAAGGATGTACTTTTAGCATGTTCAAATCAGGTTCTAGCAATTCTTATTCATAATTGTTTATTATAGGCCTCTATGAAATCTGGAACATTACCTCTGCCCCACATTTTGTTCCATACTATTGACTTGTTCCCAAAACAGTGTCAGTTATTAGACAAAACACCCTACATTCTGAAATTGGCTGATGATTTTCTTGTGGTATCATTTAAAATAGTTTTCATCTCAGTATTTCCTGTAGACCCAAAGTTAGAGACCAGGATTAAATTCGAACTTTTATTTTCCTCTTCTTTTTCTTGCTCCTCCTCCTCCTCTTCCTCTTCCTCCTCCTCCTCTTCCTCCTCCTCTTCTTCTTCCTCTTCCTTTTCTTCTTCTTCTTTGCAAGAACACCTGAACAGGAAGTTCTGTATTTCAAATGACATCACATCGAAAGACACATCAGTTCTCTTGGTCTACATGCTCACTTTTTAAATGATGGCCATTTTTATATTTTCCTTTTATCTGTGTCCATTTTATAAGATCACTTTGGGATTTTAATAATATTAGTTTTATTTCTTCTGTGGCAAACGTGATCATGAAATTGAGTTTTAGGGAGCTTTATAAAGGTATTAGTTACTTGAAGGCAAATACGTACTGACATATATAGCTAGATATTTGTACATGTGCTTGTTTGCAGGTGCAAATTGTTAACTACAAGATTATATGTGTCTGGAAGCAACCAGAAAATGTTTATCAGGTGGTTGGGTTTTTTGTTTGTTGCCTGAAATACAAACAAAGCTGCTTTGGTTTGAGAGGGGAAAATTTTACACAAGCAATAGCCCCTAAATTTGGCAAAAGAGACAAAATTAAAGATGTTTTTATTTCTCATGTATCCTTTTGGAAATAAACAAATCAATGTGTGAAAAAGTTAGCAAGCCTTCATTTCCAGTTTACTTTAAATTGATTTTCAATGCCAGCTCTAATTCTCCACAGTAACAAATTAAAATTGAAGAAATGAGATAATAAACTAAAATCCAACTTACTTAACTATTTGAATATTAAAGTAAATGTATATTTTTATTTATTTATTTAATGTAAACTAGGTGGCCAACTTCAATTTTGGTCAATTATTTTAAAAGATTTATTGACTATCTATGATGTTTTAGGTATTCATTAGAATTTTATTATTAGTCATCAAAAAAAAGATTTTGAAATACCTGTTTTAAATTTTTGCTTGGAATAAA
Source organism: Erethizon dorsatum (assembly GCA_028451465.1). Taxonomy (NCBI): domain Eukaryota; kingdom Metazoa; phylum Chordata; class Mammalia; order Rodentia; family Erethizontidae; genus Erethizon; species Erethizon dorsatum. The sequence continues at coordinate 14,654,978 of CM051838.1, forward strand.
ACAGTTTTAAGTCGACTGCTTTGCTTTGGAATTTTCTAGCAAGAGAAGAGATCTTTTATCTCCAATGTAAATGTGATAAATAGTATTATTGTTGCTCTTCGCAGAAAATCTTCTCTAAACACCCCTGCTGTGTCATTACAGGGAGCCTATAAATCATCTACAATATGCTATTGTCCAGAAAAGGGAACCTGGATGGAACTTGAAGGAGATGTAGCAGAACCCCTGGCAGGCCCAGCCTGTGCCACAGTCATCCTGCCTGCCTGTGTGCCCTACAACAAATGATACCAGGACACCCTGGAATGGACAGTGTCACGTCCTGGGAAGCAGTGACAGGTGATGTCACTCTCCCATAGGAACTGTGCATTCGAATGGTACAATTACCGAAACCCAGCTTTGGTTTCTGATGATTTGCAAGTAACTACAAAAGAAAGAGGCTTGCTCTGGAGCAGATATTGTGTCTGTAACTCAGATCACATCCGACTTCTATGGTGACAAACTCTTCCATTTCAGACTGGTTTTAACTTGTCCCAGCTATACAAAAACTTCCGTGAGGAGCTTAACTTTCAAAAGGAGAAAGAGAAAATACAGAATACTGGCCCCAGAGAGACCTAAGATCAGTATTGTGCATTGTAGTCTACCTGCATGTGGTCGATGTTGAGGTTTTGGGGATATTGTGTACATGGATAATTCAAAATCTGACCCACTAAAATACTGACACTGCGTTACAGATATTGCCACTTGATTCTGTATTCCTAACCTTTGGCTACTTCACAGACTCCATAGGCAATACAGTCGCAGAAAATCATATAAGATTAAAGAGAGGCATTTTTGTCTGTATACAACTCTATTTCACATACCTCCTGCCCTTACAACACTTCTTGAGAGCAAAGAAGAGCAAGTTGTTGGCTCTTGTGGCAATTGCTTTGTGCCCTCTAGGTTCTAGGCTAGCCAGAGTGCTAATTTCTATGTCCTCACTGCTGCCTGAAAATCAAAACAAAAACATACAGTGTCACAATTTGGTTCACAGAGGCTTATCGTTTCTTTCTTTCTTTTTTTTTTTTTCCAGTATTTAAGTAGTAAACACACATGCTATTTGCTTCAAAAGACAGAACTGAGGGATTTAGTCATATGAAACTCCAGAGATTCTGTTGGAAAAAAAACATCTGATCCAAACCTGATCCATAATGAAAAGTTAGAGATTGCTTCCAGAAATTCAGGGATGAAAAGAAAGAATCATTTCTTTTAAGTAAAATCTCAGTTGTCTCTCCATAACCTAAAACACAAAACTTACAACATCATAGCACCTAACAAAATACTTCTCTTCCTCACCTGTGGCTGGCTCCAGATACTTGACTTAACCTCATTCTTCCCCCAATTCATCATATTTTGTTTGTCATCACCACAGATGCCTGAACTCAGTTAAGTGAGCAATGACTACTTGTCTTTAGGAGCATGAGGAATTTAGGAACAGAAGGTCGGGAAAGCATGATACAGTCTCGGTGTGGCCAAGCAGCAGAGCTAAACTGGCAGGAACATGAATTTCACTTGCAAGCTCTTCAGAGCTCAACTAGTAACTGTTAGAAGTAAATAAAAGCCTATAATATTTTTTTAATCACCCAGAAATGACGGATGCTTCAACAAATGTGACATTCAAAATGACAATACGGAAAAATGACAGAATAAAAATGCCTTGGTCATAAGCTTTCGTGTGGAGCACGTCAAGATGGATGGGTACTGGAATCCAATGCTGTTTCTACAGTAAAGTGCAATCTTCATTGTTTTTGTATTTATTTGTATGTTCAGATCCAAAGGATCCGTTGTAAAATATATATATATAAATATATATATATATATATATACACACTCAGTGCAATCAACTTTCATTGCTTTTTCCTTGAAAACATATGAGTATATAGAAAGAAATAAAGCCTACAGTACTTTGTAGGAAAATCTCAGCTGACATCATGAAGAGAACGAGGTCTGTTTCAAAACCTTTTATTGTCAACAGTCACCATTTCTCTAGAAGTCACAGTTTATATAAGAATATTTGCTTTTGTTAGACTTTTTCATTTTCTTTTTTTCTTTCTAGCCAAAATAAATAAAAACATTTATGAAAACTATAAGTAAAACTTTCTGTATTTCAGAAAGACAAAAACTACTAGAAAGTAAAAAGTGAATAAGTCACAGAAAATGTAAATTTTGTATAGTATTAGAATGTATAAATGAAGCTTGCTTGGAAGGGGAAAACTTTAAATAAAAACTTTATGTACTAATTCAACTGTCTCACTGTCCTACTTATAAAGCATATAATGCTTTCTACATTAAAGTGTCTAAAAATTTATAATATATAAATGCCTAAATATTTTGTTCCTCCAGATATGCTCTACATGTTTATTTTGCTTCCTCATAGTATATAAATGTATACAGTATGGGTGATGCTAAAAATGGTGAAATACTCTGGGAAATTGTTGAGTTAAAAATCACATGAGCTGAATCTGATTTTTCCACTACATGAATGTTGCAATAAGACACAACTTCTCCAGGATCCAACAACTAAATATTTAGACACTATTATCATAGCTACAATCATGGTATATGTAGATATGTATTAAAAACACTTGCACACTTTTAAAGAATAAGTGAGTCACTCATTTAAATCAATTATCTAAATACATAGTGTTTAATTTAATTATTTAATTTAATTTAATTTTTAAATATGTGACTGACAGAAGTTGTGCAGGGCAACTGGAGGACCGTGGGAAACATAGGGGGCATCAAGATGTGGCACGGAATGTAGCCGTCAGGCAGCTCTCCATGTGGAGAGTTATGCAAGGTCAGGAGCTAGTATCTGCAGCTGGTAAGCTAGGAAGAATCCACTATGATGATTCCCAGAATCTACTTTGATGTCTGAAGTGTTTTCTGATACTCCATAGCATCCTTGAAAGCAAGAGTAAAGGGGATTCTTTCTTCTTCCTCTGGATTTGCTCTCCATGCCATAGCACGCCAGAGAAAGACCCTTCCCAAAGGTGGCCTCCGCACCATCTTCTGAGCCAGTGGCCAAATGCTTCCTTCAGATACCCTGAAATCCCCCAAACTTTGCTGCTGACGAGACATCCTGAGCTGTTAAGGAAATTATTGAATCTCAAGAAACCCCCAACTTTAAGCCCTTATTTTGACTATGTATTTTATATCTTTACTTAGTTAACACTTAGAAGAATTTGGGATCAAAAGAGGAAATATTCTGAGGAAGCAAAACACAAAGGATAATTCTTTCTAAGAATATGGTTTAAGTCCAGGTGAATAAGAATAGGCACCAGATTATTTAATTAATTAAGCTGTGCCTATGACCTTAAAACGAGGGTCTGCCTTACTTCTCTCTCTGGCTAAATTTACATGTTAGCCACTGTATGACATATGCAACACTTCACAAGTTGTCATCATTGTTAACATAGTATCAAGCATTTACTGTACACATCCCAAAGGGTATTATTACAAATGTCAGACTTCTGATTAAATGTGGTTCTTTCAGTCAAACAGTCAGATGTTCTTTGACCTATGATGGAGTTATGTCCCAATAAACCCACCATAAGTTGAACATACTATAAATTGTATATACAATTAATATACTTAACCTACCAAACATCCTAGCTGAGAAACCCGGTATGCTATAGAGCATCAGTTGTTTGCCTCATGATCATGTGGCCGACCAGGACCTACAGCTGGCTTCTGCTGTCCAGAATTATAAGAAAATATCACTATAGATCACTAACCTGGGGAAAGATCAAAGCTCAAATTTTTTTTTTGGTGGGTACCAGGGGCCAAACTCAGGACCTTGCATGCCAGCAGGTGCCCGTGCCGCTGAGTGATATCACCGGCCCTTTTTTCGTATGTGGGTTCCGGGAGTCGAACTCAGGACCTTGCGCTTGCCAGCAGGCGCTTATGCCACTGAGTTCTCACAGGCCCCAAACCTCAAATTTTGACGTATAGTTTCTATTTGTTGCACACCATTTTATAGTTAACAATCACAAATCAAGCAATGTAAAACTAGGACACCAGCAGCTAAAAATTAAAGATAAAAACAAGTAAACTGAGAGAAGTAAAGCTTACCCATGCTGACTAATACACACTAACAAGTGGATTGTTAGGCTGAGTTCCCATAGATGGGACTGATCACCCTTAATCAAGCTTGACTTCCAGAAACACTGACCTACAGAATATTGACACCTTGGCGGAAAATAAAATGGCAATAAGCAGCAGAATGGTCAATGTAAGAAGAAAATGTCAGGCCAGTGAGATGGCTCAGCGGCATAAGCGCCTGCCTGGCAAGCGCGAGGTCCTGAGTTCGACTCCCGGAACCCACATACGAAAAAAGGGCTGGTGATATCGCTCAGCGGCATGGGCGCCTGCTGGCACGCGAGGTCCTGAGGTCGACCCCCGGTACCCACAAAAAAAAAAAAGAAGAAAATGTCCAGCCCCATAGTATGTTTGGTTTGTGTAGCTAGCTGTCAGTAGGGTAACAAAGATTTACCATGTATTGGTTGGAGTTTCTTACAGAGATGATCTTAGTCCATCTGTGCTGCTATAACCGAATTAGTTGGACTTGGTAATTTATACTAAGCAAAATTATTGGCTCATAGTTCTGGATGCTGAGAAGTTCAATATCAAGGTGCTGCATCTGGCAAGCGCCTTCTTGTTGCATGAGCCAGTATATTGAAGGTAAGGACACTTATGTTCAGAAAGAATATAAAATAGCCCCCGGCGGTATTGAGGATTCAACCTAAGACCTTTGCACTGAGCTACGTCCCAGCCCTTTTTTATTATTTAATTTTTGAGACAGGGTCTTGATAAGTCGCTAAATTGTCCAGGCTGTGCTAGAACTTGTAATCTTACCTCAGCCTCCCAAAGTGCTGAGATTAGAGATGCGTGCAGCCATACCCAACTAAGAGTATAAACGCTTTCATAAGGTTAAAAAGTTTATAGAGCGCAAAGCTAGGATTCACACCAAGCCTTTAATCTAAGGTCATTCTCACACCACCATTCTCATCGGCCTACAAAGAAATGTCTTAAATCAATCATTTTAAATCATGTAGTATTTCCTGGCGGCTGCTTTTTCTAAACATAAGTAGAATGTGCTGGAGGAAAAAATGAACAATTATAATGTATTCTAGCAAATGCTATTTTGTTAGCATGAATGGAAAACTAGGAAGATTATAGAGACAGGGAGGAGACTTGCTCTGTGGTCTTAGGGAATCGTTTAGTTTCTCCAACTTCAGTTTTGTCATCTGTATCTGGAACAATAACCTCTTCTTCAAAACATTATTATGAAGGCCAGATGTAACATATATGAAAACAAGTTATACCTTGTAAACTCCATATATCAGATACTAGTCCAACTTTTAGCTGAGCATGCAAGTTACCATAAAATCCAGCTTCAACCTCACTTTCAAGTCATACTTTGCTTTACTACTTTGTCATTAGGCTTTGCCGTTTGTTCCACAAATACAGCTATGTGTCTCAATCTTCTCCCTTTTGGTTTTGTGTTTTCTCCCCAGAGAATGCCGTTTCATGCTCAAAACTATTAAAATCCTGTCCTTCTAAGTCCATTTCAAACTGTATGGCCTTCATTATTCCTTCATGATCACACCAGACTTATACGAGTATTTTTCATCCATTTTTCCTTCGCCCTTCTCACTTTATCAAACCCATACTATTCATGAGATTTTATATGTTTTGTCTTCTTACAACATTTAGGGTTCCTTGAGGTTAAAGATAATATGTAATATACCTATGAGTCCACCATAAAGCCATGAAATATTTGTTGAATAAAAGTACTATTTTTTAAAATTATCAATACAATTATGGAAAATTTGGGAAGTCCAAAGGGGAAAAAATCACCATTAGTCTACCAGCCAACACAACTCTTATCTTTTGGTGTGAGCTCTTCTCAGTCTTTCACATTCATAGCGTTTGTATTCTACACAACTGAATTTAATCTTAAATTTTTATTGTTTCAAGAGCATGCTTTCCTGTGATGATGATATCTTTACGGTAATTTTTAATAACTGTACCATATACTGAGAGAACTTTCAAACATGGGAAATGTAGAATTATGTTCTCATAATTTACACATATTCTTTAAACAGCATTCTTATGTGTTCTTTCTGATTCCCTCCCACGAATTTCACTCCACAGTTTATGTTCTACCCAACTACTCACACTATTTCACCATAACACTTCAAAATATATAAAAGTTCTGTCTCTCCAGAGATTGCTTATTCAGCTCATCTCCAGTACTTTTCCTCACTTAACATTTCTGATGGGAAATGCTGCAATTCCTCTACCTCGAGGCTTTGCCACAATAATTGTAATAAGTTGTACTTTCCTTGTGAATGGACTTAGACCACCAAGATACTACTTGAGGCCACATGCTATTCATACAGACAGTCAGAGAAGTCTCTACTTGCCTTACAAGTCTTTCTTAGAACCAATTCAGATTATTAAAACCATCTGAGATGATGTGCCATAATAAGTATATTAATTTCTCTTCCAACATGAATGGTCATGTTAATCCAACTCACATGAAAGAAAGAAAAGAAAGAAATTTAAAGCCAAATCTCCTGAAGCTAAATAAGCTACACAAGCTCTGATGACAGGATATTGGCTAGACCACCCCAGGATGGTCATCATCTCCTCAAAATTTTAAGAATATTTACTATCTATACTATTGATATACCTCCTATCACATGTTTTCTTATATCCATGGTGACTTACGTTTATGGCTTGTCTTAAATAAGCCTCTCGGTATAAAATAAGCAATGTCTGAAATGTTGCTTTTACCCGCTGTTTTATGCACAGCGGTGCACAGTAAATGAATGATGGTTGATTTTAGAGGTATTGGAATTCCTGCAGTAGCAGCATCATTTGTGACTTATATTCGTAAAGTCTTGAAAATGTAACTTGTGCATGGATTTTCTCAATTCTGACTACTGCCACTCTAACAAACTCTACTCTAGCTTTTAATACAGGTTCTGTAAGTATTTGCAAGTTAGCTGCCTTCGTCACATTAACTATGTTTCTCCAATTGCTGGCTTTAAGAGCCAGAATTTTAACCCTACTATTATGAAAAAATTGCCCAATACACAAATGGGATAGTACTGATACAGCTCTGCCTTCCAGCTCAGAAAATATTGTTCCCCAAATATTATTCCCCAATGCATGTAATACCTCTCCTGGTATCCCCAGAAAGTACAGGATCCCCAGCGTTATGCTATCAGCCTTTCATTCATTTATTCCTTCCACTGTGCTCTTTGATGTGAAAAGCTCTTTGATGTGCCCAGTGAAGAATATAAATATACACAAATAACCGTAATGCAAGGTATGTATGTAATAAAAATATACAAATAAGGTGAGGCAGGGATCCCAGAAAGATGGGTTTACAGCCAACTAAAGGAATCAGGAAAGACAATAGCACAGGGAGTATACAGCATCATTCTAAGGAGTAGGCAGAAAATCAATGGAACCTTTTCCTTCCATTATTGCTAAAAATACAGAAAAAAAAACTAAGCCCTTTTCACATGGCGAAGTGCTAGATCAAAGATACTACTCTAATCATCTCCAGATTAATGCTATACCAAAGGCCAAGATTTCCACTGTGTGAAGATAAGTTGTTTTTTTATATAATATGAGATATAAAAATATAGGGAGTTATGAAAACAATTAGGACTAGATCAATTTAAATTCTTAGGAGGAACGTTGTTCCAAGGTGAGCTAATGATGGTCACTAATTTTTTTTTAGGACACTTTTCCAGTTCTGCCCACAAGCTTTGGCTGATCTGAGGACCACTCTATGAGAAAGAGAAACCAGCAAAAGTTTTACCTGTCATACAAAACAAAGGGGACAAAAATAAAAACTTAAGGATCCTTAAACACAGTCATCTTTCTTTAAAAAGAGCTTTTGGACGCCTGCCTGGCAAGCACGAGGTCCTGAGTTCGACTCCTGGTACCCACACAAAAAAAAAAAAAAAAAAAAGAGCTTTTGGAGTTCAGGAATTCTATAGGAAGAGGGAGACCTAGACCAAAAATTTCCAGAGGGCAGAAAAAAATATCCAACAACCTCAAATGCATAAGAATTAGACTTATGAAGTGAAAAGAATGGCTTCCAACACAGAATTGCTCACTCCCTCAAGACATTAGTAAACTTTTTTTTCTTTTTTTTGGATCGGGAATTGAACACACGACCTTGCACTTGCCAGGCAGGCACTGTGCCACTGAGCTATATCCTCAGTTGTAAACTTATTTTTTAAAGAGAAAAATAACAATAATAACAATGATACAGAATTTCAACACAAGATAATAGGAAATTAACAATGGTTAATATATTGCGTACTGTTATCTTCAAAGTAGTTGCTCAGATTACAAGACATAGGCATGAAAAATTGATAAAACAATATAAGCACAAACCGTTCTTTTCAATGAACTAAAAGAAATTAGTAGTATAATTATCTTACCTGTTTTGTGTATATATATATTTTCTTTTTCTTTTTCCTTTTTTTCTCCTTTCCTCCATCCCAGTTGTTCTTTCCTTTTAAGCAGTTTCTTTCCATTTCACATTATCTATTATAGATTTTGGATCTTATTTACTCTTTCAGTTTCTTACACTAGGGAGGCAATATGATGTTTACACATGTGTGTTTGGTTTACTTCACTTATGAGTATCGTCTCTAGTTGCATCCATTTACCTATAAAAGCCTCAAGTTTATCCTTCTTTATAGCTGAGTAGTACTCCATTGTATAAAAATACCACATCTCTTTTATCCATTCCTCAGTTGATGGGCATTTGAGTTGTTTGCAAGATTTAGCTATTACAAATTGTGCTGCTATAAACGTGGGTGTGCATATATCACTGTGGTATGATGTTTTTAATTCTTCTGGGAAAATACCCAGAAGGGGAATAGCTAGGTCAAATACGACCTCTACTCCTAGTTTTCTGAGGAGTCTCCACACTGATTTCCACAGTGGTTGCACCAGTCTACACTCCCACCAACAGTGGAGAAGGGTTCTTTTTTCCCCACAGCCCCACCAGCATTTGTTATCAGTTGATTTCTTGATGATAGCCATTCTGTCTGGGGTGAGGTGGAATCTCAGTATTGTTTCAATTTGCATTTCTCGAATGACCAATGATGCTGAACGATTTTCATATATTTATTTGCCATTTGTATTTCTTCATCTGAGAAGTGTGTATTCATCTCAGATGCCCATTTTGGGACTGGTTCTTTGAATTTGGGGGGCTGATTTTTTCAATTCTTTATATGTTCTAGATAGAAGTCCTTTGTCTGAGGGACAGTGGGCTAAAACTTTTTCCCACTCTGTGGGTTTTCTATTCACTCTGTTGGTGATTTCTTTTGATGTGCAAAAACTTTTTAATAAGATGAGATCCCAGTTGTTGATTCTTTGAAGTACTTCCCGTGCAGTTCAGTTTTTGTTCATGAACTCTCTGCCTACCCTTATGTCTTCAAGATTTCTACCTACTTTATCTTCCAGTAGATTTAGTGTTTCTGTTTTAATATTTAGATTTTGACCCATATTGACTTTAGTATAGTGCATGGTGATAAACATGGGTCTAGCTTTAGTCTTTGGCATGTGGAAAGCCAGTTTTTCCAGCACCATTTATTAAAGAGGCTGTCTTTCTTCCAGTGAACATGTTTGGCCCCTTTGTCAAAGATAAGGTGGTTGAGTGTGCTTGTAGTTGTGTCTGCATCTTCTCTGTTCCATTGATTCTCAGGTCTTTTTTTTTTTATAGTACCATGCTGATTTTATCGCAGTAGCTTTGTAGTATAATTTTAAGTCAGGGATTGTGATGTCTCCTGCCTTACCTTTATTGTGCAGGATTGCTTTTGCTATTCTAGGTCTCTTCTGTTTCCAAATGAATTTTAGAAATGTTTTCTCTAGATCTGTGAGAAATGCTAATGGCATTTTGATCAGGATTGCTTTAAATCTGTATAACAGTTTTGGGAGCACAGCCATTTTCACAATGTTAGTTCTTCCTATCCATAAGCAAAGGATATCTTTCCATTTTCTGATATCTTCTTCGATCTCTTTTTTCAGAGTGCTGTCATTTTCAATATATAGATCTTTTATTACCTTTGTTAGATTCATTCCTAAGTATTTCATTTTTTTGGATGCTATTGTGAAGTGTATGATTTCTCTAATTTCTCTCTCAGTGAATTTGTTGTTTGTGTACAGGAATGTTATGGACTTTTGAGTGTTGACTTTGTATCCAGCTACACTACTGAATTTGGTTATTAATCCTAGAAGTCTTTTGGTGGAGTTTTTGTGGTCTTCTAGGTAGAATATCATGTCATCTGCAAATGATTATAATTTAACTTCTTCCTTTCCTATCCTTATTCCTTTTATTTCTCTCTCCTGTCTAATTGATCTGGCTAATGTTTCCAGTACTATATTGAATAGGAGTTTTGATAGTGGGTATCCTTGTCTTGTTCCTGATTTTGGATTGAAAGCTTTCAGTTTTTGTCCATTTAGTTTGATGTTGGCTGTTGGTTTGTCATAGGTGGCTTTTATCAGATTGAGGTAAAGACCATCTATTCCAATTTTCTGTAGGGTTTGTATCATGAATGAGTGTTGGACTTTACCAAAAGCTTTTTCTTCATCTATTGAGATGGTCACATGATTTTTGTCTTTGACTCTATAGATGTGGAGTATTAAGTTTATTGATTTGTGTATGTTGAACCGTCCCTGCATTCCTGGGATGAATCCCTCTTGGTCATCCTGTATAATCTTCTTGTTGATTCGCTGCATTCTGTTTGCTAATATTTTAGTGAGGATTTTCACATCTATGTTCATCAGGAGATTGGCCTGTAGTTCTCTTTTTTGGTTGGGTCTTTCTCTGGTTTTGGTATCAGGGTAATAGTTGCCTCCAGGAATGAGTTAAGGACAATTGCTTCCCTTTCAATTTCTTTAAAGAGTTTGAGGAGTATTGGAGTTAAATCTTCTCTAAATTTCTTGTAGAAGTCAGCAATGAATCCATCAAGACCTGGGCTTCTCTTTGTTCATAACTTTTTAATTATGTTTTCAATTTCATTAACTGATATTGGGTTATTCAGAATTTTTATATCTTCTTGATTCAGCTTTGGTAATTCATATGTTTCTAGGAATCTGTCCACTTCTTCTGGGTTTTCCATCCTATGCAAGTAAAGATTTTCAAAGTAGGTATGGATGATCTTCTGAATTTACACAGGATCTGTAGTGATTTCACCCTTTGCATTCCTCATTGCATGAATTTGAGTTTTTTCTTTCCTTTTTTTGATAAAGTTGGCTAGGGATTTATCAATTTTATTTATTCTTTCAAAGAACCAACTCTTCAATTCATTTATTCTCTGTATTTTTTTTAGTCTCATTTGCATTAATTTCTGCTCTGATCTTTATAATTTCCTCCCTTGTATGGACTTTGGGCTTGACTTGCTCTTCTTTTTCTAGAAGCTTGAGGAGCAGCATTAGGTTGTTTGTGCTCATTCTGTTTTCCTGGTGTGAGAATTCACCACTGTAAATTTCCCTCTTAGGACTGCTTTCATTGGGTCCCACAGGTTCCATTAAGTTGTATTTGCATTTTCATTTGATGGTTGATATTGTTCAATTTCTTCTTTAATTTCATCTGTGACCCATTGGTTGCTCAGGAGGGTGTTATTTAATTCCCATTTGTTTACGGACTTTTTGCGGTTTCTTTTGTCATTAATTTCAATTTTTTTGCACTATGGTCAGATAATATGCATGGGATAATTTCAATTCCTTTGCATTTACTTAAGCCTGTTCTATGGGCTAGTATATGGTCTATTTTACAGACCATCCCATGTGCAGCTGAGAAGAATGCATATTCTGATGTCGTTAGGTGGAACACTCTGTAAATGTCTACTAAGTCCATTTGTTCACAAGTTTGGTTCAGTTCTGTTATTTCTTGGCTGATATTTTGTCTAGTTGATCTCTTTGTGACAATGGGGTATTAAAGTCCCCTGTAACAATTGTTGCTTTTTTGATTTTTCATGCCTATTAATATTTGTCTTATGTAGTTGGGTGCTCCCATATTTGGTGCATATATATTTATGACTGTTATCTCTTCCTCTCAAATTTTTCCCTCACAAGTATGTACTGACCTTCTTTATCTCTTTTGATCATTCTTGAAGTTCACGTTGTCTGCAAACAGAATAGCCACCCCTGCTTTTTTCTGGGTTCCTGTTACATGGAGTATTGTTTTCCATCCTTTGACTTTTAATCTATGAATTTCTTTTTGAGTTAAATGTGTTGCTTGTATACAGCATATTGTCAGATCTTGTTTCTTGATCCATTCTGCCAGTCTGTTTCTTTCGATTGGTGAATTGAAGCCATTTACATTGATGGTTATAACTGATATGTATTGGCTTGTCTTTGTCATGTTATTTTCCTACTGTTGGTTCCCTACTTTTCCCCACTGTATATTGCTTGCCTTGCTTGGTGGTTTCTTTCTGTTGCTGTTCTTGCAATTGTGGTCATTTTTGTCTCTGTCTAGAACATCTTTCAGTACCCTTTGTAGTGTTGGTTTGGTGGTCATGAATTCCTTCAGTTGTTCTTTGTTATAGAAGTATCTTATTTTTCCATTAATTTTGAAAGATAGTTTTGCGAGGTGCATCAATGTGGGTTGGAAGTTGTTTTCTTTCAGGACTTGCAATACTTTCCTCTAAGCTCTTCTTGACTTGAGGGTTTGTGTTGAGAAGTCTGCCATGATTCTGATGGGTTTTCTTTTATAGGTGATCTGTTTCTTTTCTCTAACAGCTTTTAATATTCTGTCCTTGTGCTGAGTTTCTGGGATCTTGATTGTTATATGTCTGGGTGTAGATCTATTTTGGTCATGGCTAATTGGAATTCTATATGCCTCACCTATCTGTGCATCAGATTCTTTTCCCGTGCTTGGGAAATTTTCTGCTATTACTTCTGTAAATAGTATTTTTTATGTCACTTGTGTTGACTCCTGCTTTTTCATTGACACCAGTTATTCTTATATTATTTTTCTTTGCATCATCTTGCAGCTGTTAAATTGTTATTTCCTGATCTTTTGTTATTTTCAAGAGATCTTTCATGATTGCAGCCACGATCCTGTCTTCAAGGTCTGAAAGTTCAGTTTCGTTCAAATGGTTTGGCCAGCTTGCAATGGAATTTTTAATTTCCTGGATGTCTGTTTGAAACTGTTTCATGCATTCTATTTCTTTCCTATGCTGATCATTTACAGTTTCCCTCCTCTTCCTATCATCATCTATTTTTTTAATCTATCTCTACTCTAGATTTGCTGAGCAATTCCTTTATGAATGTTGGCATTTCTTTTTTTATCTGAGAGATTATTTCTGATCTGATTTCCTCTATAGCCTCATGGATTTGTTTCTTTACTTCTGTTGCTATCATTTCGGAAATTTCAGGTGTGTGTCTTCCAATTTCTTCTATGTCGATGTCTCCTGGACTTGTTCTGGGTGGGCTGGAGGTCTGAGATTGCACTTTGCTTCTTCATCTTGTCATTTTCTATTTCAAAAATTTTTTATTTTGTTTTCTGTGATGATCCTTGTGTGTTTTGGTAGTAGGTAGCCATATCACTAGTATCAAGGCCTCTCTGGGAAAAGTCTGTTCTTCAGGGATGTCTTCTGTGTGTAGGAGATTTTTGGTTTGTGTCTGTCCCAAGATCTTACCTTCCCAATTAATTAAGAGTGGGATGTTGGTGTCTGTTTGGCTTACTCCCAAGTCCTTTGGTGTAGGGCTGTGGTGAGGTTATTGTCCCAGAGCTTCCCAGTATTGTTACAGAAGTGAGAACAACTGTTTACAACAGATATGATATCCCAGCTAAAGTAATAAAATTAGCAAAAACGATAGCGTCAAGCACAATTTAGAAATTGACAAACTGTGGTAACTATTGATTTTGTACTTTAGACCGTAGGAGCAGAGTCTATAGGTATATAACAGAACTGATCATAAATTAGGAGTTTGTATGCAAAGTGTTTCCCCTTGGTAGAGTGGCTTTACCCTGTGGTGGGGACATTTAGACAGGATAGTGTATAAAACAAAGATAACTGGAAAGGAAGTAGAAGCTAGGCTGGAGGACAAAGAATGATCATGCAAGGTTTGGGAAACTAGAGAAAGGGGTAGAAAAGAAAGAATGAAGGAGTATTCAAGGGATTATCTGAACTTGGTCTCTGGGTTAGGGGATGGGATTAGTTTTCTGTGGCAGGAGTTCTCCCTAGCCATTTAGAAAAGAGAGAAAAAAGAAAAAGAAAGATAGAAAAAGAAAAGAAAAAGAAGAGAAAAAAATTGAAAGAAAAGGGCCAGTTACCATGTCCTGGGTTCTTCCTGAGCTGGTTGCCCGTCCCACGGTATGGGGGGGGCTAGGCCAAGGACAGCACTCTAATTTTCTAATCATTGCGTGGCTGGAGGGTATCCTCGGTGCTTCCCACACAGCCTGCAGCCCTCAGAAATCCCAGTCAGGCAGTCTACCCAGCCTCAGCACTGTGGCATTTGATTCTCAGCATTTGTAAACTTTAAAGCTCTATGAGTTAAGAGGATAAAGGGATGAGCTGAAAACTTCTGAGGGAAGATGCCAATTTCCTATAAACTTCAGAGCAAAGAAGACAAAGACAAGATCTTAGGCCAAACTCTGGAAGGATCTGCCCGAGGGAGAGGGCCAATCCAGAAGTTACTTCAGTAGGTTGCTTAAAACTACCAAAACTGAAGCCCTGACTGAATTGATATGATCACCTCCTTACCTTGCATAATAGAAAACAAGGGAAACTTTCTCTGATAGAAAACAAAATCACATGGAGCCTAGAGTTCTTTCATATATAAAGAATTGCATTCAGCTGAAAATGAGACAATTACATCATATAATCTATAATCAACAAAGTAGAATAGAAATAGACCTACTCCTGACTCAGATTTTTACAGTAGAAAGCAAATAAATAGCTACAATCAATATGTTAGTAAAATAGAGGAAAGTGACACAAAATAAATAAAGAATTGCACCACAAAATTAGAATCTAATTTTTGAAAGAATCAAATAGTTATTCTGGAACTAAAAAATACAGTATCTTACATTAAGATTTCAGTGACTCACATTAACAGAAGATGGTACAACAGAGCACAGGATTGGAAAACTGGAAGAAAAATTTATAGAAAATATACAAAATAAAGTGCAGAGAAAGCAAAGAATAAACAAAATACATTGAAATAGAAGAAACTTCTGAGATATGCTCTAAGTGTATCACTATAGCTCAAAAAAGAAAAGAGATCATTGGAAAGTAGTATTCTAAGAGAACTGGCCAAGAATTTTCCAAAGCTATTAAATGATATTTATACACAGATTCAAGAAGCTCAAAGCAGGATTATGACAAAGAAAAACGCGAAGTATACTCCAGAAATACACTACATAAAAATTACAGTAAAATTCCTGAAAACCAAAGAAAAGAATCTCAGAAACTGCTAGTGGGAAATAAGTCATATTATTTTTAATGGTGTAACAATGTGATTTTCAATTTAGTTCTTAGCAGAAATGATAGAAGCCAGATACATTAGGACAATATTGTCAAAGTGCTGAAAGAAAATAGAAACCATCCCAGAATTCTGTATCTTTCATAATTGAAAATGAACAGAAGACAGTTTCAGGCAGACAAAACTAAAAGAGTTCATTAGCAGTAGATCTGCACTGAAAGAAATACCAAAGGGAGATTTTCAGACAAAAGGAAAATGATCACAGATGGGAACATGGAACAAACAGTAGGGAATGAAAAGCACAGGCAGTAAAAATACAAGCATAACTATAAATGAATATTGGCCTGATAAAAAATAATTGTGGATTCTTGTAAAATTGAAAATTCAGGGCCGGTGAGATGGCTCAGCGGCGTAAGTGCCTGCCTTGCAAGCGCGAGGGCCCGAGTTCGACTCCCGGAACCCACATACGAAAAAGGGGCCGGTGATATCGCTCAGTGGCACGGGTGCCTGTTGGCCTGCGAGGTCCTGAGGTCGTCCCCCTGGTACCCACAAAAAAAAAAATAAATAAATAAATAAATAAATAAATAAAATTGAAAATTCATCATCTACTAATGCATAAAAAGAAACATCTAAAAGACAAAAGAGAGTAGTAGTAAGAATGCCAATGTTCTAAGTTCTAGAAATATATGGAAACATACAAAAGGAAAAATTTATAATAAGTCATGGATGCATGTTGTGATCTCTAGATTAACCACTATCAGAATAATAATAATGTACAATTAATAAAATAGGAGAAAAATGAAGTAATATAATTATTTAATTAATTCAAGAAAGAGCAAAAAAGGAGAATATAAAACACCCCAAATAAGAAGCAAATGGTAAAATGGGATTTGAACACCAGAATGTATCAGTAATTTCATTAAAGATAAATGGATTAAATATGCTGATGAAAAGAATAACATTGTCAGACTGGTTTTTTAAAACTTATTATGATTCTTACAGGAGATGGAATTTAAATACAAGAATGTATCTAAAGAAAGCTGATGTAGTTAGGCCAGTAGGCATAATGTAAAGACAGAAAAAACAAAGTTCATCAAAATATACATGACTCCTTCCTACAGTAACTACTTCCTGAGACTGATAAGGACATAATGGAATCTCTTGATATATCAGATGCCTTTTTACATATCATAAATCAGTTGTAAGAAATGTTTTAAGAAATGATTTTGTACAAAAATAATTTATATTGAAAGATAAAAAAAGGGAAGAAAAATAGATGGAGGGCTATATTTCCTTAAAACATGGTCAGGCTTAAGTTTCCAATGTGACTTAGACTTCTGTTAAGCATGGTTCATAGTCGCAGGAGGTCTGCACTGCATGACCCCCAATATCACCCTCCAACAAACATACGACCCTCCAGAAATCTTACAGAGAAGAAAGACACCATAGCCTAAAGAGCCCTAAAATTGGAGGGATGAGGGCAAAGTATAATGTTGGAAGCAGAAGACACATTCTGAGAATAAGAAAATAAGGGTTTGTCTCTAAAAAGCAAGTATTTTTTTTCTAAGCCCTATTTGGGGGTAAAAAATTCAAGAAACACATCCCTGGTATACATTCCCTAAGATATTAAATTACTCTCAGATTCAAATTTGACCCTCTAAAATGCCAGCAAAGGCAGACCCAGTGGGTGATGTGAAAAGTGAGTAGGCAGCAGCAGAGATGGTGTTAATAAATTCCAAAGGTCTGGTTTCATCAAGAAAGATTCCACTAATCTGTGGAAGCCTAACTCGCAGGACTTCAAAGGACACATGCTGTCAGTGTCAGTGTTCCACACCAGTTACAGATTTCTGAAGGGCCATCGGAGCAAAGCTGCGCCCTTAACGTGTAAGCCGACACTGCTGTGACTAAGAGTGCAATTGGACTGGGACAAATCTGTATGATCTTGTTGTCTAAAAATCCAAATAGATGGTTTCCATAGGAATGAATAAAAGCATTTCCAAATTACTTATTCAGGATTAATCCACTCTCGCTCTGCCAAGCAAATACATTTGATGAGCCTCAGTAAAGCAACCAATGAAAAATAAACTCAAATAGTCCAATAAGGCAGTTCCCTTCACTAACAGAAAATATCCAAGCACAGTTAAAATATGGGTTTAGACAAAATGCTATTTTTTTAATTTCAAGGGTATAAATCCATAAAATTAAATAATTGGATAAACTTTAAAGATTACTGACTGCAGTTCTAAATAGATGAAAAGAATAAAAACCTAGCCTCCAACACTTCTACTCAAATTTTGATTCTGTTTTGTCCAAGCCAGGTTAACTTGGGCAGCTTAAATTCTCCCTCATCCTTAGTTTCATCATCTGTTTAGTGCGAGTAATAGAAACTTTCTTCAGGTATAATGAAATAATTTTTCAGATGAAGACAACATAATGTGGAGAGATGAAAGGATTCCTTCAAGTCCATTACTAGTAAAGAAAAGAAAAAATCCAGGAGTTGTGAAGCTAGCCTCAGAGTCCCAAATGTATCCTCCTCTGCTGGTGTGTCATTTCCACGTGTAGGTAAAGTGAGCGAGACCCCTAGGAAATTATACAAGGAATCAACACTAAAATAATCTTTCTTCAACTGTTCTATTGATTCAAGTCTACTCCCCATCCCCCAACAGTTTTAGTTTCAGATATCTGGCACTGAACCAAATAATTTAAAATGGGAAACTGTAACATATGTAGGAAGATGTTAAATACGATATTTTCTTTTGCCACAATTAAAATTTTGCCTAAGTCCTTGAAACCAGAGACAGTAGGTGTTTAAGAACCAACATGTGTTTGTTTAGTTTCTCTGAGAAGCAAACACCAAGATGGGTAGATGTGTGCAAGAAATACATTGGGGGAAATATCTACTAGGGAGAAGTGTGCCTGTAGAGACAGGGAGAACCTTGGGTCTGACCTCTGTGAAAAGAGTGAAGGAAGAGAGGAGAGTTGAGTAGAAAAGTTCTCAGCCTGCTGAAAAATTCTAAGATTCAAGGTATGCCAATGGGAAGTTTTTAAGAATAAATCACGGGCCGGTGAGATGGCTCAGCGGCTTAAGCGCCTGCCCGGCAAGCGCGAGGGCCCGAGTTCGACTCCCGGATCCCACATACAAAAAAGGGGCCGGTGATATCGCTCAGCGGCACGGGCGCCTGCTGGCGCGCGAGGTCCTGAGGTCGACCCCCCGGTACCCACAAAAAAAAAAAAAAAAAGAATAAATCACTCTGCAGAAAAGTTCTCTGTCTGGTAATTACAGCCCTGGCTCACTATGGCTGACACACTTGGTCACTGGCTAGGAGCATCCATGGAAAGTGTGGCTTTGGCACATGTGCAATGATGGGTTCAAAGCAGCCAGATAGGGCTGTCAGTCAAGCGCACAGGAGATCTGAGGGCAGGCACGTGTTCATTGGCCTCCACACCACACTTTCTGTATATGACAGTCATAAACCCAGAGAACTTGGCTAAGAAGCAAGCAAACAAATCTAGTGGCTGTGACCTTCTAGCACTTTTGAAAGCAAAGATTGCAAATTAATTAGAAAGAGATTCCCAAAGGAAATTTATAGGCAGTTCTGGGGCATTTCACCTCCCCCAGAAAACTCAAAGTAATTGGAGCCATCTGAGCCAGTGGCTGCTGGGATCTTTACCTCCTGCTTAAGCTATATGCCTGCTAAGCTACAGAACACAGGGCTTGACTAGTCTGGTTTCCAGAGCAAAAAGAAAGAGCATCCCTGGGAGAACCTAATGGAGCCCCCACTGAATTGGGGACCACAAGAACGGTGCCTTCCTTTAACCTAGAGAAGCCCGGAGACGGGACTTTAGTTTGAGGAACCATTGGTATATGTAGGTCATGTCCAGAGTGAACAGCATACATCTAAGACGTGCTTGGACATGGAGACACAGTGTTACTGAGGATGGTTAATTTGAGGACAATTCTATAAAAGGTCAAAATATTTGATGGCTCTAAACTACAGATTGCTTGGCGTCAGTGTATGTGATATGGAAAAGGTAACCAATGGTTCAAGTTTGTCTGGGATCTTTCCAGTCTTGCCACTCGGGGACTTGCATCACAGAAAAACTTTTAGCCCCACGCATATCAACATACTGGATCAATTAAATGTGAAATTTCCAGAACCTTTCCTAGAATGTATCAGGCATTCAATAAATGTTATATATTGTTATTATTATTTTCGTTTATTAAAATTTGAATCTGTCCTCTACCAGCAAAATTGTTTTAGAATTGAGAGTACAAAGGTAAAACAGAACCTGTGTCTTCCCTGAGTGGAGCTCAGTCATTAGTCTAGAAAATAGAAGAATAAGACTAATAGAATTTACTCCTAAAGTTTTGTTTTGTTTTGTTTTATGTGCGGGTACTGGGAGTTGAACTCAGGACGTCACGCTTGCCAGGCAGGCGCTTATGCCGCTGAGCTGTATCACCGGCCCAAAGTGAGAGTTACATTTTCTTTCTTTTTTTTTTTTTTAATGTGGGTACCAAAAGTCGAACTCAGAACCTCGCACTTGCCAGCAGGTGCTTGTGCAGCTGAGCAATATCACCGGCCCTTTTTTTCCTTTATGTGGATACCTGGAGTCGAACTCAGGACCTCGCACTTGCCAGGCAGGCGCTTATGCTGCTGACCTATCTCACCCGCCCTCCTAAAGTTTATTTGAGGTGCAAAGCCTTTTTTTATCTCCACAGAACATTTACAGATAATATAATATACTTACATTCTAAAAGGCACAATGGGTGGATGAAAAGCAATGAAAACAAAGATAAAAACTACTTTCAGAAATTATGAAGCAATTCCTAGGCTGAAAATTTGTTTTGAAATGGGTCTACAGGATGCTATAGAATTTCTTGAGTTTCCTATCAAGTGGAGGCGAGTCTAACTGTCAAATCAAACAGTTTCTCCTCCATGTTTCAATAAATTTGCTGAATTGAAATCAAAGCAAATCATTATGGAAAATCTGCAATTTTTTAAATGAGATCCATGTTTTATTTGACCAGTCTAGACCTAGCCAAGCAAACAGAGCATTGGCACCTAGCCCTACATTCCCCATCATTGAAAAGTCCAGCTCTGCTGCATGGTTACCATGCATGGAGACCAGCATTAACACAAGTTAAATTTAAATTTTCAAAATTAGAATTCCTGCACACATTAACCTCAGTTGGTCAAGGACACAAGACCTGACTCAATTTCCTAGCATTCAAGAAAGAAAAGGAAGCTATTAATGCTGAAAAATGTAGCCCAAAGCCCAGCAGGAAGATGGATGCTTTATATACGTTATATTCAGTTCTTCACAACAACCTTAACAGCTGAATATTTTTCTGCCTATTCTGTTAAAAAGAGGAAGAATTGAGATTCAGAGAAATGAATTACCCAAAATCCCATAGCTAAAAAGTAGCAGAACTTATTCAGAATGAAGCTTCTCTCACCCCACACCACAGTTTAAGTTTGGCCGGAATGCAGACTTCACGCTAACAATGTGCAATGTAGTTACTGTGGGAAGATTGTAACGGTTAAGTTTATGTGTCAGCTTAGCCGGGCCATGCAACCCAGATATTTGGTCAAATATTATTTGGGATATTTCCATGAGGGTGTGTTCGGATGATATTCACATTTAAATCTGCCGGTTTGAGTAAAGCAAATTACCCTCCATATGTAGTTTGGCCTCATCTAATCAAGGGAAGATGTAGATAGAAGAAAAGACTGACTTTTCTCCAGCAAGGGGGAATCCTGCTGCAGACAGCCCTTCGGACTTGAACTGCAGCGTTGGCCACCCACCAATCATGCAGATTTTTGACTTGCCAGTTTCCAAAATCACATCATCCAGTTTCTCAAAATAAATGTTTTATACTGACAAGCCACTGTATCCACAAGCCAGGGATTCAACTAATTATGGATCAAAAATATTTGAAAAAAAAAAACTGTCTGAACTAAACATGTACAGGCTTTCTTTCTTGTCATGATTCCCAAACTATACAGTATAACATTTATGGGATTTACATTGTATGAGATAGTATAAGTAATCTAGAGATTATTTAAAGTATTTGGGGGCCGGTGAGATAGCTCAGCGGCATAAGTGCCTGCCTGGCAAGCACAAGGTCCCGAGTTCAACTCCCGGAACCCACATACGAGAAAAGGGTCGGTGATATCGCTCAGCAGCACAGGAACCTGCTGGTGTGCGATGTCCTGAGGTCGACCCCCGGTACCCACAAAAAAAAAATAAATAAAAAATAAAGTATTTGGGAGGATATATGTCAACTATGTACAAAAATGACCGTGTTATGTAAGGGGCGTTTTAGAAGTTACCCCACATGTACCAAGGAAGAGCTACATGCACATCCTGTTTAATGTGTGTCTTTGAAGAACCCTGATTAACACAGTAACCTGTCTTTATTGCTTATTTATGACTTTGGCATGTCAGAGCTGTCAATAAAGCAGAATTCCAGCATCATTTCTACTGTGAAAGCCGTCAGACTACAGAAAATCAATTGAATAGCACGTGCAAATCAGAAGCGATTTCTTTTAGTTCTTGTGGTTCCTGTGACAGTTGTTGTCTTTGACAACTAAAATCTCCAATTTACCTCCTTGCTAAATTGAAGTCAAGAAAAAACACCTATTTAATCAATGAAACCTGTGCTCATTCTACAGAAACAAACAAACATAGAAGTGTTGTTTTGAATCTCTTAAATGTTAAGAAAGTTTGAGCAGCAAAGTACCTACGAAAAATATGAATTATCTTAGCAAAACCTTCTTCACCAATGGCAATAGATTTTTTTTTCAGGATAAAGGATTGCTTCCTGATTTTGTCAAGTGACCATTTTCTTAATTTCTCTTCCTATTTCTAATTCATAACATTTCTGGGTACAGAGGGAAGTTTTGCAACATTAAACAATTTGTAGTATTCTTGAGATGTGTACAGGTCTAACAGTTGTTCTCAATCAGGGCAATTCACCCATTGGAGAACTTTTGGCAATGTCCAGAAGCATTTTTGTTTGTCGTAACTTAGGAAGCTACTACTGAAATCTAGTGGGGAGAAGCCAAAAGTGTTGTTAAATACTCTCAATGCACATAATGGCTTCCACATCAAAGAATTTTCTGGACTAAAATGTCAGTAGGGCTGAGATAAGAAAGCTTGGTCTAGTTTAATGCAAAAATGCATGAATTTATACTATTTACCCTAATATATATATACAGTAATTCTCTGAGATATAGTGACAATTGTAATATGAGGTACCACTGTATATTATTAAATTAAAATACGTTCACTATTTGCAGCACGTAATGAACAATTTTATGTGTTAAATTGGCTAGGTTATAATCTTCAATCAAATATTAATCTAGGTGTTGCTGTGAAGGTACTTTGTTGAAATAATTAAGGGCTATAATCAGTTTACCTTAAGAAAGATTATCCTAGGGATCTCAGTGAGCTTGATTCAATCAGTAAAAGTGCCTTAAGAAAAGGAGGAGGTATTTGTGCTTTGTATAGAATGAGCACCGTTTTCATTGATGAGGGATGGGTAAGATTAGAAAGAAAAACGAGAAAGAAAAAGAAGACATGCAACTTGTACACTATATCTTCAGCTTCTGTATGAGAATTCTAGCCTCCTAAAACTCTGCTGTATGAATTTCAGACTTGCCAATAGCCAATCCCCAAGTCTGACGAGCCAATCCATAGCGACAAAAACAGAGATAGAACAGATAGACACACGTGCATACGCGCGCACACACACACACACACACACATACACACACACACAAATCTCTTGCTGGTTCTGTTTTTTTGATGAACCTCCTAACTGATTCACTGCACGATAACGTATACATGTAAAACTACTGCAATGATTAAAGGTGATATATAAAATCTATATTTATTTCCTGATTTAATATTGCTTTAAGGGCCGGTGAGATGGCTCAGCGGCATACACGCCTGCCTGGCAAGGGTGAGGGCCTGAGTTCGACTCCCGGAACCCACATACAAAAAAAGGGCTGGTGATATCGCTCAGCGGCACGGGCGCCGGCTGGCACACAAGGTCCTGAGGTCGACCCCCGGTACCCACACACACACAAAATATATATATATATATATATATATATATATATATATATATATATTGCTTTAAATTTCGATTGAGTATTTGGGTTGCTATTATTTCAAGAGGGCAAAGTTTATCCAAATTGAAGTTAATGAAAGAACTATATAGGGAGCATAATGTATACAAAATGGTTATGTAACTTATTGTCCACAGAACACAAATTATATGAAAATCTTGATAATAACAACATAGGTTAACAACAACTTGATGTTACTAAAATAAACTTATAACAACCAAGCTTTATGAAATAATTTTATACTATTTAGGAATTGCTTGCACTTTTATTCTATTATTCATTTAAATATCACTGACCCATGAGTAGACTGCAGAGATATACATGCTAATTCAATTTGGCCATCTTGGACATTTCACTGCCTTTCAGTCATATACAAACCATAGCTTTATGCATATTTTTATTTTTTTCACTACAAAAATAATTCATTAAGGTGAAAAAGATCCAATGTTTTCTAAGAATTTAACAGTTGCTTTATAGTTTTTCTGTCTTATACAGGCCATTATATCTCACATATATTATGGATCACCATTAATTTGAGACTTCCCTATGTAACTTTTTTTTATACTGGGACTCGAACTCACAACCTTGCACTTACCGGGCAGGCACTGTATTTTTTTTTTTCCTGCCTTTGCCATACTATTCCAATAAATGCCCAAGTGTCCCAGCCCAAAATAGTATGGAAGAACTTCTAAATTTTCTATATTCCTGAAGAAGGTTAAAACACCAAAGGAATTGACCAGAATGCTGGTAGAACTACATATTTGTGTTAAAAGAAAAACACAGCCTCACCTCCACGGACCTGATGACTAGAGGTTATTGCAGGGCCAGAGACTTCAAGGCAGATGGCCTTAGCTATATAAACCACTGTCCTAAGGAATTAATCCTCCTCAGCAATGAAAGGTGGAAAACACCCAAAATATCTACCTTCAATAGAGCAATGAGGCTGCCCTTCCAAAATATCAATGGAGATCCTATCGAACTCCCACCCCATCTTGCAGTAACACATTTTCTCTCTGTGTCCGGGCTGGGGTGGTCCCAGAGCAGGCCTAATGAACAGTTGGAACTCTCCATGCCCCCCAGTAAGAAGGACCCTATATAGGGTCTCCGGAGAGATGAAGTAGGAAACCTGCATTCTACCTCCACCTGGCAGTAACAAGCCAGTATCCTACCCTACCCCTCTTGCTAGAACAGTGTCACAGGGAGTAACTAAAACAGAGAGTTGAAGTAAAATCCAAAGGCTTGTAACAAAATTCCCAAAGTGACTAGGTTGCAGTTGAAAAATCACACATCACCCCAAGAACCATCACGACGCAAACTGAATGAAACAAACAAAAAAAGTACCAAAATCAAGTGGATAGAGATGTTAGAATTATCTGACAAACATTTTAAAGTAGCCGGCATAAAATTGTTTCGATTATAAACACACTTGAAAAAATGAAACAACCAGAGATCTCAGAAAAAAAGAGGAAATCTGGTCAAAGAAAGATGTAAAGAAAAACAAAATGGAAATTTTGTAGCTAGAAAAACATAACTGAAATAAAAATAAACCATAAATGGGCTTAGTAGCAGGACAAAACAAATGAAAGAAAGAGTTAGTAAAATTGAGGATAGAAAAACAGAAATACCAAATCTGAACAACAGAGAGAAAATAGGCTGAAACAGACAGAGCCTCAGGAACAAGTGAAGTGATGATAAAGTCTCCAGCATACTTTTTACTGGAGTCCTAGAAAAAGAGGAAAAAGACCAAAGGGCTGAAAAAGTACTCCAAGAAATAATGGCTAAAAAAAGGTCAAATTAGGCAAAAGATATAAATCTGCATCTTAAGAATCTAAGCAAACACTACAGCAAGACATATCTTAGTCAAATTTCTGAAAACTAAAATAAAAAGCAACAAGAGAGAAATCACATTTTACCTCCAGGGGCGATACTATTCAACTAACAGCATGGATGTTAGAAGGAAGTGGGACATTTTTCAAATGTGGAAAAAAAAAAGAGCATTCCAACCTAGAATTCTATAATCCATAAAAATATCCATCAGGAATGGGAAAGTAAGACATTATCAAACAAAGGAAATCTAGGAGAATTTATCCAAGCAGTCCTTCTCTAAAACAATTGCCAAAAAGAAGTTATCTGAACAGAAAGGAAGTGATAGAAGAATATCAGGGAAAAAAAAAACAAGAACACAGTATGCAAAAATATGGGCATATACAGTAGGGTTTCTTTGTCTTCTCAAGTTTGTGTTTTGTTTGTTTATTTTGAGTTTTGTTTTGAGGTACTAGGGATTGAACCCACTGCCTTCACATTGAGCTACATCCCCAGACCTTTTTTTAAATTTTGAGACACTGTCTCAATAGGTTACTAAGTTTCTTAAGCTGGGCTCAAATTTGAAATCATCCTGTCTCAGCCTCCCAGAGTGCTGGGATTACATGTATGTGCCACCATGCCCGGCTTCCTCTTTGCTGTGCTAGATAGCATATGCAGGGCTAGTGACAGGGGCCAGTGATATAGGTGGTAAAAAGAATTTTACCAATGGACAAGGAATGTAAAAAAGATAACAGTTTATTTAGATCAAGGTATACTGCCAAGGGGGAGAGCAGACAATTTTCTAAAGGGAATAAAATGGTCAGGGTGAGAAATCGGGACATTTACACAGGAGTTTGAGAAGGATCTAAACAGCAAATTTTCCAAAGAATGTTTTTTTCTAAATCATCCAACACCCTGCAGATATTCCAGAGCACCTTCATTGACTTTTAAAATTATGTATTTACAGTTGCAACTTTGACAAGACCATTTCATCAGTCCTTCAGCTTCAGATAAGTGGATGATACATGTGAGGAGAGAATGTAGTACACTCTTCCCAGCATATAGGCCGTGTCATTTTTAGAAAGTAGAAACCTAATTTAGGAAAGTGAAACTTAACCCTGGCCAGGTGTTGCCATTTTTGAGAAATGGAAATTTAACTTAGAAAAACAGAACTTGACTCAATAATGATCAGGCAACCCCACTTGGTTCCTTCCCGCCCAATCGCCTATCCGCCCAATCGCCTATCCACCTTCCCTGAACCCTGAGCCCCGTGTGACACCCATAGCTGGAAGCCAAATCCTGGATTCGTGACCCAAGTGTAGGGTCATCAAAGGCAACAAACTTTCACTCTACATTTTCTTGTGGCTGATTATATTTTTGGTTTCGTCACAGGTCTTCTTTAACCTAACATTTTGGTGCCGAAACCCAGGAGTGTGTGAAAGACAAGGCCCCTTCCCTTTTCCCTCCAGGGCCTGTCCCCACTCCCTTCACCTCCACTGCCAGCATTTTGCCTCTCGTACGCAGGTAGCCTCTTCCCATCATTTGGACCTTGTACGTGGTCTTGAGGCTGTCAGTAGTGCCACTGTACCCACTGGATCCTAAAAGTCCTAGGATTAAGCCCAACTTGCAATCACTGGTCCTGCAAAATACAAAAATCACTGGGTGCAGATTTTGTCCTCCCTTACATTTTGTGTTCTCTCCTGTAAGGGACAGTGTCACCTTTCCCCAAAGTTCCTTCTTTCTTCACAGCACCGCCTTAAGTAGTCAAGACAATCTGTACCTCCCAGTCTTCTCCCAAATCTGAGGAAACCACCCCCCACCGTTGGGTGCCTCCTGGCCAATCTTTCTACCCTAGGGCTCAAATAGTACATCAAGCCAAAGAAAATACAGAAGTATTTTCTTCTGTAATACTAACAGGCCTCAGTACCAGCTGGTTGAGGGGGCCGTGTGGCCACAAGGTGGGTCCTTTAATCTCTCTATCCTGACACACCTTGATAAGGTCTTACACCAGCCTGGAAAGTGGGAGGAGGTTCCTTATGTCCCGGCCTTGTTTTGCCCTTCAGTTTCAGCCCTCTCTGTGTTCTGACCATCCTACTTTTCATATACTGATAGCCCAATTCAAATCCAAGAGCCCCTAAATCCCTACCCACTCCCCTTAGGAACTGACCACTCCCCCAGTTCCCGACAATCCTAACTCCTCCCACAATCTTGACCTGGCTGATTGGCCAACACCCCTGCCCCAACCCCAACCATCTCCTCTTCCCTAAACCTCCTTCAGGGCTCCCTCCCCCTACCTTTCAACCTCAACTTCCTCTTCTGCCAGTTACCCATTCTTCCTTCTTTTGTGAGCAGGAGACCCACACCCCACCCACATCATACTCCACCATGTTACTTCTTAAAGAGGTGGCAGGAATGGAAGACCCCACCCGAGTTCATATTCCCTTTTCCCTTTCCAACTTTTCCCAGCTTGAAAAAAAGGCTCTGATCCTCTCCGATTAATCCCTCCCAATACACCAAAGGTTTCCATACCTGACCCAATCTTTTTACCTCAGTTGAAGAGACTTCCATGTCATTCTCACTAGCGCCCTATTACCTAAAGAGGGGGAGAGTGCAAGGTTAAGAGTTTTTAATCCTTTTCATTGCCAGTGTGCAGCTACTACCTTCTTTAGTTTTTTAAATTATGGTTGGAGCAATATTGTAGCACTGCCTGACATGGTTCTGAATGACTGTAGTGGACCTAGCTGAGTCAAGTATACTATAACCATGGAGCAAAAAGAGGTATAATGGAAGCAAGATTTCTATATAGCACTCATACTGGTAAAATATGAACATAATAGACTGACAATTTATATAGATTCAACCACTGAAAAGGTTATACACAGAGAAAGTCAAAACATTACAGATGAACCAAATTAAACAAGAAAATAGCTATCCTTTTGCAGACATCAAAAAGATAATAAGTGAATATTACAAACTCTACGTAAGCAAATTTGACAACTTAAATGGAATGTACTAATTCCTTAAAAAATGCAAACTATCACAACTGGGTACAGTTTGTATGCCATTTTGGAGTAAATAAATTCAGTAGCCCTATAACTACTGAGGAAATTGAATTCATAATGTATAACCTCTCAAAAAAGAAATCTCCAAGCTCAAATAATTTCCCTAGAGATTTTTACAAGATACTCAGACAAGAGATTTAAAATTCTACACCATATACTCCAAAAAAATTAAATAACAGGAAACATATACCATTATATTTCATAAAACTAGTGTTACCCTGACACCAAAAACAAACAAAGAAATTGTCACCAGGCTGTGTCTGAAAGCTCCCTGAGGCTGAAATAAGGAATGTTACCCACCCTTTTGTGGAATAAGTGCAGGTTCACTGACTCCCATCTTGGAAAAAGTATTTTCAGGATGCAGCAGCAGGAGGCACAGGAAGGGTTTATTAAACAAATATTTTAGGATGCACTCAAGAGAGGGATGCAGGCACTCAGAGAAATGAGGTGCATTGTTTCCTGGAACAGAGAACATTTATGCTTCTCTCAAAGGAATGGAAACACTAGAAAAGGGTGGCTCACCCCCTAGAAGGACACTAGCCCATTCTGCGGGTACGGGCAGTTTTGTTGTTATTTTTGCTGGGTTTTTGGGGGGTTTTTTATAGGCCATTTAATCATTCTTTTGATTCTGTCAACATGCTCCTTTATCTTAGGATCAGATTACTGCTCTTTACTTTCTCAATTAAGCTAATTTATGGACTTTAAGTATTCTTGAAGAATTATGAGTGTCATGGATCTGGTAGGGAAGGAGCCTAAATTTAACCAAAGGAATGCTGATATGGATCCTCTTGGGAATTTCAGCTGGGTCCTGAACGTTGCAGTCTTATTAAAAGTACAATTTTCAGTAATGATTTCCTTGTCTCCTTTCTACCTATCTTTTGTTTTTTCTATCCTGTCTCAAAATTAGAAAAAAAGAAATTCACACCAATATCCCTCATGAATACAGACACGAAAGTCCTCAATAAATGGAATGCAGCAATATATACAAATAATTATTCATATGACCAAGTGTGGTTTATTTCAGAGATGTTAAGCTGGTTCAGATTTTGAAAATTAATCAGTATAACCCACAATATTATTGGGCTAAAGAAAATAAATGACATGATCATATCAACTGAAACTGAAAAAGAGTCCCATAAAATTCAATACCCATTACTGGTGAAAACCCTTAGAGAAAAAAATAACAGATTTCTTCAATTTAAGAAAGAGAATCTAGGGCTGGTGAGATGGCTCAGTGGCTTAAGCACCTGCCCCGCAAGCGCGAGGGCCCGAGTTCGACTCCCGGAACCCACATACGAAAAAGGGGCCGGTGATATCGCTCAGCGGCACGGGCGCCTGCTGGCGCACGAGGTCCTGAGGTCGACCCCCCGGTACCCACAAAAAAAAAGAAAGAAAGAGAATCTAGAAAGAGTATCTAGAATATGAATATCAGGTATTCATAGAGCTAACATTATTCTTAATGGAAAAACTTAATTCTTTTTCCTAAGATTCAGAACAATGCAAGGATGTCCACTCTTACTCATTCAACATAGTTCTGAAAGGTCTAACCAGGACAATTAAGCAAGGAAAAAGAACTACAAGACATACAGATCAGATGAGAAGAAATAAAGCTGTCCTTATATTTAGGACATAAAATCTAGGTAGAAAATTCCAAAACCTACAATAAAAAGAACCCAGAATTAATAAATAATATTCAGCAAGGTTACAGGTCACCAGCTAAACATACAAATATCAATTGTTTTCTCTGTACTATCAAGAAATGTGTATACTGTAATTAAAATTGCAATATTATTTGCAATCACTTACACACAAAAAAAATGCTTAGGTGTATGTCCAATAAAACACATGCAGGTCTGATAATTTTTGCAGAAAACTACAAAATACTGATGAAAGAAATCGAAGATATAACAAGACATATAGGAAGCACCAATATTAGTGGGCAGCATATCTCAATTTCAAACACATGTAAATGGTTCGCATTCAAACATTGCCTGCCAAATGGGTGACCTGACAGACAATAGAAATATACATCTTAGATTCCCCATCTTGTAGACACTCTGAAAATCCCTTACATATATTCAACTGTAGATTATAAGGTGGCTCTCTCTTGAGGGCACACGCTCTATTTCTTAGATTGTGTATTTTTAAATTTAAGTTTCACCTAGTAAATCCCTTTGTGCCTTTACTGACACATCCTGAAAATTCTTTTTCTGCTATGGGAGTCAGAGAACCTGCAACTTAATTCTATGTTTAGGATGAGTCTAAGTTTCTCGTCCCTGTGGGAACTTCTTTGGACTCTGTCTTGTGACACTAAATTCTGTGTTCATGGATCAATAAACTCCGGATGGCGAAGATGTCATTGCCCCCAAATTGAAGTACCAATTCATCACAATTCTGATCAAAATCCCAGGATTGATTATAAATACAGGCAAAATATTATAAAGTTTATATTGAAAGACAAAGAAACTAGAATAACTAAAATTATTTTGGAAAGAAGTATAAAGTGGGAGGGAAAAAATGTACCAAGTTTTAAATTACAGTGGTATCTGTTCGTGAACTTAATTCTTTCCATGATTCTGCTGCAAACTAAATGAAGGAGAACTGAATCAAATTCAATGAGTAGGTTCAATGTTGACCTCATGGGGAAATTTGATTTGCTTCTCATTCAATTCAGTTTGCAACCAGAATCATGGAAGGAATTAAGTTCATGAACCGAGGTACCACTATATAGTGTATGGTTAAAATAATAAATATTATGAAATATTAGCAGATAGATACATAGATCAGTGGAACAGAGAATCCAAAAATTAACCCACACAAATATGCTTGTGGTGGATTAATTAATGGTCAACTTGTAATACCAGCTGAACTGAGTCAGTGTGGTGCTGGGTGTGGATATCCCACCTGAGGATTGTTGCCAACAGCATAAAAAAGAGAACTGGAAGGGAAGTTTGTCACGCTGGATTTCCTGATATGAACTCAGCTGTTCTCATCGTTGGAGGAGCTCAGGTCCTTGCTGTCACTAAGGATGGCTGCAGATCTTCTTGAGGGAGCTCCGGTCCTGTCCTTGAGCATCATTTCCTGGCTCCAGTGCAGATCCCTCAGCCTGCTGGCACAGATCCTTCATCCCACTGGCACAGACTTTCCAGCTTCCACCACTGACCTTTGGGCCTTCCCAGTGCGGATCCTTGATACAGACCTGCATGAGACATTGCCATGGGCTCTAGGCCCCCAGCTGGACTCGTGTAGGACATTGCCATGGGCTCTAGGTCTTCAGCTGGACTCATGCAGGACATTACCCTGGGATCCAGGCCCTCAGCTGGATTCTTTGGGTCTCTAGTGTGCGGACAGATCTCCCACACTCTTTTGCTTTTGACTCTTTGGGTGAATAGTATAAAATAACCCTATAAATTTTGTGTCCTGTATTAAATCTATTACTTTGTACATCTTAACTATAACAATGCTCAAGTGATTTTTGATAAAAGTACAAAGGCAACACAACATAGAGAAGAAAAACGGCCTTTTCAACACGTGGAGCTATGGCTAATGAACATTCATGGGTTAAAATAATTGAACTTGGTCTTACGATTTCTATGAAAACTAACTCAAGATTGATCATAGCCTTAAATATAAAATACAAAACTAAAACTTCTAGGAAACATGGGAAATTTTCAGGATCTAGAATTAGGTAAAGAGTTCTTTGATTTGAACTTAGAAGCATGAAACCCTGTTACGGCTGTGTCTAGACATCCCCCCAGAGCCTCATATGGTCATCGGTGGGGGGACTTTTCGGAGATGACTGGATCTAGGGTGCGTGATGGTGGGATCAAGGATGTGATGCTGGGATTGATTCATGGTATTTTTTTTTTTGTGGGTACCGGGGGGTCGACCTCAGGACCTCGCGCACCAACAGGCACCCGTGCCGCTGAGCGATATCACCGGCCCCTTTTTTCATATGTGGGTTCCGGGAGTCGAACTCGGGCCCTCGCGCTTGCAAGGCAGGCGCTTATGCCGCTGAGCCATCTCACCGGCCCGATTCATGGTATTTTGCTAGGATTAAAGCTGCCCCACCCTGGGTATGATTGCTACCTGCCCTATGGGGGTAGCTTGGGTAAGATATAAGGGACAGAAAGAGGGTTGCTGCTTGTCACTTATAGCTTGCTGCTTGGTGTCTTCTGCCTTCTGCCTGCCATGAACTGTTTCTCCTCTCCGATGTGCCTCTGCCATGTCACCCTGCTTGGAGCCAAACAACTATGGACCGAAACCTCTACACACTGTGAGCCAAATAAAGCTTTCCTTCTTTAACTTTTGGTGTCAGATATTTTATCTCAGCAATAAGGAAAGTAACTAAGGCAAACATAAATGGAAAAATTAATAATTTGGACTTCATAAAAATTTTTTTTTTTTTTTTTTTTTTTTTTTGTGGGTACCGGGGGGACGACCTCAGGACCTCGCGCGCCAACAGGCACCCGTGCCACTGAGCGATATCACCAGCCCCTTTTTCGTATGTGGGATCCGGGAGTCGAACTCGGGCCTTCGCGCTTGCGAGGCAGGCGCTTAAGCCGCTGAGCCGTCTCACCGGCCCTCATAAAAATTTTAAACTTCTGCTTTGTGAAAGACTGTTAAGGGGATGACAAGATAACTATAGACTGGAGAAAATATAAACCTCATATCTGATAAAGATCTCATATCTAAAATTAAGAACTTTCAAAACTCAACAGCAAAAATATCAACAATCCAGTTAAAATACGGGCAAAACACACAAACAGATCGTCACCAAAGAGGACATACGGATTACAATAAGCCGATAAAAAGATACTCAATATCATTAGCTGTCAGAGAAATTAAAATTCAAGTCACAATGAGATAACACTAAACACCTATCAGAATAACTAGTGACATCAGTAAATGCTGGCAAGAATGTGGACATTGGGCCGGTGAGATGGCTCAGCGGCGTAAGCGCCTGCCTTGCAAGCGCGAAGGCCCGAGTTCGACTCCCGGATCCCACATACCAAAAAGGGGCCGGTGATATCGCTCAGCGGCACGGGTGCCTGTTGGCGCGCGAGGTCCCGGTACCCACAAAAAAAAAAAAAAAAAAAAAAAAGAATGTGGACATTTATACATTGTAGAATATAAATTGGTACATTTATATGGAAACATTTTAACAGTTTCTAAAAATCTAAACATAAAACTATAATTCAACAATTAGACTTTTGGTCTTTGTCCTATTGAAGTCAAAATATATGTTCACATAAAACCTACATAAATGTTTATAGCAACTTTATTCATAATAGCCCAATACTGAAAACAGTGAAGATTTCCCTCAACTGGTGAATGTTAAGCACCCTGTGGTATATTCATACCACTGAATAGTGCTCGACGATAAACAAGAAGGAATGACTGTTGTACATATTAACCTGGAACACTCTCTAGAAAGGTATGCCGAGTGCGAAAGCCAATTCCAAAAGTTTACGTTCCTATATAATTGGATTTAGAAGATATTCTTCATATGACAGAATTAAAGACTAGAGAACATGTTAGTGGTTGTCAGACATTAAGGAGATAGAGGAGACAGAGAGGGAAGTGGGTATATTTATAACAGGACAACACGAGCAATCTTATGGTGATAAAATATTCTGTATCTTCTGACCATACCATTGTCAAAATCCTGATTGTGTTATTTTACTATAGTTTTGCAAGATATAACCACAGTGGGAAACCAGGTAAAGGGTACATAAGATCTCTCCATTATTTCTTACAACTGAAATGTCGATCTCTCAATTTCTTACAACTGGATGTCAATCTACAATTAACTCACAAAAAGTGTTTAATTTTTAGAAGATTGAAAATCTAGGAAAAAAACAAGTAATGATTTTTTCTTGGAATTAACCAAATTATCGTTACCTACCATTAAATGAAATGACAGTTGGAAAAAAGAATGAGTTGTCAAAACAGTCAATTAAAGTATTTTAAAAGAGCATAAAAAATAGAGTATAAAAGTGCCTTAGCCATTTTATTGTAACTTAAAATAAACACTGACTTGGTAATTTGCTGCTGCAGAGCTACAAGCTCTTCTTGGATTTTAGAGGCCCACGGAGCTGTGCAATGTGGGTGTGTGCAGTTTTTTTAAGAAAAAAACAGTTTAAAGAACTTGGGACAGGAACAGAGTGCTTCCTTTCTAGATTTCCAGGGTTTGTTTATTTCTTTTTCAGATATCCTGCAGTTATCCCTCACACAGGTCTTCAACAGTATTTTTTTTTAAAGCAACTTTCTGGTTTTTTCCAAAAGGACCATAAAAACAAAATGACTGTACCTATAATCCCTCCCCCAGGTTAACCACACCTAATATATAGTAGAGTTCTAATCCCCCCGTTTTTTTTTTTTTTGTGGGTACTGGGGTTCGACCTCAGGACCTCGCGCGCCAGCAGGCGCCCGTGCCGCTGAGCGATATCACCGGCTCTTTTTCGTATGTGGGTTCCGGGAGTCGAACTCGGGCCCTCGCACTTGCCAGGCAGGCGCTTACCCCGCTGAGCCATCTCACCGGCCCCCCTGTATTTTAAACTGGGATGAGATTTCACTTTTTTCTATATAGTGTGTGTTACTTTCGGAGCAAAAATAAAAGTAGTTGAAAAACAAGATTTTAATATTCTCCTAATAAAAATCAGATCTATAGGTTCATATGTCTGTAATAAAAAATAAAATTACCAGTGTAGTCTGAGTCCTCATTTGTCCCCGTTGTCCCCTTTGTCCTTACACAACCATCAAAAGAGAGAAGTTTCAGTCCAAGGCAAATTTTGCACTCATTCTCATTCTCCCGTCCATACAAGCCTGGGTTGATGGATTGCATCCTGGCCAACGCATTTCACCCATACAACCCTGAACCATCGTCCTCTACTTCAGGTAGATTTGTGCTCCAGAAATATAAACTAATTTTCACCATCAGTGAAAATAATGTATAACTAGAATGGGAAACATGATATATATATATATATTTTTTTTTAAGTAAGTATCTTTTATAGTATATTCCAAACTCTAATACAAGCTATTAGAAAGGATTCTTGGTTCTGTTGTCCTGGTGTATATCAAACCAGTAAAGACAGTTCATTCATGAAACAACTGATCTGCAAAGGTGAAAATAAAATGAGACTGCACAAGATAATATCATTTGATGAGTTTACCCAGTAGTTGTGTGAACTGCTGACCACCCCTGTTTAATGGCAGCACGTTGCCCATGTTTTGGAAGTTGCATTCACAAAAGTAGAAGACACTCTGAAATGTAAATGTACACACCTGAAGTAATGAAATACATGCATTTGTACATAATAGATAGTTGTTCACGTGTGTATATGCGCATGCATATTGGTGGAAAAGCAACTACATTAAAGCTTTGATTATATTCCAAATCCAAGTAGATGGTATAGACCACATGATGTGCTGAAAAAACACAGAAGGTGACTCTGAGAGACCACCAAACGGCTCCATGATTGACAATTGAATTTCTGTGCTTGACTTGGACTTCTCGCTTAGAGCACCAGTGCCTCTGCTAACAAACTACCTGAAGATGCTGATTTCTCAGAGGACCCTGAGCAGCAACGAGAAACCAACTAAAAGAGAAACAAATGCACTCAGAATGAACCCCACAAGGGAAACCTAAATCCAAGATTTAGAATTTAATTTTTCTGGTAATGGCATAATTCTGCTCTCAAGCGAATCGCTCTTTACTCCACTTTATTTTGCATGTATTATCTCTAAGGCACAATATTTAATCTATAATTGTCTTACTATGTAATTTAGACCTTTGTATATAGCAGTAAGATATGCATTACACAAAAGAGTCTGGTGTTAAATTGTTTTGTCAGGGTAGGTCTTATTTCCATTTGTTTATACCTCTTTGATCAGAGAACTGCTTAGTGAAACACCAGGTGATGGGACCTGCATGATAATGGTTGTGAAAATATTAAAATAAGTTGTGGGCCAGTGAGATACCTCAGCAGCATAAGCACCTGCCTGGCAAGCATGAGGTCCCAAGCTCAACTCCCGGTACCCACATAAAAAAATAAAAAAATAAAATAAAATAAGTTGCAACAAGCTGCTACTTAAGGGTTGGGGAAGGATGATTAGGAACTATGCTTCCTTCTGCCAAGGGAAATTTAAAACATCTCATCCTATTCCTCTATTGGCCCAAGAACTAAGAGGGAAAAAAAGCATGAATGTGGAAATCAGGCAGAGCTTCATCAGGAGGAAGAGGAAAGGGGAAAAGAGGAAGCAGAATAAGGAGTGGGAGAGAAACCAAGAATTCGTTTCTTTCCTTCCTTCCTTTTTAAGGGGTGCTGGGTATTAAAGCCAGGACTTCCTGTACATAAGGCAAGCGCACTATCACTGAGGTACAACCTCCGGAAGGAATTCTATGTACAGAAACTGGAAGAAGGAACTGTAGACAGATCGAGACAAAGGCTATTCTTTCAGTCATGATGACTATGAGATGTAACCAATTTTTTGCCTTTTTAGGTAATCTCAACATTTACTTCCACCATTTCCTGAAGAGTCTAGCATAATGCTCAATCATGTCACAGGGGCTAAAACAAGTAAACAAAAAGACTCCTTGAACTACTAATCTATGACCAATTTTTTGTTTAGCAGGAAGGGAACACTTCCTTGGGAGAAGTCTTATAAGCTCCTACCATCTTTCTTTGTCCCCCAAAATATTCTGTTCCCCTCATGCTTCATAAATCACATAGAAACATAAATCACATAATCACATAGAATTTCTTTGGAAATTTCATCTTTGTTTCAGGTCATCTAATTTATCCAGTCTACTGATGATGTATTTGCACCTGAATTCATATTAACTTATCTTTATCTTTGCTTCAGGAAACAAAACTGACAGCAGATTCTAAGCAAAACCTAGTACAAATTTTCAGGTTTTGGTTCAATCTTCTCATACCATCCAAAAGTATCTAGCACTGAAATTCTAGGTTCAGTGAAGTGTGTTAATGGATATTTTAATTAATGCAAACTGAGAGGTCTGGCAGTGTAGTGGAAACACTCCCTTTAAAAAGAGAAATGGTTCCAGAAAGATATACAGATTTAACCCATACATATAATTTTTAAGGAGCTTATTTCTAATTAATATAAAACTGTCATTTTACCTGAAAATTAAGATCACTTTAATTAGTGACTATAGGAAAACTGTACAGTGTATCATGCCAGTAAAAAGAAATGAACAAATGTCAAGTTACTGAAGGAAATATAGCACTGAATATGTCTTATGAAGTATTACCCATGTAACATTTTAATAGCCTTTTTTTTTTTTCGTGGGTACTGGGGGTCCACCTCAGGACCTCGTGCACCAGCAGGCACCCGTGCCGTTGAACGATATCACCGGCCCTTTTATCGTATGTGGGACCAGGAGTCGAACTGGGGACCTCGTGCTTGCCAGGCAGGCGCTTATGCCACTGAGCCATCTCACCGACCCTTAATAGCCATTTTTATATGTCTTAATAAAATTCTCACCTGAAATTCTCCACAACATGTGTATGTAGTAGTGTCTGATTTTCAAAGGTCACTTCATTTTGGCTCTTGTATAGATGTCATGAAGGGCCCTGAATGATACCTTTTGGCAAAAGAAAGGGAATGGATACAAAAACAAAGTGGAAATCTCAAAACAAAACAATTTTCAAGTGAAATAAATGAAAAATAGTCCAGGCATTGTTATGATACTGTTGTAAACAAACATTCTCCCAATTGCAGTGGCTTCACTAAGTAGAGATTTATTTCTCACTCAAAACTTGCTGTAGGTCAGCGTGACCCTCCAGAGCGTCACGCAGACACAAAAAGGACACTCAGTGCAGTAATTCGCAGGTCCAGCTGACAGGCCCCCTCCTTCCTACAGTCACGCCAGGCAGAGCTCATGTTCTCCTGG
Source organism: Erethizon dorsatum (assembly GCA_028451465.1). NCBI lineage: Eukaryota > Metazoa > Chordata > Mammalia > Rodentia > Erethizontidae > Erethizon > Erethizon dorsatum. Next base: position 14,693,413 of record CM051838.1, read on the forward strand.
CTCACAGAGCAAATGAGAGGGTGGAGAATGCAAACGAACAACCATGTGCCTCTGCCTAGTTCATTTCTGCTCACACATGATTGGCCAAAGCAGATTCTATGACTACATCTTTGGGGATAAGAGAAATTAATCTATGTGACTAGATGGGGGGAACCAGATAGGCTGATAAACAAGAGCAGTATCTACAACCAAAAAAAAATACTAAAAGCAGGTATCAGAGGGCTCAATTTTTCTTAATGCATTGGAGGTAATTCTGATGCCAGGGATTAGTTCATTCACACACGGCCCCGCTGAGTAGGGGTGAGTGTAGGGTGAGTGTAGTGGACAGAGTCAGCTGCATCCTTCTGCCATCCTGATGAACCACCTGAACGCTGTCTTATCTACCCCTATTCTTGTCTCACACTTCTACCTCTCCTCCACTCTCATGTAAGATACTCATTTTCTAGACACCTAAAATAATCCTCCTTGGCTGAATTAGATATTCCTTTTCTGTATTTCCTAACATCCTGTAGCTATTCTTATCTATCAGTGTTCAAATAAACACAAATAAAACTGTAAGTTGGATCTTGAATGTCCCCAAATGTTCAGGTGTTAAGTAGCTTAGTCACCAGGCTGTGGTGCTATTGGAAAATGGTGGAACTTTTGTGAGGAAGGACCTAGTAAAAGGAAGTTAGGTCGCTGGATGTATGCATGAAATCTTTGAAGGGGATACTGGGATTCCAGCCCCTTTCTCTGTGTCTCTCTGCTTCCCGATCACCATGAGGTGAACAGGCCTCTTCCATCATGTGCCCACACAGTGATGTACCATGCCACCACAGGGCCAAGAAACCATAGACTGAAACCTCCAAAACTGTGACCTAACATAAACCTTTCTTTCTTTTAAATGGATTATATCAAGTATTTTGTCACAGTAGCAGAAAACTGACTAGTATAGTTTTGATACATGTAAATGCATGCAACATAGGTACTTGACACACAGTAAACATTCAAATATGTCATTATCATCATAGCACCTACACTTTGCACCTATCATTTCAACAGTCTCTCTCACAAGAGTTTCTTGATCTCAAGAACTGCAACAGATTCACCATCACAGATACAGTCTTTAGCACGTATTAGATATGTAGCAAGTATTTGACTTGAATGAACGATGAGTAGGTGATAAATAAGTGAATCATAACATCATTCCATTTTCCTAGCCTTTTAAAATAATGAATTACATTTCTTCTGACCACCCTAAAACTAACATTCCATTCAGAGGCCGTCTCTGATAATAAAAAATCCCCTCCCCAGCCTCCAGCTTTGTTATTGTTCAAGGACACACCCTACTCCAGGTCATGCTGCTTTCGCCCAGCTCATGCCTGTCTTGACCGATGACCCAGACTTGAGCCCCCCTCACACCCTCCCTCTGCTTTCCATAAGTTCCGTGTCCCTCTCCTCCACCAGCACCCAGATATCTTTGTATTCACCTTGTCTTATGGGTATGCTTGTACTGTTATTAAAAACATAAAAACAAAGCCTTTTAGTAACAAAAACACACATTAGTAAATGGTTTCATTGGCAATGAAAATTGATATGAGTGCATTGCAACCAATAAATTAAAGAAACAAATGTACAAAAATGGTTGGTGTCAACTTTTATGCACATTACTAATGTGCTTTCTCCTCCCTCTTATCCCAAATAATTTTTTCTCCTATCTCTTGTTCCAGGTAATCTTGTTCCAACAGCCCATGTAACTGTCATATGGCTACAAAGTCTGATTTCAGATTTTGTTTGCTCAACATCTTTGTACTTCATTTTCCAAGAATGCCACAAAGCCTATTAACATAGGACATGATACTGTTATATAGATAATAATTTAAACATATATTATTTAATGTACATAAAATCTCCTAAATATGTATTATCTCACTCAGTAACCAATATATCATTTTGAGGATCTTCCTTAAGGTCCATATTAAAATTAGTGTAACATGTCATAAGTAATTAGTACCAACTACTAATTTTTATCATAGAGTGGCATAGGTTAGCACATTGTTATTATATGCATGTGTAAATACCTTATTGATATTCATTCTGGGAGTAGGTTTTTGTAAAATACTCCATAGATCTGGTTTTTCCAAGAATAACTTTTCTGAGTGTCTCAACGTCTTCACCCTGTAGAGTAAAACTCTGATCCTCTCATCATTGTCAGCCATGAATAATTTTATAACCTCCCCAGTAGGTTATGTGCTTTGGAATTTTTCATTGGCCTGTGAAACATTTATTATATTCTGAGAACTTATTAGGCATGGTATAAAACATGGAAAAGATATAGTTCCTATCCAGTGCCTCTCCATCTAAATAGCACAAGCAACCAAATAAAAATAGTACGTTGCAAAGATTGGTTTCAATTTCCTTCATTTCTTTTTAGGATTATGATGTCATTTTTCAAAGACCATGTCCGCGAGCTTTGGTCTAAGGAGAGCCTGTGGTCATATGAGATTAGAGAATGGTTCACCAAAGAAATGAGTTTTGAGCAAGACCCACTGAAGCAGAATTTGGGCCATACATCAGGAAAAAAATGCTGAAACAGAGCTTAGCATAAAAGAACTGAAGCACCCTTTTAAACAGAAGCGTCAGTGAGATAAAACCCTGAATTCGAAGTAAAGAAATGTTTAAATTCCTAGTCTTTGCTCTTAACAGCGATGAATCTATGATGTTAGGCAAATGATTTCACCTCTTTCTACTTGTGTTTCCCTAAGTGTGAGAAGGGAATGGGTTTTGTGTTCCGTACTACTTCTGGAGATGAGAGAAGGACATAGAATAAGATGTACGGTGAGATTCTTAGTTAAAGAGAATTGGGTGTGTGTGACTGCTGACATTGCTTCTGCCCCTCCCACTTAAAGGGAGCAGATCAACAGAGCAGCCATAATCCTGTAAGGGTCCAGGTCTCTGGTTTGTGTGCAGCACATGAAGCAGAGTAATTCTCCCTTTGCTTCTCAAACCTCCCTGCAACTTTGTCCTGCTGTGCTTTCCATAGGGCAGACAGAGGTCTGCAGATACTAGCAGATATGGTACAGCCAGCCAAGCCATTCTAGACCATATATACAAGACAGTCATGTGCAGAAAGACCTGGCCATTTGTCTGTATTCCAAATTACACCAAGTAGCATTTAGACAGGGCTTAGCCATTTATCAACATTGCATGTATTACTTTAATTCGTTGTCACAAGAACCCAGGAGCCACCATCATTCAAGAGCTGTGATGCAAAGCCCTATGGGATTTGAGTCTGAAGGCAGACAGATCGAGCAGGTCAGAGTTTGAATTCCATCTTAGCCACTCACCAGCTCTGTGACTTTGATCAAAGTACTGCACGTCTCTTAAATCCCACATCTCAATCTTCAATATAAGGGTTACAAAAATGGATCTGGTAGGGAGTTCTCGATAATAAGCATGAATTCAAGTAAGGCACTTAGTGCAGTATTTGGTTCATTGTAATCACTCCGTAAATACTACCTATTATTTAATATGTCTGTTAAATAGATATAAAGGAATCGTGTAATTTGCCTGTGGCCAGTAACTTTCTGTATCAATTTGACTGAGTTAAGAAATACCCAGATAGTTGGTAAAACATTATTTTTGGGTGTTTCCAAAAGAGTTTAGCATTTGAATCAGTAGATAGAGAAAAGATGACCAAACATTCTATTGAGGACCTGGATAGAATGAAAGGGCAGAGGAATGGAGAACTTCTTTCTCTTCCAGATCTGTGCCCCCTATTTTCTCCAGCCCTTAGATCAGAACTCCTGATTCTTAGGTCTTAGAGAGTCACACTAGCCACCATTCCTCACTGTGTCCCCCACTCCTGCCCTGTTCAGGTCTTAGGACTCAGACTGAATTACACTGCTGGCCTTCCAGTTTCTCCAGCTTAAAGATGGCATATCATGGGACTTCTCAGCCTCCATAATCACATGAGAACAATCCCATGTTATATACCTACATCTGTATACATATAGATACACTGGTATACCCTGTTGGTTCTGCTTCTCTGGAGAACTCTGACTAGTGCAATCCCTTATCTCATACAGCCAGTAAGCAACCAATCAGGACTTCAACCCACAATTGTCTCATCAGCAATCTATGGCAGCCCAGGCTCATGTGAGCCCATGTGGGTGGCACAATCATTAAGACATGAGAATGCAAGCCCTGCTTCCAGGGAATGGTCAGGAAACTTTGAATAATTCTGTGGTTGGAGAGAAACTCATTCCCTTAAGTAGAGAGGGCCCCAGACACATGGGACTGAGACCTATTGTTGAACATGGAGGATAATCGCAGGGTGCTCCCACTTTCTTTCAGTTAATCTTCAAGAGCAGTGGCACTCCAACTCATACTTGAGCACATAAGGTGTACTTGGGCAGGTCTGGGATAGGGTCTGGAATTCTGGATTTCTAACAGAAAGCCAGGTGGTGTCCACAGGCCAGACTTTGCAATGGAAGAGAGCTAACCTATCATCCCCTCTGTCCAACAAAACTGAGGACAGAGGTAGCTACAGAGTCCTTTATTGAACAAAAATGACCTAAATCCAAGGAAGGACAATGTGGAAAATAAATGATGGAGCCAGTGCCTGAGACACAGCAGGGCTACCCACCACAGCTGGGGTCCATTAAAGACCAAGGGCTCAAATTTCGTATGTGGCTTTCTCCATAGTAACAAAATCCTCAAAAGAAAACACATGAATGAAGTTATATCAGGTGAGAGATCTCTGTTTGGGAGACAAGGAAGCTAGCTACAAAGGAAAAGAAATCCCAGATTTCTTGGAAATGGAGAGATAAAAAGAAGAAACAAATAAGCTGAACATCCCCACCCCTGCCCAAACATAGTAAGATACCAGTCAGTAACTGTGCACCCTACTTCTCAGATAGATTTCAGCTATAGAAAGAAGATGGAAGTGACTGAATAATCTATTCACCAATTCTTTATTGAAGTATCACATACTACATTCTAGAGAACCAGTGGAGAGGGATCAAAAATTACTATTGTCCTGCCTTTCATGGAATGTACATTTTACAGAAGATAAATAAATAAAATAGCGGCCATGGCTGCAAGGATATGGTCCTACAGTGCCCCAAAGGCCTTTAAATGTTTGCTGTATTTCTTTCCACCTTAATAGAAATTTGAAGGTGACAGAAGCCCACAATCACATGAAAAACTAACTTGAATGTTGGTCTCTTAGGACATTCTCAGTCCTAAAAACCTAAATATGGTAAGTAAGAACATTCTTATATACTTAAAAGAATATATTCTACATTTGTCTTCCCTTTCTTAGAGGAAGAAAACACCCAAATTTCCTGACATCACGGAAATTCAATGTTTGGTTTTCTAAGACACTTTCGGTTCAGTTTCAGTCTGTGAGTCTACTGAGCTCGTAGGAGGGGAAACCACTAATACATGTGGTTTACATTAATGTTATTCATGATGTTTATCCTAACGCTCTGCAGGAAGCAGCTTCACCATATGGTATTCATGTTTGTGTGTTGCAAAAATACATTCAGAAACCCCATTCTAAAGAAGAATTCATCACCTGCAATGCAAATAAAACACATGCTTCTGCATTTGTTACTGAAAGGCTATTTTTAGAGACATTACAACAGTACACTCAGAATTAAATGTTAATATCAAACGTCTTCCCTTGCCTGCATTGGGATTTGAGATCAGCTGATACCTGCAAAACAAAACAGATGCTTGGAAAGGAGAATTCCAAATGAGAAGGAGTTTGGTGCTTTGAAGAGGAGAGCAAATGATTCATTGCAAAAAGGGTAAATTTCCTCAGCACCTTCCTAACTGTGAGGACATTGTGCGCATCTCAGGCGGATACTAAGTGGTGCAGTAAAGCAGCAAATTAGAAGAATGTAAATTCTTTAGTAGGAATTGCACACAGGGGAAAAATGTCTCCTAATGCTCATATTTGTTTTCATGTAAATAATGTACACTCTTCCTAAAATCAGAGTGGCACAGGGCTAAGTAAGATATCAAAATCTACAATAGATAATGTGCTGGACTGAAAGGACACAGTTCTTTCTTTTTGGGTGCACTTCTTCTTGGCAAATGAGAAAGACTTACCCAGTACTGAAATCCAGCAGTTTCGGTCTTCTGTTTCTTCTTATTCTTGGTATGCACATGTGTGCGTGTTCTCATTCTCTTTCTGCCTCTCTCTGATTTCTTATTACACTCAATTGTATGCTAATTGGTTGAGTGATCCAAGGTGATATCATTTCTATTTTAACTGGTGTAACTGCTGTTGTTATTCTTCCCCCATCCCTCTGGTGTCCTTGCACAGACATGGTGGTTCCCAGAGCTGTCCCTGAGGTTAATTGGAACCTCATTGTCCCACGGTGAGTGAAATAAGTGGCCTGCATTCCCTTCCATTGTCTCTTATTGCTAGAAGACTTAGGGTACTGGCTCATAGGCCCATCTCTAATCTTTAACAGGCTTTCTATCAGCCTCACCTTCACTCCTCTATCCCTAACCATTTATGGCACTATATCAGTCAGGTTTTCATCACTGGGACCAAGTGACCATAATGCACAACTTAAAGAAGCAAGGGTTTCTTTTTGCTCATGATTTCAGATGATTCGGTCCATAGTCAGCTGGTTCCAAGGCAGAGACATCATGGCGGAGGGTAAATGAGGGTGGCCGAACAAAGCTGCTTAGCTCATGGTGGTCAGAAAAGCAGAGCAGAGGAACAGCACCAGAGAGGAAGTGGTCAGGGACCAGATCCATACCCGAGTTCACATCCCCGTGATCCATCCAGAAACACCCAGAGGTATGTTTCACTAATCTCCTAAGTGGCCAATCCCCAAACCAATCAAGTTGGCAATTAAGTTTAACATTCACAGGCACTTACAGACTATGTCTCAAAATTTGGCACCTAACTGTAACATGACTTGTATTGTCCACTGGGGACATTATTCTGTAGTAGATTAAGCTCACTTGCCCTCCCAGCGAAGCTTCTCAAGGATACTCTTTGTGGATCATGAGACACTGTGTCCTCTTTCTCTGTCCTGGTGATTAGGATCCAACCCTGGAATTCGGGGAGCTCATGACCTAGTGGTCAAGAAAAAGGAGACAACAGGATTTACAACTCAGAAGGGAGTTAATGCAGAGGTTCACCATGTCCTAGAAGGGCGTTACTATTTGGGAGTTGTTCAGTGATCCCTGCATGGGTGGTACCTGAGGTGGGATCAAAAGGAGAAGCAATGGCAGGAAAATGATTGAAGTGGAACTCATCCCAAGAAAAACCAAAGGTCACAGTCTATGAGGGGGTGGGTGGGGCACTCAAAGAGAGCAGCAAATATGGGGCCAGAAAACCAAAGAAAGCAACATGTACATTGCTCCCTCAGTTTACTTGGGAGATTATTCCCAGGACCCCACAGATAACAAACTCTGAAGATGCCCGAGTCCCTTATTCAAAATGATGTAGTATTTGTTTATAACCTGCACACATCTTCTTGTATGTTTTAAATCATCTCTGGATTATTTACAATACCTATTATGATATAAATGCTGTATAAATAACTGTTATGCTATATTGTTTAGAGAATATTGACGAGGAGAAAAATCTTTACATATTCAGTTACAGACTAAATTTTTGTTTAAAAAATTTTCTACCAGTGGTTGGTTGAATCTGTGAATATAGATCCCATGGATATGAATAGCATTTTGTATTCAGATACTCTCAAGGGCTGTTTTTAGGTTGAATCTTGTGAAATTATCAATCTCCAACTAGAAATTTCTGACCTAAAAATATAGCTTTTCATACATTGTAAAATAGGCAATATTATCTTTCTTTGTTGTTTTCCAGTCATGGTTCCTATAATGTACAGTACTTTAAAATACTTGCTGATAGCCAGGGGTTGTTAATAATTTTCATCTAGCTGGAGAAGGGGAAGTCAACTTCCCTAACTACAGTCACCCATTCCAGCGGTGATTAGATAGAATTTAGCAGACCCTAAGGGACACTTCACCCCCCCACACGAGGCTCTCTCAACACTTCATCTTTACAGCTGATCAACTCCAGAGTCTTCCTTTGTTAGCATCATGGATGTGAAAAATGGTTTTTTTAAGTGGTGAGATGAGTGGCGGCTGATATGTGAGTATTAACCAAATACTGTGCAGGCATTCCCTGTCCTGCCTCAACAGGGCGGAAGAATCCTGCAAGCCTCACGGACTCTGCGATTAGGAGCGGTGCCCGAGGCTTGATTTGGAAATTGTCCTGGGTCCAGCTGCTGACTCGAAAGAGTCTCTTTCTCTGAATTTGGCTGGTCTCAGTCCCATTGCTAAATCACCGTCTCTTTGTCTCTAGCGGACCATTCACACAAGGAACCGGCGGTGCACTCCGAGGGACCCAGGGTCAGGACTCTACCGAGCTCATGGAACAGGTTACAGACTCCTTTTGTACCGCTTAGCTGAAACACGTTAGTACAGTGGCAGAGTTTGATCTGAGCCTTGTCATCATTAAAACCTGCTGCCAAGGTTACCCAGAGAGATCCATCACCCTCACCACCTTTCAACTATTGGAGATGCCAATATTTTCCTCAAAAAGCTTAATGTGGATAAACAAATTGACTTAGGTAAGTTTACAACATCCCTCTAGGCACAGCATTAGATATGCGGTGAGGAAATGAACAGCTAATCAAGGTTTTGACACAAGCTAAAATCATAGGAGTATAGGTACATATAGGCTAATAAGAGGAAGTCAGAGAATTTGAGGGAAGGTAATTTCTAAGTAAACATTAATGAGAACAGCAGTTTTTCTCTAAGAGGCTTCTGGTAACAGAATCAGAACAAATCCCAACCATGACTAGTTACTGCACTAGGAAATGATATTCCCGTCTTCACACTTAGAAATATTTCATGTTTGTGTCCTTGAGTACAGGGGGTGGAAGGGTTTCCACAGAGAGGAAGACTGTTTAGAGAGCGTTCATTCCAACCCCTTCCATTCTACAAAGCTCCAGAGACCCTTACCCATTTGCTCGCAGTGGCACTGATGCTTCTTTCACCATACGGTGGCTCTCAAGCTTGTGCATGCATAGCAATCCCTTGGATGACTCATGAAAACGGATTACTATGCCTACTTCAGATGGAGTCACTCAGTGCGTCTGATTCAGTAGGCAGTGTGGGCAAGATACTGAGATTTTCATTTGTAATACATTTCCAGGTGAGGCTTTTACTTCTTGTCCAAGGACCACACTCTGAGAATTCCTGCCCCACACACACCATACACGTTAACCAACCTGCTCTTCCATCCAGACACATTTGTTTCTGTATAATATAGGTCAGCTCCCTTTACATGGCCTTCGGCAGCAAACTGAACCAAATATCACCTCAAATACCACTTCCTATTCTTGACAATCAGTTCCATGCCCTGATTTCTCAGGTTTAACAAATGGTCCATTTTCAGGAACTTCAAGGACGTGTTTTACTTTCTCTTCCTTTCTGGAACACACACTATCTGAGAGGGTGTGATACAAGTTGAGCCTGGAGAAGCTTCCCGGAGTCGGTTCGCAGAAGGTGGGGAATATCACATTAGGGAGGAGAGCCAGAAATGCTTCCCAAAGTTGGGTGAGCGGAACAGTAGAATGAGGTACAGAGGCTTGGGGCTTCTTTCATTATATACCACATGCCCTCCACTTTCCTTCCATGGTGAGAATTTCCAGTGCAGATGGAGAAGCTAAAGCTGAAAAAGAGACAGGGGGTAACTGATAAAGATGGTTCCAGAAGAGGTGGGCGAAGGAGTCCACAGCATAACTGTAGGAGTAGCCCTGGAAATGGGCGTGGGCACCTTGCTCTGGGACCAGAAGGGATACATCTACTGATGTCCCTGATCTCTGTTTTAAGTCCTTTAACTTCTGGGCTCCAGGGACCCATTGCTCTTCCTCCTCAAATCCCAGGTCCATCCACTCCTGCCAAGAAAACCTGAGGAAATCCTTTCATTTCAGGAAGTCGTAGTGTGACTCTTTGTAGAACTAACACCATCCCCTATAAAATTCTATGTGTAGATCTTTCACTTCTCTGTGATTGTGAACCTTTTAAAAGGGCTAGAAAGCTGTAGGCACCCTTTCTCTCCAGAAAAATGCTTCTGCGTACCATTTAAGCAGATTGGCCTTCGGGGGCCCATTGTGGATTTTCCTAGATGAAGACCTTTAGCTTTTAGAGTAGGAATCCATGAAGGAGAATTTGCCATACAATCCATTTGGGATTAGGAGAAGTGGATAGCCTATATGCATCTTCAATGTGATCTTTGCATTAGTTTATGTATGTAATATTAGTACTACAGTAGGTCTATTTTAAGGTAAAGATACAGATATTTGGGATCTTTTTAGAATTCACTAATGGATACAATTGAAATTACTACTTCTCTAGAAAAAAATTCATATTTTGAGTGACTGTGGACTAACCAACACAAGAAAGTAATAGAATTTCAGTGCCCAGAACATAAGAGAACACTGGCAGATAGGGAAGATTTGAGGGTTTCCTGGAGGTCTTTGTGGCAGCCATAAAACCAGCCCTGCTATGCTGCTGCCTGCTTCTTTTCTGCCTGGGCACAGGCATGAGCGGAAGGAAGGAAGAGAATGATTAGTATTATGCTAGCCCACAAGACAAAGAAGAGGATTTATTGCTACTCAACACTTCAGATCTCCATACCCTGCCATCACCCATTCCCCCTTAAACAAATGCTGGTTGTCATCACATGATTATTATTACTGTGCAGGGCAGATCCTCTGATGAATCGGAGCTGATGAAACACTCCTCTCAAGTAAAGAGACTAAGCTATTCCCAGTTGGCCTGATTTATTTTCTGGAAGTTGTGGTTTTCCAAGTGGAACCCAGATCACCGAAAAGCAGTCCTTCATTGCATTAGGATGGAAAGTTAACCCTGAAGAGTTCACATCTCCAAAGCAGGGCTTAGGGATAGACACAGATATGTAAGCAGGTGACCGAAGAATGAGATCGTTCATGTAGGCACGCTTTTCAGCCGCCTCCTCAGCCTTGAATGGGTGCAAGAATTTCCTGGAGAACAGACAAACACGGATAATTTCCTGGGCCCCATCCCCAAAGATTCAGATTCACTATTCAGGGGAAGTCCTGGGAAGTTACACTTCGAATATGCTCACAGGTGATGTTTCTTCTGCAGGGGCCGTGATCACTCTGTGTGATGCAATTTTACTGGATGTTTCTAGGCGGCTGTTACATCTACAGCCTCCCCAGTGGTCTCTTTCCCTTGGCACTCCCAGCTTCCACCTCTGTAATTTGCTGCTGCTAGAATGATCTTTCTAAAACCCGAGTATAGCATTATTTTGCTCAAAATACATAATGTTGACTGTGGGTCCCCGTTAATTCTACAATAGAATCCAAATGGCCTAATGTAGCACCTTCAAGCAGGTAATCTGGAGTCCAAATATGTTTTGTCGTGTTTACAGTCCCCAATTGTGCCAGCACAGGCATGTGCATCTCTCCAAGCATGCCAAACTTTTTCCTCCTGTTAGAAGTCATCTAAAGTGCTCAAGGCCATGCCAAGTCCTACCAGGAGGGCAGGGAGGTGACATCAACCACACACCTTCTCCTTGGTTCTCCTTCCTCAAGACAGCTTCCCAAGTACACACCACTGTCTTACTTTCAATAGAACTAAGGTGTCCTAGCTCCATGATTTTGTCTTCTCTTAATTAATTTGGATAAAATGAAAGAATTTCCTTTCCCAAGGGGGGGTTCAGGATGTGGAGGAAGAGAGAAGTAAGTACCACTTCATCGTACCTTTAAGTCATGCCAAGTAAAAGCCACTTGCTCCTCGGCATCGCTTTGCAGAGTACTCTGGGAGCAGAGAACGCTTAGCGGTGTGGCCCTCAGATCCTGGCTACACCTCTGCACGTTGTCCTGCGTATTTTTCCAAGTCAGTAGGCATCAGTGTTTCTGCACGGTTCGCCTTATTAACAGCCCTGCTGTGCGGAGAGTGGGAGAGACTGACACAATCACAGCTGCAGAAATCAAACACACTTCCGGGCTGTCAGCAACACCCCCGCGAGGAATTCTGTTTTATTTGGGTAGCTGCTATAATGACTGAGAGAAGGGGGGGAAAAACCCTATAAACTAAGTAAAGAAATAACTTGGAAATAATTGTCTTGAAGGAAACCTAAGACATCCTTCCCAAGGAAGTGCGACTGAGCCCTCAGTACCCACATTCTCGATACAGCTCTGTCTCAGAACCTGTACCATCCATCGGGTCTCTGTACAATCCCAAAACCACTTGTTTAATTTTTTAAGTTTCGGTTTTTTGTTGTGGTTTGTTCTGTTTTGTTTTCCAGTACAGAGGATTAAACTCAAAGCCTTGGTCACACTAAGCTATATCCCAATCCTTTCTTGCTCGTTTTATTTTGTTTTATTTTGTTTTGTATTTTGAGACAGGGTCTCACTAAGTCGCTAAATTGCCCAGGCTGGGTTCAAATTTGCAACCCTCCTGCCTCAGCCTCACAGAGCACTGGGATTACAGGACAGCATACCTGGCTAATTCTAAAGTTTTGGAATTTTTATCTCAACTAAATATTGAGAACTATTTTTTCTTAAATAATAAATTGATCTGGTGAAATATCTTGGATATAGAGGTTTGCTGTAGGGACTTAGTGCTTATTAGAGTAGACCCTCAATAGGTAACTTGGAGCACATACATACATGTATCCATATATTCACACACCATACACATATTCACCTATGTGTAACAATTCACTTACTGTATTAACAACCTCTCATTGGTCCTCTCTTTCCTTTCCAAAAATTGCACAGTTGGCTGCCCTTCTGTTCTCATTTGGCATCTCAAAACCAGCACTTCTTTTTCAAAAAGGGTAATAGCATGACTTAGCCTAGTTAAGCTGATATTAGCATTCTGTCACCCATAAACAACATTAAAAACAACTGGAGCTCTCCATACTTTTAGGATTTCCTAACAGACCTTTCCAGGATCAAACCCATTTCTTGTTCCCTGACCTTGATGAAAGTTTGGCCTAGGTAAGTACCCAACAGAAGCCCTCTTACAGAGAAAGCAGCATTTTAAACCACCTCCTAAATCACCAGCCTACTAAACTATATCACCTTTTCAAGAATACAAGTCCAAATTAAAATTCTGTGTCAGTAAAAAAACATTAACCAGGGCCGGTGAGATGGCTCAGCGGCTTAAGCGCCTGCCCGGCAAGCGCGAGGGCCCGAGTTCGACTCCCGGAACCCACATACGAAAAAGGGGCCGGTGATATCGCTCAGCGGCACGGGCGCCTGCTGGCGCGCAAGGTCCTGAGGTCGACCCCCCAGTACCCACAAAAAAAAAAAAAAAAAAAAAAAAAACATTAACCAAATTGCAAGTGTTCTTATGGGCCTCATTTAACTCAGGTGTGTAAAGTTGAGAAGGCAAATTTACATAAGGCTTGTTTTGAGTTTGGATGGTTTTGAGGTGGGAGGCAGGATCTATACATTCATAACTATGACAGTGCTATCACTAAAATTTAGATATAAAATTACTAAATTGAAATTCAGTATTTGCTCTAGGGCAGTGCCAGAAAAGAGAAAGCTAACTAAATATTGAAAAAGCATGACAGCATGTAGATTGTATGTCATGCAAATTCATCAAGTTTCCTTTATTCAAAAGAGAAAACTAAATAGCAACTTCATTGAAAAGGTGATTCCGAACGATACTTTCAGTGTTCTTACTTATTCATTTATTTCCACCTTTGCTATAAAAATGATGAGAAAAAAATGAGTCACCGCATTATCGCAGACGAACGTTGACACTCAGTCAGTCAACGCATAACGTGTGTGCAGTTTGTCCCGCTTGTGTGATGATGATGAAGAGAAGAAAATTACAATTTCTGACCTTAAAGAATTGGGAGAGGCATGACATGATGGACCAGAGCAAAGAGGAGACTCACCTGCAGGCAAGAGGGTTGGTCAGAGGCCAGATCCAGAAAAGGATTTAGGAAATGAGTGCTGAGTTTTCCTCTCTCTTTGTTGAGTTTAGCAAGCACTTCTATTCTGGGTCTGGAGACTGTCTTCTCATCTAGGTTATTTGTTTAGTATTTACAAAGTCCCAGGTACTATATTATATATGCTGTGTATTTTTCTCAATTATTCTTCCAAAAAAATCATATAAAATTGATTTTTCTATTATTCTCCTTGATACAGGCTGAATTATGCTCCCCACCTCATTCATATGTTGAAATCCTAAACGCCAGTATCTCAGATCATGACTATATTTGGAGATAGGGCCTTTAAAGAGTTATTAAGCTATCATGGATTCATTAGGATTGGCCATCATCTAGTATGACTGGCATCCTTATAAGAGGTATTCAGAACACAGAGAACAAGGTCAACCGTGTGAAAAGATAGCCAGAAGTTGGCTATGTGAAAGCCAAGAACAGAAGCCTCTGATCAAACCAACCAGCCAACACCTTGACTTTAGACTGCTAGGTCCCAAGAGCTTTCTGTTGTTTAAGCCATCTAGTCACTGCTACTTTGTTATGACAACCCTAGAAAACTAATACTACCTTTTTACAGATAAGGAAATAGAGACTTAGAATAGTTACCCAAAGTTGCATAGAAAGTCCCAGAACCAGGATTTGAGTCTGGATCTCACTGATACAGAGCTACCCTGAACTTCCAAACACAAACACATTCCATGAGCCCCTGCACACCTAAGTGTGCTCTGAACCCCACCAGGAATGATCACCTTGTACAGCTGCCCAGCCCTGCACGATCCCCACCTTCAACAAACCTAACTCTTATGTTATGGTTTAAATCTAAAATGTCCCCCAAAAGTCTCACTGTGCTCAGAGGTGGGGCTTTCAGAAGGTGATTGGATCATGGGGGCGCTACACTCATCAATAGATAAATGTGTTGTTAGAAGAGGTGGCCTGGTGGAAGAGGCAAGTCAGTGGGGGCATTACCTGGAAGTTAAATGCTTGTCCCTGGCTCCTTTCTCTTTCTGTCCTTCCTGGCTGCCATGAGGCGAGCAGCTTTTCTCCACCACACTCTTCCAACAAGCCATTTCTGCCTTGGAGCCAACCAGCCGCGAACCGAGCTTACTGACGCTACGAACCAAAATAAAACTCTCCTCCTTTAAGTTGAAGGTGTCAGGTATTTTGTCCCAGCGATGGGAAAGCTGACTAATATATCTTATTAAGCAGAAACTTACACCTGCAGTGACTCATCACTCTGGATAATTCTGTGTGGAACTCAGATCACGATCTCATAGGGGATGAATAGTAGCAGTCAAAATAACAACCCAAGAAATGAAGTAAGTAACGAATGAATAGTGCACGTAACGAAGAAAGAGCTGTTACTTTCCCATGGCCACACCCTCCCTTCCTCCTCCATTCACAGCAACTTGCTTCTGGCTTCATCACTTATTTGAAGCTGCTCTTGCCGAGATCTCCTTGTTTCCAAATCCAGTGCACACTGTTTAGCTACTTTATGTGACACTATTGGCTGTATCTTCCTCCTAAAAACACTCTGCTTTCCTAGTAATCTTGGCAAATTCTCTGAGTTGTTTTTTGTTTTGTTTTGTTTTTTTCCTTTCTGAATACTCTTGCTCAGTATTCTTTACTGGCTCCTTTTCTTTAGCTCATCTTTCCGCACTGGTGGATCCTGGAGTCTATTCTCAGTCCATCTTCTTTTATCCCTGCATATTTAGCCTTCATGACATTTTTTACAGTTTGGAACTGAAATATCTCCCAAACTTATATGCTGAAGACTTGGTCCCAAGCTTATGGGTATATTGAGAGATGGTAGAAATTTTAGGAGGTGGGGCCTAGTAGGAGGAAGTAGATCACTGGGGGCATTCCATTGAAGGGTATCATGGGGCCTCTGCCCTTCCCCCACCTTCCTGGCTGCCTTGATTTGAGCAGCTCTGCTTCAACACTTTGTCTCCATCACATTGCTCTGCCTTGCCTCAGGCCCAGAAAGAGTGGATGCCAGATACGGAGCTACAGGACTAAATGTTTGCCCTGCTGGGTTTCAGTCTTGCTTTGGTGCCATTCCTTTCTATTATCCCACTCCTCCTTTATGGAAAGGGAGTGTTTATCCAGTGCTGTTGTATCTTGGGAATATGTAACTTGTTTTTTTAATTTTACAGGCACTCACACCTAACAGTTTCCTTGAGTCTCAGAGGAGACTCTGAACTTGGACTTCTGAGCAATGCTGGAACTGTTGATAGAGGTGCCATTGCTGGGAAAGTGTTCACTCAGAACATCTCATCCGACTTGTTACAATCTTAAAGAAAATTCAATATAAACTTCGTTATATATGTACACATGTATATGTATGAGGTATATGTGTATATGTATGAGGTATGCAAAGCATATATATGAGGTATGCAAAACATAAGGTACAAATAGGATGAGATGGAGTCTTTTTTAGGGCTTTTAGAAAGTCCTTGAAACAGCATTTATCTAAGACAGGCAGGCACGATCCTGTTTCTTTCATAATTTCCCACTCTAATTTTGTCTCAGTCTGACAAGAACAACTTTATCTTGGTATCATCAACTTTCACACAATTTTAATTATACCCTAAAATTTTTCACATTTTCATAAGGAAACATGTAAAAGGATCCACTGTAGCATTCTTTGAAACAGAAACAGAACAAAAAAGGAAGTATATAAAAATGATATATTTTTACAGTGGAATGTTTTGAGTCAAAAGTTAAAATACAGAAAATTATATATGTATATGTATAAATTTGTGTGAAAGTATGATAAATTATAGTAGTGAAAAAAGTAAAACGAAAATAAAGTATTATGTCATTTATGTAAATTTCTAATTTCAAAATAAAACAGTAATTTATATACATTTGCATATACTGAATATATGTAAACATGGATTAGAAAGATACACACCAGCTGTAAAATATCCCTTATCCTTAGAAAAGGAAGGGTAAGAAATAGAAAAGTGAAGAATACGATTGTAAGTATTTCGAGTGTACAAGTGATCTTACATAAAAATGTTTTTTAAGTAGAGAAAACAGCAAATTTGCACCATGAATAACTGTTGGTTTTACAACTGTGCCATGTTCTCTCTTTCACTTTCACCATTCTGTGCCTTTTTTTTTTTTTTTTTTTGTGGGTACTGGGGATCGACCTCAGGACCTCGCGTGCTAACAGGCACCCGTGCCACTGAGCGATATCACTTGCCCTTTTGTCATATGTGGGTACTGGGAGTCAAACTCAGGACCTCGCACTTGCCAGGCAGGCACTTACTCCACTGAGCCATCTCACTGGCCCCCCATTCTGTGTCTTTATATCAGCTAGGCTTCAACCAAAGGTGTATTGGTCAGTTTTCCCATTGCTGGACAAAATACCTGACACCTGCAATCTAAAGGAGGTGAGGTTTAATTTGGCTCAAAATTCCAGAGGATTCAGTCCATGGTAGGCTGGCTCCAAGGCTGGAACATCATGGCACTAGAGCATAGTGGGGCAAATGCTCACCTCATGGCAGCCAGGAAGCAGAGCATGAAAGAACAGCACCAGAAAGAAATGGGATGTCACAGCACAGGGTCCAAGGAGGTCCCCAAAGCAGAGATGGGGAGCCTTGACTCATCCCACCCACAGGGCAGGGTGCAGGTTCACTGACTTCCATCACAGAAAAAGAGTTTTCAGGAGGGGCCGGTAAAAAGCCCAAAGGAATTTATTAGGCAGAATTTTCAAAGTACACATTCAAAGAAATAGAGTGCCCTCAAGAGGGACAGGGGCACCTACGGCCTGGAGCTGGGTATATTTATGGGGATTTGGGATGTCCCTAAGAAGGGTTATCCAGGATGTGAATTCCAGGGGTGGGGTTACCATTTGGAGTACTGCATTGCAATGCAAACCATTTACATGCGTTTGAAGCTGAGATATGCTGTCCTCTTAAAAATGTACTTCCTAAAGGTGGGAGTTGGAAGGAGGGAGAGCAATTTATAGCTGAAAGGCAAAGGCCTAGAGCCTGCTTTACAGTCTTTTCTTTTTTTTTTTTTTTTTTTTTTGTGGATACCGGGGGTCGACCTCAGGACCTCGCGCGCCAGCAGGCACCCGTGCTGCTGAGCGATATCACCGGCCCATTTTTCGTATGTGGGTTCCGGGAGTCAAACTCGGGCCCTCGCGCTTGCCAGGCAGGCGCTTACGCCGCTGAGCCATCTCACCAGCCCTGCTTTACAGTCTTAATGTCTTTAAGGCCTTTAGGAATTTTTCCTGAAAGGGAAAAAAGCTTGAATAATTTTCCCATCCTGAAACTGCAGTTTTTCTTTTTCTTTTCTTCTTCCTCTTCTTCTCCTTCTTCTTCTCCTTCTTCTTCTCCTTCTCCTTCTTCTTCTCCTTCTTCTTCCTCTTCTTCCCTTCCTCTTCCTCCTCCTCCTCCTTCTCCTTCTATTCTTTTCTTCTTAAATTTTTGGGGGTCATTATTTTCACTTTTTTTTAAATTTTTATTAGTACATGTTTGCAGCACATAATGATTGCATTCATTATGGGCAGTAGGTTCATGTATACAACACATCTTAATTCTGTTACATCCCGCTCCCTCCCTCCCTTCCTTCTTCCTGCATCGCTTTGTCTCCTTCCCATCTCAGTTTTTCTTAAACAACATAATTTTAATTTTATAATTTTCATTGTTTCCTTTTTATCTATCTTTATTGCTTCCATCCCACCTCAAGGGCAGGAACCAAATATAGACCCTGAGATCACACTTTATTACCACCCAGACACACCCAAAAGTGTGCTCTACTAATCCCCAAGGCAGCTTGAAAGTCAACCAAGTTGACAACTAAGCTTAACCATCTCAGAAGGGGAACTTACAGAAAATATATGCATATATTTACATATATAGAATTACTACCAAACTAGCAATTACTGTATATTACATAGAATTACTACCAAAGCTAGCAAGTTCATTTATAGGTATAAACCCAAAGGAATTAAAAGCAGGACTCGGCTATTTGTACGCCAATGTTCTTTGCAGCATTATTCACAGTTGCCAAAAGGTGGAACCAAGTATCCATCAACTAATGAATGGATAAAACATAGTATATACACATAATAGAATATCATTTAGCTATAAAAAGAAATGAAGTACTTACACACACTATGACATAGATGAACCTTAAAAATTTATGTGATGTGAAATAACCAAATGGACAAATATTATATGATTCTACTCATGTGAAATATCTAGAATAGTCAAGCTCGTAGAGACAGAGCCAATTAGAGGTTCCCAGTGGCTGAGAGGCTGGGTAAATGGGAAGTTGTTACTTAACAATTACTGAACTTCTGCTTGGGATGATGGAAAAGTTTTGGAAGTAAATATTGGGGGGGTGGTTGTACAACATGGTGAATATAATTAGTGCCACTGAATTATGTATTTAAATATGGTCAGAATGGCAAATTTTATGATACATATGTATCTATCATAATTTTTAAATTGATAATAAAATATACCAAAACTGCTGATTTATACACTTTAAACAGGTAGATTGTATGTGAATTGTATCTCCATAGAAGGATAGGCTTGGATTCTCAGGTACAGACCAAAGCTGCAATCCATTGCAGGAATTTCTTTCTCCCTCAGGAAAGACTGGCCTGGGGATAAGTTAACCTTTCAAGTGATTGGATGAGACCCATCCAGGTTATCTGGAATGACCTTCCTTATAAGAAGTAAACTGATAATAGATCTTACTCACACCATAAAACATACAGCAACATCCACATTAATTTTTGATTGAAAAACTGGCAGTAACTTAGCCAACTTGACAATAAAACTGAACATCATATTATGGTTGTTGTAGTGGTGTTACGGTTTAGATCTAAAATGTCCCACAAAGCCTCGTGTTCAGATGTGGGACTTTTGGAAAGTGACTGCATAAGGGGGCGCTATAGCTGATTTGCTGCTAGGATGCGGAGCCTGGTCAGAAAAGGTGGGTCACGGGAGGCTTCCCCAGAAGGATGTATCTCCCTCCACTGCTCCTCCTTTCTCTCTGTGCTTCTTGGGTGCCATGGATCGAGCACATTTTCCTGGACCAGGCCCTTCCACGATGCCTCTTCTGCCTTGGAGTCAGCCAACTATGGACTGAATCCTCTAAAAACCATGAGCCAAAACAAAGCTCTCCTCCTCTAAGTCGTGGGCATCGGGTACTGTGTCCCAGCAACAAGAAAGTGACTAAAACAAATGGCTACATCATCCTGTCCTTGACAGGGACGTGCAAATTGAAAGAAGTATGATAAGGTCCAGAAATATTATCGCAGCATTTTAAAAAATCATATTTATTTAATGTGTGATGTGAAAATTAAGGAGCATAATAATCCAGTGGGTTTTTAATACCTCTGGACAAAGAATGATGATTAATGTATTTTAGTGTCTAGCATTAATCCTGAATTTGTCCTACACACACTCACACACACACACACACACACACACACAACTAAGTCTGTGTATCAGATATTGAGCTTAGATTTACAATATTAAAATTCATGAGGTACAAAACCTGACCTCAGGAAGCTCAAGTCTACTTCTATTTATACAATAAATCCTGGTCTTTTTCCTGTCACTAGAGGAGAACCCCACTGACTGCCAGGGTCTTCACTGCAGCCCACCCAGCTCAGATTCTGTGTTAATGCCCTCTGCTGACTGACTCCTGAAGCACAGGTATAGGGTATATCAGCTGGAAAACTCAACAGTAAAACATTAAAAATAAAGGGTGAGTATAGATAGCAATTACATACTATATATTTCAAAAATGTGTAAGAAAGGATTTTGAATGTTTTCACCTAGAAGAAATGATAAATATTTGAGAAGGTAGACATAGTAACCTGATTTAAATATTGCACAATGTTTACATGTATTGAACTATGATACACAACTAATAGGTATAATTTTTATGTTTTTATGTATCGGTTAAAATGAATTTCATTTAAATTAAAAATAATAACAAATGACTGCATTAGAACCTTAAAAATAACCACCTCCCTTTCTTGCAGAAACATTAGAGCCATTTCTTTCTGCTGTAATTTTTTTCACATAAAAGCTTCCCAAGGCAGAACTTGGGACTTGAAAGAAGCTGAAGTGAGACCTTTTTGTCTCATTGGGATGTATGAAAACATTGGTCCTCATGCCCCAGGGCCTCTGTAGTCTCTAGCGTATATACTTTTAATGATTTCTCCTCCAGTCTTGTTCCTGCTCTTCTTCCCACTACTCTATACCTCTTTTTCTCTCTATTGTTTCCTCTTCTCTGCTTTTCATACCTGGCTCCCACATCATCTCTTCGGTCATCACTTAACCCTGTGGTAGCACTCACAGGGAAAGAGAAGGCAGTGATCCATTCACTTATCTGTCAGCTAGAGGGATGGGTAAAAAAAGCAAGGCATAGAAAAGCTCATTCAGGTGAAATAGTAAGAAATGAAACATTCTTGCTGGAGTGATGGCACATGCCTATAATCCCAGTGAGGCAGGAGATTAGGGCATGGCAAACTGGCTGGGGAAACTGGTGTGACCTGTCAATCACAGAGTTCCAGGACACATGTGCAGAACATTTCCCAGAGCCCTGTACTTGGAACCAATCAGAGAGTGCCATCTTTAATTCTTCTCACCAGAACTGGAGCTGGTTTTTGATAGGATGGCAGAGCCCTGACATCAGCCTGAGAATTGGGAGATACAAAAGATGGCTGCCATGTTCTTCCTGGCCACTGTGCTCTCTCTTTTCCTGCTTTTAGTTGGATGTACTTCTTTTCCTGCTTTTAGTTGGCCAGAACTTGCTCTGCCGTGAATGTTTATTTTCTTTTCATACCTTTGATAAATGTAAAACTTGCTACCTTTTGTGCTTGTCTTGACCAATTCTTTGCTCAGGACAGAAAGAACCTAGAAGCCACCTCTAGAAGGAGACTCCAGCACCCCAAGCCCCAGAAACACCAGCACTTGGGAAACCGAGGCAGGAGTATTACCAAGAGTTCAAAGCCAGCCTGGGCTACATAGTGAGTTAGAGGCCAGCCTGAATTATATAGTAAGACCCTGTCTCAGAAAAAGAAAGGAAAGAAGGAAGGAAGAAAAAGAAAAAGAAAGTAAGAAAGAAAGAGAGAAAGGAAAGGAAAGGAAAAGAAAAAAGAAAGAAGAGAAAAGAGAGACAAGAAGAGAAGAGAAGAGAAGAGAAGAGAAGAGAAGAGAAGAGAAGAGAAGAGAAGAGAAGAGAAGAGAAGAGAAGAGAAGAGAAGAGAAGAGAAGGGGAAAGAAAAGCAGACATTCTACAGTTTACTTTTCTTTAAGTTTGTTTAGTGGTGTAACTCTTCAAAGGGAGTTCCGTAATGCTTGTATGTTGATGATGATAATGAACTGCCAATGACTTTGTACTTTTGCAAAACTTTATTTCATGGGGCCGGTGAGATGGCTCAGCGGCTTAAGCGCCTGCCTGGCAAGCGCGAGGGCCCGAGTTTGACTCCCGGAACCCATATACGAAAAAGGGGCCGGTGATATCGCTCAGTGGCACGGGCGCCTGCTGGCGCGCGAGGTCCTGAGGTCGACCCCCCGGTACCCACAAAAAAAAAAAAAAAAACTTTATTTCATGAAAGGATAATCATTACTGTAAAGTTGCAACATACTCCTTCTTTAAGGCTCAGGGGTTTTTTCCCCCTCCCTTTTGCTGCCTTTAATTATTGAATGTCTTTTGAAAGAGAAAATCAATAGTTTTACAAACTGAGACTACGATCTCCACCCCTATTGAGCATCAGGCAGCATGCAATCATGCATGTAAACTTA
This sequence comes from Erethizon dorsatum, assembly GCA_028451465.1. Classification (NCBI taxonomy): domain Eukaryota; kingdom Metazoa; phylum Chordata; class Mammalia; order Rodentia; family Erethizontidae; genus Erethizon; species Erethizon dorsatum. The sequence continues at coordinate 14,716,192 of CM051838.1, forward strand.
ATTGTGGAGAAATAAATCAGAATTCTATGAAAATTAATTTAATTATGCTCTCAGTATTTTTCTATTGACAAAATGTGCATATAACTCCTTTAGGACAATAACATGGGTAATGAAATATAATTCACTTGGGCAAAGGGTTTGTTATTGTTGTTGATGGTTAAATCATTTAATTCCTCATTCTGCTCAAAAACCATTTCATCCAAGTGAACAGCTTTGTTACTATTAGGAAAACTGAGGCAAACATACTATTAAACCAAGATGTTCTTCCAAACATCACAACATATTCCGCTATCATTTACTTTCTAAGCATCAAAATATCAGTGCAGTGCTGTATGCTAGTAAGCAATACAGAATCCCAGTACAACATATTCCCTGACATTTTAGTTGAGCAAATACCCAAAGGACCCTCCCAGGTGGATGCAACTTGGCTTTAGGCAATTAGTGTCCAAACCCACATTAATGTTGTCTTCCTGAATCTGCAACTTGACAGTCTGATAAACAATAGCACTGAGAGAGGTGTGAACTTCCACTATTTATCTCAATGGGCTGTTAACTTTGAAATCTAATTATGATCACTTAAATGCCAACACTGTTAATCATTTCACCGCTGATCACTGTACCAGAAACATCCAGCCACAGTAATATGCTTCTTCCTGGGGCTGTAGGGCTCGATTGCCATGTCCTGATGTGCTTTTTCAGAACATCCTCTTGTTAGTAACATCAACCTTGGACTGGTTAAATGGGTAGATTCAGTGCCTGAGCCCTTGGGTAAGCAAACTACTTCTTACTGTGCTTAAAGAAAGGAAAAGAATGATATTTGTTGCTGGTTTTGTTTCTTTGTTTTTAAATCTCAGGCTTGCGGATGAGAGTGTAGCTCAGTAGTAGATCACTTACCAGCATGCTCAAGGCCCTGGGTTCAATTCCCAGCATCCTAAATAAATGGGCTTGATGAGTTTTCTTCATTGGAATCTCTTAAGCTCTGCTAATCCGCATAGAAATCTAAATCCTTGGAACACCAGAGTCATCACTGGAAAGCATGTAAAATAGGACCAGAAGAGGGTGATTATCCAAAAGTCACTGGTGTGAATTTATAATATAATTAAATTTGAGTAATTTTGAGTACCATAGAATCCAATCTCTCATTTAACATGGGATTCTTTCTAGAGTCTAACCAAACTCACGTGCCTCTCCTTGAACATTTTCTGTTGTTTGGGGCTCACTGCCTCACACGCAAACCCATTCCACTGTTTGTTTCTAGATTTTCAGAAGGTCCTTCTTTGTCTTCAGTGTACTTCTTTCTTGTGTAATTTCTGTCCTTTGGACCGAATCCTTCTATTCCACAGAAAACACTTATCCTCTTATCCATCTTCAAATATTTTCAAATTCTTCAGGCTTCCATCCAGATACCAGCAATTCACGTATAATATCCTTCATGCTATGACTCACGCTTTATAGGTAACCCACTTGGTAAAGCCCTAACAAGTAGATATGTTATCACTTTACAGATTAGGAGATTAAGACAGCAAGATTAAGCAAACCGGGTTAGTGAATAGACAGGTGGGGCTTGAACTCCCGGCAGCTCTCTTGTCTCCTCTTCACACTGCTTTGCAGCCAGTTTCTTCAACACCCCGCCTTTTCATTGCAATCCCCCCTCCAAGCTCTTTTCCGGCTTAACATTATCATCTACCGAGTAGGTATTACCCCAATTTTATAATTAAGGAAACTCGGGCTCAGAAAAACAGACGTTCAAGCTCCTCTACTTCCTATGTCACTGTCTCAGTATTTTTGACATTTCAGTATTAAAATGCCTGGATGTTTCCTTTATGAATACAGTATTGAAACGAAAGGCCAAAGTCTGCCAGCATGATATTCACGTGCTGCCATGTTCCCCACAAGACCCAACACCAACATAGCTAATTGATGATGGCATACTTCCCTACTGACCTCAGATGCGGTCAAAATTCTTCTCAATCTAGGACTCCAGGCGGCCACTATATTCCTATCAGGTAACCAAAAGGATAAACCCTGTTTGTCATGCCAGGCTATCAATCAATCAATGGTCAACAATCTATTTATATCAATATCCCAAATTGAATATGACAAATTTTAAATGTAACAAATATGGTTACACTGGGATGGATAACCTGAAAAAGGTACAACAGCAGTCAGGTAAAAGACCATTATTGTATAGACAGCAAACATTTAGCAGAAGTGCAAACCCACATGGGTCATGACCTTAACAGTATGCAATTTGTTGATGTTCAACATTCAGAAATCCAGTAAACAGGCCCGGTGAGATGGCTCAGCAGCGTAAGCACCTGCCTCGCAAGCACGAGGGCCCGAGTTCGACTCCAGGAACCCACATATGAAAAAAGGACCGGTGATATCACTCAGTGGCACAGGCGCCTGCTGGTGCGCGAGGTCCTGAGGTCGACCCCCTGTACCCACAAAAAAAAAAAAAGACAAATCCAATAAACTAAGACTAAGAACAAAAGGAAGCTAGTTCCTTCTCATTCCAGAAGGAATTTCAGTGATCTCTTGTCTCCAGTTTAGAAGAGGTTTATATGTTTGCAGTTTAGGAGAGGTAATATGCATTGATTTTTATCCAAGAAAATCACCCCCAAATTGCTAGGGTGCAGAGAAGAAAGAATGGGAGAAAAACAGAAGAAATGAAGGACTCCAACTGTTCTTGAATTCAGTGTATGTTCTGGCAGGATTTCACTTTGATTTAAAGAGGTATAAATGAAAATTAACATAAATGTTTGAATTTTTTAATTTATTACAGTAAAAAACACACTGCCATTAATCTTCCTCAAACTCCCCCTCACTTCAAACACACTTATCCCACTTTATGAAGCAGTTCTGGAAATACTCTTTTGTGTCTTATATTGCACTATTGAGGCTGACTTAGTGTCCTGAATGGATTGAAAATGTTACCTTTCGTGCTCATTTTGACTTTGGGGAAGCGCCAGATGTCCCACAGTGCCCAATCCAGTGGATGAGGATACGCAGTAATGTTTTACAAGTCTAACTTTCCCGTGGACGGCATTCAGCAACATCATTCACCATACTTTCATTATAGCTCATAAAGATACCCACAAAAGAGGACTTTCAGAAATGCTTCAGAAAGAGGCAAAAATGATGGTATACAAGTGTTAAAGAAAGGGGGAGTATTTTGAAGAGGATTAATGTCAATGTGTCTTTTACTGTAATAATTTTTTTATTTGAACACTTACTGAGTATTTTGATCAGCCCTTGCATATAAAATAGGAATACAATGAAAACCAAAAAAACAGCATAAAGTAAAAGAGTTTTCTGGAAAACAAAATTCATGTCTTCCCTAAGGCAAATATGGGGGCTAAGGAGCTATACTGTGCTTTTTCTCCCTGTCTCGGGCCAGAGGCACTGTTTAGTCACATAAGAAAAGTCCAGAGCAGTGTTCCTCACAATATGTTCCTTGAAGGGCAATTTCTCAGGCTGCCCTAGACCTAATGATTATACTCTCTAGGGGTAGGCTGGGACACTAAAGCAGCAAACCCTTCAGCGATTCTGATGTTCTCTGAAGTTTGGTGTATGCAAACTCTACAGTGAGGAAGCCAGGATTGGCCCAGCTGTAACCAATATTGTCGTTATTGGAAACCAGCCACCAGCTAGTTCTCTGCACCCATTACCATTCATTCAGTTGCAAAATTACAAAGAAGGAAAATCCATGCACTCATATTTGAAATCTGCTCCAAGCACCACTGGTGAAATGTTGCCCGGGAGCCCACATATTTTGACTGTTTTTTCAAGCAATGTCCTGAGTAAGCTCTGTGCCTGAGCTGCTAGCAGAAAATTTAGGGAGAGATTACATATGTGCATGAAATTTTAAATAGTCTGAATAAAACTTTGGAGTTCAACCTTTCTCTTTTATGTCTCTTACACACAACTCAGGGAAATATTCCTGAAAACTGTTCAAACCCGAATATCTTTCACCCAAACTCTGAAAATGCATAGCATTTCCAATCATTTTTATCAAAATAAAAATAGAAGAGCAGAGATTGCCACCAGGAATGTGCTACCTAGTAGCACTTCAGCAAAGATAATTGGTTGGATCATTGAAAGGCAACAAACAGGCTCTCTCGTACCATATCACACTGTTATTTGGGCTACTACTGACTAGGAATTGAGAGAATCATACAGTTGCTCTATAGAGGCAGTCGAACTATGAAGGGTTTGATATTTTACATTTCTAGCAAGCTGGCAGGTTAGCCTGCTGCAGTTTCACAGAAAAAGACTTGAGACTCTCAAGTCGGAGACTAAAGATTTTATTAGTTATAGCAATAGGATTAGGCACAAGATCAGCACTGACACAAGTTTCCTAGTCCATATTCCCATAGGTGATGGAACATGGCCAGGTGATGTTTGCCCACACGCAGCGCACTGAATTATAAGAGGGGAATCCAGAGCTTAAGGGGTGTGAATCTTTCCCAGTAGACGGTAAGTCTGTCTGACCTTTGTCCCAGGGAGAGACATTATCTTTATCACACTGCGCAGTAAACAAACTTGCCCTGTATCTTGTGAGATTATTCATCATACTAACTCTCCGTAAATATAATGCAAATCAAGAGTTAGTTCCTCTGCTCTCAAAACAAACACAAATGCCAGAGATCTGTGAAGTATTCTTTCCCAATAACTAGAAGGAGGTCATCTTCCTAGGTTCAAAGCATGGCTCTTGGGCACATTATCTAACTCGTTAGTCTGTTTTCTAGTCAATAAAATTGAGATAATAATAGGAAACATTCCAGAGGTTTGTTGTCCAAAATAAGGGAGAATATATGTAACATCTGTAAAACATTTTATACAATGTCTGATACAGAATATGCATTCAAATATTATTGTATTTCTGTTATTACCACATCTAGGAGTAGTAAGAGAAATATCCCCAGGTGTCACAGAATTCTCCATCATTATATGCCCTTAAATTTTCAAAAAAGCAGCTCTAGAAAAAAATTAAACATGATACATGACAACACACAAATTTTACTACATGAATTATGAAAAACTATATTTCAATTTATTCTAACATTTAAGTGTCATGTATAGTATATTTAATATCCAAAAACAATAAAAATAAACATCAATTGTGGAAAAATCGAACCCTTTTTCACCTCCTTTTCCTCAAATTCACTATTATCTTTGTCTCAGTATGACCTTTTTATGACCCTTCCCATTGTTAGAACAAATTGCCTAACAGCCACAACTTAAAGGAGGATGGGTTTATTTGGCTCACGGTATCAGAGAATTCAGTCATGGTAAGGGGGCTCCAAGGCAGGAACACCATGTCTAATGTGGGTATGGCAGAGTAAAGCTGCTTATTTCACGGTAGCTGGGAAGCAGAGCATGGAAAGAGTGCCAGAGAGAAAGAGAAGAGACCAGATGTAGTACCAAAGGCCATGCCTCTATGACCCACTCAGACACACCCAGAAGTGTGATTTACCAATGTTATGGCTTAGATCTTAAATGTTCACCAGTCGGGCATGGTGGTGCACCTCTGTAATCCTACCACTCAGGAGACTGAGACAGAAGGAGCACTGTGAGTCTGAGGGCAGCTGGGGCTACATAGTGAGTTGAAGGCCAGCCTGAACTACATAGTGAGACTCTGTCTCAACAAACAAAAATAAAATAAAATAAAATGTCCCCCTGATGTCTCATATATTTAGAAGTGGGGCTTTTGGAAGGTGATTGGGCCATGGGCATGCTACACTCATCAGAACAATGGATTAATCTATTGATGAGTTCCTGCATCAATGTGATTTTAGGAGGTGGGGACTGTTCGGAGGTGGATCACTGGGGAAGTGACCTGGAAAGGCCTATTTTCTTCAGCTCCTTCTTTGTCTCTCTGCTTCCTGGCTGTTGTGGGGTTAGCCCCTCGCCTTTGCCACACCCATCCACCATGCTATTTCTTCCTTGGAGCTCGCCAACTATGGCTTCAACCCATTGGAAACTGTGAGCCAAATACATCTACTCTCCTTTGCTGGGTATTCTGAACCTGCAACAAGAAAGTAACTAGTGCAACTAATCCCCTGGATAGCTACCAAGCAGTAAAGTTGGCATTTAAGCTCAACCACCACAACTCTGATTATAGTTCATTCCAATTTCAATCAAATATTTAGTAGGGTTTCCCTTGGCATTCTTATGGACAACATGAAGAAATGTGGGCTGGAAGAAAATATAGTTTAGTGGATTTATAGATTGAACAACCTGATAAAGAACTTTAATTAGAGACAACATGGTTTACTGGTAAGTATGTAAAGCAGAAGTAGAATCAAAATCTAAATTCAGCACTTCCTCACTATAGTAGCCCTCACTAAAAATTAAACTGACAATGTATGAAAAAATATTTTTGAGTATTTAATACATGATAGATGTTTCATAAAAACTGTTTTCCTTCCATTCTCCCATTTAATTCATGCCAACTCACGAGAAATTCTGTAGGGCTTGAAGGGTTTTTCCTCTGTCCTCCCCACATTTTCAATCATTTAGATGAAAGTATCAGTGGCATAATTATTATAGTCACATGTGGCACAAAACTGGGAGAAACAGGCAATACACAAATGGCTGAATTAGTAATCCAAAAGTTCTAGACAGTCCGGAAGCTTAACCTAGTTCAAAATTCAAAATCACAAATAACATTTAATAGAGCTAAATACAAAATCCTCTACTTACTTCCAGGTCCCAAAAGTTTAAGTCCATAAATTAGGTAATAGAGAAACTCAGACTGGCATTAAAGAAAAACTAAGCAGAATTGGACATGATTCAGTGTTTCCACAAAGAGTGAATAGCGAAGGTCTTTAAACACCAGGCTATGGAGCTGTGACAGACCAATCTGTTTTCCAGATTCCAACTTTACTTAAATCCTAGACTTTTGTGGGCAGAGGAACCGTATCCAGTACCACTGGATCGCTGCCTATTTCAATACACTTTACATTTTCTGAATGGCACTTGGCATTCAGTTCCCTTGCATTCAGCTGGGGGAACTTGAAACAGAAGGCTTTTCAAAGGGACTCCACGGGCATCAACCAGAGTCACCCTGGAGAGATTTCCGACACCTTCCTTCCTTCCCCTCCAAGGCTGAAAACACCCCTCAACCCCTCCCCTCGGCCACTGTTCAAAAGCTGTTCTTATATTCTCAAATTATTAAACAATTTCATTAAAGAAATTAAATTACATTTAAATTATTGACACTTAAAAAGACTTCATGTTAATAATATCAAATAGGAGAAAGAGAAAGGACATACTTAAAAACCAATTATCTTGACTAGATTCAATCTTACAATTTGCCTGCAATTCATAAAATGATTCCAGCTGAGTTTCTTTTGGTTCTTGCTATTAGGAGTACTTTAGTGAATAGCCCCCAATCCTATACTAGGTCTTTCTTAATTCCCTTTAGGAATCTTTATAGCAAAATCTCCAGTTTTTCCTCTCTGAAACTTCAAAATGATTACATGGTAATTCTAAAAGGTTGTGGTGCTAGTGGCACAAATACAAAGGGCAATGTGCCTGCATCTCCCTTCTGAGTTCAGGAAGTGCTGACTTCAGACTCCAGATCACAATACAACAGGAGTTGGCTTGTGTCCCTTCAATGATCAAAAATTCTTCCTCATTGCCTGATCTCATCTTGCCTGCTGAATTCCTGAGATCTCTTGCTCTAAAATTGCAGGCTGTGTTATGTCCTGGACTCTGGTGACAATTTTTATCATTATCACTCCATTCCTGTATTTCTTACAAATCCTATTGATTCCACCTGCTAAGAAACTGTCCTTCCCATGGTCATCTCTGCCGCTACCTCTGTTCAGTTCTCGTCATCTCTTAGACCTTTACAACCTACTAACCTCTTCCCCCAAAAGCCATTCTCCACACCATTGTCAAGGATAGCTTTCTAAGTCACAGATATTCCAGCAGAAGTCCCAGGTTTTTGAGAGTTTACTTATTATCCAATTTGCAGGGTTCTCTGAAAAGTAAAGAATTTTTAAGTTTTTTTCATATTTTGTAAAGACCTATCTACATCCATGGGAGCACACAGCTTAGAATCTTCCAAAGTCTAGGAGAGACATATGCAAGTGAGGGGCCCTGGAGTTTGAATGTCACTAGTTTCATGGTAAATGCACGTCCAGCAGATGTCAACCCCGTGTCAAAAACTGTCAGTGGCTCCCTACCAGCTAGGGTATCAAATTTTTTAACAAACAGTCAACACATTATCACCTTAGTCGTGTATCTTTTCACTTGCCCTATACATTATATACTCCAAGCCTTCAGAATTACTTGCCATTCTCCAAATACACGATGATTTTTTCATCTCTTCTTCCTGTTGCAAGCTTGTCCTATACCTATAATACATTCACTCTTCTCAGTCTGGCCAAATCCGTTGATCCTTTCAAGAACAGGCAATTTTTACCTTGCCTCATTTGTGAACCCTTCCCAAAATGATTGAGTCATTGCCTTCCCCTGGACTCATAAAATCTGCATCTACCTCTACTCTACACAATCAGTTGTAATGTAACTATTTAGATATTGTTTCCATCACTTGATTGTAAGGAAGAGGCTGTGCTTTATTCATCTTTTAACACCTAGTACAGTGACTATCCCACGGAAAGCACTTCATTAATGCTTAAAGAGTATTCTGGACCTGACACTGCTTCAAAATTCACAGATGTCATGCTCTGTCCAGCTCGCATATTACCCCTTTCTGAAATATCCAACTTCCAGAACTGACACCTGCAGCCCTACTGCTGCTGCCAATGTACTTCTTAAAAAATTAATCTTCCTGGCTGAATTTCTGCTGTCATCTACTGAGTCTGTCTTTCTATTCCCCAAGCAATGCTGGAGACCAATGGAGATGCTTTTTAATGTGTGTCTCAGACAACATACTATGAGCTAGTTTCCAGCTCTTATCCATTCATAACTTTCAGGAGGTAACCTCACAATAAACAGAAGGGAGAAGAGTTGAACTCTACATTATAATAACTGTAAGTTATTGTATAACTTAATGGGGATGTGTGTAACTATACTTGGGGCAAATAATTATATCCTGCCTCAAATATCTTTCACTTTACAAAAGTTTTCTAGTAAAAACATACAGAGGGGAATCTCCTCTGCTTTCTGTTCATGGGTTTTCCTACCGGCCAATTCTCCCATGCTTGGTCAGGGAAGCTGAGCTATACGATATATTGATTGAGATCAGGTCTCCCAAGTTTGCTCCCTGGGACAAACTACATTTACATATACAAGCATTTCTGGAAAATGATTATCTTTTGAAACATATAAAGACAATCAGCATATAAACACTAGATAATCCCCATTCTAAAAAGCAGTCAACCTCACCCATCTGGAGCTCTCGAGGTGCTGTCTCCCCTCTTCAGGAAGGTGAATCTTAGTACCATCTTACTGAGCTGTGTTAATAGTGTCCTATTTCTTGAACAAGTTGTTTAACCTCTCTAAGCCTATTTTCTCATCTGCAAATGAACTTGAGATTAAATGAGATTTTTTAATACAATGCCCTTAAACCAGAGCTAAATAAATGTTGGTATTTTAACTAAATCTTCTGTTATTGGCTAAACACACACACAAGTGACTTAAGTGCCTATCAAATAAATATCTCAAAACTGGTTGCAGTGCCATGTACTTGTAATTCTAGCATTTGGAAGGCTGAGGGAGGAAGATAACTTTTGTCCAGGAATTTGAGACAAGCTGGGCAGCATACCAAGACCCTGTCTCAATCAATCAATCAATCAATCAATCATAAATACCTTTATTCTGAATACAGTTGGACAAATTTGTACAATTTAAGTGCAATGCTGTGGATTTTACTTCCAAATGTATCTGAAGCCAGGATGTACTAATATAGGAAAGGATCCAAGTTAAATACACAGAAGTTCATATTGATCATCAATATAAAGAAGCTACTAGAAAAACTGTGCCTGACTATAACTGTTAAGCTACTGTGTATATTTATGAATGCCTATTCAAAGGAAGCTCACAGCATTGCATTTTGATAATACAAGATTAATGGAATCCTCATTAATGGAAATAACAAGGTCCTGCGATTAACCAGGTGATGTTCGAGACAGAGAAACATCCCTGACTTTTACTGTCTTCTCAAGTTCTTTGTTTCTGTCTCTAAATTTAATTAGAGATGCAATTACACACCCTTTTTTTTCAGATTAAAACAAAATTTCTTCAGTTTGCTTGACTACATTTTACCAGCATACACTTTTCAGTGTTTTTTTTTAATTTTATTTTAATTATTTTTTAAATTGTAGAAACTGATCCATTAATCCAGATATGTCAAGTTCCTTGAGTTGAAAAATGCCTACCAGACTACTAATGCATGTCCTAGGTGAGTCTAGTTGGGTCATAGAGGTGTGACCTTGGGTACTATGTATCGTCCCTGGCTCGTTCTTCCCTGGCACTGTTGCTTTGCTTTGCTTTCTGACCACCATAGACTAAACAGCTTTGCTCCACCAGGCCCTTTTGCCATGAGGTTTCTACCTTGGAGCCTGCTGACCATGTACTGAATTGTCTGAAACCATGAGCTAAATTAAAGTTGTGAGTGCTGGGTATTGTGTCTTAACAACAGAAAAGCTGACTAATACATGAGGTATCATGTGATAATTTGATACATGGATACAATGTATAGAGATCAAATCAAGGTAGTTAAAATTTCCAGCCCTTTAAACATTTTTTTAAATTTTTGATTAATGTAATAATTGCACACATTTGTGGGATATAGTGCAATATTTCAATACATGTACTTGCATATAATAGATACTGATCAAATCAGGGTAATTAACTTTCCATCTCCTTATCATTACTTTGTGTTTGGAGCCTTCAAGTTCCTCTCTTGCAGTTATTAATAAAATATATACAACGTTATTGTAAACTATAATGCCCTCCACCAATAGCACTGTTTTGTAAAACACTAGAACTTATTACTTCTAACTGGGTACCTGTTATCTAACCTCCCTCTATCCCCCGCCCCTGTCCACCCTAGTAATTACCATAACACATTCAACCCTTTTCACATTTGCATATAAAATAGAACACAAAATTCTTGTCTTTCTATGTCTGACTTATTTCACTTAACATAATGTCCTCCATTTTTATCCATTTGCTACAAATGACAGGATTTCATTCATTTTGTGGCCGAATAATATTTCATTGTGTATGTAACACATTTATTTTCTTTATCCATTCATCCATTGACTAGCATCTGGGTTGACTCCCTCTGTTAGCTGTTGTGAATAGGGCCATAACCAATATGAGGGTGTAAGCGTGTCTTTAATATGTTAGTATCATTTCCTTTGGATACATACCCAGAAGTGAGATAGCTCTATTATATGTAGATCCATTTTTAGTTACTTAAAGAACTAAACTTTATATTGTTTTCCCTAGTGGCTGTATTAATTTATATTTCTGCCGACAGTGGATAAGCGTTCCCTTTCCTCCACATCCTTGTCAGCATTTACTTTTTTGTTTTTTGATGGTAGTCATTCTGAGGTAAGAGGATATCTCATTGCGGCCTTGACTAGCATTTTCTGATGGCTAATTAAGTTGAATTCCTTCTTTTGAAATGTGTCTTTTTATCCTTTGCCTATTTTTAAATTGGGCTATTTGGATTTTTGTTACTGAAATTTTTTGTTTCTTATACATTCTGGATATTTGTCCTTTGTCAGATGAATAGCTCACAAAAATTTTCTCTCACCCTGTAAGTTATCTCTTCCCCCTGTTGATTGTTTCCTTTGCTATGCAGACACTTCCTAGTTTGATATCATACATGTCTATTTTTTGCATTTATTTCCTATGTTTTGGACTTTTTATCCAAAAACCCATTGCCTGTGCCCATGTCTTTTTTCTTTTTTTTAAAGAGAAAAAAATAGAACATAATTTCAACACAAGATAATAGGAGAGTAACAATGGTTAATACATTGCACATTGTTAACTTTAAATTAGTTACTCAGAGTACAAGATATCCACATTCAATATGCCCATGTCTTGAAGTGTTTCCTCCATGTTTTATTCTAGTAGTTTTACAATTTTAGGTCTTACATTTAGGTCTTTGGTCTACTTTGAGTTTATTTTTATGTAGTGTGAAAGATAAAGTTTCCATCTTCTGCATGTGAATATCTAATTTTCCCAGCACCATTTACCAAAGAGGCTGTCCTTCCTCTGATGTATGTTTTGTTTTGTTTTGTTTTGTTTTGTTTTGTTTTGTTTTGCTTTGTTTTGTTTTTGGTGACTTTCTCATGAATCAGTTGGCTGTAAATGCATAGAGTTATTTCTGGACACTCTATTTTGTTAATCACACACCTTTTGATACATTTTAATGCTCTGCACAAGGAATTTTGAAAGGAAATTCTGACTGCTTAATCGTTAATTGACATATTTTGCATCCAACTGGTAAGTTCCGACTCTTGCAAGCACATTCAAAACTCATTCAGTATAAGTTTTGCCACTAGTTTTCTAGCCACCCCAACTGTGAGCAGTATCAAGTTTTCCCAGGACGTCTGCTACTTGGAGAAACTCAAGTGAAACAATTTTGACTACAAGGTCTCTAGAGAGAGCCAGTTGGCCATGGAGGGAATTTTCAGATCAGTTCACAATGAAAGGAAAGATTTTACTGCTAAGGAATAGATATTCCCAAAGATGCAGGCTAAACAATATTTTGAAGATTATGCTTGAACATATTTGGGAGAAAAAACTATGATCTTAAAGAAATAATGAAACTCAGATAACATAAAACTCATTTGCTTTGAAATGAAAGCTTTTATCAGGAAAGGATATCCCGTTAGTTTAGAGGGTATTGCCTGTCCTTTAAAAGTTATCCAATGAAGGGAATTGCCTTAAAATTTTTATAGAATGTAACAGAGACTAAACAAATGTATATCAGAGTTTGAATGCAAGATGTTTGAATTTGATCCTTCTGTAATTTTTTTCTTTTAGCCCTTGAGTGATAATATTCAGTCAGACTTAAAGCTTCAAATATTTATTAAGAATGTGTATTTCTAATGAATTGATGCAGAAGAATTTTTCAGAATTTTTTTGGTTGTTGTTATTCATGAGACAGGATTCAGTATGTAATTCAGGATCGGCTTGAACTGCCTATGTAGCCCAGACTGGTCTCGAACTTGCAGCAATCCTCCCACCTCAGTCTCCCAACTGCTGGGATTACAGGCATGTGCCACCATGCTCAACCAATTTCAAATTGTTATCTGTGTATTGGAAAATGAAACAGATCAGGAAATCTATTAAGATTATTAGAAATACAAATTTTCACTGCAAGGGGTTAAAAGATAAAAATATACAGTGAGACATGGTAAGGAAAAAAACCCTGTGGAGTTAACTTTGAATTGGAAACATCGGAAGGACATCTCTCACCTATTTCCATTGAGATGGCACAAACTAGTGCTCGGCAGAGTGTGTTCTATATGTCATAAGAATCACATGCAATGCCACCGGAAGTACATATCCCTAGGCATTTTGATAGGCTGACTGTTGTGGCTCATATCTAGGGGTCCCCCAAAAGCCTCATTTATAGGCACGGCTTTTTGGAGGTGGCTGGATCTAGTATTGCGTGAATAGGAATTAAAAATGTGTGAATATGGATTAAAGCTGTGTTAATTAATTATTCCACTGATTGGTTTAGCATAATTCTGGGTGAAGATAATGGGAAGGCCCACCCTAGGTGTGGGTGACACCATCCAACATCAGAAGGCTCTGCATCCTAGTGCCAGCCCTGCCATGGACTGTTCTTCTCTGCCATGCCCCTCTGCCATGCCACCCTGCCTTGGAGCCCACCGCTTATGGACTGAAACCTCTACAAACTGTGAGCTAAAATAAACATTTCGTCATTTAACTTGTGGATGTTGAATATTTTGTCTCAGGAATGAGAAAAGTAACTAGCATACTGACTTAATCAGAATGTCCAGGAGTGGGATATGAGAATATAACATTTTAATTAAACTTTTTATATCGACATAGTTGTATATTCACACCAGTTGTAAAAAATAATAGAGATACCATGTACCCAGGCCTCCTAATGATAACATCTTATAAAACTATAACATAGGGCTGGTGAGATGGCTCAGTGGCGTAAGTGCCTGCCTGGCAAGCGCGAGGGCCCGAGTTCGACTCCCAGAACCCATGTACGAAAAAAGGGCTGGTGATATCGCTCAGCGACACGGGTGCCCGCTGGCGCGCAAGGTCCTGAAGTAGACCCCCGGTACCCACACACAAAAAAAAAACTATAACATAATATCGCAAGGTTATTGGCATCAATATAATCAAGGTCCAGAACATCTCTATCACTAAGAGGATCCCTCAAGGCTACGCCCACTTCCCCGGTTGCCATTCTCCCACATCTATCTCCACATCTTCCTTAACCCTTGGCAACTCCTGATCTGTTCTCCATTTCTTTAATTTTGTCATTCCAAGAATGTGACATAAACAGATGCATATAGTATGCAATCTTTTGTGATGAGTTTTTTTCACTCAGCATAATCCTTTGGAGATTTCTCTAGATTGCTATATATACCAATAGTTATTCCTGTTAATTACTGAGTATTATCCCATGGCACAGAGGTACCACAGAATATTTAAACCTCCGTTCATTGAAGGATATCTGAGTTGTTTGTAGTTTGGGGATATTATGACTAAAGCTACTTTAAACATCCATGACAAGTTTTTATGTGGACATAAGTTTTCATGTCTTCAGATAAATGCAGGGTATAATTGCTGGGTCGTCTGGTAGTTGCATGAATAGATTTTAAGAAATTGCTAAACAAACTTCCAAAAAGCCTCTATCATTTTGTTATTTCCACCAATAATGTACATGATTCTATTTCTCCACATCCTTGAAAGTACTTGGTGGTATCATTGTTTCATTTCTGCCATTCTAATAGGTAGTGATAGCTCTTGCAGATTTAATTTGTATGTCCCTAATGGCTAGTGATGTTGAGTACTTTTTCATGTTTATTTACCATTTGAAATGCTTTTCAGTAAAATATCTTTGTTTACCTTTTCTTCATTTTATTGGATTTTTAAAATATTTTGAAAGTATTGGGCTTTGAGAGTTCTTTATATATTTCAGATAATAGCTTTTGTTAAGAGTGTAATTTGCAATTATTTTGTCTTAGTCTGTATTTTGTCTTTTCATTCTCTTAAGAGAATCTTTCACAGAACAAAATCCAATTTATAAATTTTCCCTTTTAGGATTGCGCTCTTGGGTGTAAAGTCTAAGAATTCTCTTTTAACTCTAGATGCTGAAGATTTTCTCCTGTGATTTTTCTGTAAGTTTTATACTTTTATGTTTTACATTTAAGTCCATGATGAATTTAATTTTGGTATCAGGTATGAGATTAAGGTCAAAGATCTTTTTTTTTTCTTTTGCCTATGCACATACAGTTGCATCAGCACCTTTCATCCTTTAATTACTTTTGCACCTTTGTAAATATCAGGTGAGCATATTTGCTGACGTATTCCTAGGACTTTTTGTGACACAGGGAATGACAGCATATGTAAGTGAACATGCCACTACCTAAAGGTAATTACAGGACTTTTTTCAGCTATGAAAATAATAGCTACTATTGGGCACAAACCATGATCTAGACATTGTCCATTGTCTCATATATTAACTTTTATCAACCTTGTGAGATAATATTCATTGCCAGTGTTAAAAGTCTCCTACTAGCCACACTAAGATCAATTTGAAAAATGAAAATAATATTGCAAATAGTGGATTACAAGTGACTGAATAAAAAATTAACTACTAATTCTCAAAAAGAAAGAAGAAAACTCTTATTTATACAAAACTTCCAACTCATAAATTTAAAAGGAATGATTAAGTTAGAAAATCACAGTTTTGCAACCAATGGTATAATAATTCTGGTAAGAATCATTAATAAGTGCTAAAACTAATAAATGATGGCTTTTTGAAAAACAGTATACACATATCTCAAAATATTACCTCATATACTACTGACTAATTACAAAAAGACAAAAGCACTTTTATAATGGAGAGATTTGATGATTGCCACCTTAGCCAACTGGTCAAAGTTATCATCATTAACAGGGAAACTGACATGTGCCATATAATGTGGCTGTAATGCAAAAAGAAATACGCAACTTCAGTACAATTTAAATCTAATCATGAAATTAAATTTCAGGGACTCAAAAAGATATTTCCAAAAAATGGAAATGACCCAAATACTTATCTATAGATGGATGGATGGATGGATGGATGGATAAATAAAATGTAGCTATACATACCACGGAACATTATCTGAACCTTAAACAGAATAAAACGCCTGCTAGGGGTATAACTGAATGGTAGATTGATTACTTAGTATGCACAAGGCCCTGGGTTCAATCGCCACCCCTGCAAAAAAGAAAAAAAAAAAAAAAAAAAAAAAGAATGAAATTCAACAAATGTTTCAGCATGGATGAACTAGAAAGACATCATGCTAAAAACAAGCCAGACTAGGGCCAGGGATATAGCTCAGCAGCACAGCGCTTGCCTGGCAAGCGCGAGGTTCTAAGTTCGATTCCCAGTACCAAAAAAAAAGCTTCTTCCAAAACAAGCTAGACTAAATGGGACAGATATTACTCGATTCCGTTTGTCTGAGTTTCCTAGAATACTCAACTTCGTAGTGACAAAAAATAGAATGGTGGCTACCAGGGTCTGTATAATAGGGAGTTTTGTTTAATGGGCCTGGAGTTTCCGTTTTGTTTTGTTTTGTTTTGTTTTGTTTGTGGCTACCGGGGGTCGACCTCAAGGCCTCGCGCGCCAGCAGGCGCCCGTGCCGCTGAGCGATATCACCGGCCCCTTTTTCGTATGTGGGTTCCGGGAGTCGAACTCGAGCCCTCGCAATTGCCAGGCAGGCGCTTACGCTGCTGAGCCATCTCACCGGCCCCCAAGGAGTTTCCGTTTTGAATGAGGAGAAATTATGGAAATAGATGGTGATAATGATTATACAACAATGTTAATATTAATGCTGCTAAACTATAAACTTGAAAATAATTAAAATGGTAAGTTTTATGTTAGATGTATTTTATAACGATAGAAAAAAATCTTATGAAGAAACAAAAATGTGGCATGAAGAATATTCTATAAAATAACCAGCCTACAAAAAAAGCAGTATCATGAAAAATATAAAATGATGGAGATGTTGTTCTAGAGACTAAGATTAGTAGTTATGAGGAGAATACTTTTAGAATCAGTATATGTACAGAAGTATTTTTGAGTTATGGTGTGATATCTACAGTAACTTTCAAATAGTTCAGCAAAATATAAGCATAGAAAGGCAGAGAAGAAATGTGGCCACATGTTAACAATTGGTAAATCTAGGTGAAGGGTACATGGGCAATCATTGAGATTTTTCAATACTAACAATGTGATTTGGGAAGAATTGTTCACTTTATTATGGCATCCTGGGCAGAAGCAGGAAATCATCCCTGTCCCTGCTGCAAATAGATAAAAATTTTAAATAATGTTTTCCCAGGGCTGGGGATATAGATCAGTGGTACAAGCACCTGCCTGGCAAGTGCAAGGTCATGAGTTGGATTCCAGTGCCAAATAATAATAATAATAATGATAATAATAATAATAATGTTTTCCCTTAATACATGGCTAGGCTTGAAAGCAAGAACAAGGAAGCTCAACTTCTATAAATGAACAGAATTTAAAGGCAAAGCATGGAATAGAAGCTGAACCGAGCAGCCCAGGGGCATCCAAACCAACAATACATTGTAGGAGCTGATGAGAATGAGTCCCAGGCCACTGCTAACTGGGCGCTGGACTATTTTTCTGGGACCTATGAAGGACTCTCCCGTATATGGAATTAAAAACAAACAAAAGCCCTCAAATTTAGAGAATCTGCATGGCCACCAGCTGCCTGGTGATGGAGAGGAAAAAAAAGGGGAAAAATAGAAACCCAGCTGGCCCATGTGGAGGTCAGCCAACTCCCCACTGGTCCACCATCTATGCAATCCCAGCAAAATCAAATGCCAACGAGCCCCACATGAGGCCTCCATGATCCAGGGCAAGGAGACAAGCCAGCCTGGTATAGGAATGAAAGAATTTGTTGCTACTTTATTTGGCTCTGCTTAAAAAAAAATCAGTCCTCAGCTGAATGTTCCTGGAATTTTCCTTGCCTCTTTGTGGGAACTGGAGGAAAAAAGGATATTTCTAGGTGGCCTCTCCTCCCCAATCCAGTTTCTGAAACTACATTTTAAAACTAAACATAAAATTTTTCTGCATGGCCTTAATGAAGTATCTGATTATTAAACTAGTTTTATTTAAGTGTCATTTTGTTTGTATTTGTAAACAAAGGGACACAGATTGCTTCCTGTTAATGTAGCACTTCAGAGTTTTCCAACCTGCGCGGAGATGCTTCCTCTCTTCCTGCTTCGGTTATGCACTTCTGAAAGTGACTTCTTCCCAGAGAACTTTCTGTCTTTTATGTTCTAATGATTTACTGGAGAATTTACTCTTCCAGTTCAATGACCATTCCTTTTCTCATAGCATTTTCCTCATCACTGTTCTGTAATCTACTAAGTGCTGCTTGTGGCTTCTAACATCTGACAGCTTGCAAAAATAAGGACATTTATGCACACATTCCCATTTAAAAGAGCACTGTTTTGTTTTGTTTTTTAATAGTGCTAGATATTGGTGAGATTGAAATTCCATTTTTGGTATAAGAGAATGGAGATTGATTTTAGATCAATAATGATGGTATTTGGCTTTTTAAAAAATTCTTTCTTCTGTCACCACTCACTCATCTTCCAGGTTGTGACCTCCTTTCAAAATCTAAATTATTTTCCCAAGTCAATTTAAAATATCCTTCTTCTACTAGAACATACACAATGATAGGGACTCTTTGGCAAGTCTGTGATCTTGCTGGACAATTATAGTTATAGGGAAACATTTTTCTTTCTTTTTTTTTTTCAAAGTGATCTGAATACTGCTGTCCCATAATTTTGACCAATCAATTCTAATTCTGCCCTTCAAAGGTGAATTCAATCATTTTGGTTTGCAGATTCCATATTTGTAAATTCACTGACTCACTAAAATTTATTTGCACCTCCAAAATCAGTACTCACACCACTTTTGTGGTCATTTGTGCACATGCACCAAGTGCTAAAGAAAACCCAAGTCTCCCAGCATGCCCTTTTCCAACTAAGGCTGAATGAGGCCATATTCAACTCTCTTGTTTCAGCTCTGGTATACAGGCACCATTTTCATGGTCTATTTAGTGCTTTTTTGCACATTTGTGCTTTTTTTTGAGATTTTGCTATTTAAAATGGCCCCAAACACAGTACTGAAATATTTTCTGGTGTTTGTAAGCACAAAATGGCTGTCATGTTCCCTATGGAAAAAATAAATGTGTTAGATAAGCCTCATTCTGTTGACCATGAGTTAATAAACCAATTATGTATACATTAAATAACAAAAACACACATTAAACATATTAATTGCCAAAATATCAATCTGGAACCTAACCCTGAATTTCCTCTGGAGCAATAAATACACACTGTTGGTGGCAAATTTTTAGAATAGGACTGCTGGGAATGATGGGAATTGGCTGTACTTCTCCTTTATGCTGCATATAGTTCACTGATTGTCCAAGAAGATGAATAGGTTAATGTGAGCTTCATTTTCTTAGAGATAAAATAGAAGGGAAAAGCTGTGACTTAAATTTTTTCAAGTTCTTGTTAAAAATACAAAGGACCTATCTCGGTACATGTGGAGAGTCTGAGAGTAATTACACAAAGTGTATTGCAGTAATAAAAAATCATCATAACAACTACTTCCTGTGGTGTACTTGACATTTTCTGAAGTGTTTCCATAGGCATTACCTCATTGGCTCTGTGCTTACATCCACCACAGTGTGAGATAAGGAGGGGTGTTATCCCTGTTCCCTAGGAGGAACTCACTCTCAGAGAACGAGCCCCAAAGGTTGTCAATAGCACAAATGGAAAATGAACCCAGGCCCTTTGATGCAACTTGCTCTTGTCATTACACCGTAGTTTTCCTGGCAAATTGTGGGTTTCCTCTTTTGTTTGTTTTTGTTTGTTTGGTTTGGTTTGGTTTGGTTTGGTTTGGTTTGGTTTGGTTTGGTTTGGTTGCAATACTATGGATTGAACCAGGGGCCTTCACACTGAACTGCATCCCACCCCTTTCTATCTTTGAGACAGGGTCATGCTAGATTCTTAAGTTCCCTGGGTGCCTCAAACTTGCCATCATCCTGCCTCAGCCTCCCGGAGTTATGGGATTATAGTCATGCGCCCCATGCTCAATTTGCTGTATTATTATTACGATTCAACCCCTCAAAGGTAAATGTGTTAGTCTTGGTTGTACATGTAGCCACTGGGTAACACACCATTGTCCAGTAATCATCTATTAAGGGCTACGTACGCAACTCTAGACAATGGAAACAGGAGTGTAGAAGAAGGCTTGTTTTCAGACAACAAAGTAGGCATACATAAAGTTGAGTCAGCTTGTGCTGTGTACTCAAACTATCACCCCTTAAATCATTTCACAGTTGGGGCATACTAGTAATGCAATCTGAAGAGAGTAGTGATTCTGTTTGTTAGCAAAGGAAAATTAAGCTTTCAGTTCAGAATACATCTGCATCTACAACGTAGAGCACAGCCACTGCTCCATTTGGAGCTGAAGATACAGTCAGGAAACAGAGGGGTTCAGAGAGTTGCAGAGACCTTAAAGAGAAGCAGCCCCACCACCATTTTTATTGCCTGTGACCACAGGCCACAATCACTACTCAACTAGGAGCTTTGGGGCTTGTCTTGGTCACATTTTGTGTTGCTGAAACAAAATACCCAACACCCAAAGTTAAAAAAGGAAAGGTTTATTTGGCTCACAGTTTGCAGAGGTTTCACTCCACAGTTGGCTGGCTCCAAGGCAGGGTGGCTTTGCAGAGAGGCATCACAGAGGAGAAATGGTTCATGGTGGGCAGAAGGCAGCAAAGCAAGCAAACCAACAAGCAGCCACAGCAGCTTCTTTCTGCCCCTTTTCTATTCTATCTAGGCTACCCAGTTTAGGGCAGGTGCCAAACCAATCAGTGGACTAATTTAGTAATCACACACCCTTAATCCCTGCACTCTTAATCCTAGTATTGTATCATGAATCAATCACACACTCTAGATACCGCCACCTCTGAAAAAGCAACCCTTATGACTGCATGAGTCTTTAAAAGGACATCTAGACACAAGCCATAAGAGGGCCGATGTTTCCATCTCTCTGTCACCTTTAGAACTCTTCATAGAGAACCCAAGTAGGCCTAAATGACCTAAGGTGATTCGAGGCTGCATTTCCCTGGCCAGTGATTGCCTGTAGCCAGTCAAACTGGCAGTCTTTCCTTACAATGATGTCATTTTTATTTAGCCTTTGAGAAACAATCAAATTATTGGCTATAAATTAGAAGACGATAAGAAAATGAGCTATTAGTAGCAAAATAGAGAGCCCTGTGGAATAAACTAAGTGAACAGATCAACCACTGTTTGTCAACTGAGGGAGGTAAAGTGAGTCTCCACTCATGAGCTGCTCCATGGGCTCTCAGCCACAGGCTGAGGTGGCTTTGAGGACACAAGACTCCCTGGACATAGGGATTTCAAAAGCCCAGAGCCCCAGCTGCCCAGTGGCCTGGCTTTGGTCTACCCCTGTACACACACACACATGCACACACACACACACACACCCTGCAGAGAACCACCTTTCAAATTTTAGGGGGTCTACTGGGCACTTTGGAAAAGCACCTCCAGGGGTGCTTCTCTGAGGCCTGAGGAGAGAAGAGGCAGGGGTCAAGGGAAAATATTTTAAAATGACCACAACTCCATCCTCAAGTTGCCTGTGGAGCCGACCATATTATCCTTTCTTTAAACTGGGAATAGGGTTGATACGGACAAAGTCGAACACACAAGGGAACCCCCTTCCTATATCTTCCCCTCTGCTGATAAGGGGTTCTGGACTCCAGAAGGCCACCAGGACGTCCACACGTGTAGGGCCTTTCTCAGGCTGAAACTTCCCACACAGTGGAGTGAGGACTCAGAGATAGGAGAAAGGAAAGATTTCAAGGCCTCTAAAGAGAGTATTTTTTAAGGAAATATTAAGGGCTAGTATGGATGGGAATAGGAGACTCACGTATCAGACATATTTATGATATTTAAATAATTGAGAAATAAAATAAATATTCAATTCAGAATTAAGTGCTAACTTAAAGAGCAGGCAAATGGAAAAGCTGAACTCATTCAGCCTCCGGATCTCCCCTGCAAAGATGAGGATGGAGACAACCAACCCCTAGGAGCAGAAGATATTTGCTGCTGCTGCTGCTGCTGCTGCAACATTATTATTATGAGCTATCTACTTACTTCCTTCACATTAGAAAAATGTATTGACTTATGCACCTGATCAAAACCTTTTGGATGTCCAAAAGCTATTAGGAAATAAACAGGGGGAAATGCCCCATTGCATTTCTAGTGCTTTCCTAACTGCAACCAGGAGACTTTGGGCTTGTGTTTTACATGCGAATGAGACTGGGACTTCCAGGTCTGCCCCTGGGAGAGAGAAAAAGGGGAGATGGGAGAGTGAGCAGCAGGTCACTCATTTTTGCCTTTCTGATGGAATATGACATTTATCCTTCCCACTCTGCCAGATGCCTGAAATTCTCATGTCTTTACAAAATATTTTTCTATTTAGTTGAATCAGGCAGCACAACTACAATATGTCTTCTCTCTGTGACTGCCTTTCATAGCCTTTGCCTTCACGAGACTTAGATGAGGTTTGGGTGATTCATGGCACTTAAACTTCTCCAGAGCACTTTTTCAATTGGAAAATTCTCCTAAACTGAATGCATCATCGGCACGGTTGTCCATGCATAAAAGAACTACAAGCAAAACAATGAGCACCATTTTTTAAAACCTACGCTTAAGCCAAGAAAAACAGTTATATCACAAAATGTTAAAAGACCTTATTTTTCAGTTTCCAGGAATCTTTCATGGAGAACATGGCCCATCTTTGTCTTAGAGTCCCTTATTCTAGGTTTTCTAAATTACAAATAAAGGAAATAGTTTATATTCAGTTTAGCTTGTTTTCAAGTTATTAACATGATATATGGCAGTGTAAATAATGCCACCTGCTATATTTATGTGGAACTGATCCCCCTTCACCCACATTAATTCTTTTCTTCATTCTTTGGGAAAATGCTTAGATTTTTTTTTTTTTTTTTTTTTTTTTTTTTTGTATTTTAGGTGGCTTTCTCCTTATTTCTGTTTTAAAGAAGAAGATAGTTTTCTAAAATGTTTTAATGTAGAAGATAATTTTCTGTGAAAGTAGTTGTGCTGATGAACCACAAATCTTATCTGATACTTCAAATTAAAAATATTTGCCTAGGGCCGGTGAGACAGCTCAGCGGCGTAAGCGCCTGCCTGGCAAGCGCAAGGTCCTGAGTTTGACTCCCAATACCCACATACGAGAAAAGGGCCAGTGATACCACTCAGCGGCACAGGCACCTGCTGGCGCGTGAGGTCCTGAGTTCAACCCCCGGTACCCACAAAAAAAAAAAAATATTTGCCTATATTTTTGATTCATTGCTCCACATTGTGGAAAGAGGGCCCCAATAAGAAGTAAGAGATGTAGACTCCAGTTTATCTTAATATCAGCTCATTTTCCCAAATGTAAAACAAGCATCATAAAAGCTTCCTATCCTCGTGTCAGAAATAATCATTATTTCATTTAACAAGTATTTATTGAATGCAATTATAAATTTAATAAGTATTTGGTGAATATAACTACAAATCAGGAAAATTAATACAAGCCACAGTAGCACAGGGACAGTGCAGGTTCCAATGCCTCTCCACCACTGATGAGCTCTGAACGTGGGTACACTTCCCATCGCTAAGATGGTACCCACTTCTTAGATTTATTGTGACGATTAAACAAGTGAAACATATACATCTGTGTCTGGTATATATAATAAACACTCAATAAAGGTGAGGTATGTGTGTTGCTAGCTATGAGCATTGTTTTTACTGGATGCTAGAGATGGAAAGATGAAAATATACATCCTCTGTCTTAGGAGGCTTACAATCTAGTGACAGGTAGATATTAACAAAGGAAACCGCTGGGCATAGTGGCACACGCCTGTAATCCCAGCACTAGGGAGGCTGAGGCAGGAGGATCACCGTGAGTTCAAGGCCAGCCTGAACTACATAGTGAGGCCCTCTCTCAAAAGAAAAAAAGAAAAAGAAACCAATGACATAATTCCTACAACAGAAAGCTGTCAGAATGACTCCAGCAGAGTTGAATTCTTCAATTGCTCAGATCAGTGGGAGAAAGTTATTTTGCTCATCTGAAGCTGTACAGTATTTGAATCCACAGGATTAAACATATGCCATTGCATGATGTCTTTTCCTTGCAAAAATGAACATTTTTCATACCAATAAAAATGCTAGAAATTTTATAATAGAGCTTGAAATCAGAAGACATGATGTATAAGTCAGAACTCTTCTTATTACATGGAAAAAGAAATTCAAATCAAATGCACTTAAGCAAAAAGAGAATTCATTCATTGCCTCATATAGCTGAGAAATCAGAGCTCAGCTGGCTTATCAAGGTCAGTGTCTCTCATGCCCTCTCCCCCTCCCTCCTTACTTTGTAGGCGCTTCATTCTCAGGTACGTGCTCCCCAAAGGCTGGCACCCGCAACCCCAGACACACCCATGTCTTCCCCACTGAATATCCTCAGCGTAAACAGAGCTCCTCTTCCACAAGGGCTCCAGCAGAAGTCACGGTATGACTCCTCCTGCCCTGAACTGGGTCACAATTCCACGCCTGAACCAACAGGAGGACATAGCAGTCTCCCTAGATTTGGGGCTGGTACCCACTTTTGGAGCTGGGGTTGGAGTCATTCCTGTTAGCACCACACACAGCGAGAAGAGAGGGTAGGCAGCTCCCACAAGGAAAAAGGACAGTGAGGTCTACAGTCAGAAGGAGGGGTCCAAAACCTAGATATAACGTTAATAATAGCAGTGGTGGAAAGGTTGGGGAAGTCCCACAACCTAAGTTTCAGTTCCAACATCCGGAAGGATGGGTTTTCATTAAATTACCACTATTGCCATTCCACCTTTAGTTCTTTCATTCTGTCGCTCTATGTTTCTAGGAAAATGACTAGTGTGTGGCATGCAGAAGACATTTGATTCTTTTCTTGTTTGTTTGTTTGTTTGTTTGTTTGTTTGTTTAAGACAGGGTCTTGCTATGTAGTTCAGGCTGGTCTCGAACTCATGGCAATCCTCCTGCCCCAGCCTCCTGAATGCTGGGATTACAGGCATGCACCACCACACCCAGCCACACTTGATTCTTAAAAATTAATAATTCCATAGGAAGAAGTTTTTCTAATAAAATTCTTAAAATGAAGCTGTGGCATTGAAGAATAAAGGTGAAATTAAGTCACATCTAGGTTTCTGGGTATAACTTCTCCTTGGGAACATCTGAGACACTAGCAAAATGTGATGATGCATTTTATATTCTTTATTCCTCCCACGGGTATACCCTAAACTAAAATTATTATGATAATTATTTAATTAATTTTCACAGATTTTGGGGACAAATGGATGAATCTAATAGTCTTAGATTCATGCTTACAGATTCATACTTATTAGTCTTATGTCACATAGAAATACTGACTCACTAAGTTTAAACTGTATACTAAAGTAACATAAGTTTCAATAGTTAATAGAGTTATCAGTCACATAGAGAAAAACTGAACCACAGAGATTAAGCTGTATACTAAGGTAGTATAAGTTAGGATAGCATCAAACTTTTCTAAAAACCTCAAGAACATAGTAAAAGTAAGGTGAACCAGGAGAGGTTCAGTAGCACCTATTCACTTCCCTAATTTATATTTTTTTACCACATTGGATACATTCAGGGCTCAGATCTACCAGGTGATACTACTAAGCAATGAGTATGTTCCCATCACCTACACAGAAGGCCATTTTGATCATGAAGCATGATGTTATCCTCAGTTGGTTCCATTGCTTACGTGACATTTTCCAGCATCCATGCACCCAAATTTATAGTCTAGATTGCTTTTTCATAAGGAATCCTAGACAATTAGGTTTTTCCTGCTAAAAGCATTCCATTGGTAAGCGTGTTCCTGCTAGAAATAATACTATTTTGTTTGCAGGTCTGCCACCAGACCAGGTCACCTTTCTTTCCTGGGGTCATCTCCACTTTAACTTGAAAGAAGGGGCTGCAGACTTTCAGCTTCACCATTTACTTGCCCACAAGTAAATCCTAATTCATAGAGTTTGATAGTGCTGTAATGAAAAGCCATTTGACACTTGATATTCTTAGGATGCTATAGCCACAGCTTCCAAATATCCAAAAGAAACTACTTCCTAAATGACCCATGAAGACCTCTTCTCTACAAGTAAAACTGCAGACAAAGTAGACAGGTGAAAATTTGGCTAAGTCCCCTAACAGAGCCTTAACCTATTTGTACCCAGGTTTCCACTATAAAACAGGTAGAGCTGTATGAAGAATCCAGTGTCCTAATATGTCTGAGTAAAAATCCATGAAAATAGCCTTATCCTATTTGTACCCAGGTTTCTACTCTAAAACAAGTAAAGTTATATGGAGAATCTAGTGTGATAATATGTGTGGGTAAAAACCCATGAAAAGGCAATTCATTGTTGAACTAGTATTCAGTCATTATACAAATAAGTACTGAGTATTGAGCTCTACTATCTGCCAGTCACTTCATTGTGCACTGGGATTCAAATGAAAAGAGGGCACTGTCCCTCTTTAATGAGCTTACAGTCTACTCAAGGAAAGATACAAATGCAGTAGATTAAGTGCCGTTGTGATGAAATGCATAGATACCCAAAGGGGTTGTTGTGTATGTGACAAGTACCCCAGGCTTGAAGAGACCAGCAGTGTCCAGGCAGAGATCTCTGAGAACTGGGGTGGTATACAAATAGGGGGGCGTGGGACAAAGAATGGCATTACAGGCAGAAGAAGTTGACGTCGTGTCCTGAGATGAGAAAGAGTGTGGGATCTTTGGCGGACTGCAAGTGTGCTGGAGAGTTGTGTGAAGTGGTGAGATGAAAACCTGGTGGAGCCGTGTCATGGCTATGCTTTATGTGCCTTTCCCACATGACACTTGAGGGTATTTCCTGGTAGACACTAAAGGGTTACAAAGAAAACTTTTGAAGGATGAAATGGAGAGAAGTAAGACTCACAGATCTGAAAGATGGTATGTCTTGGCTACTTTTCTGTCGTTGCTGAGACAAAATACCTGACACCCAAAATTAAGGAAGGAAAGGTTTATTTAGCTCACAATTTGTGGAAGTTTCAGCCCATACTCAGCTGGCTCCAAGGCAGAGTGGCACATGGCAGGGGGCAACAGTTCATGGCAGTGGAAGACAGCAAAAGCAGCAAGAGCAAAAAGGGCGGAGTGCAAGAGAAGACTCTTTCTGTCCCTTATATTGTATGTAGGCTACCCACCATATCGTGGGTGTAGCGCTCACACCCATAATCCCAGCACTAGACAGTGAATCAATCACCAACTCTAGAAGCCTGCCCCCATGACTGCATGAGGCTTTGTGGGGACATCTAGGCACAAATCATAACACAGTAAGAATGTGATAGACAACACAAGACTTGCTCATTCAACAAATATTTATTGAACTATTTATATTAGGACAATAAAACTGGTTTTAATTCACAAATTACATAAATATAGGAGAGAAAACATACTTTTTTCAGGGTTGCTTGTAAGAAGGTAACTTTTTTCCTTGTGTTTTCAACACTTAAACTTTTATAGCTTGTGGATTTATCTTTCCAAAGTGCCATTATCAGAACCAACATCCTTCATTGTACCACGCAATCTTGAGTTGTTTCTAACATGATCTTCTCTCTCTACAGCTAGCACCATCTCTAAAATTCTCAATAGCAGTCCTTATGATTCAACACCATAATAACTCTTGGGAAACTGCCATACCAAATTAAATCCAAACGTCTATTTTATTTGCCTTTTTCATGTGTGAGCTTAGATATCCTTTCTCCCAGGAAGTCTGGCTTGAGTCCCTGCTCACCCATCTCACTATGCTTTCCCAAAATGCAGTGTCTGCCTGTCTTCTGTCGTAGGAAGTTACCATTTAGTGCAGTAAGCAGTGCCCCTCATCTCTCTCAACCAACAGAAGACTGGCTTCTGTGGACTTCAACCATGATTAGCACGTTTATCGTTATTTCCCAAATGCTTGGTACATCTGTCAGGTCGTACTCATTTAACACTCATCAGCTGAATAACCCAATAAGAAAATAAATAACCAGGTAGGAACTGAAAGAATAGTTGTTGACCAATTGCCATTCCACAATTTACAAATACATCTGAAGTGTCTACTATGTTCCAAGAATGATAACAATGTTAAAGTCACCATTTAAGGGACAGTGATGATAATCCCTTTTACCTCTTTCTAAATGAGAAGGCACTCTAAGGAATATATTTCATAATTCAAAAGGTTTTTTACCAGTTAGTAAATAGTAAGCAGTTTCAGTTTAGTCATCTTTGGAATGCTGAAGACAAAGGGTTGGGGAAAAGCACAGACTAAAGTAAGTTGTAGTAACCCCATACAGGAAGTGCTACCTATGAACCACCAGTATAGAAGAGCCACAAACCAAGTGATTATATTTTTCTTTCAACCCTGCAAATTGTATCACCATAAAAGCTGTTCGTTTAAGACCCTTTACTGCCAGCTTCTGTCATTAATACAGTTCTTCTCTGTTACATCTATATAAGGTTTGCTTAAGCACCAATTTAAATCTTGTAGAACTGGAGACAATTTGTGTAAAATGATGAGCTCCTAAATTAAGTCAAGAGAGGCTGAGAGGCTGAAGTGTGGATAGGAGCTCAACAAATGAGTGTCTAGTGCTCTATAGAGGCGTGTGGTTGTGAAGGGAAGAAAAATAGGGCACTGGCTAAGTAGGAGTTAAGGATGATGTACAGGATTTCAGCAATATATTTTATATCAGTTGGTATGTGGGCATTTTAGGGACTGCAAAATAAAAACAGTGAATGAAGAAGGGAAGATTGGCAAACAGAACAGAAGGAAGAGAAACACTGGAGAATGGTCCACGAGGTGACTGAAAGAAAGGAAACAGGACACAGCTCAAAAGCCATCTACCTTAGGATGAGGTGACTGAAAGGAAACAGGACACAGCTCAAAAGCCATCTACCTTGGGAAAGTCAATGGAAGCAGAGCATGGCACCTGATGAGACACACTGGCTGTGCTTAGACGCAGGGAACACTGCGCTAGGTTGCTGTTTCTGACCTGAAGTTCAGAAAACCCTGGTAACACCAGGGAGCCCTAACAAGGACCAGGTAGTCCAGGAGTAAGCCAAGCATTGTGAGCTGACAAATACGCACTTTCTTTGACCTGAACTATTTTTAAAGTATACATAGATGCTGTTGTAAATACTTAAAAATGAGTTCACTTAAAAGTGTACCATATTAATTCTAATGTGAACATGTCAGTGTTCTTTCCTTCTTCTCTTCTTCCTCCTCCTCCTCCTCCTTCTCCGCCTTCTTTTTTAACTTTGATCTTAGTCTGAGGGATGAGATTGTTGATGATTCCTGAGAGAGGCAAAAGCATGACAGCTGTGGGACTTCTGGAAGATTCACCTGCCTGTGATTCACCTGTGGGCCACCTGTGTTCCTCAAAGCCTGGAATAACCATCTCCAAGCATCATCTCACTTTGCCTATACATACTGTCTTTTCCTGACATGACCGCTCTACTTCAGAAAGAAAACAATGCTCCCAAGTTCCAGGATCAATTAAAAATAGAAAACCTGGTTTAGCTTTTTTTTAAATTGCCCTCTCTTTTTTATGAAGATACCATCAGCTCCAACATCAAAACGAAGGGATCTTTAGCTCAACATGGTCATGGCAGTGCTTTGTCCTCGCTAACCTGTGCATCTGTCTTAACTTTCTAGAATTCGTCTGGGAAAGCAGCCAGCAGCCAGCTCTGACTACAGCACTCGCGGCCCCCTAGTGGAGCTACTGTCACCCCAAACTGAAACAAGGTTGGCTGAAAACAAATGCAAATGAAATAATAAACCACAAAGGTGAGCATCAGAAGGTCCTGAGGAATGATGAAATGTTTTCTGTAAGAATCCCATCACAGAAAAAGAACAGGAATGGCAGCAACGAACTGAGGCTGAATCCAGAAAAAACTGAACATGAGGAGAGCAGGAAATCAGATACCAAATAAAGATTAAAAGAGCTAACTCAAACTATGTGGCTAAGCATAAGCCAACCAAATAGTCATCACCCTGAAGGATCCAGGGTCGTTTCCCACAGGCCTGGCACCGCAGCCCAGAATGCAGGGGACCTCAGTGGCATCTTTTCCCAGGTTCTCACCAACAGCTTGATGATTCTTTTTCCTGTGCTGTCGCCCCACCAGACGCACTGCTTGCTCATTTGGGGAATCTGGGGAAGGTGAGAAGTTAGGGGAAAAAGAATGATTGTTTCATTGGCCCCAAATATTTACCACTTTTAAAACATTACCATCCTCTGGAATTTTACTGTCTTTTCAACCAAAACAGTAAAAACTAACTGCAGAGTGTGAGAGTTTGACCTGTTGTATTCTGCACGCTAATTAACACCTTCTACCACAGTCCTCTTAGGTCAAAATGCAGTGAAAAACTGGTAAGTGGCATAAACCCAGGACTACAAATTGGCAAGTCCTGCCCAGGAGTGTGGGGCTAGCTGAGAAAAGCTGTGTGCTCTTTCATCCCCTCCCTCCCCACCACTGCCCTTTTGCCCTCTGTCACTGCAATGTAGCCTTCAGTGCAGGATCCTACCTTGTCCAGAGAGAGATGAAAATCTCTCCTGTTCCAATGTCCCAGTTCACACCAATAAATAATTCTCACAGTCTGGAAAGTCCTCTCTATCTCTAACCTAAATCTGAGTAGGTTTTGTTCAATCTATTTCTTCTATTCTATTCAGAGGGAAGATGTGTAAAAGTTGGTCGTTGTCTTTTGTGTAACAGCCCTCAGTGCCAAAGACAAATTAAATTTGCTCCCAGCCTCAGAGAATCATCAAGTTTTACAGCTGGAAGTGATGTTAGAAATCATCTCCAGCAACTGCCCTCCCATTTTCAGCCCATCCTTTCCAACACGTACAACAAATAGGAAGGAACTGAACCCCCAGAGGTTAGGAGCCTGGCCCAAGAACACAAGGTGAACTAATCAAGTTTTATCGCCATACTATATAATTTCCCCTGGCGGCTTCAACATTTCCTTGTGTAATTTTCAACTGCAAATGAACTCTGAAGTTCTCTGGTAAGTAACAGCTTCTACCAAGGGATCACAAACCTCCTCCACATAGCATCTAAGAGCATTAAGACAGCAAAACATGAGTGGCAATAACCGTAGCCAACTGAATCGAAAGTGGGCAAGGCCTATGGCCGGCGATTATCACCCCACACCATTACTCCAGGCAAAAACCTGTGGATCCAAATGGCTGCGTGACTTATCTCCAGGTTCCAGCAGATGACAAACCAGGGAGACCCTGAACTCAGCTCTGCCTTGGTTGTGGCATAAAACATAGAAAACTTTGTAAGTGTTTTTAAAAGTTAGCAGAACATTGTTTTTCTAAAGTATCACAATGGTGCGTTTGTACCTAAGTTTCCGCACTAAGTCTTCAAGTCTTTTTTTTTTTTTTTTTTGTGGGTACCGGGGGTCGACCTCAGGACCTTGCGCGCCAGCAGGCACCTGTGCCACTGAGCGATATCACCGGCCCCTTTTTCGTATGTGGGGTCCGGGAGTCGAACTCGGGCCCTCGCGCTTGCCAGGCAGGCGCTTATGCCGCTGAGCCACCTCACCGGCCCTTCAAGTCTTTTTTATGTAGAAGTCAATCTAAACATTGTCTCTTTTAGCCTATAAGACACTGGAGAACAGAAATCTGATTTTTTAGAAGGGGGCCATACATAAATGTATATTTATGAATACATTTTGTGGGTCTGAATTTGACAATGTTAAGTATAAAAGAAATATTTTCTCTAGTATTAATGTGCTCTGGTTATGTGTATCACTGAACTAATTTTACTTTTTAAATCACCGAACTTTACACTGTCCCAGACCCAGTCTCTACTCCACCGTTACTGCACTGTCTGCCATATCTCATATAGCCCCTGGCCTTCTATTAATTTTTGAAGAGTTGTCTTTATTTCCTCTGCATAACTGCATTACTCTTCATTGTTCATGTTTCCATTCTCTTCTCCAAATTAACAGGGTCACTGTAGATTTTGATCTTCCTCCCCAAGGATCCAGAAACCTGATGAGTCTGTTCTGCCAAGCTTTGGAAAATATTTCTCATTAGTTGACGTGTTGTAGCCAAGGCTGTTTTAGTTACATGGAACATAAACTCTCTCTGCTGGATCAAGAAAGTAAGAGGGGCTTGTTCAGAGAATGCGAAGGAAGCTCGTGTTTTCTAAGGGCAGCAAGTAAAACGGAATATTACTTGCAATATATTATGCTTTGTCTTCACTTATCTCTCTGGACTTAATGTGTCAATCTTCTGTGTATGATAGCTCATCTGAATGCTGTTTGTTTAATGTTTTAAGCCTCTAGAGAACGAAGATGATATTTGTTATTACAGATGGACTCCAGAGTCGAATATGGGTTTCTTGGGGATAGACACTGGGAAGAGAAACGTGCGCCATGGAGACGACTCTCGGTGTCCCCGCCAAGTCTTTTCTCCTCTCTGGTCTTTTTTATCTCAACCATTCTTCCATAGTATCTCTGGACCTTTCTCATCTCTTAGCACCATTATTATCTCTTCATTTCTTCCTACTCCTGGCAGGTTTTTTTTTCCTTCCTTGTGGTTGTCTCAATATTGGCCTCTTCGTCCCTGAGTCTGCACACATTTAAAGCTCCAGATTTCTGAACAAACCATCAACACAGTCTCTTTTTTTCTTCATTCCTGACGTCAGGAGGGATTCATATTGGTTACTGGTCAGCCGTGGAGTTAGCTGGTGTTGACTGAGAGACCAAGGCTGGTTTAGGTGGCCACAATGGGGAATGGTTGAGAAGACAGACATGAGTTCTAAGGGCTGTGCCAGCCAGCAGCTGTGAGCACGGCAGGCTCCCTAGAAAGAGCCAAGCGGTGCTGTCAAACTTACCTGGTACACCCCTCGCGGTAGCATTTGCAGTTCCAAAGCTGTGTGCACTGCCTAGCAATCTGAGTGCCCACAGGAAAGCCATTATCAAGTTTACCTCCACCCAGCAGGGGCCCCTTTAAGGTCACACCCAGCTGCTCTGTCCGCAGGTGATGCCATACACTGTTTTTCTCCAAAGGAAGTCTTTTTCTCCTCTAGCTCCATCTCACAATGTTGAAGCCTGTGGATTAAATGGTAGAGTTAATCAGCACTCCCAAGTATATATTAACACAGGAAAATATGATACTGCTATGAAAGAGAAAGAGAGAGAGAAGAAAATGGTTACAAGACAGTTCCAGTCTAAAGCATATGCAGCAGACAAGAAGAGCACTCCGCCAATAAAACCCATGCCTGACAATTCCCCATCTCTCAGTTTCTGCCTTAGGAAATCTGGCCTAGGACTTTAGGAAGGTTCATGTCTCAAGCAATTCCCAAGTCTGCGTCAAATCTCCTGAACCTACTCTCTCTGTGACAATGGAATGCTGCAATGCTAGAGAGGTGGGACTAGTGCCACTCACACAGATGGGGGACTGCTCTTAGGAGAAGGACAGAGCAGAGACCAGGCCAGGAGGTTAGCTTGCTGACCTGGAAGAAGAGCCTCTTGTTGGCCAGGCTAAAGCCCCCGGAGGATACCAACAGCATCCACTCAGCATCTTAGTTCATACTCTGGAGACAGACTCTGAATAGCTGCTGGCCTGGGGTAGAACCACATAGCATTTAATCCTTCCAGAAGCCATGAGTGTGGCAAGATTTTAGAATTCATGGGCAGAGAAAGCAATGTCATCTGCAAATATATAACATAAAAAATTAATGAATATTATATCTTTTTTTCCCAGATAACACAGTGGTAAAACAAAAAAATAGAGTTTCTACCTTTGAAGAGGTTTGAATATAATTGGGAAGCAAGATACCTTCACCTAAATCAACAATACATGGTAGTAAATTAAAAGAGTCAGAGGACTGTTTCAGAAAATAAAAGCTACAGGAGTTCAGAAGAGTGATCAGTTTACTCTCGGAGGGACTAAGATGTGTTGGGGTTGGCAAACTTTTGCCGTGAAAGGCCAGGAAGTAACAATTTAGACTTTGTGGGTGAATGGTCTCATTGCAAGTCCTCAACCTGATCGATACAATTCAAAGTACGATTCAAAAGTACTCAACACAATGCCTAAACTAAAAGTTATACTTGTGTTCCAAAACAACTTATTGAACCCAGGGACTTTGCTCTGTTTATTTAAATTTTGAGACACTCATTTGCCCAGGCTGCGATTAAACTTACACTCCTCCTGCCTCGGCCTCCTGGGGTGCTGAGGTGACAGGCATGTGCCACCACGCCCAGCTTTTCAGTCCATTTCTTACCCGGCCCATCAGCAGTATGTGAAGCAACTGATTTCTCCTGCTGCCTGCGTGATCTTTCTTCATCAGGTTTCTAAGCCATCACAGTTTCTTAGTTCTCCTCTTCCTCTCTCAGTAGATTCTCTTCATTCTCTCTTCATTCTCATCTTCCCTCCAACCTCTTACTGTTGGAAAGTCCAAGAGCTCCATCCTCTTCCCTTCTCAGTCTGTTTGCACCCACATCCGTTACAAGCTCAGTCAGTTCTGTAGTTTCAAATGCTATCAATGAGCAAACGCCCCCGCAATTGTGTGTCTCCAGGCCACATCTCCAGATGTACTTCACACTTGTATATCCAGCTGCTTGCATGATAGCTCCTTCCAAGCATCCCTACCTACAGCTTTCTCCATCTTCTTTCTCCATTTTTCCACTTGCTCTTTGAAAGTCCAGTAAACATTTATAAAACTTAAAACTATCAATCCCTAAAGAAATGTAAACATATTCCTCCCAAATAGAAATTAGAAGTCATATGAGCCACATTTTTTTCTGATCACAATGCAATAAAATTACAAGTTAACAAATTCAATCACTTACAAATTTTCAAAGTAAATATAAACCAAATATAAGTAATTCTTAGATAAAGAGGAAATCAAAATTCAACTATAATTTATTCAGAAATTAATTAAATAGAAGCATTGCAAATCTGAACATGTAGGTTGTGAATAAAGAGGAAAACGTGTAGGTTTAAAAGAAATTCTTAGAAAATAAAAGAAGTTAAAAGCAACAAAATGAAATATTCACCTATGAAGTTGAAAGAGAATCACAAAATAAACTACTCAAAGTAAAATGAATGAATTAATAGTAAAGAGATAAATGGGTGATTAGAAAAAAGTTTTAAGGTAAACAATCCAGAAAACCAAAAGCTGATTCTTTGGAAATATCAATTAGGTGTATCTTTTACAAATGTAATCACATTTGTAACTTAAAAAGAAAGGAAATACAAATTAGAAAAGGCAATAAAAATGACACATAGACACAGATATGGAGATGTGCTTGAAATAACAAAAGGAAATAGACAGATACATACAGAAAAGCTGAAAATTTGTGTTCAAAAGACTATCTCTAAAGAAAAACAAACTACTAACGAAAAGCAGAAACCTCAACAGGTTGCGAATCAGAGGAAAATGTAATAGGTGGTCAAATTATACTACAAAAATGCATAAGGCTTAAGTGGCTTTACAAGTGATCTCTACCAGCTTCTAAATCATAATCGCTCCCCAGCACAATTAGCGGAAGCCATCCAGCCTCACTTCTTGAGGACAGCGTAATTCTGACGCCAGCACTCGGTAAAGAGAATTCCAAAATGCCCTACTGATCAAAACAACTTATGAAAAACCTAAATAAAACTTCAGCAAATTAAATTTTACAGTGTATTAAAGAGTACTTTATAAGATTCAATTATGATTGACCAAAGATGAAAAATGATTTAATATTAGGAAATGTATTCCTGTAATTCACTATAGTAAAAATTACAAATGAAATAAAATAAGTTTGCTAAATTTTAAAAGCACTTTATAAATTAACCACTCATTCTTGTTTGACAGTGTGATAGAAACAGAAACAACTTACTATGACAAAGAGTATAACACAGAAATATACCATAAATGTCTTATTTAAAGTCGAAATGTTAGAAGTGTTCACATTAAAATTATGAACTGAACAATGGCGCCTGTTCAAAATACTTCCATCCAACATTACTATCTTTATCTCTACATATAATTATCTATCTAAAAATATCTAAAATAACCAACTGAAAAAACTGTTACAATTATTAAATACAATTTAATAATGCACCAGATTTCAGACATAAACCCACAGCTTTCCTATCTGAAGTCAATCATCAGTTAGAAACAGTAACAGAAAAAAAAAAAAAAAAAGCACTCGCAGCTGCCTACTAAGAAGCAACATGCCTAGAAATAATCTTTCAATGCTTGCCAGAAATATTGACAGGAAACAGTATTTTACTGAAGGACATTTTTAAAAGGTATTGAGTAACATAGCAAACCATCACGTTGAGTGAAAAAATTCAATACTATAACGATCCTAACTTCCTTAAAACAATTCACAAAGTCAATATAATCCCAGCAAAAACCCTATTGAGATATATTTGTGGGATATGACAAAATTATAAAACTTATCTGGAAAAGAAAATATATTAGAAGCACTAAGATATTTGAGAAAAAAGGACAATTCATTGGACATTGACCTACCAGTTATCAAAACATATACCATTAAAAATGTAATGAAGTTATGATAATCAGAATAGGGTGTTATTAGAACAGCATAGAAAAAGGATAAAGAAACCAGAATAGAGAAACAGAGCCTTGTACATGTAAAAATTTAGTGCATGTTAAAGATGACGTTTCAAAGGCTAGGGCTGTGGCTCAATGGTAGTGTACCTGGTTAGCATGCCCAAGGCCTCAGGTTTGATACCCAGCAACACACACATACACACACACATAAAAATAAAAATCCCAAAATAATAAGAAGGGATAGAATAATCAATAAATGATATGAAACAATTAGCTGCTCAACTGGGGAAAAATAAAGTTTAATATAGATGTTACAGGTCATAAAAATGACATTCTGAATTAAAATTTTAGAATTTTAAAATTGTAAAACATGTACCAAGTAGAGAATAAATTTTACCTTAGTTGGTCTGGCTCTTAGCTCCTGGAATTTCCCAAGTGACTCGAGTGTCTTTCCCATTCATAGTAGAAGCATACCTGACAGTTCATGCTGATTTTACTCACGATGGACTCTTAGATAGCTTGGACTGAAATGATGATTCGGGATGAGAACGGACCACGCCAAAAAGATAAACCAAGCGATTAAAGGGTTGAGTGTGACTTTGAGCTGTATCCGCCCCAAGAGAAGAAGCTGCAAATAAATGGCTAACAATTCAATCATGCTTATGGAATGGAACCCCAATAAAATTTTAGATACCAAAGCCGGGGTGAGCTCCCCCAGGTGGAAGTACTCGGTATTATCACACATCGCTGCTGGAGGAGGTAGCACCGTGCAGGGCTCCCAGGGGAGATGTCGAGGAGCTTTGCATGTGGGTCCTTACCATACCTCACCTATGCACCTCTTTTGGCTGATTCTGATTTGTGTCTTTGTGTTATAATAAAATTGTAATTATAAGGATAGCACTTTTGGTGAGTTCTGTGAGTTATCAATTTTGAAAGTAGTTATGGAGCCCCGTAATTTTTACTGAGCTGGTCAGAAGTGGGGGTCACCCAGGAGATCTCCCGAATTACAGCTTGCATCTGAAGTAAGGGCAGTTTTGTGGAGAACCATACCCTTCACCTTGGGTTTCACAAAACACTGACAAAGGCAATAAAAAAAAAGAATATTTTAATAATCTTGGGATTTGCAGTTTTCCTAACACAACTCACAGTACAAAAAATATAAATAAAAAGATGGATGTAGTTGATGATAAACTTTCTGTACAAAAAGAAAGAAAATCATAAACAAAGTTACAAGACACACAACAAATAACAAGAAATATGTGAAGCCAATAATAGACAAAAATATTATTTATATATAAAAGTAATTTCCTTAAATCAATGGAAAATAACTCAACTTTTAAATGGCTGAATAAGCTATTCATAGAACTACAAATATAAAAAAAAACACAAAGAAACATTCTTGCTCATAATCCAAAAATGCAAATTAAGCAATGACATATTATTTTCCATTCTTCAGAAGGGCAAAGAAATATCCAGTACTGGCAGAGACATGAACAAAGCAAAAA
Organism: Erethizon dorsatum; assembly: GCA_028451465.1. NCBI lineage: Eukaryota > Metazoa > Chordata > Mammalia > Rodentia > Erethizontidae > Erethizon > Erethizon dorsatum. The sequence continues at coordinate 14,754,613 of CM051838.1, forward strand.
TTTCCTGAACTGGTCATGGAAGTGATTGGGTTCAATACATTTGCTCTAACAATTTTGCAATATCTAAAAATCTTAAATATGGAGAGCTTTTGAATTCTAGAAATCTACACTGTAAAATCATTCACATATGTACCAAGATGCACATGCCTGCAGCAGTTTTAGTTCCAGCAAAAACTGGAAAATTCTATTTTGCACATGCCAGGCACCATTAAAAAAAAGGGGGTTGTGTCCATGTATCCTAATGAAGAAAGCTCTCTCAGACATATCGTGAAGGGGAAGAAAATCATAATACAATATGCTTAAGCACACTTTAATATATAAATTATATTCTATCTATATAATGTAAGAAAAGCTTTATAAAGATGCCTCTGGATAGTTATACTACTAATTTTTCTTAGTTCATTGAAAAGAAAGGTTTGAGGCCGGTGAGATGGCTCAGCGGCATAAGCGCCTGCCAGGCAAGCACGAGGACCCGAGTTCAACTCCAGGTACCCACATACAAAAAAAGGGCCGGTGATATCGCTCAGCGGCACGGGCGCCTGCTGGCGCACAAGGTCCTGAGGTCGACCCCTGGTACCCACAAAAAAAAAAAAAAAGAAAAAGAAAGGTTTGTGCTAATATTGTTTGGACAATTCAATGCCTATATTTTGTACTCTGAGTAACTAATTTAAAGATAACAATACACAATGTATTAACCATTGTTACCCTCCTATTATCTTGTTTTGAAATTTTGTTTACTTTTTTTCTCTTTAAAATAAAAAAAAAAAAAAGTTGCCTCTGAAACAATTAGCCACAGTGGGGAGGATGCTAATTGTTGAGTTGGCTTTCTCAGCTGCCTTTCAAGCCTCTTTCTTAGTTGGAGAGGTTGGAAAGCTAAAAGCCAGTAGGGTTTGGGATATGCATGAGACTTGGCCTATGAGAGGGATTTAACACAGGACTTAGGAGATGATGAAAGTGAGGCAGACACATTTTTTTCCTGTCTGTTTTGGTGTTTATATTGGCAAGCAATGTTCTAGAAATAGTTTTTCTGCAGAACATTTCAGCTTCCTGGTGTTAATATAGAGTTGTGAGTTGTGGCAGCAGCTAGTACAGAGGTGGATTCTTGGTTCTGGCTTCTGATCCATAACTCTCAGCTACAAGTGTCCGTTTTCCAGCTTCCTGAGCGTCGAGAGGCCCTTTCAGTGGTGAGTAAGGCAGCAATAGCAACGTCCTGATCTTGGGTCCCGTCTATAACGATGAGATGTTGCCCTCCTATATCCAGCAGCAGCCTCAAAGATGGGCGCTTCCCTGGTGGGTCACTCTAGGTCATTCTGGAGTCCCAGCCTACAGCCTATTCCTGTCCCTCTTTCAATGATTTTGTGCACACATAAATCCCTGCATTAAATCTCTTCATGTATGAAATGCCTTTGGAGGTTTCTACTTCCTACATGGAATCCTTATTAGGTGAGAATAGTGGGACTGGTGCAGAGGCCCAGCTATCTGCACACTAGAAGATTCTCAGAAAAGTGTATCAGCCAAATTTAGTTTAAGAAGCAGTGCCTTCGCCAGGCATTGTGGTGCACTCCTGTAATCCCAGCTCTCTGGAGGCTGAGGCAGGAGGATTGCCACAAGTTTGAGGCCAGCCTGGGCTACATAGTGAGTTCAAGGTCAGTCTGGACTACATAGTGAGACCCTGTTTGAAAAACAAACAAGAAGGACAGGGAGAAGGAAAAGGAGAGGGAGAGGGAGAAGAAGAGGAAAAAGAAGAAGGAGAAGCAGAGCCTTAGGGAATGAACGCTTACCTCAAATCACCCAAAAATACATATGATAAAACTTAGCTCTCTTTCCGGAAATACCTCAAGACTTGGGATGTCACCTAGCACATTGGCAATAAGACATCCCTACTGGGTAACAGGGCTTTGAGGTAGCTTCACTAGAGCTTATTCATTTTATTGGTTTAGAAGCATTGATGTCAACACAGAAATATTTAAACTACTTTGTTGACAAGATTACAACAAACTGCCACTGAAAGCAAAAATTTTCCAGTTTTAATGCAACAGTTTTCCAGTTTGATTGGCAATCACAGAACAGACTTGCAATCAGATTTCCTCAGTTTACATTTAATCTGCGTATAAAACATTTTTCCTTTAAAAGAATTCAGAAATCCTGCCAGGGATGTAGCTCAGTGGCACAGCGCCTGCCTGGCAAGTGCATGACCCTGAGTTTGATTCCCAGTACAAAAAAAAAAAAAAAAAATCAGAAATCCTTACTCTCATTCTGGTGGTGTGGTTTGGTTTCATTTGGTTTCGTTTGGCTTCTGGTGCTCAGAAATGATAGCCCAAAGTACGGTCTTTGACATGCTGAATACTGAACTGAAAAAGTAGTCTCGAAGTCTCTCCAAATTTCCCGGGTCCCTCTCCCAGTCTATCAATGCTCTCTCTCTCCCATAAAGCAGGGAGGACTTTCTCCAAAGTGTCCTTACATGACTAGAGAAAGCTCCTCCAGGAGGAAGGCCATTATCTTGGACCTCCTCCCAGTAGTGTCATCAAACAGAGAAGACCAGAGTTGACACCACACCCAGGGCCCACACAAACTCTCTGTCTCAGACTACTGTCATTCTCAGGCCCATCCATTTCCCCTAAAAATTATTTACTTACCCTCAAAAATTGCCTACAGCCCCCACTTCCCTCTCCTCTTAAGAAGAAGACTACAAGCTTTTAAATCCCACTGGCTTCTTGGGTACCCACTTTCCTATGATGCCCTGTGTGCAATAAATGTGAATGCCTTCTCCCCCATGCTAAGGTCTCAGCTGACTCAATTTCCAAATCTCAGAAGGTAGAAGGAAAGTTCCTTTGCCCCTACATACCCTATAACAGTCATCTGTTGCCTGTAGCTGCCTCCCCCACCTGCATCCAGGCTCAGCCCCTGACTAATGCAGATCAACTGTGGAGTCTTCTCTTACAGACCCGGTGATTGGTTTAAAATGGGCACATGACTGCTTTGGTCCAGTCAGCATCCCTCTCAATGCTTTAACTGGAAAGGCTGAGAAAGAGATGCTGGGGGGGCAGTTCTCCCAGAGCTGCTGATGTGGGAAATTCACCCTGGAAAGAAGCCACTCAGGCCTGAGGGATGAGAAGCTGCTTCATGCTGGCATTTTGAGCCCACAACTTCTTCACATCTAAAGCGAGGACTGGGTTTTTCCATTACATGAAGCTTTAAGTTTCCTTTCCTGGTTAGGGCAGTTTGAATTGGATTTCTTTCACTCACTGAAGAATCCTAACAATCCTCCCCCTGAAAATTATGAAATGATTTATTTTAAAAATAAATCCTTCCTCACTATCTACTATTATGGTATATATGGTATTTCATGTTCAAAAAGGATAATGTAGCCAGCTCTTACTTGTCCTTCAAGGATTCAGTCTTCCAGAGAAGGCAAAAGAGTTCTTGCTGGTGTGTTTTGAAATGCAATGCATGAGGAAAGTTACACAGGTCGAAAGAGCTCTTCACGCACAGAAGAAAGGGGAGGAAAACTAACTCAGCTTGAGGAATAGGCAAGTTCTTCACAAAGAAGGTGACACTTATCTGAGCTTCCCAACAACGAAGGAAATAGAGCCAGGGCAGTTCAGATGGGGGCTTTTCAGAAGGAGAAGGTGACTAGCTCTACAGAAACACTAGAATGAAACCCCCAGGAAGAACTGAAGAGGCGATGGGAGCCAGAGAACAAATTCTGCTGCTATAATAAGCTAAGGAAACTAGATTTTCATCCTCAAGACACACTGAGTCTTTGAAGGATTTTAAAAGAATACTGCTATGATTAGATTTTCACTTTAGAAAGATAATTCTACATGTACTGTGGAGGACAGACCATGGTGTGGGACCACTAGGAACATGTGACCACTCTGCCTAGAAGTCTATGTCTACAGTAGTCTTCCACATGAGGGTAACAGATGTTTCATCTTGATGCAAAGGGACTTGATTTAAGATCTGTTTAGCAAGAGAGGCTGGACTTAAAAGTGTGACTATGCATAATGAGTAAGAAAGGCAAGGAAAGGGGGAACTAAGATACATCCTGGGAGGCTAAACTTAAGAGAACAGGTTGAAAAAAGCAAGTAATGAATGGTTTGAGACGTAATAATTGGAGGTAGTAGAGAAACAGAGAGACTAGAAAGGAAAGACAAGTACACAAAGAAGATGAGGCCATTACTTTTTATCATAAAGACGGTAAGTACTGAGATAAGTTATAGATCTGGGTTAAACATCCTAATCCCACCACATTTTAACTGTGTATCTGTTTGAGCTTTATTTTCCTCATGTGTAAAATGGAAATAATATCACTTTTCAGAGTTGGTGAAGGAACAGTACAAGGTCACACAGGGAAAATAGCTCCATGGTATCTGTCACATGGGGTAGATCCTAGGTAATGTTAGTGTCTTTCCTTCCTCCTAATAACTCTTGTCACCCGTAATTTTGCCGCCAATCTAGGAGGCCATAGGCATGAGATAATGATCAAGCATTGTCTAAACATATCTACCATGCTGTATTTTAAGAACAAAATCTATAGCCAGGACCTTTGATCACAAAGACTAGGGAAGTCACTTATGAGGTCTCTGCAGTCTTGTAAGTTTGCCATATCTTTAACACAGCTGCACACATTCCATTTATTCTGGAGGAAGAGGTCAATTACCATCACATTTCCACAGGTAGATTCAGAGAGAAATACTGACCATAAGCCACCCTTTCCGCTGGCATATCCGCTGGAGTTTCTGTATTCCTGTGAAATGAGACTTTCACCCCTGTAACTGGTGAATTTAATAGTAGGCATTTTATTGCATATCTTTTTTCTCCTCGTCCTTTTTCTTCTTTTGAGATAGAGTCTCCCTAAGTCACTAAGTAGGCCAGGCTGGGCTCAAATCATAGGAAAGTGGGTTCTTGATAAAAAGTAGATTATTATTTTTTTTTTTTTTGTGGGTACCGGGGGGCCGACCTCAGGACCTCGCGCGCCAGCAGGCGCCCGTGCCGCTGAGCGATATCGCCGGCCCTTTTTCGTATGTGGGTTCCGGGAGTCGAACTCGGGCCCTCGCACTTACAAGGCAGGCGCTTAAGCCGCTGAGCCATCTCACCGGCCCAAAAAAAAGTAGATTCTTGAGGGAAGAAATTCTAAAGATTAATTGATTTTTCAGTGCTTCATTATTTGCTATATGATGTTCAGTTTTATATTAAGAAACAAGTTGCAGGTATTTTTTTCCAGTATAATCAGTGCCAGTTTCTGAAGTTTGAGTTTTTGTGATGAAGTTCAGTTTTTCTTATTTTTTTACTTTTTTTCCTGAGCAGTTGCTAAAATTTTTTGAAATACCGTATAAAGACAAAGAATTCAGACATGCATTAGAGAGTAATGTTTTTCTCCAAAAGGTATTTGTACATTCTGTAATTCTTGAGTTTGTTAATACATGAGAATGTTTACTTGTTGTCTTTTAAAAAAAAATAAATTAATTTAAAAAAATGAAATAAAATAAAGTTAGCCAGACATGCAGTAGATACTGACTTATGTATTTCTTATTAACATTTGCTGACCTGTTAGGTCAATGTATTTTGAAGTTTACTTTACAAAGCAATATAATTTATTTCAGTTTAAATTTAGATTGCTTTAATTTTCCAGGATCTTTTAAAAAAAATTTTTTACAAATATAAAACTACTGCCAGAGTATATTAACATATATGTTAAAAATTAGTTTCTTTGAAAATCAGAAATATCCTGCACGATTATGGTTTTTGCAAAATAACAGAAGCAAATTTAAAATGACCCTTTGTCTGTCACTCTTTCATCCTATGTGCCCTTATTTCCTTTAAAGAGCTATAATGTCTCAAAAGCTGTACAAACAATTAAGCTAAATCATTTTGTAAGCGGTTCTGTGAAATGCAAGAGTGATTTTTTTCTTAAAGTCCAAATGTGTAACTCAGCTTACATGAACATATAAGCATATTTTGCTTAAATTACATTTCCATCTGACAATATTAATTTCATCAAGGAAGCTTAGTATAAAATTAATTATAGCTATCATTTATGTTATTTCATCTTCCCCTTCCATTGAAGCTTCAATGAGAATTCATCAACTGAAGGGCACGATTCACATTTTAACAACAATAATAAAGAAAATAACTAAAACTATTTTTTCCCCTCCTCCTAGAATTCCGTGACTAAAGTCATCTCTTACTGTCATCCGAAATGTAATAATATATTTAGAGGTTCAGGGGAAATGTTTCCAATGGATATAATGAGAGCACATCTAGTCAAATTCTCCTGCTGACATAGGACATTTCAGTTTCACAGACTTTGGTGAAAAACTTCACGTGATTATTTGAGAAACAAGTTCCAACAAAGAATCTGAACCAGCATTCCAGTGTCATGCTATTGGGTGTGAAGACAAGGACACCTGCACTGATTTGGGCACCAATTCCAGAACACCATGATTTGGAAAGGAAATAACCTGTACGCTTCAGAACTCTTCTCCCTGTCCCAACTTCCTGTGAAAGTCCATTGCAGGCATTGGAGTGAACGCATTTAGGATGCAGGTTACAGGAAGTGACATCAAGGCAGGCAATAGGAACACAGACCTCAGATGGTCAACAAAGGGAGAGGGTCCCTAGAAAGACAAGATCTTTCTGAAGTGTACACTGATATGGATAATTGTAAGAAAATCAATTTCCATGTCCTGAACTTGTACTGATACTTTTTCCTAACAGGGACCTGCCTGAGGACCTGGGAAAGGATATCCTGGTTCTCTTTTCCTACCTCTTCATTTGCCCCAGACTTCAGAGTTTCTGCTTCAAAAACAAAAGGCTCACCCTTCACTCACTGTAACTTGAACTATAAAGCAAAAACTTCCAGGATGCCAAAGAACAGGAAAATTCCAAACACTGGTATATGCAATGTCCATTGTGAGCACCATGTTCATTATCTTATAAAATGGGAAGGCGGAAGTAAAGGCTGTTTTCTTTCACCAACCCCTTCACCATGTAATTGCTGCCAAAGAATGCAGCACTTCTGAGGGAGAGGGTTGAGAAACTGAAGAAAAGAATGTGCGTAAAAATTCAAAATGTCGCCTTATTACACCTAGATGACAACACATAGCAAGATTCCCATTCCTTACCTATGCATCTGTTATAGTTGGGGTCAAAAATGTACCTAAAAAGGCTCATAGTGTCGAAGGCTTGGTTACCACCTGATGGTAACCAAGTGATTGGATGAGGACTCTAACTTCATCAAGTTCATTAATCCATGGATACAGTCAAAATATGATGTGATACAGTGAGGGAAACCACAGAGGATGGGGCCCATTTGGAGGTAGTAGGTCATGGGGATGTGTCCTTGGGGACTATATTTTGTCCCTGCCCCTTGCTCCTGGCTCTTCCCCTCTCTCTGCTTCTCAGACACCGTGAGAAGAGCAGCTTTGCTCCACCACAGCCTTCTACCGTGACGCACCGCCTCAGCACAGTGCAGAAAGAATGGAGCCACCCAACCATGGACTGAAACTTCTGAAATCGTGAGCCGAAATAAATCTTTCCTCCTTTACATTGAGTTTCTCAGGTATTTTGTCACAGTGACAAAAAGCCCACTAACACAGCTTCTTGGAATAGTACTTATTTGTAAAATGAGCAAAAAGTATGCTAGAAAACACTACTTTGCTGCAAAGCCAGCCTCTCTGTATTTTAACCACTCTCACTGACAAGTGTTTGGTATCAAGATCTGTCAACCAAATACTTCTTTAGTCCAATGTCCCATTCACCACACACCACTTGTGCACGTTAGCCAACCTGTTACACAACGGTGTGACCTCGGCAGCGCCATTACAGTTCATCGTCTACCCCAGAGCCTCTCTGCTGCTGCCGCATGAGACACCCACATTCAACAACTCACAACCTGGAAGTGAAATAGAATTAATACCCATGAGGTCATTACTTTAACCAATAAAAATAAGAGCCAGACGACAAACACTCTTCTAACGTGTTCCTCAGGTGGACAACGTGAAGGCGTATTTTACATGGTTCTTCAGAGTGTGCCCAGTAGGATTAAGCTGGAGGTGTCCACTTAGTGACCCAGCTCAATAACATATGGCTGGATGGGCTTTTCTTCCTTCTCTCTACCTTTCTTATTTCCCACTCATTGTTTAGAAGTCACTCCTCAAAATAAAGTGCCTGCAAGCAAGTTTTTGTCCCCAGCCAAAGTGTCTCGGGTGTATTATTTTGCATGACTTCAGAAGAGGTCAAGATTGCCACGATCAGTCCTACTGAATGACAGTTTAGCTTCAGTAAAAGGAATATATGGTATGGGTAAGATGTCATGTTTTCCTATATTATTCACACAAGTATAAGAAACTTTTAAGTTAACCTTTGCAGAAACATGATTAGATTCTGTAAATACATACTCATTTTCATTTGGGCCCAAATCTCCCACTGTCTGCATTTGTCAACTAATTCTAAGTTCATATATTCCATGCATTTTTGAGTTTAAGATAAAATCAACATGTTATCTTATAGATTTATGCCATAAATCATGCAGTGATACTTAATTCACATTTTAATTTAGTGCATCTTTTAACTTCATACATCTTTTGTAAGCTTTACAATTAACAATGACCACATTGTTTTTATACCAATATTTTAATAATTTAAACCTATAGTATTAAAAACAAAACATCCTCTTATTCTCTTATATGCAACTGTCAAAATGTTTCCAAACCGTATCCCAGGATATATATCTTAACTCCTGGAAAACAGGCTTCATTTAATTAGAATTGGTTTGTCTTTGGCAGTCAAATTTTCTCTAATTGTGTCAAATATACAATTGTAGAAAATTGTTTTACATTATCACATAAAGTTATAATTTATCTGTAACTATATATAATAATTCTCTAATATCATGACTTTCAAAGACTTTTGAGATGATTTCCTAGATAATTGAAATTTGGCACTAATCTATAAATCTCTGTGCAGAAACAGTGAGTAAATTTCTAAAGTATAAAATGTCCAATTTTGTGGGATTACTTATACCCCAGGTTTATGTAATTTTAACCCCATAAGTTAAAGATTAATAGGAATAATAGCTGATAAATTATATAAAGGACTTTTTAAATATTGAGAAGTTAAAAATGTAAGTGACTGAATAAAAAATCCTTTCCTAACCAGATGGTTTCTAAAGCTTGCTTTTTTCAAAATTAAATGAGGTCATTAAAGGTTATCAGTTACTCAAAAGTTAAAAATATTTTTGATTATAGATTACTATATTCTTCTGACAATTTAAATAAGGACTTCAAATAACTGAGTGATATTACTATATCAAAACTCTTACTCCACTAACTTTCATTATCTCAGTATGCACCGCTAGATTAAGAAAGAAAGGAAGAGAGAAAGGAAAAGAGCGGAAACAGGAAAGGGGAAAGGAGAAGAAGAAAGGAAGAGAGGAAAAAGGATGAAGGCAGGAGAAAGAAGGAGAAAGAAAAGGTGAGAGAGGAAATTGAAAACAAACTCACATTCTAGTGAGTTGAATAATCATCTGTGGATTCATAAACTGATTTGGAAGAAGTCAGCTTCATCCATCTTCATAGGACATACATTTTTAATGAACTTTCCATTTTATACTTAATAACTATTAAATTTCATAATACACTCAAATGCTTTTAATCAAATCATGCAAATAACCTTATAGACCAACGGTGGCGAACCTTTGGCACACGTGCCACACTGGGCTGTTTGTGCCATTGAAAGTTCCAAAAGTTCACCATCACTGTAATAGAGACAATAAAGTGCATTAAAAATTGCTGCAATTTACAGAATTATCTTCAAATATAATAACCACGCTTTAAATTTCTAAGCATACTTTTATTGTCGTAGAAGAGTGCTCCTAGGAAATGATTTTAGCAATCCAGGGATGAGATGATTATGTCTCAGATTCAAATGAATTGGGCTTTAGATGTAGAAAAGAAGGGACAATGACTTCTAAAAAGAGCCTAAATGCACGGTGACTTACCAGACCTGAGACACGAGGTCAAGTAAGGTAGCAAAAACAACTTAGAAATTTTAAGTCTGGATGCCTGGTAGAATAGTGATGTTAGTGACCTGATTAGAGTTTTAGTGACCCGATTTATTTGGCTGAGGCTTGTGATGGAGGGGCCGGGCTGGTGCTCCAAACAGTGCTAAAAGTGGGGAAGCCAGGACGGGCAGGAGCTGGCCGTAAGGAAGAATCACCCGGCATCTGCACAGTGTTTCTCCCAACATGTAAGCAATCTTGAACCACACTAGGCAAGGCTTCATATGTACATAGTGGTCGTCTCCTTTCATCTGAAAGGACATTATGATTTTATTCTTGCCTTTTTCAATGACTATTGTCTAAAGGCTTGAGCGTTCACTGTGCCTATTTTTCTGAGGAATCTTTCAGCTTCTCTGTTCTAAAGAGAAAGTGTTAATTTTGCTAAATCTATCCCGCTATTCAGGGTAAAGTCCTTCCTCAAGAGGCAAAATACTGTGTCACAAGCCCTTCCCCACTGTCAGAAGTGACTCATTCTTCAATTCCAGACCTGAGAGATGGATGCCTTTTTACAAAATGTAACGCTTTTCAGAAGGTATTTTTTTATAGACAAACACGTTGCTCTGTGTAATTATATACCACGTGTCTCTAGTTTGAGATGCATTTTTCCTTCTCCCCACTGGTGTCTGTTTATAGCCAATGTCTAAATCTCGCGTTGTTGCTACATATTTATTTTGTGTGATACAATTGCATTTTAATTTCAGTTGAAAAGATCTGTCAAAATTAAAACAGTAAGATGTGCTGGTACGACTTTGACACTTTCCCTGCTATAGTTTCTTATTGTTGTTTTAAGAAAATTACATCTCATGGAACATGTAATGGTCCATATTTTCATCTGTTTTTAATAGTCTACTTTTCCACTTTGCAAGTTCTACTTCATAAATCTGCCTACTTGACAGTAGGTTAAGGTGCCAGCCATAACTGGTAAACTTGTTTACTAGTTTTGTTGTATAAATTACTTAATGTTGATCAGTGCATTCGTGTTCACTACTGCCTCCGCCATGCTCCGAATGTTCCAGTTCATTAAGCATATGGCAATGGGAAAGACCATTTGGCTTCTTTTTTATTTCAAATTCCTTAAAAACAATTAATCTTCTCAGGCTTTGTTATTGGTACCTCAAATGTTTACTTTCTCTGCTTTTCCCAATTTCCTGTACTCATGCTCTTGATTGGGCTTCCTCATTTACTTAGTGAATTTAGTTAATCTGACCTCCACCTATAGTCCTAATGTCCAGGGGAACTTCATTCCCCTCTCATTACCACATATACTTTCCCCTATTATGTATTTTTGTCAAGGAAGAAAAAAAGGAAGAGAGAGAGGAAGAGATCATCTTCAGTAAACGCTGACAGCTCTGCATTCCTTTCCGTCTTTGGGCTACTTCAAGGCCCAATTCAGCAGCACGTCCTTCCAATCATTTGTGCCTTATTTACCCAAAGGCGTATACTGATGACATCTATCTGCATAAATCTTTCTTTCTTTTTTATAGTCCTAGGAGTGGGTTATGCCTTCTGTACATTAGGCTAGAACTAATAGAAAGTTTTACCCCAATCAAGTCATCTTTGATAAGATTAGGCTCGAGTTCTACATACAAAGAATAAAGGGGCCGGTGAGATGGCTCAGCAGCATAAGCGCCTGCCTGGCAAGCGCGAGGGCCCGAGTTCAACTCCCGGAACCCACATACAAAAAAGGGGCCGGTGATATCGCTCAGCGGCACGGGCGCCTGCTGGTGCGTGAGGTCCTGAGGTCGACCCCCGGTACCCACAAAAAAAAAAAAAAAAAAAAAAAAAAAAGGATAAAGCCTTCCATGGCTTTGCCAATGCTACAAAATGATTCCTTGAGTTTTCAATATTATTCTGGGAATATACGAACAGTCAAGCTGCAGTGTTTGAAACTCCACTGGTTATATATGCAGTTGATTTAAATATTGTTTTTTAAAATCTTGACATCTATGGAGATTATTAAAAGTGATGATCTGGATTTAGCTTTTGCCAAAAAGTATTTGGTCTTATAATTTGTACCTCTGATATCTTTAATATCATTAAAATTAATTTTAATTATAAAATTTAAATTTACTTTTTAATATATCATTCTGACATGTCATTTTACCAGTGATGATTTTCAAGAGCATTAAATTTATTCTCTATCTCCATGGCCATTTTTTACACTAAGAATCATACCATCTTCATCTTGCTAATTCATCCTATTTGTTTCTCCTTGGGGATCAGGACAATTGATTTGTCTAGAAGCCAAGGACTTTCAGTAGAGCTGATTAATTTTCAAGAATGCATGTTCAAAGGTCAATCCATACAAAATTATAAAATACTCAAAATTTATCTTGAAATATTCCAATTTTATGCCTTGGTCTTATAGTTTTGAATATTTTTCCTAACTTTAAAATGATCCTTCTTTCTTCTGCTCACTGACTTCATGCTAATTTTGTTATAAGTGCCTCTTGGAAGAATATTTGAGACTAATTCACAATGGAGTGGAATTACCATTTTTCAAGATGGACGTGTGAAGACAGGAGCTATACCAGGTGGATCTTTCAACTGGTCTTTCAGCTCTGAGATTGAAACTCTCCTATTTCAAAATTTCAGAGTGCGAATGGAAAAAGATACTTCCCCATGGAGGAGATTCCCATGGGGCTCAGCGGCCTCCCAACCACCCCGTATCCTTCAGAACGCCAGCCAGTGTGCAGGCTGATGCACCCTACCTGGTCCTGCCACTTCTCTGGCAGAGGACCCAGCCTGTATTCTTGTGCCTCCTGGTAAAATTGTTGGCATTTACCATCACTTTGAAGATTTGAAACCATAAAGCAACCACTCATGAGACTTCCTTTTCTTCTTTATTTGTACACTCCAAAAATAATTTACTGACCACTTATTGTATACCTGTGCAGATACTAAGCACTTTGAATACAACTGTGAATGAAAAGTAGTCCCTAGCTTAAAAGCAGATAAATCTAATATGGGAGGTGAGCAGCTAAAGTTACAGTATAATAAGGTAAAGGCTTTGTAGAGGCAACAGTAGTATTTTATGAAAATACAGAGGGGGCGTGCCTAACCCAGCCCTGGTAGGTAAAGGAGGGTTTCCTGCAGGAGGTGATGGCTCCCCTGAGCCCCAAAAGACCACTTAGGATTAGCCATAAAAGGAGGAGGAAGGGGAATATACTGAGAAGAGTGTGTGAGCAAAGGCTCTGAGGTGGGAGTGATTATGTTTCACTTGGAGAACCACTTCCAAAATGTTGTATTGAATTTATGGGAGGCCATTGTTTTAGACTGGGCTTCTGCACTGAGCCTCAAAAGACCAGACCAAAATGGAGTCACTCGTGCTAGTAAGTACCGCTTACTAGCGGTATCAAACAGACGCTTTAAGGCATCAGGAAAACCCCCAAACACACCAGTTTTCTCTAAAAACAGAAGAGTCACAGCAACCAATAAGAAGAGATCTAGTTAACCTGAACCAGTAAAATAGGAAAGATTTCTGCTTTAACCTTTCAAAGAATGTAACCTGATGTGAACTAATTTGTCTTTTGAATTATTGTTTCCTTGTTCCTCTTCTAACTACCTTTTAAAAACCTGTTTTGCCATGCTAAACAGAGCAGCTCTTCTATAGATGAGATGTTGTCTGACACACGAATTGCTAATAAAACCCAGTTAGATCTTCAAGCTAAATTTGTTTAAATTTTGTTTTTTAACAAGAGTGAGTGAGAGAAGAAAAGCAGAGGAAAGGGAAATCAAAGCCCAGGTCTTGGAGGACTTTGTGAACAACTTTAAGGAATTTAAGCTTCACCCTGAAGCTTGGTGGTACAGCTCGATGGTAGAGCACTTGCTCAGCAGGCACGGGGCCCTGGGGGCCCCAGCACCACAAACCAGCAAAAAATAAATCAATATAAACTTAGGCCTGAGGCAGTGGGAAACAACTGTAGGGCTTTCAACAGAAAAAAACTGGAAATGGCCAAATTCACATTCTAGAAAGTTCATCCTGGAAGCAATGTGGATTAAAGATATGAAAGATTAAAGATATGAAAAACCAGAGTTAGGGAAGAGATTCATTAGAAGAATGCAGCAGTAAGGCAGGCTAGGGAGTCTGGAGGCCTGAGCTATGGTCAGAAGAGCCGAGGTGGTTACCAGAGGCTGGTAAGGGTAGGGGGTAGGGGAATAAGGAGAGCTTGGTCAATGGGCACAAAACTGAAGTTGGTTAAGAGGAATAATTTCTGGTGCTTCTTTGCACAGTAGGCTAATCACAGTCAACAACATTATACTGTATATTTCAAAAAGCTAGAGGAGAGGATTTTGAATGTTCTCACTACAAAGAAATGATAAATGTTTGTGGTGATAGTTATGCTTACTACCCTAATTTGATCCTTACCAATCTACAAAAACGTCACAGTGCCCCATAAATATGTCTAATGCTGTGTTAAGTAAAAACAAAATATGACAAAAATATTTTTTATTTTATGGAAAAATAAAACAAAATTTCATAACAAAGTAATAGGAGAATAACAATAGTTAATACAGTGTATATTGTTATCTTCAAAGTAATTACTAGAGTACAAGATACAGGCATAAAAAATTCTCCAAATGATATTAGCACAAACCTTTCTTTTCAATGAACTAAGAGAAAGTAGTAGTATAACTATCTTGTGTGTTTTCTTTTTTGGAGTTTTTTTAACAAAAATATTTATAAAAGAAAGAAAAGGAAAAAAGAAAGAAGGAAAGAAAGAAAGAAAGAAAGAAAGAAAGAAAGAAAGAAAGAAAAAGAAAGAAAGAAAGAAAGAAAGAAAGAAAGAAAGAAAGAAAGAAAGAAAGAAAGAAAGAAAGAGAAAGAAAGAAAAGGTTGAGGTGAAGATAAAGAAATGGTCACAAATGTTCTTAGGAATTAGGATCCATAGGACTTGATAAGTAAGTGGATGATTAGCCAGGAAGAGAAGAGCCAACAGTGACAAAGGAATTAATGGTGTGTCACACCTTGACACAGAATACAGGACTATAGAGAGTTTTCAGAGTCCGGGTAGTGAGTTCAGTTTGGGTCACGCCATGTGTGGGATTCCAGCAAGGCTACTGCGTATTGCTGCACTCTGCTACCTACACTACCCAGTCCCAGAAGGTGCCAATCACATAGATTACGATGACAATGAACGGCACTAACCAAACTGTACGAATGCAAATGGTGGCCCTAGTTGGAGCTCAGGAGACTCACTGGAGATGAAGCATTGAGAGTCATCAACATGCAGGTGATATCTGAAGCTTAAGCATAGATGAGCCCCTCTCACTCCTCAAAGAGGGCATATACAGTACAAGGCCCAAGAACCCAAGAAATCATGACAGTTACTGAAATGGCGAAACAAAGAAACAGAAACCAAAGAAAAGGAACCAGTAAGAGCAGAAGGGTACCAAGGAGAAAGAAAGTCACCACCAAGGAAAGAGGGACTTGCAATTTAGGTAATTGCCACCAGGTGGAGTGTGGTCCCTGAGTCTCAGAATTAGTTCAAATTCCAAGTGTATTAAGCTGGTAAACAGATTATCATATATCTATGTTATTTGTCTCATAACTGAAAGAATATGAATTTGCAACAGGTGCCCCACAGAATCCAAGAAACCAGATTTCCACGTATAATGTACGGAACAGAGCACTGATAGAAAAAAAAGGACACTAGGTTCTAGTGTTACCTTTGCTACTCTATAGCAAGGAAACCTAGGGCAAATCTTTCTATCTCCCTTCCTCATATCTACTCTATATTCAAAACAAGGAGGCTGGAGTGGCTTTTTGAATTTCTTCCCTCTGTAATATGATAAAAGAAAATAACAATAACACATATACAGCAAATAGCTGGACCTGCCGCTATGTTACATGCTGGAGAAACAAAAAAGGAATAAACCAAAGTGGGCTGGCATCCCAGCAGGCTAGGCATACTTGTAAACTAAGAGGCATAGCAATGTGAAAGGTGCTGTGAATGTACACACTACTGTAGAAGTGGATTAGAACCTAACTGTTCTCCAGGCTTCACAGAAGAGGTGACCCTTGAATGGCCTTTACATCTTGAGTAGGAGTCTTCAGAGATCATGGGGGAAATGGTTTCTACAAGCTGCGCAAATGCCCCATAGTATAGGAAAGAAAGCACTGAGGTTTTAGTTTAGTATGGCTATACTGCATGGAGAGGAAGAGCTACATTTGGAAAAGTAGGCATGAATTCACTGCACATCTTACAGTATATGTTTAAACCTTATTTAACTAACATACATTTCTAGAAAGATTGCTATATGTGCCTGGCATTGTCCTATGTGCATGACAAATGTAAGCTTCTTTAACCCTTGCAAAAATCCTATGCAGTAAGTGCTACTACACCCCCATTTCACAGTGAGGAAGCTCCCCAGGGGTTGAGTACGTAGCTTTTGTGTGGTCTCGAGCCTATCAAGTGATGCTGGGTCTAAGGTTCCATCACAGGCTCTCGGGATCCCACACTCCTGCTATCAACCATGCCTTATGCTGTAGGAAGGGTGAGCCAGTTAGATTTTCAAAGGATCTAATTTGCATTTTAGAAAAATCCCCTGACAGAGGTGAAAAGGCCAGGCCAGAGAGGGGTGGCACTGGAGGAAGGGGTGCTGTGGAAGTGTTTCAGGTAAGACAGCATGCGCTCAGGCGAAAGCAGTGGGAACCTTGAAAACAGAGCAATTTCCAGGATATTTAGCGAGTACGGTATTCTTTCTGATCCCAGTGACCACTGAATGTGAAAGTGAAAGAGCAAGAGAAATCTAAAACGATGCTCAGATTTCTGGTGTAGAGGACTCGGTGAATGATAGTGACTTTAACTGAAATTGAAAATAAAAGAATTCCTGAGTTAGAAATATAGTAGGCCATTGAGAAGAATGTAGGGTCTCAATATCAATATGGGAATTATTATAGCAGATGGTGGTTGAAGCAAGAGAGGCAAGTAGGGTTACTGGGAGAGTGTGGGTAAATAAAGAAGAGAGTTTAAAATCAGAACCTTAATATTGAACAAGAAGAAAAATTGAAGATGAGACTATCTAAGGCAGGAGGAATGCCAGATACAATGGTATCATTTTTAAATTATTTAATATTTTCTTTTGTTTCCAAGACATTTGAGTTTGGTGTTAGAAGACAGGTATAATGTGTGATATTGTGTGCCTGTAATTAGCCTTATAATGTTTGTGGGCAGGTTTCATGTCCAATTCATTTGTATACTGCCATGCTAGAATAAAAAGATCCTTGGTAAATAAGCCTTCTTAATGTGTGAACTCTGTAACGGATCTATTTTCCTAAGTTCTTTTGGGCACACACATCGCCTTGGCAAATGGTCTCATTCAGATAATTCAGTTTTTCAAGACAGAAAACCAACAGTATCTTGATTCAGTATGTCGCAATACTTAGGGTTTGTTTGTTTGTTTGTTTGTTTTGTGGTACTGGGGATTGAACTCAGGACCTTCACACTGAGGTGTATATATATTTGTTTGTTTGCTTGCTTTTGTTTTTTGAGACAAGGTCTCGCTAGGTTGCTACATTGCCCAGGCAGGCTGGGCTGGAACTTGTAATCCTCTTGCCTCAGCCTTCCGGTGTACTGGGATTATAGGAGTGCAGCACTGTACTGGCAAAAATACTTATTCTTAAATGTTTTCTAATGATCACATTAGTCATGTGTCTAAATTCTAGATCAACTCCTAAAAAACTAATACTCCAGTATCTTACCCCCTTCATTATGCAAAATTCAGGCAGTAAGTATTGCCAAAACCGTGGGCTCTGGAGTCAGGCAAGTGTGATTTCAACCTACAGGTCCAGCAGGCCTGATTCTCTGACGTCAGGGAAGTCAATTAACCCAAGCTTCAGTTTTCCCATGTGTAAAATGGTGATTATATGATGAATAGCCCCGGGCGGCCCAGAGGATGAAATCCTCGGAGTGAAGCTATTGTGACATACACGTTCGGTAAGTATGAGATCCCTTCTCCTCTCTGGCAGTATTGCAACTGAATCACTTTCGCTGGAAGACTGAATTTGCAAGAAGGGCTCTTCATCAAAGCCTTTCTGAGGCTTCGGGCCTGCAACGTCATCAAGGGCCACCAGGTGGTGGTGGTGCCCGTTAGGGGACCCCAGGTCAGGAGTGCTTCACATCAGGGGAGATAACTCCCTTTTCAGGGCTACCACCAAGTTCTATTCCCAGCATGTTTCTTTCCGTAGGATTAAAACCTTACAATAATGACCATTTCCACAGATTAAACACAAACCATCCCAACATGTGGATATTAACAATAGGAGAATATATCATTTAAAATGAGACTTAATGGAAAAGAACTACTTAGGTACACATCACATAACTTCCTGATTTCCCTTAAACTGTTTTTAATTATTCTTAACTTCATCTGACCTTCGTTTGAATTTCCTCACATTAATCGCGCTTCGTCCTGATGCTGGCAGAATGCTAATAGCCTCTGGACTGTGCTGAACTTCAGAGTTTGGCAAAGCACTCTACAGAAAATGTTCTCTTCCCTTTCACCTGCCTGGGGAGTAAACCTGCTCGTTGCAGGCTTAGAGAGCCTCTTCAGCCGTACTCGCAGGGAAATCTTGGCCTCCGCATGTCCTATCTGAGTTTGGCCTGCTTTCTGCATCCGGTCTTTACCCACTCGGAGACAGAAAGCAGTCTGTGGGCTCTCTGGGCCCCATGATGTTGACTTTTGATCAAAACCCAGTTCCCCGCATTACCCGGCTCCTGCAGGAGTGCCTCAGTTCTCTGTGTTTGCCACAAGAACCACTTTACCAGCTAGTGCTCTGCTTCTCCACCCCTCACCACACACCCCAGAGCCCGCCCCGTCCCCCTGCCCCAGTCGCCCCTTTATCCCCCCGCCGCCCTGCAGTGCTGGCAATGGAACCCAGGGCCTCTACCACTGAGCCGCACCCCAGCCTTCTCCCGGCTCTTGAACGCTGACCTAGGATCAGGTCTGGGCCTCTTTTGTGTTGTGCAGTTGGCCGTGTTCTGTGCCCATGCAAGCTCTCTACTGATGGACCATGTTCTTTCTTCTTTTCAAACTTTTAAACAATTCAGAATGCTACAATCAAAGAATGTTTTTTTTTAAATACTGAAAGAGTATTTTTTATGGCAGTGAAACTACTCTGTACAATATTATAAAGGTGAATACTTATCCTCATGCATTTGTCTGAACAGAATACACAAACCCAAGAGTAAACCTTAGTGTTAACTGTGGCCTTGGGGTAATGAAGTGAGAGCGTAGTTTCATCACGGATTGCAGAATGTTGGGAATGGGGGATTCTGCAGGTGTGGCAGAGGGTACATGGCAGCCCTCTCTACCATCCCCTCAATTTTGCTGTGAACCTAAAAGTGGTCTGAAAAATAAGGTTGATGGGGGGGGTGCTATTGTCCCTTCAGTTTCTACACTGTGACAAGTGTCCTTAAGGCATCTGTGGAAAGGAAAATGAGCAGGGAGCTCCCCTTCAGTGCCTGCCCTCGGGCTGCAGACAGGGTAGCAAACCCACACACATTTGGCCCTGACCTCAGGAATCCTGCAATTGAAATGAAAGGAAAAGATTGAACTAAATGGCCCAACGTTCACTTAATTTTGCCGTGATACACACAGAGAAGATGCTCTGAGTACCTTCCAGGCGGCAGCTGGGCGCTCGTTTGCTCTCCTCCTACAGCGCCGTGCTGAGTGCTTAGTGAACTGGGTGTCAGTCTGTTACCCTCCCCCACTCACCCCCAGTCATGTTGAAGTCAGGACTTAAAACCAGATACCCCAGGAGTGAGTACTGTGAGCGTCTCTAAGGTGACACAGGTGCCGATCTACTTACTCTCAAGGCAGTGATGGCAAGCCAAGCAGAAGGCCTTCAAAGCCTGTGTCCATCTTGTTCCTCTCTTTGTTATCTGTCTTCTCATTCCTCCTGGCTTTCTCTAAATTGTCTTTTTGCTTGGTGTGTAACAGAGAAAACTGGACATGTAGACATAAATCACATAATAAGAAATTGCACCTTGAGAGCATTTGTATCAGATTTAGTCAGTAATCCTCATCTCTTGAAAAGAAAGTATAAGGAATTATATACCCTCATCCATCCTTAGTCGGATGATGGGACTTTTTTTTTTTTTTTTTTTTGTGGGTACCGGGGGGTCGACCTCAGGACCTCGCACGCCAGCAGGCGCCCGTGCCACTGAGCGATATCACCGGCCCCTTTTTCGTATGTGGGTTCCGGGAGTCGAACTCGGGCCCTCGCGCTTGCCGGGCAGGCGCTTAAGCCGCTGAGCCATCTCACCGGCTGATGGGACTTTTTAAAACAGTGGCCTGCCACCTTCCAACAAAACAAAAGTATCCATAAGTTTTGACCAAGTCATTCTATTTCTGGAGCATTTCTTTTAGACATACAAAAAGGGAAAGATATATCCAGGAGAATGTCAGTTGTAGCACTATTTAATATAACATAAAGAAGCAGCTAAACCAAAGGTCCCTCAGAGAATGATCAAGTAAATTATGGTTCATCTATACAATGGTTTATCACGAACTTGCCAAAAAACCATGAAGTAAAACTATAAAGTGAATGGGAAGAGGTCTATGATACAGAAAGTAAAATCATTAAATTGCAGATCACCCTACTATAATGACTTCATTACTTAAAAATAAGATGTTCATATACATGTTCATATATGCATTGTTTAAGGTCTAGAAGTTTACACAAATAGCTTATAAGAGGCTTCCCCTAGGAAGTGGAATTTAGGAGAAAGGGATCTTCACACTTTATATGAAATTCTTTCACTTAGTTTGACTTATTAAGGAGAAAAAATCCAAATTAACATTTTTAAAATGTTAGCTGCTACAGAACAGGAGAGTAACAGTGAGCTCATCTTGATGGTTCTACCTAGTACAGTGTTGGTGCTTATTTTGTGGAAGTTCACACTTGGATTTGAAGCAGCCCCTTTCTCTTCTGGACCCCCTTTCTCTCCTGGTACTTGGCCTTCTGTAAAAATCCCACCCAGAGGTAATAGAGACAGAGAGATAGAAAAGGGGCAAGAGAAGAAAGGGGGTGCAAGAGAAAATTAGAAACTTATTCAAATAAAAAGCAGCCGTCAAATCTTTTGTGGAGAAATTTAGACTATGTTGAAGTATAGGCAAGAAAAAGGGAAGATTCAAAGATGTCTAATTAGTCTGATCATACTAAGAAAAAGAAATAAACATCCTCCCCTAACCTCCAAAAAGGAGAAACGCAAACCAAAATGTTAAGAGTGATAATAGATACCGGATGGTGAGACTTCATGAGATTTTCCATCCTCCACTTTCTACATCTTTAAAAATGAGCAGATTACTTTTGTCATTTAAAAAACTTACTTTTATTTATTTACCTATCACTATGCAACGTTTTTCCTTCCCAGAATACCTCTGTGAGAACCGACCACGGCAAAGCTTCGCTGTGTCCAGACCTCATTTTCAGAGCCTGGGCGTCTGGATTCTGAGAAGTCCGCTGAGCTTTGAGCCACTCCTTCTCTCTGCAGTAGAACAACCTGAATATTCTATCACTTTCATAAAGAGTACAGTAGAGGGAAATAAATTCCACTGGTTTCCTTGGTGTGACTCCAGGAGACAGTATTTGATGTTCATTAAATGTGTCCAGAACATCGGGGTGAGAGTCTAGGGCATCACAGATATCTGGTCTTCGTTGTTTAGAATTTATTCATGAGGTGGAAGCTGGGAACCACTGAAGTTTAATAAAATCAAACTCAGCTCCTCAAACCCTTGCTCTGGATTTACTGAATTTTTTTTTTTTTTTTTTTTTTTTTTTTTGGCCAGCCTCTATTTTGGGATGAGAATTTACGTTGGGCTTTTTTTCTTAATTTAGTTTGTTTGCTATCAATTCCTAGTTGTATAAGATCCCTCTATAATTTTTTATAACTTTTTTTTTAATGTGGGTACCAGGGGTCGAACTCAGGACCTCGCGCTTGCCAGCAGGTGCTTGTGCCGCTGAGCTATCTCTCCGGCCCTCTTATAACTTTTTTAAAAAAGAATAAGGCCTAAAATGCAGAGTTTCACAATAAAATCTCAAGTTCCATGTAAATCAGAACGTGTTCAGTAACAAGGCAGGCCAAGAAGGGGCGAGACTGTTTTGCTGGCTTTGCCCACTTACTACATGAGTCTAGAAAGCTGTCACACTGTACCTGGAAGCTGATTTCTCCAAAACTGTCACAGGCTCTAGCTAGACACACTAGTTGTTTTCCAACTTTGAGATCTCTGAGAAAAACCAACAGCTAAACCCAGATTCTTCTTTAAAGCTTATCAACAACGACTTTCATTCCTTGGTTAGACCTTTATTACTTAACGACTGCATTTCATAAATAATCCTCTCCACCTCTACGGTAGATCTCAACAGCTACAGGGATGTGGCCTGGGCGCTGTTCCTTTATCGCAGATAAAATTGAGTCCTTTAAGATTGAGACGTGGTCCTTCCTACCTTTCTCCTCTGGTTAACAATGCCAAAGTGGTGGTGTTATGAATACTTGCTTTATTTTTTTTTAATCTAGGTATTTGACTTCTAGTAACTTAAAAGAAGGAGAGGAGAAATTATACTAACAGTACACCATGCACTTGGTATATATTTTTTCATTTAATGTCCACAGTAATCCAATAACTTTATACATCAGGAAACTGAGTCTCAAAAATACGTGTAATTTGTATAAGGAGAAGCCACAATGCTATTAAATATAGAGTCAAGTTTCAAGTCTATTTCTGTGCAAGTCCATGCTTCTCAGTTTTACATGCTGTTTCTAACAATTTAATATTTGAAAGCTAGTATTTATTTGTCACCTACATCCGACACTTTTTGGTTATCTGTACCTGATATTTTAAAGATACAAATTCTCTTCATCCTTAACCAAAATCTAGTCTAATGGGAATAGTCATTCCTATTTTTATGAAAACAAATAGGGCTCAGGGAGATTAAATATTTGCCTAACTTCATGTAGTTTTCATGAGATGGAGCCGATTCTACCCAAGTCTGTTCCTCTCCAGGGAAGCTGGTTTCTATGGCCTTGGATCATTCCTTATGAATTCACTCATGAAAACTTGGAGGGGAGACGGATACCATTATTTCCACTTTATAGGTGACAAATAGTCTTTCAAGTGTGTAAAAAAAAGAGACCCAGAACAGGGCAGTCAGACCTCAGCTCTCCTAGAAACTCTTGCCTTGGAAACATCTTTTAGCAATCTAGCAAAATCAAAAAAGAAATTTCCTCAGGTATACAAGGTATAATATGTAACTTTTTTTGTGTGTGTGGGTAGCGGGGATCGAACTCAGGACCTCTCACACCAGCAGGCGCCCGTGCCGCTGAGTGATATCACTGGCCCTTTTCTCGTATGTGGGTACTGGGAGTCGAACTCAGGACCTCGCACTTGCCAGGCAGGCGCTTATGCCGCTGAGCTGTCTCACCAGCCCTAAAATGTAACTTTTAAAAAGAGGAAAAAATGACCTATGTGCTAAACTGATTGATTACTAGAATCTAGCTTAGATAATGCATTTTCACAAATACATCATACAAATTATGGGGCATGGTAGAAAAAAACTACAGTGAATACTTAAATTTTAAAAATTTATTATAGTAAAGGCACATTGTCATTAATTGCCCTCAGAATACTCTCTCTCCTTTCAAAAATACTTATCCCAGCATTCTTGCCATTCTCTGAAGCAATTTATTTTATTATTATTTTTTTTGTGTGTGGGTACCGGGAGTCGACCTCAGGACCTCGCGCACCAGCAGGCACCCGTGCCACTGAGCGATATCACCGGCCTCTTTTTCGTATGTGGGTTCCGGGAGTCGAATTCCAGCCCTCGCACTTGCTGGGCATGCGCTTATGCTACTGAGCTCTGAAGCAATTTATAGTTTACTTTTATGGCAATTTCTGCCAAATAAAAACCTTGTGGTGTGTCTTCATCTACCTTATTCATTGAGTATGGCACTGTGTGACTTCTGATTCTCCCCAAAGTCAAAAAGATCGTGAAAGATAAATGGTTTAAACTGATTCAGGACATTGAGGCAGCCGTGACAGTGCAACTAAAGATATTCATGAAAGAGGACTTCCAGAACTGCTTAAAAATGTGGCAAGAATGATGGGATAAATGTGTCTGAAGTGAGGGGTAATGTTTTGATGGGGATTAATGACAATGTATCTTTTATTGTAATAAAATTTTATATAAACATTAAGAATATGTTTTGATCACACCTCTATTAGTCGATGTTCACAGGCAGAGCCATTAGCATATTGTCTCATTCCTCATAAGTATTGCTCTAGTGAAACTTTGCAATCAGAGGAGAAGGAGGAGGACTATAAATTGTATGAATGAGGAAATTGTGCAATGCATTGTGTAGGTGGGGGGGGGCATTTAGTTTCCAGGCCTTTCTGCGTTTTAGGTTGTGCTTATTCATCCTCAATGTTCTGGGTCAGGGGAGAGCTATGCCAAATGAAAGAATGGGACATTCTTCATAGGTGAGGGCAGGGCAAGTGACCCGCCACCAGGAGAGCATGACATTGGAATTGCCAGTGCTGTAGTGGTGATGGATGTGCAGGCAGGCTCCGCTGGCCCATCACAAGCAGTGACAGTGTCTGAGAGTACTGGGACTCAAAGGGGGTGTTGTCAGGACCCATGAGATCAGAGACAACCTCAACTACCTTAGAGCTAAGACAAAAAGACCAGAGAATCCTTGTCAAATGCAAACCCTGTGAATGTGTGACCCAATTTGTCTTTGGCTTTGTCTGTGTAATTAAGCAACAAGATAAGAAACAATTACAAGAAGCTGTGTTTTGAATGTCAGCAACAGCTCATGTTTCCAGGAATAGGATAAAACAGAGAGCTCAAGCAGAGCGCCCTCAGCCTAGTCCGAGACAAGTTCTTTTTATGGGTATGTGTTAGATTTATACACCTCCAGCTCTTCTGTGCTTTATAACAAGGCCATCCAACGTGAATGCCCTTATCAGTGAGACAGAGGCGATATTTCCTTCTGGTGGGAGGCAAGGAAGCAGAAGGAGGGAGAGGTGGCCTTATTATGCAAAGAAGCTATAACAGGGCTGCTTCTTCCCCCTGCAAGTGGCTCTTTGAGGAGATGAGTAGTGGAGGATCACTTGTGAAAGGCTAGCCACCTTTTATCTAATAAAACCTGATTACAAGCAACAGGTGCACTAGCATATAAGCTACCCTGGAGTCATCAAGAAATTCTAAAGAAAGCTGCATCAAATTGCAAATGATATGACTTTCATCTAATGATAGATATTAATTATACAGGGAAGATTGCAATAGGCCCATAAAATGGGTGTTTGCATCCTCATTATTCAGTTTTTCATGCCATGATGATAAAGCAATAATGACAGAATAATAAGCAAGCTTTTTATTTATTTATTTGCCTCCCTGAAAACTAGACTTTGAAAGTCAAATCAAAGTTTGGAGAAAGTAGGCAAAAGCCACACATAAATATCTACAAGGAGTGAAGAGAAATGTCCTGGTGAAAGACTAAGAAACAGATCAGCCAATTGTTAGACAGAAAACACAATTTCCTCTATAATAAACACACTCCCAAAATTGTATCAACTAAGATGGCAGTTTAACCTCATGGGTGATTGCAGCACTTTTTTTTTTTTAATCTGTCCAAAAATACTCAAAATTTTTTGAAAGAACAATGGTTTCCTTTAGGCGACAAAGGGGTTGGGAACGCAGGAAGCCCAATATCATGTATGCAGCAGCACCTGTCGCTTGAATGATTGCTACAGGTTCCACTGGCTCATGAGGCCTAGCAAACAGGGCAGAACCGCGCTGTGGGAGACGAAGAGTGGGTGGGAAGGACTGAAAGCGCCAGCAGGGAGAGGCACGAGGGCAGGAAGTGGTGGGTGGAAAGGCAGGAGGGAGTGGTACAGGATCAGGCTCAGCAAACAAACCCACAGCCACCCGCGTACCCAGAGACAAGGAAGATCTTTATCACGATAATTTACCAAATAGCACCTCGAAAATTCAGGGCAAACTGGAAGAGGGTGATGAGGAGAGAGGAGTAGCCACGGTTGACCTACGTGCAATCCTAAAATAAACTTCTCAAGAGAAATTCTGCCCTAAGTAAGTACTCTGGTTAATAAATCTCCATCCCTTCTCCAGCCAGCCTCTTCAGTATTTCTCAATGCTTCGAATCCTGCTCAGTTTACTGTTTTGATAAATGTGTTTTTCACATTGGCAAATCTCGAGTGCTTATGACTCAACCTCTTTTGTCCAAATGGAGAAGATAAAGTAAATACTTTTTTCTATTTCAAAGAAAAAATGACCTGAATTATTTACCAACTCTCAATTTTTCTTTAAGTACTCTCTCCAGAGGCAAAGGCAAAGGAATGATATTAGATATTTACGAACTGTATTACACAAATACAGTGTTACTGAGTTAATCTGGCTAGTGATATGAGCAAGGAGAACCAAACTGGAAAAGAAATAGGGTGGATGAATGTGGAAAACTGGCTAAGTTAGATCCCACTGACTCTGAAATACTATAGTTGATAAATCCAAACTTGAGAAAAATTATTTTTTAATGGGACGTAAATTGATAATATAAAGAGTTGAAGAAAACAGTTTGACCTACGAAAGTCAACAGTACCTCACCTTGCTCAGATGTAAAACACTGTATGCATGTATAAGTTTCAAATGGGAAAGTTGTAGCCTATTTTCCATGAACAGCCATGAAATAAGCCAGTGGTAGATGATTCTTTTTAAATCTGGCCCATTGATCTTTCATTTATAGAGCAAAATTTAAAAATAGTAGATAGAATTCTTTGTTGATTTAAAAGCATACTCTCAATTTATATAATAGGCATGTTATTGTATTTTGAGATTTAATTTGTATTCAGCCTGTAGAACATTACTGTATTTCTGGAACCTGGGACGCTATAGCCCAAGGAACAAAGTCACTTTGTTCTGTAAACTCCCAAGTTCCCGACCTTTGGTTAGAGGACTGCAGATTAGAGCGCTGAATCATCCTCTGGAACACTGGTTTTATATTCGCAAGGAGTATTTTCACAAAAACAGGTGTCAAGATGATTCAGGGTGATTATATCTCCTGAGTAGGAAGAACAAGGAGGACAGAGATGTGACAGCAGGACATTCCTTGCTCCATCTTTACACTCTAAATATCCAAAACAAAGTCCTCCACATCACTGATAAACTTGGCATTCACTCTTCTCTGTATGAATTCCCAGCCACCCATTGGCTTATCTAGATTCTACAAGGTATGTCTGATAGTTATAAATTCTCCTGAGCTACTCCAACGTGAGAATTTAGGAAGAAATGCTGAGATCTTAGCTGTTTTTTACAAAGTTTGCATTGAATCCTTCACCTTTGCTCATTGATTCATTGTTACATAAATATTTTTGGGTCCTATTACATAAACAATAACTAGAAATTAAACGATTTAGACTCCATTCCCACTAAGGTGCATGTAGTCTGAAGGTTCTAGTATTGGGTATGGCAACCAGAACAAGATTTGAACAGGAGCAAATGTAACACACGAGAGTACATTTTTAAAAAGATAGGAAAATAGATATGGCCAATTTCTATTTCTTTTTCTTTTCCTTTTTTTTTAATATGCAGGTACCAGGAGTCGAACTCAGGACTTCGCACTTGCCAGGCAGGTGCTTATGCCGCTGAGCTATATCACCGCCCCTCTATTTCTTTTATGAGGAAGAAAAATTGGATAGGGAAAGACAAAAATTATTTCTCTAGAGGTAGAATTGTGAAAGCCTTTAGAAGAGGTGGTAGTTGAGCTGGGAGCTATTTGCAGGACAAGATAAAAGTGAGCTGTTCAAGTGAGAGTAACACAGTAAGCAAGAAAACTGATCTGAAAAACTGGAAATATGGCGTGATACTAAGACGGTGATTGGAGATTTAGGTACATGAAGGGAAATATTAGCAGATGAGTTTGGAAAAGTAGACCGGGCTACTCACTTAACAAACACTTGTCAAGTCTCTGTGATGTATCTGACACTCTGCTAAGCAACTGGGTAAAAAGCTGAATAAAGAGTTTCCTACCCACAGTGATCCCCTTAGGGCAGCCAACTGGTAACACTTGGGTCTCATTAGTATGAATCATTACAGACCCTACTTTATAGCTAATGAGTCAGGACGTGCAATTTAATAAAATACCAAGGCAATCCCTATGCACCTGAAGTTTGTGAATTACTGATTAATAATTGTCCATATTTAAGGAACTTGAACTTTTTTGGAGGTGATGAACAAGCAAGCCAGTAAATGCAACACATATGATAAATGTAGTGAGAGATAAAGACAGCACAACATAATGAGATAAGCAGAGCAAATAAGGTGAAAATGTCAAGGAGTGGGGGAAGACTGCAGTTGCACACTTATATCCCAAGTGCTCCACACAGGTGGCCAAGCACAGTCTGACTGTTTGAAGATGTTTCTCAATAAATAGAAGGAGCACTGATTTTTCCTGATTGCCTTTGTGTACCAAGCACTGTTAGGTCAGTTATTTGATTTAATCTTTACCACCACTTCTTTGGTTTAAGCTACTTCATTTCTTGCTTGCACTATATAACAGCCTCAACCTGCTGGTCAGCCCCATCCATTCTGTCCTCCTCTAGTCTATTCAGATGCAACCAGAACAATCTTTCAAAACACGAATTTTATTTTGCCATCCACCTGCTTAAAATTCTTCAATAACTCCCCTATGGCCTCACTGCTTAACCTGTTCTATGAAGCCTGATTGAGCTAGCTCCTGCTTCAGCTCCCTCCCGATACACCTGTGCTCTTCAGTCCAACCAACGACTTTTCCTCAGTCCCTCATATGCTTCATGCTTCCTCCTATGCCTAGTAAAATGAGTTCATAGCTCTCTTTGCTTACACACTCTTCACTTTTCCCCTAGTGCAGTTAGCACCTGCACGTCCCCCAGACCTCAGCTAAATGGCCTTCCACTCCAGCAGCATGCCTGACTTCCTAGAGGCCACATCTTTTCTAGGGAAGGTATGCATGCTGGCCCTTCAGTACAACTGTTGTTGCATTACCTAAGTGATGGATTGACTCTCTCACCCATGAGTTAAAGTTCAGTTTCCACCAGGGCCAGGACTGCATTGGCTTTCCATTTTTCTCCTTACAATGGTGCTGGTCCATAGTAACCACTCAATAAAAATTGCTTAACCAATCAGTTCATTACTATGGAGTATTTCTAGATAGAAATTCTGATGGCCACATTCTTGACAAAAAGTCATATTTTGACAAAATATTACTTAACCAAGCAGTTAATTATGATGACAGAAGTGCTTCTGGTCATATTGCTGACAAAATGCATCATGAGATAATTCAGAGAAGTTTGGCAGGTTGGGGGCTAAGACATATCGCGTGTTTTGTGATTAGAAGACCACTGATAAGCTAAGTAGGTTAGCCACACACCACTAAGTTGAATAATTAAATGATGAAGAGATAGAGGCAGGAATGTAGACACCCTGATTAGCAATGAAGGAGAATAGAGGATTGAGAGAGAAGCTCCAAAGAGGAAGCAAAGTCAAAGGAAGGGCTAACTCTAGAGAAAGGAAGATGGACAATGAAGCAAGAATAGAACAAAAGATTGAACTGGGAAAAGAAGCTATATCTTTGAATTGATGAAACAAGATGACAAGAAAACGAGGTTAACACCAAGTGTGGTGAGATCACTATTGAAAAGAAAGAGTAGTACATCTTTCTTTGAAATAAAAGGGAAGGAGAGAGCTGGCTAACAGTATGGAAATTCTGAGTTTGAGAAAATGGAGGATCTTGAAGAGTCTCTGTGTTAGCCAAGTGTCCATTACCTTAACAAAATACAGAAATGCCTCGATTCACAAATGCTTCTGTTTGCAAACAATTCAGTTCTCAAACAAAAGTGTTGGACAAAATTTTGCTTCCGTTCATAAACTCCATATTGGGTGACAAACACAAACATAGTCATTTCCCCCAAAATCATAAAACAAATTAAGTTCCTGAAATGAGGTACCACTGAACCTGAGATACTTTAAACAGAAGAAATGTTTATTTTGGCTCACAGTTTTGGAGAGTTCAGTTCATGGTTGTTTGGCCCTGTTACTTTTGTACCTGTGTGGAGGGGCACATCATGTCAGGAGCACGTGGTAGAGGAAACTGTTCATCTCATCAAAGCTGGGAAACAAAAAGAGAGACAGGAAGGAGCTGGGTCCCAATATTCCTTTGAAAGGCATACCCCCAGGGGCTGGAAAACCTTTCACTAGCACCCATCTCTTAAAGATTCTCCCACTTTCCAATAGCAGCATGGGCTGGGAAGTCCTTAACACACAGACATTTGCGGACACTTAGCCAAACTATAGCAGCCTCTCTCAAGGTCCCTCCATCACATGCTTTCCAGTATATGCTCTTTGTCATTCATTGGGGATAGAATAACAGCCCATGAAATATTTTATTCTCATTTTGACCTTCATATCCTTTTCTTTGCCTCTTCTCTTTAAAAGGCTAAGACTAAAGTTTCCCCAACTAAAGACTCTACTGAAACTTTATCACTCATTTTCATTAAGTAAAAATATTCCTAAGTACCTACTCTTCTATAGGCTTTGTGCTAGGGTTTGGAAATACTAAGATGAATAACATATGGTGCTTTTCTTCAATAAGCTTAAAATTAAATACTTTGAAAGTGGGGAAAGAGAGCAGTACAGATAACACAAAGGAAGTGTGTAAACTGGGAGTAGAGAAGTAGAGAGGCAAATTTTATCTTGGAGGTCTCAGGAGAGACCTCACAAAGAGAGTGGTGTGAGCTCTGAGATTTAGTCCTGGAGACGTGAAGGCAGAAGTTGTGGTCACCCCAGGTTTTAGTGTAGTCAGAAGGGGACTGTGACCTGAGAACCTGATGAGGGTTCACCAGAAGGAAGAGAATTCATTCAACAGACATTTATTGAGCACTTACATGTGGCCAGAGGCATGGACTCAGTCACAGCGGATGGACATTATACTTTGACTGACCCTCAGCAACGTTTCAGTACACATTCAAATTTTATTTCATTTTTGTTAGTACATGTTTGCAGTATATAATAATTGTATTCATCGTTGGGAGCTGGTACATGTACATAATACATATTAATCATTTTTACTTCCCTTTCTTTTCTTCCCTTTCTCTCCTCCCTCTCCCTCCCTCCACCTCTTGGATCCCTCCCCATTTGCAAAAGTTCTGTTTCCCTGTTTCCTGTTGTGTGTCTTTTATTTTGCTCAAGATTTTTTGCAGTGCTGGGGAACTGAACTTAGGGACTTCTGCATGCTAGGCAGATACGCTACTACTGAGTCACAGTGCCAGCCTCAATATATCCTAAGTTTCTCTATCACAACCTCCATTTCTGAATCTTTTGCCCACCTCATTCGCAGAGCTCTTCTTTTTCACTTCAAAGCAGGGAGTACGTTAGCAGAAAAACACATAATCACATACGATACTGCTAAATATAAATATGTGCACCCTCTGAACAACAAAGCCACAGCATTCCCATTTATCTTCCTCAAAGTTAAAAAAATATAATACTAAAAACAAGGACAATAACACACTAATAAGTACAACACTTATGGAACAATTAACCATGTTCTAAGCTTTGTGATAAGTGTTTTAGATGCATTGTATTTTTTTTTTTTTGTGGGTACCGGGGGGTCGACCTCAGGACCTCGCGCGCCAGCAGGCGCCCGTGCCGCTGAGCGATATCACCGGCCCCTTTTTTGTATGTGGGTTCCGGGAGTCGAACTCGGGCCCTCGCGCTTGCAAGGCAGGCGCTTAAACCGCTGAGCCATCTCACCGGCCCAGATGCATTGTATTTTTAATTCACACACTAATTCTATGATGCAAGAATAATTACCTGGGGTTTTACAGAAAAGGAAATTAAGCCTCATAATGCCAGTAAATAGTGCCTTAGCCTTCCATGTTTATGGCTCTTCATCTTCCAGACAATCAAGTCCATTTTAGCTGAATTTCACATATGAATTTTGTCTGAGTGAAGGATTGGCTCGAACCTTGTTTAGAAATGGCCTCTCTAGATGTTTCTCCACTTTAGAGACAAAGGTGTCCTGTACAGGGCTTGCTAATGTTGTCAATAGAGGTACGGAGCTATATTTTAGATTGGGAGGGTCTTCCTAGAAACCTTCAAGTAATCCGAATGGAATTGGCCATTCCATCTGCCCTGAGAACCTACCCATGATCAATAGTTTCAGTCACCGTAAACATAATACACATAAGTATCTTTATTATGACTAACCACATAAAATGTTTCATTTTTAATGGATTTTTAGTAGATTTTAAAGGCCTTCCTTTGGTCTAGCTCTCTATAATTGTTGCTTTGGTTACTCTACAAGCAATTGCTTTGACATTGTGAGGTCATCTATTCTTAAAGCATGAGATGCTTCTGTTTTAGTCATCTAATGCAAATGGTGCTTGGCTGAGTTGCCCACAAAGATGGGCACATCTTAATCCATGGAACCTGTGAATACGGTGCCTTTCACAGGTGTGATCAAATTGTGGGTCTAAAAGTGGGAGATTATGCTAGATTAGCTGGGCAGGAACAATGTAATCAGAAGGTGCTTATAAGTGAAATGGAGAAGAAAGAGGGTTAGCAAGAGAGAATTGAAGGGACTGTGCTGAAGGCTTTGAAAGTGAAGGAAAGCAACACAGCCAAACCTCAGGCAGCTTCTAGAGCCCCCCAAAGAAACACAACCTGCTGACACCTTGATGTGACCCAGTGGAGCACCGTTCAGATCTGGCCTCCAGAACTGTAAGGTAACTGCGTCATTTTGAACCCCTATATTATTGGTGATTTGATGCAACAGCAATGAGAAACATTCAAATACCTTTAATTATTTTTCTGTTCTTAACACCTCGTTACTGAGAATATTACATGCCACATAAGATGAACTGGACAATTGAATTTCCACTGCATCTGTGACCCCAAGTTTCTTTGTCAAAAGTTCTCACCAAGCCAGGCATAGTGGCACAAGCTTATAATCCCAGCACTTAGGGGGCTGAGGCAAGAACTTCCCAAATTCAAGCCCAGCCTAGGCAACTTAGTGAAACCCTGTCTCAAAATAAAAATAAATCAATCAATAAAAAGGGCTGGGGATGTAGCACAGGGGTGGAACCCTTTGGGTTCAACCACCAGTATGTCAATAAATAAATGAATTGATAAACCAAAAAGAAAAACTTTCACCAAGCAGCTTTGGAATTTGGTCCTCTGTCACAGCGGTTCTCAAACTGGTGTGTCAGAATCACTACAGAGCTCACGAAGGCACAGATGATGAGACGCCCAGAGTTGCTGATTCAGCAGTTCCAGCCTCGGGCTGAGATGCTGATTTCTAACACCTTCTCGGGTGATGCTCTTGCTGTAGGAACACACTTTGAGAAAGGCCACCCCATTCTTTGCTGAGAACACTGTGGTGCAGGAGAGAAGCACACCTGTAACAGCACCTTTCCTCTCCAGGTGAGGAAAACACAGTAGGGCTTAAAATGGATAGGAGATGACACTAAACTGTTAACTCAGTAGTAGTCAAAATCTGCTGTCGACTATTTACACCAGTAGCACAGTGCCTAGCAGAGAATAGTGCTTGCTGGATAGGTCCTGAACGAGGTACGAATGAACCACTGTGACATCAGGTCTTCATTCAGTCAGTCAGTCAGTCAGTCTGTCACTCCTTACTGTCTCCTTATACCAGGCACTGTTTTAGGGTTTTTTTTGTTGGAAGATAAAATGGAGACCCAAGCAAGCAAAAATCTCTCTCCTTGTGGAGGATTAGCAGAAATAAGAATAAGCTTTATTATACAGAATGTTAGAAAGTAATGATTGCATGAGGGAAAAAAAAAAGCATGAAAGAGAATCAGAACCAGGGAGCTGAACAGAAATTTAAACGGTGTGATCAAAACAGGCCTTCCTAACTCCGCTCAAGCACTGCCAAATTCACTCGTGAAGAATACATATGTCTTAGTCTGTTTTGTGCTGCTCTAACAGATTTCCTGAGCCTGGGTAATCTATAAAAAACAGAAACTTATTTCCTCACAGTCTGGGAACTGGAGAGGTCCAACCAGCTGCTTCTGGTTGTCTGATAGAGGCCTTCTTACATGTCCTGACACGGTACCGGGTAGAAGAGTCAGGTGAAATCTCTTCCGGGAATGGTCTCGGTCGCGTTCACGAAGAGGAGCCTCACAATCTACGGTAATGACCTCTTTAAAGGTCCACCTCTTAATACCGTGAGATCGGCAATGCTTGAGTTTTTCCAAATTCACACAATTTGCACTACAGCAACCTTGGCTGCTGCGGGTTGACCTGAACACAAGGACCCCGCAAATATAGAAAGGAAGCATCTCACCCTTGTCTTCCAGGAGTTACAACCTGCGGGCCCGGCAGAAAGGATGGGATTGCCCAATACCTGCCAGTGATACCCCTCTTCCAATTCCCAAGAACCTACATGCAGTTGCAGATAACCCTTCAAACTCTCTAAGAGCAAATTCAGGGGCACTGAGAAGCCAGTGGAGAAATCATCTCCTTTCTAATCTTTGAGCTAATACTTTTCAGGCTTGAAAATCAGAATTGAAAAAGAGGGTAATAATGTTTTTCACATTTTTACTTTACAATTGATTAACACTGTTTTTTATTTTCAAAGCTCTTCTGTATGTAATCTTACAGGATGAAAAGAGAGGAATTTAAAGAGCCAATTCAACTTCACAACTCCAGACTGAGTACTCATTCTTCTAAAACACGTGGATGTAAGTCATTCATATCTTCAGACATGCTGGAGGAGGAAATTAAGTAGAATATACAAAGTGATATGCAAAATTTTAATGTTTCAATAAAGTAATGATCGAACGGAGACTTTTGGGAGATGCATCTCTTTCTGTTTCAGGCAGCCTCAAGAACGCATTTGCCGGGCCGGTGAGATGGCTCAGCGGCGTAAGCGCCTGCCTTGCAAGCGCGAGGGCCCGAGTTCGACTCCCGGAACCCACATACCAAAAAGGGGCCAGTGATATCGCTCAGCGGCACGGGTGCCTGTTGGTGCGCGAGGTCCTGAGGTCGTCCCCCTGGTACCCACAAAAAAAAAAAAAAAAAAAAAAAAAAAAAAAAGAACGCATTTGCCAGCTCAGGGATATAAGTCAGTGGCACGAGCGCCTGCCTGGCAAGCACAAGGTCCTGAGTTCAATTCCTGCTACCAAAAAAAAAAAAAAAAAAAAAAAAAGAATGAACTTGCCATAGTAGGAATAACTTCTAATGTTCTGTGGCACAGTAACGTAACTATTGTGGACAACATGTTAAGTGTATATTTTAAAATAGCAGGGAGGATTTTGAATATTCCAACCACAAACAAATGATGAATGTTTAAGGTGATAGATATGCCAATTACACTTATCATATACATATATAGTGAAATATCACACCATACCCTCTAAATGTGTACAATTATTATGTGTCAATAATAAAGACAGGAACTAGCTTGCCTAATCTCCTGTCTGTACACAAGTCTATAAATACAGGTCACAAAATGGTCTTGCTTGGCTACACAATGAGTTTGACACACTAA
Organism: Erethizon dorsatum; assembly: GCA_028451465.1. Taxonomy (NCBI): domain Eukaryota; kingdom Metazoa; phylum Chordata; class Mammalia; order Rodentia; family Erethizontidae; genus Erethizon; species Erethizon dorsatum. The sequence goes on from CM051838.1 coordinate 14,790,244, forward strand.
AGAAATTCTTGGTTCTCTGCTAAGTATGTATAATAAGACTAGAAATCCTGAAATTGGTTTTAGTAAACTGGTACAGTGTACCTACAACATTTTGGAAGCTTCTTCCTGAGGCCAGAGCAAATTTGTTTACCTTTCCTTGAAAAAAAAAAAATTTTTTTTATCTTCTTTCTCCTAAGCTACTTCTAAAATATTATTTCTCAAATGTTAGCTTTATTATTTTCATTAGAATTAACACCACTCCTTGTTAAAACTAATTGTTGGGCTGCATCCACAGAGTTTTCCAATGAAGTAGGTCATGGTAGGGAAAGAAAATTTGCATTTGTAACAATTTCCCAGGTGATGCTGATGCGGCTGATTTGGGGCCCATACTTTGAGAACCTCTGTTCTAGATAACATTGAAGAGATTAGTTGAAGTTGCTTTTGTTGCCCCATTAGAGTAACCAATACACCAAAAGAGAGTAGTCAATAACCATCTTAGTTTCTCCAGGAAAAATAACCCATTCAAATTTAATATTCCAGTTAGTATGCCTTTAATCAGTTCTATTATTCTGTAAATTTTCTGGGTAAGAAAATCACTCTAAAAATGCAAAAAATAAAATTGGACCCCATATGTTCATAAGGCTTAATGCACAGTGAGTTCAGAAGTAGCCTTCTCTAGATGCTGCAAATAATCCAATAATCTACGTATGATATTAGCTTTTCAGATTAATGTACAATTTTGCTTACAAGAGGCCTTATTGGCTACTTAGTTTGTCAAGCAAAAAAGTCATTGTTTAGATTTTGTATTTCTTTAATAACTCTATAGAAATAAAAAGTCAATTTTTTGTTTAATATTTCATATTCAGAATGGTTAATTTTTAAAATCCATCTTCCCAAACCATATTTTAAAACAAAAGTTAAAAACTACACAAAAGGAAAGCTAATTTAATTTTAGCTGATAAACTAAATGAAATAGGACTCCTACAGTAACTAGAAAAGCACGCCTTTTAACATTTGTAAATTTAGTAGATGCTACTTTAATACAATGTAGAAGTGTATATTGGTCCTCAGTTCATTAGTTTTAGTATGCCCTGTTAAAATATCGTACTTGCATTTTTGTATCTGCCAAGATGTCAGTTCTGACATGACTCTCTTCAGGCGAAATGTGGTTGGCCTTTCCTCATTTTTCGCTGACACAGAAAATGAACAATTTCTTGACATCATTTAGGATAATGCTATCTGAATCATAGCAAGTTCAAGTATAAATGAGGTGCACATGTTAAGTCATCTGCAGAAAGGTACAATTTTACAACTGGCTGAATTAGTTCAGGGCATGAAAATTTAGCAGCTATACTAACCAATTCTAGAAGTACATCTGACTGATGAAAAATTTTTAAATACATAAAGACGACCAGCCTTTAATGCCCTCATTTCTACTTGCACATAACATTTGACTTTGATCTAATGTATATGCAAGTTGCTTCCTGAAATGTTAAGCATTAACTATAATGTACCCTTATCTAGACTAATCTAGATGATTGGGGTTGGTCATTAAAATATTTAAATTGAGCACTTAAGTACAGTTTAGAAAATTATATTCTCTACATTTGAAATAACCGTAAATAAAACTCTCTTTAAATTATTATGGAAGAATAATGCTAAGTGAAAAAAGCAGAATACAAAATTGAAACTACACTGTAATTGCAACTATATAAAATTGGTTATGCATGCAAACAAGATTAGGGGAAACATGGAAAATGTAAGCAATTTGTTAAGGAAATAAATTGGAAGAGTTGTTTTTTAAAATCCTATTCTATTTATAGTTATTTGCACAATTCTCAAAAATATTAAACGTATTTTGGGGAAGAAATTGTTTTTTCTCCTCTTAGATCAAATGTTTTCCTATCATGGATAATTTACATTATGAAAAAATAGAAAAGATAGTTTGTGTGTTAGGGAAACAGTTGCTATCTTCTTTCCTTCAAGGAATATATTTTCAAAGCTCACGATGTTATAGTAGATATACTAATGCATATTTTTCACATAGGCATTATTGCTATTCATCACTAACATTACAATTATCAAAAATTCTAGTCGTCCAACCAGAAGTAATCATGGAATCATAATAAAGACAAATGAACTAAATTACTGATGAAGTTGAAAGTTGCAGTATTTTGATTAAACAGCCAGCAGGAATTGTCAGACTAATTAACTCAGGGTCAAGCTGCTGCTGAACCAAATGCCAGAACTATCAAAATCCAATACAGGCTATGCCCCGTTACTTCACTAAGACTACGTATTTGTACTTAAGAGTAATGATCTGATATGTTAAGAAAGTTCAGCTCAGTAAAATAACTGCTGTTGAGAACTATTTGTGCCAGGGCTGTTGTCAGCAAATCACTCAAGTTCTGATAGTCGAATTAGGTCTTTGCAATTCTGAAAGCTAGGAATGTTTGGCATTGTCATAGAAAACTTACACTCCAGTAGGCCTGGGGTGGGTCTGTAGTCTAATATTCACATTCCTCACCATGTTATTATATGCTGAAGTGCAGGGATGATGTGAGATCTCGGTGGTACCAGAATATCCCTGCAAGAGCTCAGGACCATGCTGATAGAATACCAGCAGTGATGTAGGGAGCAGGAAAATAGGTCCTAAAGGAGGGACTGGCCTAAGGACTGAGATCTCCTTCCCTCATTCATTCCCTACAAGCCCCAACATTTGTCCCTAGACTTAAGATAGTAAGAACTTAAACCATTCCAGTCTAATACGTCTCCTTCCTTTCTTGGTTTCCTTTATGAGCGTCCATTCTCCTTATTAAATGTTAGTCCATCATACATATGTTTAGAGAGCTAGCTCAAGTTACAAGTTATTAATACAATGTCTTAAGTCTTTAGAGTACAGATGTTAACTTCCCATGCTTTGATCCCCAAAAAGCTAACAAACAACTGAAGTAGATTTACTTGCTTCAGTTTAAGTGAAAGGTGGGATCAACTAGGAAACCAGAGCAGTATGGCACACATTAAATTGGATAAAATGTAATGGGAGCATAACATTCAGGTAGAAATTAGTGGTTTTCAACTGGAGCGATGCTGTCAGTTGTCACAAGTGAAGGCTGTCGCCACAAACAAGGCACGGGGAGGGTCTCCTGGCATCTATGAGGAGGGGCCAGGGATGCTGCTAAAATATCCTACACATGCACAGAACAACCACCTACAATAAAATATCTAGCCCCAAATGCCAATAGTGCCAAGGCTGACAACCCCTTGGTATACATACATTCACAAAAGCTTAAATCATCATGCCTAACTCTTTATTAGCTTGGCTCGACAAAACAGCCACTCATTTATGCACAATGAATATTCTCTTTTAAGAGCCTGTCCAGTTTTAAAATAATACATGGGAAAATTTAGTTGTACAGAATTTGAATAGCTTTACAGAAAAGCCTCCAGTCTCTGCCCTAATTACTCAGCAACTTCTGTCTGTATGTTTCACAATGAAAATTGAACTAGTTTCTTAAAAGATGAAAGTGTAGTAATGAGGGGAATAAAGCCGATAACAGCAGTTATCACAAATATTGTATGACTGTTTACAGATGTGTTTTCTCCCTGAAATTGTGAATTTCTTAGGAACATGAACTATACCTCAGTTATCCCAAGCTTATGCAGTAGATGGGCAAATCTATATGCTGAAAGGACAGGAGGGTAGAGTGTAGACAATTGATGCTAGTTCAGTCTAAAAGCAGGTTCTTCAAATAATCTGACTTTATTGGTCACTTCTTTTAAAAAAGAAAAAGTTGCCAGGGATATAGCTCAGGGGGACAAGCACCTGCCTGGCAAGCGAAAGGTCCTGAGTTCGATTCCCAGTACCAAAAAAAATGAAAAAGAAAAAGTTGTTAGTTCTGTTCTACATTTGCCAGTGACAGTATTTTCACTTTCCTAGTCAAAAATTTGTTTTTTGCAGTACTAAACCCAGGGTTTCATACATTCAGGGAAAGTGCTCTATCACTGAGCTATAATCCTAGTGTCCTCTCTTCCGGTTTTTTTTTTTGTTGTTGTTGTTTGTTTATTGTCTTTGTTTTTTTGAGATAGGCCTTACTAAATTGTCAGATTAGGCCCAAATTTGCAATCTTCCTGGTTCAGCCTCTCAGGTCAGATTACAGAGAAGAATTACCATATCCAGCTTCATGGTCAAGTTTTTTAAAACAAAAACTAAAATCTAGATCTTCATAATTTACCTTGTGTTATGGTTGAATTGTGACTCTCCCAAAGAGGTATGTTAAAATCCTAAGCTCTAGTTCTTTAGAATATGACCTTATTTGGAAGCAGGATCATTGCTGATGTAGTTAGCGGAGGTCATGGGGTAGTCCTCACGCCTCTGGGGTAGTGTACTTACATAAAGGGGGAAGTTTGGATGCACACCCAGCATCACTGAATGATGTTCCAACAACTCAGAGTGTCAAAGACTGCCAGAAACCCCCCAGTGCTAAGGGAGAGGCATGGAAGAGACTTCCTCATGACCCTCAGAAGGAATCAACCTCGCAGCCACCTTATTCTTGCACTCCCAGCCACCAGAACTGTGAGACCATAAATGCTTTTGTTTAAGGCACTCTGTTATACTTTATTTTAGCAACCCTAGAAAACTAATTCATCCGGGACATAAGGTATTCTCATTAGATACAGTTGTAGGCAAACAAATATATGCAAGCTACTTCCAAATGTTCTCCTTCCATATTTATATATCAACAAGAAAATTTTCTAATGTTCACACTTTGTTTCACCACCCTCCAACACTGCTTGAAATGCTTTGCCAGATTATTCTAACAAATAAAGAAGTCTCTGGAGTTGGAACTTAGATTTCATCTTGACTCCAGTTCCTACACATGAGAAACCCATTCGACACTCTCAGGTATAGTTTCTCGACCTCCTCTGCAGTAATGACATTTACTTCCCCTTCTCTTCAACTTCATAATCATAGCGAATCCTTAAACCAAGTCACCACGCAAACCGCATGACTCCCTTACCCTTTTTCTAATTCCCCTAATGAACAGAGGCCTGAGTTATCCTCCTATGGAGAAAGAAGGGAAAATTTACTTTCATGTTTTCAAAAGTGTCTAGAAAGAGGGATACCGGATGGACGGCAAGTAAGGAAGTATCAGTTTGTCCATCTACATTTAGGGCTAGAATAAAAGAAGCTTAAGCAGATTATTCCACCCCTTGTCCCCTCAAACTCCACCAAATTTCTATATCTCAGGAAGATGCGTCTGCTCAAGTGCTTCCTGATATACCAGAAGCATGTGAGAAGGGCAGGACTGACATCGGGGATGGCAGAAAGCACACCAGCAGAGGAAGACATTCCAAAATGGAAGCAATCATTGAAGAGGGTGCCCTCTGCCCCGGAAGAAGAAAGTTCCATTTGGCTCTTCGATCTTGATGTAACTATGGCTCTACATGGGGGTAGATTGGCACAGATGAGAAGAAGGGCTTCTGCCCCTTGGGGTTCAAGGGTATCACTAACACTTCCACTGAATATTATTCCTTCTTCTATAACTCTATGGACTTGGTAGCTCTCCCTAAAATCAACTGTAGAAGTTGAAGTTTCTTTTAAGAGAAAAGCATCACAGTATTAGGAAAGTCCTGCTCTTTTCTTGCATTGCCCTTATGGTTCCATCCTGGACCCATGAATTGTATTTTCAGTTCCTCAAGTCTCACATCCTTCCTTTCTCCAGGTATCCCTTTCTAGGCCTCTGTTTTTTTTTTTTTGTTTTTTGTTTTTGCGGGTACCGGGGGTTGACCTCAGGACCTCGCGCGCCAGCAGGCGCCCATGCCACTGAGCAATATCACTGGCCCTTTTTTTTTGTATGTGGGTTCCGGGAGTCGAACTCGGGCCCTCGCGCTTGCCAGGCAGGCCCTTACGCTGCTGAGCCATCTCACCGGCCCTAGGCCTCTCTTTTCACTGCGTCCTTACATCTCTGCCTTTACTCTTTTTTTTTTTTTTTTTTTTTTTTTTTTTTTTAATGTGGTACCAGGGGTCAAACTCAGGACCTCACTCTTGCCAGGCAGGCGCTTATGCCGCTGAGCTATATCACCGGCCCTCTGCCTTAACTCTTGCCTTCTCTATGCCCACACTGCTCTTCTGCTCACCTTTTTCCTCATAATCATACACATGAATATTTTTTATCACTAAAGTAGGTGTTAATGTGTTTTTGCAATCATCCCTGATTCTCTGAGGCTGGGTTAGGTCACCTCAAAATTTTGTTCTCTATTTATTTATATATACCAATGTCATTCTGACCATTTTGTTATTTTAAAAGCGTCTCTTTAGAAGTAGGTCTCCTCCTCTGAAGTCTAAGGTATTTAAGGACAAATTCACTCTATTTGTTTCTTTACTCTCTCCACAATGCCTGGCACAAAGAATGTACACGATAAATATTTAACTGAATTAACTGAAGACATTGTAAGAGAATTTCAACATTTGTTCAATTTACATCACTCAACAGCCATTCATCGAGTATCTACCAAGTGCTTGGTATTTAAAAAGTTATTCAATTATATCCTTTTATTCTCTGTAGAAGCACTTTTCTCATGTAAAAATTTTGACCTTTGCAAATATTTAGCACAAGACTATTTTATTGCAGTTAAAATAAAACTTAAAATATTCCCCTACAATCAGCTGTGCATTAGCATGCACTAACCTAATTAAAAAGCAAGAACTGTAACAGGAGAAAGGAGATGGGCCATACAAGAATTGCAAGGAAATAAAAGAACTAAATCGTACAATAAAGAGGAGACATCTGATCTCATAAAGGTCAAATGAACATTGTCAAACTAGTTTTTCCACTTGGGGTCCTAGTTATAAGATTGGAAATGTATCATTTTAAAAATCACATATAATATGTTTTTCTTGTAATAGAGAAAAAGACCGTTTTAAATAATGGAAAACATTCTTTTGTCAAACTGTAACCTTCAAATAGGCGAAGACCACAGTGTCTTATCACTGCATGTACTCCTGGTTCTCAGTAACTGGAATACACTCTCTCAAAGCTCTTATTCGGAACATTTGGCAATTTATTATTTACAAACTCAGTTGTTTTGTAAGATAAGGGGACTAGAGCCCATTGTTTAGTCAAATTAGAAAAAGAATTAGTGTCCCAACACCTTCCTTTGAGGGTGGAGCCAGAGGATTCCTAGGGGTTGAGCTATCATTTTAGGATTCCAAAATTAAAACAGTATTAACTTTGAATCTATGATAAGAGTCATGGGTTTTGTCTTTATGTTCCAAAAACCTAGTACAGCACCTAGTGCAAAATAAGAGATAAATTAATGTACCTTCAATTTTTTGGAATGGATAAATTATTCTTTCAAAATTACAATTTAACGACTGTAACTTGCCTTGCTATACTGAAAGGACAGTCTAGGGAAATTGTGAAGGACAAGAGAGGTTCCATCTTCCATGCCTTTGTTGTAATTCTACACATGAAAACTATTGCAAAAATTTTCAGGTACTATTTGTATGGGGGAAAAAAAGTCCTTTTTGTATGTGAGTATGTGGCTGGGGGTAACTGGGTAGGAAACCATTGGAAGTTATATTTTTATTATTTTTCCACTAAAGGATATTATGTGAACAAATGATAAAATGATTTGGGCAGTTCTTCCTCCCTCCCCCAAATAAATCTACCTCTAATCTTCTTCACAGGTTGACTTAGGCCTTGTTGTCTTATGGTATAAACAGTCACTTCTTTTGCAGACTACATCTTATGAATATGTCCTGGAAAGATGGATATTATCATTACAAGTTCATTTTATTGTCTGTCACCATTTATTTTGTTATCATGTCACTGTTATAGGCACTACAAAGAATAGCTTCAAAGAATTGCAAAAATATAGTTCTTGACATTAAAGAACTTAAATAATATACAAAGGTATAAAAAACAAATAACAGGGCTGGTGAGATGGCTCAGCGGCATATGCGCCTGCCTGGCAAGCGCAAGGGCCCGAGTTCAACTCCCAGAACCTACATACGAGAAAAGGGCCGGTGATATCATTCAGTGGCACAGGCGCCTGCTGGCACACGAGGTCCTGAGGTCGACCCCTGGTACCCACCAAAAAAAAAAAAAAAAAAACCAATAACATAAACAATGGAAACTACTGATCTCAAACTGATCTCAGAACCCTTTTACACTCTTACTATTATTAAGGTCCCCAAGAGCTTTTGTTAATGTGGGTTATATCATTGATATATAGTGTAGGAATTAAGACAGTGAATTTTAATGCTCAAGCACAAATTCCACTATTATGATGTCATTGCATGTCATGTAGCCTCTGGAGAGAATGAGAGTGAAAAGTCCAATAATGCCTTCATAGTTATGAAACTTATTTTGACTTCAAAGACTCTCTGAAAGGATCATTGAAACACTCATGTGTCCCCAGACCCACATTCTAGGAACGTCCAGTGAAATAATACATGCATATTCTCAATCAAACATAGCTTTGAAAGAGCTGTAAAAGAAAATGATGAATTTTCTGTAAAGTAAAAATAAAAAATCTTAGGAAGCAGAGCCAGAAATCCGAAGCACACAGAGAAGATGCCGTGTAGAGTCATGGTGGCACACTTGTGAATGTCCCAGTCACTCTACTGGTCATACTGCTGTGTGATACTGCTTTTTTGTGGCTTATGTATGAAATAATATAATTCCTGGAATTTATCCCAGGGAAATGAAATCTTATGTCCACTCAGAAACCTGTACATAAATGTTCACAGCAGCTTTATTTAAAATTTCTCAAAACTAAAAACAACCAAAATGTCTTTTAATAGGTGAACAGGTCAATTAAATTATGGTATATCCACCAAGGAATATTACATAGAACTAGCAAAGGAACAAACTATTGATACACACAATTTTGATAGATCTCTGAGCAGAAAAATCCAGTGTCAGAAGTTTACATATTGTACAATCAACTTGTATCATGTTCTCGAAACAATAAGATTAAAGACCTAGAAAAGAGATAAGCAGTTGCCAACATTTGAGGATCACGGCAAGGGAGGCAATGAGGAGACGAATGTGTCAACAAAGGAAGAGCCAGGGGGAGATTTTTGTGTTTTATGACTAGTTTTGCATCTTTATCAAGTGGTGATAACATGAGTCAACTGATGCTAAAATGGCATAGAGCTATCCATATACATTTTACTAAGGTCAACTGCTGTATTTTTATATAGTACCACGGCTATCCAAAATGTAACCATGGGGCCGGTGAGATGGCTCAGCGGCTTAAGCGCCTGCCCGGCAAGCGCAAGGGCCCGAGTTCGACTCCCGGATCCCACATACGAAAAAGGGGCTGGTGATATCGCTCAGCGGCACGGGCGCCTGCTGGCGTGCGAGGTCCTGAGGTCGACCCCCCGGTACCCACAAAAAAAAAAAAAAAAATGTAACCATCATACGAATCTGAGTAAAGATGTCTCTGTACTATTTCTTCAATGTCCTGTGTCTATAAGGAAGTAAGGCTCTTGGAATAATGCCTGATTCTAAGACTGGGGCAGAAAATACACAGGATGACTCTGGAACATCTTGTCGCACAAAAAACAGAGGTTCTTAAAATAAACAAGCTCATGACCTGAAATAGAATACGATTCTAACCACAAAGTTGCTTCGTGTTCGTGCAAAGAAGAAAACTACCTTATCTAAGCTGCTGTGTGTAAGGTAAATTAGCATTAGAAGAGAGTCAGATTAGTAAAACTAACTCAGAATTTAACAATAATGCAGGTGAAACATATTAGAATACATATGAAATCCTGTTTGCTTGAAGCCTTCTATGTCATGTCTTTTGTCACTTCATGCCCTGTAATGACAGACCATAGCTTCCAACCTTTTTTTCTATCTTCTCATCCAAGACTTTCTGAATTACTAAGATACGGGCCTCTGCAGTAGGTAAAATATTCATTGACTAATACTCAAGCTAAGCCTGATAAAGAGCCTTTCTTTTTTTTTTTTTTTTTTTGTGGGTACCAGGGGGTCGACCTCAGGACCTCGCGCGCCAACAGGCACCCTTGCCGCTGAGCGATATCACCGGCCCCTTTTTCGTATGTGGGATCCGGGAGTCGAACTCGGGCCCTCGCGCTTGCAAGGCAGGCGCTTATGCCGTTGAGCCATCTCACCGGCCCAAGAGCCTTTCTTAAAAGTTAATTTTTAGTTAAAGAAAGGGTAAAAACTGTTCTGTGATTTTAAGTACTATATAAGTAACTATTACATTGCAGGAAAACTAAACCATGTACTTTCCTAAATCTTCTTTATCAGATTAGATTGTAGATTTTGATCCTAGGACTTGTTTTACATTTATTTGTATCCACATTAACACTTAGCTCACTGCCTGAACTGGAGAGGAGGCTCGATGCATTGTTGTTAATCTAGGCTTTATAAAAGAGCCATTACTTTCAAAGAGCAAGTTCAAGGGAGTGACACCTTGTCATAGCAAAAAATGTATAATATATGTAACTAAAACATTAAAATGTTGGGACCGGTTTACATACCTATGTTCTAAACAATAGGATTTGTAATTGCCAGTTGGAATAATTGCAACATTTAATGAAGAGTTACTGTGGACTAGCCACTGTGGTAAGTGCTTTACAATGTGCAATATCATCTCATTTAATGCGCCCAACAATACCTTAGGTACCTATTATCATTAACTTCACTTTACAGATGAGGAAACAGACTTAAGGAAGCTAATTGTGAAATAATTAGTAATTAAGTTTTATTAGTTCATACTTTCCTGTTATCATAAAGCCTACAAATTTCTTTTAACTGTAACCTTTACTTTCCTAAGAACGTTATCAAAATTTTAAATGATTTTTTACTAAACACATGTTTTCTTAAATTACTACTACTCTTTCTTTTAAAATTAGTTAATATTTTTCTGCTAGAAACTAAATTAGCCAAGAACTGTAAGTTCAGTTGTTTTGTTAAACACAACACCACCATTTAATTCTTTAATATGTATTTATACCTTAAAATTTTTTTCTGCTTTTACAAAGGCATGATTAATTTGAAACAAATGAGCATGCTCTTTCTAATTTAGGTTAGAGAATTATATATCCTGAAATAGTTGCTTTATTATATTTTCAATATATTTATCAACAAAGTATTATTTATACCAAATATTATTTATATCAAAGCAATGATTCAGCCCATATCAAAGTAATGATATATTTGCACTCTGATAATTTGGATTATATTTGCCCTGACACTCTATTTTTTTGTCCAGATTTGTATTTTTGGAGATTTTGTACTGAGTGATGCATTACCGTGCCCTTGAGACTTCTCAGGAACGTTTACTGTATCAGTGACAAATTCTATGTGAATAGGGTCATAAGTTCCTGTATATAGCATAATATTGAAAAGCATAGGTACTGCCTGAAAAAAATCTCACACCCTCTAAAACTGTGCACTAAATATAACAAGGTGTATGGGGAAAACGGGATTAGGAGCCAAAAGCTCAAAAGGTTATATAGCCAGAGAACTAATGTGATCAGTAAGTCTTTAAGAAAATATTATGCGATTAAAAAGACTTGCTAAATTTTTAAATAAATTAAACAGTACTGCAGAATCTATAGGGTACTACATTAAGAAAAATTGAGAGGAGGTGGATGTGGTTCTAAGGCAGTGGTGGTGAACCTATGGCACAGTGCTGCAGCAAACTGTTATCATTGAGAGCTCTAACACGTTTGCCATCAGTAGTCTAAGGAAAGCCTGAGCTGCTAAATTATAGAAATGAGAAAAATCACACAAATATCTAAGAAATGATCTCAGTAAGCTCTCCCAAAGCTAAGGAGAGGAAATCTTGGAGTGAAAATGCAAACCTGGGCCCCTCCACAACCTGATACTTTCAACCCTGTCACTCACCTTGTGTTTACCTGCTATGACTTGGGAGCACAAAGCATTAATATGCTAGGAAATTTTATAAACCATGGGGACCCGGCCATTTGACTGGCACCCATCCCATGTAGCTCAATTTGCTAATTCTCATTTCAGAACATTGTAACCAAACAAACTGAACCTAAAGAAATTATGTTTGTTTCCCTACCCCTTCTAAATAAGTGAGAAAATGGGCCGGTGAGATGGCTCAGCGGCATATGCGCCTGCCTGGCAAGCACAAGGGCCCGAGTTCGACTCCCAGATCCCACATATGAAAAAAGGGCCGGTGATATCACTCAGCGGCACGGGCACCTGCTGGCACGCGAGGTCCTGAGGTTGACCCCTGGTACCCACAAAAAAAAAAAGTAAGAAAAAAAAAATCCAGTAAAGGGATTAGTATTAAATTTTAATCATTTTCAGCCGGTTGTGCTGATGCATGCCTGTAATACCAGCACTTGGGAAGCTGAGGCAGGAGGATAGCCACAAGTTTGAGGCCAGCCTGGGCTCCATAGTGAGTCCAGACTGGCCTGAACTACATAGCAAGACCCTGTCTCAAAAATAAGCAAACAAATGAATAAATAAATTTTAATTTTATAAATATCTACTCAAAGATAAAAACTTTATTCTATGAAGACTTACTAGTTCATTGCAGTCACAACATACATTTTGCAATTAGGTTTGGGAGAATAAGATAACCATTAAATTTTCTTATCTTCTCCTTGGAGGTTCTTGTGTGTTCGGTTTGGGTCTTCTATAAGAATATTTGAAAAATATTTAGACACACATATGTACCCCATTTTAACCCATAATTTGTGTCTTATCCAAGTAACTTTCAAACCCTAAGGTGGATTTGAAACAAAAAGCTTCAACATTTCAGTGGTCCTGTTATGCAAAAGCTAACAATTTTTATTCTACTTAAATTAGAACTTTACCTGAAACAAAAGTAAAATTGTTATAGAGTTATTTTTAAAATTTTAATGTGTTTTCACACCTATGATTTTATTGGAAGTGACAGCTCTCTAGAGAGCCTGAAATACAAACCAGATCTACTATAATTCCCGTAATAATTAGTCCTTTGATCCTCAGTATGAAAATTATTTTCTCAAGGCAAATTATTTTTATGGCAACATTTTATTTAAAAGCATTCCCGTCTCAGCTAAATTTTCTCATCTTCCAGTAGGAGTCCATATGTTCCCTTCCTGAAGTTGTTTCTAGGTTCCTTGACCTTTGAAAGGCGTTTGTTTTTTAATCCACAGACAGATATATTTCTTTTCCAGACTTTAATCTCTTCTTCTCCGGAAACTCACTTCTCTGCTTCATTAAGCCTCCCTGTAATATCCAGAATTAAATCGCATACCTCATTTATTGTTGTGGTTGTGCACTGTTTTTTTTTTGTTTGTTTGTTTGTTTGGTTTTTTCTAAACACAACATTGGAAGTGACTTTGAAAGGACCGACCTGAAGTTTTCGCCATTTCATTCTTTTTTCTTTTTTTTTTACTTCTAGATAATTGTGAAATAAACAGTTGCTTAAAATTAAAAAGGAGAACATTGTTCAAAGTGTTGGGGTAGGAAGAAGGCAGGGTGATGGAGCTGTCTCCTGCATCAAAGAGGCTGGTCGTGTGAAAAAGGAAGATGTTTTTATGTCTAGTTTTCCAGAGAGAACCAGGACCAGATGCAATCACTTCTACAGAATCAGTCAGGCTGTTGTAGAAGCAGTAAGCTATTCCCTCCCCGAAGTATTTTACTTAGGGGCTTCTTAAAAGGGACAAAATATGTTACCTAATTAATTTTCAAATTTGTATCCATATCAAACCTTTGGAGGCCCTTTAGCTGAAGGGCAATTATAGCAAAGCAGAACTGTGTAGTGGCTTTTTTAATTAAAGGAAGTTAAGGACAGTGCTGAAGGGGCAGCACAGTGGTAGAACATGTACTCAGCATGCTTGAGGTTCTGGGTTCAATCCCCAACTCCAGAGAGAAAGAAAGGAAGGAAGAAAGAGAAAGAAAAAGAAAAAGAAAGAAAAAGAAAGGAAGAAAGGGAAAGGAAGGAAGAGAGAGATTGAGACAAAGGGTAAAAGGCAGAAAGGCAGAAAGAAAGGGAGAGAATAAATAAAATGAGGATAAATGATCTCGGTTGAAGTCTTCACTCTACTGCATGCAAAGTTGTATGAGTTGGGTGAGGTTTATAACCTTGCTTTGCCTCAGTATCCTCATCAGCAAAAAGAGATTTAAAGTAGTGCATGAGGCTTTTGTAGTATTAAATTAGCTAAAGTGTATAAAAGTCTACCTGACAAATTGTACAAGTTGTGTGTTAGCTACACAAACATTAGGCTCTTTTGCATGAATTGTCTTCTATGCTTTTAAAATTATTTTGGAATATAGAATAAAATGTTGGGTAGGCTATAGCTGCTTCCTTCAGTTGCCCATATGGATGGAATATATTCTCATGAAAATGTATAGATGTTTAAGAACAGGAACCTTTGGCTTGTTCCCCGATGATTCCTAATTATTCGGATCACTCAGCTTGTAGTAGATGGTCAATAAACATGTCTGGAATAAGTAATGAAAAGATCCCATTGCCTCACATTTTGAAGACCAAATAGATGTATTTAGAAAGATTCTCTCATGATAATTCCATGTAATCAAAAATGAAGGCCTTGTTTGGCATAACCAGGACATTCAAAAACACTCTCAACAGAAGAAAATGTGCCTAATTTCTCCTTGCTTGGCTTCTTCAAAAATCTACAGTGGAAATGATCTCTCATCAAAACATCTGTGACCCTTCTTCATTTGTGGTATTTTAGACATTAGGGTGAGTCTTCTGGTAGAGTGGGCAAACAGTATGAGATACAAACCAAGTGCAGAGATGGCTCACAGTAAATTTACAATCTGATCTCTCAAGATTAGTATCTGAATCCTATAAACCATGTGACACAATCAAGTCATCAAGGAGGAAACCTTTTTTAAATGTTTGTATTTTATTAGTACATGTTTAGAGTGTATAATGATTACATTCCTCGTGGGAAGTTGGTACATGTACATGATACATCTTTATTCTTTTTTCGCCCCTTCCTTCCTCCCTTGATCACGTCCCTTGATCCCCTCCCCATTTAATTGTACTGATGGCTTAGTAGATCTTGGCACGAGTCTAAGATGTGTGGTTTTCTACTGAGAATCCATGATTGAAATCTGTTCAAACTGTATTATTTACTGCTCTCCAACTCTTCCCCTTCCTTGATGGATATGACACTCAACTATCTCTCAGGGAAAAGGATTTATTCACTTCCAAATAAAAATTAATTAGTTCAACATGCAAAGACCCAGTATATAAACTGTTTGGACTTTCTCAACTGAAGCTTTCAAAATCCACATATAAAACCACAAAATTAGCATTATATGGCATGTGAATGACCTTGTTAATATTGTTAACACTCAGATATTTGTCCTAAACAAGGGTTAAGATGGGAAATGGAGGTCTTAGAAAATATCAGGAAGCTACTTAAAAATATTTGAAATGCTTGAGCTAAATTCTGAGCTTCTGTAGCAACACATCATTTCTCAGGCACTGTAGAATAATTGGTGAACGGGCTGTGGAATAATTTTTAAAAACTCTTTCATTTACTCTGACTTACACCAAATATTGACATGCTTTAGGTTTCAGTCTGCTCTGTAAAATGAAGGTGTTAATCTCATCTTGTAGAATTATTGTGGCAGTTCAGATAATGTAAGAATACTGCCACATAAAAAGTTTGAAAAGCATGTTGTTTTAATAAAACTAACTATTCATGATATCCATCAATTCACTAAAAATCTATTTACCAAGGACCACACAAGTGACAGGCTGATGATGCACATGAATCGACAATTGCCGTGTGTTCAAACTGTATTACTACTGCACAGTGCTCCACTCTGATGAGACTGAGAGAAGTTCCTCTGACTCGAGAAGAAAACAAACATGTAAATAAGTGGTGCAGTCCTCTATGCCTGCTTGTACAATCAAGTCTACAATACGTTCAGTGAAAGCATAAAACCTCAATTCTACTGGAGGAGGTAAGGCAGTATCACAGAAAACCTAACTGTAGTCAGTGTCCCAGCAAGAGAGATGTAAATGACAAGCATTCACTGGGAGGACGATTTACAGAGATGAGGGGAGGGTTCAGGCAACTGACAGGGAGAGTGAGGTCCACAGGGACAAAAAGGAATAGGAAGAAGTTAACACTCTCGGGCCAGAAGGGAGGGGAAGACTTCCTTCCAGCAGCATGGGAGAGCTGTAACGACGGTGTAAGAGCAAAGTTATAGCATAGTAAACTTATAGATGTTTCATAGCAGAAATTGGAAATCAATTAGTAGCCTCTGCCTAAGCTCATGCTGCCTGTCAAGTAGTTAGTAGCCTTGACTGTCTGCGTGCAGCTGTTTCTACCAGATAATGCACTAGGTCAACCTGACTGCGTCCAGCTGTAATGTCTGCAGAAGGACATATTCGTAGTTTTCCAGCTTGCTTCAAGGACTTTGG
Organism: Erethizon dorsatum; assembly: GCA_028451465.1. NCBI lineage: Eukaryota > Metazoa > Chordata > Mammalia > Rodentia > Erethizontidae > Erethizon > Erethizon dorsatum. Next base: position 14,806,639 of record CM051838.1, read on the forward strand.
GCCCAGAACAGACTGGCCCAGTTGAGGACACATTTAACTCTACCTGCTCTGCTCAAACCTCCTCCCCTCCTTCCCAGAATGTCATAAACAATTCCTCGTAAGTAGGCCTGCTTAAAATAAGCCTGCCTGACTACCTATGACTTAATTCACATAACCAATCATGTAATAACCTGCAATCAGCTTGTACTTTCTGCTTACAGAAATGTATTTAAACTGAACTCTAAACTGACTCCGGGCTGATGATTTGGAACTGAGGTTCCCATCAGCCCGCCAGCGTTAATAAACAAGTTGCCTCCCAAACTCCTCGGTACAGAGCATTTTCCTTTCGGTCCTGGTTGGATTTTTCCACAACAATGGGAGCTGAGGTGTTGCTTGGAGGAGGAAAGGCACTGCCACACCACAGTACAACAGAAATAAAATCATGGAGATGTGGGGGGAAGAAACGCCCAGACCTCGCTCTCCTCTTGCTCTCCAGTCTCCTGCTGGTGCCTCCCGTCAGCCAGCCTCAACTGTAAGCCAGAGCTCAGGCAGTGTGGTAATGAAGGATCCTCCACCATCAGCCCTGGGGCACAAAGGAGGTGGGAAGGTGAAGAGTGGAGCTATAGTTGCAAATGGAGACTGAGCAGCTCATGCACACTTGATGGGGACCTAGAAATATGAGGAGGTGTGGCTCAGTCAGATGGTAGAGGGTTTTGTTTTGTTTTTCTATACTGGGGATTGAACCCTGGACCTTTGCACTGGGTTACATCCCCATCCTTTTTTTAATTTTTATTTTGAGATAGGGCCTTGCTAAGTTACTGAGTTGCCCAAGATGGGCTCAAACTCGAGGGCCTCCTGACTCAGCCTCCCAGAGTGCTGAGATTATGGATAAGTGCCACCATGCCCAGCTGCTGGTAGAGGGCACTTTAGGGAACCAACACAACAAAACTAAAAGCATGGAGGTGTGTTGAACAGGAGAAAAAACCTGGCACCTTAGTGGAATTGCAGCCTGGCCAAAGATACAAACCCAAAGATGAAGTAGAACTCAAATCACAGAGGCCTTAGGAAATCATGTCCAGACATTTGAACCAGAACCTATAAAATTAATAACAGCCTGTGCCCTCTAATGGCCAAAAGAATCTACTGTAAATCAAGTTCAAGTCCCTGGTGAACACACACACACACGTGTGTATACACATGAGAGCAGGTGCATGTTTGGTTGAGTCAAGATCATATTGAGAAAATAGTTTCTGTGTTTCCTGCTGAAGATTCTTCTGAACCATAGCTGCTAATACAAATCACATATGTTGTGGAGGACACTGTACCATTCCTAATTATTTTAGGGTAATGTATTTAGTTACACAGTAAATTAACGCTAATTGAAGTTGGAAGAGGTTCAGGAAGCAATTAAATATTACTTGGAATAGAATGGTAGAGCAGGATATGTTGTTTTCTCAATAAAGAATTGGTGTTCAATAATTGCACTGAGCTAAACTGATATTTTCCTCCAAATTCCAGCAAGTAATTCAGTCTTCTTCACATTTCCTAAATACGCGGAAACAAGAAAAGATGTGAAGGCAAGTCTATTTTCTTTTTGAGAGAATTACGCATGGTTAGGAACGTAGACTAAAAGCCAAAAAGATCTTTTGATAAAGCCTACAAACTCCAAATCACATACAATTAATCATTTCTTTTGCTTCTTTATTAATCTTGTCCATGGAAAACTGAAATATAATTATTAAAAACAGCTCTTATATACAGTACTGTATCCATTTTTGGTCCCATTTTTTGTATAAAAAGAAAGAAAAAGAAAACACAAATTTTCTTTGCACACACATAATCATTTGCAGTGGATATTTTTGAAATTTCTGTGTAGAGTCAGGACACAGTTTGGGGTAACAGGTCAGCATGATCCTTACTATTCAGTTATAAGAACTGAAAGTGAAACCAATTTGTGGATTTTTCTTTATGTATGTGATGTTTTATAATTTAAAAGATTACCAGATTAAACCATCTAACTTTATTTTGGCCTAGGTCAATTATTGTTTCTCTCCATTTTTAAGGTGTTTTTTTTTTTTTTTTTTTTCAGAAAACTAGCTTAACTCATAGAAAAGATGCAATGATAAGCAAAATTCTATTTGTTTACCTTAAGTACACTCCAGATTTAGATAAAACTAATTTTTAATTGATTTACTGCCTATTGAAGTAAGTACATAGTTTTAAAAAGCAACTTGGTAATTTATTTACTTAGAGATTTCTCCATGGTTTGCCTGGAATTGAAGGAGTAATTACGTTACTACAGGTCTCTAGTGTATAATGAGAATTTGGAAACTCGGAAGATTTGTTTCTTCTCATGAGGAGATTTTCTGCAGGAAAAAGAAGTAAGAATTAAAACTCAGAGGAAATGAATGCATCTGAGGGGAGAGAGGAGGAGGATTTAGGAAAAGACCAGCTGCTCTGAAGGTCAAGAAAGATGCAGACTATAGACATTCAAGAACTCCTAGCTTAGTTTTAAAAAAATAAGGTATTCCATTCAACAGCTACAAGATACTTATTATATTTTAGAGAAAAGGGATGTTTCCTTTCCTTAAAGACTCCTGTGTCTTTTGAGAAAATGCACATAAGCAATCTTAAAGTGATGTGACATTTTTAAATAAAATTTGTCCATAATCCTGCGGGAATAGAGCAAAGTTGCTGGGAGTTCTGAAAGCAGCTTTGCAAAAGGGAAAATGATGCTCTGGCTAAGTCTTTTTTTTGTGTGGGTACCGGGGGTCAACCTCAGTACCTCACGCGCCAGTAGACGCCTGTGCCACTGAGCGATATCACCTGCCCTTTTTTCGTGTATGGGATCCAGGAGTCGAACTCGGGTCCTCGTGCTTGCCACACAGGTGCTTACGCCACTGAGCCATCTCACCGGCCCCTTGGGCTAAGTCTTGAAAGAAGAAATAAATGCCAAGCAGAGGAAGAAGAGATGGGCCACTTGTAGTCAAAGAGGAAACACACAAAAGGCCCAGCCGGGAAGCAAGGAACGAATCTCCCACCCCGGAACTGCGTAGTTCAGTGTGGCTGGAAGACAGGACCTGGAAGAAGTGATGTCAGGTGAACCAGAGAGTGGTCCTTCTATAGAAAGTTTGTCAAAGAATTGATGCTACTCTACAGATGTCAGAGAGCCATTAGGAAAGGTAGGAAGAGATAGGGTTTGCTACAACTTGTCTTCCAGAAATACCACCTGATTTAATATTTAGGCTGAATTTAATCAAGGAGGGTAGGCCAGCAAGGATCATAGTAAATGATGCCTAGCAGTCACAAAAAACAATCAAATTGAAGTGGTCACTGTTAGGATGATTGTTAGTAAGGAATGACTCAAAGTTTTTAGACTTGAGGACACCTGGCTCAGAATTATATATATGAAAAAAGGAAGAGAGTGCATAAATAAGAATTGCAACAGGAAACAGAAGGCACTACTAATTAGGATAATGAAAGGCAGGTTTAGCAAAAGGACACGAACAAAGCCCTGGGCACCAAGTAGGCAACTGTAAGGAATAGCTCAGTACCCAGCAGTTAGTGACAGCATGATTGCTACCACCCTAGGTCTGAAGAGGAAAAGCAGTTACCAGAAATGCAAAGGAGAGCACTGTGGGAGAGACCACCCTGTGAGCAGCTGTGACCTTGAGCACAGGTCACAACCAAACTAAGGCAAATCCACAAAGAGAAAGCTGAGAAAAACTCATCTCGCTTTCCTTCCTCTCTCTGAATTCTGCTTTGGGTTCTTGTTGACCGAACCCGATCAAAAATCAAAAGACAAGAGGAATTTTTGGTATGTGGCTCCTACAAACTGTCTCCTAAGCAAAAAGTGGGCTGTGAAGGTGTGGAAGTGCATCAGGAGGAATGAATGGAGGACATCAGCACAGTTCTCCTGTGCAGTATCCCCTCTTCTCTGTCATGCATTTGAAACATGTACAGTATGTCCCTAAGCCATAATGCACGTGAAGTCCTGTCAGCTACTAAATCATAGCAGAGCACAATCTGAATCTAAAATATTAGACACCAGCAATGTTTTTCAAATAAGGGAGCAGAGACAAAGGGGAGGAAAACAATTTCATAGCCTAAGTGGTGTGTGTGTGTGTGTGTGTGTGTGTGTGTGTGTGTGTGTGTGTGTGTGTGTGTTGTAGTAATAGGAGAAGGAAGAGCAGGAGGAGGAGGAGGCTGGTAATTATCACTGCCTCCCCCCACTAGCCACTCCCATGTCCCCATTATTTTCCACCAGTTCCTCAGCTAGATAGGTTCTTTGCTCAGTAGGGTGATCCAAATCTTTATTTCTGTAGCATGAGCTTTGTTATGCTGTCTCAGTTTTCTATTGATGAGACTGCTGGACAAAGGATTATTAAACCAGAAGGAGCATACACCTCCCCCTCCCAAATTAAGTCCTCTGTGTTCCATACATGGTCCCTCTCATTCCATGGTATAGCAGGGAGCAACCCAACTCCCCCAGTAATCAATTATCCAGGCAGTGCACTAACTGGGGAGTTTTGCTCCAGTCAAAATCCTGCGTGGTCTTTCAGGCCAACTGGAGGAAACTACAAAAGCTTTCTCTGTCAGGTGTGGGACTGGGGATAGAGGTGGGATGTCTTCTCACCATACCAGACTTGGTGCCCAGACAAAAGTGGGACTCCACCCCAGTACATCCCTCGGGAAGCCCAAATGGCAGCAAGTTATTGGACACCTCTGCACTGGGAACACTGACAGGGGTTTTCCAGGGTGGGTTTGACTTTGCTGCCCCTGATGTTTTGACCAGCACTCCTGTCTGACAGATCTACAGTAACAGACTTTCTAACAGCATCCCTATTTCACATTACTTTGCATCAAGGGACAGTTTTTAGCAAGGGAGGCAGGTCAGTGAGCACAAGACCATGAACTCTCTTGGTCTGGTCACATACAGAATTATCTAGAGTCTGACAGCCCAACAGAGCATTCGAGTGCCCTCTTAAAAGTGGAGCCAAGACCCCAGCTTAGAGATGACATGCTCTGAAGATGAGGTGATGTTCTTCAGGGTGCAGTATGCACCTTAAACCAATATTATTATATTATACCATGTCCCCAGTAAGCTGTAAAGGGTTGGAGAGTCAGGGAATGAAACCAGAAGTGGCCTCCTAATAACCAGCCCATCTGGAAAATGTGTGCTTCTCATCTCTGCAGTGTTAGGATCTGTGAGTCTAGTCTAGAAGCTCTGGTTCTTAAAGAGAGTGTGATTTCACCAGGATATATGTTAAGCATCTCAAAATTTAAAGATGGCATCTGGTAACATTAGGATCTTTGTGTCCACAGACCAGTAGGCACAAAAAGAGTTTTTATACTGTGAGGGACAAAGTTATTACTATATAATTTTGGCAGGAAAGAGTATATTTGTCACTCCAGTGATCTACTGTAGTATCTCTTGTTATTCCTTTGTCTATTTTTAACTATTAACAGGCAAGTGTGGTGACTACAATCTGATAAAAGTCAGCACAACTCCGCAAGTGGTAATGATCAAATTAACTGATGGCGGACCGAGTCGTAAGCTTGCCCAAGATTCCTGCAACTGTAGCCTATCAAGCATGCACTAAGGTGTCTGGAGAAGAGACTGACAAGGACAGAATGGTTTCTCTTGGTTACTGAGAGTCTCTTCCACTATGAATGACCTCTGATGGGCATGACATGAGATACAGGTATTTTCATGCCCTTTCTATTTTCCAGGAAGTCATTCATATGTTCCTTCCTTCTTCCATATTGTGATTTATAGACCAATAGTGTCTTTTCCAAGGTCCTGACTGTAAAAGTCTATTATTGATGTCTCTTGAGCAAATATAGGTCTATTTCTCCTCCTACAGAACAGACAACCACATGTACTGCTCAAAGTTGAGCACACTGATGGTGGATCGTGGCACAGGAGCCTTCTCTGTCTTCCTGGTGCCACGTACCAGGCAGATCTATCCCTCCACTAAGCCTGCATCTTTTTCTCTTCTGTTCATTCACCATAAAGAGGGTTGGAGGAGAAAAGGCAAAGCCGTAGGAGCAGGTTCCATGGGAGCCTGCCACTGGCTCTGCTCAGGCAATGTGCTGCCCCATCTGGACCTGCTTGGGTCGCTTCACATACACCAGAGATTGGCAAGTCGCCGCCTGTGGGCCAAACCCAGTCGGCCACTTCTTTTGTAGCTTGCAATCCTTACAAGCTAAGAATTTTTTTTTCATTTTTAAATGGTTAGGAAAAAATATCAAAATGATATTTCATGGCACAAAATTATCTGAATTCAAATTTCTGTGTCAATAAGTAAAGTTTTATTGAAACACAGCCACGTTCACTCACTTATGTATTGCTTATGGCCACTTTTGCACTATAGCAGGAGAACTAAATAGTTGTGACAGAAGCAATATGGCCCACAAAGCTTAAACTATTTACTCTCTGCTCTTTATAGGTAAAATTTTGCTGACCCCTGATATATACTACCTCTATCTTATAATGTAATGCACATTGCACATCCAATTTTATGGTTCAGTGGATCAGAAAACACAAGTTTGGCAATTTGGATATCCTATGGTCAAGATTCAATCTGTTCCACGACCAGCAACCAGTCAAGAGCTTCTTTTCTAATGAACAGTGACTGGTAGAATAGAACATAGCCTTACCCCAAAACTCTAAGGTGTCTGCATTGTGATTCTTCTATTCAAGTTTTCCAGATGCTCTGTACAGTATTTCTATCTGCCACAGTCAGAGCAAACCATTGGTTTTGTCTGGTCAGAGGGCCTATGTGACAAGATTGGCTAAACTGCAGCCTAAAGTATCTCACATCTCTTTCTAATTTTGGGTCCCACCAAAAGCTGTCAAGTATGGAGTTACCTAGTCCATGAGCTGGTACAGAATGCCTGCTTCTGATATGTGCTGCCTCAACAAGCCAAAGAAGACCACAAAACATTAGGAGTGGGACAAGCTGCAGCAGCTTCTCTCACACATTAGAATGGACGACCCAATATGTCTCTATATATGGGTCCCCTATAAACCACATTGATACTCTAGGCTCTTCTAGAATATTTTGTTCTCACCCTCTGGCAAGTATATACTGTACCCTTTCCAAAGGTGTTGATCCCTAATACACATTCTGAACACTAAACCTCTTATCAAAATGTGCTTCCACAAACTCAATTTGTGACCTCCCTGGAGCAATATTATAACATCATACTGTTGCCCCTCTTACATAAATGCAAGCTGGTTTTTTCTTTTTCTTACTGATGGTAATAGAAAAGAAGGTATTTTCATACCGGGTGCCAGGAGCTCTGTATTTGCTCCAGTAAAGATACATGCCTGGAACCAGAACTATGCTAGATATCAATACGTGTATTAGACAAGGCTCCAAAAAGCAGAAACATGAAATACAGAAATATAACACACACAGACACACACACACACACACACACACACACACATACACACACAATGAATGCTACTTCTAGCTTCTTAGAACCCATTAAGTCCAAACTTTTGGGTAAATGAATTCATCTCTTGGTCTCACACTTCTTTGTATTTCCCAAGCTTCTGCTGATTAGGAAGTTCTTGAGACTTTTCGTGTATTCTCCTGGAACAGGTATCTACCTCCTCTCTACATTGTTGAGATCTAGCTCTTACTGCAAGCTTAGAAGGAATGAGGGAATGCTGAGAAGAACTGGCATTAATTTGAGACTTTCGGGGAAATCTTAAGAATCAAAGTTCTCAGACTCAGTCAGGATGTAAACATGTCCATGTTCTTTGTTATGGAGTCTCATTTCTTAAGTAGCACCCTTATTTCAACTGTACCCAAGGTTTGGTTCTCAATCACTTTTTCCTTGCATGATTGAGGACATAGAGATTGCTTTAAAGATGCCATGGTGAATTTCTGGATCTTTATGTACATTATTGCTTGAATTTTCAAAGCTTTTAAATTTTCCTTTTCCTTACAAAGGGTCTGTAAGGCCAAAAGAAGTCAAGTGACTCCACAACCTTCAAAATAACAATTGTTGGGGCTGGTGAGATAGCTCAGCGGCATAAGCACCTGCCTGGCAAGCGCGAGGTCCTGAGTTCGACTCCCGGTACCCACATTAAAAAAAAATTGTTGCTATAGCAACTACATACCCTTACTCTCCCACAGCCCTGTTTTTCTACTGTTCTCTATCATTTGGTAGTACCTGTGATGATTTGAATATCATAATGGCACCACTCACTGATTACTCATATCCCATATCTCCCTGGAGAAGTATTTATTCTTATATTCCTCAAACATACGAGATACCAATCCCAGAATCTTATTTTGAGGGCTTTATAGAGAACCAACTGAAGTTATCAGTCAAGGTTCAAGATGGAAACAGTTGGTACAAAAATATCAGGAAAACTGTAGGAGAATTTAATAAAGGAGCCATTCAAAATGATGTTCATGTGATTAAAAAAAAAAAAAAAAACTACAGGGGATAGTAACCACAGAACAGATACAACCTCTGGGCCCAGAGAGAAGAGAGGATGGAGTAGTTCCTGGCACCCAGAAAGATTATGTAGAGGTGTAGTGACCTTTCATAAATATAGCCAGCCCAAGAGGACTCTGCTGCAAGGAAGCTGGGGAGACACAGCCTCTCTTCCCTCCTTTTGATTTCCCATAGGCACTTCCCATTGGCTCAACCAACAGGGACAAGAGCCCATTGATGTAATAATTAACACCACTTAAGAAATAATTAAGGCCTCCAAAGGCAGAGAACAGCATAAAGAAAAATGGCAAGTGCATTCAGAGAGATAAATGGAAGCTACCTAGCACATAGATCAAATACAAGTCTGCAAAATGAATGATAGGACCCCAACCTTTCCTCGGGATATGATAACATTCTTTGTAAAACTGAGTATCTCCAGAGAAAATATCAGTAAATGATGACTCTGGAAATCTCCCAGGAGAAAGTCAGCTTACTGCCCAATTTTCCTAGTGTAAAACCACATACAGAAAAGTCTTGTCCACGTAGAGACAATGTCAACTCAATGTTTTAGTCACATCAGTTTTTTAGTGCCTTCATCCTTAGCATGAAAGTACAATAATAAAAGCTTACAATGTGAAAGACAGATCAAGCAATTGCACAGATGAAAAAGAAGGTAAGGGATTTAGAAACAAAATGAAGCAATACTTTCCAGGGAATTAGGAATAAAAATTATAGCCATGAAATAATAAATACGTATAAAAAAAGATTTAATGGGGTTCAAAACTTAGGGTCAAATTTTAATATTCAGTGGAAGGATTCTCAGATAACAGCAAAAAACATCCCACAAAGTAGAACAAACATAGATGCAGAAAATATCAGAAAAAATTTTAAACAATCTAGAGTACAATATGTCAGATGGTTTCTAAAGAAAAAAATGGTAGATGAAATTTAAAGAAATAAAGCGAGACAATTTCTAAGCACTGAAAATCTTGAATCTCTAACTGCAAGGAACCCCATTTTTAGTACAATGATTATAGGGGAGAAATCACCATCAAGGCAAATTACCACAAAATTCCAAAACCTTGGTAATAATGAGAAAATGCTGCAACATAAAAATTAAGGTTTTCTGAGAACAGAGCAGTACTAGACTTCTCAGTTGCAAGACAGAAAAATAGAAGACATTTGGACATTGTCTTCAAAACCAACTGGGAGGATTTAACAAACATTTGCAGACATGAAAATCCAATTCATTTCACATGCACCCTTCCTTGAGAAGGAATGAATATAAGAAATGCTTTTAAAAATAGAGAAGGAACTAGAGATAAAATATGGGTGAAAGGCAAGGGAATCCAACATTTGAAACCAGTAGAGTCCCAGAACAATAGTTACATAGCACATACAGAGAATAACCAGTCTCTATTGGAGCTGGAGAATAAAGTTCTCTAGAAGGAATGGCTACTGGAAGAATAAATGGAACTGATAGATCATCTGCTGCCTTTGAATATTTGGACACTTATGCTAAAAACTATTTTATAAATATGCTGAATGTGGGAAAAATATACATCCAAAATAAGCAAAACAAAAAGGAATCAATAATTAATTCATGAGAAAACAAAAAATCTTGTCATATACGGAAATGTAGCCATCATACTGCATTTAGCTCAGCTGCGTATTGACATAGTAAAATAATGTCAATTATTTGACTTAAGAATCTGGGAAGGATGTGGGGGATGGAATGAGGGTATAACTAAATCCTTGATTAACATAATAGGAAGTCTATTGGTAATATCTAAAATCAATCAAGCAAACAAACAACGGTAGTATATTATTCGTACCTTCTGAAACTCCATCTGTCAACCCGAACCAGCCCTAGACTTGATTTCTTGCATCATCCTAGTGCTGGTCTTGCCCAGTTCTATCAAGTGAGACGTAAGTGGCAGGAGGATTGCGATGTGTTGATGAACATTTAAAAATGGGTTCTCCAGTGGAATAAAAGCCTTAAGTTGCCTTTTTCCCTGCTGCAAGTATTCTCACCATGGCTAATTTCAAATTTCCAACATAATCTCCCTGAACATAGAGCTGGGAAGAGATGCATGTGATAGACTCTCACAGGCTGCCACGAGCCAGCTCCAGCACTCTACCCCATGGTGGTAGCATCGATCCTTCCTCAAACCTGACAACTGCAATATTAACTCCAAAATTATCTCAAGCTAATACCTTCATCTCTTTCCCCAAATCCTACAATGAAAAACGATGAAGAAATCATAATGCTACTATCGTAGTGTGCCATTTTGTTACCAAACCGTATGATGATCATATTGCCCTAAAATATGTTTAGACAGATAGGACCATAGACGCTCTCATGCCAGGGATCCATTTCTCTGATAATTCTGAGTGAAATGTAGTAAGGCTAACAAGGTTTTGGAGAAATCCAACCAAATAGCATCAGAAATTGTGGCCTAAAATTGGAGGGATGGCTATTACTTTTTTTTTGTGATATATATGTATAAAATTTATGACAAGATTACTAAAAGAACAAATATATATAGAGAGATAACATATAGAAATAATATATAGATATAGATAGATAGATATTTGTTCTTTTAGTAATCTTGTCATAAATTTTAGTCTCACCCATATAGTAAAATAACAGGCACCACTTAAAAAGACAAATTGAAAGCTCGTAGTAATTTAGTAAGTAAAACATAGTAGGATGCAGAATAGCATGCTCCTGAATGATCTCATTTTTGTAAAATATGTACACATGGAAAGACATGGCAGCTTTTGCAGTATTAAGAATCAGAATCCCAGGCTTCAATAAGGATATTCTCTTCATGATAAGCACATTTAACATCATTGTGACTTGTAATTTTTCAACAGAGTGACCCCTTTGAAATGCATGGGAAAGAAAGGACTTTTTTGAAGAATAGATTAAGTAAAAAGAAGAAGAACATGACTATTGTCCTAATATTGACTACTTCTTTCAGGAAGCACATAATGACCTCTCTCTCTCTCTCTCTCTCTCTCTCTCTCTCTCTTGATGATGCTATCAGTAATCTGTAACCATCACTTAGATTTATTAATACATTAGGGTTGTGTAATAGTGTTATTATAAGTCCTTATTCATGGACTAATTGGAACACAGCACTTGTATTAGGGGATATTTTGCCTCATCAACTATTCGGTTACTTTAAGATATGGGGTATTTTTAATAGGCAAGATAATGTTTGAAATTTTCTCTTTGCTTACCAATTTAAAAATATTATACTGGCTTTCTAGTACCTTCCAATGTTGACCAATTTATTTGTTCACAAATTTATTTAATGAATTTCAATCCAATTAAAATATTGAAGCTCACACTGGCTAATGATAGCCTAACAGGTTGACTCCTGACTCATCCACATTAGTCTTGGATTGTTCCTTTGTTTTCTGACATGAGGTATATTCCAGGCTTATGTTATAGAATTCTTGTCCCAGATCTGTACTCAGTCATTATTTCAGGAGACAGGGTCTCTTCTCATGGAGAACGGAGTTCTGAGACACAGTCCGAGCGCTGAGCTTGTGGCTTGCTACTGCAATCATTATAGTTTTGCAGCCATTTAGAAGGATGAAGTTAGAAAATACATATTTTTAAAGGTCCTATGGTTATTTCATATCAAAATCAAGACTATAAGGTGTTTATTTAACCACTTGCTTATTAATTGTTTCCTTTCTCCCATGCCAAAAATCCAAGTAATTAACATAAGCCAGCGTCATTAATTGGTTTATCTCATGATATATAACAACAGAATAGGAACAGCATTAGCAATATCATAATTAAAGAATCCCTTAAAGATTTAGAGAAATAACTTCTGAGATGCTGTATATCCCAACTGAGCAGATGAAGGGAAGAAAAGGAAGGGAAATGGACAGACCGGATGTGCCATAATTTCTATCATTGGTGAGTTCTATGATAAACAGATTACATGTTCATCAGATATTTTATGGCTCAAAATCCAACATGTTTTTTCTATAGGAAAATGCAAGTTCTAAATAAGCAATTTACAAATATTTTTAAGAGTAAATCTAATTAATTAATTAAGGCTTAGTATAATTTTTCTTTTGATAGATATTATTGATAAATCAGCTATAAATTGTTAACTTAAAAATATTATTAGCATTTGACAGGCACTGTGGCACATGCCTGTAAGTCCAGCTATTCTGGAGGCTAAGGCAGGAAGATCACAAGTTCAAGGCCAGCTATGGCAGGTTAGGAAGATCATGTCCAAAAATTAAAAAAATAAGAAAGGGGTGAAGATGTAGCTCAGTGGTAGAAGACTTGCCTAGCTTGTGCAAGGGCCTGGGTTCAATCCCCGGCTCCGAAAAATAATCAATATCGGTATGTTTTTTTAGTGTTCTTAATTACAATTCTATGTGGTAAAGTTACACTACTGGGGGAATAAGCAATACCAGTTTTCTAGTTGTAGGAGAGGAATCAGTTGACTCTGATGCAGGGAAAGAAATGAGGTAGCCCTGTAAAATTTTCACCAACCTTCACTGGTAACTATGATGCCAACATGTACGATCATCAGGCGAAAAGTCAAAGATACTGCGCAACAGCCCCTGATAAACAGGGCACCCACAGAAGAAAGGGCTCCTCTCTACTAATGGATCTTTCTTTTCCAGCAAACAGAGAGGAAGCTAATTCAGAATGAACTCTTATTTTTACAGCAGAAACTAGACGTACTTTCCTATCATTTCACAAACTGATAACTGATACGTAGCACTTAAAATTTTCTCTTCCTGTCATTTAAGCAACTAGCTCATTTCATTCCTTTTGGGCTTTTTTCCTAAAGGACTGAAGGTTGAAAGTAATTTGTAGAGGAAATTTGTAAAGGAAAATGTTCACAGCCATGTGACTTAAAGGTTACCTTGAAAATATTTGTCTTCATTAGTCTTCTTGAAAGGCCATGTTTCCTTAACTTTATATCATGCTTTTTCCTCCACTCACTAAATTTGGTCTGAGTGTGTTAAGGGACTACATTATCGCCAAATGACTTCCAGAGAAACTGCTAAGCACCAAGAAAGAAAGCACTTAGATGCTTTTAGTCATGATCAACGGCCTGCTCATAAGAGCCTAAAAGGATCACAGGGGGCGGAGGAAGGATACAGAAAACCTCTAATAGGTCACCACAGGACTTCGGTGCTTGTTTATAAAAAGAACTCCATGTACAGATTCATTACAGGCTCAGTTTGGGTTACGGAATGGTGACTGACAGGTAACGCTCATAATTGATGCTGCTGTAATTCTAGATGGAGTGGAATAGAATGTATATTTAATGTACAATATATGTATAAAATGTATGTCACATCCTATTCTAATGCCCCTATAAACTGCTGCACAGGAATAGAAGGAAACAACATTTGTGTTTTCTTTAATTTCTATCTGGGACATTGACCTCCACCTGGGGGACTTATCTACCCATTGGTCTCTACATTGGTTTAGAGTAGCCTCAAGACCAACAAGTGGTATTAGAAAGGAGGTATTAGCTAGAGACAGTTAACCCATATAGACAAATATAACTTACTTACTGCCTTGGAAAACATCTGGTTCTAGCAGTCACAATAACAAGAATGACTACCATGTATAGGGTAGATATTATCTTATTTAACCATAAGAAAGGTTTTCATCTCTGTTGTGTAACTGAGGAAACCGTGACCTGGGGAAATTAAGTAACCTATCCAAAACATTATGCTGGTAAGAAACTGGAACAAACCTATAAGAGGAACATATAATTGCAAAGCCAAAAAACATGAATAATATTCTTTATCTACATCATAATCATATACATTAATGTTCATTATCAGTCTTCAGTTTGCCTTAAATTATTTCATAGATTATAACCATGTAGAAGGCAGATTTGCAGCCCAAGTACCACATCAAGTAAAGCTTTTAACAACTGATCTGATGACCATTTAGTATAAATAGGTAGTATGATCCCTGTTTTCTAGTTGTTTGGACTCCAGGAAGAATACTCATTCCTAAAGGTGAAATTTCCCCAGTAAAAACAATGTACAATCTGAGGCAAATAGTATGATCCAATAACAAATACATAGTACTTTATTTTCAATATAATGCACTTTCCAAGACAGTTGGTAGATGAATTTAAACAGGCATAGATTTCCTTCCTAGATCAGTTTGGTTGCAGAATAAGCTGGGGGGAACAAGATGAAAGGAACATGAGGGTTAATCTTTTTCATTTCCTGAGTGCTTCACTTAGGATACCAACTTAACCACTCTACCATTAGCCTTCTCATATACTAAGAGGAATTAATAACACATACTTCAAGCTGGGTACGGTAGCACACACACACTTATAATTCTAGCATTCAGGAGGCTGAGGCAGGAGGTTTACCACAAGTGTGAGGCCATGGGCTACATGGTGAAAAAATATGCATACTTCATAGGATTATTATGAAGGGAATAGGGAAAATCTCTTCAATTTCCTCGCAAAGTGTCTCAAACATAGTAGATGCTTAACAAGTATGGCACTTAAATTTTACTTTCCACAAATACAGTTCAAGAAAAATTTGCTGAGCCTTTGCAACTTCAAAACAGATTTGAAAAACAATTAAGAAATGGCCCACTATGCACTAGAAGGGATATTTGTGTACACAGGTACAGGCAATGTGACAGAAAAAGTGCTACCTAACAAAATGATAAAGTGGGAACACAAAGAAGGGAAAGGATTTTCCCCCCCCTTTGGAATGTCAGAAACCTTTTACAGAAGTGTAAGGAAAGAGATAATATGAATTTGCAAGATTTTCAGCTCAAGCAAGATCATGTAATAGAGATCTGCATCATGCATTGTTCATTCAAATATTTCTTGAAAGCCTACTTGTGCCACACCCTGTTACAGTATGCTAGGGAGAAGATATGCTACGTTCTACAGTGTAGAATGGGGGGATGTTGTGGATCTTTATTCTGTAATTTCCTATCACTTACTCTTTTGAAAAGTATTAATAGTGTACTTGAACATATTTTCAAAAATGGTCACTGAGGTCATAACTTAGATCACTAATGAAGTATAGTGGAAATTCTAGAATCATGGCCATTCTCTCACAATAATTTATGTCATTAAAAATCACTTTGTAAATTTCCTTTGTCTTTTTTCCTTCCTCATGCCATAAAATTTTCAGTTCAAATTTTGAGCTTCCCTTATACACACTGAGTAATATAATTGTGAGCAAGACAAAGGTACGCGCTGCCTTTGAAGAGTTTGCAATTTAGTGAGTGTGCAAAGCATGTATCCGCACAGATCATGGCAAAATTCCTTCTCAAGATTTGTCTTCTATGAAAACCTAAGGGGAAAATAATAGAAAGCAAAGCAGAACTTATTAAATTGGTTTTTTAGTATACCTGCACAGTCATTTCAATCCTAATTTCCGCAGGCACATAAGGAAACCAAATTAAGTCTTGGATTTATTGCCTGCTCTGGGCATCTTGACGTGGTACTGTGTAAACTTAAGTCTCTGTTTTCTTGCAACTGTTGACAGAGGCATCTTGTATTTCTCATTAAGAAATTTTATAACAAAAAGACAAGATTAAGGAACTAGACAAATGGAAATGGCTTAAGTAGATCTGGTACACTTCTACTATAAGACAGCTCTCCCATTTCTTAAATCAAACGGTAGTTTTTGAAAACTTAGATATACATTGTTTTTAAAAGACACAGCGGGCCGGTGAGATAGCTCAGCGGCATAAGCGCCTGCCTGGCAAGCGCGAGGTCCCAAGGTCGACTCCCGGAACCCACATAAAAGAAAAAAAGGGCTGGTGATATCGTTCAGCGGCACAGGCGCCTGCTGGTGCACGAGGTCCTGAGTTCGATCCCCGGTACCCACAAAAAAAAAAAAAAAAAAAAGACACAGCTACAACACAACAGGCAGGAGGATTGCTGTGATTTCGAAGCCAGCTGGGGCTATCTAGAGTTCAAAGCCAGCCTGAACTAGATAGTGAGACATTGTCTCAAAGACAGAGAGAGAAACATATAAATAACAATAATGGAAAAAATAATAGGCAAATACCACGAAAAAGAAAGATGTACAAGATATAAATATGTTAAAGATGGGTAACATAATATTTAAAGGAACAGCCACCAAAAAGATACAACAATCATAAACTTTTATGAGCGTAATGACAAAACAAAATAAAAAAATGAAGCAGTTACAAATAAAAATTGAGAAATCCAAAGCATAATTGGCAATTTTAACTAATGCCTATCAGAAACAGAAATATCAAGCAGAAAATCAAAAGATAAGTAAATCAGAGAATATTTCAATTGTAAAAGAAATAGTCTTGTATAAATGGGTGGTATAACTCCCTGCAGTAGCAAATAAAAATGTACACTTTTGAGTATATTTGCAAGTATCCATGAAACATTTATAAGAGCAACAGTTAGAAATCACTAACTGGAAAAGACTCCAGATGTTTAGAAAGATTTAAATACATTCTTTACAATGTATCTGTTAAAGAGGGGTTCACAGTAAAATTTTTAAATATTTAGAACCAAAGATAACTAAGTCATATCAAAATGTTTTTCCATCTACGTATGGCAAGAAGTCAAAGTAGATCTTAGAGGGAGAGTTAGAGCCTACAGAAATAGTCACTTACAAAAGAATAAGAAGGATTAAAAATAAATGAGTTAAGAATTCAACTCAGAAGCAAGATCAAGAATAACACAATAAACTAGAAAAGAATGAAAAAGGAAAGATCAGAAATTAATTAAATAGATCTGAGGATGCAGCTTACTGTAGACTAGCATGCACGAGGCCCTGGATTTGATCCCCAGCACTTCCAAAAAGGAAAACAAGAAAAGAAAAAAAAAAAGAAGTTAATAAAATAGAAAAATAAAAACTAGAATAACCAACCTCAAATTGGTTTTCTCAAAACTGCTAACAAATTCATAACTTATAATTTTTAAGATAACTTTTTACAGTGATCTTTTAAACTCTCAATGTTCAAAAAAACTGCTAACTCGATCTTTCTTTTTATTATCTAGTGGTTCATAGTGTGGCCCATGTTATTGCACCAGTAAAAGTTTCCATTTGATACCAAAGGGAAAATGTAAAATATCTGCACTTGAATAATAAAATTAGAATATTTCTTGGATTAAACTACTATCTATACATATTTGAACCCATATTTCCCACCAGTGTGTATGACATATGATTAAAATAAAATCGGCTGGGGGGGCTCTAAAATCAATAATGGGGCTGGTGAGATGGCTCAGCAGTGTAAGCGCCTGCCTGGCAAGTGCGAGGTCCTGAGTTCGACTCCCGGAACCCACATAAAGGAAAAAAAGGGGCCAGTGATATCACTCAGTGGCACAAGCACCTGCTAGCAAGCGCGAGGTCCTGAGTTCGACTCCCG
The DNA here is from genome assembly GCA_028451465.1 of Erethizon dorsatum. Classification (NCBI taxonomy): domain Eukaryota; kingdom Metazoa; phylum Chordata; class Mammalia; order Rodentia; family Erethizontidae; genus Erethizon; species Erethizon dorsatum. The sequence goes on from CM051838.1 coordinate 14,824,490, forward strand.
GAACCCACATAAAGGAAAAAAAGGGGCCAGTGATATCACTCAGTGGCACAAGCACCTGCTAGCAAGCGCGAGGTCCTGAGTTCGACTCCCGGTACCCACATAAAAATAAAATAAAATAAAAATAAATAAAACCAATAATGGATTTCTTAGAACATAGAAAAATGATATATTCCTGTGTACATTTATATATCAGGAAAATCAAACTTATTAGCACAAATTTAACTTTATCTTTCGATCTCCTTTTCCCTTTTTCTTCCTTTCTTCTCTCTTTTTTGATTGTTTTCCATAGAAGTTTTCCACTTCTCCCTTGCTGTCCCTATAACTCCCAGGGACAAGGTTCTTTCCCATTTTACAGTTCCCAATAGGTGTTTCCCACAGCTCTTTGCCTTCTTTGTTCCATTTTTTTTTTTTTTTTGTGGGTACCGGGGGGTCGACCTCAGGACCTCGCGCGCCAGCAGGCGCCCGTGCCGCTGAGCGATATCACCGGCCCCTTTTTCGTATGTGGGTTCCGGGAGTTGAACTCGGGTCCTCGTGCTTGCCAGGCAGGCGCTTAAGCCGCTGAGCCATCTCACCAGCCCCTCTTTGTTCTATTTTGACCTTCCCTTTCCATTTTCCCATTTCCAGGTTTTCTCTTAGCTCCTACCCTGCCTTTTATCTTCTCTGTCACTTTTGTCAGAAAAGTAATAGAGGGGACATTCTCATCTTTACTTCCTGGGGAGCCTGAGATGGATTCACCCCAGAACACCATACCTCTATTTCCTTTGCCAATGTTTCATTTTATATCTTAACTGTATAAATATAGAGAAAGCTGGAAAAACCCTTTGGGCCAACTGCACTTCTCTAAGTGTTTTTTTTAATAGTGAAAACAATGGTGTAAACACTTTACTGAAGGAGTTTCCTGAAAATCAAAGGCACTAAATTTCACATGTACATCAATGAAATCCAAGAGTGCTTACTTCAAATAAAAGTAAATTAAGTACACCAATGTGTATCTTGGCATCAAAGAGATTTACTAATAAAAGGAACTTTATTAACTCTTTCTCTGGATGGAATTATAGCTAATGTGAAAAGGTCAACTCCTTTATTAAATTACTGCCATCTTTCCTCCAGATGTGAGATTTGGTTTTTGACATTGCCACAAACCCAGTGGCAACACTTAACAAAATTCTGAAAGCTCCAAGTGGATTTCATCAGGATTTTATATTTTCACATGAAATAAGCCTTAAGTTAATATTCTTTCATCTGCTTCTTTTCATCTGCTTCATAATATCTGATTTGATCTTATCTACTGACAATTTTTGGGCAAAATAACAGGACATAAATTGATATAATACCATTTGACTTCTTCAATATCTCTGAATAATCACCATAAGTATAAAATCATATAATTCTGTATTAAAATAAAAGTTAAAAATCAATTTTATAGACCTAAACCAATCGTTTATAGACGACCAATTGTCACCCAGTATTAGAAACATAAAATGTTATTATATTAAATATGCATCCTCCAGAGAATTTGATCCCCTCCTTCCAGCTGAGTATCATTGTACTAAAAGATCAACATCCAAATAAAAATGAGAATGAACTGAAAATTCTATTACCTTTTCTTATACACGAGTATGAATCATGTAACCTAGACTAAATGAAATGGACAAGACCTTGGAAAGACACATGGCACTGATATTTAAATTGTCTAGGAATATTGATAATTTATTCTTCTTGAGAGGAAAACTTGGCAATAATGTCTTTCCATAGTTCATGTAGTAAAGAATTTATAAATACATTTATATATTATAAATATGTTTCTGGATTTAACATATTTGTGCATAAGACTTCTTTCCTATAGTTACAATAAGGCATTTAGGGCAGTTTCTCTAATATGAAATTGCTGGGTAGACATTTAAAGCCTCATTGAAAACAGCCAAATACACCTGCAAAGGTTATACCAATTCATATTTCTACCAACAAGGTATGAGAAAGCCCATTTCATCATGTCCTTGACATACGACTTTAAAAAAAAATGTTTTGTATAGGAGTAATCCACCAAGTTACTAACATTTAGCAGTAATTGTTGTTTTCATTTTTCTTTCTTTAAATTCTTTGGAGGGTATAAAAACCGTTGGCATTGTTACCAAAGAGGACTGGAAGCCCTGAAGAAGGGAAATAACCTACTTCATCCTGTATCGTTCAGATCTGTGTGATCCTTCACATATCCGGTTTATACAAAACACCCTTGCTGATTAATTGTTTTGTACTAGTGTCTGTTTCAGACAACAAGAAGCAAAAGGGACTAATACTATTGCTATTCTCAAGGAGTTGATGATGAATGAACTATTTTTCCACAAAGCACATTGCAGAAGTTCAAAGCAACCTTCAAGCTGCCTGTTATAAATAACTCTACATAAGTTTCTCTCAACTATCTCTGATGTTGATGTTATTCCTAAATCATTATTTCAACAACTATTTACTAGCAACTGTCATATGCCAGACAATAACCTGGGGGATGGAAGAGGTACGTAAAATGTGCACACCATTAAGCAGGCCTGTTAGTAGACAACCTCCACTGGTCCCTGGTGTTTCTACACATCTTGTAAGCAGAGAAATCAACAACTTCTGTTGTAGACCATTTTTCCAGGGTGTGTATATAATGAACAGCCTTGGAAGGCAGAAATACCATCTCCCTTTGGGGCAGAGTGCGCTTTCTGTACTGTCTGGCATAGTAAAGACAATATATACTTCTTGGGGAAAAGGGAGGCCAGGTTTGGTTGATAAAAGATTTGGCTCCCTAATTGCAGGGGTTCTTAGCTATAACGCAAGCCAAGTGTGCATACAGCATCCACCTGTTGCAGCCTATGGGACCGGAAGAGAAGAGGAAACGATGGGAACATGAAGTTCACGATACCTGAGGTGCCAGGAGTAAGCAATTCTTTGTCTCTGAACCAGGAGTCTCTTGTCTTCTGCCACATTCAGCGAAGTGTGGCAGGCTAACTTGTTAGCTTTCAACTCGATAAAGTCTCAGTTCTTGGTAGTACCAGTGAGGAATTAAGCATTTAATAATTAGGTTAAGAAATACACACAAACAATAATAATAGGCTATAATTATGCTAATAGTTACCCACAATATTATGAAGAAGGATTAAATTGATTCTTGGGGCCAGGAATTTAGCTCAGTGGTGCAGTGCCGGCCTGGCAAGTGTGAGGTCCTAAGTTCGATTCCCGGTACCCAAAAAATAAAGAAAGAAAGAAATAGATTCTTACCAAAGAAAAGTTTCATGTAGGCTGCTAAAGATATACCCTGGAGAATTTTCAAGGTGTAGCAAAGGCATTTGTATAGCAGAAAGGCAAGCATAAAAAGCATTATGATTCTATTCCCATTTCTCAGACCATTCTTCCTATCTTTTGCTGGGTTCTCCCCATCACCCCTAAGTACTGTATTCTCCAAGAGTGATCATTTACCCCTCTTCTTTTAGCAATCTCTGTCCCTTTCTTGGGAAACTGTATCTATTCCTATGACTTCAGCCACCAAATACGCACCTTTGTTCCCTGATTTTTTTCTAAGCTTCAGTTCCATGTTTCCAATTGTCTACTTCATGTGTTTTACAGGTGACTCGAATTTAGATGCCCAAACTGAACCAATCTTTTCTGTTCCCCTGACATACTAGCCTCTTCTTCCTTTTGTCAATGGAACAGTCATTTCTAGGGGCCCAAGCAAGAAATTCATAGGGATTCTCACTGCCAGCCATGTCAGTTCAGTAGCATCAGCCTGAGATAAACTATGTTGCTAGAATCTACTAAGTGTTGAGACTGTCAATAAAAGTTACACCTGACTGGAAGTGGTCCTGTCCCTTTAAGGTGACCGCTCTGCCTTCACTCTAGTTTATCACGGTTGCCTTAACAGTTCAATGTCATCGTTGATTTCAAAATTACTTACAATGGTAACTACTAGTAATGATATGCCTTCTCATACTGGATTCTTCACACTCCGGTGTGCTTGTTGCTCTGTGGAATCGTAATCATTTTTGGACAACTGCTTCACTTCATGAAGTGAGCTAACAAATAAACTCTGAGGATTTTACCTCCTCAATAAATATCTTAGTTCCATTTCCTTATTTCTACCTCTGGGAACATAGTGTCCTGGTTAAATCCTCAGTCCTTTGTCACCCACTTCTTCTCCTGCCTCCCTGCCTGTCCTCACTCTCTTTAGACTGATCTTTCTGTCTGAGACTCCGGTAGCAGCCATCACCCACAGTGGACATTATCCCTTACAGGTCTCATGAGATAAAGATTAAGTTTCTATAGATCTCTCCATGCTCTGAATCCTGTCTAACTCTCCAAACTCACCCCAGGCACTCCTTACATCAAATCTCAAGATGGCGCTAAATCAAACTGACTATAGTTCCTCTCACACAATGTGCTGCTTTTGGCCTTCTGACACTGGTCCCTTCCTAGTCCTCTCCGCATGCCTTCTGGTGATCAGAAAACTTGTATTATAGCGTGCTTCTGTAGTTGGTCATCTCCCCAAAGCAGCTTGTGTTGCCATTCTCAAAATTCTTGTGGTTCCCTTTCTAGTCCCAAAATACCACCACCTATCTTTAAATTTACCACACTGGATGATAATGTCTAGCACATGAGTATTTAATAAATATTTATTTAATCAGTGGGTGGACTGATAGATGGATAAATGAAGAGTGGATGATGAGCTATAGACATTTATATACCAATTTAATCAAAGTACCTTTAAAATTTTAATGAAAGAAAAATGGACATAGTATGTTTCTCATTTGAAATGTCATTAGTTACTATGATAAATGTATCAACAACAGAATAGACTTGACTGCAGTTTCAACAATTATACTTTCTTTTCCTCTTGCTAAACTCCTAACAAGCTAGAAATGTATAGATAAAATGGAACACAGTCAATATTTCAAGTTGGTATATTTAGTCTCATTAAATAGCAAATGTAAAGCACTTGTAATACTAGCATGTAAGGAGTAATTTTATATTAATGTTTCTTATCTTTGTTTTCTTTTTTTAAAGGGAATTCATTCCTGTTCATATCAACTAAAAAAAAAATGTGACACATGATTTGAGCCCTCAGAAAAGAGCTGATGGTACCAAGTTCAGGTGTGACTCTAAACTATGTGGTAATCTAATGATAAACTATTTGAAAAATACTAGCTAGGACTATAAGTTGTCACTGCCAATGAAGTAGTAAAAAGTAAAGATATTTTAATCATCTGAGATATAAAAAGAGTGCCAGATCAATATATTTTAAACTAGTTTGGTTGGGAGTTTGGGAAGGAAAACAGATAAGTTTTCCAAGTATCATCACGAGTATCTTCCACTACATTAGCTGGGATAGTTTAGAGCAAAGTGAAACTCAATGGTCTCCATCCCCCATGACTCCCCGGCGCCTATTTAAATGCCATAGGACTGTGCGGGCAGAGCAACTTAAGTTAGATATTTACTTATAGGCATGTTTATCTTCCACTTAGTTTGAATGGTGAGAATGAAAAAAATTAAAGGCATGTGTCTCTAATAATAACATCAAAAAATAGAAAAAATGTAAAGTTACAATCATTTTGTGGAGGAACTATAAACATAGGTCTAGAACAGAGGCATTAAAAAATAATATAATCCTCATAATTATATATATATATAATATATTCTTTTTTTTTTGTGGGTACTGGGGGGTCTACCTCAGGACCTCGAGCGCCAGCAGGCGCCCGTGCCACTGAGCGATATCACTGGCCCCTTTTTCGTATGTGGGTTCCGGGAGTCGAACTCGGGCCCTCGCGCTTGCCGGGCAGGTGCTTAAGCCGCTGAGCCATCTCACCGGCCCTATAATATATATTCTTGATATCTGGTCTCTTGCCATACCCCAGTATTTTGTCTGGTAATTTTCTTGTTATGTTTGGCCTCCCCAAATTTCTTAAAATTTCTTATTCTTAGGTATTCTTATTAAATGTAGAAATAACTTATCCAGATTCATGGGTCATAGTAAATATATTTGCCCATTCAGAAAATCACTGGGACCAATTGCCAACTAGACTCAACTTTTATTACTTGTTAATACACATTCCTGTTGGGTGTGGTGGCCTACACCTGTAATCTCAGCATTTGGGAGGCTGAGCCAGAAGGATTATCACGAGTTTGAGGCCAGCCTGGACTACACAGTGAGTTCAAAGCCAGCCTGAGCTACATAGTGAGACTCTGTCTCAAAAAACAAACAAACAAACAAAACAACAACAACAACAAAAACCAACTTGTTCCTCTCCCTTTTTTTTCTACAATATGTACTGGTGATTGAACCGAGGACCTTACATATGCTAAGCATGTACTCTACCACTGAGCTACATCCCCAACCTCCACTGGATCAAATATTTTTAAAGCATTTTACCTAATTATGCAAAAAGAAAAAATAATGTAGAATCCTCAGTTTTGAAGCAGCAAAAGTATAAATTTATACACTCTGGAAAGAAAATTAGCAGTATGTATCAAAACGTTAAAAAAATGGTCACACTTTATAATACAAAAGTTCCTCATCTAGGAACTTATAATTAAAAGGGAAAAATCCTAGATATGCCTAAAAATTTGCCTACAAGAATAGTAACAAAGGCATTATTAATAAGAAATTTATAAATAATAAAAATGCCAAATCATAAAGTGTTGGATAAATTATGGTACATTCATATGATAAAATACTATGTGATCATTTTAAAATCATTTGGAATACATAGCAAGATGGAAAATGTTCACAATATATTAAATGAGAAAGGTAGACTGCAAAATTATGCTATGGTTTGATCCCAGTTAAATAGATACATATACACATACATACAAATATGAAGTGATAGTTAACTTAGGGTGATAGGATCATAGGCCATATTTTTTTCACTGAATTTTTCTGTACATTAGAAGTTTCAAAATATAGATGTGATGGTGGGGGTAAGGCATAAACTCTTTAAGACATGGGCTTGGGAATGACTAAAAAAAATCTACTAAAGAAGTTAAGAAGGATCTTAAGCAATTCTAAGCAAGTTACTGCAACACTCACTGAGCTCTGTAGACCAGAAACCTGAATAATAAGAGGTCAGGGAGGAAAAAAATATACCCAGCTTGTGCAAGAATAGTCAGATGTGTAGGAGAGGAGCCCACCATAACCAAATTCTTCTTCATCTTTCTCTTCTCACTGCTTACTACAAAAGAGGATGAAGAATGTGTAACTTGGTAAAACATTTAGGATGGCCTTTCTTTAGAGGATTTGTCAGCAGGGAGCTAAAATCTCATTATCTTGTAGGGAGAAGCTTAAAACTGGAAGCCATCTGTAACCGCCTCTAACACTGAAACTCCTTTAAAGCTTCATAACAACAGACTTATTCACACCCTGGAAAGATTCTGGGTGTGACAAACTGACAAATGTTTAATAATATGAATCATTATTACTATTATTTTTTGGTTTTTGGTACTGGGAATCGAACCCAGGGCCTTGCGCTTGCCAGGCAGGTGCTACAGCCCCAGCCCTGAATCATTATTTTGACACTAATAACAAAATGAATGTTTTCTACATACGCTTTGTCACAGTAAATAGATAACTTCAATGAGAAAAAACTAAATCATGTTGTGAGCCATATAGAGTTTTCTAAGGAGACAGACCCTTAGCTTATCTACTTCATAAGGGATAGAGCCAATTCGGCTGTTTCTTTAACCAATACTCTAAGTGTATTATTAAAAACAATTTATTAACATATGCAAAATAAACAGTGATTAGTTAATAATTCTGTTCTATTCTGGAAAGGATTTACTGAAGCTGAAGAATCATGTAGATAATCTAACTCATTTAGCTACTCCTTTGGGAAGTTTTGCACATAATTTCAAAAGCTACACACAACCCAGTACCACTTATTACTTCTGGCAGCTTCTCCAGCTGAGGTTTTGTGCTTGGTTGGGAATAAAATCACTATCCATAAAGAGCTAACTTCTTCATGAACCCAAACTTACAATCTATGAAGATATAGATATATAGATATATAGATATTTACATATATGTATTTACTATATATATAATGATTTTGGTAAACTCAATGATTAAATTCTTACTTACCTTTTTATTTCTAACTATTCTTGAATTTTTGAAGCTCCTATAACTTTAACCATAATGCTTTCTGTTCTGATGAACCATAGTTAATTCACAAAAGAAGTTAATATTTAAAATAGTGATTTTTAAAATGGTATGTTGTGACCCATTATGGATTGTGAAATATTTAATGATGACTGGTGTTAAAAAAAATAAAAGAACAGATTAAAAGATCAAGATGTAGTTTTCACTATAAATATGTAAAGTAAGTATCATTTTGTAAAGCCTTTTTTTTTCAATTATATAGGTACTGGATCTCAGTGTAATGTGTCTTCTTTTTTATTACTTATTCATCTTTTTACTCTTAAGACAAGGTCTTACTACATAGTTCAGGATGGACTTGAACTCATGGTGATCCGCCTGCCTCAGTCTCCTGAGTGCTGGGATTACAGGTGTGCACCACTAAGCCCATCCTGACATGGTTTCTTAAATGGAGATTTCTTGGGTATTGTTTTGAAAGCAAACAATGCTCCCATAAGATCCAATTTACAACTTGTGTTTTTCCTTAATATTCCTTTATTGTACTGTAATATTTGCCTTATGCAGTGATCTACTTAAGAAGGGCATGTATTATATCAAAAGCAAGAGAGGGAGAGATGACAAAGTAAAATTTTTAAATATTTTTAAAGCCTTTCTGCAAGTATCCACATGGCATATCCTTCCTTATGGTACTTTTATCTAGTCATTCAGATACATACATATATATCCATACATACACACACTTACACAAATATACAGCACTATACTACACGCTAAGTGCTAGGGATACTAAGATAACAAAGCATGCCCTTTGGAAGGGTGAAGTCCTAGTCAGGGAGACCATAAAGAAGCTAACAAACAATAAATATATTGACAGTTTTAATAAGTGTTGCAATAGCTAATCAAGAAGCATAATCTCCAGTTTGATGTTAAGGCTGCAGACCTAGACTTCAATGAAATTCAAACATGGTCTGTGTCAGCTTGGAACTTAAAAATATTGAAAATAGCTAGACTTGATGAAGTACAATAAAGAGATGCAGCGACCTATGAAGTGATACGGAGTGAGACGATGACTCAGTCCATTGATTACTCAATTTGACAAACATTAATTGAGTGCTTTTCCTGTGCCAGGCATGGTAACAGGAGCTAGAGAAACAGAGGGAATGAAGTACACTTTCCAAGGCCATAGTTAATTGGTGTCGAGTAGGGAAAGCTAACAGAAAACAGATAATAAATCATAGTGCAATTAGCAAAGTTAAAGGGGGTATTGCCAGGTACAAGGGTACCACAGAAAAAAGGGTCTCCTTGGAGGAGATCCAGCATTTCACAGAATGCAAGAGGCTGGAGCGGGAATAGGTGTTTCACGGCAGGCAAAAAGGAGGAAGACATAGTGAGCTGGGAGAACAAAGCCTACAAGGGCTCAAGTCAACGTGAAATGCTGGCCACTGCAAGGAGGTTGCCGGACTGGACCACGAGGTGTCAGAGGTAGGCAATAGAAACGAGGCTTAGGTGGAGGACCCAGCCACACAAGGGAAGAATCTTTTACGGTGTGTGAAAGGCTTTACACTTTAGTCCATCGACAATGAGGAAACAGACACTCCACAAGTTTTTAGCCAGGAAGTGACTTTTAGGTTAACTTGGGTGATAGCATGGACATTAACTGAAAGGAAAAAGAACTCGGGAGTCCTCAAAAGCATTAGGGCTATGAACTTTGATATCACTCTTGACCGCTAGGGTATTATGTGACCTTGGACACTCTGATACGAGGAAAACCAACATGTAACATTTTTATCTGGCAAGGCTGATAATGAAGACAATTGACAAGTTGTGTATGTATAAATAGTAGACTCACAGTTAGGAAGCTGGGTCTTTGTCCATCATATGAATTATACAGTACAATATGCTTGATTTACCCTTGGGCTTCTCAGTGACTTTAGATACTATAGCATATGAACAGCCAACATGAACACTGGGAAGAACGTTATCCCACAGAGTCCCGATTTGGGGAGTGAAGTCCTATACCTGGGTTTCCTATTTGAGGATATGTTCTTCTACTCCATTATACCCATGAGTGATATTAAGTATTTTTCCAAAAACGAATTATTTCCTTACATCTGATCCTGTCTCTTCATCTTTACTCTAAACTTTGCTCCTTCAAAGCCAATAGTTCTTTTAATAATACAGTTAAGAAACCCAATCCAAAAATCCCAAATTGCAAATGCTCCAAAATCTGAAATTTTTGAGCACTGAAAGGACACAAGTGGAAAATTCCATACTTGACCTCATGTGATAGATCACAGTCAAAACGCAGGCACAATAATATTGTGTAAACTTACCCTCAGGAGCTGGGGATGTAGCTCAGAGGAAGAAAGCATGCCAACGATGTAAGAAAACCCAGTTCAATTCCCAGCCCTGGAAGAAACTCACTTTTAGGCTATGCGTATAAGGTATATATTAAATATAAATGAATTTTGTGTTTAGACTTGGATCCTATTTGCCAAAAGACCTTATTATGGATATGAAAATAATCCCCAAATCCAAACAAATCTGAAATCTAAAACATTTCTGGTCCGAAGCATTTCAAATAAGGAATACTTAAACTGTACAAGTAAATGCTTCCATACCATTTCTTACATATCAGACACTATTCTAAATGCTCATCATGTTTTAAATCATTAAATTCTCATATACATCATATGAGATGAGTGCCATTACCATCCTCACTTTTCAGAGGGGGAAATAAGTTTCCCAAGATCCTAAATAGGAGTATGGTCACTAGCCCAACCCCAGCAATTGGGTCCTGGAGCCCATATTTTAATAACCATAATATACTGCCTCCCACAAATCTGTTTATAAGGGTACCGAGAAGAAACAAAGGACCAGAATATTAAATGTTGCCTTACTTCTCCTAGATGTTTTTCTTAAGCTGCAAAATTCAGTACTGTACATTTTAGTCAGTCAGCTTTCCTTTACTACAACAAATACCTGAAATAATCAACTTACAAAGAGAGAAATTTCATTTTGGCTCACAGTTTTGGAAGTCCCAATTTGGGCCTGTGGGGAGGCAGCATATCATGCATGAAGTCCATGGTGGAGCAGAACTGCTAAAGGGCACAATGGAGAGGATGAGGATGGGGCCAGGAGGCCACTATCCCCTTCAAGGCAAGCACTCAATGACCACAAGACCTCCCACTAGGTCACTTTGTGGTTCCATCATCTTCCCCTAGAGCCACTCTGTTCCTTTGGAGAACATCGAAGACCCAAATGCCCAGTTGTTATGTGTTTATATCCATGGTTTGCACTGGTCCAACAATCTTCAGAAACATGTTCAGACTAAAAGATTACAATTAGCTCTCTGTTAATGGCTTTTTTTTTTTTACAGCTTAACCAAAACTCCATCTTGCAGTTAAGATCTCAATGAAGAGTTCCTCCAAGACATGAGACTTAATAAGAATTTGCAACTCACTAAATTTGTTCCTTCAAATACTCAAGATTGAAATGAAACTTTTTCTGCAAGGTCAGCAATAAAGCAAATCTAATCTAAGAGCTTTATTGACTTTTAAAAAGTTGATTACATTAATCTTTTTCCTTTTTATCTTGTCTTTGGGTCAGAAGCCACTGATCCCTTTGGGAACGGAAATTCTCATATTCTCCGAAGTTTTTAAAGTCTAAAATAGTAGCAGGAAGGTTTTTTGTGTTTTTTGTTTTTTTAAATCAATTTACCATATAAGGATGTAGGATTTACTTACTGGTGAAGGACCCCTGACATTGCTCAATTTCAGATATGTCATTTTGGGGAGTCTGAGTTGTATTTTCAAAATTGTTTAGTTATTTAGAAAAAATGAGCTGATACTTGGTTCTTTATGGCTTTGAAACCTTCTTTATATGAGAAATCATAGAACTCTATGGATCTTAGAATCTGGGTTAAAAATATACGAAAGTGCGTTTCAGTTTTTTTTTTCCCCAAGATTTAAAAAAAAATTAACAGGAATACACAAGGCTTCAAACTTTCAGCAGAACTCTGTGAAAACTATTGCCAATACTCAAAAGTGAGAGGACCGCGAAGGTGAATGAAGAAAAATCTCGGCGGTTTCTCTTCAACTGCAAATACTAATAGACTTGTATGTTCTTTGGCACAGATCTTTTAAGCCAGCCCCCTAAAAGGCTGTGGGATCTTTTTAAGGTCCATGGGATGGCCTACTTTACCATGCACCAAACACTGAATATGTGTTCAAAACAGAATCGAAATGCAAACCTTTTACCTCAGCAACCATTCACCTCGTTTAGGTTAACACGTTAAAAAAAAAAAAAATTCGAATGCAAAAAGATGTGCCTGGATGAACAGGAATCACACCCACCTTTATATTCTGATCTCTGCCTTCACCTGGGCCATGCCAAAAAATGTGGCAAATAAACTTATCCTACAAAGCAAACTGTGGGTTTACATCCTAGCACGGCCATCCAGGAATTCTGTAATCTTGTAGAATTACCTAAGGTATTGGTGGCCTACCTAGAAAATGGGAATTAGCCACCGTTTAAGAATGAGGAGAAGTGGATGGGAAAAACACGTGGAAACGGCTAACCCTAGAGAGCTCCTCGGTCCCTCTCTCTTTCTGCCTCACGTCCTACCATCTCTACACGAGGAAGTACTTAAACCAGGTGTTCGCCCCCCTGCGGGGGTACTGATCATCCACCACCTCCCTGCTGCTGGTGCTTCGGCCCTTTTCGCCTTGCCTAGCAGCCAAAGCTGAGGCCGCTGGGCGCAACTTGAGCTCCGTTTGCGGAGCTGTAGGCTTGAGGAAAACGGCTGCCTCGCCGGCCTCCCCGGCTGCGCACTCCCGCGTCTCCTTCCAGTCAGAGCAGCGGGCGGGAAAGGGGGAGCCCCGGAGGTCTCCTTTGCGCCCGTACCGCCACTCTGGTCAGCGCGGCAGTGGGGGAGAGCACGACCTAACGGGGGAAGATCTCCAGCTCCATCTGCATTCCGGGCTTGGGGAGGGAGTCGGGCGCCTGGCGAGGCTGCAGGGCGCCCGAGCGGTCGGACGGGGGAGCGATAGCTAAGCTTACGGAGCGCGCAGACCGCCGGCGCCGGGAGCCGACGCGGCGCCGAGCCCGGCCGAGCCGGGTCGGGTGCTGGGCGGGAGCGGGCGGGGCGCCCTGGGGGCGGGGCCGGCGGGCGGGGCCGGGGCGGAGGCGGGGTCTCCCCGAGCTGCGCAGGCGTTGCTCGCACCTTGTTGATTAGTCAGTGCTGGGAGCGCTGCTATGGCGTTTCTCGTACCCGCGGCTCCTCCTCACACGCTCGAGGCGGAGGGAAGGAGGGGTGAGAGGAGGAGGCGAGCGGGAGGCCGCCGCAGCTGCAGACCCGGGGCCCGCAGAGGAGGCGGAGCGCGAGCCGCCGCCCGCAGTCGCGGGGCCGCTCCGAGTCCTCTCCGGGCTTGAGGGCGCGCGGGGCGCCCCGGCCATGCCCCGCCGCGGCCGCTGAGCCGGGCACCGGCCCCCTCGCTCGGGTCCGCCCCGGCCGCCGCGCCCCCCGCGCCTCCCGCGCAGCCCAGACCGCGAGTGCGAGCAGCGGCGGCCGCCGAGGCGCGCTGGTGCCACCGGCGGCGGCGGGGGCGATGGACCCGGCGCCCTTGCTGGGCTGCAGCCTGAAGGATGTGAAGTGGAGCTCGGTGGCCGTGCCGCTCGACCTGCTGGTCAGCACCTACCGGCTGCCCCAGATCGCGCGGCTGGACAGCGGTGAGTCCCGGCGCGGGCGGGCGCGGGGTGCCCGGGAGGGTGGGACCGGTGGGGAGTGGGCTGCGGCCCCCGGGCGGCGGAGTTGGCCGCACGGCTGTCGCAGCCCTGGCGCGTAGCTCTCAACTCCCCCCCAGCAGCAACCCGAGAGGTGGAAAGCAGAGCTCTGGCAGTGTGATTTAAAAGGACGCCTTAAAAAAAAAAAAAAAAAAAAATCAACCTGGGAGAAACCTGCAGATAGTAATCTTGGGCGCGAGCAGTCCCTCCGCAGACGCCTGCGAGAATTACTCAACCTGGGAAACCCTGAGTAGCTATCTCAGGCAACTTTCTTAGGAAATCTTTGTGTTCTCTGGGTAGCATCTTATTTTGGGTGCCCCCCCTTATCCGCCACCCCCGTTTCGTCAAGAAGCAGCAGTTTGAAGAGGAAAAAGCTCCTGGTTGACCAATGAAAGGGATCACATTTCTCAGAAACCTTTTATTACAGCTTGTCTGTTTTGTTTAACCCAACTGAAAGTAATTTAGGGCTGTGACTAGAAAATGTCTTTAGCAGAAGTGATGGTATGCTTAAGGTTAATTATTAGCTCAGAGCATTTCCAGCCTGGAAAGAAAAATTAAATCCTTAAAACACAGATTGATTTGGAACCTGTGCTCAGAACTGAGACATGAGTATTTTGTGAAATTGATCTCCAGAAATCAAACATCCCCCATCTGTTTGCTCTGCAGTGTGACATCTGCAAATATATAGACGTGTTGCTGTCAGGCTAGTAGACACCTTTCAGTTTGAGAGTTGTGACCTGGAAGGTGGCAGTTGAGGTTTTTTTGTTTTCACAATAACGTCAGCGGGTTTTGGCTTCATACATGAGGATTTCAGATTTTGAAGAAAGAAGCCTGCCCAGCTGTGGGGCAGATAGAGCTGTGGCCACTCATACACAGGCCACGTCAAAATAGCACCTAGCGCAGTGGTGTCATTTCGAGTCACAGGCACCTGTGTTGCTCCTTGGGAGGGTAAACGACTACACTGCATGAGATATGTACACGTCAAAGAATTTTTTACTCCGTTTCTTTTCTTTAGGGTCAGATGAGACATTTGAAGCACTGATGTGAAAATAAGTGCAGAAAAGTTCATGAAAGCTGGAGAACAATCTTGGCAGGCTTGCTAGCCTTGTCTGGTTGATGGTGGTAGAGGTGGGCATTGGGAATAAACTAGGAGTTTTTAAACTAGTAGTGAAGTGCAGATGACAGTGGCTGTTGAATCCAGGGGAAGAAGGATAATATGTTAAGGCATTTTGCTTAGAGTGGAGGTGGGAAAGTGTTTTGTGCTTTAAATGTGCATCTGCAGGCCTGATTCTCTGTGCCTGTTAGTGTGTGTGTGTGTGTGTGTGTGTGTGCGCGCGCGTGTGTTCAATGTTTCATTTCCTCCATGGTGCAAAACTGTGTACATTGGCAGGATCCAGCCCTCACCTTTTCCATCCTTCCCTCATCTCTGCACAGGCTGCCAAAACTTCTTAGCCAGTCAAGAGAGCACTGTGCATGTGGTGTAAAAGTCACTCAAAAGCTTCATTAAGTTGAAAGTCTAAAGAGGCTGAATATTAGTTTGAGACATAACTCTTCTTTTTATTACTCACTTTCTTATCCTTGCCATTCATAAAAAGGCTCTGAATCAGCAGTGTACTCATCCCACACTTCTTTTTAAAATCAGGACGTGGGTTGTGAGTTTTAACATTGTGTCCTTTCAAACTTTGGAATGAATTTTGATCACTGTATGTAATTCTGATTCTTTTTTTTTTTTTTTTTTTTGTGGGTACCGGGGGGTCGACCTCAGGACCTCGCGCGCCAACAGGCACCCGTGCCGCTGAGCGATATCACCGGCCCCTTTTTCGTATGTGGGATCCGGGAGTCGAACTCGGGCCCTCGCGCTTGCAAGGCAGGCGCTTATGCCGCTGAGCCATCTCACCGGCCCGTAATTCTGATTCTTTATGGTAAAATTTTCTTATTTTTCTTTTCATGGCTTAATCACCAAATTCCTAATCATAGCCAAATACTACTTTATACCTTGTTTCTTCACTTAACAATCTCATTTCAATACATTTTATTAGCATGAATTTTAGTAGCTACATGTTTTTTGGGATGGTTGTACTATACAATTAGATCCTTGTTGTAAACACCAAATTACTTAATTTTTTTATAAGATGCTTAATTTTTTTATAAACTATGATATAATGAACACTGTTGTACATAAATCTACTTGTTTGGGTTAGAGTATATTCGTACTTTGTGATACACATTTTAGATTAAGAGACTAAAAGTTATGCTCATTTATACTAATTGGGCATTGTGGGAATACCACTCTGCCCACATCCTTAAAATACTGTGAAACTTTTTTCCTTTTAAAATCATTGCTAGGGCCGGTGATATAGCTCAGCTGCATAAGTGCCTGCCTGGCAAGTGCGAGGTCCTGAATTCGACTCCCGGTACACGCATATTAAAAAAAAAATATCGTTGCTAATCTTGGGGGGGAACATATAGCAGTTTAATTTGGATAGAGCCAGTCATAAGGCAGGTGTGGTGGTGCACACCTGTAATCTCAGCTACATGGGAGGCTGAGGTGAGAGGATGGAAAGTTCAAAGCCAGCCCACGTGACTTAGTTCTCAAAAAAAAAGGGGCTGCGGGAGGAAGCCTGGTGGTAGAGTGCTTGTCTAGCATCCTCCAGGCACTGGATTCAGTGCCCAGCATAAAAAAAAAAAAAAAAAAAAGTCTATCATAGATTCTCTGCTTATCTTAAAGCAGGTTTATTAGCAGCGTTTAGAACATGTTAAAGATACACTGGCATGTTTTTAAATGCTATCAGCAGAATCTCAAGTTTTGAGCAGTCTTCATTGTGTGTGTATCTTTTTGCCTGTTTTAGTACTGCAGATGTACTTCACACACAAGCACGCACATGCACACCATATACTTAGACATGAAAGGTAGTCATTTTCTAAATCATTTGTTTTAAAAGAGACTAGAAAGAAGCTGAAAAACGTGGTAGTAGTTGACATTATGCCATAAGAAACTACTGACTAATTTTAAGCTATCGTGAAAGGACATTAAACATCTTAATTTTATAACTTGATTATTGAATGCCTTCTATGTGCGGGTGTATTTCCAGATGCTCGATGGATATTCTCTCACGTCATTTGCAGCCTCATTGTAATGACTTTGGGAACCTGGGTTCAGAGAACTTGAGTGAAGGCCTCACAGCTGGTAAATGGTGGAGGGGGCTTTCCACCCGACTTTGTGCCTCCAGCGATCTCTTATCTCAGGTTCTGCTATCTCCTTGTCCTAAAGGGAAGTAGATTTGGAGTAGATCTGACGTCTGCTCTAAATAGTTTCACTGACTCTCTCAGAGCTTGAACACCGGAAAGTCAATATTTTTAAAACAGTGTAGACACCGAATTAAGTGCTGGCGTCATCCATCATATTTAGATGACTTTCTGCTTCCCAGAGGAGTGGTTGAAAAGAGGCAGCAGGGAAGAAGAGAGGTTACAGAATCAGAGAAAGAAGGAAAAAAACAATTTGGGGGTCTTAAGATATGCAGATGTATCTGTTGAGATAATTCCTTCCTACATTTACCCGTGTTAAAAATATTAACCACACAATGTGAACTCTCATCCTCTCACTGCAGCCTCCCGAGTAGCTGAGATTACAGGTGTGCGCCACCACACCTGCCTTATGACTGGCTCTACCCAAATGAAATTGCTAAGCTAATGTGTTCCCCCAGGATTAGCAAAGATTTTAAAAAGAAAAAAGTTTCATAATATTTTAAGGATGTGGGCAGAGGGGTATTCCCACAATGCTCAATTAGTATAAATGAACATAACTTTTAGTCTCTAAATCTAAATCAACGACAAGGGCTCTCCAGTTCTTTGCATTGGGTATGTCACTCCTGAAATGTCCGTTAGATAGATGCATTCAATTTACACCCCCAGTGGTGAAATTTATCTTTTTATGCTAAGATAAGCACAAAATTCGTGAGCCTTCGTAGGTATTGCCCTAGTGGTCTTTCTGGAGAAGCTGAAGAAAAGTAATCTTGTGGTTCCTGGGAGGTTTGGCAGCTGCTTCTCAGTACCCGGTCAGTAATACAGCTAAGAACAAATATTTATTTTAATTAAATTTATCTTTGTTTTTAACTGAGACATAAAAGCATAAAATTATACATATTACTGGGTAACACGATGTTTCAATTCTTGTATTTATTGCATAATGTTTAAATCAAACTATACTTATTTCATCAAACGTGATTTCTTTATGGTTATATTTAAACTGATCATCCGTCTTGTAACTTGTTGACTATGGAACCAACTCTGGCAAATGTGTTTAGGACCAAGAGGGCAGAGGAAATACTAACCCCGTTCTACCTGTAAATATCCTAACTCAGAACTGGGTTGGTGGGAAATTGCTTACTTCCTCTCACCCTTTCATCCTGGAAAGCCTTTGAAGGTGTGGAGCAGTGTTCTTCCAACTCTTTGCTCCTGTAGCTCCTGAAGGATTCTGTAAAACTCTGTCCCCTTAAGAATAATTTTAGGTTAATTGCCAAAGCTCAAGGAGTTGAAAAGGGTATAATTTTTCAGCATATTGTAAATATTGACATTTTAAATTACATTGTTACAGCACTCAAAAGACTAGCAAAATTTTCTTTGTGATTCTACTTATTTTAAAAATGGATAAAGTCAATACTTAAAAATTTTGTACTTTTATCTCTTTAGATTCATATTTCTACTTTCCTTCCCCTGTATAGAATACTATCTCCATGCTGTATTGTTTATTTGAAAGTGGTTTTTTTTTTTGTTTTCTTTTTATTTTTTTGTGGGTACCAGGGGTCGACCTCAGGACCTCGTGTGCCAGCAGGTGCCCATGCCGCTGAGCGATATCATTGGCCCTTTTTTCGTATGTGGATACCAGGAGTCGAACTCAGGACCTTATGCTTGCCAGGCAGGCACTTATGCTGCTGAGTTATCTCACCGGCCCTGAAAGTGTTTTATGAATCACTGTCATTTTTTCTGTAACAAGAAGTATCTTAGTTGAAATCCACTATTTTATATTTCTTTTGCCCATCCCATAGGGCTTTTCATATTTAGAGTTCCGTTTTGTTTTTTTTTTTTTAATAAAGAATTGGAAATTACCTGGCTTACAGAAGGAGTTGTTACTGAAATACTGAAGACTTTTACTCCCCAGTGTGCATCTACACTTTCATTCATTCTTTACTTTGTGCCCCTGAGGTCTTTGCACTGAGGGCTTGGGAAGATCCAGGGAAGGATTCGTTCTGTAAAGTGGTGAAGGAGTGTTTCGAGGGGAAGTTGGTGAAGAACAGCCTCTTTCCATGTCTGTCATAGTCATGGTCCTCACAGGATGGATACTCCTCAGCGTCGCCCACTCAGGCAGGTCAGTTTTTAAACCAGAGGACATTTGAAAGTTAGGATGTAGAAACTGATTCTTCTACAGCTGAGAAGGAGAACCTCTCAGAAAGTATTAGCTTTGCCTCAAACATATTCCCCAGTTTAAGACTGCTAGTTAGTGTACCAAAAGATGAGTTAATGAGTCCTGTTTGCTGAAAAGAAAAGGAAGTCCAAAGCTGCTTGGACTGACTGAAAGAGAGGGAAATTGGAGGTCGTTAAGTAAGGTGGAACGGTGACATTCTCTCCTTCCGGGCATTGTGGGGGAGTTAAATCTGATTCTAAGCCCGAAGTGTGTTACAGACATGAGAGCTTTGGTTTGGGCTTTGTACTCAGGTGCTTCTATAGCTTTAGGGTGTGTGTGCCTTGGGAGGGTGTGTGTGCCTTGGGAGGGTGTGTGTGCCTTGAGGCTGTCTGCACTTTAGCGTGGGCACTTCGACCCCAGGGAGGTTCCAAGCGGCTGTTGGTAAACGCTGAAGGCCTTTGTAGATCCATCCTTTGACATTGATGTAAATTCTGAAAATCTGTTCCATGATGGATGTTATTTTACATGTGTGTGCGCACCTATGTGCTCATTTATCCCCCCTAAAGTAACTTAGTATACATCTTGCTCTCAGAAAGTGTGTATGCTTATCTTACAACATTTCCCATGACATTCTGTGCAGTATTTACAATACAGAGGGTATTATGCCCAGTTAGGAGAAATGTAATTTTTAAAGGATGCTGGATTTGAAGACAAAGGACCTCCATTCAGTGATAAATACAACCATTCCATACTCCCATGTGGTTTTGGTCTTAACTCCTTTGATTTGTAGTTTTTCTCTTGCAGAAAAGATGGATATTATACTTGCCCATGTATCTCATAATTATTCATTAATTTCCTTGCTCCCCTGATATTTACTGATATTTATTAATACTACATGACCAACCTTGTTATAGGTATTGGAACTATGTACTGAATCAGACAAAATTGTCTGTCCTCATGGAGCATACTTTCTTTTGTATCTACTTATTTGGGGAATTAAATGCAACGGCATGTGTAAAGTACAAATGTATTGCACAAGAATATACCTATCTAAGGTCGGCGTAGTGGCAGTGCAAGACATTTGAGGGGGAGGGTTCAGAGTAAATTATTTAGGCAGTGAAAGTTAACTGAATAATAAGTAGATTATCCTCATATAGATAAAGAAACAGAAATGCTCTGGGTGATTTTAATCTATTTCCTTTTGAGTGTTTCAGGTTATGATCTAGTAGTCTGCAAGTTATAAAAAAGATTTAAGTCTTTATCAGAAAGAAAGCATTTTAAATTAACACAAGATTGGGCTTGGGAGGGACTGGAGCAGGAATTTAAGAAAGGAACTTTTAATCCATGATCACATGTGAGTCTAATCAAATGTACCAAACCAATGAGTTTAGATATCTGAATTTTTTAAGCATTATCTTTACTGATCGATGGTCATTTTTTAGTGCCTATGGTACTAATAATAGTTAGTGGGAAAGAAGTGCCTAATACAATGTTCTATATGAGGTGAATGACAAAGTCTCCCTAATATTCTTTCATACACTGCATACTTTTACTTTTCCCCAGTTCTCACCAATTATTCTATTGGTCATGTCTAAAAATTATGAAAAAAGAAAACGAAAGTAGGGCCTGGGATATAGCTCAGTGGCACAGTGCCTGCTTGGCAAGCGCAGGGTCCTGAGTTCGATTCCCAGTACCAAAAACCAACACAAAACAAAATTAGGCAGTGGACAGTGATAACATTTAGATCCACAAGACAAGGCTAGACATAGCTCTTTCAGGGTCCTTGTTTTTCAAGTAAAAATGGCTGCTTCGAAAATCTATGTGAAATGAATTTCCATCTTGCCAGTAAAAACCTTAAGACACTCCATTCATCTGTAGAAGGAAAACTGGTTCGATTGTTGTGATCATTTAAAGAAGGAGTATTTTAGTCTCTTTCACCCAGTGGTCGCTGTATTGAAATGGCAAGTTCTTGTCAACCAGCTTGTAAACTTGTTTATTTTTGTTTGAGATTCCTGAGGGATCTGTTTTTTCACTTACCGAGTTGCAGTTTTAGGAAGACTCATAAACTTCCTTCTGGTCCTCAGCAAGACTCTCAATCTTAAGAACACCACCTACTTAATGCAACATGAAAAATAATTTTTATTGCTGGCTTATGTATTATTTTGTCATACTTAAACAAATATAAAATATCTGCTAGAATACTTTAAATTTCATGAGCTTTATTCCTTTATAACATATTCCCATATGAAAACCTTCCCCACTTCCCTGCCCCATCCTTACTTCCAGTTTCACAAGGATGTTTATTTGAATTTCAGGTTAAAGGTATCTGAAATTATTTTTACTATTTCCTGGCTCCTGGCACAATGCTTGGCAGGTAGGAGGCACTCCATAAGCATTTAATAAATGAATGAGCGAATTCAGTTTTAACAATTGTGGGGTCTAAAATAGCTGTATTACTAAAGCTACCTATTTGCCCTGCAAGTCTGAAATAGAATTTCACTTCTGTTGCATTTGATGTAGACATTATATCCTTAAATATACAAAATGGATGTTAGTCCCTAGTATTGGTACTAGGAAAATCGAGAGACTGGTGGACCACCATGATTTATAATATGACGATTCTTAGGACTAATAGTTATCAATATTTTAAATAAATTATTTCTGGAAATTATAACTCATTTCAGAGTTTAACTTTCTTGCTAGATATATAAATCAATTTTATTCTGAAATTGATGAAGGTGACAGTATTATGTGTTGCCATGTCATTGAATTTTTAGTCATCAGTATCATCATGCTGCTCACATGTCTCTGGAGGATACCATAAATCTTCGAAAGTAGTTAGCTCTTACTACAATAAAGAAAAGGCCCGATTGCATAGTCAGTTAACTAACCATTTACTTACCCATCACCTCATCTCCAGATGCCAGCAGTTTCACTTCTAAGCAAAGCAAGCCACTTGGTTTAAATAATGTTACAAAACCACAATTGCTAATTTGATACAGTTGTCATCTTCTTAGAATAGCCCCAAGTTGTCCTGAAGTCCTAGAGTCTTAATCCCAGACAATGAGTTCCCTTTTATGCCCCTGAAGGAGTATTGCTTTGTGGTAAAGGAAGGAAAAACGACATTTCCAGTTCTTTAGACAAAGTATAGGGCAAGTCATGTTCATGGATTTTGCTAATTCTTTTTTTTTTTTTTTTGTGGGTACCGGGGGTCGACCTCAGGACCTCGCGCGCCAGCAGGCGCCCGTGCCGCTGAGCTATATCACCGGCCCTTTTTTCGTATGTGGGTTCCAGGAGTCAAACTTGGGCCCTTGCGCTTGTCAGGCAGGCGCTTAAGCCGCTGAGCCATCTCACTGGCCCCGATTTTGCTAATTCTTAACCCCATTGGAAGTGGTATTTAAATATCACTTGGGCTTTTTTGGCTTAATGGTTGTTTAATAAATACCACATTAATGAATGTAACATATAATGTGAATTCTTTATGGTTATAAAGATACTCATTATTCCGGGTAATATTTAACATGTACAGTAAGTTATTATGATTGGATTTGAGTAGAAGGGGGGCTATAATTGTTTATGTACAATGCTTACATATATACCCCTGTGAAAATGTAAAATAAGTTCTGTTCTGTTGTTTTTTCCCTCAACTCAGTAGAGAAAAATTTCCTTGGGCAGACCCTTTTGTATTAACGTGATAGTTTTCTCAATACCAGCCTTCAAGATGTTGGAGATGAAAATTTTACCCTCCTCCTAGGAAAGAGCTAGATTCATATATCTAAAAGTAACAGGAAAAGGGTAAATTTTTATATTCCTTTTTAAAAAAATTGTGTCTCTTACCTTGTAGGTAATTAGAAAGCATTCGATATAATCAAGTCTGGCATCCATTCATAAAAAGTTTAAAGAAATGCCTGAGAAAACTGTCTTGAATAACTCCAGGATGCCTGTCTGTGCAGATGATGTATTTTTTTGGTCAATATTCATTTTGGATTTACTACTCTTTTCCTTTTATTTTAGCAACCATAAGCAAGTAAGGGATGGTGCACTCCCCAAAACTGACATATATTCATTCTATTGTCATTCGCGGTTCTCAGTTACTTATGCTCCCAAATCTTCAATTTCGTGTTTCAGGTTGTTAACATTTAAAATAATGCAGGATTTATTTTTACCTTCGAGCCACTGGCCCACAAAATCAATCAAGCCCCAGAGTCAGTAAGAAAACCAATTAGTTGGAGAAAGAGAGAGTGTGTGTGTGTGTGTGAGTGTGTGAGAGAGAGAAAGAGAGAGAGAGAGAGAGAGCTAGCGCTCTATCTAGAAGGTTCAAATTACCTACTTAAAAATAACAAGTAACAGAAAGCTTTATTAAGAAACTGCTGTTATTTTTTTCTAGGTATTTTGGTCTGGTGCTCTGGCCAGTTAAGAGGAAGGGAGGGAGGATCAGAGGAGATTTTTACAAGCTCATCATAGCCATGTACATCAGGAAAGGTCAATTTCAGTTCTGCATGATAGGGATGACAGAAAAAAAGTGGCTTGAACAGCAGGGAGAATTCTTCCTTTTTCATGGAAAAGAAGCCCGTAGATATGTGGTCAGGACCAAGGAGGCCCAGGCTTGGCATGGCTTCCTGCTCTGTTCTCAGCAGCGTGTCACTCTGCAGGTCACATCACTGTCTTGGGTGACTGCTGGAGCTCTGGCTGTGGTGTCTGCATCCCGTGCCCCTTCCTTCACAGCGCTTCACCTGCGTCTCCCTGGTCAGGACGCAGACGTTTCTATGTGGGAGTAGCAGAAGGCAGGAACTCTGTAGCCGGGCACAGTGCTTAGGGGATTCTGTGGCAGGAGAGGGAGTCGCTGCGCATTAGGGAGCCATTGCCACCTTGACAGCCTCACCACCAGATTGTTGCTTTGGTGCCTTTTCTTCCCTTTACTTAAAATGTGTTGGATATCCTAGCACTGGGCCCTAGCTCCTTGACATTGTCCTTGTTCGGGTTCTTCCTGGGCTAATGTAATGGGAACTTCTCGCCCTCACTCCCTCCTCTTTGCATCCTTGAGCACGAACTTCACATTGGTTGTGTGTGTAAGAAGCCTGTTGTTAGAGGCGAAAGTGCTTTATGAAAACTAAGCTATGAAAAGTCCTCTATTTGTGAGGTCTAGTTGTTATAAAGGTACAATTTACATTTCTTCTTTTTGTTTTGACTTGCGTACTTCCAACATTGTTCTCCCTGATTTGATAAATGGGATAGGGCTCGCTATACACTTTTTAAAATGTGCTTTTCACCTCTGCTCTATTCTATTTGCCAGAGAAGCTTGCTTGGCAATTGTTTTTAAAATAAATAATATTTGGGCCGGTGAGACGGCTCAGCGGCTTAAGCGCCTGCCTTGCAAGCGCGAAGGCCCGAGTTCGACTCCCGGAACCCACATACGAAAAAGGGGCCGGTGATATCGCTCAGCGGCACGGGTGCCTGTTGGCGCGCGAGGTCCTGAGGTCGTCCCCCCGGTACCCACCAAAAAAAAAAAATAAAATAAAATAAAATAAATAATATTTCCTGTTTTCACCCAGATAACATCATTATAGGGAATTTGGAAATCATAGGAGAAAAAAGACAAAAAATGAGTGTTTTAATTTCAGAGGGCATATACTGTTATGTAATGATTACTAACATTTTGGTATTTTTCTGTTAATTAGGCATGGAATGAAAATGGAAAATATATGTAGAAGTGGAACTAACTTGTATATAAAACTGCTTTTTAAATTTTTCATTAGATCATGACCATTTTCCTTCAATATTAATATTTATAGAAAATTACATTTTTATAACTGAATGAGATTCTGTTATTACCAAGGAATCATCATTTATTGAATCATAAATGTAAGGCCTTAGTTGTTTTGACTGTCTTGTTTTTGAGAATATCTTTGTACTTAAAATTGTCAGTTTTGGGCCGGTGAGATGGCTCAGTGGCGTAAGCGCCTGCCTTGCAAGCGCGAGGGCCCGGGTTCAACTCCCGGATCCCACATACGAAAAAGGGGCCGGTGATATCGCTCAGAGGCACGGGTGCCTGTTGGCGCGCGAGGTCCTGAGGTCGACCCCCCAGTACCCACAAAAAAAAAAAAAAAATTGTCAGTTTTACATTGTTTCCTTATTTGGGGTTCCTAGAAGTGAGGTGATGATTTTTTTTGAGTATGTATAGTATTGCTAAAGTGCATACCATTAGCATTAAATGAGTGAGCTCATCACTTATTGTATCGTTGACCGCCAGAGTTGTTTCTTAGTCTTTACTAATGTAGAAAATTTAAAATTAGCACTTTTTCTGACTTGCATTTCATTGGTTACTAGCTGACTGGCTTCAATAATACATATTTGTGTGTGAATTTTCTGAGCCCTTTGTTCAATTTTTTAGTAGTGTTTTTTCCAAAGCTCTTATAATGAAAAAGTCCTAATGTATCGTTGGTTTTCCGCAAGTTGTTTATAAAATAATTTCCAAGTTAAATGTGGATTAATCACATTTTAAACTTCTCCATGTTTTTTCAGTTTTATTGTTTTGAAATTGAATAATTGTGATTAATTCACTTCATCAACCTGGATATTGGATTTAAATGTGTTGTAATGACTGTTGCGTTGTGCCCTGAAAGAATGGATCCACTTTCATTCTATAAAATAAAATAATCTCGTGCAAATTGTAGTAAAACCATGTTGCCTATTTACAACTATAATTATATTGTGTTTGAGTCCCGGAGTGTCCTCCACAGATACATCTCTG
Organism: Erethizon dorsatum; assembly: GCA_028451465.1. Lineage (NCBI taxonomy): Eukaryota > Metazoa > Chordata > Mammalia > Rodentia > Erethizontidae > Erethizon > Erethizon dorsatum. The sequence goes on from CM051838.1 coordinate 14,850,545, forward strand.
TTGGCACATTCCTGCGGGTTGCATAAAACTAAGCCGACAGATTAGCTTCATTGCTCTGTGGCTTTAAAAGATGAAGAATGAAATTGGCAAATTTGTGAAAAAATTGAATTCTTTTGTACATGTAAAACATAACACACTCTGGTGTGCTATGCTTGGAACAGGGAGGTGAGAGACTACAGCAACTGTAGACTCTGGGGAAGCTTAGAATCTGAGTCCTGACACCAGAGGGTAAATAATAGGAATCATTCACAGATCACTTCAAGACACTGAAAAACAAGTGTGATAGTTTGAGTGTCATTTCATTTCTTCTATTGAATATCTCTGCAAATGTTGATTTCATTATAATGACTAAGAAGAAGGGAGATAAGAGAAAAGCCCAGTTTTAATTTTCTCTGTGTAAAGTCAGTGATTGATGGGAAATAAAATACATATCAGTCTGCCAATTTAGCACCTAAGGACTCTGTAAACAGTTGGATCTATCCAACTGTTGAGGTGACAGTTGCTGCAAATGAAGTGCAAGATAACTTTAGAAGAATCCTTTTAGTGCCAAAAAAGAAGCCGCAAACTGTCTTCCCAGTGGGTCGGTTAGCTTGTAAGTTGTGCTCACTGCAGCCCCCAATCTCTCTTTCCTTGACTCAGCTGAAGATTTCTATCTGAGTAGGATGTGTATAGTTGAATACTGTGTGATCAGAGAAGAGTTCCAAGCTAAGTGGAGGCTGGAAAGAGGAAATGTATACATTGAGTATGGATACATTTGTAGTCCTAGAGCCACCTTTTCTTTTCTTTTTTTTTTTTTTTTTTTTTTTTTTTTGTGGGTACCAGGGGTCGACCTCAGGACCTCGCGCGCCAGCAGGCACCCGTGACGCTGAGCGATATCACCAGCCCTTTTTTCGTATGTGGGATCCGGGAGTCAAACTCGGGCCCTTGCGCTTGCCAGACAGGCGCTTACGCCGCTGAGCCGTCTCACCGGCCCGACCCACCTTTTCTAATTGTCACACTAAAGCAAAACTATATTCTCCCAATTATAGACCTAATAGAGTCACTATGAAGAATGTGAATACATCATATTCAAACACTAAAATAATTAGAAGTCCTACTCCTGAGTTACCACTGTGGAGCATTGTATTGCATCTCCTATTCGTATGCACATGTACTTACTAGTCAGTGAGGCATTTTAGCTACTTAAAAAAAAACTTTTTCCTTTCACATCAACCCTGCACTCAGGAATTTCCCTGCCCACATAATCTGTTTCAACAATCCAGTGTGTATTCTTCATTTTTCTGTATCATCCTCCATCAACATTACATAGACATGGCATATACAGAGTTCTGTTACTGTTTAATAAATATTGGATTATATTACAAATGCTTCTTGGCCTTTTATCACTCATGGGAATGTTTCTGAAATCATTTAGTATAATACTTACTTTTAGCAACTGTATAATACTCCATGGTGTGGATATACTTATTTTGTTGATATTGGTGTTCAGTATGTTTCTGGTTATTGACCTCTGAGTTAGACCTCTCTAAACCTTCCTGTATATAATGTCATTACTTTATTGTTTCCCTAGAATTCTGCAGTTTCTAACTAACATCTTTAACTTCTCCCAGGAAACAGCTTTGATAACATTGTCTTCCTGATATTTTTAATCTCACATATGAGAAGCCAAAATTAAATCTTTCAGGGGGAAATAGGTCTTTTATTGCATTCAAAACTCAGTTTACACACTGGAATTGATTTGATGTATCTTACCAAAATGTCATCTAAAAAGTCCATAACAATTCTCATTTCTATCATGGAAACACGAGAATACGATTTCTCTGAATCCTTGTCAATCAGTTATAGATTTTAAGAACTATGTATTTTCTAGCCTACTAGATATAAAGTGAGATTTTATTGCTATACTAATTTGCATTTCCCTATTAGTGATTTTTTCTTCGCCCCTTCTTGTATATCTGGTTGCTGCCTGGATTTGCTTTGTATAAGTTGAAATCATACTCTTAATTACATTTTCTAGTATTGACTTCTTGTTATCAGTTTCTATTTGCATATTATGCATATATTTCCTCCTATTTACATTTATCTTGTATATTGACTTTATTTATACTATATCTTATTTTTCCACTTAAGAGTCTTTAATTTTTACATGGACACAAATTTCGATTTCTGGTTTTCTATCTTGGTTAAGCAAAGTCTCTTTGACACCTAGTTTATACATGTAGTCTGTTTTTGTCTAGAAAGATTTAAAATTTTTTATTTGTCTTTAACTCATCTGGAATTAATTTTCGCATATGGTGTAAAATTAGTATTTTCTTGCAGGTTGCTATTGTCCCGGCCATTTATTCAAAAGTCTGTATATTACTGATATGAACTAGCTATGTCAAATTTATTTTGCTCTTACCAGTAGAAAAACACACTAAAGGCCATACCTGTACTTCAGGGACTGCCTGGGAATGTGTTCCAAAAACTTGTAAGGGTAATGAAAATCTGAAAACAATCCTTTTATTCCCCCAAAGAACAGAAGTTACAGGTAGACTTGTCCCTAGTCTTAACTGATTTCCCTTTTCCAGTGACCACAGGAAGCCCAAAATGTTTTTCTAAACAAAATTTAAATTCATTTGGAAACAGGGCTACCCTAGTAAGATTCAGAAGTGATTGTAACTTGTTAAATGCCTTCTAGAAGTGAAGTCAAGAGGCTTTGGAAATGAGTTTTCTCCAGGGAAAAATTTGTTTTAAATTGATACTTTACTAAGTTGCTATTCATGTGTGTGTGTGTGTGTGTGTGTGTGTGTGTGTGTGTGAGTGTGTGCATGCATGCGTGCATGTGTGTGTGAGAGAGAGACAGATTGAGTCAGAATCTAAGGATTTATAAGTTGTACATAATTTTCGATTACTTAATGGAAAGTGTATATTATATTCTCTCTTATTTTTTGTACAGGGGCACGCTTTCAGACACTTTCAATGTAGATGTGTGTGTATTTCTTTTAAATTCAGTAATGACCCCACATCTATCTATTTTTATTTAAAATAAATTTCCCTTACATTTTGTTTATTTTCCCTGAAATCTTTGATGGCATTGTATTCCTATTCTCTTAATTGTAAATGCAATGACCCGAATTAAACCTTTTTAGAAAAAGATGTAGGACAACTTGGACCTCTTATCTAAATTTCAAACCTATGCTATCTGCATAAATAAAGAAGTGAATGTGAGGAGAGAACTCAGATTATTCTCCGAGACTTTGTCTACTACCTCATCCTGTGTAAAATAATAATAAACCTTCAATCCTGGATTTCTTGAGGAACTTTATTAGGCTAGAGAGTACTTAAAAGTTTTATTCTCTTTTGAGATTTGCCTTTCTGAGATGTCTGACAGCAGAGACTCTGCCTTTTTATTCCATAATGGACTGCACAGGGTCTGTCTGTCCTACCGATGGATCAGAAAGCTTGTCTGAATGCTGCCACTAGGCTTTTGGAATACCTGGCTCTCACACACACAGGTGCACACTCTATTCTTCAACTTTTGACCTTGTAGCAGGTTCTGGACTAGGAAGCCCTAATGATTACAAAAGCCACTTATTTCGGGTTTGGCTCAAGTGACTGAGAGTCTAAGGCCCTGACTTTTCAAACTCTGTGAAACCTAGAAGAGACCTGTATTTGAGAGAACTTCTAATCTTTAAGACTTACTGTTATATTTGAATATGTTAGCCTGATGAAAAGAAGTTAAAAATCATTGTGAGACCGTGTGAAGCAACACAGTGTTAAAATTTTGCTGGTAGATCATTGATATTTGGTCATACTGTTCAATCAAAAGCTATTTCATTTTCCTGATGTGTTATGGGAATAGATTTCAAGACGAATGTTAATGTATTTCATTGAATCTAAGGGATACATTTTAATATCTCTGGAATCAAGATGTGTTTTAGAACTACTGGAGTGACATAGTTTAGTCAGCAGTGTTTATTCTGTCTTTCTTGTAAAATGATGATTGTCTGACAAGCGATTGCATCCTACATTACATGAATTACGGTCATTCCATGGAATATCTTGGAATTCGGTATACAAATCAGACACGTGAAACAAGGAGTATTAGTGAATGTCCCGGTGTACTCCCAAGTGAAAGTCGAGGAGCATTCCCTGAGTCTGTCTCTAGTGGCAAATGCTATAGTTTGGATCTGGGATGGCCACCAAAAGCTGCCGTGTCAAAGGCTCAGTCCTCCGGTTGGTGCTGTTAGGACACGAGGAACCTTTAAAGATTGGGCCTAATGAGAGCCGTCAGGTCCTTGGGGGCATCCCTTTGAAGGGATTGTGGGACCTCGGTCTCTTCCTTTTCCAGTTTTTTGCTTGCTGGACATGCAATGAACGGTTTTTTCCACCACACTCTCTACCATGATATGTTGCCTTGCCTCAAGCCCCAAAACAAGGCCAACCAATTGTGCCCTGGAAGCTCCAAAATTGTGATCCAGAATAAAGTTTTCTCTTTGTAAATTGATTTTCTCAGGTACTTTTTTTAGTGACAGAAAGCAGACTAACACAGAAAATTTCAGGTTATGTACTCATTTAACAACAGATAAGATGAGGTTTCTAGTCATATCCAACCATGATGTAATTTTTCCCTTGTGCTGCAATTTCCAAACTGTGTTACTATGGCAACATGTAGGTGTTCAATGAGCCTGTTTAAGTACTCATTTGGGGGAAGTAATCTACAACACATGGAGTAGTGGGTAAAAGCCTCCCCCCCAAAGTAAGTACATGCGCAAATCCCGGGAGCCTGTGAATGTCACTTTATTTGGGAAAGGTCTTTCTATATGTGATTACCAGTCTTGAGATGAGGGCATCCTGGATTACCTGCATGGGCATCAAATCCACGGCAGGTAAGAGAAGGGCAGAGGGAGAGTTGAGATGGCAGTGTGACCAGGGAAGCAGAAATTAGAATGGTGCAGCTATAAAGCAAGGTTTACCTGCAGCCAGTAGAAGCCAGAAGAGGCAGAGACGGACTCTCTGGTCAGGCATTCGGAAGTGTGACCCTGTTAGCAGCATGATTTTGGACTTTGGTCTCCAGAACTGCGAAAGAATAAATTTCTATTGTTTTAAGCTACTTAATGTATGTTAATTTGTTACAGCACCCACAGGAAACTACTGTACATACATACACATACAAACATACACACATATATACAAGCTTTGTGAGCCTGTTGTTAAATAAAATGCCAGATGTTTTAAAAATAGGAGTTCCAATATGGAACTGCCTCCTCTAGATTTTCAAAAGAAAAACAAAATGCACAACAACAACAAAACAAAATAGCCATCAGTAGGCTGATGGGTAAGTGGGAGTCTGGTATGTAGCTTTCATTGTGTTACTCGTTTAAGATTTATGGCTCACTACCTGCTATCTTATAAGTACAGTACCATGAACTGTAGTCTTGATACATAGGCCCAAGCAGTTTAGAGGCCCACTCAGTGGGTAGATTCTCAGTTAAATATTACCATGTGGTACCCATGGAAATGCTTCATCCCAGCAGTCAATCTTTTTTTTTTTTTTTCAGTCAGTTAATCTTGCCAAGAACTCCTGGGGCAACTTTTACAGAACACACTGACTACTGAGCTGGTCATTGAAGTATAGGTAAAATTTTGCCAGGTTTATGAGATGGAGAATGGTGTTTCCCAACAGTTTCAGAACATACCGAGCGGAGGTATGTGAAAGAGGAGGTAGAAGGTGAGGCCCACGAGGCAAGTTGCAAGCGAATTTTGAATAGCCATAATATATTGAAGTTTTCCAGGTGTGGTGGTGCACATCTGTAATCCCAGCACTTGGGAGGCTGAGGCAGGAAAATCACTGGGCGTTCAAGGCCAGCCCTGGCTAAATGAATTCAAGGCCAGCCTGAACTACATACTGAGATGCTGTCTCAACAACAATAACAACAACAACAACAAATATTGAAGTTAAACCTTTATCCTGTGACGACACTGTAGGCCCTAATCTTTTTCCCCTTCTAGGGCACAAATGATAGACAGTTCTAATGGAGTAGATTGCATCGGAATCCGCTGGGACCCCAAATTTGATGAACTCCCACATAAAATCTAGTAAATAACAAGCAGCGATGAGACGTATTCTAATAATGTGTAAGCACCTCCTCGGGAGTAGCAGTCTCGGGAGAGGCCTGATTAGAATCTTGGGCCCTGTGCACGTCCAAGCCCAGCTGTGACAGACCTTACCTTTCTCTTCCTCTCAAGAAAGTGAAGTCAGAGTATGAATGTGGGTCAGTGTACACAGAGAAATTTAAATCCACTCCCATTTTCATTTTGAGAATAAATTATTTCACAAACTTCAGTGTTTTACTACCTGCCAGTATTAAACAAAACATGTGCACAGGTAGCTTTGTCACTATATCACACTTGAAGACCAGTGTGCAGGCCAGTGGTGACCTTTTTCCCATGGCGCGTGACACGGTGCCTGTTTACAAGATGCTCCTCAAGTGTTTGCTTGTATGAACAGTGGGAAAAAGGTTGCAGGGCTTTAAATATGGGAAAGGCACAGATGTATTTTTTGCAAGGATTGTTCTGGTGACATTTTGGAAGATCATTTAGAGAAGAAAAAGATTGGAATAAGAATGACAACATTTGGGGCCAGTGAGACGGCTCAGCGGCTTAAGCGCCTGCCTTGCAAGCGTGAAGGCCCGAGTTCGACTCCCGGAACCCACATACGAAAAAGGGGCCGGTGATATCGCTCAGCGGCACAGGTGCCTGTTGGCGCGTGAGGTCCTGAGGTCGTCCCCCCGGTACCCACAAAAAAAAAAGAAAAAAAAAAAAAAAAAAAAGAATGACAACATTTGAATGCTGTAGGGTTATAACCAAGGAGAACTATAGCTTCTAGATGTGTGGGAGTGTAGGAGGTGGTGAATGGGAACTTTGTGAAGTGAGATTTCCACTGTGATTGGAGATGGGATATGAGGAAGAAGAAAGCATTAATTAGTCCTGAGGTTACTAGTTATAGGTGCTAATGCCCTTGTCAGAGGTTAGAACACAAATGAAGAAGCAGGTTGCAGGTAAGTGTATATGTCAGGATAGGCCAGGTTTGGTGGTAACAACAACAGCTACAAAATGGAATACTACTTAGCCATAAAGAAGGATAAACTTGAGACATTGCTAGGTAAATGGATGCACCTTGAGACCATATTCTTTAAGTGAAATAGATCAGATACATATGTTTAAATATAGCATTGTTTCTCTGGTGTGAGAAGCTGGAAATGTGAATAAGGACCAAAATGTATAATAGATATAGTGAATTAGGGAGGAAATGTTCAAATGGGAAGGGGACTAGGGAGGGGGGAGGGGAAAGGAAGGAAGGGAAAAGAAGGAAAAAGTGGAAGCAAAGCTTTTGTCAATGAGGGGAAGAAGGGTTGAAGGGAGGATAGGGGAATGGGAAAGAAAGAATCAAGATATTTCAGGTACAGTTACAAATTCCTTATGATGAACGTGATCATTATGTATATCTAAAATGTACCAATAAACACAATTTTTAAAATGTCAGTGTTTTAAAACAGCACAGGATAGGCTGGGATATAGTTTATTGGTAAGGCGTATGCTTAACATGAGAAAGTCCTTGAATTTGATCCTCAGTATTGCAAATAAATAAAATTAAAGAAAGAGAAAACAGCAAAGGTTTGTTGCTCATTTAGGGTACATACTAATCATGAGTTTGCTACATGGGACGGGGCAGGGGTTCTGCTCTACAATTTCCTCTTCCTTGTCACTATGGACACAGAAAGTCCTGTAGTTGTGTGTCCACACTTTGTCAAGGCAGGAAAAGGAATATGGCAGATCACACACTGACCCCTTGAAACTTCTCCTCGGAAGTGATGCACCTCATATCTCTCTTGCATGGCATTGCTAATGTGTGTGTCCTTGGCCACACCTAACTTTCAAGAGGGTAGTTTCCATATGCCAGGGATATGACTCTAGCGACTCTCATGGTGGGAGGTGAGGGAAAGCAGCATAATACTTTGTGGATATGTTTGAGGTATTGAAGGGAAATCCTTTTCAGAAGAAGTTGGAAATCTTGCTTCTTGAACGAGTTCAGGGCTAGAGAAATAGTATTGGGAGATTTCAATGTAATGGTCATAAATCAAGTGAGTAATATTGATCAAGAGGGAGTAGAACCAGTGCTAATCATGGTAAAAGATCAAGGTTAATAAGTGTGGGATTTTAAATGTTGCACCCTCTAATTTGTGTATATATATATATATATATATTTTTTTTTTTTTTTTTTTTAAGCAGCTGGTTATAACTTCTAAATTTTATCTAATGATTGCTGAAGGGGTTGGATTAATCACTTAAACAGAATTTAGGTTTTTTAGACTCCAGAATTGCTGGTTGGTATTTAGCAATTTGAAAGATGTCCCTATTTCTTACAGTAGGATTTCAGCTGGTTCTCTGGCGCATTAGAAAAGAGAGCATATTGCAAAGGGTAGCCAGTGTAGTCGGAACAGAAGAGCACTTATGAGTTGATTGATCCCAAGGTTGCTGAGTACTCAGAAAATTACAAAGCCTTTCAGATTTTTCTAACTGGTTGTGCCTTAGATGGCAAGATAGGCTTAGCCTTGCTGTAATGATGTTCTTTTTATAGCTCCAATTACTGGCAAAGGGAGGTAGTTAATAGCAGTTTTCCCTATTGCTTACTGTTCATGCATAAGGAGACTGGCTTTTCTATTCTCCATTCTCTTTAAGGGTTCTTACACTTTACCCTGCCTGATCTCTATAGGGTTTACAGCAAAGTCACTCACTTTTAAAATGTTTCATGTAGACATATGTGTTTACCCAAATTAAACTCTCCACTTTTCAAGATTGTGCATTCATCAGGAAAAGTCAAAAACAAACCTGGTTAAATGCATGTCACTATTATCTGTTTAATGGAAATTTTAAAGCATTGTAACAGTAGTAGTGATAAAAATGATAATTCTTGTCTTTGCAGCTGAGACAAACAAGGACTCATTAAATTTCTACTTGTTGATTAACAGTATGCTGTGAATGATTTAAAAAAGAATTTTTTAAATGGAAAGCTACTGTCTCAGTTACTTTTCTCTCATTGTTGAGACAAAATACCCAACACTCAGAATTAAAGGAGGAAAGGTTTATTTAGCTCACAGTTCATAATCAGCTGGCTCCAATGCGGAGTGGGATGGCAGGAGGGCATCACTGAGGAGAAACGGTTCATGGCAGGCAGAAGACAACAAAAGCAAGTAAGCAACCAACAACAAACAACTACCAGCAAGCCTCGTCCTCTCCGTTATATTGTATTCTTAGGGCAGATAGCATTCACACCCTTAATCCTAGCATTGCACCATGAATCAGTCACATACTCTAGATCCAGCCACTTCTGAAAAAGCCCCACCTGTGACTGCATGAGGCTTTGGAGGGGCATCTAAACACAAACCATAACATTCTGCACCTGGCCCCCCAAAGACTCATGCACATCCCTCTATGCAAAAGGCATTTAGTCCCTCTCCAAGAGTTGCCAAAGTCCTAACAGTTTCAGCATTGCTGAAAAGTCCAAGTGCAAAGTCTCCCCTGACATTTAAGGAAAACTGTTAGCTGTAAACCCCTGTACAAATGAAAAGAAAGTTGAATACTTTCAATATTCAGTGGCACAAGACAGACATTTCCATTTCAAAAGGTACAAAGATGGGGATAGAAAGGAATGGGAACAAAGCAAGTCCAAAATCCAGCAGGGCAAACATTAATTTCTGTACTTCCATGTGCAGCATCCAAGGCAATCTGTGGCAAGATGCGAACTTCAAAGGGCTTAGGTGGCTCTGCCCCATGGCACTGCTGATGGTTGTAGCTCCCACAGCTTCTCTCTTGGGCTGGTTCTGTTCCCTCCTTGCAGCTTTCCCCAGACAGCTTCTCCAAATTTCTGGGGTCTCCACTAAACCTTTGGCATCACACTCGCAGCTTTATACACTGCCCTCTCAGGGGCACACTGCCTGGCCTCCCAGGCCTTCTTCTGAAATCTGAGTGAAGGCCTTCCTGACCCTACAACTGTTGCATTCTCCGTGCACCTAAAACCAGCACCACATGGATGATGCCAGGGTCTGCTGCCAGCTGGAGCAGTAGCCAGGCTTTATTCTCTCTTGGGTATAGGGGTCAAGAGTCTGGGTTACTGAACACTCTGAACCTAATCCTAAGGAACAAATTCTCTAGGCTGCCACCATTCTGGAACATGGTGTTCTGGGGCTGTCTTCTCAAAGCAAAGTCTTTCACCCTTGCAACTCTGAGGCTGCAAAGGCTGGAGTCCTGCTGGTTCTTGTAATGTCCTCAGGCCATCTTTTCTGTTGTCTTCTTTTGAAATACTTGGCTTTTTCTTGTTAGTCTTTTCAGTGACCAATTTCTCCTCTGTTCCATCTTTGCAGGCCACAGCTTTACTGGAGCTTCCTTCCTGGCCAAATTCAGAACATTTTAAATCACTCTTTGGAGCTCTTTGCTCTTGATTCTCAACATAAATCTGGCTAAAATCCCCAATAGTATCTATGCCATGGCCTCAACATTAAAATGCCTTGAAATTTCTTCTGCCAAATTAATGAACCCACTGCCCTTAATCTCACTCTCAGGCAAAGTATCTAGACACAAGCAAAATGCAGACAAACTTTCTGCCAATGTAGAACACACATCATTTGTAGTCCAACAGCCAATGCAGTCCTTCTTCCCAGCAGAAACCTCCAGAGCCTGGTGTTTACTGGCAGCATTTCTGTGAGCATTCTGGTCTTGTGAGCCCTGAGCAGCATTTCCCACCAAATATAGCTTAAAGTGTTCCAGGGCTACATTTTCAGCTGACATCTCCGAACCTTTCCAAACTCTTCCCACAAGCCAGTTAAAAGGCTCCTGAACCACATGGTCAGGTGTAGTCACAGCAGTGACTCCACTCCTGGTACTGAATTCTGTCTTGGTTACTTTTCTCTCATTGCTGAGACAAAATACCCAACACCCAAAGTTAAAGGAGGAAAGATTTATTTAGCTCACAGTTTGTCAAGGTTTCAGTTCATAATTGGCTGGCTCCAAGGCAGGGTGGGATGGCAGGAGGGCATCACCAAGGAGAAATGGTTCATGGCAGGCAGAAGACAGCAAAAGCAGGTAAGCAACCAATGACACGCAACTACCAGTAAGCCTCTGTCTGTTAAATCCTTAGGGCAGATGGCATTCACACCCTTAATCCTAGCATCGCACCATGAATCAATCACACACTCTAGATCTAGCCACCTCTGAAAAAGCCCCACCTGTGACCGCATGAGACTTTGGGGAGACATCTAAACACAAGCTATAACAGCTAGCATTTGCCTTCTTGACACAGGCACTTAAAACTATTAAAAATAACTGTTGCATGTTCTCCAGATAAGCAAAGCCATTGGTGTTTACCCCTAGATGATAATTATAGTTCACATTATTGAGGACTAATTAGGGTGGTGGTCATTGTACAGTAATATGTATGTATGATCTCATTTACTCCTCATAACAACTCTGACATAAGGAATAATTTGCTTAATGTCCCTTAGCTGAGAAGCATAGAAGTCAGCAGCTGGCACTTCTGCTTCCTCTCCAAGTTATCAGACCAGGTTCTTCCCCATTTGCATTGCACATTACAATATGAAAGTCTTTTATATATCATCTTTATTAAGAATTGAACCTCTCTAGGTAAAGATACCAAGAAGAGTCCTGATTCCACTATTTGAAGTAAAAAAAAACTTGAGAGCCCCACAAAATAGTTTCTAGGGAACAGGAACTCAGGTGGACTTTGGGGATTCTGATGGTGGGTTTCCTATTTGAAATGTTTGTATCTTCCCAACAAGAAGGGTCAGAGGTAAAAATTCGCTGTTTATCTTACCTTCTTATTTTGGGATGTTACTTGAGGAACTCCAGTCTTCTTTCCCGCAGGCCTCTGCTTCTGGTGTTCATCTGTCACAGAGCTCAGAGTCGTGGTCAGATCTGTTCCCTGAACTGAGGATGAGGAGTAGCGTGTTTCACATTAGAGTAGCATAGCAAACACTATGGAAACCAAGCTGTAACAGGCTGGTGCCATCAGAAGTGACGAAATACAAGAGCCATGATTGGGGCATGTAGTCACATTTGAAGTCCAACATCAGTAGATAATGGCCTTCCCCATATACTTCTGTACCTGGCAGTATTTTTACATTGTTTATTGATTACAACATGAGCAGTGAGTCTTAACTTTTTAGAGAACTGATGAAAGCTAAAAGTGGACATTGGAGTAAACACGGTTTTGCATATAATTTCAAAGTGTTCATGGACAGTGCCCTCCCCTGCTTGAAGCCAAGGACTCAGACCCTAGCTAAAGTGTTCTGACACCACGTGGGGTGTGGACACCACCTCACCACAGGGCGAGTCGCCATGCAGCAGAGTACAATCGCGGATGTTATCAATGCGGAAAGGCACACCCCATTTATTTTAACTTTATCATTTTACATTAAAACCTTTAGTTTATTAGCTAGCATTCAGCAAGTAGTGATTTTTATCAGTATGGTCAAAGATAGAAATCTGTGGTACCAGTTCAGTTCAAGCTTATTTTGCTTGAATTCTCCACCACCACACAGCAAAGAGTTTATCCTACATCAGAGGTTGGCACCTGCGGCCTGTGGGCAGATCTGACCTGCTGCCTGTTTCAAGTAAATGGCATTTTATTAGAAGACACCACACCCATTTATTCGTGTACTTTCTGTGACTGCTTCTGCATTACAGTAGCAGAAGTGAACTGTATAGCCCACAAGCCTGAAAGCTTTACTGTCTTGCTCTTGAAAGAAAAAGTTCACCAAACCTCTTCCTAAGCCATCTGTTCTTAACTAGTTTGCTTTGAGACCAGTGTTCTTTCACATGGGTGGAATTTAGAGGTCTATACATCCAGCAACACTGACTCATGAGGCTAAATGACTTTTATGTACACTCAGTAAATAAATGATAGATATTTCTTTGAAAATGAGACAAGAGAGATCCCAAAATAAATTCCTTTAGAAATATAGTGTAGTAGATTTTTTTTCTCACCTGTGTCCTCAATATCTATCTGTGAAACAGTATAATTCATATCCAAAACTAGGCTTTCTAGTGTCCTCTCACAGAATACTTAGCAGATTCAAAGTAAATTATTTAATATAGCACTACAGAGCCTAGAACCAGAGAGCCAGAACCAGCTCAGTCAACACATAACAAATTTCAGTGATGTAACTTCAAGTGATGTGGTTTTGTTGGTCATCCATAGTACATTCTTTCCTTAATGTGACTGAATGTAGAGCTTGCTGTAGAAATAGTGAACGTGTTTGTGATATGTAAGGCAATTGAGAGGAACAAAGAAATGCAAGTTCTGTACCTGAAATTTTAAAATTTAGTGCTTTATCTCTTAGTACAAGAGTTACATCATCCTTTTTTACAACTTTTCCAGTAGATTTGGAAGATTTAAGAACTGAATCTATCCTAATCAAGAGGTGATTATTCATCATTTATTGCTTTGCTATAAAAGAAATACAGTTTTCTAGATGTCCGCACTGCATTGATGTGGTAAGAAAAGAAAAGGTTGCATTAATGTGTGTGTATGTACTTCCTGGGCTGAGGGTGGAAACCCTGGGTTCAATCTCTCACACACACACACACACACACACACACACAATCTCTATTTCCTATTTTACAAAGCTTACTTTTTATAAAGCCAAGGAAATTTGTTTATAATATGGAGTCAAGGAGTGTATACCAGTGTGAGTATGACTTAGATATTTGCTGATTAGTTTTGTTTAATAAGCTTTTAAATATATAAAAGTAAATTTTGAAAGTAGAGAATTTGTTGTTGTTGGTACCAGGGGTCAACCTCAGGACCTCACGCGCCAGCAGGCACCCGTGCCACTGAGCGATATCACCGGCTCTTTTCTCATATGTGGGTTCCGGGAGTCGAACTCAGGCCCTCACGCTTGCCAGGCAGGTGCTTACGCCGCTGAGCCATCTCACCGGCCTGAAAGTAGAGAATTTAATTGAATGTTTTGATGCAGTATTGGTAAGTTAACTGATTTCTTTATTAATGCTATATGTATATTCCAACTAGAAAAAAATCTTAAATTTCATAATGGGTCCTGAAATGTAGCTCAGTGGTAGAGTGCTTGCTTAGAATACATAAGGCCATGGGTTCAATCCCCCATAACACAAAACAAAAAAAAACTTTAGGGGACCTGGCAGGATGGCACACACCTGTAATCCCAGCTGCTTGGGAGGTTAAGGCAGGAGGATCTCAAGTTTGAGTCAGCCTGGGCAAGTTAGCAGGACCCTGTCTGAAATTTTACAATAAAATGGGCTAGGTATACAAGGAATAATCAAAATATATGAAGCATGTTTGTATTTCTAAAATTTTACTATAGTAAAAGATACATTGCCATTAATGCTCCTCAGAATACTCTCCCTTGATTGGAACACGCTTATCCCATCATTCTTGTCACTTTCTAAAGCAGTTTTGGAAGTCCTCTTTTGTGAGTATAAGGTTATGTTCAAAATTACGATGAATGCTGCTAAGTACAGCCCAACAGAAAGGCAGGCTCTTGAAAAGATTACAGTATGTCCTCATCTGCTTATTCAGAAGATCTGGCACCACATGACTTCTTGCTGTTCCCTAAAGTCAAAATGATTGTGAAAGGTGAATTTTTGAAACAATTGAGGACATTGAGGTAGCCTTGGTCACACAACTAAAGATACAAAAGAGAACTTTCAGATCTGCATTAGAAAGCAGCAAGAATGTTGGGATAAGGGTGTTCGAATCAAGGGACAGTTTTTGAGGGGATTAGTGACAATGTGTCCTTTTACTGTAATAATTATTTTAATATTTAAACATTCACCATAGTTTTTAATCATACTGAATGAGGTCCATGGTAGAGTGCTTACCTAGCATACACTGGGCCTTGGGTTTAACATCCAGTACTGCAAATAGCAACAACAAAAAACTACGGTATTTTATTCAGAGATTCTTTGACTTAAGTCTCAGAGGACTAATTTGTGTAGTAAATATAAATGAATTATGAGAGACCCACTCACAGCTTCCTACTGAATATAAAGTAGGTGGTGGCAGTTGCTTTGAAAGCATTGTAACTACTCTTTGTGCACACTTGTGAGAGGGACAGCATATATAGTTTTAAAAGCAGCAGAGTTGCATATAATTAGTGTCTCTGTGTTTACGGTACAATCAGGGCCATTGACTGCCCGAGGCAGTTGAGCCTGCTGGGATGATATATACAGTAAATGCCCCTTAATAAGAGAGGGCTGCCCGGTTACTGTTAGGAGGTTGGGCCCGATAGTGCTCCCCAGGACTGGGTTTTTCTGTTGCCACTCTGCACGGTTAGTTTCATCATCCCATTGTCTTGAAAATTTAACCCCTACCTTTTACCTATGATTAATTTAATCTAAGTTTTTTAACTTTATCCAATTTTATGTTTGTATGTCCTGAAGTTATTATTCTTTCGAACCACAGTCAGATATGGATTCCCAAGTCCCTCTTGCCGCTCTATATGAACTTGGGAAGTTATGGTATGTTTCTAAACTTCCTCCTTCCGTGGGGGATCCCATGGAGAATCCCGGGACCCCAGGGTACCGAGAATAGCCCCACTTTGCACCTCTGGACCCGGCATAGTTGTTCATGGTGCCCTCTTCAGTTCACAGCAGTGTCCTGGCTTGGACAGGATGTTGTAAAGGCATTCTATTTACAGATAAGTGGAGATAGTACCTTTTTATTGTTTTGTTACGGTGATTAAATAATGTGAAAATGAACACCATTCTTGGTTTATAAAAATAAAAGTTCTGTTACAGTGGATAACCTTGAATAATGTAAATAGGATGTCTTAGTTACCTTCTTGGTGCTGAGATACGATACTGACACTCACAGCTCTAAGGAGGAGAGGTTTGTTTTGGCTCACAGTTTGTAGAGGTTTCAGTCCGTAGTCAGTTGCCTCCAGGGCAGGGCAGTGTGGCAGAGGGGCACGGCAGAGGAAACTCGCCCATGTCACGGCAGCAGGAAGCACAGAGAGGAGGGATCAACGAAGGAGGGAGGGAGATAGACCCTCCCAGGCTACGCCCCCAGCGACCCATGTCTTCCCACCAGGCTTTACTTCCCAGCATCACTTTTCTCTATAAACTCATCAGTGGGCTAACCCATTGATAAATATCACGCCCCCATGATCCAGTCACCTCCCAAGAGCCCCAACCGTGAGCACATGAGGCTTTGGGGGGACATGTAAATACAGACCATAATAAATGAACAATTTTATTGTTATACACTGTGGAAAAGTTGCTATCTGAGAATATTTTGGCAACCAGTTACTGTGTATTGGTAATCACTCCCTGTATGTTGAAAAGAATAGTTACTACTGTATGTCATTAGAGATTTCTGCTGCTCAGTTCTGTGTGTCATTGTTTAAGTGTCTCCATCTGTTATTTGAATTAATTTGAAGGCTATGGTACCCTTGTGGCAGAATATCATTTAAAATTAACAATTCTATTGAAGAACAGCATGCATCTTACCTTAGCATTACATGTTCTGGAATAACATGGTTCTGTTACTAAAATAATAAATTTTTGAGAGTAATTTCTATCATGCCACTATTGCCTGAACTTACATTTTTTGCTAGAATGATGAATTTAGCTTAATATCATGTGGTTTGATTCTGGGATTATTGTAGATGCTAATGTTTATGATTTACTGTAGGAATTTAAAACTTTGTAGGATGTAGAAATTTGTCATGCTGCAATAAGGTGATTAATTGAGTTTTAGAATCCTATAAAACAAGTGAAGTCATAGTTACACATAGAACTTTGGCCACTCAAACTGGGAGTCTTAAGCTTCAGTCATCTAGCTTGTCTTAGTCATCTTTCATCAGAAATTTCTAATTTATATGCACAGTCAAGAAATTATTAATTCATGAACTCTAAACAGTACCATGTGCAATAATTTTGACATGACTTTTATTTATGTCATTCATTTTCTTCTCTTTCTGTTTTCTCCTCTCTTCGTGGGGCAGTGTAACCAGTGCTCCGGGGTAACACATTACCTCCATTTGAGCTGCATTGGTGGCTGTTAAGCATTTTGATGAACTATTTTACACATAGATCAGAGGTTTGCTACATACAGATAAATTCTTTTCTGCTCATGGAAGATGCTCAAAAGACCTGTAATAGTTCTTCAGCTTGTGTGTGTGTGTGTGTGTGTGTGATCCTGAATGAAAGCCAAATATAATTTAAAAGTTCTGTAATTCATCCTTCTTATTAATGTAAAATCTACATAGATGGTGATGCCCTTCTCTAAAATGAGGAATCAAGAAGCAATTTTGCCAAGGGTGGTGGAGAGACAAAATAATGAGGTTGGGCCCACCGAGCTTAAGTTGCTGGTGGGCATCAAGGTGGAGCTGCCCCCACTGGTTGTCTCCTCTCTCATCCACCTGTGCACATCTGTGGGCACAGGTATTCTGGGGTCTCAGAGCAGGGACAGATCCCGACTGAGGACTGGGAAGGGTGGCAGGAGAAGCTTCAGGAGGGCTGTTGCCAGTGCCCACTCTTTGCAGAGAAGACTTAGCCAGCTGAAGAGGCCTGGCTGTGTTTTCCTTGGTTCTCAAATACCTCTTATGCAGGTATGGCCTTCTGTTAATCTTTGCTAGTCATAACCTTTCAAATGTTTGTGCCATGAGAACATATGTGGTCAGTATGGAATGTCTTGAAGCAGCTCATCGAGGAAAAAGAGTTTTTCCCTTGCTGGTGCTGGCTAATTCATCTGGACTGGTAGGAAAGAGTTGGGATAGGACCTGGCACTAGTAGGTGCTTGGGACTCCCAGGAATAGTTTGCTTCAGTGGTTTTTACTGCAATCTCTTTGTTTTTAGAAATATTGGTTCTCTTGATGATTATGCCTCACATGATGACAGTTCTCAAACCAGAATAGAATGTACAGTTTCTGTTGGCCGCACATATGCAGTGGGATTGTTGCTGTGCTTCAGTATCCAGCACGGTCAGGGAGTCACCTCACTGAAATCAGAGAAGACCTGTACCCTAGTTCCCAAGCCAAGCAGGTAATGTATGTAGAAACCAAGGCTGAAGAGCCCTGGTGTTTGGTAAGTTTGAGGGCAAACACAGAGCAGGACTTCAGACCCCCTGACTCTAAGGTCTGTGGTAATTGCACAGAATAGAGTAGTTCTTAAAAAAAAAAAAATTGTTAACAGCTTCTTTGAAGATTAATTAACAGCATGAACCTTGTTCTTTTAAAATGTTCCGGTCAATAGGTTTTAGTGTATTGAGACAGTTGTGCCAGTATTATCTCTAATTCCAGATCATTTTTATACTAGCAAAAGAAACCTTGTCTCTATTAGTAGTCACTCCTCAACTCCTCTCCCACTTAGTGACCACTAATCTGCTCTCTACCTGTATGGATTTGCCTATCGTGGGCATTTTGTATAAGCTGAGTTATACAGCATATGGCATTTTGTGACTAGTGTTTCACTTCCAAGGTTTGTCATGTTTGTAGCATGTATCAGTATTGCGTTCTTTGTCATGGATAAATAGTATTTCACAACACAGATCTAACATTTATCTATCTGTTCACCAGTTGATAGGCATTCAGGTTGTTTCCATTTTTGGCTGTTATCAATACTGTTGATACAAACATTTGTATACAAGTTATTGTGTGGGTGTCTTTTTTCATTACTCTTGGACACACATAGAAATTGCTGGATCCTGTGATAACTGTGTTTAATCATTTGAGGAGTTACCAGACTGTTTTCTTCAATATCTACGCCCTTTTACATCCCCACCAACAACGTAGAAAGGTTCCAATTTCTACATATCATCTCTCTTTTTGGTTCCAGTCATCCCAACAAGTGTGAAATGGTATGTCATGGTGGTTTTTATTTTCATTTTTCTAATAATTAAGGAAGAGTGTTGATTATTTCTTTTGCATATTGCCATCTGTGGGTTTTCTTTTTTTTTTTGTGGTACCGGGGGTCGACCTCAGGACCTCGCGCGCCAGCAGGCGCCTGTGCCGCTGAGCGATATCACCGGCCCTTTTTTCGTATGTGGGTTCCGGGAGTCGAACTCGGGCCCTCGCGCTTGCCAGGCAGGCGCTTATGCCGCTGAGCTATCTCACCGGCCCTGTGTGTATTTTCTTTGGAGTAATGTTCATTTAAATATTTTATCCATTTTAATTGTTTTTTTTTTTTTTAATGTGGGTACTGGGAGTCAACCTCAGGACCTCGCGCTTGCCAGCAAGCACTTGTGCCGCTGAGCAATATCACCGGCCCGTTTTTTCCTTTATGTGGGTACCAGGAGTCGAACTCAGGACCTTGCGCTTGCCAGGCAGGCGCTTATGCCGCTGAGCCATCTCACCGGCCCTTAATTGGGTTTTTATTGCTGAATTGCTAAGAGTTCCTTGAGTATTCTGGGTGTAGGCATTCTGTGAGTGAAGTTTCTCACAACTGTTTTCTCCTGTTGTGTGAGTGTTTTCACTTTTCCTTTTTCCCAGTACTGGGGGTTGAACACAGGGCCTTCACATTGAGCTACACACTCAGTCCTTTAAAATTTTTTTTTTTTTATTTTGAGACAGGGTCTTGCTAAGTTGCCAGGCTGGGCTTGAACTTGTGGTCCTTCTGCTCCTTCCTCAGCCTCCCAGACTGCGGGGATTATAGGCGTATGCCTCCAGGCCCGGCTTTTTTCACTTTCTTGATGGTATTCTTTGAAGCACAAAAGCTTTTAACTTTTAAATTTTGACAAAATCCAATTTATTTTTTCTTTTGTTGCTTATGCTTTGGGTATCATATAAGCAACCATTGCTGAATCGAAGGTCATAACAATTTACTCTTAGGTTTTCTTCTAAGAGTTTTATAGTTGTAGCCTTTAAATTTGGGACTTTGATTCATTTTGAGTTTTTTGTAAGATTACTGTTCAATGGTGAGTTATCTGTATTTTCCAGCTGTTTCATCTTTAAAGTATTTCTAGTGTTTCCAGCCACATGAAATGACATGAAAAGTTTTAAGAAAAAATATTTTTCACTCTTCTCTGTCTTGTGTTTGGTCATTTGGGGGAAATCTACTTACTGACATAGAGTATTATTAATTTCAATTTTTTTAACCTAGCGCTATTGTCAGTAGAAGAATACACATGTTCTGTGTTACAGTAGCAAATACAAGTCAGTGTACTACCAAAGTCTCCTGCTCTGTTAACCTGAACAGTTGGTCTCTGTTCTAGAACAATATCTTCATTTTCTGAGAACATTTGTTTGGGATCTTTCAATGAAAGCATCTCTCTTCCATTAGCCTCTTATCTGCACAATGAACAAAGCTACTGAGCAGAGGGCAAAAGCTTACGACATGCAGGTGACTTGGAAACTGTCACATCCCATGTGCTGTAAGTGCTGAAAATTAACATCTATACCAAAGCTGAGTTTGTAACTTTGTTCTCTCCCTCAAATAATATGCTATATAATTTTATTATAAAATCATCTGTTTTACATTTTTCATTAAAACAGGATATTTTTCTTATTCTTGAATATCCTTAAGTGGCAGAGCTCCTTTCCTTTTGCAAATAGCATGTTTTAAATTTAAGGGTGTCAAGATCTCTTCAAATGTGAAGAGCTACTATTAGTCTGAAATACCCCACATTAAATAAAAAGTTGAGATGGAATGTTTACACTGAAGTCAATGGATTTTGTTTTTAGGTATCTTGGTTTACTTTTCAGGTTGTTCAGATTATCTTGTTATAAATAATGTAGTTTTATACTTTATGGTAATCAATATAAAAATGGAGAATTATCTGGAAAATAATACCAATGGTGTATAATACAGGGCCAACAGACATTATATAATATAACCATGAAATAGTTTACTTAGAAGTGTTAAATAGATGGATTCATTTTTATTTTGAAAAGATAGCTCAGTAATGATTTTCACATAGCAGCTCAGTAATTCAGTGCGTGGCAAGGCTGCTTCTAGCACTTCAGAGGGATTTCTTCAGCAAAAAGAAATGACGTTTTGCACCTGCCTTGAAATGATGGGAGCAGCTTTGGGCGGCCAGGGCTTCATCCTGGGGCTAGCTGTGAGCGGCTTCAAGTGCTGCTCAGTGATCTTCTGAGGGACTCAGTTGGCTGCACAAGGGACAGGAAGTTTGCTGTATTTCGGAATGCAAGCAAAAATATTGGCACATTGTTTCTCCAGATGACTTTTAAGAACGCTTTTCTTCTGTGCAGGATGGAGAGGGTGGGCTGTATCTGGAGAGATTTGCTGAGTGGGTTGGCCTGTGTCCGAAGAAGGAGCCCTTTCAGATTCGGATCTGATTACAGAAGCAGGGAAATAAAACTGCAGCAGGGCTGCTTTTGTTTCTGGATATGAAGGAAGGCTTCTGAGGGTTCAAAAGATGTTGTGTGGCTGAGCCGCCACTAAGCAGGGAGCACCGCCGGGGCAGGAGCTCCAGTGGTGTGCTGGGTGCAGCAGGTAGCAGCTGTACTCGTCTGCTGCTCCACTTTGTGTCGAAAGCTGCGTCGTCTTGATAGCCCGCACTAGCTCACAGGTAGGGAATGTTACTGTCTACCAAGCAGTGCGCTTACTAGCGGGGTGATCCCGTCTTCATCACCGCAGCTCGGTTCAGTAGTGTCATTATCCCCATTTGCCCAAGGAGAGTGCTGGCGTCATCGCTGGAGTTGAGCTGCCAGTCCACACAGTATCCAGATGTTTAGTTAAAATATTTAGTATTCTTAGCTAAAACGGATATTGTTTTCCGGATCTTTACATGCATATTACAGTATCTGAAAATTTGCTTCTCCACCTCCAAGCTGACTCAGAGGGTGTTTTTTTCTCTCAAAGAAAATACAGACACAGTGGCTCTGATGGCTCTTAAGTCTTGAAGATACTGTACCTTCTGCTGGTCTTAATGCTAAGTTCTGTATTTTATTAAATCTTGACAGTATTATTTTATGTATAGCTAGGAAAGAAAATATGCCATGCAAACTCTAACAATTACTTTTATCACCTAAATTTTATTTTATACTTGTTAAGTAAGCTCTTTGAGTTTTACTTTAGACAGATTTTCACACATGGGCGCATGCAATCAAGAATGTACACGTGAAATAAGGTGTTTCTAAGGCTGCTTTCTCTTCAGAGTTGCACTTTTCTGCATTACTTTCTGCTTAGAGATGTCCGTGTGTTCCCGCACCATGTGGGTCTCTGTGCCGTGGAGAGCATTATTGATACAGCATTTCTTAGGAACACCCCTGCTGTCTCCAGGATCTTCTTCCAAGCTACCGCCCCCAACCCCTACGAGTTCCAGCAGGCATGCACGATGAGGATGTGTTACAGCTGCATCTGCGCAGCAGGGATCATAAGATTGATCCTGAGTTTGGAGATTTCTTCAGAGAATCAAAACCTAGCATTGTAATATTAGAGGAAGAAACCAAATCATAAGCCCAGGTTTATTAACTTCATCATCTTTAATAGAGCTCATCATTACATTTCTTAAATATTCTTGTGTTTATTATAAGAGTACAAGAGTACAAGCATTGTACTAGTTATAGTATTAACAGGGCTGGTTGGTTAATTTTCTCATGAGGGTTTGCTCTAGGAAGTACTGCTAGCCGTGGGATGTGAAGTTAAAATGCCATAGTGTAGAGAGGTGCCCAGCCAAGCCTGTTACAGCCGTGTGGAAGTTGTGTGTTCTTAAGCGAGTTACTTTACTTCTTTGTGCCTCATTTTCTTCATCTGAAAAAAGGTGATAGTTGCTACCTCAGAAATTTAATATATGTAGAGCCTTAACCGGGCGTGGCGGCACACATCTGTAATCCCAGCACTTGGGAGACTGAGGGAAGAGGATAGCTGCAAGTTCGAGGCCAGCCTGGGCCATATAGTGAAACCCTGTTTCAGAAAAAAGGAAAAAAATATATATGTAGAGGCTTTCAAACATCATTCTACATACTGACTGGTAAGTACTATTTGTGTTAAATAAATTAATAAGCAAATGTGCGAGTGATACCATAGGGAAGTAGGGAACAGCGTGGAAGCAGAGAGGGCCGACAGACGTGCAGAAACTGCATGAGAAATTGGACCCTTGTCTCTCACCATATACTAAATGAAAATCAAAATGAATCAAAGATTTAAACATTAACACAGAAACATTAAACCTTCTGGAAGATAAAATAGGTAAAAACTTGAAGACATAGGTATAGGAAAGGATTTTCTAAAGAGAACCTTAGTCACAAAAGAAACGGCAGCAAGAATCAACAGATGGGACTATACCAGACTGAAAAGCTTCTTGTAAGTAAAAGAATCAATCAGTAGAGTGAAGAGACAACCTACAGATGAGAAAAAATTTTTGCCAGCTACTCCTCAGAGGACTAATATGTAGAATATACAAAGAACTAAAACACATTAAACCATCTAAAATTAAGGCCAGTAAGAAATGGGCAAGAGAAATGAACAGACACTTCACAGAGCAAGAAATACAAATGGTCAACAAATACCTGAAAAAATGTTCAACATCCCTGGCCATCAGAGAAATGCAAATTAAAACAATGCTAAGATTCCATCTTACTCCGGAAAGAATGGCAGTCATTAGGAAATCAAACAGTAACAAATGCTGGCAGCTGGCGTGCTGTGGTGAAAAAAGAACCCTGCTGCATTGTTGATGGGAATGCTAACTAGTACAACCATTATGGAAATGAGTATGGAGATTCCTCAAAGAACTGAAATTAAAAATTCATACGACCCACCTATCCCCCTGCTAGGTATCTTCCCAAAGAGCTTAAGTCATCCTACTACAGCAATATGCACATAACCAATGTTTATAGCAGCAGGATTCCTAAGAGCTACAGGAAGTAGCCTGTATATCCATCAACAGATGACTGGATAAGGAAAATATGATATCTATATATAATGGGCAACTAGTCATCTATAAAGAATGAGACATTTGTAGAAAAATGGATGCACCTGGAAAATATAATGTTGAGTGAAATAGACACAAGCTTAAATACCTTATGGTGTCTCTCATTTGAGGGAAGCAAAGTACAAACAAAGAAAATGGTAAAGGATGGGTAGAAAGGGACAAGGGGTTGGATCTCTTGCAATAGTGAAGTGGTCCAAGGGAACAGGGAGAGGGACGAGGAGGAGGGGAAAGGAAAATGAGAGGAATAAAGGTGTGCCCTGTACAGGAACCTAATAACTCCGATTAAGGTATACACTATGTGCCATAACGTGAGCTAAGACGAATAATATCAACAAGCATGAAAAGGGGGGGATATGGTAAACGGAGAGGGGAGGAAGAGGAGGGGCAGGGGATTTTTAAAAGAAGAAAGAAGTTGTAATTGTATGTGTAACTACTCCCCAAGGTGATTATAAACTACATGAATTGCAAACATGTACTAATAAAATAAAAAATTATATATACAAAAACCAAACTGCTGGAGTGGGCCCATGCTGGCCGAAGACACTAAGCACAGACTAGGCAGTTCCTGGAGCTGCGCCTTCCTCCGGGAGGAGCCTGACCGTGGAGGGTAGGAGGCAGGGCTCGCACCTTCCTTTACATGGACCTTTGCTGAGTGTATTTCACACAGCTTTCCCAGATCAGTGTGTGTGTGTCGGCATGGCAGCTGATGGCTGATGGAGACTATTACGGGTTTGGTTTGGTTTGGTTTGGTTTGGATGCTGAGAATGAGCCCAGGCCCTCATTGCATGCTGGGCAAGCGCTCTACCATGGAGTTCCACCCCAGCCCTGAGGGCAGCTCTAAGAAGGAGGTAGGGAAAGGTGGGTGCGAAGGTTCCACGATCAATATTGCCTTCACCTCTCTCTGTCAACCACTGACCTTTAGTATTCTTACCAAAAAATAACTCTACTTTTTAAAGTTTTTTTTTTTTTTTTTTTTTTTTTTTTAAGGTCATTGTTCATTCTGTTAATTTTGCAACCAAAAGCATTTTAGCTGCTTCTTTTGGTAGCTTTTGGTCCTGAGACAACCCAGGATAAGGCCCAACCTGTGGGGTTGTAAATCTGCTGGGCCCTTTCCAATTGGAGAGGTTTTATCAGACTGGAAAAACCTCCAGAGACCTCACTTTATCAGAAGTCAGTGACCTCAGCAATAGTGGGAAGTTTCTCCTTGTAGGACTTACCTGCTTGGTTGGGGCTCTCATCTGTGAGCCAATTCCATGTTTATCATGTCAGCCTAGCATAGAACCAAGGTTCTTAGTCTTCCACAATTCTGATTTTTTGTTTGTTTGTTTGTTGTCTTTGTTTTTTTCCTGTATGTTCTTTTGGGAAAATAAAAATCTTCTCTATAATTCCTTGTGTTAAACACCAGAAATTATAATTATAGAGCCAAGAAAGCAGGCTTTAGATTTCCATAGACCCACTTCCCCATGCCTGGCAAGCCTTCACAAGCTCAGTTTTGATGTCTGTCCAATAGGGAC
This sequence comes from Erethizon dorsatum, assembly GCA_028451465.1. NCBI lineage: Eukaryota > Metazoa > Chordata > Mammalia > Rodentia > Erethizontidae > Erethizon > Erethizon dorsatum. The sequence continues at coordinate 14,875,988 of CM051838.1, forward strand.
ACTAGTGTGTACCCCTAGATAGCTGCTGCGAGGACCCTGTGCAATCATGTTGCGTAAGCGCTTGCTCTTGCACACAGTATCCCCTCATGGGTGTGTGTGTGTGTGTGCCTGTGTGTGTCTGTGTGTGTGGGTTGAACAGAAGTCAGAGCTGGGCTGCTCCTCCTTCCATCCCTTCCCACCTTCATCAGCCCCCAGAGCTCTGCCTTTGGGAATACCATGCCTCCAGATTAGCCTTGAGAGGCTCAACGCTTATTTCAGTGACAAATCCCTTATTTATTGCCTATCATATATATCTTGAAAGCAATCTTGGAAGGTAGTATTGTTATAGTTTTAATTGTACAGATAAGCAAATTAAGATTCAGTGATTAGGTAATTTCTCAAAAATAAAAGACAAGTTCCATTTTTATAAACTTGTAAACCAGCCTTGTTCCTGGTTTTCCTTGTTTAAGTGCAATTTATTAGGAAGATTTGACTTGCTTTTTTCTTGACACTTTTCTGTCACAGTATCTAGAAAGAAGGGCAGGCTGTCATTGTCTCAGCCGTTCCTGAGGGCCACAGCTCCTGAAGGGAAGCGTCAGTTGATTGTGGTTCAGCTGCCTGTGGGGCAGGAGGGGCCCTGTGGAGGAGGCTGGCTGTCACCACAGAAGCCAGCAGGCAGCCAAGGTGAGGAACGTGTGAGGGCTTAGCGAGACCTAGGAAGGAAGCTCATGGATTGCCGCCGTAATTCACGGGGATCCCAAGCCTCTGCTTGCATGGGAGCTTAACCTCAGACCAGAGCAAATACGCCTGCTCTGCCAGGGAGAGCTGCTTACTTTTGTCATTTATTTAGTTGTATGTTGTAGGCTTTCTCCCTTACATTTTTGCTGAGAGCAGAGATAGCAGCTGAAACTTCTGGGTTTTGGTTATTTTGAACTATTGCATTAATCAACCTTTTTATAGAGGCTAGTTCAACTGTTTTGGATAAAACTGGAAGGGAATAAACACTGCTTCAAGGTAAGCTCTGTTTGCCCAATTTAATCATGTGAAGAGCCTAAGAACTGAATAAAAGCATATTTCTAAATAATTTAAAATGGAAACATTTTTAAAATGGCTACTTGCTGTTATTTACATTGGATTTTTAAGAAGAAAGTAGAAACAGTATCATTCTCTTCCTGTATTTTTGTGTTTGAAACCCCCTTAGTTGCTCTGTCTGTAGGTTAATCTGAGGGCACAGAAGAGGTGGGACCACCCTGGCTTTCTCTCAGGAGCATCCCACCCAGAGCCTGAGTCCGGGTTTAGACATTGCCCTTGACATTCATCATCTGTGTTTCTCACCTCTTCACCTATAACCATTCTAGGAAGTCGATTTCCACTGGCATTTCTGGTCCAGAAATTGTAGGCACCAAAGCCCATGGGGTTAATGCCTAAGATCATCAAGGTGCCACCTTTTTCCTCTTTCTATTGTAGGACTAATTTCAATCACAGTTTTTATCCCTTCATGACGTTTTTCACTCAGCTCTCAGGCACCCAGTACCATGTAGCATGCTGGGCTCTCGGAACCCGGGAGCCCGGAGGAAGAGCTGTGATCCCCTCCTGTGCCCTTTTTGTGGAGCGGACAGCAGGAGGCAGCAAGCAGGAGCAGGAGTGTGTGGCCTCTTCCTGGTCACTGCTGAGTAGCAGTCAAAATGCAGTTAACCTTCCTGACTCCTGGCCCGGTCTGGTGCTATTTTTGCTATAACACATTGCTCTGGTTTGTTGTCCAGCTGTCACTTTTGTCATTTTAATGATTACGTATCATTATCCAGTGGTTTAAAATCCACATGTGAAACAAACAACCACATGCCACCTGATATGATTACTTTCTCTCAAGCCATGTATTAAAAGCTCATTCTGTGCAGATGCTGGGTCGGGAGCTCTGTGTATAATTTCTCAGTTAATTTCATGGTAACCTTTAAAGTAGGTTTTATGTCTGTTGGTTTAAAAGGCAAAGCTTGCATGACCTTATGGTCATGCAGTTATAAGTAAGTGAGCTAGAGATTTTAAACCGTTTCTCTGTCTTCAAAATCTCTGCTCTTTGAGTATCCCACAGTTAAAGGTGCATTCAGAATAAATAAACCTCTCACCTTTGAGTTTTATTAAATTTAAATCTGAAAATGTCAAATCAGAATAGGGTATTTTTCTTCTTTTTCCCTTCCCCTCTCCCCTCACCTTCTTCCAGTACTGGGGATTAAACCCAGGGCCTTCACCCTGAGCTACATCCCCAGTCCTTTTATTTGTTTTTTATTTTGAGACAGGGTCTCACTAAGTTGCTAAGTTGCCCACACTGGGGTCAAACTTCGGTTCCTCCTGCCTCAGCTTCCCAGTGTGTACCACCATACCTAACATAATTTTTTTAAGCTATTGTCCTGCTTTACTTTCATTTAAAAATAAAATTTAAGGGAAACTGTTGGTATGAATGGGGTGATGCATTTAAATACTCTGAAGAATGAAGCTGTTAAAAGTTACAGAAATGACTTCTGACTTTAAGCTGCTTCATTAAGTTAATTGTACGTAAAAGAACACTGATACTGGGCTACAGTGGCCTTACTTTTAACTTTGTAACCTTTTACCCAGAATTTTAAGTTCTAGCTGTTAATCTAAAATTTCTTTTAGGTTAGAAGAATACAAATTAATGTACATCCTCTTCTTATTTTTGAAGTTATTTTTCTCACTTGCGAATCCCTGGATTTGACATCACAAGTTGCATGCACACACTTGCACCCTGGGACAACAGAGCTACAGTGCTTGTAAGAAGATTGCAGAGCTATAACGGCTCTATGTACTGTGCTGTTCCACTTAACATACTTGACCTCCAAGGGTCTCTGGAGATCTGCTTCCTATACAGGCCGGCTCTACACTGTATCTCCTAGGGCCCTCTTCATCTTGCAGCCGGAAGTTCTTAGTGGAGAGCACTGATCCAAAGCCTCTTTCACACATATCTTTCATTTATCGTTTCAACTAGTTCTGCTTTACACCTGCTTTATTCATGTATTGTTCTCTTCCCCATTGATGCCTGCCATTGTTCCTTTTAGTCCCTGAAGTTTTGCCCTTTTTCCTCAGATACAATAAACACAGAGAAAGATACTTTTTAAAATTAGTCAGGCCTGAGATTGAAACTTCTTTCTGCTGCTTAACTAATACCTTTTTCACAAGGCTTTAAGATTTGCTAAGATCATGCATGGAAAAGCACGTAGAACAGTGGCTGGCACACTGTGGGAATTCAGGTATGATCCATCTCACCTCTGCTCATTACTCACTCCCAGGTTCCACGTGTGGAAGTAGGTACATGATAACTCTTCAGAGATTTCCTGACCTCTTACATCTATAGTGGCATCTTTCTCCTCCTTAAATTTTTACCACTTTACTCTTATGTGATGGTTAAACTTGATTGTTTCAACTTAATTGGCGTGGGAGCCACCAAGGAGATGGGGAGCACACTTCTGGGTGTGTCTGGGTGGGTCCTGGAGGTGCGACTTTGGGTGCTGTGTCTGGCCCCCCACCCCTTCCTGCCTGGCACTGTTTTCCTGCTCTGCTTCCCAGCCACCATGAACTAAGCATATGTGCCCTGCTGTGCCCTTCCTTCCTGTTGTTTCTGCCTTAGGGCCAGCCTCCCATCGACTGAATCCCCAGAAACCATGAGTCAAATTAAACCTGTCCTTTAATTGTGGGTGGTATTGTGTGTCAGCAACAGGAAAACTGACTGGTACACTCATGTAACGTTTTTTTAAAGCCCTAATTTTATTCTGTGTCACTTAAAAAATTACTGTCATTATAACCATACTGATTGCTCCTGCTACGTGAAAAAAAAAAAAATCTTTTTATGAGTTACTGTTGTACCTTGAAAATCTACCCACCATCTGTAAAGTTTTGCAGACAAATGAGATCTAGTATTTTGTTATGGCTGTGTCTAGATTCCCCCAAAGCCTCATGTGGTCATAGGTGGGGCTTTTTCAGAGGTGGCTGGATCTAGTATGTGTGATGCTGGGATTAAGGGTGTGTGATTACTAAATTAGTCCACTGATTGGTTTGGCACCTGCCCTAAGCCAGGTAGCCTAGATGGAATATAAAAGGGGCAGAAAGAAGCTGCTATTGCATCTTGTAGCTTGGTGCCTTCTTCCTTTTGTCTTCTGCCTGGCATGAACAGCTTCTCCTCTGCGATGCCCCTCTGCCCTGCCACCCCGCCTGGGAGCCAGCCAACTATGGACTGATACCTCTATAAACTGTGAGCCAAAATAAACCTTTCCTCCTTTAACTTTGAGTATTGGGTATTTTGTCTCAGCAATGAGAAAAGTAAGATTCAGAGAGCCAGTTTATTAATAAAATGTTTAAAAGGAGGCTTTTTTGTTTAAATTTTTATTTTGAAATAATTTTAGACTTATAGGATTTATAAAAACAGTAGGGTTCCCACATACCCTTTAGTGCATTTCCCCCTAAATACTATAGTAGTTATCACATTTTAAATTAACTTTGGCTCATTACTGTCAGACCACAGACTTTATTTCAGTTTCGTGAGTTTTGACTACTGGCCTTTTTCTATTACAGGATTCAATTAAGTGTCCTACGTCACATTTAGTTACCCTGCTTCCTAAACTTTTCTGACTTGACAATCTCTCTGTCTTTCCTTATCTTTTATGATCTTGACACTTTGGAAAAAGTACAGGTCATTTATTGTGTAGAATGTCCCTCAGTTTGAGTTTGATGTTTTCTCTTAATTGCTTTGAGATTGTGTAGGTGAGCTAATATGCTCTTTGCTGTGAGTTACATCAGGGATATGTGGTGTCCATACAGTTTATTACTGATGATGTTAACCCTGAGCCCTTGTCAAAGTGGTCTCTGCCAGGTAGGTTTTTCCATTGAAAAGTACTTACTTCTTGCTTGGTGTTATGGTTTGTGTCTAGATGTCCTCCCCAAAGTCTCATGTGGTCATAGAGTTTTTTCAGAGGTGGCTGAATCTAGAGCGTGAAAGATTTGTAGTGCAATGCTGGGATTAAGGGTGCTGGGACTAAGGGTTTGAGTGCTACACCAGCCCTAGGGCAGGTAGCCTGTATACAATATAAGGGACTGAAAGAGGCATGTCTCTCTCTCTCTCTCTCTCTCTCTCTCTCTCTCGTTGCTTTTACTGTCTTCCGCTGCCATAAACTGTTGCCCCTCTGCCATGTGCCACCCTGCCTTGAAGCCATCAATTATGGACTGAAACCTCCATAAACTATCAATTAAATAAACCTTTCCTCCTTTAATTTTGGGTGTTGGGTATTTTGTTTCAGCAATGAGAGAAAAGTAACTAAGACACTTGGTAACTAATGAATATCAGGGGCAGGAGGCTGTGGCATTTTTTTTCCCCCCAGTTTCTTAATTTAGAAATTTAGATTGTTGATTTGAACCTTTTTTACTTTTATAATTCTAGCATTTAATGTTATAAATTTCCATTAAATCAGTGCTTTACTAGCATGCCACATACATTGAAAATCTCAAAAGGCAGTTATATTTTGCCTTTGTCATTCAGATTTTTAAAAAATTAAAAGAAGAATATTGTATTTTAATTACCCACATATTTACTACTTCTGGTGCTTTTACTTCACTCCTCATGTGTTCCAAGCTTCCTTCTATTTGCAGAACTTTAAGCATTTCTTTTAGACTTGCTGGTAATGTTTTCTAGTTTTTCTTCATCTCGGAATGTCTTGATTTCACCTTCATTTGTCAAGGATATTTTCACTGGATATAGAATTCAGGGTTGACAGGCCTTTTCTTTTAGGACCTGAGAAAATTTCTGATGAAAAAAAATCATCATTTGAAACATTTTCCACATAGTGGGTCATTTTAATTGGGTTCTTTTCAGTAGTTTTTCCTTGGCTTCAATGTGCAGCAGTGTTACTGTGATGTGGCAGGCCACGGATTTACATTTATCCAATTTGCTGAGATTTTCAAATCTGTAGCTTGTATCTTTCACTAGATTCCAGAAGTTTTCAGCCATTATTTCATTTTCTTTTCACCACTTCTCTTTTTGGACTCTGATGACATGAATAATAGACCTTGTGGTATTCACCGTATCCTGAGAACTTGTTATTTAATCGTTTTTGTTTTTTCTGTCATTATATTGGACATTTACTATTGAGGTACCTTCAGATCTACTGACTTCTTCTGTATCAGATCTAGCCTCTGTGTGCACCTCCTGGTCGCCAGTCCTGGTCCTGGGCCATGGGCTCTGTTGTAGTTCAGTTCTCAGATTGTTTGGTAAATGGTTGAAGGTCAGAGGCATGTGCTCAGAGGTGAGCCCAGGAGTGTGTACACAACTTCATGGAGTCACCTTGTGGGATCCACTTCATCTTCTGTGTGACCTCCCTGATGTTTCTGGCTTCCTGGAGTCTCCTTCCCAGTCTCTGACCAAAAAACTGAAGTTTTCAGTCTTCCTCTCTGCCCTACAATTCCTGCAATTGCATCTGTGTCCAGGGCAGGTGGCAAGAGGACAGAGATAGACAAAACAAGTGATTTGCTGCATATTCTGCCTTACCAGACCACAGCTCCTCTGGTAAGGGGTAATTCCCCCGTGCGGGGCTCTGGGGACCTTCTTGTCTGTTGCCACCACCACCACCACTGCTAGTGCATTGCTTGAAGACCAAATTTCTGTCCTCTCCTGCATTCTGTGTGCTGCTGCTTACTTCGCATAGTGCTTCAGAGTGCTTCCCATGCATTCTGTGCAGAATTCTCTAGAGGTACAGGGCGGGTGTACTGTGTCTTACCCTGCACCTCGGAAGACTCCTGAAGAGACACTGGCCCTCCTGGCCTGAGAGTCCCACTCTGGCAGTCTCACTTTCAATACACTTACTTATTTGTTCAATTATATATAAAGAGAGTGAATTTCTGGATCCAAACCCCTGTTAGAACCAAATGTAGGGACTAGAATACAGTATTTGTTATACTGTTAGCATTAGTTTCAAGTCAGAAGCACTGTTTCCAAAGCTACGGAGGGCAGCTCCTTCTATCCCTCTTAGTGTATTTCTGTAAGCATTTCATTTGTAAGGTACATATACTTTGTAATATAGTTATTTGTTAAGATAATGTTTCAAAGGTTGGATTTCACATTTTTAAGAAACCCCAGAACACTAGCATGTCCTAATATGATTGCGATCCCTTTGTTGGGGGAGCAGCTTGCACAGTTTTTTTCAGTGTTGTTCCTTCCACTTACCGCCTCTCATTTTGACCCCACTCAACAATAACTATTGTCTGTTCTTGTCACAGATCTAGAGTAATAGCATGTGAACAATATTCTAGGACTCGATTGGTAATTATATCATGGCATTTGACATATAATATGCTTGATAATTGTAAAGGACAAGAATTTTTAAAAATTCATATGATAACTATTATGTTTCAGAATTCATATGAAAATATAATACATGAGGACATGGTGTTAGAAACCAAATTGTTACTATATCACGTCCCTTGGATTCATGTTATTGGATTATCCGTAACAAGCTATGATTTCTGGTCTTTTTTTTAACACTGTTAGCTAATCCTGATAGTGCAGAAAGTGGTCAGGTTTTTTTCTGATATTTGCTATCTTACATGCATAATCTTTAAGCTCATAGCAATTGAGATTAAAAAAACTTCTGTGTTGGGGTGGGGTGAACTAGAAAGGCTGTTCATTTAGAATAAAGTTCACCTCTGGTTGGATCACTGCTTTTCACTAGAGAAGTAAAGTGTCCTTGATCAGCCTAGATTAAAATGTTATCAAAGACCTAAGTGGAAACACAGCCAGTGAACTGAAGCACTCCGTGGCTTTTCTCATCTCCTGTCTTCACAGCTTGACTTTCAGCTTTCACAGTACTGTATTGTGGAATTCAAAGCCATCATGGAAGCACCAGAATTCAGAATGACATGCAGCCTTTTCTGTGAGGTGACCGGCTGTGGCTGAAGAAAGGATTTGTGTTACTCAAACGGTTTAGCCTTTGTTGCGATGATGGTCATTCTGGGAGGTGGACATCATTATTCAGAATGCTAAAATTGTTTTATGCACTATTTATATTTGATTCTCATTATAGAAATAATCTAAGAGGTAGATCATTGACTGCAAGATCACTAAAATGAGTTAGGCTATCACTGGAAAGGCCTACAAAGAATAAATTTCTAATAGCTACTGTAGAATGATATGCAGTTTTACTAAGTTGATTGTTATTTATATAAAAGAATCCCAGGAATGAGGATAGATTTGGGATGGGGTAATTACTCTTAGGTGGAGAGAGTAAAAGATAATCTGAGAAATGGATCAGAGACTCCAAAACTGACCTTGCCCTTTTTGTCCCCCCTAATAAAAGGAAGATATTGTTGTAGTCTTCATTTTAGACAGTTTTTTTTTTTTTTTAAGAGAAGGAGCAGTATAGAAAGAAACATAAAACTTACTCTGTAAGTCCTTTTTGAATTGTAAACTTTTGCCAAAGCTTTGAAAATGTCGTAAAACAGTGTGGAATCAGGAAAGAGTAAGGACCATCCAAGAATCCATCAGGAATGCAGCAAAGCACTAAAACAAGGGGCAGAGGGGATGGAAGGTGTCTGATTGCTCTCTTTAGGTCACATTTCCACTCCCAAGCAGTCAGCTGTGTCCCAGTTCTTGAGACTTTAGTGTAAATGTGTCTGGGGTTTCCCCCGGGTAGGGACAGTGTTGTGGTTTAGATCCACAATGTCCCCGGAGGCCTCATGTGTTCATAGGCTGGGCTTTTGGAAGGCGATTGATTGATGGGAGTGATATCGCTGACTTGCTCTCATCAGCTTGGTCTGGTCAGGAGAGGCGGGTCACTGGGGTCACCTGGAAGGGTAGCTCTCCTCCCCAGCTCCTCCCTGCACTCTCTGCTTCCTGGCTACCATGAAATAAGCAGTGGCCCCACTGTGCCCCTCTGCCATCCTGTTCCTGCCTTGGAGCTGGCCACCATGAACTGAAAATGTGAGCCAAAATCAACCACCTCTCCTGTTCAAGTTGTGCATGTCGAGTATTGTGTCCCAGCAACAAGAAATTGCTGAAGACAGGGAGTGACATTTAATGGTGAAGGGTTAAACTAGAGAGAACCCTCATAAGTCACCTATTCCGATACCGTGTTTAAAATGACCAGCTTACTGTAATTAAAACCTCTAATGGTGTGTGACCTTCAGGAAGGTTACAAAATTTATCAAACTTGCAAATAGTTTTTCAGCTATTTTTAGTCATAAGCTGCCAGACAGTTTTAACAGTTTTCCAGGTGGCTGCTGTGTGTCTCAGAGATCACTGGCAGTATCGTAGTTTTTAAAGGGATGACCTCCCTTCCCTGTTACATAATCCATCACCATTCGTAGGACTCTACACCATGCACTCGTGCCCCATATACAGTCACGCTCTTTCAAGCAATCACATCAGAATTACACTGGACCCTGCCCCTCCCTCTATTCATGCTGGTGTGTGTTGGAACGTTTTTGAGACCTAAAAAATTTAACTTTCAATTTTAGAAAATATAACTTTAATATAGCCATAAATGACATGGCATTTTTGAAAGGTCACATTTTTTGTGGTTGGAAAGAAAATCGGAAATATTTGTGAGTCATTTTAGTTGTCTAAGTGAGTTTAATGCCAGTTTCTCTCTCCAAGTTTAAATGCTTAACTAACCCAGAGTATCATTTATCTCTCTATGTGCCCAATTTTAATTTTTGTGATGGGAGAGAATATTAATAACACAGTCCCTTGAAGTGGGAATTCTCATGTGCACTTATGGTTGGTTTGTTGCTTCCATCCACCTTTTTGTTCCTGCCTCTGACAGTACCGGTATTGTCCCAGACCCCAGCTACCTTTCCTGTCACCTCGCCACCATTTCAGAACTGAGCTCCTGATTTCCACATCAAGCTGCGGGAGACTGCTGCTCTTGGTTTTCTCTCCAGCTCTGTCATTTATTAACAGTGAGTTTGGGTTAGTTATTTACCTCTTTGCACTTCAGTTTTTCTTGCCTATAAATTTGGGGAAAAGAGCTTATATAGCTGTTGTCCTTTAAAAATAACACTTAGCATGGCTCCAGGAAAATAATTGCTGTGCAGCGAGTGACAGCTACTACTAATGTTTAGTTAGTGATGTAGCTGTTTTTGGCATAACATAACTTTACCTGTGAAAAGCCCTGGTTGTAGTTTATTTGCTCTCTCCTTTGTTGCTTTGCAGTGCCACTGTGTGTGACTCTCCAAAACTGGAGCTCGCAGAGGCTGTGATTGCAAGTTGGCAATGAGAGTAAAACAGACCTAGAGTCAACATGAAATAACTGCAGGCTCTTTAGCTATTCAGGTAATGTCAGATCAGTGAGCTGATTAGACCATGAAAGCTATAAGTATAATTAAAAAGAATTTCTATAGAATAAAGAATATGGAAGGGATACATTAGCAAACTCAAACTCAAATACATGAAGTAGAAAATGAACACTGAAAGAACAAACCTGTATGTAGTAAAGAGAAGAATAGGCTGAAGTCAGAATCTTTGTCATGTGTGTATTTTACCTTAGGTGCTGGAATTCATATTTTAATGTCCATAACAGTAAAAAATCCTGCTTTGGCTTGTTGTTGGCCAGGGCTTTAGTAAAAGGTCACTTCATAACTGTTTTCAAGTATGTGAAGGATACTGAACAATTGTTTGCTTTCTCAGTAAGAACTCAAGAGAAACTTGGGTTAGTTAAAAAGAAGTACATCTTGCAAAAGAGTATGAAATGTACAGACTTCCTAGTACACATACACATATCGTTGACTGTTCTTAGGACGTAGACTGTATAACTTCACTGAACATTTGTTGACTTACAGTCTTGCCCACAAAATTAGTACTTGGCCTCAAAACTTGCACTTTATCTTATTCTATTTTTACCTTATGGTTCTTTTATGCGTGTTAATCTCTGTTTGGCATCTCTAACTCTCTCTGTGTTCCAAATTATAAGGTAGGACAGGACACAAAGAAATCCTTATGCCCTGTGGAAGAGTCTTTCTTAGACTTGATCGATTAGCAAGCTATAGAGGTTGAGTTTTCTCTTCAGTGTTTATGAATATACTCGGAATCACTGTTTACCTCAAGTAATTGTAAATTCCATTTTAAAACAGAAACACTTTTCCTCAGGAAATGTGCACAGTTAATGGAAAAATCATCCAAATAAAATTTTATACCAAATAATAGTTTAGTAAATAGGTTAAGTATTGTTTCCAATCACTAAATGTGTGTGTGTGTGTGTGTGTGTGTGTGTGTGTGTTTTATGTGGGAGTTACTAATAGAGTTTAAAAGCTAAGTATATAGAAACTACTAAGCACATTTATCATGGAATATGTAAGTGAGTGATAACTAGTTAATGTATGCCAGCCCACTGGGGTAAAAATAGCAGAGAAGAGGAGCCAAGTGATAATGTAGTTGACCCTTTCCTCAACCACTAACACTAAATTGGGAGTGGTACAGAATTTTAAGTGCCTTTTTCTTGGGCCTTACTGTTGTGATCTTTCTTTAGAACAGTTCTGATGGACCCTTTGGAAGGCTGGCCTCTGTAGACGTTGTCTGTGCCAAATTACAACACAGAACAAGGGACTCTTCTGTTTTCATTGCTGAGAATAGTGCTTAATAAGTACTATTTGACAACACACTGAATTAAGAGAATGTTATAAGGATGTTTCACAAAGGAAAATGGGTAAAACATCTGATGTTTACAAGTTCTATTTATGTGTAAGTTAGTAGCAATTGAAAGCCATACTTAAAGCTTTATTTTTAAAATTTTATTCAACACATGAATATGTATGCTGAGAAAATGATTTCATCTGGTTCCAAATATATACAATATCTCAAATATAGTTAATGCTATTTTAGAACCTTTTTTTTTTTTTTTTTTTTTTTTTGCCTTGTTGGTTTGAAATGTATCAGACCCTGGTAAATTGATTTATATAAATCAAACTTACACACACACACACAAAAAAAAAAAAAAACTTTTGCAGTTCTGATTTGTTACCTGAGACACATAATATGATTATTTCCTTTTTCTTGCTTTTGCCTTTTATCATAGTGTCCTGGTTTCTAACCATAAGTAACTATGGTTTTCTTCTTTAAAAACTGTGGAAATTACACTGTGTTCTTATGTTTATGTACATGTGTATGGATTAATACGATAAAGGCCAGTGAGATTTAATGTCTGCTGGAAGAAATAACTGTCAAACATTTTTGTAATAATTCTATTTATATTTCAGTGTCACAGGCTAAGCATTTAGCTTGAGTTTAGTTCATCATAGATATTAGCTTATGAAATATTTCTGTGGGACATTCAACTCTAGATCCAGTTTTTATAGACATCTATAATCTTTAGTCAGATGTGTACATCATAAGAAATAATTTGTGTGTCGAATTATAAAATATTGTAACTCAGGCATTTTATTGTTTGTTTGTTAAGCTTCTTCCTTGAATATGATTTGGAGAAAAGGTGACCCATAGTGCTCATTGCAATTAAAGATTTCGTGCTTCTCTGACATTAAGCTTGTATGAGACACGCAATCTCTCTGAATACAGGTGCATGGGTAGCACCTGTGTTACACAGTGGTAATATGCTTGCGACCTTAATTTAAAAAGGTGTTTATGTTTTGTCACTGGTGATAGAGCCTAAGAGAAACCTGAATAATTGCATATCCAAATACCTACTTTTGTTTCTTTTCCTTACCTTGGCTCTGGTGCAGTTCTATTGAGCAGAACAAATGCCAGCGTTGCAAGAAGAGGAGTTGTAAAGATAAACAGAACAATCAGCTAGTGATTAGTTTTCAGTGGTGGGCAAAAAAAACAGTGTAAACTAATACCTACCTCACATTTTATCAAGAGCTGGCACTTGTGGTTTGTAGAACGTACTCACCGTCGTTCCCATTTCTTCCTCAGGAGGATTTATGAAAGAGGTACTGTTCTCACATTTGAGAACACAAAACCGCCTCCAAGACCTAGTGGCAGGCTGGCATTCACTAGTACTCAGACGTCCAAGTCAACCGACAGATTGGTGCTTCCCACGATTTCCCTGGCCTACATTAGCTGTGGTCAGTCATTAGCGTTGAAATCGATAATTCAGGTGAACTGTGTATGTGCTTGTGTGGAAGCTGAGTATCTCATTTAGTTCGTAGAATAAGTGGTTTTGTTTTTCTTCTGAGGTGGCACAGTGTTTGGGAGTAAGAAGCAGGAAGCTAGGTTCTAATCTGGGCTATTGGCATGAACTGATGGAGAACTTTGTGTACATTCCCTTGACCATCAGATGAAAGTGATTGGTATTTGGGTTCTCAGGCAGCCTTCTAGTTCTAAAATTCTGTGGTTCCAAATTCAGTTGTTGCTGTTCTAATCAAAATTATGACTTTAAAGAACTTCTACCTCATATAATTAGCCCAAATTTTCATATAAGGGTCTGAGTTTTGAACATGGTAGTAACAAAATCCCTTTGTAATGGCTCCAAGAAAACCTTCCTCCCACTGAACACCATTCTGGAAGAAATAGTATTACATGGTGAAGCTCTCCTCCTGAATTTGAAGAATGGAAAATGGCAGCATAATGCCAGTTACACAGGAGTTCATTCAGCAGACATACACTGAGCATCAGTATTATGTACTTGGGCTGCCAAGACCCTGAGCTGCCAGCTTAGTATGGAAGGCAGACCTACACATGAAATGTCACTCCAGCTACGGGACTCGGAATGATGTATACAGAGTGCCAAGAGGGGAAAGATGCAAGTAGCTTCATCTTGGAATGGAAGATGGAGGGCATGGCCTGACAAAGACTTTGCTGAGAATGGGATCTTAGCAGCCAGAGAAGGAACAGTGTGTCATTTTAGGCAGCAGGAAGCATGTGAAGAGGAGCAGATGCCTTAGGAAGACCAATTCAGAGAACCTCAGTTTGCTGTGTTTGTGTTGCATGCTGTGTTCAGCTGATGCTGTGGTGGAAAGGTTAACTTTTATGGAGCTTGGGAGTACCCTGGGTGTCAGGGTGACCTTTGCTTTTTTAAAAAAGTAAGAAAGAACAGATCCCTTGCAGAGATGATAGAGGAGAATTTGGAATTTCTGACCAGAGCAGCTAGGGCGGGAAGGGTCAGTCGTCATCTGTGGGTCCTCTGGCCCTGGCTTCTGTCCTACTACATCACCAGCTGTGGCTGGGTCGTGGAGGGTTTCATACTGCAGCTGCTGGAGTTTGGACATTTTTCTCTGAGCAGTGAAGAGTCCCTGAAAGGTTCTAAGCAGGATAATAATGTGAGCAGATTTGCATTTGGAGGATTCCAACTGCAGCAAAATGTAAGCTAGGTCAGAGGGGTGCCAGTGCCCGCTGTAATCCCAGAGCAGAGAGGAATGTGGTTGATTGGTGCCGAGTTAGAGTAATAATAAGTCATGTGGACTACAATTTAACCCTCGCAGCAGCACCAGGAGGTGCACAGTGTTGTTATTGCATCTGCGCCCCGCGAGAGAACTGGGGCACAGTGATGTTAAGTGATGAGTAAAGTGACCGGGCTTGTGCTTGACCGCTGCATCTAACTTTAAGTACAACTGCTGTAAGTACAAATAGGGGGTCGGTAAAGCTCAGTAGTTCCCTCTGCCGTTTTGTAATAGTCCCTTTCTGTATCTCCCCAGAAGTATTTATGAATATTTCTTTTAGGTAGATGCAGCACAAACACGGGGGAGGGAGCTACAGCCTCAGCCTGAGCAGGAAGAGTCTGAGGAGCCCTAAGGTTGTGGGATTTTTCTGCTATAAATACAACTGCGTGTCAGAAGCTGTTCATGTTTATGAACTCAGGGCTTAGCTCTCTTACATCCATCTCTGGATTCTGGTCTTTTAAAAATTAAATGGAAATGTTCATTACAAACGCAACAGGTGTGTGGTTCCCTAGTCGTGTGGATGGAGTGGCACAGGGAGAAAGCTGAGCCTCCAGGACCAGGTTGGGAAATTTAATCCCAACCAGAGTGGCAGTTCAGGGCCTGGGGAGTTGAATGAAAGAGTGGTTAGTGCCCAGCAGCGGGTTAGACGCTAAGCTGTAGCCCAGGAGGTAGAGCTGCACGAGGGTTTCGGTGGTGAGGAACCTATGGCACGGTGCTGCAGCCAGTTGTTTTTTGTCATGGAAACCTCCAACAGGTTCACCATCACTGGTTTGGGTGATAATATCTGTCTTCCCCAGTGTCAGTGGCCTGCACTTACTTTTCATGATTTTAAGCATTCTCTCTGGGCCCTGGATGGTTCTTTTGGGGTGGAGGCACTCCCCTCTTTTCCCTTCTAGTCTAGGGTTGAAAAGTACAGTCAAAAGAGCATACGGGGCTGGTGAGATGGCTCAGTGGCGTAAGCGCCTGCCTGGCAAGCGCGAGGGCCCGAGTTCGACTCCCGGATCCCACATACGAAAAAAAGAAAGGGCCGGTGATGTCGCTTGGCGGCACGGGCGCCTGCTGGCGCGCGCGGTCCTGAGGTCGATCCCCGGTACCCACAAAAAAAAAAAAAAAAGAGAGAGCATACAAAGAAGTCCTGAGACCTTCTGTAACCATGATATATACAGTAATAATTCAAAACTATGTAACGCAATGATAACTGTGCACAATTAACTTTTAAAAGCCAAAGAAAGTGTTGACGTATTTTTAGATTTTATTCTTAAATATAGACTACCTATATTTGATGCTATTCTGTATTTGAAACTATTTAAAGCAATGATAATTATGCACGATTAACTTTTACAAGCCAAATGAGATTGTTGAAAATTATTTCAGACTTTATTCTTAAATATAGACTAATAGGACCTGGCTGCATTCATCTCTCAATTAACTATATCTGATAGTAAGATTCCGTTTGCCTCCAGAGTCTAAGTAAGGTATGTTCTTTGGGCCTTTGTTGCAATGTTAAAGCACAGTTGCCCTCTTACTTGGGTTCTCCAAGCCAAAGTCATGTTTGTGGAGAGTCTTCTATCCACGGGGTGCCATACTGAGTCCTTTATCTTTATTCTTAGTCGTCCCAACTTCCTTACTGAATCATTGCCACAGATCGAAGAAGTTAAGTAATCTGCCCATGGTCATGTAGTTAATACATACAGTAACTGCAGTTTAAATCTGGTGGTATATCCTAGGCCATTTCTGAGATACTTCACTGCTCTCCCCTATCCTGTGGAGTCATGACATACTCATTGAAATTATTAGAGTCAGAGATTCATGGGCATAGAGGGGAAGAATCCTAGAGATGTGCCTGGTGAAGCCAGGAATGGTGGTGCATACGTATAATCCCAGCATTCTGGGAGGCTGAGGCAGGAGGATCATGAATCTGAGTCCAGACTGAGCATTTTAGTGACTTAGTGAGACCCTGTCTCAAAATTTAAAAATCTAAAGGGTTAGGATTGTAGTTCAGTACAGAGACCCTGGGTTCAGTCCCCAGCACCACTAAAGAACAGAGAGGAAGGAAGGGAAGGGAAGAAAGAAAGATGAAAAGGAAAGGAAGGAGAAAGAAGGGAGGAAGGGAAGAAGGGGAAGGAGAGAAGGTAAGCGTGAAGGTGCATGGTGATTTGGCCTTCAGTGCCCGGTGGAGCTCGATTGGCCCTGTCTGCTTCTCTGGGTCTCTCGGTCTCCATGGGCTTTGGTCATGTGAGCATCTCCCCACACTGCAATAAACGCTCACGGTGCACAAATGACCTTATGTCCACTGTCAAACGCTGGAGGACAAACTGGATGTATCAGACAATCCGAAA
Source organism: Erethizon dorsatum (assembly GCA_028451465.1). Classification (NCBI taxonomy): domain Eukaryota; kingdom Metazoa; phylum Chordata; class Mammalia; order Rodentia; family Erethizontidae; genus Erethizon; species Erethizon dorsatum. The sequence continues at coordinate 14,892,691 of CM051838.1, forward strand.
GAGGAATGTCTACGTACTGTAGTTTATGGATTTTCAAAGTAAGTTAGCTATGCACATCTGTAGTTTACCTGTTCAGATCTACACCTTCTCCCTCACCTGCCTGAATGTGGTAGATGCTGGGCACTGTGCTAGACTTAATGTATTTTGAATGTTTGTAGAAATACTGGAATTACATTTGCTCACCTGTTTTTCTAAAAATTGCTTGGTATAGAATTCTTATCTTATAAATATTAGATACGGTTCAGTATTTCAGAGCATAAAATTTCAGACTTGACTTAAGTAGGCATACTTCTGTTTCACACAGCAGGAATCTATTAGGTGTAATTCCTGGTAAATCTGTTGAAAAAGGAATTCTTTGTCCAAGGGTTCATTTAAAAAGCGGTAATAATATATCTCTAATCTTTTTTTCTCTTTTGTTTTGTGCATTCCTTTTTTCTTAGATTACACTATGAAGTTCTTTGACCACATCACCACTTAATGCTTTGTCTAAATTAATCACTCATTCCTTCTTTTCCTCCTTGAGTTGCACAGTAAAGAATTAAATGTGAAAAAACAACTCTTTAACTTGCTTGGAACTCAAGATTATTTTCTTTGGGCCTTTGAATAAAGTATTCTTCCAAAAAAATAGGATCTTAGACAATGTAGATTTGTTGATGTTTACTTAAAGTAGGAAGAGATCAGTAGAAGATGATTGAAAAAATACTCTATTTTCCTTGAGGGGCTTAAATGTTGAATAAGACCCAAGTGCCTTATTTATAGTTAAACTTGCTTGATGTGAATATTTATACCCAAATTGTTCATTTAGGAAACATTTTCTGCACATCTACCACGCTGCCAATCAGGCTTTTGGAGTGCAAACAGCAGGAAAAGATAATGTTGGGCTTAACAAGTTGAAGGTCTAGGTTGTTTCATGTACATGCACTCAAAGATAGGTCTATGAGGGTATAAATACTTTCTTGGCATTATTTTAACTGTACTTCTTAACACATCAGCATCAATAAAGGATCTGAAAATCACTTTTCAATTAGTCATCTGCTGTGATAGCAGGTATGTACCCTAACTTAATCGAATGTTTTTGAAGAATAAGCATATTCCATAGTATAAGGGGAAAGCTTTCCTGATGTGGTCGGCATATTATTATAGATTCTGCTCCAGAGAATTCAGTTGCTTTCTTTTAAGTTTTTGCAACTCTTTTCAGAAAGCAGGGATCTCTCAATCATTACACTAGAATTATACTAGTTGTACTAGAATTTCTGTGCTGCTGATTCGTGGCCAAAGTAAGACTCAAGGGGAGAAGTGGAGAGTTGGTTGCTGGGTATTAGTCTTGGTCGTGTTTGGATGTGTGACCTGTGGGGTGTGGAGTGGCTTTGCTTTTCTGTGGTACTGTGTGATACCACGGAGAGACATAGTGCTGCTGGAGATTCTCGTGTTGTTGGTATATTCCAGAAAAGATGTTTCATTTGTACTCCTTGTGATTATTTTTATTATTAGTATAAAACTACTTACTGTTTTTCTGTGTTAGGAATACTTGGGGTCCTTTAGTGCTATGCCCCTGACTTAATTTCATAAATAATATAGAGCCAAAGTTATCAGATATATTAGTTGAACCATGCAAATTGTGAATTAACAAAAACTCATAAATAAGTAGATATAAGTAAAGAGTTTTATTAAATGTGTGGCAGGGTATTTTTAGTGACTTTAGGATAATATTCCAGTCTTTAAAGATAAACTTGAGTTAATAAGAGTATTACAACCTCTATAATTATAAACTCGTTGGGAAGCTTGAAAGAATGTATCCAAAGCTTAATAATAATGAATGCTGTATCAGATATAGTTCAGATTTTATAAACCAGAAGCCAGGCTTAGATAATATTTCTTTACATGAGTACTTTTACTAAAATAGGCTTAAAAGAGAAAATAACACAAAACCTAGTTTAGTGTTTTGAAAGTAGGTTTTATATTTTGATTAACACAGGCACTGTAATTCTTTTTCTTTTTTTTTTTTTTAATGTGGGTACCGGGAGTCGAACTTAGGACCTTGTGCTTGCCAGCAGGCGCTTGTGCCACTGAGCAATATCACCGGCCCTTTTCTTCCTTTATGTGGGTTCTGGGAGTCGAACTCAGGACCTCACGCTTGCCAGGCAGGTGCTTATGCCGCTGAGCTATCTCACCGGCCTGGCACTATAATTCTTAAACTTTATTTCAGTGCTCCTGCGTTCAGCTTCAAGTCACAGAAACCCAAAGCCACAATCCAGATAGGAGACCTGAGGTTGGTACGTTTGGTTTGTTTCCCAAGATAAGAGAGACCCAAGTTTGTTCTCAACGGTTGTGGTATCTTGGTCTCAATTCCAGTCCTAAGTTCCCTTCGGAGTCTGAGATAGTTACTGCCACTGTATTAATCACATCCACCACTCATATCCACATTCCATCTGTCGGGAAGAATAACGAGATGAAAGAAGGTCACGTCTATACATCTTGGTTGCCACTTAGTCCAGCTTCCTATTGGAGAGTTGTGCTAGTGGTACTGGCATGAAAAAGGAAGAAAAAAATAGCATCCAGCTTGACAAGAGGGAAGTAAAACTATCTCTGTGTATAGGCGGTATATATTATACTTGTATACAGAAAATTCTAAAGAATATATATTTTTAGAAAAGCTACTTGAGCTAACAAACAAGTTCAACAAAGTGCAGGATATAAGATCGTTGTACAAAAATTAACTGTATTTCTGTACATTAGCATTTCTGTACTCCAAAAAATGAAATTAAATGCAGTAGCACCTTGGAATGCATCGTCAGTTGGTTCCAGGAGGCATGATGAGTAACAAAAATGATGAGTAACAAACTAAGTTATTTGGGCTGGAAAGGGTAATGAGTCATGAGGCAATCACCAAATGTTAGTACAGGGACAAAATTTTCACATCAAAATACACCTAGTACAAAATTCAATGAGTTTCAGAGTCAAGTACCAAAGTATGACTGTTACTCTATTTATAATACCATTAAAAACAATAAAATACATAGAAATAAATTTAATAAAAGAAGTACAAGAATTCTGTGCTGAGAACTATGAAATATTGTTGAAATAAATGAAAATAAAAACACCCCACATTGAGGGACAGGAAGAGTAGTATTGTTAAGATGACAGCATTCCCCAAATTTACCTATAGATGGAATAGTCGCTATCAAAAATTGACCAGCTGATCCCAGTATTCACCTAGAAGTGCAGGGAACCCAGAAAAGCCACACAATCTTAAAAAAGAGTAAAGCTGAGGAATTGACATTTCCCAAATTTACTGCAAAGCTACAGTATTTAAGAAAGTATGATAAGGATGGATATGTAGAACAGTGGAATAGTATGGAGAGATCAGAAATAACCCTTACATTTATGGGCAGTTGATTTCGACAGGCAGCAAGATAATTTGATGAAGAAAGGATTGTCTTTTCAATAGACACTGCTTAGACTTTTGGATATCCACATGCAAAAGATTACAGTTTGACCCTTACCTACAACATGTGCAAAAATTAACTTAAAATGAGTTATACACTGAAATATAAAGTCCACCAACTATAAAACATAGGCATAAATCTTCTTGACCTTCGGTTAGACAGTGGTTTTTCACATATGACATTAGAAGCAAAACAGTAAAAGAAAAAATAAATTTGACTTCATCAAAATTTATAATTTAGGGCCAGTGAGATGACTCAGCGGCATAAGCGCCTGCCTGGCAAGCGCCTGCCTGGCAAGCGCGAGGTCCTGAGGTCGACCCCCAGTACCCACATTAAAAAAAAAATTTTTTTTTAAATTTAGTACTTCAAAGGACATTATCAAGAAAGTGAAAGACAGTTGACATATAAGAGGAAATATGTATAGATCATATACAGTGGTACCTCAGTTTATGAATTTAACTTTTTTTATTTTACGGAAAAAAGGTAAAACAAAATTTCATAACAAAATACTAGGAGAGTAACAATAGTTAATACATTGCATGTTATCTTTAAAGTCATTGCTTAGACTTGAGTCATTGCTTAGAGTACAACATATGGGCATAAAAATTTCTCTAATCGATATTAGTTCATTAGTTTCAATGAACTAAGGGACACTAATAGTATAACTCACTTGCATTTTTTCCCTTTTCCCATCCATCCTTTTCCCTTCCCCCATCTTAGTTCCTTTTTCCTTTTGAACAATTTCTTCCCATTTCACAATATCTATTGTACATTTTAGACCTTATTTACTCTTTCAGTTTCTCACACCAGGGAGACAATATGATGTTTACACATGTGAGTCTAATTTATTTCACTTATGAATATGGTCTCAAGTTATATCCATTTACCTATAAAATTTATTTGTTTTTTTGATTTGGGGAAGATGGCTGCATTTGTGTTTATATGGGGAAGATGGCTGTGGTTGTGTTTGTCACCCAATGTGGAGTTTGCAAACAGAAGCAAAATTTTGCTGAACACTTTTGTTTGTGAACTTAATTGTTTGCAAACAGAAGCATTTGTAAATCGAGATATTACTGTATTTCATAAGGAACTTGTATCCAGAATATAAAAAATTTTTATAACTCAATAAAAATCATAACCAAATTTAAAACTGGACAAAGAATATGAATAAAAAATTAGCATAGAAGTTATAGAAATGGGCAATAAACACATGCAAAGATATTCCCCATCACTAAGCTTCAGAGAAATGCAAATCAAAACCAACTTCAGATGTACCAGGATGGCTATAATTAAAAAGATGAACAATAGCTGCCAAGGGTGTGAGTATATGGAGAGAATGTATCCCTTTTTCGTTGCTGATGGGAGTGTAAAGTAGTGCAGTCAGTTAGGAAAATAAACTGCTAATACTTTGGAAAGTTAAATGTAGAGTTACTCTATGATCTAGCAGTTTAATCCCTAGGTATATATTTAAAAAGTATGAAAACAAGTTCATGCAAAAACTTGTACACAAATGTTAATGGGAGCATTATTCAATGACTACCAAAGCTGAATAATCCAACTGTCTATCATCTGATGAATGGAACAACAAACTGTGGTATATCTATATCATGGAATATTATTTGGCCATAAAAAGTAGTGAAATATTGATGTGCTATAACATAGATGAACCTTGAAAACATGATGGCAAATGAAAGAAGCCAGACACACAAGGCCATATGTTTTATAATTCCATTCATAGGAATTGTCTGGAGAGGCAGAGGTATAGCATAAGGCTGGGGTAGGACTAGGGAATAACTGCTAAAGGTATGTGATTTCTCTTTGGGATGATATAAATAAGGTTGTATTAATGACCACACAATTCTGTGATTGTATTAAAAACCATTGAACAGTAAACTTCAGTGGATTTTTTACAGTGTTATTTTTATTTAAAAAAATCATAGAAGTTATCCATATCACTTCTTCTATATTCCATTGGCTATCACTTATACTAACTTCTGCGGTGGCTGGGAATAGTATTCTGTGTTCTAGGAAGCCATGTGTCCATTATAAAAGACAGTTATTGAATATCTAGCAATCTCTGCCATTTTCCAGTTAAAAGTGAAACATAACAAGAACAACAAAACAAATAGGACTCAATAATTATTATTGATGAAAAACTTTCTATTAGCTTTAAATAATAACCTATTAGAAAGATTTAAATACAAAGATAGTGTATTCATCAGGTTTCATTTCTAGGACCAAATATCTGGCATACACAGTTTAAAGAGGAAAAGTTTATTTTGGCTCACAGTTTTAGGGATTCAGTCCATGGTTGGCTGGCTCCAAGGCAGGAACATTATGGCCGAAGGGTGGTGGGGCAAAGCAGCTTATTTCATGGCAGCTAGGAAGCAGACAGAGGAACATGTCAGAGAGGGGAGGGCCAGGGACCACCCAAGGTCACAACGCCATGACCTACACAGTTACACTCAAAAGTGCCCTTTAGTAGTTTCCTGGGTGGCTCCCACAGTGTCCTTCATTGACACAATGAAGCTTAACCACCACGTAGTTCTGAGAAAATGGAACTATGCTTATTTTTTAAATTGCAAAATATTAAGACAAAAAGGGAGGAAAATACCTTTAATTTCATCTGATCAAGAATATGTGGGGGCCGGTGAGATGGCTCAGCGGCATAAGCGCCTGCCTGGCAAGCGCGAGGGCCCGAGTTCGACTCCCGGAACCCACATATGAAAAAAGGGCCGGTGATATCGCTCAGCGGCACGGGCGCCTGCTGGCGTGCGAGGTCCTGAGGTCGACCCCCGGTACCCACAAAAAAAAAAAATATATATGTGGGATCTGAATAGTGAAAAATGACGATATCCAATGATCATCAGGTTTATTGATACCAGCTGGGTGATTGACTGTAGTCTGGAAAGGGATAAGGAAATTTCTTGTCCCCCTAGAATGCTGCAGTCTCATTGGTCACAGTCTAATCGAAGAAACATGATATATATACATAAAATGTCAACACAGATAATTTATAATTACTCTAAAATGAAAAAAGGACAAATGCTGCACAAGTTCGATTTGTGTGATGTTGTTGTGACCTAGATATTTGGGGACAGTCACAGTGATAATGCTTGTAGAGAGAGATGTTAATGCGTGGCCAGTACTTTTAAGCACCTGACATGTATTATCTGTCCCTTCTCACAGAGGGTTTAAAACCTGCGTCACCCTGTGGGGCGAAGTCTCCCCAGGGCCTTTCTCTGAGCCCTGATTACATTTTAGTACACCTGAGAGATTCTAGGACATGCAGGTTCCTGGGCCGCACCACGATAGATTCTGATTTCATTGTTCCAACACAGGATCACACACACACACTACTGGAAGTTTTACAAGTCTGCAGATGATTATAGTGAATATACAGCCTGGGGTCAGAACCGTCTTTCTCAGGGCTGCAAGGTCCTCTTGTCATGTGCAAGGGACCGTTGGCCCCGAGACAGTCACTTACGTTCTCATTTGTGGAAGTGATTAGAACAGGACAGTGGCTAAGCTCGGCTGGTACTATTGTTGACAACAGTAGTTAACATTTTTCGCAGAGACTTTCCTGACACACCGCTAGATATGGCTTAGTGTTTGCAAAATAATGGTGCCTAGAAATGTGTGTAGTATTGAAGTTGATGAGTGTGGAGAGGCAGGCACATGCACATTCTTGGAGGATCGTTTGGGACTAAGGTTATTAGTGACTTTTAGGATACTAAAATTATTTATCTTCCCAGATTTAGGACACTGATTTTCTTTTACACTCATGTTATCCGTGCCAGAAGTTTTGTCTTTTCACCTATTTGATACTCTTCGGGAAGCTCCTGTCGAGTGGCTTCAGATGCATGGCTATATTTGATGGATACCATGTCTGTTCTTTCCTCTTCCACCCTACACTTTGTCATAATACATCCTCCATTAAGCCAAAAGCAATTTCTTCTCTTGTTCCTAGAGCTTTGGCTTCTTCAGTTCATATTGATTTCACATTATTACTTGTGCTTTAATTATTTCCTGTAACCACATCCTTCCTGATCACTTTATAATTTCTTCCTCTTAACTTGGTTGCCAGTTAGTTGGTTCTTTTATTCTTCTCCTCCCTCTCTGTTACTTCCTGTTTGGAACACCCTACTGCCTTTTTGTGACAGACAATTTATTTTTCTGATTTTGTGCTTGTTCTTTCACTTTTCTGTAGCAGTTTGATTCGACATCACCTCTTCACCTCCTCTCCCACCCAAACCCTTTCATATTGGCTCATTTGGATTGAGCCCTTTGGGGTAGGGAAAGACTATCACAATGCCACATTCTATTCGTGTCCACCATTAGGACCTCATACACTGAAAATGGTTGAGGATGCTAAGTAAAAAGCATTTAATTATGTTCCTCAATTTATAGAATGAAATGCAACTAAAAGAAAAAGAAGAGGAATTTTTCGAGTCTAAGCTCCCTTTGCAGAGTGAAGGAAAGTTTGTGTTTATGAAGAATATTTAGAATAGTCTCTGCCACAGAAGCTTCGTGACCATTATAACCAGGAGATTTTGTTGGTGCTGAAGGTTAGGTTTATAGCTGGTTTAGTTCAGGTAGGTTAACAACTGACATAAAAATGGAAAACAACATGTCACCTGCATAATGCCACACAGTAGCACAATGTGTGGCCATGGTAGGTGGTTTGTTTCACTAGGTATTAATTAAGGAACCAATACTGCTGGCAGCTGTTCTATCTTCAGCTTGGTCCAAGGCGTATTTAGTTGTTGGCAGAGGAAAGAGCACAGAGGACAGCCTGTGAGCCACTTCGTGGCGAGGCCAGGACAGGAAGTAGGAAATGTCATTTCTGCTCACACACCATTGGGCAGAACTCAGTGTCGTGCAAGGCTCACTGCAAGGGCACTGAGGCACTGTGGTCTATCATGCACTGGGAAAGCAGAGAAAACTTGTTCTGGGATGAGGCCCTGCCTAAAGGTATTTTTCAAAGGTTTAAGTTACAAGAGAAATGCACTGGTTTTGAGTATTTAACTGATTCTGTCAGCTTCCTACATGAAAAGGGTTGTAAGGTCAAAGAAACGCATAATTAAAATGATGAAACATTATTTATTAACTGTGGAAGAACAAGTACAATATTATCACTTGACCGGCGTTCCTTTTGATATCGGGAGAATGAGACAGTCGCAACTATTAGATTTATAGTAGGAGCAAGGAGCAACACAGAAAGATATTATTTTACTCGTTGGTAAATTTAGCTAGACATGAGGACCAGTTTATGTTTATAACAGATGAAAACTATATCAAAATCAGATTCTCATTGCACATGTATTAACAAATCAAATTATTTCAACGGGGTCTCGTTTGTTTCCTAGCTCCTACAAACATACTTGATGAATGAATAGGCCAATTTTTAAAGCATAAAAGATTATCTTAATAATCAGTTTTAAATTATTTTTCTTATAATTTTATTTACATATCAATACACAAACATTAACAAGCTGGATAAAGTTTCTTGTGCTCATAGTTTTAAAATAAATTTACAAACTCAGCACAGAATATAAGTAAAGCTATAAAATCAGTGCAGCTTAAATGAGTATAGTTAGGATTAGGACCAGGACCAGAAAGACATTCATAAAGATATTAGATGTTTTGGAATTAGATCTTGAGGCTTTCGGTATTGAGCCAAGGGTTGAATGGGAAGCATTGAAGGCAGGTGAGCACAAGAACAGCTGCTCTTCTAATTAATATTCAAATTAATTAGAAGAATGAAAAACCAGGTGGAAGAACAGGAGGTTAGCTCTGTGAGGGCAGGTACTTGGTTCAATACTGTTTTGGCAATTCCTAGATCATGGTTAGTTATCAGTAAGTATGTATGTTGTATGAATATATGAGTAATAAGTGGTAGAAGGACATCCAATTAGAAATGTGTAGAAAATAAAGTCTAGAATGCCAGTTAGCAAGTGATAACATGGATTGAGGAGTTGTCTATAAGGAATATGAACCCTTAAAAATGTGTAAGATTGTCATATTGGTCAGCTATCCCAGGGACAAAATACCTGGTATTCACAATTTAAAGGAGAGGTTTATTTTGGCTCACGGTTTCAGAGGTTTCAGTCTATGGCTGGCTTGTTTCAAGGCAGAAATGGCATGGTGGAAGGATGTGGTGGAGAAAAACTGCTTAACTTATGCATCCAAAAGTTAGAGAGCAATGAAAAAGCCAGAGAGGAAGGGGCCAGGGACCAGATAAGAGTGCCCAAGGTCACATCCATGTGACCCAACCAGACATATCCAAAGTATGCTTTACTAATCTGCTAGGCTGCTCTTAAGCCAATCAAGTTGACAATCAAGATTAACCATGACAAATGTAAAGCAGAGAGAGCTAGTGAATAGGCTAAGGGTGGAGCCTTAATCACTACAGTGATGGCTGACATAAAGGGGAAGCACTGAGAGAAGGAGAGAGAAAGGTGACTCAAGAGAATGTATTGGCCTAGAAGCAAAAGGACAGGAAGGAGAGTTCCCATTTGTGCATATCCAGCTTATATATACTTACTTTGGATTTCTAAATTTAACTTTTTTTCTAAAGCAGATTTACTTTGAAGTTATTCTAGTGTTAAAAAATTATTTTAACAGGTATATAAGATTAAATGTTGAGGGGATGAAGGTGAAACCAGGCAAATAAAATATGTCCCAGAAGCACATGGAGAAATTTTAGGATAGCATCGTGTTTTGGAATTTAACATAAAGTTCTTTTAGAATTCTTTTTACTACATCGTTATCTAAATATATAAATTTTAGTATGTTATACATAGTAATTAAGCAACAGGATGATTATATAACCAGAAGTTGTCTACTTTATGAATTTGTTTAATGTAGTATCTCATCAGTTGCCTCCCCTAGGATACTTAAAGTGATTATATTAAGTTTTATTTCCAGACATTTTTTGTGAAACTTTATTTTGCCTAAAGCAGGCACACAGTTCAGCTGTTTAAAAAAAATGAAAAAGACGTACACTGAAAAATAGACATTGGTTTCTTACTACTTTATGGCTTTGAGTATCATTCTGAATCCTCTTGCCAGAGTGCTTACTACAGCAGCAAGCAGTAGGATTTAACATTAAATTTTCATTTTGATTAACTTGACTGCAGTTGTTTCTTGGCTCCCTCTTTAGAGCCCACTGTGGAATAAAATTAAAACAGTTTTTATGATATAACAATTTAGTTGCAGAAAATGATGTTTTTCTTTTTTCCCTGACTGGCAGTGTATTCTACCCCTGAGTTTCTTCCATATGCCCCATGGCTCTGCTTTCTCCCTGCTCCTATCCATCTTTTGTAATACCACCAGATGAATTTCCCTAAAACAATTTTGGTCATTCCCTATCTCTCCATGGCTCCCCATTGCCTCCCTCTTGTCTAAGCCCCACTCATTCATCAAGGAGGGAATAACCCAAACGCTGTGTTTTCCTTTGACATTTTTCTCATGTTCCCTGCTGTGAAGTCCCTGTCTGCACGCTGGATATGTTGTCTTTCTTGCATAGCATGAGTCGTGCCCTGCCGTCCATAAAGCTACATAAAGACTTTTTGAATGCAGGAACCAAGTCTCCTTTTTTGGGCCCACTCCCCCATTGCCTGCTCATAAAAGATACTCAATAAATGTTTGTTAGATAAGTGAATAATAAATATTTTTAAAATAAGAAACAGGCAGACTCCCTTCTTCTCATAACATTTGTGATCCTCTTATCCTTTACTCTTTTCTTTTCCCATAGCACCTCTCTCCTTCTAATTGATTCTCAGTGTATTTGCTGACTTTTGCGGGTGGTGTTGGCGTCTCCCCTGTGCTGGATGCTGAGTGTGATGTCCTGTTCTTTGTAGGGTCCCAGTGCTCAGGACCCTGCTCGCGGTGGTTGAGTGAATGAGTGAATCTTGAAGCTGAAGGTCAGCTTCTCCCTGTTTCTTGGGTTGTTGTCACTGGTTTTCCAGGTAAAGGACAGTGTGATAGGAAGATCAGGGAGAAAGGAATGTAGGGAGACCCTGAAGTCAGCTTCTGTCACTCTGAACAAGTTTCCTGACTGCTCTGAAGGTCATTTCCGAACCTGTTAAAGGATAACACGACCTAACTCACAAATGTTTATATAAGGATTTTTAGGGAAAATGCATACAAGAGTTCATCGCTGATGACCCTGATCACTCCTAAAATGCCACACTTGATACTATGCATTTTCCGTTCCTTATCACTGTGTTTTCATAACCATCCTGTGAAACAGAGGTACTGTGGTTACTCCTTCCTACAGGGGAGAAGAAAGGTCCTGCCCAAGACCACACACGCTGACGACACAGCATCCACCCCTCCGACCTTGGGCTTGTGACTCCTCTGCCTGCTGCACTGCTCCTCCTGGTGGGGGGCTCAGCAGAGGGCTGTTTGATGCCTTCTTTGGAGAAGGAGTTCTAGACCTTTCCTTTCTGCTGTAACATGCTTGAGGGATACAAAGGGCTCCCAAGTACCCCTGGCCCCCAGGAGAGGTCTTGATGTAAAAATCTGGGGGGCAGGGATTCTGCTTTGGAAGCTTCCCCCTTCTAAATTAGATCCCTGTTCCCCCCACCCCTGCTGTTAAATGTGCCCCTGCCTCCCGGTCAGTCAGTCATTCCACTCCCACTTCCACTCCCCACTCTGCCAAAATAAAGCTTTTAATTCTTTGTATTTTCTACCACAAAGATAAAATATTCCTACATTAAGACTTCTATTGATTTGGAACCAAATTGGATGGTTTATGGTTGGGATAGCCAAGTTAATCATTACTGCCTTCTCTATTGATTGAAAAAGTCCTGAATCTTTTAATTTCAGAGAGATTTATGTCATTTCAAAACGCATAGTTATATCACAAATAACTCTTAATTATTATCATGAAGTTAGCATCAAAAATAAGGAAGGCTGTTTTCTGTGTATAGGAATTAGCCCTTTCAGATCTTTTTAATCAGCGTTCAAAATGGCTAACCCAGAATTAATGGGATGGATTACGTCAGCATCTGAAAAACATCATTTATGTTTCAAGGAATGGATTTGTCTTTTGAAATAGTTTGTCATCGGTTCAAAGACTAAAAAGGTATTTTAGAAAATATTAAAATGAAAAATAATTTTATTCGTATGCTATGAAGTTACATTATGCTTAATTGATTGGGAGGTTTTGTAGGAGGCCAGAGAAACTGGCAAACTTAAATTGAAAAGCAAATATAGGCATTTAATATCAAGTACTCTTTCAACAGAGACAAAAGTTTACTATTAATTTTTGATAGCTTTATTTTAGTGATTAAGAGTATAAGCTTTAGAATCAGTCTGGCCTAGGTTTGAATTCCCATCTGTGAGTTTACATGTTACCTAACATTCTGAACCTTTATTTTTCACAGTTGTAAAGAAGGAGCAATATTTACTTCATAAAGTTATCTTTTATATGAAATAGTATAGACAGTGCGTCTAAACTGTTCCTGATGTATTATAGACACTACTAAAATGTTATAACCAAAATATAATAATTTAGGTACAATGAAGTGTTTGAATATTGCTTTGCCAAATAAATGGGAAACATTTTTATGGAATTCTGTACAGACACTCCTGTTTAGTGACTGAGTTCTGTTCCTGCAACTTGGTCTCTAAATGAAGAATTGTATATAGTATGGACATTGCAGTATTCACAGCAAAGATATTCAGGTCAAAAAAATGCCGACATGATTTTGATTTTATTTGCATTACTCTTACATGCAGTACTGTAATTTGTAACAGAATATAAAACTATAGTATAGTACTATACAGTACAACCAGTAAAAATTATAGTACTATATAAACAGGGTGTACTGTACCAAAAAAAAAAAAAAAAGGACATTGAGGCTCTATCAATAAGATATACAGAACCACACAAAAAAAACCAGATGGGTCAGCAGTCAGAACAGTGCGCCTTGGTCGTAAGTCCAAACCGTTGTTAAACAGGTAGGTTGTGAAACAAGGAATACCTATATACAGCTTTCAGCTTGAAGTGGAATACTTTTGTTTTTTCACCAACTCAGAAGTAAACTGTAGTTATCTCATCTTGGGATAAACTGTCAACCTCTATACTAGTGAAGTTTTAACTAAGGAAATGTGAATTCTAAGTTTCGTAAATAAAATTGTATTTTCCAGGAGAATGCATAGAAGGATTGCGGGAGAACGATTACCTTCTGATTCATTCATGTCGTCAGTGGACCACCATCACTGCCCATAGTCTGGAAGAAGGCCACTATGTCATTGGGCCAAAGATAGAGATCCCAGTACATTATGCAGGTAAGATTCCTCTCAAGCAGCAAGATAAGGCAGAGAGAGGACAGGCACTTGAAGAGTTGAATTTTTCCTTCACAGAGGGAAAACAGAAATTGTCTGTAAACTACACCAGTGGTGGCAAACCTATGGCACACGTGCCACACTGGGCTGTTTGTGTCATTGAAAGCTCTAACAGTTTCACCATCATTGAACTGGACAGTGTAGTGGTTTAGAAAGAGAAGAATCAGACACTTGTGTGTGGTTATGGTATCTATCAGTGAAAACTCAGATTCATTTTGTCATCGATGTTTCTAATTAATGCAGCTAGATATTTATATGATGAAAGTTTACAAAGACAGAGAACTTCTGTGTAGTCTTAGAATTAAAATCAATATGTGGGGCCGGTGAGATGGCTCAGCGGTGTAAGCGCCTGCCTGGCAAGCGCGAGGGCCCGAGTTCGACTCCCGGAACCCACATACGAAAAAGGGGCCGGTGATATCACTCAGAGGCATGGGCGCCTGCTGGCGCGTGAGGTCCTGAGGTCAACCCCCGGTACCCACAAAAAAAAAATAAAATCAACATATGTAGCCAACCTTTGAGCTTCACTTACTCATGCCCTGAATAACCCTGTGTATAGCTTCGTTGTTGCTTTTGTGAATGACTGTAATGTAATGATTTCAGCAGGTGCTATTGCACAAGCAGGCATTGTGATTTGGTTTTAGAAGTATCGGCCTTGAAGTTCACATAGGCTTGTAGAACATGTTCCTCTTTTCATATAGGCTTGTGGAACACTGCTCAGTGACCCCACTGTTCTATTTCAGTGACGATCACTGCCCTCTCACCTCAATAGCCATTTACAGTTTCTATTGAGCACATTCCATGGCCAGCACTGAATGTGGGATGGACTGTGTATAGTAGATTGAATAAACTTTCAGTAGTGGTAGCTTACGGATATGCAGTTAAAAAAAAAAAAAAACTTATGATACCCTACTTTCTTCTGGTGCTTATGGTTCATTATATAAAAGATCTTAACTATTTCTTCTATTGTTCAATTTTCTAAAAGTCTAAATAGCAAGATATTTTAATCAATGACCTATATATTATATAGCTGTAGACTACCATGTTGTTTGTTTGTTTGTTTTTGCCATGTTGCTTTTAATTGACCCTCTGTAACGCTCACCAAGTTGTCTGTTCAGGTAAGGACCTACTGTACTCCCACAGTCTGGAACAGTGGCATATGGTATTTGTTCAGTAAGTGTCGAATGAATGAATGACTGCTTTGGTACCCTTTCTGATTCCTAGGAGTCTCATTCCTGATCCGACCCAGGGATCACTGAGCTTCTCAAAAATCCTTCTTACTCAAAAGTATAATAAGAAAGACAATTTCTCTATCCTAAAACTTTGTCCTCTAGAATTATATTTCCTAGCACTTTGAGTAGCCTTCATGGAAAACAGGAAATGCTAAGCTGCAGAAGGGTTTGTGCATGGGGGGTTAGGAACCAGGCAAAGGGGGAGTTCTCATAGGGGTGGAGACATGGCAGGCCCTCCGGGCTGCTCAGTCTCTCCTCCGTGTAGTTCTGCAGCAGGTGAGAGCTGCATTACTTTTAACAGTCTCAGATTCTGGTTTCTGCCTTTGTAGAAAACTGAAAAGAAGGATAAATTGCTGCATTGCTTCATCACGTAAACAATTTTAGCTAATCTGCTCTATTCTTCTATTAGTAGAATGAGTTTTAGTCTTTCCCCCACAAAGCCACTGTGAATAGTTCTGTGAAGTCAGTCTTCCCAAAGGAAAGTTATTGTTTGGTCATTTCCTCAAATCTCTTTAGAGATCCTATACTGCCACTGGATTCTTTGCGTTTTTATTTAGGGCCTCCCAGAGTTCTAACTTTCTACTCTGAGGGGGGTACCTTCCAGTCCAACTGGATTAGTCACCTCACTGTTTCCTGAGTATACTGGCCATTTTTCTGTTAATACCATCTGCCCCGTGAAGTAGCCTCCCCCCGCCATGCTGCGTCTCAGAGTCTATAGTTGGATCAGGAGGGTACAGAGGTCCGCTACTGCCCCGGTAGAGAATGTCCCGTGGTCTCCTGTTGTACTTACTAGGGGTCACATTTGTTTGACACGCATCATTACATTTTATTCAGTTACCTCTTCCTGTGCGCGCACACACATACCTCCCATCATTGAACAATTGGACTGTGCACTTCTTAACAAATCAGGCCAATTCTAAAAATCACTGTGCATCCATTGTATGAACAATACACTTCTTTTATGTGTATGGATACTCGACATGAGGACCTCCAACTTGGCTGTGCGTTGGAATCACCTAGGGAGTTTTAACAGGTTGATTGCTTGATCCTGTCTCCAGAAGTTTCTGTTTAATTGGCCTTAAGTGTGGAGGTAGGCATCAGAATTTTTAAATCTTACTCGTGGTTAAAAATGTAACCAAGATTGGGTATGGGTAATAAGACAAATGTTTACTAGTGTGTTAGTATTTTGAGCATTTATTTTTGTATTAATAGCTATCCAGCTTCCCCTGGAAAGAAAGGTAAGTCATTTTCTGAAGCTTAGTCTTCATTTGAAAGGAAGATGATGGTATACCTACCTAGGAAACCAGGCATTATGTTGCAAATGATACATACAGTACTGTTTTTAAATGAAATTGATGTGCCAAAACTAAAATGAATATAGACACTGAAAGATCACATCACTTTACATTAAAGAAGAGAAAACAAATTAAAGAAAGAAAAACTTGAAATAGGACCAAATGCTTTATAACATCTTTTGCCATTAGGCAAAATAGAATGCATGGTTGTCATGGATGTCAATCTAAATTTTCTGAGCTGTCTTCCAGAATTTCTTCAGCAAGAACCTTAGGTAGAAATTTTGAAATATAAATAGATACTGTGGATCATTTTGTTTTGGAGCCTCACCTCTTAAGATAGCACCAAGAAACTTGCTTTACCAAGAAAAATTTAGTGATTCACTAGTTTTAAAAACATATAATAGACTAACAGATAAATCAGAGCAGTGTGTTATGATTACACTGTAAAACTGAAACTCCTGTATTGATACCATCAATGTAGAGGGTGTATTTGTTTTTGTTGTCTTGGGGTTTTTTTGAGAGCAGGTCTTGCTTTGTTGCTCAGGGTGTTCTTGAAATCTTGGGCTCAGTCCTCCTGCTGTGGCCTCCTAAGTAGCAGGGACTGCTGAGCCCAGCTTATCACGGCATACGTTTTGTTTCGAAGGATATACTTTTTATGAGTGTCATCCCTTGGAATAAAGAAAGCACAAAGTATATCATGAAGGCCAAAAATATCATTTTATGTCTCTAGTTTATTTGTGCTCTTATTTTAATTGTAGAGGAAAACCTTCATCCAAGTATATATCACTGATTTGTCAGAATTTCATCTAGGTTGAGGTTAATTGTCCATTCTTTGAAAAAAAAAATTAGCCAACAGTCAATCGTTAAATACACTAACATAGTAGTAGTAGAGCCCACCACCTTTATAATTAAAAAAAAAAAAAAAAAAAAAAACTTAGTTGGATTCCTGGTTCTGTCATTTACTGTCTGTATTACTTTGGGCAAGTCACTTGACCTCTCTAAATCTTACTTTCCTCATGTGAAAGATGGAGCTGATTATAGTACCTTTCTCCTAAGGTACCCAGGAAGGTTAAAAGAAGTAATGCAAGTGCAACGCCTTTCAGAATGCTTAGCACTTTCATAAGCACTCCTTAGATGTTAATTATATGCCTGGCTGTAGATTTTTTTTTTTTTTTAATCGTGGTTAATTGGAGTTCTATATGCCTCACTTATCTGTGTGTCAAATTCTTTTTCTCTACCAGGGAAGTTTTCTGCCATGACGTCTGTGAACAGTTTTTTTTATATCATTTCTGCTATCTCCTGCTTTTTTAATTGATTCCAATCAATCTTAAGTTATTCTTCTTTGCCTCATCTAGCAGCTGCTGGATTGATTTCTCATGGTCCCTTGCTATTTTTAAGAAATCTTTCTTTACATGATCACTAAGTGTAAGCCTGTCTTCTATATCTGAGATCATGTCCTCACATTGGCTTAATCTGCTGTGAATACCTTCAGTGGAATTTTTATTCTCCTGGATATCTGCTTGAATCTGCCTTGTGAATTCCATTTCTTTCCTATGCTGAGCATTCATGGCTTCCATAATTTTCTTAAGCTTGTCTATTTTTTGCCTGTATCTGCTCTAGCATCCCTAAGCATGGTCTTCATTGTGGACATCATCTCTGCAGTTATCGGAGAAATTATTTCTGATTTAAATTTTTACAGAGCCTCATTCAACTGCTTTGTTGTTACCACTTCAGAGATGCCAGGTGGGTGGCTTTCCGTTTGTCCCACCTCATTGCCCCCTGGGTTTGCCTTTGGTGAACTGGATGTCTGGGGTTGTGTCTTGTTTAAGTGTCTTCTCATTTTCTTTTCTTTCTTTAGTTTATAGATGTTAATTAATGGTGGTAATAATGATGATACTAACAAAGTGTTTCTAAGGATTTAATTTTTTTTATCTTGCACTGTTAATGTCATACAAGTTGAATTCTTTTTCTGCTTGTTGAAGCCAACTGAACATCGATACCCTTCAAAATTATTTTGGCTGTTGTTTTTTGCTGTGTTTTGTTTGTTTGTTTGTTTTGGGTTTTTTTGTTTGTTTTGGGGGGTTTAAGCTTTGCATTTTGAGGATACAATATTATACTCCCTTATTTATACGGTTTTGCCCATTTTTAACATCATTTGCCTTGTTTGATTTTAACCCCCCCCGTGTATACACAGATATATACACATTTTTTTTGTGGATTACTTGAGAGTAGACAACATCCCCTAATACTTCCCTTGGTATCTCCTACGAACAAGGATATCCTCTGATATAACCACAAAGCTGCTAGCAAATCCAGGACACTCAATACTTTAATCTGCAGTCCGTGTTCCCATGTTGTCAGTTGTGCCAATAGTGTCCTTTATTGCAGTTTTCCCTCCAGGACAGCACGCAGTCCAGGGCCACTTACTGTATTTTGTTGTCCTGTCTCCTTTGCCTGCTTTTCTCTGCGTTAGTTCCTCAAAGTCTTAGGGTTTTGTGATACAGGTATTTTTGGAGAATATAGGCAGGTCCCTTCACAGAGTGGCTCTCAATTTGGGTTTCCCTGCTCCTTGTGACTAGGTTCTGGCTATGCATTTGGGTCCGGGTTACCGCGTCTGTGATGTTGTGTCCTTCTCGGGAATCACGTCGCAGGGTGAGGGATGTCCACTTGCCCTTATTGATGATGACAGTTTTGATCACTTCCTTAAATTGTCTGATTTCTTTGCTGTGTAATCACCATTTCTAGGGTCGTCAGGAGAGGATGCTTCAGGCATCTGTTGTGTTCCTCTTGTAGATCTTCCTGCCCTTCCACTCCACCCTGATTGAGTGGAATAAATGACTTCTGTCAGTTTTGGTTTTTATTGTGAGATGGCAAAACAGTGCTTTTCTACCTTAACTCTATCATTCCTTCTTATATTTGGTAGTCTTTGTTCTGCTGTGAGGAAGAGCCCTCATTTCTTCTCCATTTATTACTTACCTCTTGTGATTAGCATGGCCTTAGGGATCTAATGTCATTCGGGGGATTATGTAATATGTTAATGTCCTTATTGATGCTAATGCTCAAATTTGGCCATTTGGGTACAAGCTGGCACCTGTATCTTAGTGACTTGCCCCCTTCATTTTTTCAAGCGTGCCCTTGTTTTCTGGCTTAGGTAGCAGGCATTCTTTTTAGTCAGAGCTGCCACACGGTCCTGCTCCAGGCAGTTCTTCTCACTTTGTGGCCTTCGTAGATGGAATCTCTTGGAGTTGGGCGGTGCACAGCCTGGGCAACCACACACAGCAGTTGTATTCATGCATATCCTATGAAGTGGTCAGACTTAGCAGTTCTAGGAAATTGCAATTCAGAGTACCTTTCCATAATCTGTACCAGATTTTCATGAAATCCTTCATGTGAGAAAAAATAACTTCATATAACTTTGATAAAAGCTAAATATGACTTGAAGTTTGTATCAGAACTATATTCTGAAATAAGAAGCTCTTTACTCTAAATTCTGACATTATTAAAAATGCTTTGGACAAACAAAGACTTTTCTTATTCTGGCAAAATGAGTTTTAATTTTGGGAATAAAAGTTTTCTTGGTATAGCAGTGAGTCAGTTCCAAGAAAGAGAATGTGTTCAGTCAGCATCATGTTCTGCTAACAGTGGAGAAACTGCTCGGAGGAATGATCACAGTGTTTAGGAGGTTGCCACTTTCAGACTGGTTTTATTCAGAAGGTGTCACAGATAAATTTTATCTCTACCTTCTAACTTCTCATTGATAACAGGACAGAGACTTCCTAGGAAATGCAGAGTACAGAGCCCAGAATTTCTCTGCATTCTGCACACTCAGAACGTCTAACTTCAGATTTGCCTGGAACTTCATCAGGCGCTGATAATTCACCCTGGCTGCCTCCCCTTCCCCCTCTTTTCCCTGACTTACTGAACAAAAAAAATCTATTTGAAAAAAAATCTTTGAACCTCATACAATTTATTTCTAGCTAAGAGCTCCTAAAGACGAATGATTTTCATTTTGCAGTTTATGTAATTATCAAATTCATTTTGTCTCTGCAGGTCAGAGTAGGCAGTCACGCAAACCCAAATTATCACCATGAAAGCATATCTCATTTCTGTGACCCCCTCCCAGCCTCTTAAACATCATGTATTCATGATTTGACATTTATTTTAAGTCTGATTTAAACTTTGTATCCTACAAAGACCTGGATACTTCATAACTTCTGGAATATTTTTGGCCCCCTAAGCTGTCTCTATGTAATGGAGATTTATCCTAGAAAAATATGAACATGCTCTGAGATCTAACTTATGTAAATGACAACACTGCGCCAGCACATTATGAGTCCCAGATAAGTGATTACTCGGGGCCGGTGATATAGCTCAGCAGCATAAGCACCTGCCTGGCAAGCGCGAGGTCCTGAGTTCGACTCCTGGTACCTGCATATACTAAATAAATAAATAAATAAATAAATAAATAAATAAATAATGATTCCTCTCTTGTGAAAACCAGCAAAGAAAATGTGATAGAGACACGGCTTTGAGAAATAAATGGATCAGAATGTAACGTGTGTGTATCTGTGGTCCATTTGTTTACAAAGTAAAGGAATTCTGAACAGGTTTATGAAAATTTAAATCATTTGATGGAATGCTTACCGTCATCATGGATGAACAGATTGCTCCGTGAACGTAAGCATCTGACATAAACTCCAGCCACGTTTGGCTTCTATTTTTAAAATCTCATCCTTCTCCAAATCCAGTGAACCTAGCAAGCTGAAATGATCGCAGTACTTTCCCTCCTAGCTGCACTAGGTACAGAAATAAGTGACACTGGCTCCAAGGTTGGTGAAAATTGCTTATGCAGTCTTGAGAGCCCTTACTCAGCAAGCACCCGGATTTATATCACAGTGTTTGTTGTTTAAAATCTGGGATATGCAGCATCTGTCTCACTGGGAAAATTATGGTAACGTGGTACTCGCATAACCTTGAACTGTAATTACTGAACAAAAGGGAAATGTTGAAACAGGATAATTTTATTCTCCTGGGTTGCAGGTTTAATTAGCATGAATCATCGGTTTACAAAAGTAACTACTAGTGTTGACAACATTTTGTGTACTTTCTCTGTTACAGGGGATAAAGGTTCTGTGATAAAATGGACAGTAACTGAACTTTAAAAGGAAAAAGTCCAAAGAACCAGAACAGTACACCAAGGAACATTTATCCCAGCTAGTTTTACCACTAATAAATAGGAGACATCTTAGAAGCAACCATTTATCATGACTGAATCTTTAGGTCACAGTTAGCAAGAACTTAAATGTATTTAGTGCTTATTATTTGATAGGCACATTATTCACTCAGCCTTTCACTTATGTATTTCTTCACATAACTTTCACAACCCAAGAGGTTTGTTGTGTTGTTATCTGCGTTACACAGAAATGCAAATTAAGATTCCGGGATATAAAGCATTCTTGAAATATTATCACCAGCCTTGAAGTTTGATTTGAACCCAGGCTATGTAGCTACAGCGCCTGCTCCCCCACCACGAACTCTTTAAAGCACTAGAATATGGCACTTTCTGTGTGGAAGGCATCTGCCCATCCTAGAGAAGGGACGGTGGTTAGAATGAGCCAGTACATTGCTCGGAGGGATTGTTTGCTTTCCGTTTACACGTCTGGATTTCGACTGTAGGGAAAAATTAAGCAGCTGGGTAAGTTTTGAGTTTTTCAGATGTGCAAGTCATTTGCATACAGATAACATTCCCGTCTCTGAGTAATTACCAGGAAGAAACCAAAGACAGAAAAGCTTCCAGGAGGGCCCCTGGGCAGGTAGAGACTACTTATCCGTTGGGCCTGAGGTCATAGCAAAGGCCGGAGGCCTGGGGAAAGGGCCGCTGTCACATGGACAGAGGAAAGTGGTGACCTTCAGCCAGGCAGTCTCCATAAAGGAAACTGAGGAAAATTAGACTATGGAGGGAGATTAGAGATGAATGGGAAGTTAAGACAGCAGGCAAGGATCAACTGTTTCATCTACATTTTTCATATTAAAGGGAAGCCAGGAGAGGACAATGGAATGAAAGGCTTTTTAAGATTTTATGTTTAAAGAATAATGCAATCCTAGGAGTCTTTCTGGGCTGAGTGGAATGATTCAGAAAAGACAAGCTAGTTAAGTAACGTAATAGCCTTGTGTCAGGAAAATTGTCCCTGCCACCTTCTCTTCAAGACATTGGCTACTCCTACGTGGATGGAGAGGTGTGATTCCTGTCCTCACTCCTCATAAAGGTCATGGTTATGCTCGTAACAAGTGATAAAGGTTGGGACAGCCCTGTGAAAATGTGATTGGATTAAAAGGGTGTAACTTTCACAAAGGGTAAATGAAACCCAGCAAAGCTTGTCCAGATTCTATTTGGCATTTCTGTGTGTCATTCCTTCCTCTTGGGTATAGCGTAAGACCCCTTCTAGAATGAGGGCCTTATGAGCTGTCATCAGATAAGGTAGAGAATTTCATTATGGCTGGCTCTTACACAGAAAGGCAGCATGATGGGGGAGATTATAGTAATATTTCTAGGTGTTATGTCTGGGTTTTTATGATCTGTCTTGGGAATGAGGAACTCTTAATTTCTATGGCTTGCCATGGAAGAAAAATGGGAGCAGGACAAAGATGGGCAGGAGAAGGTCAAAAAGTGACTTTTCTTCCAAGACTCTTCCGCTGTCCTTCACTTCAGAGTACTCAGCATGCCCAAGTGCCGTACTTTGTAGCATTGTTTTCTGAGTCCTACCATTCTCTCCCTCCCCATTTCTTTACTTAATTACTTAAGTTTTGTAGCTGCTTAACATAGTATTTGTGGTCAGATGGAGGGTAGATGTATCTTCACACATTATTATTCCATCTCATACTTTTAATTCAAAACAAAGATGCAATTATATCTACTTTACTAGAAGAATGAAGTGTGTCACCAATCTTTAGCTTTGGTATAGCTGGTATCACTTCTCATTGTTTAACACTGATAACCCAAGGCAATTTTAATGTAAATGATATTCATAAGGAGATGACATTGGAGAATTATTTTGATTTTGTTAGTTGTGATACTGGTATTGTGGTTATGATGGAAAATATCCTTATTTTTAGAGGCATACTGAATTACTTAAGGGTGAAATATTTATAATTGATAAAACAACAGTTAAAAATAGATGGATATCTGGTGAACTGTTAAAATTGTTAAAACCAGATAACAATTGCATATTCATTTCCCTAATTTTCTATATGTTTGAAAACTTCCGTAATAAAAAGGGAAAAATTGACTCAAATGCATGGAAACTGATAGCAGAGTTAATTGTATTGTGGAACACTTAAATGATAAGCTTACCAAAACCACTGTCCTTCTACCTTGAATCCTATTTATAGCCTTTCATTTCTCTAAGAGTGAGAGTACCCCTGTTCACTGGGTTGTTTTGTTTCAGTATTACATGTTTGTGGAAGCAATGTAGTGAGAGGTGAACTTAAAAAGAAATGATTGGGTTTTTACCACACGGAATCACCTTACCTGTGGCTTCCTGTGAAGATGGGATTGCTCCCAGAGGTGGCTGCTTCCAAGGCCTGCCCCAGTTTCTTAAGGGTTAAAGGTGAGTAAATATATGTAGAAATAAGAAAGAAAGGAACTTCTTAAAATTTTCTTTTTAAGAGCTTTATAGGAGGTATGGCAAGGGAGAGTAGGACCAAATATGTTAGAAAGTTATTTGATGTCACACTTATGTGGCTTTTCATGGTTGTTCTATGAACAGTTTCTAAAATAACTTTCCTGAAAACTTTAGAATCCCTCAATTGCTGTTTTTCATGTTTCACCTCTTTACTCTTACAGTCCTTGCAAATCATATACTATATCTAAAAAAACCAAAAAAGCTGGGATTAAAAATGATAAAACTCTGGCACAAAACAAGAATGGCATTGAGGTTCAAATACAAGCTGCTGGATTCTACTTCTTTTCTACTACTGTTTAGGTACTGAATGGAAAGTTGGTGTTTGAAAGAGCCAACTTCAGTTTAAGTATAATTTAACATTTGAGATAATGTGATTAACATCAGGTGGAAAGTTTGAACAAACTGCCAATGACCACACTGTTAATGGAGTGTTTATAGCGTAGATGGGAATGCGCTTGTCTTACTTCATAATTTGATTTTCATATTAGAGTTGTACCTCTAAGAAGTAGTGTGACCTTTGAAAAGGTCCCCTTTTGGCTTTTAGGAATTGCTTTGAGCTTTTCCTCTTTGTGGGAAACAGACTTAATCATGCACTCCAAAACTGATTTTGATGCTAGTAAAACTTTCTGAAGTCACTCCACTCCATTTCTTAGGGTTAGAACTACTTGCCTTTATGACTCATTAGCTGGAGAACTCAGGTGCTGGCTTTCTGTTAAGACTTGACCCATCTGAGTAGTCGTTTAGTGTACTGTAATAGAAAAACAACACCCCTAGCCTACTGTGCAAACTTCCTGCCATTTGGGGCTGGAGGACAGGTGATCCAGACACTTCCATGTTGATTTTTAGGAAGGTACACATTACCCAGTGCCTTCAGCTTGTTTGGTTTACAGAATACATGGAGTTTGTCCCTCAAAGTAAGTCAATCCAGTGAGTGTAAGACAAGCAAAGTAAACACAGAGCTCTTATTTTCTAGATGTTAAAAATCACTGTAGGTAAATGAAATGTAGTGGGCACATAGACATCTGAAATAGTCCACTTCTCCATCATGCTTTTGCATTCTGTAAGTTTTAGTGCTCAGCGGTGGCTGTGTTGTTTCTTAGTCCCAGCCTTTCTCCATGTATGGAACCAGACACCTTGTGTGGGAATGCCAGTGCTCTGACCACCTCAGGCCCCTTCCTCTTGCACCCAGAGTCACTGTGTGCCAAGTCTTGTTTTATTTCTGCATCCCTAAGCAAGTGGCTCCTCTGTTTCAACTGATCATGCTTTCCTCCTGCAGTTGATTTTTGATGTGATCATCAGAATACCCTTTCAGGTACAGCTCTGTTGCTTTTCTAACTGGCACGGACTTCTCAGAGGTGCTCGCTGGGTGGATACAAGCTGTGGCTTGATGCTGGGCCTTGCAGGCTGTCCGTTATTCACCCTTCAGGCACCAGTCAGCCCAGACTTACTGCTCCCCTAGGCTCGGCCCTGTCTCAGTGTGGAGGGCTTACCTATCAGTCACTCTCCAGCTGTGGAATCCTACCCCAAATACAACTTTGCTCAAGAAGTTTTTCCCAGTTTTCCATGCCATATAGATGCAGTCTTCCTTCTTCCTTCCTCGTCCAAATCCCTATAACTGTGCCCAGGAGAAGTTGCCTGGCTCTTGGTCTTCCCATTCCTGCAGGATCCTTGAGGGGAGCCTAGGTAGAGTTCATCATATCAGCATAGGCTTGAGAAAGTCAAGGGCTAAATAATTCTGACCCAACTGAAATCGATTATCATTAAAGGACAGATATTTCTTAATAGGTCTCCTAAGATGCCTAGAACCTGACAGGAAAACAAGTCTAGTGTCTTCCTCCCTGAAAAGGGGGAGATGCAGCTCCATACTTGACTTTGTTAGGAAGGGTGACTGGGAGAGCACTCCTAGGGGCACAGGCTGGGCGCTGCCCTGGAATCGTACATGAGGAGCAGTGGCTTTGGTCTGGGAGTGGGGAGTAGGGCCTTTGCCAACAAGGGCAGAAAATGCATCCCAGACAGTAACAGCTCGAACAAGGTGTTGGATTATAAGCGACAGTGAAATCAAGTAAATGGCTTGTGGGATAGAGCTGAAGGAAATTAGGTCAGAGATCTGGCTTGGAGCACACATGAGGGATTTGAATTCCAAGCCACATGGTGAGACCTTGGTCTCTGTGCCCTGGAGAGTCCTCCACAGAATCTGTGCTTTAAAGAGATTGCAGGGCAAGGCCCTTCCTCTACAGCAGGATGCAGAGATAGTGGGAAGCTGCAGGTGGGAAAACCGGTTAGAAAGTTGTTGAAATAGACCTGATGGCAGATAGTGAAGACCTGAACTGAGCTGGCTGGAGAGATGTATTATGAGGTAGAAGTTGATGTCTAGACACAAGGAATAAGGAAACAGAAAAATATAATCTGAGCATGTTTTAACTTCTTTGTCCAATTATTAAAGAAACAGATCTCCCTCCCTCATTTCCTTCCTTCCCTCTTTCTTCCCTCCCCATCCCCTCTCCCTCTTCTTCTTTCTCTTCCTCTCTCTTTCTCCTCCCTCCCAGGCATAGGCACTTGCTTATGAACACTTTCCCTGGTGGCATTATTTCTAACATTATCTTTGTTGCTAAAACATTCTTTACCCTTAAAATACATTTTGTCAACAAAATAAAATCTTTCAAATTCTTCCAAATAGTGGAGTGAGAAAGTAAAGATTTAGATTTCTTTTGAAAGCCCTTTGTGATCTTTTGGGACACACAGGGCCTTCTACTAGGAGTTTCTCATCATCTCAGTTACAAGACTCTAAGTTGAAAAGAATGCCCTTATATTTTAAATATTTGGGCCTGCCTGATACATCAGAGTTAGGAGTTCCATAGGAAAGTGTATTTGGAGTAAAAGATCAGATGATAGAAAAAAAGTGTCATGCAAAAGTCTCAGGCTTTAAAAAATTAATACCATAAAGATTTGATAATTTTACCTAAATTTGGCAATCGTTTATTTCCTGCATCCAGCAGTTCTTTGTTCTGTGTCAGAATCTAGGACCATGATGAACTGTATAAGATATGATCGTATACTTTGATACAATGATAAATTCCTCTGTGAATTCCTCTGGGAAGGGAATAGGTGTGATACAGACCCACTTGTTAAAGTCAGACATACACTGTTAAGGCATTTGTTATAATTCTTAATAACACTATTACGACTTCCTCACTTAAGAAAAAGGACTGTTTTCATAAACGTAAACCACTGGCTGTGAACCAGGTTGAAAGTTGTGCCCACCTCCCCACCCCTGAGCATTTAGCCACGTCCAGAGACATCTCGGGTTGTTACACCTGGAGAAGGGGTGGCCACTCTAGTTCGGTAGAAGCCAAGGACTCTGGTAGATGCCCTTCAACGAGTGGAACAGCTTCCACAGCCAGCGAGTCATCCAGCCCTCAAATGTCAGTGTCATCAAGGTAGAAAAACCCAAGTTGTAATTATTATCTTCTTTTTTATTACTGTAATCAGTTTTATATTCTGCTGCATTATAAAAAATTCTTGCTTTTTGGAAGAAGACCTTGTCTAGAAAATCAGTGTCAGACTTAATTTCTAAAACATAACCACTTGTTGCCCAGTCTTAAAAACAAAACAAAACAAACAATAAATGTTCAACAGATTGTGAATCCACATTACTTTCTGTACACACTGCAGAGACTGACAGGAACCGTGTGTGTCACGGCAGAAAAATTCAGAGGGCAGCAGTGGAGCAATCCCTTCAGTTGCAAAGCTTTGTTTATCTTCCAAAACTATCCTGACTTTTTTCTTCTTCCTTTATTTTAAGTAAGACTGAATCCGTAAATGCTTAGAACAAACAGACTTTAACAGAATTAAAACAGCAAACCAGGTATACCTGCTTCTGATTGCAGTATACATGTACATGGCACACAGTTCTTCAAGGTTGTGAAATTCAGAAATATTTACATGAGTCGGTGTGCAGTTGAGCAAGATCTGGGAGCCCCTTTTCCTGTTCCCTTCGTCTCCTCCAAATGTCTCGCCATTTATTTCTCTTCTACTGGTAATTCTCCTCTCTTCCCAACATTGTAACAGCAGTGAGATTTTGTTTTTTGTTTCTAAGTTCAGGCAGGTCCCTAGAGAGCCTAATGTAAGGGGGGACAGTAACACTGGTATTAGTTGAGTAACTGAATACCTGCTAGGGACTGGGCAGTGTGTGGAGTGGAGGACACCAGCACTGATGACAGTTAAGGCCACCCTGATGAGCAGCCAGGGAGCACCTCCCATATGGGGACTGAGCCAGTCATTACAGATCACTATTAAGTCATTTAATTTAGAAACTGTTCTTTTCTGGATAAGGAAATGAAGACTTCAATTGTCCTCCAGTCAATAGGTGGTGACGTTGAGATTTGAGCCCCCAGTGGCCTAGTTGAGGAGCTTAGTGCTCAGTCTGAAGCCCGCCATGGTGGCCAGGTCTCAGGGTTCTTGTGACCCTTCTGGGCTTGGACTGTACCCTGTAAGCACAGGGTTATTCTCCTGTGTTACATTTGTGTTTTACAGGTAACTCTTTGGCAGCAGGTGGGAACGGCCCTCTGTGACTAGCACATTGCATGAGTAGAGTGGAAAGAGTGAATAATAATACACCCCATTGTTCCTTGAGTCTCGGGACTGGAGAACCTGTCCGGGAGTCTGGGCAGCCCACATGAATCCCAAGAAGAGGGATGATACAACCTCAGGCTTGAGAAAGCACTTTGACTGAGGTCGTAATTGTCCTTTCTGTTTCCACCTCTCCCTGCCCTTCACACCCTTGTCGGCCAGTGCTCACGGGTAGTGGGAAAGGCTCCCAGACGCAGTGCTTTCTGACCCTCCTCTCTCCTGTTTTAGTGCCACGTGGCAAGTTATTTAAGTTCCAGAGGGGTAAGTGGGCTTGAGGAAGAGCCCCACCACAATGTGAGCAAAAGTCCCGTGTCTGGATTAAGAGGACCACCGTGGAAACTGACAGAGTGCAGACCTGAAAGCTGAAATACCGAACTCCCGACATTTTCCGCTCACTTCACCTCCACGCTGCTGTCAGCGGAGTGCACGCACAGACAAGAAGTGAGAATTCTCTTCTGAGGCAGTAGAAGCAAATTCAGGTGATGCCTTTTCCCTGTTGCAGGAACCATTAAGAAATCATCTTCTCTTGTGTATTTTGGTTCTGGCAAGTTCCCCAGTGGTAGCCGTCCAGCATGTTGCCATTTAGAGGGACACTGTCCTCTAGTGCTGCTGACACCCAGTCACACTGGGCATTTTCTTCACACTTGGCCGCTGGACAGTGCCACACAAGTTCTCATGTCCAAGTGTCAGCGTCCACTTAGGATCAGTGCTGTGATCCCTGGCAAAGAAAGTTCGTGGTGAACCTCTGGCAGACCGAGTGCCCCAACTGCAACTCAGAACCCACTTACTTATCACAGAGTGCCAACACTGCATTAAACTGAACACTGAAGTTTTAATTCAGAAAAAACAGTCTTCTGTCTTAAAAGAAAAACACAGTAACGGAGCTTTCAATGACTCAGACAGCCCGCTCCAGCAGTGAGTACACCAGCACTGGCTTAAGGCTCAGACAGACAACAGCAACACTGCAGAACTAACGCTACTAAAAGCGGAAGCGAGACACAGGTCCCCACTTCCACCTCTACCCTTCTGTGGCCCAGCAACTTGTGTTTTTCTCCCCAGCTACAGAAAGTATGGTAGGAAAATGAAGATACAGAAGGGAGGTTCGTCTTTCTATCTCAGCCCCTTCCTACATATGTTGCCTAACGTTTTTGTGCTTTAACTTTATCATTTATAAAATGAAGATGATAATGCCTATTTCAGCCAGGTGTGGTGGTGCATGCCTGTATTCCCAGCACTCGGGAGGCTGAGACAGGAGGATTACTGTGAGTTCAAGGCCAGCCTGAGCTACATAGCAAGGCTCTGTCTCAAAAAACTAATAGTAATATAATAATAATAATAATAATAATAATACCTATTTCATACCCTTGTCATGACTAAATGATAACTTAGAAGCATATTTGGCATATTCTAAGCACCATATAACTGTTCCCTGCTGATTTTTTAAAAGGTATTTCTATTTTTAATTAATACAAAGTAATTATACATATTTGTGGGATTCAGTGTGACCTTTCAATATATGTGTACAACTTGTATTATTAGGTGTTAGTATATCTGTCACTGCAGACATTTATCATTTCTTTGTGTTAGACCATTTAAAATCCTCTCTACCAGTTATTTTGAAGTATTCAATTTTTGTCAAGGGTAGTTATCCTACTATGCCATGGAAGTTATTCCTATTTCTTTGAGGTAAACTTTTCAGGTTCTACACATAATTGAAACTATGTGGTATTTGTTCTTTGTGCTCGATTTCCCTTGGCATAGTGTCCTCCAGTTCCATTTGTGCTGCTGCAATAGGAAAAGGAACCTCGTTCTTCTTTATGGCTGAACAACATGCTGAATGGCTGCCGCGTGGGAGCTTGCCAGAGTTGCAGCACTGAAGAGAGCTTCTTAATGCTTCCTGCAACAGAGATAGACAGACAGGCCACATTTTCTCTGTGCATTCATCGTTGATGGACAGCTAGGTTGGTTCCATATCTTGGTTGTTGTGAATAGTGCTGCAGTAAACATGCAAGTGCAGATTTCTCCTCCACTTTCTGATTTAAATGTTCTTAAACCCAGCAGTGGACTAGAGATCATATGGTAGTTCTAGTTCTGGTTTTTTGAGGAACCTTCACACTGTTTTCCACAATGGGTGTTCTAGTTTACATTCCCAGCAACAGGGTACGAGAGTTGCCCTTCCTCCACATTCTCACCAGTGTTGCTATTATTTTGTGGTGGATGTAATAAGAACAGAAAAGGAAATGAGATTTTCAACAATAAAAAGGAGAGAAAATATTACAACATTTGAAAATTATATAACTTTTTCACTAGAAAATTCAAGAATTCAAGTCATGTTGAGCATCCGACTATAATTAATATCTGAAGTTAGTGGCCAGATAAAAGATTGGGTTATAAAAGTCAATATTTTCCTAATATGCTAAAAAGTAACCAAATCTAAAATATAATTTTCACAAAGTAATACAGAGTGGCATCCAGAACAGATTCTTGTTTATTTTATAGAATCCTTGACTTGATTTAAATGGAGATAATTAAGGCTTGAGAGGTCAATGCAATGACTATCCAGTAAGACAAGTGATTTTTTTTTTTTTGTGGGTACCGGGGGTCGAACTCAGGACCTCGCGCGCCAGCAGGCTCCTGTGCCACTGAGCGATACCATCGGCCCTTTTTTTTTTTCGTATGTGGGTACCAGGAGTCGAACTCAGGACCTCGCGCTTGCCAGGCAGGCACTTATGCCACTGAGCTGTCTCACCGGCCCAGACAAGTGATTCTTTGATGGTATGTGAAAACATGTTGAATACTATATGTAAATTTAATTACATACTTAATGATTTGTCACATCTTTATATGGAGGATGTTATTAACAGGTTAACTCTAAAAATCTATTTTGAGATAATCTGATTAACCTGTGCCATATTTTCAATTCAACCATTTTCCTGAATGAAGGAAGGCATGATGAATCCATTTTCATAAGATTGTGGTCCAGAATGTTTCTCAAATTCAATTAAGTCCATGCAGAGTCTTTGTTAAAAATTAGGGCTCCTGGTGATCCATGTGTGGCCACACAGCAGCAGTAGCAGTGGAGATTAGAGAAGAGAAAGTAACACTCAAACCTTTTATGAAGACCCCTGCACCACGAAATTCTTGTTCTGGGATGGTCTTAAGAAGTCAACATTGAATGCTGACAAGATCTGTTGTTTACTTATTGTACAAAGTAGATGTACACTGGACTGAAGAGCCAGGCATGTACCATTATCTTTTATCATCTATTCAATAATGGAATCAATCCCAAATTAGTCCATCTAACTTCCGACAGTTGCCTTTAATCAAATAAATTCCAGTTTGGCTGCATGTGGCTGGGTAAAATAGCTAGCATGGCAGTGTTCTATCAGCATGAACACTCCTGTTGGCAGCTTTAGAACAGATTGGATTTCCACCTTTGTAACCTCAAGAAGTGTCTTTATCTTTTCTTAGCCTCAGTTTCCAAATTTTTTTTTTTTTCGTGGGTACCGGGGGGTCTACCTCAGGACCTCGTGCGCCAACAGGCACCCGTGCCGCTGAGCGATATCACCGGCCCCTTTTTCGTATGTGGGTTCCGGAAGTCAAACTCGGGCCCTCGCGCTTGCAAGGCAGGCACTTAGGCCGCTGAGCCATCTCACCGGCCCTCAGTTTCCAAATTTTAAAAATAGTCATAACACTCCTTAGGTTGTTTCATTTATGTTTGCATTTTTCACAATACCATACAGTATGCCAGGTACATAGTAGGTATTTAAATGGCTGAATAAGTGAATACGTGAGCAAGTATTAAATTGCCGTAAGTCTTATTCACCATGCAGAGTTTTTATTTCTATCATTCAGGCACTTTCCTTTTGCCTTTCATGCTCTTCTTTCTTTCCTTATCACTTTGGTGTACATATGTCTCTAAAGGTGCTACTTCAAGCAAATGCAAATTTTAATAAGTTTTAGTTGGAGCTGTATTGTTTTGCCAGAATCTAAGAAAGGTTCTAGCCTAAGATCTCATATATGTGATTGAAATCAGTTTAGCTTAAACTAGAGATAGAACATTAACATATAAATATATTTCATCAAGGGTAAGATAACTTGCAAGAAGAGGGAGGAGGTGTCGTTGATCCAAGGACCCATAAACTTATACCTAGAAAATCATCCTGAAAATTAAAGGAAGCACTCTAATTATTGTACAGAACAAGAAGTGGAGTGTCATGTAATGACTGCACACAGTTAAAAATGTGGCTACCTGCCCAGAGAGGAATTTATGACCATAGTGTGACCTCATTTTGCCTTCAGCAGTGTCACCTTCCTAACATCTACTTGAATGTCCCTCCTGTCTTTGAAAACCATGCTTGAAACATTGTTAGGAAATACGAATTGTGAATGCTGGGTTCATGGTCTTTGTTGGAAGCTGAAGCATTTTACACCTGAGAACTCAGAGTCCTTGCTCTGTTGTTTGTGAAAGCTGCTGAAATCACACACCAGGTTTTAAGCCTTAAGTGTTATTTGCAAAATGAAATCTCCAAGTACGTAAATCAATACTGAATGCTTTGTTTGCATGTTTTTCTTAAGTGGGAAGAAGTGTGTTAATTTTGCCAGAAATTCTTATGCGTAGTTTTATGAGATTTTGAAAACTGATTTACAAAAATAATTATGAGACTTCCATAAACTGACACCATTGACAGCAAATCTAGACCACCGTGAAGCAGATGGTGGAAAATTACCAGGCTCATCTCTCTCTGGAGGTTGAAAAAAGTCATGATGGCTCATAGTGACCAACCTTAGTAATTTTCTCCTGGAAATACTTGCAGGCAGCTAGAGCATATTGTGTGACAGCTGTTCCATTTTGGCATTTTCTCCCTGATCCTTATTTTCAGGTGGCTTTGCTTGCAGAGGTGTCCATGAAGACCTGAAAAATGCACTGTTTCACTTAGAAGTCTTCTAAGAGTGTTCTTGGGAAAATGTAAAAGGAAGGGAAAATGCAGGTCTTTTTTTTTTTTTTTTTTTTTTTAATAATTTACCCAAACCAGACAGTGATCTTGAGTTAAGTTGTTAGCCAGAGAAAGTCCTGTACATTCCACATCACTTCACACTTGTTTCTATGAGTAGAAAGAGGCTCCTGTTTGTAGGAACACTTGGCCAAGGACACTAGGAAGCAGTGGGCCCAGCAGGAAGTGTTATTATCTATCATCCCCTTTGATTCATCCCCCTAAAGGCCATGTTGGTTGCCAGTAGAATGTTCTGGATTTTGAGCTCCTCACAATCCAGTTTCCTGTATCCTAGGATTTCATTAACTGTAATCCAGTTTCTGTTCCTTGGTGGTTGTCTCAGTTCATTCAGGCTGCTATAATAAAAGTGCTACAGGCCAGTTGGCCTGTGAACAGCAGAAATATAGAGTGATACCTCAGATTTCAAACTTCATTTGTTTTCTGATTTGGGCGAAGGTGGCTGCATTTGTGTGTGGGGGGGAAGATGGCCATGCTCATGTTTGTCACCTGACACAGAGTTTGCAAATGGAAGCAAAATTTTGCTGAACACTTTTGTTTGTGAACTGAACTGTTTGCAAACAAAAGCATTCGTGAACCAAGGTGTTACTGTATTTCTCACGACGCTGGGAGGCTGAGAAGTCCTAGGCCAGGAGATGAGCAAATTTGGTGACTGGTGAGGGTCACTTCTCGGTTCATAAACAGTGCTGTCTGCTATATCCTCACGTGGTGGAAGGGCCGAGGATCCCTCTGGGGCCTGTGTTGTAAGGACACTCATCCCATTAATGAGGGTTCCACCATCACCCTCCTAACCCGACCACCTTCCACAGGCCCCAGTTTCACCACACTGGAGATTAGGTTTTAACCTGTGAATTTGGGGATTGTGGTTTAAAGCAGTGGTAAAAAGAAATCTGTCTCCACCAATGGCACCTAATTTTTAATCTGCCAGTACATAGGTAATTATTTCCTTTCATTAAAACACATCCAGAAAAAATTGAGTTTTGACATTACAAGCATAAAACAAGATTATCTTCCAAGTTGATATAGCAATTTTATGAACCCTTTCGAGTTAGGCTATTTTACTATTTAGATTTTTATTCTCTAGTTAAAAATATTCAGATTTATCCACTCTAGAGAGAGATACAGAGATATAGCATTAATGCTTTTAAATCTGTATACAAACTAGGGAGAGTGGTTAGTACGGAAAGGTATTATGGAACGTGTTCTTTTAGATGTCTGCAAGGGTAGCGTCTTCTGTGAAGGGAATCGGTGTCAGGGCAGTGAGAGGACTGAGGGCGGGAGGGGAGAGATCTGTGAAACACCAAAGTGAGACTGATTGGGGGAGCTGCTGTGCTCCTCTACTAAATAAACGGCACACACTCAATTTGCTACATCGTCTGTCCTGTCCCGCTCTCTCCTCTGAAATCTCAGTGGGCTGCCATTTTCTGTGACAGTGCTGACCTCTTGCCCCGTTTCCTGGTAGAGCCAATCCAAGCCAAATCTAGTGGCCATTCAGCTGACAAGGCCAGTTTAACCAGTGTGCCCGCCTTGCTGACATTGCAGCACCTGCACTGGAGAGCTCTGTGTGCTGCTCTTTTCTGGCGGTGAGACAGAAGTCAGGTGTGGAGCTTCACGGGTGGGACTTGTCCCTCCCTGATGACTCACTGGGTGGCACTCTTGGGTGTACATCGTCAGTGCCCTCTTGCTTAGAGGTTGTTTGGCCCCAGAAGTGGCGCTCCCAGGACTCTCCTCCTGAGACTGGCGGCACTCCAAGTGGGGAATTGTGCTCTGCCCTCAAAAAACCGGTGGAATTGGGTGTGTTTTTTTCCTAAGCTGACTGTTCTGTGTTGCCTTTCTTAGAAGTAAGAAGCAGCCTTCTTTTATCAAGGGGTAATGTGTATTACTACGAAGTATTGGGCTTCAATTTAGAAAAGAGATTGTATTCCTTTTATATGTAGGTTTGTGATAGGGATCACTTAAAGGATGATTTAGATGTAATTCGCTTCATTAGTACATGGTAATCTTAGTGACAATAAATGTTCCTTGTGTCTGTGTACATGCACACACACATACACAAACGTGTGTGAAAGGATGGTCACCAAAATGTGAATACTGCTCATCTCTCAAAAGTGAAGTTTCATCTAATTTTAAAAATAAAGCAACTTAAACCCCATCTTTAATGCTGTTTCTTTGAGACCTCCTTAACCAAACCTCTCCGCTCCTTACCTCCACCTCCCGCTTTCTTCATAGCTCACTGAAGTCCAGCTTTTGTTCTCATAACTTTGCTAGAAGAGCTTTCTCTAAGGTTCCAAGTGCCTCTTCCTGTCTCTGAGTAGGGCATTTTCCAGTGCCTGCCTTGCTTGATACTATCATTCATAAGTTTCTCTGTGACATTCTGAACCTTGAGGCTGTTAGAACATCCCATTCATTATGTTCCCGATTGCCCTCCAAGCCTTCTTACTCAGTGTCACCCACCCTTGGGGCTTGGTGTCACTAAGTGCCACTCCTCTCCCTGCCTGAGATATGTCTGCAGGAATGTCCAACTCAGCTCAGTACAGATCTCTCCAGACTTACTGCCCACCCTAAACCTGCTCTTCTTCCTGTATCCTGTCTGGTGGCATCGCCACCCAAGCCAGAAATCTGGGAGTCTTCCCACGGTATCCTCCCCCACATCCTGTGATGAAAAGTCTCGCTGATTCTATCTTCTCTGCGTATCAAATGTGCCTTTAGAAACAAACATTTCTGCTGCCCATTGAAACACTATTTTTTTTACTTAGAGCAGCCTTTTAACTGCCTTCATCTTTGTTACCCTAAATTTTACTACCGACAACACACAGGATTTTAAATCTACCTGCCTCATAGCTTCACCTTAGATCTGTTCACGGATCTCCAGGCCAAGAGAAAGTCTGAGCTCCTCAGGCTGACCAAGAACAGGCCCCCTGATCTGAGCTTTGGGGCACTTCCCCAAACGTGCTGTGCCATTGCCTCATCCTTCCTTTGGTCGTGTTGTCCTCTCCATGTGGGTGATTTGAATGGGTCATCCCTCACCTAGGAGACCTCTTCTGATGCTGCTTCGGTGATCCTGTAATCCCGTCCCTGACATTACATGGTCTCGTTTGTAATCGTCTCTTTCCCCAGTAGGTCTGAAGCCCTTGGAGGGCAAGTATAGATTTCCTCTTTGTGTCTCTAGTGCCCGTCAGAGGATCTGGCAGTGAGTAAGGCAGTAAATTCTTAGATCAGTGATGTGTTTATGTAGTTTGAATTACTCATGGGAAGTAGGATATATAAAGACTGTAAATAGCAGGTAGTTTGAACATCGCCTTAGTGTTAGTATTAACTTGGGCTCCTGTCATTGATTGCCAGCCTAAGCGGTGAAGGTGAGAAGAATTTGTGCTTGAACCATTTGAAGTAGCATGCTCAACGTTTAAACTTATCTTGTTTTATATACTGTGCATTTACTTTATTTTCAGATTTCAAATACAAGGGACATTTGAGAATCAAAGAATGTAGTTTATAATTAGAGAGCATTGGCTTAAATAATTTCACACAACATGAATGTAAATGTTAGAAGTTATGCCTATGGTAAAAGTTCATCTTACACTTGTGTATGTAAGCGTGTTGATATACACAATGTTACCATGTTTACTTCAAAATTGCCATGAAGTAGTGTGTAAACTACCAGCTAGAAACTTTTGTAATTTTTTTCTCGTTCAGCCTGTTTAAATAGAATCTCGTCTCAAGTATTTTAGGATACCTATAGCAGCTTACAGCTGAAAGGGAAGGGAAGTAAAAAATTCCCTTGAGGTTACAGGTGGTTTCTCCTTTATTTTCAAGATATTCTGTGATGTGGGTTTAGGTAATCAGGAAGAAATTAATTTACTTAAGTGATACCTAACCTTTGCCCTACCAAAGGAAAAAAAAATTAGTATTTTCAACAAAAGTATTTTTTAATTAGCAGCTATAAATTTATTATTTTTTTAGTTTTAAAGACTGTGCGCTTGAGGGCTATCTCTATATATTTTTATCTATGGATAAAATATGTCCACATAAAAATATAAACATTTTTAAACCTGCAACACATGACATTACCAATAAAGTTTCTCTTAGTGCTCAAAGTAGAAAGAATGAGTTTCAGATTGGTAACTGATAGTCTTCAAAAACACTGGACAAGATAAATTTCTAACTATCTCTGCTCAGAAACAGAAAAAAAATTATTTCATGTTACATGCAGACATGAAGTAATTGGATCATTGTCTAGATTTATGTTGTGAAAAGTATTTCCCCATCTTTTGATGAAGCATCTGGCCCTGAAGTGTAAATGCGCATGTGGAATTAGCTTGGCCTTTCACTCACTTGCTCACTGGCTCACTCTCAGGATGTCTGGCAGTGCACAGTTGTGCCAGACAGTCGTCATCCATAAGCTCGCTGGTGGGAAAGGCATAATAATAGAAGTGAATTCCAGATGCTGCAACGGTTCTCATGTTGCCTTTGCTGGAATCAGTGGTGTAGGTAGACTGTTCAGATCAAATGCAGACTAATTGTTCACCTTGCAAAAGGATAGCAGACTTTTTCTTAGGTATATTTAAAGGACTAGGCATTACCTTTTGGTTGTTTAGTTTTACTGTTATCATTATTACTAGGAAACTAAGTTTTGTAGATTCCTAATCAAAATGTGGAGCCAACTGAAAAGCCTCATGCAGAGTGTGTGTGAGAGAGAAGAGAAAGAATATGTGAAAGAATGAGAAAAGGTGGCCAGAAATGAGCTGGAAAAGTAACCAGGGCTAGGTTGTAGAGGGTCTTTATAGATCGATTTCCATTTATCGAATGAATAATTTAACCACTGGTACTTTAGCAGCAGGTCTGTGGCGTCTTTATGACTGTAGCATGTAGAAGACAGAGTTCCTGTTGTCTAGAAACGTTATAAATAAGGCAGTGGGAGCAGTGATTCAGAACAGAGAAGGGGAACAGTGTTTTACCAGCTAAAGAAACATGGAGACCTCTGCTTCAGTTCTCTCGTACAGTATTTTGACCTGTATTCCATGAAAATTAATTGACATCTGTGATACATTGCTAAACAGGAGCTTGATAAAGTTTGGAAACAACACTGCTCACTTTTGTCAGCGGTACCTCATTGGCAGCAGACCTTTATTAAGCAGTTTTCCTTGTGGAAGTCCAGGCACTGGCCTTAGGTTATGAAGAAGAGGGTGACAGGATGTGGCCCTGCCCTCAAGAACAACTTAGATGCAAGATCCAGCAGAGTCAGACTATCCAGGAGCTCCTGAAGAATACTGATGAGAACTGTCAGAGTTCGTCTGGGAGGGGAGGAAGGCGCCATTGCTGCCAGGGCTTCTTGGAAGAGCAAGGCTTATGCTGGGCCTGGAAAGATGCTTAGGATTTAAGCCAGCAGAAGGGAGCAGGAGATGAAAGGAAGGATAAGCAGGGGTGGAAATGTGCTTGATGTGTTCAGAGAAAAGCAAGTATGGAGATGGCTTTCCCTGGAGTAGGATATTAGTTTAGGAGTGAACATCGCAAACATTTCATAGTTTTTATTAGTTCCGCCTGGTCTGCAGGAATGCCCTTCCCCCTACCAACTCTCATGCCCCAGGTGAAATGTCACCTCCCACCCAGAACCTTACCTGGCCCCGCAAGGCAGCTACTCATCCCTCCCAGGAACATGCTTGACTTGCTTGTCTTATTTCCTTCCCCACAGCCTTTCTCCATGTAGTAATTACGTTTAGGGTGTGCCTCCCTGGCTTGCCCAGAATTGGGACTAGGTCCTGTTCATCCTTAAAGCCCTAAGACCTAAATGAGTGTGCAGTTGGGAGATGCCCAGAAAAATAATAACTAACAAAATAAATAAAATGTGGAGTCTGGCAATGAAGAACATACTGAGAGATCGTTGTTGTGTTACTTGGAAAAGGTGGTCACTTCAAAATTAGATTGAAGTGTAAGAAACTTCTCAAAGCAATATATCTTCTATAAATCAATGAATTTGGATGATCCCTAGGTGTTATAAAACTAAATATATTAGGAGAATAAAAGGCTTAGTCTGAATCTGAGTCTCAAAGTATAATCTTTTTGTGAGCAACTTTATTGCCTGAGTTTATAGTGAGGCCAAGCATGCTCTTACCTGTGCTAGCTGTTACTATACACATGTGAGAATCTACCCAGCCATGCTCTTTTACCAGTCAGAAGTCAGTGTCTGATTATAAACCCTAAGCACTGCAAAATTTAAAGATTAAAAAAATACTGTTTGATATCGTAGTTCATCAGTTTTACAAATAAAGGCTATTTTCTTGAGCTGTGCAAAAAATGAAAGGATTGGCATAGATATATTTTAAAACAAAGTAAAGTAATGCATTTTATTTTGTGTGTCTTTTTTGTCTGGCTGAATTAATTTGAAAATGAGAAAGGTGAGTTTAAAAATTAATGGCAGTGGGTATAATGATAAAGAGTTGAGGGAGGTTAAGTGTTTATGTATGCAGCCTTTCTTTGTTCATGTAGCCTAGTGTCAATAACTCATTTTAAAAATATAAATAAAAAAGAACTATTGGTATTTCAACTACTTTTTATGTGCAGAGTGTTCAGGGCAAAGTTCATGACCTTATGAATATGATACTTTGTTTCTCAACCTTACATTTCACCTGTGGACAACAAAAACTGCATTTCTGAGAACCTAAATTCCACCCACTGGTTTTTCCAGAATATTTGTAGGACTTTCTCAACAACTGAGAGCTGCCAACCCTGTTTTGGTACTAGACCTCCCAGCTAGCTGGAAACAAAACATAGTTTAAGATCACTCCTTAAGATTGCATAACTGTGAGTAACAAAATCTTAATGCTTTTAACCAAAGTTTATGTCATATTATAACATGGTGATTGGACTTTCTTGTAAAAGTGGGTAAGAGATATAACTAAAAGTTCATTGTTAACAGCTTTCTAATCTACCGACCCTTTAGGTTTTTGAATGGATGGGGTCTTGGTGAACAAGAAAATTTTTTCATTATGTAATGTTCCCCTTCAAATGAATGAATGAATGTAGTGTACTTTAAACGCTCTTTCTTGGGTCGCCCTTGCCATAACTCTTATGAATTTATTCACACAGTAAACATTTGCTGAGGATTCTGCATACCAGGCACTGGACTAGTCACTGGGGCACAAGGAAATGATAAACCCGCTTGGAAGGAGCGTGCTTACCGTGATGATACATGGTCGTGATGTTCTAGAGGGACAGCGAGGTACTATAGGACCATTTGGAAAGGACTCCTAGGTAGAGCTGGGGGAACTAAGCGCAGTGTTTCCACTGGGTCTTAGGTGGGTTAGATGGGGAGGGTGGGTGGGAGAAGAGAAAAATGTTACAAGCAGGGAGAAGTCACAGAATATTTCAAGGAACTAGGAGTACGTATTGGAAACTGCTGGCACCAGTAGTTTGAAGAGACAAAATGGAGAGATGGAGTAAAATTGGTAAACCAGTCTCAGATATGGAGTACCTTTTATGATTTGCCAAAAACACTAAGCAACATCAAGAAACAGTATTGAAGCGGTTCTGGAAATCCT
The DNA here is from genome assembly GCA_028451465.1 of Erethizon dorsatum. Lineage (NCBI taxonomy): Eukaryota > Metazoa > Chordata > Mammalia > Rodentia > Erethizontidae > Erethizon > Erethizon dorsatum. The sequence continues at coordinate 14,933,878 of CM051838.1, forward strand.
CCTCTACCTCCGTACATCTTCCCCATTTAACTTTTACTTACAAAATGCAATACTTGCAGCGGTTTAACTCATTAATGAAATAAACTCACACTTCTTGTGCTTTATTTTACTGATTTTGCTTTCCTTCCAGCATCAGCCCGGTGGAGTTAGGATTAGCACTTAAAGTGCCTTTGGATGAGGTGCTGGGGAAGAAGCAGTAGACAGCCAGAAAGTTGGAATATGGAGCAGGAAAATCCTAAAATGACACTTGGATGAGGTGAGGGATGCCGGTGCAGTGGGACTAGGAAGTACCTTGTCAGCATCTTTGGAGTTTTATCAGCCCTCACCTCTTTTTTACATCCCATTGTGGTGTCCATATTTTTCTATTACTCTGTGTGAAATATTTTGGGCCCTTAACTATTAGGTTTACAGGAAATCGCTTCAATATATTTTTATAGCAAATAGAATATTTGAAATCAAGATGGGTTCTGTTGCTTTAATAAACCATTGGTGTGGAATGACAATATTTCATGATGTGAGCGATTTTTTTTTTTTTTTTTTTTTTTTTTTTTTTTTGTGGTTACCGGGGTTCGACCTCAGGACCTCGCCTGCCAGCAGGCGCCCGTGCCGCTGAGCGATATCACCGGCCCTTTTTTCGTATGTGGGTTCCGGGAGTTGAACTCAGGACCTCGCACTTGCCAGGCAGGCGTTTACACCACTGAGCCATCTCACCAGCCCCCTAAAATTCTTTTTTGTGAAATAACCTAAAATATCTGTCATTGCCTGAAGAGAATATCAAAGTTAAAGACAGAGGGAATAGTAATTATTTTTCTCAACAACAAAAGTATTAATCCTGTATAGACAAAGGCTCTGGTTATAGTTTAAATTATTGTTCAGAACAAATGTTCTTTATGAGGACAATTCCACCTCATCACCCTTTTTCCATTTTTAAAAATACAGATAGATGGAAATGCAGGTTTTAAGCAATTGTGGATTTGACTTTTTGCTTTAGCATTACTTATTCTCTGATTTCATTAAGTTAACACTCTGGAGATTAGTTTCCTCCTGGCTTTATTTTTAAAATAATACATCGAGAAATTTTGAGATAATATATGTAGAGGTTTGATGTTTGTTTTGCATCATATGTGCTCAGCATGTGGTACATTCTCATATATAAGAACTTTGTTCTTGTTATCTTCATTTCATGTGTACCTTTTTCACATTTTTTTTTTCTTTTTCTTTCTTTTTCTTTTTCCTTTTTTGCAGTACTGGGGATTGAAGTTAGGGCCTTTACACTGAGCTACATCCCCCGCCCTCCTCCCTTTTGTTTTTGGAGATAAGGCCCTTTGGACATTTGTCTATTGCTTTTAGCATGTGCTTTGTGGTTATAAAACATAAGCACAATAATAAAGTATATATTATAATAAACTATACATCAGTGTTATAAGCTAGATTAGAGAATTTTATTAACATTAATGTATTTATAAGAAATAAAGCTAGAATATATTTTACTAACATTAATGTATTTATAAGAAATAAAGTGTTAACACTGGCATACCAGACTTTTATAAAATCAATAAATGTAGTTTAAATGTATTTTTGAGCTTTGCTTTTATATCATACTGTTTCTGTGTTGCATGATTTCTGGGTGATTGGGATGGGAGAAAGTGGGCAAATACTAATAAAGCTGAAATACTGAAGTTGTTCTTTTTTTTTTTTTTTTTTTTTGTGGGTACCGGGGGGTCGACCTCAGGACCTCGCGCGCCAACAGGCGCCCGTGCCGCTGAGCGATATCACCGGCCCCTTTTCCGTATGTGGGATCCGGGAGTCGAACTCGGGCCCTCGCGCTTGCAAGGCAGGCGCTTACGCCACTGAGCCATCTCACCGGCCCTGAAGTTGTTCTTTTACTGGTACTAAAAGATAACCTTGCCCAGAATAAGCCTTAGAGTTAGGTCTGGCACGGGCTTTACCTGTGGCATTTCAGAAAGTTCCAGGAAGATCACCTTGGACCACTTCAGAATAACCCTCCCTTTACACATAATGACCAAAAATCTACAATGCGTAAGGCTTTGTCTTTTTTTGAAAGTTCAGAAGTGTTCCTAGAATGAGATTAAATTAACTCATTAAGCCTTTTCTATTCTTTGCATTTGAAAATTTGCAAAATTTGCAAAATTTTCAGATCACTTACTAAAACGTGATTTGTTAGGAATGAAAATGGAGACCTAGGCTTTCAGTACCTAGCTCAAAAGAGATCCCTTCACTAAAAGAGAAATGCTAAATAAATTTTATTTCAGTTTTACGTACTATAATAATTTATAGATGAACGTGAGATAGTCTGTATTTTTATAGTTAACTGTAAAGTTGTATGATTATACAAGTATGATACCATGTTCATTTTGTTAAGAAACAATGGCAAGGTAATATCCCCAAAGTAATATTTACCTTTAGAAAGGAATGGAGCAACAGATTACAGTTAATGGCTAGGCAGTTATTTTTAACTTTTTAAAATTAATTGGTGCTTTAAAAATGTACTGTTTAAGTTTTTTGTTTTTGTTTTTGTTTTTGCCTTGAGACAGGTAAATATTTTTATCCTGTAAGAAACAGATATATAGGGAAATTTTATATTAAGTTTTTCAGTACTGTATCTGCTTTTGTTAAGACAGACTCATAAATTTGGACTCAGAACTCGACCCTCCCATGTAACTTACTGACAAAGCTGAATACTTACAAGGTGCTATTCCAGTTACTCCAATTTAAGCAAACTTGATAAGATATGAAGTTATAGGAATTAAGTTATTATTTAATTGATCTATTTGCCATGATTCCTTGGCAGTATAAAATAATTCAGTATTGATGAGAATTTACAGTTTTACAAAGAGGCACACAAATGAGTATGTATATTATTGGTTTTAAAAGTGCAAGCATGACTGATAAGTTTTTCATTTCTTCATTAGTATTCACTCTTATTTTGATAGGTAAAATATGAATTTTGCTCTTTTGAAACTAGAAGGGTAGACTGAAGTACAGATTGTTATCCCCGCAGTCTTACACGGTGTTAAGGATTGTATCTCAGGAAATACTAGTTTAGTCATCATTTGGTTAGACCCGTATAAATTTGTCTCTTTCATTTGTTTCATGATTGAGATTTCTATGGTTTCCAATATTTTCTCTTTTCAGTAATTTACCTTTAAAATTGATAATGTGGAAAACTGAGTTCACATAATCCAATTGTGTATTATTGATGTGCTCCAAATATTTACCAACTGAAGGAAAATATAATTTCAAGTATTATTTGTGATTTAAAATACATTTAATTTAGAAGTATAGCAGGAGTTAGATTATTAAACCACAAAAATTCTTTAAAAGGTCTTCACAAAAGATGTGAGAAGGACTTATTCTAGAAAATGTCTCATTTCGGAGAGATGCATCACTTGAGTACCACGTATGGGAATGGGATGGGAAGACTGATGAGAGATGAGTGAGTGCGAGGGAATTCTTCGAGCTAGAACATCTGGAATGAGAGATACTGCGGGTCATAGCTCTGATGACCAATATTGAGGACTTCCACTAGTAGCCATTGTTCTCTTATCATCTTCTTGCCAGACTGACTGTGGCAGTTTCTAATAGAGAGTAAAGGTAGCAGAGATGGGTTATAAGTTTTATTTTGGTATCATTGCTTGAAAATAGTCATTTTAAGCATTACATATAGATGATTGAATTTAAAATGCAGATATACACAGATGTATATTTGCATTGTACTCAACATTTTTATTGTTAACCTGGCACATACGTCTTCAAAAATCAATTATTGTGTTTGTTATGACTTGTGTCTAGATGTACCCCCAAAGTCTCATGCAGTTATGGAGGTGGCTGACTGTAGAGTGTGTGATTGATTCATGGTGCAATGCTAGGATTAAGGGTACTAGCACTAAGGGTGGGTGATTACAAAATCAGTCCATTGATTGGTTTGGCACTGCCTTAATCCCGGTAGCCTAGATACAATATGAAAGGGGCAGAAAAATCTGCTAATGTCCCTTGCTTGCTTGCTTTGCTACCTTCTGCCCGCCATGAACTGTTTAACATGCCACCCTGCCTCTGGAGCCAGCCAATTATGGACTGAAACCTCTACAAACTGTGAGCTAAATAAACCTTTACTCCTTTAACTTCGGGTGTCAAGTATTTTGTCTCAGCAACGAGAAAAGAAACTAAGATAGTGTTAAAAGCGATTCCATTTTCTACCCTTTTTTTTTTTTCCTTTGCAGAAGGGGATAGAACACAGGGCCTCACATATGCTAAGCAAGGCTGCTACCACTGAGCTACATCCCCTGCCCTTTTTAAAAAATATTTTCACTTTGAGATGGGGTCTTCCTAAGTTGCCCAGGCTGACCTCAAACTTGTGATCCTTCTGCCTCAGCCCCACCCCCACCCCAAGTTGCAGGGATCTCAGGCGTGCACCATCATGCCTAGCCAGTTTAACCTCTTAATGTTGATTTTATATGAGGCAAACAGCACATTTTATAAACGCTACTAGGAAATAGAAACAGTTTACAATTTTTTTCTAAAATTATTGACTTTTACAGGATATTGGGCAATTACAAAATACTGATGTAAAATCTCTCCTAGAATACTTTAATTCCATTTCCTGTTACTTTTGCAGAGAGAGAAAGAAATGTCAAAGTTTCAGTTTGAAGCTAATTTTTTATCTAAAATCAAAACTGGAAGTGAGTTTGCCTGTGTACTAAATGCATTTGTGGCTAATCATGCCATTAAAATTAATAAAATTCAGTTGTTCAGAAGTAATACTTTAGTTAATTCTTCCTTCTTAATTTCATTGAGATGAAGCAAATATCCAAAAATAATTTTATTTAATTTTGGATATTATATTTTTTATTGGGTTTTGCAATAGACTTGCCTTCCTCATCACACTTGACTGGCTGGCTCTTACACTGAAAATAACCAGAGTTGTTAGACTCAAAAAGTTGTTGCCAAAAAAAAAAGGTTGTCACCCGCAAAACGTAAATGAGGAAGCGGGCTAGGTACTTGCGGTTCTGGTGGAATGGGGAGAGGAAGAGGCAGTCTGACATTTCCAGGTCATCTATAGGTGACCCCTGAGGTGGGTCTTCTCCATATAGGTGTGTTCCTGGGTGTGGGTGAGGGCAGTGTGGTATTGATGACAGGGAGAAACCCCACTTTGCGTGCCTAAGAAGATGTGATGAGCCCCCTGGCTTTGTTTTATACAGTTTCATGAGAAAAATCTAATGATTAGCTTAAAAAATAAAAATTCTGAAGTAGGAAAATATTTTCACCTAACTTGGAAATGCTTCCATAATTAACGGTACTTCTGTGTAAAGTCTGAGGCAAAGAGTGAATTCTGATTAAATGTGCTGCCTGACCACAGGTGTTCAATGTTTGTTCTCCCCTGAAGCCCAGGGAAATGAAATGAGGAGCAAATAGAGACTCTTAAGAAAAACAGGAGGTGAGAGGCGATGACAGAATGAAAGATATGAACAAATCCCTGGAATAAATTATGGAAATTTCATTCATAATCTATTGAATTTTCAGCACAGTAGAGCCATAGTGGGAACAAGATGCCAGTATTAAAAATAGTTCTGTAAGCTGTGAGTGGTGGTGCATGCTTGTAATCCCAGCTCTCAGGAGGCTGAGGCAAGAGGATTGTCATGAGTTCGAGGCCAGTCAGGGCTACATAGTGAGAACCTGTCTCAAAAAACCCAGATAAATAGATTAAATAAATAAATAAATCTGTAGAAGTAAAACTTCCCAATGTAATAACCCCCCCCAACCCTTCCCTGCATGGCTTTGGGGTGTTTTCTGGCTAGATATAACTCGCCCCAGGCAGAAGGATTCTTTTCTGAAAAAATGGCCCCTCCAAAAGGGATTGAAGGCACAATATTTGGGGTCTTGTAGTGAAATAGCTCTCCAGCTAATCACCCTACAGTGAAATTAACCCATCAACCAGCTCTTTTGAGGCCCCCACACTTCCCGTCTGATTTCTAGCGCCTTCTCTGAGGAGAACCAGGAGCCAAGCAGCACGAAACCTGTGGGGAATGTCTGCAACACGAAGGTTGGGGCGAGCTGCACACCTGGAAGAGGAATCTAGGAAAAAATATCATGTAGGAATCCAAAGAAACTTTCCTTCGTTACTTGAAAGAGATCAGAGAATGGAGGATATTTATTAAACAAAAACAGGATTTTTTTTAAAGAAAGCAGTCAGCATATGCAAGCTCTTCCTTTGGAAACTAAAAATATTACAGAAATAAATTTACGACTGGCTAGCTCAAGATGAGAAACTTTTCCCAGAAATTAAGATTTTCAAGAGAAGAAGAGGAAATGAAAAACTTAAGAAAAATCTCCATGAGGCTCAACATTTGAATAATAGATGTTTCAGAAAAGGAATGAATGAAGATTTTTTTTAAAGAGAAAACTGATAGACTACATGATGTGTTTAATAACCACATTGAGAGGGGTTATGTGCTTTGGAGTAGTAAGAATTAGAGTACATTAAAAAACAGAGCAATTTAAGAGTTAAAGCAACTGTTTATCCTGAGGAAAAAGCATTGCACATGAAAGGATGTACAGTCCACTTGGCTGCACTGTGACTGTATAGCATAAACACTGAATACTGATTGTAGTCTCCAAACTTCAGAACCAGATTAGTGGGGTCAGGGGAGGGAAGGACAGAGTGGGAATGCAGGTGGCATAATAAGCCTCCTATTTAACAGGAAATCAATAGCATGCTTAGAAGACCAATAACAAAAGAAACTACTCAAGTTAGAAATATGCACCTCTAAGGAGCAAGAGTCAGGTTGAGCAGTGTGGGCTACTGTTTTTCCTTTTTAATTATAAGTATTTTAGAACTGCTCTATTTGAATCCCAGAAATCCTTGTATTAAACTCTTGGTCCTGAGGGTGGTGCTGTTGGGAAGTAGTGGAGATTGAAGAGGCAGGACTGCTGGAAGGTCATAGGTCACTGCAGTGGGGGTGCACTCCTGACCAACACTGTGGGGTCCTGATCTCTTCCTCTATTTTTATTCCCTGCGCTTTCACCACCACAGGGCCAAAGCAACAGGGCCAATCAACCATGGACTGGGATCTCCAAAACCGTGAGGCAAAATAAATCTTTTCTTTTTATAAGATAATTATCTTACAGATCACTAACATGGGTTCTATCTGATTATTAAAGCTATAAGTATGTTTTAGTTTGAGCAAAACATTAGGAGATGAAGTTCTATTTTATTTTATTTTATTTTTTGTGTGTGGGTACCGGGGGTCGACCTCAGGACCTCACATGCCAGGAGGCGCCCGTGCCACTGAGCGATATCACGGGCCCTTTTTTCGTATGTGGGTTCCGGGAGTCGAACTCGGGCCCTCACATTTGCCAGGCAGGCGCTTACGCCGCTGAGCCATCTCACTGGCCCAATGAAGTTCTATTTTAACAAAGGTGACCACATAGTTTTGACACAACATTTGAGTGTCACGGTATAAGGGATGTACACTTCACAGCTGGGTAGTTTGAGGGTGGCTGCCCGCATCTTCTACGCAGGTTGGCCTCGTGATCAAATGTCCTGTGCAGTCACCAGAGCCCTGTACTTGCCTTAATGCTCTGCGGTTTCTGTTCTGAAATGCTTGATACTTTAGGGACACGGGACCCCACTTGTTCATTTTGCACTGAGCCCTGCAAATTATGTAGCCAGGACTGCTTCTAATAGAGTCATTGTTTGGATTCTGGCCTGAGGTTGCTACTCCTTCCTTTCACCCTGACCTTTTAGTGGCCTGTTGTTTTCTCCACCCAGACGGGACAGGGCTACAAGAATTGGAGTAAACCGACATCCCTGCCGTAGAAGTGGAAAGTCATATGTTGCACAGCACCCCAGAAAGGTGTTCCAGCATCTTCCTTGGGTTAATTCTGTATCCTTTTAAAGAAGAAATTTGGCATGGGAAAGGGCTGTTTCCAGTTCTGAACCACGTACTGAGTTAGATGGTTTTCACAGGGAAGAATCTTAAGTGTGTGGTTAGGGGAAGAAGGAAGTTCAGACTGCTTCCAGTTGGGAAGTCCAGACTTGTCACTGTATGGTGACCCTCAAGTGGAAAGGGACCCTGGCCTCCCCCTCAAACAAGGACACCCCAAGATTAAAATCTGACCTCGGTGACACCCCAGGCCTCACCTGACTTCCCAGGCTGAGCGTCACCGCTCACAGGTGGTTCTCGGCCCCTGGCTGGCGCCCCACGGCAGTCTGCGCATGGGAAGCACACAAGCTGGTATTGTCCCGGCAGCTCCCTTTCCGCACAGGTAGAAAGAGCTGGTGGTCTCGCTGCTGCAGATCTTCACGATCCTGGACCAGACTGGCAAAGACCTCTGCCTAGAGGTGGGAGGTCAAGATGTCATTCAAGCTCCATGCATATTGGGGCTCAGCTAGGTGAGTCTCATGGGGAACAGAAAGAGGATAGGCAGTGCCAGCTGACAGTGGCTTGTCACCACAAGGGAGGAGGCTGGCGTGTTCTGGTTTGGCCAGTAAATTGATTTTTAAAGGTAGTTGCCAAAGAGGAGACCTAGAAATGTCTAGAGCAATGATAGTGTCACAAAAGTCAGTGCCTACCCCCTTATAGTATATTTGAAAGGCACTACTCATTTGGATGCATGTGTTCTGTGGAATTTCTTAAATTACTGTGTTAGTAGCTTTCCATTGCTTTGACAAGATACTTGAGAATAGCAATTTAAAGGAGGAAAGGTTCATTTTGGCTTGCGGTTTCAGAAGTTGCAGTGCACAGTTGGCTGGCTCCATTGTGTGGGCCTGTGGTAAGCAGTACATCATGGTAGAGAGCATAACAGAGGAAAATCATTCACCTGGTGGCAGCTAGGAAGCGGGGAGGGAGAGCCCAAGAGTAGTGGCAGATTGGATGCAGTCCCCAAGGGCGTGCCCCATGACCCCTCCCTTCCTCCTACCAGCCCATTCAGCCGTGGACTCATCAGCGGATTAACCTGTTGATAAGATCAGCACCCTTAAAGATCCTGTCACTTCTCAAAAGCCCGTCAACAACAAGCCTTCAAAACAGTGAGCCTTTGGGGGGACATTATAGATCCCAAGCACAACAGTTACATTATTTAAAGATACATCTCATTTATTCATTAAATTTAGGGTGGCAGTGTCCTAGAGATACCTACATATAGTGTAAGGGAGTGTATGGCTTAAATGAAACTAATTTTCTTTTTAATATTTTGGATAAAACAGTTTTGTAAAGGATGAAAGCACCAGTGCAGGTGACAACTGAAGCATGGGTAGAGCACTAGGAAAGGCTGATGGAACAAGCCCAGGCCCTTCTGCCCCCCACACCTCACCATCTGTAAGGGCACTTCTGGATACCCCTGTGGGATATGCCCTACGCTGGGTGACACACTGGGGTACAGGTTGTGGAGCAAGGCAACATCTGTCTTTGTCACTGGGAAGAGCACAGCCCAGGGCGGGAGGGGTCTTACATGTTGAGACAATTACACGCTGAGATATAAAGGGATGCGAGTGAAAAGTTCAAGGCATTGCGGGAGTATAAAAGGAAAGGTTAATTTATGTTGAGTTCAGGACAGATCTCTTTGAGGAGATGACTTACAAGCTGAAACCTGAGTGATGTGTAAAGAGAAAGAGAAATGCAAGCATAGGAAACAAGAGTATGAGAAAGATCTAAACAGTGGCTCTGGATGAAAGGAATCCGAAGGGGCTCGGTGTCTCTCCTCGCAGAATGGAAGGAGTGAAGGGGGTCACATGGGATTGTGCTGCAAAGGAGGGAGGACCCAGAGAAGCCAAGACTGAGAACTGCTGCTTTTAAAATTATATATGTAGGGCCGGTGAGATGGCTCAGCGGCTTAAGCGCCTGCCCGGCAAGCGCGAGGGCCCGAGTTCAACTCCCGGAACCCACATACGAAAAAGGGGCCGGTGATATCGCTCAGCGGCACGGGCGCCTGCTGGCGCACGAGGTCCTGAGGTCGACCCCCCGGTACCCACCAAAAATAAAAATAAAATAAAATAAAATAAAATTATATATGTAGTGGGAAGCCACCAATGGAGGGTGGGCTGGGAAGGTCAGGGTTAAACAGCAAAAGCAGAAGGAAGTCTTGGATGTTCAAATGTCATGATAATGATAATTTTCCTCGGCAGTAGTTTTCACACCTCACTGATGGTTTTAGGTCTCCTCTGATAAACACATGTTCAAATCCTGCTTCTGCCCCTTGCTCGTTGTGTGGCCTGAAGCAAATGTCGTCAGTCCAGTGAACTCTCCTTTCTTCCTGGCCAAATGGCATAATCATACCATCCAGCACAGGGCACACTAAGGCACAGTGTCTAACATCTAGTGAATTCTCAGCGTGCAGTGCTGGTGGGAGTAGTAGAAGTTCTTGTCATGTATTTGAGGAATCTAAACAGATGTGTGCAGACAGAGGAGCAGAGTAAGCTGTCCAGTCATTGAGTAGAAGAGGGTGAGTGGACAAATTTGTTCCAAGAATCAGAGAGAAACCACAAAAAAACGCATTTATTTAATCATCTTTACGAGGGGAAAACTCAAAAAGCATACAGTGAAACTTGAATAATTTTGGGTGTTTATACTGTGTGGAATTATGAGATTTAACAGCTTTTATGCACAAATTTAGAAAGCAAACATGGGAGATTAGCGTGAATGGTCATTAGACTCATTCGAAAATCCCTGATGTATAATTACCAGCACATTTCGAAGTACTCATTTTCTCGAGGAGAAGTTTTTGGAGACTGTAACTTTTTTTTAAATAGGAAAAAATTGCTAACCTGACCTGCTTTGTGGTGATTCATTCTTTTCCCATTTTGCTCCAGTAAAACAAACCAAGAAGCCAGATGTTTAGTTGCCTAAGATGAAAGCCATTTCCTTAGAAATCCTGAATGAAAGACAAAGTGCTTCTCTAGAATGGCAAGGTCTATTTAGAAGGTAATCATGACCTCATTCAGGCAGTTGAATGTGGTTGTAAGAGTGTTGCTCATAGCAACAAAGAGCACTTGTAGGTATATTAATTTTCTAAAATAAGCCTTGTCTAATAAATGTATATGGAATTTTCCTGTCCTACTGTACTGAATGTTCTTCCTTTTCAATGATTGTGTTGACCTAAATAATATTCAGTTTGGTAGGCTAGTAACCTTTAGATTATTTCCATTTGCTTTAAAATATTCCATTTCTTTTTTGCAGAATATTCTTCACCTGTTAACACACTTTTTGTTCTTTCAGGCAATTTAAATAAAAAGTAAGGATGTCAAGATACAAGGGGGTAAAAGTCCCTAGTTTCTCCATATTTATAAATGGCAGGATGAAATCAGTAATTTTTAGTTGTTCTTATGTTGATCTTATTTTAAAAGATGAAAATAAAATAGGAACTGGAAGTGTAGCTCAGTAGGTCTTGGGTTCAATCCTCAGCACCAAAAAGACAAAGTAAAGAAATAAATTTCCAATAGGTTTTATGTTCGTTTAGTCTTGCTGGACTGCACTGCTACTGAACTACTGTGATGCTCTGAAATGTGAGTGTAGAACTGGTATTTTAGCCACTTTCTTCTTTGTTCTTGAGTCCTTCAAATAAAATTATTGAGTTATTGTCATAAATAGAAATTCAGAAAATGGCCATACCTAAAGTTTACCAAAGATACAAATTTACCAAAGATCCAAAGATATAAAGCTTTGTCACAAAATTTTATTTATGCAGAGATACGACTCCAGGTGTCATTATTTTGTTCTTCACCCTAGACTCCTTTTTTAGTTTTGAAAAATACTGCAGTTAGACATGATCTCTTCAGTATCAGTAATGATCACAAGACTATTTTTTCTTAAAACTTTTTTTCCATCTCTTACTCTCAATTTTCATTTTTTTTAATGGCCTGGAAAGGCCGTTTTGTTTGTAGAATTTTTCTGGAACAGAGAACCTGCCACAGGGGGCTCCATGGTATAAGTGGACCCTCGGGCGATCGCAGTAGATGCCTCTGTCACTCCTGCTTCACTCACTTTGCTGTCTGACCTCATTGCATTTTCTGATTTCTCACAAAATGTTCACTTAAACACAGTCAGTAAGAAGTAGAACGCTGAAGGGAGATCAAAGGCCCAGGACACTGGTTGCTCTTCTTGGTGACCTCAAACAGTGAACTGCTCAGGGCCAAGTGTAAGCAGTCAGTTGAGGGAATTAGCGCTTTCTCCGAGGCCTCATCTGTCCCATTCTGAATGATCAAAATGTCCGTCCTGCTTTTGTGAGGAAGGTTTGGAGAGGACCACAGCACGTTTCTCTCCCAGCTTCAGTGAACTGAAAGTTTTATGTTTGGTGGTATGGATACCTCTTCATTTGGAAGTAATGCCGGTGGCCATTGACTCTCCCCACGAAAACTGTAATTGTGGCCACAGCTGTATCTTCTTTGCCTTCACACTTAGTCATGGAACAAATATTTATTGACCTCTGTGCCAAACACCAGGCACTCTTTTGGGCACTGAAATTGAACATATTGCCTAATACCATTGTCTTCCCCTTAGCAAGTGTATGTATCTTAATGATTTGTTCAAATTTTCAAACCGAGATACTAATGTTTGGAAGTGTACCCAAAATCTGTGAAGCTCTTTCACATAATCCTTTCCTAAATTTGTTTTGTTTATATTGTTTATATTGTTTATATTGTTTTGTTTATATTGTTAAGTAGTACTTCCCCCATTAATTGGGAATTTCAGTATAGATAGTAGGAAACAAATATGGAGCAGACAAACACAACCTCTAGTACTAAATTGATTTTTTTTTTACCACAACTTTTAATGCCAGTAGATTTGTCAGTTTAGATTACCTGTGTCACCTGTAGTTCCTTTGGTTTTCCCAATACTTATTAGTTACTTATCATTGACCAAAAGGACATCTTTTATTAGTAATTATCCATTTCTAATTAATCTAATTATTCATAAGATTTTATAATCCTTCTGAAAACGTAACTTCGTGTACTTTTGAGAATTTCAGCTCTTTCTTCTCTTCTCCCCCACTGAGTTTCTCCCAGCATTCTCTCAGCTCTAATTCATAAAGGACCAGGTCCACTTGCTCGCGATTTCACACACTGAGGTGTCAGTTCTGACACCATAGGATTGTTTCATGAACAGGCACCTTAGAGCTCACCCCTCTGAAGCTGACATGATTTCAGTGTGGTCAGAGTGATTAGTCTTTTTTCTCCTTCTGGGACTCACTTGTGTCTTCCTATGCTTCATCTATTGGTAAACTTTATGCTGTTTTCAATATACTTTTACCTGGTGTAGCTGAGAACTCAAAGCCTGCAGTTAAACAAGGCCCTAATGAACTCAAAGCAAGAAATTCAATCATTTATGCTGCTTACTTAAGGACTTCAAAGTGTGAAAATTTTTAACCCTTTTAGTTGTGCTAAGGTCAAAAATGTTGGTTATTAAAAAAATAGCATGTTAGTAAGCCATGATCCCAGAGCCAGTTAGAAGTTGAGGAGATGCCTCCTTTCCATGGAAACATTGTCACAGAGATAAAAGTGGCATTTGGACCTTCTGTGTTGCAGTGACAGTTTATCTCCTGCACTGAGTAAAAACATGTCCCTGATAGGCCCTCAACGGGAAATGTTGAAAGAAATGTTTCTGGCTTCGTTATTATCCAATTAGAACTCTTCTATACATTTCTTAATGTGAGGACATTTAAAGATATTAGTGTTAACAAAAGCAGAGTAAAAGTCACTAATAGGATATAGTACATATAGGTCCTTATTCTAAATAGGAAGGCACTGTAACTTTTATTTCCATATTAACATCTGGCTGATCTAAAACTTCAGTCCTCAGCCAGGCATGATGGCACATTCCTGTAATCCCAGGTCTCTGGGAGGCTGAGGCAGGAGGATTGCAAATTCGAGCCCAGCCTGGACAACTTAGTGACTTAGAAAGAACTTGTCTCAAAAAATAAAAAGGGTTAGGGATGTAGCTCATTGTGAAGGCCCTGGGTTCAATCCCCAATACCACATAAATAAATGTACAAACAAAGAAAAATTAAGTCCTTAAGCCATCTAATTGGAGTATGGAAATTTATAGTTGAAAAGATTTAGTGTGAGTTGATCTCTTAATAATAAAAAATTGACTTTTTTGTTTTGATAGTTATAGCTCAAGGACCTCCATGTTCTCAGTTTGTACCACTTGCGTCTTAGCAGCAGCTCCAGAAGGCAATCACTGGGCATCCTATGCCCATGGCCACAGCCAGGGCGCCTCCTCTTCTGTGGACCCCCGACTGGCCTGGAGTTCCCCTCTCCCACCCCTCCAAACCCTTCTTCCCAAGAGATTCTTGCCTCCCCTCGGAATCACAGGTGTGCCAGGTCTGAGGTAAACTTTGGCCCCCATCAGTCCTCACCAGCCTACCCTAGCCATCACCCCTGCTTACCCTTTTTTTTTTTTTCTCCTCCTCCTCAACCTACCCCCACCAGGTTCCCTCTCAGCTTGTCATTGCCCAAACCCCTGAATCTAACCCTCACCTCCTGATCCCCCTTGTAGACAAGGCAGCTCCCCAGCGCCGCCTGATGCCCCACTCCGTAAGCCTCCAATAAGACTGGCTGATGGGGGAGCCTGGGCTCTGGTAAGAGGGTCCTGATTCCCCTCCCCCGCCCCTGCCACCCCTTCACCCTTTCGGGGCTGGCCATGGGTTTATTTTCCCAGTGTACCAAGGAGTTCCTGGCCCTGGCTTAGTGTCATGTTTTTAAGTTAGGTTTTGTATGCTGACCTGGCAGCTTAGTCTCCAGTTGTAATCCTGTGCCCTTGGGAAAATGTTAAAACATTTTGAAGAACTGACTAATAAATAAGCTTTTGGAGCACCATATGTTGGTAAATGGATGCTGGACTTTTCTGATAAGGGTGTTTTATGCAGCTACTCAGAGGGGCTTTGTTTGGGGATGGAGATGGTAGAAAGGGGATCGTTGTTTTAACACTGAGAATTTTTAGCTCTAACTGTACTTTGTAACTATTTTAATTCATATTGGTCTTTTATTTAAGTTTGGACAATTAGCCATAATGAATTTGTACAGGAAAAAATCATGTATTTCAGAGATACATAATTCCATAAATCTACATGTCAACAGCTGTGTACCTCTGCTGAAGAAAAGATTCCTTTTCACAGGCATTTCTTTATGGCATGGAAACTAATATTTTAATCCACCTTTTCCAAGAATTTGCTGAATATTTGAATATAGGGTAGCTGGTCAGACTTCAAGAAAAGTTTGTTTGTTTGAGAGTTTTTGGCTAGTGATATTTTCTGTACAAGTAAGAATCCTGAAAAAAGGGGGAAGGTGTTGCTCTAGAAATACTTACACTTTCATTTTTTCAAGATATTATGTAGACTATTTACTATCCAAGTCCCTGGAACATTGGATGTTTAAGATCATCCTTTAAGTAATTATCTATACACTTCTCTTGGTAGAATTGGACTATGTGAAGTGTGTACCTGGGAACTTGGTTTAAATAAGGTAAAACCTTGAAGCGGGCCCTTTAATGTACACTTCAAGGCTCTTCATGGAAAATATTATTTACTTCTGAGGTAAATGAGGCCCAGGAGCTGTGGTGGTTCTCCTGCTTTCATCAGTAGTTTTACATAAGCCTTCTTTACTGATAAATTTGAGTCAGACTAATGAGTAATAAATCTAAAGATAACCTTTAAAAACTATTGAAGAGCCAAGACAGTGAATATGTAATTATTATTTAAAAGGATATGTGACTAAGTCACTCAAAACGCGTTTCATATGGTACACAGAGTGTTCCTTTCTAGTTTAACGCAATTAAATGAAAATTACTTCCTAGTTCCATCAACATAGCATCAGTAATGACTTTAAACTTTAAAAATGATGTAAGGAAATACGACAGTGCATCATAAATATTAGAGGTTGAGAAAAAAGAAGGTCCAAAGCTTAGCCAAAGGACTAAGAAATTAAGTGAGATATATGTTCGTAGATAAATTTCTGCATTAACTTTCTCACAACATATTTTGCTAGCATTTGTTCTCCTCCCAGTTAAAATTGGGCTCACTACTCAAGAATATATTTTAACAAAAGTTAGAAATTTATCTTAAGAAGTTGAAATTTTTATTAAAACAGTATGCTTTGCATTCCCGATTTGCCATAAAATTTAATGTGGAACAGAAACGTAAAACCCTGACCAGTTGGGTTTCATGTGTATTTTGAAACCACAAGGCTGTCACTCGGTTTGTTCCTACCCTGTGAATTGTGATGTTTCTGTAACTCACATTATCTCACATTGAATGAAACTTCAATTTACCATTCGCTCCATAATAAACATTCAAGTGACAGCTTTCAAGTGATTCACACCTACAAGAGTTCACTTGGCGTGCAGAGCTACTGTACTATTAAAACTACACTTCAGTGCAGTTTTCACACTCCCTAGAGAGAAGGGGTCTTGTCTTTAGCGTGAAGTAGTACTAGGTAGAGAACATGTATAATCAGAAATATTACGAATTTGAGAAGTGAAATGTTTATCTTTCCTTCTACCTAATTTAAATGTCTGCAGTCCATATTTAATGATATGTTTAAAGGATTTGGAGCAAGAGTATAATATTAGCCAAAAATCTGAACTAGTGTATGATAATAGTAGAACTGTTAATGTTGAGCTGTTCTGGACAGCTCAACCACTGTAAAGTGGTTATATTGCTTTCATAATCAGACTTTTTTTATGTCTCCATGTGTATATATATTTAGAGAGGAGAGAGATTCTGAATGACTCATCCTGGAAAGGGGGGGCAGTTTTTAATTTTCAAATAACTTTCTTTTCTCCCCATTTCTTCACTGAACTTGCCACTTACTGTACATAAAAAGCATTCTCTTTCTTCTAACTATCTCTGCTTGCTGCCAAGGTGTAAATCAGAAAGCCCAAGTTTCTTTCTCCCGCTTCATAAACAAACTCCGCTCTGGTTCAGACACTTGGAGCCCTGCCAGAGTGGCCGTGATGATGTCAGTTTCCCAGGAATGTTCACATTTCTCATGCTGTGTTCCACGTTCCCTGACTCCACTGAATGTCCTTTTAGAGCTCACTGAAGTTTAAGCGTTGGATTTAAAAAGCATGCCTTGTTTTCAGTATTTGCCTGTCATATACCACCTTTTCAAACACCAAGGATCCATTATTAACACCATGACAGTTTTTACAAGCCCACATGATGCATTTTGTCTTTGTTGGTTAAAAAACACAGAATGACCAAAAGTTTATTCAGGTGGTGAGACTGGTAGGATTTTCTAATCTAATGAACTGAATTCTTTAAGCTTAATTTTCTCTCATTCAACAAATGTTTATATTTATTTTACATCTGTATAATAGACTAATTTGCAATAAATTGTTTCATCGACATTAAATATTTTCATTTCACAAATAATAGCATCCATCTACTTTTGGAAAGAAATTCCTATTTGTAGGAGATGGTACTTGGTGGTAGAATTCTCAGATATTCTACAATGTTTCTTGGTTCTTGGCTAGCTCGTTGGAAAATATGCTATAGGTAATTATTTCAAATCATTTAAGAATTAATTTTGTCCTGTAAACCACAGATAGTAGAAAAGCTAGATAGTTTTTAAAAAATATTTAGAGTGCTAGCACAAGTGGTAGAAATAGTTTAACTTTGTATATATAGTACCTTGTCCCAGTCAACTAAACAGATAGCTCATAAATGGAGAAGTTGTAAGATCCATGAAGAGTTCAGTCCACCTGACATTTAAAATGTGTGGAAACTCAATTTTATAGACTTTCAGAGAACAAAGACTTAAAATAAAATGTATTCTATTTTATATCTGCTGCATTTGAACTTGTTGTCCTATATAATTCCAAGCAGTGTATAGAATTCCAGTTCTAGAATGATCGTTGAAGAACATAATTTAATTATAATAATTTATAATTTTATAGGTAATAATTTATAATTTTATAGGTGACTATAATTTTATAGGTAAGGTCTAGATAACTGAGTGATTCTGGGCAGTTTCCATGTTAGGAAAATTGGACTAAATAAGATAAATTCTATGAAATCTTATTAGAATTCTTTGTAAATATCCAATAAATATGAATATGTTTATGTGAATTTCTTATAATTAATACACATTAATGACTCAATTAACCTAATAAATAAAAAACCAGTAAGTATTATTTGTATTATAAATATACATGATTTCTAAAATACTGTATCCTCTCATTTAAGGTAACAAGTTGTATATTTATAAGGAAGAAAAGGAATTTTCTTCACTATTAACTTTTTAATTGGACTGTGGCTGACTGTCTAGGCTGATGTTGGATTTTGCCCACGTTTCATTTCTTTTATGATAAGGAGAGTTATTAATAGTTTTCTTTTAATCACTAAGTTTTGATTCATTCAAAATAATGGAACTTCTTGAGACTGGTACTAGCCAAAACACTAAGAACAGGCCAAACCTTGGCCCTCTGTCCTTTGTTCTCAGTGAATAGGGTAATGACTTTTGAGGAGATTCCAATTCATAAACTCAAACCATTGTGAATTTTATGTTTAATCCTTCTAGCATTGCTCTATGGCAAATGTATCCTTTTGATAATTTTCAGAGCATTCCCTTATGGCTTTATATAGAAATTTCAAAACAAGCTTAAACTAGGCAAATTAAAATCTAGTTGAATACAGAGATTTTTTAAAATCTCTATTTTAAGAAATAATTGCAGATTCCAAAAGTAGTTTTCAAATTAGCAAGGAGGCTTCAACCAATGTTTCACTCCCATCTTGGAACTCTCAGCGCATTCTCTAGAATTTCACAAGTGAGTTTCCAGAGCTAGAAAGGGACCTGAATTCCGGAAAGTATCAGGCGTCTTCCCTTCTCAGAAATTAGTTCATGATTACAGGTCAGATTTGGTGAACTGTTTATGGTATGTTTATACAATGACATACCTTAGCAATCTGAAATGAGAGAGGGAGGGAGGGAGAGAGAGAGAAGGATAGATTAAATTGTCAACTAAGCCTCACATTATTGCTCTCTTTTGGTTTTGGGTTTTTTGATTGACTGATTGATTGATTGATTGATTGATTGATGATTGAGGTGAATTGACTCCAGGGAGCGCCAAATTACATCCCCAGCCCTTCTTATTTTTTTATTTTGAGACAGTGTCTGTGTAGCCCAGGTTGGCCTGGAACTTGAGGTCTCCCACCTCAGCCTCCTGTGTACCTGGGATTACAAGCATGCACCACTGCACCCAGCTGTTGTACTGTTTTAGATACAACTGTTGTCTTTCTGTGAATGGAATGGTCTTAGAAGGCCTATTGTGTTTTTTTCCCACTTAGATTGAATGCATAAAATTTAATTGACGTTGATTAGGTGTTCCTTTGATTTTGAGTTAAAGCTGTTGTTCATATTGTGTGTCTTACAGCATTTCCTAGAGAAGGAAGATTCTGTTTTTCCCTTAAGATCATTCTTTGTTTTCTAACTTTAGTGCAGTTCCCTGAGTTCACCTTTAGGTTGTTTTTCTAACTTGGGTTCCATTTAATATTTCTCTTGTCTCCTTATTTCCAGTATGACCTCCAGTTCATTCCTTTTGTTCCCAAGCAACCAATCTTGCACCCGCTCACTCAACAAGGATTCAAAGTTAATTTCCTTTGCTGCCAACAATGCATTGCTTTCCATGGACCAGAGTTATGTGATGGTTTTCTTACTTTCTTTTTATTTTTAATTGTCTGTTACTAAAAGATTAATCTTTTATTCTCTCAACTGTTTCTTTATATCCTTAACTATATTACAGATCACCTCCCTTTTTTATCACTGTATGTGCACAGCTGGCATCTGCAGACAGTGTACACATACTTCTGCAAATTAAGGGCCCCAGACCTGGCTCTTAGGGGAGATTCATACTTACACTTTTCCACGTTTCTGCTTCCAGGCAGAACTGTAGTGTGAACAAAGCAGAGACTGAAGGTTGAACTGAGTGGAGCCAGTTCCAGCAGTGTCTCCTCTCTTCTTTTTTTTTTTTTGTGGGTACCAGAGTCGACCTCAGGACCTCGCGCGCCAGCAGGCGCCCGTGCGCTGAGCGATATCACCGGCCCCTTTTTCGTATGTGGGTACCGGGAGTCGAATTCAGGCCCTCGCGCTTGCCAGGCAGGCGCTTACGCCGCTGAGCCATCTCACCAGCCCTCCTCTCTTCTCTTAAGCCTTGGTGATCACCTCTTCTCTTTCATAGGCAATTCTTTTCAGATCTGTAGCTCTCTGCAAGGTTTTGTCTCCCTTCCCTGTAGTTCAGTTCTGCTTTATAAACTTTCTTCTAATATTCAGCTTGTGCTGGGGAACCTCATTAAATGTTTTAAAATCAGATTGTAGTCTTCAAAATCCAGTCGTTCCACATCCCTTCACTTTTAGGGGTCTCACAAAAGTAGTAGTAGTAATTTGGTTGATTTTCTGACCCCTATAACATCAATGCACCAAAACAACAACAACAGAACAATAAAGTATTTGTTTTCCTGCTGCTAAAGGAGAACGTAAATCCTTTAGTTGTATTGGAATTTTATTTTTACATATGTTCTGAAACAAAACCACCAACCAAAGCTTGAGCACTTTTTTCATATATCAATTTACCTCCAATAATATCTATCACTTTAGGGGGCTGGTGAGATGGCTCAGCGGCATAAGCGCCTGCCTGGCAAGCATGAGGTCCTGAGTTCAACTCCCAGTACCCACATACGAAAAAAGGGCCAGTGATATCGCTCAGTGGCACGGGCACCTGCTGGCACGTAAGGTCCTGAGATTGACCCCTGGTACCCACAAAAAATATATATATCTATCACTTTATAAGAGGATTCACTTTATATTGATGGAACATTTGCAAAATACTTAAATCCCCATTAAAAATGGTCCAATCATATTGGTAGTTTGTATTGGTAGATCTAAGCCAGTAGAAATCCGTAATTCTGTTTGATGTGAGGTCACCCCAAAATGTTTGCATCTAATCATTACATTTAAAATTCTGAACTTGCAAGTTTTTGCCTCTTTTTTTACTTATGCCTATAATTAAGCAATATACTGATGTTGATATCGTTGTAACTTTTTGAAAAACCTGACAATTTATGTGGGAGCTTGCAGGCCTTAACTCAAATCAGAGTGCAAATAAAACCAGGCCTAAGTGTAGTATAAAATGCACTAAGATAACCCCGGTGGGAAGCACATCCGGTGTGTGGACAGTTGCAGTGGTTATCTGTGGCGTCACAGCAGTCTGCTTTTGGCTGGCTGGGGCCCTTCTCACCCCAGCATTGCCAGCTGTGCCATAATCACCCAGACTTCAGACCTAGGTCAGGTTGCCCCTGATGTCATTTTCATCAGCGGGGTGATGTGAATCCTGGCTGGAAATTCATCATTCACTTTTCATCCTGGGACTCAAATAAGCATTTGCTTGCTTGGGCAGATTTAACCAGAAACTGGCATTTCCTGTGTTTATTGCCAGTGTAACCAAATCATCATTGTTCTATCAAGATTGTTGAGTAGTGACTTCTTACAAGTATTCCTATTTTTTAGTCTACTTGAAGAACTCAGTAGATACAGTGGAATTAACTTGACTTTTATCTTCTTTCATATCATACATTAAAATTTTGGTGTAGATTTCAACCATGTAACTAGACAAAATATGATAGATGGAGAAAACTTCCCGTACTATGGTGGTCACATTGTATTCCTAACATTGGTTTTCTAGTACTTAGAAATGTCATTAATTTGTAGTCATTTTAACCTTTGATTAATCTGTCTCCTGGTAGTTGGAAGTTTAGGATGCTACACATACATTTGAGTTGCTCATACATTTTTATTTGCGTAGTTTGCTTGTAGACTATGGACTATTTTATTGTAGAACCTTCATTGGTTTCCTGACCTGTCACTTCATTATTGCATATTGATGTACAGTATATACACATATATTTTATCATAGGGCAGTGTTTTATTTTGAAAATGCTTTTTATACTAGAAATCTTTGAGCTTAATATTTTACCCATGTAATTTAATTTCTGAAATATTCAAGTAATTAGGCATTTCTAGATACAGCAAATTACTATTTACTCAGCACAGTGAGCAGTTACTCTTTTTCCATTTAGCATGATTAGACATAATTATTGATAATTTCTGCATTTGTAATCTGTTTTGTACCCTAAAATCCGTGCGTCAATGCATCATCTTGTTCTTTTTTACATGCCTTGGCTGCCCGCACGACTCCCAGCGCAAGGTTGGTGTGTATCGCCAAGCTCAAGCAGGAATGAAGTTACTGGGCACAATTAGCCCTGATTTTGAGAAACATCCAGAGCTGCTAAATTTTAGGGAAGAGGCCAGTAATGTAGGACCACATCTCAACAGAAATGCAGCCTGTTCAGTCCAAGTCCAGTTGAGTGTCTGGATCCCAAAAAAGATCAGATCTAAAAGAAATAGTCTGACAGTTGCACACTGGGTGGGATGGAGAGGCAGCACAGTTCTATGGGCACAATATAAAGGAGGTGATGGTAATTCCAGTTTCCAGGTGGGCATTTCTGGGCCTTTTCCAGGGTAGGATGTGAGGAGATCAGAGCAGGATGCACACAAGCCCCTGGAGATCTGAGCCTTGGCTGAACAAAGCAGGGGATGACTGGAAGCCTGCCAGCATGCCCAGGAGGGCACCAGGGAAGCCTGGAGTGGGAGGCAACCAGGCAGCAGCTTCTTCATCCTCAGGCAGGAGCAGAAGAGCTGGGAATAGGAGGTCCCTGCAGATTTCCTGACTGCTGCCCTCAGGTGCTGGGAGTGGGTGACTTGTTGACACTTGGTTGTGTGTTCTGACTGCTCGGATGGATCTGAACAGTGCTAAAGATGGCAGCTTCTGTATCCTATGAAGCTGCTGTAAAGGCATCTTAGGCAGATGGTGTTGAGAGTCCTTCCCAGTCCTCATTGAGGTCTGGGAAGTTTATATTTGTAATCCCATGGAAAAGTTATTGGAATCCTAGCAAGTTAATTCCAATCTACCACTACCAGTGCGACGCATGGCAAGAATAAAGACACTAAGGCATGTTTGAAGTTGTGGGCAGCCAAGGGGGTCCTAAGTCCAGCCAGGGTGATGGTTACAGGAACAAAGGCCTCAACCCAGGGCCAAACCCAGGTTTTATTAACTCATGAAGAGGGGAGTGGCTTGGCGATGAGTGATTGTGAGAATGGCAGGGAAGTATGTGAGTGCTGTGAGCTGGGCTAAGTAGGAGGCCTGAAATCACCTCTGCAAATATGCAGAGAGAAGGATATGCAGAAGGAGTAATCTGCATAACACAATTCGAAGTAGTATCTAATGTTTCGGGGTTGGTGCTTCAGCTCTGATGTGTAATTTTATATGCCCAGGGAAGTCATAGCCTCTTATCTGGAGGCTCAATCCCAGGATCCCAGCCGACAGCGTGGAGCATGGCTCTCCTTCCCGCCTGGCTCACACATGTGTTTTGGGAGCTACGGGGGCGGGGAAACACTGACCTGTGACCTTGCTTCAAAGACTACACATCAGCACCTTGGCTGAACCAATTAGCATTGCTTAAAGCCAATTGAAGGGATAAGGAAAAGTCCTAGCCAGCTCTGTAGTTAAGAGTACATGGAAATAGGGCCAGTTGTAGCCAAAATGGAGATAATTGCTCTTCTTTCAAGGAGAGTTGTGGAGGTGGTCCTTTACAAGAGGGTGTGCTACTCTCCAATGTACTCTCAAATGTACTTTCAAATGTGATGATCTGGAATATATGAGCCTGATGATAGGAAGTATGGCTCTGTTCATTTTCTTTTAACTGGTTTGGTTTAAAAGCGCTCTTGCGGGGGCCGGTGAGACGGCTCAGCGGCTTAAGCGCCTGCCTTGCAAGCGCGAAAGCCCGAGTTCGACTCCCGGAACCCACATACGAAAAAGGGGCCGGTGATATCGCTCAGCGGCACGGGTGCCTGTTGGTGCGCGAGGTCCTGAGGTCGTCCCCCCGGTACCCACCAAAAAAAAAAAAAAAAAAAAAAAAAAAAAAAGCGCTCTTGCGGCTTTACAGAAATCACTTGACTCTCGGGGATGGTGCTTCTTCTCCACCTGCTGTCCCTCCTTTTCATCCCAACCTCTGGCATTTTCTAGGTGGTGTATCCTCTGAAAGTAAAAATAATTTTCTTAATTTAGATGTTGTGTAGCAGGAAATTCAATAATAAAATTCAAAGGCTTTTTCAATGATGTAGGTTTATAGCAGTTGATAAAATTAGCAATATTTTTACAAAGTGGAATGACCTTCAGAGACTCAGTCATGGCGTTCCTGCCACTTCAGGGCTTTAAGCAAATATCACTTCGGCTTGAGTTCACGTTGTCATATGTACAAGTTGGGAATAATATCGTCTACCCGATAGTTCAGTAAAAGGAAGCAAGGAAGAATACAAAGATGGAGCAGAGGAAAACCACAGATGAAGTGGGTTGATGGACATTGTATAACAGAAATCCTGCTTCCTTTGCTACAAAGTCTCCTGAGCTTTATTCATGCAGCACTTGCTTCATATATTCAGCAGACATTTTGAACTGTATTTTATTCAGTTATTTATTCTTCCCTTTAATTAGTATGTACTGGGGATTGGGGGTCCAAGACAAAGGGACTGCCCTCGGGAGCTTTGGTCTGCTGGAGAGAGAAAGACGGTCAGGTGAGCAGTTCTGCTGGAGCAGTTACTGTACTAGAGTAGGGATGAGGACTCTCTGCGAGCTGGAAGCACAGGTGGCAAGTGGAACGAGGGTGTCACAGAGGCAGAAGAGAGCACCCTTGTCCTGGGAGCCCATGTGTCCAACATCCCTATGAAAAGCCACAGGATGGGTTGGCAGAGACCGGATCATGAAAGGTTACGTGTACCATATCAGAGAGGGCAAGTAGAGCCCTAGAAGGGTTTCAAGTGGAAAGGACGTGACCAGAAGAGCATAGCCGCAGCGTGGAGGAAAGGCCTGACCAAGAGGCAGATGGATCATTTCACAGACGACTGAAGAAACCCAGGAGAGTCACCAATGACGAATGTGCTTCAGGGCTAACAATCGGAGCCCTCAAGCAAGTTGCTTAACCTCTGTGCCTTGTCTTTGTACAGTGGAGATAAGGATAGTACCAACTCCAAAAAGGGTTTGAGAGTGGGTAGAAACGATGCTTATGTAACGACTGGTACATAGTAGACTCAGTAAATAGTAGTAGCTATTGTAATTCCAGATTTCTGAATTACACCCTTCACACTCAACTTAATCTAGAAAAAATTATTTCTGTGCTGGCTTCCAAAATCAGTGCTCTCCATCTCACTGCAGTTACCTGTCCAGACGCACAGCCAACAACTCAGCATAACCCTTGACAGGCCCTGTTATGGTTTAGATCTATGCATAAAACATCCCCCAGTAGTCTCATGTGTTCAGAAGCGGTGCTTTTGGAATTTGATTGGATCACAAGAGCACTGACCTCACTGACGGAACAACCCATCCAAGAGTTTATAGCGGAATAGACTCCTAGGAGATGCAGCCCGGTTGGAGGGAGTGGGTCACTGGGGGCAAGCTTTGGAGGGTGCATCTATCCCTCCAGCTTGCTAGTGTTTCTCTCTCTCTATTCTGTCGTCTCCCCTCCCTTCTTCTCTTTTCCTTTTTCCCCTCCTTTTCCTTCCTTTTCCTTCCTTCCCCTCTCCTTTCCTCTCCTCCCCTCCCCTTTCCTACCTTTCTCCCTCTCTCTCTCTCTCTCTCCATCCTAGCTGCCATGGATTGAGCAGATTTCCTCTGTCATTCTTTTCCTCCAAGCCATTTCTGCCTTGGAGCCAGCTTACCACAGAATGAAACTTCTGGAACCATGAGCCAAAATAAACCCTCCCTCCTTTAAGTTGCAGGTGTCAGGTACTTTGTCCCAACAAAAAATGATTGGTATAGGTCCCTTCCCTCCTGTTGCATGTACTTTACCTCCAACTGCTGATCATTTACCTTTTGTATGAGGCTGGAACCCATTCACTTCTCTGCACTCCCACTACTGCTGTCTTAGCCTCCCTAGAGGATTGCAGTCAGCCCCCGGTTGCTGAGTAGCACCTCTTCTCTGCTTTCTGCTTCACCCCCAACCCCTTCTCCACGTGGGAGCCAGAGTAGGAGGCGCTTTTAAAAGCACAGATCTGATCACACTGCCACCATATCTACGGCCTTGCTCAATTACGTAAACTTCACTTCTTTGTACCTCCATCTGGGTCATCGTAGCATGAAAGCACTTAGAAAGTACCTAACACCCAGCAAATGCTACCTAAGTATTTGCTGCTATTACTGTTTATTTTCCTCACTATTTTTGAATCATTGCAATAAACTTTTATAACATATTTAAACTTTTTAAAGAAAGGGGGAACATAAGAGTCGGAGACTGTCTGGGAGAAATTCACATTACTGCCTCCCCAGCTCTGTGCGACAGCCCCCGCCTGCTCAGTGCGTCATCAGGTTGCAGTTCTTCTTGTCCCTTTCTGGACTTCAGCCTCTACTCGTCCTTGAGGTCTCAGGTCATAGTTTCTTTTTTGGGAAGCTCTTCTCTCGGCTCTTTAGACAAGGTACTTCATCTTCAGGGCCTTTATCCTTGTCGTAATTACCTATTTCCCTGAGTGGTCGTTTGTTGAACACCCTGTCACTTGACTGGAGCCTGTGTGAGGCCAAGACTGTCTGTTTCAGTCACCACTGTATCTCAAAGCGCCAAGCAAAGTGGTCTCCCGTACTGACCGGGATGTGGGTGTCCTGTGGAGCCCAGAGTAAAGGTAGGTTGTAAGGAAGGCATTGGGCTCCGTGAAGATCCGGTAGAAGTGACTTGGGAAAGAAGAGAGGTTCCAGAGAAGTGACCTCTGGAAAGGGTATTGGCTAATATGCAAGAACTTTGAATTGTACCCAGATGTCTGAGAAGCTGGCGGAGGATTCTAGCTAGGTCCATGATTATAGGATTAGGTTGCATTTTAGAGTGGTCACTCCATCACCAGTGTGGTGGATGGGTAGAGTACAGAGCCAGACTGCGGCTCAGTGTGGAGATAAAAACTGTTGTGGGCCAGAACTTAAGGTAGCAGGGATGAAGCAGTAGAAATACTTTCAAGAAATACTCAGACAGGGCTGGGCCTGGTGACACAGGCCTGTAGTCCCAGCAATTGCTTGATCCCAGCCTGGTTAATTTATCAAACTGATGGGCCGGTGAGATGGCTCAGCGGCATAAGCGCCTGCCCAGCAAGCGCGAGGGCCCAAGTTCGACTCCCGGATCCCACATACGAAAAAGGGGCCGGTGATATCGCTCAGCGGCACGGATGCCTGCTGGCACGCAAGGTCCTGAGGTCGACCCCCGGTACCCACCAAAAAAAAAAAAAAAAAAAAAAAAAAATTATCAACCTGGTAAGACCTTACCTCCAAATAAAAAAATTTTAAAGGGTTGGGGGTTGAATTTCAGTGTAAAGGCCCTGAGTTCAATTCTCAGTGCCCCCCCCAAATAAAAAAGAAATATTCATATTAGAGAACTGGTAATCCTGAACAAGAAGACACAGAGCAGTGCTGTGATGGTGCACGTGACTGCCTGGTTTGTGTTGCTTTATGAGATTATAACTTCTGTTTGGGAACTAAGAGTGTTAGGGTACTATTGTGTTTCAAGAAAAATGCTAAGGAATGAGATTTGCACATGTTCTGTGCCTGTGATACATCCTATAGCAGTGGTGGCGAATCTATAGCATGCGTACTGCAGCTGGCGCACAGAGCCCTCTCTGTTGCCATGTGAGCCAAGTCACCCCAGCAGCCGAGCATTAGATATTCAGGTTTAATTGCAGTGTTGGCAATTTATGATAAATAATTTGAGTTGCAGTTAGAGCACTCAGTCTCTAAAAGATTAGTTGTCACTGCCCCAAAGGATTGTCTGGTGGAGGCTTAAGGTAGTCTGGGCTGGAGAGAGAGATTTAGGAGCTGAGGGTCTATATAAGGTGATGCTGTGGATGAGGCTATGTGGTTCAAGCAACAGCCTTCCCATCGGTCCAGCCCAAGCCATCTTCTTATGTGAAGCAAATTTCTTTCCACAGAAATTCCAGCCCACCTGTTAAGTCCAAATTATACAGGTGTATAGCTTCAAAAATTCCAATTTGGGCTATAATTAGTTTTTAGGTTTCATTTGCCCTTAAAGAGAACTCAAATACTTTTTGACTTCCGATATTTTTCTTAGGGGCCTACAGGAAACCTGTTAGGTCCAGAAATGTTTTATATACTCTCAGAGATCTCCCTGCATCAGGACAGCATTTTCCCATAGTAGGTGTACAGGCATCATATTGGGTGTGCCTCTTCAGACACTCCTCAGTGGGTCTCAGGACCAGCTTTCAGCATGAAACAAATGTTCCTGGTTTCATGTTAAAGAAAATTAAGCAGGGTGAGACTCAAAACCATAATCAGGGTTCACCAGAGAAACAGAACCAGTTGTGCGTGTGCGTGTGCGTGTGTGTGTGTGTGTGTAGAGAGAGAGAAAAGGGTGGGGAAGAGGAAGGGAAAGGATGGGAGAGGGAAAGGAGAGGGAGAGATATTTATTTTAGGGAATTGGCTCAGACAGTTATGGAGGTACATATCCAAAATCAGCAGTGCAGAACTGCATACTGGAGACCCAGTGAAAGAGTTGCAGTTTGAGTCCAAAGGCCATCTCTTGGCGGAATTCCTCTTTTCCTTGGGGAATCTCAGCCTTTTCTTAAGGCCTTCAACTGATGAGGCCCACCCACATTGTGGAAGGGCAGTCTGCTTTACTCAAGCCCCACTGATCTAAATGTTAGTCCTATTCCCAAAAATAACTCTATAAAGACCTCTAGAATGTTATTTGACCAAATCTGTAGATAGCATGGCCAAGCCAAGTTAACATGAAATTACCTATCACTCAGTAAGCTAGCTGCCCTTGCTTATGTCATGAGGCTTCTCCAGGAAAGTTCTAGAATGCTACAGGTCTGAAATTTTGGCTTTTGTGTCAGGTTTGGGTTTTACTCTGATCGTTTAATGTCAAATGCTCAAATCCAAAATTTTGAGACCTTAAAGAACTAGAGGCCTCTCCTAGGAGGCTCTCAAGCCAATGAACTCAGCATTAAGGATTAACTGTCACAGGTTTCACGCCAAATTAATGACCATCCAGTGGCTGACTCAGGAAGATTCTGTAGCTCCTTGTGCTGTTATGCAGCTTATCCACAAGACCAAATCTGGCAGACTGGATGACTGTGAAAACTCTCTTTAAGGTTACGGGGGAGTGGGAGCGCGATCTGGAGAGTGAAGGAGGTGGTTTCTTCCCTCTAACTTCCAGGTAGCCTGAAATACCAGCAACCCCACTGGGGTCAAGAAAGGCTTATAATCAGGTCCAGTCTGCCGGGCTTGGTCTCGTGGTACGCCTCCTTCCGGTTTGTTTGGTTAGTTAGCTAATGTGTTTTGCATTCAAGCAGAGAAGTTCAAAATACTGTCTCCGAGAGCCAGCAGGAACGGGAATGCTGTCCAAGTTACAAGTGGCAGACTGGCTAGGTTCTTGGGGTGATGATTGAGCAAACCACCCACTAATTTTAGGCTGGGAGAGGTTGGATCACAAATTGAGTTTTCAATAGGAAATAATATCCTTCTCAGATGTTCTGTAGCCATTGGAGCTACCTCCTGGCTCTGCACTCTTGGCCATCTTCAAGGCTCATATCCCCACTCATTATCCTATTAAGTGTGACCAAGACTTTGTTTTGAAAATTTAGCGTTCTACCTTAGATTATCCTGATCTCAAAGGTCATGAAAGCATAGCTTGTCCTTCTTTCCTATGACTAATGGAGATGAGAAGCAGTTAAGTCTCAGCCAGCAGTCTCACGCTTAAGTGGATAAGCTGCATAACAGCACACAGAACTACAGAATTTTCCTGAGTTACTGCTTTCAAGCTTGTATGCCAGATAGTGAGTTGTAGGATTCCCAAATGGTTATTAACTCCTCCCACTTGGATCCAAATTATAACCTTTCAAACAGTTTTCCTCTGTGCATCAAATAGTCTCCTCTGCTTTTGTTCTCATGGATGAAGTTTAAATTTATAGCCAAAGCGCCAGTTGGTCTTTCACAGGGAACATGCAAATGGCTTTGTTAGTCCCAATTTTGACACTTTTCAAACTTTCTAGAGCTATAACCAGGCCACATCATTGTCCAGTGATTGATTTCCCAAAAACAATACTGAAGTACAGTGAATTTATTCCTTGAATATAGAAATGCCTGTATCTAATGCTTTATAGTTTAGGATTTTCCCCTAGGTTTTCTCACTGGATTTTTATAACATCTGTACAGTAAGTAGAAGATAACTGGTGTCATTATTGCTTTATAAAATAAGTGAAAACAGGAATGGCATTCCCTAAGGACCTCTGGACTACAGGTTTTTAGCAATTGCCATTTTTAGTCACCTACTGAGAGTCAGGAATTTCCCTAGCTATTTTACATACATCTGCTAGTATTTCTTAATCGCAGTAACCTACAAAGTCAGTGGTTAGGGATCTCACTTTATAAGTAGGGCAGGTAAGTTTCAGGGAAGTTAATCTGTTCAAGGGCTTGCTATTGATAAGTGAAGCCTGCCTGGTCTGAATTCCATGTTTTTCCTACTCTTCAAGTTGTGCTTCACGACAGTACCCAGATTGGTATCATTAAGTTCCGTGACTGACTACGGTCCCTATTTAATTTTTTAGTCCATTGGAGCATTTGAGTGAGGGGTAGGTCAGAGCTGATGAGGATTTGACTTTTCAAACCCATATTCTGTGTTTGCTGACTTTAATAATAAAATGATATAAATCCCTGCATTTACATTTTATGGTAGTTGAGATGTTTCTATCAGGAAGAAAGCACAACATCAGGAAATGGAGATCTTTAAATTCAACAGGTACTTATGGAGCACTGGTATTTGCTAAGCATTGTGATGAGTGCTTTCATACATACTATTTAACATCGCCACAAACCTTGGTTATTGCTTATTTATAAATAAGGAAACTGCCTCAAAAAGAACGAATTACTTGGGGAAGGGCACACAGGTAACTAGGAGTTTCTAACTGCATGTCCACGACTCTTACAGTGTTGATGTTCGTTGCCCACAACACGCTCTGTTGTTCCTGTGCCACCATCAGCCCAGCCTCTTGCTTGCCATCTCATCCCCTCACTTGTGAGTTTCAGGTAATTTAGGCATCAACGCAAAGCATTTCCTGAATTGTAACTGGAATCGTCTACGGGAAATCATGCATTTAAAGAAAGTGTTATATTATGCAGTCATTAGCATCTTGTTTAGCAACTTCTGCTTTTCAGAATTAGTTTCACAAAAAAGTGGTGAAATTATCTATCAGGCATTTCTGAGAAATACGGGAGATGGATACGTGTAGTTCAAATCAGGACAATTCATTCCATCTGTTCTAGATACTTAAGGAGTCCGGAGGTAATTGGACATAGTAATTGTGTTGTATCTGAAGGGTTTCACTGACACTTGTTTTCCTTTGTTTGGCCTGAGCCTGTAATTGTAAACATATTCTCCCATGGCAATTAGTTCCCAGTTTAAAATAGACTTGTTTCATTAAAAGTAACTCCATAGTGAGACCAGCGAGGACCCAGGCTGTGTCCTTGAACAGTAGTAACTCCTCTTCACACGCAGCTTGACCATGTGCCCACAGGATGGTGGGAGTCAAAGCCTTCAACCTCAGGCCTGTCTGAACTGCTAGAAAAGAGGTTCAGTTGCATTGCCTTTAGGATCTCTTCCGGATTTGGCATTCTGTGCTGCTTTGGAATATTCACCAAATGGAAGTTCGAAAATTGATTCAGCTTTCACACTGAGAGGAAAGAATGCCCACGGTTGAATAAAAGATTAGAAGCTGTGGAGAGGAAATAGTTGTCTTGAGTGAGTTCTTTTATTGGAAATCAACCTTGCACTACTGGACCGGAAATTAAGTTCTTGCCTGGGTCATTAATCATTGTGCCGATTTGGAAATTGGCAGTGGAGGAAGGTGGCTACAGTTGAGGAGGAAGGAAGGAGTGGGCAGCCAGGACTCTCCTAAAGCTCCCTGGTCTGAGTGGGCATTCATTGGCAGAGATAGGGTAGTATCAGCCACCCGCGCTGGGGCAGGTGTCCACGATATTTTTGTCAACCCTCCTCTGACAGTTCGCTCGTATCTCTTACCCAAACCTGTTCCCCACTGCTACCAGAGGATGAAAAGAGTAAGAATTACAGGATTTTCACTGAACAAGGCAGAAAAGTTATGGGCTGTTAGGGGAGGTGAGATTGCCTTAGTTCAAAGGTGTTCTGGGGGGGCAATAAGCCTAACATAGCCTCGATTTTTACTGCAGTGTCAGTATCAGTAAGAAGCTAGGAAGAAACATGAGAAATAGGCTACGCTCTAATAGGACAGCCTGTGCCACTCAAAACTACTCCATCTTTTACCACCTCCTATTTTTTCCCACCCTCTTCCCAAATGGAACCCCACTTTGAGGAGAATGTCTTCCGCTAGGGAAAGTTGGTATTTCCTCTCCATCTGTTTATTGGGCCAGAAAGCATCAAAAGCGTCCTGACTTTTGCTTTTGCACCCCGCCCCCACATACACAATATGGGACAGTTTAGAGTATTGCGCTTTTCTATTTATTTTTCCTGTAAGGTGAGAAGTCTTGGTAAATAAAACTTGGAAGCAGATTTTATTTCCACAGAAAAATAACAATTTTGACATCTGAAGGTGTCATGTGTCTCAAAGCTGTTCCCAATGGAGTCTAAATATACCTCTGGGCTTTCTCGTCACTCTCCAACCCCACCTGGGAGGCTTACCCCACTTGGGGCATGATTGACTAAGCCTTTTCAAATGCTCTCTCTCTGTCTCTTCTATTATAGATTTTTCTGATGGGAAAGTGACTAAATTGGGTTGGGAATTGAAGCATTTGGCTCAGTTGCAGTTTGTGTGGGTTTTTGCTCTTTCTCTCTCAGACACCTGTTTCTTTCTGACTGTGATTTCACGGTGTTCTGAACTGTTCAGTGCACAGTGTGGTTCCTAGCATCCTGGTGAGTCCTCCGTGACCGTCCTGGACAGAGGTGATCCTGAGCGGTGATGACTTTCGTGCAGGTGGGCCAGGAAGAACCTTCGCTCTTCCCTCTACAGATCTGGGCTGAGCGGAGATCTGAGGCTGCTCTCCAAACTAGTCCCAGCACCTCTGCTCCATTATTTACACCAGCAGTGAGCACCTGGAGATAATTTCTAAAGTGAGGGAGGAAGAACTACCCACTTCAAAGCATAAATATCATTGTCAGCCCAGAAGTACATTTGGAGCAGCTCATGATGGAAAGGGTGAAATCTGTGGCACTGCGCCATCTCTTCACAGGAAATCACACAGACCTGCAGTACTGGGGACGCTTTGAGCACAAAGGATAGGCTAAATTTCCTCCTTATTGCATTGTATGCCTAGCTCCAGAAGTGATGTGTGTAGAAGTCTTGAAGTTTTCACTTGGAATTCTAGGTCCTAACAACTAGAGGGGCCTTGACCTTCTCGGCGCTCCGCCCTTGACCTGCATCTGATGTCATAAGGGGTTCTCATTGCCAGACCCGTAATCTGCTGTGTGTGCTGCTTGACTCTCTGCAACACTGCTGGGAACTGTCCTTGAACTCTTCCCCCACGCTCCCTGATGTTCCATTCTCCTGGCTCTCCTCCACCTTTCCTCTTCCTGCTCTGTCTTCTGTGGTTCATCCCTGCTGTGCTGGCCATGGGAATCAGTGTCTCTGTCTGTCTGTCTGTGTCTCTCCCTCTCCCTCCCTCCCTTTCCCTCTCACTCTTTCCTTCTCTTCCTCCCTCCCTGTTTCTCCTGCTCTCTTTTTCCCCTTTTCCATCATCCTCTTTATATCTCCCTCTCCTCTCCTCTATCTCCCCAGAAAACCTAGCCAACCCTTAGAGCTTCCGCTTTACTCTTTAATCTTGACTTCTCCCATTTCCACTTTCCACTACTGAGTACATTTCCACTTTCTTATTCCATCATTGCAGCCTTAGCTCCTCTAAAGGGGGAAAAAACAAATATCTCTCCCCTAATCTGAGTACTCCTCTGCTGTGACTATTTTTGTCATTGTCATTGCAATCCATGTTGAAGTCCAGCATGTTGGTCACCGATATAATTTCTCTATTCTGCCAGTGTTTTTAGGACAGCCCAAGGAGGCGTCCAGGACACATGTCTGAGAAGCCCACTTAAGAGCTTAGAAATGATGGGTTCTGTCTGTGAAGCCCTAAGTGCCAAGCACAGTACTCCATGCCATTTGGTCCCCACGGTATCCTATCAGTTGGTACCGGGAGGACCCGTGCTCTGTGCAGGGGTGGGAACAGGCATCACTGTCGCCCTCGTCCTCTTCAGATATCACAGGACCGTGTCCTTTAGTCAGGCGGGGTGAGTAGTTAGAAATCTAGGTTGCCTGGTGCGGCAGCTCCCCTGAGAAGTCTCTGGTTTCTCATTTCTTCTGTCTTTCCGGTATGGTGAGACTTGGTTCTCGCGTGCCTGCCTTCGTGTACCCCTTTGGCTCTGCCCAGAGGAGGAGGAGTGAGAAAGGTAAGGTTTAGCATAGGCCTTGCCACTAGGCTTCCTAAGAAGGAACCGGGGAGAGTCCGTTGCGTCGTCCTCCACACCGACAGCCGTTCGTCCCTTGGGTATTTGGGGTGCGGAAGTGTGCCGGTGACGCTCCAGAGGTCCAGCCCAGCCCCAGCGCCGCACACGGCCGGGAGCGACGCACTCTACACAGCTAGTTTAGTAGTTAAGGGTGAGTTGACACTGTGTCACGTGTCCTCACTCGTAGGGACGTTTTGCTGGGCTGTGTCCCTGGCTGTCTCTGATGAATCCCAGACACGGGGTGGCAGCTGGACAGATGCGTATTGGACGGACAGGAGAGCTGGTGGGGCAGAGACTCTTCGTGCCGGTCGTCTGCTCACAGCGTTTCTGTAAACCAGATCCAGAGCCTCCTTCGTCTTCCCACCGGTCACCGAGCCTGTCACACCATCCCTGTAATCTGTCCTTCCCGCGCGCACTGCTGTACCGCGCTTAGGCTTTCTCACTTGTGTTTGTTCTTCTCCTCATGCCTTCACCTCCACCTCCTCCTTCCCCAGGTTGCAGACCCAGGTCACCTCCCGGCACTCCCTAATCCCCCATCCCCTCTCGGCTCTGACAACGCCACTGTGACCCGCCGCTTCTGTGTTTATGGCAGAGGGTCTCAAAGTGCAGGGCTGGGGTCTGCAGGCCGAGCGTCACTTGGGAACCAGTTAGAAATGCAGTCTCCAGCCCACACCTCCCGAGTCGCAGTGGGTGGAGACCAACAGCCTTCCCGGTGACTGTGACGCACACTTGCGTTTGAGAGCTGCTAGTTTATGCGGTGCCTTTAGAATTCAATTATGCGGCCACTTATTTTATTTCATACTTTAATATTTTGCCTCCCCAGTAAGATCCTAAATTCACTGTTTTACCCACTCATGTTTTTAACAGTGTTAAACATTTAATACACATTAGGATCAATTGTTGAAAGCCATTTGAATCAATTTTCTGCTCCTTCCATGTGACTAATAACTTCATCTTACTGTGCTTAGGAAGCATGGTGTCTGTAGAGACTTGTTAAACTCCTCACAGCCACGGAAACCAGTTCAGAAGTCCTTGCTGGAAGGGAGTGCAGTTTCACATAGGATGGGACACGTCTCCAGATCACTCTACGGGCTTTTCAAGGAGAGGAAGGAATGGATTTTTTTGTGAGCTACAGCACTTAGTTAAGTTATAAGATTAGGGGTTAGTTCTGTTAGAAGATGCCACTATGGGAGCCTATATGGAACTTCTAACCGAGTGCTAGAAACATAGTTGTTTCAAGAAAGAATATTTCAATTTGTTCATGAAACTCAGTGCTTGGTCTACAAGACACACTAAGCATTCTCTTCTTCTCCTGTTTTCTTCCTTCCTTTTCTCCTTCCTGATATATTAAATAAGTGTTAAAAAGGTATCAGGATTATTTTGTTTCATTCAGCACCATTTGAGGGGCTGCTCCCGTTTCAGAATCCCTCCTCGTTACGCAGTGTCCCTGTGTTCTCCCAAGGGTGAGTAGCAGAAGTGATGCTGTGGTTGTACATCCTTAGGGGCTCCTCTTACGGCCTGGTGTGGCTGTTTCTTTGGAACATCTGTGGAAGAATGAATTGTCAGCTCTTACAAATGTGAAGAGTTAATTTGACTAAATGGTGCCAGATCACTGTCTAGAGGGGCTGCCAACCACCCTCCCACTGTGGTCTAAAAGGATTCTTTACCCACATCAGGAAATTACAATTTTGTAATCTTAATAAGTGTGAAATAATAGCTCTCAATTTGCATTTACTGGATTACTAGGGCCTTCTTCATATGCTTGCTAGTCTTTAGGATAGCCTCCTTAGTAAATGTCTGTTACATTCCTTGCCCATTTTTGTATTGGTGGCATATCTTTATTAGTGATCTGCAGGATTTCACTGAATTTTCCCAGTATCCATCTCTTTTCAATTTTGGGCTTTCTAAACATCTTCTGTTGTGTCACCTGTCTGCCAACTTCTTCCACAGAATCCTTCCTGAAACAGAAATCCCTAGTTTTACATAATCATTGTTTCGCCTCTGTTTCTGCTTTTGAAGTCCATTTTAATTTTTCTGCATAGAGTGGGTTCTTTCCAGTTGGTTGTGGTGTTACTATTATCAGGTAATAGAGTTGGTTCCATTCATCTGACTCTAAATTCATTTATTCCACAAAAATGCCTGTGTAAGGTGAAATGAACAGAAGCCTAGAATAATAAGCTTCATCCCAATGACTAACCTAGGAATATACCTGTGAGAATAAATACCTGTGAGAATATACCTGTTGGTGTGCTTGCCATGACTCGTTGGCACCGACCACATCGGCCAACATGAATTCATTCTCCATCCCACTGTGTCCTGTAGTGATTCCCTTTACCAACTCCGATCATTTCGGATGTATGAATTGTTGACACTGCATGCAAAATAAACATGCTATCCTAAACATTCATATCTTAAAAATAGGCTTTGGAACATTTCTAACCTGTATGTAAATGAAGAAGACAGAATCACAAAGATTTCTAAGTATTTTTTTGCCCCTTTACTTATCCCCAAGTGCCTTAAACTATCTTAGTACTGTACATCGCATGCTGCCTTGAACATAATAATAAATAAATAGGCTTTAAATTGTTATATTAGCCGGGTGTGGTGGCACATGCCTGTAATGCCAGCATTCAGGAGGCTGAGACAGGAGGATCGCTGTGAGTTCGAGGCCAGCCTAGGCTACATAGTGAGTCCAAGGCCAACCTGAACTACATAGCAAGACCCTGTCACAAAAAGACCCCCCCCCCAAAAAAGAAATTTTTTTTTGTTATATTAGTTTGGTTAATAGTTACAAGAAGGAACACATTACTTCAAGTTTTTTTTTAATTGTCTTATTGATTTAACCCTGATAATGAAAAATATTATTAATTATATTACTATTTATCAAGACATACTGCCCTTCACTGAACATATATGGTCTCATTTAATCCCTACAGCAGTCACATGAAGTAGTTAACACCATCCCCATCTTGTATGTGAAGAAACTGAAGCCCAGAGAAATGTCATTTTTCTAAGATCATGTATCTGCTAAGGAGCAAGGTTGAAATTCAAATTCATCCTATTCCAAAGTTAGGCTCTTGTCCACTGTTGACACTGCCTCCTACTGGTGTGAATTAAACCTGCTTAACATTTCCATAAATGAGATGTGTTTGTGTTTACACAAAAATCTTTGAATACCACATTGTGTTTCATACCAAGACCTCAGGCTCAGATGTTTAATATCCAGTCACACACTATATGTTTTACAATAAAATTGTGACTAAAACTCTGATTCATTAGCTTTCTGATCCATCCTTCCTTGTTACACATAATAGTTGGTTTCCAGTTTTAGATATTGCAATTTCTGTTTATCAGTAGCTGTTTTCTTGATTGTTAACTTGATATAATGAATTTTTACTTTATGGTTAGAATGATTATCACCTTTGTATAATAGATTTTCCATTTATAATCTTTTATTTGCAAAGCGTAATATCTTATTTCATTACTCATTCTGTAACCAGACATTAATGCAGTATTAAGCCTCTGTAGAAACTAATATCAGCATGACTATACTCCACTAATTGTCTGATGATTATATATCTTATTTAATAGATAGACTGTTAGCCACAATTTCCATTCATCATCTGCATAGATTCTTAAATGTTATGAATTCTGAAAGTAGCCTTCTGAAATATCCCTGGCACTTTAAATGTTGGTGTTTCTTTTTAAAGAAACAGAATTTTAAAACCACAAAATATGAAAAAGTTGATCCCCATAGTACAGTGTCAGAAATTATTGTTGCTGACTTAGTCACTGTTGTTCTTTTAAAATTTCTCACAGTGATTTCATCAAAGAGCCAGTCTTACACTGGAAACAAGAGTATTTTTTTTTTTTAGAGTGTATCTCTGTTCCCTGACAGTCACCGCTCTTTAGAAGTACTCTTTTCTCCCCAGCCTTGTTTGTCCCACCCGACATTCCTGCCAGAAGCAGCCCTGTTTACATAACTGCCCCGGTTGGACAGGGTATGTTACGAAACGCCGTCCTCCACACGCTCCGCGGCCTGTTTAGCATGAACAGGGGCAAAACCCGAAAGGCGCTCAGATTGCCCACGAGCTCGATCTGTGCTGAGTAAAAGTGGAAGCATTGAGAGGAAAACGAAGTACTGCAGCAAGAGCAGAAGCATTTCTTCAGCAAAGACTAAAGAAAACGAGAGAGGAGTTCTTTTGTGAGGGGGTGGAAGGGAAAACCGTAAGGGCAAAGGTATGCGTTTGTTGTTTGAAAGCGTGTTCATTCATTAAGCACTTTAACAAAAATGAAGCTGTGACTGACAGACCAAATTTGCTTCTCCAGGGCCGGTGAGATGGCTCAGCGGCTTAAGCGCCTGCCCGGCAAGCGTGAGGGCCCGAGTTCGACTCCGGGAACCCACATACGAAAAAGGGGCCGGTGATATCTCTCAGCGGCACGGGTGCCTGCTGGCGCTCGAGGTCCTGAGGTCGACCCCCCGGTACCCACAAAAAAAAAAAAAAAATTTGCTTCTCCATATAAATATATACATGAGCAAGAATGAAGGGCTCTCTTTAAAGTAGGGTCTTTTCATTTTATGGGGAAATCTCCATTTTTCTCAGCAGCTTTAATCAGTACCTAACAATCATAGGACTCTACTGTGGTCACAAATACATAAGGATATTTTAAGTTGGAGACATTTTAATTGGAATTGCTCTTCAGGTGAGCAGGAGGTTTAATATGCAGCTTGTCCTAAAAACGATTATACTTGGTATTTCCCAGTCTCTGCCTTTCTCAGAACCAGAGTACAACCAGATGCTCGTGGGCCGTTCCAGCCACCCTCTGCATTTCTTTCTCTTCCCATCCACCTCACCACCTGTCATGCCATTTCTTTATCTCTGTGAAATTCAAAATACCTTTTGGTGTCTCATATCCTGAAGGAGTATTTCCAGGATTACTATAAGGAGCGAACTCTCATCTTCTATCCAGTGAGAGAATCGGAATAATAGCATGATTATTAATAGCATGATTATCCTTTCCACTGATGATAAATACATCCTCAACCCAGACTTGGACCCCTTGTTGATAAATACACTTATTAGTCCTTATCATGTGCCATTTATTATGTTAAACCCTTTTTATGTGTTTAGTCATCCTAATCCTAATGTTGGTATTTTTTACCTGTGTTGTAGAACTAGGAGGCAAACAAGGCTGTAGAAAGTTCTGACTTAACCAGTGCTGCAGGGTAAAAGAGAAAGCCAGGATTTGGGCTTCGGCGGTTCCGCTAACTGCTGTGCCGAGATGCAGAGGCACAGTGGTTGAGGACAGTCGAAAGCCTGCACCTTCGTGCTGAGCCGTGGGAGCAGGAGACCGGACCTCGGACCAGCAACCTACCTTAGTTCTGTTCTTGTATCCAACGCAAGACTTCAAGGAGTTGCCTTGCTTTGTTTGTTTGTTTGTTTGTTTGTCTGTAGAGCAGTTTTAGGTTCACAGGCAAACTGAGAGGTAGGCACAGAGATTGCCCTTATTCCCCCTCCCCCTCCGTGTGCATAGACCCTCCCCGTTATCAGCGTCACGCACCAGAGTGGCACATGTGCTGCCGTTAATTAACCTACACTGGCACATCATTATCACCCAAGGCCTGTGGTTTACATTAGGCTTCATTCTGGGCGCCATGTATTCTGTGGGTTTGGACAAACGTATCGTAATGTGTATCTGCCATCATAGTTTCACGTAGAGTATTTTCAGTGCCCTTTAAAAAAAAAAAAAAAAAACTCGTGTTCCATTTTATTCCTCCCCCTGCCCCTAGGTCCCAACCCATCTCCACTGATTATTTTACTGTCTCCATAGGTGTGCCTTTTCCAGAATGTCACATGGTTGGAGTCATACAGTGCATAACTTTTTCAGATTGGCATCTTTCACATAGTAATACACATTTAAGTTTCCTCAGTGTCTTTTCATAGCTCAATTGGATTTGGTGAAACTATGTCCCCAACCTTTCCAGAAATGTAATACAGCACCTAAATGATACGTTTTTATTTTGTCTTTGCTAGATTTCAATGCCCTAAGCCAGGGTTGGACTGTTCTCCCGCCCCTCTCCCCCTTTGACAATTCAGTGTCTGCTCTGCCCCGTTCTTTAAAGGAACCTTCTGCATTTCTTTACATGGAGTTTTAATCACTTCAATTTTGGCACAGAGGTTAAAAACTAAATCTCTTATAATCAAGGCACTTTTTTTTTCCTAATGAAAACCACAACTTGAGCAGCTGCTTGTATTGTTGTCTTTCGTCTGTGGTCCCGCTGGTGTGTGGGAGTTTACTGTTAGGCTGTGGAAAACGGAGCGGATAAAAAGCCAAGAACAGGGTCATGTTTCAATAGAGAAATAATGGTGGAATGCAAGATTCCTTGAGTGTGGGCCTCACCCTCCCCGCTCTCTGGACGTGCAGTTTGGGTTTCTTTTTTCTTTTTAAACGCTTCCGTAAGGCATGGGATAGAGGCATATATCATAAGAACCACAGTTTTGAAAACTCCTAGACTTCAGCTTTGATTCTGCCCAGCATGCCTTCACTTTTCCCTGTCATTGTAAAATGACAGTGTAGTTTTAAAGCCTGGCTGTGTTGTGCACATCCATATTTTGTCTGTCTGCATTGACGTGGTATTCCTCTCCTTTGTCTGGGTTGAAGTTGTGTCTGGCTGTGTACAATATCTTTTTCTTGGGTCACTTCCTATGTTCTGTTTTCCTTTTTTGATGTGTCTGTTTCCACCTCTTCCTCTGTCCCCATATTCTCTGTCTTGCTCCGTATATTCTGTTCACTTTTGTCTTCCCCTTCAGTTTTCATTAGATACAACTTAAAATTCAACAAGTAAAAATTCAATCTTTTTTTATTTTTGATGCTCTTAAATTTTTATGCAGATAAATTAATTTGTATTTCTCCAAAAAGAATCTATCTCAAAATTGCTTTTTACATATTGGAACTTTGATATTTTTTCCTTTTAATGTAGGTTTTTTGCTTAATAGAAGCAGCTGCTTCCTCCTGGCCCCCAGCCACAGTGCCAGACATTATAAAAGGGTGTCTGGGCTCTGATTACAGAGTGGGGTGAATCCCCGGTGATAGTGTAGACCGTCTGTGTTTCAGTCATTCTGTGTCACACTTAAATGAAAGTATGCTTTATTATTTAACCAATTCCCAGGGTCACCCTGGGGATTAATGAGACAATCTGAATAGACCTTCAAATTCTATCAAAGAAGAATTTATTTTATATACAAATAGTAAGTGACCCTTCGCCCTATTGACTTTTTGATATTCTTCCAGTGATAAGCAAAGCATAGCCAGCACCTTGTTCTGATGATCTCATCCTAGGAGGGTGGTGGTGTTGTGAAACAGCATAGTAAGGGTGGATTTGGGTCAGAACATGAATTAAAATCCTGGATTTGCCACTGGCTTGCTCTGACCAAAGCAAATTCCTTAATCCCTGTGAGTTTCAGTTTCCTTGCCAGTAAAATCTCTAATATTCCCTGCCCAGCTCCATGGATTGTTGAATAGGGATATGTGTGTGAGAAAACAGGCTAACTCTAAAGAGTACCCTGACATGACTCTAGAGGGCCAAGCTCACTCTTATCTATTTTGTCTTTCTAAATGTGATGGAGTCTCTTGAGAATCTAGTCATTGGGTCTCTGATTTGCTCTTCTGATTCTTTGTCAGTGCTGGCATTCAACACATTTTGGCTTTCAGAGTCCGTCGGGATCCATCGTCTTGTCTTACATTTTTTAAGATTGAATACATTTGGCAAGCAAGGAGTGGAAGGATCTTGGATATGCATATGCTAGCAGTATAGGTCTTAAATGAACTTATGTAAAATGCTTATGAGAAAAGCTGTAAACAAAATTCATCCACTTCTAGTGCATGGTTTCAAACCAAGCGAGCGGAAATGTTCCTGGAGTCTAGACAGCAGCTAGATCAGTGACGTGATAAGCCCGTGGTCAAACCACATCTGAACTCTGCTTTCTTCCGGAATTGCAGAGAGATCCTTTGGTTAGATTAGATTTTTTATTTGAACCAAATATTAAAACTTGGATGTCGGGCCGGTGAGATGGCTCAGCGGTTTAAGCGCCTGCCCGGCAAGCGCGAGGGCCCGAGTTCGACTCCCGGAACCCACATACAAAAAAAAGGGGCCGGTGATATCGCTCAGCGGCACGGGCGCCTGCTGGCGCGCGAGGTCCTGAGGTCGACCCCCCGGTACCCACAAAAAAAAAAAACAAAAAAAAAACTTGGATGTAGAGATTAGGAGTATAGCTCAGTGCTAGAGCACTTGCCTGGCATGGGTGGGGCCCTGGGTTTGCTCCCCAGCAACACACACACACCCCTAAAAATCTGAATTTTCTACTTCTGGGGATCAGCAGGTGCTAGAGCTAGGTCACCATTTTATCAGTTTTATCAATTTCAAAGACTTTTCTGGTCCAGTGAATATTTGAACTTGAAGCTCCAAAAATACATATATTTCTCTGGCTCCAAATGCTGATTCTTTAAAGAAAGCATTTATTAAGTTCTAGTATGGACTTAAACTCTACTTTCAGAAGGGCAGACAACATGATTCATGCTGTCACAGCACTGTGGTCTAAGGAAGTAATACAAAAGCAGGTGAAACCAAGAAAAATTAAACATTAAATTTTGCTAATAAATGGAAATCAGCGTGGGCTGAAGTTTTCAGTGAACACTTCATGGATGATTCTGGACTTGAGCTAATGCTTAAATTCATTCTTTGATTCAGCTGTCATTTATTGAGTACCTACTATGTGTCTTGTCCAAAGTTGGGAACTAAGAGCAAAAAGGTGACTGACATATTCTCTGCTCGCTCGCTCTCTCTCTCTCTCTTTTTATATGCGAGTACGGGGAGTCGAACTCAGGACCTCACGCTTGCCAGGCAGGCACTTATGCCGCTGAGCCATCTCACCGGCCCTCTCTGCTCTCTTGAGAGACTTCTCTGTTTAGTTGGCAAAGACAGTAACAAATAAGGACAATAAAATATACATGCTTGGATAAAAATCTGTAGATGAGAGAATGGAATCACTGAAGGCAGTGTGGTCAGTTATACACCTGGCATAAGATGTTTTTAAACAGAGTAGATGACAAGTGAATTGAATTTGGAAGAGAGATTGGCCAAACCTGGGCAGAGAGGAAAGGTGTTCCCTATGGTGAGTTCAGTATGAGAAGAGGCATAGTCTGCTGTAGATGAATCTAAATAGCACCCAGCAGAAGGTGGACAGGAGGAGAATGAGGTCAGGGTCTCTGTGCTCTGGTGGCTTCCTCCCTTGGAGGATCACCCAGGGCCAGCTGCACCTCCCCTTCTCACAGTCATGGTATTAACCCAATTTTCCCCTTCCAGGAATAAGTCCCTCCCCTTTACCCTTCAGGCCAGTAGTGGTGACGTGTTCTCCTTAGATTCTGGCTCCAGATTACCACTGCGGTTCCGCAGCAGCCCACCCAAACCATTACCGACAGTCCCATTGTAAATAAATCCTGTGCAATTATCCTCATTTGAAATATAATTTAATTTTAATTTTCAGCAGTGGTATAAAGGATGGTTTCTTGAGATGGAAGTCTAAAGGCAAAGCAACCAACTGGAAAACTGGAGAAAGTGGGAGGTAACATGGTTAGGAATACGCTGTGCAAGTGGCAATAGAAAGGAATTGATTGACATAGAACAGGGCATGGAGTTGAAATTGATACCAGGAAGATGTGAGATTAAGGAAAGCGTCAAGGATGACTTTTTCTGAGTTGAGTTGCTGCTTGATTCAAGATATAAAGGGATATCCAGGGCCAGTGGTATAGCTCAGTGGCATAAGCGCCTGCCTGGCAAGCGCGAGGTCCTGAGTTCGACTCCCGGTACCCGCATGTAAAAAAAAGAGAGAGAGAGCACGCGATATCCAGGCTGGTGGCACGTGGCTGTAATCCCAGCACTCTGGGAGGTTGAGGCAAGAGGATCATAAGTTCCAGCCCACCACAGGCTACTTAGTGACTAAGTATTTATTTAAATAAATAGATAAGGGCCTAGGGAGGTAGCTCAATGTGCAGGCCCTTGGTTTAATCCCCACTACCACCCAAAAAGGAGGAGGAGAAGTTGAGGTCTGCGTATGTTGATTTTGAGATCTTAGTAAGAGAACCAGTCATTGGGTAGACCAATGTGGAATTTACAAGAGATCTGACCCGTTAATGTGTTGTTAGGTTGGT
Source organism: Erethizon dorsatum (assembly GCA_028451465.1). NCBI lineage: Eukaryota > Metazoa > Chordata > Mammalia > Rodentia > Erethizontidae > Erethizon > Erethizon dorsatum. Next base: position 14,978,662 of record CM051838.1, read on the forward strand.
GGTCCTTGAAACCAGGATTATAGAGAAAGTCCCCCAGGGAAGCTGAGGGAATGAGAGAAACAGAGTAAAAAGAAGTTGGTCATATGTAGAACTGAGAATATCACTAAGAGAATCCATAATTTTGTGCAGAGAAAAGGGCATGAGCAAAGGCAAAGAGGACAGAGTGAGTATTGCTTGCACAGATGGTGGGGAAATGTTTGCCTAAGCCGAGTGGAGCCACATCATGGAAGGACTTAAAAGGCCCGGCAGAGGAGCCCAGACTGGGTGTTGGAGATTAAAGGCCTATTATATGTTTGTTGATTCATTTATTCTACAAGTGTTTATGGAACACTCAGGTTTTTGAGTGATACAGATTTGTTTTAGGTTGTACTTTAAGGTGAATAATGGGATGATGAAAAAGCAGGGATGGAAATGGGTTTAAAATATGAAGCACTTACACCATCATAAAATGAAGAGTAAAACCAGCACCATTGCAGTGAACAGTGAGAGCAGAGAGATTTCAAGAAAAGAAAGGAAAAGATGTAGTGGGGAAATGAGTATAGGAGAAAGATGACGATGGTGCCAAGATTTCCAGTGTGACACGTTAGCAACCACACTGAAACATAAGACCTTTTAGGGTTCCATCATGGGCATGATAAATTTGCCCCAGAACATTTCTATTAATTCTGAAGAAACAACTGACCAGTTAGATGCAATAAAAAATGAAGTACGCCACTTTCAAAAGTCAGGGAAAACGTTTGCAGGGTGTGGAATAGCTTGGCTGATTAGAACATGTATCCCAGAGTGAGTCCATTTTGAATCCAGGTGATACCGGGGGATGGATCCAGCAGATAGAGTCCAGTCTCTTGTGTACGATGAGCAAAGAATTGCAGAAGTACATCCAATGGCAAATAAAAACCAGCTACATTTATTGAAAATCATGGGAAGATGTACTCACGGCAAGTCTGTGCAGACAAAAAAATCGTGGCACAAACAGAAAAGTGGTACCAGGACGACAGGAAAGTGAAAAACAGCAGCACACAGGTACTTCAGGCTTCCGAATTTTAAAGGAAGTGCGCCCAGCTCTGCTGCCTCTTAGTGGGTCTCTGGGGTAGGAGTGACAGGAGTGATTGACAGGGTGCTCAGCTATCTCAGGGGCTGTCAACAAGCATATGTGTCCCAGAATTCACTGGTCAGATCACATGATGAGACGCAGTCATACTTAGGAACCCGAAGTAAGGTTCGAGTGGGGACAAGGTTACAGATGGTCAGGCCAGGAGATTTAATCTGCATGGAAGTGCTCTGGCCTGGAGCTTCAGAGATTTCCTGGGTCTTTGTTATTTGATTTTCTACCTCTCTTAGAACAGTGGAAGGAAGACTGGCCCTGGGGTGTTGCCCAAACCTAAGCGGGTGGAAGGGAGTGGTTTCTCAGCCCCCATTGTGCTACCTGTACTACAGGTAGGTCTAGTTAAATTCACAGGGTGGAATTTTGGCATGGAAAATGATAGCCTCAGCGCTTGTTTTATACAACCTCACATGGAGATATGATCAGAAATACCCACAAATTATGCTGAAGATCATTATTTTTTGATGACTTCTTTCTCTCCTTTGACTTTCATTCCTACTCTCTGCAGTGATATATTTTGAGCCTTTGTGCTGAGATTTGTTCCTTACCTTCACTGGGATTTGTTTTCCTCAGGTCTTTTTTGTGCTGCAGAATTTTAGGAATTATCTAGAAGCAATGTAGGGGATCAGATTTCAGAATAGAGAATGCCATGTCATAGTATCTCAAGTTTGTGTTTTTATTTTTAAAACTATGTTTAAAGATAGGACATTTGTATCCTATCTTATATCTATAGTTTTACATATTTGTAAAACTATGTTTAAGATTAGGACAAATCTCAACAATTGGTAATAAAATGAATAGGAAATTCACAGAATATGAATTATAAATTACTTATAAAAATATTGTACCCTCCTTTATAATAAGAAAAGCTAATAAAAGTCCCAATGAGATACTGTTTTTCATCTGTTGGAATGGCAGAGATAATAAAAAATGTTTGACAATGAACTATTAGGAGAGGCATGTAGAAATGCATTGTCAGTGGGGTATGGTGGATACAAAGTTGTTAGTTGGCAATATGTATCAATAATAAAAATGCATTTACCTTTTGACCCAGCAATTCATTATTTAAACATTTCCCCACCAATGTATTTGGATTCAGTATACAAAGCCTTTAGTACAAAATATTAACTTCAATATCACTTTGCCTGCAGAAGATTGGAATAAATCTGGCCGTCCACAGGAAATTGGTTAAATTAGTTATGGTATATGTATGAAGTGGAATACAATGCAACTCTTAAAAAGGATGAGATAGATTTATATACACAAAACACTCCCCTTGTTCGGAAAGGGTAGCATTATGTGTAGATAGACTATGTCAAATGCTACCTATGGTCAGAGGCAAAAGAAAACGATAGCAACCGTAAATGAGGAGATCTGAGGATAAGACTGAGGAGAGACTTCTTTTCACCTTATACTATATTGTCTGGGGCTATTTGAGTTTTTGGTAATTACATACACTAACTAAACTCTTCATATTACACAGGATTAAAGAAGCTAAGTAGCATTCACTATTGATGAAGGGTTTAGGTAAATGAGTCTTCATACACTGCCAGTGGACATTTTACTTAAATTTTGTAAAAGGCAGCATGCTGCTTGCCGCTGCCCACAGGCACAGGTATACCTGTAGCCTGCTTTTGCACTCCAGTCCTATAGATGCCAGCCTGCACACGTACATAAGATAAAAATACAGTAGTGCTCTTCATGTTAGATCTTCATTGTAAGTGCACATTCCTGCCTAGGTTTATGTACTTAATCAAAAATACTGAATGGTTTGTTGTTTGTGTCACTTGAGAATTGCTCATTTCTTCACATGTAGAAATGGCCCAGTAGTTTGAGGTTTGGGTTATTTGAGCCTATTTGAATATGCATATCACTCGCACAACTGACTTGAAACCATCTATTTTTTTTACTGTTGGTGACCTGTCATTCCCTGTTCAGTAAGCACCTAAGTATGCCAGTGTGGTACATGCACTTTTTGTTGCTCTTGCTTGCTTTTGCTTTTGCTTTTGCTTTTGCTTTTCTTCTCTCCCTCTCTCCCTCTCTCTCTCTCTCTCTCTCTCTCTCTCTCTATCTCTATCTATCTATCTATCTATCTATCTATCTATCTATCTATCTATCTATCTATCTATCATTTCAGGCTGGTTTCTACAGCCTTTTTCTGTTCCTATCAGCGAGGGAGAAATATCCTTGGAGGGTTGAGTTTCGGGCCCGCAAATGCATCCTGCAAGCCTCAGCTCTCCTGTTTCTTCTTATTTACACACACAAAGTAAACCTCTGTGCTGAAGGGGTTGTAGACAGTAAAACCATAGCTGTGAAAGCTTTAGCGTAGGCCATGCTCATCGCCAGTGGAGCACAGATCACGTGAGCCCCATCCCCACCAGTGACACAAAATCAATCCCACTGACCGTGGACCGCAACTTCCCGGCAAGCTCGACAGACCCAGACTCCACCACCTCTCACTCTTCCTGCTGTTTCTCTGCATCTCAGCATTGTTGTTCTCTCTTCATAATTAGCAAAATTTGTTTCCATTTTTCATTTTGACAAGTGACTTTCCCTATGGGAAAGGTCATATCTTTTAACATAACCCCGTAGTATTTTATAAGCGTTGGAAATTTAGATGCCAAAAGGAGGATTTGGGGCCTTCTGGCTATGCTTGCTGTGCTACCCATTTTGAGGAAAATCACTATAACTATCCTGGGATATGCAAAAAAATGGGTGTTTTCTAGGCGATGCTTATTTCTTGTCAACATAGTCATGAGGAAATATAATTTTTAGAAAAAACTCATGACATACAGCATCCATCTTTGCTTTCTAAATACTGCCTTAAATGTATTTAGACTGTAGATAGTGAGCATGTCCTTGGTGTTGGATTGGTTCTCGGGAGTTTTCAGGCCCTGCAGATGGACCAGTTCTCACAACGGAGACATTTTATGAAATCATCAAAGCTGTTGAAAGACAATGCAGCTTCCTCCCTCGCCAAGAGCAGAGTTTGACAGTAACATCTCATAACAGATGTTTTCACAATCTCTAAATGTTTTTATTTGGTGGCACAGAAGACTCTGTTATTCATGAAATGGTTTGTTAAAAAATTAGTTCCTCCGTGTGGGGGTGGTGGGAATGTGTGTTACGTAAATGGATTTCACTTTTGGCAGGAGACTGGCTCTGAACTCATCCAGTCTCCAAGGTTGGACTCTGACAAGTTCCCGTTTCTGGGCCACAGCAGTCACAGAGAATGTGGTAACACCGTAGGCCAGCATCTTTCCCAGAGTATGTGAAGTTGACTCATCTGAGAATTTCACATTCATTTATAAAAGGATACAGGCTAAGTGAAAGTTTGTGGAAATATGGTCTTGTAAAGAACAGTGGAAACAATGCGGATAATCATGTTGGCTGGTTATTTGCATTATTGTAATACAAGTCATTTTCTACAGCTTGTACTTGGGGATTTTAGACGCCTATTTAAAGTGAAAACTGCAACTCTCAGATAAACACAAGCACCTTGAGACGTGGTTTCCAGTACCTCACAAGAGACCTTGGTGTGACTAATGTGGAAGGAAAGGACTGGTCATTGTCACTTCTCATCTTGTTTTACCTCTGCCTTTATCCTTACTTTCTACTTCATGCAACAGGACAGAGGTCAGAAAACTGTGGCCTGCGGGCCACGTTGGACCTACTGCCTGTTTTTGTAAATAAGGTTTGGTTGGAACCCAGCTGCTCTCATTCTTTGTGTGTTGTCCATTGCTGCTTTTGCTCTTGCAACACCTCCATCACCAGCAACCATTTACCCAACAAAACCTAAAATATTTGCAGAACGAGTTTACCAACCTCTGCAATAGGAAGCCACCTGTGTACTCTGACCCACCTTCGCTAAGAAGACATTTGATAGGGTTTTGCTATTTAGACTTCGAAGGCATTCTGGGGCTATAAGAAATGTAAAGTAATTGGTTTTAGGTAATTTAACATATCCCAGGGTAATGTTTAAAATGTGCTAATACATATACACAAATAAACATGTAAACTACAATCTTCAAGACTGAAAAAACTATGGAATGAAAAGAACCTGTTTTTCTGATGGACAACGTGTTCGAACTTTAAAAGCTGAAACGTTTGTTTGGCTGCTGCCCCGTTTCTTCCTTTCATACGTGTCGTAGTTGTTCTCAGTACAGTTTCCTGTAAGTGCTTCCATGTGCGTATCATTCTTGTCCTTCTTTCCAAGGAGTTAACAAATGCAGGTGAGACCGAGGAACTCCGTGACACCACAGCTGTACCCGCTGTGAGTGTTCGTGTTGTTTGTATGCCAACGTACACGTGAGACCTGTAGTCAATACAAGATTGTAGGCACCACAGGAAAGTAATTAAGGAGTGCCTAACACACAGGCACTCAGGTGGGAGAGAAGCTAGATGATACCACCACTGGGTATGCAGCTCATGGTAGAGTACTCGCCTAGCACTCACAAGGCCTTGGGTTCAGTTTCAGCAACACACACACACACACACACACAAAAGGAGGAAGGAAGGGAGGGAGGGAAGGAGGAAGGGTCTCTTATTTGAACCAAAACATCAGCCATCAAGCAAGGCAAAAAAGAAATACAAGTTCTAAGCCTCTTTATTAACAGAAGAAACATTCTGCTTTATCAGGAAATATAAAACATACACTGGGGCCGGTGAGATGGCTCAGCAGTGTAAGCGCCTGCCTGGCAAGCGCGAGGGCCCGAGTTCAACTCCCGGAACCCACATACGAAAAAAGGGCTGGTGATATCACTCAGCAGCACAGGCGCCTGTTGGCACGCGAGGTCCTGAGGTCAACCCCCGTACCCACACACACAAAAAAAACATACACTGGACTCAAGAGGCTTAATGCAAAAAAAGAAAAAAAACCTGGAAAATATTTCATGATATTTACGTTGAATTTAGGTGTACTGGCTAAAATGAGATATATTATTAAAATTAATGTCATCATTCTACTTTCTTCAATGTGGCTACTAGAAAATATATATAACTCAGAGATTAAACTTCGTCAACCCCTTAATGAGTGTTTGGTATACATGCAGATGGCCCTCATCTTAGGAAAATTTTTCAAAAATGTTGATCATTGGGCCAGTGATACAGCTCAGCGGCATAAGCGCCTGCCTGGCAAGTGCAGGGTCCTGAGTTCGGTTCTCGGTACCCACATAAAGAAAAAAATATATATTGATCACAAATTTAAAGTAAACTCATGCTCTTGAAAATAGGATATCATTTGCATTTTTCCTACAGTTATGCCTGGCTTAATGACAGATAGCTTGAATTGTATTCAGGTTCCAAATATGTAATTTCTTTTCTTATTCATCTAACAGATTAGAAAATATAAATCACAATTATAGATAATTGGAAATGTTGGCAAATATCCCAGTGTCTTTGTCAGATGGTTCTGGAGAGCCCAACCAAATGAACCTATAAATTGTAACCCCACTGACAACTACTTTGGCCCCCACGCATCCCATTGCAGTGCTGAAGGACTGCATTTCATTTTGGAAGATACTTTCAAGTGCTCATCTAATCTATTCTTTGGTTAGATTTGTCCCTGAAAAGTATTTCTTGCGGTTATCTAGAGCCTTAGGTAATGATTTTTAAGCAGGCCGCTCTCTTTTGCAGCTTTTGAGCTAACTTTCTCCAAAATCAAAAGCTCAACTCCATCAGAGCCCACAATCCATTGGCCCACTACTTTTTTTCCCACTCTTATCCTTCCTGTCCATGATCTTGGATCCCTCTTTACCCAATGGGAGTCCATGCAGTGTAGTCAGCCCTCTCCCTTCCCATACTTAGTTAACAGTTTCACAGCACTGGCAGAATACACATCTCTACCTACTTTGTGCCACCTTGTGCCTGTCACCTTGCCTGGAGAACAACACGCATCTTTCTGGTTTCACTTTTAAATCACAACCATGAACTTTCAGTGGGAACTTAATGTTACCCAACAGTCATGTTACGTTATTCATTCTCACCGGACTTTGGATAATCTCTTTCCTTAACCTTCCAACACTGTCTTTCTCAACTTGGGCTGGAAAAATTGAAGCAATAAGGAGCTTCCTCCAGCTCTCACTGCTGCCCTGTGGAGCTGGAGATGAACTGCCTGTGCGCCTGTCTGGAGGGAGCCCCTCCACCCCTGTGTCAGATGTGCCCTTCCCCACCTCCTCAGTGGTGGGCCTCCAGCAATTCCCACTGTTGTCTTGACCCTCTCTGTTGGTTATTCCCATCAACATGCTAGCCTGCTTTTACTTCTCCCATTATATTAAAGAAAACAAGCACTCCCAATTTCACATCCACTTCCTCTGTGTAGCCACCACTCCATGTCTCTCCCCTCTACAAAGTACTCCTCAGACATAATTCGGTATCCATTCTTGTCAAATCCAGTTTCTCCCTTCTGGGTCTCTCTTGAGTCCAGTTCAGGCAGATGTTTGACACAGCCATTCCACTACCCTTACCAAAGTCCCCAGTGAAATCCTACAGTGTGCAGTCCTCATCTCTGTCCCATCAGCAGCCTCCAGCATCACACTCATTCCTCGAAGCACTAGCATCACCTGTCTCCCAGGATGCACCTCCTTCCAGTTTGCCTCTCACTGCCCTGGCCAGTCCTCTCGGTGTCCTGGGATTCACACCTCAGACCTCTTCCCCATCTACACTCGAGACGACGTTCATCATCATTAAAGTGCCATAGTTAAATAGCACCTGTTCTCATGATGACTGCGTTTATTTTTTCCAGTGTCTCTCGTGACATCCACATTTGTAGGTCCAAATGAGAGCTTTCAGGACACCTCCATTGTATTATACGCCCAATAGTCTTCCAGGCTTAAGGTGGTAGGATTGACTCCTGGTCCTCCATCCACCCTCCAAGCCAGTGTCATCTCAGTTCGTGGTAGTTTATCCCTTCCGCTGCTTAGGCCAGACCTCACACTTTCTTACCATTGCCAGGCCCTGCCTATCTCATACCTGAATTATTCCAGGAGCCTCCTGACTGTTGTCTCTGCCTCTACAGCTTGAACTTTCACAGTCTCCATTGGAATGACTTCTCCTCCACGTTGACGTTCTTTCTCCTCTTTCTTACTTCTCATCCTCTCCAGCCACGCTGGCAGTCTGCCAGGCAGTGCTCACCGAGGATCTTTGCACAAACTGGTGTCTGTGCCTAGAATTGTAAGAACTCCACCCCAAGCTACCGAGCTTGACACTCCCTCACCTACATCCGAGCTCGCCTTCTCAGCAGCGCCTGCGCGGGTCTCCCTGCGTGCTCCATTCCCCTCACACTGCCCTGTGCTCGGTACCGCTTCTCTCCTGATGTGTGAGGCACTTCACCCGTTTATTATGTTTATTATCTATCTCCTGCTAGAACGTAACCTTCAGGAAGACAGAGTTTTGTTTTTTCTGTTTATTGTTGAATCTCCAGCATGTAGAAAAATGCTTCCACCTTGGAGATGGTATAAAAAAATGTGTCGAAAGTATAAAAGAATGTTTCTCTCTTTCTCCCTGGTCCCCCATAGACACATACAGAGAGCTCCGACTCGTGATAGCTTAAGTTTCTCTAGGCTTAAATCATAAACAGATCTCAGAGAAAAACTACTGAGACGCTGCGCCCTTGACTTGATCACAGAGAGTCTATTACTGTTAAACTGAAAACAACTCTAGATGTAGCAGCAGGATCATTGATACTGAAGTTGCACCACCCAACAGGTCCTTGATGTTCTTAGGAATACAGTCAGAGCTCTTCACAAACCCCCCAAATTGTGGCTATCACGATAAAAAGAAAAGAAGGAGCAAATGGAGTCGTAGCCACCGTACAGCCATCTGTGCTCAAGTCATGGAAGGAGGGTCACTCGACAGCCCCGCCCCTCCGCACCTGTGTGACACCTGCACCTCTGTAATTTACTGGTGCAGCTCATGAGCCCTCCACGTTTCCCGTGTTCCATTGAAACCAAGAATTTTAACCCTGTAAAAGCCAGCAACTCACTATATCATTTTATTTTATTCTATTTTATTGCAGTACTAGAGAGCAAACGCAGGGCCTCGTGCATACTAGGCAAATGCTCTACTGCAGAGCTGCATCTCCAGCCCTTATTTTATTCTATTTTAGATACTAACTTCGAAAAATTAGTTCTACCAGGCCACTGGGCCTTGGTTTTAGAATGTAATGCATGTGGGTGTTATTACAAATAAATGACAGGTAACACTGTTAAAAGCAAAATGAACGAACATAGTGAGTTTTTACTTTGAGATCTAATGACAAGTATCCATTCAGTGTGATTTTGGACCTGATGATTAAGTTCCAAGTGTAAACAAAAAAGGAGAAAAAACATCTTTGTTTTCATTTTTTAAACTGACTTTTTAGAACATATAATATATATAATTCTGTATATTATTGTGTGCATTTTATATGTATTCTTGTTTCATAAAGCCTTCTGCCAATAGTAATTTTTTTAAATGATGAACAGGAATCTTTGACAAAAGGGTTGGTGTAAAGAAGAAGAATGCTGTCGCCACGGTGACAGCTGTCCAGCGTTAACATCTCACATCTCTTCCATTCATTATGTGTTTTAGGGCAATTCAAGCTGCTGGAACAAGACCGAGATATAAAGGAGCCCGTGCAGTATTTCAGCAGTGTGGAGGAGGTGGCTAAGGCATTTCCTGAGCGTGTGTACGTCATGGAGGAAATAACATTCAACGTGAAGGTAGCTCTTGGAGAACCAAATATTTATCCTCACTAAAATAATTTGTCTGTGTGTCCACGGCGCACTCATCCCGGTGCCTCCCGGGAGACTGCCACCTTCCGGTGGGCTAAGGTCCCAGCTGAGACCATGTGTATTACAGAGCCGACCTAACTCCCGACAACACGCTATGTTCATCAGCATTATCTTCTGTTAGAATTTAAAACTGATGAGGTCAAAAATGAAGTTGCTAAGGCAGATACAAGACTTTTTTTTTTTTTTTAATTCAGACTTTAGTCCCTAACATATGTCAGTTCTTTGACCAAATGTGCAGAGGCCGAGTGCTGTACTCTTAGGAGCAGAAGACTGATGACGAAATGAATACCAAACCCTTAGTTTAGAAAGAACAGGCTTCTTGAACCTGCCTGAGATCAGCACATATTCATACCCATCCCGTTCCTGGATGCACAGGGGAAGTAATAGACTCTTGCCTGGAGAACAGTGAGATGGGGTCGGCTGTGCTTCATTTGCTTTTCATTCTTAAAGGGACAGTGCAGTCCCCTTCCACAAGTTGAGTGAGCTCTTTGACCAGACTTGCTGTTGCAGCGATGACACCAAGTAAGCTCACTCATTAGCACTCGCACCTCTGCTGTGTTTTCTTCAGCAGCATCCACAATTACACTGAGGCATCTCAGTAAGTGCTCATGTTGAAAAGATTCCCTGTTTAACCTCAGTTCCACAGAAGTCCAACTAATTCTTGTTCTTGGAACCTTTCAAGGTTTAGGGGGCAAGGTTCCTAATTCTTAGAAATCTACTGTATGTGAACAAGAGACCGCATGGTATCCTGACCCGAGAATGCATCAGTGTTGCTGTGGGTGAGTCACTCCGCCCACATCTCCAGGAAATGCGGGGATGCCCCCACAGCCTCCTTATTGGAGAAATGGTTCTGCCCGTTCTGTGCCTAAGCAAAGTCATTCTTTCCTCCAGTTTCCTACTATGGTCTGCTTTCTTTAGTTTTATGATGGGTGAGATTTTGTATTTTGTAAAATCTTTTACTAAGTAAATTTTACTTATATATAAAAATATTTATATAATTTTAACTCCTTCAGTGATCCAGTACAATAAACAGTCAAGACAAGTTGCATTCATTTACATTCATTGAAAGTTTGTAAGAACATGTTCTTCATGTTGAAATTACCAAGATCTGTTGATTCACAGGAAGATAAAAGCTCTTGTCTTGTATTGTCTTCTCTTTGTGGTTCTGGGGATCAAACCCAGGACCTCAAACATGCTAGACTTCCCAGCCCTGGAACATTAAATCTGATTCCATTAGTGTCTTAGTATAATTTAAATCTCTCCTTAAAACTTACAATCAGGGGGCCGGTGAGATAGCTCAGCGGCATAAGCGCCTGCCTGGCAAGCGCGAGGTCCTGAGTTTGACTCCCAGAACCCACATAAAGGAAAAAAAGGGCCAGTGATATCACTCAGCAGCGCAAGCGCTTGCTGGCAAGCACGAGGTCCTGAGGTCGACTTCCGGTACCCACATTAAAAAAAAAAAAAAAACTTACAGTCAGGACTGTGTCTTCGTTAACTTTTCTCGTTGCTGAGACAAAATACCTGACACCCAAAGTTAAGGGAGGAAGGGTTTATTTAACTCACAGTTAGTAGAGGTTTTAGCCCATAATTGGCTGGCTCCAAGGTAGGGTGGAACGTGGCAGAGGGACAACAGTTTATGGCAGAAGAAGACAGCAAAAACGAGAGAGAGAGCAAGACAAGCCTCTTTCTGTCCCTTATATTGTATCCAGTCTACCAGGATTAGGGCAGTGCCAATCCAGTCAGTGGACTGATCCAGCAGTCACCCACCCTTAATCTTAGCACCCTTAATCTCAGCATTGCACTTCAAATCAATCACACGCTCTAGATTCGGCCACGTCTGAAAAAACCCTACGACCACATGAGGCTTGGAGGGACGTCTAGCCACAAACCGTAACAAGCCAGGATATGGCTCAGTGGTAGAGTGCTTACCTAGCATGTGCAAGGCCCTGGCTTTGATGGTGGGAGGGGCTTTATATTAGTAATCTCAACTACTTTGAGAGGCTGAGGTGGGATGATGGAGTTTGAGACCAGCCTGGGCAACATAACAAGATCCCATCTCAAAAAAAAAAAAAAAAAAAAAAAATCACATTTAGAATTACCTAAGTGAAAAAAAATTGTCTAGATAGAAAAATTGATACTTTGGATGTTATTGTGAAAGGTATTGTTTCCCTAATTTCTCTTTCAGTAAGTTTGTTATTTGTGTACAGGAAGGCTATTGACTTTTGAGTATTGACTTTGTATCCAGCTACACTACTGAATTTGCTTATTAAATCTAGCAGTTTTTTAGTGGAGTTTTTGGGGTCTTCTGTGTAGAGTATCATGTCATCTGCAAATAATGATAATTTAACTTCTTCCTTTCCAATCATTATTCCTTTTATTCCTTTCTCTTGTCTAATTGCTTTGGCTAAAGTTTCCAGAACTATGTTGAATAAGAGTGGGGACAGTGGACATCCTTGTCTTGTTCCTGATTTTAGAGGGAAGGCTTTCAGATTTTGGCCATTTAGTATAATATTGGCTGTCGGTTTGTCATAGATAGCTTTTACCAGATTGAGATAAAGACCCTCTATTCCAATTTTCTGTAGGGTTTTTATCATGAAAAGGTGCTGGACTTTGTCAAAAGCTTTTTCTGCATCTATTGAGATGATCATGTGATTTTTGTCTTTGGTTCTGTTAATATGGTGTATTACATTTATTGATTTACGTATGTTGAACCATCCCTGCATCCTTGGGATGAATCCAACTTGGTCATGGTGTATAATCTTCTTGATGATTTGTTGGATTCTGTTTGCCAGTATCTTATTAAGGATTTTTGCATCTATGTTCATTAGGGAGATTGGCCTGTAGTTCTCTTTCTTAGTTGGGTCCTTCTCTGGTTTTGGTATCAGGGTAATGCTTGCTTCCAGGAATGAATTTGGGAGTATTGCTTCTCTTTCAATTTCATTGAACAGTTTGAGAAGTAGTGGCGTTAGGTCTTCTCTAAATTTCTTGTAGAATTCGGCAGTGAATCCATCAGGGCCTGGGCTTTTCTTTGTTGGGAGGTTTTTAATTACATCTTCAATTTCATTGGTTGATATTGGTTTATTTAGGATTTTTAAATCTTCTTGATTCAGCTTTGGTAATTCATACGAATCTAGGAATCTGTCCATTTCTTCTGCATTTTCCATCTTAGTAGAATATAAATTTTCAAAATAGGTATAGATGATCTTCTGGATTTCTGCAGGGTCCGTCGTGATATCACCCTTTTCATTTTCAAGTGCATGGATTTGAGTCTTTTCTTTTCTTTTTTTAATAAGGTTGGATAAGGGTTTGTCAATCTTATTTATTCTTTCAAAGAACCAACTTTTTGCTTCATTGATTCTTTGTATTGTTTTCTTAGTCTCCAATACGTTAATTTCTGCTCTGATCTTTATAATTTCCTCCCTTGTACGGGCTTTTGGCTTAACCTGCTCTTCTTTTTCTAGAAGCTCGAGGTTCACCCTTAAGTTGTTTATTTGCGCTTGCTCTATTTTCCTGATATAAGTATTTAATGCTATAAATTTCCCTCTTAGGACTGCTTTCATTGTATCCCATAAGTTCCGGTATGTTGTACTGTCATTATCATTCAGTTGTAGAAAGTGTCTAATTTCTTCTTTAATTTCATCTGTGACCCATTGGTTGTTCAGGAGGGTGCTGTTTAATTTCCATGTGTTTAGGGAGTTTTTGTGAGATTTTTTTCCATTGATTTCCAATTTCATTGCACTATGGTCTGATAATATGCATGGGATAATTTCAGTTCCTTTGCATTTACTTAAGCAGGTTTTATGAGCTAGTATGTGGTCTATTTTGGAGAACGTCCCGTGTGCAGCTGAGAAGAATGTGTATTCTGATGTTGTGGGTGGAACACTCTGTAGACATCTACTAAGTCCATTTGTTCAAAAAGTTTGGTTCAGTTCTACTATTTCATTATTGATTTTCTGTCTAGTTGATCTGTCTTTTTGTGACAGTGGAGTATTGAGATCTCCCAATATAATTGTATTAGTTCTTATTTGATTTTTCATGTCCTTTAGTACTTGTTTTATATAGCTGGGTGCACTGGTATTTGTTGCATATATATTTATGATCGTTATCTCTTCCTCTTGGATTGTTCCCTTTACAAGGATGTAATGACCGTCTTTATCTCTCTGCATCATTCTTGGCTTGAAGTTCACTTTGTCTGCAAAAAGAATAGCTACCCCTGCTTTTTACTGGGTTCCTGTGGCATGGAGTATTGTTTTCCATCCTTTGACTTTCAGTCTATGAATTTCTTTTTGAATTAAATGTGTTTCTTATATACAGCATATTGTTGGATCTTGCTTCTTGATCCATTTTGCCAGTCTGTGCCTTTTGATTGGTGAATTGAGACCGTTAACATTGATGGTTAAAACTGATAGGTATTGACTTATACTTGTCATGATATTTTCCTGTTGTTGGTTCCCGCTCTTTCTTTTTCCCCTTTCCTGCTATTTAATTATCTGCCCTGCCTGGTGGATTCCTTCTGTTGGGGTTCCTATCTCTTTCTAGAATGTCCTTCAGAACATTTTGGAGTGCTGGTTTGGTGGTCATAAATTTTCTCAGATGTTCTTTGTCATGAAAGTATTTTATTTCTCCATCAATTTTGAAAGATAGTTTTGCGGGGTACATCAATCTGGGTTGAAAATTATTTTCCTTTAGAGCTTGAAATATGTCATTCCAAGCTCTTCTTGAATTGAGGGTTTGTGCTGAAAAGTCAGCTGTGATTCTGATGGGTTTTCCTTTATAGGTAATTTGTCTCTTCTCCCTAACAGCTTTTAAGATTCTGCCCTTCTGTTGAATTTCTGGGATCTTGACTATAATATGTCTGGCTGAAGTTTTTTTTTGATCATGTCTAGTTGGTGTCCTAAAAGCTTCACTTATAGGGGGGTCAAATTCTTTTTCTCTTCCAAGAAAGTTCTCCCTGATTATGTCTTTGAATAAGGTTTTAATGTCATTGATGCTATCTCCTGCTTTTTCATTTATTCCAATTATTCTTAAGTTGTTTATCTTTGAGTCATCTAGCAGCTGCTGAATTGATTTTTCATGGTCCCTTGCTGTTTTTAAGAATTCTTCCTTTTCATGATCACTAATTGCAAGCCTTTCTTCTATATCTGAGATCCTGTCCTCGCATTGGCTTAATCTGCTACAAATACTTTCAATGGAATTTTTGTTCTCTTGGATATCTGCTTGAATCTGCCTTATGGATTCCATTTCTTTCCTATGCTGAGCATTCATGGTTTCTATAGTTTTCTTAAGCTCATCTATTTTTTTGTCTGTTATCAGCTATAGTGTCCTTAAGCATGGTCTTCATTGTGGACATTATCTCTGCAGTTATCTGTGAGATTATTTCTGTTTTAATTTTTTCCAGAGCCTCATTCAGTTGCTTTGTTGTTACCACTTCAGATAGGCCAGGTGGGTGGCTTTCGGATTGTCCCACCTCGTTGCCCCCTAGGTTTGCCTTTGGTGAATTGGATGTGTGGGGTTGCATCTTGTTTAAGTGTCATCTCATTTTTTCTTTCTTTAATTCCTGGGGTGATGTTTGCAAATTACCTATGGTAGGTTACTTTATTGCTAGTGTTTAAGATCTTTAGAAGATTACTACTTCTCTGCAGTATCTTCCAAGTGGAGCTTGCTTTTGGGTTTTGAGCTTTCTGCCAGATCCTACCTCTTCAATTCGTTGGATATGCGAAGTTGCTACCTGTTTGGCCCAGTCCTTGATTCTTTGGTACTGTGCCACTGTATTTTCTGTGTCCCTTAGTCAATCTCAATCACAAAATATCAGGGAAGAAAGATGTTTAGAACAATTATTTCACATTTGGCTATAATGGTAACTAAAGCATCAAAGACAGCCTAGAAAATGACAGACTGAGCTAACAAGTTATTTACCACTTTTAGCTGTATAGAGTTGCAGTTATATAACAAAATCTAAAACACACCAGAAAAATTATATGCAGTATACAAGTCCTATGTATGTCAATTTTTCCCTCAGGAGTTTAAATTTAAAATGAGTTAAGAAGGAAATAGAGTATTGGGAGAATAGGAAGGAATTAGATGTAAGGTTAGAGGACCAAGAGAGATCCCACTAACATTGGGACACTGGTGCAGAGGACTGGTGGGAAAAAGAGAAGGAAGGGATAAAAGGAAGAACAGATCGCAACCACAATCACAAAGAGGTTAAAGGCGCTGTTAACACTCATATAAAAAACCAGAGAGAATAATGAAGGAAAGAGCAAATACACATACAGAAACAAAAACGAAGACAAAAACAATAAAACAGACAAAACAAAAATAAAACCCCACCAAAAAAAAACAAAAAAAAACAAAAAACAAAAACAAATAAAAAAAAAACCCTTCGCCAGAACAAAAAACAAACGAGAGAGAGAAAAAATAAAAATTAAAATTAAAAAAAATAAAAAATAAATAAAAAGAATCAGTTCCAGGTGTTGACTCTGCTGTAGGCAGGCACCGTGTGGTGACAGAGTCCTGTTCCGTGCAGGTCGGTCCCAGTAAGCCAGGAGCGGCCCTCTGGCGGGCAGTGAGCAGAGGCCCGTACTTTCAGGCAGAGACCAGTCTAGCTCGCCTGCCGCCCTCAGCGCCCTTTCACTATCCCCGGGCCTGAGAGGCGCGGCGCGCTGTCCGGAGTGCGGGTTCCCTGCGCTGTTTTCCCGCCGCTCTGATTTTCGCCACGCCCCCCACAATGGCGCCCGGCCAGTCGCTCTCTGGCGCGGGACCGCTGTGGCTGAGAGACCAATCTCGTTGGCCTGCTGACCTCAGCACACTTTCGTGGGCCTGAGAGGCGCCTCGCTGCCCTGTCCGGAGCGCGAGTGTGCAGCGCTGTTTTTCTTTCCCGCCGCTCTGAGTTACCCGCACTCCCCACAATGGCGCCCGGCCCTCGCTCTCTGGCGCGGGACCGCTGTGGCTGAGAGACACTCACCGCGGGCCAGCACCGTTCTCCGCCGCTCCCCCGCCCCGCCGCTGTCTCGGGATCCTCCGTGGGGGCTCCCTGGGCGCCAGCTGTCACCTTGTGTCCGCAGAATTGAGCTTCTGTTGCACCGTGATTCCTGGGATGGTAGAAGGTGCGCGCGCGGGGTCTGCTCCTTCTTTGTTGGAAATCACCCTTCACTGGTGCCGGGGGTCCCAAATTGTGCTTCAGAACTTTTCTGGGTCCCGGGGAGGCATCTCCCCTCCTCCTGCGCTTTCCCGGTCACTATATTCCCATGTTCCAACGGCCTGCTTCTTACTCATCCGCCATCTTTTTCCTCCTCTGAAAAATTGATACTTTAAAACTCTTTTCTAAAACTATTTCAGGCCGGTGAGATAGCTCAGCAGCATAAGCGCCTGCCTGGCAAGCGTGAGATCCTGAGTTCGACCCCCAGTATGCACAAAAAAAAAAAAAAAAAACTATTTCATCTGCTAATAAATGATAAAAAATCGAGCATAACATTTTTATGATTTTAAAGATTTCCTGTAGTATTAAAATTTAACATTCTATTTTTATCACATATTGTTTATTCACAGACAATATTTTTTAAAAATGCTTCTAGCAGCTTTCTGTGGAAATTTTGTATTAAATCGATAATGATTAGAAAAAAATACGGAAATTCGTACTTTTTAATGGTTTTTTTGTATACAGAATACCATATTTGAATGAATTCATTAAAATGTTTATTATAGAGATGTCACTTAAGACTTAAAATGCATAGAAAAGTGTATCAAATGTGAGCTTATAGCATCCACGGAGCTAATTAGATTGCGGTTGAGTTCCATACTATGCAACCATAAAATTTTAATATCTCTAGTCTATTACTTACAAAGTTTTAAAAGCCATCACATCTAGCTTGCATAAATCATTAAGACATATTCAATTCTATTCAAAGAATGATTGTTATAAGAACCTCAGGAAATGCATATAAAGAAGTGTGCAAAAGTTTATAGATACCTAAGTGAATAAATGAACTGAGATGAGCTACAGGAAAGTTGTCCGTATACTACTTGGGCCAAAAGTAAATGTTGGAAGTCACAGTATTCTTTACTTAAAAATACACTTGATTACGGTGTGTCTGAGAACTAAGGTGTGGTGGGGAAGGAGTAAAGAAATGGTATGTTTGGTTATTACTTCCCCTGGAGGAGAGTAAAAAGGACGCAGTGCTATCTATTCACAGATGAAGCTGTTAAACAGGAAGCAGCTTTTCCTATTTCAAACCTCTTCAAAAACTTTTTCCCTCTCCCCTCTACTTCAGAAACAGCATAAATTAGATCAGTAGAATATCCCATTGAAGAAGCTGCTGTCAGTTAAGAATTGATAGCCAACTGGCCTCATAATAGTCAAAAGATTTATTTCAAAAGATTTGAAATAAATAAATAAATATATATATATATATATGTGTGTGTGTGTGTGTGTGTGTGTGTGTGTGTGTGTGTGTGTGTGTGTGTATATCTCCAAACTGAAATGAATGCAAAAAGAATTTGAAGTAGAGCCAAGTGTATGGAAAGAATGGGAAGTTTAGTTGTGTGTTTTGTCCAAGATTACAGCAAAATTTTAAATGGAATGGGTAATATTAGTGTTCTTTACACATTTATTTTTAAATGAAGCATTAGTTTTCACTTAAATATAGAAAATTTGTCTTTTAAAAGTGCCTTGATATGTTTAAAATCATCTGCCTGATTGCCCCATCCGATAATCCGTATGCCATGAGTTCCTGTGCATTCAGTGTTTCATTCCTTAGTGAGCCAGTACATTTTGAGCTTCTGCTCTCTGCCCAGCACTGTTTTAGATCATGGGAGTCCACAGTAAGCAGCAAATCCCTGCCTGTATGCAAACTAAAAACTAGTAGGGAGGCAGACAGTAGGTAAATAAACAAGTGTTAATACCACCTCAAAGCACAGATATCAAGAAGATAGTTAAACAGACAGATCTGGTGCTTGGAGAAAGGTTTCGGCTTGATGTATACATCTGGAGGTCATCATCTTTGGGAAGACGTGGGTGGAGCCATGGGTCCAACAAAATCAACCAAGGGCTGCATTTGGCCATCTCTGTCACAGTTTTGATTGTTGTGATTATGAAGTGAAGGATGTTCCTGGCATCTAGAGGCTGGGGATGCTCCTAAGCTTTCCATAATACACAGGAAAGGCCCTTACAATGAAGAATTGTCCACCCCAAAATGTCAGTAGTGCCAAGGGTGAAAAACCCTGACATAAACAGGTAAGAGAGAGGAGGTCTGAGAACAGAACCCTGGGATGTCCCAAAACTTAAAAAGTCTAGAAAAGGAGATAGAAAGAGGTCACAGTGAAGTAGGACAGCCAAGCAGAGCATGTGGTGGCCCAGGAGCCAAGTTTCAAGGAGGAATAAGCAACTGTGTCGAACGCTACTTAGAAATTGATAAAATGAGAACTCAGCACTATCATTACATTTAGCAAAATAGAAGCCATTGGTAGCCATCACAGGAAGCCTAAAAATTAGTTCTGAAACCTAAAAATTAAGTTAACAAGGGCAGTGTAGTAGTATGGTCAACCTAGAGCTCTGTCGGAATAAAATTCAAGTGAGATTTTTCAGTACCAACTTGTGTTTCTTCCATCTATCTGTAGCTGCCCAGACACAGGTTACAGAGGAGACAGAGAGAGCTTGGGTTAATCAGATTTGAGGTTCTCCCAGGTGACTGTAACCCAGATGAGCCAAGGTGTTAATGAAGTGTGCTCTGTAGTAACTGGGCAGTGCTGAGCCATAGAGCCCTCAATGAGTGAGGAGGTGGGAATGCAAGATGTGTAGCCTCAAACAGGAATTGCAAATGGGAGGTGAGATGGTCAAGAAAATGAAGGCTGTGTGGGCAGGTAAGCTCTTGCAGATAATTTCTGTGCATTTCCTTCCATCTCTGCAAAGCTGAAGGGTCCCATGTCCAGCAGTCACCTGCTGTCTTAGTTACTTTTCTCATTGCTGAAACAAAATACTCGACACCCGAAGTTAAAAGGGAATAGGTTTATTTGGCTCACAGTCTGTAGAGGTTTTAGTCCATAATTGGCTGGCTCCAAGGCAGGGTGGCATGGCAGACAGGTGTGGCAGGGGACATGGTGGCCAGAAGGTAACAAAGCAAAAGGGAGAAAGGGTGAAGATGAGCCTCTTTCTGTCCCTTATGTTGTATCCAGGCTACCGGGATTAGGGCGGTGCCAAACCAATCCATGGACTGATGTGGTAATCACCCACCCTTAATCCAAGCATTGTCCCATGAATCAGTCACACACTCTAGAGTCAGTCACCTCTGAAAAAGCCCCACCTATGACTACATGAGGCTTTCGGGGGGCATCTAGACACCAGCCATAGCACCTGCCTCTGTCTCCCCCATTCTTTTTTTCTTTATTCATCTGGGTTTGGTTTCCATGGCTGTAATGGGCATTATTTTGTCTTATCTCTTTTTTTTTTCTTTTTTTTTTTGAGACAGGGTCTCACTATGTAGTTCAGGCTGGCCTTGGACTCACTGTGTAGCCCAGGCTGGCCTTAAACTCACAGTGATCCTCCTGCCTCAGCCTCTCAAGTGCTGGGATTACAGCTGTGCACCACCACACCCAACCTTCTCTCTTATCTCTTACTTTGTTCATCAGCCATCTCTAGTCTCATGCTCACTTCCAGAGTCAGAAGATGCCCTATTTCTGAGTTGGCCATCCCAGGAGAAGGCGTATTCCCCTGCCTTTTAATAATGGGAAACAGGCACACCTGCTGGTTCAGGACATGTACCCTTCTTTAAGCAAGACCCAAGGACCAATTGGATTGTGCATTGGCTCAGGCTCTGGATTTGGCATTGAGTTCAGTGCCCAGCTCCAGGTGTTGACTGTGACCGTGGGCAAATCACATGACCGTCTGAACCCATGGGGTGTCCACCCGCAAAGTGCAGGTGACACGACTCATGGATTTGTTGTGAGAATTAAGTGAAGTAATCTACTCAAGTCCTTTCCAAGTATCTAGTGTGGAAGTTGGCAAACTGGCCTGTGGACTGGCCACCTTTTTTGTAAATAAAGTTGTATTGGAACCCAGCCACATGCATTTGTTTATATATTGTCTGTGGCTGTTTTCACACCAACAAAGTGGCTGCGTTGTAGCAGACACCATATGGGCCCACAGAGCCTCAAATTATTACTGTCTGGCCCTATAAGAAAAAGTTTGCCAGTACCTGATTCAGAACATAAAATCATACTAAAGTGTTCCATGTTTTTAAAAAATTCCTACCACAGATTATTTCACTTACCCTTTGTTTAATACTTTACACCCAATATGTTAATATTAAGAACTCATTACATAGAAGCTGCCTTTAATTGTTATTTCAGAATATCCCTTCACTTCATATGCTTTTTGGAGATGTGATACTAGCAACTAGTAAATTATTTTAAATGTCTCCAGCCTTTCTAGCTCAGCCCAGTAAGGAGAAATTTGACCACACATGCATTTTCTGTTATCAGAATAATAACTAGCCAATTACTTTTTAATGTTAGTTCAGCCTTACTACAAAAGTGGTAGAGAATGGGGAAGGAAAGGGCCGCTTTGGCTTGGCACCCTGTCTTCCCTGCTGTAGCCCCAAAGCTTCCTACGTTACGATTACTGCCCTCGATTCCCTAACATGGACACTATAATGCTGCTATTTCAGTTTCAGCCAGCGAGCGCCACACTGTCAGCTGTTCCAGCACAGATTCCCCCAGAGGTAAAATAACAGGTTTGCATTGTCTCAGCCACGGAAAATGACCCACTCAGGAGTGTGAGGTTTCAGTCTGACGTGGAGGAGACTGCTCACTGCCTCTGCCCATCCCGACCTCTTCAGAACCATTTGCGTGCCGAGCTGCGCTGACAGCCCTGTCATTGCGCATCAGCTCCTCATTACTGCCTCTGGCACCTGCTAGGCAGGGGCGTCATTGCCTAGCAACAGAGCTGCTGTAGTGTAGGGAGGAGGGCTTCAGGAGTGCCCTTTCCTGTATATTGTACATATTTATGGAGTATAAAGTGATGCTGTGATACATGTGTATAATGCGGAATGATTGAATCAAACTAATTAACACATCTACCATCTCAAATACTTATTTGTTCCCCCTAACTGAAACATTGCACCCTTTGACCAACATACCCCTCCCCCATCCTCGGCAACCCCACCCTCTCTGCTAACCATCCGTTCTGGTCTCTGCTTCTATATGTTCCGTTTTTCTTAATCTTCCACATTAAGTGAGAACATGGAGTATTTGTCTTTCTGAGCCTGACTTCCTTCACTTAGCATAGAGTCTTCTGGTTTTATCCATATTGTCACAAGTAATATTTTAAAGCTTTTTTAAAAAGCTGAGTAGTATTCCATTGTGTGTATTTACCAGGGCAGATTTTTTTTTAAAATAGAAAAAAAATCATAAGGTTCAGAGGACTTAGGTGGTAGCTTTTTTATACTGAGAAATGTGACCAAGAATAAAATGATAAAATACTACAAATAATTCAACAGGACTAGGAAGTTTACAGACTTCAAGTTTTTAATCAAGTTTTGGATCTGTAAAGGCCTTTAGACATCATATACTTCTATTCTTTTGAACAAATGAAAACTAAAAAACTGGTAAGTGAGCCAACTTCACTGAGTCTCACGTAGCTGCGTGAAAGCCAGGTCTCATAACTCAACCCAATCACTTCTCTCATCCTTTACCTTCTATTTAGGAAGTTGGGGTAAAACTCAAGATTGTGATCAGAATATACTTTCACACTGACACAATAACTTGTGCACTAAATTCAGTTTTTAAAAAAAATCCAAATGAACATGTTCAGTAATTACTGTATATTGTACAATATATAGCCAAATATCCTTCAGCCTTTGATGTCCCTAAAACACATATGGTCTGACACAAAGGATTAGGCAGCTTTTATGGATGTTACACATGCAGCTTGTTATATTTTATGCATGCCAGAGTATAATGCAAGGAGTTAATTATCCTACAAGTTACCTTGATATTTTCTATCAACACCAGCGTAGTTTCTAACTATTTAGATATCATGAGTCGAAATGAACTCCTTCAAAATTATCACTGTAAGGTATTAACCCAGGATTTTTAAGGTACATATAAGCCAGTATTAATAGAGAAGTTAGACTACAGTTATTGCTTGAAGCTGTGTTAAAGATATACTGAAAGGGCTATAATGCATCCCTGAATAAATAAAGTTCTAAAGTTTAATTTAATTAGTACAACTTGATACTGAACTTTGAATTTCTTCCAGGGGTTCCAAGTTAATGAAAATCAGCCAGTTTTTGCACAAGTGGTAGATTTGAGGCCATCTGTGCCTTTTATCTTAACATAATAGTTACCCTTTTTAAAGTCTGAAAAAGTGCTTTCAGACTTTAAAAAGTGCTGAAAAAGAGGAAATAAAGACCTTTCCCTCTTCCAACCAGTTACACTGTATCTTATTTCCATAGATAAAATAGTTAAATTAAACATATGTCATCTTGCTTTCTTTATTCATTTTAACAGAACCACAGACAGAACCTTGAAAATACATTAACGGGGGGACCTGGGGCTGCTTGTGATTCTACTTTTGTAATTAGGCCCTACCATCTTTCTGGTCATGTTTGTCTCTTAAAATGTAAAAATAGCTTATTAGTAGACACTGTTCTGCATATATTTCATCCTGTGGTTGTCCTGTAAAGTAATATGCAATAGTAGTATAGAAACCACATTTTTTAGGGTTTTTTGTTATATTTTTGTTTCGTTTTCAGAATGTAATTCAGTCGTAGCCACCATTCCTAGCTAAAAATACCACTCCTAGCTTCAGACTTGATAATTCAGAAAAAAGTCTCCTCCTTGTGTTTTAACTTTATAATAATGTCATGGAGACAACTTGTCCTGTGATCTTTCAAAGCGGACATGGAGTGATTTGCTCCAGCATTTTCTTTAGAATTTTGGAGCACGAATAATTCTAGACAGCCATCATTTGAGATTAGCTGTGAATTTTAACAAAATTCTTTCCAAAATAACTATAATTTAACTTTTACTTCCCTATTACACATTGTACTTTTCTGCCATTTAAAGAGGGTCTTGAACAGAGTTTAAACTTACCTTTATGTCCTGTTCTATAATTGATTGACTTTTCAGCGACTCTTAAAATATGTATTCCTTTTGTCTGTGTATGAGGAAATCTATCCCCAGATAATTTGGTATCTTATGGTCTTATTTAAATTTTTGTTTTTGTTTGTTGCCTCTTGTGTCTGTTAGAATACCTGCTTTAGCAGTCCCTCTTCCTAGTTTTAGTTTCTACTTCTAGCAATCACATCTGATAGACTTTTGCTTAGACAGGAGCAAGTTAAGGACCACTCCACCCTTCCACCAGCAGCTTCCCTTCCTTGAGGCTGCTCAGAGCCCTTAGTTCACTTCCTTGTTCTTGGCTATGTTCCGCAGAAGTCAGAAATTATAGATGCCATTGCAACCTGAATTTTTGTCACATCTACAAAGGAATTTTTAAGATGAAGATTAAATGAATTTTAGATGTAGCCAATTTTTATTCTTTTAAAAGTTATGTGTTTTCCTTAGGATGAATCAGATGTCATTTATTTTCAAGAATCCCTCAGGATGATAAGTTGAATACAATTATGTGGTTAATTATTTTAGTGATTGGAGACAACTCAGTGCTTTTTTTTGTCACCTAGGTTTTACCTCCTCTGAAAAACTACCAGTTGGCAAGCTGCCCGCTGTGCTGTCACAAATGAAATTGCTGCCATTGTGTTTGTCGTCTTTCCCCCGTTTCCTGTTATAAACTAATCTTATCTTTCCCCCCACCATTGACATTTATCTTTCTTCTTAAAGTACTTTATTTTCTGCCATTTTCCCAATGGGAATAGTTATAAAAATTGAATTTGGTAGGACATGCTATAATATTAATCAAATATGTCTATTTGATCTATGTATCAATTAGATCAATTCTGATTGTTACTTAAAAGTTGGAATTTTAGGGCTGGTGAGATGGCTCAGCGGCATAAGCGCCTGGCTGGCAAGCGCGAGGGCCTGAGTTCGACTCCTGGTACCCACATACGAAAAAAGGGCCGGTGATATCGCTCAGTGGCACGGGTGCCTGCTGGCACGCAAAGTCCTGAGTTCGACCCCTGGTACCCACAAAAAAAAAAAAAAAAAAGTTGGAATTTTAGTCTCTGTTGCATTGTTTGGTCATTGGAGAACAGATTGCCTATTGCCAGTACCATCAGCGTGTGCATGTGTGTGTGTGTGTGCACACGTGTGTGCATGTATATGCATGTAAAATTCTACCTCAGTATTTTAAAATATTTTTGACCATGAGATAGTAATTCTGAGGGGAATTATGAACAGTAAAACCCTGATCATTTCCTGGATTAGACCTATTAGAGTTGTTTAGATAACACACTTTGAATTACTTCCTCTCAGGAAACATTGAAACTGGAAATGTTAACCAGGCACACATACCAAAGCACTTAGACAGAACACATTGTTTCCTTTGCTATTAAAAAAAAATAATAAAAAAGGAAAGAAATTATGCAAATAAATCACATCTGTAGAAACCTAAGGAGACTGGCTCAAATGCCAAAGGAAGAGCATTTATTTATGAGATTCTTCATCTGTCACTGTCAGTAACCACAAAGTTATTCTGTATGTTAGTCTCATCATTTACGCAGGGCTAATTGCTAGCATTAATGATGACATCAGAGTTGGAAGCATAGAATTACAGATTGTACTCACATATGTGATGCATTTTTATATATGAGAGTAGGAGAAATTACTAAGTACACACAGACACAAAAATGTAGGCAAAACTGTTGAATGTGCCCAGATAGTGACATTAGGAAGGATAACTTTGATCTGTTTAATCTGTGCGCGTACTGTCTGCTTCATGTCTCAAAAGCTGGCTGACATTCTCTTTCGGTTCATTTGGTGTGCAGTACTTCACCAGGCCTATTATTTCTTCATTCTACATAGTGTATATTCATAAAGGTAAATTAGGAGAAGATACAGTATTAATTATGAGATAGAGATGCTGTGTTTTTTCTTCATATTTTGGAAGCACTGTTGGGTCCCTGTATCCTGACTAGAAATAATTTGCTGTGTGTATGTGTGTGTGTGTGTGTGTGTGTGTGTGTGTGTTTCTCAAATCTCACGAGCATCACTTTCTCTCAACAGCCCTGTCTCAATATGTATGCAAATGGATGAATGGTCAAGGTTTTCACAAAGTTTTAATAAAAAGGAAACAGCAATACAGCTGAGAGTTTTGCAGAATAGTCTATTCTAAACTGATATATTTTGAATCATTTCCATATGCTCACTTCTTCTAGGATGTATCTGTAATGACATTTCAGGCTCTATTCAGATAATGACTTTTATTCTGGGATAACATAATCAATAAAAACTTGAGCTGGTCTTTAGTACAGAGAGAAGAATGGTGCTTAGAAATAGCATTGTGGACTTGAAAACATCAGTGGACAAAAACTTAGAAAGGAGCATGAAAGTACAGGGAGGTGAAAGGCAATGTAAAACAAATATAAGAAGTAAAATTTTTATAGTTAATAAAAATAGCAATTATGGCTTGCATTTATTGAGCATCTTTCTTATGTCATGTACTATGGGCCAGAAGTTGCATGGTGCCAGATCCAGTGAATAATGTGGATAAGGACACACTGTAATGTTTTGTTTTGTTTTGTTTTGTTTTGACAGAAATAGCCATAAACATTTGACCAGTGAGGGGTGATCAGAAGATTCCATGAATGTTTAAATTATAAAGTTGTGTTATAGTAAAAGACATATTGTCATTAGTCCCCACCAGAATACTCCCCCTCACTCTGAACACACATATCCCATCATTGGCAGTGTGTCTTTTACTATTTTTTTTTTTTAATTTAAACATTCACCATGGTCTTCACCCACCCCTTGTATACCTAAGATTGGCGAATGTTCTCTGGTAAAGGACAGAAACTAAATATTTTAGAGTTTGCAGGCAAAACAGTCACGGTTGCAACTAACTACTCAATGCTGCCGTTGTCAGGAGAAATCAGTCATAGACTGTTCATGTGTGGCAGTGTCCTGATGAAACCTTATTTATAAAATCAGGTGTCAGACTGGATTTGAACTCTGGGCAGTAATTTGATGCCCTCTGATCTACGTGTATGACTGTTAAGTTTACCTAGTTGCTAGCTGAAAGTAAAATCCTTAGGGATACACTAAAAGTTAAATTGAATAGCAGTTGGTTCCTGGGGACCAACATTATGAAAATAAAGTAACTGAAGCTTTGAAGCTACACAGCCTGTAAGAAAGTCAGCCCTCACCTGAGCCAAGTGCTGTTTTTAAATTTATTCATTACTGGTTTTTAAAAAGCCCTAAGCTGCATTCTTCAGAAGTGGCACAGTCATGAAAAACAAAACCAGAAAGCTCACAGATCAGAGGACAAGTTGCAGTGTCATATTCCTGGTCTACGCCTGGAAGCGAAAAAGGATATTAGTTGGAAAAACTGGTGAAATCCAAAAGTCTACTTAATAGTACTGTACCAATGTGACAGAGGTGCCATGGTCATGTAAGGTGGTGAAGGGAATACAGGAACTCTCTTTGCAGCTTTTTGGACATTCTGAAATCTGTTCAAGTAAAAAGTTGAAATTTGTTGATATACTTATTTATCTACCTAGATTTCAATGTAGACGCATAGCATCCATGTTAGGGCCAGGTGAATACTGAGTCTGAGAATTAACAATTAAATTGACGTCTTATTAAAAAAGAGTAACTGTTGCGCGCCCTTGCCAGCAAGGAACACACGAAAGTGGAACTTGTTATTAACAATTTATTAACGCTGTACAGGGACCGAAGTCGCACCCAAGCCGGTTCTCAAGCTAAGCTAGCTTCTTCCAGCTTCTTCTTCTCTTTCTTTCCCCCGGGCACTCTCCTATATAGGAATCCATCTCCAATCACCCTCTGCCACGAATAGCACACCCATTGGGCGCCGCCGCAGGGATCCGCCCGCTGCCCAAAACCTTCCCTAATAAGGGAACATAGAAATGCGGAACATAGGCTAATCAGCTGATAGGAAGCAGGCTATCTGCGCCATGTTGGTGGCGCAGTAAGAAAAAGGCTCCCAACATCTCCCCCTAATTAATTAATTTTAAATGGCACAACAGCAGGAGAATGTAGAGGCCTGTACCCTGTTGTGCAAACGCCAAGCGGATTAACATAGCATGAGATGGCCAGGCTCATACTACTTCATCCCTATTGGCAATGCTCCCTTTTCACAGGGGTGGGGCTTTGGAGCAGACCCACATGCATACGAGCGAGCGTGCATTCCAGCAGTCCCCTCAACCCCGAGGGCAACTGCTGTGCAGTGTGGCTAGCCTTACATCCTGCATAGGCTACGAATGAACGGCAGCCAGCCATACTTGGGGAGATGTACCAGCATCCACAGCTGTAATGGCCTGAGCGAGCATGGCGACATCCCTACGGCGGCGTCACCGCAGGCGGCACAAACACCAGAGGCAGAAGGCGGCACTCAAAGCCACGATTCCCAGGAGAGACATAGAGCCCGCCCATCGTTGTACCCATCCAGACCATCTTGTTATAGCAGTCCATAAACTTTGCGCGGTAACAGGTGTGACTCTGGTAGCATTGATCTGTGCGATCTGAAGCGCCAGTTGCCGAGTATAGTTGACAAAGGTAGCATTCCAGGGACCGGCCAAGTATAGAGGCCCAGAGCCCACAACAATGTCTCATGCAAGGATATTTCACGGATCTGCACCGGGAAGGCCCAAAGGTCAGTGGTGCAAGACGTTCGGGAACCCACACCGGCTCTGCATTTTGTTCCTGTGGAAAAACACAGACCGAACCTCGTGCCCATACCAGCACGGGATCGGGGCCACGCCATTGCCCCGTTAATACATCTTTCCACCGGACCAATCCTTTGGAGGCCATCGGAGCGCCTACATGTCGATCGGCGGCAGAGGCCCCCTGAGCGTCCAAGGTCAAAAAATTGAGGGTAAAGAGAGCCATGGATAAACGCTCCTTAGGGGTGGTTAAGATTCCCCCTTTTTGTTTTTGTAAATAGTCCTTGAGCGTGCGATGAGCACGCTCGATGATGC
The DNA here is from genome assembly GCA_028451465.1 of Erethizon dorsatum. Taxonomy (NCBI): domain Eukaryota; kingdom Metazoa; phylum Chordata; class Mammalia; order Rodentia; family Erethizontidae; genus Erethizon; species Erethizon dorsatum. The sequence continues at coordinate 15,007,641 of CM051838.1, forward strand.
CCTGGCCTTGTGGATTGTATGGCAAGCCATGAGAAAAGTGTACCTGCATGCGTGCACAAAACTGACGAGGCAGCACCCATTACAGAGCTTAGGCAGATATACTTCCTCAAACTTGGCCGGCGCTTAAGTTGCGCCGAGCTAGTAAAAACGAAACCTGCGTCGAGCGCAGTATCTTCACAGCAATTCCCCGCACACCCGCGGCCCCTCTCTTACCGGAGGTTTAGTGGATCCACTCCCGCTCTATCGGCGGCCTCCCTCACTGGGGAGAATCCCGCTCTATCAGCGGCCTCCCTCACTGGGGAGAATCGGCTCAGAGTAAAAACGAAACCTACCTTGGTGCTGATAACGCCAAGGTCGCGAGTTCGTTCCCCGTACGGGCCACCACTTGTTGCGCGCCCTTGCCAGCAAGGAACACACGAAAGTGGAACTTGTTATTAACAATTTATTAACGCTGTACAGGGACCGAAGTCGCACCCAAGCCGGTTCTCAAGCTAAGCTAGCTTCTTCCAGCTTCTTCTTCTCTTTCTTTCCCCCGGGCACTCTCCTATATAGGAATCCATCTCCAATCACCCTCTGCCACGAATAGCACACCCATTGGGCGCCGCCGCAGGGATCCGCCCGCTGCCCAAAACCTTCCCTAATAAGGGAACATAGAAATGCGGAACATAGGCTGATCAGCTGATAGGAAGCAGGCTATCCGCACCATGTTGGTGGCGCAGTAAGAAAAAGGCTCCCAACAAGTAACGCTTTTTCTGAGTTACCTAAGATGGACTTTAAACCTTAGCAGCTATTGCCATTGAAACAAGACTGTGCTGCCATTTCTGTACTTACAGTAACTCCTACAGAGACAGTCACGTCACCATGGAAACAACAAAGCTGTTTGTTTTTTATAGTACTAATGTTGACAAATTGCTTGTTCCAGAGATTAAAGTTAGACACAAATGACCTAGAATAGTTGGTAAAAAATATTTACAAAGATTGTTCTACCTAGTTTTCCAAACACATAACTGGTATGAACATCATCAGTCACTTTACCCAGACACTTTTTATTAACGTAAAAGAAAAAGTTCAGTCTCGTGTTCAACAAAAGCCTGATACCCATACCTGCTAAAAATAGCACAATAAAACTGTAGACCAGTATATGGGAATCTGCTATTAAAATATAAAAACAGCACATCAAAATTAAAAATACTGAAACATTTCATTAAATATTTTAATACTTCTTTTTCTACTTAAAAATTTTTAGAAAACTAGAATTGGAAGACACATTATTGATAATGATTAAGAATCTCTCAAACCAATATGTTTCTCACAGTTTTATATTAAAATGTTGGGCTGGTGAGATGGCTCAGCGGCGTAAGCGCCTGCCTGGCAAGCGCGAGGGCCCGAGTTCGACTCCCGGAACCTACATACAGAAAAAGGGCCGGTGATATCGCTCAGCAACATGGGCGCCTGCTGGCGCGCGAGGTCCTGAGGTCGATCCCCCGGTACCCACAAAAAAAAAAAAAAAAAAATGCTGATTATATTCACCTTAAAATTTGAAACATAATACTTTGGCCACCACCACCATTCTGTTGTGGTAGAGAAGGGATGAAAATTGGAAAGCTGAGCATAAATTATTCATCATTCATGTAAGATACAATCTCCTAGGAATACCAAGAGAATGCACCGGGCAAAACCTATTACAGTAAGGTACTGGACTTATAAAATAACAACAAAACATAATTCAATAGTTATGAATGAATAGTAATATTGAGGGATTGTTAGCATGTACTAATAATGAGAATTGTCTGTGGCTACTTGAAGGTATTATAATAATGATGACACTTCCTGCCAAAACATCATATACATTTAATTTACTTCAAAGAAAATTTTCAGTGCAAACCACAGGCAAAAATTATTCTAAAGTTAATCTCGAAAACTAACCAGGCAAAACAGCTAAAACTTTTAGTATCTTCTTTTGGTTTTTATTTTTACCTGATTTTAGTCTTGAAGGATTACTGCAAGAATAATATGTAAATGCTCTAAACTAGCCAGATTCACCAACTTTTACCATTGGGCCATATTTGTTTTCTCATCTTCCACCTGCACACACATATGTGTATACATATGTATAATGTAATTTATCTTTTTCTGAATCACTTGAGAGTGAATTGCATACATTATGCCCTTTATCCCTTAATGCATCAGTGTATTTTACATAAGAATATTTTCTTAGGTAAACACAATATATTCAGGAAAGTTAACAGTGGAGGCAACTTGTATTTACAGTCTTTGTTTCTGATTTTCCAGTTGTCCCAAAAGGATTTTGCATTTACTTTCATTTCTCTTTACTTCACTTTAATCTGAAACAGTACTTCAGCCTTTCCTTCTGTTTCATGGCAGGGACATTTTTATGAAGAATACACATTAGCCAAGCACATGCCTGTAATCCCAGCACTCTGGGAGGCTGAGGCAGGAGGATTGGAAGTTTCAGTCCAGCCTGAACAACTTAGTGACAACCTGTCTCAAGAAAATTTTTTTAATGTTAAATGACTGGAGATGTAGTTCAGTGCAAAGACCCTGAATTCTATTCCCAATACTGCCAGAGAGAAAAATAAATAAATATATAACAGATGTTTATTAGAATGTTTCTGAGCTTGGGTTTGTCTGATGTCTTCTCATTATTCCATTCTGGAAATCCAGTTTAGCCTGCAATGGAATGGAATGGAGTGGAATGGAATGGGGTCCTGGGATCTAGGTACATGGTGTTGACATATGTACCTCTCTTTGATGGTATTGAATGTGGTCACCTAGTTAAGGTGCTGCCTACTTCCTTTAGTATATAGTTTACTTTTTCCTCCTGGCAATTAGTAAGCATTCTGGAAGAAGATCATGTACATAACTTGCTTCTTAATGAACCTTCTGTAAATTTAGCATCCATTCATGATTTTTATGTAAATCAGTCCTTACTAAGATAGTTGCAAATTTTTATTGTCTAATCCCACCACTCCCTATATTTGTCGGCTTGTCCCCATTCACTTTTTTCGTTTATTTGTCTTTTTTGCTATCAGATGTAGATGTTCCTATTTCATCTAGTAGATTATAATTCACTGTGGTGTATTTATTGTGATGTTCACATTTCCCCAGATTTTGCCTGTAGGAGCCAGTTCAGGCTGGCTCCTGTGTTCTTTTTCTACATCTCATCATTTCACAAGCACTTCACTTTCTGGCACAACAAAATGTTCCAAGTTCCTCTAGTACCTCTCCTGCCTTACCACTGGAATCACTCATTTCTTCAAGATGCCTTGGTTTCTTTCAGCAAGGAATGGTTTGGGTGCTGGAATGGTTTGGGACAATAGGAGTGTTAGCTTCTAGTTGTGTCAAAAGAAAAAAGCTAAGATATGTGTGTGTTGATTGCGCATGTGTGTGTAGTTTCTGAGAACTGCAAGTTAATGCCGATAGTCCAGCTCCAAACCAGCCCCCAAGGGGTTCTTTCCTGCCTTTCCTATTCCGTATTTGTCTCTCCTTCCACAGTGAAGTGTGTAACTTTCAAAACGTCAACACATTTACTCATTCAGTCCTGTACTGTGCATAAAGGTGACTCACAATCACTCTACCCATATCCCTAAAACACAAATTTACTAAAAGGAGCACAATGTTTATTGGCCTTTTCGTCCCCTTGCCAGCATTCTATAGTCAAAGGCAGTCTTTAGATTGGCAGCACAGAATCAAGAACAGCATTCCAGGTGTACTGGATTGTTTCTCTGCCTCTGTTCTCAGAGTGATTATTTTATTTGAAATGCAGTTGGATTCGCATTGCCATCTGCAGTTTTTAAATTCTTGTTCATTTTTGAGTTTGTGGAACGTTAACATACATCCCAACAGTCACAGCTCCGTAACAAGGTGTCCTCAGAGAGGCCTTGCTTTCTCCCGTGTCCTTTCTACCTACTTCTTACCAGATTACCTCCTGTAAGGAACCAGTTTCACTGTTTTCTGGTTTCCTGTTCCTGTGTTTTGTTTTACAAAAATAATATGTATACTAATTTTCCCTTTTACTCAAACAAAAACGTAGTATACTATATAAGCATTTTTTGCATTTTGCTTTTTTTCACTTAATATGTCCTGTAAGTCATTTCCTATCAATTCATTGGACTCATTATCTTTTTTTTTTCTTTTTGCATGGTACCTTTACATGGGTGTGCCTTAGTTTATTCAGTCAGTCTCCTATGTTTAGGCACTTATATCAATTCTAGTATTTTTGCAAATACAAATAATCTAATGCCTCAATGAATAACCTTGTATTTATATGTTTTTATATTGCTGGCAGGTTGTCTTCAAGGTTAACTCCTAGACGTAGAATTGCTGGGAGGAGGGACGAATGTCTGTGTAGTTGGCAGGTTTGTGACTGCCAAGTTCCCCGCAACAGGGATTGTATCTCGTCACTTTCTCAGTAGCACGGGACAGGCATTCCTGTTACCCACAGCCTCACCTGCTGAGTGCAAGGTCAAGCTTTTGAACTTTTATCAGAATGGTAGATGAAAAACGGTATCACAGAGTAATTTTAATTTGAATTTTTCTTATTATTAGAAAAGTTGAACATCTTTTCATAGGTTTGAAAGCCATTGTGCATCTTTAGTGAATTAGCTTTACAAATTTTGTGACAATTTTTCCTGAAACATTTTTTGGTCTTTTTTTTTTTTTTTTTTTTTTTTTTTTTTTGTACCAGGAATCGAACTCGTGACCTCATGCTTGCCAGGCAGGCACTGTGCCGCTGAGCTGTATCCCCGGCTGGTACTCATTTTTAAAGTTTCTTATACATTAGGGACATTACCTTTTTATCCATGATATATTTTGCAACTATTTTCTGTCAGTGTGTCATCTGATTTTGACTTTAAATCTCTTGTTTCTTTTTTTTTTTTTTTTTTTTTTTGTGGGTACCGGGGGGTCGACCTCAGGACCTCGCGCGCCAGCAGGCGCCCGTGCCGCTGAGCGATATCACCGGCCCCTTTTTCGTATGTGGGATCTGGGAGTCGAACTCCGGCCGTCGCGCTTGCAAGGCAGGCGCTTACGCCGCTGAGCCATCTCACCGGCCCCAAAATCTCTTGTTTCTTGTCATCCAAAAAAAACTTTCAATCTGAATAAACACAAGTAAGTTTTTGTTACCAGATATATTTATGATAAAGATATGGAAATTTAGACAGTATGGAAAAATAGGTCAGTAGATAAATGGCCTCAAAGTAGATACAAGTAACAATGTAAACATTTAGGGCCGGTGATATAGCTCCGCGGCATAAGCGCCTGCCTGGCAAGCGCGAGGTCCTGAGTTTGACTCCTGGTACCCACATATTAGAAAAAAAAACAATGTAAACATTTAAATATATATGTCATATGAATTTAGTACACATTACTGGTTCCTTAAATCAGTGGAAAAAGGGACAGTTAAGAAGTTTGATAGACAGTTAACTTTAAAAATAAAATTAGATCCCTACTTTAATCCACCAAAGCAAAGTCATTAAGTAAGCTGAGGGCCGGTGAGATGGCTCAGTGGCGTAAGCGCCTGCCTGGCAAGCGTGAGTTCCTGAGTTTGACTCCCAGTACCCAATTAAAAAAAAAAAAAGTAAGCTTAATAGTGAATAGTTAATACATGAAACCATCAAAGAACAAAAAGAAATACTGATAATTATGTCAGCATTTCTCACCTTCAGCACTAATGAAATTCTGGATGATTCTCTGTTCTGGAGGCTGTTCGGTGTGTTGTGCATATTTACCAATCTCCTGGCCTCTCTCCAGGAAATGCAGGCTGCAGCTCTCCCAGCCGTGGCCATCAGATGTGTCTCTGGACGCTGCCGATCATCTCGCTGGGGTAGAATCACCCCTGGCTCGGAGTGCTGCCCTAGGTCACCTCCACCAGAGCATAGTACCTAAGAATGAAATCACAGAGGAAAATTCCTAAAATATTGGCTCCATTTAATAAAAGTATTTAAGGAGCAACAAATTGAAAAATATGTAGTTAAATGACATTTCCCTTGTGTAAAAAGTAGCCAATAAGAAAAGATCTAAATAACCAGATAAATAAATGCCAAAAAATCAGTAGAGTATATGAATAATCAAAGATATTTAGAGTAAAACATGAATAAATAAATTCAGGTTGCAGGCTTTACCTTTCATGTTAGTAAACATGAAATTAACTTACTCAGCATGGGTATGGAAAGACAGATAATTGCATAAAGTGATAGAGGTATAACATTGACAAATAAATAAATAAAATCTTAATTTTAAATAAATATCTACTTTTGTCCATCCAGTTCTACTTCCGATACTTTTATCCTATGGAAATAATTGAGATGGCAGGAAGTTCATTGCATTATTGCTTACAATTGTTAAACATTGGAAAAACCCACCTATCTGTCAGTAAGGGACTGCTCACTATATATTAAGGTGCATCCATGTAAATGAACACATTAGATTAGCATTATAATTGATAAGGTATGTATACAGGAGGAAGTGGATAATTATAGTTAGAAACTGAACTAACAAAATTGTTTATATGTGTATATATATATATATATATATATTTATGTGTCTTTAAGGTTAATAGGTACTATTTCTTTTTTTCTATTTATATAACATTTTTGATAGAAATTACACATAGTGGTATATTCAAGATATATTGAATTTTTTCACTTTATTTTTGTATTTTCTAATCTTTCTTCCAGTGAACATGGATAGTTTGTATAAGATTTCTTAAATGGAGAAATAAAACATTTTAAGGACTGGGAACGTAACTCAGTAGTAGAGTGCTTCTCTAGCATTTGTGAGGCCCTAGTTTTGATCCTCAGTACAACAAAATTTTTCTAATCCTTTTTCTCAATTCCAAATTATAAAAATTGTATAAAATTAGGAAATTTTTTAAAGCAAAAAAATCGATAAAAATTTTTACAGTGCTACTCATTAAAGCATTATTTACAACTGAAAAAGAAAGATAATGTTAATGTTCCAATATAATTATCTAAAAGATAGACTATTCTGCATGTGTAAGAGAGATAAAGGTATTTTTAGAAGTCTAAACTGATATTATCCTGGACAAAAAGTGGTTGTTATTAACCAAATACATATTGTGAAAGAAAATGAGCATCTAAATTTAACATTTGAAAAAAGCACAGCATTTTCCTGTGTCTTGATAGAAAGTTCTGTACTGATTCCTGGGTGACTAAAGGATACTAGCCTGAAATTTGACATTCCTGGGAATGGACTACAGGAAACTAACCTGAAATTTGGCTTATCACATTGTAGGTTGCTTCTGGTGAATGCAATGAAGACACCGAGGTTTACAACATAACCCTGTGTACCGGGGATGAGCTCACCCTGATGGGGCAGGCAGAAATCCTGTACGCAAAGACCTTCAAGGAGAAGTCCCGACTCAACACAATCTTCAAAAAGATAGGGAAGCTTAATTCGATCAGCAAGCTGGGAAAAGGCAAGATGCCATGCCTCATCTGCATGAATCACCGGACCAATGAAAGCATCAGCCTTCCATTCCAGTGTAAGGGCAGATTCAGCACCCGGAGTCCCCTGGAGCTGCAGATGCAGGAGGGCGAGCACACCATCCGCAACATCGTGGAGAAAACCAGGCTTCCTGTGAACGTGACTGTGCCAAGCCCTCCGCCCAGAAACCCGTACGACCTCCACTTCATCCGAGAGGGGCACCGCTACAAGTTTGTGAACATCCAGACCAAGACGGTGGTGGTCTGCTGTGTGCTGCGGAACAACAAGATCCTCCCCATGCACTTCCCTTTGCACTTGACTGTCCCCAAGTTCAGCCTCCCGGAACACCTGGTCAAGGGAGAGGCGTGGCCTGAAACCCTGCTCCATCACTGGCTGGGTGTTTGCCAAGAGCAGTTTGACATTGATGAGTATTCCCGGGCGGTCCGTGACGTGAAAACGGACTGGAATGAGGACTGCAAAAGCCCCAAGAAGGGCCGGTGCTCTGGCCACAACCACGTGCCCAGCTCCCTCAGCTACGCCCGCGACGAGCTCACCCAGTCCTTCCACCGGCTCTCGGTCTGTGTGTATGGCAACAATCTCCATGGTAACAGCGAGGTGAACCTGCATGGCTGCAGGGACCTGGGGGGAGAGTGGTCTCCCTTTCCTCATGACATCCTGCCCTATCAGGACTCTGGTGACAGTGGGAGCGACTACCTTTTCCCAGAAGCTGGCGAGGAGTCGGGGGGCGTCCCGGGGAAGCCCGAACTTCCGTACGAGGAGCTGTGGCTGGAGGAAGGCAAGCCCAGCCGTCAGCCCCTCACACGCTCGCTGAGCGAGAAGAGCAGGTGCGACCCATCGAGAGGCTCTGTCCGCTCCAAATGCGCAGCTTCTCCTCTTCCCGTCCCTGGGACTCCGGGAGCCACACTGAAGTCTTCAGAAATTGCCCTACCTCCACCTCCAGTGCCTCCCAAATCTGAAGCCGTAAGTCACTTCCATGTTTGAATGGTGTCCCAACCTTTCTGTCTCTGCTTGTCATCTGCTCGTCAATTTTCTTATAGACACCGGGCATGGTGGTGCCCACCTGTAATCCCAGCCCTGGGGAGGCTGAGGCAGGAGGATAGCCAAGAGTTCAAGGCCAGCTTGGCCTGAACTACATAGTGAACCCTGTCTCAAAAAAACTTTTTTTTTTTTTTCTTATAGAAAGGAAAACTTTCTGACTGGAGATTATCAGAATGAACAGGCTTATTTACTTTAGAGTGAAACATAGATGCTGGTTAGATTATTTCTCCACTCCAAATGGGGAGATGTACTCTCTGTTGGAGGAAAACTCTTCACGAGTTTTCGACTTGGAGACATTTAAACCTGACTTTTGCTGTGTCTAGAAAATGGATTCTAGGAAAGAGAGCGGAAGCTGGGAGGCCAGGCGAGAGGCAGTTACGGTGACAGAGGTGTGAGGTGGCAGTGCCTAGACTGTAGCAGCTGGTAGCAGAGGGCGGCAGGGAGAGATGAGCTGTTTCGGAATCTGGTTTGGAAGCGGTGCTCACTGATGAGTGGACGTGAGGAAGGGAAGAAGAGCACAACCGAGGGAGGCAGGAGTCTCAGCCTGAGCTCCAGCGGCTACTCGTGCCGTTTCCAGCAGGTGTGATAGGTGCATTTGTGGTCCAAACACTTGGGGGGGAGGGGAAGCAGAGGGGCTCAGGAGGCATCACTGGTAACTCTGTCCTGTGTCCCTGAGGAAGCTTGGCCGAGCACTTAGGTAAATACACACACCGCAGAACCGGGTACTGGGTTCTAACCACTGTAAACGACGCAGTCGGAGCTTGACGGGGCTTCTGTCCACGTTTCCTGTAAAGCAGTCAGGACGGGGACTGGCGAACTAGATCAGTGGTGGAGCAAGCACTGGACTCTGGCTTCCATCCCCAGTACTTAGAAAAGGTCAGTACAAACCTCTGCCTTTCCCATGTTCTTTGATTGGCGGCCACACTGAACCTTTGCCGCTCATGTTTGATCATTAAATTTCATTATATCTGAAGGCAGAAAGCCCTAGAGGCACTAGATGTAATCCTGTTCGTGTATTTGACAATATCTATTACAGTAGTTTCCTTTTGCTATCTCTACCAAAACCCTTTTTTAAAACTCTTACATGAGTCACAATATATTAGAATTAAAATCAAAACCCCCCTCCCAGGTGCCCCTGCCTGCTCTCTGCTTCCCGCCGGATCTCGGGACACCTCTCCGGAACACTGGGGCTGTAGTTTTAAAACCTAGTTGCAGAAACTGAACTAGATACTAGAAAGATAACCATCAGTAAGACCTGGATTCTGGGCCCCTCAGTACCTTTCAGGGGAAAGGTTACAGAAGAAAAGAGATGGCTCTAAAGGTTAAAAGATGATAAGCAGTCAGGAGCAATGACACACACCTGTAATTCCAGCTGCACAGGAGCCTGAAGCAGGAAGATTGCAAGTTTGGGCAACTTAGCAAGACCCTGTCTCAAAAAATAAAGGCTGACAATGTACCTTAGCAGTCGAGCTCCTACCTAGCAAGCGTGATGCACTAGGTTCAATCCCCCATACAAAAAGACAAGAAAAGAAAAGAAAAACTAATAATAAGAGAGCCACAATGTGTGTGGGGATTCAGAGGACAGAGAAACTTCTAATTAGGAATGAACACAGAAGCCTCCCTAGAGATGATCACATTGGAAATCAGTTTAGAGAATACAGGTGAATTAGAAGAGCATTCCAGGTACAGCATAGCAGAAATGCAGAGGATGGGGTAGCGTAAGCACCGCAGGGAAAACCAAGTTCTGTTGGGTCAGCTGGGTAGGGCTGGATAGGTGCATGCAGGGCAACAGTGGCTGAAAGGCCAGAGCCAGTGCGTGGACAGCTCGGACTGTCGGGCCCCTGCTCAGCTGTCCTTGAAGAGCCCTCATTGCCGCATAGCTTTCCCGACAGAGGATCCACCTCTGGCTCCCCGAGACCACAGTTCTGGGCTTTCCCGTGCTCCTTACAGGACCTTCCAGGGACGTTAAAGGCACAGGAGCAGAGATCCCTGTATTCTACAAGGTCATGGAATATTTGGGGAGTTCTTGGTAGAATCAAGGTCCTTGGTCCTTATGTTTGTGTCAGAGGTTCCCCAATGGTGTTCCCAAAAGACAGGTAAAAAATAAGTGCACAGCCTTCCTAGCAAGCACTGTAAGCATCACTAGTGACATCAGAACTCATCTCTACCTGACGTTGCTTAAAGGTTGAGGCCTTGATCTTTTTTGGGAATGTGACTACATGAGCTTTTTGTGTTGGATTTTGCTCCTGCCTAGCATGTTGTGGGTCTCATGTTTGTTGAATGACTGATGTATTTATCCACAGTGGTCACACCAGGGTCACTTACGTAGCCACACCCAGAGGTAGGAAACCAGCATCACTTGTTTTATCTGTGGCTGATGAAAGATGAGTAAGAACATAAATATTAAGAAGTCTGATCTTGACCTTGGTACTAAAAGAAAAACACTAGAGTTCAATTTGAAACTAGAAGCAAATCTCATAGGAAAAAAAAATATATATTTTTGGCTACAGTCTAAGTTGTAATTTCTTATGATGTAAGAGAATCTTTTCAGAACATACCCAGTGTTTATAAAATGCTGTAAACATAAAGATTTTTTATAAACACCTGAAATCATTTAATTTACTTTTAAAGAAAAATTTAGGTATTTTAAATGAAGTCATTTCTCGTTGGTTCTATGACCATGAAATGAATTTTCCATTTTTGGGATGCGTGTGGGATCCAGAGAATGTCATAACTGTTAGATGTGGCTTCGGCTTATAATTTTCAAAGGGAACTTTAATGGTGCATAAATTAAAGTGCTTCCACAGAATTAAATAAAAGTTCCGCCTTGATAGTTAGAGTGGAGGGAGTGCTGGGAGAGAGACGGGCCATATGTCCGACAGCCAACCCACCAGGTAATAAAAGGTGGTGGTGAGCTGTCTAGCGAAGCCCGCGGGACATTGTATGGGAGAATGACAGCTCTCAGGAGGTCCTTATGAATCCAAGGTGCTGGCACAGTGGAAGCGTCAGAGAGAAGGTGCCTTTCACAGTCAGGGAGCAAAGCTGGTTTTGGGCGAAGGCACTGTCCCTTTACCCAGCCATATGAAGGTGCAGCCACTGCATTGTGGTGCACGTTGGCCTCTTCCTTTTCTTCTAATTCTTTATGCTGCACTTTCAGCTCCTTTGTCCTAAGTTGTAACATGTTCACGCCCTCTCTCCAGCAGACTTCGATGGTCTTTGTTTCTTTCCATGAGTGAGAGTAACTCTCCCCCCAACCCCATCATAGTGCTGTCTCGCAGTGCGCTGTGCCCCTGGCAGCATCAAGGTGAGCTGGGGAGCACATTCCTGCCCCAGCTGGAGGAGCCTGGGCTGTGGGCCGGCAGAGTCCTCGGCCGCAGAGGGATGCGTTAGCTCACGCTGTCCATGTGCCCCACATTTAATGGGACTGTTTATAAAGATTGTTAATACACCTTTTAAACAAAGCACTGTCACTCACTCTCTGGAGTATGAGAGCCCCTTCCCTTCCTAATGAGAACGTCCCAAGAAGAAGTAAACAGTTGCTGTTTCCAGAGGCAGAAAGGACACAGCTGCTGTTCGCAGTGAAGCCCAAGCTGAGGAGCGTGCCCAGCTCACTGAGTATGGCATTGTCACTTCAGGTTTTTACAAGGGTCCTCGGACCAGGATAACCTGACAGTTCCTCTTAAGTGGGTTATCGTTATTGATCCAGGTACTTATTTTAAATACATCCTCCATTTCATAGCATGGTGGGCCTCTATTCCCCATCTCAGTATCTGAGTATTGGCTGATACATCTAAAATATTTACCCAGGTAACACCCTGCAACTGACAGTCTTCAACAGCTATCTCCCCTTAGGATAATATGATTTTAGAGTGCAGTGATGGAAACCCTTTATATTGCATGAAATTCTATAAATAAAATGACCGCTCTGGTTTATACAGTGAATTATAAATAGTTATCAAAACTATAGGTCACAACTCTTCTAAAGCAATTTGGGCAGCGGTATCCCACCTGGGGACCCCAAACCCCGAGGATCAATGTCTTCCATGTGTCTTCAGTAGTAGGAAAAAATGCATTCCGTCTTAGTTGATGGCATGGCAGCAATCCCTGAGGTTGCTGAAAGGAAAACCATAGAAGGAGCTCTCAGTCTGAACCACTGTACTGCAGCGTTGATGAATCTAACCTCTGTGTTAGACAAGGACGCCCCCATGGCTTGTGAGAACAGAGTGTAGGAACCGAGCGGTAGATGAATCAGTAACATGTATTCATCATAATGAGGCTGCAAGTCCATCCTAAATAAAGTCCCTTCAGTGAAGCACAGTGTTTTTGGGTGTTTGAGAAAAATAAGAGTTAAAGCATGAATTTGGTGCCAGATTTCCTGGGCCTAGTCCAGTAGGTGCTTGGAAACACTGGTTCAGCTCTAAGCTGAGGTGTCTGAATCTGCCTCAGACAGGCTAACAGTTGGTGGGAAAATGGAAGAAGACGGCAAGCATCCTGGAACTCTTCATCCCCTCTCAGTGGAATGGCATCAAGAGAGAAGAGGCCCGCCACTCTACCAGCTGATCTTTAGAGACGTGTAGTAGCTTCGCATCAGAGAGCCACGCCTAGGTTAGACTCCTCACCCTACCACTTAGTGGCCTCGTATCTTGAACACAATATTTAGCTTCCCTGAGTCAGTTCCTGTGGGGATAATAATTCTTCAGTGCATTATTGTATTATACAAAGTACTTGGCACTTTTCCCTGCCACTTGGTAAGCATTCAAAATAAAGAGTAGCAGTAATTTAATAAAGGATGGGTTCCAATTTAGAGCCAGAGAGTAATTTTTAGAGGGGTTTTTTTTTGGTTTTTTTTTTTTTTGTTTTTTTTTGCTCTGCTTCCTTGACTAAGGGATGGAGGGAGGAAGTCACATGGCTCCTCAGAGTCGGGAGGCTTGTCAGAGGTGGACATGTCCCGCTCCACGGCTGATCAGCACAGGCAGTGCTGACACTGGATAGGGGCCACTTGTCCTCACATCCCCGCACACGTCACACTATGTGTGAACCTTTTGTATTTGCTAGATTTTACAAAAACATGAATTTTAAAAATATTTTATCGACTTTTTTTCTTCAGATTTTAAGACACTTTAGATATACACAATGATCACATTCATCATAGAGAATTTGTACCTGTACATGATATAACTTTATTCTTTTTTTTTTTCCAATTCCCCTACCCTCCCTTAGCTCCTCTTCACTTCCCCATTTACAAAAGCACAAAAACACAATTGATTTTTAAAATGGAACATTGTCGGAATCGAACTTCTAAAATGTTTCATTGCTAGGATAACTGTCATGTTATAATTACCTCACTGTGGAGTGGTCATAAACTTGTAGTCATCATAAGTCTGAAAGAGGAACTACAGGGTTTGAAGAACTGTAGGGCGTCTGCGAATGCTACCCATGGCTCTGAGGCTTCATCAAGAATCTAACTTCCCCAGACAAACCTGTGTAGTAATAGTAAAGTTGAGAAGTCACTTTAATGGAGATAGAGCTCTCCACCCCTGAGGCATCGGGGGGCCAGGCCATGGTGCTGTAGATCTCCTAACCCTGGATGTGTCTACCCAAGAGGTGGGGCCTCACATGACTGCCCAAATTAAGAAAGCTCTGTGAAAATGCTCGTTTATAAACGGAGGGAAGTGGCTATGAAAATTGATTCTATTCTGAATTTTTATTTTATATTGCCTTTGGGCTTTTCTCCCTCTATCAAATATTAATAGTAGAAAAAGCATTATGGGGCAGGCTTTCTTAAATAAATCTAATGTATTAACGTTCAAGTTGAGGTACTGAACGTATTAATAGGGAAGCAGAAACAGGGATGCAGCTCAGTGGTAGAGCGCTCGCCTGGCATGTGTGAGACTCTGGGTTCTGTCCTTAGCATCCCATACAATAAAAAAGCGAGGAAGCAACTATGCACTTCTCAAAATAACTGCTCTACGAAAGCATTCGCTCAAGAGTCCACTAATTAATGAGGTCTCTTGGGGCATTTGACATTTAATTAATTTTAATTGCAACTTCGGAGAAGTACTCTGTAAACAAGCCATACCTACCTTCCCATTTGTTCGTTGAATTATTACTGTGCTTAGGTAACTTCAAAACTAATTGCCTTCCGTATCATGTAGGCTGTTCTTATAAATGAAGCCTTCTTAGCCAAGACTTTTTTTTTGTACGTCCATTGGAAATCTCAGTGACTAGAATGTTAAGAAAGATAATTATAATATTCTGTTGGGTAAGTCTTGTTTCAGATCTGCACTCTGAGGTACCGTTTGTGTAAAATCCTATTCGTAGGCAGGTTATATACCGTCATGTGTTGTATTCTTTACTAGGGAAGGTCTTCATTCTGGGCTCCATGGCGTACCCTCCCTCCTGAGCCACAGTAGCACCCAAGATTGGAACAAGTACTTCTTTTCAGAGCCCTTTGCCCTTCTTGCCGGCACTGAGTGCCCGCCTTCTCCCTCCCCCCAGTCTCCTTTGCCTGAGGCTTGAATACTGGAAGCCTTTTCGGAGAAAGGTCTATCAGAGGTCCTTACTATCAATGTTTAAAACTGCAAGAAAAGAAAAAGAAACTTATGTATTTAACAATAAGAATTTTGATTATAAATCACACTTGCTCTTATGCAAGTAATTTTCAAATAGAGTTTCATTTATTGATACTTTTTTATTATAAAACTTTAACTTCTTTTTTGGCTGAAAATATTCACTGATGGCTATTTGACAGGGTTATGAACTCTTTGTATAAAAGCCTCTTTATAAATAAGATTTCTTAAGGCTGTAATGATTTTGTTATCTGGGAGTGGGAGTGTGGGAAGAAATGTAAAATACAGGGCAGAGAGCAAGCAGTGAAGACAAAGTTACAAAGTTCAAGGAAGCATGATTACAAAACTGCTTTCTTTGCATTGCCAACAACATCATGAATTTGGCTTTTTAGAGAAGAAAACTCATAGTATAAAAATGAGTCCAATTTTAATTCAAGCTCATTATAGGATATAAATTTTCTGAATCATTGTCAATAAGGAAACAAAATGACCCATACCCCACCTGAGTATTCCAAAACCTTTTTAGTGATTGCTCATAGTTCCAAGCAGTGCGACCTTTGAGGCAGGGGATACTGCACTACCAGGTGTGTGCAGCAGATTCGATTTCACTAAACATCAGGAAGTGCGTGGCCCCATCAGCAGGTGCCTCCAGCTCTATTGTCTTCTATGTAAGAATTGAACAAGGACTGCTGTGAAATTGATTTCTTTTCCCAAAAGGATATCTGAAGACTGTTGGGCAAAGAATATATCACAGTGAAGCGTTCTGTTTACCCTTCTTAAGCTGTCTCATTGGTCAGTTACTAAAGGGTATGAATTGTTGTTTCTTCCCTATAAGAGAAGTAAGGAGTTCCTGGATACCAGGAAATACAGGCTTTCCAGGAAATGTTTTCTTACCCCCCAAAAACCCATTCATACTGTACTGTTTCACAAATACTTGGTGTGGGTTTCATTTCTCATATTCTTTTAATCTCTGGAAATGTTAAAGATATGTAACAAATCAGTTTGTAGATAACATGTATAAATATTCCAGTTACAAGTGTTTGAATTTTGTCCTGCAAACATCTACATTTCCTACCCTATTTTCCAGTCACGCAGTAATGTGGTTAATGCCATTAACAAATTCTCCCTGGGTGTGGTGGCACACACCTGTAATGCCAGCAACTGGAGAGGCTGAGGCAGAAAGATCGAAAGTTCAAGGCCAGGTTGTATAACTTAGCAAGACCTTGTTGAATGAATGAACAAATGGGCGGGCTGAAGGTGGAACTCTATAGAATGTTCGTTTAGCTTGCATGAGACCCTGGGTTCAATCCCCATTACTGCAAAAAAGAAAACTCTCATGCATTATTTTTAACATGTGGCTATGTAAGGGAAAAGACCTTTTCCATTTTTCACAGATTATTGGTCCTTTACCCTTTGTCCAGGCCCCTCCCAACTAAACAGACCTGATGGGAGAAGAAAGGGGAAGGGAAGAGTAAATGCCTGTTTCGAGGCAGGAAATCCAGTTAAACTTTCTCTACAGTCTTCTGAATGTCAAGAAAGTAGTCCCATTCCATGCTTTGTTTGATTTTAACCAAGAATTGGAGTTGGGTTTGACCTCTTATTGACCATCCTCACTTAGAAACCTGAAGCTCTCCACAGTTGTCAGTTCTCTTGGGTCCACTGCATCTTTTCGTTAGCTGTTGGATGAAACACTGCCATTAATTATTTTTCTAGCTCTCTGTGGCCAGTGACAGCATGACAGAGGTGGAGCGCAGTGGGAAAAATGGGTGTTTTTCCCCTCTGTCCTCTTAAAGGAAGTTGAGCCCAGGGTCCCAGGAATGTATGTGACTTCACCCCCAGATTATGTGCGTGCATGTACACACCCAGGCACATTTTTCAAACTTACTCCGAATTAAAAAATAGTTTTTTGAGTAAGCAACCTTCTTTTAATCCAGTATCCTTTCTAACAACTGCTTACATCCCTTCCTTTCTAGCCAATTCCAGAAAAGCAGGATCTGCCTTTCTGAGTGGTCTCACCTCCCATTGTAGCTTTAGCTCTGGAATCTGCCACCTACTCCCACGTGGGCCTCGAGGCTTATTTGCTGAGCTTACCAGTGACCTGCTACCTGTTAACTACAGAGAACCTCTTGCAGCCCTTTTCGTAGCTTACTGACTTGGCTCCTTCTTTTTACTCTCGTTCTGCAGTCCTCCCGCCTTTGGCTCCCTTACCTCCCTTTGGTCGTGGCCCTGCTCTTTGAGCAGTAAGATGTGGTCACTTGTTTTTCTCCTCTTCTGCCCTCCCTTGGAGGCTCACTTTCTTCACTTCTCATTGGGATCTCAGTGCTGCCATAACCTCACATTCTGCCTACGAGCACAAAATCAAGCTCAAACGGTATTTGCAAAACCAAACTCCTTCATTTCTCCCAATCCCTGGGCTGAGTTTCTGTTTGCTAAATGCTGTCAGCGTTTGTCTCATTATCTAAGCTTGCAGACCCAAGCGTCATTCTGTTTGTTCATGTCCTCGGTACCTTTTGCATAACCCTTCTTTGTCAAGATAGTAAAGTTCCCTATGAATTTATTCTTCCCCCTCTTCCTGGAGTGAACCCATGGGGCTCCCACAAACTCTTGCACACTCTTATGTTATTGCACTTAACAATTTTATCTTAATTACATGTGTCTCCCTCCTTCATAACTAATTCCATGAGTTAGTTACTCATTTTGGTATATTAAACACATGCTCAATGAGCATACAATAGGCTTTCAACATATATTTGGACAATAAGTTGCCAAATGAAGTTAATATAGTGTGTAGAAGGAGGGAAAGTGATGGTTGGATTCTTCGACTCTTGGGGACAGTGAAAGTAGATGGTGGCCCTGATCCGAGCTCTTAGCACCGACTCGGACGCCTTCTACAGGTCACTTCGAACCTCCACTCTGAGTGTGGTAAATGGCACGTGCTTGAATATGCTCCCTAGGAATACGCCTCATAGACTCTCGATGAACAGAATTTAGTATTTCTACATTTGGATAAATTAACTTTATATTTAGCTCTAGGTTAACAATCTGTTATGTGAATACCAAGGAGAATGTTACCAACACCAGGGTAGTGGTGTTGTATATTTGATAGGACTTAAGTCATGGACATTTTAGAAAAGGGAAGGACTTCTGTGAATGAGCAAGTGTGAACGTGTGCTAGATGTGTAACAGCTTCAGAGAAAAGCTTTAGACCAGGGAACGGCTCATGAAGCAAGGTTCTGGGTACGAGTCCAAGTCAGCCCTCCGTGCCACCACCTGGATCTAGGTTGTGCTCCTTGGCCCTGTCTGGGGCAGGACTTTGGCGCCAGGACCTCCTCAGTGAACACCCAAGCTACTCATAGCCAAATAATGCCTACAGACGGGCAAAGGTCACCCGCAGTCTCGTGGATGGCAACACCCACCTCAACACAGAATGCCAGCCCCGCGCTGAGCACCAGTGTTCAAGGGTTATTCCTGCGAAGGCGGGTACTTCTCCCTCCAGGTGTAGTTCTGGTCCACCAGGCACAAAACAGTCCATTAAATCATCATTGTGGCACAGTAGTTACTCTATGAGAGGCTGACAGTTAACGCCACATTCCTAGTTTAAGAGTACAGTCATTGTTACTGTCACTCTAATACCATATCAAACTGTGGCGGTGGAGGTGGAATTGGTGGTCTGTGGGCCAGGTCAGCTGGCTCTTTTGTTCCCGAGGTTGTCAGTGAATATGGGTGTCACAGAAACTAACCCCCAGTCCAGACCATTTGTCAACATCAAGAGGCATTATATGGTATATGTTTAAAAATTACTTTATGTTATATTTTTTGGAGAAAATTAATCTGTTAACCTCTCTCTGACATTCTGATTGACATACTTGTGCCAGAGGTGAAGATCCTAAAACTCTGCCATTCTCAGAACAGTGATGGGTCCCTACTATTTTAGCCCCTAGGCTAATTAAATATACTTGGGGAGTAAGTGAAGGTAACAGCGTTTCAGAAGTTCAGAGCAGACATTAGTCCTGGTAGCTGCAGCGATGGTCCCAGATGGCATGCCACGTTGAGGCTGGGCAGTAGGGATGGGCCTTTAGGTGGGGTGGGCTTAGAAACTAAAGCAGAGAAAGAGGCAGGAAAACACATGACATTGAGGTGACCCTGAACACACCACTTAGGGCTAATTTTCTTATGGAGGAGCACGGGGAGAAACAGCTAGAAGATGGGCCAGAGCCAGACTGCGGAGGGCCTTGGGTAGACGGCGGACGAGGCTGGCCCTGGTCCAGTAATCGCAGGGGGCCACTGGAGATGGAAAGTAACATGATAAAAGCCACATGCTGAGGCTTTTAGAAGGAATGTGCTGAAAATGTAGCGCTTAAAAGTGAAATTGAATATGAGAGAAAATTGGAAATAGGGTGATTGGCCATTCAGTCTTGTAAATTGTCTTTTATTATCAGATAAAATTCATTTACAGGAGAGCTGCTTTCCTCTTGGATATAAATGTCCCATGTTCAACCAAATCAAGAAGCGAAGAAAAATAGTTTTTATGTTCTAAGGGTGTAAGAGACAGGAAGTAAGATGGTACAGTAAACCCTCACTGTTTATAACTTCTGAATCCCAAAATGTATATGTCCCACCAGAGCATATAATTCTACCCATAAAATGGTGTGAAGTATGACTTCATTGGAACAACCACATCTGCCGCACCAAGTTCACAGTGCCACAGCCATGTGTGTTTGTGGGTTGTCCGCCCCTGCTCACCCCTGAGGGCCTCCCTCCCCATCTCTTGGGAAAACACAAGCCACTTATTTTGTGCCTCCACCAGAATAACCCCTGAAATTCTTGTCATAGATGGGATCCCTTTAAAATTGTCTTTTTTTTTTAAGTACCATTTTTCCAAAGTGAGTTTCAAGTAAGCCTACTTGTTTCACTTGGAACTCATAACTGCACCCAACCTCTTTCAGGAACCTTGCAACCACCCCCAAACTGCCAGTGTCTGAAGTTCTGTGTGGAAGTTTAACCAGAAACACTCCCAGTTCGCCATAGCTGTCTCCTCACCATGTCCTGGCCCCACAGGTGCTTCTGTTCCCTGTCCACCCCCCTGCACCCGGTGGGAAACCAAAAGGAAGCCCTTTGAGAACACCCTGTTATGCAGGAGGTGGCAGAGCAGCTCTAAGTGGCGTTGGGTGCCTGGGGTTGGTTATAAGAACGGGAAGAGAGGACTTCCTTACTCCCTTAGGTCACACTCAACTGCAAGTGGCTTTTCTAAGTTCCAAGATTAAGGTCAGTCAATTATTGCAAACTAAATGCATGTTATAGTTGACATCACAGCACATTACAATTGACATCTCAGGTAAACAGTCCCTAATGAGGTGTCATAATTAATGACTAATTCCAAACTTTAGAAAATTCTAAGTTGAATTCAGCGTGAACCATGTTTTCCTCGGGCTCCACTCTAGCCCGACACTGAGAAGTGATTGTTCGTTTTTTAAATTGAAAAATTAGCTGACTCCTTCTTACATTTTCTGTGATTGCAGTTACTGTAAGCATTACTGAACCAAGCACTCCTGTGATAAAATTATACCCGTCCACCTTAGACTCTAGATAGTCCCTGAGAAAGAAGAGAAACAGCTAGTGTAAGGGTCTGTAAACAAGACAGAAGGAAGGTGACAAGATGCTCCCACACAGCCAAGAAGGGAGGTGACCCGCCGGGCTTGCAGTGTTCTGGTTGCTTCTCGTTGGCTGGGAAGACCCTGAAATGGTGCCAGAGCTGAACAGTCGTCTCTCATCGTCTAAATCTCGTTGCCTTCCAAATTTTCTCTGCAGTTACTGGGGAAGAAATTTACTGCTCTGAATATTCTATTTTAGCTTTAAGAGCTTCCGCAGGTGAAGAACCCTCAGTGGCAGTGTGTGGGTCCTGCGTATAGGAGCAGTGATCCCCGGTTCCAGGAAGAAAAGCAGCAGATGTGACTTTAAATAGCTTCCATTTCACTTAGCATCCAGATTTGTTCGTGATCACGGGACTTTCCTTCATGGTTGGTTTTCTTTGGCAAGTGAATCAGGCCTGGGATGCCAGTCAGAGGCCTAGTGCCATCAGTGTAGGAGGTGGAAGATGCGATGTAATGATGCAAGCCCATTTGGTTGTGTCTTCAGCAAACTCAGTGCCAAAGCTAATGGGAGCTTGCTGCTCACTCGTCTTTATGGCCCCACAGCTGCTCAGACAGAAAGGAGTTGAAGGCAAAGGTGAAAAATCTGATGGGAATATGGCATGAAAGCAGGCAGTGTCAAAGCCCAGCATTTTTGATAGGATTGGCTGTTTCTACCTCTGCCGTTTAGGGTAGACTAGCAGAACTGGGTATAAACTGCCCCCTTCTGTCTGATATGGGGAAGTGCATGCCGAGTGCCCGCTGCTTTGGTAAGAATTGCGTTTGTAAATACCTGCAGGGACTGGAAAGCAAGCTTGGGTAAGGACAGACAGACTTGCTGACCATGCACATCATGGGTCACTGAGATCCTCTCCAATCTGAGTGAGAGAGGCAGAGGCAGCTCGTATTAACAGTTCCGCATTTTAGAATGCGAGAGCTGTCTCACTGCTTCCTCCTCTACGGCCTTGTTGCTCAAAGAGTGGCCCCTGTCCTGGCAGATCCATTATACCTGGGAGCTTGAGAGAAATGCAGGCTCTCAGGCCCTGCCCTGGGTCTCCTGGATTAGAATCTGCTTTTTAACCAGATCCCCAGCTGATTCACATGCACATTTATATTCAAGAAGCCCCAAACAACTTCAGGAGGAGCTTTGAGCCTGGAGGAAGTCTGCCGTTCCCAATCTGAGTCAAACTGAACCGCATTAGAGCAGTGAGTAAAGAGAACTCAGCAGGAGAGTGTAACCCTCTGTCAGCATCCTGCCTTCTCCTGTGCTTAATGCCTCTGCTTTATACAGCCTCGCACTGCACTGGCTCTCTAAGCAGAGACACTTCAACATGCCATATTGCACATCACTTGCTGTATTTCCAAGCAGCTGACATTTGCCAAGCAGTTTCTTTCAACATCAGTCTGTTCCCAGCAACTGTGTGACAGGCATCTGATCTGATCCCTGGCAGCCTCTATGTTTACCATCCTTCTTGTTTGCTCCGTCTTCTCTCCCCCTTGCACACACCCTGCTGCTAGTCTTTAACAGTAGCTACTCGACCCTGCAGGATGGAGGTGGGCCCCGGGGGCCTTGTCAGTCTGCTGCTAACCTGGAGTGTTCTTTTCTGCGCCAGGTCAGGGAAGAATGCCGACTCCTGAACGCCCCACCTGTTCCACCCCGAAGCGCAAAGCCTTTGTCCACAAGTCCCTCCATCCCTCCTCGCACAGTCAAGCCAGCGCGGCCACAGACTCGCTCTCCCAGCCCCACCTTGTCCTACTATTCTTCAGGGCTGCACAACGTGTAAGTCTTACTGCCAGGGCCCTCCGCCACCTCGTCTTCTCATCAGCCAGTTCACGGACCCTTGGGGACATCACCTAGGCAGGGTGGTGGGAGAGGAAATGGCTTTTATCTTATAAAAGCATTTTTGCTGGAAGAGCATGATAGAGCTCCTGTTGGTTTTGACCTTGGATGGAAAAGCCAAAGTCTTGAGGAAAAAAGATGTCTTAAGGGTCCATGAGAAATTCAGTGACCCAAGCCCCTTGCTCTCACAAACCAGCGTCTAGTTCTTTCCACTTTGACATAAGCAGACAGCACCTTCCACCAGGACCTTGTGAGGAAGGGTCCCCTTGGCACTCTGCTCTGCATTTCCACCCTGTCAGGAACCTGTCTTGGCAATCACTCAACGCAGGCAGTCATCCCCTCCTCTCGGGAGCCTTCCCTCCCATGTGCCACGAGTTCACTTCCTTTGCACTGTGGTTCGTTCCATTGTTGGCAAGTGCCAGTGTTCGTTTTTAAAGAAATCTTTCATATCATCAAGTTAAAATCTATCTTTGTATAACTTCCAGCTATTTATGTCCAGAGAAACAAAATAGATCCACCCCACTTCTCTCTGTCAGCCTTGAAAATGTGAACTTGCTGTGGTGTAAGTCTTGGCTTCTCCAGAACAGCATCATTTGTGTAGCCTGTTCCTGCAGATGTTGCTGGCTGCTCCTTCCTAACCTGGTCACCCACCTTTGAGCACACTGTAGTGTCACTGTCACTCTTAACAGTATAGCTGAATGCACCATACCACGTGTGCTCTTAAAGTTGAAAGTAGCTCTCTTTGCAGAATTTTTAAAATTCTCTGGACATCAGAATTCTTACATTAATATAACTTCGTTGTACAGCTACAAAGACAAAGATGTGCATCTTATTGAAAACACTGCTTTGAGTCTCAGACTTTGGGGTGGAAATAGAGTCATGGGGGGTAGCATGGTGGCCATGTAATTGTCCTACATGGATGCCAAGCATGTGGTACCTGTTTACCACTCAGTCTTGGCATCTGTTGGTGCAAAACCCAAAACATGGTTTGAGAATTTTTCTCATCATAGAAATCCAGACACTTACTAACAATGATTTCCTTATTAGGTTAAAAAACTATATTTTTTCCTATCTCCACTGTAGCATTTTAAATCATTATGTACCATCTCCATAATTACCAATGTATTTTATTAAAGATTCCTTATTTAAAAATGATGTTAGCAGGTGCTTTAATGAAGTCATGATAAGAAATATATTTTTTCCTAGCTGTACTTTTCTGCTTAGAATTGTGGATAATAAGAGGGTAGGGAATTTGGCTTGGATTTTTTTTCCTTCCCCTACTAATTTCCTCTCCTATGTGTTTGCTTTTTAAGCAGCGTTACTAAAAGTGACACGAGCCCTTCCGAAAGTGCTCCCGTTTCCTGCTATCCGTGTAACCGAGTGAAAACCGACTCTGTGGACCTGCTGTCCCCGTTCGGAAGTCCTTCTGCAGAAGCCTTGTCCTCCCGGCTCTCATGGCCTAACCATTATTCGGGAACATCAGAGAGCCAGACCAGGAGTGACTTCCTGCTGGATCCAAGCAGGAGTTACAGTTATCCCAGACAAAAGACACCCGGCACACCAAAGAGAAACTGCCCAGCACCTTTTGATTTTGATGGCTCCGAGCTCCTGAGCAGCGCCCCCAGTGCAGTCACTGCAGAATCTAGTAGCGGTGCCTTGGGTTGTCCCAAATCTGCCAGCTACTCGCTGGAGAGCACAGAGGAGAGCACCCTTGCAGCAGGCGTGACCAAGCAGAGTGTCTCCTGCCCTGCCTTACCCCCCAGGGCCCCAAAGCCAGTGGAACAGAAAGCGGCTGCAGAAATGTCTCCTTTGCCTCTGAAAATTGATGGTGCTGAGGAGGACCCCAAGTCGGGGTCACCGGACCTCTCCAAGGACCAGTATTTTGTTAAAAAGGGCATACAGGACATCTTCTCCATCTCTTACCCTTTCTCCTCTCCGCTGCACCTCCAGCTAGCCCCCAGGTCCTGTGGCGATGGTTCCCCGTGGCAGCCACCCGCCGACCTGTCAGGACTCTCTGTAGAGGAAGTGTCCAAGTCACTACGGTTCATTGGTTTGTCCGAAGACGTCATATCCTTCTTTGTCACTGAAAAGATTGATGGCAATTTGCTCGTTCAACTCACAGAAGAAATCCTCTCAGAGGATTTCAAATTAAGCAAACTTCAGGTGAAGAAAATAATGCAATTCATTAATGGCTGGAGGCCCAAAATATAGCCAAATAACCCCAGCTAGCATGGAACAAAACTGGTAAATGTGTGTGCTAGATGGGGTGGGCTGGGACACAATTTCATATTTTTTGCACTAAAACCTTCTCTGTAAATAGGGATAAGAGAAACTCTTAACTATGCAGATTACATTTTTGAATGGTGAACAGGCTATTTTGTACATCAATAAAGATGCTGTCAGAACACAGAGGTGTGCCTTGTACGTCACTCAACACTCAACAGCTGCTAAAGAACAAAAACAGGCATATTCGAGAACTCATTCTTACCCAGTAGGTTTATTTGAGAAGGTGTGATATTTATTACAAAATAGCCAAAGCCGAAAGACATGAGAATCTTTAAAAAGAAAGAAAAGGAAAAAAAAACATTTTTGAGCAGTTCCCTTCTGTGGGAGGAGTTCACGTTAGACAAATAACTGTATTCTGTGCTCTGTTGTTTGCGTTGCTTAATGCTCATTGTTTTACTTTTGTGCCTGAAAATGTTAGTGATATGAAATGACACTTTAATGTTATATGCTTGGTGGGGATCTTTTTATTAAAAGGCGTTTTCCTAGTCGTGTTGATAAAGGATATATGGTTTCCTTAGAAGTAATACAGTTCATGACCACAATAATTGATCTAACTGCTGCTAGATTTTATTGAGCAGAGAAAAAAATGAAATATACACATGGGGTGTGCGTGTGTGTGTGTGTGTGTGTATATATATATGTACACAACACACTCGTGTGTTATGTTTTAAACATAGGTTTGAATCGGATATTTTAGATAGTCTCTGTTCACTTGCAAGTATCCGTGGAGGTTTGGGGACCGTGAACTAAGCTGATTCGCTAAGGAACAGTGGATAGAATGATGCCAGAGATTCTCAGAAACCTGAGCTTCCAAGCTCTGTCTTACGAGGCTTCATCCCTGCGAACTCGGAAGGGACCAGTAAAGCATCTGAATCCAAGATTTACGTGTGATTGTAAGCCCATGGTAGGGTCAATTTTTGTGTATCCATGCCAACACCTGGAAAAATCAGTTTGTGTTGAATGATTCTCAGCTTCGAGGGGCTTTTCCTGTGGCGCCTGCTGCCGAGGAGTCCGAGGAGCAGCCTCAGCGCGTGAGCGCTCCCAACAGGCTTCTTGCTTTAAGAGAACTCAGAAGTCAGACCCCATCCTTCTCTTGGTGTAAGTGCCCCATCAGTTGGGTAATGCTTAAAATATCAGTGAGAGTATGTGCTAGTTTCATAAGCTTTTCTTTCCTCTCATAAGGAAAATGCATCACTACTAATATAGTGAAAATTCCTGGACCACAGTGTGAGAATTTTTGCTAAATGTGGTTAAATACTCCAAATATAATGGCATCCTTCTCATTCCTGAGTTTTGGAAGGAATATGAACCTTAGAAAAGTTCTAGTTCTCTGAACAAGGCATCCTCCAAACAGCCCCTGAGCCTGTCCCCAGATTCTGAATATGCAGCCTGTGACCAAGGCCACACTGTGGCCTCCTGGGTGGGGTAGATCACCACAGGGTATCAGCGTGACTTGTAGGATTACATCATTTTATGATCTCTTTCTATTCACCAAAATAAATTTAAAGACAAGACCCACCAGTCCGGGTTGGTAGCCCTGTGAAATACGTCTTTTATTTCTTGGCATTCGAAAGCTATTTTTAATTCATGTCATGGCTTAGAGTTGAATTAAATTGATGCCTGTTAGAATTCTGTTTCCATTTTAGATCTTCTTTTTAAGAAAAATAAAAAGGGTTTTTTTTTTCCTTTGCTCTTAACATGCACCCCATAATGTAAATACTAATACTCCAGGTAAAAAGAATACCCTGTAAAATTGTCACCCAAACGCCTCTTCAGAAGTAACTCACAGATCTGAGAAGAAGCGTCCAGCACTGCCTGCCCACACCCCAGCACCCATGAAGCTCCTGGGAGAGGGACCAACTCCTCAGCGAGTGAGCCCCTCAGAACTTCTCTTTGAATAAAAACAGGCCAGATACAGTTGAAAAGCTACACATTTTCAGTGGCAAACCTGGCTCCCTCCGTTTTGAAGCACCTAGCGCTTGGATGTACTTTTCAACTCAGAAGCAAGGGACCAGACTGGTTTGAGTTTACTGTGTAGGTTGTGCCACATAAGCACTGACTCCTTTTATCTTTTTTTCTATAGCAGAAACCTTACACAGAGAGGGCTGTTTTCTTTTTGTTCGTGTGTTTGCGTTGCTCTCGGCCTCTTTATGCCATGCTCGTGTTGACTGGTGCCCCGCACACTCCTCGAAGGCAGAGACTGGCCTTGACCCGGGTGCGCACTGTATGTTCACCGAGCACCTTTTGTCAGCGGTGCTTGTCTTGACCAAAGACTCAGCCCCTGCCTTCTCAAAACTCCCATTGTTCATATTTAAATTCGCAGTTGCTGACACCGTTTATGTGTGGGTGAGAGCGACGTGGGCTCCTCTGGGCAGCCGGATGTATGGAGAGTGAAGTGTGCCCCACCTTTAAGGCGTCCACACACAAGCAGTGGCAGCTCCAGTAAGGGTATAAAATAAACACCACAAGACCGTTAGGACCTGGCATAAGCTGGAGGCAGAAAGCGTCTTTCACTTTTCTCTAGTATTTTCTTCTACTGACTTGAAAAAATTGTAGTATCTTCTGGCATTTCTAAAATGCCACAAATAACGATAATCGCCATTCTCAAGCTGAGCACTTGACCAGTCTAGGCGCCTGTGGCCAGAGAGAATCATGACAAGAAATGCAGAGCAAGAGTGGGAAGGAAACAGCCCTTCCTTTCCGGGGGGCGTGACTTCGCAGTGGCAAGGCATGTACAGTGGTCCCCCACACAGAAGCTTTTCTAGGTCAAGAATGAGTACATCTTACCTGGCGGGTTCCCCACGATCAGAAGAGTGCCTGGGGTTCTTGGGGGGAAGGGGCTGTCTGAATAGGAACTTTACTTGAGTCCACAAATTCATGGCTAAAATCATCTTCATGGCTTCCATCAGGAAAGTACAGCAATAAACCAAGCCAAGCAGCTCAAATGTATAAGGCGGACCCAACTCAGAGGGAAAACTTGCACACAGATCAGTTCCTCCTCAGAATCTTGTAAACGCCTGCAATTTCTCTCTTCTTTAAGTTAAGCTGCTCAGCTTTATGAACTGTGAAATGTACACTTACACCCTCTCAGCCCGCACACACCACCCGAGTTTATGAAGTTGTAGCGAACTGTCCATTCAGCTACACTGCAGTGTTTGTTCTTGTCTCCTACAGAAATGCAAGTCTCAGGGGAAATAGTGTGACAGTCCCTCCCAGCTGACTTCAGACGTGCGTCAACACCCTCTGCCCACATTCCAGGACACCCCGCACGTCCCCGTTTACCTCCCTGAGAAGTTCAGGGGGCTGCGATGGATGGGTAGCGAGTCCTTCATTTTCCAAACACTTAGGGTAATTAGTCACTGCTCATCATGCCTAACAAGTGGAGGATTAGCATTCTTAGACTGGAATACAAAATAGTTCTCCAAAGAATCTAGCAAACTGTTCAAAGGAAATTTTAGTTTCACCAGACCAGAAAAGTTCAATCTGTGGTTGGACACACAGGCTCTCAGAAACATCCATCGCATCAGCTTCCACTACTCTCTAGTAATCGAAAAGCTGCTAAAGCCAGAAGAATAAAAAGCCTAGAGTGCAAATGAAGGAAAATATGACTTTGATACAGTAGGACTGTAATATAGTGGGATTCTTATGGCCGCATCATGTTAAATCGCATGAGTTAGTCCTCAGAAAACTTGGTGTTTTCAAATTTGTCTCATTGTGATAGCCAGGGACAGGGAGTAAACGTGATTTCAGTTAAAATTATATACAAATGTTTTCTGTAATTTTGCTGCTCTAATTTCTAGGCTATGAGTTTTGTAATAGAGCTTATCAGATTGCAAATTTCCTTTGTTTACAATCTCATGTAGTAGGGCTCAGATCATTTCTTAGCTGTAAGCTTTTCTCCCATTTTCATCCCTAAGTTCCATTTAAAATACTGATTCAGCTAAGTCTAAAAATTGAACTCAAGAATTTCGGTAGTTTTCCTTACATGGAAATGGTATAATCTTTTCGAGGAATTTTGTAACCATCTTTACAGTTTCTTGGTTTGGAAAACTTGGGTTGTTAACTAGAAGTTAACAGTTGCATTATCTAAGGGGCCCAATGTGTACCTCAAGATAAACACGGTATGTTATGTCTAAAAAAATTTCATTGTCTGTTGATTTAAATGGTTCTGAAATGTCTATAAATAAAGAAATTATCAAAGTTGCTCTTGCAGTTTTTTCTCAGTGAGTCAAACTAGTATCAATTTTCTAGGGCCTCTATTCCCCTTTCATGTGGGGAACCTGTGTGGAAGGATTCCTAATACTGCGGGCCCATTGTGGATTACGAGGTTGAAGATGACAGCAGTTGTACATAAAAGTTGGTAACTAGGTAACCTGGTAACAAAGAGAATCCAGTTATCTGTGTGGTAAGGAGATGTAGCAGAAGACAAATATAGATGAGGTGTAAAGACTTTAAACGTGTTCAAATGGGGTAATACAAATTCATGTCTTTGACTTACTTGTGGTTCAGTTTATGTAATGACAACATAGCAGAAGTGGTCAAGAGTCCTAGGAAGGGTCATGAAATTCACCTGCTGCCAGTAAGTTTTACAGAGAAGATGGAGAGTAACAAGAAGAGATTGGTTAAGAGCTTTCACCTCCTGACATTATAATGCCTTCAGTCTTCCTGTCTTCCTATCTAGACTGAGAACACCCCAAATTACTCATTCTGCCTTCTGTCTGAGGCTTCAGTCCTGCCCTCCTGCTCCTCAGAGGTCGCCCTGTGAGGACCCTTGTGCCACCATTCCTGGATTCCAGCGGTGTATGCCAGAAGAACCTATGGGCTCGGTGTGGGCTGCCTAAACAATCCAAGGATTGACCACAAACTCCTAGGGTTGCTTACATCAGGTGTACACTAGGACCCTCAACTCACACTGGACATCACAACGTCTAAATTTGAATTTAGAAATAAGTGGGTTAGAACCAAATGCCCTCTAATTCCTATACATCTGAAGTTAGAAAACGCCTTATTGTTTAAAACAATAATTCAGTACTAGACACATTCTTATTTTGCGAAAAGGACTTCCACCTTAAGATCTCTGTCCTTGACCCTTCCTCCTTGGGTAACTCATACACATCCTTTGGTTTGCACCATCATCCCCAGGCTGATTAGGTTGCACTCCTTTGTGCTGATGGCTCTGTCCCCCTGTGAGTTGTAAACTTCTTGGAACTGAGGCATGTGTCTTCCCATCCTTTCAAAAGTAGATGCTGCTCAGCATGGTGGTACACACCTGTAATCCCAGCTACTCAGGAGGCTGAGGCAAAAGGGTTGCAAATTCAAGGCCTCCCTAGCTACTTAATCAGACCTTGTCTCAAAAAAAAAAAAAAAAAAAGCCTGGAGATGTATCTCAGTGCTCCCTGGGTTCAGTCCCGAGTACTGAAGAGGGAAAAAAAGGAAAAGAAAAATTAGATACTACTTGAGGTTCTGTTGAATGCCAGGATGAATAGCCTGACATTCCTGATGGTGGCCATCAAGGTCAAGGCTGCAGCCTCAGGGTAAGGGTAAGAGAAGGAAGTTTAAGTCAGAGGAGAGCTGGGTGTGTAATTCAGTGGTGGAGCGTGTGCTAAGTGTGCATAAACGCACACACACAAAAACTCGAATGAATGATACCAGCAACACTTGTACTCATATCTGAATAGACTGAAAGAGAGCAAGACATGAATTCATTGAGAAGTGTCAGGTTGAGTTTGTATCATTTATCAATGAATACATTTTCTTACAGTTTAAGCCAATGACTTCCATTTTTTGATGGATATAAAATGAACCAAAGAGAGAAACTCTTGCTTATCAAATACTGTAGAGGCCTTGAGTACATCTTCTGCTCTTTGATCAGAGAGGATGACTCAGTGGAGATACTAAATTAGACAGGGGTAGCTTGGGAAAAATGCAAAAGATTAAAAAGCATATACACATCTTTCACCCTTCTGTATCCAGGGTAGCTGCCAGGAAGAGTTCATACCTGCCCCAAGGTGAAAAAACAACTGTAGTACTAGGTATGGCCACAGGGTGTCAGGCCCTTCCACCCAGTCCATGATTCCCCAAGGAGCACCCGAGTCAATGAAGTGCAGTGGTGATTCAAGGATCAGAAGAGTAAAAATGTTCAGCCCAGCCATGGTCTCTGAGGTTATAGAAATGAATACACAGAAGTGATTCAAGAAAGACAATTTGAAGGTGGGTCATGGCGCAGTTATTTCAAGCCAGATATCCACTCAAAAGAGTAGATGGATTTCCAAAGTGCAAAGTTGACCTGGCATAGGCCCTGCTATTTCTTGGTGCTGAGTCTGTGGATTTTGAAAGTGAATGCTGAATCAGAAGCTCTCGAGCAAAAAGTACTTTTTCTTCTTTCTCCTCCGCCTCCTCACCCCTCCTTCTCCTCTGTTCCCCCTCCTCCTCTCCATCCTCCTCCTTCTTCTTCCTCTTCTTTTTTAATTCCATTAGTTGATTATGAGCAACAAAAACCTCAACTTGAAACAAAAAAATGTATCAAATAACATGCCAACGTAGACTCTCAAGTTTGAACTGAGAAAGCACATCCCTGAGGCTCCTCCTTCACCTTCAAAGCCAAACTGTGAACTCACTGAAGTGATCCCGGAAGGGAGGATGAAGAAAAGATAAATGCTAAGGAAAAAAGTGTGAGCCTGTTTTATAAACACACTTCTACTTCATTCTTTATTCTTCTCATTATCACAGCTACTGATAAAGCAAGTCTCCCAGTCCAAGAAGGTGACTGAGTTTTATAAATCCAGTAAACTACCAACGGTTTTTCATTTTTCCTTGTTTAATTGCCATCTTGAAACAGTATCATTGCCACTTAACGTTTTCATGTACCCACTGTTATGTGTTCTTTCCCACTTCTATGTTTCATGAATAAGAGTCGTGGAGAAATGGGATTGCTCTGGGTGGACCGTGGTTCACAGAAACACGGTTCTCCATATTGTACAATGGTCTGCTGGTGTTGTGTTTCTTTTTGTCACCCCCTCTCCAACACGCTAAGACGCTCACTTTTGGTTCCTTGTCTGTATGAGAACAATAGAACTACACAAATTCTGCATATATATCCTGTTTGCTCCATGTAAAGCTGAAAACATTTAGCAATGTAACTTATTTTACCCTTGAAGTATGTTCAGTCTTTTTTTTTTTTTTTTTTTTTTTTTTGTGGGTACCCGGGGGTCGACCTCAGGACCTCGCGCCAACAGGCGCCCGTGCCGCTGAGCGATATCACCAGCCCCTTTTTTGTATGTGGGTTCCGGGAGTCGAACTCGGGCCCTCGCGCTTGCAAGGCAGGCGCTTACGCCACTGAGCCATCTCACCGGCCCGTATGTTCAGTCTTGAGAGGTCATGAAACTGATCTATCCTTGCGGCCAGATCGCTCAGGAATCCGCTTACCTCAGAATCTGAGTTGGCAGGATGTTCACCCTCTCATCTCGGGAAGAACTCTGTGTATTCAGGGATCTCCAGAGCTGCAGGTCCCCGGCCTGCAGGAAACAGTTCTCAGTTCTTCCTTCTGGACCTCACTGTGCAGCTTAAATTGTTCATTTCATTTGATGGTGTGTGAATTACATCCCCATTTTTAAATGATCACCTATTCCTCCGTGGAGATAAATTGTGACTCAGGTCTTTTCCAGTCGTATCCTTTGTCAGCCCAGGAGACAAAATTTTCTTCCTTGTTTTCCGATTAGATGAGAATAGCCCTTGAGTTCCTGTCACTGTGAATCAGCTGTGTATACCCGTTAGCTGGGGTGCATTTCAGAGCAGTGAAATTTCTTCTATTCATCATCAGGGATGATGGAAAATTATCTGTTCTGACAAGGCGACCTGTAGAAATACTACTATTAGGCTTCCACGTAAAGGAGTGTAATCCATGAATCAGTTAATCATTGATGGTTTGTTACTTGAAAGACTGAGATAACTAATATATATTTTTTGCAGATAACTAACTGTAAAAGAACAGTTGAAATACGGGATGGAGAAACGAAGTACGTGTTCTCATTACTCAGGTAACTCTCGGTCTGTCTCACCAGAACTACAGCTCCAGGGAAACGTGGTCCTTTACCCCTGCCAGCTTCTTTCTGAGGCACGGGTTTATTTTGTTTATTTACTGCCTTACCCTGTTGCCAAGACTGGCCATGGATAGAGACCCCATCGCCCAGCTGTAGGCATTGTCCTCTCCCGACTGCGGGTCGGTGTCCAGGCGTGAGTTAGGTTTTGGAGGACATGGAGGAGAAGCGAACCGTGTTGCTAGCGACAGGACTGGGCACACAGTGGGCCCTCAGGGACATCACGGCCCAGGCTGTGGCTGGCCCCACCCCCAGGCTGTTCTCCCTGACCCAGCCGGGCTGCTGCCCTCGCTGCTCGCTGAAGTGAGAGATGCCTCCTCTCCTCCTTCTCCCAGTTGCTTCTCTTTCCCTGGGACTTCTTAGATCTTTACCAGACTTCGCCCAAACTTCACACTTCCCTGAATTGCTACTTTGCTCTCACTCTATCCCCAGCTAACTCGTTGGGAAGTTAAAAACTCTCTAGCCCTGATCTTCAAAACGGCGCTCGTATTCACAGGCACTGGAGAAACGTGTGGCCTCGGTGGCCACGGAAGAAGAAAGGGCGGCTGCTATGTGGCCGTGTGCACTAATTCATTAGGGCAACTGTGGCAGGTGCCTAACATTCCCAAACAGTAAAAATTCACCTTTTCAATAAATATAGTCGCGGGCCAGTGAGATGGCTCAGCGGCATAAGCGCCTGCCTGGCAAGCGCGAGGGCCCAAGTTCGACTCCCGGATCCCACATACGAGAAAAGGGCCGGTGATATTGCACAGTGGCACAGGCACCTGCTGGCGGCGCGAGGTCCTGAGGTCGACCCCCGGTACCCACACAAAAAAAAAAAAATATATATATATATATATATATATATATATATATAGTCACGTGCCACATGATGACGTCTCGGTCAGTAACAGACCACACCTAAGAAAGTGATCCCATGAGAACGTAATGGAGCCAAAGACTTCCTATCACCTACTGACGTCAGAGCCATCACCGTGTCACAGCACAGGCGAGAGAAGAGAGCGCATACAGCTTCCGCAGTGGAGTATCCTTGACGGTAATAATAAACAGCTGCGGTCCGGCATGTATATTCACTCCACTTCTCATCGTTACTGTAAAGCATACTTCTACCTACTGCAGAATTTCCGGGCTGGGGTACAGCTCAGCAGTACAGCATGTGCTTAGCACGCACAAAGCTCTGGGTTTGATATCCAGCACCGAAATAGATGATGATAGATAGATAGATAGATAGATAGATAGATAGATAGATAGATAGATGGATGGATTTCTGTACAGCAGTGTGCTGTGCTTTGCCGGCAGCAGCCTCTCCTATGTCAAATTCACCTCTTCTCTTCGTTGCATCCAGAGGCCATGTCCAGGGATCCCCCACACCACCTAGGCCGGTTTGCAAGTCCACTCAGCTTTCACACAAATCACCTGCAGTGAAATTTTCAGAACATATCCCAGTGGCCAAGCAGCACATGACTGTACTAAATGATATGAATTCTAAAGACAAGTTATAAATTACTTTTAGTACCAATAAAAGAATCAGCCAGCCCTCGGCCTCCAGCATTTCCTTAAGAGTATGTTTAGAGGGAAGCGTGGCTCTTTGCACCTAGATTAACCAGCACAGTTGTTCTCCGGCTCTGCCATGCCCGTGCACCCAGCCCTGCCACGGCCACAGTCTCTCTCCCTTTTCGTTGACCCCACCAGGAACTGCTGGGCACAGAGTCCGATTAGACTGCTGCTCCATTGAACGGACACCGCGTGAGCCGTGCATGTGGGCATATCCAGTCCCTGCCGCAGCCTCTTCTCCCCAGAGCCAGCGTGTCAGGTTCTGCGTGCAGCTCTTCCATCGGGGTGAGTTGCAGAAGTGTCTCTGTTAGTCCCATGTATCCAGCGGGTACCTACACATATTCCTGCAAAGGACACGTGCCAAGGACAAACCCTCCCAGAGCGTCGTGCTTGAAACCCATGAGGAAAAATGAGAAATAGACCTAGGAATGGGTCAGGGGCCTCTTCACAACCACACCTTCAGCTCCACAGAGGCCCATCCAGGGCGTGGAGATGGCCCCCTTACAGGTATGATTCTTCCATGCGGTTCCATCCTTCTCATCAGGATTTTCCCTGAGGGAGGAATTTTCTTGTCTCAATACTTTAACATCTTTTGAGTCAGCCAGTCCTGAATTTGGATCAGAGCTGTACTTATTATGCATATGAGTACGGCCTTACATTCTTATCTATAAAATGGAAATAATAACAACTACCTATTAAAGTGGTTATGAAAATTAAATGGGTTGATACATATGAAGCTGTTAACGTGTCACTTAATTCAAAGTAGGATGTACATATGTTTTGAAATAGAACTAAACCCTTTTACAAATGAGAGAGAAGGTATTGGTAGGGATGACTTACGTATTCCTTCTATCTCTCCATTGATTCAGCAAGTTCTTATGGGTATATATTAAATTATCAGTCCAGACCTGGGTGCTAAGGCTGCTCTAGGGGTTGAGACACACTCTCTGTCTGAATGCTGACTGTTTGCAGAACTTACCACAATAATTTTTAAAAAGCCTTCATTGAACATCTGCTGTGTTTCATTTACTGAAACATAGGAAGTCAAATGTATCACCTTATTTATGTAACAAAGCAGCAATAAGAGGTAGCTACTACTATTATTCCCATTTTTATAGTTGAGGAAACTGCACTTAAAAAGGATAACTGATCCAAGAGCACATAGCAAGGAAGTGGCCTGAACTTAAAGCCAAGTCTTTCCTACTCAGCGTCCAGGCTTTTATGATATACATGCAAGGTGCTCTGGGGAATATTAGGGGGAGAACTTCACCATGTCATGGGGCTTGAGAGCGCCTCTGAAGGAGGTGGCATCTAAATAGGAATCTGGATATACCTTTTGCTTTCTCTCCAGAGCACACTTTCCTGACAGTGAATCTCATCTAAACATTTCTCAAAGAGCATCAAGAAGAAATCAGTCGCGGAAAAAAAAAAGATGGCGGATGAGTAAGAAGCACGCAGAGAAACTCTCTAAAAGTTGCCATTGGACTACGGGAATATAGTGACCGGGAGAGTGCAGGAGGGGGGCAGATGCCTCCCTGGGACCCAGAAAAGTTCTGAAGCACAGCTTGGGACCCCCGGCACCAGTGAAGGGTACTTTTCAACAAAGAAGGAGCAGACCCCGCGCGCGCGCACCTTCTACCATCCCAGGAATCACGGCGGGACAGAAGCTCAAAGCTGCGGACACACAGTGACAGCTGGCGCCCAGGGAGCCCCCACGGAGGATCGCGAGACATTGGCGGGGCAGGGGAGCGGCGGAGAACTGCGCTGGCGGGCGGTGAGTGAGTGTCTCTCAGCCACAGCTGTCCCGCGCCAGAGAGCGACTAGCCGGGCGCCATTGTGGGTGGTGCGGCGAAAATCAGAGCGGCTCGAAAACTGCTCTGGGAACTTGTGCTCCGGACAGGGCAGCACGGGGCCTCTCAGCTCCACGAGGGTGCGCTGAGGGCGGCGGGTGAAGGAGACTGGTCTCTCAGCCACACCTGTCCCGCGCCAGAGAGCAACTGGCTGGGCGCCATTGTGGGGGGTGCGGCGAAAATCAGAGCGGCTCGAAAACTGCTCTGGGAACTTGTGCTCCGGACAGGGCAGCGCGGCGCCTCTCAGCCCCACGAAAGTGCGCTGAGGGCGGCGGGTGAAGGAGACTGGTTTCTCAGCCACACCTGTCCCGCACCAGAGAGCGACTGGCGGGCGCCATTGTGGGGGGCGTGGCGAAAATCAGAGCGGCGCGAAAGCAGTGAGCTGACAGCGGCGGGCGGAGGAGACCGGTCTCCGCCTGAACGTCCACGCTTTGCTCACCGCCCTGCCACAGGGCCGCTCCTGACTCGCTCGGACGGACCTGCACGGAACAGGACTCTGTCATCACACGGTGCCTGCCTACAGCAGAGTCAACACCTGGAACTGATTATTTTTATTTTTTTTATATATTTTTTTTTTTCTCTCTCATTAGTTTTTTGTTCTGGTGAAGGGGTTTTTATTTTTGTTTTTATTTTTGTTTTATTTTTATTTTGTTTTTATTTTTTTCTTTTGTGGGGTTTTATTTCTGTTTTATCTCTGCTTTGTTGTTTTTGTCTTCATTTTTGTTTCTGTTTGTCTATTTGCTCTTTCCTTCATTATTCTCTCTGGCTTTTATATGAATGTAAACAGTGCCTCTAACCTCTTTGTGATTGTGGTTGTGATCTGTTCTTCCTTTTATCCTTTCCTTCTCTCTTTCCCACCAGTCCTCTGCACCAGTGTCCCAATGTTAGTGGGATCCCTCTTGGTCCTCTAACCTTACATCTAATTCCTTCCTCTTCTCACAATACTCTATTTCCTCCTTAACTCATTTTAAATTTAAACTCCTGAGGGGAAAAATTGACATACTAAGGACTTTTATACTGCATATAATTTTTCTGGTGTGTTTTAGATTTTGTTATATAACCGCAACTCTACTTTATACAGCTAAAAGCGGTAAATAACTGGTTAGCTCAGTCTGTCATTTTCTAGGCTGTGTTTGATGCTTCAGTTACCATTATAGCCAAATGTACAATAATTGTTCTAAACAGCTTTCCTTCCTGATATTTCATGATAGATATTGACTAAGGGACACAGAAAATACAGTGGCACAGTACCAAAGAATCAAGGACTGGGCCAAACAGGTAGCAACTTCCCACATCCAACGAATTGAAGAGGTAGGATCTGGCAGAAAGCTCAAAACCCAAAAGCAAGCTCCACTTGGAAGATACTGCAGAGAAGTAGTCATCTTCTAAGGATCTTGAACACTAGCAATAAAGTAACCTATCATAGGTAATTTGCAAACATCACCCCAGGAATTAAAGAAAGAAAAGATGAGACGACACTTAAATAAGATGCAACCCCACACATCCAATTCACCAAAGGCAAACCTAGGGGGCAACGAGGTGGGACAATCCGAAAGCCACCCACCTGGCATATCTGAAGGGGTAACAACAAAACAATTGAATGAGGCTCTGGAAAAAATTAAAACAGAAATAATTTCACAGATAACTGCAGAGATAATGTCCACAATGAAGACTATGCTTAAGGACACTATAGCTGATACAGACAAAAAAATAGATGAGCTTAAGAAAACTATAGAAACCATGAATGCTCAGCATAGGAAAGAAATGGAATCCATAAAGCAGATTCAAGCAGATATCCAAGAGAACAAAAATTCCATTGAAAGTATTTGTAGCAGATTAAGCCAATGTGAGGACAGGATATCAGATATAGAAGACAGGCTTGCAATTAGTGATCATGTAAAGAAAGAATTCTTAAAAACAGCAAGGGACCATGAAAAATCAATTCAGCAGCTGCTAGATGACTCAAAGATAAACAACTTAAGAATAATTGGAATAAATGAAAAAGCAGGAGATAGCATAAATGACATTAAAACCTTGTTCAAAGACATTATCAGGGAGAACTTTCCTGGAAGAGAAAAAGAATTTGACCCCCCAATAAGTGAAGCTTTTAGAACACCAACTAGACATGATCAAAAAAAAAACTTCAGCCAGACATATCATAGTCAAGATCCCAGAAATTCAACAGAAGGGCAGAATCTTAAAAGCTGTTAGGGAGAAGAGACAAATCACCTATGAAGGAAAACCCATCAGAATCACAGCTGACTTTTCAGCACAAACCCTCAAGTCAAGAAGAGCTTGGAATGATATATTTCAAGCTCTAAAGGAAAATAACTTTCAACCCAGATTGATGTACCCCGCAAAACTATCTTTCAAAATTGATGGAGAAATAAAGTACTTTCATGACAAAGAACATCTAAGAAAATTTATGACCACCAAACCAGCACTCCAAAATGTTCTGAAAGACATTCTAGAAAGAGATAGGAACCCCAACAGAAGGAATCCACCAGGCAGGGCAGATAATTAAATAGCAGGAAAGGGGAAAAAGAAAGAGTGGGAACCAACAACAGGAAAATATCATGACAAGTATAAGTCAATACCTATCAGTTTTAACCATCAATGTTAACGGTCTCAATTCACCAATCAAAAGGCACAGACTGGCAAAATGGATCAAGAAGCAAGATCCAACAATATGCTGTATACAAGAAACACATTTAATTCAGAAAGAAATTCATAGACTGAAAGCCAAAGGATGGAAAACAATACTCCATGCAACAGGAACCCAGAAAAAAGCAGGGGTAGCTATTCTTTTTGCAGACAAAGTGAATTTCAAGCCAAGAATGATTCAGAGAGATAAAGACGGTCATTACATCCTTGTAAAGGGAACAATCCAAGAGGAAGAGATAACGATCATAAATATATATGCGTCAAATACCAATGCACCCAACTATATAAAACAAGTACTAAAGGACATGAAAAATCAAATAAGCACTAATACAATTATATTGGGAGATCTCAATACTCCACTGTCACAAAAGGACAGATCAACTAGACAGAAAATCAATAATGAAATAATAGAACTGAACCAAACTTTGGAACAAATGGACTTAGTACATGTCTACAGAGTGTTCCACCCCACAACATCAGAATACACATTCTTCTCAGCTGCACATGGGACGTTCTCCAAAATAGACCACATACTAGCTCATAAAACCTGCTTAAGTAAATGCAAAGGAATTGAAATTATCCCATGCATATTATCAGACCATAGTGCAATGAAATTGGAAATCAATGGCAAAAGAAATCACAAATACTCCCTAAACACATGAAAATTAAACAGCACCCTCCTGAACAACCAATGGGTCACAGATGATATTAAAGAAGAAATTAGACACTTTCTACAACTGAATGATAATGACAGTACAACATACCGGAACTTATGGGATACAATAAAAGCAGTCCTAAGAGGGAAATTTATAGCATTAAATACTTATATTAGGAAAATAGAGCAAGCGCAAATAAACAACTTAATGGTGAACCTCGAACTTCTAGAAAAAGAAGAGCAGGTTAAGCCAAAAGCCCGTACAAGGGAGGAAATTACAAAGATCAGAGCAGAAATTAATGTATTGGAGACTAAAAAAACAATACAAAGAATCAATGAAGCAAAAAGTTGGTTCTTTGAAAGAATAAATAAGATTGACAAACCCTTATCCAACCTTA
Source organism: Erethizon dorsatum (assembly GCA_028451465.1). NCBI lineage: Eukaryota > Metazoa > Chordata > Mammalia > Rodentia > Erethizontidae > Erethizon > Erethizon dorsatum. The sequence goes on from CM051838.1 coordinate 15,047,706, forward strand.
TTAAAAAAAGAAAAGAAAAGACTCAAATCCATGCAATTGAAAATGAAAAGGGTGATATCATGACGGACCCTGCAGAAATCCAGAAGATCATCTATACCTATTTTAAAAATCTATATTCTACTAAGATGGAAAATGCAGAAGAAATGGACAGATTCCTAGATTCGTATGAATTACCAAAGCTGAATCAAGAAGATTTAAAAATCCTAAATAAACCAATATCAACCAATGAAATTGAAGATGTAATTAAAAACCTCCCAACAAAGAAAAGCCCAGGCCCTGATGGATTCACTGCCGAATTCTACAAGAAATTTAGAGAAGACCTAACGCCACTACTTCTCAAACTTTTTAATGAAATTGAAAGAGAAGCAATACTCCCAAATTCATTCCTGGAAGCAAGCATTACCCTGATACCAAAACCAGAGAAGGACCCAACTAAGAAAGAGAACTACAGGCCAATCTCCCTAATGAACATAGATGCAAAAATCCTTAATAAGATACTGGCAAACAGAATCCAACAAATCATCAAGAAGATTATACACCATGACCAAGTTGGATTCATCCCAGGGATGCAGGGATGGTTCAACATACGTAAATCAATAAATGTAATACACCATATTAACAGAACCAAAGACAAAAATCACATGATCATCTCAATAGATGCAGAAAAAGCTTTTGACAAAGTCCAGCATCTTTTCATGATAAAAACCCTACAGAAAATTGGAATAGAGGGTCTTTATCTCAACCTGGTAAAAGCTATCTATGACAAACCAACAGCCAATATTATACTAAATGGCCAAAATCTGAAAGCCTTCCCTCTAAAATCAGGAACAAGACAAGGATGTCCACTGTCCCCACTCTTATTCAACATAGTTCTGGAAACTTTAGCCAGAGCAATTAGACAAGAGAAAGAAATAAAGGGAATAATGATTGGAAAGGAAGAAGTTAAATTATCATTATTTGCAGATGACATGATACTCTACACAGAAGACCCCAAAAACTCCACTAAAAAACTGCTAGATTTAATAAGCAAATTCAGTAGTGTAGCTGGATACAAAGTCAATACTCAAAAGTCAATAGCCTTCCTGTACACAAATAACAAACTTACTGAAAGAGAAATTAGGGAAACAATACCTTTCACAATAACATCCAAAAAAATGAAATACCTAGGAATCAACCTCACAAAGAATGTAAAAGACCTATACACTGAAAACTACAGTATTCTGAAAAAGGAGATTGAAGAGGATATCAGAAAATGGAAAGATATCCCTTGCTCCTGGATAGGAAGAACCAATATAGTGAAAATGGCCATACTTCCAAAATTGTTATACAGATTTAATGCAATTCCAATCAAAATTCCAACAGCATATCTCACAGAATTAGAGAAAACAATCCTAGAATTCATTTGGAATCAGAAGAGACCTAGAATAGCAAAGGCAATTCTGGGCAACAAACGCAAGGCAGGGGGCATCACAATCCCCGACTTGAAATTATACTATAAAGCTACTGTGATAAAAACAGTGTGGTACTGGCAAAAAAAACAGACCTGAAGATCAATGGAACAGATTAGAAGATGCTGAAACAACCCCAGACATACTAAGCTACCTTAGCTTTGACAAAGGTGCCAAACACATTCGCTGGAAGAAAGATAGCCTCTTTAATAAATGGTGCTGGAAAAACTAGCTTTGCACATACCAAAGATTAAAATTGGACCCGTATCTTTCACCATGCACTAAACTAAATTCAAAAAGGATCAAAGATCTAAATATTAAAACAGACGTAAAATCTGCTAGAAGATAGAATAGGTAAAACTCTTGAATATGTTAGTGTAGGCAAAGACTTTATGAATAAAACCCCAATAGCACAGGAGCTATCAAAAAGAATCAACAGCTGAGATCTCATCTTATTAAAAAGCTTTTGCACAGCAAGAGAAACCACCAACAGAGTGAAGAGACAACCCACAACGTGGGAAAAAATGTTTGCCAGCTATTCCCCAGACAAAGGATTACTATCAAGAACATAGAAAGAACTCAAAAAAATCAGACCTCCCAAATTTAAAGACCCAATCCAAAAATGGGCATCTGAGATGAATACACACTTCTCAGATGAAGAAATACCAACAGCAAATAAATATATGAAAAAATGTTCAACATCACTGGTCATTCAAGAGATGCAAATTAAAACACTGCGATTCCATCTCACCCCAGAAAGAATGGCTATCATCAAGAAATCAACCAATAACAAATGCTGGAGGGGCTGTGGAGAAAAAAGAACACTTCTCCACTGTTGGTGGGAGTGTAGACTGGTGCAACCACTGTGGAAATCAATGTGGAAACTCCTCAAAAAACTAGGATTGGAGGTCCCATTTGACCCAGCTATTCCTCTTCTGTGTATCTTCCCAGAAGAATTAAAAACATCATACCACAGAAATATATGTGCACCCGTGTTTATAGCAGCACAATTTGTAATAGCTAAATCTTGGAAACAACCCAAATGCCCATCAACTGAGGAATGGATAAAAAAGATGTGCTATTTTTATACAATAGAATACTACTCAGTTATAAAGAAGGATAAACTCAAGGCTTTTATAGGTAAATGGATGCAACTTGAAACTATATTAATAAATGAAATAAACCCAACTCACATGTGTAAACATTGTGTTGTTTCCCTGGTGTGAGAAGCTGAAAGAGTAGATAAGATCTAAAATGTACAATAGATATCATAAAATGGGAAGAAACCGTTCAAAAGGAAAGAGAAACTGGGATGGGTGAAAGGAGAAAAGAAGGATGGGAAAAGCAAAAGAAAAAAAAAATATATGTATATATGTACAAGATAATTAAGATAGTTATACTAGTAATTTCTCTTAGTTCATTGAAAAGAAAGGTTTGTGCTAATATTATTTGGACAATTAAATGCCTATATCTTATACACTAAGTAACTGAAGATAACAATGTATTAACCACTGTTACTCTCCTATTATCTTGTTTTGAAATATTTTTTCCTCTTTAAAATAAAATTAAGGGCTGGGGATATAGCTCCAGCAAGCATGAGGTCCTGAGTTCAATCCCCAGGACCAAAAAATAAATAAATAAAAATTAAATTAAATTAAAAATAAATAAATAAAAATTAAATTAAGTTAAAAATAAATAAATAAATCCTCCTGTAGCCCCACATGGGTATAAGTCTTGCAAACTTTCACCAGTTCACCTCCTAATAAAATATGGGAAGGTGAAGTAAAAGATTAATATTATGATAGTATTCCTGAGACTTTAGATAAAGGAAGAAATAATAAAATGAAATTTTTATAACAAATGATGGTGCATGGTTATATTTCCTTCTTTAAGACAAATACTGGTGGCTCTAATTGTTCTACTGTTAAAAATTTTACTGAAAATTCTTCATATCTATCTGTGCTAACAAAGTGAGGCTTTTTCCACTATGACTGACACAAACTTCACACGCCCCGTCCTGTCCACAGAGAGGCCCTCTGTAGATCCTTTCTGAGCTCATCTGCTGAGCAATGGAGATCCCATTTCATTCTTCCGCTCAAGAGTGGCTCTGCCAGAGATTTGGCTTGAGCATTGTCAGTCTATTCGGACTGTAATGACAAAAAACGATAAACAGGGTGGTTTATAAATAATAGAAATTTATTTCTCACATTTTTGGAGGTTGGGAGTCCAAGCTCAAGACACCAGAAGATTTGGTGTCCAATGAAGGCCTGCTTTCTCATAGATGGTATCTTCTCATTCTCTCCTAGATGGTGAAAGGGGCTAGGATCTTTTATAAGAACAAACAAGAAAGAAAGAAAAAAAAAAAAAAGGAAAAGAAAGAAGAAAATAATTTTAAAAATTGTCTACTTCAGGGCATGTCCGTGCTGTCACTGGGGACAGAGTGGGCAGACAGATCCGAGCTGATTAATCCCAGAAAGCCAGCTGCAGCTTTCGGGCAGGGTAGTGGATGATCCCAGCAAGCCTGCGCCTTTAGTTCCACTGAAGTTCAGGCTGGTTTCTGGCTGTGAGGCTGGAACCCGATTTGTTTAGCCTGTAACACTCCGTGCAACTCTTGCCGGCTTGAACTCGGCTCCCTGACCTCCTGTGGATTTGCACCCTGCTCCCTCACGCTGACTCTGGAGCCACTAGATGGAGCCAGCCCGCAGCAGCCCTGAGTTCGCAGCTCAGCCCCTCTCCAAGATGGCTACTGGCCAATCGCCCTCTCCTGGGCGACATCTGTACTCAAATAACTCACCAGCCACTGCAGTCCACTCTGACCACCGCTCCGTTCCACTGGCGCGTGTCTCCGTGAGGCCTCTGGGGTCACCAGTAGTCACTGTGCGTCTGCAGGTTCGAGCCCCCCCCATACAGTGAGTCCAGCTCAGGGAGAAAACGCCCCTGCCACCGCCTCCTCCACTGAAGTCTCTCTCTTCACTCTCCCCGTGGGCTTCAGTTCTCACTTCAGATCCTGCCGGGGTCCTGGAGACCTGCTTCCCTCCTCCTTCTCCTCCTCACGTTTCTGTGGTCCACTGTCTGGACGCAAATCTCGGAGAGGCTGTTTCTCTGCTGCTCACCACCGCGCCATCTTCCCAGAAGTATGTATTTACCTATTTAAGAAAAAAAATTTTTTGGTACTTAAAATTGAAGCCTCTATTTAGTTTTCAGTTCAGTGAAATAATGTCTTAGCTTTAAAAAGCACAAGATAGCCACTTTTTCCAGATTTTTCAGATTTTCTTTTCTCATCTAAAGTGCTTTAAAAAAGTTTTCAACTTAATGAATATATAATTCCCTCTAAATTATGATGTGATTTACTTTTTATGGCTTGCAACATTTGCCTCTATTAGATTTTCTTCCTTCCCTATGTGAACAAGCAGATGTATTATGCTAGATTTGTCTGAAAGCAGAGAAAACATAAGTAGTCGTTTAAAGCATCTTTAATTCCCATGGGCCATTTCATAGAGTATCTGTTTACCAGTTTTTTCTTTAAAAAGTTTTAAGAGAACACAGTCTAAAAACAGTGTACAGTTCTGCCTGAGATTTAGAGAAGACAAAGCAAAGGTTAACAAAAATACAAAGAAAGAAATTTAACTCATTCTATTTTATGGAAAGCAATTTCCAGATAGCTTATCTGTTATGAAGATAACTTTATCCAAGCATTTGTTTAATAGTTAATTAGCAGCATCTCTTAAAAGATTTCCATAGCCTAGAAAACACAAAGCCGTAATCCTAGCTAATAATATCAAACTGAGGAGCAAAGACACAGCACCTACGTTTTCAGCTGATATGGCGAAGATCATGAAATTCTGCAAAACTCAATCTAAACTGAGTTATAAATCGCACAAACACCAGCTAATGGATAATGAGATTCTATTCTAATGTTGATAATGTGCAATGTAAGTGTTTCCTGTTTCTTAAGTAGGGTATCTTTGACCATTTAAACAAGTCTTTAGCATCAAGCAACCACAGACATGAGTGTATTAAAAAAGCCATTTTGTGTATACCGCTTGGAGGTAATGAGAAAGTGCTTCTCAATGGGACACGCTTAAGAGGAGACATCAATGTCTTATTAATAGGTAAGAGCACGCTGAGTTAATAGTGCTTTGGTAACTTATTTTTATTGTCCCCTCCTCTCCACGCTAGTGTGACTCAGTGATGTAATATTAGCAAGAGAACAAAAAGCCAAACTAGCACAATTACTGCGTCATCATTTTCTGGCATAAAGATGTGCTTGCCTTTCATTGGAAACATTTCTTTAATCTGTAAGAACATCATCTGACCTTTTTCTTAAATATCTTGTGTCCAATACATCAATTCAGTACCCCAAATTCCTCCACTTACCTCCTTACTCCCACCATTACCTAGCACAAAACCCCCACTTTGATCTGCTGAAAAATCCAACAAACGCCCTAAATAGCCCTACCGTCTTTAAGTTCCAAATCTCCCTCTAACCTGGGCTATTTCCTACTTTCCCATGTTACCCCCTGAGCAAAGTCTCGAAGGCCAGATGGAGCTCGAGTGAAGACTGGAGTGATTTCATCTAAGAATTTGCAATTGGCAAATCCTTACTCACCATTAACTCTGTCAGGGATACAAAAATACATGTGATACAATACCTGCCCTTCTATCCGATTGTGGAGGGGAGTCGAACAGACTCATTGAACATGCGTTTATTTCGTCCTTTAATGGTACTGCCAGCCACTGACAAAACAAAAAGTGGGAGACATCAAACCCCATCCATAAGGGGCTTGTGGCAGGGAACGAGGGGGTAGACGCATTCATCTGAGTAGCCTAAGTGCTGACAGAAATAAAAATAGACTGCTGACAGCACTAACAGAAAGTACCTGAAAGGAGCTAATTCTTCAGAGAAGGCAGACATTGCACAGGTGGGGATGGAGGGGAAGTTCCCCAGAGTAGGACTTCAGCTTTTAACACTTTCCCTGAAAGGTTATTCAAGAACTCATTAGAAAATAGGCCTAGGGCTGGGATGTACCTCAGTGGGAGAGCGCTTGCCTAGCACGTGCAAGGCCCTGGGTCCCATCCCCAGCACTGTTCTGCATAATGCATATATACATACACGCATGCATACGTAATTCCTTGGTATCTCCCACTTTCAGTGCTTCATTTAAAGTTCCACTTAATTGTCACTTGACTGGGCTTCCCAAAATACAGCAACCACCCAATCTCTCTTTTACATAAACTTATTTGTAATCCTTTGCCTAATATATATTAAAATCTTTTTCCCATGGCTCTGTTTTTTGCCTATAAATGCAAAACAAGCTGAGCCTTTGCTGTGTCCCCTGCCATTTCCTCAGTACAGTATCTCCAGTGCCTGGAAAATAGTGCTTAATAATATTTCTGAATAAATGAATGGTAAATTTACAGAATTTTCTCAGATCAACTTTGTGGGGAGTCATTTTTCCTTTTGCAAATCTCCATATTCCACGCACTTCCTCCCCCGTATCAGCCCTGAGTCAATATCCAGCATTGTCCTCAGGGAAAGAATTTCACAGCCAAGAATCCTCACCCTTTCCCCACTGCATTACCTTCCCAGAGTGTCCAGATGCCTCAGATAAAGGTCACGTCAGAGCCAAAGCCTGTGACAACTATGAAGCTCAAGCTAAGTCCACACAAATGTCAAAGCCTAAAAGTAATTTTTAAGCAGTAAATAGGATAAGCTATATAAGAAAATGAATTGTGGATTTTAGAAAAGTATTCTCTTTTTGCTGTAAGTTGATCATCTTCTAGTTAAAATTTCATGAGAATATTGAATTTGGGGTGATGTGTTTTCCTCACTTCAAAAAAATTGTATGCTGGGCTGGTGAGATAGCTCAGTGGCATAAGTGCCTGCCTGGCAAGTGCGAGGTCCTGAGTTCGACTCCCGGAACCCACATAAAGGAAAAAAGTGCCAGTGATATCACTCAGCAGCACAAGCGCTTGCTGGCAAGCGCGAGGTCCTGAGGTAGACTCCCGGTACCCAGTTAAAAAAAAAAAAATTGTATGTCGATGATGACTGAAACCTCGACAAACTGTAAGCTGAATAAACCCTTCCTTTTAAAAAAAAAAAATTTGTCATGTACAAAGATTACCATTCTGGGAAAAGGGAAAATGGCACAATTATATCTAATAGGCAAGTAAAAAATGTCCTCTGAATGTTAGTTTTAACTAACTACTAATTAATAATCCAAGTGAGATAGTCTCTATTTTCAAAGCTTCTTTCTAAAACATAATTCCTTGAAATGTGTTGTTCCTTTTTACCATGCTTTTGATCCTACTAATCTATTAATTCAATTCTATAAATATTTACCTAGTGTTTCCAGACACTGGGGCAACTGGCAGGGGCAGGATGGGGTGGGTATTAAGAATGTAAAGATGAATGAAAACCTCAAGAATCCTAAAACCTAGTACCTTTCCGTATGTTCCAGAAAGTTTTTATACAAATATCCATTTTCTCAGTTTTGGTCTTGTTCTTTTTGTTGCTTTGCTTTGCCCTGCTGAGAAGCAAACCCAGCGCCTCACTCATGCTAAACAAGCGCTCTGCTCTTGGGCTACACCCCAGCTGCAGGGCCAGAGCACGCACTGCCAGGGCAGGCTCCCCCCGCCCCCACGCTGTCGTGATTCTAGTTTCTCCAATGCCTTCTCCATGAGAAAGTTGGCAGGGCATCTGTTGCACTCAGCACCAAAACAAAAAATGTCCTCTGCCACTCTAGGAGATAACATCTCCAGAAGGCTGAAAATTAAAATAAACTAACCAGAGGGCTACAGATTGTTCGAATTAGCCTACACGGAAGCCAGAGCAACAGCCAGCCACTCAGCTATTCAATCAGGCTGTGGTGCTGGTGATCTGAAAGGACAGGTGACTGATGACGAGTGGTAATAAGCCCAGGAAAAGGTGTACAGTAAGCCACAGGGAAGCAAGGAAATGCAAAGCAGATGAACAATAGGATTTGAACAGAAGGAGAAAAATGGAATTTTTAGACTGAGTTGTTTTTTTTTAATGAGATAACAATCACCTATGTTTTTACAGATACACTCTCTATCTGAAAGATTTTTAGGTCCTTTTCTTTCAGTTTAAAAGGGGGAGGGGGTGGCTGCTGAAATGATACAGGTAAGAATGGTAAATATGTGCCACAAATCTTAGAAAACACTGTATCACTCCCTCTGGGGAGTTACATACAAGGCATGTTATAAAATTCTAAACCCAAACACAGGCAAGTAAAGTTAGCCCATCCATTAACATAGCCTACTTCTAGTAGGTTGAAATACACAAGAAACATTAATTCCTTTCCACTTGGAAATGAATTACCCAAGTGACTAGTCTTGCTATTTTAAAGACTAAAACCTTGGGCCGGTGAGATGGCTCAGCGGCATAAGCGCCTGCCTTGCAAGCGCGAGGGCCCGAGTTCGACTCCCGGATCCCACATACGAAAAAGGGGCCGGTGATATCGCTCAGCGGCACGGGCGCCTGTTGGTGCGCGAGGTCCTGAGGTCGACCCCCCGGTACCCACAAAAAAATAAATAAATAAATAAATAAAAATAAATAAAGACTAAAATCTTAAAGTTTGAAACTATTTGTTGAATGAATGTACAAATAAAAGTATTTGTTGAATGAGTGTATGAATGAAACTATTTGTTAAATAAATGTGTGAATGAAACACTTATTGAATGAATGTATGAATGAAACTACTTGTTGAATGAATGTATGAATGAGTAAAATGGAGTACGCGGTTGCATTCAGCAGTAGATACTGAAAATAATTTTTTTTTTTTTTATACTGGGAATCAAACTCAGGACCTCGTGCTTGCCAGGCAAGTGCTGTGCTACTGAGCTATATCCCCAGCCCTGAAAATAATTTATTGACGATGTAATAAACATCAACTGCATCATACAAGGACACCACTGGGGACTCAAATATGAGTTGGGCCCATAGCTCCACTTAGGTCATCCTCACCTGAAGGATCAGAAATAATGGAGCAATTCTAGAGGGTTGGTGGGATTGGCCAAGCAGGAGTCTGCCAGCGATGGCCACTGAGCCACCTGCTGAGGGGCAAATGATCATACCGAGGTGGTTTACCACACCCTTGGCATTCCTGGGCATGTGGAATCAGCACCCTGATCTCTGCTTCATCTTCTCAGGATGCTCCCTTTGTGCTCATGTCTGTGACCAGATCCCCTCTTATAAAGACACCAGCTGTACTAAATCAGGGGCACACCCTATTCCAGTATGGTCTCATATTTATTAGCTGTATCTGCAAGGCCCCTACTTCCAAATCCCGTCATATTCTGAAGTACTAAGGGTTAAGATTTCAGTAGATGAATTGAGAAGACACTGTTAGAAGGGAGAAAAAGGTAATTTTCTCCCTCTGCCTTTCAGAGCTCTCTGCTGGGGGCCCCGTAACAAAAGACAGATTAACAAGAGAAAAATAAAGAAAAGTTCATCAACATATTTTTCAGACATGTGTGAGGAAAAACTCACAGAAAGAATAACTCTCAAAGAGGTGATACAGGACTCTAGAATGACAAGAAAATTTTAGAGAAGTGACAAGACAAAGGAAAGGAATCTCGATTTCTAAGGGCAGCAACATATGGAGTAGCAAATATATGGAAAACTAATTGTAGTTAAAGGCCAGTTACATTTTTCATATAGATTCCTCTGCCTGGGTTGTCTCCACACTGACAAGGGTCTACAGTTATTGCCCTTGACCAACCTTGTCCTCCCTGGTAGAGAAGGGAGGTAAGATTCCTTGGTAAATTTATGTCCTACTTTCGAGCAAACAGAGGAAGGCAATAGAGCTTTTCTTGTTGTCTGCTGCTTCTCAGTGCCTTCAGCTCAAAATAATCCTTATGCTGAAGTGGCATATTTTGGGTGGCAGATTCTTCTGCCTTCATAATTCAACCCTTCTGAGCAGGATGAACAGTGGAGAGAGCTAGAGCAGGAGAGGGTGGGGGGGACACCATATTTAGCCAAGAAGATGTGTTTTTGAGTCCATGTGAAAAAACTGCTAGAAATTCCCAAAAATTAATGTGGATGCCTATGAGTGGGAGAAGACCCCACAGATAGAAGCAAAGGACTGAAAAATCTGAAAAATACTATTCATTACATATATATATATATATATATATATCAAATTAATTGCAGTATGTGAGGTAAATACAAACCTAAACTAGTTTTTCTCAATCCTAATCTCCCCTATCCCAGCAATCTTCATTTATCAATGACTTGATAAGAATTTGTAGGGGGCCAGTGAGATGGCTCAGCAGTGTAAGCGCCTGCCTGGCAAGTGCAAGGGCCCGAGTTCGACTCCCAGATCCCACATACGATAAAAGGGCCGGTGACATTGCTCAGCGGCACGGGCGCCTGCTGGCGCACGGGATCCTGAGGTCGACCCCTGGTACCCACAAAAAAAAAAAAAAAAAAAAAGAATTTGTAGTAAGTTTTTATGGTAAGGAAGTGTCTTGGTTACTTTTTTCTCATTGCTAGGACAAAATACCCGACACCCAAAGTTAAAGGAGGAAAGGTTTATTTAGCTCACAGTTTGTAGAGGTTTCAAGTCCATACTCGGCTGCCTCCAAGGCAGAGTGGCACATGGCAGAGGGCAACAGTTCATGGTGGCAGAAGGCAGCAAAAGCAGCAAGAGCAAAAGAGAGGGGCGCACCAGAGAGCAAGCCTCTTTCCCTCCCTTATATTGTACACAGGCTACCTGCCCCAGGGTGTGTGTAGCACTCACACCCATAATCGACAACAAATCAATCACAAACTCTAGAAGCCTGCCCCCTTGACTGCATGAGGCTTTGGGGGGGCATCTAGACACAAACCATAACATTCCACCCCTGGCCCCCCAAAGACTCATGCACATCCCTGTATGCAAAAGGCATTTAGTCCATCTCTAAGAGTTGCCAAAGTCCAAACAGTTTCAGCATTGCTCAAAAGTCCAAGTCCCAGGTCTCCTTCGAGATCTAAGGCAAACTCTCAGCTGTGAGCCCCTGTACAAATGAAAAGAAAGTTGAACATTTCCAACATTCAATGACACCAGATAGACATTACCATTCCAAAAGGTACAAATAGGGGAATACAAAGGAATGGGACCAAAGCAAGTACAACAGCCAGCAGGGCAAACATTAAGTCTTATAGTTCCATGTGGAATATCCGAAGCAATCTGTGATAAATTGTGAGTGCTAAAGGGTTTGTGTGACTCCGCCCCTATGGCACTTCCGGTGGTTGTAGCTCCCACGGCTTCTCTCTTAGGCCTGCTCTGCTCCCTCCTGGCAGCTTTCCTCAGAGGATCCACGTTCCTGGCATCTCCAAACTTCTGAGGTCTCCACTGCACCTTTGGCTTCATCCTCACAGCTTCACACACTGCCCTGTCAGGGGCACACTGCCTGGCCTCCCAGGCCTTCTGAAATCTGAGGTGGAAGCCTCAGAACTCTTGCATTCTTCGTGCACCTAAAACCAGCGCCATGTGGATGATGCCAAGGTCCGCTGTCAACTGGAGCAGTAGCCAGGCTTCCCTCTCTCTTGGCTGTAGGGGTGAGTGCCTGGATCACTGAGCACTCTCAATCCAATTCTGAGGAACAGATTCTCTATGCCGCCGCCATTCTGAAACCTGGTGTGGCCGCCGCCATTTTGGAACCTTGTGCTGCTGCAACCGCCATTCTCAAACATGGTGCCCTGAGGCTTTCTCAAAGCAAAGTCTTTCACTTTTGCAGTTTTGAGGCTGCAAAGGGTGGAGACTTGCTGCTTCTTGTGAGGCCCTCAGGCCATCTTTTATATTCTCCTGTTCCTTCTCAGCAATCGAGATCTCCTCAGCTCTATCTTTGTAGTACACAGCTTTACTGGAGCTGCCTTTCTGGCCAAACTCAACATTTTAAATCATCCTGCTCAGCTCTTTGCTCTTGATTCTCAACATAAATCTGGCTAAAGGCCCCCAACAATAGCCATGCCACCGCCTCAACATTTGACTGCCTTGAAATTTTTTCTGCTAGTTTAATTAGTCCACCACCCTTAATCCTAGTCTCAGGCAAAGTCTCTGGACATGAGCAAAATGCAGACAAACTTTTTGCCAAGCCATAACACACATCATCTGGAGTCCAATAACCAATGCAGTCCTTCTTCCCAGCAGAAACCTCCCGAGTCTGGACTTCACCGGTTTTTGCGTCTTCTGAGCTCTGACCAGGATCTCCCATACAGAACAGCCTAAGGCGTTCCAGCTCTACTCTTTCAGGCGACATCTCTGAACCTTTCCAAACTCTTCCCACAAGCCATTCCCAAAGGCTCTTGAACCACATGGTCAGGTATAGTCACAGCAACGACCCCACTTCTCTGGTACCAAATTCTTTCTTGGTTACTTTTGTCTCCTTGCTGAGACAAAATACCTGATGCCCAAAATTAAGGAAGGAAAGGTTTATTTAGCTCACAGTTTGTGGAGGTTTCAGTCCATACTTGGCTGGCTCCAAGGCAGAGCGGCACATGGCAGAAGGCAACAGTTCATGGAGGCGGAAAACAGCAAAAGCAACAAACAGCAGAAAGGGAAGAGCACAAGAGAGCAAGCCTCTTTCCTCCCTTATATTGTACACAGGCTACCTGCCCCAGGGTGTGTGTAGCACTCACACCCATAATCGACAACAAATCAATCACAAACTCTAAAAGCCTGCCCCCTTGACTTCATGAGGCTTTGAGGGGACATCTCAAGTCCAATTCTGTCATTTATATTCATCCAAGCCTTCTGCCTGAGATTCTTGGATATTTTCTACAAGAAATAGCAAGTAAGAATAGATTGCTTTGGTAGCACTGAGTTAATGCACAGAACTCCCATTGTAGCCCCAAGATGGAGCACGCAACTTGGGCTTTCGAACTGCTGGGGCTCAGAAGTCATTAGCCCCAAACTGTGATGCTTTGACACGCTCAGCTGGAGCCCCAATCTCAGAACTAAGGTCCTTCTGTCTTCCTTCAACCTGGACCTTGTCATCTTTGATCTGTTCTCTCCTGAAGTTCGAGAAGCTTTCTCTGAAGCTCCCTCCTCAGAAGGAATGCAATTGCTATGGAATCACGCTGACAAGGAGGTTAACCACGAAAGAAGAGACTGAAAATCAAACTCTGCTCCTACTACCCAGAGAAACCTTGTCCCAGGCTTTTGTCCAGACTTCGGGTCCATTCATTTCCCCTAAAAGTCATTTACTGCCCCTCTAAAAATGTCTTCTGCCTCCATACTTCTTTCTTTCCTATGAAGACGATATTGAAGCTTCAACCATCTGGCCCGTGTTTGAATTTCATATTTTATATGGCTCCCATGAGCACTGCACTTTAATACATTTGTATTCCTTTTCTTCTGTTGATCGTTTTACTGTCAGTTTATTTTAGCAGACTTAAAGACACAAATCTACGGGGCAAAGATGGAATTCCTTGAGCCCTTATCTAACCAAAGCCTGCACCAAATCTGAGCTACTACCATCTCTAGCCTGATGCAGGGTATGGCAACACAGTGACATGCTCCTCTAGACAGGATAGAGAAGAAAGATCAGGCGGGCCCTGAGTATACTTAGCACCCACACACAGGCAAGCAGCTAGACCTGGAGGCAGGGAGGCAAGCAGAGAGCAGAGTTAACCCCCATGGCCTCTTTCCTCAGTTGTCAGATTGCTTCTGTTTTGCCTCACAGTTGTTTATAATATCCGGACAATGGGACAGACTCTCCCAGTCAATTTATCTTCTTTTAACCCAATGCTATATTGTTTTGGTGTCTTTACTTTCAAAAATCTTTCAAATATGATAGAACAATTTAATGTAAATACATACATATTTATGAATTCATATTTGTGCTTTAGCCCTCTGAGTGACTATCAAATTGTCAAGTTCTATTTTCTATTCTGTTACAACTGCGACCTATATTATATTAATGGTGCATAAATGTATATATTATGTTTAGTAGAGAATTACTGTCTTTTTTATTTAAAATTTCAACTAAGAATAGTATATGTCCATTTATTCTTGTCCTCTTATTTTTCATGTTAGAATTTTTATGATTTACTTATACATTGCATGTTCTGAGTTAACTCTCAGTAATTCAATATTTACACAAATAAAACAAGGACTCTTGTTATCATTGTATATTTTAGCTTTATGGCATTCACATGTACAAATAACAACAAACCTTATAGATTTATTTCATGTATACATTTAGGAGAAGTTATTGTCGGTGGTAATTTTTAATAGATTCAAGTTTTCCAATAATAGACTCAAAACCCACAAAAAGTAAAATATTTATTTCTTTTACTTGTGATTATTTTTTCCTTCTCAACTACCATCAGAATTCTCTTTGCTAATCATTAGACTGTCTCTAATGCTAAATTAAGTATTTTTTTCATTTCCATAAATCTTAACATATGCTGTTTCTAAGATCAAATAGAAGGAATAACATATTAAAAATTCAAATGCTAGGGGGCCAGTGATATGGCTCAGTGGCATAAGCACCTGCCTGGCAAGCACAAGGTCCTGAGTTCAACTCCTGGTACCCACATAAAGGAAAAAAAGGGCCGGTGATATCGCTCAGTGCCACAAGCGCCTGCTGGCAAGTGTGAGGTCCTGAGTTCGACTCCCCGTACCCACATAAAAAAAATTCAAATGCTAAATAGTAATCTTTCATTACTTTTAATAAATTAGAAAAACATCTCTAAAGAATGATATTTGGGGCACATCTCAGGAGTCATAACCTCTTGGGGCCATTAACCACTTTCTGTTTACCTAAAATCTTCAAAAATGGTGCAGCCTCAGAGTGAAGGGTGAGGGAAAGCCAGGACACATGGAAGGGAAGGGATCCTAGTGGGGATGGTTGTGGCCAGCAGAAGAACACGTGGTAGAAAGCCACCCTCCCAGTTGCCACCCCAATGCCTGTCAGTTTTTTAAATAGAAAAGAAGATATTCAAAGGTCAGCTGATTAAAGAACAGAATCTGGCTTGTAGCCTAACTGAAAAATATTATCTAAAATAATTATTATTTTAAAGATTATTATTTTTTTTAATTTCAAAAATCATTCGAACATCAGTTATTTTACAACAGAGACAAAACAGAACGACGGCTCCGCCCATAGCAATTTTTCCAGGGCCATGGTTTCCATCCCCGCCTTGGCCACAAGAGTGCGCATTTAGGTCCAAGTGAGTCAATTACACCACCGGCCTCAACCCTTGCCACCAAAACCTGGCGTGTGACCTAAGACAGGACAATGACAACCTTAACCCAGAATGCTTCCAAATGAGCTGGCCAGAAAAAGCCACATCGTGTCTCTGCAGAGCTGGTGGGGCCTCAGTGTGGCCCCAGGCGGTGCCAAGGAGCTGCTTCGACAGGAGAAAGCCCGCACCACAGCGAGATGAGGGGCGTCCTGATTCCTGTCCTTCCTGAGCCCAGCTGGAGCCCCAGCCTTCACAAGGTTCAAAACTGCAAGCCATAAATTCTCCATTTGCCTAAGCAAACCTGTAAATTCTTCATTTATAATCCAAAGAGTCCTAAAATTTTACAACCAAGAGTCAAATTTTAACTCAAGTGTTTCCACATTGCTTCTCTCTGGATTCCTTTGGGATATCGCTGACTAATCAGCAGTGATGGCCCTGTCCTTACAGGCAGCTACAATGTCCCATCTCCCGCAGACTCTGCCAGGTAGCGGTGATCAAAGACGTGGACTCTGGAGTCGGAAGCCCTGGACTCAGCCCGGACACCGGCTGGGAGAGGGGCCGTGTGGCCGTGGAGAAGGCCCTGTTTAAATGAGC
Organism: Erethizon dorsatum; assembly: GCA_028451465.1. NCBI lineage: Eukaryota > Metazoa > Chordata > Mammalia > Rodentia > Erethizontidae > Erethizon > Erethizon dorsatum. Next base: position 15,063,945 of record CM051838.1, read on the forward strand.
CCTGTGGAGTGGGAGTCCTTGGGGGCGCGGGAAGGCTGGCATTTCGCATAGTTTATAAATGTCACTCATCGGGCCGGTGAGATGGCTCAGCGGCATAAGCGCCTGCCTGGCAAGCGTGAGGTCCTGAGTTCGACTCCTGGAACCCACATACGAAAAAAGGGCCGGTGATATCGCTCAGCGGCATGGGCGCCTGCTGGCAAGTGTGAGGTCCTGAGTTCGACCCCCCGGTACCCACAAAAAAAAAAAATAAAATAAATAAATAAATAAATAAATAAATAAAAATGTCACTTGTCTGGGCTCACAGAGCGTTATTTCAAGAAAACCCTCCCAATCCGTCAGGGCCGGTCGTTCTTCAGTGTTCCTGTCCTCCCCTCTGCCTCCTCGTCCCGTCATTGTAAAAAGATCCCGGGAGCTGAAGCCGCAACGAGAATAACTCCCAGGCAGCGCCAGCAAAACCAAGACACAAACTGCCAGGAGCCCAGGCGCAGCAAACGTTAAGTTCCTTGAGACCGTCAGCTCTTCCAAGGAGAGGTGGGCATAGTTTTTTCTGACGTTAAGTACCTTTTTAGGGTTAACCCTTATGTTGGCGTAGAGATTTCCCCGAGATGATGATAATTCGTGATATTCCACCAGACTGGGGCCCCGGGAGCCCCGCGGTGGGGGCGCGCGTGGGTGGCTGGGCGCGGAGGCCGCTGCGTCGGTTTCGCAGCAGCCCCGAGGTTTGTGACCCGCGCGTTTTCCGGAGCTCGGGCTGCAATGAAGTATTTCGCATTCCTAGGTGCTCTAGGACGTCGCAAATTGCTGTCATTAAGGGTTAGGGCAACTGAGTCACTTCTCAGGAAGGGGACAATTTGGACTCACGAAAAGTTCATTTCTTGAGGGTCTGGGATGATTATTGTTGTTTGTTACATAATTATTTTAAAAACAGCAAAAAAAAAAATTAAATCTGTTTATTGCAACCCTTAGAGTAAACCCCAAAAGAGCATATTACATATGAATATACTTGGAAAAGAAAAATTTAAAAGCCCAGAAAGCTAACTCAACACACGACCTTATTATACACAGTTGAAGTCATTATAGTAAGGATATACAAATAAGAACCCTTTATAACAGATTCCCAGTGATGCCCGTAATCCCAGCACTCTTCAAGGCTGAGGCAGGAAAATCACAAGTTTGAGTCCAGTCTGGGCAACTTAGTGATTTAGTGAGACCCTATCTCAAAATAACAAAACAAAACAAAACAAAACAAAACAAAAAACAGGGTGGGATGGAGCTCAGCGTAAGGACGTGGGCTCAGTCTCCAGTACTGCAAATAAATAAATAAATAAACCCTCACAAATTAGATGCCCTAATTTTAGTGATTGGAAAATATGTAAATATCTCACCATTTGAGTAATGAAAAAGGAAAACATTGTCTCTTCCTTCCCTCCCCCTTCCCCTGTGGGCGTGTGCCTTTCCTAAGCCCCTGGAGTTGCGCGTGTACACTGCCTGACGGGCAGGAGGAAGGAAGGACCCCAGATATCCTTCTGGGAACTCTGCTGGCGTCCGCTCCAGGACAGGGGCTCCCAGGATTTTAGAAAGTGGAAGCTGGCTGTAGGTCATGGGGCGTCAGAGGCAGTGGGAAGTAATGCCAAGGAAATGCGTAGGTCCGATGACTGGTCCTGGGATTGGCAGGTCCTGTGAATCCCCTAATAAAACAAATTGCTGGCTTCGAGGCTCCGCTTCCTTTACAGGCAGTGCCAATGGCACTAACCAGGATCACCTCCCTTCTGTTTGTTCTGGGGGTGCAGCTTTGATCCGCTTGGCTCCTTGTGATCATTTACAGAGCTCCATGTAGGCTCAGTACCAGTTGTACTTAAAGGCTGGACAAGCTACGTCCTCTCCCACCCCAGATACCTCCGGCCTGCAATGGCGTGGCCCTCCCTGTTTGGGCAACAGCATGTACATTGTGGAGAATAAGGATAATAATACCTCCTATCACCAAAGAATAAAAAGAAGCTGGGCGGGGTGGCGCACGCCTGTAATCCCAGCACTTGGGAGGCTGAGGCAGGAGGATCACTGCAAGTCCAGGGCCAGCATGGACTACAAAGTGAGTTGAAGTCCAGCCTGAACTGCATAGCGAGACCCTGTCTCAAAAAGACAAAAAAAAAAAAAAAAAGAATAAAAAGAGAGTTATAAGAACACATAAAAACAGTTTACACAGAGCCTAGACTTAAGTACTTCCATCAGTTCCTTTCTGCCTAGTAAGGAGTGGTCTCTAAGGTTCCCAAACTTAGTGCTTTATCTGTCTTGAGTAGTCTGTTTCCTCCTCCTAGACTAGTTTGAAATAAAATCTCATGGGTGCTTAAATGGCCAGTGATTAATTACAGCTTTCCGCAGCAGCTTTTCCCAGGCATCTGAGCGCTCTGAAGAGAACTTCCTGTTGCCGGTAACCCATACGCCAGCAGGGCCTTTCTTCGCCGTGCAGAACACACCTCCAACCAGAGTTCATGCTTTAGAAGCTACTGGTCTCCTGGCTTCGGTGGTCACACTTGGCTTCAGTGGGTAAATATGGTTTTGTGTTAAAATTCCAGATGCCAGAAGAGCTGCCAATGGATAACTGTTCTTTCTGCAGTCCGGATTTTTATTTAAATACAATCAGTGATACTAAAGATAACCTGAAGGAAGCCCTCTACTGCCCAACCCCTGAGCAGTGACTTCAGTAGAAGAAATCCAGGAACTTTAAGGTCATGTTGAGTCCTTAGGTTAAGCAATGTTCGATCTCTCCCTAATACTGAACAAAGCAGATTAACTCAGTGTCCACTGGTACGACACGCTCAAAATGAGAACTAGAATACCGTACGCACTCCCATCAGTGTCTGGTTTTTAAAGAGTGGTTTTTGCCTATGAAATGTGGTACGGTTAAATCCTGTGTAAATGGTGAACGTTTTCATTGAAATAGCACACTATTAAATGTATTTATGAAGTCTCTGTGCAAAATTTTAAATAATGTAAAATGCCTCACTTTTAAAATTCTTCAAAAATCTCATTCTTTTAATGCTAGTGGTCCTTGACTGTGATTATAATCTAACTGCAGGGCAGCAGCAATGTAGCTACTCTCCAGAATTACTTTGTCCCCAGTCAGTCCATCCTGGTAGAAAGAAACGGCATCGCAAACTTAAAACCACAATTCTTGCAAGTATAGCGGGACAGCTTGCTGCCAGGTGGCATGGAGTCACAGGACACTAGAATGACAACAGTCTGCAGGGTCCTAAGCCAATCCCCTTGGTCACCAGGGTCAAAACATTCCATGGAGGGGTCCTCCTCTCTGCTTTGAGAAGTCGCTGAAACTCTTGAACTCCACCCCTGGGGAAGCAGGTAGCTAACTCTTACCTGAGGACAGCTTTCGTACCCACTGGGGCACGACATTGACTTTGTGTTAAAAGAACATTATGGTGGGTGTATAATACCCATGTTTATTCTTTAGAATATTTCTACTGATGAATTATTAATTTTAATTTTATGAGTATTATTTTAAACAATGAGTACTTAACAGGAAAAAATATCAAAAATAAAGTATTGAATTTTTAATATGTATTAAGTATAAAAAGCATCAAAATTTTCAACATCAACTGTTTTTGATGTACAAAGACTAAAAAAAAAACAACAGAAATAAATTCCTACATGAACTACAACAAAAATACCAACAGAACTCTACACCAAAAATAATCTTCATTTCAATTATCACACCCAAGGCAGTTTTCACACATGACAACAGCACATTCTATACACACGTACCACTTACACGGACAACACATATGTTTTGCTTTCCTGGCCTTTTCGTGGGACATACTTGACATGCACATGTGGTTAGCTTTCCTTTTCTGTGTGGCAGAGTGTTCTCATCACCTCTTTTCCTCTTTTATCAGGAGCTTTTTATTAAATTGTACGGCATGCACTTAGCAAGAGAATAAGATATCAATAAAATATCAAATGTGTAATGAGTGCTTAGAATGGACATCAACATTTTCACATCAGCTGTTTACTTGCTTACAAAACCTAAAGATAACATCAGAAATAAAAACTTATGTGAACTACAATGTAAATACAAACAAAAGTCTACCACAGAAATTCCTGACAGGTGAACAGGCAGGTGAAACATGACAAAGACCTACTATGACAACAGGAAAACCAAAAAGATAATTGTACCCCATAAAAAAGGACAGGAAAACACAACACTCGTGCTGTCAGTGTAAGTGATACTTATGCATGGGACATACAGATGTTGTGAACATGCACCTGCCTATTCCACTGTCAGCTCACCAGTGTGTGCCACAATTTTTTGGCATAGTTCCCTGTGTAAAAACATTTTATTTTTCCTGTTATAAATGATCTCTTATGAGTTCCAGTCCCAATCCTCTAAGAAAATTTCTCCATGGTATTTTGCACTTGTTATTGTCTGCAAATTATCAAAGTATTTATGCCACGCATGTTTAAGATCAAGTAAAACAAAACCATTGGCCAATGCTTTGTGTTTCGAGTGACATCATAGTTGCTGTGTAACTCATCAACAACATCTATTCTGGCTTTGTTTTCATTGTAAAATTTACCATCTGAGACTTCATTTTGTCAAGGATTCCCTGTCAATTTTTCCATCATGGTGCAATGCTGACATCAGCAGTACCAGTTTGTTTTTCTTTGCCATATACAAGGCAATGTTATATCTTTCTGAAATCTGCTTTGTTCTTGCATACAGTTCCTATGCTGGTCAACTTGTGCTCTGTTAGCAAATGTAACACCAATGGGAAACATAAACCAATTATCAAATGTCACCTTCCAATTAGTTTGGGAGATAGGAGCAACAAGTCAGTTCACAACATCATTTGGTTAATTCTAAATGAATAAAGACCCAGTGGCTGAGTTCCAGGATAAATTTCTAAATTGAAAGTTATAGCAAGCCCTTCCCGGTCCTTGTCTCGGTCCGGGAAGTTTATAGTTGTAATCTCATGGAAAAGTTATTGGAATTCTAGCAAGTTAATTCCAATCTACCACTTCCAGTGCAACCCAGGGTGAGAATAAAGACACTAAGGCATATTTCTAGTTGTGGGGAGCCAAGGGGGTCCTAAGTCCAGCCAGGGTTGTGGTTACTGGAACAAAGGCCATGACCCAGGGCCAAACCCGGGTTTTATTTCTCCAGTAGGGGAGTTGCTCGGGGATGAGTGACTGTGGAAGTGGTGGGAAGTACATGAGTACGCTGAGTACTGAGAGCTGGGCTAGGTAGGTGGCCTGAAATCACCTTAGCAATATGCAGAGGGAAGGATATGCAGAAGGAGTACTCTGCATAACATAATTTGAGGTAGTATCTAATGTTTTGGGGTCAGTGCTTCAGCTCTGATGTGCAATCTTCTATGACCTGGGAAGTCATAGCCTCTTATCTCGAGGCTCGATCCCAGCCGACAGTGTGGAGCATGGCTCTCCTTTCCACCCAGCTCATACATGTTTTTTTGGAGCTATGGGGGTGGGGAAACACTGACCTGTCACCTTGCTTCAAAGACTACACATCAGCACCTCAGCTAGACTGATTTGCATTGCTTAAAGCCAATTGAAGGGACAAGGAAAAGTCCTAGCCAGCTCTGTAGATATCAGTACATGGAAATAGGGCCAGGTTTAGCCAAAATGGAGACAATTGCTCTTCTTTCAAGGAGAGTCATCCAGGTGGTCCTCCACAGAAAGGATAATGTGTCTTTGCATCCATCAGGGCATATATTGTTATACCATACTTTGAAGCATTTTTTTGCATATACTGCCTAAAGCTACAGTGACCACTGTATGCTGTAAGATGTCCATCAATAGCCGTGTATTCAGATGGTCTGTAAATTCCTTGACATTTAGCTACAAAACTCTCAAACAATGAGCAGATAGCAGCTAGATTATCAGTTCTTTTTCTTTCTTGGCAGGTGGTTTTGTCATCAAACCTCGGGCAATTTTTTTTTGGTTTTTTTATTTGTTTGTTTGTTGGTTGGTTTTTGGGGGGTTTTCCATTTTTTGTTTTGTTTTGAGACAGGATCTTGCTTTATACTTCAGGCTGGCCTTGAACTCACGATGTAATCCAGGCTTGCCTCAAACTCCTGGTGATATTCCTGCCTCAGCCTCCAGAGTGCTGGGATTGCAGACATGCACCACCATGCCAGCTAAATTCAAGGAATTTTGAAAAAAACAAATCTCCTCAGTGTAATTGTTATTCTACAAACCTCAAGCCCACACCCTTTGGCTTCTCTTTCAGTCTTTTACATTCCTGCAATTACCATGAGAAAGCCTTGATAAGTACAGCAGGCCTATGAATCCTTTCAATTCAGCGAGAGAGGTGTCATAATAAACACGTCTTTTAGTATGGCTATTAGGCGCATACAGAACATTTTACTTGTATCTGTTAAAAAGGAGCCCCCACATTCAAATTGTCAGGACCGGGAAGAATGCACTCAGGCAGCAAGCAAGAGAACTCGACAAGACGAAGTTTAAAGTTTACTTCCGCAGAAGGGCGTGAGTGCACTCAGCTGGCAGGGAAGGGGGCGGGCTTAAGCCCTCACTCATGGGAAGTAGCTATCCTTTAAATTCATTGGCTGAATTCAAAGGCTTACAATCTATCGTAGCCAGTTCAAGTGGCTCTAGGGGAGGATCGCAGGGGTTACTGAGGGCATGGAAGAGTGGGAAGGGAGAGGCTGGGGGGAACAGAAAGAGCTTGGCTATTGATAAGCTATCTTGGTCTGTAGCTATGTTCCCAGAGTTTAAACTGAGCAGGCGTTTCCCATAATTTCAGTGTGTTCAGGAGGGGCCACCTAGGGTGGACTGGAGTCTAAGATGGAGGCACTCCTGTTTATAACCTTTGATAGAAAAGACAGGGCCACAGTTTCTCATGTATCTCATCATTTGTGTATTTCACATCTTATAGCATTTCATCTGTTACCATTTCCAACATTAAATGGCAGTGCTGGCATTTGTCCAATAGGTTTCACCCCACCCAAGATCCTCATTATATTTTCAGACCTAATTCTAACATGGGATCATCCCATTTGATTTTGTGACCATTTTGTACCATTTTAATTAGTCAAATATGTGCTCACATGTTTTGTCATCTGAGTAAAGGAGGTCGTCATTCTCTGTGTCTGCATTGGTTGACTCTTGCTCTATTTCACTGTCACGGGAACTTTGGCTCACATGGCCATTGTTAAAGTCATCATCACCATCATCATCATCATCCATGCATGAGTCACCTGATAATTCACTTTCAACATCCTCCAAAACCTGCAAATCTGGTATACAGGGAATTAGTGCCTGTATAAATTTTTTTTTTTTTGGTACTGGGAATTGAACTTAGGACCTTGCACTTGCCAGGCAAGCACTTCTGCCACTGAGCTGTATCCCTGGCCCTAAAAATTTTTTAAGAGGCTGGAGATGGATCTCAGTGCAAAGGTCCTGGTTTCAATCCCCAGTACCAATAGAAAAAAAGAAAAAAGAAAAGAAAAGGAGGAATCATTCGCTAACAATCATACATGGCTAAGTAAACTGTCATATGTAATAGTCATAACCTTCTGAAGACCACCACAAAACAAAAATCAATACATTATTTAAAAAGCTTAAAGTCTGAAACTAATAAGTAACAGAAATGTGGACCCAGTGTAGACACAGGATGTTGCTAAAGTCATCTTACTAAAGCGTGTGTGTGTTTGTCCTTACGACACATTCTTACACTACATATGAGTAATGTGATTATGTTCACCTGTAAGAAACTGGAGTTTTTCTCTATTTTGTCTTAGAATGAAAATTATGAAATTCTCAAAAATGTGTCTCAATCTCGGTTTGGGAACTTCTCATTATGGGCAGTAATAGTTTGCCCATAGCTAGTAGTGTTGATCATCCGAGAACGTCACTATGAGGGACCAGCAGGGCTCATGGCACAAATGGTCGTGATTCTACATAGAAAATGGTAATGAAATCAACCTTCAGAGAGTTCGATTTTCTTAGCAGGATTTTAATCACAAACCACTGAAACCATGTATTGTTAAGGAAAAATACATATGAGATCGTTTTTGCTAATCAGACCCCCACTTAAAAACCACCTTTACCTAGTCCCTTCTCTTCTCCCTCCCCCAGTTCACTGAAAATAAACTGTTTTCATCTAAGTTTCCTCCTTCTGCTTTCTTACTTTCCCTTCCTAGCGGCCCTTTATATTTTTTCTTCTAACAATAATTTTTACTTACATGGTGCTTATGATGGTCAGGCACTGTTCTAAATACCTTACACACATTATGTGATTTAAAAGCACCCCTGCAAGGTAAGTATTTTTACTATACAGTATAGGGGTGAGGAAATTAAGGCTTAGAGAGGTTAAGTAACTTGTCCAAGTTCGCAAAACTAGTGGGCACATGGCTGGGACTTGAACCCAAGCCATTTGGCTCCAGAGTATGTACTTGTAATTACCTCCATGTGGATAACAGTTTTTCTTCTGTTGCTAAAAGGACTTGCTACAACTTCCCTCCATTAGGGTGACCACACTTCTAGGTTTGCCTGAGACAGGCAAATCTTGCTGTCTGCTGTCATTTGATAGCATTCTTATCACCCTCAAAATTGCCCCCGCAAAAGTAAAATTATATCACACTTTTAAAACTACCTACTATTTTTAGCTGCCATTCGTTGAGGTCCTGCAATATATCAAAAACCTTATACTTGTTGTATTAAGCTTCATAAGAATTTCATGGTATACCGACTATGTCCCTTGTTTTATAGTGGAAGAAATTAAGGCTCAGAGATGTTAAAAAAAAATTACTGAACCAGGATTCAAGCCCAGGTTTATCTGACATAAAAGCTCACGGTCTTAACCACTGTCCTATATTTTATCCTTAGGAAAGGAAGCAGCCATGGAAAATTATCTGAAATGTCACTAACTGGGAAAAGAAAAGTTTATTAGCACTGCTTGCAAAGAGTTCAGCCAGAGCAGCTGTTAAAGGGTGGCCTCCAGACCCTGGGAGTTTTCCGATCTAGTCACAGGGTTGCTGAGATTGCAAATACTATTTGAATTTACAGTTTAAAATAAATGGTGAGCCCAAGATGGGATACCACCTCACATCAACCAAGATGGTGCTAATGTTTTTTAGAATGGAAAGCAACTACTATCAGCAGGGCTATGTAGAAATTGGAATCCTCATGTATTGCTGGGGGAACTGAAAATGTAAAATGGGGTGGCTGCTGTGGAATGTTTGACAGAGCCTCAAAAGTTAGACATAGAATTAAGATATGACCCAGCATTTCTGCTCCTAGATACACACACAAAATACTATGAACAACCACAAATAACACACATTTGACAGCTTAGAGAAAATCGATCAACTCCTCAAAAAACATAAACACTCACGAAATGTGAAATAGATAATTTTACTGGTCCTATAACTATTAAGGAAATCGAATTCATAATTTAAAAACTCCCTAAATAGAAATTTCAGGTAAATGGCTTCACTAGGTATTCTACTAAATTTCTAAAAAATTACACCAGTTCTATACAACCTTTTCAAGAAAACACAAAGGGATAAAAAATTTTAAATTTTTAAAAATTTTTAAAAAGAAAACATAAAGGGAATGAACATATCTCATTTCTTTTTTTTTTTTCAAATTTTTTTTCAATTCGTTTCATGAAGCTAACAGTACCCAGATACCAAAGCCAGACATTGATGGTGCCAAAGCCAAAACACACAAAAACAAAACTACAATCCAATATCCCTGAGAAATATGGATGCAAAAACTCTTTAACAAAATATAAGCAAATCAAATTCAGCAATATATGAGAAGAATCATATACTATGACCAAGTGTGGTTTATTCCAGGGATATAGGGCCCATTTAAAATTCAGAATTGGGCTGATGAGATGGCTCAGCGGCGTAAGCGCCTGCTTGGCAAGCACGAGGGCCCGAGTTTGACTCCCGGAACCCACATACGAAAAAAGGGGCCGGTGATATCGCTCAGCGGCACGGGCGCCTGCTGGCGCGCGAGGTTCTGAGGTCGACCCCCGGTACCCACAAAAAAAAAAAAATTCAGAATCGATCAGTGTAACCCACAATACTAACAGAATAAAGAAGAAATCTGTATACCTCTGCTCAATTTTGTTATGAATCTAAAACTGCCCTAAAAAATAAAGTCTATTAAGAAAATAACCCCCACACGAAAGGCTGTCAAGGATGAAGAGAGACCGGATTACTCAGGTATTGCTGGTGGGAATGTGGAATGCTGTAGCCACTCAGCAAATCGTGTTGGCAGTTTCTTTAAAAACTAAGCATGAAACTATCCTATGACCCAACAGTAGCTCTTCTGGGCATGTAGTCCAGAGAAGCGAAGACGTATATGTACACAAAACCCTGTACACAAACATTTACAGCAGCTTTATTTGCAATAGCCAAAAATTGGAAACGACCCAGATGTCCTTCAACAAAAGAATAAACAAACTGGTACACCTGTACCATGGGCTACTGCTGTACTCGCTAGTAAAAAGAATACTAGTGAGCGCATGCCAGCCTGAATGACTCTAGAAACAAGTGTGCTGAGTCTGGGGTGGGGAGGCAATTCTGAAAGGTTTCCTGGAGTACAATTCTATTAACAGAATGGGGAGGCTTCCTTGTTTGTTTCATTTTGGTTTTGTTTGTTTGCTTTTGCAGTACTAGGGATTGAACTGATGGCCTGTGTACTGAGCCACATCCCCAGCTCTGTCTACTTTTTATTTCGCAACAGGTTCTCTAAGTCACTAAGTTGCCCTGGCTGGGCTGGAGCTTGTGATCCTCCTGCCTCAGCTTCCTAGAGTGTTGGGGATTACAGGTGTGCCACCACCATGTCTGGCTAATAGAATGTTTTTTACATGACTGAGGATGAGACAGGAGGATAGCAAGTTCCATGCCAGCTTGGGCAACTTAGTGAGACTCTGTCTCAAAGAAAAAATTATATATATAATATGCCTGGGTATATACCTCGGTGTGAAGGCCCTGAGTTTAATCTTTAGTGCCACGAATACAAATAAAGAAATAGACCAGTACAAATTACTGGATGGAGTATAGAAGTTTGTTGATAAGGGTTCAGACTGCAATTGCAACTAACATTTAAGAAATTACTATTTGTCACCCCACACCAAAGTATTAGGATGAATTTCCACATTTACTTGAAAAGTTATTCAGATATGCCTCCCTTCCCAACTACGTATCTGTGCAAGGTTAGGTTTCTTCATGTCCTTCAACCAGAACAGCACGCACACCAGGCTGGGTGCAGAAACACGTACGATAAACCGGCTGTCTTCTATTAAACCAGATCTTAGAGATTTGCACAAAAATGTAAGTCACTGCCCATTTTTTGATCGAATTTTCTTTAGCTTGACAAGGATAGTTATTTTTAAGTAGAAAATGTGTGCTAACGTGTAATAAGCTTATTCTTTGTAATAATTAAAAAATACATAGCTTTAAATTTTGCGAGTTTGAATTTCTAATAAGGTAAATACTGATGAGTAAGCAAGTCTGCTCATAAGCCAAAGCTCTTTGGGGTCCCTGCTCATTTTTTAAAGTGCAACGTCTCCTGACACCCAAACTTTGAGAACTGCTGCTGGAGGAGTTGAAAGTTTTGACTATCGTAGTGCGCTGCAACAGATGCAAATCAAGCGCTCGCACCCTAAGGGTTAAACGAGAAAACAAGAAAGTTGCCTGGTGGGAGAGAGGCTCGCGGCAGGGGCAGGGCAGGTGTCCCCTTTCCCTTCCTTCCCTTAGGACAGGACAGCAACGAAACTGCTGAGATTCTGCACGGAGGACCATCTGGGCAGGCCTTTGTGAGGCCTCTGCCCTTGGCCCCAAGAGAAGGATCAGAAATAGGGACAGTGGTCTCTCATTGCTGCTCTCCATTTTATTGACGATATTATACTTCCAGGGGAACCTGAATGAGTAATGATTTATAGTACATTCAGCTATTTACAGAGATCCATTTTCAGAAGAATGACGTGGTTGTAACACAGCTTAGGTGAAATCCCATGATGAAGAATCCTTTTTAATTTCACTTGCTGGCCACATTGTTGAGTTAATCTTCAAAGAGCATATTGCTAAAAGGGGAAAGAACAATTGATGACTTAATTTCTAAATTTAAAACCTGTCATTTACGTGAATCACAGTGAAAGGGTCTAATTTTTTTTTTTTTTTTTTTTTGTGGGTACCAGGGGGACGACCTCAGGACCTCGCGCGCCAACAGGCACCCGTGCCACTGAGCGATATCACCGGCCCCTTTTTCGTATGTGGGTTCCGGGAGTCGAACTCGGGCCCTCGCGCTTGCAAGGCAGACGCTTACGCCGCTGAGCCATCTCACCGGCCCAATGGGTCTAATTTTTAAATGAAATCCCCATCAGTGGTTTGCTGGCGCGGCTCCCAGCAGTCTCGGGGAAGACACCCTGGCCCTTCAGCTCGCGTTATTCAGACGCTGAAACGCGAGGGGGAGCAGCGCTGGCCTCGGAGAGAAGGTCGTTCTGATCGAAGAGCTAAACTAGATCTGGAAGGTCTGGTATCAGCAAATTAACTGGAGAAATGCCCAGACTAAAGAGCAATGTCCATCAATTGCGTGTCCTTGGGCCTGTGTTTAAATGACCCAGGGACAAAACAGTTCTCTGTAATATTTATAGTGTGTGTGTGCTTTTTTCCACTTAAAATCCCTATTATGCCCCCGATATCCTCACTGTATTGACTCAGCCTCCTTCTTTTTCTTTGTTTCTAATCATTTTCCTTTAATTCTTCCCCACACTCACCAGTTAAGACAGCGTCCTTATAATAGCTGTGACTTTTCCAAGTTCCTCAGGGGCTGTCATGGCCGTCCCTTCCACCCAGCTCATTGGTCCCCCTACCAACCCTCCTACCACCTTCGCTATGAAAGAGTGGCTACCAGGTCCTGCACTGGCTCATCTGCCCTTCTGACCATAAAATACGCTGGAAATAGCTGTTTAAAAGCAAAACTACCTGAGTATATTTTAAGAACTTTTTAACAAGTCTGTGGATTAATTGCTCTATTACCTCATGATTAGCTTTAGACACCTTCCTGATGTTGGAGAAATAGGACAAGAGTAAATGAGAATAAAATTATTTATTTTCTCTTCAGCAAGCATCTGTCCATCTTTGGACTGACTTTGCAAAAAAAAAAATATTTTATCTTAATACCAGGCTTCTACTTAAAAAAAAAAATTCTAAACTTAAAATATAGTATGACAGTATGTCTTGAATAATAAATTTTCTTAAGAAAATATATTTTTGCTTTAGCTAATGGCAGTATTTTATCTTCAGAGATATTCTAATAGAACATGATTTTATCATCGGTTTCAGTGGCAATTTTCTAATTTGAATGAAGTAGAACTGGAGGAATGTTTAAACTTCACTTTAAAGTAATGTTCAGATTGTATGTCATTTTCTTTGTGCTCTTTTGTAAGATGAGTCTGCCTGTGGCACTCCGTGCTCTCTACTGCTGGGTACCTAGTGGATGCCACGCCCATTGCTCAAGTCCTACCCTACAAAAATGAAGGCTCTTATGCAAGAAATGCCCTCCCTCGGATGCTGTCACCTTGCCCAAGGGCCTCCTTGGGGACAGCCCCAGTGCAGTGGCTGTAGATGTGGGGAGTGCAAAGGCCCCCTTTCCTCGGGCCAGGGCAGGACTACAGAGCCCAGCCTTGGCCCACCCAGTCCAGCTTCCCCCGTATCACCAGTGTTCTCAGGAGCAGTTCCCAATAAACCACTGCACCCGGATAGCCCTCTCGGAAGCTGCTGCCCCAGGGACCTGCCAGGGTAGTTTCAAGAGTTCATTGCCATTTTAGAGATTTCCTGAGGCAAAACTTTAAAAATCTACCTTAGATTAGTTACTTCGTAGGAAGCCAGAATCAGCTGGAACTTTCTTTATGGAAAAGCTCCCCCTCCAAACATGCCTACGCCCCCTTCCTGCAGGCCTGAGTTCAGCCACTTCTATAGCACCTTTAAAACACAAACACTTAGGGCCGGTGAGATGGCTCAGTGGCGTAAGCGCCTGCCTTGCAAGCGCGAGGGCCCGACTTCGACTCCCGGATCCCACATACGAAAAAGGGGCCGGTGATATCACTCAGTGACATGGGTGCCTGTTGGCGCGCGAGGTCCTGAGGTCGACCCCCCCAGTACCCACAAAAAAAAAAAAAAAAAACACAAACACTTAAAAACCAGCTCTCAGGCCAGTGAGATGGCTCAGCAGCATAAGCGCCTGCCTGGCAAGCATGAGGTCCTGAGTTTGACTCCCAGTACCCACATATAAAATAAAATAAAATAAAAAACCAGCTCTCCCAGTTAACAGAAAGGTAGGAACTTGCAGCAAAATCAGTTGTGCCTTTCAGGAGGGTCAAAGGCCACCCACATCCCAAGAAAACATGCACAACCACACACAATTTTGGATACAATTCTAGGAGCATGACAAGCTCCCCCAAGAAGGATCCAAGGACCCTAGTTTCAGAACCATTATTGAAGGTAATAGGAACTCACAGCTAAAGTCAGTTTTCCTAGCAATGGGAAACAAAAAGGTTAAAAAAAATAGTATTTGCAAATGTGCTAATTCTTTTCCATGTGATTTGATCAATAGCTTTTAAAAAACCAAATAACAGATTCAACTTACATTTTCCACAGTCATATTTGCTGTCTTGGAACTTGTCCCTTTATGGTATTTCCTCTGGACACAGTAGACGCTGACGAGGGTGACTATCAGCATCAGGATTAACACAGCCACGGTAGAAGAAATAGCAATGACAATGGTGTCCTGTGTGGAGCCTCGCTTCTCACACCTTTCTCCCATGTACCACCAGTCTTCCCCCGAGGGACACCTACACGGAAGGGTGCAACTCAGTTATGTGTTGACTTTTAACTCTGGAAGTCTTGCACATCGAAGATGCTGGTCACCTTTAGTCAGCTGGTCACCAATTGACACATGCAACTGTTTTACCGGCTCCTGTACTGGAGGAGGTGGTGAATGGCACCAGGGGGCGAGGCAGAGGCAGTGGAGAGGGAAAAAGGAATTACTCCTACTCTGACCCTAAGGCAGCAGCTCCAAGGAAGGGAAGGGAGGTAGCACAGATATTAAGTAAAGTTTAGTTCTCCACCTTCTAGCTTTACACCCTGGCCGAGGTCTTCTCAGAACTTCAGTATCCTCATTTAGAAAATAAGGACAGCCATGCTTAAAAAGATGAGACTGTTCTAAAGACTTCACAAAATATATAATCCATAAGGACTTTTTCAGGTGATTAGAATATAACGTGCTAATTTTTCATAAATAATTTCATTGTCCTTAATAGCTATCCAAAGTCCCAAAAGGAGTGAAAAAATAAATAAATATTCTAGCCAGGAACAGTGATGATTGCCTGTAATCCCAGCACCCTGGGAAGCTGAGGCAGAAAAATTACGAGTTTGAGTCCAGCCTGGGCAACATAGCAACAAGACCCTGCCTCAAAATGAGAAGGTCTAGGGATGTCACTCAATGCCAAGCCCCCATGTTCAATTCCCAGTACCACAAACATAAATAGATATTCTTGAGTGGCTTCAAGAGGAGAGCTGATCAGTTTCCCTCCTCTGAACTATCAGCAGGTAACCCTACATACGACAATAAAGTTTCTAACAGAAGAACGGAGAGAGCTCTCCTGAGTGACCCATTACCTGCACTCGGGTTTGTCATCTTGAATGATGCACACGCCGCCATTTTCGCATGTGATTCTTGAGCAGAGGTCGAAGACCACGGAGGTCGGGGCTGGCAGAGGTGATGATGAATTGAGGTGAGATATGTCTAAGGAGGGCGAGAGGGGAGCAGGAGAAAAATTGGCTTCTGCTTTAAAAGTCACCGGACCTTTATGTGTCAAAATAGAAGATGTTCAGATTTCAAGCTTGTGAGAAATGTAGACAATCTTGATGCCTGGCCCAGTGACATTCATAGGCAGTGAAATAAGAAATAGGCAAAAGGAAGGTGAGCCACACTGCTGGGGCTACAACTAAACTATATATTTGCCTGGGCTGGTGGAGCTCTGCAGAGCACAAGCCCTTAACAACAACCCTCTAAAGAAAGGTAAGGAAACCACAGCTCAAAAGTGCAAAACAGTTAAAGAACTTGCCCAAGGTCATGGTCTCCTACTTGCTGAAACAAGCTGGCAGAGATTTCAAGGCACACACCTGGAGCCCTAACAATGAAAGTCATGGTCTTTAACATTGTTTTTTGTTTGTGTTGCTTCAATCCAAAGAGGGCCAAAGAGAATTGATGAATATGTGACTTTTTCTCAATTATATACCATGTTTTCTCTATTGATAAGAGTTATTTTTGAATACCCCTTTCCAAAAAGTATCAGCTAGATTTACTTTAATGGACACTATAGTCAAAATTCCATTGGTTTTAATTATACCATTTTGTATCACGACAAAGATTCTGATTTACTGAGAGGCAAGTGGGTCTTTAAAGGTAGATGAGTTAAAATCCTACCACATCAAACATGGAAACAAACACAATTGCTGAAAAATATATTTATTGGCTGCCACAGGTAAGAAATTTTTAAAATCAACAGACTGAAGTTATTACTGCCAAAATATTTGGGTGTACATGCATTTGCAGATAGGCATGTGTAAATATAGGTAGATGAAAAGACAGTCCATTTCTAGTTTAATTTCATGTGCTTGTGTAATATTTTTATTTCTGAAATCCTAGAGTATAATCCTAGCGAGTATTAGTTACACTTTAACTTGTTTATAAAGAAATTTTCCAGCCTGAAGTTTTCCACTATTGTTCCATGTGGTAGTTGTTAAATTCTTTATCCTAGAACTTTCACTGTTTCATATTAAATTATTTTCATATTGTTAATGATTCATGCCAAAAAACCTTTACGCATACCCATTTCCTCCCACATCCTATAATACACCTAGCAATGAACCCTAGAACAACACACTAAATAATCAATGACCACAACCAAAAAAAAAAAAAACCCTAGCTTATATAAAACTACTTTTATTTACATACCTTCCACTGTCAATAAGATATAAACATCATTTCCTTTTATAAAGTCTCTGCTTTTCATCCTCTTTTGGGTTATAAAGGCACTGGTTCCATAACCTCCACCTCTGCTAAACTGAGTTCCATTAGGGAAAAAAGCCACTTTTCCCACTTTAGAAGGATTGTCCCAAAAATAGGTGCCATTATCTGAAAAAGCAATTTGTATTAATGGATTGTGTTTAGCATCATCATAGCTTTTGGTGGTAGGAAAGAACAGGCAATGTGAAACACTATTAGGATGGCGCTCAAAATAATTAAATGATGCTATTGACCTGTGATGTATTCCCTGGCAAACCGCTGGAGCTCGTTCATTTACACTGCCCTGCAGGAAACGAGATTGCCTGGCAGGGAGAACCGGACTGACACCGTGAGTGAGGAGGTATCAAAAATTCCCTGGGGGAGGGTATCTTATCTGTACTTACCAGCCAGTACAGACACCTTCTTCCTGTTAGAATCATGCCTCAGTGGCCTTCTGAATTACAGATAGTCCTTTTAACTGAGTTAAAATGACACACTGCTAAAAAAGTTTTAATACTAGCGTAGAACAATTTATCTCATTAGCTGAGCTATTCACCTAACGGAGCAAAGTCCTTCAGGAGAAGGTTCCGAGAAACACTGCTTCTGGAAAAATGTAACAATTCACCTGACCCTAAGCCATTTTCGATGTCATTCAGGGACAGAAATTTTGAAAAAGAGTGAAAAAAGTCTGAATCCCCAAAATTCCCTTTGTGAATATTTTTTTTCTATCAGATTGAGTCACTTTTTTTTCTATGTCACTTTTGTCCATCTTTTTCATTTAGAAAATTCATATTTGGCAATAATAGCCAGCTTGCCATAATTTATATTTTCCTTTATTATGTTGCCAGAGACAAAGGATTATTAAAATTAAGAGTGCTTTTATTGCCTGTTGGGCACTGCTCCTTCTGAGACTGGAAAGATACGGAATGACGTCGCCATTAGTAAATCTTTCACAACACTTTAACAAGAAGTTCTAATCCATTCCTCCACCCTTCCCACAACACTCCAGTATAACTGTATAACATCTTCCTTCTGATCAAAAAGCACTCCTATTCCAAGAGCTGAATTGTGTCTGACAATCTCACTGGCAGGGCCACTTGAACATATGTGCTGAGGGACTGTCCATACCGGACCCGTCCAACGTATTTCCATCCTTGCTCTGTACTAATTCTCATAACAAATCTGTGGGATTATTATCACTGCCCCAGTTTTGCAGCTGAGGACAGTAGAGAACAAGAGGTTATTTGCCGAAGATCATATATCTGATGAGAAGAAAGCCTTGGATTTGAACCCAGGTATGCCAAACTCTAAAACTAACACTCCTTGCAAAACACTGGATATTCAGTGATGGTCACCGATTCTCAGGAATACAGCCACTAACTTCTCCACTTGTCAGAGTCCTTGCTGACATTTCTAACAGCTTGGAGACTTTCTCCTCAACTATTGAAAGCTTTCCCCTAAATATCTTCCATTCTTAAGATTCAAGACTCAAAATTCCCTGGGTAACCGATTGTGCGATCTCTCCCTCTCAGATCTGTCTCTCCTACAACAATGATCATGATTAGCACTGAAGAAAATGAATTACAAACCAGTGGTCATAAGTGGGTCTGTAGTTAGACTCCGCTGGTTGGACATACGCTGTCGAATGTCAGGATTTTGATCCAGGAGTGTCATTGTGGCTTGTTGCCAAGGACATGGCCACTGTAATTGATCATCGTTGGCTCCAGAGATCAAGTGGAAATATATTCCTACGTTAGTCAAAGATCGTAGATCCAAGTAAATCTGGAAAGCATAACCTTTAGGAGAATAGAATGGAGGGCTATATAGAGTTGCATTTGGGTTGTCGATGAGCTGTGTGAAATTCCTTATATGCCAAATATGATGAGGGCACCGTGTTTCTGAAAGATTGATGTCATCAATAGACAGACCACCTGATGATGCACCAGCTCCTCGGAGTCCTTCAAACACCACTCTAAATTTGTTGGTCACTTGCAATGTTACATAGTAAAGTTGCCAGCTCCCAATGGGTATATCTGCAAAAAAAGTCATTATTTCAAAGAAGACAAAGGATTTTGCCATGTGCAAATCAACCTTAGAGTTCCAACCATCATAGATAAATGATTAAGCCAGAGCTATTGAGTATGGTTTTCTCACTTCTTCAGCCCAGGATCATTTACTTCAAGGTATTTCTCCAAGGTCACACTGTTCTCTAGAATATCTGAATAATTATATAGTTGTTTCTCAGACAAATCAGCCTTTCCCAGAGATGGCTACTCTTTATTTTCAATTTGATTGGCTTGAGAGACATCTAGAAGATTAGAAAACCACACTTCTAGACGTATCTGGGTAGACCAGGGGAGAGTGACCTTGGGGACTGTATCTTGTCCCTGGCCTCTTCCTCTCTTGCTCTTTCCTCTCACTTTTCTTCCTGACTGCCATGAGGTGGGCAGCGTTCTTCCACCATGCCCTTCTGCCATGATGTTCCTGCATTGAGGTCAGCCAACCATGGACTGAACCCTTGGAATCCATGAGCCAAAATAAACCTTTTCTCCTTTAGGTTACATGTGTCGGGTATTTTGTTCCAGCAACAGAAAGGTGACTAATTCAGTGAGTGAGCAACAGCATGTAGCTTATTCTACACTAGTTAACAATCTAGCAAGCCCGCTGTCCATGACTCTGTGATATTCAGGCAAAACTTCCTTTCATATGCCTATAGTTTGACTTTCTTTTTTTTTTTTTTTTTTTTTTTTTTTGAGATAGGGTCTTGCTATGTCATCCAGGCTGGCCTTGAACCCACTATGTAGCCCAGGCTGGCCTCACACTTACAGCAATCCTTCTGCCTCAGCCTCCCGAGTGCCGGAATTACAGGTGTGTGCCAGCATGCTTGGCTGACTTTCTTCAAATTCATAATTTTCAGTCAGCTTTTTAGCAGTATTAAATAGGGACTGACCAAACCCTAGAAGATGCCCATTCTATTGTCTAGTCTTTAGATCACTAAAGTATCTATCTGATATTTATTGTCACAAATTTTCTCCCAACCTGTACTTCCTCCTTAGCTGTTCTCCTAGACCAGTGCTGGAAAATCTATGGCATGCATGCCACGGTGGGCTGTTTGTATCATTAAAAGTTCTAAACAGTTCCCCACCACTGTCCTAGGCCCTTTGCTGGCGTCACACAGTGTGCCATTTTGTATTATCATCTTGTATCACATACTTCGATAAGAAGCAATACATCACAAATCGTCAGAAGCCTGCAGGCAAACAACAGGTGAGGTGTTTATGTCAAACTAGCAGTTAACACAAAGACAGAAAACTAAAATGTATTAGTACTTAACAAGAAAGTACCATTACTGTTAGTACAACTGCTTGAAAATAAGTTAGAAATACCTAAATTGCACAAAATGCTATTGTCTGTGGATGTACCCTAGACTGAACAAAAATCTTTTATGAGAGCTTTTATTTCATTATTCTCAGTACCACCAGTTTAAGTTATGGGCTCTTAAGCAAGTCTCTTAAGTGCCTTTGCATTATTTTGTCTACACGTGATGTACCCACGGACTGCTAATGGGAAGGATCTCCCTTCTAAGCCTAGGTAATTTTATACAAACAATTAATATTTCTATTAATTTACATATTAACTTGTGGATATGTATATTAACATGTAGAAGACTTTTATATAAGGTTTTCATATCTGTGATACATAATTATGTTATATAGAACTTCAGCAATAAAATGTATGCATGATGTGTGTATATTCTTCATGAGGTAAAAAACTTCAGTGTTCATAGGTGTTCACAAAGAAAAATAGCATCTGCATTTCAGATTGTTTCCCATTAAACAGAGGGGAAATGGCCATAGCCTGATGTGCATCCATCTTATAATAGGTTTTCCTCAGTCCATCAAACCACGAGGTCAAGATGCAGAGCAGAACTGTGATAAAAACAGTGTGGTACTGGCAAAAAAACAGACCTGAAGATCAATGGAACAGATTAGAAGATGCTGAAACAACCCCAGACGTACTAAGCCACCTTATCTTTGACAAAGGTGCCAAACACATTCGCTGGAAGAAAGATAGCCTCTTTAATAAATGGTGCTGGAAAAACTGGCTCTACACATGCCGAAGATTAAAACTAGACCCATATTTTCACCATGCACTAAACTAAATTCAAAATGGATCAGAGATCTAAATATTAAAACAGAAACATTAAATCTGCTGGAAGGTAGGATAGGTAAAACCCTTGGAGACATTGGTGTAGGCAAAGACTTTATGAATAAAAACTCAACCGCACGGGAACTATCCCAAAGAATCAATAACTGGGATCTCATCTTATTAAAAAGCTTTTGCACAGCAAGAGAAACCACCAACAGAGTGAAGAGACAACCCACAATGTGGGAAAAAATGTTTGCCAGCTGTTCCTCAGACAAAGGATTACTATCGAGAACATATAAAGAACTCAAAAAAATCAGACCTCCCAAATTTAAAGACCCACTCCAAAAATGGGCATCTGAGATGAATACACATTTCTCAGATGAAGAAATACTAATGGCAAATAAATATACAAAAAAATGTGCAACATCACTAGTCATTCGAGAGATGCAAATTAAAACAACACTGAGAGGGCCGGTGAGATGGCTCAGCGGCGTACGCGCCTGCCTTGCAAGCGCGAGGGCCCGAGTTCGACTCCCGGATCCCACATACGAAAAAGGGGCCGGTGATATCGCTCAGCGGCACGGGTGCCTGTTGGCGCGCGAGGTCCTGAGGTCGACCCCCCGGTACCCACAAAAAAAAAAAAAAAAAAAAAAAAAAAAAACAACACTGAGATACCATCTCACCCCAGAAAGAATGGCTACTATAAAGAAATCAACTAATAACAAATGCTGGAGGGGCTGTGGGGAAAAAGGAACCCTTCTCCACTGTTGGTGGGAGTGTCGACTGGTACAGCCACTGTGGAAGTCAGTGTGGAGATTCCTCAAAAAGCTAGGGTTGGAGGTCCCATTTGACCCAGCTATTCCCCTTCTGGGCATCTTCCCAGAAGAATTAAAAACATCGTACCACAGTGATATATGTGCACCCATGTTTATAGCAGCACAATTTGTAATAGCCAGATCTTGGAAACAACCCAAATGCCCATCAACTGAGGAATGGATAAGAAAGATGTGGTATTTTTATACAATGGAGTACTATTCAGCCATTAAGAAGGATAAACTGGAGACTTTTATAGGTAAATGGATGCAACTCGAGAAAATACTCATAAGTGAAATAAACCAGAAGCACATGTGTAAGCATCGTATTATCTCTCTAGTATGAGAAACTGAAAGAGTAAATAAGATCCAAAATGTACAATAGACACAGTGAATCAAAAAGAAGCTGGTCAAAAGGAAAGAGAGACTGGAATAGGGAAAAGAAAGAGGGGAAAGGGAAAAAAATTGTATATATATATAAGATGGTTAAGATAGATACACTACCAATTTTACCTAGTTCATTGAAGAGTAAGGTTTGTGCCAATAATGTTTGGACAATTGAATGTTAATGTCTGGTATCCTGAAAAACTAACTTAAAGATAGTAATACGTAATGTATTAACCATTGTTACCCTCCTATTATGTTGTTTCGAAAATTTGTTCTTCTTTTGATTTGTTTTGTTTTTTCTTCTCTTTAAAAAAAAAAAAAAAAAAAGATGCAGAGCAGAGAGTCACCTGTTCGCCAGCTCGTGTCCCTCTCTTCTCCAAGGGATCCCCCTAGCCTCCTGCTTTACTAGGTGGTTGGCTGGGCCCGCCTTTCTGACACCTGACTGGTATAAGGATGAGCACCCACTCCCTCCTCGGCAATTGCTCCAGCAGGTACATTTAGTCCAAGTATAACAATCAGAGTCCTTCATTTAAAGGCAGAAATCAGAGAAAGAGTCCCTTTTCCAGGGGCACATTGGATAAGAGATAAGCTGGGAAGCAAAAAAGCCGAAGTACCAGTCCATGGATAAGGGCATTCTGAGATGAACTGAGAGATTCCGAAATGTCTGGGCACAGGTCCTGTCCCCTGTCACCCATTCTGTTGCTTAGTTACACTGGGATAGTAGCCCTTCCTGTTTTGCCTAAGCTAGTCCTCATTGTATTTTTTTTTTAATGTGGGTTCCAGGAGTCGAACTCAGGACCTCACGCTTGCCAGCAGGTGCTTCTGCCGCTGAGCGATATCACCAGCCCTTTTTTCCTTTGTATGTGGGTACTGGAAGTCGAACTCAGGACCTCGCGCTTGCCAGGCAGGCGCTTATGCTGCTGAGCTATCTCACCGGCCCCTCGTTGTATTTTTACTACTTAACAAAAACTGAATTCCACAGTTTCAGAGGCTGTGCTACATTTCTTAAGAGAGTATCACATAATATAGCACAAAAAGGACCTCATTTTAGCTTCTTTATAGAAGGAGCATCGAGTTCTATTTGAAAAACAGTCTATAGCTTCTGCCCTGTTTTAAGTTGCTGCATTAAGTAAAGCGATTGTCTTTCTCTGAACCCAAACAATACAAAGGTTGATCTTTTACCTTTTATTTCTTCCACAAGGGTTAATTTACCATGCGCATCGTCGTCGGAGTACTCCCTCACATAGACGCTCAGTTGGTCATTTTCACTTCCACTGTTGTACACATAAAATTCCAAGCACTGAAACCCTCGTGTAGGGTACAGTGTTCGACTTTCCAGCCCTGCTGTGCCACCCACACTTACGGAACTACTGTCAAAATGCATGAAGAAACCAGAACCTATGAAGAGGACAGAAGCAGAATTGAGACAAAACAGATCCTGGGTGGAGCAATGTGTGTTTGTTAACAGTAGCAGAAGATCCTTTCCACATGGCTCAACTAATGTCAACATATAAATCACGAGGTGAAAACTTCAGGAGTCTCAGCTATAACTCTAGCACTTGGAACAGCTAAGTGACAGACATAATAGAATAAAACTCAAACATGCAATTCTAAAACATTTATGTAGAATAGTAGGAGTTTGTAGACACTGACCCTTGCTTATGTTCATTTACCATGAGCTGTAAAGACACAACAAGCTTAAGTATCAAATGCTAATTTAGAAAAAAATCCAATGTGAGGTTTCGGGTCATGTCTAAGCAGCAAGACCAAAAGGCAGATTCTGGAAGGAACACCTTTCAAGTGCCCCCATCTGGTCCAGTTCCAAGTGGGAACAGCTACCATCAGTAAGACACCACAGAGAGTAGTCCCCACTCTGAAAATATAAAAAGGGAAATGGAAATTAAGTCTAAAGGAGAGCTTGAAACATGGATGGAGATGTAGTATCTGTGTGTCCCCAGGCTCATTTGAGGTGGTGCAGTTGTAAGTACTTGTGGAGAAGTAAAAGCAGTGTGCCGGCACAGGAGAGAGAGGTGGCCAGGAAATCAGGGCCTCACTGGCCTGCCCATTTTAAAAAGTACACTCTAAGTTTTTGGCTTAAAGGAGAAGCAGAAGTGGAAGTTGAAGTGGAAGTGAAAATGGAAGAGGAAGAAAAAGAGAAAGAAAGGGAGAACAAGAAGAAAGAGAATGAATGAATGAATGAATGAATGAACAAGAAAGAGAAGAAAGAAAGAAAAGGAAGGAAGGAAGGAAGGAAAGAAAGAAAGAAAGAAAGAAAGAAAGAAAGAAAGAAAGAAAGAAAGAAAGAAAGAAAGAAAGAAAGAAAGAAAGAAAGAAAGAGAAAGAAAGAGAAAGAAAAAAAGAAAAAGAGAGGGCAGAATGGGGAGAGTGGGGAGAGGGAGGGAAGAAAAACAGGAGAGAAAGAAAATAATTCAACTTTCAGAAAATCTCAGAAATATAGCAACCATCAGGTGAGGTCCACAGTTTAATGTTTAAAAAATGATATTCATAGTGAGAAGTTGGGGGATCATAATAACCAGATTCAAATTCAAACGTCTCCCCCAGTTCTCTGCTTCCGCATTTGCTATACTTGACCTTCCGAATCATCTCTAGTAGAAGACAGAGTTAGGAGCTCCGGCCTGACTGTCTACCACTGCCTGTCCCATATGCCAGGTGTTTGCTTAGTTCCCACTGTGTGCGCGTGCTGTGGTCTGAATACGCCCCCAAAGCTTAGTCCTAATAGAAAATCACTAATAACTGATAGAAGTGAGAAATCAAATTCCAGTCCGTAGTAGCAAGGGGAAAGGCTGGACCGGTGATTAGAATATCTGGAAGATTCTCCCTCCTCTTACCTTGGCACTGGCCCATGTTGGAGTGATCATTCTCCGGCCCCCCAGGAACCTGGGAAACCCATCTCCAGTCACTACTATCTCCTGAACTTTGGATCATACCACATACATTTTCCAGTTCAAAATTGCATGAGTCCATAAAACTCAAGGAAGAAGCTACAAGAGCAAAAAACAATTATTAACACTTATACAACATGATAATCTAAGTAATAATCTGAGTAATAAATCTGAGTTTATCATACAAGTCTGAGGAATGCCAGGTTGGCATTTAAGGGGACACCTCATCAGTTCTGGAAGAAGGTGACTTGAGACCCCTTTTTATGCAGAAACCCTACCAGGAGATTGATTAGTTCTGTGGACATGAAGAAGCTGCCTGCACCAGTCATTTTTCTTCTAATTAATGTATTTGTAGAAACTTGAATCCATACTCCCCCTGTTATTCAAATAAGAAAGCTAAAACCCAGATTATTTGATCCCATTTATACTATAACTCTATGCCTTATTTTAGCTAAAAGAGGTTTGAACATCAAACTTGTCCCTATGTGATTTACAACAGCTCACAAACCTGCCCGGGGCATATTCCTACAAGTCTCAAGTTATTTTTAGAACCAAAAGGCCAGGCCTTGTGAGAAGAAAAATGCTGTATCCAAGTCACAGATTGGGATCTAGGCGCTATTTTTTTTTTTTTTTTTACTAAAAATCAAATTTCCATAACCTCAGAAAACCCAAAACAGCAGAGACCATCATTTTTTCCAACATGGCAGAGTGAAATACAAGTCATTTTGAAGAACCTGTCACATACTGCAGTTATACAGTCGATTCAGCTTTACGAGATCAGAGTCACTGAAGTCCATTCGCTGGCCAATCACATCCTCGAAGTCGGAGATTCTCGTTACAATGGTTGGCTCTGTTCCGTTTTGGAATGCAGTTTTACTGTAGTGCATCACAGAACTGTAATCGTAGGGAACATTCAGGGAATCTGATTCTTTGTCATCATAGATGTTAAAATTGTGCTCTTTGCCTAAATGATATAAAAAAGATCTTTAATTACTTGATGTTCGTAAAATTCAGCCCATCTTACTCTACACACTGATAGCTTAGAAAGGTGTAACATAATAAACTACAGCAAATTTTGCTGAAGTTGATCTACTATATTTCAAATGTTTCATATATTCCTGTCTTTGAATATAATATTCATGCTAAAATCATGATTGCAGCCATCCCACTAAACATATTTCAGATTCCATTATAGTCCAGAGTTGGAATATGAGCATTTGGTCTAGACCCCTAAAAACTGCTAAAAGAAAGCCAAATCCTAAGAAGTGGTGGTGAAACGTTCAGGCTCCGTGGCCATTGGTAATGGAAGCTCGAGGGCATTCAGAGCAGATGGAGATGAAGCTAAGAGGCTTTGGGAAGGGGGATAACATGGAACCTGGGGATGATAATATAAACAAGAGCCATTAGAAAGGATTGCCATAGTCAGGGGCTATTTGGCCACTGGAATATATGTGGATATATATTTACATCATGGAGACCATAGTTCATAACAATGTATTATATATTTCAAAATCACTATGAGAAAAATTTCAACTGTCTCACCCCAAAAATGTGAAGTGAGGTGAAAGGTATGCTAATTAGTTTTAATCATTCCACACTATGTACATATATCAAAACACCAATTTGTAGCCCGCATACATAATATGTATAATTATGATTTATCAATTACACATACTCATTTTTCACAACTAAAATGAATACATTCAGAGAAGATACCTGGCCATTTAGCACCATACTAATGGGCAACTGATTGCAACTTGAAATTGGATAATTTTATAGGCATAATAAGGTGTGCCTGATCTCCAAATCTTATAGATGTGAGCAGAAGTTTCTACCAAAAATTGGACTTTGAATAAACTGGAGACTTTTACAGGTAAGTGGACGCAACTCGAGACCATACTCATAAGTGAAATAAACCAGACCCACATGTGTAAACATTGTATTGTCTCCCTAGCGTGAGAAACTGAAAGAGTAAATAAGATCCGAAATGTACAATAGATACGGTAAAACAGGAAGAAACTGTTCAAAAGGAAAGAGAAACTGGGATGGGGGAATGGAGAAAAGAAGGAAGGGAAAAGAAAAAAAAAATATATATATATATGCAAGATAGTTAAGATAGATACACTACTAATTTCGCTTAGTTCATTGAAAAGAAAAGTGTGTTCTAATATTGTTTGGACAATTGAATGCCGATATCTTGTACTCTGAGTGACTAATTTAAAGATAACAATACATAATGTAGGGCCGGTGAGATGGCTCAGTGACTTAAGCGCCTGCCCGGCAAGCGCGAGGGCCCGAGTTCGACTCCCGGAACCCACATACGAAAAAGGGGCCGGTGATATCGCTCAGCGGCACGGGCGCCTGCTGGTGCGCGAAGTCCTGAGGTCGACCCCCTGGTACCCAAAAAAAAAAAAAAAAAAAAAAAGATAGTAATACGTAATGTATTAACCATTGTTACCCTCCTATTATGTTGTTTTGAAAATTTGTTCTATTTTTTCTCTTTAAAAAAATTGGACTTTGAGAATCCTTAAGACTGAAGTCATACATTAAAACTAAACACTTTGCTTACACTAGAAATCTTTTTGCAGCTATGCAGCAATGTAACTAACTCTAAGTTTGATTTGCTTTAACCTAGGATTTCGTAAACTAATTTGAGCAGTGGACATCCATGAACACGTGGGACAGCACATTTTGGGAAACACTAGGTTCTCAGATTATGAGAAGCTCAAAAGCACAGTACTAAGATTCGGGGATACTGGCACCCCAACAACTTTAAGGGGTTTCAGTTTATGCTGAGTTAGAGGATAAATGAAGCAAGACGTCAAAACATGAGAGTTGTTCACCTATTAACAGTTGGTGCAAATGGCAAAAGAGGACAGGGGGTTAGAAACTCGGTCTTTTTAACTAAAAGTAATTTTTAGAAAACCAAGAGAAATGTACCTGATAGGATTCTGTCCCAAACTATCACGACATAGTCATCCCGATCAGATCGCGACTGCTCGTGCCAGAATCCAAGCGCGTGGAGGAACTCGTGCTGCACCGTTGCTATCCTGTCACAGTCTGCGCCGATGGAGAGCTCCTGCCTGCCCGTGCGCCTGTTTCCTACGTAAGACCAGCAGCTTGCCGGGGTTCACGGAAAAGAGAAACAGGGTGTTACAGGGGTGCACGCTGAGCTCGCAGAGCAACATCCTGGCTGCCTCGTCCACACCAGAGCTCGCCTAGATCCTTCCCTCTCGTACCCGGACGCTGTGCTTCTCTCATAGCCCTGATGAGGCCCGAGAAACCTTGCAGAGCAGGCGGTCCGGAGAACTCGCCCTAACACGATACTGCACAGGAACAAGTCCTCCCCCAGCCAGCCTCATCCTGCTTTTCCCTGGGCATTTTAAAGTCTTTGAGCTCTTCCTCAATCTACCTATGCCCACTAACAAGGGTTTCACAGGGATGGCGACGACTGTGAACCACAGAATAGCTGAGCTCCAGGGAAATGATGCTGTCAGTTCCTTAACGCACGTAACGAGTCGTTAGGTTTAAATGAATTTAAATATACACACATACACAAGTGCTTTGCTTGAAGAGAAAAATAAAAACTACAAATGAGCAGAAATGTACAGGCTGTGAGGTAGATGACATACAATCCCACTCCCCTTATTTTAACATTGGGAGTCTCGTTGCATGTATGAAAATACTTTTACAGCTAAAAGAAACTATATCCAGCTGCCTTACTCTGCAACAAAGAGAAGAGAGTGCTGTGGCCCCATCCTAAAGGCCAGGGCCTTGGGCAGTTGCTGTGATAAAATGTTGCAGATACAGCAGTCTCCTGAGAACTCTTAGAAGACTAACCCTGCCCTGTAAGCTCAGCACTCTGGGAGGCTGCAGCACGAGGATGGCAAGGTCAAGCCCAGTCCAGGCAACTTAGCAAGTTAGTGAGACCCTGACTCACAAAAGGGGTGGGGTAGGAGGCTGGGGAATGCAGCTTAGTGAAGGCCCTTGGGTTCAATGCCCCATAACACACACACACACACACACACACACACACACACAGAAACAGAATAAATAGCCAGGCGTGGTGGGGCACACCTGTAATCCTAGCACTCAGGAGGCTGAGGCAGGAGGATTACTGCAAGTTCTGTGAACCTGGACTACACAGTGAGTTCAAGGCCAGCCTGAACTACATAGTGAGACTCTGCTTCGAAGAAATGGAAAAGAGGAAGAGGAAGAAGAAGGAGGAGAAGAAGAAGGAAAAGGGGAAGGAGAAGAGAAGAGAAGGAGAAAAGGAGGAGGAAAAAGAGTAATAATCTTTTGTTATGGCTTTGATTCTTGAAAGCCTCATGCTCACAGTGGGGCTTTGGGAAGGTGACTGGATCACGGGGCGCTACACCCATAGCCAAACGTGCTGTCAGGAGGTGGGACCTGGTGGACAGAAGGGTCACTGGGACCTGCCCTGGAAGGGTGTGTTTCTGTCCGTGGCTCCTGCCTGCAGTCTTCCTGCTTCCTGGCCAGCGCAGCTCCTCCACCGAGTCCTCCCGCCACACCCCTTCTGCCTTTCCACCGCGCGGGCAGAAAATGGGAGACAAAATAAACCTTTCTCCTCTCACGTGTGGGTGTCGGGCATTGTGTGTCAGGGGTGGGAAGGCGACCGAGACACTCTTCCACTTACCCACTGTCCTTGATCACTGATATATAGTTAGCTTCTCCAGCCCAAGGCTTGAAGTCAATGCATGTTTTTAGGCGATAACGTTCAAATGCATTGAGGATAACTCCTTTGGCATTTATTTCTAAGATAAAAGAACAAAAGTATATTTATTTTTAAAAAATCACCACTGGCCAATTCACCATAAATATAGGACATGCACTATATTGCTTATCATGAGTTAGTCCCTTCACAAATATTTAATATAGTTTTATGAAATTTACCATCCAGTACCAATTAAGTATTATATGTAAGTATTTGAAGCCAGGCATGGTGGTGCATGCTTGTATTCCCAGCACTCTGATAGGCTGAGGCAGGCAGATTGCACGTTTGGGCCCCACCTGGGCAACATAGCAAGGCCTCGTCTCAAAATAAAACGGGAAAAGGGGCAGGGGATGCAGCTCAGTGTGAAAGCCTGGGGTTCAGTACCCAGTACTGCCGGGGATGGGGTGGGAGTACTTGATTATTCCTCGGATCCCTTCTTTTTCCTCATATTTCTTTGAAGTCCATTAGCAGCACATTACTAAACAATAAGAAGGGCACTTCTTTACCTCACAAAGTATATACAGTGGGTCACAGGCAATCACAATGAAAATATGAGTTACACACTTCATCTGAGAAGCCCCCATATGTATTTAAAGCCTCACAGCAGGGCTTTTAATCTGAGGATGTTGAAATGAGAGGGCCTGAATACCATGAAATGGCGTGCAAAGAAAATACATCTATCTGTATCTGCAAAGTATATTTTTTAGGGAGAGTGTTTGTGAGATTTGCAACTAAGCCCAGGACCAAAACAGAATTAAGAATCATTACTTTGGAGACAAAAATGATGCTAACAGGCTGGATAGAGATAGACCTCAAAGAAGGCAGAGGCAGAGGGAAACTATATTTTCCTATATTTTTAAAAGAAAAGAAGAGTTGGGGGTGAGCCAGAAGAAGGAGTTGTATCAGATGCCCAGGGGGAGACTGCACAGCTGAGATCAGGGACCAAAGAAGTGAAGGACGGTGGTGGTCTGCCAGGGGTGGAGCCCGCAGGGCAGAGTAGGAACGCTGGACTTCAGAGCCACACACATTTCTCGCCTATGTCCACCTTACTTTTGACCCAAAAACCTTTGCCAATTTAATTAATCTTTATAGCTGTGGTGTTATCAGTTCAGCGAGGGAATCAAATCAGCAGTGATATCGCAAGGATAAGATGAGAAAGTAATGTGAAGCTCCAAGGCAAATGTTCATGTCCTTCCCTCCCTGCACAGGCATTTGCGGCAGATGACATGGAACGCCCCCGTCCTGGCAGGACTGAAAAGGAGAACTAGATTCCCCAAATCTAAGGCCCTCAAATCCACGGATCACAAGAACCACTCCGAGTTCAACCTGTTACAATACCACGCAAATAACGTATGTTCCATATACAGCCCAGAAAAGGCACGTAAACAAAAAGAAGGAAATTTAAAATCTTATCACTTAATAATATTCAACCAGCCTTCCCATATTCTTCACTTGTGAATACACACTTACATATATATTTATAAAAATGGGGCCGGTGAGATGGCTCAGCGGCGTAAGCGCCTGCCTGGCAAGCGCGAGGGCCCGAGTTCGACTCCCGGAACCCACATACGAAAAAGGGGCCGGTGATATCGCTCAGCGGCACAGGCGCCTGCTGGTGCGTGAGGTCCTGAGGTCGACCCCCGGTACCCACAAAAAAAAAAAAAAATGAAGTTACCATCTTCACAGTATTTTATAAACTGTTTTTACTAAATAATATACCATTAAAATCTTTCTCCATCATTAAGTATTGTTTTCACCACTTTGATGCCCGCTTTAATGGCTGTAGCATACCTAAATAACTCTTTGTTGCCAAATATTTAAATTGTTTCAAAAGTTCTAGGCTATAAATATCAACTTTGTATCACTATTTCAGATCTAACACCTCCTTAAAATAGGACAGGATGATACCAGTCACCTCATCACTGGATTACAACAGAATGCAAACAGGGCATAGTAATCTGAGCCTTTCATCAAAGCTCAGCAAAGAGAATTCCCGTCTTGTGTTGAACTGTTTTGAGAATCAACTAAGGTAACACATGTGCAAGTATTATTGGTAGAGACCTCTAAGACGTTCATTTACCATGTGCCTTTACTACCACAGGCCTTAATTAACTTTGCAACACAGGTGCAGAGAAGCTCACCTGCAATCATGCCAGGAATTCCAAAGGATGAGGAAAGTCCTTGGAAATCCTAGGATCTCAGCAAGAAGCTGTGCAGGATGATTTCCCCGCTATTAGTTACTTTGGGTTCCTATTCCTTCTCCTCGGTGTTCATCCCCACTCCCTTTGCCTCCAGCCTTTCCTCCCCATCTTCTCTCCTTTTTCCCCTAAGTCCGGCACTCAGGCAAGGATGGTAATTTAAGGGAGCTGCGACCACCTCCTAGCAATGCCTGGAGCTTAATCTGAGGCCTTGCTGGCAGAATGGCGAGGTGAACCGATCAGAGTCAGAACCAAGGACCATCCAGAAATCATTTCCAGAAAGTCCTTCACAGGTATTCATTTTGCTTCATGGGAAAGTGGCCTTCTTTGGTAATTTCTTTAGTCTGAGTCATTAGAACATGGTATATGTTTGTGAAATATGAGGAAATACTTGACCTACTTTGAACACAGAAAATAAATTCAGTTCTACAATATTACACAGAGGTATTTTCTGAATAAGAAAAATTCAAAATTACATAATTGACAAAACTGATCTACAGAACTTTGAAGTTTAATTCTACTGTACAGACTATAGTATGGAAAAATACAATAAGTGGAAAAAAGAAGAAGAAAATATAACTGTAAAAATGTGCTCATTTTGGATGATAGGATTTGGGCTGTTTTTAATCTATTGTATCCCACTTCTATAAATTCATCAATTTATTTGTAAATATTTATTAGCTGCCAGAGACCAAGCTAACCCTCAGATTTGCAAGATGAAAAATAGTTCCTTTTTGCAAGGCATTCACTATGTTGTTTGTAATATTGCTTAAAAATAGGTAAATTTGTTCAGTAGTAGAGTGCTTGCCTAGCCATGACCAAGCTCTAAGTTCAACCCTTAGTACTGAAATCAATCAATCAATCAATCAATCAATCCATAAAGTAAGAGACTCTGTTAATTAAACACAAAAACAGGTAAATAAAGCCAGGATAGCTTTGTAAAAATACATGGCAAAAATAACTTAAGTGGTCCAGTCAAATTAAAGTTCACTTACCTTTCATAAAACATAGGATACATTTTTTAGAAAGAAATATTTAAAATTTAAAAACAAAAGTACTTTAAAATTTTTTAACTAGTCCACATTTGCAGTACCCAGTACCTGTGGGGAGCTGGCACATGTACATAACACCTCTTAATTCTTTGCTCATCTCCTTCCTTCCTTTTCTCCCCACTCCTTCCATCTCTTGATTCCCCTTCCCGTTTGAGAAAGCTCTACCTCCCTACTTCCTATATCTATCTTTTATTGTGTTCTTTGTATTTTGGGTTTCTCATAAAAGAGAAACCATGTGATATTTAAGCTTGTGTGTCTGATTTATTTCACTTAAAATTATGGTCTCAAGGTGCCTACAATGACTCAAGTGTATTCTTCTTTATGGAAGAGTAGTATTTTAAAATGTTTTAATCAAAAAACTAAGTCAAAAACAATTCTTTTAAATCTCTCAGGTTCCCTTGATTCCAAAAGTCAATAAATAGCTTTCTTTCCT
The DNA here is from genome assembly GCA_028451465.1 of Erethizon dorsatum. NCBI lineage: Eukaryota > Metazoa > Chordata > Mammalia > Rodentia > Erethizontidae > Erethizon > Erethizon dorsatum. The sequence goes on from CM051838.1 coordinate 15,097,696, forward strand.
CATCTTCCAAGGGCTCTCCATACCGGTAGCTTCTCACCTGTTGATTATCCCTGCCTGGCTTTATCTACCATACTCCTGGTTTTCCATCTATGCTTCTGGCCAATCCTCCCTTCTCAATAACTCAAATCAGACCTTACTTCTTCTAACGATTGCTTCCTAACTCTCCTTCAGATTTATCCACTCTTGTTTATATCCTCCCCAGGAGTTTTGGTTCAGAATCTCTTCATTCCTTTCCTGAATTTCTTCAACAGTCTTTTCTCATTTTTATGCTTGGGATCAAACCTAGGGTGTTGCACATGTGAGCCAAGCTCTCTACCACTGAGCCACATTCCCAGTTCTCTTCAGTAGTCTTCTAGCCGGATTCCTTGCCACCTTTTGCCCTACTAATAACAAATTTTCTATACTCCAATCAGAGAAATAATTACAAATTATTAAATGCGTTTATAACCCACTTCCACAGTGAAGCTTTTGGTGGCTCCACGTTACCGTCAGTTTGCGTAGGGAGTCCAGGCTCCCAGTGTCTGGGTGTAAACTTCCTACCTTGGACGTGGCCCACTGTATTCACTGGAGTCTCTCCATCTGCAATACTGATTTTCACAGCACCCTTCTAAGACTACTATCGAGGTTCCCTGCTTGTCCTTGAATGTGCCACACAGCTCTGTTCTCCCCGATCTGGATCCCTCTTTCCTGCACAGCGTTATTAGCACCCCACTCCCAATCGCCATGCAGGTGGGAGCTTCCTCCCTTCTCCATGCCCTGGCACGCTGTGGTCCGTCCCCTACAGCACCCTTCTGTCTCCATCAGGCCGCTCCACCCCACGTGGCGTCCTTGTGCCGACTAGGAGGAGGCCCCTCACCTAGGCAGAGCCCTTGCTGGCCAGGAGAATGAACGGCAGGCACAGGCAAAGAAACAAACTCACCTCTTGATAAACAGAACGCAAACCCGACATGAGCCCCACTCGTCCACATCCCGGGCATCCACAGCCCCTTCCAGCCTTGCAGGGCGGCCCTGCTGCCTAGAGCCACCCGGGCCCCAGGGCATATCTGCCATGTCTGGGGTGAGGGAAACCCCTCCGGTGCACTCTCCTAGCTCTGTGAATATATTACTAATCATAATATTTATTCCATGCCATTAAAATTAAATTTCGGCTTATCTGAATTTCCATTAAAATGCTTGTTCGTTAGGGAAACACCTTCTTTTTTTTTTTTTTTTTTTTTTCCTAAACACCCTTTCCTCAAATAGCAGTTTCCAAACTGATGTTGGTCAGTGACATCATAGTCCCCAGTCCATAGATAAAATGAGCACAATGATTAGTTTCTCATCACACTTAAATTTCTTTTATACAAGATCGGTACTTACTTTTAGATTAGATTCTTCAGGGTGTTTAGCAATTTAACACTAAGAATATTTCTTTTATGAAAAAATGATAAAATATAGAGGGTTCTTCTTAAGTTCCTGATCGGCAAAATAAAGTGTTGGTATACAGTTGCAGTCTCAAAAGATTTGTTTGGTTGACATTTTATGATTTTAGTCATTTGTAAAATCTGGGCATATGGAAAACTGTTGCCTTCAAATAAGGAGTAGTTCCCTATTCTTTATGCCCTTAGCATCCAGTACAAAGTGGTCTCCGGATAAATGTTCATTAAATTGATCCTTACATTGATCAAAACATGGGCTGGTGAGATGGCTCAGCGGTGTAAGCACCTGCCCGGCAAGCGCGAGGTCCCGAGTTCGACTCCTGGATCCCACATATGAAGAAAGGGCCGGTGATATCGCTCAGCGGCACAGGCGCCTGCTGGCGCGTGAGGTCCTGAGGTCGACCCCCAGTACCCACAAAAATTAAAAAATAAAAAATAAAAAAATATGGGTCAAAACACAGCAAATGTTCTGGCAGAGTCATTTAGGGTATTTTTGCTGTTCATTTTGCTTCTTTTTAAAAAATAAATATACATAGCCACACAAAGGAACAAAGAAACAAAACCTTAAATATCACACAGGCCTACTCATGTGAACAATACGTCACCATATTCTATGAGGAATATACATTAGTTATGGTTACTCCCCGGTGCATACTAACCCAAGCTGTCTTCTAGAACATATGGAATGGTATGAGGCCATCTATATTTTTCTCCAATGATGGAATTTCTACCTTGCGCCTGTCAAAAGTAAACATAAAAGGGCTACTTAAATGATTTAGGCAAAAACAATCAATAGTTCACCTGGAAGTAAATGAAGCTTAAAGCTCTCTCAGTCAGCCCAAATAGATTGTGTGTATCTCTACTTTTATCATAATATGATAGTTTCTAGGAAGAAATGACTAATTTCTATCAGTAATTTTATTGATAAAGTTGAAGAAAAAATATTGCCAAAATAATGACCATTAGAAACTGACCTACAAATATTGGTAGATTTTTTTCTAGAGATTAAAAATATACAACAAAGAAGTAGTAGCAAAACCTCAAAAATCTGCCTCCCACAATATCAGAAAAGTCACACATTAGCTGGGCCAGAGTTTTCCAAATATTTAGAGTGATTTTAAATTTTAAAATAGAAAATTAATAATATTTCATTAATGTCTCCATCCAGTTAACATATTGAATGTTATTTTAGGGAATAAGCTTCCCTTAGTAATAAATGTGCCAAAGTTTATCTTTATGTTGCTTGTATATAGAGGGGAAGAAGAACAGTATGAGAAAGAAAACAAAGTTAAACACGATGAATTTAAGTGTTGTGGAGGAAAATTTAAAAAAAATAAAAGGAGACGTGGACAAGTAGTTAATAAGTAAGCAGAGAGAATAGATGATTTCAGAAAAGAGGAGGAGCCAGGAATTAAAGTGTGCAAGGCCTTGATGGCATAATGGGATGCAATAGGGAGCCGTTAAAGAGGTCCAAGCCAGGAATGAAATGGTGCCTTTGCCCATTTAAAAGATGACTTTGCTGCGGGGGATGGAGACGGGTACAAGGTAGAAGTGGGAGTTCAGGCTGGGCGTGGTGGCGCATGCCTGTAATCCCAGCACTCAGGAGGCTGAGGCAGGAAGATCGCTATGAGTTCAAGGCCAGCCTGGGCTCCATAATGAATTCAGGGCCAGTCTGAACTACATAGTGAGACCCTGTCTCAAAAAAAAAAAAAAAAACAAGGCCGGGCATAGTGGTTCATGCCTGTATCCCAGCACTCAGGAGGCTGAGGAAGGAGGATTGCTACGAGTTCAAGGTCAGCCTGGGCTACAAAGTGAGTTCAAGGCCAGCCTGAACTGCATAGTGAAACCCTGTGTCAAAAAGACAAAAAAAAAAAAAAAAGTGGGAGGGCAGTATTTGAAATAGGAAGACAAGTTAGAAGGCTATTGGAAAAATCCAGCAAGAAATCATGGGGCTTGGAGTAGGCTGATGGAGAAAAGTGGACACCTTGAGGTGGCTATTGGAGGTGGGAATGATAGAACTTGGGGGTGGGGTAGGCGGGGAGTGGGGAAAAGGGAAGAAAGGAAGGAGATCCTGAAGTGTTCATTTATTTAGCGGAGTCGGGTGAGGGACTGATGATGACTTTACAGTGAGGGAGGCTGGAGAGGAAGGCTGGGGGAGAACAGAGGACAGCTCAGATCCGAGAGGCGCTGCGGATGTCGAGATGGAGCTGGGAAAGTGGTACTCGGAAGGGCCAGTCTGGAGCACTGGGGAAGAGCAGGATAGAGTCCCACATTTCAAATCATTGGCACAGAGATGACTTTTTTTTTTTTTTTTTGAGACAGGGTCTCACTGTGTAGTTCAGGGTGGCCTCGAACTCATGGCAAGATCCTCCTGCCTCAGCCTCCCAAGTGCTGGGATTACAGGCTTGCACCACCACATCCGGCCAAGATGACTTGCAAAACCCTGGCATGGGGAGAGAATGTAGGGGAGAGAATGCAGATGAAAGACAGAGCAGGCCCAGGGAACGAAGCAAACTCTAAGCTCTGTTTCCTGTGGGGAGGGGCTTGGGGGCGAGAGCGGGCTTCCGACAAAGAGGGAGGAGGTGGTGACTCTGGAGTGTGTCTAAGGGACAAGCAGAATTTCACAGAACAAAGGCCTACTAGGTAATCTCCAAGTCAAAGGGTTATGTACTTCAGATTATGGGGGATCTTCTCAAAGTGTCTTCTCTTACTCTTACAGATTCCCCAGTACCGTAACATTTTATAATCATGCTCTAAGCAAGCACCCTGTTTTTCTCATCATCACCAAAGGGATAGTAAGTTTGTAAAGGGTTTGACTCTGGTGGATAATAAATAAATAATAAATAAATAAAATCCCCCTAAATCGACATGTAAATCCACGTAGATGTTCATCTGTGTGTCATGATAGATAAAAATTAGTGCTCTTTATGAACCAGTGTGGAAGATCCTTCTTGGCAAGGCTATATTTAGTTGAGTTGGGAAAAGTCACAAAATCTATTTTTTATGACAGAAAGCCTGATTCATTGACAATGTTTAAAAGGTCAGCTGAATTCTGATTCAACTCGATTGACTCAAAGTTCTATTTTTAAGTAAAAATGTTTTGTGGGTGATGGTGGCTTTAATCACACAGAAGTCCGAGTAATGAAAGATGGGGACTGTATTATGTGAGTATTTTGGAGGACAATGTATGCAGTGAATAAATGAACCTCCGTGATTCTGCGCCCATAGTGACAGCTGCACTTAACAGGTTTGAGCCGGGAATAACGTGGTGTCAGTGCTTATTTAAAAGATGACTTTGCTATCAGAGGTTCGGACAAGTACAAGGTAGAAAAGGCTGTGGGAGCCTTACAAAGCTGTGAGAAAAATCCATCAAGAAATTACAGGCCTTGAATTAGGTTGTCCCATCATTCTCAGCTACTCTGTATTTAGCTTTCAGCGATTGATAGAAGATTCTTCCTTGTACTTTTATAACTCACCTCATCAAGTCGGATGTCTCCCTGAAAAAGATCCAGCCCCAAATCTAAGAGCAGTGCAAAGACAAAAATTCATGTCAGTACATTGGATTCAAATTCTCCACGTAACAGATGATGTTTACAAAAATCCACAAACCTTCATTGATATCGAATATATCCTGATCAATTCCACCATCTATATCTTTGACTAAAATAACAAAGAAAAACACATTGAACATTACATTTAGGAAAGGAGAAAATCTTTATCAATTATATAATCATAAGTAAATGAGTTTCTTTTGCTTGTCTTGATTCTGATTCAGCATAGTTGATTGATTAATTGATTGAGAACCTCCCATGGACCAGACTAAGGATTAAAGAAAGGGCTCTTGCATATAGCTCTGTCCTATCCACAGTACTTGACTATCACATGATTTCAGAAATATGAAACTGGTCACTTTGTGTATTATTATACTAAACTTGGAAGACTAGATTATATGACATGATTAAATAGAAAACAAATTTTAAAAATTAGCAAAACCAGCCCCGTCTACTTACATGTGTAAGTCCCTTGCTAACAATATACCTTGGAACTCTCGAGCATAATTCTTAAGCTAAAGTTGAATTGCTCTTTTAAATTGCAAAATAGGGTACATAACATGGCCAAATCCCTAAGTGTGTAACTGGATAGGAGCAGACTGTATTATAAGGCTCATCTGACTTCACACAAAGCAGCCAGAACAGTAATAGCGAGAAAGCCTTTACGGAATGTCTGTGTGTCTGTCATTGCATTTGGCCTTCTTTATGTCACCATCTGTTTTTCTTCTGAGCATGTGGACCCTAGAACATGGACAATAAAATGTCCTCTGATAAGTCAAAAGAAACAGCATTAGACCAAACTTAAATGCAATTTTTACATGTTAGCACTGCATATGCGATTGTGTGCTTAGAGTTCAATATATTCTAAGTCCTTCTGTTATTCCATCAGCCACATAACCTTCTTTTACTGTTAATCTAGAACAAAATTCAAAATAGACTCACCAAAATTTTCTGGAGTTGGCTGGAAAACAAACATATAAAAAAGATATTATTATGATGACCATAATATAATTGCCTTCTTGGTTCCAATTTATAACTATACCTTATTGTCATTTGTTCATTACTATTATGTATTAATTTCTGGTATATATCCAAGACAACACAGTGAGAGCCTATGATGATTTTGTTTTGTTTTGTTTTGTTTTGTTTTGTTTAGTACCGGAAATCGAACTCAGGACCTCACGCTTGCCAGGCAGGCGCTGCACCACTGAGCTAAATTCCCAGGCCTATGATGATGTTTTCACATCATCTTCTTGCTTCATATAGAAACTAAAACTGCCTGTAAAATAAATTTCAAGATAAAAGAAATGAGAAACCAACTTTAAAAATTGAAAAGAATGAAAAACACCACAAGGAGTGTGATCATTATGTACTACAAACATGCACTAATAAAGAAAAACAATAAGAAAAGAAAAGAAGGAAGAACATAAGACTCTAGCCCTCAAATTAGTGTTTACTTTAAACATGATCTTCTAAAGACTTATGGAACAATGTCAGAAAAACCTAAAAATGTATCCCCAATGTTGAAATACGATTGTAATTTGTAAAATTCCTTTTAAATGAAATTGTATTCAAGACCTCCTAATCATGTTTTATTTTATTTTCATGACTCTCCCAATGTTCTGCCTTCAAAGACAATATCAAATATCTAAGAAAAAAATAATGGGTATATTATACACTTGAAAAAGTATTATTTTCTGATAATAGATTGTCTACAAATGACCAGTGAAATTCAGACTAAATGACTGATGGAAAAAAACTGAGTGAAACTGAGAAATTTCTTAGTCAGTGTAGTCTAGGAAAAAGGGTTGCTGGAACTGGTAGGCAGTAGATGTGGGTTATATTACTGGTGTCAACAACTAACAGTAATTTAGTTTACCTTCCTGGTACTTAGACAATGTAAAATATGGTCAATGCCAGTTTCCATGAGCGTCCTGAGGGTTATATGATACACTGTAAAAGCACATTGTAAAATGTAATAGTAACACAAGTGCAGAGTACAGTTATATTCAAATACAGCCTATATGCCCAAGGACAAAATCATCTGGAGCATTTAACAAGATGAGAGAATGAACTAGTTAGGTGGTTAGCGCCATTTGCAACATCAGCAAGGGCCTTGGTTGTCCCACACTACAACCATACATGAACATGCACTCACAGAAGAATGTCATGTATGGGCCGGTGAGATGGCTCAGCAGCGTAAGCGCCTGCCTGGCAAGCGCGAGGTCCTGAGTTCGACTCCTGGTACCCACATACAAAAAAAGAGCCGGTGATATCGCTCAGCGGCACGGGAGCCTGCTTGTGCGCAAGGTCCTGAGTTCGACCCCCGGTACCCGCACAAAAAAAGAATGTCATGTAGTTACCAAGTATTTGTTCTTAATTACAGTTTTACATGCATTAAAAGATATCTCTTATTTGCACACTCTCACTTTTATTCATAGACTGTCAGCTCAATATAATAACTGTTATTTTAAATCAAAACTAAAGGTTTTCTCCCCCAGCCATTGGAAACTTCATTTAAAACCCTGCATTGCTTTGTGTTGCAAGCTATCTATCACCATAGAGAGATTAGTCTAAATTGACAAAAACACAGGAGAGAAATCCCATGCTATAAAACTTTACAAGTATTGACTGTGCCTTTGATATTTGTCAGACTTTTCATTCATGTCTCAAGTTACCCTGGTAGCGATCTGTATTTCATTTGGCACTAAAAATAGAATGATTTTCAAAATTCTCATTTTCCACTTTATCAAAAGAAAACGTGTTATACCACAATGAAACTGAAAGAAAAACGTAACTTTATGTCAATGTCTCTTATTCTCTCTCTGGTGGGGTTGCTGCTTACTCCCCTATATCCTGCCAGCAAACCCTACCACCAAAAAAGGAAACACTTGAGATTAACATTTTGAAATACACTTTTTAAAAAATAAACAAACAATTGTTCATTACTGACTGATATCAACTGTTCTCAGTATTTCTAATTGTTTTCTATACATAATTTGCTTACCAAGCCAGAAACCAGGAGAAGGGCGCCAAAGAAGAGAGACCAAGGCAGAGACCATGAATCCATGTTGTCGCATCCGGTGGAAAGCTGTAAATTATGACATTCAGAGCAGAGTTGACTTTTTAAAAGGCAAACATCATAACTTACAGCCTTTGATCTCAATGATCCATTTTGCAGGTCAGCTGTCTGCTGCAGCAACCCCCAATCAAGGAGTTAAAGTCCAGTCCTCCTCTCATGCCTCTCTGGTGTTTGTTTGTTTGTTTGTTTTTTCCCTGTGCCAACATCCAATAGCTAAGTACCTGAGTAAGACCTATTAATGAAATGCATTCCCTGATGTATGTCTTCAAGTCCCCAAGACTACAAAATACCATTTGAGAAAACAAAAAAAAAACTATCAAACGAATTTTTAATCTTAACCTTTCAAACAATAAAAATTTATGATGCTCCTCCTGGCCAGAGAGGCCTGTGCTGTGTTCCCATATCCAGTTATGCCCATTGCTTTTTATCATTCATTCAGTTATAAAAATTTATTAAGTGCCTACAATTTATTGAATTATAAAATTTATTAATGTGCCTAGAAGTGGGCATATATGATGTTCAGATATAAAGTAGCAAAATGGTGACGTATCTCACTCCTAAAATTTTTCATCAAGTAATACAAATGGGAGTTAGGATAAAATGGGTAGGAATGGTCACTGGTTTTCTAACAAAATAATATGTCCAATCCATCTCTTCATTCTTTCTCACGTCTTCCTTTTTTTCTTGGATTAAATTCTCTGTAGAAACAATACACTAACAGTCCATGGCTTCACCTACCTAACATACAGAATAATAACTTTGAAATGCTATTTTTTCCCCACAGTTTTTCCTTCCCCTCTCTAACTTGGTATTCATGGCATTCTGTGCTAATAGAAAGGATACAAAAAGACATGTAGCATAGACAAAGGATTTGGGAGGGTGCCCCCTGAGTACTACAAGCAAGTCATCCCTGCCCTCTGAGGGTAGGACAAAGGCTAAAAGGGAAAGTTTGCAATGGTATGCATGGATCCGTGGATTCGCCCTTACTTGCCCCCAGCAGTTGTAGAATTCAAAACCAAATGGGCCTATTTCCTGGCTAGAGCCACAAGGAAGCAGCATTATCCTACAAAAGACAGCACGTTCTAGAGGGAGGAGAACAGTTCCTAGGAGGCCAAATTGGTGCAGATGTACCAGAGAGAGTCAACAGGCCTGAAAGCAATAAAGGCGTCTCCATAGCAAGCGGCACAGAGTGGCAACCAAGGACCAGCCCGTCGCTACCAGCTGTCGCCACGTAGCTGGTGATGATTACAGAGATGAAGGGATAATGATCTATGGTGAAAAGCAGCCTGCCCTAACCACCCCAGACCCCACAACCTCCAAAGAATACCAACATCTTGGAAAAAGCATGTGGACGTAGAATCAAAACTATTTTCTCAGACACAGCCCTGTGAGATCTCGGCTTGTCCTACGGAGCCCATCTCCCTGGAATGCCAGTGCTGGAGTTGGCATGTTCTGTCCCCACACTCATTGGAGCCTATATTGTACTGAACTGTAGCTGTGGTTTATCTTTGCTGGTCAACCTCTAGAAAATATTTGGGGAATTACTTTCCTCTTCAGATTCTTAGAGATTAATCTCAATCGAAACGTTTCATCTGAAATGAGCTTGAGTAAATTTTGTTGCAACTAGCCCGAGGGATAGTTTCAGAGAATACCTGTGATGATAGGCGATATCAGGGATCAGACGGGGCTCTCCAGATGACTTAGGACTGTAAGTTTAGTGACGAGTCAAAATGATTTACCCTGAATTGGCTGCAATTAAATTTCTACCACCTAGATGGATGGGGACCTAAAACAATAATTACTGTTGTAGAAAAGTACAGATACTCATGCAGATCTGTTTTTGTGAGCTAAGATTTGAAGCTGAAAGGCGTGACTACATTGCATATGTTGGGTCAGGCAGCTCTTTTTGGATGTTAGGGAAAGTAGAAGCAGGAAAAGTAGGATGCAACAATTCCTAAGATGTTGGAATCTATTTTAAACTCTATAGCATATGGATAGAGCCCCACTAGGAATCTCATGGAAAGTCCAACTCTAAAAAATGTGTTTTGCCTACAATGAAGGGATGTCTTTACATCTCATTATCTTCTGGAGTTGGCAATGAAACTCTACTGCAGAAACTACACCTGATTGGTCTAACACGCCTCTGGCATCCACCACTTATATCCGGCCGTCGGAAAGCTTTTATACACTTCATCATGGCATTTGACATTTGATCCCAGAAACGAGTTTCTGCCTGTACTGGCAGGTGCCCCTGTGCTCTTCATCTCCCCTCAGGCAGTATCAACAACAGGAAACCCCTAGCCCAGATGACAGGACTTGTACATGTGTGGAAGTACCCTGGAACCATCAGGAAAGCATGTCTCAGGCATGTGATGCTCAAAACCTCATGGGATATGACATTACATGCTAGACCTGATGATAGCAGACCGCAGACACAAACACTTTCTAACGGAAATAGTGCAAAGATTACAACAAAAGACCCAAGGACTTCAGGTTGTTATTCTCACAGTGCCCATTTTCTACCTGATTCTCCCTCCAAAAAAAAAAACATAAAAAGAAGTTATGCCATGAGTTTCCCAATACTAGCTCCTTATGAAATCTTATAAACACTTCCATAACATATTGAAAATGTACATATATTTGAACTTAAACAAAATGGATCTAGGAAAAAGGAAATTAATGAATGTGGAGCCAGCATAGTCATTCATGGACAGCTATAAGAACACAAATGCCCAACCAGCTGAAGGACAGAAGAGCTCCTAGGACACCTGCCCAAGTCATGTGCATTACCTGGTAGTGAGTGGAATAAATCACATTTTTCACATAGACATTTCAAGTCCCTTCCCCAAATTACTATCTTGCATCCCGCTTTTCAAAATAGTGCTTTATGACTGTATTAGTTAGTTTTGCACAAAAACTGAACCAGGAGGCTATGTATATAGACAGAGATTTAAGGACTTGGCTCACATGAATGTGGAAGCTGGCAAATCCAAAATCCGCCGCGGTTGACCAGCAGGCTGAAGACCCAGACAGGAGCTAAAGTTGCCGCTAAAGCACTGAGGAAGCTGAGAGTCTTCTTCCTTTGGGGTCCTCCATCATTTTTCTCTTCAGGCTTTCAACTGATTGGGTGAGGCCCACCCACATTACAGAGATGATCTGTTTTATTCAAAGTCTGCTGAATTAGACATAAATCTCATCTTTTAAAAAATACTTCCATGATAACATTTAGACTGGCGTGTGACAAATACCTGGGTATAATAACTTACCCAAGTTGATATATAAAATTAACTGTCACATTATCTTTTACTCCACTCTTATTTTCCAAACTCTTCAACATGATGTGTTTAAGGGGTAGCTACTGGTCACACTACACATCATTGTTGTCATCTCCTAAAACAACTGGCTTACCCGCCAGCACACCCCACGCCGAAGGTAAACATGTTATCTCCTATAATCAAGATGACCACGGATGCACTCACATCTTTGATGTTTATAGATATCCAACGGCCAGGAGCAACTCTTCAGATCTCATGAATGCAACTGATGGAGGCAGTGAGGAAAAGTTCCGTCCCTGTGTAGGATTCCCACGCTACGATTTCATGGACTAATTCTATACAGAGAGCTCTTCTGCTGGGATCTGTCCCACAAAAGAGCAGTGGGGGGGGAAAATCACTGTAGTTTGATTAGGTAAACGGCTTCCTCCCACTGCTACAAAAGGTCACCAAGTGGCTCATAAAGTCTGGCAAGTGTACTCCAGCTCGGCTGCTGCCGCTCTTAGGCGTTTACTCCAAGCTGGAACAGGTCTAGAGGAAGCATCAGTTGACTCTAGCTGCGTGTCTACAGGATAGTTAAAGGGGGTTTGACTGCCTCAAACTCAATCCCTGGTTACCGTCGCTAGAGTTGAGGCCTGCAAACTCTTGGTTTGACTGCCTCAAACTCAGGCCTTGAAGAAGGGATTCGTCACTCCTTGTTTTGATTGTGCTTATGTATGGCAGTCATTACCTAGGACTGCATTTGTTTATTTACACATCTACCTCTCTCTAGTAACTAGGAGCCCAGCTCACTGAAATTTGGAATTCCAGTTGGTGGCATGTGATAAGTGTTTGGCAAATATTTGTTGAAAGAAATGAGCATGAACTTTTGAAAAACAATGTCCATCTGTGGGTGTCTTTGTAGCCTCCCTTCTCTGGGCCAGACACCTCAAGTCCAACAGCCGATAAGATCACATATTGTTGTCCTGCATATTTTTGTCCAGAGAGGACTAGTAAGTCCCACTGGGAAGTAGCACAAGGCTTTGTTGTCATGTATTGTTGTGGGCTTCCTGTGTACACATCACTGCTTGAGGATTTCTTTGGGTTGAATCAGACAAGTCCAAATCAGCAGAGTGTTCCTGGGGGTGCGATCCAGTGTGCCCCAAAATAATGTAGTCTAAAAAGTTACTCGTGGGGCTTCCAGTTTCCGGTCCAGTATATAAGAAGCCAGCTCTCTGTTTTAATAAGTGAAAAGCTGAACAGCCCAACTCTTCTTAGATCCATAAAAGAAGTGCATCACAGGACAAGCTCTTGCCTCCAAAACTGGAGAGGCCCACAGGAGAACAGAGACACCCGGCCTCAGAAAGCTCCCGCAGGAACCCGTGCAGAGGTTGGGAAATGTGAAGCATCACTGCCGGGTTGCTGCAGGGGCCTCGCGGGCAAGTGTGAGCCCCACAGTCGCCGGGGAGCCGGGCACAGCAGGGCGGCCTCTGCGAGCCTCTCAGGTTCCCGCAGTGAATAGCAGAGAAGACTCCTCTCACGGTTCCTGCAGGGAAGAGAAAATAAACCATTCTGAAAACCATCAGCGGTTATATTCCTCTCAGCGAGGTCCACCTGGGGGAGAAGCTACTTAACCAGAGTCTAAGGTGCTGAAGGACACGACTGGCCTGCAGGGAGGAAAACAGCCGGCAAAGCAGCTACCGCCTTCCACACAGAGCAGCGGAGCCCGGCGCCCCTGTGCAGCCGCCCTGTGCCACCCAAGGGGGCGGAGGGGGCAGTCAGAGAGGCACAGGGGAGCTTCGCAGTCCAGAGACACAGCTGCGCCGAGGGACCAAGGCCTAGGCATGGGGCTGGGGAGCGCTTCCCCGGCCCTCGTACCTTACCACCACTCGCGCCTCTTACCCAGTAGGTCAGAGCCTATCAAAGAAATACGTAAGGCGTCCCACAGTCAGAAAACAGTATGAAGAAACAGAACCGACATCAGAATCAATTCATGTAGGACAGAGATGTTGAAATTATCAGACCAGGAATTTAAAACAACTATGATTAGGGCTCTGAGAGTGAACCTCAGGGGCAAAGAGCGTGTTTAGCATGCGTGGGGTCCTAGGTCTGATCCCCAGTACTGCTAAATGAATAAATAAAACAGCTAGATGCATGCCATACTCTGATGGATAAAATAAACAGCATGAAGGACAGGTGGGCAATGTAAGCAGATTGGTGGAGATTCTAAGAAGGAACCGAAAAGAAATGCTAGTGATGAAAAATACCGTAACAGAAATGAAGAATGCCTTTGATGGTCTTATTAGTAAGCTGGACACAGCTAAGGAAAGACTCTGAGCTTGAGAATATCTCAGTACAAGCCTCCCTCCAAAATAAGAAAAGAAACTAGAGCAGAATATTCAAGAATTGTGGGACAAATACAAAAGGTGTAACTTACACATAATGGAAGTATCAGAAGCAAAGAAAAATAGAAAAGAAGAAATATTTGAAATAATGCCTAAGAATTTCCCCCAAATTAATGTCAAATACCAAACCACAGATCTAGAACGTTCAGAGAATACCAAGCAGGATAAATGCCAGAAATCTACACCAGGGTGTATCATTTTCAAACCACAAAAAAGAAAAGATGAAGAAACAATTCTGAAAGAAGCTACTGTATATGAGGAAAACACCTTCCCTACAGAGGAATAAAGAAAAGAATTACCACCTGTTTCAGATGGGTTCACTGCTCAACTCTACCAAAATTCAAAGAAGAAGTTATACCAATTCTCTGTAATCTCTTTCAGAAGATAGAAGCAGAGGGAATATTTCCTAATTTGTTTTATGCTGCCAACAGTACCCCAATACCAAGCAAACAAATACATTATTTAAAAATAAATAGTACAGATCAATATCTCTCAAAAGATAAATGCAGGCCAGGTGTGGTGGCACATGCCCGTAATCCCAGCACTTGGGAGGCAGAGGCAGAAGGATCTCGCTGTGAGTTTGAGGCCAGCCTGGGCTACATGGTGAGTTCAAGTCCACCCTGAACTACACAGCAAGACCCTGTTTCAAAAAGGCACACACACACACCAAAAGAAGATAAATGCAGTGCCGGTGAGATAGCTCAGTGGCACAGTGCCTGCCTGGCAAGCGCAAGGGCCCGAGTTTGACTCCCGGAACTCACATACAAAAAAAGGGGCTGGTGATATCGCTCAGCGGCATGGGCACCTGCTGGCGCGCAAGGGCCTGAGTTTGTCCCCCGGTACCCACACAAAAAAATAAAATAAAACAATTAAAAAAAAAAAGCTCTTAAAACTGGCTGGGCATGGTGGCACAGGTCTGTAATCCTAGCACTAGGAGGTTTAGGCTGGGGAATTGCCATGAGTTCGAGGCCAGCCTGGACTGCCTAGTGAGTTCAAGGTGAGCCTGAACTACGTAGTGAGACCCTGTCTCTAAATAAATAAATAAATAAATAAAAGTTCTTAAAACTTAAGCCAGTAATGATGACACATGCCTGTAATCCCAGCACTCAGGGGACTGAGGCAGGAGGATCACCATGAGTTCGAGGCCAGCTTGGGTTACGTAACTACATATCAAAACCCTGTCTCAAAAAACAAAACAAAACTCTTAAATCTTAATAATAAGAAAGCAAATTACCGATTAAAAAATAGGTCAGGGACCTTAACGGATACCTGACTAAAGAAGATTATAGATGACAAGCATATGAAAGGTGCTGTACATCATTTGTATGTCATCTAAGAAATGCAGATTAAAACAATAATAAGATACCACTACACACCTAATTAGAACAGCCCAACCAGAACACTGACAATACCCAGTGCTGTGAGGACGCAGGGCAGCAGGAACTCTCCTTCAGTGCCCATGGGAATGTGAAAATGGTAGAGCCGTTTGGAAGGCAATTTGTTACAAAGCAAACATAGCTTTACCATAGGATCCAACCCTCGTGTTCCTTAATATTTACCTAAAGGAGTTGGGAACTTATGAGCACACAAAATACCTGCACGTAAGTGTTTACACCGGCTTTATTCAAAACTGCTACAACTTGGAAGTGACCAAGGCGTTCTTCAGTAAGCGACTGGGTAAATAGACTGTGCTACCTCAGGACAGCTGATTATTTCGTGCTAAAACAGATGAGCTACTGAGCCATGAAAAATCGTAAAGAAATAATAAATACATTTTACTAACTGAAAGAAACCGATCTATAAATGGTATATCCAGTGTGATTCCACCAACACGATGTTCTCCAAAAAGCAAAACCATGATGACAATGAAAAGATCAGTGGTTGCCCAGGTTTGGGGGTGTTGGAGAGAACTTTGGACAGCGAAACCATTCTGTGCACTACAATGGAGGGTACACGTCCTCACACATTCGTCAAAACCTGTAGAATGTACAACACCAAGAGTGAGCCCCAGTGCAAACTATGAACGCTGGGCGAGAACGCTGTGTCGGCGTACGTCCGTCAACTGTAACAAATGTTCCACTCGATGGGGGATGTCGACAGGGGGCGCTGTGCACCTGGAGGTATGAGGGTTTTATAGGACATCTCTGTACTTTTCACTCCATTTTGTCGTGACCCTTAAAACATTCTAAAAGTAAAGTCTAACAACAAATTTTTAATTAAAAAAGCCATTCACCAGTATTTTAACAAAAACATGTAAGCTGATCAGTGGGTACTTGGGTCAACTAAGGGGACACAGTCACACAAGCCCCAAGATGCAAGCACAAAGATTCAATTAATACAGCACTTGGGAGGCTGAGTCAGGAGGATGGCCACGAGTTCGAGGCCAGCCTGAATTTCACAGTGAAACCCTGCCGCAAAAAAAAATAAAAACGAAAAAAAAGATCAAATTAATTAAGTTTGACAGCTAGCAGGTGGCACGTCCTGTGCACCCAGCACTACACATCATCTTGAGTCTTTTCCACTGCCACTGACGTTTTGTTTTGTTTTACAGAGTGTGCCTTCTGAGCAAAGTCACCTAGACCTACTGGAATGACAAACACATTCCAAATAACATTATCAACAGGGCAAAAACAAAAACAACAGAGTCACAGACATAGCGAAATACTAGGCCCTTGTGTTGGGAGAGGAATTTACCTCTTTTACAGTGGATACTTAAAGTGGCATTGTCTAAGCCAAAGCTGTAAATGCCCAGAGAAAATTTGCTGGATGAAAGCAAAGGAAATTTGAAAGAAGCAGTCTTCTTTCTGTCCTCTCAGCTCTCCTTTTTAACTCTTCTTTTTAGTGACACTTGCCTGGAGCACTTCAACCAAAACCTGAAAGAGAGGATCGAAAGTGTGGTTCAGTTCGCTGTAGTCCCCTAAACGCCCTGCCCCTGTGTTTGGTTACTCTCCCTTCCTGTCACACTTATATTCCTCTGCTGTTGTCAATAGCCTAGAGCAGCAGTTCCCAAACTACCTCGCTTGAGAACCTTTTTCATTCTGAAAAATAACCAAGTACCCTAAAGAAATTTTATCTTTTTATTTTTTTCTATATGCGGGTACTGGGAGTCGAACTCAGGACCTTGCGCTTGCCAGGCAGGTGCTTATGCCACTGAGCTATATCATCGGTCCAAAATTTTAACTTGAGTTAATTTTTTGCTTGAAGTGTTAGTATCCATCTATAATCCATACTGACCTTACTAAAAATTAAAACAATTTAGATATTTATTGTTCATTATAATAGCAATTATATGTCTTACGTATTTTATATGGTTTTTGGCCTGTTAGTCTGGCTGTTAATCTGTGTGCATGATAATTGACTTGATAAGGACTTATAAAAATAAATAGATGAATCTGATGCTGGCCAAAGAAATGTTTTTTTAAAAAGGAGGTGTAAGAGGGGGAAAAAAGGAAGTGAGATGTGTTACATACATGTACCAGTTCCCCACAGTGAACATAATCATGTACTGTAAACATGTACTAATAAAAATTTAAAATAGCAATTATAAACCCATTATATGTTAACATAAAATATTTTAATGAAAAGTAAAGAGTTTATTTGAAAACAAAAATAATAAGAATTGCATTGTTTGCCAGGCATGGTGGCACATACCTGTAACCGCAGCACTTGGAAGGTTGAGGAAGAGGTACACCTTGAGTTCGAGGCCAGCCTAGGCTACACGGTGAGTTCAAGGCCAGACTGAACTGCATAGTGAGACCCTGTCTCAAAAATAAATAAATAAAATGAAATACATTGTTTTACCCTTTTGCAAATCTCTTAATGTCTGGCTTAAAAGAAAGACAGGTGCTGCTGCATTTGATGCATTGCAGCAAATTGCCATGGTTAAACTATATAAAGAAAATATGGCTTCAAAGAGAAAGGTAGTTGAAAATAGAGGAGTATTTTAATAGTCTTATAGATAATATGACTATCCTACTTAAATACTCCACCCAATCTCAAACTGCTGTTCTTATACTGCGTCAATGAAAATATCATGTTCTGTTATATTCAAATCCATCCATTGATCTTGCTGAATGGATTCTTTACCCATGTGGGATTTTGTAATAGCATTCATTTTCCTTTTAGAAAACCTAGGTTCACTGATTATGCAGATCTTCCAAATATTGGCACTTTTTTTTTTTTTTTTTTTTGAGACAGGGTCTCCCTGTAGGAGATCATAGTCCAGGCTGTCCTTGAACTCACTACGTAGCCCAGGCTGGCATAAAACTCATGATGATCCTCCTGCCTCAGCCTCCCGAGTGCTGGGATTACAGGCATACACCACCACACCCGGCCCTCATTATTGGCACATTTAACACCTTATCGGATAAATCCCTTTGTTAATATCACCACCATCCTCATCAGGAAAGTTTATAAGTATTTAGGAAACTGTCAAGTTTATGGCAGCAAACTTCCTAAAATTTAACTTTTGAATGCACAGCTGTAAGGACGCAGCCCCATGAGTGTTATAAGAAAGTTATGCACAAGTGGTCAAGCGAGGAAACAGATGACTTAGAGTTAATTTAGAAGGGAAGCTAGGCTCTCGGGCCAGTCCAAGGGGAGAAGCCTATGGAGAGCACAGTTCTGCAGGTTCGCTGAGTCACCAACACACCCGATGGACTAAGAAAGAGGGAGAAGCCCCCACCACTCTGACCCGCACACTGCCTGGGGTGGGAAAGAGGATCGTGGTGATCATGTCATGAGCCCTTGATTGTCAGATCCCGACCACGATGGAGAGAAAAGCTGGTATCCCCGAGAGTGCACTGTGGGAGGCCTAGACCCCACCACGAACCTCGACTGTCCCCTCCCTGTGCCCTCCCTGCTGCTCCTGCGAGTGCTGGGCCCCAAGGTGTCGACTTCGCTCTGAGAGGCAGAGAGGCAGGGTATGCGTGGCGGATCCAAGGTGTGACTCGCTGCAGGTTTCAGTAAGAATAAAAGGGAAGGAAAAACACTTGATTCCAAGTTTAAGGGTCCTAATTTCAGCCACGGGAAATGGTTTCCATGGAGCCTAGAACGTAGGAGAACTATTGCACACTGACACAGATTAGGTGGTCATTGTTTTCTGCCAAAAGAGGCAGAAAACATAGACTCTGTCATAATCTGAGAAAAAGAGCAGAAAAAGGAAAAGAGATAATGAGCAATCATGGAAATCACAACTGTAATTACAGGTGGGGTGGGGAATCATATTATTGGTATTTGACATTTCAAATCTGAGGACCAGGAGTCAAAGATAATCTGCATAGTTCAAAAATTGGCCCAAATACAAGTCCTACATAGTGAAACAACTTGATTTTCTGTAATTATGCTAGAAATCCAACATCCATTCATGATAAAAACTCTGAAGAAAATAGGTACAGGAGGACCTTACCTCAATCTGATAAATGCTATTTATGACAAACCTCCTATCAGCATCATATTAAATGGAGAAAAACTGAAAGCTTTTCCTCTAAAATCAGGGAGAGGACAAAAATGTCACCATCACCACTCCTGTTCATTATACTACTCGAAATTTAGCCACAACCATTGGTCAAGAGAAAGAAATAAAAAGGATACATGTAGGAAAACAAGTCAAAGTATCCTCACCAAATGACATCTTTACATAGTAAACCAAAAATGTTCAACCAAAAGACTCTTAGAACTAATAAACTAATTCAGAAAGGTAGCAGGATACAAAATCAGCATAAAAATCAATAGCATTCCTGTACATCAATAATGAACACACTGAGAAAGAAACTAGGAAAACAATACCATTCATAGTAGCTTCATGAAATATTACCTAGGAATTAATCTAACACAGGAAGTGAAGGACCTCTATAATGAAAAATATAGTACTCCGAAAAAGGAGATCAAAGGGGACATTAGAAAAGGCAGAGATAGTCCCTGTTCTTGAGTAGGCAGAAGCGATATTGTCAAAATGGCCATGCTACCAAAACTGATATATAGGTTTAATGCAATCCCAACTGAAATACCAACAGTATTCCTCACAGAACTAGAAAAAAATCATAAAATTTATATGGCACCAGAAGAGACCCAAAATAGCAAAAGCAATCCTGGGCAATAAAAACAAAGCAGGAGGTACAACAATCCTGGATTTCTTTTTTTTTTTTTTTTTTTTTGTGGGTACCGGGGGGTCGACCTCAGGACCTCGCGCGCCAACAGGCACCCGTGCCGCTGAGCGATATCACCAGCCCCTTTTTCGTGTGTGGGATCCGGGAGTCGAACTCGGGCCCTCGCGCTTGCAAGGCAGGCACTTATGCCACTGAGCCATCTCACTGGCCCAACAATCCTGGATTTCAAGTTATATTTCAAACCTACAGTAATTAAAAAAAAAAAAAAAACTTGCATGATATTGGCACAAAAACAGACATGTCAATCGATAGAACAGAAAAGAGGATGCAGAAACAACCTCAGGGACATTCAGCTATCTGACCTTTGACAAAGGGGCCAAAAATATAGCCTGGAGGAAAGACAGCCTCTTTAATAATTGGTGCTGGGAAGACTGGCTGTCCACGTTAAGTCTAGACGCATATCTCTCACCATGCACTAAACTAACACGAAGATGGTTCAAAGATCTAAATATTAAAACAGAAACAGTTAATCTGCTGGAAGATAAAATAGGTAAAACTTTTGAAGACATAGGCATAGGCAAGGACTTTCTGAACAGAACACCAATTCCATGAGAAATAACATCAAGAATCAACAAATGGGATTACATCATATTAAAAAGCTTCTGCACACCAAAGAAAACAACCAAGAGACTGAAGAGAAAACTTATGGATACAGAAAAAATTTTGCCACCTACTCCTCAGACAGAGGACTAACGTCTAGAATACATACATAACTCAAAAAAATTAGACCTTTCCAAGTAAGACCCAATCAAAAAATGGGCAATTGAAATGAAAAGACCCTTTTCAGAAGTACAAATGGCCAATAAATATTGGGAAAAATGTTCATTAGAACATTCTAATGGCCATTAGAAAAATGCAAATTGAAACAACACTGAGATTCCATCTCACTCCAGAAAGAATGGCTATCATCAAGAAATCAAATAACAACAAATGCTGGTGAGGCTGTGGGGGAAAAAGGAACACTTCCACATTGTAGGTAGGAATGTAAACTCATACAGCCACCATGGAAATCGGTATGGGAATTCCTCAAAAAACCAAAATGAGACATTCCATTTGACTCAGTTATTCCCCTTTGGGTATCTTCCCAAAAGGGTTAAAGACATCATATTACAGTGAAACAATGTATACCTATGTTTATAGCAGCACAAACTCATAATGGCCAAATCTTGGAAGCAGCTTATACGTCCATCAGCAGATAAATGGGTAAAGAAAATGTGTTTTTCATACACAATGGAGTACTACTCTGCCATAAAGAAAGACAAAATTGATAGATTTGTGGGAAAATGGATCCACCTTGAGACCATAATATTGAGTGAAATAAATCAGACACACAAGCTTAAATATTGCATGGTTTTTTGATATATGAGAAACCCAAAGTATAAATTTAAATCATTTATATGTTCTTTAAATCAGAACAAAACAAAAGATAGATAATAGGAAGCAGAGAGATCTTTGCAAATGGGGAGGGGATCAGGAGATGGAGGGAGGTAGGAGAGAAGAGGAGGGAAGTAAAAAGAATGAAGATGTGTTACATGTATGTACCATATCCCCACAATGAATGTAATCATTATGTATTGCAAACATGTGCTAATAATTTTTTTTTAATTTAAAGCAACAGAAATTGCCATAAGGGTTTTGACTCAACTGAGGACATTGAGGCAGCCGTGATGTTACAACTAACAACACTCCAGAACTGCTTCAGAACCTGGCAAGAACCACGGGATAAGGGTGCTCTAAGTAAGGATTTTGAGGCAGGAATGTGACACTGTGTTTTTTACTCTAGTAATTTTTTTAAACTTAAACATTCACTGTATTTTTATCACACTTTATATGGTTACATGTTTGCATGGATGTATGGGAAAGTGGCCAGTGGGTGATTTGATATGAGATGTGAACATTAGAATAAAGACGAAATAAATGTTGGAGTTAATACAAAAATAAAAGCCTAGGGGCTGGAGACGGAGCTCAGTGGGAGAGCGCGTGTCCAGCACGCTGGAGGCCCCAGGTCAGACCCTGGCACGGGGAGTGCAGCTCCCAGGTAGGTGCATCGGCTGCCAGGGGCCATCTGGAGGGCGCAGTCCAGGCGCAGCCTTGGATGGGAGGTTGGAAGTCACTGTGAGCGTGTCAGACACTTCGCATCAACCAAAGGCGCTTTCTGTTCGGGACAGCGGGCAGCAGGGTTCCGGGTCCAGAGACCCGGCTTCGGAAGTCGGCTCCCAAATTGGCGCGTCGTGGGGCGTCTGTAATCCTCCTGCCCGAGTAATCCGTAATGATGCGGCCCTCGCTCACCTTCCGCTGAACTTAACTGGAGTCCACAGCCATGCACGAAACTCATGAGTTCTATGAATTGGAAAACATGATTACATCTTAATTTTATTAACCTGCATTAAAATGGAGCATTCTTCTTCCTTGTGAAAATAGGCAACAAGATGTCCCCCCTTGGGGGCCCTGTGGCTCTGCCAAAACCTGGTTGCCCCGCAACCTGCACACGTGAGACCCACAGGGAAATGCTGGGAACGCTGGAAGCCAAAAATACTATAATTTAATAGTCTTCTATGGGATTCCAAAAGCAAAGAGATAAATCCATCCGTGGGCTCCAAGCAGGCCGGAATGAACTAAAACCCACTCTGCGAGGAGAGCGCCAGGGCAGGGTGCAGGCGCAGCGCAGGTCTGCAGGGCAAAACCCAAGCCGGGGAGGGCGGCTCGAGGGAGAAGCCCATCAGATAAAAGCCAGCGACGGGGGTGTTCAGAGTGGGACACAGGGCCACTTCTCATTCCCGGCACGGCTTACACCCCAGATGCAGTGAACTCGCCAACTGGGGAGAACCTCAGACCCCTCGAGGGAAGAAATCGCGCCCAGCGCCTGCGTCCTAACTCCCCCGCCTCGGGGAGACGGAGCCCCGCGAGCGAGGCGGCCGCGAGCGAGACCTCCGCAGGCCGGCCACGAGGGAAGGCAGGGCGAGACTCACTCGGGGGCGGCGACTGAGTTCGCGGCTGCAGGGCCTGCGGGGACCGGAGCGGTGGGGTCCGGGGGCAGACCCTGGAGCTGGGCCGGAGCAGTCGCTCTCCCGCCACCCCGGACGCCGCTGAGCTCTGCGCCGGGAGCTCCCGCCCGCGGCCCCCACATCCCGCGGAATCCGCGCAGAAGGGCGCTCCCCCCGGAGCCCTGAACGCAGTGAGCTCCGAGCTGGGACGCGTGGTCCCCGCGGATGGGCAGCGCGGTCCCCATGCGCGCGCGAGGAGGCGGTTCCCTGCAGGCCCCCAAACACTGCAACCCCGGGTCAGACCGAAGCCCCGCGGGGAGCGCGCTCGGACCGGGAGGAGCGGTGGGGAGGGCGCCGGGGAGGCCGTGCAGACGCCGCCCCCCGCTTCATCCCGGGCCGCTGGAGCTGCCGGAGAAAGGCCGGCTGGAAGCAGGCGGAGCGGCGACCGAGGGGCGCGGGAGGCTGCGAGGCCACGGGCCGGCGAGCGTCCCCGCCCGGGCGGACTCCCGGGGCCCAGGGCCTCCCGGGAGCGCCACGACGCTCGAGGTCGCTGGAGTGTGGCCACCCCGTGTGTGCGCTTTGTTTCCTGGGTTCTTCTCTTTCTCTACTCGGACTTGCCCAGCGGCCTCTGTACAGCGATGTGTGGGCTCCCCGCTCTGTGCACACGTTTTCCGCTGTGGCCTGCGACGCTTCCACGTAGCTGAGTCACTGTGCCCGCCTCCAAGGTCCCGACCTGGCTAGACTGCTCGGTCCACAGCTGGACGCAGCTGCACGTCTTCTCTCACCCCCGTCTGCGATCCCACCCTTTCCTCGCCTTCATTATTTCTCCCCGCCTTACCTTCTATCTCGTGGCTCCCCCCTTTATTTTTATATACCCCCTTCCCTTCTACCTGTTCCTCTCTTCTATAGATAAACTATTAAGATTAATCTAAATACTCCACTGTCTCAACCTCTCACACGAGGCTCCCCCTCCCCTAGTGTTGGTTTGGTTTTGTTTTGTTGTTTTTTTTGAGACAGGGTCTCACTATGTAGTTCAGGCTGGCCTTGAACTCACTTTGTAGCCCAGGCTGGCCTCAAACTCACAGTGATCCTCCTGCCTCAGCCTCCCGAGTGCTGGGATTACAGGTGTGCACCACAATGCCCGGCTCTGAGTGTTGTTTCATAGTGTTTCTAAAATCAGTGTTTCTGTTAGGTCACTAATCAGACTGAATCTCCCTGTCCCCTCTGTCACTATCCACTTCGAGTCCATTCCCCCTCTCTTTTCTCACCTTACCCTTTCTTTTCTTGTATGTAAGAACTATTATAAAAGCTTAATTTTTCTTTTTTTCCTATTTCAGAGTGTATGTGAGGGCATATGGTTATGAGCAACCGTATGTCCATGCTGATGATCATTTTTGTTCCTGCAGTGTTTTGCGTGGACCTGCGGGTTCTCCCTCACCAAGGGTGATTGCTTAGGTCTTCTCACATAGGATTTCTGCCTCTTTATAAATTGGGTACAATCTCCATAAAGATGGCATTACTTTCTACTTACAAATTCCTACCTTTACTTCTTTCCCCTGTCCCCAAACACATCCTCTCAACCCTTTCTTCTTCCTCACTTTTTTATGGGTATAAAAATATCAAAAACTATTTTCTCTTTTTTTGTCTGTTTTTGTTTCTTTTTAGCCTCTTTCTTTTCCTCTTTAGTATCTCTTAACTCAATTTTTCTTCTTTTATTTATTTTTTAAAATCTTTTTTTCATTTATCTTCTATGTTCTGGCTCTCTCTTTTTTTGTGTGCAGCAATCCTCCTGCCTCAGCCTCCCGAGTGGTGGGATTACAGGCATGCGCCATGACACCCAGCTCTGTTGCTACCATTACTAATCCTTTGTTAGTTATTGTGGGTTATTGAAAGAGTAGAAAACTTGCTAAACAAGCTCTTAATTTGTATGTCAATACATGATTGGTTCTTTGCATGTGTGTGTTACCAGCAGTTGTTCTGTCTTTGTAATTCAATGCTGAGGATCGCGAATGTAGGAGGAGAGCTTCGTAGCCCAACTACAACATTCAACAGAAAAACACAAAAATCATGAGAAAACAAGGCAATAAGAAGCCTCAAAAAATTCACAAGTCCCTAAAAAAGTGATGTCATGGGCACTGAAGTGGAGGAAGTTTCAGGCAAAGAACAAAAAAACCAGATGATTAAAGTGTTGGAAGAGATCAAAGAAGAAACAAATAAGCAAATGCATAAGATGTTCAGTGTTCTTAAAGAGGATGTAAATAAGCAGTTAAAAGTTTCAATTAAGGGCCGGTGAGATGGCTCAGCGGCATAAGCGCCTGCCTGGCAAGCGCGAGGGCCCGAGTTCGACTCCCGGATCCCACATACGAAAAAGGGGCTGGTGATATCGCTCAGCAGCACGGGCGCCTGTTGGCGCGCGAGGTCCTGAGGTCGACCCCCCGGTACCCACAAAAAAAAAAAAAAAAAAAAGTTTCAATTAATAAGATATCCGGGGCTGGTGAGATGGCTCAGCAGCATAAGCACCTGCCTGGCAAGCGCGAGGGCCCAAGTTTGACTCCCGGAACCCACATACGAAAAAAGGGCCGGTGATATCGTTCAGCGGCACGGGCGCCTGCTGGCGCGCAAGGTCCTGAGGTCAACGCCTGGTACCCACAAAAGGAAAAAAAAAAACCCTGCAGAAAATTGAAATAGATGGTCTTTATCTCAATCTGATAAAAGCTATCTATGACAAACCAACAGCCAATAATCTGATAAAAGTTATCTATGACAAACCAACAGCCAATATCATACTAAATGGACAAAAACTGAAAACTTTCTCTCTAAAATCAGGAAAAAGACAAGAATTCCATTGTCCCCACTCTTATTCAACATAGTCCTGGAAACTCTAGCCAGAGCAATTAGACAAGAGCAAGAAATAAAAGGAATAATGATGGGAAAGGAAGAAGTTAAATTATCATTATTTGCAGATGACATGATACTCTACGTAGAAGACCCCAAAAACTCCGCTAAAAAATTGCTAGATTTAATAAACAAATTTAGTAATGTAGCTGGATACAAAGCCAACACTCAAAAATCAATAGCCTTCCTGGACATGAATAACAAATTCACTGAAAGAGAAATTAGAGAAACAACACCTTTCACAATAACATCCAAAAAAAAAAAAATGAAATACCTAGGAATCGATCTCACAAAGGATGTAAAAAACCTCTACACTGAAAACTACAATGCTCTGAAAAAGGAGATTGAAGAGGATATCAGAAAATGGAAAGATATTGTTGTAGTCAGGGTTTGCAAGGGAAACAATACAATACAGGACACGTAATTTATAGAGTTATTTTGTAATAGTCACCCAAAGAGTCATATACAAAAGAGTGCAGGAAATCTGTCCACACACTAAAGACCCAAAGAATCCAGCTGAGGGCCTGGATCCTACAGCAGTGTCCTGCATGAGTCCAGCTGAAGACCTAGAGCCCATGGCAATGCCTCCACAAGTCCACTAGAGGCCCAGAGCCCACAACAATGTCTCATGCAAGGATATTTCACGGATCTGCACCGGGAAGGCCCAAAGGTCAGTGGTGGAAGCTAGAAAGTCTGCACCAGCGGGATGAAGGATCTGTGCCAGCAGGCTGAGGGATCTATCCCGGAGCCAGGAAGCGACGCTCAGAGTAAGGACCAGAGCTCCCCCGAAAGTCACCACAGCCATCCTCAGCGACAATGAGGTCCCGAGCTCCTCCGACGATGAGAACAGCCAAGTTCCTATCAGGAAAGCCAGCGTGACAAGCTCCTCAAAGAGAACCGACAGCAGCAACTCTTCCTCTCCAGTTCTCCTTTTTATGTTGTTGGCAACAGTCCTCAGGTGGGCCCTCCACACCAGGCACCACACTGATTCAATTCAGCTGGGTTTTACAAGTTGACCACCAATTGTCAATCCACCACAATCCACCCCTGGTCAACTTGATAACCACACACATTTCCTTAAACCATTGGTCTCTAGTGGCAGATTTGTGAAAAGTTAACATGTGTTGATCTATTCAGATTTACATTAATATAACAATTACACATATACAACTCTTATTGCACTCATTTCTGCACCAAAAGCAAAATATACAAAGGGTGATCAAAACTCAAAGTTAAAACGACAATACTTTGACAAATTAACCTGATTACAAACATATCTAAAAACTACATTAAAATCAAATTAAAAGAACTATTACAATCACAGTCCTTGCATCCAGTAACTTAACTACACGACATGTCAAGACTAAAAAATGGGGATCTCCTGCAATTTAAATACACTCTTATCTTCAGGTGAAAGGTTTCAGTTCATTTTTCCATTGTCCTGTTTTTTCCTTTTTCCAACAACCACGTTCTTCTCTTTTTTAACCTTGCAACCCACAGTTCCATGGAGTCTTCCCTCTGGCCAAATGCTTCAAATCACCTTGTTGGCTCTTTAGTCTTAATTTTAAACACAGATCTGGTCAAAAGCTCTCAACAGTAACCATGCCACCATCCCAACAGTAGACAACATTGAAAATTTTCTGCCACCCAGATAATATCTCTAAACACAAGCAAATTGCAGAACAACTTCCTGCCAAAGCACAATATACTACCTGGGATCCAGCAGTCAATGCAGTCTGTCTCAATAGAAGCCTCCAGAGCTTCATCTTAATCGGCAGCATTTCCATCAGTACTCTGATTTTCCAGGCTCCGACCAGAGTCTCCAAAATAGTTTACAGCATATTGGGGCTGCTCCTAGGCCAGTCTCTCAAGACCTTTCCAAATTAATTCCCAAGGCTCTTAAGCCACATGGTCAGGCAACATCACAGTAATGACCCCACTCTCCTGGTACCAATTTTGTTGTAGTCAGGGTTTGCAAGGGAAACAATACAATACAGGACACGTAATTTATAGAGTTATTTTGTAATAGTCACCCAAAGAGTCATATACAAAAGAGTGCAGGAAATCTGTCCACACACTAAAGACCCAAAGAATCCAGCTGAGGGCCTGGATCCTACAGCAGTGTCCTGCATGAGTCCAGCTGAAGACCTAGAGCCCATGGCAATGCCTCCACAAGTCCACTAGAGGCCCAGAGCCCACAACAATGTCTCATGCAAGGATATTTCACGGATTTGCACCGGGAAGGCCCAAAGGTCAGTGGTGGAAGCTAGAAAGTCTGCACCAGCGGGATGAAGGATCTGTGCCAGCAGGCTGAGGGATCTATCCCGGAGCCAGGAAGCGACACTCAGAGTAAGGACCAGAGCTCCCCCGAAAGTCACCACAGCCATCCTCAGCGACAATGAGGTCCCGAGCTCCTCCGACGATGAGAACAGCCAAGTTCCTATCAGGAAAGCCAGCGTGACAAGCTCCTCAAAGAGAACCGACAGCAGCAACTCTTCCTCTCCAGTTCTCCTTTTTATGTTGTTGGCAACAGTCCTCAGGTGGGCCCTCCACACCAGGCACCACACTGATTCAATTCAGCTGGGTTTTACAAGTTGACCACCAATTGTCAATCCACCACAGATATCCCTTGCTCCTGGATAGGAAGAACCAATATAGTGAAAATGGCCATACTTCCAAAATTGTTATACAGATTTAATGCAATTCCAATCAAAATTCCAATAGCATATCTCACAGAATTAGAGAAAACAATCCTAAAATTCATTTGGAATCAGAAGAGACCTAGAATAGCAAAGGCAATTCTGGGCAACAAAGGCAAGGCAGGGGGCATCACAATCCCCGACTTGAAATTATACTATAAAGCTACTGTGATAAAAACAGTGTGGTAGGCAAAAAAAAGACCTGAAGATCAATGCAACAGATTAGAAGATGCTGAAACAACCCCAGACACACTAAGCCACCTTATCTTTTTTTTTTTTTTTTGTGGGTACCGGGGGGTCTACCTCAGGACCTCGTGCGCCAACAGACACCTGTGCCACTGAGTGATATCACCGGCCCCTTTTTCGTATGTGGGATCTGGGAGTCGAACTCGGGTCCTTGCGCTTGCAAGGCAGGCGCTTACGCCGCTGAGCCATCTCACTGGCCCCATAAGCCACCTTATCTTTGACAAAGGTGCCAAACACATTTACTGGAAGAAAGATAGCCTCTTTAATAAATGGTGCTGGAAAAACTGGCTCTACACATGCCGAAGATTAAAACTAGACTATGTCTTTCACCATGCACTAAACTAAATTCAAAATGGATCAGAGATCTAAATATTAAAACAGAAACATTAAATCTGCTGGAAGGTAGGATAGGTAAAACTCTTGAAGACATTGGTGTAGGCAAAGACTTTATGAATAAAACCCCAGTTGCACAGGAAATATCACATAGAATCAACAACTGGGATCTCATCTTATTAAAAATCTTTTGCACAGCAAGAGAAACCACCAACAGAGTGAAGAGACAACCCACAACATGGGAAAAAATGTTTGTCAGCTGTTCTTCAGACAAAAGATTACTATTGAGAACACACAAAGAACTCAAAAAAATCAGACCTCCCAAATTTAAAGACCCAATCCAAAAATGGGCATCTGAGAGGAATAAACATTTCTCAGATGAAGAAATACAAATGGCAAATAAATATTAAAAAAATGTGCAATATCACTAGTCATTTGAGAGATGCAAATTAAAACAACACTGAGATTCCACCTCACCCCAGAAAGAATGGCTATTATCAAGAAATCAACTAATAACAAATGTTGGAGGGGCTGTGGGGAAAAAGGAACCCTTCTCCACTGTTGGTGGGAGTGTCGACTGGTGCCACCACTGTGGACATCAGTGTGGAGATTCCTCAAAAAACTAGGATTAGAGGTCCCATTTGACCCAGCTATTCCCCTTCTGGGTATCTTCCCAGAAGAATTAAAAACATCATACCACAGTGATATATGTGCACCCATGTTTATAGCAGCACAATTTGTAATAGCTAGATCTTGGAACAACCCAAATGCCCATCAACCAAGGAATGGATAAAAAAGATGTGGTATTTTTATACAATGGAGTACTATTCAGACATAAAGAAGGATAAACTGGAGACTTTTATAGGTAAATGGATGCAACTCGAGAAAATACTCATAAGTGAAATAAACCAGACGCACCTGTGTAAACATCGTATTGTCTCCCTAGTGTGAGAAGCTGAAAGAGTAAGTAAGATCAAAAATGTACAATAGATATGGTAAAACAAGAAGAAATTGGTCAAAAGGAAAGA
The DNA here is from genome assembly GCA_028451465.1 of Erethizon dorsatum. Classification (NCBI taxonomy): domain Eukaryota; kingdom Metazoa; phylum Chordata; class Mammalia; order Rodentia; family Erethizontidae; genus Erethizon; species Erethizon dorsatum. The sequence continues at coordinate 15,127,755 of CM051838.1, forward strand.
GAAACTGGGATGGGGGAATGGGGAAAAGAAAGAAGGGAAAAGAAAAAAATTATATATATATATATATATATATATATATATATATATATATAATAGTTAAGATAGATACACCACTAATTTTGCTTAGTTCATTGAAAAGAAAGGTTTGTGCTAATAATGTTCGGACAATTGAATGCTGATGTCTTGTACCCTGAGTAACTAATTTAAAGATAACAATACATAATGTATTAACCATGGTTAATACATTAACAATGTTAATACTCTTATTATGTTGCTTTGAAAGTTTCTAGTTTTTTTTTTTTTCTCTTAAAAAAAAAAAAAAAAAAGCAAGACTCTGCCCTGGGTACTATAGGTGGCATTTGGAATGTGACTTCTAAATAAAATCATTGTCCTTTTCATTTTTTCTCATCATCTACTCCCCAGCTGCATCTCAATTTTAAAGTAGTGTACTTAAAATGCGATTTTCAAATGTGTTTTGTTGTCTAATTACACTGATGTGATGATTTTATTGGGTACAGTATGAACCTCTGTGTGTGCACGGTACCAACAGGTTGCAGTTTATGGTGTTTGGATGATTTTTCCTAAGTGAAATAAAACACTAATCTTTAAATATACCCAGGGCAGTAAACCCTGAACATTATTTCCAAAGTTTTCCTCCAACACATCATGACTCTGCTCAAAGATTCCCGCCCCCCATCCCCCTGGGGTAAAGAACAGATTCTTTGGGTGCGGCCCCCACGGCACTCCATGTCCCCCAGCTGCACGTCCATTCTTATCTCCCCCACCACACCCTCTCAAGTCTCTATCTGTCTGCTGTGGTCCACTCCCCTGTCCCAGACACACCTTGGACACTCTGTTTCCTAGGCTTCTGTACCAGGTATACGTCTCTCTCCTGTTAGCATCTGCAGATGCCTCACCTTCCAAAGTCCAGGCCAATGCTGATCGCCTCTATGAAGGCCTCCTCCCTCCCCTGAGATTCTATAGCATTTATTATTACCATATGTTGTTGAATATGTGCTTACATAGATGTCGTCTCTGTCTATTAAGTTAGAAGTGTCTTTAAGACAAGATGTACCATGCCTATATCCACAATTTTTAGACTAATCCTGGTCTGAAGAAATAGAATCTTACTAATATATAATTTGGGGGCTGGGTATGTAGCTCAGTGGTAGAACAGTCACCTAGCATGTGCAAGCCCTGGGTTCAATCCCCAGCACTGGAAAATACACACACACACACACACACACACACACCCCTGTATGTAATACACTATATATATAATTTTTTGATTTGTTAGATATTTAACAAAAGCTGTTTTAAGTAATGTGTATATGGTTTACCATGAGTAATTTTCCTTTCAGTTGCTTCGCTGTGTCTCTAGTTACCTGTTTCAAGGCTTAGCTTTTGTATGGCGTATCAAGTGGGTTGAATCGCTAGTGAGCCAGGTTTAAGTACCTGCTTTGGACAAGGTACTGGAACTATGATCCAGTCCAGGCATGGTGTGTCCTCAGAAAGTTTGCCGCCTAGTAATCTAAATATACACGAATGATTGAAATTGTGTTCAAATGCCTTGAAGGATGTGTGGATATGAAACAGTGTGGATCAAAATTAGACCCCGAGTCTCATGGGCCCCTGGATACAGCAGGTTTTCTCTGAGAAGTGGGTGAGAAGTGGGCATTCTCTACTCCCCTGTGCCCCACTGTGACCCCTACGCTATGCTGAGTTTTGTTCTGCTTCTATCTCCATACTGTCCACGTTCCAGAAGTCTCTTCTCTGTTCCCCTTCAGTTCAGTTCAGCAAACTGAGCACTTACTATGTGTGAGGCACCACGGAAAGCACTGCTTCCCTGACTTATCGATAAATTTTTCATGTTATTATAGCATGCAATGTTATATTTCATTTAAGAAAAACATATAAATATTTTATACACATGTTTTCATAAGAGGAGTAGAGTAGTGACTTACAGAAGGGTGAAGTTCTAAAGGCAACAGGTTAGGGCCAGGGATTTAGCTCAGTGGCGCAGCACCTGCCTGGCAAGCATGAGGTCCTGAGTTCGATTCCCACTACCTCCCCCCAGAAAATAAAGTAAATAAATAAATAAAGTCAACAGGTTAGGTGAAACCCAAATAAAAGTAAAATTAGGAAGCCCTTCACTGGCCCATAGAAGTGTACAGGAGAGGTCAAGGAAGCGAGGCCACTTGAGGAAACAGCCAACCCGGGTCTGTGTGGCACACTCACTGCGGGCCAGCGCTCTCGAAAGGGAGACCCTGCTGTGCGTGTGTGTGCGCGTGTGCGCCTGTCCTTTCGAATAGGGAAAGCAAAATTATAAAGAAGGTGCAGCAAATATGACACAGTCTTTCTTCCTTCCTGACTCTAATTGCCCCAATATACCTGTTTTTTGTTCTCCACTCTGGGCCCGTTCCCAGCAGTGGGGCCTTTGATGTTCCATCTGCAGTGTCTAGTTCTAAGCTGCCACCTCGTGGCTGTTACGTGTATGTGATTAAACCAGCCTCTAACGTGACACCTACACTAGCTACACCTGCGACTTCATGTTACTTCTTTTGCTTTGGGCATTTTCTTTTCTTTTCTAAAATGGTGGGGGAAAGTTTCGCATCTATTAAGGGTAGAAAAAAGGCTCTGAAGAGTGAGCTTAGGACAAGTAAAAGTAGGAGAAAGGGAAAAAAATTTAAAATATACTCTCCAACATAAAGCGGGAAGAGACAACATTGAATGCTTTAATGGCAACTGTTGGGGCCGGTGAGATGGCTCAGCGGTGTAAGCACCTGCCTGGCAAGCGTGAGGTCCTGAGCTCGACTCCCGGAACCCACATACGAAAAAGGGGCCGGTGATATCGCTCAGCGGCACGGGCGCCTGCTGGCATGCGAGGTCCTGAGTTCAACCCCCGGTACCCACAAAAAAAAAAAAAAAAAAAAAAAGATTAAAAATAAGAATGACTGTTGAGCTGGCTCTTTGAGAGAAGAAAGTAACTTTACTAAAACTAGAGAGGTAGAGCCCAAATATGAGGAGCAGGTCAGATCTCCACAGTTCCCGTGGAGGAAGGAGTATGTCAAAGAGGGATACAAGATAAACTATCGAAAGCCTCAGAGCCGCAGACTTAGAAAGATCCCATTTACTTATCTGTACTTGGAGCAGAACTGGAGTCTTGCTATGTGTGTGTGTGTGTGTGTGTGTGTGTGTCTTGCTTTTTGAAGTCTTGCTTTTTGAAGAGAAATCTCAGGTCTTCAGAGGCTTGCAGGAGAAGCTTTTGTCTCTCGTTTGGTCTTTTCCTTCCGACAGTTCGAGTGGGGCTGGCTTTATCACATGACGTCTGGGGTTACCCAGAGTTCCTCACAGGAGATGGTGATATCTATGGATAGGAGCACTGTAAGCCCCTGGGCCTCTTCGGTAGTAATATTTTCTATTATAATAGTACATTACTATTCTAGATTACTATTATAGGTTATGGTAAATAGTAATATACCAGGGAATATTCACTAAGTTAAACTGAACTAAATACATTTCATATTTTAACATATATAATGGGTCAGAATTGTTAGTTACGGCTAAGAATTGCTAGTCTTACGGATAATATGTTGGAGTCTAGGATATTTGAGCATAAATATTTAGCAATATTTAAATTAACATTCACAAAGATTACTGATTAATAGGTGGAGGCCAGTCTAAAGCAGTCTTCAGTGGTTTATTTCTAGGCTGGCTTTCATTCTCTAAGATAAGGTCAAGACCTTGCTTATCACTCTGAAAATGAATCTCAGAGTGGTAGCTAATATATTGTATACCAAAATCAAACTTCAAACATCTTCGCAGGTGGGAACAGTGGGCTAAAACTAAAAAAGGTTAAATTTAATAGTCATAAAAGTAATATTCTAAATCACAGAAAACACTAGAATTATGATTGATATAAATTGCCAAGTGTTCTTGAAATTTTGAGAAATTTTGGTAAAAAAAACATGGTTTCTAATACATATATATAAAAATACCAAAATTATTCTGCACTGATCAGAAAAAAAAATTCTTAAAGCACTGGATTTGAATTAAGGGGCCATCAATTGAGAGCACTAATAACACTGAACTAAGGCCAGACAATGAAGACCAGAAAAATAAGTGATCCTAAAACCAGGCCATGAGGAATGATCAAAGAGAATGAGGATTTATATCCTGAAATGATGTAAAAATGTTGCTGATATTGCAAGACTCTCTCATGCATTCAAAAACAGGGGTCATAATTTTATGTTAAAATATTTATATTTCATCAGGCTAGCTTTGGAAACATGAAATCTTTTTATGAAGATTCCTTGGACAGGATGTCACCATGCCACCGCGTGACAATAGTCTATAAAAGCTCGTCAGCTCTGCAAGTGCTTCTGTCAGCCCTGTGGCTCCAGTTCCACATACTTAATTATTATTTTTTTTGCTAAGCCATCATCTCTGCTCTGGTTAATTTTCTTCACAGTCTGCTGGCATTCTTCAGTTTGTCAATTGAAGGTATAGTTTAAAATCAAAAGACACAAGTTAAAATTTTTTCCCTAATAAAAGCATTTTTAAAATGTTCACATAGCCAGCCGTGGTGGCGCACGCCCGTAATCCCAGCACTCAGGAGGCTGAGGCAGGAGGATCGCTGTGAGTTCGAGTCCAGCCTGAACTGCAGAGTGAAAAAAGACAAAAAATAAAAAATAAAATAAAATAAGATGTTCACATAGTACACATCTGTAATCCCAGCTACTTGGGAGAACTGAAAGTTTTAGACAATTTAGTGAGAATCTGTCTCAAAATAAAAAATAAAAAGGGTGGGGCTGGGGGGTTGGGGCTGGGGATGTAGCTCAGTGGTAGCATGGTTGCCTGTCATGCACAAGGCCCTGAGTTCGATCCCCAGTACCAAAAAAAACAAAAAACAAAAAACAAAGGTTAAGGGTGTAGCTCAGTGATAAGAGCACTTGTACTAAATAAATAAATAATGTCCTTGTATTAGTTTATTTTGAAAAAGAAGTCAAACTTACAATTTGCAAGACTATTTCGGTAAGTTTTGTTTGCTTTTTGGCTTTTGAGATAGGGTCTTGCTTTGTAGGCTGGCCTGGAACTCGAGACCCTCCCACCTCACAGCCTCCTGAGGACTGGGATTACAGGCGTGCGCCACACACCTAACTCCAGGATGTTATTTTACATCTTCCCTCTATTGTCTTCACCATTAACATTTTCTCAGTTTATTTAGGTGTGTGTTTCTTTCCTGTTAGCTTAACTATTTGAGAGCAAGTTGCAGACATTATGACCAATATTTGCTGCATCTCCTAACAAGAAGGGCATTCTCTTATTCACTGTGCATACTGGGGTAGGGGTAAACACACAGATAACAGAACAGAATGCCAGAAGACCCATACACGAGTATGTGCAAATGGAGTTTTACAAAGCTGCAAAAGCAAACTCACTCCAAGATGGATAGACTTTTCAAAGAATGGTGAAATGGTTCTGGACCAATTGAATATCCTTTGGCCAAAAATAAAATAATAATAATAATAATAATAATAATAATAATAATAATAATAAAATAAATTCAGCCTAAACAAACCTTACCCCTTATACAAAAAATTAACTCTAAATGAAGTATAGATGTAAATGTAATATTTTAAAGTTTTAGAAAGAAATACAGGAAAAAATCTGTAAGACATAGGACTAGGTGAAAAGTTCTTATACATGACACCAAAAGTATAATCCTTAAGGGAAAAAAAATCAGAACTCTTCAGAGGTCTGATTTAAAACTCTGCTCTGTGAAAAACCCCTACAAGATGAAGGAAAACTACAAGTAGGGAGAAAATATCTGCAATATATATATCTGGCAAAAGCCTTTCCTTTTTTTTTTTTTTTTTTTTTTTTTTTGTGGTGCTGGAGATTGAATCCAGAGCCTCATTCAGGACTTGGCTATTAAGCATAAAAAGAGTATTTTAAAAAAATTTTAAGCATGGCATGGTGGTGCATGCCTGTAGTCCCAGCACTTGGGAGGCTGAGGCAGGAGGATAACTGTGAGTTCAAGGCCAGAGCTACATAGTGAGTTTAAGGCCAGCCTGAACTGCATAGTGAGACCCTGTCTCAAAAAACAAAAAACAACAACAACAAAAAAATTTTAGCTGGGTATGATTGTGCACACCTGTAATCCCAGCACTTGGGAGGTTGAGGCAGGAGGATTGCTCCACAGGTGAGGCCGGCCTGGGTTACACAGTGAGTTCGAGACTAGCCTGAACTACACAGCAAGACCCTGTATCAAAAACAAAAACAAAATAGAAACAAAAATTCTTAAACAGTAGAAAAATAATCCAACTTAAAATGAAAAAAGGATATGAACAGATATGTCATTAAAGAAAATAAAATATACAGATGTCAAATAAGCATATTAAAGATGTTTAACATCATTAGCCATTAGGGAGATACAACTTAAATTAAGCACAATGAGATATCACTGTACGTCCATTTTAAATGGCTACAATAGAAAAAATTATTTGTATCAAATTCTGGCAAGGATACGGAGAAACTGGATCCCTTGAACACTGCTGATACTATGGTACAGGCAATCTAGAAAAGTTTGGCCATTTGTTACAAAACTACACATACATATCCACAGTATAACTGTCAAATTCAAGAAATTTTACAATGATATAATACTATTATCTAAGGTAGAGTCAATATTCAAATTTCACCAGTTGTCCCAATTAATGTCCTTTATAAGGCTGTCTTTCCCCGTCGATCCACTTACGTATCCTTAACCACTCAGAAACAAATTGTTTTGCCTCAGATGCAGATTAAGCTGTATTTTGCTTGCTTTTAGATACCTCTGTAACTATAATACACACGTGAATAATAGGGAAAGTATTTACAAAAGGTAAAAGAAGTAATGAGGTGAGCCTTTTCAGCGCTCAGGAAAAGAAGCAACGGCTGAAACAGTGCTTGTTACACACTGGCATTGTCTTACTCTTTACAATGACCTCACGAAGCAGGGCATTTCTACCCTCATTACAGAGACAGACTGAATCATAGAGATTAAATGATTTACCCAAGGGCGGGGATGCAGCTCAGTCCCAGGGCCCTTGCCTAGCATGCTGGAGGCCTGGGGTTCAATCCCCGGCACAGATACAAACACTCTAGCACACTAAATGACTTACCCAAGGTAACAGTAAATGGTGAGAACTGCTTTCACACCCAAAGTTGATTGATTTAGAGCTTAAGTTTAATATTCTGCCTTTTGTCTTTTTTCTTTTCTTTTTTTTTTGAGACAGGGTCCCCACTATATAATGGAGGCTGGTTTGAGCTTGATTATGTAGCCCAGGCCGGCTTCAAACTCATGGTGATCCTCCTGCCTAAGCCTCCCAAATGTTGGGATCACAGGTGTGCCTTCTGAATATTCCATGAATTTAGATTTATATTACTTTTGAAGAAACCTGCATCCTTTCAATCAGAGCTTGTTTTTTGCTTACACACACTTCTAACCAGCTTGGTTATTTAGTTTCCAGATTGGTGGTAATGTAAAAACTGAAGGCAAAATAAATATAGAACCATTGCAGATATATATTTTAAGAAATTGAAAGCTATCTAAATTTGCAAATAGACCAACAGTATATCTATATATTAGACTTGTGGGGCCGGTGAGATGGCTCAGCGGCATAAGCCCCTGCCTGGCAAGCGCGAGGGCCCGAGTTCGACTCCTGGAACCCACATATGAAAAAGGGCCGGTGATATTGCTCAGCAGCATGGGCGCCTGCTGGTGCATGAGGTCCTGAGTTCAACACCCAGTACCCAAAAAAAAAAAAAAAAAAAAAAAAAAGAATTGTGAAACTACTAAAAAATCACACTCAGATATCCATTGCACTACCATTATAAATAACTTGGAAGTCTTGAGGAAATCTTTATTATATGTAAGAAGAGACTTAGTAAAGTGATCTATTTAAAAAAGAACTTGAATACTAATTAACACAGCAGTGTTCAAATTTTTTAAAAAGGAGAATGTTTCTGAAGCAAAATATTTGTACTGCACTCACCACCAGCCAGTGCAGTCCTTCACATCCACTGCTTCCCTGCACTGCCGCCTCTCTCCATGGAGGCCCCTGGGGTCGCCAGCAGTCACCGTGTGCCCACAGGTTTGAACCGCTCCTGTCACGCAGCGAGTCCTGACTCAGGGAGAAGGCGCCGGCGGCTACCTCCTTCTTTGTTGAAGTTTCTCTCTTCACTCTCTCTGTGGGCTTCAAACTGCGCTTCAGATCCTTCCTGGGTCCAGGGGAGCCACTTCCCTAATTCTTGTCTTCCTTGAGTTACTATATTCTAGCGTCTGGGCGGCGACTCTGAGAGACACTCTCTCTACTGCTCACCACTCCGCCATCTTGGTCCTCCCCCTAGGTAAAGACTTTATGAACAAAACCCCAATCCCACAGGAACTATCACAAAGAATCAACAACTAGGATCTCATCTTATTAAAAAACTTTTGCACAGCAAGAGAAACCACCAACAGAGTGAAGAGACAACCCACAACATGGGAAAAAAATGTTTACCAGCTGTTCCTCAGACAAAGTATTACTATCAAGAACAAAAAACTCAAAAAAATCAGACCTCCCAAATTTAAAGACCCAGTCCAAAAATGGGCATCTGAGATGAATACACATTTCTCAGATGAAGAAATACAAATGGCAAATAAATATATGAAAAAATGTTCAACATCACTGGTCATTCAAGAGATGCAAATTAAAACAACACTGAGATTCCATCTCACCCCAGAAAGAATGGCTATCATCAAAAAGTCAACCAATAACAAATGCTGGTGGGGCTGTGGGGAAAAAGGAACCCTTCTCCACTGTTGGTGGGAGTGTCGACTGGTATAGCCACTGTGGACATCAGTGTGGAGATTCCTCAAAAACCTAGGATCGGAGGTTCCTTTTCACCCAGCTTTTCCCCTTCTGGGTATCTTCCCAGAAGAATTAAAAACATCATACCACAGCGATACCTGTGCATCCATGTTTATAGCAGCACAATTTGTAATAACTAGATCTTGGAAACCACCCAAATGTCCAACAACTGAGGAATGGATAAAAAAGATGCAGTATTTGTATACAATGGAGTACTACTCAGCCATAAAGAAGGATAAACTGGAGACTTTTATAGGTAAATGGATGCAACTCAAGACCATACTCATAAATGAAATAAACCAGATGCACATGTGCAAACATATTGTCTCCCTTGTGTGAGAAGCTGAAAGAGTAAATAAGGTCCAAAATGTACAACAGATATTGCAAAATGGGAAGAAACCATTCAAAAGGAAAGAGAAATTGGCATGGGGGAATGGAGAAAAGAAGGAAGGGAAAAGCAAACAAACAAACAAACAAACAAAAAACACACACACATATATATATATAGAAGATAGTTAAGAGAGATATACTAGTAATTTCTTTTTTTTTTTTTTTTGTGGGTACCGGGAGGTTGACCTCCGGACCTCACGCGCCAACAGGCACCCTTGCCGCTGAGCGATATCACCAGCCCCTTTTTCGTATGTGGGATCCAGGAGTCGAACTCAGGCCCTCGTGCTTGCAAGGCAGGCGCTTACGCCACTGAGCCATCTCACCGGCCCAAGATAGATATGCTAGTAATTTCTCTTAGTTCTTTGAAAAGAAAGGTGTGTTCTAATATTGTTTGGACAATTGAATGCCGGTATCTTGTACTCTGAGTAACTAATTTAAAGATAACAATACACAATGTATGAACCATTGTTACCCTCCTATTATGTTGTTTTGAAATTTTGTTCCATTTTTTTCTCTTTAAAATAAAAAAAAAAGTGTCAAGTAGTCCTTTGTGGAAAGGACAGCCAGGTGTTAGTTATCTACATAAGCAATCGCCAAACCTCATGCTATCTACAAATTAACCCAAAATGGATCGTAAACTGAAATGGAGAGAACAAAAACCAGTAGAAGAAAATGGTATAGAAGAAAATTCAAGACTTGGGTGGGCAAAGATTTCTTAGCTATAACACCAAAAACATGAAAGAAAAAAAATTTATCAAATAAATCTCATCAAAATTCAAAACTTTACTTCAGAATACATCATTAAGAAAGTGAAAAGGATGTGCTACAACTGTAAAACATTTTAAATTATAAGTATAATTGACAGTAAGAATTCTCTGTCACCTATGAACCAAGAAAGGCAGGGGATCTCTGAAAAACTTCAAGATTCTGTGAGGTCAAAAATATTTTCATAAATATTAAGACATTTACTTGCCTTACTCATACACCAATATATGCACCAGAGGTGCCTTTGCACTCATCAAAACGATGGCATCAAATTTACTATTAGTCGTTATCACCATGAACTTGTTAAAAGTGAAAAAATTCTTTATTTCCCAAAAGAATTAGAGTCATCTCTCACATGTGTAAACACCACATTGTTTCTCTGGTGTAAGAAACTGAAAGTGTAAATAAGGACCAAAATGTATAATAGGTATTGTGAAATAGGAAGAAAATGTTCAAATGAGAAGGGAAACAAGGGAGAGGGGAGCGGAAAGAAGGGAAAAGTAAAAAAAAAAAAAAGTGAGAAAAAATGGAAAACATGGAAACAAACTTTTGTAAGTGGCAAGGGAGGGGAGGTTGAAGGAAGAGTTGAAGGGAAAAACACAAGTTATATCATGTACAGGTAAAAATTCTCTATGATGAATGTGATCATTATGTATATCTAAAATGTACCAATAAAATCTAATTAAAAAATAAAAACAGAGTCATCATGTTACAGTGATCCATGCATACCCATGTTTATAGCAGCACAATTCATGATAGCTAAATCTTGGAAGCTACCTGTGTCCATCAAAATGAATGGATAAAGAAAATGGTATTTATACATGATTTTTATTCTGCCATAAAGGGTAATTTGAGTCATCAGGAGGAAAATGGATGCACCTTGAGACAATAATGATAACAAATTAATCAGACACATGAGTTTAAATATCCCAAAGGATAAATAAAGAGAAAAATTGAAGACAGATAATGGGAAACAGGGAAATAGAACTTCTGCAAATGGGAACGAGACCAACAGATGACAGGGAGGGGGAAGGGGATGTAAAAAGAAGTAAGTTGTATTTTATGTACATGTACCAACTCCCTACAATTACTGTACAAACACATACTAATAAAATTTAAAAATAAAAACCTTTACTTGAAAATGCTCTTGATGAAACAATGAATCTTTGTATTAAAATTTAACCCTTCAGTATAATTTTAATATCCTATAGAGAAAATGGGATGTACACAAAGCATGTTTCCTGTTTTGTGCAATGGTTGTCTCAAGAAAATGTACTTATAAAAAATTTTTAAAAAGAGACATGAGAAGGATTTATTGGAGGCAGATATAGGTCACACTCAAGAGCAGAGTTTGGGTGCTCAGAGAAATGAGAAGTTGAGAACTGGGGGCGTTTTATGTGCTTTGGGTGGTAGAAATCTGTGGAGTTTGATAAGCTAGTCTTAGGTGTTTGTAACAGTTGATGCATTGTGTCAACTTGAGAAGTTTAGAAGCTTAAGTAACTCAACAGTTCTACATCCTGGGGTGTAAAGGACATGACCTAGGGCGGCTGTTTATGCGCCAGGATGTTGTCATGGTTGATTCATTGTGTCAGCTTGAGAAGTTTAGAAGTTGAACGAGTGACTCAGCAGGGGGCCAGGATCCTCCCTTTGGAAACATCCTGAGCCTGTGCAAGAGGGCACGGAGATGGTGTAAGTGCTACACCCGCCCTAGGGCGGGTAGCCTGCATACAATATAAGGGAGGAAGAGAGGCTTGCTCTCCCCCTTTATGCCGTTGTTGCTTTTGCTGTCTTCTGCCACCTTAATTGTGGCCCCTCAGCCATGCCACCCTGCCTTGGAGCCAGCTGATTGGACTGAAACCTCCACAAACTGTGAGCTAAATAAACCTTTCCCTCTTTAATTTGGGTGTCAGCTATTTTGTCTCAGGAGAAAAGTAACCAAGAGTCTTATCTAGTGGGCGGGAAAAGACAGCTCTCCTCTAGTGAAATAATGGTCAATTCATATGGGAACTCCCAAAAGGGTGGTCCATTCACGGGTGAAAAGGGACCCTTATGCAACTGTTCCGTTGTGAGATCAACCAGCTGCTTTTTTCATGGCATGACCATTTTTACCTAAGAGTGACAAACAACCATGCTTCTTCAGCTGTAGTTAATGGGAGGAAATGAGTCTAAGCAACATGATTTAGTTTGTCAACCAAATACACAATGGAGTATACCCATTTCTAGACCTCACTTTACAAGGGTGAAGGAGTGTAATGACTGCCCTCTCTCTACTCCGACTGGACAACTGCTGTTGGGTTAGAGAGAAGCGATATGAGCTGTTAACGTTTTCCAGAGGTCCCTGTATTCTCCTCCCTTTAATCTCTTTACATACGTTAGTTTCAATTTTTTTTTCAAATTTGTATAAAATTTAAAAATTGTATACTAGGTGGTATCATGAAGGGTGTACTTTACTTTTATTATGAATTTTAGACTACACGTATTAACGTGTTTTCTGGGTTACACCTTTTCTACGTAACCTAAAATACCACACTTCCTATAAAGGGTTGTTTCAGCAGTAGCCTTAAGGGGGTTTTGCAGAATGTGGTTTAATGGATACTTACCAAGCAGCCAAACTAGCACATGACACTGTACTGGGCAATATACGTATTCTTATAGCCCCTATGTCTTACATAAGGGTAATTTCTCTACATAAAGTTATTCATTAACCATTTAACTACCTTTTTTAGGGGGGTGGTACTGGGAATCGAACTCAGGACCTTGCGCTTTCCAGGCAGGCGCTGCGCCACTGACCTATATCCCCGGCACAACTACCTTTTTGTTTGGCTAACGGGACTAGAATATCTTGCCACAGACACTTTATAAAATAGATTTAAAGTTTAACATATGAAATAGATAAAAACAAGTTTATAAAGTAAAATTCAACAGATAGTATCAGCATGCGGTAGCTTTTGCCTATCTAAGTGCAAAATAATGGGTTATCTCCTACATGTCTTTCAAGTTGAGTTATGAGAATTAAATGTTGTTTGCCTCTAGACAATTTTAATTAGACACACAAGTAGGAGAAAGCCACTTTTAATTGAAAAATAAAGCCATACATTTCAAATAAGACTGTGTGTAATAACAAAAACAGTAATTTGTTGAGAAAGCTTTCCTAAGTAGTTTGTGAAATTTGGGGTATTCAAGTATTAACAGTTTCCCTCTTTTATCCTGACTCATCTTAAAGCAACATTAAAAATAGACTTTTCCCATAAATGAAATTACTATGAACTATATCTGTAGTCTACCATCCCTATTCCTAACCCACTGACAAAAGGAGGGGAGATTTTAAACAATTATTCCCATACTGAGAAGTTCCCATAGAAAAGCAAATAAAAGTCACTATTTTTTTTATGAGAAAGCTTATATGAAAGACACACCAGACAATGTGTAACTCATTCACAAAATTTTAAAATACAACTTCATCAAGAGCTCTACTACAGTTTTCCTTTAAAGAACCTTGGAATTTCCAAGGTTCTTTAAGTTGAGGCAGTGGAAACATTAAATTTTGAAAGAAGTTACTAAAGTTATTGCTTTAAACTGGAAAAAACTATAGTCGAAGTCTCTTTTTAAAGAGTTCTTTGTACAGCTATTGTTAAAATTATTCATGTAGCTGCAGAGAAAATGTTTAAGTGCACAGTAAGCATCACTTGAGAATGACAGAACGAAGGTATTAAGACGTATGGCTTTTTTGTGATTGTTATTACTATCTATAAATAAAGTCATTACTGTTTGACTGAAAAAGGTTTTTATAAAACTCCACTTCCAAAATTAACACTTTTATTAAATCAAATTTAAAAAAATGTTCACTGTAGAAAAGTCAACAAGAGTTTTAAGAGAACCAAAATATATCTTTCCATACAATATATGTATATATTAGCAGCAAACTACCTCTGAGATTTTTTTTTTTAGTTATTTATTTTAAAGAAAGCATAAACATTGTATATTAGTATGGAATGTCAGCAAATTCACTCTTCTTCATCCTTTATTCTGTAATTTGGCCCTTCCACAAAATACTTTAGGATTCCCATTACTGAATACTAACAACAAATCTCACTTTGAGTAAAAAGTAGTGAAACAGTGGCTGGTAAAAATTTACCAGTTGCACATTATTTTTGAGAGTAACAAATGAGCACCATATACAGGTAACTGTGTGTAAACTCAATTTTTGAGATGTAATAGCAGCCAACTATTCCATTTAACATTTGTTACATTTTAAAAATTCAGTGACATATAAAATCTTAATCAAGTCAGATAAACACTTCAATCCGATATTGCTTTTCTGTTTTTAAAATCCTTAATAGAAATTCTGTATATAACCTGACAAATTGCATGCAAACATATATATGTAATGTATATATGTATACATACAAAAATGTATGCATAGGGGCCGGTGAGACGGCTCAGCGGCTTAAGCGCCTGCCTTGCAAGCGCGAAGGCCCGAGTTCGACTCCCGGAACCCACATACGAAAAAGGGGCCGGTGATATCGCTCAGCGGCACAGGTGCCTGTTGGCGCGTGAGGTCCTGAGGTCGTCCCCCCGGTACACACACACACACAAAAAAAAAATGTATGCATATATATGTTTAGCTTTGAATGCATTTCTTTAAACATCTTATTTATTTAGGTTTATCTGCGGAATATATTACCACCTCAAAGTTTCTACTGTAAGTGTCATCTTAGCTATCTGAAAGTTCTGAGGCCACAGAACTGTTATACAGCTTGGGATGTATCAGGCTTACAAATCAGTCGAATAAACAAGAGGAAATAACCTGCTGCCCACCAAAGAAATACATTTTTGTCTTGATATTTCCTGCTAATAGCAAAAAGAAAATATCCTTACACTTTTTCAAGTTTAACTGCTAAAGAAAAATCTCACTAGTTTTCAAAAATACTAAACATTATATAAATACAATTTTTTCATAGTTGAATTCTTCAGCTAGAATGTATTTTTAAAAACTTCCTTTGGATTATTCCATTTAGCACTTCAAGTTTCCATTCTGCAACTCTGACCACTGGCTCAGATTTAAGTTTATATCAATCACATCTTTCAGAATTTGCTATTGTGTTAACTTGTGTACAAATAAATAAATGGGAGGAACCATGCCAAATTTCAAAAGCAACATAGTAATGAAAAATCCAATCATATGTAATATGAAGAAAGATAAAGTACAACAGGTATTCCTTTTCCACCGCTACATTAGTGAAATATCTTTTTCGTGCTTTTAAAGTAATACTGTAACTTTCATTTTTTTAACTTGTCAAGAGGATGAAATAAAAATTTTAGGTGGCCCACCTTTATTTTTTAATTAAAAAACAAATAGACTGAAGTACTTTTATTAATGTACATATCAAGTTATTGAAACGATGACTGCACGTAATTTTCCCTTGAAGATGGCACTTGCAGGTACAACGATGCAGAGATGTCTACAGACTTTAGATGTTTACTTGAAAAGATTCTTCCACAGCAGTTTGATACTGGGTTTCCTCATCTAGCTGAAGATTCTAAAAAAAAAGGAAAAAAAATTAACATGTCAATAGGAAAATACTCAACCATTCAGTATTTTTCCCAATACATTACACACACTCAGGACAGTTTATGTACAGCATAAAGTATACTCTAAAGTGTAAGATTAAGCTGGGCACAGTGACATGCCACTCACTATAGTCCCTACTACTCTGGAAGGTTAGGAGGATCATTTGAGCCCAGGCGTTCAGGCCAGCCTGGATAATACAGCAGGACCCCATCTTTTAAATAAATAAATAAGATTGCGATGCCTCAACTTTAATTTATAATTAGGTTCAGTTGTAGTTATTTAGGAATAAATAATATCAGAAGACCAGCAGAGAATGAAATTTATAGTGCCTGGTAACAATCAAAATTTTTCTTAATTATAATCCAGTCATGTAAGGTAAATGTGTTATTTCTAGAAAAGAATGCCAAATATCTGAAGGCAAGCTAATTTTTAAAGCAATACACACTTATTGAATTAACAGTTGAATAACTAGTAGCTCTTTAACCAGAACATGAAACTAAAAAACTACAGCTCACTCAATCTAAATTATGTAAGAAAACTAGTTCTTGGCTGGGAGTGTAGCTTAGCGGTGGAATGTGTGCTTATTAGCATGCACAAGTACATGCTAACATACAAAACAGAACAAAACAAACAAAAAATAACCACCTACTCCTTAACTTCAAAAATGCTATTTGCTATCAATTTTATATCCCATGGATTTGCTCTAAACTAGAAAGGCTTCTACTTAACCTCAACAAATTACAATTACATAGTTTTCTATGGCAAGGTGAAACAATCTGACAATCAGATCAGAGGTAGTTCAGGAAATATTTTTGTTTTTCAAAATACAGTCCTCCAGACACAGTAACTTTTATGATGGAAACTAATACTCCATAGTTACGTAATAAAATTGCTAAGACAACAATCTACACGTCAGCTTTACACACACTTTTAACTGTTTTGAAAAAGAAGATTAAACATGCAAATTCCACCAAATTAAAAAAACTATCAAAAATTATGTAATTTCAACATTGGAGGGGAAAAAATGTAAACTTCGTTCATGCCATCGTGAGAATTGCACACACCTGTGCTTACCTAAACTGGAAAACGAATATCAGCCATTCTTTGTCA
Source organism: Erethizon dorsatum (assembly GCA_028451465.1). Classification (NCBI taxonomy): domain Eukaryota; kingdom Metazoa; phylum Chordata; class Mammalia; order Rodentia; family Erethizontidae; genus Erethizon; species Erethizon dorsatum. The sequence continues at coordinate 15,144,489 of CM051838.1, forward strand.
CTAATAATTTTGAATTAGATTTAATTACATTCAAGTTGAATAAAATGCAATTTTATAATTAATAAAAAAGAAACCACCGTTTTTTTTGTGCGTGTGTGTGGGTACCGGGGGTCGAACTCAGGACCTCACACGCCAGCAGGCGCCCGTGCCGCTGAGCGATATCACCAGCCCTTTTTTCATATGTGGATTCTGGGAGTCGAACTCAGGACCTCGCGCTTGCCAGGCAGGCGCTTATGCTGCTGAGCTATCTCACCGGCCCCAAACCACCTAATTTTTATTTATTTATTTATTTATTTTATATATTTTTTTTTTGGTGGGTACCGGGGGGTTGAACTCAGGACCTCGCACGCCAGGAGGCGCCCGTGCCGCTGAGCGATATCACCGGCCCCTTTTTCGTATGTGGGTTCCGGGAGTCGAACTCTGGCCCTCGCGCTTGCCGGGCAGGCGCTTAAGCCGCTGAGCCATCTCACCAGCCCAAACCACCTAATTTTTAAAGAAAAATTCTAACACACTTTTGCTTTGGGGAGCCTCTTATTATACTTTGGTTTTGCAGTACATGGATTGAGCACAGGACTTTGCTCATGATAAGCAAGCACGCTGCTGCTGAGCTACATCCCCAGCCCTTGTGCAGCCACTTTCATGTGACTTCCTTCACTCACCTTATTAAGCTGTCATCTTGGCTTTACAAGATAATTAACCTCCTCCATTTAAAAAACAAAGTAGGGCTGGTGAGATGGCTCAGCAGCATAAGAACCTGCCCGGCAAGCGCGAGGGCCTGAGTTCGACTCCCAGAACCCACATACAAAAAAGGGGCCGGTGATATCGCTCAGCGGCACGGGTGCCTGCTGGCGCGTGAGGTCCTGAGGTCGACCCCTGGTACCCACAAAAAAAAAAAAAAAAAAAAAAAAAAAGTAAATTGTGTCTCATGTGCTAGAGGTGAGAGCACTATTACAGTGGGTTTAATAAAGCAATTTACAGCAGATGAGAAATACACCCTCCTCAATATGTTGTACCAATTTTATCTCTCAAGTAGGTACAATTTTTCCTTAATTTTATAGACGGAGTTTTTATATAAATCATCATTTATCTGGAAATTTGTTCTTCTTTTTTTCTTTTCTTTCAATTTTTTTGAGACAGAGTCTTGCTGGGTAGTCCAAGCTGGCCATCGGCACCCTATGTAGTCCAGGCTGGCTTTGAGCTCACTCACAATCCTCCTGCCTCAGCCTCTGGAGTGCTCTGGGATTCAAGCACTCACCACAGTGCCAAGCAGGGGTTTGCTCTTCTCTTAATTCTCTCTCTAGTATAGATAATAAATTCAACTTTTACCATTTCTTTAAAGTTCACCAATATTATTACCAAAAACAAAAGAACATGCTTTATATCCAGTCAGTATAATCCAACTGCTTGCCTTAAAACTCAAGTCTAGATTGAAAACTTAATTTAACTTGAATATTTAAATAGTACTTTCTTAATCTTGAAGAACTCACCACAAATTCTCCATAATCAAACTGATGTCTTTGATTTAGATGACTAACGAAATTTCTAGTAATCTGGCTAGGATCTCCCCAAGGAAGAGACACACAAATAGGACATGTCTACAAGAAACAGATTGTTTTGAATAAAAAATAATGAAAATAATCAAACGTTATATAATTATTGAGAGTATTAAAACAACACAGGCTTATGTTATTGAAAACTTCAGGCATATCTTGTTTTACTACACTTTGCTTGCATTTACAGAAACATTTTCTTTTACAAATTGAAGGCTTGTGGCAACCTGCATGAGGTAACTGCCATTTTTTCAACAAATTAACTGGTCATTAATTTCCTTTTCTGCAGTAAAGTATTTCTTAACCAAAGAATGTACGTTGTTTTTCTTTGATATAATACTGTTGCAGACTTAAAAAAAAAAAAAAAAAAAAAACTAGTGTAAAATTAACTTTTATTGACATTGGAAATCAAAACAAAACTTTTAATCATTTTACTACAAATTTGCTTTATTGGAGAGAGCTGAAGCCAAACCTGCAGCATCTCCAAGGCATGTCTGTACATGAAAAACATTTCAAAAGGCCAGATTCCATGACTAGATCATTTCCCAACCATACTACCTTAAATAACAGTAATACAATACAATTTAATGAGAGATCTTAGATATTCTATACTTTAATCTCCATTTACTCAGTTTCAACAGAATCATCACATCCAGCCTTTATAACACCAATTCAGAGAGTTATCATTAACTGCCTACAACATAATATGTAGTATATAATCTCATTTGATCTACACAAAACTATAATTACTAGCTTCATTTCATTTGTATGTAAAATGAAAATGAAGTAATTCTAAAGTTTAAGTTGTACCCTTAAAATTTGAAATGAAGTACTACAACTTTAAGAATGAATGGATGAAATATTGAAATGATATAAAAGGAACTGACACTAGCCAAAGTTTATAATACATTCAATAGTATGCAGAAATACATAAAAATTTGGTAGTCCAATATAAAAGTGAAATCTCAAATATGAAAGGAGGGCTGGGGATACAGCTCAGCAGCACAAGCGCCTGCCTGGCAAGTGCAAGGTCCTGAGTTCGATTTCTAGTACAAAAAAAAAAAAAAAAAAAAGAAAGGATTTCCTATGGACTTTCCATTGGCACTGTATTTGTTTATTTGAAAGAAGCTGATGTCCTTCCAAAAAACAAAGTAGGTGATATGTTTCCTGAGGGGTATGCAAGAGTTTAAGGGAATTTTCAACAATTAATGCAGGATATGTTTTTCACAAATTGTTCTAACATCCATTAAAACATCTTAGAAATACAATTTTTGTTGATACATTTTCCTCCATTCATATTTTTGAAGACAATATTTACATATCAAAATGTTCAGCTGAAAGGGAAGTAGCACTTTTCAGCTCAGTTGCTCCTGTTCCACAAGCCACAGTTAAAAATCACTTCTCTGGGAAACTCATGTTCAAAGTGAGTTGTTCTAGAACTATTACCACAGTGTTGGAATCCTGCACTCAGCTCTGTCTTCCTCATTCATCAAATAGGTCCCATCACTTTCTAATTCACCCTTAAAATGGCATCAAAGACACATGCATACATCAAAACAAATCTTTTCCTTCTTTGCTTTATAAAATCGTATACTGTACTAGGTCCTGCAAGGTTACAAATTAAAAATACCTACTGGCTTTATTCTTATTTATAGGTATTTTCACCTGCAACAGATCCATCTGATTAGACTCACAGTCTGCAGCTGACAGAGCAAGAAACTAAAAAGGCCCAACAGGAAATACGTACTGCCAATCCCACGTTCACTTTTCATTATTTTTCTCCAGACTGTTCTACACTACGTCACAGTAAGCATCTCCAGTTTTATGATTTAAATTACTGGAATTTTAATTAACTTATTTTGTTCCATAGTCACCAATCAGTTGACAAAAATCTCACATTGATAGCACCTCTTTCTTCTTTCTATGTTCATATTTTTGCTTTTGTTTTATTTTTTGAGACAGGGTCTCACTATGCAGTTTGGGCTGGCTTTGAACTCACTATGTAGCCCAGGTTCGCCTTGAATTTACGGTGATCCCCTGGCCTCAGCCTCCTGAGTGCTGGGTTTACAGGCGTGCGCCACCTTTCCTGTCCATTCTAAATTTAAATCAAGGATCTTCCCTTCTCTATATATGAAATGAAATAAAAGGATCAGCATGCTGTAAGCACAAGACTGCCTGAAGCACTTGTACTTACCACAGGAACTATCTGAAATAGGTGGTTACTGTTACAATGATCCAGTAAGCGCTGTCTGGTAAAATTGGACTCTTGACACAAGGGACACTTAAAGGTGGGGTGCCCAGAAGAACTAAAAAAAAAAAAAAAAAATTTAAATAGTCAATTAAAAAATCACAACATACCATTCAAGAATTATGTCACAAATAAATAAATAAATAAAAGAGAAAAAAAAGAATTATGTCACTTTGAAAATATGTTTTCAACAAATCATCTGGGGGGCCAGGAATTTAGCTCAGTGGCACAGTGCCTGCCTGGCAAGCGCAAGGTCCTGATTTCGATTCCCGGTACCAAAAAACACAAATGATCTGGAGCAAAAGTTCTCAATCTCAGTTGACAGTACTACTGTTTGTTAATTTTTTCATGGTGCCTAACCAGCCCAAAACAAAAACAAAAACTTAGCTGTTTTGAAGTACTCTGGACCCCAATTATAATCATTCATGTTATGCAATGCATCACCGTTTGGAAACCTTGTATCCCATGGACCTAGGGATATAAAACTTTTTAAAGACTTCCATCAAATTTCATCTTTCATCCTTCACAACGTGGCCATAATTCACGTCTCGTTGCCGGGTGGCTTGAACCACCAGTGAAATGTGTTAATCTATCCTGCACCCTAGGAATATACCATACAACATTCACACACACACACACAAAAGAACTGATCACCAGAATGAAGTACTTCAAAGTATACTAAAGATCAAGCATCACTGGGGTTTTAGTATCTCTGAGAGTCAGCAAGGGGCAGTTTTCAACACTGATAACTCTACCTGAGTAATGCATGGAAGAAACCTAATAGTCAAAGAAAATTGCTTACCTCTTCTAATTTGATGTGATACTTTTGTTTTTGTTATTCTTTTTGAGACAGAGCCTTACTATGTAGTGCAGGTTGGCCTTGAACCCACTATGTAGCCCAGGCTGGCCTTGAACACACAGATCCTCCTGCTTCAGCCTCCCAAGTGCAGGGATTATATATAGGTATGTGCCACCCTTCACCACGGCTAATCTGATACGATTCTTAAAAGCAGCAAGTATGTTGTTTATTTCTAAACTACTACTAAGCTAGAGAATTAACTGAATAAAAGTTTAACTCAAGAATCTAGGGCTGGGGGCTGGTGAGATGGCTCAGCAGCGTAAGCGCCTGCCTTGCAAGCGCAAGGGCCCGAGTTCGACTCCCGGAACCCACGTACGAAAAAGGGGCCAGTGATATCGCTCAGAGGCACGGGTGCCTGTTGGCGCGCGAGGTCCTGAGGTCGACCCCCTGGTACCCACAAAAAAAAAAAAAAAAAAAAAAGAATCTAGGGCTGGCCGGTGAGATGGCTCAGTGGCATAAGCGCCTGCCTTGCAAGCGTGAGGGCCCGAGTTCGACTCCCGGATCCCACATACGTAAAAGGGGCCGGTGATATCGCTCAGTGGCACGGGCGCCTGCTGGCGTGTGAGGTCCTGAGGTGGACCCCTGGTACCCACAAAAAAAAAAAAAAAAAAAAAAGAATCTAGGGCTGGGATGCAGCTGTGTTAACAGCATTTAGCCTAGCACGTGCAAGGCCATAGGTTCACTTCTCAGTATCACAAACCTACCCAAAAAATTATTTGATAAAGTGATGAATATTTACTGAAGAGGAAGAATTTTTCAAAAGCTTACCTTGTGTTCTCTTGGTAAGTATCTGTATTATCAGATGTGGATGTTTCACTCCTATTACTTAAGAAGCAAAGGGGAAGAAAAGTTAATACTCCAAATAATAAAGTCCAGTAGAGGTTCATTAACTTGAATTGCTAATAAAGACTAGACTGAATTTGTTTTAAAAGTCTGAACTTCAAATGGTTCCTGACTATGAAATAATTATGGTATTAATTACTTCAAGTAATTAATTTTAATTTACTTCAAGTAAATTAAAATAGGAGTGCTTATTAGGGTCCTACTCATGTCTTTTAAAATGAATAAGCAGTTATAAAAGTATTGATTAGAGAATATAGAATTCTGCATTTATCTTAATTTTATTCCTCTACCAGTAAATTTTTAAATGGTGATGGTCAAAAATTTTGGCTGGACGTGGTGGTGGGCACCCCTGTAATCCCAGCACTTGGGAGGCTGAGGCAGGAGGATCGCTGTGAGTTCGAGGCCAGCCTGGGCTACATAAGTGAGTTCAAGGTCAGCCTGAACTGCACAGTGAGATCCTGTCTCAAAAAAAAAAAAAAAAAAAATTTGTGCACGTTTTACACACAGCTAGGAAATGTATTTAAGGTTGTGGACCCCCAAATGGAGCAGGTTTAAGAAACTATTTGGCCATTTTAAATGGTTATATTTCACTCCCCTAAAAGAAACAAACTAGGCTTCACTAACATTTAATACATTCTGACATCTTTACTTGTACCCTATACCCAAGTCACACAGACAGATAAGGAATATTCTAGAATCCTGAAGAAAGCAGTGACTGCTCCATCCAGGGATTGTCACTTATGAGCTAAAGAATTTCATGAATGTGGTCACTTTCATAAATGTTCTTTAGCAGGGCATGGTGGCATACACATGTAATCCCAACACTCAGCAGGCTGAGGCAGGCAGGAGGCTCACAAGTTTGAGGCCAGCCTGCACTACACTTAAATTTTACATAAAGTATCAGGGTTTCAAAATATGTGCATTGTTTTTAAATAAACATACAAATACTGGAAGTACATACTCAATTACTTTACTGATAGGAGTATGTAATCATAATTTTTTTTTTTTATGGTACTGAGGACTGAACCCATGGCCTTTGCACTGATCTACATCCCCAGCAATCTTTTAAGTGTTTCCGATTTTTAATTTTGAAACAGTCAAAGTCATTAAATTGTGTAGGGTGGGCTCAAACTCTCAATCCTTCTGCCTCAGACTCACAACGTGCAGGGATTATAGACATGAGCTACCCAGCTTATAAAACTTATTTTCAAATGCCTTCTTTGCTTTCTCATTACAACTACTTTCCCGTATGACCTGCATTATCATCAATCTAGTCTCCCATAGTCATCCTTGTATCATACCCGGGATACCATCCAGAAATGCATAGTTGTTTTGTTTTGCTTTGCTTTGTTTTGAGAGGATCTAGCTATATTTATGTAGCCAGACTGGGCTAGAACTTGAGATCCTCCTGCTACAGCCTCCGGAGTGCTGGGATTAAAGGTGTATGCCACTGTGCCTGGCTCAACCATATCAATTGTTAAAAATACAATCACAATATTCTACTTTACTCTACTCTATTCTATTCTATTCTACTCTCTTTTTTTAAGACAGGGTCTTGCTATGTAGTCCAGGCTGGCTTTGAACTCATCACGTAGCTCAGAGTGGCCTCAAATTTGTGCCAATTCTCCTGCCTCAGCCTCCTGAGTTCTGGGATTACTGGCGTGCTTTGACACCCAGCACAGTATGTATTTTAGACCCAAGACGTCAGAATATTTCAGTCTGTATTTTAGACGCTAGACATCAGTTAAGCCGGACATGTGTATTTGTGTATAAATTTCCATAAATTATTCTGATTTGAGTAGATCCATTTAGAAAAGAAATCAAATTCCGGGTGTTAGCATCATGAAGCATATGCAGTATATAGATTTTTTTTTTTTTTTTTTGTGGGTACTGGGGGTCAAACTCAGGACCTCGCAGGCCAGCAGGCCTGTGCCGCTGAGCGATATCACCGGCCCTTTTTTCGTATGTGGGTTCTGAGAGTCGAACTCAGGACCTCGCGCTTGCCAGGCAGGCGCTTATGCCACCGAGCTATCTCACCAGCCTAGATATTTTTAAAGGTACTTTAAAACTCTAAAAGGAATATCAATGTGTATCATAGTTGACAGTAAAATTTTAGATCACATTTCCACTAAAATCAGGAATAAGAAAAAGATGCCTGTTGTGTAACACTGGATAGAGACCCTATTTAGTGTAATAAACCAAGTATGATATGAAGCATTAAAGAGACACTAAGACCACAAAAAAAAAGCAACAGACAAAAAAAATTAGAAAGTAAAAATAATAAAGCTAAAAGAACCTATGGGTAAAAAATAATAAAGCTAAAAGAACCTATGGGTAAATCATTAGAACTATTATAACTAATAAATAACCAAAGTTGCTAGACACAAGATTATGGATAAAAATCTATAATATTTCTACTCATTAGTAACAAATTCCTACTCATTAGTAAAAAAGTCCATTTATTTTGCCACAAAACCTGAAGGTTTTACTAGGAAAAGATAATAAAACAAGCAAAGGGTCAAGAGATAGCTTTTGCTTTTTTTTGACACAGGGTCTCGCTATACAGTGCAGGTTGGACTTGAACTCACTTATGTAACCCAGGCTGGCCTCAAACTCACAGTGATCCTCCTGCCTCAGCCTCACAAGCACTGAGATTATAGGTGTGCACCACCTAGCCCAGCTCAAAAATAGCATATTTTTAAAAGTAAAACAAAGGAGGAAATTGCCCTACCTGATAAGGAGACTTCCTATGAAAGCCATAGGAATTAACACAGTGCCATAGAGTGGCACTAGAGCAATAAGCAATGAACCAAAGGAACAGGATACAGAGATGTGCAGGACAGAAGGGGCATTTTAACTCAGTGAGGAAAGAACAGATTCCTCAATGAGTAACACTAGGACAATTAGTTAAGACTCCATCTCAAAATAAAAAATAAAGGCTGGGATGTAGCTCAAGGTAAAGGCCTTGCTTTAAATTAAATCCCTAGTATCACCAAAAAAAAGAGACTAAAATAGAAGAATGTAATAGTACCAAGTCTCAATTTTTATATAACATCAGGATAAAAATTTCAAATAACTATTTGTTAGATAACAAATCAAATTTTAATTTTCAATTACATTACTGAAAGGGATTGTTCTCTAGTTTTCAAATCGTTTCTGTTGCAAAAACAATTTTTTTTTTCCTGGTACCAGGAATTCAACTCAGGACCTCGCACTTGCCAGGCAGGCACTATGCCACTGAGCTATGTCCCCAGCCCACAAAATCAATTTTTAAAAGGCCTTTAACCCAAAGTTGAATTTTTATTAACAGAACTGTACATTCTTGGAATGAATTTAAATAACACGAGCTTAAGCACATCATGAAATCATCCTAGACACAACTGATCTACACACAATTAAATATGCCAAACGAGTTTTGAAGGCAAAAGCTCTGGTTCTGATACTTAATGTAATTTAAACACACAAAATTTTAAAAACAATATACATCCCAAAACAATTCCATTTCAATTGTAAAAATTCTACTTTTAAGGATGAATATGGCTTACCTGTTCCCTACGGAATCTTGAGAAATCTGACAGTTTGGAATGATAGAAGAAACACCATATTCATCTTGATACTTCTTACAAGATTTGTAATGATGTCTCATGCGATAAAATTTAATCTGTAAATTATTGATTAAAAATGTGATTTTTAAAAGAACTTAAGATGTGAGATTTATCAATAAAAAAGGATAAAATATTAAATATTTCATTTAAGCAACATCCTTTTTAAGACAATAAATTATTTATTTCCTGAAAAATTGTTCTATTTTTATTAGTACATGTTTGCAGTACATGATTACTTCATCACGGTGGAGTTGATACATATACATAACCCATCTTAATTCTTTTTACTTCCCTTTATTTACTAAGGAGGTGCTAAAAATAGCTAATACATTTTCATTCTGTAGATGTGAAACCATGGACAAGAAGTCTACCTTCCACAAATACTGCAAAAAAAATTAACTAGTAATTTCATACTTGAAATGACACTTTTTTTTTTTTTCCAATTGAGACAGGGTCTCACTATGTAGTTCAGGCTGGCCTTGGACTCACTATGTAGCCCAGGCTGGCCTCAAACTCGCGGCGATCCTCCTGCCTCAGACTCACAAGTGCTGGGAGTACAGGCGTGTACCACCATGCCCAGATGAAATGATACTATTAAATAAAAATGAAAAGTACTAAGAAGTTGCCTCAAGCTATTGGCCATTTCTTTATTTAACTGCTATAGCCTGGAAGAGTTTTTAAAAATTAAAAAATTAAGTTCCCAGGTTAATACCAGGGATATTTTTCAGTTTCTTATTGAAGAGTGAATCCAGAATCTCAGAAGTATGTTTTCCAGCTTCCTTTCATTGCCCAGTCAGTTCAACACTTCTTCCAAAGAGATGGAAAAGCAAAGCTGACTTGTATGAATGCATGCAACAGCAATTGGTGTTGCTCACTGACTTTATTAGCTGTTAGAAAAAAATGTCTCCAATAAATCTATAGGCACATAGATACACTCAATGCCTAACCACTCCTCACCACTTCATTCCTTCTCCAAACAGAACAATGAAATCAAGATCAGAGATTTATTGCAGGTTATTTGCCAACACCTGATTTTTTCCACCTGTTCCTTAAAAATGGACCAAAATCTTCTGCAAGCTACTGGGTGATTTCTTAGACAACTACATAAATAAAATGGGCAGCTAGAAAGCTCCTTGATTAATTATATCCATTTGGTCAAACTACTAACATTTCTATGTGTAAAGTTGCAATAACAATGTTACTGTAAAAACTATTTAAGGGTTGAATTTATAAACACATTGGGGTATGAATGGGCTAAATGTTCATTTAGTTAATTTAGTAAGTCATCAATGATGAAGTACTTCGAGGAAAACACCATAAAAATTATGGCAAATTTGGAGATTTTTATTATTCAGTTTCTGTTCCCAAAAAGCTTATAATCTAGTAAATTCTATAGCGATACCTCTTTTGGGCTTTTCTACCTAGTTCCCAACATAAATAACATCTTTATCTTCAAAATAGCACCCACCAAGGGAATTCAGAGTAGAACAAGAATTTCAGAGTAGAACTTTAACCTTCAAAGAACTACGTCACATTAACTATACCTGTTTTGCACAACATCTGCAGCTACCAGAAAACTTGCGCATGATGTTTTCAAGATCTAAGGCCCGTTCTGGACATGCTCTTTCTCTTCTAGTCACATTTCCACGACACAAGGGACAATGTATTCCACTTTCTCTCATTGCAGTCAGGAAACATTTTCTACAGAAACTAAACCAAACATTTGTGAAATGTTAATCACAGACAAAATTACTTTTCATTTGTAATAAAAAACAACATCTTGGGCCGGTGAGATGGCTCAGCGGCATAAGCGCCTGCCTTGCAAGCGCGAGGGCCCGAGTTCGACTCCCGGATCCCACATACGAAAAAGGGGCCGGTGATATCGCTCAGCGGCACAGGTGCCTGTTGGCGCACGAGGTCCTGAGGTCGACCCCCGGTACCCACACACACACACACACACAAAAAAACATCTTTCTAGATATACATTTATGCTAAGTAAGTCAGGCTATTCATACATATGGTGTGATAAAAAATACAGTGAATCTTTAAATTTTGAAATATTACTGCAAAAAATATATTGTCAAAATCCTCAAGGGCTGGTGAGATGGCTCAACGGCGTAAGCGCCTGCCTGGCAAGCGCAAGGTCCTGAGTTCGACTCCCTGTACCCACATACGAAAAAAGGGCTGGTGATATTGCTCAGCGGCACGGGCGCCTGCTGGTGCGCGAGGTCCTGAGAAGTCCTAAGTTCGACCCCCGGTACCCACACACACACACACAAAAAAAATCCTCCTCAAAATACTCCTCTCTTGCTTTAAACACACCTATCTCATCATTCTTTCCATTTTCTGAAGCAGTTCTGGAAGTCCTCTTTCATGAGTGTCCACAGCACACTTTCATGACTGCCTCGATGTCCTGAATTAATCCAAAACATCTATCTTTCATAGTCATTTTGACTTTGGGAAAGAGCTAGAAGTCGCATGGTGTCAGATCTGGTGAATACGGTAGATGAGGACACATATAATGTTTTTATTTGAGAGAAATTGCTGTAAATATTTTGAATACATTCAGGATATTGAGGCAGCCACAAAAAGAAAACTCATGAAAAAGCATTTCCAGAACTGCTTCAGAAAGTGGCAAGAACAATGGGATAAGTATGTTTGAAACAAGGGAGAGTATTTCGAGGGCAATTAACACCAATGTGTCTTTTACCGCAATAAATTTTTTCAATTTTTAAATATTCATTGTATTTTTTGATCACACCCTCTACATCTCAAAAATTCAAGACCCATTTATGTATTTCTTAGGGAGTAGGACTAGTAACTACAATAGATGACAACACGAAAGAAACTACAGTCAAGTCTGCTTTACAACTTTTTAATGGATATACGAAAAGTAAATATTAAACATGGTCAAAAGAAAAAACTGAAGCTTATTCTGGCTCTGCCATTTAGTAGCTGTAAGAAGAAACACACCGAAACATATTTTCTCTCTTTGCAGACTAAAGAGAGAGACCACATCAGCTTTGTCTCAAACTGGTGTATGTCAAAATGCTGTTCCACAAAATGTGATTAGGTCTACCACGAAAGGACAGCACAACAAGTCTGGAACTGTAGTTCAAAGGAAAAGCACCTAGAACAGGTGGGGCTCTGAGTTTGACCCTTAGCAGTGCTGAAAACAAAAACAGAGTACACAGATTGATTTGAGAAACTGTAGGATAAAGCTAAGCTTCTCTACTAGAGGAAACTATTAAGTGTGCAATCTCATTTGATCAGGATATTTAAAAATTTCCCAAGAAAGTGTGCAAAGAAACACAATTTGAAAAATACTTAAGAACACTTTCAGCCTTAAACATTTATAGCCAACAATCTAAGCAGAACAAAACTAAATGTGCTCACCACCAATAACCACATTTAATTATTTTGCTTTTAAAAGAATTAGACAAATCACAGATATCTTTACTTAAGATTCAAAGGAAGTATGCATTTAATCCAATTCCCTATAATACAAAATAAACTAATATTCTTCATTTATACAAACAAAAGTGAGAGATAACAATACAGTAAGAGATCACAGAATCAGAGTTCCCTAAGCATATAGCAATGAACAAGTCACCTTCCCCTATAAAATCAGTTTCCTCACCTACGAAATTATAAAAGTATCTACAATTGAGTTGTTCAGAGGATTAAAATATGTGATTCATGTAGACTACTACTTACTATTTATGACAATCAGGAAAGTGTTCAATAAATAGCAGCAAATACCATTAAAGTAGTATTAAAAATGATTACCAAGTAAGACTATAAATTAACATCACTTGTCATACTAAAAATTAGTTTTGGGCCGGTGAGATGGCTCAGCGGCGTAAGCGCCTGCCTGGCAAGTACAAGGGCCCGAGTTCGACTCCCGAAACCCACATATGAAAAAAGGGCCGGTGATATCGCTCAGTGGCATGGGCGCCTGCTGGTGCGCGAGGTCCTGAGGTCGACCCCCGGTACCCGCAAAATAAATAAATAAATAAATAAAATTAGTTTTAAAAACAAAAATAAGGGCCAGGGATACAGCTCAGTGGCACAAGTGCCTGCCTGGCAAGCTCAAGGTCCTGAATTCGATTCCCAGTACCAAAACAAACAAACAAACAAAAAAAACAAGCATCAAATTTTACCCAAAATTTAATTTAATTTTATAATTATCTACAATTTATCTACCAAATTTAATTTTATAATTATCTAAACTTATAAAATGCCAATGAAATAAACTGAGGATACAATACAATTAATGTTTTGTTTCCAGATAGCAATATTTCAATACTTACCAAAATCCTTAGAACAGTGATGGTGAACATTTTAAAGCTTTCAATGAAGCAAACAGTCCACTGAGGCACACATGCCACAGGATCACCACCACTGCCTTGGTGGATGTCCCAAAAATCTCAGTGCCATTTTGATCTTTGATAACTCTAGAAATTTAAGTTCTCAATCTTACAAAACAATAATTTTAAGTTAATTATGTTAAAAATTGAAAGAAAAATTTTCATTTAAATATTTCTTTCTGGCTAACATTTGCATGTTAGAGGGGATGAAAACAATACACAGAAGGGAGGACGAATTATACATTACCCTCTCCCCAACAAAAACAGTAACTGGAAAAAAAAGTCCAGATCATGACACACCCTGCACTAAGGCAGGTGTAGGAAGGAAGAACAAGATCTTTATTTTAGAGAAAACACTCTCAGCATTTATGATTGCCTGTATAATATGCAGAGGGAGTGTCTTAGTTACTTGTCTCATTGCTGAGACAAAATACCCCACACCCAAAGTTAAAGGAAGTAAAGGTTTATTTAGCTTACAGTTTATAAGTTTCAGTTCATAGCTGGCTGCTCCAAGGCAAGGTGGTGTGGCAAAGGAGAAACAGCTCATGGCTGGCAGAAGGCAGCAAGCGCAAGCAACAAGCAACAACCCTCTTTCTGTCTCTTTTATCTTATCCAGGTACCTGCCCTTACAGCATGGAGCACTCATACCCAGGGCGGGCCTTCCTTTTATCCTCTCCCAGAACTGTGCCAAACCAATCAGTGGAATAATTTAGTAATCACACACCCTTGATTCCAGCATCACACACTTCCAGCCCCATCTGAGAAGCCCCACAAATGACCATATGAGGCTCATCTAGACACAAACCATAATGCCTCTAGCCCCCCAAACTCATGTACCTCCCTTTATGAGATTAGTCTATCTCTAAGAGTTGCCAAAGTCCCAATAGTGTCAGGGCTGGGAATATAGCTCAGCAGTGCAGCACCTGCCTGGCAAGTGCAAGGTCCTCAGTTTGATTCCTGGTACCAAAAGAAAAGTTCCAATAGTTTCATCATTGCTGAAAAGTCCAAATCCAAAGTCTCCTCTGAGGTTTTTTGTTTTTTTTTTGGTTCTTTAGAGACAGGGTTTCACTATGTAGTATGCAGTGCAGACTAGCCTTGAACTTGCTTATGTAGCCTGGACTGGCCTCAAACTCATGGTGATCCTCCTGCCTCAGTCTCCCAAGTGCTGGGATTACAGGTGTGCACCACCACGCCTGGCATCTCCTCTGAGACTTAAGGCAAACTCTTAGCTGACAGCCCCTGTACAAATGAAAAGAAACATATAAAGGCACAAGATAAATATTTCCATTCCAAAAGGTACAAATAGGGGGATACAAAGGAATGGGAACAAAGCAAGTCCAAAATCCAGCAGGGCAAACATTAAGTCCTACAGTTCCACGTCCAGCATCTGAGACAATCTGTGGCAACACGTGAACTCCAAAGGGCTTGGGTGGCTCCACCCCTAAAGAACTGCCCATGGTCATAGTTTCCACAGCTTCTCTCTTGGGCTGGCTCTGCTCCCTCCCTGCAGTTCTCTTCAAATGATCCATGTTCCTGGCTTCTCCAAACATCTGGGGTTTCCACTGCACCTTCGGCTTCACACTCACAGCCTCACATACTGCCCTCTCAGGGGCACACTGCCTGCCCTCCCAGATCTTCTTCTGAAATCCAGGTGGAAGCCTTCCTGACCCCACAACTCCTGCATTCTGCATGCATCTAAAGCCAGCACCATGTGGATGATGCCAAGGTCTGCTGACGGCTGGAGCAGTAGCCAGGCTTCCTTCTCTTTTGGCTGTAGGGGTTGAGTGCCTATGAACTAAATCCTAAGGAAAAACTTCCCTAGGTCTCCACCATGAAGGAACATGGTGCTCTGGGGCTCTCTTCTCAAAGAAGAGTCTTTCACTTTTGCAATTTTGAGGCTGCAAAGCATGGAGTCTTGTTAGTTATTGTGATGTCCTAGAGCCATCTTTTCTATTGTACTCTTCTGAAATACTTGGCTTTTTCTTGCTAGTCTTTTCGGAGATCAATTTCTCCTCTGTTCCTTCCTTGCAGGCCACAACATTACTGGAGCTTCCTTTCTGGTCAAACTCAAAACGTTTTAAATCATTCTGCTAGGCTCTTTGCTCTTTTTTTTTTTTTTTTTTTTTTTTTTTTGTGGATACCAGGGGTTGAACTCAGGACCTCGCGCTTGCCAGGCAGGCGCTTATGCCGCTGACCTATCTCACCGGCCCAGCTCTTTGCTCTTGATGCTCAACATAAATCTGGAAAAAGCCCCCAACAGTAGCCATGCTATTGCCTCAAAATTAGACTGCCTTGAAATTACTTCTGCAAGATTAATCAGCCTGCTGCTCTTAATCTCAGTCTCAGGCAATGTCTCTGGACATGAGCAAAATGCAGACACACTCTTGCCAAGGCATAACATACATCATCTGGAGTCCAACAACCAGTGCAGTCCTTCTTCCCAGGAGAAACCTGAGCCTGGTCTTTACTGGAAGCATTTCTATCAGCATTCTGGTCTTCTGAGCTGTGATCAGAATCTCCCATCAAGTACAGTTCAAGGCATTCCAGGGCTGCTTTTTCAGCTGGCATCTCCAAACCTTTCCAAACTCTTCCCATAAGCCTGTTTCAAAGGCTCCTAAACCATGGGTGCCATATTTTCCCTTTTATACCTATAAAATTTTGAGTCAGAACTCAATTCTCTATTCAAAATTCCTTTGGCATTAAATATCCAAACCAAAAAACCTGGAATAGATTCCTTTTTATTTACGATGGAAACCTAACATTTTTGTATTAGATGTATGAAACAATAAATTTATATATTTGTGTTTGATAACCATAAAATACAAATACAGGGTTTGAGAGGGGTTTTTTTTGGCGGAGGAGTGTTTTGGTTTTTTTCCCAGTGCTAGGTATTGAACCCAGAGCCTCACACATGCTAACCAGGCACTCTACCACTGAGCTACACTCCCAGGCCCCTTCTTTTTTTTTTCTTCTTCTTTTTTTTTTTTTTTTAAGTACTGGGGATTGAACCCAGGCCCTCTGCACTGAACTAACTACATTCCCAGCCCCTTTTAAATTTTTTATCTTGAAACACAGTAAAGTTGCCTAGGTCATAATTAAATTTGCAATCATCCTGTCTTAGCCTCCTGAATAGCTGGGATTACAGACATGCACCACCAGGCCTAGCAAGATTACTACTATATGCAAAAATTATCTCATTTGGTTCTTGCAACAAACCTTTGAAACAGTTGCCATTTCTGCCCTCATTTTACAAACAAGGTAACAGGCTGAATGGTGTTAAGTGAGTTGGCTAAGTGATACAATAGCCATTTGTCCTAACACAAACCCACTCCTTTGCACCGTACTGAATATTGAAATGTGTATAGTTGGTTCAGGTAATTAAAGTAGACACAGATTGCTGCCTTTATAAAGGTTACCAGTAAGGGACACTTATCTTTGTCAAATCATTTGATTCAAACTGTTACGATTATAAACTACAGTAAGAGGTACACATGAAAGCTATTCAGTTCTTTTAGCTCCAATTTTACTACTCCTTCCTCTATACCACCAACCATGCCTTTTTAGATATAAAAGTGCTTATCCTCATATAGTTTTGGGCTCAACTAGATGAATTTGCTACACAGTTTATTTCAAAAGAAAGCATAGAAGGGAAAGGAAAAAAGCTGCGTTATCACCAGGCTTGGTGGCACACACCTGTAATCCCAGCACTAGGGAGGGGGCTACATAAGTGAGTTCAAAGCCAGCCTGTATTACATAGGGAAATTCTGTCTTAAAAAAACAACAACAACAACAAAAAAAAAAAAACACCTGCATATCAAGAATTACCAAATCATTTTTGTGTATCAAAAGAGCTTGCATCTTTAGGCTAGCACGTCACTCTGAAACAACTTAACAGGTTATCTTTAAACTTTTCCCAACTTGAAACTAGCAATTGCCAGATGATTTACTTTCATTATTCATTCACAAAAAACATTTTCAACTCAACATGCTCAAAATTTTAATATGACTACAAAAAATCTAGCACACTTTATCTTCCTAGTGTATAATCAAAATCATTTTCAAAAAAATACTTTTTAAAAAATAGTCTTTAGGACTTAAAATTAGTCAGTTTTTGTTATATAACTAGCACAGACCTTTTAAAAATTATACCACTTTATGAAAGTCAAAAGAATTCAGACAATCTTAAAATAATCTAAGGCAACCACTTATTAAATCAACAAGAACCTGTATAAACCTAGCTTTCACAACTGTAGCAAGTCTGTAGAAAAGAAATTTTATAGGAATATATTTAGAGCATGACTACCCAATAAGATATCAATAAAACTGGCAAATATAAGAAATATGGCATGCCTATAATCCCAACTACTTCCCATTACTTGAGAGGCTGAGGCAGAAGAATCACAATTTCTAGGCCAGTCTGTGCAACCTGGCAAGACCCTATTTCAAACTAAAAAAATAAAAAGGCTGGGGATATAGCTCAACAGTAGAGCCATTGCACAGCATGTGTGAGGCTCTGGATTCAGTAACACCAAAAAATATGTAATATTTTTAAAGAAATAGGAACTGAGCCAAGTGTGGTAGCGCATACTTGTGAACTTTACAACTGAGGGAGACCTTGTTCCAAAATTTTAGAAAATTTAAAAAGGGCTAAGGATATAGTGCAGTGGAAGACTCTGAGTTTAATCCTCAGTACCAAAAACAAAGAAAACAAAGAGAGAGAGACAGAGAGAGAGAGAATAAAATAAACTGAAATTACAGGGTTGAGATAGTCCAAACAGGTCAATTAGGAAATCATACAAATTTGTGCTTAATGAGTAGTAGGAAGCTTAGTATTGACTCATGTTTAATGGATTCTCCTTTCAGACATACGTCAAAGCATTACACAGGTTAGATTTCCATTTTTTAGAGTTCGGTAAGGAATCAAATTTATTGTTAAATGCAATTTTCACTGGGATTGGAGCTAACGGTCCACCAGTGTACAAGAGGTATTTCCTTCACTGTTCAAAACAGGGATGGGGTTCATGGAGCCTTACAAAGTGAAAATACTGAGCTTTATCTATCTCTATGCCACTCAGGATCCAGTCATACTCTTCCATGCCTCGATATATGATATAAATCTAATCAGAGTATTTCCCATGGAAATCATCCTTATAAAATGATTTAGATACAAGCTCTTAATGCTCATATAAAATTTTCTACCTAAATCTCTTCCATGTCAATCACACTATTACAGTTCTCCATTCCGCTAATAACAGTCTCCAAGGAAAGACTACTTATTATTCCTTTTACCAAGCAGACAGAAAGCATTCAACAGTTTCTATTTGAAAGAATGAAAGGGATTAACTGGGAATTTATATTTTGGTAAACTTCTAATGAATAATGAATTTGCTCCTTTGACTAGGACATCAGTAGACAAATCCTTTCCTGTTATTGAAACGGCAATGAAAGCTTTTTTTTAAATTTTCTAACAGACCCATAGTGACCCAAAGTCCTTATCATGTTGTCCCTGTCTATCAATTAATTGAAAACTGATTCTAGAGGCATGGTGGTGCACATCTGTGGTTCTAGCACTCAGGAGGCTGAGGCAGGAGGATTGCTCTGGCTCAAAACACCAAATTTTTTTTTAATTGTAAAAAAAAAAAAATTAAAAAAAACTGATTCTAGAGGCATACATGCCTGAGGCTCTATATTCTACCCCCAGCACTCCAGCATGCCCCCACAAAATCTGATTTTGCAGCAAAATACCAATCTGTTAAAAAAGTTTTGTCCTTTGCAAAAAAGGATGGGTAAATGGCATAGCGAGCTATATTACTTAAAAATAATTCCATTTCCCCATCAAACTTCTGCCAAGCCATCCAGACTCTGTTCCACTATTACCACCCTTTCCAAATAAAGCATTTTCTCCTTCTGCCTATTCTTTAATTCACTCTTCAGCCGCAGCTATAAAGCAACTATGAGGGAGAATGAAGGTACAGTGCTACTCTAGTCACATGAAAGCCCAATGAGTTGATCTGACAAAAGTCCTGAATTAAAAAAAACAAAAAACAAAAAACTATCATCTCGGGCCGGTGAGATGGCTCAGCGGCGTAAGCGCCTGCCTTGCAAGCGCGAGGGCCCGAGTTCGACTCCCGGATCCCACATACGAAAAAGGGGCCGGTGATATCGCTCAGCGGCACGGGCGCCTGTTGGTGCACGAGGTCCTGAGGTCGACCCCCCGGTACCCACAAAAAACAAACAAACAAAAAAAAAAAAACTATCATCTCCAATTTTTTTTTTCTTTTTTTTGGTACTGGGTATCGAACTCAGGACCTCGCACTTACCAGACAATGCCACTGAGCTATATCCTGGGCCCTCCAATTTCTTTTTCAAAGCCTTGAGGTAAACGCAAATTATAGTCCTTGACTTATCACAAGGGAAGTGGACTACAGCAATCTGCATGGAACTTTAGAGGAGCTAAAAATTACAATGAGTTTTATGCAATGACCCAAAAGATAGCTGAAATGATTCTGTCCATATACATACACCTTTAGTGGCCACTACTGCTTCCTCTCACCCTTGTCCGCTTTCCCTCTTTTCTTTCCACTCACTGCAGCACAGCATTACAATTATTTCTCATATTAAAATGTTTTAACAATCTGCCTTTCTTGCACAAAATAATAAAGGAATTTTAGGCTGTCATTCGTTTCCTTTATTTTTAATATTTTTTTAGTTTTTTGAGACAGGGTCTGGCTATGCAGCTCAGACTGGCCTCGAACTCACTAAGTAGCCTAGACACCTCCAACTCCCAGCCATACTCCTGCCCCAGCTTCCTGAGCGCTGGGATTACAGGCATGGGCCACCACGCTTGGCTAATTTCCTCTAAAAATCAAAAAGTATAACTGACCTAATTTCTATCATGAAAGCCACAACTCCTGGCTCACACAACCAGCATCAAAGAGGAATACAGTGCAGTTAGGATTGAGGAATTGAGTATTAAGAAATAATTTGTGGCCGGGCATGGAGGTGCATGCCTGCAATTCCAGCACTCCCAGCACTGGGGAGACTGAGGCAGGAGAATCACTGAAAGTTCAAGGCCAGCCTAGACTATATAATGAGATCTGTCAAAAGAAAGAATGAATCTGGGATTAAGAATCCAAAGTTCTGGGCCGGTGAGATGGCTCAGTGGCTTAAGCGCCTGCCTTGCAAGCGCGAGGGCCCGAGTTCAACTCCCGGTACCCACATACGAAAAAGGGGCCGGTGATATCGCTCAGCGGCACGGGCGCCTGCTGGCGCGCGAGGTCCTGAGGTCGACCCCCTGGTACCTACAAAAAAAATAATAATAATAAATAAATAATAAAGAGGACTCTTAAAAAAAAAAAAAAAAAAAGAATCCAAAGTTCTGCCAATTCTTTACAAAATTACAGATTTCATCTCTCAAAAAAAAAAGTGGAAGGAGAAAAAATATATCTAGAAACTTGTTCTTTTAAGCTGTTTGCGAGCACAAACTTTAAAGACGAAACGTATTTTTTTTAAATAAAGGTTTCCAGGCCCCACCAGCCATAAATTCTTTTGGGAATTTGGAATGGAGCCTGGGAATTGGTATGTTTACTTTAGAAGTTCCCCAGGGACTCTGGTCATCAGCCAGGTTTGTTAGAACAGCAATACGCGGGTTTTTTTTTTCTTTTTTTTCTTTTTTTTTGAGACAGGTCTCACTATGTAGTTCAGGTTGGCCGAGAACTTACTATGTAGCCCAGGCTGGCCTCGAATTCTCAGCGATCCTCCTGCCTCAGCCTCCCGAGTGCTGAGAATACAGGCCTGCACCACCATGCCCAGCTGCAATATAACTTTTTAAGGTCTCCTTTCAGCCATTACTGACACCGACATCCTAGAAAATAATCAAGTTCTTCCAATAAATATGCCATGTCACTTCACCTAAGCCCTTTGTGTTCTTCAACCTCTAGTGTTAGTGCCACATCTTGGTCCAGTCCTCAGGACAGAACTTCCTACCTCCTCGCAGTAATGGAGTAACCATAAACAGAAAGGTACACAAAGGGAAACTATCACTTCAATATCCGGAAATCCCGTCAGCTCTAACATGCACAAGAAGAAAACTCTGCTCAGGCCTTTATAATACGTTACTGAAGTCTGCACGGAACGAAACACACCCCGGGCGGTCTGAAGGAGGGCTGGAAGGTTATTTAGATTAAGAGCTCCTGGAGCCAGGAGGGATGGACGGAGGTTCTGAAAAAGGAAAAAACTTCACGGCCGGGCAGGTCCGCGAGCACCGGCGCCCGGCGGGCTCTGACACCCGACACCCCAGCCTGCACCGGGTTGCTAGGAAACACAAAGGCTCCCGGGTCCCCGCCGCTCGGGCCGGGCTCGGCGGAGGGGGCGCGGGCCGCGGGGAGGCCGGACGCAGTCCTGGGGCGCAGGCCCGAGGGACGCCGGGCCGGGGCGGCGTGCGGCCCGAGCCTCGGGGCGGCGGCCAGGCTCTGACGGGCCGGAGCGGGCCCCGGAGGGCGGCGCTCGGGCGGGCCGCGGTCGGGGCTGGGTCGGGGCGGCCGCGGGGCCCGGGGCCGCGCGGGGCCGGGGCGTCTACTCACACGTGCTGGCAGGCCGCGGTCCGCACGGGCGTTTTGAGCACCTCCTGACAGACGGGACAGTAGAAATCGTCTTCGGTGTAGGAGGTGGCCGCGGAGAGCTCTTCAGCCATGGCGAGGGGTGGGGAACAAGGTGATGGCGGCGGCCGAGGTGGCGGCGGCGGCCCGGGCCCCGACTCCCTGCGCGAACCCAGAGGGGGAAGGGAATCTCCTCAGGAAGCGGCGCGCGCCACGAAGGGGGCGGGACGGGGGCGGGACTCCGGGGGGCGGGGCCGAACGCGAGACGTCGCGGCCTCGCAAGCCGGACGAGGACAGTCCCCGCCCCCCGCGAGGGCAGGGTACAGAGGCGGGGCTTGGCAGGCGGCGAGCAATTGGCTCCCCTTTCCCTTCCACACCGTCCGACGCACGCCGAGGCCCCGCCCCCTCGCCGGCCACGCCCTCGCCGGCCCCCAGCCCGGGGCGAGGCCACTCTCGAGCCTGGGTCCGGGCGGCGCTGCAGGCTGCCCGCGGCGTGTCGTGCACACCGAGCCCCGCCCCCCTCCGCGGCCGTGGACTCTTATTTCGGAACCGGAGCTGCGCCGTGTGTCGAGCCGCTTCTCCGTCGCGGGTTGGTAGAGAGGTGGCCCTGCGTCTCCGTCGGGCTTCTAGTCCGGCTTTGCTGCCCTCGTCACTAAGGCCCCGGGGAAAGGGAGGGCGGCGTGCGCAGCGCTCCTCGGCCCGGAGCGGGGCCGCACCCGAGGCTCATAGGGCACCGGGATCCCACCGTCCCCGCCAGCAGCTCTCCCGTGGCATCTCGCTGTTCGCAGCCTGCCGGTCGGGTCACCGAACACGCGAGGGCTGCAGGCACCGGGCCCTGAGCGCGGACCAGCGGGGGCGGAGGGGGGGCCCGGCGGCCTCCATGGCAACCGGCGCGGCGCCCTAGCGGGTTGTGACGTCACTGCCGGGCGCCCGCCTTCCTACCGGTGCCCTCTCGCAGCCTCCCAGAAGGGGGACCCCGTTTCTTCCCAACCCGGTCAAGTGTGCTGGAGTTTTCAGCAGTTTTTCCCCACAAAGTATTCCTGTCGAAGATTCGATCTTCGCTACGTGCCCATTCCGTAGTGTTCTTGCCAAGGTGTGCTATGAAAGAAGTAATATTTATTGTGGGATTTTAACCCTTAACCGAGGGGAGATTAAAAATAAATTTCAAGGCATGCCTTAAAACAACGTGACTGATGCTTAAATATGCTGACTACTCACATTCGCCCATGCAGTCTTCCACCCAATAGTACTGGGGTGATTTTGGTTTTGACTAGTTTGTTTTGTTTCCTGTGCTAGGGATTGAACTCACCCCTCTACACTGAGCTGTATCCCCGGCCCTTTTGTGTTTTGTGTGTATAAGGGATTGGTTTATGATGTCTTTGAAAAAACTGACTATGGGGGCCGGTGAGATGGCTCAGCGGCGTAAGCGCCTGCCTTGCAAGCGCGAGGGCCCGAGTTCGACTCCCGGAACCCACATACGAAAAAGGGGCCGGTGATATCGCTCAGAGGCACGGGTGCCTGTTGGCACACGAGGTCCTGAGGTCGACCCCCCGGTACCCACAAAAAAAAAAAAAAAAAAACTGACTATGGTTATTCATCAAATGCTTTTATTTTTGTTCTCACTTCGGTAACACATATACTAAAATGTCTTTTTAGTTTTTTGAGACAGGGTCTAGCTGTGTAATCCAGGCTGGTCTCGAACTCAGTGTGTGTTCACTCGCGATCACGGCAATCCTCTTGCCTCCGCCTTTCGAAAGCTGGCATTACAGGAGTGTGCCACCACGCCCGGCTAAAATGTCTTTTTTAATGGGCCCTTGGTTCCCAGATAGAGCCACACAGTTGATAAACCTGTAAGATGGTTACACAGCGATAACAAAGTAAAAAAAAATATGAAACAATATTTTCAGTTAGCTTCAGGAAACAAACTTGTAGTCCTTAGATAAAGCACATAACTATAGTCTAAATGTGTTATAAATAGAAGCCCCTTGAAGGACTAGTTAACGCATTTCTCTCATGTAACATCCATGTTGTCCTTGGCGTTGTTAAATAGAAGTGACAGGAGGCCACTGGTTTGGGCTGAGTTCCTGCCCACTAGACTAGACCAAAATGGAGCCACTCGTGCTAAGTTGCGCATCTCAAGCTGAAACCATGTTGTTATGTGGCTTTGAGAGAAATCAGGAAGTAGAATATCCAAATTCCCAAGCAAGTCAGTTATAAGGAAGTCTTCTATGCTTTAATCTTTTGTGTGTGTGTGTGTGTGTGTGTGTGTGTGTGTGTGTGTGGGTACTGGGGGTCGACCTCAGGACCTTGCCCGCTAGCAGGCGCCCGTGCCACTGAGCGATATCACCAGCCCTTTTTTCGTATGTGGGTTCCGGGAGTCGAACTCAGGCCCTCACGCTTGCCAGGCAGGCGCTTAAGCGGCTGAGCCATCTCACCGGCCCCTGCTTTAGTCTTTATAAGAAAAATAACGTTGAAAGGACTAGTCCTCTTTTTATTCTATTTGTAGTTTTCTAAGACCTTTTCTGTCTATAAAACCAAACCCCTCTGCTGAGTTCATCAGAACTCAAATTGCAAATAAAGGCCAATCAAAACTTTTTAGTATAGTGTGTGTGTGTGTGTGTGTGTGTGTGTTGCCAGGGATCGAACCCAGGGCCTCTTGCATGCTAGACAATCAGTTCCACTGAGCAACATCCCAGCCCTAGAGTTTTTCTTTAGACAACACTGTTTGATATTATGCAGATGTCACATACAGCATATTCAGCAGTTGAAATTTTGCTGTCAACTAGTTTATACTCTTGAATAACTTATCCAAATGAGAGAACAAAAAATGGTATTTGCCAAAGTATTAAATATTGTGTTACCAGTTACTATAATAACGGGAAATGGAATGATTAGAATTCTATGGACTTAAAACCTTATCAAGGAAAGGAATGGGTCTTAAGGTGCTTCTAAAAAAAGGATTGCTCAGATAATTATTAGTCTGATGAATAGATCATTTCTTTACCAAACTACAAGATGTTGTATTTGTTTGTTTTGCCCCTTAGCAGCAAGCACAGTGGAAGCAGGACAGGAAAGCTAATTTTAGCTTCCTAGATTTGCAAAGGAGAGAAAGCATGGGATGGGAAGAGCAGCTAATTGCAGTAGTCCAGGTGCTTTTCAAATTTCCTTATGAAATGGTTCTCAGCTTCCAGATTTTGCTGTTTTGATAACAGTTTTTACACTTACTTCACTCATTCTGACTACTTTAGGAAATAAAGTGTATTTTCTATATGGTAGTGTTTCCCTTTAGGGACACTGTCCCACTGTCCCTTTTAGGACACTGGGAATCCCTAACCATCACACTAATTTTTGGCTTTAATTTTATTTCCTTGATTCTTTGCAACAGCAGCTTTACTCATGCTTAATCAAAACATACTTCTATCTGGCCGTATATTCTAAGAAGTAATTTGGTGTACATGTAAGCATATAGTTGGCAATATGTGAAAATCCATGAGTAATTTTTGGGAAAATGTAGTTAAGCTTTGGGAGGTCAGTTTAAAAAAATAAAATAAAATAAAATAATTACCAAATGACACAATTTTGTGTTGGCACCATTTCATATGAAAAGACACTGGGTCTTTTAATAAGAATGTCAAAGATTAACTCAAAAACATTCAGCTGTGTAAATAAAATGTCCCCAGCCTCTGGGCAGTAGGAGGAAACCCAAGTGTTAGCCCAATTTGATAAACTGTTGGGATAAGTTAAACAGCTGTAGTTTAAGTTGAAACACCGGGTCCCTCTCAGCCTGCTTCTCTGAAAATGACATCTGGAGGAAAGCAGGGACAGCCAGGGGTTTCTGACATGAACATGAGACATTGTTGGGGTACCTGAGCCCTGAAATCTACAAATTCTCTTTTTGGAGGCTTGCTAGACTTTTCTACAACAAGACTAATTTTGACAGATCCTTAAGATGCAGTGAGTCTGGGCTTTCTGTTGCGGGAGCCTGCCGAGGAAGACCGCTCCAACCTGTCTCAGATGCTCCAGGGAGGGCCCTGAACTATACACTAGTTGTTTAAGTTTCACCAACACTGTGGAGCCCTCCAAATCCAAGCTGCAATCATCTTCCAGTCCCTTGACCATCAACATGATAGGCCTCTTTTTTGGTTTGGTTTGGTTTGGTTTTGGTTTTTTGAGACAGCATCTGGCTACGTATTTCAGGCTGGGCTTGCAATCATTATGTAGCCCAGGCTGGCCTCAAACTCATGGTGAGCCTTCTGCCTCAGCCTTCCAAGGCTGGGATTACAGGCACGCACCATCATGCCCTCTTAGCAGGCCCCAGACTCTCAACACAGCTACTGTCCCTAACATTGCTTAGGGCTCTCCCTCCACCACCATGCAAGAGAGATTGGTTGGATTTAAACATTCCATATCACTGAATTCACATTAAGTGCTGACCCCGGGTTAGTTCTTAACAGCCTATAGTGCCATATGCTTCCAGCTCTCCTGCCCTCGGCTTCCTCTTCAACCTCTTGTTCCTTTCCCTTCAGAATGAAGCACCAGTGTTGTCTTTCCTGTCCCATAGTCCCCTGAACTATAAGGAATAGACTTTTCCCCTTTCCACTTAACTGATGATTGGGCACTCTTGTATGCAAATTTTTCCAGAAAGTCCACTAGGTCACGTAATTAATATGTTTAAAAGGAAGATTAAAAAAAATTTAGAAAATTAATTTCTTTCCTGACAAAATCTACCTTTGTCCTGTTACAAAGCATCAAAACCTGTTTTGCTGGTAGAAGTGATTGACTCTGAAGAAGTGAACTGAGAAGCCGGAGAAAGGAGTGGGAGGGAGGCTCAGTCTGTCTACCGTCTACTCTTCGGTACCTTTTTGAACTGGTATTTGCATTCAGCTGGTTTGCAACCAGTACAACTCTTTTGTGGTTCTATTTAGCCCATCTATTCTGGATTTTGTTTTATTTTGATTAATTTTTTTTCAGTACTAGGGCTTCATCCCTACTTCAGCCTGTCCGTTGTGACTGGTTAATAGTGTATTCTGAGTGATGATATTGTATTAGTCACTTGCCCATCACTGGGACAAAAATATCCAACACTTACAATATAAAGAAGTAGAGGTCTGTCTTGGCTCATGGTTTCAGTGGATTCAGTCCATTGTTGGCTGGAACTAAGGTGAAAATGGCATGGTAGAAGGGCATGATGGAGGAAAGCTGCTCAGTCTCTGGCAACCAGGAAGCAAAGAGAGAAGAGAGGACAAGAATACACCCATCCAGGGCTGCACTGTTTTGGTAAGGCTTCTTATAACTACAGCTGGATGTTTCTCATTCTAGTCATCCAAGAAGGGCTGTGTTACTTTTTAGAGTCACTTCTAAAGTCGTGCTCATTAACTTTGGGGACTGTTTGCATACAAGTGCTTATACAAATTAAAATCCAAGCTGACCTCATCGCATGACACCCTATTATAGGCTGCTAAATTAGATAAAATTAAAATGCAGTCAGAAAGGAACTGGGCTACCAAGGAAGTCAGTGAATGATGGAGACATCAGAATTGTGGCTGGAGGCATATCAGAAGAAGGCAAGGCCTTGAGATTAAAATCACAATGGCCAGATTCACATACTTCTGGAAGGAATGAGTGGAAATTACAGTATAATGGAAATTATACTGTA
Organism: Erethizon dorsatum; assembly: GCA_028451465.1. Taxonomy (NCBI): domain Eukaryota; kingdom Metazoa; phylum Chordata; class Mammalia; order Rodentia; family Erethizontidae; genus Erethizon; species Erethizon dorsatum. The sequence goes on from CM051838.1 coordinate 15,172,217, forward strand.
ATTGGTACCACCCAGTCCATTAACACCAGATATGCATCAGACCACCCAGATGGGTGACCAGAACACCTGGGCCCATCCCTTCCCCAAAATGTTCCTGTTTTAGAAGGCATAGGTAGGCCAAGGTTAATGATGTTGTCCATATGCCCTTGCTAGGTGCCCGACTTCAGTACTGGATCGATATTAGCTAAGTGGCTATACTTGCACTCTTACTGGTTGATTATACTTTGACCCATATTATACCCACCTCATGATTTTGCCCTACAAAACATTCTTGGGGAAATTACCTCGGCAGCAACCCATTCGGGACTCCTCCTGCCTCTTGGGAGCTATTCCTACTGCCCAGTAAACCTTCTACTCTTAACCCCTTCTGTCCTTTGAAATTCATTCTTAGACTTCAGAGGACACAAACTCAGCACACTTGACATCTAGCAGGTTGGAAGTTATATTTCTCCTGTATCAACCCCATGAATGTCAACAATGGAGATAATACCTTGTCTACAGTACACAGATACTACTCATTTAACAACCTACTTGTGTAACAGCTGTTCACACTTATGACTGATGTACACTGTTTGGACTAAAAACCCGCTGCGTAGACTGACAACTAGTCTTTTTTTAATTATTATTCAGTTCTGTACATCTTGTTCATACAGCCTCAATGTCTTTTTTTTGCACAGTACACCTTATTTATACAGTACTGTAATTTTTGCTGGTTTACTGTGCAGTACAGTACTGTTTTATATTCTGTTATACATTATAGTGTTGCATGTGAGTTACGCAAATAAAAGCAAAGTCATCAAGTTGGAGTTTCCTTTGACTGTTTCTTTGTTCTGAATCCATATTATAATTTATATACTCTACCATTCCTCATTTAGTGACCAATTCTGTTAAGGGCCTAGTTGACCTAGTCGCAGAACAGAACTTGGTAGTTAAATGGGGAATGTCTAGCCTGAAAAGCTGGGGAAGAAACTTAATTTTCTTCTCCTCATAGCCCAGAAAAACAAAAATCTAAGTGTGCTGAGGTCTCTTATGGGCCTCAGCAGATGAAGTGAGCTGATAGTGCTATTTCAGTTTTAAGGAATTATCTGAATCTTGGTTTATATAGTTTTCCAATTTACATGCACTATGAATAAAATAGATAGCTTTTACAGTTCCATGTGTGTAATCGGCTCCCTCCCACCCCCTTCCATATATATTAGTTACTGAACTTTGTAATATTATAACAATGTTTTGTTGCATCAATTTTATAATCTTTATAGTGCAATACCTGTGACTTTTTTTTTTTTAATTAAGTTTATTGGGGGCCGGTGAGATAGCTCAGCGGCATAAGCGCCTGCCTGGCAAGCGCGAGGTCCTGAGTTCAACTTCCGGTACCCACATACAAAAAAAGGGCCGGTGATATAGCTCAGTGGCACGGTCACCTGTTGGCACACGAGGTCCTGAGTTCGATCCCCGGTACCCACAAAAAAAAAAAAAAAGTTTATTGGTACATTTTAGATATACATAATGATCACATTCGTTGCGGGGAATTTGTACCTCTACATGATATATTTTAACTGTTTTTTCCCATTCCCCTACCCTCCCTTAAACCCCTCTTCCCCTCATTTTTTTTTTTTTTTTTTTTTTAAGGAAGGAAAGGTTTATTTATCTCACAGTTTGTGGAGGTTTCAGTCCATAATCAGCTCACTCCAAGGCAACAGGTGAGGGGCAACAGTTCAAGGTGGCAGAAGACAGCAGAAGCAGCAAGAGCAAAAAGGGGTCCCCTCCTTATTTACAAAAGCTTTGGTTCCATTTTTTCCTTCTTTTCTTATTTTTTTTTTTCTTTTCCCATCCTTCCTTTCCTCTTCCACCCTCCCTAGTTTCCTTCCCACTTGAACATTTTCTTCCTACTTCACAATATCTGTTACACATTTTGGTCCTTATTTATACTTTTGGTTTCTCACACCAAAGAATGTGGTATTTACATATGTGTGTCCAATTTATTACCTGTAATTTTTCTGAGGTAAACCAAAGTTATATTTCTCAAGGGGTCTGCTGCTTTCTTTAGCAGCATTTGATGGAGGCTCTTTTATATATTTGTAATAGATAAAAAATAAACCAGATTGCAAATCCTTTTTAAAATCTTAAACCATGTACCAAGTTTTGGTTGAAATTGTGTAGGATAAATTAAATTGCATACTACTAAACAATGAGTGTATTTCAATAAGCCTAGTTATGTTGAAATACAGTTTTAAAAAGCATGAAAAAAATACACCCTTCCAAGTCATCCCCCAATGACCCACCCCCTCCAACCAAGCCCTACCTCCTACGAGCATATTCAGCTGTTAAATCATCAATGGGTTAATGCATTGATCCATTATACAGTCGCCTTCCAAAACCTCATCTCTGAACACACAAAACTTTTTGGGGACACTTTAGATCTAAACCATAATGAGTGTCAATTTGGTTTTAGTTATTAAATATTTTCAATATTACTCCTGATGTGTGCATAATAACCAGTGAAGGCATATAGGTTAATTGGTTAAGCATGTTTTAGAACTATTTTTAAAGAGATTGATATTTTCATTCCTATTGAATTAATCCTAATCTCCTCTTTTCTACATCTCAGTACACACACACATACACACACACACAGATGGATGCCTCAGGCTGAGCAGGAAGCAGAGCAGGTCGAGTGAATAAGAAAGTAAAAGAGAAATTGTAGCCCATACCAGCTTCCTATCGACAAGCATTGGTAAACCCCCGTCTTAGCTGGGAGTGTTACTAGCGCTCTGGAGGCTGAGGAAGGAAGACCACGAGTCCAACACCAGCCTGGGCTACATAGTGAGCTCAAGGCCAGCCTGGGCTACATAGTGGGACCCTGTCTCAAAAACAACAACAAAAACCCACTCGGGAGGCAACAGTAAGTTTCAGGGCAAGAGGAAAACTTAATTGACATGAACCCATCTGGACGGGACCCTTTCCTTTTATTAGTAGTTTGGGTATAAGCGTGTGACTCACTTACGGCCAAGACAGTGTGAGGGGAGTTATTCTGAGGGGCTCCAGCAAATGCTTTCCTTTGCTGATCAAAAAACAGACAAATAGGCTGTGCACAGAACTCAGAGTGCTTGGCTCTCATGCATGAGGCTCTGGGTTCAATCCACAAAGCATGCAAACAACAAAACCCATCAGACAAACAGGAATAAACAACCCTACACCCATGCCGAGGTATTGTTGTCTGTGTGTGCTGCCTGGAAAGCCTGAAAGCACCGTGAAACCCTGAGAAAGACAAGCCAGAGGGTGAACTAATGGGCTGAGGAGGGTAGAGCTCAGAGGTGGAAATATTAAGGGTCCCTGTAGTTGAGCTATTCAGTTAATCTAATCATCCCCCAGCTGCCCTACCTCCTGTTAAACAGCATAATACACCTCTTCGAATTTAAGCCATTCTCACTCGGTTCTTCTGTCATCTGTAGCTGAACATGGCTGAGCTGTGATTGCTCAGTGACGATCAGATCTGTTTCCCCACCCTTCCCTTGTTCCGTGTTGCTGGAACTGACCCTTATAAACCGTTTCCCAGTTCCCTTGCCACCTGGCTTCTAGCCATGTTCAGCCCAGGGGAAGCACTGACGAGAGACCTGGAGGAAGGAAGGAGCCAAGGTGTTTCTTTTCTGCTCCTGGCAGTGGCTCCATTTCTTCCTCGGGGTTGGCATTGTAAGGTGCCTTTCCCTCCATGGCCCTGCTTCCTGCAGGGCAGGCCCTGCCTCTTAGCCTCTGGCATGTTTGCCTGGCTGTCGCACTTGGTCTGTCAGCTCCTCTGATGTCTTTGTAATTACTTTCCTGCATTGTCTTTGTAATTACTTTCCTGCGTTGAATATCCTCCAGGGAACCACCTATTGTGAGCTCTGCTTTCCTCACTGGACCTTGGCCTGTTCTCCTAGCTGAATCAGTACTTCAGGTGATAGGAGGCAAATGAGCAAGAAACACCCAGAAAGTAGTTCCTCTTCCCAAAAGAGAAGAAACTGAGTTACTTTCCACAGCAAGTTTAAATTCTTCCCGCTCACCTCTACCAATTAGTACCATGGAAATTCAGAAGGGAGATTAAATACATTACAGGACTTTAGAGAATGTGCCCTTTTTTTAAGTCTACCCAAGTTTGGGGCAGTTAATTTTCAGTTCATTCATAAATATCACTAAGAATATGCATTTTCATGCCATTCAATTTCTTTATTTTTTTTTTTCAAAGGAGGAAAGGTTTATTTCAGCTCACAGTCTGTAGCTGGCTCCAAGGTAGGGTGGCAGAACAGAGGGGCATTGAAGAGCAGACACAGTACATGGTGTATGCCATTCAATTTCTTTCTCTCTTACTTATTGTACTGGAGATGGAACCCAGGGCCTCCTGCATGCTAATTATGTATTCTACGGCTCAGCTATACCGCCAGCTCCTTGCCATTACTTTTCATTTTAGTAATCTTTTTATCCACTGTTCTACAGCTGCCATTTGTTATAATGTTCATATTAGTAGCCCCCAGTGGCCTTTTTACCCCTTGAAACCCATCCTCCGTGGTACGATTGATTAGAAAGAGGCCTATAAAGAACGTGCAGGCCTAGCCCATCCTACTCACATTCTGTCTCCCAAGAATGCAGAACTGAGATTCCAATATTCTAGTCAAGCTCCATTAAGTGCGTTAACTCTTAAGGTATGTGAGGCAGGGACAGCCACTTTCTCCCTGGTCCAAACACAGAAACCAATCAACAGAAAGAGCAAACCAACGAGACAGACATTCAGAATGAGGCTGAAGTTGTTTGCATAAGCCACACTGTTTTAAGAGGCAGAGCCCTGGTATAGACCAATGATGGCCTATTCAACAAGTCAACTTACATTCCAATTGTTCTCCCCCACCCTCCACTGGAGATGAAAGCCAGGGAGGCTCTAAGCTACACCCCCAGCCCTTGGTTTGGTTTTATTTTGAGACAGGGTCTCACTAGGTTGCCCGGGCTGACCTCCAACTTGTGATTCTTCCTCAACCTCCTGAGTAGCTGGAATTACAAGCTTGTGCCACTGCCCCTGGCCAAATTTTTCTTTGACGTTTTGTTTTAAATCTTTGAGAGAAAGACGTAAAGTTGAAACTAAAAGACCTCTCTTTCCTTTCCTCTCTCCCTCCCTCACCCTTTTTATCTTTCCTTCACACATTTATTGACATCCTCTGGGGTGTGCTGTCCTGGCCTCAGAGCCAGGACAACTATAGCAAGAGGAGTTCCAGTAAAACAGTGAAAGCAAAAGCCTACTATTGTGTGTTTGCTTGTTTGTTTTTGTAGTACTGCAGACTGAACCCAGGTCCTTTGCACTGAGCTACATCCCCGCCCCTTTCTATTTTTTTCACTGGAGATAGGGTCTCACTGAGTTGCCAAGGCTGGGCTCAAACTTGTGATCTTCCTGCCTCAGCCTCCCAGAGTGCTGAGACTACAGGTAAGTGCAACCACTCCCAAGTTCATGTTGCATTATATTGAAGATACTCATGAAAAACCAACACAAGTGGATTTATCCTTCTGGATCTAATCAGGGGAGAGAAACCATGAAGTTATTTGAACAGAGAAAGTTTATATGAAGAATTTTAGCAGGCCACAGCGGCACACATTTGTAGACCTAGCTACTTGGGAGGCTGAATCAGGAGAATCTCAAGCTCAGGTGGTCAGGGTCAGCCTTGGGCAACACAGCAAGACCCTATGTTGTTCAGTAGTAGAGTTTTGCCTAGCATGTGTGAGGTCCTAGTTTCAATCCCCAGCACCAATCAATCAATCAAATCTTAAATAGTAGATGTGATAGGCTGACTCGTTCTCCCACACCCCCATTCATATGTGGAAGCCCTAACCCCCAGTAAGTTAGAAAGTGACTATTTGGGGATAGGGTCTGAAAGAGGTAATTAAGTTAAAACAAGGGTGACAGTACACTCAGACCAATAAATATCTAAAATAGGGTGCAACCACTGCAAATGCAAGGGGAGAAAAAGCAAACATGCTTATGTGTTTTAAACTTTATCAGCAGTCTGAAGAGAGACCAGCGGGTAAAAAAATAGCAATGGGGGGTAGCATTGTGCAGTCTCTATATTTAAATGCTTTATTTTTGCAACCGTAAGAGCTTCGCCCACAAGACATTTCTTCCTTCCTGAGTTTCACTGACAATTATAATTTCCCAAACTGGGTGTCACAGAACTATACATACACCATGGTATTTGGCTCGAGATTTTTTCATTTGTTTGTTTAAAAGCTCATAACATAAAATTTACTGTCTTAAAATAAAAAGAGTAAAATAAGATGTACCGTCCCGACTGTGTCGCAGTGCATGGTCCATGAGCAGTGTCACATTTGTCCCTGGCTGGTGTGGATTCTTGGCCATGTATGAGACAGAAGTCAAACCCGGGCTCGTTCTGGGGCTGCTGCTCCACTGCTGGTGGCCACGACCCTTGTCCACACTCTTCTTGGGGACCTCTCATGGGGAGGACCCTGTAGGTACTTCCAGATGTCACAGGTCAGTTAAGGGTCCTTGCTCAATTCATACGGAAATTGTGAATTGGCACGGGGTAGCTCTTTAAGCGTTAACAGCCCTGAGCTTTGCCACCCGCAGCTCTCTGTATTGGCAGCCTTTCTCGCCGCTCAGAACCAGCAGCTACTAGCCAGTCTCAGGATGTCTCGTCGCCACCACAGATGGCAACTCCTGGCAATCTCTGTTTCTCTCTGTCCATTTTCTGGCTGTGTGCTGCCTCTAGTGTTACTGGTTCTGCTCTTGGCCACTTTTGGCACCAGTGCTTTTGGTGTTCCCAGCCCCAGCTGCTGGCTGCTTTTGGTGCTGGCAACCTTTGGTATTAGCAGCTTTTGGTGTAACAGCTCAACATGCTCTATCAGACAGAAATCGTGAGTAGGCGAAAATATGCCATTGAAAAGGCATTATTGGGGCCGGTGAGATGGCTCAGTGGCGTAAGCGCCTGCCTGGCAAGCGCAAGGGCCCGAGTTCAACTCCCGGAACCCACATACGAAAAAAGGGCCGGTGATATCGCTCAGCGGCACGGGCGCCTGCTGGCGCGCAAGGTCCTGAGGTCAACCCCTGGTACCCACACACACACAAAAAAAGCATTATTTGGCTAAGTGTGTAATCTCAGCACCCTGGGAGGCTGAGGCAGGAGGATCACAAGTTCAATCCCAGCCTGAGCAACTTAGCAAGACCCTGTCTCAAAATAAAAAACAAAAAAAGGCTGAGGATGTAGCTCAGTGTGAAGGCTCTAAATTCAATACCCCGAAACAACAGCAGCAGCAGCAACAACAAAACAGGGAAGAAAAGGGTACCAGAGTTTCTGAGAGATTACTGACTATTCCCAGAAAAGACATGAAGAACGACCCTGCTTTTATGAGCCCACCTCTCTCCCACACTACTCCTATCCTGTATGTGTAACTCCTCCACTCTCCGGAGCTGGGGGCTCATTTGCCAGCAGAGCCCCTCTGCTTCTCCATTTTTGGCCGTAAATAAAGCTCCTTCTCCTCTCATCACTGTCTCTCGAGTCATTCGTTCTCTCAAGCGGCAGCACAATCCAAGCCTTCCCTCGGTTGCACTTCCCTTAGCTTTGCTATGCGTAACAGCTCTGAAGTACAGATTATGACAGTCCAGCTGCCTAAACTGGTTTTCAGGAACTTGGAGGCTGCTTTGGTCTTTCTCAAACCAGCTGAAACCACTGGCCCTTCAGCTGGGCCTGCGCAGGTATACGATAGAGGATCTTCTGACACAGAGAGCTGAAAATTCCACCCTCAAATCACACTATTGCCACCATTTTCTGAAACATGCATCCCATGGAGAGCCATTAAGTGTGATTACATATTCACCAATGAATATTATGTATTTCCATAAGAATAACTTAAGAAACAAAGGTAGGTCCTCAAGTGATCCTAGGTTCCTTAGCTTTTAGGAAGTCACTTAGCAAACTGAGTTATCAGAAGTTATGTCAATGGGCCGGTGAGATAGCTCAGTGGCATAAGCGCCTGCCTGGCAAGCGTGAGGTCCTGAGTTCGACTCCCGGTACCCACATAAAGGAAAAAAAGGGCCGGCGATATCACTTAGCACCACAAGTGCTTGCTGGCCTGAGGACGACTCGTGGCACCCACATTAAAAAAAAAAGAAGTTATGTCAATAACACCTCCGTTCTGGCTTGTACTTCCCACAAAGAATCTTAAAAAGCTTTCACATATTCTTGACATGTAGGTACACATGACAGGTATAGCCACTCAAAACTTAGTATTTTTCAGGGAAAATATTTGCATTTTACCTTTTAAAAAAATTGTTTTCTGGCAGTGAGTGGGATTTTCCAGCTCCAAAACTGAAGTTTCTTGGGTACTTTTTTTTTTTTTTTTGTGGGTACCGGGGGTTGACCTCAGGACCTCGCGTGCCAGCAGGCACCCGTGCCGCTGAGCGATATCACCGGCCGTTTTTTCGTATGTGGGTTCCGGGACTCGAACTCGGGCCCTCGTGCTTGCCAGGCAGGCGCTTATGCCCATGAGCCATCTCACCGGCCCCTTGCATACATTTTGACTTTCAGCCTTTCGTATTGTTTAAGCAACTATTTCTATTAATTAAATGAAGCTGTTTTGAAAAAAATGTTTTTTTTTTTGTTTTATATGTGGGTACCGAGAGTTGAACTTGGGACCTTGCCCTTGCTAGCAGGCGCTTCTGCCGCTGAGCGATATCACTGGCCCATTTTTTTCCTTTATGTGGATACCAGGAGTCGAACTCAGGACCTCACACTTGCCAGGCAGGCGCTTGCGCCGCTGAGCCATCTCACCGGTCCTGGTATTTTATTTTTTAAAAAGTATTATTTTTATAGCGCTAGGGATCAAACCCAGGGCCTCACACATGCTAGACAAGCACTCTGTCACTGAGCTACATCCCCAACCGCTGTGTCTTACCTTTTAAATTTTAAGGAAGTCCCTTGCTAGCACAGCCAGTAGTAATTTTACGATACTCAGCATCAGCCTGGTCAGGTCAGGGCTTGTAAACCCGGGCATTATTGGTGTTGTGCGAAGGATAACTGCTGCAAGGAGCTATCCTGTGTCCTGAAGGATGCTGAGCAACGTCCCCGGCTTCTACCCAGCTCCAGGGCCATTCACACACCTGCCCCAGTCATGGCAACCAAGTATGTCTCTTGACATTGCCAACCTCCTCTGGGATGCAAAAGTACCTCCAGTTGAGAACGCATATTTTACTGATACATGCTACTGAACAATAACAATCTAAAAAGCATGTTAGAGGGCTAGAGTAACGAGTTAGCATTTGTCTGGCATGCATAAGAGCCTGGGTTCCATCCCTACCACCACCACCAAAAAGAAAAAGAAAGAATATTAAATTTGGCTCAGAGATCAATATTTAAGAATAAACCCAGGAGATATTTTAATGAATGCAACGGTCCTGCCTTTTTTTTTTTTTTTTTTTTTTTTTGGGTACCGGGGGGTCGACCTCAGGACCTCGCGCACCAACAGGCACCCATGCTGCTGAGCGACATCACCGGCCCCTTTTTCGTATGTGGGATCTGGGAGTCGAACTCGGGCTCTCGCGCTTACAAGGCAGGCGCTTATGCCGCTGAGCCATCTCACCGGCCCCGGTCCTGCCATTCTTTATTTTCCATAATAATATAATTTTCAGAAGAAAAGGAATTGTACATTTTAAATTCTGACTATACATTTTTTTTACCATTGAATAATAAAAGAACCAGTCTCTTAGTACTTTTTAAATGCCTTCGATGTCTGAGGGTACAAATTAAGGTACAATAAACATTCAAACACCGGCGTAAGCTCACTTCAAAATGAAAGACTTGCACTCAGGAACAGTAATGAAGCAGCACCACTGGAGATGGGATCGCTTAAAAGATTTGATGTGGAAATCTAACTTTACCACAGATTCACAATCAATCCAATCTCTCCACCTACATTTTTAGAAACATGGGTGCAAAAATATACGAAAGGGAAGTCTCCGTAGGTTTTTGCAAAGCTAGGAGAATTTAACTTTAAATAATGTGAAATAGTTTTTCCATTAAAAAGCCTTGAAAAAGTTGTATCCTGATGTACTATAAAGAAAGTGAGTGAACTTTTTTGTTGGTATTTCAAATAATGATTTTCATTTTTTAAAACAACAATTAAAACCTTTTGATAAAAAGCCAAAGGCACAGTGAAACAATGAATATTTGAAGCCAGGCATGGTGGCACACACCTTGCAATTCCAGCACTCAAGAGGCTCAAACAGGAGGATCACTGCAAGTTCAAAGCCAGCCTGGTCTACAAGGTGAGACCCCCATCTCAAAAACAAAGAAAAAAAAACAAAAAACAAAAAACTACCAAAGCGAAACAATGAATATCTTTATTTCACCATTCTAGAACTCAAAATAATTCAGAACACAAAATAATTCAGAACACAAAATAATTCAGGTGGCCAGCACCTAATTTGTCCTGTAGATGGCAAAATTATAAGAGGGATTCAGGGACAAAGTTCAGAATCGCTATACTGCAGTTAAATCATGGTAGATGACCCATGCTTTACTTAAAATACACTTTTTTTAAAGTTTTAAATTTAAGATTAAATTTTCCAGGTTTTACAAATGTAAAAGATGCCTTTTTTTTTTTTTTTTGTGGGTACCGGGGGTCGACCTCAGGACCTCGCGCGCCAGCAGGCACCTGTGCCGCTGAGCGATATCACCGGCCCTTTTTCCATATGTGGGTTCCGGGAGTCGAACTCAGGCCCTCGCGCTTGCCGGGCAGGCGCTTATGCCGCTGAGCCATGTCACCGGCCCAAGATGCCTTTTTTATTGCTCTAAATGAATCAAGATGTATTGTCGCATAGTAGGTATTTTCTTCTACTTTTCTTATTTTATATTTTCTTCTATTTTTCAGTGGCCAGATTTTCAGTCTAATGGTTACTTCTCTTGTCCAACAGGTATTGCTTTATTGTATGATCCATCCAAATAGAGGAAGAGAGATTGTGAAATAAAAATCTGTTATTACTTGTTGGCAGATGAGAAAAGCAAGTTTAAAATCAATGTACAAAATGGAGAATAAAGCTGTGCGTGGTGGCACAAGCCTGTAATCCCGGCACTTGAGAGGCTGAGGCAGAAGAATCACTGCAAGTTCAAGGCCAGCCTGGACTACATAGCAAGAACATGTCTCAAAAACAAAATAAAACGAAATGGAGAATATGGCTCAGGGTGAGGTTCAGTGACTACTGTTGAAGTTAGCATAATGGTTACTTTTGTGGGCTTGTAGCTATTGACAGGACACAAAGAGTACAAATGGAGTAGCTGGCAGAGTTCTGAAAGAATATTTCTTTTAATGATGCATAAGGCTATAAACTTTGTGTCTGATCTTTAGTATATATTTTACTTCATAATTTTTAAAAGATTAAAATTATAAACAGAGCCTTTGGAGTTTCCGCTAAAAAGTATGGATGTAAATTTTTCTGTAAATAGAAAATGATGATTTTTAAGAAATATTTCTTAATAACAAGCTACAAATATTTGAAAAATATTAAGTTCATATGTGTGCATATAAAAAGTCAAAGAATTAAATATACATTGCTAACACAAAATTTATTTTGTTACAGTATTACATAATATAATTTGGTTCAATGATCTTCATTGACTTCAAAATTATCCTGTCCTATTCCCATATAAGATTATTCATGTTATTCTGTTAGAGATTAGAACAAGAGCATTGGAACAAGTTCCATATTTCCTTGAATATCAGCACATTGTTTCACTCTCCATCTTTTTACATAGAACAAAGATTAGTTATCTTGCCTAACCATGATGGTAGTTGTCAATATGTAGCAGTACACCTAATGTCATCCAATTTGCAAATAGAGATTCTCCACCTTCACACTCAGCCTGTGTTTCTTCCATATACTGATGGAGACTATTTCTTGTTATTAAATGTCTAAGAAACTCAAAAACATAAAACAGATTTAAACCATCCAAATGAAAGCAGTTTTCAAATGCAATATAACAATAAGCATGGACAAACATATAGCTGGATCATACATTTTCCCCCATCAAACACTGACAATTTCCCTCCAACTGTTCAAGCAGCATCTGAAATGGTCCAAGTGATCTTCCCCTTCCTGTTCATATAATTATGTGGCGTTTGAGTGATTCACATATTCGAGAAGCGACTGGTCTAGGGCTCTTCGGATAAGAGCTTCCTCAATTATATTAAAGTCCTACAATAAAGAAAAATAATTAGAAATGTACAGAATCCATTGCGCTGCGCTTCAAAATTGGAGGATAAGGGGCAATACGATGCCCCCATTCTTCAGGAACTAAAGCCCTGAGTCAAATGACTTGTCGAAGATTCCACAAAGCCTGTCAGAGAACCTGGGACTTGCTCTGATGCAAGTACATATTCTATTTCATTTTACACCCTAGGAATGAACTAGTTACTATCATAACAAAATAGTCTTGATTTAAAGTTTTTATCTGACCTAATTAGCAGTTTTTATTCAATATTCCAAATCCTGGTCAGAGTGCCACATTTCATATGAACCCGTAACATGGGTAATGTTAACACATTCTCTAGTGCTCTGGGATTGTAGCTTAGTGGTACAGCATTGTCTAGCATGTGCAAGACCTTGCTTTTGATCTCCAACGCCTCAAAAACAAAACAAAACCAAAACCACATATCCCTTAGAATTCACAATGTCAGCAGTGAATATCTACCACTAAATATCTATTTGTAAAAAAAAGTTGCAAACAAGCCTCTCTTCTTGCCTATGTGTCAAAATGGAATTCAATGCTTTATATTAGCACAGTCTGTAAGTAAAACAGAGGTTATTAAGAGCCTTATCCTCTGCAATTGCTCTCCTCTTCCACCATCAGCAAGTTACTAAAAGTGAAATCCCTGCTGGAAATCCATTCTAAAACATAGAAACAAATGAAATCCAAAGGAAAGCCATAAAGCACAGGACAGCACAGGGTTTGGACTTAACATCAGCTTGTTCCTAAGCACATAGACTTGGGGCTTCAGCTATTTCACGGTTAAATGAGGATGAAAACACAGTATTCACCTCCAGAAATTACTGTCCGGAATAAAATGTACTAACTTGGTATGTGATAGCTTAGGGAACCAAAACATCAAAACAAAGAACACTACTTCAAGTTCACTTCCACACTCAAAAAAATGGTTTTGAGTGGCTAGAAAGTGCTCTCGAAAAGTGGCTTCCTCCTGACCAGTTCTGGATCATACTTTGGAAGCCCCTGAGCACAGCCCGAGCACGACTGGCCAGAACAGGCACGGAATTAATCTTGCGCATCACGTAAGCCTGGACTGTGCAAATAAATCATTTCATATGCATTCTCTCATTTAATCCTTACAGGAGCTTCTGGGAGTAGGTATTTTTACTCTCCCCATTTCACAAATGAACAAACTGAAATTCAGTGGTTAAATGCCTTCCACAGACGTGCAGGGCTGTGACAGAGTTACTACTTAACTCTAGGTCAGAAGCCGAGCTCCTTGGGTCCAATCTGGATAATCACAATGGGCAGCACAGAAAACACAGGGAACATCTGGGCATGTGGCACATGCCTGCAATCCTAGCACTTGGGAGGCTGAGGCAGGAGAATTGCAAGTTCAAGGCCAGCCTGGGCTACATAGGGAGTTTAAGGCCAGCCTGGACTAAAGAGCGAGACCCTGTCTCAAAAAAAAGGGACAGAAAATTTTCAAATGGTAACTTTCAACAATTTCATCTTGAAATTGCATAAGAAAACAGTCAAAATCAGTGAAAAAATTTTTGAGAACATGGCTAGGAGTGATAGTCTTCCCGTAACAGGCAATAATCTTTTGTTGAAAGGTATTTAGGGGACAGTGCCATATCCCTAAATGGCAACATAGGGACCAAAGTAGAGCAGAGGCAGTTAACTTTTTGTTTACTTACAAGTATCATGTCTCATAATGAGCAATATATTTGTAAGTATTATACAGTATTCATACGATGTAACTTTTCATCCATCTTGAAAAAACGAGATTCACTTTGAGTTGGATACTCAGGCTAGGGCGTGAGGCTCTTTCATTCTGCCTGCGATCGTGTACGAAAGCAACTGGAAGCAGAGGTCTGAGCCAGTTCATTACTGATGACTTCATCTCCACTATGTAAGTTCACAATGTCATTAAAGTTGTAAATAAAAAGGGAGGAACTAAAATAGAAATTCAAACAACTGAAAGGCTAAGTCTGGCTGTTCATACACTAGCCGATCATCTACATCACAAAGAAAATAACTTCATCCAGAGTGGAAAATTACTTTAGCATCAACAGTCAAATTTATAAGACACTATATTTTCACAATTTCCTACTTAATGCTGATATTTAGCACTTCAGCTATATCCACATTTTTCCTTTATAATTTTATCCACTGGGATTAAGAAAGTAAGCTTAACAAAGCCACATAACAACAATGTAAAAGTAAAACAATATACTTACTATGAAATCATCGTAAAACAAAGTGTGGTTAACTTGCAAATGTCGTATTAAACTGCCATTGAAGCTGCCTGGATTCTCATCTGGTAGAAAATGGCAAAGTGGACAGAACTGGAAAGGAACAAGAGCAAAAGCTCAAGAAAGAATCTAAAATAATTATCAGTGCTATAATATCTAAGAAAGTAATCATTCAAAGTGAATTTTAGCTGGATATAGTGGTTCACAACTGTATTATCAGCTACTTGGAAATTTGAGGTCAGCCTGGACAACTCAGCAAGAACCGGTCTCAAAATTTATTTATGTATGTATGTATGTATGTATGTATGTAGAGACATAGTTTTGCTATGTAGCCCAGGCTGGCCTCAAACTCACAGCCATCCTCCTGCCTCAGCCTCTCAAGTGCTGGGATTACATGTGTGTGCCACCATGCCCAGCTTTCTTCAAAGTTTTAAACAGAGCAACGGATTCTCAGGATGAGTTCCTTGAACCTCACAGCATCAGCACCACTTGAAAACTTGTTAGAAATGCACATTTGGGGGCTGATGGTATAGCTCCCTGGAAGAGAACTTGCAAGAGGCCGTGGGTTCAGTCTCCAGCACTGGGAGGAGGAGGAAGCAGGTCCCAGCCCAAACCTCTTAAATCACACTCTGTAGGGTCCAGGTCCAGCCTTCTGTGACTAAGCAAGCCCCCCAGGTGACTCTGATGAACCACTAAAATGTAATTGCTTTAAGGGGGATAAAACATGAAATAGAAGGGGAATGAGTGGGAAACTCTAGATCTAGTAGCTAGGTTGTGGTAAAGAACAGCTTTCTTAAGTTCAGTACCTACAGAAAAAATCTTTTGGGGTTTTTATTTTACTGAGAATCTTTATCAGACCAGAAGTAGGTCAACCATTTAAAAGCTAATAAAATGCTTAGTAATGAAACAGCACTGATGGTATGCAAATAGCTAGCACTTGCTGTTTCTTTCTTACTGACCATTCTTGAAGCTTTGGGCTGTATTTTAACTGTTTGATAAGAGAAACACCAATAAACGGCAAGAGATACAGAAGGAACGTTCAAGATGTTGAGAAGTCTAGAAACAAAACCCTTGCAGCACTTGAGTTAATACTGCAGAACACACGACAGTAATTCAGCTACCACCTGTGCAGGAGGCCGCATTAATATCACCTATGGCGACTCTTCCCTTCGAGCATATGAAAATCCTTGTTAACTGTAATATGAACAGCCCAAGTACACTGTACAATACAAATGCTGCTGTATGTCTATTATGAATAAATTTGGGGTGAAAGGTGGGGGAGAAGTTTTGCATTTTTTTTGCTATGCAAACAAAGCCACTGTTGGCATAAAACCAAGAGCATGAGTTTCTTTTGTATTTATGTTCATTCTTCTGCAATCTGTGAGGATTATGAAGCCATTCCTATTGCTCTTGATCTTTATCCACTTAGGTCTTTTTCTCTGAGCTGTAGAACAACTTTAGAGCAGTTTAGATTTGCAAGGAATGAAAGACCTCTGCAGTGAAATTCACAGAACAATGAAGAAAGAAACTGGAGACACTAGAGGGAAAGACAGCCCACATTCATGGACTGGCATAATTAATATTGTTAAAATGGCCATGTTACCAAAAGTGATCTGTAGATTTAATGCAATCTCCAACAACCTCCTTTACAGAACTAGAAAAAACAATCCAAAACTTCGTATGGAATCAGAAAAGATTCAGAATAGCTAAAGCAATCCTGAGCCACAAGGGCAATGCTGGAGGTTTTTTTTGTTTGTTTGTTTGTTTGTTTTTGTGGGTACCGGGGGTTGACCTCAGGACCTCGCGCGCCAGTAGGCGCCCGTGCTGCTGAGTGATATCACCGGCCCCTTTTTTCGTATGTGGGTTCCGGGAGTCGAACTCGGGTCCTCACGCTTGCCAGGCAGGCGCTTAAGCCGCTGAGCCATCTCACCAGCCCCTGGAGGTTTTACAATACCAGATTCCATGTTATATTTCAAAGTTATAGGAACACAATGATATGCAACTGGCACAAAAACAGACATGTAGACCAGTGGAACAGAGGACACAGAAACAAACCCATACACCTAGGGCCATCTGATTCTCACAAAGGGGCCAAAAACATAAGCTGGAATAAAAGAAAACCGCTTTAACAAATGGTGCTGGGAAAACTGGATATCCATACGATACACTGGTAGAAGATTGAAACTGGATTCCTCTCACCCTCTGTAAAAAAATCAATCCAAAATGGATCACAGACCCTAGGTGTAAGACCTGAAACTTTGAAACTGCCAGAAGAAAGTAGAAGGGAAACACTTGAAGCCATAGATACAAAGACTTCCTGAATAGGACTCCAGTAGCATAGGAACTAATAGCAAGAATCAACAAATGGGAACGCATCAAATTAAAAGTTTTTTCTTTTTTTAAAAAAATGTTTGTAGCACTGAGGATTGAACCCAGGGTCTTTGAACTGAACCCCTAGTCTTTTTCTTAGTCACCAAATTCCCCAGGCTGGGCTTGAAGTTTTGATCCTCTCGCCTCAGCCTCCCAGAGTGCTGGGATTACAGGTGTGCACTACCATTACAGGCTTCAATTTTAGAAGTTTCTTCTCAGCAAGGGAAACAGCTAAAAGAGTGAAGAAACTCAAACTTAATACCAAGAAAATTAAATAACCCAATCAATAAGTGGGCAATGATATAGAATTATCAAAAGAAGTGCAAGTGCCCAATAAGTATATGAAAAAATGTTCCAGGGCCGGTGAGATGGCTCAGTGGCTTAAGCGCCTGCCTGGCAAGCGCGAGGGCCCGAGTTCGAGTCCTGGAACCCACATACGAAAAAAGCGCCGGTGATATCGCTGAGCGGCACGGGTGCCTGCTGGCGCGCGAGGTCCTGAGGTTGACCCCTGGTACCCACAAAAAAAAAAAAAAAGAAAAAAAAAAAGAAAAAATGTTCCAAGATCTTTAGCCAACAGGGAAGCGCAAATCCAAATTACATTAAGATTCCATGTCCCCCCAGTCAGATGCTATCATCAAGAATACAAAACACGTGCTGGGCATGGTGGTGCACACCTGTGATCCCAGCACTTGGTAGGCTGAGGCAGGAGGATCATTGCGAGTTTGAGGCCAGCCTAGGTTACATAGTGAGTTCAAGCCCAGCCTGAACTGCATAGTGAAACCCTGTCTCAAAAAGACCAAAAAAAATAAATAAATAAAATTAAATTAAAAATAAAGAGACAGTAACAAAATCCTCACCACAGGTCTCCTTTCGGATCTGTGATGAGTGATACAGTGATCCAGCAGGCTGTCTTCATCCAATTCCCTCTGACAAAACGGACATACACACCTAGAAGTTGCACAGAATTACAAACATTACTGAAATCGTTGGCAGCTAGACAGTAGTCACTTAATTGAAAATTTTTTAAAAAATAAAATATAGGTGGATTTACTTTCTAATCCTAGTTCCTCTGATTTCATTTTTCTTATCCCGGTAATGGTGCTGGTACCTAAATACTTTCCCACAAGAAATCTAAGTGTGTATCCTAAGAGAGACAAAGCAGAGAAGCAAATATGGTACACATCTGAGGTTTGGCAGAGAAGTGCAACCTGAGCACTTAGGAACTGAGAAACCAAGGATCACAGCACCCAGCTGCCCCTGGAACTCCTTTTTCTTCCTCCCTTTCCTAATTCAGGCAGCATCTAAACTGGATGTTACCTGTTCTCCAACTCTACAAGCATAAGTAGACATGTCGACTCACTTTCTAAGTTTCTAAGGAAGAATGAAAATTCACCTGCAGCTGTCCTAATGTATACCTCACAGCCAATGTCCTTACATATGCGCTGTCCAATGTCTGCTAAGTAACGGCAATCTGGCTAGTCCAAACTGAGTTATGCTGGAAATATAAAATACACACTGATTGATCCCTGGGCGTTCAGCATGCTAAACAAGCCCTCTACCACTGAGCTACATCCCAAGCCACTCGCTGAATTTTGAAGCTTAATGTCAAAAAGACAACATGAGATATCCCAATAGTTCTTATACTGATCACATGTTGACATGATAATATTTTAGCTATAGTAGGTTAAAAATATATTAAAAGTTCACTTTGCCTATTTCCTTCTTTTTATTTTTGTGGGTACCGGGGGTAGACCTCAGGACCTCGTGCGCTAGCAGGCGCCCGTGCCACTGAGCGATATCACCGGCCCTTTTTTCGTATGTGGGTTCCAGGAGTCGAACTCGGGCCCTCGCGCTTGCCAGGCAGGTGCATATGCCGCTGAGCCATCTCACCGGCCCCTCCTTTTACTTCTTAAAATATGGTCATTTTGACTTTGGGGAAGACCCAGAAGTCACGTGGTACCAGATCCAGTGGATAAGGTGACTGAGGATACACTGCACTGCGTTTTGTTTTATTTTCTGATAGAAACTGCCTGGTACATTTTGAATCAGGTCAACGAGGAAGCCACAGAATGACACTCATGAAAGAGGACTTCCAGGTGCTTGCTTCGGCAGCACATACACTAAAACTGGAACAAAAGAGGACTTCCAGAACTGCTTCAGCAAGTGGCAAGAAGGATGGGATAAGGGTGTTTGAAGCTAGAGTATTTTGAGAGGGACTCATGGCAATATATATTTTTCTTTTTATTAATTAATTTTATTGGTACATTTTAGGCATACATAATGATCACATTCATCATAGGGAATTGGTACCTGTATATGCTATAACTTGATTATTTTTTCTTCCCATTCCCCTACCCACCCATTTTTTCCTGTTTGCTTGTTTGTTTTTTTGTCTTTTTGAGACAGGGTCTCGCTATGCAGTTCAGGCTGGCCTAGAGCTCACTTTATAGCTCAGGCTGATCTCGAACTTGTAACAATCCTCTTGCCTCAGCCTCCCGATTAAAGACATGCGCCACCCCTACCCACCCTTCAACCCCTCCGCAATGTATCTTTTATTGCAATAATTTTTTTTTTTTTTCTGGGTACCGGGGGTCGACCGCAGGACCTCGCACACCAGCAGGCACCCGTGCCATTGAGCGATATCACCAGCCCTTTTTTTGTATGTGGGTTCCAGGAGTTGAACTCAGGCCTTCGCGCTTGCCAGGCAGGCGCTTACGCTGCTGAGCCATCTCACCGGCCCTGCAATAATTTTTTAAAATTTAAACCTTCACTGTACTTTTTAAAATCACACCACATAGATATAACTTCCTGCTCCCCTACACTTTTACTCTGGATAAGCTTCTTGCGTAAGGATTTAAGATTTGAATCCTATAGCAAATTCTCAAATAAAGCAAAGATTTCTATCATAAATGAAAATATTAATCTAACCTACAAGACTATCAACAACCCTCCCTATATTCTTTTCTGTGGTGGTAGAGATTAAACCAGGGGCCTGACACATGCTAGGCAAGTGTTCTCACACTGAACTATGCCCCCAGCCACATCTATTTCTTAAATTCTTTGTTATGTAGTTCTAACCAGCAAAAGAAATTAGGATGTAAATTGGTTTTTATATATTTTAAAATTTTCATAAAGCCTATCAACCTTATAATCAAACCCGCACGCTTTCTCAAACCATTTTCCATCTTTACTTCCTACGGGACCTTGTGATCATTATAGCAGGAGCTACGCTCTACTCACAGCTACATCAGTCACGTAGAATTTGTAACACCATCGTATAAAACTAACGCTATAAGAACAGGTATGTTGGCAAGGCAATCTTTGGCAAAACAAAACAAAACAAAACAAAACAAAATGTGTTGATCATTTTAGACTTTCAGCCTAAGATATTTAAGCTCTATTTTGAATATATTTAAGTCGAACTAACATTTTTGTTCAGGGAAGAGAACTTAATACCGACTACCAGTTTGTGAAACTGAGTTCATGAGTATACGTAATAGTTACAAAGCCACCAGCCTAGGTAGGAGAAAACAAAGCATTTCTTTATTTTGTAAGAGGGGCAGACTCCAAACTTTTAAATTACTCCGATACAGCTGTTGCCTTTTCTGTCAAGAGTAATAACCTATATTTGCTTCTTTTTCTTAGGGAAAAATAGTTAATGATCGACAGCCCCCATTACACTGACGAGCCACCTCTGTCCTCTCCAGCTCCTTACAAGATCACACACCAAAAAGGCTAAGGAAGCAGGATCCCCGCCCAGGCCTGTCCTTCCTTTGTTCAAATATACACTGAGATGACACTTCCTACCTTCTACAGGGAAACTAGCAAAACAAGAGACCCACTGAGAAACCGAGCAGAGGTAACGGTGGTAGAAGAGTAAAGATAAATAATCATTTAATCACAATCTACTTCAGGAATCTGTTGGTCCAAAAATGGAGTCTAGAAGAAATCTATGAGTTCTGCATTCCATTTTTGGATCTTCTTCAACAGTAACTCATCTCAGGAAGTCGCTCCAGTGTTTCTAATCTGTGGTTAGTTCCCTCCCTCCACGCAGTGTTTGAAGTAGAACAAAATTCTTTGAAATGATTACTATTACCAAATAAATATCAGTAACCAGGTTATTACACTTAAGAGTCTACGGGCCGGTGAGATGGTTCAGTGGCGTAAGCGCCTGCCTGGCAAGCACGAGGGCCCGAGTTCAACTCCCGGATCCCACATACGAAAAAAGGGCCGGTGATATCGCTCAGTGGCACGGGCGCCTGCTGGCGCGCGAGGTCCTGCGGTCGACCCCCGGCACCCACAAAAAATTAAAAAAAAAAAAAAAGCCTATACATATATATACATTTTTTTTAACAATTCTTTTTTTTGTACCAGGAATTGAACTCAGGACCTTGCGTTTGCCAGGCAGGTACTGTGCCACTGAGCTATATCCCCGGCCCTTTTTTTTTTTTTTTTTTTTTTTTGAGACAGGGTTTCACCATGTAGTCCAGGCTGGCCTTGAACTCACTATGTAACCCAGGCTGGCCTCAAACTCACGGTGATCCTCTTGCCTCAGCCTCCCGAGTGGTAGCATTACAGGCGTGCGCCACCACGCCCGGCTCATAAATATCTTCATAATGAAAATATTAAACTTTCCCAACCCATTAAATTCTTTATAGATGTATCAGCCTTAGCATTAAGTTATACAGAATTAAAGCAAACCTTGTGGTTGTCTCCTCGAGTTCTTGGAGTGGTCCATATGTGTCAATATACTTCTCACAAGTCCTTATGTGTGCCCTCATTTCACTAAGGCAAACCTATAAAAAGCAAATTCAAAACAAACTCACTGTTGAAAGGGGACTTTATACGATCCAGATTTATGACTTTCAAACAAGGTTGTACTGTGAGGTCAGTTGATTAAAAGATCCATTCATGAAACAGTACCACAAAGTACAGGCATTATCAAGAATAATACGATATTTAAATTTCTCCAATACTACAAAGACCCAGATGTTGCGCTTTTGAACTTGGTTCTTCTAAAACAAATACATATTTTTAAAAGTGAGAAGTTGTATAGTAACTAAGAAATGGTTTCTGCATGCCGTCATGTAAATAGGTTTTGGAATAAAGGAAGAGAAAGAAAATTGGGTGCAGAAAAAGAACAAGGAGGAGAGAAGAAAATATAGGAAGAAGAGAAATAAAGGGATAAGAAAATTCCATGAGTTTTAGAGGGGTTTACAGTAAATTAAAAGAGCTTCTGTGCCTTAGGCCAAGATATAAATACATGGTTTATAACACAGCCAGTATTACACGAATTCACTGTGCACAATATACTTAATGGCTCCATTAAGAGCAAACAAAAGACAGCTCTTGCAGTCCATTTTTATCAATGCCAAAGAAAGAGCCCTTGTTCTTCCAGATATACATTCAGAGAGCCTCAGCACGAGGGATCTGTGGCTAACATGACACATCTTCCACTAAATGTTGCCTTAGAGGCTCTGATAAGGTCTTGCACTAAAGGAAGCTCGGGACAGCTGCGCGGCAGTGGCTGACCCACGTCGCTTCATTTCACCCAAGCTACGGAAGTTCAGCCTCGAACACGAAATCTACCCCATCAAGGAAACAGTCGTATTGTTTAACATAAGGCGAAGACAAAAGCTGGTGGAAAAGTAAAAACAAAATCCTCGCTTTGCAAATAAATATCCAATTTATGAAAACTAGCACTGATCTAGGAGGATGAATTTCGGCAGACATGTTTATAACCTTTAACATCCAACTTTTCACATTAAATAAAGTTCTTGCATCTCTTTACTACTTCTAATAAAATAGTTCTCCTGCATTCCTTGTTCGACAAAGATAAGCATTCTTCAGGGAAATCAGCAGTCTGCAGCCTCCGTAGTGACCAAAAGATTTATGCATTCATGGTCTAGAGGCAGAGTTATATAAGACACTGTAAGAGACGGCAGAAGAAATACAAGCCACGTGCCTGGTGTCACAGTGCTCAGAATCTACTAGAGGGGAAGGACGTGGAGACAGGTAGAGAGAGGACACTGTTTGGTATTAAACCTTAGAACTCTAAGCCCCAGTCCTCGTGAAGTGGCGAGCTGGCCCAGACTCTGACGAACAGGTGGAGTGTGAAACTGCTCTAAAAGGAATGGGAAGCATTCCTGGCAAAAGAGATGGCACAAAAGGGGAGAGCTGGACACAAGTGACAAATCAGATGTGAGGGGATGTGAAAAAGGGAAGGGGATTTCTACCTGGGATAACTGGGAGACTGCTAAAAGACACCAGTGGTGAGATGAGAAGTTTTGATTGTGTGCGTGGGAAATTTTGTATGATGACAAAATAAGGAAGTGAAAAAATAATCTATTATTTTTGTTTTGTTTTGTTAGACAGGGTGTTGCCATGTAGTTCAGGCTGGCCTGGACTCACTACCTAGCCGGGGCTGATCTTGAACTCATGGCGATCCTCCTGCCTCAGCCTCCCTAGTGCTGGGATTACAGGCGTGTGCCACCATGCCTGGCTTCTATTATTAAGAATATAAAATCCTTTTGACTTTTTGCATTTTCAGTTCTAGATACTGTGCCAAACAGCCTTGTAACATGAACATTATATTTTTTCCCTCACTTTACCAAAAAAAAAAAAAAAAAAACAAAACTTAGATTGATAACTTGACCCAAATCACAGACAGTAAGTGAGAGAACTGGTGTTTGATCTCAGGATGTCTGACCCCACGGGGACTGTGCCCAAATGCTAATCAATTATTGGGCCCTATATACACACTTGACAGTGCACGCAACCCTTGCTATGTGCTAGTCACCATCGAATGTGCTGGCTACGATGCTGGGGGAGGTGCCAGACTGCACAGGCGCCCTGGTCCCCAAGGGCTCTGGCTGTGGCTGACAGGTGGAAAGTGGCTACACAAGTGTCTAGGGCAAGAAGGTAGCAGGAAAACAGCCCATCCCTATCAGAGAGGACAAGGGCATTGACTAACAGGAGGGCCACAAAGCCAGAATCAGGGCAATGTGTCATCCGCAAGAGGTGGAGAGAAGATGCCCAGCCATTTGGCACCAGGGACTTCCTGCCACCACAGTCAGAATTAATTTCTCAGGGCCTGTGGGGTGCAAAGATGCCCAGCTCCCACGACCCTCCAGGTACCCCCGACCTCCCTGTGGCAGAGGGGCAGGGAGCCACCTTGTATACACACACTGGGCACTGGGTTTAATTTGTTTTCTGTGTTTTTTAGAAATTCTTTTTTGATAATTTTATTTTCCTGTTATGGGTGAATGAGTACTTAAAAGTTTCAAGTTTCAGAAAAGAAAAAAGAAAAGAACAGTGCTGAGTATACAGCTGTCAATAAAACAGTGCTCTTTACCTCATGGAACTCAAATCTGATGGGACTAACAAAAAAAGGTATAATTGCACATGGCGTTAAGTGGTATCAAGGAAAAGCACAGAGTGAGATCCTGGGTTTGATCTCCAGCAGCTCCAAGTGTGACATCTGAAGGCTCCACCAGTGTCTCCCCAAACACGACATAACGCCCAATGACACACCCGAGACTTTACTGTGTCCATTCTGCACACGTGCTATTCTTTTTGGCATCCTCGCTTGTTCATATCACTTCTTCTCTCGCTCTTACATCCAGTCAATTACCAACTTCTTCAACATATTCCTCAAAACAGTGTCTTCCTCCACATCTAATGCTGTCACCCTAATCCAGTTTCCTTACCTGACCGACTGGTTCCACCAGCTCTGTTTTTCCCCCTCCAAAGCCTTCTGCATGTATGCCGGAGTGATACCTTAAACACAGAAGCTCAGCCCTGGCGCTGCAAAGCTTACGCTCTTTTGTATGGCTCACTGTTTCCTTTAGGATAAAGCCTATGCTCTCACATGTTCTCCAAGACCTGCTATGATCCAATCCACCTAGAATAATGCCAAAAGTGAAAAACCGCAACAAGGAAGTAAGTGACAAATATGGCAAAGACCAGAACAAAGGTGGATGTCACCAGATTTGAAAACTGTTCATTGGTGATTTGAAAATGAAACTATTCACTGGTGGGCTGCAATAGAATAGCAGGGATGGGCTGGTTGTGGTGGCACATGCCTGTAATCCTGGCACTCCAGAGGCTGAGGCAGGAGGACTGCTCTAAATTCAAGGCTAGCCTGAACTACATGGCAAGACTCTGTCTCCAAAAAAAAAAAAAAGAATAGCAGGATGGAGGCCAGGTAGAGGGGGTCATCAGAGTAGTAGGAAGAGGAGATGGAGGTAGTCAATGAAAGCTTTTGAAAAATTAGGTGAAGACAGGAATTCAAGGCAGTATTTATCTGAAACCTGTACATAAAGTGCAGAAAAGTGGGAAGGCTGAGATAAAAACACTTTAGAAAAGGATGTGGTCAAATGTGGTCACAGGTGAAATGAAAAACTCCTCAGGACTCTAAGCCAGCAACCACACACACGGGCAGAGTCACGTACCAGGGTGTCGCACTCAGCGCAGTTCCGATACTCTGCCTTCATTCTTTGTGCTACATCCGTTGCTGGAACGCCTTCCGAAGGAAGATGTGCCCGGCAGTAGGGGCAGGTCCACTTCAGACTACTGCTCTTCAGACTGGTAGCAATACAGGAACGGCAGAATCTACCCAAAACCAGCCAAGAACACATCACTCTCACACAAAGACACAAAGGAGCCACCCCTACGTGTTGGTGTAAGTTGTAATTTGGTGACACTTTGCACACTGTAAAATTACAGGTCCACTTACTTCCCAGTTAGACACATTCTCACACTTGCACTTGCACACATTTCAGCAAAAGCAAGGACACAAAGTGGGTAAGAATAGCTGGGCGTGGTGGCACACGCCTGTAATCCCAGCACTCGGGAGCCTGGGGTACACAGCAAGACGGTCTCAAACAAACAAACAACAACAACAACAACAAAAACAAACAAAAAAACCCAAAGTGGGTAAGAGAGGATTACTACAAACCGAGTTAAAACTATAACTCAGCTGGGTGCAATGATACATGCTTGTAATTCCAGCTACTTGGAAGGCTGAGGCAGGAGGACTGTCAAGTTTGAGTCCAGTCAGAGTAATTTAATGACTTAGCGAGACCCTGTCTCAAAAAAGGCAATGGTGCGGGCCAGGGATATAGCTCAGTGGCACAGCACCTGCCTGGCAAGCATGAGGTCCTGAGTTTGATTCCTGGTACCAAAAAAAAAAAAAAAAAACCAAAAAAGGCAATGGTGCAAATGGGGCATGGGGAGTGGAGAGTAGGGGTGGAGGGATGGGGACTGAGATGTAGCTCAGTACCAAGGCTCCACCCCAGGTTCAATTCCCAGTACAACCAAAAAAAAAAAAAAAAAAAGATTTGAAAATTGTAGCAGATTGAGAGGAATAGCTTAGTGGTAGAAGGCGTGCCTGAGACTTGCAAGGGCCTTGATCCACCAGGATGGGGGAGAAAAAAAAGAAAACAAGACAAGAAAAAAGCCCCAATTGAAGAGGTAAAAATATAAGACACTTTATAATTCTTTATTAAATAATTCTGAAGTCATCCCCCGATATAGAAAATTATCTAATCAAAATTACCAGTTTAGGAATGTCTTGAGTCAAAAATGTATGCTCTTATTTATTTAAAGACGATCCTAACAAAATAAACACGAACAACAGAATTCACAGAAAATCTTAATCTGTTTATAGGCATTTTTGAAGGCTCATGTACTTGGGAGTGAAAATAAGCATTTAGATAGGCCGGTCACATTAGCATGATCTGCTAGCTCTTAAGCTACTCAGCATCATATTTATTTAGGAATACTCCCACACATCAAAGTTAAACTTTTTAAATTCTAAGTATGCCATACATACTTTTAAAAAGTACATGTCATAGGCATAACGTAGTTCAGTAAAATCTCATCCATTAACACCCCCAAATAGCCCCGACCCACAGGAAAAAACAGAGTTTGGAGCCAGGTGTGGTGGCCCACGCTTGTAATCCCAGGAGGATCGCAGTGAGTTCGAGGCCAGCCTGGGCTACATAGTGAGACTGTCTCAAAAACAAAACAAAAAAAAGGACAACCCCCCCGCAAAAAAAACAGAGCCTGGCCAGCTAATAGACTCCCTCCTCCTATTTCCTTCCAGCCAATTTCTTTTTTTTTGGGTGGGGGACCGGGAATCGAACTCAGGACCAGGCAGGCGCTGTGCTGCTGAGCTATATCCCGGCCCCACCCAATTTCTAATCTCTCCAAATAATCACTGACTCTTAAAATTGACATACACCTCAATCTACAAAATGTTATATTTATCAAATGTTTTACCAATCTGCACACCACAGTTTTATTATCCTTCCTTCGATCCTTCACGGCTATAATCACTGACTTCTAACAACAGAGATTAGTTTGCCTGTTTTTGTACTTTCTAGAGATGCAATAATTCGGTGTACACTCTTTGTAGCTGCTTTCTTTCGCTCAATGTTATGATCAAGAGATTCATCACATGGTGGTGTGTAGTCAAAATTGTCCATTCTAGTTTTGTGAAGTCTCTAGTGTGAATTTTTTCCCCATTTTATTGCTAATGGGCATTCGGGTAGCATTTAAATGTGTTCCTATTATCAGTTTTAGTAATGGATAAGCACAGCTATCTTCCAAACCTTTCCTGTTCTTTTTCTCCTTTAACTCTCCACTATACTGGCCATTACTCTTAGAAGTAGTCCCTTCTGGGCCTGTTATCCATTATCAGCACGCAAAGGATACTGAACGTTAGCACAGGATCCAGGCCCCTTGATGTTTATGCCTGGCCAGCGGCCACTCCCCATTTTTCTTGCAACAGCATCTTGCTTTGGCTCCAAGGAAACTACTCATCAATCAGGTGCAATCTCGGTGGGACCCCAGGCAAGTCCCGACATCCCCCCATGACGTCGCCGTCCCCTGGCCGGGGAGTACTGAACGGGACTGGCCAGCTTTTTCTGCAGTTCTGCTCAGGTCCCTATACTTTTCTTTCTGCTGTTGTTAGTGTCTGATAACTTTTAAGTTTGATATTATTTCAAATTTGATTCACTGGTTCGTTAAAAAAAAAAAAAATTTGTAGTTCATTTAACCTTAAGAAAAAAAAAAGGCCCTGAGAGAGGCTGGGAATGTGGTAGAGTGGTTGCCTGGGGTCTATCTCCAGCACAACAAAACAAACAAAAAATATTTATTTTTTTTTTATGTGGGTACCGGGACTCGACCTCAGGACCTCGCGCTTGCCGGGCAGGCACTTATGCTGCTATCTCACCGGCAAACAAAAAGTAAAAGAAAATAAAACAAAGCCCGAGAAAGATCAACATTTCCATTTACATATGAGGAAACTGAGGTACTCAGAGGGTAGGTTGCTTCCATGAGGTGACAGATATAGAAAGTGCCTGAACTTGATTGGTCTTAAAATGGGCTTGTGTGTGTTTTGTTTTGTTTTTTGAGTCAGGGTCTCTAGCTATGTAATCTAGACTGGCCTTGAATTCACAGAGATCCTCCTGACTCAGCCTCCCAAGTGCTGCGATCACAGGTGTGTACCACCATGCCCTGCTGAACCGGGCTTTTCCCACCCTATGTAGCTGTTCATTCCACTGTCACAGGCACCCCCAGGTGAAAAGAGCCATACTTTAGGAATTAAGCGACCTGAATCCTCTAGTCTCTCCTCTCTGTTCTGAGTTCTAAAGCACAATCTGCCCTCACATACCTGTGAGAATTGGTTCTTAAAGTGTACGGTCTTTTCTTGCCTCAAAGTATAGTCTTGAAGGATATTTATTACACTTGTTTCAAATGCTCAACTTGACTTTTTTTTTCCTTTTGTGGGTCTGCAGTTTGAACCCAGGACACACACAGACACACGCGCGCACACACACACACAAGCACTGGATTAAACCTAGAGCCCAGAGCCTGTCAGCCAAGTGCTCTACCACTGAGCTACATCTCCCTCAACTCAAAACTAACATGCCGAATGTAACATCTACAGTTGTGATGTGAGTTATTTTGCTTACATTGTTTAGAAGCAAGCAGATTACATTTTGGGTTTTACTGACTGAACAGTTTCCCTCATTGTCTCAAAACTTCAGTTTTGTGCCAGTCCAAGCAGAAGGTAAGTATTGGTGCAGAACCCTGCAGTGTACGTACGCGTACATCGCATCCATTCGCCCCTGCAGTACTTGCTCTCTTCTCACTTTCCTGATGGCAAACTGCAGCTCAGAGAGGTGGAACAACGTGCCACATTCACTCAGCAGAGAAGTCATGCTTGTATTATACACAGCTAAGTTATTTAGAAATATTGTAGGGAGCCAGACTGGGCTGGGCCCTCAAAAGTTCAGGGCACAAGACAGCCACAGCTGGAGGCGCATTCACGGAAGGCCAGGCTTCAAGAAAAGAGGAACTACTGGCCCACGTACTTCCCCTAGGGATGAACAGCTCTGACTGATATTCTAAGTAGGCATCAATCACCTTGGGTGGGGGACCAAATCTCCTTAACCCACCCCTTCCGGGAAAGTCTTTGTCCCCTTGCTACTTGGCCTTGCTTACCCATTTGATCCCCATTTAAAGGATATTTATTACCTAAGCGACTATACTTGTAATCTTATGGGTTCGCTAGTCTTGTCCCCTTTCACACCCATCCTGTGATTTTCCAATTGGATCAATATTACCTAAGTGACTATACTTATAATCTTACTGATTATAGTTCTGCCCCACCTTAGACCCGCCTCACCTCATGGTTTTGCTCTATAAAACTCCCTTGAGAAGCAGGGTCCAGGGCCACCCACTCAGGCCCCCTTCTGTCCCTCTTAGATAGAAGCTTTCCTTTCTCTCAATAAATTCCTCCTACTCTTCAACTTCTGTTGTTCCTAGAATTCATTCTTCAGTTTTAGACAACACAAATTCGGCGTATTGGACACCTAGCAGGTTGGGCGTTATATTTCCCTTCTATTATTTGGAGGTCCTACATCATACCCCCCTATATCACTTGGATCTTCAGTTTCAGTAGGGCCTCAACACTTGTAGTCTTTCTCAAGGCATCTCACTATGTTTCCCAAAAAATGATATCGTAGACAGCTAAGTTGGTTACAAATATTACAAGCAGTTCGACAGGGCTGGGCCTCAGCACAGAAGACAACTGTGGCCGGAGGCGCATTCGCTGAAGGCCAGGCCTCAAGGAAAAGAGGAAGGGCTACACCCACATACTTCCCCTAGGGATGAAGGGCTCTGATTGATATTCTAAATAGGCATCCATCACCCTGGGTGGGGGACCAAGACCTCCCTAGCCCATTCCTGAATGGAAAATCCTTGTTTTATTCCCTATACACCTGGTATGTAACTCACTTCCCCATTTGATCCCCATTTAACCAATATCACCTAAGCAACTACACTTGTTGTAATCTTATTGGTTCACCATAGTTTTGTCCCACCTCACACCCACCTCGCGACTTCCCATTGGCTCAATGTTACCTAAGCGACTACACTTGTAATCTTATTAGTTGACTACAGTTTCCTCCCACATTGAACCCGCCTCACCTGGTGGCTTTGCTCTATAAAACACCCCTGAGAAGCGGGATGGGCGGGCAACCCACTTTCCAGGCCCCCTTCTGTCCCTCTCAGGCAGAAGCTATCCTTCTCTCAATAAATTCTTCCTACTCGCAACCTCCACTGTTCCTAGAATTCATTCCTCAATTTTAGAGAACACGAACTCGGCGTTTCAGACATCTAGCAGGTTGGGAGTTATAATCTTTCCCTTATGTTATTTGGATGATTTGGTGGTCGTATATCATACGCCCTATATCGGTAAGACCTAACAGGAAAATAATCAGCCTTGCAAACTAGAATGCCACCCCAGTCGGCCTTTTCTTGCCTTACCTGCCATCAATATGCCCATGCTTGGTGGCTGCTCTGTAAGGCAGGTAAGGCAAGGATAGGCTGAGAGGGGCTGGCAGTTTTGATCTCTAGTTTGCTAGGCTGATTATTTTCCAGTTAGGTCTTATTTTCTGGGAAACAGGGCAGTTCCTCTCAATGACAACCAGAAGCAGCAAGGTGTAAGATCAATGGCCAGGCGTGGTGGCGCACACCTGTAATCCCAGCATTCAGGAGGCTGAGGCAGGAGAATTGCCAAGAGTTTGAGGCCAGCCTGGATACACAGTGAGTTCAAGACCAGACTGGAATACACAGCGAGACCCTGTCTCAACGCCCCACCCCCTAAAAGAGTCTATGTAGCTCAATGGTAGAGCACTCCTGGTACTAAAAAAGAACAAAGACCATTGGAGATACACCTCAGCGGCAGAGGCCTGGCCTACAATGCATAAGGCCTTGGATTCGAGCTCTAGTACTATAAAAACGGAAACAGAAAGAACAAGTGCATATTGAATTCTGATTAATACTATGCATGCTGACATAAGGGACAGAATGTGTTGAATATGCAGTTTACTTTTAAATGCTTAAAAAATAAGACAGACTGATGATTTAATAGGAATATGATAAAGATAAAAGCAAGTACAGCAAATTGTTAAGAACTGTGGACTACAGGCAGTGGTTATATGGGCACTCACCGTACAATTCTTTCAACTTGGCTGCATGTTTGAAATTTTTCATAATAAAAAATTGGGGAAAATTATTCACTTTACTGTGACTTAATATTTCTTAACCAAATATTACTTGACTTCAATTTTATTTACTCTTAAAAACTTAGTTGGAAAATTAGAAAGGGAAATGTTTCAAAATTGAGATATCTGAAATAGTTAATAGAATGTGATTTGAACAGAAAAAAATTTAAATATATTTTAAGGGGATTAAAAATCCAGTATAAGTAAAGAGCACAGAATTTTTTGTCTTTCGAGACAGGGTCTCACTATGCAGTTCAGGCTGGCCTTGAACTCACTATGCAGCCCAGGCTGGCCTCGAACTCGGGGCAATCCTCCTAGCACAGAATAAAATATAAAGGGTTGACAAGCAAATCTAAAACTTTTTAAAATGAATGTGTTTTTATTTTTAGTAAGAACAGTTATTCCATGAATTACAATGAAGACTTATGAAAGAACTCATCGATCTGTACAAATCTCCCCAAACTCACCCATATAAGCATTTGTTCAAAGAGATGCTAAGGATTGAACCCAGTTTCAAGCCTGTCTTTACCACTGAACTATACCCGCAGAATAGTACAAAGGCAAAATCCTTATCAGCTTGCTATCGCCAGATAGCGTTTGACCTGCCAGGGACGAAACTGAGGCCTTGCCGAAGTCCTGACTCTGAGAAGTGTAGATGACGGAGCAAAAATAAGCAGTCAAACAAATAGACCAGTGAGTGATAAATGTGTTAAGAGTAAGACTGCTGACAGAAAAATACACTCTGATGAGACAGGAGATTATGGGCGAGTCCTAGAGAAGACCTGGGGACAGTTTTCCAAGGTGAAAACGAAAAGTAAGAGAGGGACCATCTTGCAGATGTTTGGAAGCCAGCCTGCCTGACACCCAGGATGCGGGGAGAGTCAAGTAGGAAGGGGACAAAGCCAAACCAAAGACCAAAGCTAAGAGTAATGGAATGGAATGGAGGGTTTTAAGCTGGAGGCTGACCCGACTTGACTGACATTCTATAGGTCACTGTGGGTCCTATGTAAAGAACAAATTACAGACTTCCTGGAGGTACACAAGGAGTACGGTTTTAAATTATCGCACGAGTCCCTTCAAGCACGACGGTGACTTCTATCAGCAAAGAAGCAGTTGATAGTTGTAAACAGACAGACACATTTAGGATTTAACTTAGAAGTACAAGCAGAGAAATAAGAAATAAAAAATAAAAATAAAAATAATGGGGCATATAGTTTATGTCATGATATATTGGAAGCCCTTTTGCTTGAACTTCTAAATTAAATCTTCTCCAACAACGGAAACAACGGATCATACTGGATAGGCTCAAATAGATATTCTCAGAGCTTAGGCCCTCCCACCATGAACAGGCCCCCAAGCATTCCTTTGAAGTGTTTGTGTATTCCACTAGGCTACACTCAAAGCCAGCCTGGACATCAGTCTTTCAATCTCCAAAAACTGCCTTTGCACATCTCTGCACACTACTTTTGATTTTAAATTTTATTCTCTACAGGAAATTTTATTTCCTTTAACCTAAGATCTTAGAGGTATGTCTCTCTCTAACCCTGAAAAACATCCTCAAATTACTGCATCCTAATAAAAATTAAACAGGATCACCTAAGGCTGTGTTTATGAAACCTTAAAGATGACAGAAGGACCTAGGGGTCTTGTTAAACTACACCTTCCTATTCAGGAGATCTGAGGTGGGACCCCAAATTCCACAATGCTGCTTGTCCAAGGTCCAGTAACCAGGATCTAAGGAGAATCCTGAATAAAACACAATCTTAGCCAGGCGTGGTGGCACACGCCTCTAGTCTCAGCACTTGGGAGGCAGGAGGATTGCCATGAGTTCGAGGCCAGCCTGAACTAACATAGCAAGACCCTGTCTCAAAAAAGAACAAAAACACAAACACAAACACAATCTACCACACTATTTGGGTCCTGTTTGTTAGAGCATACATAATTTAATAGAGCAGTAATATTTAATTTGCTTTGACAATACTGTTGCTGCTAAGTAAGCATGGAGCAGTCTAACCACCACAGGAGGCAAATTGTGGAGCAGCTTAATTACGTCTTTCTGAAATTCTCATCGCTACAGGTGCAGGTAAGTAATCGTATAAAAGAAATGGTTAAAGGAGTTCAAAAGCCACAATGGGACTTCTGTTACCCAAACTGCAAGTCCAAAGTGCATAACCACGTAACATCAGAGGACTGACTCTGTGGACTGACATTCCCTTCTTGAGTGGTATTTACCCAATCATACAAACCAAGTTTTGCTGGCAAACGCGAGGTCGTGAGTTCGATTCCGAGTACCAAAAAAAACCCCCCAAAAACAAAAAGTCGAGTTTTGTTTTGGAATCACTCACGATTTCAACTGGTATCTAAGACTTAACAGCCAGACCTCCACGGAGTGGCTTTCAAGAGTTTTGGGGTTGTTATGATACCCAAGACCTCACTCACTGTATTTGAACAAGACTTAGCCGTGTACCTTGGGAGGAGGGGGTGTTCTGTACGCTTTCTGTAGAGCACAAGGAGCATGGGTTGCTCATGTTTAACTTACAGTTTCACCTTAAAACCATTACTGGAAAAATCATAGATTAACTTTTTTTTTTGGTGTTTTGAGTCAGAGTCTTGCTATGTAGCTCAGGCTGGGCTTGAACTCACTATGTAGCCTAGACTGGCCTCAAACTCATAGCGAGCTGGGATTACAGGCATGCACCACCACACCCGGCCATAGGTCAACTTTCATGTGAATGATGATTTACGATCAGGTGGGAATTCCCATAAACTCCCACTATGTAATTTAATTTCCAGGGTCCGTGCCTGTGTGATGCTCCACGCCGTCAGATGGGAGAGTGAACGGTCCTGGCCGAGAACCAGCGCTCTACAGGCCGCTTCTCACCTCCTCTCCTCTATTCACGGGCAGCGTTCTCATAATTCTCCTCTCTTCTGGGCTTCAGTTGTTTTTCCCCATTGGTTCGTTCCCATCAGCACACAAAATAGTCCATGCTTCTCCTTTTCTTAAAAGACTCTCTGGACCCCACTTTACCTTCCAGTTGTTGCCCCAATTTTTTCTCCTTCCCTTTACATCCCAACCCCCCCGATAGCTTTCTACATCCCTCATCTCTGAGCTCTGCAATTCTGCTCCACTTTGGCATGGCCACCACACCACTCAGACTGCTCTTCTTGACACCATGCACGATGGCCTCCACGTCACTAACTCAACGGTTAACTCTGTCATCTTCCAGACCTGTAAGTGGCCATGGGCTCAGCGGCTCCCTTTCCTTCCTGAATAATTCTGCACTCAGCCTCCAGATTGCATACTCGATTTGGTTTCCTGTCACTCTGTAGCTGGTCCTTTTCTAGCTTGCCCGTCTCAGTCTCTAAATGTTGGTGCATGAAGACTGTGGGTGTGCGCCACCATGCCCGACTTACACCCTCTCCTTGGTAAATCCACGTCAGGGATGTATCCAAGCACGTGCTGTGACGCCCGAGCTCATTCCTCTACAGTCCAGGTGTTCCCCTGAATTTCAGACTCCCAGACCCAACTGCCTACCCAAGCCTGCAACTCCGAAGTCCTCAACTCCGCCGTCCTCAACTCCGCCTTTCTCTTGCACTCCATCTTGAACCCATCTTCTCAGTTGCGCCTTGAAATACATATAAAATCTTACCATTCTCAGCGCCTCCACAGTGGCCTCCTAACCCATTCTCCTAGAGTCCGTTCCATTTCAAGTCACTTCATTCCACGGCCCTGTTCAAACCCTCCACTGAGGAAGCGATGGGAACAGAACCGAGAGGCCTGGAGACAGCCGGGCAGATGCGGGTAGCGCGCCGGCTCCGAGCCAGCGGGTGCCTTTCACGGGCTGGTGCCAGAGCGGTGGACTCCGTCACGCTAGCGGTGGTGTGCACACACAGCCCCGGTGTCGATGGTCTACACCATTTCCCAACCTGGCAGGTCCCTGGTGATGCAGGCGGAAGTGCTCAGTACCACAGCGTGGCTCTTGGTTCCCCGTGGCTTTGGGTGTGATCCAGACGCTGGACTGGGACTTTCCACATCCAGATTTTCCCCAGTGGACAGGAGGCTCAGGCCCCTCCCTGAGGGTGAAGACGGAAGAGTGTGGACTCGGCGCTTCCTAGGACCAGGTGAGATGTCGAGAAATTACTTCATTTTGGGCAAAGTGTAAATTACGGTTGTTTGAGGAAGGAGGAAAAAAGGCTACTCAGGAAAAAAGCCACCTTCTCCTCAGTGTCCCACCCCACCCCACACACCTGGCCCTGGCTCTCGTAGATGTGGCTGCATGGGCTTCCTCGCCTTCCACTTTTCTCTAGGCTGAGGCTGCCCGACAGGAACCCCTCATTAATGGTTCCTGTCGAACTAAGCAGAGAATTCAGGCAAGCATTTAACACATCTGGTAATCAGGCAGACTAATTTTATGTGTGTTGAATTTAACAAGAAATTCTTTTGTCTGTTCGGTGGTGCTGGGGATGGAACCCAGGGCAAGCATTCTCCCACTCAACTATACCCCTGCCCTGCAGCAATAATTTAAGTGAGGAGATATATATATATCTTTGGTATTAAGATTTCACTTTTCTATAGACTTGTATTCTAGAAAAGGAGTGATGGGCTGGAAATTCAGGAACAAAAACCAAAGAACTTTTTTTGTTTTTATTTCTCGGCGTTGGGGGTTTTTGGTTCTGGCTTAGTTTTCGGTGGTGGGGAGTGAAGCACTCTCATTGCTTCTATAACAGATGATTTGAGAAGCATTGCTGTACGCATCCTGAAAATGCAACTCCCCCGCACTTCCTATCCCATTTCTTTCCTTGCTTTTTTCAGTTCTTGACACCCTTCATTATATAGTTGTCTTTCTATATCTACAGGGCACTCAGTCCCAGAGCAAAATCCACCAGTGCTCCAATGCTTTACATAAAATGGCATAAAGTACTTGTGTTTATCCTCGGCCTGTGGTGCTGTGGCACGAACCCATGGCACCCGTGTTGTTTTTAAGACAAAAGATGTTTATGTGTGAGTTGTTTTTTCTAAAGTAAAACCTCAGTATTTAGGTTTAATTGCCGTGTTGGCACTTTGCGATAGATAAATGGGTTTTGGGTTGCAGTTTGGCACTCGGTCTCTCAAAGGTTCGCCATTACTGCCCTTGGCACGTAACTTACAATACCTAACAGTGAAAATGCCAGAGTCATTCTACTGTATTGTGTAGGGATCAACGACAAGAAAAACGCCCTTCCGTGTTCATTACAAATGGATTTTCTTTCTCTGAATATTTTTAACCTGAAGGGCTATGGATAGACAGGGCCATCAGACTTCGCAACATACTTAACATTGCTTTGGGGGGGGTATTTTTTTTTCTCATTTTTTTCTTTTTACTTTTCCCTTCTTTCCTTTCCCTCCCCCCTCTCCTTTGTTCCCCTCCCCATTTGAACATTTTCTTCCCATTTCACAGTACCTATTATACATTTAGGTCCTTATTTGCACTTTCGGTTTCTCACACCAGAGAAACAATGCGGTATTCACACGTGTGTCTGATTTATTTCACTTCAGAGTATGGTCTCCAGGTGCATCCATTTTCCTAGAAATGTCTTGAGCATATCCTTCTTTATGGCAGAGAAGGACTCCATTGTATAAAAAAAGCACGTCTTCTTTATCCATTCACCAGCTGATAGGCATCTGGGCTGTTTCCAAGAGTTGGCTGTTACAGGGCCGGTGAGATGGCTCAGCGGCGTAAGCGCCTGCCTTGCAAGCGCGAGGGCCCGAGTTCTACTCCCGGAACCCACATACGAAAAAAGGGGCCGGTGATATCGCTCAGTGGCACGGGTGCCTGTTGGCGCGCGAGGTCCTGAGGTCGTCCCCCTGGTACCCACAAAAAAAAAAAAAAAAAAAAAAAAGTTGGCTGTTACAAACCGTGCTGCTGTAAACGAAGGTGTGCATGCATCACTGTGGTATGATGCTTTTAATTCCTTTGGGAAGATACCCAGGAGGGGAATGGCTGGATCAAATGTAACCTCTAGTCCTAGTTTTCTGAGGAATCTCCACTCTGATTTCCACAGTGGTTGCGCCAGTCTACACTCCCACCAACAGTGGAGAAGGGTTCCTTTTCCCCCAACATTGCTTTCTTATTTGTTGTCCGCCTTCTCCATGAGGATGTTGGCTGGACCAGTGAATGAACTGTAGATGTAACTGAACAGTACACACAAATCAAAGTGATGATGACGCTGGTGAACAATGGATCACAGTGAAAACTGTGATTCCTACCAGGAGCACATAGGTGCCTGCATTGTTGCCTGACAACCAGGCTTCCTACTAGGATTCCGAAGGGCTCTCTACTAAAAATCAATAATGATCTCACTTGTTTTTGATAACTACCCTTAATAACCCCTAAAAACTCATGTAATAGGTGTGATGATTAGCCTTATGTGTCAATTTGGCTAGTCTACAGCATGTTATTTAATCAAACACTTACCTAGATGTTGCTGTGAAGGGATTTTATAGACGTGGTTAGTTTCTATAATCAGTTGACTTTAAGTAAAGAGATACGTGCCTGTGATCCCAGCACTTCGGAGGCTGAGGCAGGAGGACTGCCATGGTTTGAGGCCAGCCTTGACTACATAGTGAATTCAAGGCCAGCCTGAGCTGCATAGCAAGACTCTGTCTCAGAAAAAACAAAATCAAAACCAAAACCGAAAACAAAAACAAAAAAAAAAAAGAAAGAAAGAAAAAAAAAAAAAAAGAAAGAAAAGAAAGGACCTCCCTAAGTTACCCAAGGTGGGCTCGAACTTATCCATCATCCTACTTCATTCACCCGGAGGTGGTGCAGTGGTAGCGTGCTTTCCTTGAGGCCCTGGGTTCATTTCCCAGAACTGCCAAAAATAAAAAATAACGAAAGCACTGAAGTATATTTCTGGACCCATTTAGAACTAACTCACCAGGAAGACTGTCAGACTCCGCCTGGAGGGCAACTCATTTGGTGCAGGCTTCCTGCCCTACTTGCCACAAATGGAACCCTTCTATCCACTGACCTAGAAACAGAATTACCTTCCACAGAAACTCATTTAGACAGAATTAGGCAGATTCTGTGACTTACAGCAGTGGTATCCCGGGTTTCCCTGGAGATGTGGTTTTCTCTTTCATCGAACTCCCTTTAGGCCCAGTCTGAGCCCTTCCCTCGGCCCCCAGCTCGTCCCACAAGCCTCCTCTCCTTGCACCTTGGGATATTTGCCATTCGTTCATCTCCCCAAGGGTGCTATGCTCAACCGACCCATTCATGAGTTCCTTCACTTCCTCCTGAGCCACACCAGCCTCTCGGCCCCTCTTTATCATCTGGTTTAAATCCCAGAATTGAGCCAGGTGTGGTGGCCCATGTCTGTAACCCCAGCACTCAGGAGGCTGAGGCAGGAGGATTGCAGAGAGTTCGAGGCCAGCCTGGGCTAAATAGACCCTGTCTCAACACCCCCCCCAAAAAAACCAGACATTGTCTTTAACATCTTTCTCTCTCCTTTCTGCCATATCTAATATGGTAAATTTCTTTGAAATATTTCTGTGAATATGCCACATTCCTTTTATGTTCCATTTATAAAGCTAGCCTCCCTTTACCCCAACTCTGATAACAGAAGGCAGAGGTAAGAAGCCTTTCCCCCCAAATCCATTTTTTATAACTGATAAAGTGATATAAAAAAAGACAATTTAAAAGTACAAAACATTAAAATGAAACTTCTTAAAAGTCTACTTAAAGAAGGGCCGGTGAGATGGCTCAGCGGCATAAGCACCTGCCTTGCAAGCGCGACGGCCCGAGTTTGACTCCCGGAACCCACATACAAAAAAGGGGCCGGTGATATCGCTCAGCGGCACGGGTGCCTGTTGGCGCACGAGGTCCTGAGGTCAACCCCCCGGTACCCACAAAAAAAAAAAAAAAGTCTACTTAAAGAAAAAAAGTTAAGCTAAAAGTAAGACTATATGATCTGGGTACACATCTGTAATCCCAGCACTCTGCTTTGTTTTTGTTTTTTGTAGGACTGTGGATTGAACCCAGGACCTCGTGCATGCCAGGTACGTGCTCTACCACTGAGCTACACCCCCAGCCTTTTTTATCAACTTTTTTTTCTTTTTTTTTTTGAGACAGGGTCTCGCTATGCAGTTCAGGCTGGCCCTGAACTCACTAGGTAGCCCAGCCTGGCCTCGAACTCGGAGGTCCTCCTGCCCCAGCCTCCTGAGTGCTGGGCTCATACATGTGCACTGCCACCCCCACCCCACCCCCGGAAGTCACAGCACTCTGGAAGCTGAGGCAGGACAATCATAAGTTCCAGCCCAGCCTGGGAAATTTATTTCTTTCTTTATTATTATTATTTTGTGTGTGTGTGTGTGTGTGTGTGGGTACCGGGGGTGGAACTCAGGACCTCGCACACCAGCAGGTGCCCGTGCTGCTGAGTGGTATCACTGGCCCTTTTTGTATGTGGGTTCCAGGAGTTGAACTTGGGCCCTCGCGCTTGCCAGGCAGGCGCGTACGCCGCTAAGCCATCTCACCGGCCCTATTATTATTTTTTTTAATTAATTTACTTTTTTAAAGAGAACAAGTAAACATTCTCATGTATTAACAAACTCAAGAATTACAGAATGTACAAATACCTTTTGGAGAAAAACATTACTCAGTATAATATTAAGCTATGTAAAAGCTAAGTAAAAATAAAAGACTAAGGAATGGAATAGTCACAGTGAAATTGCATTTTCACACTAGGGAGACAATACGATGTTTACAAATGTGCGTCCGGTTTATTTCGCTTGTGAGTATTTTCTCAAGTTGCATCCATTTACCTATAAATGTTTCCAGTTTATCTTTATCAGCCCGGGCAATTTAGCAACATCGCCTGGCCTGGTGGCGCATGCCTGTAATCCTAGCACTTGGGAGGCTGAGGCAGGAGAATCACTGCAAGTTCGAGCCCAGCCTAGGCTACAAAGTGAGTTCAGAGTCAGCCTAAACTGCATAGAAACCTTGTCTCAAAAAGACAAAAAAAAAAAAAAAAAATTTTCTTTAAAGCAACATAGCAAGACCTTGACTTAAAAAATTTTAAAAAGAAATTAAAAAAAAATTTTTTTTTTAATTTTAAAAAGTAGGGCCGGTGAGATGGCTCAGCGGCTTAAGCACCTGCCCGGCAAGCACGAGGGCCCAAGTTTGACTCCCGGAGCCCACATATGAAAAAGGGGCCGGTGATATCGCTCAGCGGCACGGGCGCCTGCTGGCGTGTGAGGTCCTGAGGTTGACCCCCTGGTACCCACAAAAAAAAAAAAAAAAAAAGTAGCTGGGAATGTAGCTCAGTCCAAAGACCCTGGGTTCAGTCCCTAGCACAACAAAAACAAAGACTGAGACACATTGGCAATGCCATAGATTTAACTTTTGTGGCCCAATTTGCTTCCAAAAGAAATTTAAAGATAGAAATAATACCTGTTCATGGGTGTCTGCTTGTTGAATGACTGAAAGAAATAAATACCAAGTTTTGAGGGAGGCTGGCACTGGGGTCAAACCCAGGGCCTTGGCCATGCAAGGCAGGCTGTGCCACTGCCCTACAGCCCCAGACCTCAACTTTTATTATGGGCTTTTTTTATTTTTTTAAACTTTAAATGTTCATAAAATTTCATTACTTACCCCATTTTACAAAGGAAGAAACAGATTCAGAGAAGTTAAGGTGCACGGATGGTGGTCACAGAGCTGGCGAAGGGCAGAGCCAAGCTTCGAATCCAGCTCCCTGGTGGCCCAGTTTTTACGGAGTCACGGTACAGTTTGACCCACATTCATTCCGGGTATCGTCATTATTATACTGCTTGACTCAAAATAGGTTTACAAACTGAAATCAGCAGACACAGGCCAGTCCCACGGGTCTGACGTCTGGCTTGCCTGGGGGATAATAAAGCTGCGAGGCTCTGCGTGCATTTCTTCATTTCCCAGTTTAAGTTCAATGGAAAAGAGGAATTCATTTGGAACACACAATTGGTGTTAACCACACACAGCCTCCAGGGCAGAAGGGACCCTGGCTGACATCCGCTAAGCGGAAGGGACCAAGGAAGGCCATGGGCAGGAGGGGTGTGGACATTCTGCCCCCAGCCAGAACAGTGGACACAGATTTGTCAACACAAAGAACAGAGAAGTGAGGAAACACATTCATCCCGCACCTGTTATGCTATTTTATGATTATTTTCCCGTAGGCTGGTTTCCTATTCACTTTAAGAAAGAACAAGATAAAACAAAAAACACAACATTATGCAAATCTGTATCGTCCTTTGGTAGAAGCAGGAACGCTGTAAACAGTGTTACCTGCAGGCAGAGAAGTAGGAGAGCAAAGTTGTCCATTTCTGTTCTACGCAGGAATTTCCAAGACTCACTGTTCATCGACATGACTGCAAAGTTTAATGCCAATAAAGATTCACGTTAAACGTAGTTATCTAGACTATGATTACCCTGAGCGCATCCACAGATTTTATACTGTTACACAACTGCACCTCGACTCTCCTCTTGGCCTTGGGATATTCTGTCAGTGAGCTGCACCCCAGACAGCTCAGCTGGGGAAACAGCAGCAGCTAGAAACGGGCTACACGTAGGCCTGGAGTTTAAAGTACAAGGCTGAAAAAACAATCCCGGAAAATACAGCCTCAGAGTACCGGCCAGAGCTCTTCTTATTTAAACACTGTGTGGGCAGCACCTTTTCCTGCACGGTTTACTGGCCAGCAGAGGGGAAAACTGCTGCTTGGCTTCTAGGAGACACAGGTCCGGGACAACCTCCCTCCTCTTAGAAACAGTCTGCCTGTGTAATGGGCCTCTTTTTCTCGGTAAGCCCAGAGCCCCTACGAGCTATTGTGGTTTGGCTCGGGTGATTCATCACGCGATGTTAGTCCATCGACAATAGATGACGAAGTGGGCTCCCTTCCTGATTTCTGCGCACTCAGTAACCACACAAAGAATCTAAACAATGGACACAAATGCGCAGACCCAACCCTCACCACAAGTCACTCAAGCACACGCTGAGGACACACCACTTTTATACAGAGACTTGGTGGGTTTTTTTTTTTTTTTTTTTTTTTTTCCCTTTCTTTCGAAATCTCTCTTTTCTTTTTAAGACAGGGTCTCACTATGTAGTTCCGTCTGGTCTTAAACTCACTAAGAACCCCAGGCTGGCCTCGAACTCGCGGCCATCCTCCTGCCTCAGCCTCCTGAGCGCTGGGATCACAGGCGTGCGCCACCACGCCCGGCCAGGATTTAGTTTTTAACCTCTTCTTAGAAACTGCGAGGGCTTTGCACTAACCGCATTTTAACTAAATAGCACGTGATTTTTAGGAAGGTCGGTACACCTATACTGTACTTTCGGTTTGGAGTGGCGGTGAGTAAAGCAGGTAGTCTGCAGCGTCCTGTCACTCTGTGACACACTCGCTGGCTCGGCACTAACGTTCAAACCCCAAGCCCCACCCTAGGCAGCTGTTAAACTCCACAAAGTCCCCGGACGCTGCCCTTTGACTTG
The DNA here is from genome assembly GCA_028451465.1 of Erethizon dorsatum. Classification (NCBI taxonomy): domain Eukaryota; kingdom Metazoa; phylum Chordata; class Mammalia; order Rodentia; family Erethizontidae; genus Erethizon; species Erethizon dorsatum. The sequence continues at coordinate 15,215,147 of CM051838.1, forward strand.
AGGCTCGCGGGGGGTCTCGGGGCGGTGCGCGCTGGGGCAGGGACGTGGGGTGCGGCGGGAGGACAGTGGATCCCGTGGGATCCAGCGATTGGCGAGCCCTGGGGGACCTCGGGGACCCGAGCCGGTTCTCGGGGAAGAGGGAAACAGCCCGACCCACCGGGCTAGGCGGGCGCAGCGCGCCCGAGAGCCCCGGCCTCGTAGCTGGGGTCCCCCCTCCGAGCGCGCGGCGGGTGCCGGCTCCCGGGCGGCGGGGAGCCCCGTCCCCATCTCCGACCTCCGCACCTGGGCGTGGGGAGCACACAGGCCCGCAGGCTGCCCCGCCGCCCTCGGTTTGCTTCCCCGAAGTCCCGGGAAAGCTCGGGACTGGGGCTTCTCTAGTGCACGCGCGCGGATGCGTCCGGGCTCGCCCCGCGCCGGCTCCTTCGCACACGCGCCCCGCCTCGCGCCCCGCCGCCCGGCGCCCGCACTCACACGTGGCCGCAGCGGGTGCGGACCGGCTGGTGCAGCACCTCGAGGCACACGGCGCAGTCGAAGGACGCGAGCGGCAGCGGCGGCTCCGCCCTGCGCTCCGGGGCGCGCGGCGCGGGGGGCGCGCGGCCGCAGTCGCTGCTCAGCAGGGAGCCCATGGCCGCCGCGCCCGCGTCCGCGCCGCGGTTTTGTCCCGCCGCGGAGGAAGGAAGTCCCGGCCCCGCCGCGATCGCCGCGCCCGGCGCCGGCCCGGCTCGGCCCAGCCCGCGGCGCCGGAGAACCGAAACCGGAGGCCTCCCCCGCGCCGACAGCAGCGGCGCCGGCCGCGAGCCCCGGGCGAGTTTAGCAAAGGATCCTCCTGGTCGCGCTTTATGGAAATGAGACAACTCCCACTCGGCAGGGAGGATCCTATCAGGCCTCCGCACGGTAATCGTAATAAGCCGCGAAGACGACCTATGAGCCTCCGTGTCACTGCCGATCAGCGCTTTGGTCCTCTACTCAAAAGATTTTTTTTGGGGGGTGGTACCCGGGATTGAACCCAGGGCCTTCGCCTGGAGCTAGAGCCCCAGCCCCCCTTTTTAAAAATTAGTTAATTTATTTGTTTCTTGAGACGGGGTGTCACTATGTAGTTCAGGTTGGCCTTTACTAATTCTCCGCGATCTTCCTGCCTCAGCCTCCCAAGTGCTGAGACTACAGGTGTGTGCTACCACACCTAGCTTCAACCCTTTTTTAAAATTTTATTTAAAAAAATTTTTTTTTTTTAATCTTGAGACAAGTTCTAACTAAATTGCCTAGGCTGGGCTCAAATTTAGGATCTTTCTAACAGGGTGTGGTGGCACAAGCCTGTAATCCCAGCACTTGGGAGGCTGAGGCAGGAGGATTACCATGAGTTCGAGGCTGGTCTGAACTACAAGCAAGCCCGTCTCAAAAAATAAATAAATAAATAAATAAATAAATAAATAAATAAATAAATAAATAAATAAATAAAGCTGAGTGGAATGGCATTTGAGAAGAGCTGTGAATAAGGGAAAGGAGTCAGTCCTTGAAAGACAGGAAAATCTTGGTAAATCCTGGGGACACAGAATGGAGGTGTGGGGCAGGCGTGCGGAGGGGGAAGGGAGAGTGGATGAAAGACTGAAAGCTACACCTTCCTGTCTGTCAAAGAAAAAGAAACACACCCTCCCCATCCCACTCCTGCCCTGAATCCTACTCAAGGCCAAAACTCTGGATCTGGTCCTTCGCCTTTACGACTGGTTTTCTTAATCACCCACTCCTTATCCAGGCCCGCTGAGTTCCCAAGGGAGAAGCCTCCTCCATTTGTCCAGAAACGGCTGCGTCATGGGTTTCACTGGTGACTATCCTGTGGCTAATTCCAACTCATTTATTTCCTTGTAGGAGGGATGAAAACAAATGAGTTCATAATTTCAAGAAGTGTTGAAGGGGGGCCTGGCATGGTGACGCACACCTGTAATCCCAGCGCTCAGGAGACTGAGGCAGGGGGATCGCCACTTGTAATCCCAGGACTTGGCGGGGGGGGGGGTCGCCCAAGTTTGAGGCCAGCCTGGACTACATCGTGAAACTCTCTCAAAAAAACAAAATGGAGGGGCAGGGGTCTAGGATTGTAGCACCATGGTAGGGTTTACCTAGTATGCATGAGGCCCTAGGTTCCATCTCTAGCTACCATGCCAAAAAAAGAAAAATACAGGGACAAAATGATATGAATATTATGGTATTGTTTGTAATAATATTAAAAATAGTGTATATTTCTATGCCTATCAATAAATAACTGTTAAATAGATTATGGCATCTACACAATGGAATACTATGCAGCCATTGAAAAGAAAGGTGAAAGAGGAAAGACAGCTCTATAGCTGCCCTCAGAGAAAGGTCTCTGAGATACATTATTAGATCTGGGGATGTAGCTCAGTGGTAGTGCATCTGCCTAACATGCAGGTGGCCCTGGGTTCAAGTCCAGACACTGCAAAAAAATAAGTGAGAAAAATAAGGTGTACACACTATGGTATGTATTGTATACTCTCATTTACATGTTTAAAGATTATACATGCACACACATACACAGGTACATATGTGTGTGCTTATATTATTTACATATATACACATGCATATACTAGAATATGTGCATCAGTGTCTTTGAAAAGATACAAGAAGCTGGGCATGGTGGCGCACACCTATAATCCCAGCACTCGGGAAGCTGAGACAGGAGGATTGCCATACATTCAAGGCCAGCCTGGGCTACATAGTGATTTCAAAGCCATCTTGAACTACATAGTGACACCCTATGTAAAAAAAATAATAATAATTTTAACATATATATATATATATATATATATATATATATATATACACTTTAACTCACAGTTCCATTCACAGAAAGATAATATGTTGTAATATATGCACTCTGAAAAACAACGCAGCTGTTAAAAACAATGAGCAAAAATTTTTATAGTACTTAGTTAATAAACGTTACAGTCAAGTCTTATTCTAAGCGCTTTTTATGTGTTAACTTGCTTAATGTTCATAATAAACCTATGAGATGGGTAACTAATATTGTCATCCTGATTTTCCAGAGAAGTAGAAATGCAAATCAATTAACAACTTGCCTCAGATCACATTTATGGTAGAAGGTGAAGCTGAAAGTCGAGGCAGTCAAGCTCTTACTGCCAAATGCTTAACCACCAAACAATATTGGCCTTTCTCTAATTGGGTTAGCATGGAAGTGTTTCTAAAACACAAGAACTAAAAATGAAAATAATACAAAAACTCTTTTCTTTTCTAAAAAATGTTGGCTGTCTTATTTATTTAGTTGTTTTGTTTTGTTTTGTTTGAGACAGGTTCTCACTGTGTAGTGCAAGCTGGCCTTGAACTCACTATGTAGCCCAGGCCACCCTCCTGCCTCAGCCTCCTGAGTGCTGGGATTATAGGCGTGTGCCACCATGCCTGTTGTTTTATTTTTGTGGTACTGGGAATTGAACCCAGGACCTTCTCACTAAACTATATCCCAAGCCAGCCTTGAACTTGCAATTTTCCTGCTTCAGCCTTCCAGAGTGCTGGGGTTCCAGGCACCTGCCTCTACACCTAGCCCAAAAATTTTCTTTTTTTTTTTTTTGAGACAGTGTCTCACTATATAGTTCAGACTGGCCTTGAACTCACTATGTAGCCCAGGCTGACCTTGAACTTGCAGCCATCCTCCTGCCTCAGCCTCCTGCCTGTGTCACCACTCCTGGCTAAAAATTTTCTTATGGCAAAAAAACCACTATATATTCTATATATGTATCACTGGGGTAATAGTGTGGACATGTTCAAAAGCATAGTTCTTTTCCCTTGCAGACTGAAGGAAGATTTCTCCTTAAGTCTTAGTTTTCTTTATCTAAAAAACCGCAGATGTTTACCTATAGAATTGTGAGATGTTAAATGCAATAACGATGGAACCCTTGGCTCATAACCTGCCAGGTAGTGTTAAATACGTGCTAATTCTGTTGCTGACTTCATTTCTTTTTCTTTCTTTTTTTTTTTTTGGTACTGCGGATAGAACTCAGGACCATGCGCTTGCCAGGCAGGCGCTTGTGCCGCTAAGCTGTATTCCTGGCCCTCTTTCTTTGTTTTTGTTTGTTTAGACAGGGTCTTGCTGCATAGCCCAGGCTGGCCTCAAACTTACAGTGATTCTCCTGCCTCAGCCTCAGCTAGAATTACAAGCGTGTGCCAGCAAACACGGCTGACTTTATTTCTTCTGCAAGCATTTAACGGGAGCCCACTTTGTCTCAGGCGCCTACCTGGGCCCTGGAGACATCCCTAGGAGCCAGGCCCAGGGATGGGATGGACCCCGTTTGCTGCTAGCATCTCCTGATTTGCTGTTTCTGTACCAGCAGCGCACGCCCTTCCTCTGGGGGCCTCGTCTGGGAAGCGGGATTGACCGATTCCTGCGGATGCACCGTGTCAGCGGCAGCGAATGTCCACGCATGCGTGTGGATTCCGGGATTGTACAATGGCTGCGCGGGAGCTGCCGCTCAGACTCCGCTTTTCATCGGCGAGGATCTCCTTCCTGCCTGGGAGTTGCCCGCTGAAGCCCGCAGCTTCCCTCGCGTCTGCCCTTCCTAAGCAGGGCTGACCCGCTCCTTTGCGTCTCCTGGCCCCACAACGTCTGGCCGACTTATTTAGAGTTGCAGTGTGTCGACTGCAGTCAACCTGACACATTTATCCTTTGCTCAGGCTCTTCTGAGCTAATGGGTAGGTGGACGGGAACGTAACGCATTTATAATTCAGTGTGGTAAGCTCAGTGGTAGTGGAGAAAGAGCAGCGGGGCTCAGCCCTGGAGATGTAATGGCTGGAAGGAGAGAAAGAAAGAATGTTCTGCATAGAACTGGAAGGCACGAAGGAGAAACAGAGCCTCCCTGATGCAGGGCACCTGTGCACCCAAACAAGGAGGCCGCAAGCACCTCGCTCTGGCTGAAGAGTTTGTAGAGGACACCTTGTCACTGGCGTTTTCAGTGGAGAGGCGGAACTGGAGATCGAGACAGAGACAGTCCTGAAACTGGTCGTGGTGGTGCACCCCTGTGACCCCAGCACTCAGGAGGCCGAGGCAGGAGGCTCACTGCGAGTTCAAGGCCAGCCCGGGCTACATAGTGAGTTCAATGTCTTCTGAACTGCACAGTGAGATCCTGTCTCAAAAAATAAAAATAAAATAAAATAAAAATAAATAAAACAAAAGCCTAATAGCAGAAAATATAAGAAATTATCTTAACAAAACACAAAACCATTGTTTTCTAGTCTACTTTTTCTTCTCCCTTCATCCCTTTCCCCCCCCAGTTCCCCTTCCCATTTGAACTTTTTCTTCCTATTTCACAATATCTATTATCCTTATTTACACTTTCAGATTCTCATACCAGAGAAACAATGCAGTATTTATACATGTGTGTCTGATTAATTTCCCTTAAGAGGATGGTCTCAAGGTGCAGCCATTTACCTAGAAATGCCTCAGGTTTATCCTTCTTTATGGCTGAGTAGTACTCCATTGTATAAAAAAACCACATTGAAGCTGGTTTTTATTTTTTTGTTTTGTTTTGTTTTTCAGTACTGGGGATTGAACCCAGGACATTCACACTGAGCTACACTCCCAGCCCTTTTTTATTTGTATTTTCAGACAGGGTCTCACCAAGTCATTAAATTGCCCAGGTTGGGCTTGAACTTGTGATCCTCCTGCCTCAGCCTATCAGAGTGTTGGGATTACACCATGACGCCCAGCTCTGAAGAATTATTTGCTGATAAAACAAGACACTATTCTTTTCTTAAAGCAACAGGGACATTTTCACAAATGAAGTTCTGCTGAATGACGACTTAAGAGTTCACCCAGGTAAGTCTGCTAATAACCTGGGCCTTCCGCCTCAATTTCTACATAACTGGTTTTTCCAACTTGAGTCTCGCCCTCAGTTTTCCTGCTGGCCTGTCTCATTGTGCGTAGCTACACTTCAGATAGCACGTTGGAGGCAGCCAGACTCGTGACTTTCTGACCATTGCAAAACTCCAGGTAGTTTTTTTTTTTTTTTGCAGTATATCCTCAAAGCGGTAGTTTTACTTCAGGAATTACTCAGAGAATATTATATTTAAAATTGAGTTAATTGGTACATTTTAGGTATACAGAATGATCACATTCATTATAGGGAATTTGCACCTGTACATGATATAATTTGATTTTTTTTTTCCATTCCCCTCCTCTCCCTTCAACCCCTCTTCCCCTCCTTATTTCCAAAGCTTTGTTTCCATTTTTTCCTTCTTTTCTCAGAGAATATTTCCATAACTCTCACTGGGCGAGTTGACTGGGAAATACTTGAATCAGTACCATATTTGGAGTGTTCCAGTTCAGTAAGCATGAAATCATGGCCTGTTTAGAATGGGAAAAGTAAAAAGGGGCATCTGACCTGCTTCTCTCATTTTTCAGCTAAGTAAACTGATTTCCAGTAAGGTGAAAGGACTCGCATTGTGTCTGTCAACATTTCAGGCGGACAGGTTTGAAACAAAAATGAAGTCATTAAGTACTGTTTTGAAAGCACTGCCTATTTGTAAGACATACAGTCTATTTGGGGGAGCAAGATCGCAAAGCTAAAAAACAAACTAATTAGTGGCTTAAAATGGAAAAAAATATAACAAAGTTGCATATATTTATAGGTTTTTTTGTGACTTTTCTTTCAGTATTGGAGGTTAAACCCCAGGGCCTTCACACTGAGCTATAATTACCAGCTATTATTTAATTTGGGGTGGGGCAGAGTCTCTCTATGTAGTTCAGGCTGGCCTTGAACTTACTACTGTGTAGCCTAGACTGGTTTGAACTTGGCAGCAGTCCTCCTGCCTCAGCCTCCCAAGTGCTCTTATTACAGGTGTGTGCCACTACACCTGGCTCCAATTCTTCTTTTTTATTTTTTAATTTTGAAACACTCTGTCACTAAATTGCCTAGGCCATGCTCCAACTTGTAGTCCTCCTGCCCCAGCCTCCCACAGTGCTGGAATTATAGATATGTGCCACCAACACATTTTGTTTTGTTTTGTTTTGTTTTGTTTTGTTTTTACTGTGCAATATCAACAGATATATTCTTCATTTTCCAAATGACATTTTTCTATCAACTACACTGCTATCTCCCCTCTCCTTTCTCTCATTATCTCATCACAGAAGAATATCAGTGCTTCAGGCTTTACTTTCAAACAATTATTGTTTCCTGTAGTAGCATTATAAAAACAACTTAGATAAATTTATATCCTTTGCCTGGGGTAAGTGAAATTATATTTTGTTGGTACATATAAGCGTATATAAATATGCTTACATTTTGGAAGGCTTCTTTAAGTTAGTAGTACATAATACTGTTTTCATTGATTACTACTGACCGTGTGCAGTGTAAATGTAGTACAAATATATATATATGTGTGTTTTTGTCATGTATATATACATATATACATGTATTACATGTATGCACACTTATTATATATATGTATACATGTGTATGCATAGTTTCATGTTCACAATACCTATTTCTTTCGTAAGCCTTTTTCCAAAATTGAGGCTCAGAAAATTTAAGTAACTTGCCCAAAGCTAAGCAGTTCCTATGCAGAAGAGCGTGTGTGTGTGTGTGTGTGTGTGTGTGCATGCACACGTGTGCCAGGGCTTGAACTCAGGGCCTGCATGCACTTTACCACTGAGCTGCATCTCCAGCCTAGAGCAGAGTTTAATACTGTTGTGGCTTGTATCTAGATGTCCCCCCAAAGCTCCATGCACTCATCGGTGGGGCTTTTCAGAGGTGGCTGGGTTAGGGTGTGATACTGGATTAAGGGTGTGGATAATGGAAGCCCCACCCTGGGTATGAGCGGTACCAATCAATAGGCTCGTAGCCTGGATGGAACATAAAGGGGCAGAACAAAGGCAGACTGGCTGCTGCTGCTGCTTGCTACTTCACTGTCTCCTGCCTGCTCTGCCATGGACTGTTTCTCCTCTGCGATGCCCCCTGCCATGCTGCCCTGCCTTGGAGCAGCCAACTGTGGACTGAAACCTCTACAAACTGTGAGCCCAATGAACCTTTCCTTCTTTAACTATGGGTGTTGGGTGTTTTGCCTCAGCAGTGAGAAAAGTAATTGAGACAAATACTGTGTTTCAGACACCTAAGTCTGTGCTTTGATTTTTTTCCCCATCATACCATCAAATACATAGTTAGGACTGAGTTCATTCTATTTATGTGTCTTGTTTCCTTCAGTGTGTGAAAAGGTTAGCACCATGGGGGCTGGGGTTGTAGCTCAGTGAAGCATGCTTAGCACGTGATACCCTGGGTTCAGTTTGAAGCATAAACACACACACACACACACACACACACACACACACACAGTTTAACACTCTGAATTCCCAAATATAGAAAATAATACAGAATTTGGTAAAAACAGGAAGTTTGGGTTCTTTAAAGGCACAAGTTAGATAACTTCAAATATTTTATACTAATAAAAATGTCTCTAGATTAAAGCAGATATAAACGTTATTGGTGGTACATACCGGTACTCCAGGATTGCAAGTTTGAGGCCAGTTTAGGCAATTTAGAGAGCTCTTGTCTCAAAAATTAAAATAATATCCTGGTACCCACATATAAAAAAATTAAAATAATAGCAGTCATAATAATAAAAGGGCTGGAGATATAACTCAGCACAGCCTGTGTTCAATTCCTAGTACCACATAAAACAAAAAATAAACCTAAACAAAATGTATTATTCCTATCTTACAAATGTACAATTCAAGTATATAATAGATCTAGCACACTATTTATTTCTTGCCTGTGTCCCCACAAATGGAAACGTACAGTAGCAGAGAAATAGATGCACAGAAATTGCTGCGGCAGTTAAATTTTGGTTTTTTTTTTTTGTTGTTGTTGTTGTTTTTTGTGGGTACCGGGGGTCGACCTCAGGACCTCGCGCGCCAGCAGGCGCCCGTGCCGCTGAGCGATATCACCGGCCCCTTTTTCGTATGTGGGATCCGGGAGTCGAACTCGGGCCCTCGCGCTTGCCGGGCAGGCGCTTAAGCCGCTGAGCCATCTCACCGGCCCCTAAATTTTGTTTTGTTTTTGTTTTTGTTGTGGTTTTGAGACAGGGTCTTGCTCTGTAGTTCAGGTTGGTCTTGAACTCATTATGTAGCCCACACTGGCCTCCAACTCTCAGAGATCCTCCTACCTTACCCTTCTGAGTGCTAGGATAACAGGCGTGTGCCAGCACACCCAGATCTTTAATGAAATTGAAAGAGAAGCACTGCTCCCAAATGCATTCCTAGAAACAAGCGTTATTCTGATATCAAAACCAGAGAAGGACTCAACTGAAAAGGAGAAGTATAGGCCAATCTTCCTAATGAACATAGACACAAAAATCCTCAGTAAGGTACTGGCCAACAGAATGCAGCAAATCATCAAGAAGATTATACATCATGACCAAGTAAGATTCATCCCAGGGATGCAGGGATGGTTCAACATATGCAATAATATGGACAGAAACTGAAAGTTTTCACTCTAAAATCAGGAACAAGAAAGGATGTCCACTGTCATCACTTTTATTCAATATAATTCTGGAAACTTTAGCCAGAGCAATGAGATAAGAGAAAGAAATAAAAGAAATAAGGATAGGAAAGGAAGAAATTAAATTATCATTATTTGTGGATGACATGATACTCTACACAGAGGACCCCAAAAACTTCACCAAAAGACTTCTAGATTTAATAACCAAATTCAGTAGTGTAGCTGGATACAAAGTCAACACTCAAAAATCAATAGCCTTCCTGTACACCAATAACAAACTCACTGAGAAAGAAATTAGGAAAACAACACCTTTCACAATAGTATCAAAAAAATGAAATACCTAGGAATCAATCTAACAAAGGAAGTAAAAGGCCTCTACATTGAAAACTACAGCACTCTGAAAAAGGAGATCAAAGAGGATGTCAGAAAATGGAAAGATATCCCTTGTTCTTGGGTAGGAAGAACCAACAGTGAAAATGGCCATACTTTCAAAATTGGTGTACAGATTTTATGCAATCCTGATTGAAGTACCAACATCATATCTCACAGAATTAGAGAAAGCTATCCTAAAATTCATTTGGAATCAGAAGAGACCTAGAATAGCAAAAGTAATTCTGGGCAACAAAGGCAAGTCAGGGAGCATCACAATCCCTGATTTGAAATTATTCTACAAAACTACCGTGATAAAAACAGCATGGTACTAGCAAAAAACAAAACAAAACAAAACAAACAAAAAAAACACCCAAGGATGAATGGGATAGACCAGAAGATTCAGAAACAACTCCAGACATATTTAGCTATCTAATCTTTGACAAAGGAGCCAAACACATTCACTGGAAGAAAGATAACGTTTTCAATAAATGGTGCCAGAAAACTGGCTTTCCACGTGCTGAAGACTAAAACTAGATCTGTATGTTTCACCTCACACTAAACTAAAATCAAGATTGATCAAAGATCTAAATATTAAAACAGAAACACTAAATCTGCTGGAAGATAGAATAGGTAGAACACTTGAACACATCAGTGTAGGCAAAGACTTTATGAACAAAGTCTGATGATTATGCATATCTAAAATGTACCAATAAAATAGAAAAATGCAAAATATATATATAATATATAAATACATATATATGGCTTATGTTGGAAATAACAGCTTTTTGTGCTTCTAGCGATGCCCTTTCTCTGCCTAACCTCTGGCATCATCAATGTGACTACAGAAAAACCAGGAGCTTCTAAGTCAGCAGTTGCAGAGGGAAGAGAAGAATCATCGTCTCCTTCGTTTATGTCTCCACAGCATCCTCCCTCTGGAAGTGCAGTGGAAAAATCAATGTGAGATGGTTCGCAAGGAGACGCGGCTAATGCTTCTGCTATTGTCTGCACTGAATCGATACAGCAACCAGCGGGGGACCTACTTCTCAGGGGACCACCCGGGCGGGCCGGGCTCGTGGTACCAGCGATGTATGACTTGGTTCAGATGCAGCAGCAGCAGCAATCCTCTGCACTTTCACTTTTTATTTCTTGCTCAAATGGTATTTTTATGGGGGAGGGCACCAGGGATTGAAGCCAGGGTCTCACGTATGCTAAACACCGTTTTCCTCCCAATTTTTAAAAATTGCATTTTAGGGCCGGTGAGATGGCTCAGCGGTGTAAGCACCTGCCTTGCAAGCGCGAGGGCCCGAGTTCGACTCCCGGAACCCACATACGAAAAAGGGGCCGGTGATATCGCTCAGCGGCACGGGTGCCTGTTGGCACACGAGGTCCTGAGGTCGACCCCCCCGGTACCCACAAAAAAAAAAAAAAAATTGCATTTTAACAAAGTAAGGAAAATTCATCAATAATATCAGCTACTACATAAAGGGCAGTTTCTGTGTACGTATGGTGCTGAGTGTATCTCCTAGGTGAACTCATTTCATCCTCCTCTTGGGCAGGTGTTTGGCCTCCTGGACGTTCCATAAACTGGAACAAGGCCGTGCTGCTGGTAAGTAGTGCAGCTAGGATGTCGCCGGGCCTCTCTCTGTGTGACAAAAGAGTTTTAGCTTTTAACTGCTGCACAATATTTTCTGTTCTCAAGTGCAAAATTTAAAAGAATAAGTTCATAAATAGTCCCGTAATTTTGATAAATGCTTTCGTTTTCTTCCATTCCCTTTCACTGTTGTTCATAGGAATGTTGCTGGGACTTTCTGTTCCTTGTATTGTTCTCCCCACCCACTCCATCCTGAGGTTCCGCAAGAGTGACCACTTCCCCAGAAGTGGCCTTGAACCCGACCTTCTACCCCCACCTCCACCCCGACCCGCCAGCAGCTACTGTTTATTAGCTCGGGGTTTATTGCCTGAGCCTCGCTGGACTGCGTCTATTCTGTGGAAATTCTCAAACGGAGGCAGAGAGATTTCAAAAGATAGAAAATGGAAGAAAAGAGGGAGGGAGAGAAAATAAACCAGTTTCTCTCTGCATTGGCTGTAACATGGAAGACTCAGAGCTCTGTGTGCACTTGTTTTTCTTTTCTTCTTTTTTTTTTTTTGTGGGTACCGGGGGTCGACCTCAGGACCTCGCGCACCAGCAGGTGCCCGTGCCGCTGAGCGATATCACCGGCCCTTTTTTTGTATGTGGGTTCCGGGAGTCAAACTCCGGCCCTCCCGCTTGCCAGGCAGGCGCTTACGCTGCTGAGCCACCTCACCGGCCCTGCACTTGTTTTTCAATTGGACTGAAGGAGAGAGACTGTCTTTCCGCAATGAGAAAAAGGCAGAAGCCCCGGAGGAAGGTGGAGAATGAGGACCCTTGGGTGCCCCACGGTGCTTCAGGCTTCGGCTTATTCTGAGACTCAGCTGGGATTCTATGACATGTCCCAGGGTTCTGATAAGATTTTCTTTTGCTTACAACAGCCAAAGCTGGCCCTTAATGTTTGCAAGCAAGAGTCCAAACTTATACTTGCAGAAATGCCCTAAATATTTTCCCAATTGTGTGTTGGCACTTATCAATACGGCAGTGCAGGTCTGGGTCTAGAGGAAGAGATGGGTTGGGTGAAGTGCAAAGCTGCTCCTGTTCTCAGCCGCAGAGGAGGACTGTCCCACTCGGTGTGATGTCCACGGCGGGACCGCTCGCTGGCTGAGGCCTCCAGCGCTCTGCCCGCTCTCCTCTGCTCTTCGGCTGCCTTGCCTGCTCCAGGCCGGCCTCCTCCTTGGGCCAGTGGTGAGATCACTGCCGCCTCCAAGCGCAGGAAAACTTGCCTGAGGTTCTCCCACAAATTCTCGTGGACCCTGATCCTGTCACAGTCCCTACAGCCAGGGCACAGGCGTGTCCCGAGATGAGGCCTGAGCTCCGGCTCCAACACCTGGAGAGCAGGATGGAGATTCCTCAGGGTCGCCTTCCCCAAGAGCTTGGCCGCTGCTCTAGGGCAGGGCGGAGAGTGGTGGGGATTCTGTCCTGGTGTCCGCCTGCACTCCGGCTGGCTGGCACCTTTGCACATCCTCTTCCTCTTCCTCACTGAGACCAAATACACAGCACGAACAGCGCTGAATGGGGAGCAGGCTGCCCGAGACGCTTCGGATGCTTAGTTTCCCTGTGCGTCTTCTTCCCGTCCTCAGCAGCAGATGGCCCTGTCCTGCTCTTCGCTTAAAGGATGACCGGGGTCTGCGGGCTGCGTGCAGGATGCTTTGCTCCCCAGTGACTTAGGCCCAACGACTGCCCTTTCTGGGATGGCCCGAGAAGCTAGGAATGAGCCAGAGGGCTCCTAGAGTTGGCGATCCTCTTGGCCTGGGGCAAGCAGAGGTCATCACCAAACTACCTGCTGCATCTGCTCCTTCCAGCAACTCGGTGTTTTCCTCGGCCCTGAATCGAGCACAGTGGTGGGACGTGGAGGGGTTGGGACGCGCGAAGCACCAGCCCAGCGTGTGAGAGGCAGCGCAGTGAGGAGCGCCAGAGCTCTGCAAGCAGAACAGAGGCCTGGTCTCAGCTTTCACCTTTCCCAGGACTCTTGTTTCACCTCTCTGTGCCTCTTTCTTTTTATCCATAAAACAGGATTAATAATGGCATCTGCCAGTGGCTGGCTCCTAACAAGCCCTCCCTAAGTATTTCCCAACATTACTGTCACTATCAGTTACCTTAGGTTGGACTCTCAGGACACAGAGCCTGAGATAGGAATGTGGGTGCAAGGATTATTGGGTTGTACTCTTGGGCTCAACCACTGTGAGTGAGAGATGGAAGCAGGGTTGGGCGGAGGGAGAAACTGAACTATTATGTGTTGTCATGAAGGCCCCATCTATCCCTATGGGGAGGAGGGGCGAGGATGATGCTAGAAGCTTTTTGGGTTTTTTTTTGGTTGTACTGGGGATTGAACCCAGGGTCCTTGCACTATGTGACTACATCCACGGCTTTTCTAATTTTTTCTTTTTATTTTGAGACAGGATCTTGCTAAATCACTAATTTCCCCAGGCTGGGTTTGAATTTGAGATCCTCCTACCTCAACCACCCACAGTGCAGGGATTACAAACCTGCACCAGCACGCCTGGCTCATAGAGGCCTTTGACCCTCCCCTCCCCTCACACCTCTGCACCTTTCCTATAAGCAGTGCCAGGGACAGGCTCTCCGAGAAGAGTAATTCCGAGTAATTCTGAGAATGGGACTTGGCAGTGAGCCCCTAGCAGATATCCCTCTTTGCAGCTGGCAGAAATGAGCGCCTCACCAGATGTGGTGGCACACACCTATAATCCCATCACTCTGGAGGCCGAGGCGACAGGATCACTGTAAGTGCAAGGCCAGTCTGAACTAGATAGTGAGACCCTGTCTCAAAAACAAAACAAAACAAAACAAAAAAACTCAAAAAGAAAACAAAACAACCAGAAATGAGTGCGTGGTAGTGGAGGGCAGAGCTGGCTGATCACTGCGTCCATCTTCATAAACAACCCTACTTGTGTGAGATGCATTCACCAGCATCAACCCAAGACTCACCCAGTCCTGGTATCAGCGCCAAGTTCAGCAGTTGGGGCACTGTGTTCTCATCTTGGTCAGTTCCAGCAATAGTTCCCCAGGAGAACTATGTGTGAACGATAAATCACCTCCAACACCCCAGTATTCAAAGAACAGGAAAGCTGATTTAAAAGTTGGAAAACTGGAGGCTGGGCAGCAACACATAGTGTCACTCTTCCAAAACACATATCCTGTCCCGTTAGATAAGATAGCAAAGCAGAGGGGTGAGGCCCTTGGTAACCCCAAGTGGCAGTCAGAAGCCTGTCTGAGAGGACTTCCCCCTCTACTCCCCTGTTGAGCCCTGGCCCTGTCTTCTGGAAGGATCTCCTTTATCCAGGGTCCTCTTTGGCCATAACTAGGGCGAGCATCGGTCCGGAGCCCTGTCCTCTCCCAAGGGCTTTATCTACCTATTAACTTACTTCCTGATGACAGATTTTCTCGGTCATGAGGATTACCTGGGGATTGAGTGGTCATAAAATATTCCAAGTGAGGACACTTTCAAAAATTCCTCGGGGCCGGTGAGATAGCTCAGCAGCATAAGTGCCTGCCTGGCAAGCGTGAGGTCCTGAGTTTGACTCCCGGAACCCACATATGAAAAAAGGGCCGGTGATATTGCTCAGCGGCACGGGCACCTGCTGGCACGCGAGGTCCTGAGTTCGACCCCCGGTACCCACAAAAAAAAAAAAAAATTCCTCACCAGACTTCCCTTATTGGCCTGAATTGAGTCATATTCATTCTTGAAATAGGAACGGCCTAACCAGCTTAGCCGTGAGATCCGGAAGGAATAATTGGGGATGGGCCGGGCTTCACGGGGAGCAGTTACAGCCGTTACACTTTCCCAACTATTCTGCTCACTCCGTGTTAACTGGAGGAAGGGACATTGGGGAATTCCTTGCTTCATTAGGATTGCTCAACTGGATTGACTGGCTTTGTAGGAACATACGTAACACAGCAATGATTTTGGAAAATTTTGCAGGCTAATGCGATCATATGTGAGAATCGCAAACTGTACTAAAGAATTGCTTAACAGACAATTTGTTCTGGAATATAGTTAGAGGTAAAGACTTAACAGAATTGTGTTAGCTGCAGGCAAAGACAACCATCAGATCAATTTTTTTTGGCTTTGCTTGTATTCTTACAACAGTGTGGCACTGTTAGTTTTACATTAAATGTTTTGATTTTGAAATAATGTCAAGGGTTAAGTAAAAATGCAAAAAAAGCAATAAAAGGCATAATGCTAAATATGAAGTAAAGTGGGGAGTCTGACCTGTCTCCCCAGGTAAGGACCTGATCCCATCTAACTTTATTTTTATTTTTATTTTTTTGTGGGTACCAGGGGTCGACCTCAGGACCTCGCGCACCAGCAGGCGCCCGTGCCGCTGAGTGATATCACCGGCCCTTTTTTTGTATGTGGGTTCCGGGAGTCGAACTCAGGACCTTGTGCTTGCCAGGCAGGCGCTTATGCCGCTGAGCCATCTCACCGGCCCCCATCTAACTTTAGAGACCTAACATTCTAGCACAAGGTCTGAAACGTGATAGGATCATGATAAAAATGTGTAAATGACAGATTACTCACAATTTATCCTTACTTACTGACAGCTTAATTTTTTTTTTTTTTTTTTTTTTGTGGGTACCGGGGTCGACCTCAGGACCTCGCGCGCCAGCAGGCGCCCGTGCCACTGAGCGATATCACCGGCCCTTTTTTTGTATGTGGGTTCCGGGAGTCGAACTCAGGACCTTGTGCTTGCCAGGCAGGCGCTTATGCCACTGAGCCATCTCACCGGCCCTGATATCTTAATTTTTAAATTTTTTAAGAGGTGGGTTCTCTCTGTATTGCCCAAACTGGCCTCAAATTCCTGGGCTTCAGTGATCTTTTTATCTCAGCTCCTAACTAGCTGGAACTACGGGTGTGTGACACCACACCTGGAATACCAATGTTTTAAAGACAAGCTCTGCTCAGAAGGGAACTTTTACCTCTCTCATCTGTCTACATATATAGCATAAACTGCAGGAAAATGAGTTTTTGAGAAATTGGATTGTTAGTGTTGTGACAGTTAACCTTGACTTGTCGTTGTCAACATATTATTTTCCTGTTGTTCTTTTTTTTTGAGACAGGGTCTTGCCATGTAGCCCAGGCTGGTCTTGAACTCACAGCAATCCTCCTGCCTCAGCCTCCCAAGTGCTGGGATTACAGGCCTGCACCACGACCTGGCTGTGACAGTTAATCTTGATTGTCATTTTTTTCTTTATTGTCATCTTGATCGGCTTGAGAGATGCCCATGAGATTAAACCTCCCCTCTTTTAAATTGTAGATGTCAGGTATTGGATCCTAGGGGTGGAAAGTTACCTAACACAAATGTCATCATCACTTTATAAACCAACAACATCTTCTAAATTTTTATTCTAATTTGATTTCCTAAAGTGTATAAATATATCGTTGCTATTTATGTAGTGAAAACTGTTCTTTTTGTATGGAAAAAGTCAACACGAGCCAAGCCTCCAAGGCTTTTTCTGTCTATAAAACATATTGAGACTTGCTAATAATCATGCAAATTTCTCTGGTCCTCAGCCCCACAACCACCGATGCAGGATCTCGCCTGTCCCTCTCCCATCTAAGCATGGTAGCTCTGGAGGTTACCACAAGGTTTCCCACGTACGTTTGCCAGGGCTTTATTCCCACCGGGCACATCAGTGCCAGCAGGAATCACACTTCCCTGGGTGCTGCTGCGTGTCCTTGCACAGCTGCCCCAGCTCCCCAACAGGGGGTTGTCTGCTTGGTCCCCCTCTAGTTTTTGTTTGTTCTTTGTTTTTTGTTTTTTGGGTTTTTTTTTTTTTTCTTTTTTCTTTTTTTTGAGACAGTGTATCACTATGTAGACCAGGCTGGCCTCAAACTCTCAGTGATCCTCCTGCCTCAGCCTCCCAAATGCTGGGATTACAGGTGTGCACCGCCACCCCCGGCTGCCCTCTAGTTTGGGCAGTCATTACTTTCTCTGTTGGTTACCACCCCAACAAGAGTATCTTTCCATACTAATAAACATAGTTACATAAATTAATTTATTGACTCATTACTCATTTATGTGTACTGGAATGTACTGAATTTGACCATATATTTTAATGGGATTGTATACATGTATCATAATTGATATCATCAATCCACTATCACTGAATATCTAGTTGTTTTCTTTTTTGTTACTATAAATAATGCTGCAAGGGACATCCTTGCACGTTTCTTTAACATTTGCTTTTGGATCTAATTGCTAATTTAATCTGTTTTACATGCTTCTTAATAACAAGGAAATGATTTCATAAGAATTCAAGGACTGAATAGCTTTCAGAACTTGGGCGAGCAACTTGATAAGAATAGAAAACATTAACAAGCATACCATGTATACTACTTAATTACCAGCTACAACAATTCAAGGAAGCGCTCCCCAGCGGCCCAGAGCAGCTATCTTCCTGGCTACTTTGGTGTTGTTTAGAAACTGTTAGCCATTGAGTAAACAGTGTGGTTTGGGAACAATTTTCTGAGATTTTTATTGCTTTGCGTGAAATATGCGATTAAGCCATTACTATCTGTTTAAAAAGTACAGTTGAGGAAGCAAGCATTACCCTGATACCAAAACCAGAGAAGGACCCAACTAAGAAAGAGAACTACAGGCCAATCTCCCTAATGAACATAGATGCAAAAATCCTTAATAAGATACTGGCAAACAGAATCCAACAAATCATCAAGAAGATTATACACCATGACCAAGTTGGATTCATCCCTGGGATGCAGGGATGGTTCAACATACGTAAATCAATAAACGTAATACAGCATATTAACAGAACCAAAGACAAAAATCACATGATCATCTCAATAGATGCAGAAAAAGCTTTTGACAAAGTCCAGCACCTTTTCATGATAAAAACCCTACAGAAAATTGGAATAGAGGGTCTTTATCTCAATCTGGTAAAAGCTATCTATGACAAACCAACAGCCAATATTATACTAAATGGCCAAAAACTGAAAGCCTTCCCTCTAAAATCAGGAACAAGACAAGGATGTCCACTGTCCCCACTCTTATTTAACATAGTTCTGGAAACTTTAGCCAGAGCGATTAGACAAGAGAAAGAAATAAAAGGAATAATGATTGGAAAGGAAGAAGTTAAATTATCATTATTTGCAGATGACATGATACTCTACACAGAAGATCCCAAAAACTCCACTAAAAAACTGCTAGATTTAATAAGCAAATTCAGTAGTGTAGCTGGATACAAAGTCAATACTCAAAAGTCAATAGCCTTCCTGTACACAAATAACAAACTTACTGAAAGAGAAATTAGGGAAACAATACCTTTCACAATAACATCCAAAAAAATGAAATACCTAGGAATCAACCTCACGAAGGATGTAAAAGACCTCTATACTGAAAACTACAGTACTCTGAAAAAGGAGATTGAAGAGGATATCAGAAAATGGAAAGATATCCCTTGCTCCTGGATAGGAAGAACCAATATAGTGAAAATGGCCATACTTCCAAAATTGTTATACAGATTTAATGCAATTCCAATCAAAATTCCAACAGCATATCTCACAGAATTAGAGAAAACAATCCTAAAATTCATTTGGAATCAGAAGAGACCTAGAATAGCAAAGGCAATTCTGGGCAACAAAGGCAAGGCAGGGGGCATCACAATCCCCGACTTGAAATTATACTATAAAGCTACTGTGATAAAAACAGTGTGGTACTGGCAAAAAAACAGACCTGAAGATCAATGGAACAGATTAGAAGATGCTGAAACAACCCCAGACATACTAAGCCACCTTATCTTTGACAAAGGTGCCAAACACATTCGCTGGAAGAAAGATAGCCTCTTTAATAAATGGTGCTGGAAAAACTGGCTCTACACATGCCGAAGATTAAAACTAGATCCATATCTTTCACCATGCACTAAACTAAATTCAAAATGGATCAGAGATCTAAATATTAAAATAGAAACATTAAATCTGCTGGAAGGTAGGATAGGTAAAACCCTTGGAGACATTGGTGTAGGCAAAGACTTTATGAATAAAAACTCAACCGCACGGGAACTATCCCAAAGAATCAATAACTGGGATCTCATCTTATTAAAAAGCTTTTGCACAGCAAGAGAAACCACCAACAGAGTGAAGAGACAACCCACAATGTGGGAAAAAATGTTTGCCAGCTGTTCCTCAGACAAAGGATTACTATCGAGAACATATAAAGAACTCAAAAAAATCAGACCTCCCAAATTTAAAGACCCACTCCAAAAATGGGCATCTGAGATGAATACACATTTCTCAGATGAAGAAATACTAATGGCAAATAAATATACAAAAAAATGTGCAACATCACCAGTCATTCGAGAGATGCAAATTAAAACAACACTGAGATACCATCTCACCCCAGAAAGAATGGCTACTATTAAGAAATCAACTAATAACAAATGCTGGAGGGGCTGTGGGGAAAAAGGAACCCTTCTTCACTGTTGGTGGGAGTGTCGACTGGTACAGCCACTGTGGAAGTCAGTGTGGAGATTCCTCAGAAAACTAGGGTTGGAGGTCCCATTTGACCCAGCTATTCCCCTTCTGGGCATCTTCCCAGAAGAATTAAAAACATCGTACCACAGCGATATATGTGCACCCATGTTTATAGCAGCACAATTTGTAATAGCCAGATCTTGGAAACAACCCAAATGCCCATCAACTGAGGAATGGATAAGAAAGATGTGGTATTTTTATACAATGGAGTACTATTCAGCCATAAAGAAGGATAAACTGGAGACTTTTATAGGTAAATGGATGCAACTCGAGAAAATACTCATAAGTGAAATAAACCAGAAGCACATGTGTAAGCATCGTATTATCTCTCTAGTATGAGAAACTGAAAGAGTAAATAAGATCCAAAATGTACAATAGATATGGTGAATCAAAAAGAAACTGGTCAAAAGGAAAGAGAGACTGGAATAGGGAAAAGAAAGAAGGAAAAGGGAAAAAAATTGTATATATATATATATAAGATGGTTAAGATAGATACACTACCATTTTTACTTAGTTCATTGAAGAGTAAGGTTTGTGCCAATAATGTTTGGACAATTGAATGCTAATGTCTGGTGTCCTGAATAACTAACTTAAAGATAGTAATACGTAATGTATTAACCATTGTTACCCTCCTATTATGTTGTTTTGAAAATTTGTTCTTCTTTTGATTTGTTTTGTTTTTTTTCTTCTCTTTAAAAAAAAAAAAAAAAAAAAGTACAGTTGATTAAAATGAAAGACACTACTTTAATTTTCACGATTTTTACCTGTCTTAGTAGTACGAACATTTCAGCAGAAGTAGTGTTTGTGTAAGAGTACATTCCAGAGGAACCAACGATAGGAGCTCTGACCAGAGCAGGGGAGAAAACGTGAGGAAGTTGCTAAAGCAGAGCTGGCTGTTTGGCTTGTTAGGAACTTAGGAAAAATCCCAGATAAACCTAGAAATAAGGAAGGAGACGACAGTTGTCAGCATTTACGTCAGCGCTGCTTTGTTTTTTCTGCTGGTCTCCTCACTGTCAACTAGAATCTAAAAGTACCCATTCTCTGCTGCTTATTCCAGCCTCCTTTCTTTTTCAGAGATAGATTCTGCTCATTGTCACCCTTACTGATTTCTTTTTTCTCTTTTTATGAGGCAGGCTCTCTTGCTATGTTGCCCAGGCTGGCCTCGAACTTCTGGGTTTAAGAGTTCCTCCTGCCTCAGCCTCCCAAGTTGCTGGGGCTACAAGTACATGGTACTGGTCCTGGCTGTAAATTTCTGATAGATCTCCCAGTCATGATCATTACATTAAGTAACTTATAAATTAGTTCCCTGTCTAAAATAATAAGGTACTGTTTACATATACCATATATTGGACTAAGGTCTTTATTTGATTTTTATCTTCACAATAGCATTAACTTACTATAATCCACAAGTTACAGAAAACTGATTCAAGCCTGCTTGAAAAATAGGAAATTGTATTGATTAAAATAACAAAAAGTACAATATTATTGGTTTCAGGTGTGGTTTGAGCACAGGTCTCTCTCCATTTCCCTGTAATTCTCTCTAATTCTATATATCAGCTTTTTTCTGAAGTTAATTTCTCTGCATGTGTGGAAAGGGTCCTGGGGACAGTTAGGGACACTTCTGTGGGGTTTTTTGTTGTTGTTGTTTTTGTTTTTGTTATAAGTGAGAAAGAAACTTCTTGTGATTCCCCTCGGTAAAGCAGAGAAAAACTTTCTCAGAAGCCTCCATTAGTCCATTAGGCCTTGGTATTAGTCAGATCGAGCTGCCATAGCAAAATACCACAGACTTGGAGGGTTAAACAACGGAAATTTACTTCTCACCGTTCTGGAACCTGGAAGTCCAAGTTCAGGGTGCCATCTTGGTAGGGTTCTGTGAAAGCTGTGTTCCTAGCATACAAAGAGAGAGAGAGAGAGAGAGAGAGAGAGAGAGAGAGAGAGAGAGATTTTTCTGAAGTCTCTTCTTATAAGGGCACTAATTCCATTGTGAGGGCCCCACCCTCGTGACCTTACCTAAACCTAACTCCAAGAACCTGTCTCCACATAACATCACATTTGGGGTTAAGGCTTCAACATACAAGTTATGTGGAAGCATAATTCAACCCATACCATTGGTCTTCATATTTCTGCAGCCATCCCTGGACCAATCATTAGCAAAGACAATGAGTTTGTCATGAATTGCTGAGTTGGACTAGCAGAGGTGAAAAGGATTGGGGGTGTCAACTCAAAGCAAAGTCCACCGTGAAGTCCGCCTATTTCACAAATGAGGAAACTGAATCAGGGAGTTGATGAGCAGCCCAAGGTCACTCGTGTAGGTGACAAAGCCGAGATCTAAACTCAGCTGACTCCAGAGCTCTTGGTGCACAACACGGCCCTGGCATCCCCTGTTTTCTTTTCTAGTTTCTAATTTGCAGCTTCTCTCTCCCTCCTCACTTGGGCTCCTTCTCCTTCCCTCCCCTGCACCCTCTTCCTCCACCCAACACCCCTTTCCTTCTAAGTACCTGTCCGTCTGCTTCCCAGGCGCCATGCCCCATTCTGGGCTCCAGACCCACATATGAATAGTTGGCCCACTGCTCTTGGCACTGCAAGGCATTCACAAACTCCTTCCCTAACTTTGCAGGTGGAATGCCCCACTTCCACTCTCCTGGCATCTCTACTTCTGCTGAATAGGGAGCTCCAAGCTTCCCCTCCACCACTAGATCTTGCCCTGTTCACATGGTGAGACCTGTCTGCAGTCCTCTGATTGTCATTGCTTTTGTGGGTTTTTTTTTTTTTTCCTATCTTTCTCTCTCTTTGAAAAAAATAGAAACTTTGAAGGAAAATACACATGGGTCTGAACCCTCTTTGCTTTTTACTGGCTGAGTGACCCAGGACAGAGTATTTAAACCCTCTGAACTGGGCGTGGTGGTGCACACCTGTAATCCCAGCACTCGGGAGGCTGAGGCAGGAGGACTGCCATGAGATGGAGGTCAGCCAGGACTACATAGTGAATTCAAGGCCAACCTGAACTACAAAGCGAGACCCTGTCTCAAAAAATAAAACAAAACAAAACACAAAGAAAGAAGAGAAGAATCCATATGTAAAAATCCCTGGCAAGCAATAAGTATTTAACACATAAGATGCCCTTCAAGACCTGAAGTCCCACTGCCTTTGACTTCTTTTGATCTTTCCAGCCTGAAATGGTTCCTTTTTCTCTTTGAACTCTCATAAAAATTACAGCAAACACACAGGTTTGCTATTAACCAGGAACCAGTTTTTGATAACTCTTAAGTTGCTGTCTTGGGCTAATTAAAATGTTTGTAACTATTTAACTTCCCGAATAGATTATAAGCAATTCCCAACCTCTGCATTCCGTGGCACGGGGTCTTGTCAATACATTTGCTAAGAATATGCCTAGAAGCCAAGCCTAGTGATGCCCCCTGTAATCCCAGCTACTCTGGAGACTGAGGCAAGATGATCGGAAGTTCAATGCCAGCTTTTTCAACTTAGCGAGACTGTCTCAAAATAAAAAATAAAAAGGGCTGAGGATGTAGTTCATTGATATATTGACACGGGGCTCAATCCCCAGTGCCAGGATAAAAAAATATATGTATACCATGCAAGACTTCTTCAGAGGTAGTTAGTACTATTTTAAATGCTAAGTAAGCTGAGCATGGTGGCAAACACCTGTAATCCCAGCACTTGGGATGCTGAGGCAGGAGGATAGTTGCAAGTTCAAGGCCCATCTGGACTACAGAGTAAGTTCAAATTCAGCCTGAACTGGGTAGCAAGACCCTGTCTCAAAAAACCAAAAACAGGGCCGGTGAGATGGCTCAGCGGCTTAAGCGCCTGCCCGGCAAGCGCAAGGGCCCGAGTTCGACTCCCGGATCCCACATACGAAAAAGGGGCCGGTGATATCGCTCAGCGGCACGGGCGCCTGCTGGCGTGCGAGGTCCTGAGGTCGACCCCCCGGTACCCACAAAAAAAAAAAAAAAAAAAAAAAGAAGTGCAAAAAACCAAAAACAACAACAAAAAAAGGTTAAGGAGATAGCAGTCATTCTCAATTATAAGGCTGAGCAGGGCTGCAGGGGTCATTTGAATAAAGATATAGACATTCATTACTTCCACTGGCTATGGCTGGAATACTACTAACTGTAAGGCAGCCTGCTTATCTCACCCGGGAGTCCTGGGCTATGGTCTGTACTTTGGTCCCCTCTTGACCCAGTTTACAAAGCTGGCCTTTGCCCTCGGTTCCTGTTGCAAAAGTTGTTTATCTGGTATCCTGCCAAGTACTCCGTGCCAACAATGATATGAAATATATGCTCCTATGCAGGACCTTGTTGAAAATAAAGGAGGATGTTGTTTATATCAAGACAACCAGTGCCACACGGTGCGGTCCCAGGCCGACTCGACAGTGCAGCCCAGAGCTGGTATTAGAGCTTGGCCTTGCATTAGCTTTTCTTCTCCTTGGGGGACTGAGAGTCTGAACTCCAGGGTTTTTGGTGACAGGAAGTCGCCACCCAGCAAGAGATCTCTAACCCTGACGGCCTGTGCGAGGGCACCGTCCTCTGCCCTCATGGCAGGATTTCCATTGTCAGCAAAGTCCGACTCTCCTGTTCTCGTCCGTGGGAGAAAGTCCAGGGCAAGTCCCAAGACTGGTGACTGTTTCGCTCTCAGAAAAAGGCTGCGCAGCTGCGACATGGTGGGTTCTGCTCCTCTGAGTATTTGGTTAAAGCACAAACAGTCGTCAAACAAGGGCACAGGGACACGCGGTGTTTCGCACTCACAGGGCTCTGCCAATGGCACTTTGCTGTAACCTACAGCACTTCCAGCTGTGCGAGAGCTAGGTCATTGGGTCACTGGGAGTTCCAGCAAACTGCAGTGTCACCTTAGGCATGACATCCAGCTTCTCTCCCACCCAGCTTTTCTCCTGGGAATTCCTCAATCTCTGCCAAGCCATGGACTTGGGGTTCTCTGACTCCTACTTTTGGGCACTTGCCACCAAAGTACTTTCCAAAACATCTCTGCTTATCATTATAATTTCTCTTTTATTGAAAACTGCTTTCAGCCAGGTGTGGTGGTGCGAGCCAGCACTCGGGAGGCTGAGGCAGGAGAATCACTTAGAGTTCAGAGCTAACCCAGTTTACACAGAGTTCAATGCCAGCTTGAACTGCATAGGGAAACCCTCTCTCAAAACACCAAAAATGAACAAAAGGACAGGGACTTGAAAGCATGCCAATGGGGACATGCAGGTTGCCATTGGACACACAGGTTGCTGCTGCTTTTAGACCATCAGTATAATGACATTCTAAGAGCCAGAGCTTCTAGGTTGGGGAGCAGACAGGAATCCACAGTGTGTGCTAAAGGGATTTCAGTGTAATCTCATTTCCTTGAAGGCATTTCAAAGAATAAGATTAGCAAAGTAGAGTTAAGAATCTTCCTAGAAGTCAGTTTAAATCCCTTTCCCAGATCTATATTTTTCTGATAATCTCTCTATTTCTGGAAATGCAGTAAATTCAATTTAAAAAAGATGTATTGAGGTCAACTCAATGTAGCATTATACTAGGTGTTATGGTTTGTGTCTAGATGGCCCCCCAAAGCCTCACGGGGTCCTAGGGTTTTTTTGGAGGTGGCTGAATCTAGAGCGTGTGATTGATTTAAAGTGCGATGCTGCGATTAAGGGTGCTGGGATGAAGGGTGGGTGACGGCTGGATCAGTCTGCCGATTGGATTGGCACCGTCCTGATCCCATTAGACAGGATACAATAGAAGGGACAGAAAGAGGCTTGTCTCGATTTCTCTTGTGGCTTTTGCTGTCTTCCAGTGCCATGAACAGTTGCCCCTCTGCCCTGTGCCACCCTGCCTTGGAGCCAGCTGAATATGGACTGAAACCTCTACAAGCTGTGAGCTAAATAAACCTTTCCTCTTCTAACTGTGGGTGTTGGGTATTTTGTCTCAGCAATGAGAAAAGTAACTAAGACACTAGGCCCTGGTGGTTCCAAGAGGAACACGACAACTCCCTACCTGCAAGCAGTTTGAAACCTCATGGGTCTCTCTCTTAGTTACTCTTCTCTCGTTGCTGAGACAAAATACCCAACACCCAAAGGTAAAGGGGGAAAGGTTTATCTTGTGGAGGTTTCTGTTCATAATTGCCTGGCTCCAAGGCAGGGTGGCATAGCAGAGGGGCAAAAGTTCATGGCAGTGGAAGGTACCAAAAGCGACAAGAGCCTAAAAGGGAGGAACGACCCTCTTTTCCTCCCTTGTTTTGTAATCAGGACACCCGCCCTAGGGCAGGTGTAGCACTCACACCCCCAATCCCAGCACTAGACAACGAACCTATCACAAACTCTAGATGCAGCCACCTCTGAAAAGCCCATCACCGCATTAGGCTTTGGAGGTTCATTCAGACACAGACCATAACAGTCACCGCCAAAATAAATAAATAAATAAATAAATAAATAAATAAAGGAGAGAGGACAGGAGACCAGAAGATAGACTTCTGGGGACAGGGAAAAGGATAAGCAGGAGGGGATGGGAAAAGGAGAGGGAAAAAACGTATTGAAGTTGATGCATGTACCATCTCCTGGAAATAAACCCCATCATCATGTAATAGTAACATGCACTAAAAAAATATGTTTTTTTTTTCACGTGGGTACCAGGAGTCGACCTCAGGACCTTGCACTTGCCAGCAAGTGTTTGTGCTACTGAGCTATCTCACCGGCCCATAAAATATTTAAAGGGCCAGTGAGATGGCTCAGCGGCATAAATGCCTCCTGGCAAGCGTGAGGTCCTGAGTTCGACTCCTGGTACCTATATAAAGCAAAAAAAGGGCCGGTGACATCACTCAGCAGCACGAGCGCTTGCTGGCAAGCGCAAGGTCCTGAGTTTGACTCCTGGTACCCACATAACAAAACAAAACAAAACAAGAATATATATATATAATTTAAAATGATCTACCATTCAAGTGTATCTACTGATAAAGAAAAAATAATTCATAGTTTTTCCCAAAGAAAACTTCCCAGCAGATTATAAGTGTATTCTAGTTCTCTATGGCATATGTATATTTGCATTCACAGTAAATCCTAATACATAGTTCACTCCCATCTGATTCCAAAGTGATGCCTAATGGCCATATGCATAATTTCCTCCCACCTCTTCCAAGAGCAAGAAGAGGGAAAATAAAGAGGGTGGAATGAGGTAGGCATGGTGGTGAACGCCTGTAACCCCAGCACTCCGGAGGCTGAGGCAGGAGGATTGCCGAAAGTTCAAGGCCATAGTGAATTCAAAGTCAGCCTGAACTACATAGTGAGACCCTGTCTCAAAAAGCAAAAAAAAAAAAAAAAAAAAAAAAGAATAACAACAACAAAACAAAAAACAAAGAGAGTAGAATGGTGTGTCCTGGCTGTCTTCGTGCAGCTGAAAGACTGCCCCATGAGAGGTGCACTGGCTCAGCTTTTCGTGGAGGGTATGAGGTTGTGGGTAAGCAGCAAAGAGTATGTTCAAAAGGAACAGGAACAAAAGCCTAATCACTAAGGGCTTCCTAAAAAGAGAATGAGATGTCTTGAAAGGTGTTAAGTTCTTCATTAGCCTGAGACAAAGCTGAGGCTTGACAACTTCTTTTTTTTTTTTTTTGGACAACTTCTTAAAAGGGGTCCTATAAAGAGGAAGATGCCCGATGCCCACATTTTCTACCAGGTATCTCTGCCTACACTTAGGAAAGGGAGACACCTGTGAGGCCAAGCCCGTGAGAACAGCATTAAACTTGTGGCAGACCCCCTTTTATGCTGTCCCCTACAATCCCAAGTATGGAATACTTTTTGAATGATCTTCTTTCTTTCAGGAATGGAGTGAACTTCAGTAAACAAGATGTTACTAACAGAAGGAATAGGTTTGGAAACTCTCATGGAGGTGTGAACTCTAAGCCAGCTGAGTGGGCCTATGCTGGCCCGCGTAGAGACTCACATCTGTCTGAGGAGGGATTGACTCACATTAAGCTGGAAATGTGTTGCTTTTAAAAAAAAAAGGGGGGGGGGTCAGAGTCTGGGCCATTGTTCAAGCACTGAGAACAAAGTGTAAGCCAAAACTGGGATCAGTGCCTGAGTATTCATCAACTTAGCAAATGAAAAGAAAATACAATCAAAAGGAATTTGCTGAGGTGAAGTAGGGAAAAGAGTCATAGATAGCTTTATGTGTGTTAGCGAAGAAGAGCGGCTTTTAGTAATGTTATCACTCATGTGCCATGAATGACAATGTAGATACCAGTTTTATTCTATTTATTTTTTTTATTTTATTAATTAATTAAATTTTTGGTTTTTTGAGACAAGGTCTCGCTATGTAGTTCAGGCTGGCCTTGAACTCACTATGCAGCCTATCCTGGCCTCGAACTTGTAGTGATCCTCCTGCCTCAGCCTCCCCAGTGCTGGGATCACAGATGTGCACCACCACGCCCAGTTCAGCTACCAGTTTTAAATCAAACATTTTCTTTACAGCTGTTTGCAAAAGGCTCTCTCATTAGTTTCGAAAGCTGTTTCGACCCTGTATCACCTCTTAAGTGTTCACTTGGCTCATTGTCTGGAAAGTTAGCGCACTGTGACCCTGATCTCTGCGTTATAAAGGAACACTTCTCGTAATACGAGATCTCACGGCCCACCCCTGCATCATTTACCAAGCTGATTCAGCCCCATGACGACTGCCTTATACCTCTAACCCCAGCACTGCACGGCGAGACCCTGTCTCAAAACAAACAAACATCAACTATCTTTTTATGTAGCCTAAAAAAATCACAACAAATAGCTGACTCTTATTGAACCCATACTCTGTTCTTCACATGGATTCGTCCACTTAAGGAAATCTACTTTGCAGGTTAACGGTGTAAGAACTCCGTTATTCCTATTTACACTGTTCTTGTGTCAGTGATAGGAATAGGAGAAATGAAATAAACTGTGTCACCAAGCCCAGTTTATTGTCATTGTTTTTGTTTTGTTTTTGAGGCAGAGTCTCTGTATATGGTTCAGGTTGGCCTTGAACTCATTGTGTAGCCCAGGCTGACCTTGAACTCACAGTGACCTGCCTGCCTCTATGGTGGAAACTTAGTACAAAAGGAATCAGGCGTGGTGGCTCACGCCTCTAATCCTAGCACTTGGAAGGCTGAGGCAGGAGGATCTCCGTGAGTTCGAGGCCAGCCTGGGTTACATAGTGAGTTCAAGGCAAGCCTGAACTACATGGCAGAGACCCTGTCTCAAAAACAAACAGTACAAAAGGATACACAGTGAAAACTACGTGTCCCTTCCACACTAACCCCCACAGTGATGCACTGCCATGACCAGTCCATGAGTGTTTTCCAGAGAAAACACTCTGCCCGTCCAGCGTACACATGCAGGCATAACAAACCCTTTGGCATGTGTAATCAAAGTACACGAATGGGATGATTCTGCATCCACCATTCTCCGTCTCACTTATCCACTGACTAACAAATCTTACAGATTGCCCAAGTCCCTGCCTCATCCTTGTCAACAGAGTACCCACTATGTTAGAATATCACGTACTTATAGTTTCCCTTCCTTCATGTCACGGATCCTAAAGTGTCTTTCCGAGATGCTGGCGTCTCTATGACTAATTTCTTCTCTCCGTTCCATCCAGGCCTTCTGAATACTGCTTCCTTACAGTGTGTGTCAGTGCAAGTGTAAGGAAACAGCAGGGATCACTTAACCCCACTCCAGTGTTCAGATTCATCCAGGGACAGCTTAGGTTCAGCCAAGAATATCGCACAGTTCACAGGTAAAAGACAGATGAAAGGGATCCGGAAGCAGGTGCTAACACCAGTGTCTGCCACTGCAATGCTTTTCAGCTGCAGTCATGACCCTTTATAGGTTGTGAAATCGGTTTAATGTTTTCTGTGTTTGTTTGTTTGTTTTGAGACAGGATCTCGCCATGTAGGTCAGGCTGGCCTTGAACTTGCAGGGATCCTCCTGCCTCAGCCTCCCAAGTACTGGGATTACAGGCATGCACCAACAAACCCAGCTTAATTTAATGGGTTTTAAAACCTGATATATTTTATTTTATTTTATTTTCTGATATATTTTAGAAAGAAAAGGGAAAAGGCAAGTGGAATAGAAAACATGTACAACACACATAGGAAATAGAAGTATCCTTTTATGAAACATTTGGTCCAATTTTACATTTACAAGTATGTGCATATTCCTTGGTGATAATAAATGTACTCTAAACTAAAGGGGGGCATTTGTATTAGTCTGTTTTGCATTACTATAACAAAATATCTAAGGTTGGGTAACTTTAACATTTTTGAAGGTTCTACAAAATTGTTTTAAAGTTTACTGGTACCTGTGTGTAGTACACAATGCTTACATTCCTTGCGTGATGTTGGTCCACGTACACAACACATTTTGATTGCTTTTTCATCCCCTTTCCCTTCTCTCCTTCCCCTCTCTGGCTGCCCCCCATCACAGTCCTTATTTATTTATTTTTTGGACATGTTTGCAGTACATCATGTTCACATTCCTGGTGGGAAGTTGGTCCACACACACAATGTATCCCAATTCCTTTTTTCATCACTTATCCCTTTCCCCTCCCCATTCCCTCCATCTCTCTATCCTCTTTTCCCTTTGAGAAAGACAGATCTCCCTATTTCCTATTACCTATCTTTTATTTTGCTCTTATTTTTACTTGAGGTTTCTCATATAAGAGAAACTATAATATTTGAACTTGTGTGTCTAATTTATTTGACTTAATATGATGGTCTCAAGGTGTGTCCATTTTCCTTCAAATCCCTGAAGTTTATCTTTCTGTATGGTCGAGTAGTAGTCCATAGTGTGTAAATATCACATTTTCTTTATCCATTCACCTGTGGATGGACGTATAGCCTGCTTCCAAGATTTAGCTATTATGAATTGTGCTGCTATAATCATGAGTAAGCACATATCTTTTTTCTTTTTCTTTTCTTTTATTGATACATTTTAGATATACATAATGATCACATTCATCATAGGGAGTTTGTACCTGTACAGGATATATCTTACTTCTTTTTTTCCCATTCCCCTCCCTTCCCTTCAACCCTTCTTATCTTTATTTACAAAAGCTTTGTTTCCATTTTTTCCTTCTAGTCTCTCTTTTCTTTGTCCCTTCTTTCTTTCCTCCTCCCTTGTTCCCCTTCTCACTTGAACATTATCTTCCCATTTCCCAATATCTATTATACATTTTGGTCCTTATTTGCACTTTCAGTTTCTCACTCCAGAGAAACAATGCGGTATTTACACATGTCATTCTGATTGATTTCACTCAAGAGTATGGTCTCAAGGTGCATCCATTTAGCTAGAAACGTTTCAAGTTTATCCTTCTTTATGGCAGTGTAGCTCTCCATTGTATTAAGAAAAACCCACATCTTCTTTATCCATTCATCAGTTGATGGGCATTTGAGCTGTTTCCGAGATTTGGCTATTACAAGCTGTGCCACTATAAACATGGGTGCACATATACCACTGTGGTATGATGCTTTTAATTCTTTCAAGAAGATACCCAGAAGGGGAATAGCTGGGTCGAATGAGACCTCTAATCCTAGTTTTTCGAGGAATCTCCACACTGATTTCCACAGTGGTTGCACCAGTCTACACTCCCACCAACAGTGGAGAAGAATTTCTTTTTCCCTACAGCCCCTCCAGCATTCGTTAACGGTTGATGCCTTGATAACAGCCATTCTTTCTGGAATGAGAAGGAATCTCTCTCTCTCTCTCTCTTTCTCTTACTGGGGATCAAACCCAGGGCTTTTGCATCTGCTAGCTGAGTGCTCTGCCTGAAGCCCAAAGTGCTAATTCCTGTCCCAAAGTTCAATTTACTGCAGTCTAATCCAGATTATTTCAAAGAGGGGACTGTGTAAGTGCAGACCACTGAAGTAAAGATATGACAGTATTTGGTTTGCTCAGTCTTAGGATCAAATTGTCCACCATGGCTCGGATCACTCATGTGAAACCCAGGGTTTCTTCCAGGTGTGTGACTGTGCTGGACCATTTTGTGTTGCTATAACAAAATACCTAAGACCGGATACTTCATAAAGTAAAGAGGTTTGTTTGGCTTAGGGTTCTAGTGCCTGGCAGTTCCGAACAGCATGATATCTGCATCCTGGTGTCCAGGGCATCCTGGTGGTGCACCACAAGGCAGAAAAGCAGAAAGGAAACCAGCCTGCTTTGTGGGAACGAGTCCTCCCACCCTGCAAAACCCGCATGAACCATTCACGGGAGTGGTGGTGACCCAACACTGCCAAGTAGGTCCCCCCTCTTGAAAGTGCCACCTCCTCAATATCACCCCACAGGGGAGCTACTTCCAGCCCACAGACAAACCGCATCCAAGGCCTAGCAGTGCCAAACCCTCTCGAGCTTTGTCCAATTGGCCATGGCAAAGCAGCTGACCCGCAGGCAGCATGCAAGCTCACAGGCCCACCTGTGATGACCCCCACAGCTCCCCTGGGGTTACACACGGAGCACTGCAGTAAGAATCCACGTCCTGGCCTCTAGGAGTGACTCAGGACTGACTAGGCTGAGACATCGGTTGTTTTGTTTTGAGACAAGGCTCTCCCTGTATAGGCCAGACTGACCTTGAACTCACTACATAGCCCAGGCTGGCCTTCAACTTGTGTTGATCCACCTGCCTCAGCCTCCTGCCTCTGCCTCCGGCCGGGCTGACCTAGGACTTTGGACAAAGGATGAGTTTCTCTCGGGCAGCTGGAATGCAGCCCACTCTACTGAGATCCTGAAGGCAAGAGCAGCCACTCCCTCCTAAGATCCTGAGTTTCAAGAAAGTTACAGTGCGAATTAACCAGTTCCTTCTGAGATCCCACTGTACTATAAACACTGTGTGAAAGAACTGGACTGGAGAGCCTGAGTCCCAGTGTAACGGCAAACTTATAGAAATTTCATAGCAGAAATTTGAAATCAATTAGTAGCCTCTACCTAAGCTCCTGCTGCCTGTCACGTAGTTAGACTCAGCTAGCCTTGACCACCGCGCCAGCCATAACTCAGAGACGGTTCGACTCAGCCTTATCTGACTGCATCCAGCTGCATTACCCATACTTTCTAGCCTATAAACATATTGTGTTTTGCTCGCCTATTCCAGGAACTTTCCACCTAGGACAGAATAACCCAGTCAAGGACCTGCTTGCCTGATTTCACCCGCCCACTCGGACAGCCCCCTCCCTAGCGGAGCCCGCCCAGAACAAATCTGCCTGACAACATATGCCTTAGCCTATGTAACCGATCATATAATAACCTGCAATCAGCTTTGTATCTCCAGCTTGCAAAAATGTATTTAAGGGGCCGGTGAGATGGCTCAGCGGCACAAGTGCCTGTCCGGCAAGCACAAGGTCCTGAGTTCGACTCCCGGAACCCACATAAAGGAAAAAAAGGGCCAGTGATATCGTTCAGCGGCGCAAGCGCTTGCTGGCAAGCGCGAGGTCCTGAGGTCCATTCCCGGTATCCACGTTAAAAAAAAAATGTATTTAAGCTAAACTCCAAGCTGACTCTACACTGATGATTTGAGACCTGATTCTCCTCAGCCCACTAGTGTAATAAAGGTTGCCGTCCAGCTTCTCAGGTTCAAAGAGTCTTCCATTTGGTTTGATACCAGATTTCTGTAACACCAGTTGGTTGCTTTAAATCCACAGAGTCACCTGTGATGGCTGACCACTAAAAGATTAAGCAATTCCTCTACCCTACTTGCCTTAATTCTAAAGAGGCCATGTGGCAGCCCACTCAGGACCCCCCCTGTCTCTCAGGAGCTATTCCTATTCTCCAACAAACCTTTCCTACTCTCCTTTTTTTTTTTTTTTTTTTTTTTGAGACAGGGTCTCACTATGTCATTCCTGGCCTTGAACTCACTCCATAGCCCAGACAGGCTCTGAACTCATGGCAATCCTCCTGCCTCAGCCTCCTCTGTGCTAGAATTACAAGTGTGCACCACCACCACCGGCTGAAACCCTTTTATAGCTCTAAACTAACTGCAAAGTTGTGCCTGATCTCATTCATATTTCTGATGCATATTTTCAAGGATAAATAGCATGAGTTATTTCATGACCTCTAGGATATAATTTGAAGATATATATTACTTGCAGAACCCGAAATGTAGTTGTTTCTACTTTGAGAAATTGAAATTCAAGAATATTTTCTGTTTTTGTTTTTGTTTTGTTTTTTTTTTGAGACAGGGTCTCACCATGTAGTTCAGGCTGGCCTTGAACTTACTATGTAGCCCAGGCTGGCTTTGAACTCATGGCAATCCTCCTGCCTCAGCCTCCCCAATGCTGGGATTACAGGACGTGCGCCACCACATCCAACAAGAATATCTTCTTAAAATACATGAAATTCAGCTTGTGCCGCAATTTTCTGGAAGAAAGCCTGTTACCAATTTCAGAGAATCATCCTGGAAAGAGCTCTCTGACTTTGAGAAGTAGAATGAAAGTCCCATTCCACGGATATCACTCTGTGGGGCGGGCTCAGGGCCACGACATAGTCCTGGACACCGCACTGAGTGAGCGATGAGGGCGGGGGCCACAGGGCAGAGCCCCTACGTGCACGCGGGGGGAGCCAGGAGGAGAGAAGTAGTGAAGCCAGGGGGTAGGGAGCAGTGCACAGCGCGTTGGGCGGAGCCCCTGGGATGACGCTCGGAAGCACGCGGAAGATCGGGCTCTCCTTTCCTGTCCAGAAAAGCCTTGAGATGGCCAGGAGCAGGATTGCATATGCTCAGACTGCAATCCAACTGTGTCGAAGACTAAAAAAGCCTCCCAACTCTGATGATGACAATCACACTACTTCGTACTGGAAGGCTACCTCCTATTTTTAAAGTTCTTTCACATTTTATGAAACCAAATCTAACTCTGTAAAAACTAAAATTTTCTTGTCACCTTTGGAATTCACACCTGCTTAGTAATGGCTGAACCCATAGTCTTCCAAATGTCTTTCCAAGGCCAGTGAATTTAGTGGTGAGTGCCTTAGTCTGTTTGCCGGTCATTTATAAAGAATATCGTTTATTTAGGACCTGGTTCTGCAGGACGAGAGGGCGGCATCAGGCGAAGCCCTTGCTGCTGTTGGGGATTCTGCAGGGTCCTGGGCACAGTGGCCCATCACACAGTGACACAGAACAGGCGTACCCGAGAGAGCTCCACGTGTTGTTTTGTTCTGTCTCTCCGTGCAAAGGCTCCAACCCCCGGCAGAGCGCAGGCCGTGCACATACTTCACCTATGAGCTCCACCCACGAGGCAGAACTCCCTTAAGGAAGCCACACCCTTGACAATCCTTTGACTCATTCATCCCTGAATGGAGGAATCCCTTCCTGAGGGCTCTGCCCCCTTAGCCTAGTCCTCTCCAAAGGCCCTACATCCAACCCTGTTAATCCTCCACTGAGGAGTGAGTTCCCAACGCATCAATTCCGGGGACAGAGCCAAGCCGGAACAGTGGCAGCAGCCTGCATTTTGTTTTTGTAGTGACCAATGTCAAGATGGGTCCTCCACCTCACACTCTGGCCCACTGTGTGGTTTCCAAGGTTAGAGTTAGTTCCGTGGTGCAGGCTATTGTCCAAAGGAAGTTGATCTGGGGCGTAGACTTGAGTGCTTATAAGCATAATTTACAGAGCAGCGTGCATTTTGTAAATTTATTCTGGTTTATTCTAATAAAATTTACGTTCATGTGGTTTTAGGGGTGGGCCAGTGATTCCGCAAATGAAAGCAGAAATATTGATATTATTTTCCAAATTAATATTTTTCATACCTGAGATAGAGAGGGGCCACCTGTGGTGCGACAGTGATTGGACAGAGGCTGGGATGACAAAATAAACTCCTGGGCGCAATGAGCTATTACCTTCCTAGCATGGCATGTTTCAGGAGACCCATCAGGAGACCCTGATAAAACCCTAAAAAGCAGACTGTTACATGAGAGGAGAGCTTGTTAGCAAGACAAAACCTACCTAAACCCTCTAGCTTCATGAGTTAGTTGAAAAATCACTAATTTTGGAGGCACAGCTGGGCAGTGCCTTGTGGTTTGGTGCTAGCTGTGCTGATGACACCTCTGATGAGCAGGTTCTGGTAACTGTCACCTGGGTTTCTTCCCAGAATCCTGAAGGCTGTTTTTGCTGAGCATGTTGACTCTCAGGCCTACAGATGCCTAATGGGAGACTAAAATGGATTAAAGGTTTGGTATTCTCTGTCTGACCCCTTTGGTGTTTTAACCCTTGAGTCAGATTCTACTCAGCTATGCACATATGCATGCTGATCATTTTTTAAAAACAGGTCTGCCTGAGTGTGGTGGTGCACATTCGTAATCCCGGCACTTGGGAGGCTGAGGCAGGAGGATCAGCATGAATTCAAGGCCAGGCTGAACTACATAATGAAACCCTGTCTCAACAAACAAAACAAACAAACCAAAACTAACTAACTAACTAAATATATATATAAATACTTTTTAAAAGGTCTGAGCTGGGTGTAGTGGCACATGCCTGTAATCCTAGCACTCAAGGGGCTGAAGTAGGAGGATCACCTCAATTTGGAGGCCAGTCTGGGCTACATGGTGAGGTCGAGGCCATCCTAAACTACATAGTGAGACCCTGTTTCAAGAAACTAAAGCAAAGAATCAAACAAAAATACATACATACATACTTAAATATTTTGTCCAAGGGCTGGTGAGATAGCTCAGCAGCATAAGCTCCTGCCTGGCAGGCTCGAAGTCCTGAGTCCGACTCCCAGAACCCACATACGAAAAAAGGGCCGGTGCTTTCGTTCAGCGGCACAGGCACCTGCTGGCGTGCGAGGTCCTGAGGTCGACCCCCGGTACCCACAAAAAAAAAAAAAAAAAAAATTTTTGTCCAAGACTATGATACAGCATTAATTTGCCTCTGGAGTTGGCATGTGTTTACTGTGCTTTTTCAGCATCTCAAGCATTACAAGTCTGCAGCCCTATTGTAAGGTCAGGGTATTTATGCAAGACAAAGACACCAGCTATGACAGTAACCAAGCTGACTGCCTGTTAGCCCACCGGGTACAAGGCCGGGATGTTTTGTGCAAGATGATGGTGCCAGGTACACAAAATTTTACCTATCTCTTGAACAAGTTGACCATGACCACTCAGTGGTCTAAGTCTGTTACAAAATGACACATCTTTTGAGGCCATGCTGCTGGCCAGTGAAAATTGCTGGAGTTTAGCTCACTCCAGCAAATCAAATCGAACCTGCAGCTCTGGGAGTAGCTGCTCGATCATTCTCTCAATTAATTACTTGTTTCCCTCAGCTAATGCCCCAATTTGGCTGCAGCTCCTTTGCCCTTCCCCCCAGCAAAGCTTTGCTATATATGTGCTTAGAAATTTTTTTTTTTTTTTTGGTGGGTACCGGAGGTCTAACTCAGGACCTCACGCGCCAGCAGGCGCCCGTGCCACTGAGCGATATCACCGGCCCTTTTTTCATATGTGGGTTCTGGGAGTCAAACTCAGGACCTCGCGCTTGTCAGGCAGGTGCTTATGCCACTGAGCCATCTCACCGGCCCTGTGCTTAGAAATTTGACCCAATTTCATTTCTACTGTCTCTGGGTCAAAAGAGCACGTCCTATACCAATAGCTAGAGTCTTTCTCAGAAAATGCCAACTACCTTACTTTCTCCTTGCTGGGGCAAAATACTCAACACCTGCACGTTAAAGGAGGAAAAGTTTATTTTAGCTCAGTTTGTAGAGGTTTCAGTCCACAGTTGGCTGTCTCCAAAGCAGGGTGGCATGGAAGAGGAGAAAGAGTCCATGGAGGGGTAGGCAGGAAGCAGGAAGCAGTGAGCTTCCCTTTCCCTCTTTATTCCATTCACGCTACAAGCCTATTGGTTGGTGCCACTCAGATCCAGAGTGAGTCTTCTGTCTCTAGTAAATCCATTCAGCTGCACACAGAACCACCTTAATCCAAACAGTGGACTGATCCAGTTACCACGAGCATATAATCCATATTCACACATCCTAGATCCGGCCACCTTTGAAAAGCCCCACCTGTGAGAGTGTGAGGCTTTGGTGGGGAGCATCTAGATAAAACCATAACACCAACTCTGTTACTTCTCCAATATAATCTTAATAATTCAATTCAGGTTTGTGAGGCCCTGGGTTTAATTGATCAATGTCCAGTATCTGAAAAAGAAAAGAAAAGAAAACAAAACAAAAAACCTCTCAGATTCACTTAGCAAGAATTTATTAAAGATACAGGCAAAATACAAGTTATGGCTGGGAGTGTAAATCAGTGTTAGAGGGAGGCCCACCAATAAATCTCTAGCACTGAAACACACACACGTTAGGACATTGTGAAATGTAATAGCAACACAAGGGATACTGCACATGACGGACAAGAATGCAGAGTATGAGCCAGACTATCAGGCTACCAACTCACAGGAATAGTTAGGGGAATAATAGGACCTACTTCTTAGGATTGTTGTGAATTTTCAATGAACACTTGGGACAATCTCTGGCCTTGGTGATGGCTCTGTACGTGGTGACTTATTGGGACCAAGTAACGGTAAGCGCTTACTCAAGAATGTCTACTTGGAGTTCTAAGAATGAAGCAAGTCTCCTTATCCTTACCACATAGTTTGAAAAATAGAGGAAGAATTTTATTTATTTATTTATTTTGTTTTCCTGAGACAGGATCTTGCTACCTGGTGCAGGCTGACCTTGATCTCACTATGTAGCCCAGGCTGGCCTCAAACTTGCTACAGTCCTTCCGCTCAGCATCTCAAGTGCTGGGGTTACAGCCATGCACCACCATGCCTGGCTCCTGGGGGAGAATTTTAGATTCTTAAACTTTTTAGAAAGCATACTTCTTATTGTCAGAATTTTAAATTGACAAAAAAAAGTGTAATGTGTAGATATTTATCACCATCCCTTTTAATTTTGAGAATGTGGGGCTGGCAGTGTCGCTCGGTGCTATAGAATATGTTTAGCATAAGCGGTGCCCTACTTTCAATTCCTGACACCAAAAAAAGAGAGAGAGAATTTCCATGTATGTAGATTAGTGCACTTGCCTGAGGAATGAATGAGGAAGATTGGACCAGGGATTGGCCTCCAACAATCTGATAATCTCTAGAGCATTGCTTAAACATGTAAATCATATCTGTGAACAAAAAGTCAGTAAGTCCCCCAGCCAATTTTGCATCACAGATCGTATCCTTCATTGTTTTTATAAACAAGGCCTTAAAAGATGGGCAAGTTAAAGTCCCAGGTGAGTTTATATAAGTGAGTTGCATCATGTAACCTCATTGCCTTTTCGTGACAGGAACTTTGAGTTTGCTTTTGTTTCGATTTTTTGAGATAGGGTTTCCTATGTAGTTCAGGCTGACCTTGAACTCACTATGTAGCCCAGGCTGGACTCCAATTTGAGGCGATCCTACTGCCTCAGCCTCAGGTGTGGGCTACCATGCCCAGCTTGTGACAGCAATTTTAATACAGAATCTATAGCTAGGCAAGGTACAATGACTAAATGGGGAAAACAAACCATATAATTCAAACTAAATAACCCCCTAGTTACGTGTAGTTACGCAATGACTACATTGCTTGGGTTTGTTTTGTTTTATTTTGAAGACTTTATTTTGGAAACTTTAGGATCAGCAAGAAAAGTGGATGAGAAGAGAACTAAACTTATCAAACAACTGTCTCAGTTTCCTATCCAGGAACAGTCAGAGTTGCTATTTATTTATTGATGGTACTGGAAATTGCACATAGGCCTTCGCACTGAGCTGCATTCCCCAGCCCTTTTTAAAAACTCTTGAGACGTGGTCTTCCCGAGTCACTCAGTGCCGAGGCTGGACTTGAATCTGTGATGCTTCTGCCTCAGTGGCCCAGAGTGCTGGGATGATAGGAGTGTGCTGCCACATTTGGCAATGGTTGATTTTTAAAATAGACAACAGAGTATGTTTTACTGTTTCATAATATAGCATAATTTCTACTTAAATTTTATGCTTTAAAGAGTATTGCTGCTGGCTGTGGTGGCACATGCCTATAATCCCAGGACTTAGGCTGAGGCTGGAGGATCGCTGTGAATTCAAGGCCAGCCTGGGCTATGTAGTGAGTTTAAGGCCAGCCTGAACTACATAGCAAGACTCTGTCTCAAAAATAAAAAATAAAAATAAAGAGTATTGCCATTAGTTGGGCATGGTGGCCCACGCCTGAAGTTCCAGCACTTGGGAGGCTGAGGCAGGAGGATCACTGTAAATTCGAGTCCAGCCTGGACTGCATAGCAAGACTCTGTCTCAAAAAAAAAAGGTATTGCCATTAAAAGTTGGGTGTGGTGTGACACACATCTATAATCCCAGTACTCTGGGAGGCTAAGGCAAGAAGATAGCGAGTTCAAGAACAGCCTGGGCAATTGAGAGATTTAGCAAGGTCCTGTCTCAAAACCTAAAAAAAAAAAAAAAAAAAAAAAGCACTGGGATGTAAATCAGTGCAAAGGCTTTGGGTTCAATCCCCAGCAACCCCAACCCCCAAAAGAAAAGGAAAAAGAGTATCACCATTGTTAAAATTTTTACCTGAGGCTGCTTTCAGTCAAAACCTAAATTTGCAGCATCATTACTGTTTGCTAGCAGAAAGCAAGGCTAACATACTGATTACTAAATGCTCAGGGTAGGGGAAAAAACAGGGCTCAGATATGAGATATGAGAGAGGACCTGATTTGACAATGTGCATGAAAACAAATAAAAGAAGTTTAAAATCTGAAACCAAGAATCATTAATCAATATGAAGCAACTGGGTTCTTACATACAAATGAAGTAGCGAGAACAAAATCAATCATCAGTTGCTATTAATACCTCTTAAAACTATTTGTCACTGCCAGGAGTGGTGGCGCCTGTAATCCCAGCACTTGGGAGGCTGAGGCAGGAGGATTGCCAAGAGTTTGAGGCCAGCCTGGGCTACATAGTGAGTTCAAGGCCAGTTT
The DNA here is from genome assembly GCA_028451465.1 of Erethizon dorsatum. NCBI lineage: Eukaryota > Metazoa > Chordata > Mammalia > Rodentia > Erethizontidae > Erethizon > Erethizon dorsatum. The sequence goes on from CM051838.1 coordinate 15,256,078, forward strand.
AAACTACAAAGTGGGCCGGTGAGATGGCTCAGCGGTGTAAGCGCCTGCCTGGCAAGCATGAGGGCCTGAGTTCGACTCCCGGAACCCACATACAAAAAAAGGGCCGGTGATATCGCTCAGCGGTACCCACACACACAAAAAAATAAATAAAATAAAATAAACTACAAAGTAAGACCTGTCTCAAAAAAAAAAAAGGCTGTAAATTCTTATATTATTACCATTATTATTATTTTGAACCTGTCTCACTATGTAGTTCAGGTTGGCCTTGAACTCACTATGTAACCCAAGCTGTCTTCGAACTCACAGCAATCCTCCTGCCTCAGCCTCCTGAGTGCTGGGATTGCAGGCGTGCGCCACCACACCTGGCATTCTGACATTGATTTCTTAATCAAAAACATTTCTACAAAGAAAATGCTAGTTTCAGTGGCGAATATTATTAAACATTTATTGAAGAAATAACACAATCACACACAAACTCAGAAACAGAGGAGGAAAGAACGATTCACAATTTGTTTTATGTGGCCAACGTAACTACAAAATAGACAAATATATCACAAAAGTAAATAAATCACAGATTAATGTCAATCATGAACACTGATTCAAAAATTCTTTTTTTGGGCCAGGGTGTAGCTCAGTGGCACAGCATCTGCCTGGCAAGAGCAAGGTCCTAAGGCCCTGGCTTTGATTCCTAGTGTGGGGGGCAGGAGAGAGAGAGAGAAGAAAGTTCATGGGATGCCTGCTCATTCAGGGCTACTTAGGGAAGTATATATTTGAGTTTAGGCATCCAGGCACTTAGAGGTTATTGCAGCCACAGTCCACAGGGGACCAGGTACTGCAAGCTGGCAGCCAGTCACCTTGGGATTGCAACGGCAAGCAGAAACATGGAAACGACACCCAGGATTTGGAGGCAGATTTATTTACGTCGACTGGCACTGATCGGGATCATTCCCAGAATATCAGGCCCCGATGTCTGGTGGTCTAGGGCTGTTATGTGATGCACAAGCAGGAGGTACAAAGGAGGTACAAAGGCGAGACAGAACAGCCTGGCAGTTCTTCTGATTAGCAGCAGGGTGAGATCATCGGTTACAAGGGTAGATTAACGATCATCAGTTCAGAAGCTTAGTACAATGGTACAATCAGGCATCTTGTATGTTCGGTTACACTCTCGTGGTTACAGGGGTCAAGAAAGTAATTACAGAGCCATGAAGCAGTTACAGAGCTAGGCGGTTTCAAAAGAACAAAGTTTTAAAAAGAATGATTTCTCTCGTACAGTTTTTCCCTTTCAGGATCTAGATGTTGTTGGTTTTTCAGGCATGCAGAATGAAAGAGTATGGGTTTATGGAGGCTTCCAGTCAGATTTCAGAAGAAGGCCTGGGAAGCCAGCCAAAAATGTGTGACGGGGTTTCCGTCCCGGCCAGGAGCCCATAGAGCGCAGTGTGTGAAGCTGTGAGAGTGGAGTTGAAGGTGCAGTAGAGAATCCAGGAAGCTGGAATCTGCTGAGGAGACCTGCAGCAGTGAATGAAGCCAGCCCGAAAGAGAGAGCATCTAAACTGCTACCAGCAAGGCCATGGGGCTGCGCTGCCAAACTCTTTGGAGTTAACATCTCACCACAGCACGCCCCAGATGCCAGATATGCAGACATGGGATTTAATGTTGGCCCTGCTGGATTTAGGACTTGCCTTGGTCCAATTTCTGTCTGCTCCCCTGTGCCTCCCTTTCAGAATGGGAACGTTTTCCCTATGCCATTATATGTCAGAAGCGTTAAACTCTCTTTTTGATTTTCACAGAGGGTGCCAGCTAAGAGTTTGACTCTTAGAGGAGGCTTCGTTTTTTTTTGTGGGTACCGGGGGTCAACCTCAGGACCTCACGCGCCAGCAGGTGCCCATGCCCCTGAGCGATATCACCGGCCCTTTTTTTGTATGTGGGTTCCGGGAGTCAAACTCAGGACCTCGCGCTTGCCAGGCAACGCTTACACCACTGAGCCATCTCACCGGCCCTTAGAGGAGACTTTGGACTTGTACTCTTCAGCAATGCTGGAACTGTTAAACTTTGGCAGGTCTCACAGATGGACTAAATGCATTTTGCGTAATGAGATGGACATGAGGCTTTTGGGGGCCAAGGGTGGAATATTATGGTTTAGATCTAGTAAGTCCTCCAAAAGTTCCATGTTTGGAGGTGAGGCCTGCTTGGAAGGGCGGGTCACTGGGTCATGACTTGGAAGGGTATTCTCGTCTCTGGGTCCTCTCTTCTCTGCTTTCTTTTTTTTTTTTTTTCTTTTATGTGGGTACTGAGAGTCGAACTCAGGACCTCGCGCTTGCTACGCTGCTGAGCTATGTCACCGGCCCTCTTCTCTGCTTTCTGACCACTGCGTAGTGAATAATTTTCCTCTGCCATGCCGTTCTGCTGTGTGGTTTCTGCATTGGAGCTGCCCAACCACAGACAGATCTACTGAAACCTCCTCTAAGTTGCAGGTGTCAGGTATTTTGTCTTAGTGACAGAAAGTGACTAAGACACCCTCTGCCCCAGGCATACAAAAGACAAATGGAGAAAAATAATTGTATACCAATCAATACAAAGCTTTAGGTACGTGTATCAAGAACTCTGAAAGTATGCATAGTCCTGCTTGAATTAATTCCACTATAGAGAATTTATTTCACTCAACAAATATTCACTGTGCATTATTTATGTGTCAGGCACTGCTCCAAACTCTAGGGTTTAAAACAAGGCCTGGCAGTCCTGCCATGGTCACTTTACCAAAGTTGAGCCATGTCAGCTGCTCTCCATGGTTCTGAAACATACTTACCCATCAACATACAACCCTGGGCTTGATCTCTAGCACCTCAAAAAATAAAAATTGTTGGGTATAGTGGTGCATGCCTGTAATCTGAGGACTTGAGAGGATGAGGCAGGAGGATCACCATGAATTTAAGACAGCCCAAACTTTTTTTTTTTTTTTTTTTTTTTTGAGATAGGGTCTTGCTACGTAGTTCAGGCTGACCTGGAACTCACTATGTAGCCGACATCGAACTTACGGTGATCCTCCTGCCTCAGCCTCCCAAGTTCTGGGATTACAGGCCACCACACCCAGTACTGTTTTTGTTTGTTTGTTTGTTTTGTTTCTGATACAGGTCTCACTTTGTAGTTCAGGCTAGCCTTGGTCTCACTATGTAGCCCAAACTGGCCTTGAACTCCTGGCAATCCTTCTGCCTCAGCCACCCAAGTGCTGGGATTACAGGTGTGCACCACTGTGCCCAACTCACTTCCTTAATGTTGTTTTTGAAGTATAGTTTTTTTGCATGTTTGTGGTTTTTTGAGACAAGGTCCCACTATGTAGCTCAGGCCCCAGGCTGGCCTTGAACTCATAGTAATCCTCTTGTCCCAGGAAAAGAGTTTTTAAAATTTTATGATATTTAGTTTGTCTTTTGTTGCTTATGCTTTTGGTAACATCTAAGAAACCATTGCCTAATCCCATATCATGGAAGGCATATACCTGTGTTTTCTTACAAGCATACTATAGTTTTAGGTCTTACATTTGGGTATTTTATTAATTTTGAGGTAAATTTTTTGTAAATGGTATTAAGTACCATTCTTTATTTTGTATATGGTATAACACACCAACTTCATTCTTTTGTACATAGATATCTAGTTGTCCTGGCAGCATTTGTTAAGAGACTATCCTTTTTCTCACCAAATTTTTTGGTATCCTTTGAAAAACTGCCCTGGCTGGGCATGGTGGTGCACACCTGTAATCCCAACACTTGGGAGACTGAGGCAGGAGTACGGCCATGAGTTCGAGGCCAGCCTGGGCTATATAGTGAGACCCTGTCTCAAAAACAAGAAAACAAAGCAAAATGAAACAAACAAACAAACAAATAAAACAATTGCCCTTAAATGTGAAGGTTAATATTTTGGCTTTCAATTCTATTCCATTGATCTGTATATCTATCCTTATGTCACTACCACACAGTCTTTGTCAGTATAGGTCAAAGTCTTTTTCTCTTTTATTTTTATTTTTATTTTTATTTTTTATATGCGGGTACTATGTTTTGTTTTTTAAGACAGGGTCTCGCTATGTAGTGCAGGCTGGACTTGAACTCACTTTGTAGCCCAGGCTGGCCTCGAAGTCCCAGCAATCGTCCTGCCTCAGCCTCCCGAGTGCTGGGATTACAGACATACACTACCATGCCAGCCTATAGTTTAAAGTCTTATTAAAACAGCCACGCAGTATCTAAAAAATCGAGGGCCAGGGCTAGGGGTTTGGTTTGGTGGTAGACTGCTTACTTGAGGCCCTGGGTTCATCTCCAGTACTGCTTAAAAAAAAAAGAAAAAAGAAAAAAGTTAGTGTCTTAGTGACTTTTCTTGTTGCTGAGACAAAATACCCAACACCCATGAGTTAAGGGAGGAAAGGTTTATTTAGCTCACAGTTTGTGGAGGTTTCAGTCCATAATTGGCTGGCTCCCAGGCAGGGTGACATGGCAGAGGGGCATCACACAGGAGAAGCAGTTCATGGCAGGCAGAATGCAGCAAAACAAGCAAAGGGCCTTAACAGCGTCTTTCTGCTCCTTTTATCTTATCCAGGCTACTCAGGGCGGGCAGCACTCACACCCTTAATCCTAGTGCCCTTGAGCCTAGCACTGCACCATGAATCAGTTCCAGCATCATACACTCTAGATCCAGCCACCTCTGAAAAAGCCCCAACTATGACAGCATGAGGCTTTGGGGGACGTCTAGAGACAAGCCACAACAGTATGGCTATTGTGCGTGTGTGCGTGTGTGTGTGTGTGTGTGTGTGTATGTGTGTGTGTGTGTGTGAGAAACTGAACCCAGAGCCTTATGTGCACCAAGTACACACTTTCCACTGATCTATACCCCTAGGCCCTGAAAAAATTAATTAATTAATGGTCCTGGGGCTCAAGCCTCAGGCCTTGTACATGCTAGGCCAGTTGTGGCGAACCTATGGCATGCATGCTGCAGTGGGCTATTTGATCACTGAAAGCTGTAAAATGTTCACCATCACTGTGTTAGGCCCACACTCTAACAGTGAGCTACATCCCCAGCTCAGAAAATTATGTTTAGCCGGTGTGGTAACACACACACCTGTAATCCAACACTCAGGTGGCTGAGGCAGGAGGATTGCTGTGAATTTGAGGACATTCTTGGCTACATAGTGAGTTCAAGGTCAGCCTGAACTATACATCACAAAAAACAAGCTCTCCCCCCCCATTATACATTTAAACCTTCCCTTTTTTAGTATTTTAAAGTAGCATACTATAAAAGATTTGAGCTCAATAAACCTTAAACATACAGATATTTTCAGGGAATCATCTAACCTCCAACAACCCTCATGAAGAGGCAGGCGTCTTTTATGTGACAACTATGTACTTGGGAATTAGAAGAGCTGTTTTGTTTTGTTTTAAACCAGTACTCAACAGCACTACCTGCTGGTGAGATTTACTACTAGTACAAAGAAAGATTTTCACATTTCAATGAATATAGGAAACCTAGTGGTAACTTCCCAAGCTTAAAGAATGCAAGGCTTAGGGAATGTAAACCCCTTGTCAACTGACAGGTACCTTGCTAAGACATTATATACTACCGCAAACTAAACTTTCTCTACGTGCTTTCAAAATAAGAACACTTCCATGGAAAATCGCTTGTCCGCGTCTCAAGTCCCTGGAATTAAACTAAGTCAGTTCTGTTTCTGGCTTCAGCACTTACCATCTTGGGGCAAGCTAGTTAACTCCTCTACCTCTGAAAACTGGTGACACATATGCTTCTCAGGGTTTGTGAAAGCAGCAAAAGTAGTGGACAATGCTTGATACTTGATACATGGTGATCAACGATAGCGATTTTTTTTTGTTTTTTGGTTTTTTTTGAGACAGGGTCTTGCCACGTTGTTCATTCTGGCCCTGAACTCACTTATGTCACCTAGGCTGGCCTCAAACTCATGGCAATCCTCCTGCCTCAGCCTTCTGAGTGCTGGGATTACAGGCGTGTGCCACCGTGCCCTGCAGATAGTGACATTTGTTTGTTTGTGGTACTGGGGATTACACCTGGCCCTTCCCACTGAACCACATCTCCAGGAATTTGTTGTTGTTGTTGTTGTTCTTTTTTGTATATTGAGACAGAGTCTTGGTAAATCGCTAAATTTCCCTGGCTAGGTTTGAATTTGTAATCCTCCTCCTTCAGCCTCCCAGAGTGCTGGGATTAAAGGTGTGTGCCACCATGTCTGGATAATGGTGACATTATTTTTGTTCATAATCAGTGGAACTGATATTGAATCCAAATTTCTCTGACTTCAGTGTCTTTTTTTTTTTTTTTTTTTTTTGGCAATGCTGGGGACTGAGCCCAGGGCCTCACACATACTAAGCAAGCTCTCTCCCACTGAACGACATCCCCAGCCCAGTGTCAATATTCTTTAAATGTGACCATACTGCTGTCAGGTGAAACTGACAGCATCATACATACAAAATAAAACAATCGTGCCTGCCTGGCAAGCACAAGGTCCTGAGTTTGATTCCTGGTACCAAAAAGTAAGAAAACAAACAAACAAACAAAATAAAACAATCATGAATGTTGCATAACATAGTGCATCTCAATATAACCCCAAGCCAGGCATAGTATAAAACCTTAATCCTAGCACTCTGGGAGGCTGAGGCAGGAGGATTACCAGTTCAAGCATAGCCTGGGCAATTTAGCAATTTAATGAGTCCCTATTACAAGAAAAAAAGGGGGAAGGGGCTTGGGAAGTAGCTGAGTGCAAAGGCCCTGGGTTCAATCTCTACTACCATAAATAAATAAATACCGACTGGCATAACATAAGCTTTACGGGATTCTTGAAAGGAAGCTGGGTCTCATCGTCAGAACAGGGAAAAGAGGTCCTTAGTTGCTCGTGCTACTGTTATCACAGTCCTGTGCTGCAAGGGGCATTTGGGTCAACGGCAGACCACATTCACGGTGATGGTCCTACATGATTATAGTGGAGCTGTGAAATTGCTGCTGCCTGGTTACGTCATAGCCGTCACTAAGTCATAGTGCAATGCATTTCTCACACGTTCATGAGGATACTGAGAAACCTATTATGCTGCCAGTCATGTAAAAGTATAGAGCATTCACTTTTTATGTCCGGAATATAATATGTGATAATGATAGTAGCTACGCTATTGGTTTTTGTATTTACCAAGTATACACACATACCTACTTTTTTTCTTTTGTTTTTTGAGACAGGGTCTCACTACGTAGTTCAGGCCGGCCTTGAACTCATGGGGATCCTCCCAGGCCTCAGTGTCCCGAGTGCTGGGATTATAGGTGTGGGCCACCACGCCTGGTGCATATGTGTATAATTTTTGAGATGAGGGTCTTACTATGTTTCTCAGGCAGGCCTCAAATACCTAGGCTCCAATTATCCTCTCCAGTAGCTGGGCCTGGAGGCACGTGTCAATGCAGTCAGCTTATTCTAGTTTTTATTGTTATTTTAGAGTGTACTCCTTCTACTCGTACAAAACCAAGTTTACTGTCAAGCAGCGTGCCATGTGTGCTGTACTAGCCTCTTACTTCCCGTCTCCCCAGTCTCTTAGTTGCATCGTTACTTTGTTGTGCTTGACATGCTCTTATGTTGTTTTGTTCCTCGTGGTCCTAGGAGTAGTAGGCTCTAACACACAAGGGGAGGTCAAAAACTACCGTGAATTTTCAAATTAAAAAAATTTACAGTAAAAGCCACATTGCCAAGAACTATGGAATTGCTGGGCGTGGTGGCACATGTCTGTAATCACAGCACTTGGGAGGCTGAGGCAGGACAATTGCTGTGAGTTTGAGGCCAGCCTGGGCTACAAAGTGAGTTCAAGGCCAGCCTGGACTGCACAGCAAAACCCTGTCTTGAAAAGGACAAAACAAAGCAAAAAAAAAAAAACCCAAAAAACAATAACAAAAACAAAACTATGGAATAGTGTCTTTGAAGCAAGGGGGAGCATTTTGAGCGGGCACTAATAGTAATGTAACATTTCAACATTAAACAGTAAATTTTTTTTTTTTTGGTCCCGGGAATTGAACTCAGGACTTTGCACTTGCCACACAGGTGCTGTGCCGCTGAGCTATCTCCCCGGCCCCTAAACATTACCATTTGCTTTTAATCCCAGTATTTTGGAGGCTAAGGCAGGAGGACTGCTGAGAGTTTGAGACCAGCCTGGCTACACAGTGAATTCAAGGCCAGCCTAGACTACATAGTGAGACCGTGTCCCAAACAAACAAACAAACAAACAAACAAAATTAGCATTTTAATATTCATTGTATTTATTGATCCCACTTCATCGATCAATCCTTTATGACAATTTCTGTCAAGTGAAAACATTACTGTGTGTCCTCATCTACCTTATTCACGGGATCTGGCACCATGTGATTTCTGGCTCTTGCCCAAAATCAAAATGACCATGAAAGGGAAATGCTTTTATTCGATTCAAGACATGGAGGCAGCCATAACAGTGCAACTAAAGATACTTAGAACTGCTTCAGAAAGTGGCAAGAATGACAGGATAAGTGTGTTTCAAGCAAGGAGAATATCCTGAGAGGGATTAATGGCAGTGTGTCTTGGTATACCAGGAAGAACAACTGATTAGAACAGTTGTGTCACCTTGGCTAAAGTGGTACAATCAGCAATAACGACTGCATCAAACACAGCCTAGAAAAATGACAAACTGTGGTGACTATTAGTTTGCCACCTTTAACCATATGAACTAGATTTGTGGTTCTATAACAAAATCTAAAACAAATCAGAAAATTGTATATAGTGAGTAAGACTCCATATGGAGATTTTACCCTCAAGGGAGAAAATTTAAAAGGAGTTACAGGGAAAAAATAGAGAAATAGAAAAGGAGGAACAGATTAGAAGCAAGGCTGGAGGACAAAGGGAGATTATGCAAGCTTCGGGAAATTGGTGAAGAAGACAGGAGGGAAAGAGAAGGAAGAAATAAAAACAAGAACAGAATAGAACAATGACCAAACTAGAGACACGCATTCACACTCATATAAAAATGAGAACAGGGGCTGGTGAGATGGCTCAGCAGCATAAGCGCCTGCCTGGCAAGCGTGAGGACCTGAGTTCGAATCCCGGTACCCACATTAAAAAAAGAGAACAATCAAGAAAAAACAAAACAAAAGCAAAAACAAGAATAAAAGGAGAAAATAAGAAAAAAAAATCTGCTTTGAGGCATGTCTCTGCTGTCACTGGTAGATAACATGGGCAGACAGAGCCCAGATCCAAGTTGATTAATCCCAGAAAGCCAGCCGTAGCTTTAGGGCAGGGTGGTGCATATTCCCAGCAAGCCTGCACCTTTAGTTCCACTGAAGTTCGGGCTGGTTTCTGGCTGTGAGACTGGAACCCGACTTATTTATTTATTTTTGTGGGTACCGGGGGTTGACCTCTGACCTCAGGACCTCGTGCGCCAGCAGGCACCTGTGCCGCTGAGCGATATCACTGGCCCTTTTTTCATATGTGGGTTCTGGGAGTCGAACTCGGGCCCTCGTGCTTGCCAGGCAGGTGCTTATGCCGCTGAGCCATCTCACCGGCCCTGGTACCCGATTTGTTTCGCCTGCAACACTCCCTGTGCCTCCTGCTGGCTTGAACTCAGCTCCTTGACCTCTTGCTGACTTGACCTCAGCAGCTCACCCTGACACTGGGAGCCACTGGATGGAGCCAGCTTGCAGCTGCTCTGAGTTCTGAGCTCAGTTGTCCCCTGTCCAAGATGGCTACTGGCCAATCACCCTCTCCTAGGGGACGTCTGAACCCAAATAACTCACCAGCCACTGCAGTCCGCTGTGTCTACTGCTCCGTTCTGCTGGTCCATTGCTGCATCCAGTGCAGCTCTCAAAGTTCCCAAGGGGAAGGAGGGCAAGAGGATGGAGAAATAAAGTATCAGACAGCACACAGAAAGCTGAGGTCAGGTGGAGCCCTCTCTCCAGCTGAGAGGAAAAGGAACTGCTCAACCACCGCAGTGCCTTTATTTATACATTTTTGCAGGCTGGTGTCACATGAGGCTCCTTTGCCTAGCAACCTTGAACTGGAGCAGCTTGTTTACATAGCCCACCTCTGGCACCACCACCCCTTGCCTTGCCCCCACACGTGTGATCAATTTCCAGCTTTAGCCGCTCCCCACAGTGCATTTCTCTGTGGAGGCCTCTGGCGTTGGCAGCAGTCACCGTGTGTCTGTAGGTTTAAGCAGTTCCTCCCATGCAGTGAGTCCAGGCTCAGGGAGAAAGTGCCGCCCGCCTGCCACCTCCTTCAAAAAACTTTACATAATCACACACAGATACATATATATATATCACGCAATCTAGGTGTACAGTAGGCTTATCATCTAAGGTGGGTGTAAGTACACTCTATCATGTTCATACAATGATGAAACTGCCCAGTGACAGAGTTCTCAAAAGGCATTCACATCATTAAGTGACACATGACTGTACTATATTTTGTCCAGCAAGTTTCCTATCTCTTAGTGACAGACCCTGTCCTCTTGCCCTTATGGGTAGGCACATGACAAAGCTTGGGCAATCACAGCACTTCGCTTATACTGACATAGCAAACTGCCCAGAGGACATGTGATGTAAGCAGGGCCGGAGTCCAGGGGAGTCAGAGGATGAGAGTAGTGCAATAAGCCAGGTCCCACGCTAACTATGTTTTAGAGTGCCTTAGTCTTCATAAAAGGCAGTGGAGACTCTTATTATCTCATATGCATTCTTTGTTTTTTTTTTTGACAGTCTCACTGTACAGTTCAGGCTGGGCTTGAACTCACTATGTAGCCCAGGTCGGCCTCTAACTTGTGGTGATCCTCCTGCCTCAGCCTCCTGAGTGCTGGGATTACAGGTGCACACCTGGTTTTATTTATTTATTTATGTATTTAAAGACAACAAGTAAACATTCTTATGTATTAACAAACTCAAGCATTAGAGAATGTACAAATACCTTTTGGAGAAAAATATTACCCAGTATAAGATTAAGCCATGTAAAAGCTAGGTAAAAATAGAAGACTAAGGAATGGAATAGTCACAGTGAAACTGCATTTTCACACTAGGGAGACAATACGATGTTTACAAATGTGCATCCGGTTTATTTCGCTTGTGAGTATTTTCTCGAGTTGCATCCATTTACCTATAAAAGTTTCCAGTTTATCTTTCTTTATGGCTGAGTAGTACTCCATTGTATAAAAATACCACATCTTTTTTATCCATTCCTCAGTTAATGGGCATTTGGGTTGTTTCCACGATCTAGCTATTACAAATTGTGTTGCTATAAACATGGGTGCACATATATCACTGTGGTACGATGTTTTTAATTCTTCTGGAAAGATACCCAGAAGGGGAATAGCTGGGTCAAATGGGACCTCCAATCCTAGTTTTTTGAGGAATCTCCACACGGATTTCCACAGTGGCTGCACCAGTCGACACTCCCACCAACAGTGGAGAAGGGTTCCTTTTTCCCCACAGCCCCTCCAGCATTTGTTATTAGTTGACTTCTTGATAATAGCCATTCTTTCTGGGGTGAGATGGAATCTCAGTGTTGTTTTCATTTGCATCTCTCGAATGACTAGTGATGTTGAACATTTTTTCATATATTTATTTGCCATTTGTATTTCTTCATTTGAGAAGTATTTATTCATCTCAGATGCCCATTTTTGGAGTGGGTCTTTAAATTTGGGAGGTCTGATTTTTTTGAGTTCTTTGTATGTTCTCGATAGTAATCCTTTGTCTGAGGAACAGCTGGCAAATATTTTTTCCCATGTTGTGGGTTGTCTCTTCACTCTGTTGGTGGTTTCTCTTGCTGTGCAAAAGCTTTTTAATAAGATGAGATCCCACTTGTTGATTCTTTGTGATACTTCCTGTGCGATGGGGGTTTCATTCATAAAGTCTTTGCCTACACCAATGTCTTCAAGAGTTTTACCTATTCTATTTTCCAGGAGATTTAATGTTTCTGTTTTAATATTTAGTTCTTTGATCCATTTTGAATTTAGTTTAGTGCACGGTGAAAGATATGGGTCTAATTTTAATCTTCGGCATGTGTAGAGCCAATTTTTCCAGCACCATTTATTAAAGAGGCTATCTTTCTTCCAGTGAATGTGTTTGGCACCTTTGTCAAGGATAAGGTGGCTTAGTATGTCTGGGGTTGTTTCTGTATCTTCTGTTCTATTCCATTGATCTTCAGCACACCTGGTTTTGGAAACAGGATTTTTTCTTCATTCCTGCTGGCTAGAAAGTAGAAGGAGCAGTGACTCAGCTTTAATCCTATAGATGAGGACAATATTTTAGTAGACAGTGGGCCAACAAGCTGGAAGGGATATGTCTCTTACTGAGAATCCTCTGAGATAATACCTAGGTCCTTATAATTATGCAAACACGGAGTGCGTACAGACCTTGAGAGATTATTCTTTGCCTACTTTGCTCATCTGTCTCTGAATGGCCTTGGAGGATATTGATTAAGGGACTTTCTCCCAGCATGCAGGGATCAGGCAGATTCATTTGACTGACAATGGGACTTTTTCCATTGACTGACAAATGAGTTTTGCTGTCTTTGTCAGTGACCATTTTATTTATTTATTTTTACAGTGCTCATACCTTTAATTCATTTTTTAATTTTAATTTTATTTTTTATATTATATTTTATTGGTACATTTTAGATATACATAATGATCTCAGTGACCTTTTTTTTTTTTTTTTGTGGGTACTGGGGCTCGACCTCAGGACCTCACGTGCCAGCAGGCACCCGTGCCGCTGAGCGATATCACCGGCCCTTTTTTCGTATGTGGGATCCGGGAGTCGAACTCGGGCCCTCGTGCTTGCAAGGCAGGCGCTTACGCCGCTGAGCCATCTCACCGGCCCTCAGTGACCATTTTAAATGGCCTCTTTTTAAAAATGGAATTGAGGTTTTCCTCTGTTCCTTCACTGTTGACTGAGGTGTTTCTTTCTTTTAAAGAATTGTAGTGATTTATAAATCCTGTACTGACCCCTCCTATCTTATATGGGAGAAGACTGAATTCCAAACTTATAGAAAGCTTACTCAGCAGTTATCCAAGGAGAAGTTTTATTGGATTTACTTTTCTACCCCAGTAATGAAACATATTTATAATCTCAATTTTCCTGTAATCCTGTAACAAACAGAGCAAAATCCTATCAACACCATTATTTCCTATTTTAGCAGGATCTATGGAAATTTCTTTGGGTTTGTATAGAGAGCCCTCCTGGTCCTCGTTATAGTCTGGGACGTTTATACTTGTAATCCCAAGGAAAAGTTATTGGAATTCTAGCGAGTTAATTCCAATCTACCACTTCCAGTGCAATCCACGGTGAGAATAAAGACACTAAGACATATCCATAGTTGTGGGGTGTCAAGGAGGTCCTAAGTCCAGCCAGGATGGTGGTTACCAGAACAAAGGCCTCAACCCAAGGCCAAATCCAGGTTTTATTAATTCTCAACGAGGGGAGTGGCTTGGAGATGAGTGACTGTGAGAGTGGTGGGAAGTGCATGAGTACCGTGAGCTGGGCTAGGTAGGAGGCCTGAAATCCCCTCTGCAATATGCAGAGAGGATATGCAAAGAGACTAATCTGCATAACACAATTCGAGGTAGTATCTAATGTTTTGGGGTTGGCACTTTAGCTCTGATGTGTAATCTTTTATGCCCCGGGAAGTCATAGCCTCTTATCTCAGGGCTGGATCCCGATCCCAGCTGACAGCATGGAACACGGCTCTCCTTCCCACCCAGCTCACATGTTTGTGGGAGCTATGGGGGTGGGGAAACACTGACCTGTGACCTTGCTTCAAAGGCCAAATATCAGCACCTCAGCTAGACTGATTTACATGCTTAAAGCCAATTGAAGTGATAAGGAAAAGTCCTAGCCAGCTCTGTAGATATCAATACATGGAAATAGGGCCAGGTTTAGCCAAAATAGAGATAATTGCTCTTCTTTCAAGGAGAGTCATCCAGGTGGTCCTCCACAGGTTTGTCTCTCCAAATAAAGCCACTTATCACCATTTCACTACTTATTCCAGCTTTGCCCTTCCTGTTATCTCTCAGCATGCTGCCCAGCATGGTTCAGTGGCATTGCCATGTTCTCTTCATTTGGTTTTATTTATTTGTAATATTGGGGCTTAAACCCCAGCCCTTCACACTGAACAGAACCCCAGCACCCCTCCCCTTTTAATTAATTTTTAGACATGGTCTGTAAGTCACTAAATTGCCCAGCGTGGGTTTGAACTTGTGATCCCGCTACTTCAGCCTCCCCGTATGCTGGGATGACAGGCGTGACCATCAGGCCTGGCAGGCCTCTCCTGACAGCTCCTCAGTCACAAGCTCACTGACGGTGAGCTCCAGGGGCCTGTGTTGCCAGAATAACTGAATTGGTGTCCACACAGCAAAGCAGAGAATGTCCTCGGGAGTACATTCTAGAGCTCTCTCAGGGCCAAATGAGTCCATTTCTAGGAGTCCTTAAAGATTCTGTAAGCAACCTCAGCAGAAAAATATTCTTCCTTGAGACTGAACTGGAATCTGGGATTCATCTTACCCATTCTTGGGTATGGAGTGCTGGATAAATGCCCTATTTAGCTTTACTTTCCTTATATCTCTCACTGAGGCTTTTTTCACTTAAAATTTGCCATTGGTAGCCAGGGGTGGTGGCGCACACCTGTAATCCCAGCATTCGGGAGGCTGAGGCAGGAAGATTGCTGTGAGTTTGAGGCCAGCGTGGGTATGCAGTAAGAACCTGTGGCAAAAAACAAACAACAAAAATTTGCCATTAGTGATAGGATTATGAGGAACTACATCCAGACCTGGCCATGAAGAGCACATATCATTCAAAGACCCCTGGATTTGGAACTGGATGTGACAAAGAGTGGTTTTTGCTTATTTGCCTTTGGGTAGAAGATGAGCCTATTTTCCACTTGAAAGGCGATAATTACTGGGAAAAAGTACTGTATTAAAGTCATACATATAAGAAATGTACACGTGGATACTGAGAAGCCAATGGGTAGTTGGTGGTATGTGAAGGTTATGATTTTGTTTGGCCAGTAAAATTTCCCTTCCCCATTTTTCTAGTCATAGGTGTTATTACCCTGCCTATAAAAAAGTGTAATAAAATACAGTGGATGCTTAAATTAAAACAATTTACTACAGTAAAAGACATGTTGCCAATAACCCTCCTTAAAACTCTCTCCCTCACTTTGTTTTTTTTTTTTTTTTTTTTTGTGGGTACCGGGGGGACGACCTCAGGACCTCACGCGCCAACAGGCACCCGTGCCGCTGAGCGATATCACCGGCCCCTTTTTCGTATGTGGGATCCGGGAGTCGAACTCGGGCCTTCGCGCTTGCAAGGCAGGCGCTTAAGCCGCTGAGCCGTCTCACCGGCCCTCTCCCTCACTTTGAACACACTTATCCCATCATTCTTGCCACTTTCTGAAGCAGTTCTGGAAGTCTTTCATGAAGGTCTTTCATGAGCACTGTTGTAGCTGCCTCTATGTGCTGAATCAATTAAAAATGTTCACCTTTCAGGATCATTTTGACTTTGGGGAAGACCCAGAAGTTACTTGGTGAATAAGGTACATGAGGACACACTGTAAGCCTGCCATTCTGTTGGATGGTACTCGGCAGCAATATTCACCAGATTTTTGATCGCACCTGGAAACTGGTTCAGGAAAAAAGGCATATGACACAAGCAGGGAAACTCAGAGGCATTCCCTAGGATTTATATATTTATATATAGTTTATATATAACATATATTGATTCTGGGAATGAAAAGCTTCGTCTCTGCTTTACTTGTTAAACCAGGAGGATACAGTTTGGGAATGTGGGAAGATCCTACCATGTGGGAGGGAGGCTTCATGAAGAATGAAATTAAACTAAAAATTAGAGATTTGAGATAGAGAGTCTTGTAATGGTAATGTGGAGTCCCAGGATTTGGTCCCTGTTATGGTTTATATCTAAATGTTTCCTCAAAGCCTCATATGCTCATAGGTGGGACTTTTAGGAGTGACTGACTAGTCCACTAATTGGTTTAGCATAGCTCTGAGTGTGGGTAAGGGATTTATTGAAGAGGGAAGACCCACCCTGGGTGTGGGTGGCATCAACCAATAGACTTGCAGGCTGGGTAGAATAAAAAGGGAAAGGAGGAAATCTCACTGCTTCCTGCCTGCTATGCCATGGACTATTTCTCTTCTGCCATTCCCTACTTCCATACTGTCCTGCCTTGGAGTCAGCCAATTATGGACTGAAACCTTTACAAACTCTGAGCTAAAATAAGCCTTTCCTCTTTTAACTTGTGGGTGTTAGGTATTTTGTCCCAGCAACGAGAAAGTAAGACAGTCCCTGAAGCCCTTATTCTTTAGCTCTTCCCTTTTCCTGTGAGATTTACCCCAGCTTTATCTGCAGTACATAAGCCCTTTGCTTCAGCTACTATAAGATTAATTCCTGCTTTGATGTTGAAAGACTATTGACTAAAACTCTTGACTAGACTCTACTACTATAGATATTGTTAAAATCATCTCTTTGAAGGAGTTTCCACAGTTTAAACAGTATTTTGCCAAAAGAAAGAGACTGGAATTGATTAGGAAATAAATACATTTTTAGAGTGAAGTTACTCACTGGAAACACTTTGTGTGGATGTGGTATTAAATTGCAAAGTCAGCCTGTAAGGGAGAAACCAATTTAGGCTCAGCATAAAAAAGAAATGAAGTTCCAATTCAAGCTACAATATGAATGAACCTTGAAATTTTACTGGGGCTGAGGATACAGTTCAGCGAGTGTTTGCCTAGCATAAAGGAGGCTCCTAGTTAGATTCCTACCACAGATAAAACAAAATGTTTTGCTAAATGAAAGAAGCCAGCCACAATAGGTGACAGAGCATGCTTCCATTTATTTATTTATTTATTTATTTAATTTATTTATTTATTTATTATGTGGGTTCCGGGAGTTGAACTCAGGACCTCACATTTGCCGGGCAGGCGCTTATGCTACTGAACCATCTCACCAGCCCTTACATTTATATAAAATGTTCAGAATAGGTAAATTAAAGACAGATTGGTGATTGTCAGAGGCTGGGGGAAGGGTGGAGACTGACTGGTAATAGACATTAGGCTTCTTTTTGGAGTGATTACATGTCCCGAAATTTAGTTAGTAGTAATGATGGTGCAACTTTCTGGATATACTAAAAAAATCCCACTGAATTGTACTTTTTTTTTTTGTGGGTACCGGGGGGTCGACCTCAGGACCTCGCGCGCCAACAGGCACCCGTGCCGCTGAGCGATATCACCGGCCCCTTTTTCGTATGTGGGATCCGGGAGTCGAACTCGGGCCCTCGTGCTTGCAAGGCTGGCGCTTACGCCACTGAGCCATCTCACTGGCCCTGAATTGTACATTTTAAAGAGGTTAATTTTATGGTATGTGAGTTATATACCTCCAAAACCCATTTAGGCTAAGCTATCCTTGAAAATTCTTCTCAAAGAGCCTAATACAGCTAGTTTTACCTTCAGTATAAAAGTAAATTGCCTTTTTAACTTTTCTTTTCAGCAGATTACTACAGAAAGCAGTACATTTATATTTAAGAGCCCAGTTACAAAAAAATGTGTTATGATTTGAGTCACACTCATTTGTATGAGATTATAAAAAGGGATTGAGATTAGAAGCATTCAAGAGTGACTGAATGTAGACTTGAGTATGAGAATTTCTAGGAGGTACACAGGTACAGGTAGTTTTCTTTTATGTGCGTACCGGGAGTCGAACTCAGGACCTCGCGCTTGCCAGGCAGGCGCTTATGCCGCTGAGCTATCTCACTGGCCCACAGATAGTTTTAAGATCATTAATTTCCAGATCCTCAATTTGCGTGTGGTTTTTTCTAAACTGATTTGCGGTCAAGGGGTCTTATTAGAATCTATTGTCAATTTTCTCCTTCCCATTTTCAATTTTCAGGAGGTAGGTATACCCCCAACCTGTCATTAATTCTTACCATGGCAAAGACCTGAGTACCAAAAAGTAGACAATTTGAGATACTGATTTTGGGGAGGCCTCATTTAATCCAGGCACCACCAAACCAGGATAAAGCGTTGCATTTTTCCTTGCCTCCTACTTTGGGCATGTGACAGGGAGGTATTTCAAACGAATGAATGGCACAGTAACAAAACTCGTTTCACGCGCTTCTACTTAGTTATAGGAACAATCAGTACAAATGAAAACTAGGAATAAAAACCAGGTCAGGGCTGCACAGAGCACATAAATACTGGCTTCCCACACCTCCCCCCCTGCGAAGCAAACACAGCAGCGGGGCGTAAAAGGAGGAAGCCGAGGAAGAGGATGCGGACACTGGCAGCCGCACCCTTTCCCCGCGACCCACGGACGGCGGTAGCTCGGCAGTCTCTGCTCGCACTGGTGCTCGTCGCGGCACCGGCAACGGCACGCTTTTCCGCTCAGTGGCTGAGTTCACACACGTGGCAGCCCAAGCGTAAAAGCAAGGCTGTGTTCGAAGGACACACAGTCCCGGGCCGCGCCAGAGGAGCCCCAGGCACCCGCGGGGCTCTCGTGAGCGGCTGCCGCTCGCGGCTCCGCGCGCCACGAGGGAAAGGCGGAGCGACGGGCAGCAAGCAGCGCTTACGGCCACAGAGGTTGCTCAAGCAGCCAGGTAGAGGCTTTGGGACGCCAAACAAGCAAGGGAGGAGAGCGGGCGGCTCCATCATTGTGACAGCACCCGTCTACAGCGCGCGCTCGCCAGTCAGCCCGCCGTACCTGACCCGGCTCCGCCGAGGACGAACCAGTGCGAGACCTGCGCGTAAAATCAGGCACAAACCCCGCCCACTACGTTCCTGTCCCCGCCCCTAGCAGGAGGACAGCCTCAAATCACTTCCGGTTCCACTCTCCCAACCGGCCTCCGTCGCGTTCCACTTCCCTCTCCTCAGCTCTTCCCCGCCCCTACGGCGCCTTTGATAGAGTCACGTGAGGGGCGAGCGCGGCGGCTGCCGGGAGTAGTACTGCCGGTGGGTCAGGGTTCGGCCTTAACATGGCGATTCCAGTCGGACAGTGACCAAGGTTTTGCCGTCGGGAAGACTGAGTGGCGACTGTCGGCGTCCCCACCGATCAGGGTGGAATGCGAGGACGCCGGGGAGAGCGCTGAGGAGCGGCGGTGACGGGGAGGGGGCCGGCGGTGTGTGCCCCGGGAGGCGAGGCGGCGGCGTCTGTTTCTCGTAGTCGGTTCCAGGCTCCAGTGCGGGGCCCCGCCCGGCCGGGCAGGCCGGCGGGCGGCGGCCGTAGCTGCTGCAGCCACAGGGCCCTCTCTGAAGGTGGGCCGGGGAGCGGGCGCCGCCGCTGCCTCCGCCGCGGCGATGGCTCAGTGTGTACAGTCCGTGCAGGAGCTCATCCCGGATTCCTTCGTTCCCTGCGTCGCCGCACTGTGCAGCGACGAAGCCGAGCGGCTTACTCGCCTCAACCACCTGAGCTTCGCGGAGCTGCTTAAACCCTTCTCGCGCCTCACTTCCGAGGGTGAGTGGTATCCTCCTGATCCTCTGGGCCACCGCAGCGCCGAGGCCGGGAGAAGGAAGTTGGGGCAGACGGGGGAAGGAGAGGCGGTGTTGATCTCCGGGAGCCGGCTGAGTGGCGTCTGCGGCCGCGGCCCCGCGGTGCCCCGGTGGCGGCTGGAGGAGGGGCGGTGAGGGGCGCTGTCAAGAGCGCGGTGCCCTCCGCTCTCCTTCTCTCGGATGAGCCGGCTCGGTAGGTAATTAAGGAAAGACTGTGAGCCTCCGAGAAGGTGGTTGAGATTATTCTCATCGGCCGTGGGACGGAATTAGGCAGGGGCAAGGCAGCTATGGTAGAAGCTGCCTTTGAAAGCGACCGGTCTAAGAGTAAGAAAGATGTGTCATCTCGTCCCGAGTGTTTAACTGGACTTTCAAAGTTATCTTGAATGTTACGAGACAGAATCTACGATTAGAAAAGCCTTCCGCGTTGAGTTATCACTGTCCAAGCTTCCGTTCAGCTATGTTAGTTTTTTCTTTGAACATTTAAACCTTTTCTTGGGTATACGATATTTTGCCTAACCTCAGTTTCACCTTTGATAGGTGAAAAAGGTTACATAAATGATAATCTTTTGCCTGAACGGTGAGGAAGGAAAGACAAATTGTGGTTAATACCGATGTTTAAAGTTGTCTAGATTGGTAGGGATAGAAAAGTCTTAAAATTTGGTTTTCTACATAGGCATTTATTCTTAGGGAGAAGTGTCTTCTCATTGAGGAGTTACCTGTTTTCTCCAGTTTTAGATACTTTATTAAGGAAAAAAAGGCGGGTTAAGCCATACTTGGATTTTTATTTCTCCAGGTATACTCCACATATGGTTTAATCCATATCTTGCAAACAGAAGATGGCAAAAAATAAAATGAAAGGACCCATGAGAAACCTTTGTTAAACTAATGTCAGTGACCTTTATTTGGCTATGGTGACTTCTCCCTAAAAAGAAAAAAAAAGTTACTACTGTAAATTCGTGTATTTACATGCCACAGGTGTTCTTTATAATAGCTCCATTACAAATTAGCTTTTTGTATTTAAAGAGAGAGGGAACTGCCCAAAAACACATTTGGGAATGGTTGGATTTTCTTCAGCCTGTTACCTGAGTTATTGGTCTCACCTCTTCTGATTCTGTAGTAAGACAACAAGAACAACAAAATGCCCTATGTTCTTAAATTCTTTTTTTTTTTTTTTTTATGCGGGTACTCGGAGTCGAACTCAGGACCTCGCGCTTGCTAGGCAGGCGCTTATGCCGCTGAGCTGTATCACCAGCCCTGTTCTTAAATTCTTGAAAAACACAAACACCTGAGAGGCAGTTTGCCTTTGTGCGTGCTTTTCCCTATTTCGTTAATTAAAAATAATGCAAATAGTGTACATGATACCTGTTTTATGTAGCATACCTCTTTTAGTCCTCATTAAATCCCGTTATTACCATTCTAAATTTGAGGACACTGAGGCATAGAAATGTTAATTTGTCTACAGTGTTACATCTGGGAAAAATTTTAATTACAAACAGGCAGTGTGACTCAAGACATTGCGTTCTTAATCATCAAATCATCTTACCACCTTGCAATATCTGTATTTAGAATTACTTATTCTAGAGAACAGTGCTGTCCAATAGAAACAGAATCTGAGGGGCTGTGTATGTAACTCAGTGGTAGAGCACTTGCCTAGTGTGTGAGAAGTCCTTGCTGGTCTCAATCTTCAGCACCGTGAAAGACAAAGAGAAGAAAATGTTTTAGTGGCCATATTAAAAAAGTAAAAGAAAAGTGAGAGGAGGCCTACCCCCCTTTCTTTAAACTGAGGATTGAGCAATATCCCTAAGCCTTTAAAAAAAATTTTTTTTTTTTTTTTTTTTTTCTTTTTGAATTTTTGAGATAAAGTCTCACTGTCTCTAGTTCAGGCTGGCCTTAACTTACAGCGATCCTCCTGCCTCAGCCTCCCGAGTGCTGGGATTACAGGTGTGCACCACTGTGCCAGGCCTGCATTCTTTATTATTAAGTTTTTGAAATTTGCTCTGTTTTATATTTTACGTCTCAACTTAGAGTAGACACGTTTCAAGTGCCCAGTAAACCACATGGGGCTGATATCTTCTGTATCGGAAGTGCAGTATGGGCCATCGGTACATTTCTGATTTCCCTCTCCAAACTGGGGAAAATTTAGAGGATTATAATGAGTTGGATGTTAATGCTAGGTAAAGAGGTGGTAGAAAGGAAAAGGGCAGTCATTCCCTACTGAGGAGGGAGGGATGAGTTAAGGGCAGAAGGTGTTGAATAGTTAGCGAACAGTGGGGAAACTCTTCCTGCTCAGGTACAGAATGGGAAGGGAAGACCATGAATCTAGGAGGGGGATTTTTTTTTTTTTTTTTGGTGGGTACCGGGGGTCGACCTCAGGACCTCGTGCGCCAGCAGGCGCCCTTGCTGCTGAGCGATATCACCGGCCCCTTTTTTGTATGTGGGATCCGGGAGTCGAACTCAGGCCCTCGCGCTTGCTGAGCAGGCGCTTAAGCTGCTGAGCCATCTCACCGGCCCTAGGAGGGGGATTTTTTTTTTTTTTTTTTTTTTTTTTTTTTGTGGGTACCGGGGGGTTGACCTCAGGACCTCGCGCGCCCGCAGGCGCCCGTGCCACTGAGCGATATCACCGGCCCCTTTTTCGTATGTGGGTTCCGGGAGTCGAACTCGGGCCCTCGCGCTTGCCAGGCAGGCGCTTATGCCGCTGAGCCATCTCACCGGCCCTAGGAGGGGGATTTTTGAATTTCATTTCTAATGAAAGTCATAGTTTCTTGAGCAAGACCGTGGAATTTTGGGAGATTAATGAGTTGTGTGGTTTATAAGGGTAGATAAGGAGTTGATATACATTTTAATGTGTAAGATGACTAAGATATGAACTGTAGTAATGGTATCAGAAATTTGGTGAAAAGGATTTGATCTTTCTGTGGCTTAGTTTCTGCTGGTAAATAAACTTTGGGATTCTTTGCTGTATGGAACAGGTTGCTTTTTTTGTCTTACTTGTGGAGATTCCTCAGCTTTTCTTTAGGTAATAAGACCTGAGAATACCACTTCAGGCAGTGTAATTTAGTAATACAACTGAAATCACCTAAAATGTTTGGGAGGGGGAAACTAGATTACTTTTCTGCCCTGCAGGTATGCTGTTATTTAGGGTAAAAAACTTACTTCCACTGCTGAGATCAACTACAGTATTGCCAAATGCAGTGTGAAGTATTTTCAGGAGATTTATTGTTAAGTTTCAGTAGAAAAAACACATGGTTTAATGCTATACCAAAAGGAGGGTTGTTAGAAGAAATTTGAGTACTATTCAGTGTAGGATCTTGAAAATAGTTTAGGCCTGATAAATTAGACAGTGGAGAGCCATTTGAGGTTCCTCACACATATTTTTCAGAAGAATAGTATATTCTTCATATTATAGTAGAAAGTGGTTATAAACCAGGCATGGTGGCACAGACCTATAATACCAGCACTCCAGAGGCTGAGGCAGGAAGGTTACAAATTAGAGGCTACCCTGAGCTGCATAACGAGTTCAAGGCCACCCTCAGTTACATAGTGAGATTGTATTTCAGAAGAACAAAAGGAAAAAAGTGGTATTAAATATATCCTTGATGTGTGAGGCTTACTTTCATTGTTCAACACACATTTCGTGATCCTAATACTTCTCTTATTTCCTGAGGTGCTGGGGACTCTAACCAGGGCTGAGGTGAGCACTCCCCACTGAGCCGCATCCCCAGTTCCCTCATACTTGAAGAATCTCCCCGGCCATCTGTTTCAAAGAGTAGTCATGTTTGTAGGAATTGACCAACCCTTACTGCTTTTGCTTAGTGATAGTTCTTTGATAATTCTAAACAGTAGTTCAGTATGTAATTTAGACGTTTTATAAGTTTTTTTTTTTTTTTTTTTTTTTTTTAATGTGGGTACCGTGAGTCAACCTCAGGACCTCGCACTTGCCATCAAGCACTTGTGACGCTGAGCGATATCACCGGCCCTTTTTTTCCTTTATGTGGGTACCAGGAGTCGAACTCAGGACCTCACGCTTGCCAGGCAGGCGCTTATGCCACTGAGCTATCTCACTGGCCCCCATTTTATAAGTTTTAAGAAAATTTCACTTAGTAACTTTTGAAATATGGGTTTCATTTTCGTTTTTTGTTTTTTTTTAATTTTAAAGAAAAAATAAAAACAGTGACACAAAATTTCAAAACAAGATAGGAAAGTAACAATGATTAGTACATTGCTTATTGTTATCTTCAAAGTAGTTGCTCAGATTACAGCTATAGGCATGAAAAATTGATCAAACGATACAAGCACAAACCTTTCTTTTCAATGGACTTATAGAAATTAGTAGTATAGATATCTTAACTATCTTGTATGTATGTATGCATATATATATTTTTTTTAATTTACTTTTCCTTTTCCCTTCCTTCTTTTTTCCTTTCCCCATCCCAGTTTCTCTTTCCTTTTGAAAATTTCCTTCCCATTTTACAATATCTGTTGTATATTTTGGATCTTACTTACTCTTTCAGCTTCTCACAATAGGGAGACAATACTATGTTTACAAATGTGAGACTGATTTATTTCACTTATGAGTATGGTCTTGAGTTGCATCCATTTACCCATAAAAGTCTCCAGTTTATCCTTCTTTATAGCTGAGTAGTACTCCATTGTATAAAATGACCACATCTTTTTTATCCATTCCTCGGTTGATGGGCGTTTGGGTTGTTTCCAAGATTTAGATATTACAAATTGTGCTGCTATAAACATGGGTGCACATATATTGCTGTGGTATGATGTTTTTAATTCTTCTGGGAAAATACCCAGAAGGGGAATCCCTGGGCCGAATTGAACCTCTAATCCTAGTTTTTTGAAGAATTTCCACACTGATTTCCACAGTGGTTGCACCAGTCTATGCTCCCACCAACAGTGGAGAGGGGTTCTTTTTCCCCACAGCCCCTCCAGCATTTGTTATGAGTTGATTTCTTGATGATAGCCATTCTTTCTGGGGTGAGATGGAATCTCAGTGTTGTTTTAATTTGCATCTCTCGGATGACCAATAATGTTGAACATTTTTTCATATATTTATTTGTTATCTGTATTTCTTCATCTGAAAAGTGTTTATTCATTTCAGATGCCCATATTTGGATTGGGTCTTTAAATTTGGGGGGCTGGATTTTTTTTTCAGTTCTTTATATGTTCTAGATACGAGTCCTTTGTCTGAGGTGCTGTTGGCTAAGTTTTTTTCCCACTCTGTGGGTTGTCTCTTCACTCTGTTGGTGATTTCTTTTGATGTGCAAAAGCTTCTTAATAAGATGAGATCCCAATTGTTGATCCTTTGGAATATTTCCTGCGCAATTTGGGTTTTGTTCATGAAATCTCTGCCTCCACCTGTGTCTTCAAGATTTCTACCTACTTTCTCTTCCAGTAGATTCAGTGTTTCTGTTTTAATATTTAGATCTTTGATCCATTTTGACTTTAGTGCGTGGTAGACATGGGTCTAGTTTTAGTCTTTGGCGTGTAGACAGCCAGTTTTTCCAGCACCATTTATGAAAGAGGCTTTCTTCCAGTGAACATGTTTGGTCTCTTTGTCAAAGATAAGGCGGCTGAATGTGTTTGTAGCTGTGTCTGCATCTTCTAATCTAATCCATGGATCCTTAGGTCTGTTTTTTTTTTTTTTTTTGCCATTACCATACTGATTTTATCACAGTAGTTTTGTAGTATAATTTCAAGTCAGGGATTGTGATGCCTCCTGCTTTGCCTTGGTTGCCCAGAATTGCTTTTGCTGTTTTAGGTCTCTTCTGGTTCCAAATGAATTTTAGGAATGTTTTCTCTTGTTCTGTGAGGTATGCTAATGGTTTTTTTTTTTTTTGTGTGTGTTTTGATTTTTGAGGAAAGGTCTTGCTTTATAGTTCAGGCTGGCCTTGGACTCACTGTGTAGCCCAGGCTGGCCTCGAACTTGCAGCCATCCTCCTACAGGCTTCCGAGTACTGGGATTACAGGTGTGTAACACCAACCCTGGCTCTCATTTTTGCACTATTTGAAAATTATGGGCCGGGTATGGTGGTGCATATCTGTAATCTCAGCATTTGGGAGGCTGAGGCAGGAGGATCGCCATGAGTTTGAGGCCAGCCTGTGCTACATAAACGAGTTCAAGGCCCGCCTGCACTACATAGCGAGACCCTGTTTCAAAAAAAAAAAAAAAGGGCCGGTGAGGCGGCTCAGCGGCTTAAGCGCCTGCCTTGCAAGCGCGAAGGCCCGAGTTCGACTCCTGGAACCCACATACGAAAAAGGGGCCGGTGATATCGCTCAGCGGCACAGGTGCCTGTTGGCGCGTGAGGTCCTGAGGTCGTCCCCCCGGTACCCACAAAAAAAAAAAAAAAAAAGTTCTTAAAGATACAGAAATGCACCATCTGAGTATGTATCTAGTTGTCTATGCCCAGACCACCTTGAACACACCTGATCTTGTCTAAGTACAATACCTAGTACTGTTGGGTTTTTTGTTTCTGTTTTACATAATTAGACAACCTGGGAATTTTAATTAGGGAGAGAGGCCTGTATGTGTTTATTTAAATTAGAAAACAGTTACTGAACAGTGCAGGGAATACAGGAAACGCTGAGATCTCTACTCCCAGAAGTAACAAATACTAACCTTCTGTCACATTTGTTTTCCTTTCCTTTAAAAGGAAAGCAAGGGACTGGTGAGATGGCTCAGCGGCGTAAGCGCCTGCCTGGCAAGCGCGAAGGCCGGAGTTTGACTCCCGGAACCCACGTACGAAAAAAGGGCCCGTGATATCGCTCAGCGGCACGGGCGCCTGCTGGCGTGCTAGATCCTGAGGTCGACCCCTGGTACCCACAAAAAAAAAAAAGAAAAAGAAAAAGAAAAAGAAAGCAAACATTGTAGATAAGGTTGAAATCTTTCTACTTCTCCTTGATTTCATTTCATCCTTCTGTAATTAATCATAGGCAATTACACTGAGTGAAATTTTCATATATACTTTGTGTGTATATTTACAGTGTTTGTGTACATTGATTAAAAGTTTTAGAAATCAACTGAGAGAACACAATAAATTTTTTTTTTTTTTTTTTTGAGACAGGTTCTCACTGTGTAGTTCAGGCTGGCCGTGAACTCACTGTATAGCCCAGGATGGCCTTGAACTTTTTGCAGTCCTCCTGTCTTAGCCTCCCGAGTGCTGGGATGACAGGTGTGTGCCACCACACCTGGCAAGAAGTTTGGAAAGATAATCTTTTTTTGTAACTACTGAAAATGTAGTTAAGTTTGAATTGCAAAACCTTTTTATTTGGTATAGCACATTTTCCATTAAGGAAAAAAAATGTACTTTCCTTTAAATCCTTTAAATGAGTGGTTTGCCACCCCCTGCCTTTTTTTTGTTTGTTTGTTTTTTGTTTTTTTGGAGACGGGGTCTTGCTATGTATTCCAGGCTGGCCTTGAACTCACTATGTAGCCAGGCTGGTCTCAAATTATTCAGTTTTCGTATCTCAGCCTCCCAAGCACCATGCCCAGTGGCCACTTTGTATGATGACCCATGATGCAGTTGAAACAGATGGTGCACCTTTAGCTACTCATACTGCCTTCATCATTATTGTCAGGCGTGGTGCTTTACTATCTGACCCAAATTCTTAAAATACAGTAATCCTGTGAAGTAGGTATTAATCACATGTAACAGATGAGGAAATTGAAGTGCAGAAAAGTTGTGTGGAATAATGCAGTTACTAAGTGATGAGTTGGAATTCAAATTAAGATGTGACTCCAGAAGCTGGGTCTTTGATCATTACAGTGGATTACTTCAAATATTAATTTAGAATCTAATTATCTTTCTGGTTATACAAAAAAAGTGCTTACATTTTCTGCTGTGGACGTTGGGCACTGTGTTGCTGCAGTCACTGCAGGACCTATCACCTGAAGCCGTGGTCCACTGTTTATAAATCTCGTAAACTGAAAGAAGAGCTGCAGCAGGCAGGGACAGGAGGTATCGGTGTGGGAAAAGGGATCCGGTGTTGCTTTTTTTTAAAAAGAAGATTATTTTTTTTCTAAAATTTTAAATTTTATTAGTATCTGTTTGAAGTACATATGGTTATATTCATGATAGGGAGTACATAACACATCTTAATTCTTTTTATGTCACCTTCCCCTGCCCATGCTGTCACCCTAGAAGATTAGTTTTTAGACCAGTTTTAGGTTCACAGCATAATTGAGCAGAAAGTAGAGTTCCCATATCCCCCTTACCCCACACATGCCCAGCCCAGCCTCCCTTCCCCATTATCAGCAGCCCATATCAGAGTGCATTGATTTTTATGGTAGTGAAATAGAGGCTAAGAATGCCAGCAGAAGACTAGGGAAAGAGTAAGGAAGTCCTATGCTGCATTTAATTCCCCTCTCCTTCCCTTTACTGTGGTCAGTGTGGATACCACAGACCTTACCTTGCCTGGACTAGCACTAGTGTGAGGTGAGAATTAGAGATTTAGTATGGGCGGTGGTTGATTTCTGGCATTTCTAAACACAGGACAAAAGAAAGGACAGAGAGTGGGGAAAATGGGAACAGTAGCATGCATGAGAGGAAGAAATCTAGTGTCTGTCTAACCCTTGGTACATAAGGGAATGTTGTAAGTCACTTATATACTTGGATGTTCACTTGGAATTTTCGGTTTCCGATTTGGACATCCTTTTTGAGACCCATTTTGCTTTCAGTTTGGTTTATTATGCCTTGTATAGAATTAATTTTGGTTTAATAACTATGCACTGGATAGTTATTAATTTCAAGTTTTCTCCTTTTCTTTAAAGTTCATATGAGAGATCCTAATAATCAGCTTCACATGATTAAAAATTTGAAGATAGCAGTGAGCAACATTATCACCCAGCCACCTCAGCCTGGAGCCATTCGGAAGCTGTTGAATGACGTTGTTTCTGGCTGTCAGCCTGCAGAAGGATTGGTAGCTAATGTGATTACAGCAGGAGATTATGACCTTAACATCAGCGGTACGTAACAACAAAGGGTATTAATTTTTAAAACGAAAATTTCTTTTGTTAGGAAATGTAATTTTGTGATTTGGAGACCGTTCAACAAATATTTAAGTGTTTGCATAGTTCTAGAACCTGGGAATACAGAACAGTGTTGAAAAACAATCCCAGGAATTTTGGCTTTTTAGTTCATTCCGGTGCCTAAAGTAATACCTAAAACATAAGTATAATAAATACTGTTCAATGAAAAAGCAGGCAACAAGCAGCATTTTTTGTGACATCAGTAATATTGAGTTAAATGAAAACATTAAGTTTGTTGCATTTTCAATCTTGCTTGGTGTTAAGGGGAAGAAACGTTTATGAAGTATGTATAAATACATAATTTTCTAGTGTTTCTTAATCTGATTTGAATGGTAAATGTTTTCATAATAAGACTAAGTGAAATATTAATGTGTAGAATGAATTACTGTTTACAGTGATTCTTTTCCAATATTAAAAAGTCTTACTGGAAGGACATGAGATAAATTTTTAGAAGGAAAAGATTAAAAGTACATCATCAAATTAGGATCTTTCTGCAGCCCTATAAAATAATCTTTTTAGGCCAGTGAAATGCTGTAATAGTTCTTAATAGCCTAAAGATTTTCTGAAACATACGCAGTGAATATAAGTGGCATGTTACAGGTCACAAAGTTAGTTGGTTGCCCTTGTACGGTTAGAATTATTTTGTTTAAATGTCTCATATATTTACTTATTTTTTCTTTCTCTTTCTTTCTTTCTTTCTCTCTCTCTCTCTCTCCTTCCTTCCCTCCCTTTTTCCCTCCTTTCCTCCTTCCCTCTCTCCCTCCCTCCTTCCCTTTTTTCCTTCGTTTCTTTCCATACTGGTGATTGAGCCCAGGGGCTCATGCATGCTAGGCAAGCACTCTGCAAGTAAGCTATTCTAGCCTTTTATTTTTTATTTTTATTTTTGTTTTTTTGAGACAAGGTCTTGCTGTGTAGTGCAGACTGGCCTTGAACTCACAGCCATCCTCTTCCCTCAGGCTCCCCAGTGCTGGGGTTACAGGCAGTGCATCACCACACCCAGCTCCAGCCTTTTTTAGTTTTTGAGACAGGGTCTTGTTGCCTTAGGCTGGCCTCAAATTTGTGATCCTCTGGTCTCAGTCTCCCTAGTAGCTAAGATTACAGGCATGCACTACCCAGCAGTTTTTCTTTGCCATTAATTTTAATTCCAGCAAGACAGGTTAATTTCATTAGTTTTAGTTTTTGGTGCTGAGGTTTAACTGCACATGCTAAGCATGTACTCTTTAGCTATGCTCTCCAGCCTGATAATTTTTTATTTAGAATGTTACGATTACCTGCCAATCCAAAGGATCTGAATTGTAGGATACATAATCGTAATTAGATCCTGGCACAGTGTTTTCAACATGATGCAAATATTTAGCTATTTTCCTGAGAAAGTGGTAGAATTTGAACCTTTGTCAGTGTTGTAGTATGAAAGGTAGTGAATCAAATGGTAGTGTCTTTTCATACTGTCTTAGCTTAGTTAATCAGATAATTTGAACAGTTCACTTAGTGTTTCTAAGACTTTGTTTCTGTCTCTGAAAACGAGTTTGGCTAGATTCTTTCTTAAGGCCTCTCAGGCCTTTAATCTTGAAATTCTGTTTTATAGGATCTTAACGTTTCTGTTATGCAGATAACAAATGTTTATTGATTTCCTGCTGTCTGCTTTGCACTGAGTTACAGAGATTCATTCTTTCTTTCTTTCTTTCCTTCCTTCCTTCCTTCCTTCCTTCCTTCCTTCCTTCCTTCCTTCCTTCCTTCCTTCCTTCCAAGACAGGGTCTCACTATGTAGTTCAGGCTGGCTTTGAACTCACTGTGTAGTCCAGGCTGGCCTCAAACTCTCAGTGATGCTGTTGCCTCAGCCTCCTGAATGCTGGGATAACAGGCGTGTGCCACCACACCCACCTAAGACATGCTTTATAAGTTCATAATCTATAAGAGAGACGAACATAGTAATCAAAAATCATAGTACATTGGAATTTATAACACATTGTAATCACACTCTATTATAATAGAGATGTGGCATAGATGGTATGCCAGAGTGCTAAGGGAACATAGAGAGGGATTACTTATTGTCTTAGTTACTCTTCTCGTTGCCGAAACAAAATACCCAACCCACAAGTTAAAGGAGGAAAGGTTTATTTAGCTCACAGTTTGTAGAGGTTTCAGTCCATAATCGGCTGGCTCCAAGGCAGGGTAGCTTGGTAGAGGGGCATCGCAGAGGAGAACAGTTCATGGCACCCACAAGGTAGCAAAAGCAATAGGGGACCTTAACAGCATCTTTCTGCCCCTTTTGTCTTTTTTTTTTTTTTTTTTTGTGGGTACTGGGGGTCGACCTCAGGACCTCGTGCGCCAGCAGGCGCCCGTGCCACTGAGCGATATCACTGGCCCTTTTTTCGTATGTGGGTACCGGGAGTCGAACTCAGGACCTCGCGCTTGCCGGGCAGGTGCTTATGCCGTGGAGCCATCTCACCGGCCTGCCCCTTTTATCTTATCCAGACTACTCAGGGTGGGTAGCACTCACACCAATAATCTTAGTGCCCTTGAGCATAGCATTGTGCCACGAATCAATCCCAGCCACCTCTGAAAAAGCCCCGTCTATGACCACATGAAGCTTTGGGGGGACATCTAAATACAAGCCATAACACTTATCATATATGAAAAATAAAATAATTTTTTTCTTTTTTTAAACTAAGTTTGATGCATTTTAGGTATACTTAATGATCACGTTCAGCATAGGGAATTTGCACTTGTACATGATGTAACTTGATTCTTTTTTTCTCATTCCCTTGTTGTCCCTTCAACTTCTTTTTCCATCCTTATTTACAGAAGCTTTGTTTCCATTGTTTTCCTTGTTTTCTCATAAAATAAGTTTCTTATATGGCAAATATTTTTCTGTCCTCTGAAGTGCTTCTTTTTTAATTTTTAAAATTTTTTTTTATTTTTGAGACAGGGTTGTGCTATATAGTTCAGGCTGCCCTTGAACTCACTTTGTAGCCCAGGCTGGCCTTGAATTCGCAGTGATCCTCCTGCATCAGCCTCCCAAGTGCTGGGATTACAGACATGCACCACCTCACCTGGCCTGTGCTGCTTTCCTTTAAAAATTAAATCAACATTATATATGCCCACAGACATAATGCTAGAAAGATTTACATGTAATATAAAAAGCGACAACAATGATTTGTTCCTTGCTGTCTGCCCTACCAGTTCCATTAGTGTTTTTTTCTGGTATTGCGCATGTTCTTAGTAATATTTTTATGTTGCTATCTATGGCTTAATCAGTTTTTTTTGTTTTCTTTGCTTTTTGAGATGGGGGGGTCTCACTGTGTAGCCTAGGCTGGCCGTGAATTGTGGCAATTCTTCTGCCTTAGCCTCCCAATTGCTGGGATCACAGGCATGGGCTACTACACCCGGTGGTTTAATCAGTTTTGAATTTTATTTATTGACTTGTTGTTAAGATTAATGAGGACTTAGCTTGGTCACCCCTCTTTCTTTATCCATCTTTTAAATGCAGTTTTTGTAATTTCGATATTCACTGTTTATAATATTATGACTAAATATTGCTCATTTATTGCAGAGTCAATTAGTGGGCTTTCTTGAAAGTGTGTTTTGGGAAGTTAGTAATTGCCTTTTAAAAAACATCCTGTCAGGTTGGGAGGCGCACATCTGTAATCCCAGCACTTGGGAGGCTGAGGCAGGAGGCTTGCTAAGAGTTTGAGACCATCCTGGGCTACATAGTGAGTTCTAAGCCAGCCTGACCTGCATAGTGAGACCCTGTCTCAAAAAGAAAAACAATAGCAAGACCAAAAAACAAACAAAAAACCCCTTCTTGCTCACACACTTTGTAGTCTCATTTTGTAGTCTCTCAAACTTCCCTGGTAAGATTTTCAGTTTGACATATTATCAAATAATCCATTTATGAAGATCTCCCAGAAGTCTTTTCTCTTTCTATTCCATGCATTTTCAGTGGGGATGATATCATTTACCAGTGCGGTGAAAATTGCTTAGGGGGTAAAATTTTTAGATATTACAGTAGTTTGTGGTTCTCCAAAGTTCTGATCCATTATATTTGTGGTATTATTTAAAAACTTGGGAGCTGGGGGTATAGTGTAGTGGTAGGTCATGAGTTTAGTATGTGCAAAACCCTGGGTTCAATTCCCAGCAATAGGGAGAAGAAAGGTCAGGGAAGAGAGTGGTTAGGAAAAAATCTAAAACTCTAATTGGGGGGAGATAATACAATAAAAATTGAGAAATACTGTTCTTCTCCATCTAGGATTGGTTACTGTCCAAGTTCTCTGGGGATTTCCTTTCCTTCTTTTGTTTTTCACTCGTATCTTTTTTGGGGCATGTTTCCTTGATTTGGTGAAGGGGACGTCTCTATTAGCTTCCTGAGAAAGGTACATGGAAGGTAAAATTTTTTGAGAAGTAGATGTCTGAAAATATTCTTATTTTATATAGTTGGTTTGACTATATGTATTATTAGTTAGAATCTATTACCCTCAGAATTTTCTAGCTTTTAGTATTGTTCTTAAGCTGGAAGCCAGGATGATACATATTCTCCAGTTTTTAGAAGCCGTTAATCCCTTCTATTTTAAAATTTCATGTTGGGTTTGTTCTGACTCCTTTTTTAGTCATTGTGTTAAGCAGCTCCTTTTGACAATTTGGTCATGCATATTCTTTAGTTCTAAAAATTTTCTTGAATTCTCTATTAATTTCTTCCTAATTTTTTTCCTGTTCTTTCTAGAATAACTGTTAGTTGGATACAGAACTTCTTGAGTTGACCTTTAATGTTACCTTTTTCTAATATTGTCTATTTCTGACTGTGTTAGTCAGCTTTCCTACTGTTGGGACAAGTTACCATCTGATGCCCAGAACTTAAAAGAGGAGAGGTTTACTTGTCTCATGGTTTCAGAGGATTCAGTCCATGGTCAGCTGACACTAAGGCAAGAACGTCATGGTGGGAGGGCATGGTAGAACGAACCTGCTTAGTTGATGGTGGATAGGAAGCAGAGCAGGGAAATACTGCCGGAGAGGAAGGGACAGGAACCAGATATAGTCTCCAAGGTCATGCCTCCATGGCCCACCTAGATGTGCCCAGAAGTGTGCTTTATTAATCTTCTAAGCATGACTTAATCCACTCAAATTGACAGTCACAATTAATACTCATACTATCTTTTTGACTTAATTTCTCTTCTCTTCTCTTTTCTTTTCTTTTTTTGATACAGGATTTTGCTGTGTAGTTGAGGCTGCCCTTAAACTCACTATATAGCCCAGGCTGGCCTTGAACTCATGGTGATCATCCTGCCTCGAGGCTTCATGAGTGCTGGGATTATAGATGTGCACCATCATCTGTGGCTTTTTGACTTAATTTCTGGGCAGTAGCCTTGACTTTGTCTTCTGACTCTCTTACTGAAATTTTAGGCCCTGTCTCAAAAGAAAAAAAAAAAAAAAGTTTATAGTCATACTTTTTTTTTCTGTAAAGGATTTCCTTGTTTTCTGTATTTTGAGATTTTGTATCATGCTGTTCTTGTTTCATGTTCTTCTAGATACTTTTGCTTTTTTGGTCAGTGCTGGGGATGGAGGTCAGGGCTTTGAGCATGCCAGCCAGGCAAGCCACTGTGCTACCTTCCCAGCCTTAAATTTTCTTTTATCTTGGGCCTTTTCTCTCATTCATAATATTTTTCAGTTTCTATGTTTTGGTCTCTTGTTCATATTGGATACTTTCCTCAAATGTCTGGTCAAAGCCCTTGACATTTTTTGTTTCAAATTAAGGCATTAAAGACCTTACTGGGCATAAGAAAGCCTTATCAGTTAACGCGGTTCTTTACGTGATAGCGAGGCTGCAATAGACTCGAGGGTTGACCTGTTTGTATTGCTTACAGTTGTTTTCTTTGAAATCATTTAATTTCTTCAGAGGCTCAAACCTGCTTTCTGGCTGTGTACTAGGGGTCTTACTTGTTTTTAAACAGTCTATTAAAAGTGATTTAGTAGGTAGTTTATAATGTTATTATTTGTGAGAAATTATTTTGTTATGTATGTCACAATATACATTCTCAGGGCCCTGTCAGTATCTCTGCACAAGGGGAGACTGAGTGTTCTTTGCCTTTAAAAACAGGTGGCTATACGCCTATAAACCCTGCTACTCGGGAGGCTAAGGCAGGAGGATCACAAGTTCGAAGCCACCCTTGGCAACTTAGTGATACTCTGTCTTAAAATAAAAAAGACTGGGGAAGGAGTTCAATGATAGAGTGCCCCTGGTTTTGATCCACAGTGCCCCCCATAAAAT
Organism: Erethizon dorsatum; assembly: GCA_028451465.1. Lineage (NCBI taxonomy): Eukaryota > Metazoa > Chordata > Mammalia > Rodentia > Erethizontidae > Erethizon > Erethizon dorsatum. The sequence continues at coordinate 15,290,915 of CM051838.1, forward strand.
AAAAGGAAAAACTTAAAAAAGTAGATGGAGGCATTACTATGGTTGAACTTATTAGGCAGAATCCCAGGTGGTTAGGATAAACCATGTATGAGAAGAAAAATATTTCTTCAGCTTCTTTCCTGATATTTTCAGGCACCTCCTTTTGGCTTTATTAATTTCGATGCTTAGGATTCAGTCTAGAGCCCTGCACATGCTAATCACACGCACTGTAGCACTGAGCTACACATCCAGTCCTCATCTTTATTTTTATGGTCTTGAAAACTGGGAATAGGAATGAGGAAGTATTTAATTCTTTTGAGTAAAATTCCACTATAGTAGAATGAAACTCTTTGGATAGTGTTAAAACGGCAGTTTTATCCATTTTAAGAAAGTATTAATTATATGTCCAGAAATATTTTTCTGATTTTTAGCATTAATGTAAGTCAACATACTTTACATCCATTCTGTGTAAGAAGTAGATGTTAGATATTTACCTCATAAGCCTAGTTTAACAGTGCCATATTTTCTTCATCAGATCGGTCAATTAAAGCTAGTGTTCCTTGGTACAGTAATTGGAAAGACACATTGATGGAATTGAAAGAATCCTCGTTATACACAGGTATTTCTCATGGTGGTCTCAGTTTTATAGCTTGTGCTCACTTTACTCCTTGTCTATTGCCTTTTTCCCCACTCAGCTAATACTTTTTTGTATTCTTCCCAATTATCGTGTCTAATTTTTCTAAAATAAAGAATGTCTGGTGATGTTCAACTTTTGTTATCTTTCTTATCATCTGTTATCTATTGTGTTTACTCTTGATTTACAACATTATCTGCTAAATCCAGGCATTGTCCTTGGATAGTAGTTTGGGCTGCATCTTACTTTGATAAGAAAAATCATATTATACTTTCTTACCAAGACAGAGTACATTCCACATAGAGAAATTTTAGTAGCTTGACATCATTGCTGTTTCTATTCCAAATAAAGAAAATGTAGAGATAAAAAGGGGTGTGAGTAAAGTAGTGAATTCATCCCAAAACAAATACAAGAGAATTTTTAAGGAAAGAGAATTATTACCCAAGTGTTAAAGTATTGTGTTACCGTGAAAATTTTTAAGAGTACCACCCCACCACTTTCTATAAAAATGTCACTTGAAAAAGGAAAAAAAGTAGAATGATGCCCAGGGTTTATTGGCATTTAACAAAACAAAGGACAAAGGAACCACAGCGTATTTATGTTCACAATACCTCCAGGAAACATATGGGTGGGGAAAATATAGTAACTTGAAAGTGACCTATCCGAAGGTGAAAACCAATTTTTGCCATATATAGTTTTAAGTTTTTCCTTCTTTCTTTGTATTCTTAATTGAGTACCCAGTGGGTTTTTTTTTTGTATCAGTATACATAGTTTTTATTTCAGTTTAAGAAATTATATGTGTGTATGTGTATTTTGCTTTTTGCTTTTTAATTTTTAATTATTGATTTCTGTAGTTCAGAAGTCAAAATCATAAAACATACAGAGAAATCTAGTCTCTATTAGGTTCCTTTCCGTCTCATACCTCCTCTTTTTCTTCTTTCCCTTATAATTGTACTGTGTTTTTGTTTGTTTGTTTGTTTTTTCATGCAGAGGATCAGACCCAGGGCTTCATGCATCCTAAGCAGCACTTTACCACAGAGTGACATCCCCAGCCCAATTGTTTTAGATTTATCTATTATTTCTCTTTGAAAACATAAAATACCCGTGTGGCTCTTTATGATTTTTCTTTGTTATTTTGCACAAAAATGCATACTCTTTTGCTGTTGTTTATGGGCACCTAGTGTACTATTTTTTTTTTTTTTTTGGAACTGGGAATCGAACTCAGGACTTCTCGCTTGCTAGGCATGCGCCATGCCACTGAGGTATACTCCCAGCCCCCTAGCATACTATTTAATCCATGTACTATTATAGTTCAAATAGCTGATCTCCTCCTGATGATGAGTTTTCTAGTATTTTGTTATTATGAATAATGTTACAAGGAATAGCTGTTTTGGAAGATTTACTTTATTTATCCAGAGCTCCCGATCCCTACTACACTACTAACCCTTTCTTATGACTACAGTTTTCTCTCTCATTTGATAAATTTAGAAGCAATGAAGTAAAAAGATAAATAAAAAAATGGTCATAATAGGTACAGATGCATAGTCATTTCTCCATATCTGTGGAGATACATTCTTAACCAAAAAGTACATTACCTCTTTTCTTGCCATTAGCTCTAAATGAAAATATATGTTAATTTTCCAACCAGACACTATTTGACTGATTTGGTGGGGGGGAATATGTTAGTGGTTTGTGAGAAAATTGGTTTCCTATTGTAACAGATACTAATCTCTATTACTCATGCTCCAGTTTTTGCCATTTTTCATGTAGATTATAGTATTTCTGGCAATAGTTTTCTCTTACAGCAGTGAACACAAAATTATTACAGTAGTAGGCCTCCTAATCAGACTACAATGTATGGGTCATTCTAGTAGGGCATTTGTTTAAATTTAAAAATTTTGTGTTAGATAAGCTACCAGGTTAGATACACTATTTGGTCAAGGTGCATGGCTTTTTTCTTCAACCCTTCCAGGAACTTGATTTAGTATTGCAATATAAGCAGAAAATAAATTTGTTTGCTGTGTTTTCAGCGTAATCAGCACAGATAGCTAGGAATGTAGTGCTTGTTTGTTTATTTATTTTTGTTTTTTTGAGACAGGGTCTTGTTATGTAGTTCAGACTGACCTTGAACTCACTATGTAGTTCAGGCTGGCCTCAAACTCGCGGTGATCCTCCTACTTCAGCGTCCCAAATGCTGGGATTATAGGCCTGTGCCACCACGCTTGGTGATAGCGTTCTTTTAGGAGAACTATGATTTAAGTAATCCACTTATACCTAGTGAAATCAAGTTTAAGTAAGTTCACATGAAAAAAGAATAAAGTGCTTAGAATGAAACAAGAAAGAGTTGACATTCTAAGAATCACATTACGTGCATTTATATGAAAAGTGGAAACATACTTATTTGTATGTGACTAAGGTAAGTATCCTCTGAAATTCCCTTTAAAGAGGCTTTATTACCATCAACCTCGAGGAATCGGGTTATAGAGTTTGTCAGCTAAACCAGTATTGACATGTTGAGCCAGATAATTCTTTGTGGAGTGCTGTCCTGTCTTGTGCATTGTGAGGTGTTTTGCATGTCCCTAGAGGCCAGTAGGCATCCTCTTACCCTAGTGGTGACAACCAGACGTTACGCCCCACACAGCCATTGGTTTCTTGGGTGCTAAAAATGAACCTGGGTTGAGAACCAATGTTCCACAGTGATACTATTTGTGAAAAGGAAGGGCCGGTGATATAGCTCAGCGGCATAAGCGCCTGCCTGGCAAACGTGAGGTCCTGAGTTCGACTCCCGGTACCCACATATTTAAAAAAAAAAAAAAAAAAAAAGGAAACAAAACTTTAGTTGTAAAGTATTTATATTCACATAGGTAGTATTTAAAGCATTAATTGGTGAGCTATAGAAACATTGTATGATAGGTTTAGGAATAACTCAGTTTTATTTTTGCAAATATGTATATTCTGTGTATATTTGTGTGAGTGGTTTAAAAATATCTGTCGTATGTATCTTTTTTTTGCGGGGGGGGGGAGGGATTGCGTCCAGGACCTTCACACTGGTCTATACCCAAAGCCCTTTTTAAATTATCTATTTATTTATTTTTATTTTTATTTATTTATTTTTTTTGAAACAAGATCTCACTGTGTAGTTCAGGCTAGCTTTGAACTCACTATGTAGCCCAGGCCAGCCTCGAGCTTGTGGCAATTCTCTTGCCTCAGCCTCCCAAGTGCTGGGTTATGGGTATACGCCACCACACCTGGCTTAAATTTTTTATTTTTTTTAAAGTAGGAAAATTTATTGAAGAAAAGGATTGGGGAGGGCCGGTGAGATGGCTCAGCGGCGTAAGCGCCTGCCTTGCAAGCGCGAGGGCCCGAGTTCGACTCCCAGATCCCACATACGAAAAAGGGGCCGGTGATATCGCTCAGCGGCACGGGCGCCTGTTGGCGCGTGAGGTCCTGAGGTCGACCCCCGGTACCCACAAAAAAAAAAAAAAAAAAAAAAAAAAAGAAAAGGATTGGGGAATAGGAATAGCTCCTGAGAGATACGAGGAGCCTGCGATGGGTTGCCTGTCATATATAAAAGCACAGGAGAAAATGCTTGTTTACTGTTAGAAATTAGCTTTCACACCTTTTAGGAATATGGAATTGAGATTTTGTCTGTTGTAAACTGATTCTATTGAGGAATTACAACTTTTATATGTTGTTAATTTTAGCTACTACTCCATGGTTTGAGTCTTACAGAGAGACCTTTCTTCAGTCAATGCCAGCATCAGATCATGAATTTCTGAACCACTATTTAGCGTGTATCCTTTAAGTTCACTTAAAATCAAGTACTGTATTATGGAACTTATTAATCTCAGAAATAGTTGAATGAAGGCAGAATTGTTGAGAGGCTATAGATAATGGAGAAAATACGTTTTGTGCTTATAGTAAAAACCTATGAAATCAGATTTTTTTTTAGCTCAGAAAATATCACTTTAAAATTTATCTTAATAGGTTATTTCTCATTGATTGATAAATTAATTACCTTAATAAAATGGTTTACAAGGTATGTTGGTAGCATCATCTAATGAACCTGAACCTATGGAACAGTTTTCAAAGTTGTCACAAGAACAGCATCGAATTCAGCACAACAGCGATTATTCCTACCCCAAGTGGTTCATACCAAATACACTTAAATATTATGTACTGCTGCATGATGTGAGTGCAGGAGATGAACAGAGGTAAGATTTATTTTTTTACTTTTGATTTTTTTCTTATTTAACATTAATTTGGATATGGCTTATTAAAACTTCAGATTTATTTTTTATTCAAGAAAGTAAAAGTTGATTATACTGTGAACTTATTACTAAAGCAATTTATTCTGGAGTTATTTTCAGCAGCCAAGTAATTTAATGTTAGATTTCATATGCTAACCCAAACTTCTTTTCAGTGTGTATATCTTGTACAGTTTGTCTTTTCTCATAGCTGAGACAAAATACCCAACACTCTAAAGTTCAAGGAGGAAAGATTTCTTTAGCTCATGGTTTGTAGAAGTTTCAGTCTTTAGTCAGCTGGCTTCAAGGCAGGGTGACATGGCAGAGGGACATCACAGAGGAGAAACAGTTCTTAGCAGGTACAAGGCCCCAAAGAACCAAGCAGCAGTGACAACAGCAGCCCTCTTTCTGTCCCTTATATTCTAGCTAGGCAGCACGCCCTTAGGGCGGGTAGCACTCACACCCTGCAAGTGCCTTTCCATTATCCACACCCAGAACCATGCCAAACCAGTCAGTGGACTGAGTGATCACACGCCCTTGATCCCAGCATCACACACTGTAGATCCAGCTGCCTGTGAAAAGCCCCCCCGCGACTGCCTTAGGCTCGGTGAGGGCAGGGTGCACATCTAGGGTGCACAGGCTGCAACAGTCTTTGCACAAAGCCCTTGCCGCTACACACTTGTAGATCTTAGTCGTTATTTCTTCCTAAAAATTATTTCTCATTTTTCACTTCTTTCCCAGTTTTCCCTCTTAGCTTTTCACTGTCTGGCGTTGCTTAGATGCAGTTTTTCACTATCTCTTGTCACTTAATATTTTTAGCCTCAGTGTTCGTCACAGTTCAAAAAGTACAAACTTCTTATATCCCCTTTAGTATTTGTTATTAGTGACTTGGAGTAGTCTTTTTGGGATTCATGTGAGCTGTCTTCAAAATTAAATTCTTGGAAAGTAAGATATATTAAAAGCAACTTTATTTCTTATGTCTTTGGAGTTTATTTTGGCATTTGTTTCAAGATGTGGATCAAATTAATACTTTGCATCACACTATTACTTTGCTATCTGAGTATCATTTAGGATATATAATTTTATAATCCTTTCTTGCCTGGGTCCTGAACACAAACCATCACTTATTTCTTCATCTCTTGGGTTTGGGGATAGAATCCAGGGTCTCGTGCATGCTCAGCACATGCTGTACCATGGAACTACACCCCCAGGCACCAACCATTATTTTTTTAATAAATTAATAAAACCGAAGAATTACTCCGAATACATCTTTAGGGTTTTCGAAACACCTGTAGCCTGTTGTTTAGTGTACTGAATAGATAGAAATAACTTGGCTATTAAAATTAGTTTCTGTCAGTTGAACATTGTATATATCTTATATATTGAATGGTTGTAATATGGATATTTAAGTAGTAATTCAAGTATTAGGTGAGTGGGCCTTGTGTTCAACAGTATCTTGGGAAAGTGAGCAGGACTTTAGCTTATTGTACTTGAATTTGTGTATGCATACCCTTCTATCTGTATCTGTATATAAATTTTCTGTAATTTTTTTTCTCGCCACTATACTAACAAGGAAATATAACTTTTACTAACCTACCTTTAGGGTATAATATGATTTAGTTGTTTGTTAGGCTTTTTATTTGTATAGTATCAGCATTTGCATTTGAATATGCTTTCAGATTTTCCAGGCCTCTCCCCTACCAGATAGCTGATTGACAAAAAAAAAAAAAAAAAAAAAAGAAAAAGAAAAAGAAAAGCAAATTTTTTAAAAACTGGGTTAGCCTTATGGACCAAAATTTCATTTTCTGTAGTTTGTATTGTTTGCTTCTTAGGCTGTCTTGTCATTTGAATTTTCTACCACCAACTAGCATATTTAGCTTTCTTTTTTTTCTTTTTCTTTTTTCCTTTTTTTCTTTTTTTTGAGACAGGGTCTTGCTATGTAGTTTAGGCTGGCCTCAAACTCCTGGTGATCTTCCTGCCTCAGCCTCCCAGGTGCTGGGATTACAGGCATGTACCACCATGCCTGGCTGATGTTTAGCTTCTTAAAGTTTAGAAATCAGAATGCTTTTTGCTGTAGTTGAGAAAAAGCTCATAGATTCAGCTACTGTAAAGTTTGCAAGAAGATCAGGGTGGATTTTATGTAATAAATGCTTCTCCTTTTCTTTGAACTATGTCCTGTTTAAGTCTTTTGGTAGTGTAATTTTCTGTTTTTGTATTTTTGTTTATCAATAAATGTCTAAGAATTTCCCAAAGTTTTATTTCCTGAAGACTAGTTCTCATATTTGAGGTAAAGGGCTGATGATGTGTACCAGTGTGGCAAACGTGTGCACAGCAGGCTGTTTGTATCGTATAAGGTTCTAAAAGATTCGCCATCACTAATGTATTCATTTAAAGCTGCTCTTTGGGAATTGACAGTGTACATTAGCACATGGAAGGCTCAGAAATGGTCTGTGCTATAAAGAAACTAGTTTTCCGTACTTTCCCCAAACTAGTTTGTCCACTAGAACTACCTGTTTGAATAATGGGTCAGGAGTATCTTGCAGAATTTTATTCCATGGAACACACTTTGGTAACTCTGCTTAAAGTGATATCCAGAATTCTGTGATTTTCATTTTAATTTTTTAACCTATTTTCTCTTTGCCTTTTTTGGGTATTAAGATCTATTGTCTTAAGATCTGCTTTCAGGTTACTACAAGGTTTTTTCCATTTTTTAAATTTTAGAGCTGAATCAATTTATGAAGAAATGAAACAAAAATATGGAACTCAGGGTTGCTATTTACTTAAAATTAATTCTCGAACGTCAAATCGAGCATCCGATGAACAGATACCAGATCCTTGGAGTCAGTATCTCCAGAAAAATAGTATTCAAAACCAGGTATATGTAATAAACAACAATGAAGCAAACCTCAAAAGTTGTATTCCAGTTTTATGACATGGTAGTGTTAACTGTAGAATTTTTTGTGTCTTGGTTTAGCTAGTACAATTGTTAATATTTATTGTGCAGTCTGACTAATTGTGATCTATCAGCCGTGAGCTCTTAAATCAGTGTTTCAAAAGCTGTTCTTAACCAAATATGACTCTTTTCAGGATAATAGCGTTAATTGCTTTTTTTTCTTAAAATACGAAAATTGCACAATTAGAATTGAATTAGATTCACTTGTAGAGAAATTTTAACTTGTCCATTTAATTCATTATGAATGCTTACAGTCAATTCTTTATTAACCACATGCTCTGGGGTTGCCTTCCTACATTTTCAACATGCTGTTCTTATGGCCACCTTTGGAGCTCATGCTTTTTAGGTGGGTGGGCTTTTTCCCCTATCTTTTGTTTTCCTTTGTTCTTAATTTTTAGGAAGTGTTATTTCTTCTTTATTCTTTCCTTAATCTAGAGTTCTAGACTAATGTTAATCGTTGTTGGGTAGGTGTAAGGTTTTACATTTTATAATTGTATGCCACTTGTTGGTAGTCAAATGTCAAGTTCCTTTGCTTAGCTGTGGATAATCAAGAGTTGACTTTTTTATTTAGAAGAACAATCTAAGTAAATGGAAATATATTGTACAACTAAACTACTGTATGTACTCTTTATGTGATAATATTTAAAAAAATAGTAATTATAGAAAAGTTTTTGTAATTATCAATCCAATATAAATATTGTTTAAAAAGTTATTCACCGTATTTTTCTGTCATATGGAATTGTAATCTAGACAGTGCTATCCTAGTGTTTTACTCATTTGAATAGTGAAATGATTGCTGACTTTAAGATTATGTTAGGGAAAAATCTTTAGTCAAAGAACCAGTTGGATGTGAAGAAGCTTTTTTTTTTTTCTCTAATGGCATTTCAGGGTCCTACTCAGAATAGAAGCAATATTGAAAAATTCAGTTTAGAGTTTAGCCATCTAAGATTGTAAAGAGGAATATAAATCAGCTTGTGTAGTGTCAAAACTTTTAATAGTAGACGAAGGTATCAGAGATTCTGTAATTTAGAATCTAAAAAACCCAGAGTTGGAGAATAGTTTGAAGTTTATCAAACCCAGTCCCTGATTTAATAATTTCCTTTAAGCTTATGAATAATTTCATCTACTGATGGTACTTGCTCTCTCCTTAAGTGATTGAGCCTTTTTGGGGGGCAGTACTGAGAATTGAACCGAGGGCCTCATGCATGTTAGGCAAGTGTTCTGTCACTGAACTTCATCTCCAACTCTTTTTAAACATTTTGCTTTGAGACACAGTCTAAGTTACCCAGGCTGGGCTCAAACTGGGGGACCCTCCTGCTTCACCCTAAGTAGCTGGGATTAACTCTTTTTATCACTGAACATCTTGATAACCCCAAGTTTTCTCTTTTCTTGTACACATTGGTCCTTTGTGGGGACCATATTAGTTCTCCATTAAGACAACTGTCAGACATCGATGACTAACTCCTTTTTTATTTTTCCAAGCTAAATATACTAATTTCTTCAAGTCTTTCTCAAGGGTGGTTTCAGATGATTTCCATTCCTTTCCTTTCTTCTTACTAGGTTTATATAGTTTCCTTAAAATGTGACAGACTAGTAGCTCATATTTACTGATCTTGTGGAGTAGTCCAGTTTAAGTTTTCTTTGTTGAGAAACCAGTGCTTTTGTATGAATAAACATTGCATTAGACATGTAAAAAAAAAATACTTCACTATATTCAGAATTCACCCCAACCTTCTGGCATTGTGTCCCTGACCTAGGAGATTGTGTTCTCTTCCCTTTCTTTTCCCCATGCCTGACTCTTGTAGTCCACCCGCCTTGCTATTATTCTTTACACCTCATGGCATATGTATATGCCCATAGAACTATGTATATACGTATATGCCTATATATGTGTATGTGTATTACATACAGACAGGTAAACTAAGATAAAGATCATTTGAGTTTAGAAGAATTAGTGTAGATGATTGTGAAAAGGAATTTAAGAATATGGGAGGTGTATTTTGGATAGAATAAGATACATGAAAGAAGTTAGGAATTTAGAGGACTAGAAGAAGAGCATCACTGTAGAAAATAAATGAAGCCAATAGTAGAGGAACCATAGTCACTGATTAATTTGGTGATTAAATATAATTGCTAATGCTTTCTTATTTTATTTTGATAGGAATCATATGAAGATGGCCCTTGTACTATAACTTCAAATAAGAATTATGATAGTAACTTGCTTTCATTGGATGGATTAGATAACGAAGTCAAAGGTCTTGATATGTTTTCTCTAAGTTCTCTTGATTAAAAATATATATTGTTCAACCTTTTGTTTCCATATTTTTCCTTTTCCCGTCCCCCTTCCCCCTCCCTTGTTCCCCTTCATGGGGAGGGAAAGAAGGATTGAAGACAGGCAAGGGGGTGGGAAAAAAAGAAAGGAGGTGTGTTATGTACAAGTACAGATTCCCAATGATGAATGTGATCAACATGTATGACAAATATGTACTAATAAAAAGAATAAAGTTAAAAACATAAAAATATACATTGTTATCAAAGCATGCTAACCTTAATAGATAAAAGATGGGAAAGTTTTCATAACAAAAGATAATGAGAGCAGGTTAATTTAAGATCTTACTAAGTCCTTTGAGTTTGATTCATTTTGATATTTAAAATTTTAAGAGTAATGTATCAGATTTCTTTTTAAAAATATTTGTAGAATGCAAGGGAAGATGTTATATGCACAGCATCATTTCCCAACGTCTCATGTATTTGGAGCTGTATTTCTGTAAATTAGTTTTGGCAATGATAGGTGTAAATTGTTTTGTTGTAATTTCTTATGGCTTAGTTGTACTGTTTAAAAGTAATTTTTATATTATTTTAAAACTGTATTTTTCTTTATTTCCTGATTTACCTGAATTCTAAAATTTCTATTACATGTAGCAAGTATTAACTGGAGCTCTTTTAGAGGGGAAAATGTTAATGTTACTGTATTTTACACTTCTAAGATACATAGATAATGTTCCAACATTTTTCTTTTTTTCTATAATGGTATGGTAGTATTTTCATAGTTTCCTTTTGCATTCTGAGAGTAAAAGAAAGATCTGTTTTTCAGTGGATGGCTTACCAAATAACTTTAGAACTCATCCACTTCAACTGGACCAACCCACTGAGTCTTCTAACAGCATTGATGGCCCAGATCATATAAAATCTGCTTCATCATTACATGAAACAAAGAAAGCAAATAGTGGAGTAACTCATGGTGCATGTTTAACACTTACTGATCATGATAGAATTCGGCAGTTTATACAGGAGTTTACATTTCGCGGCCTTTTGCCACATATAGAGAAAACAATTCGGCAATTAAATGATCAGGTGAGACTTAACTTTTATATTATTATTTTTTCAAATTTAAGGAAAGAGTAAATTTAAGAATGTAGTAGTACAAGTTAGTTAATGTATTTGAGGTTTTTGTTTTTAATGATAGACCAGTCTTAGGACTTACTGAAATTACTCTTTATTTTTTATTTTTTTTAATGTGGGTACCGGGAGTCGACCTCAGGACCTCGCGCTTGCCAGCAGGCACTTGTGCCGCTGAGCGATATCACCGGCCCTTTTTTCCTTTTTATGTGGGTACCGGGAGTCAAACTGAGGACCTCGCGCTTGCCAGGCGGGCGCTTATGCCGCTGAGCTATCTCACAGGCCCTTTTTTTTTGTTTTTTTGAGACAGGGTCTCACTGTGTAGTACAGGCTGGCCTTGAACTCACAGTGTAGCCCAGGTTGGCCTCGAACTCATGGCTGTCCTTCTGCCTCAGCCTCCTGAGTTCTGGGATCACAGGCATGTGCCACCACGCCCGGCTGAAATTACTCTTCAGTATTGAAATTCTGTTCAGTTTTAGGAGATACTTACTCATTTCTACTAAGATTTTACCAGCATATTAGTTTTTAAAATGAACTTCACTATTAAAGCTTTCTAGTTATTTGAATTTTTCTTTTATATGTGAAATTGTTAAATCCTTCACAGTTGTCAACATATTTAATCTTTTTTCTTAGCTAATATCAAGAAAAGGTTTGAGTCGATCTCTATTTTCGGCAACTAAAAAATGGTTTAGTGGCAGTAAAGTTCCAGAAAAGAGCATTAATGAATTAAAAAACACATCTGGGTTGCTGTGAGTAAAATATTATTTTTGTTTTAATGTGTTTAACTCTGTGTAGTATTTGACGATGTGATGTCCGGCAAAAAAATAATTCTTTAGTTTCTTTGTGTCGTATTGGTCAAAACTAGTAGATAAGAACAGTGATTATAAGTAAATTTTGTTACTATCAAAAACAACAACTGTAATTGGATGTCAAAAAATAACCTTGTAAGATATCAGGGAGCTGGGCGTGGTGGCGCACGCCTGTAATCCCAGCACTCGGGAGGCTGAGGCAGGAGAATTGCTGTGAGTTTGAGGCCAGCCTGGGATACAAAGTGAGTTCAAGGCCCGCCTGAACAATATAGTGAGACCCTGTCTCAAAAATAAAAAAAAAAAAAAAAAAAAAAAGATATCAGGGAAAGGCACTTTATTTTGGGTCTTTTTCTCTATTTGTAAGAAGATGGAGTTAGGTTAGATATGCATATGATTCTAAGACAAGACATATATTTAGCAAATTTTTTAATACAAAATCCTGCTTTAAGGGAAAATAAAATTAATCCTTTTGAATTTTAATTTTTTTGCTGGTTGTAAATATATATGAGTCACGTGGAATTAGCCTTTTGCTTCATAATTTGACCATGGAGAAAATGCTTGCCTGTTGTTGAGATGTTCCCACAGTTACAAGTTAAATAAATAAAGTAACATATCATTCTGTTTCTAAATAGTTTAAAAAAATGATGCTCCTTAGAGTTAGGATTCATATAAAACAGGATCGATTTTCCTCATGGTCTGGATGTTAACACAGTTTATATTTAATGGTGTTGGTGGTCATAAGTTATAATTTACTCTCTTAACTTATTGTATATTTACAGGTATCCACCAGAAGCACCAGAGCTACAAATCAGGAAAATGGCTGACTTATGCTTTTTGGTGCAGCATTATGATTTGGCATACAGTTGCTATCATACTGCAAAGAAGGATTTTCTTAATGATCAAGCAATGCTTTATGCAGCTGGTGCCTTGGTTGGTGTTTATTTTTATTTATTGATTGATCCTTTTTAATGCTCTGGGAGTCAATCCCACTGCCTTGCAAGTGTTAGGCAAATGCTCTACCACTGAGCCATAGCCCTAGCCTTTGGCTGCATTTTAAGAAAGTAAAAATTGAATGCCTGTCCTTGGGTGTGCAGGACTCCCTCTCCACAGACGCACATCCTTCCTTGCTCACCACGTGGAAGCTCCAGCAGACGGGAGCTCCTCTTCCTCACCTGCACCCCCACCAGACTTCCATGTTGGTATTCGTTATGTTCCTTGAGGTAACCTCTAGCCGTGCTAAGCTGCCTGTTTAGACTATGTAGGTCATCTTCCAAGGTATCATTTCACGTCTTTGTGCTTTGGTAACATATGAATAGGCTGCGAGAGGACTGTACAAACCCTGTTTTTCTCAGAGGTTTGTTATTTTTAGGATAGGTTTTATGAACTACAATTATTTTTAGGTAGGCCTGTATCATTTTATAGTAAATATGCCTTATTTTCCAGTGCTATTTTCTGTCATATATAGCAACTATCTTTACTTAAATATAGTATTTATAAGATAATGGATGGGGCTGGGGATATAGCTCAGTGGCACAGGGCCTGCCTGACAAGTGCAAGGTCCTGAGTTCGATTCCTGACCAAAAAAAAAAAAAAAGATAATGGATAAAATTGGAAAAAATGTATTGTCACACACTGCATAATGACGTTTTGGGTAACAATGAACTGCACATATTAGTCTCATTATAGTGTGTGGAAGACCACCTGGACGGCTGTCCTTGAAAGAAGAGCAATTATCTTCATTTTGGGTAAACCTGGCCCTATTTCCATGTACTGATATGTACAGAGCTGGCTAGGACTTTTCCTTATGATTGGCTTTAAGCAATGCTAATCAGTTCAGCCCAGGTGCTGATGTGTAGTCTTTGAAGCAAAGCCACAGGTCAGTGTTTCCCCGCCCCCATAACTCCCAAAACATATGTGAGCCGAGCGGGATGGAGAGCGGTGCTCCACCATGTCTCCATGCTGTGGGATCGAGCCTCGAGAAAGAGGCTATGACTTCCCAGGGCATAAAAGATTACACATCAGAGCTGAAGCACTGACCCCAGAACATTAGATACTATCTTGAATTGTGTTATGCAGATTACTCCTTCTGCATATCCTTCCTTCTGCGTATTGCTATGGTGATTTCAGGCCTCCTACCTAGCCCAGCTCAGTACTCATGTACTCACTTCCTGCCACTCTCACAGTCACTCATCCAAGCCACTCCCCTCTTCGAGAAATAATAAAACCCTGGTTCTGACCTGGGTCGTGGCCTTTGTTCTGGTAACCATCACCCTGGTTGGACTTAGGACCTCCCCTTGGCTCCCCACAACTAAAGATATGTCTTGGTGTCTTTATTCTCACCGTGAACTGCATTGGAAGTGGTAGATTGGAATTAACTCGCCAGGATTCCAGTAACTTTCCTTTGGGATTACAAATATAAACTTCCCAGACTGCCATGAGGACCGGGAAGGGCTCTCTATGGCTCTCTATGATAGTGCTTAGAAGTTTTATCACCTAATGATGTTATAACCCTCTTGGCTTGTGTTAATGCTCTCAGTGATGTCCACACAACAACAAAATTGCCTTGAGATGAATTTCTCAGAATGTATCCTCCTCATTAAGCGATGCATGACTGTTGTTATCTCTGTGTAATCAATCATTGTTTTGTTCTCTTCGCATCACAGTTTAGGGAAGAACAGGGAGGAGGAGTAGCAGAGATCTTAACCTAGACTCACTTGGTAATTTCTATATGCCATAAACCAAAATGTTTACTGAGTCTTTTTGGCAGTCTCATTTAAATACTGAATCAAAGAATGAAATTTGAGTAGAGAATTTTAAGATAAAAGCAAATATGTTTTTGAGTCTGCATTAAGCTATGAAATTTATATGCGTGTGTACAGTAAAATACCCCAACTAATGTCATTTCAATTTTTAAACTTTCTCATTGCTAAAGAATATTTCTCTTTTTGAAGTAGTATAAATTATATCTTTTCTGTTAGGAAATGGCAGCAGTATCAGCTTTTCTTCAACCAGGAGCACCTAGGCCATACCCTGCTCATTACATGGACACAGCAATTCAGACATACAGGGATATCTGCAAGTAGGTGACTATAATATTTGTACTTTGCCCATTTAAAGGTAAATTTGACATTTATATAGCTGTTAGTTATAAGTGGTTCTTTGTTTTCAAGCCTTAGGCTCTTAATATAGTCAGACAAGTTGAGATGAAAAGTTAGCGTTTTTTTTTTTTAAATGTGGTTACCGGGAGTCGAACTCAGGACCTTGCACTTGCCAGCAGACGCTTGTGCCGCTGAGCGATATCACTGGCCCCTTTTCTCTTTTATGTGGGTACTGGGAGTCAAACTCAGGACTTTGCGCTTGCCGAGCAGGCGCTTGTGCCGCTGAGCTATCTCACTGGCCCAAGTTAGTGTTTTTTTATACCCTCTCTATCTTTCCTGTTTGGTTTGGGTTTGTGGATTACGAATATGTTACATGTAATGTTGAGGTTATGTTTTATATTAAGGTTCATATGTGTTGTGGGGACATTTCCTGACTTTAGCTACTATCAAGCCATTTTGAATTTTCCTTGTTAATTAGGCAAAGCACGAAGGGTTAAATAATAGGCCAGGAGGGGAAAACGAGACATGTTTTGTATATACAGTGAATACTGTTAGAACTTAAAACCTGTAAGGAGACTGTGAACAGGACCAGAAGTGGTCAGAGATTTCATCTGATTTTTCATGAGAAGACTGTCAAAGAAAGGTGGTTGAGATTTGATAGCCATGAACACATTCTGGAATTGTGACTTATAGGAATGTTTTGGATGCAGCGTTACTGGTGAAACGGAATAGAGTTTTGCCTAGTTCAGAGGGTTTGTGTCTATGGAAAGTGTTGGGTGATAAATCAGTGTGAAGAGCCTTGACTGTTGTGTATTATTATTATTCTTAACCTATAATTAAGAGTTATTTGGTAGGAAGTGGGAAATTTCTAAAATTTGAGTAGAGGCTTGACATAAAAGTTGTTTTTTGGAAAGATTAGTCTTGATTTTTTTTCTTTTTTATGGTTTTGGGGATTGAACCCAAGACCTTGCGTGTGCTAGCCAGGTGCTTTACCGTGGAGCTACCCTCTGAGACCCTTTGGCTTCCTTCCTTTCTCTTTCTCTTTCTCTTTCTCTTTCTCTTTCTCTTTCTCTTTCTCTTTCTCTTTCTCTTTCTCTTTCTCTTTCTCTTTCTCTTTCTCTTTCTCTTTCTCTTTCTCTTTCTCTCTTTCTCTTTCTCTTTCTCTTTCTCTCTCTCTCTCTCTCTCTCTCTTTCTCTCTCCCTCCCTCCCTCCCTCCCTCCCTCCTTCCCTCTCCCTCTCACTATCTCTCTCTCTCTCACTCCCCCCCCACTGGCCCCGTCTCTCCCTCCTGCCCAGGCTGGCCTCGGCTTGTGTAAATGCACTCTGTGATGTCTGCACAACAACAAAATTGCCTGAAGATTAATTACTCAGAATTAGTCTCCCCAGTAGCTGGGACAAGTAGGCCCCTTGACTTTTCAACTATAGAGTTGATGCATTAGAAGATATTTAGTTTTTTAAAATTATTAATTAAGTTTATTGGTCCATTTTAGGTATATATAAAGATCACATTCATTTTAAGGAATTTGTACCTATACATGATATAACTTGATTCTCTTTTTTGAGAATCTTTTTTTTTTGACTCCTATAATGTTCAAGTAGCTATAGCTACAGTGAGTTTACAGTGTAACAACATTTAAAAAAAATTAACATTTATTGAGTGTTCAGCATTTCCCACTTTGACCAAGTAATTTGCACTCCCATTCAGTCTCCATAACAATCCTGTAATGTGGTGGGTGCTGTCATTCCTGTTTTACAGATAGGGAAGCTGCAACTTGACTTCCCGAGAGAATACAGGTAGTAAGTGGTAGAGCCACTATGGAATCCTACCTTTTACACTTTATAATCTAGTCAAGAATGTATTTGTAGATTCTAGCAGGAGATATAACCTCCTCTGAAGGAGGAACCACATAAAGAGAATGAAAAGGAGAGATTCAAAAGGTAGAAAACCAGTAAAGTACCAAGGAAGGCAGCGTAGTAATAGAATTTCAAGAAGTTGGAATGTTCTTTCTCTGAATCTTCCTTCTCTTCATGAAATTCAGAACTTGAGGTGCATATCTAATGCTGTAAAAAGAAAGGGATAATATTACCTAGTGACCCACATAGCCAAAGAGAGACAAAGAAGGTCATTACATTCTTGTAAAGGGACCAATCCAAGAGGAAGCGATAACAATCATAAATATATATGCAACAAATACCAGTGCACCCAACTATATAAAACAAATATTAAAGGACATGAAAAATCAAATAAGCACTAATACAATTGTATTGGGGGATCTCAATACCCCACTGTCAGAAATAGATCAACTAGACAAAAAATCAACAATGAAATATTAGAATTGAGCCAAACTTTTGAACAAGTGGACTTAATAGATGTCTACAGAGTGTTCCATCCCACAACATCAGAATATACATTCTTCTCAGCTAGATAAATCAATACATATCAGTTATAACCATCAGTGTTAATGGTCTCAATTCACCAATCAAAAGAAACAGACTGGCAGAATGGATCAAGAAGCAAGATCCAGCAATATGCTGCGTAAAGAAGTCAAAGGATGTAAAACAATTCCGTGAGACAGGAACCCAGAAAAAAGCAAGGGTAGCTATTCTATTTGCAGACAAAGTGGATTTCAAGACCCACATAGCCAAATAAACTGCAAACCGTTTTGTTCTCCTGTCCACAATAGACTGTATACTTTCTGTGAATCTACATTTATTGTCATACATTATTTATCTTATAATCTTCATTCTTGGTTACTTTATAATCTTATCAATTATAATAGATAAGTTATCAGTTTAATACATGTATTTTAGAAAAATTAAATATACTGCATCAATTATGTACACCAATTTTAAGAAGCTCCCTCATCTCATAAATATCAAAATGTACTTTTTTTTCCTGGCACTAGAAATTAAACCCAGGGCCTTGCAGTGAGCTACATCCCCAGCCTTTATTTAATTTTTTAAAAATTTGTATTTGCCTTCTTCTTAGAATAGCATGCTGTATTTTTTAATTAATGAGATCCTGTTTGTCTTAAAAGGTTTCCTTAAATTTCTTTTCTCTTTTAAACTTTTTTAGTGTTGGAGATTGAGCCCAGGACTTCACACATGCTAAGAATGTGCTATACCACTGAGCTATGGACCCAACCCCAAATTTCTTTACTTTTATGAAGCTATTCCTCCCCTTTGTTTTCTTGAATCATAATAAAAGTCATTCCATGTTCATTCTCTGTCAGTGCCTACTTTTAATACAGAGCTTATGTCCTAGAAATATTTGAATTGTAAGCACTTCCCTGTGACTAACACAAGTGGTTTTTTAAAATGTTGCTTGAATAAACAGATTAATAAAGTCCTGCGCTTGAAGCCTGTGACTTAACAACTGACCACCTGGGGAAATGTGTGAGGAACCAAACATAAATAAGTAAAATAATAATATTAAGACGGAAGGGAGTTTATAAAGTTTACTAAAGAAAAGTCTTTAAGAAATGAGTATTATAAACTACTATTAATGAGTAGAGTTAGTAAACAGGAGTTAGACTTTTTTTGGGGGCACCCGAAATCAAACTCACAACCTTGCGCTTGCCAGGCAGGCGTTGTGCCACTGAGCTATATTGCTGGCCCAGGAGTTAGACTTTTGTGTTCATTAAAACATCGGATATTCATAAATACCTTGGATGGGAGGGGAAGGGGAAGGAAAGGGGACATAAAAAGAATTAAGATGTGATATGTATATGTACCAGTTCCCTCATAGTGTGTCACAAAAATATAATAATAAAAATTGAAAAAAAAATTTAAAGTTTTTTTAAATTAAAAAACTAACCTTGGATGAAAAACCATGATTTATAGAATGTTTATGACAAATCACTACAATAAATTTTGAAGGTAATAAATTGTATTTTACAGATACTGTTCACAGTGGCCTTCCATAGTGGATGTATTAGTTTACTGTTGCTGGGGCAAAATACCTGACACACAACTTGGAGGAAAGGTTTATTTTGAGTCAGAGTTGTAGAGGTTTCCCTCTGTGGTCAGCTGGCTTCGAGGAAGACACACATGGCGGAAGGGCATGGTGGAGGAAAGCTGCTAACCCTGTGGCAGTGAAGAAACAGAGCACCTGGCAAGAGTGAGAGAAAGGGCCAAGGACCAGATAATAGACCCAGTGTCACATCCCCATGACTGCTTCCTCCAAAGAGGCCCCACCTCCTATTAGCCATTTCAGCTGTGAACTCACCAATGGGCAAGCCCATTGATGAAATCAGTGCCCTCGCAGTCCAGTCACGTCTCCAAAAGTCTGTCCATCTGGTCAAGTTGACAGTCAAGATTAGCCTGCAGTGAGCTCAGTTAGTAAGCTTTGGTGGTTATTTTAAAGTCAGATGATATTCTATACAGGATTAGGAAAAAAAAATACTTTCGTTGCTGCCCCCCACAAAGGACCCCATTTTGTAATTTCACACTAAGAAGGTTTTCATTTTTTTTTATTATTTCAAAACTGAGTAATATAATTCTAGATTAATTGTGTAGTAGTTCACAAAGAAAAACCAACTGTGCGTCTTTACAAAAAAATTGGCTGAGGAATCACTAAGCAACCCTGGTCTGTGCCATCTTGGTTGGAATGTCTTAGTGGTACTACCAGAGGGAAAATGCCTAAATATTTCCCAGCAGCCAGTAGAATGAAGCACAAATAGCCAGAGTTTGTAATGAGAAAGGAGAAAGAAATACGGGTGAAATTCTTGTATTTTCATTTAAAGCAATTTTTATTTGTTTACCAGCTGCTAATTTGGAGGTATCTAGTTTTTTCTTGCAAACAGGAAATGTGACTTTGTATTGCATTCTTACTATAAAATTATGTGATTAGAGAAAGTTTTGATGGGTTATAAGAATTCTCTGAAGGTTTTTGGAAACCTTTTTGGTAGGTTGAAAATAAGAAGATAGACTTTTTACTCAAAATCTGTAATTGGATCTTGCTGAACACATGGTAACTGTGATCTGCCAGGGTAGCATCATGGTTCTGATTATGCTTTCTTGTTTGTCTTCCTTTAGGAATATGGTGTTGGCTGAAAGATGTGTATTGCTTAGTGCTGAAATTTTAAAAAGTCAAAGCAAATATTCAGAGGCTGCAGCTCTTCTAATACGGTTGACAAGTGAGGTACTGAAACTGTGTAGTACTTAATTAGTGTTGTTCATTATTTTGTAAATGTGTCTTTTTTCATAAGAAAAATTATGAGGAAGATATTTTTGAGGGATTTACAATGTAGCTATTTTAGTTTGATGAGTTTATAAATATAATTTTTTATAAGTTGAATTAATTTTATTTGCATATTTTAATTTGTTGAGTTTGTCTTAAGTGTAATTTCTTTATAAATCGAACTTATATATTTTAAGTCTACATTTTATTTTTTTAAAAGATGTCGAGTTATTTTTAAAAATTTGTTTAAAGACTTCTGGATTTATTTATTTTCAGGTTTTCTTATTTTTTGTTTTATTTTTGAGAGGGTCTCACTGTATAGTTGAGGCTGGCCTTGAACTTATTATGTAGCCCAGGCTGGTTTGAACTCATGGTAATCAATCCACCTGCCTCTACCTCCTGAGTGCTGGCATTATAGGTGTGTGCCACCATGTCCGGCAAGTCTACATTTTATTAACCACAGACATGTACTGGGTATCTTCTAGGACTTAGGTTCTGTTCTGTGCATAAAAATAGCTAAAACTATGTGCAAATACGTTATTCCTGATATAAAACTGGAAATTAAAAAATTATCACTGAGTTTTTAATCTCATTTTCGATCAGTATGAACTTTTAAGGAAAATCATTTTAAGAAAAATCTGTTGTTAAATATTTCAAAAGGGAGAAAAAGTATTGCATTTATAATTGCTGTTGAAAGTTTTACAATGGGCCTATAAAGGATGCCAGTATTCCTTTTTTAGGTATGATTAGGATGCTTATTTTTATTTTTTATTTTTACGAAATTACTTTTTTTTTTTTTTTATTTTAAAGAGAAGAAAAAACAAAACAAATCAAAAGAAGAACAAATTTTCAAACAAACATAATAGGAGGGTAACAATGGTTAATACATTACGTATTACTATCTTTAAGTTAGTTATTCAGGACACCAGACATTAGCATTCAATTGTCCAAACATTATTGGCACAAACCTTACTCTTCAATGAACTAAGTAAAAATGGTAGTGTATCTATCTTAACCATCTTATATATATATATATACAATTTTTTTCCCTTTCCCTTCTTTCTTTTCCCTATTCCAGTCTCTCTTTCCTTTTGACCAGTTTCTTTTTGATTCACCATGTCTATTGTACATTTTGGATCTTATTTACTCTTTCAGTTTCTCATACCAGAGAGATAATACGATGCTTACACATATGCTTCTGGTTTATTTCACTTATGAGTATTTTCTCGAGTTGCATCCATTTACCTATAAAAGTCTCCAGTTTATCCTTCTTTATGGCTGAATAGTACTCCATTGTATAAAAATACCACATCTTTCTTATCCATTCCTCAGTTGATGGGCATTTGGGTTGTTTCCAAGATCTGGCTATTACAAATTGTGCTGCTATAAACATGGGTGCACATATATCGCTGTGGTACGATGTTTTTAATTCTTCTGGGAAGATGCCCAGAAGGGGAATAGCTGGGTCAAATGGGACCTCCAACCCTAGTTTTCTGAGGAATCTCCACACTGACTTCCACAGTGGCTGTACCAGTCTACACTCCCACCAACAGTGAAGAAGGGTTCCTTTTTCCCCACAGCCCCTCCAGCATTTGTTATTAGTTGATTTCTTAATAGTAGCCATTCTTTCTGGGGTGTATTTTTTATTTTTTATTTTTTTTATTTTTATTTTTTTTTTTTTTTTTTTGTGGGTACCAGGGGGTCGACCTCAGGACCTCGCGCGCCAGCAGGCGCCTGTGCCGCTGAGCGATATCACCGGCCCCTTTTTCGTATGTGGGTTCCGGGAGTCGAACTCGGGCCTTCGCGCTTGCAAGGCAGGCGCTTAAGCCGCTGAGCCGTCTCACCGGCCCAGGATGCTTATTTTTAGATGGCTGCTCAAGAACAAAGAAACAGAGTTAAACACCACTTTGCCCCTTACATGTTAAATCCTCCTGGGGTTTTAACGCTTAAATCACCGCACTTTTTAGACACTTGGGCTGATCTTGTTCACAGTCCTGATGTTCACTGTCACATTTGATCCCATTCGTGACTTCTCCTTGAGCTCTAAATTAGTGTAGGCAGCTGTTGTTTAGATTTACCTACTTGAATGTTTGCAAGTTATCTTAAATTAATGTCAATAAACTCCGAATTTCTTACCGACACGTGGATTTTATGTTGTCACCAGCCAGCCAGCTCTAGTTGCTCACGCAGAAGCTGTCCGAGATACTTTCGTATTTGTACATCCTGTCAGCAATACCCTGGGGCTGCGGGAGGTTTTTTCATCCTCTTAAACATATTTTCATTTACGTCTCAAAATAGTTTACTGACTGCTTCCCCCACTGTCCTTTTTTTCCTACTACAGTGCAATCCTAGGCCACATCTTTTATCTTTTTTCTGGACTGTGGCCTTCTTGCTTCACCTAATTTTCTAGTCTGGTATTAGTCTGTCCTTCAGATGGTCTTTCCTCCTACTCTAGGTTCTCCTCTTTTCTGCTCTTATATAATGCTATAAAACCTGACTTGTCTTATTATATTATATTGGAAATTATGTTTAATCTGTTAGTTCCTCAAGGGCAGGGAAATGTGTTGCCTTCTACACTTTTATTACTAATACCTAACACAGGGCTTGGCACATGATATATATTCTACAAATGTTTGTCGAACTGAACCTTGAATTCTTCTAAAAAGATTTCTATAGGATATATTAGTTTCCAGGGTGATATTTAAAATGTTTAGTAATTGATATTTCACGGACACCAATATGTAAGTATGAACAGATGCTAGATGTAAACTATTTGGTAGAGCTGAATATATGTTCTTGAGTGTGTTGCTGTTCTCTCTTATGATAAATAAGCTGATCTTGGGTTTGAATGTGTTCTGTGTTTCCAATCTAGGCATATCAGTGAATGTAAAAAACAATATATGATCCTGGAGTTTGAGTAAAATTTATTTTCTTTCTTGCTTAAATGCTTTTAATTGCCTCTTTACCCACATGTCAATAAAGTTTCTTTAGAGCAAATTTTGCTTGCATTATAACTGTATTATTTTCTGTCAGTTTTTTCTCCTTTCCAACTCTGTTTTCACTTTTCTTACTCAAATCTGAATGATTTATTTTGTGATGAAAGTCTAGATGTGTCATTGTCATTCTCTGCCTTGGGTAGCAGGTGGAGCAGATGCTGGTGCATTTCCCACAAATCGTGATTCTTACTGGGCTGTTCTTTTGTAGCTTTCATGCATTTCTTTGTAATAATTCGAAAATAAAGATTGCCAGGTATAGTTTGTATATAAAATTATTTTAAATCTTAACCAATAATTTATTTTACGTACTTTTACTAGAAAGGTTGTACAATACAGTATATTGAAAAAATGTATTGATTTTGAGGATAGAGAACATTGTCTTGATGTTGGTGAATTATGTTCCTTAGATTTTCACTAATATTAGTGTAATAAAAATCAGCTGTGTGGGCCAGGGATATAGCTCAGCAGGCATAGTGCCTGCCTGGCAAATGTGAGGTCCTGAGTTCGATTCCCAGTTCAAAAAAAAAAAAATCAGATATGAGACTGGTGAAAAGAATCATGCTTTGCCTTTACTTTCCAGCACTGCAGATTTATGGACGAGTAGATTCTGCTGTTTTACGCTCTGGGATTTAGAATGGCAGCGCAAAGCCAGCCTACTGATAAAACCTGCCACACCATCACATAGGCCGGTGTATCCAATCTGGGGTTTTAAGATGCCCCTGCTGTGTCTGTGTTGAACACGTCTGGTCTAACAACCCTTTCTATCTGGTTTTTTCTTTTGTGTGTGTGTGGGTACTGGGGGGTCGACCTCAGGACCTCGCGCGCCAACAGGCACCCATGCCGCTGAGCGATATCACCAGCCCCTTTTTCGTATGTGGGATCCGGGAGTCGAACTCGGGCCCTCGCGCTTGCAAGGCAGGCGCTTATGCCGCTGAGCCATCTCACCGGCCCAACCCTTTCTATCTTTTACTATGTTTAAATGTAATGAAGCAGCTTCTAGGGATAGAAATAGGTTTTTTTGGTAATAAGTTTCTTAAGTTGGGAGTAACTGTAGCTATGGGAAATTGGTCATCTGTTAGCACCTTTCCTATTAACTTTACAGTTATGCAAAGACGAAGTCTTCAAATCTTAGAGTCATCTTTTGTTTGAAAATTCTCTTAATTAGCTGCAACTGGTACCTTTATCAACTGTGTTTCTGTGAAACACTTACTGAGACCTATTTTAGTCTGTTGTGTTGCTGTAACAGAACACTATAGGTTAGGCAATTCATAAGCAATAGAAGCTTATTCGGTTTGTGGTTCTGAAGGCGGAAGTCCAAGGTCATAGCACCAGCATCTAATGAGGGGCTCCATTCTTCTTCATCTTGGGATGAAAGGCGGAAGAATAAGAGTATGACAGCAGGAGAGGAAGAGTGGGCCGAACTCATTGATAGCAAATCTACTCTCCAGAAAATCCGCTCCAGTGATGATGATGTTAATCCATTCATATGGACAGAGCCCTCAGGACCTAATCCCTTCTCATTAGGTTCCATATCCTAGCACTGTTGCATCAAGGATTAAGTTTCCAATGCATGGGCCGGTGAGATGGCTCAGCGGCTTAAGCGCCTGCCCGGCAAGCGCGAGGGCCCGAGTTCGACTCCCGGAACCCACATATGAAAAAGGGGCCGGTGATATCGCTCAGCGGCACGGGCACCTGCTGGTAGGCGAGGTCCTGAGGTCGACCCCGGTACCCACAAAAAAAAAAAAAAAAAAAAAAAAAGTTTCCAATGCATGAAATTTGGGGGATATATTCAAACTGTATCAAAGCCTCTACTTCAGAGTGTATTTTCCTATACAGGTCCTCATATTTTAAATTACTGTGAACTTTTCATGTTTTGTTAAAATTATCTTTTGGCTATGCCAAAATTTTCTTAGGCTGGAGTTATTGCTTAAGTTGGTATTGCAGATTTTTTCTAAGTCCCTCGTGTAGCGTATGTATTTAGTAGTCTCATAGGTAGGAACTACCACTATATTAAAATGTTGTTCTTCAGTTATTCGGTCTCTGCTTTCAGGATAAAATCATCACATTGTAAAATCCTTTGAGTTTTCTCTGCCAACAATGATGGTAGTTACTGTTTTCAGGGCCATCTTTTTCAGAACAATCCTTTTACCACTTCGGGTTATTAAGAGGATCTAATAAGATTAGAGCTGCAGTGAGATATGAAAGCAGAAGGTTCAGCTCTGCGAACTGATTCTCAGTCAGCAGTCTGTTGTGTATCAGAATTTTGTTCCAGCTAAATTAGTTCATGCTGTGAACTTCCAGGTCTCTTTTGAATTGGCCAGTCCAGGGCATCTTCCTTTTTTTAATTAGAATGTTTAGGATTTCTATTCCAGTTTTGCAGTTTAGTGTTACTTGATAGGCATATATATGCATATGCTGTGCGTGTATATCTCTCTGCATGCATATGCTAAGAATAAACTGAAGAAATTTATAAGACTTAAATAAAAACTGAAACTATTGAGAGGCCTAAATGAAACTCTGAAATAGTGAAAGTAGGGGATTACCAGTTGTACATACTAAGTACATAATGAGACTGCAGAAGTTAAACTGTTTAAAGTGATAAGGGTAGACAAATAAATGGAACAGAAAATTAAATACTGCATATGATTAAGTTGCCATTTAAAATCAGTGGGGCCAGGTGTGGTGGCATATACCTGCAATCCCAGCACTTGGGAAGCTGAGGCAGGAGGTTTGCCATGAGTTCAAGGTCGGCCTGGACTGCATAGTGAGACTCTGACTCAAAAAAAAAAAAAAAAAAAAAATCTGTGGGAAAGCTAAGGCTATTCTCTAAATGGTATTTGACATCTAAAAACTATTTGGTTTGAAATTCTACCTTATTTATTACATGATAATATATTACAGCTAAATTAAGCTGTAATTTAAAAAATGAAACCAATGTGATACAAAAGTTAGATTTTAAAAAGATAAATATATATCTATCTATTGATTATATATCTTGAAGAATTTCTATGGGAGAAAGAGAGAAAATATTAGGAGAACATTTTTTAAAGACTGAAAATGATATATCCTTTCTTAGTTTGATGCGTTATCTTGAAACCATAAAAACAAATTGTCTGACTACAAAAGATTAAATTCTTTCATGTCAAAACTGGGAAATAATATTTGCAAAATGTATGATGAAGGACTAATATTGGTTAAGTATACAAGGGGCTCTTACAACCCAGAAAATCACAAAAACCCATTTATAAAAGGGTGTAAACTGGCAATTCACAGGAAAAAATACAAAGATCTCCCAAATACGTGAAAAGATGTAGCAACTTTATTATTAAAGGAATATATGGTAAGAGGCAAGGTATCATTTTTATTTTAGGTATGTAAAATTAGAATTTTCACTGAGTAGAGTAGAAAACGTGAACTCATTCTTTGTTGATGAGGTATATATTGATGCTAACTTTTTTTGGTAGAAGGTTGGCTGCCTTGACTAGAACTAGAACTGTAAACATACCTCTCAGCATTAACTCTGGTCCTACTTCCAGAAATTTGTCTAATAAAAATGTTCGAGTAATTACCCAATTTTTTTAATTTTTAAAAATTTTTTTCAATTTTATTTTATTATTTTATTATTTTTTGGTACCGGGAATCAAACTCGGGACCTCACACTTGGCAGGCAGGCGCTGTGCCGCTGAGCTATATCCCCAGCCCTGTGTTTTTATTTTTTATTTTTATTTATTTATTTTTGAGACAGGATTTTGCTTTGTAATTCAGGCTGGCCTTGAACTAGCGGCAATCCTCTTGCCTCAGCCTCCTGAGTGCTGGGATTACAGGCATGCACCACCACACCTGGCCTTCAAATGTTTTTATAAAGATACTTATTGAAGCTTTTTTTTGTAATAACAAAAAATGAAACAATATTTTATCAACGGAGTGCTATATTAATAAGTTATAGTACATTTACAGAATAGATTTAAAAGAAATGAGAACTATGATGTCTTAAAAAGATGCCCATGACATAAAGTGACGAAAGGCAAGATACACTGTATGATACCACTTACGTATAAAAATGTATGTCTGTTTTTGTAAAGCATTCATACTAGGCATGTGAGCACACACACTTGGAAGAGGGAGCGGAACGTATCAGCACTACAGTAGAAACAGTGGTTTTAAGTCTGGCAGGTGAGGTAAGGGATGGAAAGGGAAAGAAAGGTACTCATTTAAAAAAAAATTCTTTCAAAAACACATTTTAATAGTTTTTAAAAAGAAAACATTTTTCTAAGAAATGAAAAAGTGAGGTCCCAAGAGCCCCTAAATCATTGTTACAAACCCTTGGTTCAAAACTATGCATTAATTATATATTTCTGGTTTTCTGCTTACTAGATTTTGGATCTTAATTCTTAGTGAAATGTTCTGATCATTTAGTTTTTGCCATGAAGGGGTTGAAATAGACACCAGTTATTTACTGAATGTATTCTAGGAGATTTTATAGTTTATGAACACTTTTTGATGTAACTATAATTTGTTGAAATTATTGCACTTAAAGTCAATGTTTTCTGTTTTCAACTTTCCCTGGGGAAAATAATGGCAGCAGAACACATGGAAGGGCATGGTAAGTTCAGCTTGAGAATAGCCAAAAACCTAGAGAAAGTTTTGGTGAAAATGTTGTTGATACTTAAATCAGCAACCGTCAGTACTTTCTCAAGTATCTGTGAAGTGATGATTATTTGAAAGATTGTCCTCACGATGTGAATGTAGTGTGTGGTTTTTGTAGATGTTGTGTTGTAGGGGTCAGTTGAAGTGGAAACTAATTTGAGTTGTACTGTTTACTAATGTACAATAGCAGTTGTGGAGATCATCTTTGAAAGGGAAGCCTTCTGAACTTTTTAATTTTGGTTCTCTTTGAGCAAAAATTAAGTATTCCTTTAAATACAAACGGCTTTATGTAGAATACAGTAGTAGATTAGATTATTTCATACTCTAGGCACATCTTGTATTTTTCCCCCCTTGGATGGACGGAAATATGCTACTGGAAATTCCAGACTTACTTCAGGAAGAAATTAGATTGTATACATCTATTTTTTTTCTATTGTTCTGTGTTTTCTGGTTTATCTTTCATCAGTTTACCTGTATTACTTTCCCTGTTTAGATAGTTTTCTGTCATTTGAGAAGGGATTAAAGTTCTTCAGAAATTTGTTACATGGTACCTATCATAATCAGGCATTGGCTTTTATGAAAAGCAAAATATTTCATGGTAAAAATTTTAATATTTTGAATATTTTAAAACAAAATTTGTGCTCATTGGAAGACTCAAGATTGGTTTGTTCTTTATTTATTGTAGTTTAAATGTTAAATATAAATTATAAAAAGAAAATATTTTTTAATATTTCTTTATATATTGTAGATTAAACATTAAATATAAATTATAGGAAGTAAATGCTTTTTAACAGTTTTTTTTTAACTTTTAATTTTGTGAAACTAACCATTTTTTCTTTTAAACATTCAATAGGATTCCGATCTTCGAAGTGCACTTCTTTTGGAACAGGCTGCACATTGCTTTATAAACATGAAGAGTCCCATGGTTAGAAAGTATGCATTTCATATGATTTTGGCAGGCCATCGCTTTAGTAAAGCAGGACAGGTAATTGTATTTTCTTTAAAGCAAAAAGTTGTTATTCATGAATGTATTTTGTCATGTGTATTTATCCTAAAAGTTGAAATAAGTTTTGTTTTAGGGTAATGGATTGTATTGGTAAAGGCATGTGATTTTTATTTGACAAATCTGGATTTAAATCTTGATCTTTTCATAGCTTAAGTCTGGTCAAATTGCTTAGCTTCTTTGAGCCTCTGTTTTATTTATAAAATTTGTAATTTTACCCAAGTTTACCTAAGTTTTTATGAAGTTAAACCAAATGATAAATGTGGAGGGCCAAATACACTGTGCATTCAAGTAGTGCTGTCTCGAAAAACAAAAAAAAGGGCCGGTGAGATGGCTCAGCGGCGTAAGCGCCTGCCTTGCAAGCGTGAGGGCCCGAGTTCGACTCCCGGTACCCACATACGTAAAAGGGGCCGGTGATATCGCTCAGCGGCACGGGTGCCTGTTGGCGCACGAAGTCCTGAGGTCGACCCCCGGTACCCACCAAAAAAAAAAAAAGTGTGTGTGTATGTATGTATTTGTGTGTCTGTGTCTATAAACACATATATATCCATATGTATGTATAAATATACGTACATAATATATGTATGAATACACACACTTAATAACATATACTCACACAGACTAGTTTCCATTCAGCCCCATGCTATGACAAAAAGGACAGCCATAATTGGGTTTCATGGAATACCTCAGTTACAGGTAATAACCAAGGCTCTAATCTATGATTCTATATGTTACTGCTCTGGAAATTCCCAAATTGTTTTTCACTAGTTCTTTTTATGGCTTACATCTTAGACTTTTTGTATTTGGGCAAAGCAACTACTTGCTTCAGGACTTCTCAGTTTTTAGACAGTAATTGTTCTGTTACTTCTTTTTTTTTTTTTTTTTTTTCCTCCCCCTCTGGTTAATTTTGGCTTTCATAGAGATTTTTGGTATCGAAAGTCGGACTTCATTTTAGTCATCCTCTTTTCTTTTTCTAAGATCACTTAATCCTTTATTATAGCATCTTCTGAGTAATGATTTTGCCATTAGTTAGGCAGTGATAGCAGTGTTTTGTACCTGGTACCTGGTGAGTCTAGAGCCAGAGTTGGAAAAGCTGAGTCCATCAGCTATGACTGACTGAGACCTGGCACTTTTCCTTTGGAATTTTATTTTGATGTAAAATTATGGGACATCTTTTCTGGCTGTTTCAGTGCTACGACCCGTTCTACTGTCTTCTTGTTTTCTTGGTGACACTGGAGTAACCACTTCAGTGCTTTTGCTGTTGGTTTGCTTTTCTATACTATGTATGGTTAATATGAATTTATGTCCCCTTTTTTAGCTGTCTTTTTTTTTTTTTAAGCTTTCTTTTCTGTCAGGCATGCACTGCAGGAATGTAGTGGTCTGTACCTCTGGAGCATTGTACATTGGTGACATTTATTCCATAAATGTTTCACTTTTACTGCAACACTCATAGGTTTTGACATTCCACACATTTTCCATTCTGAATGCATTTCTTCTGCGTCATGTTGGTTTTAATCTTTCGCTGTTCTCAGGCCTGTGGTAGGTGCACTGAACAATGGAAAGTGTACTCTGATCCTTGCAGATGGCACCTTGTGGAAGAAGCCGTGGTGGCCCCTGATGTTGGCAAAGAGCCCTGCCATGTCTTGCCCAGGCACTGCTCACTGTGCTGTTGTCTTAGCCACTCCTTTATGTGAATGGCATGAGACATCCTCATGGTGGTCACAGCACTGGCCAGTGAAGTGTGGCTGACAGGCAGGCAGGGGTAGCATGGGTGGGTCAATAGGTTAAATTTTAATATAGGAAAATAAGGTTGATGTGTATCATGCATATCTTGTACTGACTGACATCCCATTTTGTGGCCACATAAATTCCATATGTAGTTTTGGTCATAGGCAAGAGAAAAAGGTTCAATGAAAGTATTTTATAACATGGTGGAAAAAATTACATGAAAACATAGTATGCTTCTAGGTATAGTTTAAGAACTTTTTATTATAATGTGAAAACTGCCCATTTTAGATATTGAAAATTGCTCTGAAGTTGACCTTTTTAATATGTTGCTCAGAGAAATAAAGAGTAAATGTCTTTACATACTGGTCTCCCTTTTTCTTCCTTCTGGGTCACTGCTATGCACCATAAGCATGCCACACACACACACACACACACACACACACACACTTTGGGCGGCTGAAGAAGCTTAATCTGTAAGATAG
Source organism: Erethizon dorsatum (assembly GCA_028451465.1). Classification (NCBI taxonomy): domain Eukaryota; kingdom Metazoa; phylum Chordata; class Mammalia; order Rodentia; family Erethizontidae; genus Erethizon; species Erethizon dorsatum. The sequence continues at coordinate 15,322,073 of CM051838.1, forward strand.
TCCATATTTAATTGTGTAATTGTGAAGAGATTATCGTGTTAGTTTCATTTTCTTTGTCATCTCATTTTGTTAGAAGAAGAACCAGTTAGTACTTGATTTTGTGTGTGTGTGTCTACATGTATTTATTTTTCTAGTCCAAGACAAATTTGGATCTGTATACTTTGTTTCATTTCCTTACAGAAAAAGCATGCTTTGCGCTGCTATTGTCAGGCCATGCAAGTTTACAAAGGCAAGGGCTGGTCTCTCGCAGAGGATCACATTAACTTCACCATTGGGCGCCAGTCCTACACGCTCAGGCAGCTGGACAACGCGGTGTCTGCCTTTCGGCATATTCTGATCAATGAAAGTAAGCAGTCTGCTGCTCAGCAAGGGGCCTTCCTCAGAGAGTATCTTTATGTTTATAAGGTAAAGACTTCTTTTCAGGAGTAGATACTAAAAACTCAGTTACTATTTTCAACATAAAAGCGTATTTATTACTATCTCCTAGGAGTCTAATAAAATGACTGTTAGGTTATATGTAATTGTCAGTTGTGTAAAGTTGTGGAAGACTGCATTGCTTGATCATAGATCTTTGCTGCATTGCCCCTTCCAGTTTTTTAAGAGATTTTCGGTATATCAATAGACATTTAATTTGTGGCTTTAAAAAAAAATATGATGTATTTTTTTTGCACCTTAATAAGTTTTGCACCTTAATAAGTTTTGTTTGTTTGTTTTGTTTTTTGCAGTGCTGGGGATTGAACCCAGACCTCGTACACGCTAGGCAAATGCTCTACCACTGAGCCACACTCCCAGCCCTTGTGGCTGGTTTTGGAATCTTAAGGGAAAAAAGAGATGCCACAGGTTTTCTGGAGTGTTTCTTTGTGTTTTTATGGGATCACAACTAGTTTTGGAAAATGCTCTCACCATCTTTTGGAAACATACATTCCTTTCTTACGAAAGCTGAAAAAGTATGGATCTGTGGGAAATAGGCAGTCTATTATGGTGTAATGTAGAAAAATTAGTAGGAAAAGAATATTTCACTGAGGCAGGAAAATTGAATAGGAGGTGGTAACTTTTCCACCAAGGCCTGTGAATAGTGAATATTGTATCTATCCTGCAGAAAATAAGTGCTCTTAGACTTTATTAATTTGAAATCATGTGGGTTATAATTTTGGCAAATAGGTTGCTACAGTGAGTTATAGCAAGTAAAATGCATACCAGGATACCATTTGGAAGTTCAACACCCAAAGAGAAAAACTAGTTGAATAACCTTAAGAAGGTTCTCTTGAGGCAGAATAAATAATATCTAAAGTTCTTCTCAGTTGTAATATGACTCCAATATATTAAATAAAACTAATAATTAGGTAATATTCTTGCCTAACGCATTTTTAATACCTTAAGCAGATTTGAAGAAAATGTAATTTTCTTAAAAACGATTCTGTTTTTCTTTTGTGTTTCTCTCAGAACGTGAGTCAGCTGTCACCTGACGGCCCTTTTCCGCAGCTCCCTTTACCGTGCGTTAACAGTTCAGCGACGCGGGTTTTCTTTGGCCACGACAGAAGACCAGCAGATGGTTAGTAAGGGTTTATTGGCTTAGTTATCTAATGATTGCATTTTTAAAGTTTTCTTTTTTTTTTTTTTCCTTTTAAAAAGTGATGTAGGGCTGGGGATATAGCTCAGTGGCACAAGCGCCTGCCGGGCAAGCGCAAGGTCCTGAGTTCGATTTTTGGTACCAAAAAAAAAAAAAGTGATGTATAGTTGACCATTTGAAGATAAATAACTTTATACCTCTTTATTGTTGTTCTGCCATGTGAAGATAACCATTACTTCAGTATTTTTCCTTTCAGCCTAAACACAAAAAACAATAGAAACAATTTTGATTACAAGTTTTTCTCACGTAAGAATGCTCATGTTGTTGTATGATTTGGTAAGCATTTTTAATGTTTTGGAAGAGATTTCATTCAGTGCATATAAAGTATTTGACTTAACATCTTGTCATACAGCCAGATGGTTTCCATCTTTTGCTTATATAAAGTGGTAGCGTGAACATCTTTCTTGATAAAAGTTGTTTTTACTGCTGCTTATGGAAATTTTCAGATGTACACAGAAGCAAAGAACAATTACAGTACTTTTATTCCACTCTTGCAAGCCTTTTTTTTTGGTACCGGGAATTGAACTCATGACCTTGCGCTTGGCAGGCAGGTGCTGTGCTGCTGAGCTATATCCCCGGCCCTTGCAAGCCTTTAAAAAAATTTTTTTTCCCTGAGGATTGAGCCCTGGGAAGGCACTACTGGACCAAAAATATAACTATTTTAAGTCTCTTAATGCATGTAAAAGTAAACTTTGTGATTCTAAATATTCAGTATATTCAATTAGGTCTTCCTTGAAATCTAGTTTTATGTTATTAAAATACATCATATATATAGCAGCATTCTTTATAATAGCACAAAATGAATTAATACATTTTGATATAATCACACAAGGGATTTATGCTGCAGGACATGAGTGAATAAGTTCTACCTATTTCAATATGGATAAGGAAACATGTTGAATGAAAAAATGCATCATTACAGCATATATTTCAGAAGGTAGAAATCAATTGTATACATTGTTAATATGCTCATGTGGTAAAATAGAAATGGTGAAGCCTGGTGTGGTGGGGCATGGCTATCATCCCAGTGCTCGGGACGCTGAGGCAGGAGGATCGCCACGAGTTCAAGGCCAGCCTGAACTACATAGCGAAACCCTGTCTCAAAAAAACAAAAAAAGACAGACATACGGAGAGAATGATGGACTTCAGCCTCAGACTAGCACTGGGAAGTGATGCCAGTGTGGGTAAGGGAGAGCAATCGGTCGGGGAGGATCGCAGAGTGGGTGTCAACTCTTTCTGTAATGTTCATGTTATAAACGTCCAAGATCAGTAAGAGAAGTTGCCATTTGTTAATTTCAGGATACAAATGTTATTCTTCATGCCTTTTCAGATTTCATATTAAAATTGTTTGTGGAAGCTAGGGAAATACACTCTTTCAAAGTCAAGAAGAAAAGAGTATCAGGTTTTTTTTGTTGTTGTTTTTGTTTTCTTTGGAGTATCAGTATTATTAACAAGCAAAGTTCCAGTTAATAAGAGGATTGTTTTTTTTTTCCCAGAGAATTGGAAATAGGTAAGAATGAAAAGTACATGTAAATATATTTGGATACCTCTAATTCTTACTTAAAATACTATTTGATACAATGTTCATAAATGGATATTTAATTTTGTGACACTTGTATTTACTTTTTGATTTTTTGCTTTTTTTGTGACTTTTTTTTTTTTAGGAGGGTAACAATGGTTAATACATTACGTATTACTATCTTTAAGTTAGTTATTCAGGATACCAGACATTAACATTCAATTGTCCAAACATTATTGGCACAAACCTTACTCTTCAATGAACTAAGTAAAATTGGTAGTGTATCTATCTTAACCATCTTATATATATATACAATTTTTTTCCCTTTCCCTTCTTTCTTTTCCCTATTCCAGTCTCTCTTTCCTTTTGACCAGTTTCTTTTTGATTCACCATGTCTATTGTACATTTTGGATCTTATTTACTCTTTCAGTTTCTCATACTAGAGAGACAATACGATGCTTACACATGTGCTTCTGGTTTATTTCACTTATGAGTATTTTCTCGATTTGCATCCATTTACCTATAAAAGTCTCCAGTTTATCCTTCTTAATGGCTGAATAGTACTCCATTGTATAAAAATACCACATCTTTCTTATCCATTCCTCAGTTGATGGGCATTTGGGTTGTTTCCAAGATCTGGCTATTACAAATTGTGCTGCTATAAACATGGGTGCACATATATCGCTGTGGTACGATGTTTTTAATTCTTCTGGGAAGATGCCCAGAAGGGGAATAGCTGGGTCAAATGGGACCTCCAACCCTAGCTTTTTGAGGAATCTCCACACTGACTTCCACAGTGGCTGTACCAGTCGACACTCCCACCAACAGTGGAGAAGGGTTCCTTTTTCCCCACAGCCCCTCCAGCATTTGTTATTAGTTGATTTCTTAATAGTAGCCATTCTTTCTGGGCTGAGATGGTATCTCAGTGTTGTTTTAATTTGCATCTCTCGAATGACTAGTGATGTTGCACATTTTTTTGTATATTTATTTGCCATTAGTATTTCTTCATCTGAGAAATGTGTATTCATCTCAGATGCCCATTTTTGGAGTGGGTCTTTAAATTTGGGAGGTCTGATTTTTTTGAGTTCTTTATATGTTCTCGATAGTAATCCTTTGTCTGAGGCACAGCTGGCAAACATTTTTTCCCACATTGTGGGTTGTCTCTTCACTCTGTTGGTGGTTTCTCTTGCTGTGCAAAAGCTTTTTAATAAGATGAGATCCCAGTTATTGATTCTTTGGGATAGTTCCCGTGCGGTTGAGTTTTTATTCATAAAGTCTTTGCCTACACCAATGTCTCCAAGGGTTTTACCTATCCTACCTTCCAGCAGATTTAATGTTTCTGTTTTAATATTTAGATCTCTGATCCATTTTGAATTTAGTTTAGTGCATGGTGAAAGATATGGGTCTAGTTTTAATCTTCGGCATGTGTAGAGCCAGTTTTTCCAGCACCATTTATTAAAGAGGCTATCTTTCTTCCAGCGAATGTGTTTGGCACCTTTGTCAAAGATAAGGTGGCTTAGTATTGTGACTTTTTTTTTAAAGGTGAAAAGCAAGCAGCTACTCATGTAAGTCTTGATCAAGAGTATGACTCTGAATCCTCTCAGCAGTGGCGAGAGCTTGAGGAGCAAGTTGTGGCTGTGGTTAACAGAGGCACTGTCCCGTCCAGTTTCCATCCCACGCAGTACTGTTTGAACAGTTGCTCCGATAACTCCAGATTCCCACTCGCAGTTGTGGAAGGTGATACACTCTTAAGTTTTTATTGACAGCTTTCTTGGGGTTGGTTTTACAGCAGGTTCATGATAATTTACTGATTGCTACACCTTACTGGAGGCTGAGATGGAAAGATAAATTAGGAACCCATAATTTACTGAGCTGCATTTATAAAACCAAGTGGTGGAGCCTCTACTGCAGGTGTACGCACTGTGCGGTGGCAGTGTAGAAGAGGGAATGACTTTCTGTAGAACCGGGGAAGTCTTTTAGAAGAGATGATTTTAAAACCGAATCCTGAATAAATGGACCATTATAAGGTGGTAAAGGACAGGTTAGGCAGAAATGCAGAGCTACAAAGCTACATATGGTTAGTACTGAACCTTAGGGTGATGTGTGAAGTTTATTAAAGTTATTAATTATGGGCCTTTCTTTTATAGAACCTATTACAGTGGAAGTGGCTTTTAGAAACCCTTTGAAGGTCCCACTTTTGTTGACTGACTTATCATTGCTCTGGAAGTTTCAACCTAAAGATGTCAATGGAAAGGATAATGAAGAAGTTAGAGAACTAGTAAGTTATTAAAAGGTATTTGTAATGAGCACGTTCAGTAGTAGCCTACCAGATGCAGTAATGGCATTTCTACTTCTGTTCAGTGAGATGTACTTTTTGTGTGTGTGTGTGTGTGTGTGTGTGTGTGTGTGTTTGTGGGTACCGGGGGTCGAACTCAGGACCTCGCGCACCAGCAGGCGCCCGTGCCGCTGAGCGGTATCACCGGCCCCTTTTTCGTATGTGGGTTCCGGGAGTCGAACTCGGGCCCTCGCGCTTGCCAGGCAGGCGCATACGCCGCTGAGCCATCTCACCAGCCCAGTGAGATGTACTTTGGTTTTTGCTTATTTTTCCTTAGTTTTAAGATTTATATGTGCTTAGTTTTGAAAATTGAGAATACAAAATATTCCCAGTATTTAAGAATAGCCACTTTAACATTTTGTTTCATGTCTTTCTATCATTTCCATTTTTATGTTTTTCCCTCATATTTGAGATTCCCTCATTTCGTGTATTGCTTTTTTCATTCTATTTCGTTTTAATGTACACTCTGACAGTAGAATGTCTTAGTATTTTATTCTTACATAACCCATCATATGACTGATTTATAAGCTGTTCCATCACTGGTACTCGTTTGGAGGTTTCCATTTGTTTAGAAGAACTGTAATTCTGTGTAATTTTTTCTTTTATTTCATATTTTACTTTTTTGGTTTTCTTTGAGTTAGGGTCTTGCTGTGTAGTCCATCCTGGCCTTGAACTCACTCTGTAGCAGGCTGGCCTAGAACTCATGGCAGTCCTCCTGTCTCAGCCTCCCAAGTGCTGAGATTACAGGTGTAATCAATCCCAGTGCTGGGAGTCAGAGCAACCCAGGGTCTTGTGCATGTAAGTCAAGCACTCCTGCCACCGAGCTGCACCTCACAGTGCCTATGGTGAATATTTCTGTGCATAGCTTTTTAGCATTCAGATATTTCTGAAGGAAAAATTCCAAGGCATGGAGTTATGAGATTTTAGGTAATAAGTATTTTAATCTTCTGTTGGTTTCATGAAAGATCATAGCAATGAGCTTCTTAGTAGTAGCATATGTGGTTGAGTATCTCATCTTTGGAATATTAAGTATTGTTCACAAAAAAATGTGGATCTGATAGGTAAAAAATGCTACCTTACTATTTATTTTTCATTTCATTTGGTTTTTAGTGTACTTGAATTTCTTGTATTTCCCATTTTGTGAATTGTCCCACAATCTTCATATATATATTTATCTTTTTCTTATCTATGTCTATAATAAATCCTTTAGATATTTAAGATAGTTATTTTTGGAACAGGAATGACTTGAACAAATAATTTTTGTTAACTCACCTGATTATGACAGAAATAACTTAGATAGCTGGGCATGGTGGCTCACACCTGTAACCACGCTTGGGAGGCTGAGGCAGGAAGATTGCTGCAAGTTTGGGACCATCCTGGGCTACATAGTGAATTCAAGGCCAGCCTGAACTACCAAGTGAGACCCTGTCTCAAAAAAAAAAAACCAAAAAACAAAATAAAACAAAACAAAACCTGCGACAGCATGGCTCCACTGTAAATGTGGAAGAAATAAACTTTGTGTAGAACTTAACCACATAGTTAGAATCTAGTAGAAATGTTAACTTTAATTAGTGTTCTTATTTTTAAATATTGCATACAAACATGTTAGTGATCATTAGATTTTATTCATTAGAATGTGTATTTTAAAAAAATAATTTCTATGTTTTAGGTTACAGGTGAACCTGAAATGATTGGAACTGAAGTTATTTCAGAATTCTTAATTAATAGTGAAGAATCTAAAGTGGTAATTGTTTTATCATTTTTCTATCTTAAACCTTTCTACAAATAAACAGAAAAAATGGCTTAATTTTTTAGATACTTTTTGTTATATTTCTTTTTTTCTAAGAGCTACAATTGGGGAGATTAGAAAACTAGAATTACTCAGAATTGGTAGGAAAAGTAAGTTAGTAGTAGCCTTTGATTTAATTTCTAAGAAGCTTGGTAAAACCTTTTCACTTTCTGCTCGGTGTCAGTGTGGTAATTTCACATGACATTTAGTTGAATAGAATATTTTGATTTTTATTAAAAGTATTATTGTGGATCTAGGCCTATAATTGTTGAATTTAGAGACTTTCTGCAACATTACAAATTTTAGGTATTACACTATTAAAAATACTATGAAAGCATAATAAGTGATCTAAATATCTCCACAGGCAAGACTAAAGCTCTTTCCCCATCACATAGGGGAGCTGCATATTCTGGGAGTTGTTTATAATCTTGGCACTGTTCAGGGATCCCTGACCGTGGATGGTATTGGTGCTCTTCCTGGAGGTCACACAGGTAAAGCTACAGAATTGCTAAACAATTAGAAAATTAATTGTTATTCCACAGAATAAAATGAATGAAATGAGGTATTTTCTAAATGTACCTTTAGATAAAGACATTTAGACAGTTGTAAGAATGGCTAATTTAGATTATTTTAAACCTCTGCTATAGCTTTAAAAATAAACAATTTTATTCCCATTCAATGTATTTTCTTTTGATAATTGTTAGGCTCTGCTCTGTGTATTTTTCTTCTGTTATCCAAATTTAGTAAATTCTAACCATTTATTGAAATGCCTGCTGCCAGTACAAAAAGCATTTCAGCATATTTTGGTTTTTTTAAACATTTATTTTTTATAAAACATGGAACAAATTAAAGACCACTGTTTTCCACATCATGGGTTGTTAAACACTTGAAATTCTGTAATCCTGAAAGAGAGTAGGGTTTTAGTGGTAAACTAATATCTTGGTATTCTATGCAGTATGTTTTACAAATTTTTTTTAAGATTAAAATTATAAGATACATATTAAACACAGTTTATTATTTTTTTTCTTTAATTCGGGGAACACTTCAAGATTCAATATTCCTTCTAATAGTATGTGTAATTATTTGAGTTTGGGTAAGTTATGGAGGAAGTTTATTATAAAACCCTCTACTTCCAGTCCTTTGTTTAACAGACATATCTTAGTTTATAACAAATTAAACTGACTAGTCATTATTAGATAAACTTAGCATTCACAAAAGCTGATTGTTAATGTTGGGAGATCTTCTGGAACACTTGGAAAGTTTGATCTTTTTAACTCTCAGTTGAATATTTCTACCTACCTGCATATCTAAGATAATACAAAATTTTTAAAAAGAAATGGAATGAATCCATAAAAAATTTAAAATTATAAAACAAAATATTTACTTTAAAATTGAGTGTGGCATTCTGCACTTACTACTGTGTATTTCTTGTTTGACAAGTGCCTGAGAAGGTTCATTTATAAATAATCCTTCTAAATTATTGCATTTTTAAAGCCAAGTATCTGGGTGTTACAAACTGTTTGAAGCTCTGTTCCCACTTGTACATAAATAGTATCTTAATCTAGTACTACAGAGTTATTTTGTCAATAAAGTACTGTGAATTGTTTCATTTGATATTTCAAATATATGCATTAATATCATAAGTTATATGTTATTCTGTAACTTTGCTGGGAGGAGACCATGAATTAACTGTTAAAAGTAGTCCCATTTTTTGAGTTTTCATGTTTTAGTAAGTTCATTATTATAAAAATGCTAATCGGGGTCTGTGTCAAATGCAGTGTGGGAAATGGTACGTTATATATCCAGTCTGAAACTCACAGTGAGCTCAACACGGTACAGGCTTTGGATAGTCCTGCAGGAAAGCTGGAGTTGTAGAACTAGTGTTTTTCACACATACCAGTACTACGTGGAAGTCTTTGAGAAAAATCTCGTGAATATTCAGTATGTTAAAGCTATGTGTACTATCTTTAATTTTTTTGTTTATTCTCTTAAAAAAATGTAGTTATATATAATCCAGAAATATTTCTAATTAGTATATATTTAAATATGAGTAACAGTAAAAAATGACATGTTCTGTGTTTTTAAATTTCTTTCATTTATGTCTGTCTGTCTTTCTATCTCTTCTCATGGCCCATGTCAAATATTGGGTCCAAGATAGCTGTTCTCTCAGGTCCTTTGTTTATTTAGCATTATGGTTTATAAAATATAATTTGAAGGACTTCCTGCTCAGTGACACATAGTCTTCATACAACATAGGTAACACAAAACGAAATGAGAAATTAAGTAGCATGCCATAGGTGGGATCAATGTGTAATTAAAATATACTTAATTCTTTTATTAATCTTATTCTGTAATTGTGTAGAAATTTTCTAGCAATCATCTGAAACTTATTCATATATTCAAGTTAAATTAATGTCAGTTAATATACCAAATCATTTTAGGGCACTGATTTTTTTATTTCAGGAAAACATTCTTTGAGTATGTCAGTCAGAGGGAGGCAGGATTTAGAAATTCAAGGTCCTCGACTTAACAACACAAAAGAAGAGAAAACGTCTATTACATATGGCCCAGATCGACGATTAGATCCCATAATCACTGAAGAAATGCCACTGTTGGAGGTATTTCACTTCTTAAAATTTCATGGACTTAATAGAATGTATCTATATAGCCAGATGATATTTAAATGAATTAGAATTTGTGGTTGTTGATATTGATATTGATATTGTTGATATTGTTGAGCCATGCTTTTAAATTATCGTTAAGCTAACATTAAATGGATCTAATTCATGAATGTAGGGTGGTCATGCAAATTAGCATTAAGTCACAGCCGGTTATAAAACAGCTCTCAGAATATTATTAGAAATTGGGAAAACATTTCTTTCTTTTTTTTTTTTTTCCCCAAAATGAGCAAAAAGCAGTGGCCAAGTTTATTCTAGAAAGTAAAAGAGTGAGGGAGAAACTGGCTCTGCAGAGTGAGCTGGGGCCAAGTAAAAGGAGAAAAAGCAATAAAAGGACATCCTGGAGAAAGCAGGACGGGGTACCATGAGGAAAGTCAGGCTAGCAAGCTCTTCATGGTGCCTGCATCTTTTTTTTTTTTTTTTTGGTGGGTACCTGGGATCAGCCTCAGGACCTCGCATGCTAGCAGGCACTTGTGCCACTGAGCGATATCACTGGCCCTTTTTTTGTATGTGGGTACCAGGAGTTGAACTCAGGACCTGGCACTTGCCAGGCAGGCGCTTATGCCGCTGAACTATCTCACCGGCCCTGTCTGCATCTTTATATGTTCGGGAAAACATTTCCAGCAGAACACTTTGATTATTAAAATCTATGACTTTTTTTTTTTTTTTGGTACCGGGAATCAAACTCAGGGCCTTGCACTTGCCAGGCAGGCACTTGTGCTGCTGAGCTATATCCCTGGTATGGCTCTTTTTTTATAATTTATAAAAATCTCATGTGAATAAATGCTTGTAAAAACTTTAAGCAGTGGGCCAGGCATGGTGGCATAAACTTATACTCCCAGCACTCGGGAGGCTGAGGAAGGAGGATCGCCATGAGTTTGAGGCCAGCCTGGGCTACCTAGTGAGTTCTGGCCAGCCTGAACTACATAGTGAGATCCTATCTCCAAAACAAAACAAAACAAAACAAAACTTTTTAAGCAGGGTAGGAGTATATGAATAAAAAGCAGTATTCCCTCACCCTCTTATCCACTCTGTTCTACTTTTATACAGTACGGGTTTAAGTCCCACTGTTGTGAAAGATGCTAGGTAATGTGGGGCTGGGGAAGTAGCTGAGTGGTAGAGCATTATCTAGCATGTGTGAAGTCCTGGGTTCGATCCCCAGCGCCACAAAAACAACAGCAGCAGCAAACCTCAGATAAAAAGAGAAAGGAAAGATGTTAGATAATATAACCTGCAAAAGATAAAATGTTTTAGTTGAAGGACATTGGAATATCTTATGGAAACTGAAGTATTATAGAACTGTAAATCTTAACGAAGGAGGACTCAGCTTCAGAGAATTTAGGACCAAACATTTCTATTCTAAGCCTGTAGAAAGAATTGCTTTTGATATGATGCTAGTTCAATTAGTTCAGTAGCTTCCAGTCTTTTGTTTTTTGTTTTTGGTGTTGTGGTTTGATTTGAACTCAGGGCTTTGACATCCACCTGCATTCCCAGCTCTGTTTTTATTTTTTCACTTTGAGATAGGATCTCATGAAGTTGCCCAGGTTGGGCTTGAGCTTATGATCTTTCTGCCCCAGCCTCCCAGAGTGCTAGGATTACAGGTGTGTGCCACCATGCCTGGCTAACTTCCAGTCTGTATGCTGTTTTAAACTTTGTTTCTGGTAGAGAAATCTGGCCCATCTTGGATCTGATACCTGCTTGAGAGGCAGGCCCAATGCAGGATCGTGTTATAGAAGTATGTGGGTATGAGTATATGGTGGCCCTTCCTTCTGTGTCTTCAAATTTCCCTACCAGGGCAATTGTGAGCATAGCAACCTGCTTCCAGTATGTGCCAGCAATGTATGATCCCAAATTGGTGTTTTATCTTCTCAGACCTTTATTTGTGCACTTGTGTAGCTTTAATAATTATATGTAGAATCATGCCATACATGAAAATGATGATGAGTGATGTGATGGGTGTGTGTGTGTGTGTGTGTGTTCAGAGGAGGGTTTTGTTGAGCCATTTGGATTCTGCCCAGGTTTCATACCTGATTATCATGTTGCACTTAAAAAGAGTTCTTTTGGACAAATAAAAGACATGTGGACCTCAGTGCTAGTTTCTGGTTGATAAATATTTTCTATATGTTTTAACTTAGATATGTTATCATTCATCATGTTAAGGTTAATTTTTATGAAGTCATGTCTGATAATCCATTACTTTGTTCTTTCTACATTTTGTATTTATTAACAGTCTTCCATAGTCAAAACTTGTACATTTTATTTTATTTTTTTTTTGGTACTGGGAATCAACCTTGGCCTAATTTGTGATAAGCAAGTGTTGTAGTACTGAGCCACACCACACCCCAGTTTTATTTTTTAATGTCTTTGTGTTTTAAACTGAAGGAATATACTCTTCTGAATGTCAAGAAGGTACAGACAGGGCAGTGGTGACGAACCTATGGCACACGTTATTTGTTTTTCTTTTTTTCTGGGTACCGAGGGGTCGACCTCAGGACCTCGCGCTCCAGCAGGTGCCCGTGCCACTGAGCGATATCACCGGCCCTTTTTTTCGTATGTGGGTACTGGGAGTCGAGCTCAGGACCTCGCACTTGCCAGGCAGGCGCTTATGCTATCTCACCGGCCCTGTTTTTCTTTTAAGACAAACGATGTTGGGCCGGTGAGATGGCTCAGTGGCGTAAGCGCCTGCCTTGCAAGCGCGAGGGCCCGAGTTCGACTCCCGGAACCCACATACGAAAAAGGGGCCGGTGATATCGCTCAGCAGCACGGGCGCCTGCTGGCGCACGAGGTCCTGAGGTCGACCCCCCGGTACCCACAAAAAAAAAAAAAAAAAAAAAAAAGAATATATAAGACAAACAATGTTAATGTATGCGTTATTTTTCTTTACTTTCCTTTTTTTTTGAAGATAGGGTCTCGCTGTGTAGTCCGCTGTGTAGTTTTAGGCTGGCCTAGAACTCACTGTGTAGCCCAGCTGGCCTTGAAGTCATGGCGATCCTCCTTGCTCAGCCTTCCAAGTACTGGGCTTACAGGAGTGCACCACCACACTTGGCTATGTGTTATTTTTCTAAACCCTCAGTATTCAGGTTTAATTGCAGTTTGGGCACTCATCTCTAAAAGGTTCACCATCACTGGCATAGGGGGGTCAAACTGTTTCCAGTCCCCATCCTGTTAATAGGGAATGGGCAACTCATTATGCCATCTTTCTGTTTACTAGTATCTTTTTTCTTTTTACTAATATCTTGAAAGTACCCAAATCTATTTGTTTTTATATTCTACCTAGCATGTTTGATAGTATTTCCTCATTTCTGTGTCAATACCATATGTTTGGCTTTTTTTTTTTTTAATTTGGTAAGCCAAGTACCTCTCGTAATGTTTAATTATTCACCTGTTTCATGTACTTTTATCCAAGCTTTTCAAATTCCTACAGTAATAATTTTAGGTAGTTAGGACTAAAATGGCTGAAGATGAACTGAAATGAATTAGAATTCAAATTTTGTTTTAGGGCTAATCACTCTTACAGCTGAGGGTAGTTAATAAACATTTGTTTGGAGATATATATGAATTTGTGACAGTTTACTTGTAAAAGGGAATATTCTTATCACAGTGGTTGAAGCTATCAAAATAAATTAGTAGAGGATATAAAAAATACATTTTAAAATCTACTAGTTTATAATTTTCATTTAGTCATACCATTTAATTGTTCTTCAGTTATTAAGATTATGAAATGCATAACTGTTTTTTTTTTTTATTTTATTTTTATTTTTTTTATTTTTTATTTTTTAAAGAGAAGAAAAAAAACAAAACAAATCAAAAGAAGAACAAATTTTCAAAACAACATAATAGGGTAACAATGGTTAATACATTATGTATTACTATCTTTAAGTTAGTTATTCAGGACACCAGACATTAGCATTCAATTGTCCAAACATTATTGGCACAAACCTTACTCTTCAATGAACTAAGTAAAAATGGTAGTGTATCTATCTTAACCATCTTATATATATATATACAATTTTTTTCCCTTTCCTTTCTTTCTTTTCCCTATTCCAGTCTCTCTTTCCTTTTGACCAGTTTCTTTTTGATTCACCATATCTATTGTACATTTTGGATCTTATTTACTCTTTCAGTTTCTCATACTAGAGAGATAATACGATGCTTACACATGTGCTTCTGGTTTATTTCACTTATGAGTATTTTCTCGAGTTGCATCCATTTACCTATAAAAGTCTCCAGTTTATCCTTCTTTATGGCTGAATAGTACTCCATTGTATAAAAATACCACATTTTTCTTATCCATTCCTCAGTTGATGGGCATTTGGGTTGTTTCCAAGATCTGGCTATTACAAATTGTGCTGCTATAAACATGGGTGCACATATATCGCTGTGGTACGATGTTTTTAATTCTTCTGGGAAGATGCCCAGAAGGGGAATAGCTGGGTCAAATGGGACCTCCAACCCTAGCTTTCTGAGGAATCTCCACACTGACTTCCACAGTGGCTGTACCAGTCGACACTCCCACCAACAGTGAAGAAGGGTTCCTTTTTCCCCACAGCCCCTCCAGCATTTGTTATTAGTTGATTTCTTAATAGTAGCCATTCTTTCTGGGGTGAGATGGTATCTCAGTGTTGTTTTAATTTGCATCTCTCGAATGACTAGTGATGTTGCACATTTTTTTGTATATTTATTTGCCATTAGTATTTCTTCATCTGAGAAATGTGTATTCATCTCAGATGCCCATTTTTGGAGTGGGTCTTTAAATTTGGGAGGTCTGATTTTTTTGAGTTCTTTATATGTTCTCGATAGTAATCCTTTGTCTGAGGAACAGCTGGCAAACATTTTTTCCCACATTGTGGGTTGTCTCTTCACTCTGTTGGTGGTTTCTCTTGCTGTGCAAAAGCTTTTTAATAAGATGAGATCCCAGTTATTGATTCTTTGGGATAGTTCCCGTGCGGTTGAGTTTTTATTCATAAAGTCTTTGCCTACACCAATGTCTCCAAGGGTTTTACCTATCCTACCTTCCAGCAGATTTAATGTTTCTGTTTTAATATTTAGATCTCTGATCCATTTTGAATTTAGTTTAGTGCATGGTGAAAGATATGGATCTAGTTTTAATCTTCGGCATGTGTAGAGCCAGTTTTTCCAGCACCATTTATTAAAGAGGCTATCTTTCTTCCAGCGAATGTGTTTGGCACCTTTGTCAAAGATAAGGTGGCTTAGTATGTCTGGGGTTGTTTCAGCATCTTCTAATCTGTTCCATTGATCTTCAGGTCTGTTTTTTTGCCAGTACCACACTGTTTTTATCACAGTAGCTTTATAGTATAATTTCAAGTCAGGGATTGTGATGCCCCCTGCCTTGCCTTTGTTGCCCAGAATTGCCTTTGCTATTCTAGGTCTCTTCTGATTCCAAATGAATTTTAGGATTGTTTTCTCTAATTCTGTGAGATATGCTTTTGGAATTTTGATTGGAATTGCATTAAATCTGTATAACAATTTTGGAAGTATGGCCATTTCACTATATTGGTTCTTCCTATCCAGGAGCAAGGGATATCTTTCCATTTTCTGATATCCTCTTCAATCTCCTTTTTCATAGTACTGTAGTTTTCAGTATAGAGGTCTTTTACATCCTTCGTGAGGTTGATTCCTAGGTATTTCATTTTTTTGGATGTTATTGTGAAAGGTATTGTTTCCCTAATTTCTCTTTCAGTAAGTTTGTTATTTGTGTACAGGAAGGCTATTGACTTTTGAGTATTGACTTTGTATCCAGCTATACTACTGAATTTGCTTATTAAATCTAGCAGTTTTTTAGTGGAGTTTTTGGGATCTTCTGTGTAGAGTATCATGTCATCTGCAAATAATGATAATTTAACTTCTTCCTTTCCAATCATTATTCCTTTTATTTCTTTCTCTTGTCTAATCGCTCTGGCTAAAGTTTCCAGAACTATGTTGAATAAGAGTGGGGACAGTGGACATCCTTGTCTTGTTCCTGATTTTAGAGGGAAGGCTTTCAGTTTTTGGCCATTTAGTATAATATTGGCTGTTGGTTTGTCATAGATAGCTTTTACCAGATTGAGATAAAGACCCTCTATTCCAATTTTCTGTAGGGTTTTTATCATGAAAAGGTGCTGGACTTTGTCAAAAGCTTTTTCTGCATCTATTGAGATGATCATGTGATTTTTGTCTTTGGTTCTGTTAATATGCTGTATTACATTTATTGATTTACGTATGTTGAACCATCCCTGCATCCCAGGGATGAATCCAACTTGGTCATGGTGTATAATCTTCTTGATGATTTGTTGGATTCTGTTTGCCAGTATCTTATTAAGGATTTTTGCATCTATGTTCATTAGGGAGATTGGCCTGTAGTTCTCTTTCTTAGTTGGGTCCTTCTCTGGTTTTGGTATCAGGGTAATGCTTGCTTCCAGGAATGAATTTGGGAGTATTGCTTCCCTTTCAATTTCATTGAAAAGTTTGAGAAGTAGGGGCGTTAGGTCTTCTCTAAATTTCTTGTAGAATTCGGCAGTGAATCCATCAGGGCCTGGACTTTTCTTTGTTGGGAGGTTTTTAATTACATCTTCAATTTCATTGGTTGATATTGGTTTATTTAGGATTTTTAAATCTTCTTGATTTAGCTTTGGTAATTCATACGAATCTAGGAATCTGTCCATTTCTTCTGCATTTTCCATCTTAGTAGAATATAAATTTTCAAAATAGGTATAGATGATCTTCTGGATTTCTGCAGGGTCCGTCGTGATATCACCCTTTTCATTTTCAATTGCATGGATTTGAGTCTTTTCTTTTCTTTTTTTAATAAGGTTGGATAAGGGTTTGTCAGTCTTATTTATTCTTTCAAAGAACCAACTTTTTGCTTCATTGATTCTTTGTATTGTTTTTTTATTCTCCAATACGTTAATTTCTGCTCTGATCTTTATAATTTCCTCCCTTGTACGGGTTTTGGCTTAACCTGCTCTTCTTTTTCTAGAAGCTCGAGGTTCACCCTTAAGTTGTTTATTTGTGCTTGCTCTATTTTCCTGATATAAGTATTTAATGCTATAAATTTCCCTCTTAGGACTGCTTTCATTGTATCCCATAAGTTCCGGTATGTTGTACTGTCATTATCATTCAGTTGTAGAAAGTGACTAATTTCTTCTTTAATTTCATCTGTGACCCATTGGTTGTTCAGGAGGATGCTGTTTAATTTCCATGTGTTTAGGGAGTTTTTGTGGGATCTTTTGCCATTGATTTCCAATTTCATTGCACTATGGTCTGATAATATGCATGGGATAATTTCAATTCCTTTGCATTTACTTAAACAGGTTTTATGAGCTAGTATGTGGTCTATTTTGGAGGACGTCCCATGTGCAGCTGAGAAAAATGTGTATTCTGATGTTGTGGGATGGAACACTCTGTAGACATCTACTAAGTCCATTTGTTCAAAAGTTTGGTTCAGTTCTACTATTTCATTATTGATTTTCTGTCCAGTTGATCTATCTTTTTGTGACAGTGGAGTATTGAGATCTCCCAATATAATTGTATTAGTGCTTATTTGATTTTTCATGTCCTTTAGTACTTGTTTTATATAGCTGGGTGCATTGGTATTTGACGCATATATATTTATGATCGTTATCTCTTCCTCTTGGATTGTTCCCTTTACAAGGATGTAATGACCGTCTTTATCTCTCTGAATCCTTCTTGGCTTGAAGTTCACTTTGTCTGCAAAAAGAATAGCTACCCCTGCTTTTTTCTGGGTTCCTGTGGCATGGAGTATTGTTTTCCATCCTTTGACTTTCAGTCTATGAATTTCTTTCTGAATTAAATGTGTTTCTTGTATACAGCATATTGTTGGATCTTGCTTCTTGATCCATTTTGCCAGTCTGTGCCTTTTGATTGGTGAATTGAGACCGTTAACATTGATGGTTAAAACTGATATGTATTGACTTGTCATGATATTTTCCTGTTGTTGGTTCCCACTCTTTGTTTTTCTGCTTTCCGGCTATTTAATTATTTGCCCTGTCTGGTGGATTCCTTCTGTTGGGGTTCCTATCTCTTTCTAGAATGTCCTTCAGAACGTTTTGGAGTGCTGGTTTGGTGGTCATAAATTTTCTCAGATGTTCTTTGTCATGAAAGTATTTTATTTCTCCATCAATTTTGAAAGATAGTTTTGCAGGGTACATCAATCTGGGCTGAAAATTATTTTCCTTTAGAGCTTGCAATACATCATTCCAAGCTCTTCTTGAATTGAGGGTTTGTGCTGAAAAGTCAGCTGTGATTCTGATGGGTTTTCCTTCATAAGTGATTTGTCTCTTCTCCCTAACAGCTTTTAAGATTCTGCCCTTCTGTTGAATTTCTGGGATCTTGATTATAATATGTCTGGCTGAAGTTTTTTTTTGATCATGTCTAGTTGGTGTTCTAAAAGCTTCACTTATAGGGGTGTCAAATTCCTTTTCTCTTCCAGGAAAGTTCTCCCTGATTATGTCTTTGAACAAGGTTTTAATGTCGTTGATGCTATCTCCTGCTTTTTCATTTATTCCAATTATTCTTAAGTTGTTTATCTTTGAGTCATCTAGCAGCTGCTGAATTGATTTTTCATGGTCCCTTGCTATTTTTAAGAATTTTTCCATTTCATGATCACTAATTGCAAGCCTGTCTTCTATATCTGAGATCCTGTCCTCGCATTGGCTTATTCTGCTACAAATACTTTCAATGGAATTTTTTATCTCTTGGGTATCTGCTTGAATCTGCCTTATGGATTCCATTTCTTTCCTATGCTGAGCATTCATGGTTTCTATAGTTTTCTTAAGTTCATCTATTTTTTTGTCTGTATCAGCTATAGTGTCCTTAAGCATGGTCTTCATTGTAGACATTATCTCTGCAGTTATCTGTGAGATTATTTCTGTTTTAATTTTTTCCAGAACCTCATTCAGTTGCTTTGTTGTTACCACTTCAGATAGGCCAGGTGGGTGGCTTTCGGATTGTCCCACCTCGTTGCTCCCTAGGTTTGCCTTTGGTGAATTGGATGTGTGGGGTTGCATCTTGTTTAAGTGTCATCTCATTTTTTCTTTCTTTAATTCCTGGGGTGATGTTTGCAAATTACCTATAGTAGGTTACTTTATTGCTAGTGTTTAAGATCTTTAGAAGATGACTACTTCTCTGCAGTATCTTCCAAGTGGAGCTTGCTTTTAGGTTTTGAGCTTTCTGCCAGATCCTACCTCTTCAATTTGTTGGGTATGCGAAGTTGCTACCTGTTTGGCCCAGTCCTTGATTCTTTGGTAGTGTGCCACTGTATTTTCTGTGTCCCTTAGTCAATCTCAATCATGAAATATCAGGAAGGAAAGATGTTTAGAACAATTATTTCACATTTGGCTATAATGTTAACTAAAGCATCAAACAGAGCCTAGAAAATGACAGACTGAGCTAACCAGTTATTTACCACTTTTAGCTGTATAGAGTTGCGGTTATATAACAAAATCTAAAACACACCAGAAAAATTATATGCAGTATACAAGTCCTGTGTATGTCAATTTTTCCCCTGAGGAGTTTAAATTTAAAATGAGTTAAGGAGGAAATAGAGTATTGGGAGAAGAGGAAGGAATTAGATGTAAGGTTAGAGGACCAAGAGGGATCCCACTAAAATTGGGACACTAGTGCAGAGGACAGGTGGTAGAAAGAGAAGGAAGGGATAAAAGGAAGAACAGATCACAACCACAATCAGAAAGAAGTTAGAGGCGCTGTTTACACTCATATAAAAAACCAGAGAGAATAATGAAGGAAAGAGCAAATACACATACAGAAACAAAAACGAAGATAAAAACAATAAAACAGACAGATCAAAAATAAAACCCCACCAAAAAACCAAACCAAACAAAACAAAAACAAAAAAACCCTTCGCCAGAACAAAAAACGAATCAGTGAGGAAAAAAAAAATAATAATAAAAAATAAAAATAAAAATAAAAAAAATAAAAAGAATCAGTTCCAGGTGTTGACTCTGTTGTAGGCAGGTACCTTGTGACAGAGTCCTGTTCTGTGCAGGTCCGTCCCAGTAAGCCAGGAGCGCCCTCTGGCGGGCGGTGAGCAGATGCGCGTACTTTCAGGCAGAGACCAGTCTAGCTCGCCTCCGCTCTCAGCGCCCTTTCACGATCCCTGGGCCTGAGAGGCTCAGCGCGCTGTCTGGAGCGCGGGTTCCCTGCACTGGTTCCCGCCGCTCTGGTTTTTCGCCACGCCCCCCACAATGGCGCCGGGCCAGTCACTCTCTGGCGCGGGACAGGTGTGGCTGAGAGTCCAGTCTCGTTCGCCTGCTGACCTCAACACACTTTCGTGGGCCTGAGAGGCCCCGTGCTGCCCTGTCCGGAGCACAAGTTCCCAGAGCAGTTTTCGAGCCGCTCTGAGTTTCGCCACACCCCCTACAATGGCGCCCGGCCGGTCGCTCTCTGGCGCGGGGCAGCTGTGGCTGAGAGACACTCACCGCCGGTCTGCGCCGTTCTCCGCCGCTCCCCTGCCCCGCCGCTGTCTCAGGATCCTCCGTGGGGGCTCCCTGGGCACCAGCTGCCACCGTGTGTCCGTAGATTTGAGCTTCCGCGGCGCTGCAACTCCCGGGATAGTAGAAGGTGCACGCGCGCGGTCTGCTCCTTCTTTCCTTCTTCTTTGTTGGAAGTCACCCGTCACTGGTGCCGGGGGTCCCAGATTGCGCTTCAGAACTTCTCTGGGTTTCGGGGAGGCATCTCCCCCCCTCCTGCGCTTTCCGGGTCGCTATATTCCCGTGTTCCAATGGTAACTTTTAGAGAGAGTTTCACTGCCTGCTTCTTACTCATCCGCCATCTTGAGGTCTAGAAATGTCTTTAAGTTTCTGTTAGGCTGGTCTCGCGCCCCCGGCCGCGGGTTCCACGCCGTGGGCGGTGCTGCCGCCGGGCCGTCGCGTCGGTGCGGAGACCTCCAGCCACTGTGCCGCGGCCATCCAACTGGTTTTTAAATGTAGTGCTTCTCAGATAACATAGCGTTGTGGATAGAGGCTTACTTTTAGATTATTTAATCCACATCCCTAATAATACCCTTAGAAATTTTTCTACATATAAAACAAGGAAAATAGAAGTAAATGATGGCTTTGATTTTAAACTGTTGAACTCAACAGTCCTTAAATTTACATTCACCTTGTTTGTATATTACTTGTTCTGTATTTACCTTTGCTTCTTTCATAATCATAGTTTTAAAAAACAATCATTGCTCCACATGCAATTCTTTTTCAGGAGGATATTTTAGAGCAGAGGACCACTTATTCTATATAATAACAACTGTTGTTTGGTTTTAAACAAAAGAACTCGTAAAGTGAATACAAAAATCAGTAGATCCGTATCCTAATTTTACCTTAATGTTAATTCTAGTTTAATTTAAACACAGGAATACATATTTATCCATTTATCTACCTTTTTTTGAGGGTATGGCTTTAGGCCCAGAGACTTTTTAATGAGTGTTACACAGATGAGTTTTCCAGTGTACTTCATTTTATCTTTTCGTGCATTAAACTGCATTCATAGTCTTCACCTAACTTCTGCTTTTGGTTTCTTCAGAGTAAGAATCTAAAGACAATTTCCAAGCAGTGTAAATGCAATATATGTTTAGTTTTTAGACTACAGATAAAAAGCCTCCCTAATTAGTTAGGTCAGGTTTTACCCTCATGTTAAATTGCTAAAAGTGTGAGGTTGTTTGGAGCCATTTGGACTTTAAAATAATGGATATGGGACCACATATCTCTGTTCTTCTTGTTTAAGACCCATGGAGAGTCTTTTCCTCTTAATGATGTGTATAAATAGTTGAGCTACTTTTTGAGTTGACAGCGACAAGGATTATTAGACTGATTATTTAATTCTCATAGCCATGTTAAAATACTTATGCCTTTTCTTGGTCATAACCTACAAAGTTGTGGAAGTTTTAACATGCTAACCCTCTTGTTACTAATATTTTACCTTTAATTCATAACTCAGCTAATCTGAGTGGCAAAGTAACATTGATCTCTGTCTCATATTTCCTAAAATAGTTAATTGCTATATACTCACATCAAAGAGAAGTAATGAAATACTTATAAGCCTTTAGTGAAGAAATACATCTTAAAGCGTTACTCATTAGCGGTTCAGAATTTTTAACAGACAATATAATAATATTTTTTCCCTCCAATGCAGGTGTTCTTTATACATTTTCCTACAGGGCTGCTCTGTGGAGAAATCCGAAAAGCATATGTAGAATTTGCCAATGTCAGCAAATGTCCTCTTACTGGATTGAAGGTTGTTTCTAAACATCCCGAGTTCTTTACTTTTGGTGGTAATACTGCTGTTCTAACGCCACTGAGCCCCTCAGCCTCTGAAAACTGCAGCGCTTACAAGACCGTCGTGACGGACTCTACCTCAGTGTGTACAGCACTCGTATCGTCAGCTTCCTCTGTAGACTTCGGCATTGGCACAGGAAGTCAGCCGGAGGTGATTCCTGTCCCCCTTCCTGACACTGTTCTTCTGCCTGGAGCTTCAGTCCAGCTACCAATGTGGTTACGTGGGCCAGATGAAGAAGGTGTCCATGAAATTAACTTTTTATTTTACTATGAAAGTGTTAAAAAGCAGCCTAAAATACGGTGAGTATTATGAAACTTTTTAATTTAATCTCCATGCTTAATATACATACACATTTAAATAAACATTTTGATATTTGTAAGTATACATTGTTTATCAAGAAATTGCCTGTCCCAAATTATGCAATTTATGTCTAAACTTTTCCCAAATACACACTAAAGCTGAAGTAGCCAAAAGTTGGAAAAATTTAACTACACTAAACTTTAGTTGGTTCAGTCTGTAAACTTCATGATTCTTTGAAAGTACTGTAGTAAAAGGCATTATATGATTTATTAATAAAGTAGACTGCCATTTGTATATGAACCAACCTGCCTACAGTTATTTTTTAATAAGAAAATTATTTTATTCTCTTCCTAGCCACCCCTACCCACTCCATGTATGTACAGTATCTTCAGAACAGATGATGAATGTCATTAATGGGTGGTCACTGGAGAAGTCAGACCTAACTGGCCCATCAGAACTGGGCCTGTGTATCACATAGCAGAATATTTTATTTGTGATAGTGCCATTGTTGTTTTTGCAGAATTAACTAGAATTGTGCTACATTTATTCAATGGAATATCTAAGTATGTTGTAAAACTTACTGTGAGAACAAAAATGGGATTTTTTAAGTATGGATCCATTTTACGTCCTCAGTAAATGTTAATTCTCCTTAAGATAACAGGGAGTACAGTAGCCAAGCTGGTCAATGAAGGCTTTGTGTGGAGTGTATTAGTGGTGAAATGAACTTTCAAGGACAGTAAAAATTTCAAGATTCGGATATCAAGGCAGTTGAATTTAGATACTCTATTTATTTTGTTCACGAGAAATTCTAAATATCTTGTAAAACTTACCGTGAGGACAAAAATAGAACAATATTTTACCTATGGGTACATTCTAAGTCCTTACTAATTTCTCATTCTCCTTTAAATGATGGAGGGAGTACTTTAGCCATGGTAGTCAAGAAAACGTTTGTGGAAGGCTTTATGGAGTGCATTCATGGTGAAATGAGCTTACAAAGAAGGATAAAATGGAAGCTAAGCTTTGTAAATAAGGAGGGGAAGAGAGGTTGAAGGGAGGGGAGGGGAATGGGAAAAAAGGAACCAAAATATATCATGTACAGGTACAAATTCCCTGTGATGAATGTGATCATTATGTATATCTAAATTGTACCAATAAACTTAATGAGAAAAAGAAAGACAAAGATTTCAGGATTTGAATGTCAATTGGGTAGGATTTGGGCATTCCAGGGGGAGTATCTCTATGCATGAGTAAAGATTTATAAGTTAGAGTCTGTGAGCTGAGTAATTGGCTCAGCAGAGTGTAAACTTTGTGTGACATAATTAAAGGAGAATAAACCTTTGAAATGTAAAGCTGTATGGTGAAGACCTTTAAATGCCAAGTTGAGGTTTGGATTGCTGTGGTAGTTATTCATTAAGTTTGGAACTACTGTGTCTCAGTCAACTTTCTCTTCACTAGAACACAGTACCCAACACCCTCAACTTCAAGGAGCAGAGGTTTATCATGTTTCAGAGGTTCCAGCCCATGTTCTGCAGGCTTAAACACAGGAACAGCATGACAGAAGGGTCTAAGCAGAGGAAAGCTGCTCACCTCATGGTGTTCAGGATGCAGAGCAAGGAGCTGGGGAGGGAGATAAACCCTTCCAGACCGGCGCCCCAGTCACCCATCTCCTACCAGACCCTGCGCCCAACAGGAAGCCAGTCACATTGCCCCATAATCCAATCACTTCCTAAAACACGTGAGGCTTTGGGGGCCATAACACACTATCAGGGTATTACTATGTGGAGATTATTTCCATGTATTATGCAGATGAGTTTGATGAGCAGGGGAAAGCCTAGAGTCAAGACTAATAATTTCTTTCCAAATCGAGAAGAAAGAATTGAACTGAAGTTAGGCTAACAGCATAATTTTTATTGTGTTCTTCATTTTTCTGGGGTATAAATGTTCCTGAGTTATTAGTTCCTAAAATCTTTATTTGGAATTATAGAATTATAATGTATGGAGAGACTCTTAAAATTACATTTAAAAAAAATTTTTTTTTTTACTTCTTCAGGCATAGAATATTAAGACACACTGCAGTTATTTGTACCAGCCGGTCTTTGAATGTAAAAGCCATTGCCTGCAGAAGTAATTCGCTTGAAGATGAAGAGGGCAGAGGAGACAATATGCTAGTCTTTGTGGATGTGGAAAATACCAATACTGTAAGTTGGGCTAAAACTGAATTATATTTTTAATGATATTTAAAATGTTTGCATTATTTTTAGTAATAGGTTTTTTTCATTCACAAGACAGCATAAACTATGAATTTAGGAATATTCATATAAAATACTGTGAAAACATCTTCATAACTTAGTCCCTCAGTTTTCAAATAAAGGATCTGCTAACATTAATACACATGTTTATATGATGCATGTAGCACCAGGTACCAGTAATGCATTCTAAAAGAGATCTCGTAAAGTACTTTCCAGTTTCACCATTAAAAATAATCTACAAATATAATTAAATTTGTAAAGTTCTGTTCGTATTGCACATTCATTATTAACTTAGTAACTCTTCACTTATACACATTACACATTTATATAAGACAGTTCCGAAATTTTACCATTTCTGTTCATGTGCTCTGAATATCTGAATGAATATTGTCAAAGAAGGGAATAGTATCTAATTGTTGGACCTTCGCCTCAGATTGATTTAGTTCAGATATTTGCTTGAAATATTACTTATTCTGTAGTATCCTGTGCTTTTCACCTCTTAAATATGTAAGATCACTTTTTTTTTTTTTTTTGAGACAGGCTTGCGCTATGCAGTTCAGGCTGGCCTAGAACTGTCTTTATAGCCCAGGCTGGCCTTGAACTCTCAGCGATCCTCCTGCCTCAGCCTCCCAAGTGCTGGGATTCTAGGCATGAGCCACCACACCTGGCTGTAAGGTCACTTTTTTAAGCATGTTTAGGGTTACACTACTGATACTTCGGTGAACTTCAAAAAATTAATGTGCTTAATACTTAAGAAAATTTTAATAATTTCAAATGTTAAAGAATAATAGTTATATACAATTTAAGTATATGTGCATTGACTGTATGTTGAGGTGGTTTCTTGTGTTTTTGTTTCTTACATTTTGCCTAAATGAGATCTTAGAAAAGATCAGAAAAATAAAAGAAAATGCCGTAGTTTGAAAAATTGGTAGCGAATAATTTTCAATCCAGTAAATATTACCAATAACCTATTATGATAGGCATTCTAATAACTGCATAAATTGGTTTTTTAATGTTCACTACAGGGTGTGCATTTCAGTTAAGAATTTTTCTTGGGTAAAGTGTTGACTTACCTGTTTCTCTTAGCTGTTAAGGGTTTAAATAGCTTTCTGAAATGTATGTTGTTACTTTCTTGCAAAACAGAAATTTTATGTGATGTTAATTGATAGTGACTTTGATAGCATCTGAATTTTGTTTTCATTGGAATATTTAATTTAGTGCTTCTACCTCCTTAATGATGCTTCTCTTTTTAATAGAGTGAAGCAGGTGTTAAGGAATTCCATATAGTGCAAGTATCAAGTAGTAGCAAGCACTGGAAGTTGCAGAAATCCGTAAATCTCTCTGAAAACAAAGGTTTGTGCTTTTTCCCTTCTTCATAGTAAATTCTGACATCTTCATTGCTTAATTTCTCAGAATACCAACATTTCATAAGATTATTGGTACCTTTAACTTTTTTTTTTTTTTTTTAGTTTTTTGAATGAAGATCTTGCTCTGTAATTCAGGCTGCCCTTGAACTCACTATGTAACCCAGGCTGGCCTTGAACTTGCGTTGATCCTCCTGCCTCAGCCTCCCAAGTGCTGGGATTATAGGCGTGCACTACCACATCTGGCTCAGAATTAATTTTTTTAAGCATTAAATTGTGCTTTCCTTAGTTTACATGACAGCAAATCAAATTACTATATCTATTTTGATTTAATCTTTTCAGTTTTACTATTCCTTCCATGTATTTTTTGCTTGCATTTTCTTCCTTTTATACACTGAGAGGATATAAAGAAATGATAGAGTAATGGGATCACAGGCTCCTTGACCCCCAACTTCTGATCTTTCAAACTTCCTGGAGTGTTAAGCAGACAAGCACACAGGCACACATGCATGTATATTTGGAGAAAATTGAATTTTATCCTTATGAAGTTAATGAAAACTCATTTCATTGAGATAAAGCAAAGATATTTTTCATTAAATATTATTTATAATTATGAATTTTTTCCAGTTTAAGAAAGTCTGAATAATGACTTAGATTTTACTGTGTCATAAAGTGAGAAACATCTCTATGTTTTTCCTTTTCCCAGATGCCAAACTTGCCAGTAGGGAAAAAGGAAAGTTTTGCTTCAAAGCATTAAGATGTAATGAAAGAGAAGGTAAATTCATTTTACTTTTATGCTTTCTAAAGTGTTCACTTTATGTTTTTATGGCTGTGAGATAACTAGTTTGTTTTCCTGTTCTTTAGGTGCCACACAGTCTTCAGAAAAGTATACCTTTGCAGATATCATCTTTGGAAATGAACAGGTACACAAATAAGTTCAATAGTGTTTGATTTAGAAGTCATAGTTCTGGAATATCTGGTATTTTGGCAAAACTGTTGCTTCAGAATCTCTAAACTCTGGAGGATGCACATCTCAGCTTTGCTGAATCTTGTAACTTGCCTTCAGTTCTCAAAACAAATTGAATATGCTATATGGAGTATACTGGGTTTTAAAATTTTTTTTTATTTTTAATTTTTTAATTTTTTTTACGTGGGTACCAGGGGTCGACCTCAGGACCTCGTGCTTGCCAGCAAGTGCTTGTGCCACTGAGCAATATCACTGGCCCATTTTTTCTTTTATGTGGGTACCGGGAGTCGAACTCAGGTCCTTGTGCTTGCTGGGCAGGCGCTTGTGCTGCTGAGCTATCTCACCGGCCCTTAATTTTTATTTTAAAGAGATAAAAAGTAGAACAAAATTTCAAAACAACATAATAGGAGGTAACAATGGTTAATACATTGCATATTGTTATCTTTAAATTAGTTACTCAGAGTACAAGACATCAGCATTCAATTGTCCAAACAATATTAGCACAAACTTTTGTCAATGAACTAAGAAATTAGTAGTATATCTAGCTTAACTATTTATATATATATATTTATGTATATATATATATATATATATATATATATATATATATTTTTTTTTTTTTTTTTTTTTTTTGCTTTTCCCTTCCTTTTCTCCATTCCCCCATCCCAGTTTCTCTTTCCTTTTGAACAGTTTCTTCCCATTGTACAATGTCTATTGTACATGTTGTATCTTATTTACTCTTTCAGCTTCTCACACTAGGGAGACAATATGATGTTTACACATGTGCATCTGGTTTATTTCACTTATGAGTATGGTCTTGAGTTGCATCCATTTACCTATAAAAGTCTCCAGTTTATCCTTCTTTATAGCTGAGTAGTACTCCATTGTATAAAAAGACCACATCTTTTTTATTCATTCCTCGGTTGATGGGCATTTGTGTTGTTTCCACGATCTAGCTATTACAAATTGTGCTGCTATAAACATGAATGCACATATATCGCTGTGATATGATGTTTTTAATTCTTCTGGGAAGATACCCAGAAGGGGAATAGCTGGGTGAAACGGGACCTCTAATCCTAGTTTTTTTAGGAATCTCCACACTGATTTCCACAGTGGTTGTACCAGTCGACACTCCCATCAACAGTGGAGAAGGGTTCCTTTTTCCCCACAGCCCCATTTGTTATTAGTTGATTTCTTGATGATAGCCATTCTTCCCGGGGTGAGATGGAATCTCAGTGTTGTTTTAATTTGCATCTCTCGAATGACCAGTGATGTTGAACGTTTTTTCATACATTTATTTGCTGTTTGTATTTCTTCATCTGAGAAGTGTGTATTCATCTTAGATGTCCATATTTGGATTGGGTCTTTAAATTTGGGAGGTCTCATTTTTTGAGTTCTTTATATGTTCTCAATAGTAATCCTTTGTCTGAGGAACAGCTGGCAAACATTTTTTCTCACGTTGTGGGTTGTCTCTTCACTCTGTTGGTGGTCTCTCTTGCTGTACAAAAGCTTTTTAATAAGATGAGATCTCAGTTGTTGATTCTTTGTGATAGTTCCTGTGCAATTGGGGTTTTATTCATAAAGTCTTTGCCTACACCAGTGTCTTCAAGAATTTTACCTATTCTATCTTCCAGCAGATTTAATGTTTCTGTTTTAGTATTTAGATCTTTGATCCATTTCGAATTTAGTGCATGGTGAAAGATAATGGGTCCAATTTTAATCTTTGGCATGTGCAGAGCCAATTTTTCCAGCATCATTTATTAAAGAGGCTATCTTTCTTCCAGTGACTGTGTTTGGCACCTTTGTCAAAGATAAGGTGGCTTAGTATGTCTGGAGTTGTTTCTGCATCTTCTAATATGTTCCATTGATCTTCGGGTCTGTTTTTTTTGCCAGTACCATGCTGCTTTTATCACAGTAGCTTTATAGTATAATTTCAAGTCAGGGATTGTGATGCCCCCTGCCTTGCCTTTGTTACCCAGAATTGCCTTCGCTATTCTAGGTCTCTTCTGGTTCCAAATGAATTTTAGGATTGCTTTTTCTAATACTGTGAGATAAGTTGTTGGAATTTTGATTGGAATTGCATTAAATCTATATAACAATTTTGAAAGTATAGCCATTTTCGCTATATTAGTTCTTCCTTCCTAAGAGCAAGGGATATCTTTCCATTTTCTGATATCCTCTTCAATCTCCTTTTTCAGAGTACTGCAGTTTTCAACGTAGAGCTCTTTTACATCCTTTGTTGGATTGATTCCTAGGTATTTCATTCTTTTGGATGCTATTGTGAAAGGTGTTGTTACCCTAATTTCTCTTCCAGTGAGGGAGTTATTCACGTACAGGAAGGCTTTTGATATTTGAGTGTTGACTTTGTATCCAGCTATGCTACTGAATTAGCTTATTAAATCTAGCAGTTTTTTAGTGGAATTTTTGGGGTCTTCTATGTAGAGTATCATGTCATCTGCAAATAATAATTTAACTTCTTCCTTTCTTATTGTTATTCCTTTTATTTCTTTCTCTCGTCTAATTGCTCTCGCTAAAGTTTCCAAGACTGTGTTGAATAAGAGTGGAGACAGTGGACATCCTTGTCTTGTTCCTGATTTTAGAGAGAAAGCTTTCAGTTTTTGTTCATTTAGTATGATATTGGCTATTGGTTTGTCATAGATGGTGTGGTGGGTTGACAACTGGTGGGCAGCTTGTAACACCCAGCTGAACTGAATCAGCGTGGTGCCTGGTGTTGAGGGCCCACCTGAGGATTGTTGCCAACAACATAAAAAGGAGAACTGGAAAGGAAGAGTTGGTGCTGTTGGTTCTCCTCAAGGAGCTTGTCGTGCTGGCTTTCTTGATAGGAACTTGGCTGTTTTTGTCAGAGGAGGAGCTCAGTACCTCCTTGTTGCTGAGGATGGCTGTGGTACTTTTTGGGGGAGTTCTGGTCCTTACTCTGAGTGTCGCTTCCTGGCTCTGGTGCAGATCCCTCAGCCTGCTGGCACAGGTCCTTCATCCTGCTGGCACAGACTTTTTAGCTTCCACCACTGACATTTGGGCCTTCCAGTGCAGATCTGTGGAACAGACTTGCATGAGACGTTGTGGGCCCTAGGCCTTCAGCTGGACTCATGCAAGACATTGCTGCAGAATCCAGGCCCTCAGCTGGATTCTTTGGGTCTTCAGTGTGTGGACAGATTTCCTGCACTCTTTTGTATATGACTCTTTGGGTGACTACTATAAAATAATCCT
The DNA here is from genome assembly GCA_028451465.1 of Erethizon dorsatum. Taxonomy (NCBI): domain Eukaryota; kingdom Metazoa; phylum Chordata; class Mammalia; order Rodentia; family Erethizontidae; genus Erethizon; species Erethizon dorsatum. The sequence continues at coordinate 15,352,441 of CM051838.1, forward strand.
ATAAATTATGTGTTCTGTATTGTATTTTTTCCCTTGCAAACCCTGACTACAACAGATAGCTTTTATCAGATTTAGGTAAAGACCACCTATTCCAATATTCTGTAGGGTGTTTTTTTTTTTTTTTTTTTGTGGGTACCGGGGGTCGACCTCAGGACCTTGCGCGCCAACAGGCGCCCGTGCTTCTGAGTGATATCACTGGCCCTTTTTTCGTATGTGGATTCTGGGAGTCGAACTTGGGCCCTCGCGCTTGCCAGGCAGGTGCTTACGCCACTGAGCCATCTCACTGGCCCCTCTGTAGGGTTTTTATCCTGAATGGGTGCTGGACTTTGTCAAATGCTTTTTCTGCATTTATTGAGATGATCATATGATTTTTCTCCTTGGCTCTGTTAATACGGTGTATTACATTTATTGATTTATATATGTTGAACCATCCCTGCATCCTTGGGATGAATCCAACTTGGTCATGGTGTGTAATCTTCTTGATGATTTGCTGCTTTCTGTTTGCTAGTATCTTATCGAGGATTTTTGCATCTATGTTCATGAGGGAGATTGGCCTGTACTTCTCTTTCTTAGTTGGGTCCTTCTCTGGTTTTGGTATCAGGGTAATGCTTGCTTCCAGGAATGAATTTGGGAGTATTGCTTCCCTTTGAATTTCATTGAAGAATTTGAAAAGTAGTGGTGTTAGGTCTTCTCTAAATTTCTTGTAGAATTCAGCAGTGAATCCGTCAGGGCCTGGGTTTTTCTTTGTTGGGAGGTTTTTAATTTCATTTTCTGTTTCATTGATATTGGTTTATTTAGGATATTTATATCTTCTTGATTCAGCTTTGGTAATTCATATGTATCTAGGAATCTGTCCATTTCTTCTGCATTGTCCATCTTATTAGAATACAAGTTTTCAAAGTAGGTATAGATGATCTTCTGGATTTCTGCAAGGTCCGTTGTGATTTCAGTCTTTCCATTCCTAATTGCATGGATTTGAGTCTTTTCTTTCCCTTTTTTTGATAAGGTTGGATAAGGGTTTGTCGATTTTATTTTCTCTTTCAAAGACCCAACTCTTTTTTTTTTTTTTTTTTAATTTTAAAGAGAAGAAAAAAACAAAACAAATCAAAAGAAGAACAAATTTTCAAAACAACATAATAGGAGGGTAACAATGGTTAATACATTACGTATTACTATCTTTAAGTTAGTTATTCAGGATACCAGACATTAGCATTCAGTTGTCCAAACATTATTGGCACAAACCTTACTCTTCAATGAACTAAGTAAAATTGATAGTGTATCTATCTTAACCATCTTATATATATATACAATTTTTTTTCCCTTTCCCTTCTTTCTTTTCCCTATTCCAGTCTCTCTTTCCTTTTGACCAGTTTCTTTTTGATTCACCATGTCTATTGTACATTTTGGATCTTATTTACTCTTTCAGTTTCTCATACTAGAGAGACAATACGATGCTTACACATGTGCTTCTGGTTTATTTCACTTATGAGTATTTTCTCGATTTGCATCCATTTACCTATAAAAGTCTCCAGTTTATCCTTCTTTATGGCTGAATAGTACTCCATTGTATAAAAATACCACATCTTTCTTATCCATTCCTCAGTTGATGGGCATTTGGGTTGTTTCCAAGATCTGGCTATTACAAATTGTGCTGCTATAAACATGGGTGCACATATATCGCTGTGGTACGATGTTTTTAATTCTTCTGGGAAGATACCCAGAAGGGGAATAGCTGGGTCAAATGGGACCTCCAACCCTAGTTTTTTGAGGAATCTCCACACTGACTTCCACAGTGGCTGTACCAGTCGACACTCCCACCAACAGTGGAGAAGGGTTCCTTTTTCCCCACAGCCCCTCCAGCATTTGTTATTAGTTGATTTCTTTATAGTAGCCATTCTTTCTGGGGTGAGATGGTATCTCAGTGTTGTTTTAATTTGCATCTCTCGAATGACTAGTGATGTTGCACATTTTTTTGTATATTTATTTGCCATTAGTATTTCTTCATCTGAGAAATGTGTATTCATCTCAGATGCCCATTTTTGGAGTGGGTCTTTAAATTTGGGAGGTCTGATTTTTTTGAGTTCTTTATATGTTCTCGATAGTAATCCTTTGTCTGAGGCACAGCTGGCAAACATTTTTTCCCACATTGTGGGTTGTCTCTTCACTCTGTTGGTGGTTTCTCTTGCTGTGCAAAAGCTTTTTAATAAGATGAGATCCCAGTTATTGCTTCTTTGGGATAGTTCCCGCGCGGTTGAGTTTTTATTCATAAAGTCTTTGCCTACACCAATGTCTCCAAGGGTTTTACCTATCCTACCTTCCAGCAGATTTAATGTTTCTGTTTTAATATTTAGATCTCTGATCCATTTTGAATTTAGTTTAGTGCATGGTGAAAGATATGGGTCTAGTTTTAATCTTCAGCATGTGTAGAGCCAGTTTTTCCAGCACCATTTATTAAAGAGGCTATCTTTCTTCCAGCGAATGTGTTTGGCACCTTTGTCAAAGATAAGGTGGCTTAGTATGTCTGGGGTTGTTTCAGCATCTTCTAATCTGTTCCATTGATCTTGAGGTCTGTTTTTTTGCCAGTACCATACTGTTTTTATCACAGTAGCTTTATAGTATAATTTCAAGTCAGGGATTGTGATGCCCCCTGCCTTGCCTTTGTTGCCCAGAATTGCCTTTGCTATTCTAGGTCTCTTCTGATTCCAAATGAATTTTAGGATTGTTTTCTCTAATTCAGTGAGATATGCTGTTGGAATTTTGATTGGAATTGCATTAAATCTGTATAACAATTTTGGAAGTATGGCCATTTTCACTATATTGGTTCTTCCTATCCAGGAGCAAGGGATAGCTTTCCATTTTCTGATATCCTCTTCAATCTCCTTTTTCAGAGTACTGTAGTTTTCAGTGTAGAGGTCTTTTACATCCTTTGTGAGGTTGATTCCTGGGTATTTCATTTTTTTGGATGTTATTGTGAAAGGTATTGTTTCCCTAATTTCTCTTTCAGTAAGTTTGTTATTTGTGTACAGGAAGGCTATTGACTTTTGAGTATTGACTTTGTATCCAGCTATACTACTGAATTTGCTTATTAAATCTAGCAGTTTTTTAGTGGAGTTTTTGGGATCTTCTGTGTAGAGTATCATGTCATCTGCAAATAATGATAATTTAACTTCTTCCTTTCCAATCATTATTCCTTTTATTTCTTTCTCTTGTCTAATCGCTCTGGCTAAAGTTTCCAGAACTATGTTGAATAAGAGTGGGGACAGTGGACATCCTTGTCTTGTTCCTGATTTTAGAGGGAAGGCTTTCAGTTTTTGGCCATTTAGTATAATATTGGCTGTTGGTTTGTCATAGATAGCTTTTACCAGATTGAGATAAAGACCCTCTATTCCAATTTTCTGTAGGGTTTTTATCATGAAAAGGTGCTGGACTTTGTCAAAAGCTTTTTCTGCATCTATTGAGATGATCATGTGATTTTTGTCTTTGGTTCTGTTAATATGGTGTATTACATTTATTGATTTACGTATGTTGAACCATCCCTGCATCCCTGGGATGAATCCCACTTGGTCATGGTGTATAATCTTCTTGATGATTTGTTGGATTCTGTTTGCCAGTATCTTATTAAGGATTTTTGCATCTATGTTCATTAGGGAGATTGGCCTGTAGTTCTCTTTCTTAGTTGGGTCCTTCTCTGGTTTTGGTATCAGGGTAATGCTTGCTTCCAGGAATGAATTTGGGAGTATTGCTTCCCTTTCAATTTCATTGAACAGTTTGAGAAGTAGTGGCGTTAGGTCTTCTCTAAATTTCTTGTAGAATTCGGCAGTGAATCCATCAGAGCCTGGGCTTTTCTTTGTTGGGAGGTTTTTAATTACATCTTCAATTTCATTGGTTGATATTGGTTTATTTAGGATTTTTAAATCTTCTTGATTCAGCTTTGGTAATTCATACGAATCTAGGAATCTGTCCATTTCTTCTGCATTTTCCATCTTAGTAGAATATAAATTTTCAAAATATGTATAGATGATCTTCTGGATTTCTGCAGGGTCCGTCGTGATATCACCCTTTTCATTTTCAAGTGCATGGATTTGAGTCTTTTCTTTTTTTAATAAGGTTGGATAAGGGTTTGTCAATCTTATTTATTCTTTCAAAGAACCAACTTTTTGCTTCATTGATTCTTTGTATTGTTTTTTTAGTCTCCAATATGTTAATTTCTGCTCTGATCTTTATAATTTCCTCCCTTGTACGAGCTTTTGGCTTAACCTGCTCTTCTTTTTCTAGAAGCTCGAGGTTCACCCTTAAGTTGTTTATTTGTGCTTGCTCTATTTTCCTGATATAAGTATTTAATGCTATAAATTTCCCTCTTAGGACTGCTTTCATTGTATCCCATAAGTTCCGGTATGTTGTACTGTCATTATCATTCAGTTGTAGAAAGTGTCTAATTTCTTCTTTAATTTCATCTGTGACCCATTGGTTGTTCAGGAGGGTGCTGTTTAATTTCCATGTGTTTAGGGAGTTTTTGTGGTTTCTTTTGCTATTGATTTCCAATTTCATTGCACTATGGTCTGATAATATACATGGGATAATTTCAGTTCCTTTGCATTTACTTAAACAGGTTCTGTGAGCTAGCATGTGGTCTCTTTTGGAGAACATCCTGTGTGCAGCTGAGAAGAATGTGTGTTCTGATGTTGTGGGGTGGAACACTCTGTAGACATCTACTAAGTGCATTTGTTCAAAAGTTTGGTTCAGGTCTAATATTTTATTGTTGATTTTTTGTCTGGTTGATCTGTCTTTTTGTGACAGTGGGGTATTGAGATCCCCCCATACAATTGTATTAGTGCTTATTTGATTTTTCATGCCCATTAATATTTGTTTTATATACCTGGGTGCACTGGTATTTGTTGCATATATATTTATGATTGTTGGACCGGTGAGATGGCTCAGTGGCTTAAGCGCCTGCCTGGCAAGCACGAGGGCCTGAGTTCGACTCTCAGAACCCACATAAAAAAAAAAAGAAAAAAAGGGCCGGTGATATCGCTCAGCGGCATGGGCGCCTGCTGGCGCGTGAGGTCCTGAGGTCGACCCCTGGTACCCACAAAAAAATATATAAATATTTATGATTGTTATGTCTTCCTCTTAGATTGTTCCCTTTACAAGCATGTAGTGACCTTTTTTATCTCTCTTAATCAGTCTTGGCTTGAAATTCACTTTTTCTGCAAATAGAATAGCTACCCCTGTTTTTTTCTGGGTTCCTGTCGCGTGGAGTATTGTTTTCCATCCTTTGACTTTCAGTCTATAAATTTCTTTTTGAATTAAATGTGTTTCTTGTGTGCAGCATGTTCTTAGACCTTGCTTCTTGATCCATTCTGCCAGTCTGTGTCTTTTGACTTATCCTTGTCACATTATTTTTCTGTTGTTGGCTCCCCCTCCTTTTTTTTTTTTTTTTTTGTCTCCCTCTGTTTGTTTGTCTTGCCTTGTGGATTCCTTCTGTTGGGGTTCATGGATTTGTAGTCCTTGTTATCTCTTTCTAGAATGTCCTTCAAAACATTTTGGAGTGCTGGTTTTGTGGTCATAAACTTCCTCAGATGTTCTTTGTCATGGGAGTATTTTATTTCTCCATCAGTTTTCAAAGATAGTTTTGTGGGGTACCTCAGTCTAGGGTGAAAGTTATTTTCCTTTAGAAGTTGAAATACTTAGCTCCAAGCTCTTCTTGACTTGAAGGTTTGTGCTGAGAAGTCAGCTGTGATTCTGACAGGCTTTCCTTTATAGGTGATTTGTTTCTTTTTCCTAACAGCTTTTAAGATTCTCCTCTTGTGTTGAATTTCTGGAATCTTGACTATGATATGCCTGGCTGAAGATTTTTTTGATCATGGCTAATTGGAGTTTTATATGCTTCACTTATCTGTACGTCAAATTCTTTTTCTCTAGTGGGGAAGTTTTCTGCCATGACGTCTGTGAATAGTTTTTTAATATCATTTATGCTATCTCCTGCTTTTTTCATTGACTGCAGTCAATCTTAAGTTATTCTTCTTTGCCTCATCTAGCAGTTGCTGGATTGATTTCTCATGGTCCCTTGCTATTTTTAAGAAGTCTTTCTTTTCATGATCATTCATCGCAAGCCTGTCTTCTATATCTGAGATCCTGTACTCACATTGGCTTAATCTGCTGTGAATACTTCCAGTGGAATTTTTGTTCTCCTGGATATCTGCTTGAATCTGCCTTATGGAGTCCATTTCTTTCCTATGTTGAGCATTCATGGCTTCCATAATTTTCTTAAGCTCGTCTATTTTTTTGTCTGTATCTGCCTTAGAGTCCCTAAGCATGGTCTTCATTGTGGACATCATCTCTGTAGTTATCTGAGAAATTATTTCTGATTTGATTTTTTCCAGAGCCTCATTCAATTGTTTTGTTGTTACCACTTCAGAGATACCAGGTGGGTGGCTTTCAGATTGTCTTACCTCATTGCCCCCTGGATTTGCCTTTGGTGAACTGGATGTGTGGGGTTGCATCCTGTTTAAGTGCCTTCTCATTTTCTTTTCTTTCTTTAGTTTAATTCCTGGTGTGATGCTTGTAAATTGCCTATGGTAGGTTGTGTTATTGCTAGTACTTCAAACCCTTAGGAGATGACTACTTCTCTGAGGTATCTTCCAGGTATAGCTTGTTTTTGGGTTTTGGGTCTGTTGCAAGATCCTACCTCTCCAATTTATTGGAGATGAGCAGTTGCTGCCTGTTTGGCCCAGTCCCTGGTTCTCTGGCACTGTGCCACAGTATTTTCTGTGACCCTTAGTCAATCTGAGGCATGGAAACTAGGAAGAACAGCTGTTTAGAACAATTATGTCACTTTTGGCTATAGTGGCACCAAAAGCATCAAACAGCCTAAAAAATGACAGACTGAGCTAACCAGTTATTTGCCACTTTTAACCGTATAAACTAGATTCCTGGTTATATAACAAAATCTAAAACAAACCAGAAAATTATATGATGTATACAAGTCCTTAATATGTCACTTTTGCCCTCAGGGGTTAAATTTACAGCGAGTTAAGGAGAAAATAGAGAAGTGGAAGAAGAGGAAGGAATTAGACGTAAGGCTGGAGGACAAAGAGGGATCACGCTAACTTTGGGAAACTGGTGTAGAAGACTGGAGGGAAAGGGAGAAGGAAGGGATAAAAGGAAGAACAGAACAGAACCACAACCACAAAGAGGCTAGAAACTCTGTTTACACTCATAAAAACAAGATCAAACAATGAAGGAAAAAAAACCCACAACAACAATGAAAAACAAACGAGAGAGGAAAAAAAAAGAAAAAAGTCCGCTGCCAGCTGTGTCTCCGCTGTCGCTGGTAGACAGCGTGTGGGGACAGAGTCCCATTCCGTGCCGATCTGTCCCAGCAAGCCGGCGGTAGTTTTCTGGTGGGGTAGTGGATAATCTCAGCGAGCCTGCACCTTCTGGCGGAGACCGGAGTCCTTCGTCCCGCAGCCGTCAGCGCCCCTTCCGCGGGCCTGAGCCCGGCTGGGGGCCTGGGTGGAGCCGCACCTGCCCTGAGTGCGAGCTCAGCGCCCCCCACCACGATGGCTCCCGGCCAATCGCGCTCTTGCGGGGACGGCTGAGCCTCAGCACTCTCCGCCGGCCAGTGCCGTCCCCCACGTCCGCTGCTCCCCTGCACCGCCGCGTCTCTCCGTGGAGGCCCCTGGGGTCGCCAGCAGCCACCGTGTGCCCGCAAGTTTGAACCGCTCCAGTCGCGCGAGTCCCGACTCGGAGAAGGCGCTGGTGGCCACCTCCTTCTTCTTTGTTGAAGTTTCTCTCTTCACTCTCTCCGTGGGCTTCAAATCGCGCTTCAGATCCTTCCTGGGTCCAGGGGAGCCACTTCCCTCCTCCTCGTCTTCCTCGAGTTGCTATGTTCCAGCGTCTGGGCGGCGACTCTGAGAGACGCTCTCTCTGCTGCTCACCACTGCGCCATCTATGTCCAGTCTCCTGGAGTATACTGTTTTAATTAGTTATTTGAAATTAACTTTCCTTTGAAAATATCACTTGAAATAAGTATAGTTCTTTGGTTTTTTTGTTTTGTTTTGTTTTGTTTTTGTTTTTAATGTAGGATTAAGCTGGGTGTAGTGGTGAAAGTTGTAACAGCAGCTGTTTAGGAGGCTGAGGGAGGAGGATTGCAAATTCGGGGCCAGAGTGGGCATCTTAGAGAGGCCTCATCTCAGAGAGAAGGGAAGGGGAAGGGGAAGAGGGAAGAGGGGATGGAGAGAACACCTCTGTTAGGAAAAGTGGTCACATTGGAATACATAGATGCTCAGTCCCTGGCTTTTGTTCTTTTTTTTTTTTTTTTTTTTTTTTTGTGGGTACCGGGGGGTCGACCTCAGGACCTCGTGCGCCAACAGCCACCCGTGCCGCTGAGCGATATCACCGGCCCCTTTTTCGTATGTGGGATCCGGGAGTCCAACTCGGGCCCTCGCGCTTGCAAGGCAGGCGCTTACGCCGCTGAGCCATCTCACCGGCCCAGTCCCTGGCTTTTGGCATATCATCTGGTGCTGGGACCCGTATAATAAGCTAAATATGTAAGGTTCTGTTGTGATTTTAAAAATATCATCGTCTAGGACGGTGATAGTCCATCTTAAATTATGTGTGTCACCTAGAGCAGTGGTTTTCAGACTTTAAAAATAATATGCACTTTGTTAAAATGCAAATTATAATTTAATATGATTGGAGTGGAACCTGGGGTTTTAAATTATTAAAGCCCCAGATGATGTTGTTTGTTTGTCTACAGACCTAGTTTTAAGTATCACGTCCTAGAGGACTTTGTAAACAAAATATAGGCTTTGATTCCCCGCCTCTCAAACTCTGATTCATTATGTGTTGGGCCGAGTTTGGGGTTATACATTTTTGATGAGCCCTGCAGATAATCTGAAGAGGTTGTCTGGGGACCTGGTTGGCAAAATACTGGACATGCAGTACTATGTAGGAGTGTGCTGTTAGTGGGAGGATTTCTTCTTTGTGCTCTTCTCTTTGATAATTGCAAACGTCTTTGCTACTTTGTATTCTCTTACCATTGCCTTTCATCTAACTCACTTTTTGTGACAATCTTTGACCATCTGAAGATGGGGCTATGTAGAAATTTCTCAAGGCTACGAAAGCCCAGTAATTCCAAAACACATACTTTTGGAGATACTGTGCTCTGGAAGGTTGAATTTAGCTTTCTGGTCTTCAGTTGTTTTGTTCATTTCTTTTGAAAATTTAAAAATCCCTAGCATTATCAGTAAGACCCTTAAATTACATTAGGATTGTAACATTTATTGTATTTGTTCTTGAGTAGTTTTTGTAAAAGAATTGAAGAGGGTAGAAGGAAAGGTGTGTTTTCCTTTGGTGAATCTGATTGAATAAGTAAAATTTATCAAGAACTACAGGTTAAGGAGAAAATTTTGGGGCATTGTTTTACCAGTTGAAGTTTACTCATAAAGGGGCAAATGTGTGTATTAATATTTAATATTTATTTAAGCTTAACATCCACATGATATATACATAGCCTATAATTCATGAAATAGTAAGCATAGAGCTTTAAATGCCAAGAAAGTATTCCAGTCATTAAGGAAAAGTTTATGGGTCTGAGTCCATTTAAACTTCTTATGCACTCTCTCTTCAAGTGGAAAAGTCAAGTTAATGCCAATAATTATTTCCATTCTGTTTTATTGGATATTGCCTAGTGCTCTAAGTATTTGAATAGTAAGCACTTTTGTTATTTCAGTAGTAAAATATTTACTTTCAACATTTTGTTTTTTATTATCCTCCCTGGGTATTGAGAAGTTCATTGAAGTATAGATTAATTGTTCTGAGGTGGCAGCTTTTAAGATCCTGGATAATGGCCAGGTGCGCACGCCTGTAATCCCAGCACTTGGGAGGATGAGGCAGGAGGATTGGTGTGAGTTTGAGGCCAGCCTGAACTGCATAGTGAAACCTTGTCTCAAAAAGACAAAAAAAAAAAAAAAAAAAAAAAAAAAGATTCTGGGCATTTTACCAAATCTTTGAGGTGTTCAAATGGCCTTCCTGTTTTTGACCACATTGACTAGAAATTATTGAATAAACTTTTTGGGAGATACATTTAAGTTTAAGAATTACAAATTTTGGGGCCAGTGAGATAGCTCAGCGGCATAAGCACCTGCCTGGCAAGCGCGAGGTCCTGAGTTCGACTCCTGGTACCCACATAAAGGAAAAAAAGGGCCAGTGATATCGCTCAGTGGCATGGGTGCCTGCTGGCAAGCGCAAGGTCCTGAGTTTGACTCCCGGTACCCACATTAAAAAAAGACAAATTTTGGCAGGTTATATTTAAATGAATGATACAACAATTTTTGACAGGACATATTTAATTAAAAACATTTACGTAGACAAATGATTTTCTTTTAACAGATAATAAGTTCAGCAAGCCCATGTGCCGATTTCTTCTATCGAAGTTTATCCTCTGAATTGAAAAAACCACAAACTCAGTTGTCTGTGCACACAGAAAAACCTTCAGTAGAGGATGCTGTGAGATTGATTCAAAAGTGCAGTAAGGTGGATTTGAATGTGGTCGTATTATGGAAGGTACGTGCTACTAAATTAGTCCAGCGAGCCTCATTTAGAGATGTTTGATTCTTAAGCTTAAGAATAAATGCATAGTACTTTTGATATTTTTTCTGCTTAAACTTTTAAGTGTGAATATTGAAATTGTTTTATAACTTGTTTTTAATATCTGCATAGTGACTCTTTTTCTGCCTAAAAAGAGAATTTTTTAAAATTAGATGACTTCTTTGTGTTACTTTTATTTCTGTGTTATTGAGAATATTGTAGACATGATAAGCTTTATGAAAGGAGGTATTATTAGACTTTATTCTGGGCATTTCTACTCTGTAAGTAAGGGAACCGCTATGAACCTCTAGACACTCATTACTCAGGCTCCAACAGCCATTATTTTGTTAATATTCATAGGTCATTTATTTCATTTTTTCATTTTTACCTTGCTTTATTATTTGCTGGCTATTTTGTTTTTGTTTCATTTTGTGTTTTGTGCTGAGGATTGAACTCCCAGGAGCATGGTAAGCACTTTCTCTACCACTAAGCGGTATCTTTAGCCCCATAGGGATTTTTTTTTTTTTTTTTTTTTTTGTGTGGTGTTGGAGGTTGACCCAGATCCTTGCACATGTAGGCATTGTATTTTTTTAATGACCTAGTTCAACTGTACATGCTTCATATGTAATTGTAGGGGATTAAAGACTTTGCTAGTAGAGGTCTTTCCTAGATGAGGACTCCCCCTGCCCCCTTAAGTCCTGAGGAGTGAACTCAGGGCCTTGAACGTGCTAGCAAGCTCTCTGCTGCTAAACTTCATGCTTTTCCCAACTTCTTTGTTTAATGTGACCCCATGCTGTTGTTATCTCACTCAACCAAATTAGTGATAATTCCTTAATATTACCTAATTGATGGTCCATGTTCAGTTTTCCCTGATTATTTAAAGAGACCGTTTTACCTTGTTTGGAAAAATCATACCCAAGTCAAGTCCATATGCGGTAGTTGAGAATGAGAGCAGTTTGGTGGCCGTCTTCTCTGAACTGAGCGGAACGGTAACACAGAGGAGCTTTTTAAAAATCAGTGTGCAATTTTGTATCAGGTTTTACATGTATTAACTATTTTTAAAAACGCATTCTATGTGAAATTCAGGTTGTCCAAGAATATTCACCTCAGCTCTGTGACGGAGTTGTGATTTTGTGTTGTCTAATACTTGAGACATGCCATAGTGGGTCATCAGTATGTACAGAGTCCACCAAAGAAGTATATTCATCAGGAAAAGAAAAACTTTATAAATATTTTAATACTAAATTTATTGAGACATCATGAGATTAATGCAAGTTACCTTTGGCCTCTACAATTACCAGAGGTACTCAAAGTGGTAGCCATTAGCTTCCAGACATTTATTGGTGTGGTGAACTACTGAAGTGTGTATACATTTTTGGGGTTCTGTATATTTAAAATGATCCAAATGTTCCAGAATGTTCTTTTTATTAAATCATGTATAAACTTTTTTTTTTTTTTTTTTTGCTGAGTGTATAGCTCAGTAGTAAATGCTTGCCTAGCATGTACAAAGCCCTGGGTTTGATCCCCAGCTGTACAAGTAACATTTAAAAAAAGTAAGTAAACCATTTTTTGAACCAAGCTGTCTTTGCACGAGTTTCAAATAAAATACTGTTTAAATAAATGGATACTTTCATTGATTATAGAAAGTATTTTATGTTAGGTCAGTTACATATTATTAGCTTGAAATCAGATGGTCTTAGAGCTTAGAATCAGTACAGGTTCAAAAGCATTGTCCCTTAATGTAAACCACCATCCATTTAGTAAGAGTATAAAAGACCCTTGACATTTGTGGTTGTCACTCCACAGTCTTATGTCTATAGTATTTTGAGACAAAATTTTGATTAATGTATGCTGTATTTTGCAGTCATTATGAAGTCCATGGTAACTTAACATCACTGATTATATGAGAAAAGTATCTAGGAGTATGATGCTCCTCAGCTGTAAAATTTAAGTTTGAATGCATTAAAAATCTGAATACAAAGTTTGGTAGTGGCTAGTACTAGAAATATGTCAGTGCTCAGTTGAGAAAGTTGGTGAAGCCTCAAGTGAAATATCTAGATAATAGTGAAGGCTCCAGATAATACAGAAATGACTCACTGAATTAAAGAAGACTCAGGAAATCATTTTAATTGTAAAGTAAGATGCACGGGACAATAGGATTCTTGTATAAAATACAATTTGGGAGAAAACTAAGAGCTTGAACAACATTTTTTATGAAAAAAAAAAAAAATGCTGGAAAAGGGGAATACTACAACTCCTAACCAGTCTTAGCCAAGAATAAAGGTTTGTTCTATCAAGCTAAGCCTTTGCTCAGGCACAAAGATTGTGATAGAATTAGTCATGGCAATGGCAATGTTGCTTGATCCGTGGGACTCCTGGAAACATGGCTGTAATTGTCTCAAGACCTTATCTGTCAGCTCTCATCCCTTCTTGATTAAAGGTTACTGTCTCAGGTGTTTCTTCGTCCTTCCTCCTGTGTTTCTGGGTTCTGCACATACAGTTGCTTCGCAGATGTGGGCTATTCTAAGCCTTAATATAGTGCTACTCAAAGTATGATCCCTGGATGGCAAACTCTCACTAGTCAGGAGAGGAATTTAAAGTAAGCAAGCATTTAGAAACATTTGTAGCATTTGTAATTTTATGTCTGTTGAATCTAATAGTAAAAAGAGTTGGGTTTGTCAAAAAAAAAATAACCCCAACATTTGCTAATCTGGCTGTAACAGATAGCCAGATTAAATGGCTATAATAAATCAGAACCATTTTCAGATATTCTCTCTGCGATAGAAACCATTCAAGAGGGAGATTTATAAAGTGGACCAAGTATTTTAATATACATAAAATCAATTCACTGAATTGGGAGAAAAAAGCGTTTTAAAAAGTATAAATATTTGTATTTAAGGTCTCCAAGGAGATGACATTTCAATTTAGGGGATTTGCTATTATATGTACTTATTTTTCTCTGCTGTGTGATAAATCCTGGGACATTTTAGAAGTGTGAATATAAAAATGAGCCTTTTGCCTATATATTGCCAGCCCAATAAAGAAAAAGTCTGTCTTGTGGCACAATTCTTTTGACGTGCTTTCTTAAAAGCTCTAGAGAAATTAGGAATAAATAGAAATGCTGCCACAGCCAACGTTGTCGATAATTGATAGGTATTAGCCATAATATCCTTTCCTTTTATCAAATGTTGGCTTGGTTATTTTTGAAGTTGCTGCTAGGCAGGGTAACAAGTCTGTGCGTTGTATGTTTTAGGCATACGTTGTGGAAGACAGTAAGCAGCTTATTTTGGAAGGTCAGCATCATGTTATTCTTCACACTATAGGAAAAGAAGCCTTTTCATATCCTCAGAAACAGGTAATAACATGGTTTGTTAAGGCATTTTCTTGTTAACTTGTGGGGATTTTTGTTTAGTTGATTTTTTTTTTTTTTTTTTTAAAGGGTCTGGCTTGTTCAGGCTTTTGTATTAGGATTTGGTCAGGGATTGGTGGCAGAAGACTGATTAAAATTAGAAATGAGGGCCGGTGAGATGGCTCAGTGGCGTATGCGCCTGCCTGGCAAGTGCGAGGGCCCGAGTTCGACTCCCGGATCCCACATACGAGAAAAGGGGGCAGTGATATCGCTCAGTGACACGGGCGCCTGCTGGCGCGCGAGGTCCTGAGGTCGACCCCCGGTACCCACAAAAAAAAAAAAAAAAAAAAAAATTAGAAATGAACATTGATTTTAAAATTGAGTTGGGCGTGGTGGTGCACACCTGTAATCCCAGCACTCTGGAGGCTGAGGCAGGAGGATCGCTGTGAGTTTGAGGCTAGCTTGGGCTACAAAGTGAGTACAAGGCCAGCCTGAACTACATAGCAAAATCCTGTCTCAAAAAGACAAAATAAAATAAAATAAAATAAAATAGATTAGCAGCTTTATAAGAGTATTAATATACATTTATGACCTTGGAGTTTTCTAAGATAGATATTGAATCTAGAAATCATAACTACCAAAAGAATTGATCTGCTTGAGAGAAAAGAACCATATTCTCTGGAACCATATTCTCTGTATATTCTCATTTGTTTTAACAGGATCACGCTACTCCAGAACTCTAGGGAGCTTAAAGTAAAATGTACAGGGTATCCTCTGGAATTGTATATTAATAAAGCATTAATATGCTGTCTAATTTTTTCCTTAATCTTGCTTAAAAATTCTGAGTATACATGAAAAAATTTAGTTATGCAAAATTAAATAATACACAACAGAAAATGATAAAGTCAAGAGAGACAGAGTTGCGAATATATCTCCACAGTAGAGCACTTGCCTAGCATGCTTGAAGCCCTGGTTAGATCCTCAGTTCTTTTTTTTTTATTTTTATATTTTGGAGACAGGTCTTGCTATGTAGCCCAGGCCCAGACTTGTCTTTGTTTTTTTGTTTTTTTTTTTTTTTTGTGGGTACCGGGGGGTCGACCTCAGGACCTCGCGCGCCAGCAGGCGCCCGTGCCGCTGAGCGATATCACCGGCCCCTTTTTCGTATGTGGGATCCGGGAGTTGAACTCGGGCCCTCGCGCTTGTCGGGCAGGCACTTAAGCCGCTGAGCCATCTCACCGGCCCCCAGACTTGTCTTTGTCAACATATTATTTTCCTGTTGTTGTTTTTTTTTTTTTTTTTTTTTTTTTGTGGGTACCGGGGGGTCGACCTCAGGACCTCGCGCGCCAACAGGCACCCGTGCCGCTGAGCGATATCACCGGCCCCTTTTTCGTATGTGGGTTCCGGGAGTCGAACTCGGGCCCTCGCGCTTGCAAGGCAGGCACTTACGCCGCTGAGCCATCTCACCGGCCCTGTTGTTGTTTTTTTTGAGACAGGGTCTCACTATGTAGCCCAGGCTGGCCTCGAACTCACAGCAATCCTCCTGCCTCAGCCTCCTGAATGCTAGGATTACAGGCATGCACCACCACACCCAGTTTAGAGCCTCAGTTCTGAAGGGGAAAAAAAAAAAAATCCCCAGAGTGACAGTAAATGTGAGAGACACAAGGGTACTTCTGGTGTAATACAGTCTATTATTGTGCAGAATTCTTTTTTGTAAATGGAAGGAGTATAGTCTAAAGTAATGATGACAGATGTGTTGTAAATACATAAACCAGTAACAGTTCTTTTATTAAGTTTTATGTACTGTGTATAATTGTATGTTCTGTACTTTTATATGACTGGCAGTAGGTTTGTTTATACCAGCATCACCACAAACATGCAAATAATATATTGTGCTAGGACATTTTGATAATAGCTACAATCCTAGGAGATAGGAATTTTTCAGCTGTTTTGGAACCAACATTATACATACAGTTTATCATTGACTGGGGAGCATGATTGTATGGTGAGTGACTCTTATTCCTGGAATTCGTATGTGTCTTATTTACACTCCCCAGACTCAAGTCTGACTCCCAGTTGTTCTGTATTTTGCATTTAGTACATTAAAAGCATTTTTCCTTAAAAACATATGAAAGGGAAGTCTTAAGGTATTTTCTCTTTTTTCTTGTACTTTTTGTGCATGAGTTTTTTATACAATGAACGTATGTTATCCTATAGAACTTTTTCAAATATAGGGATTCAGTCAGGTTTTTTTTTTAAAAAAAAAAAAAACTCCTTAGTGAATCTGAGCAGAAATATGCAAGGCCTCAGGAGAGTATCCCAGTCGTACACAAATTGAATTTTGTCCTGAGAGGAAAGAACAAAACTAAAGCGGGCCGGTGAGATGGCTCAGCAGCATAAGTGCCTGCCTGGCAAGCACAAGGTCCTGAATTCGACTCCCGGTACCTGCATATAAAAAAAAAAAAACTAAAGAAAGAAACTATCCAACAGACAGGGAACTGGTCATTGGTAAAGTCATTTTAGAGCCTTGCATGGTGGTGCACACCTGTAATCCCACCACTTGGGAGGTTGAGCTGGGAGGATCACTGCTACTTGGAGGCCAGGCTAGGTACAAGTGAGTTCAAGGCCAGTCTGAACTATATAGCAAGACCCTGTCTGAAACAAAACAAAAAAGAAATCATTGAATAAAAGAAGACATTGCAGGTACCCACCCTAGCATTTCCACAGGTAAGTGGGTTTTGCTCACCCACGTTCGTATTTGGTGCACTATTAGTTAACCTTCGTCGTGGAGGGGATCCCCCAACACTGGTCAACGTTATCCCTACGTCCGGACCTCATACGCTGCGTTAGTTACTTAGCGTCTCACTGTAAATCAGCTCCAAGAAAATGACGAGATTAAATATTTGAGTCTGTTAAGGCTGAGTGACAGACCTTGGAAAAGAATAAAACTACCAAGGTAAATGTGTTAATTCTTGAGGCTTCCTAAAAGGCAAGCAGCTAACTCCATTTAAGGTAGACATGCATTAATATTACTAGCTTACTGAGTGTACACCAGTCACATGTTTGAATCATCGGCCAGTCTAAATTTGTTTAAAGTCTGCAATACGTTATTGTATAGAAATGCTCTTTTTAAAAAAGATTATATTCAGCTACAGAAAAGTCTTTTATTTGGTACTAGGGAATAAAGTAATCCATGTAAGTAGACAACAACAGGTACAGTAGCTACAAAACTAGGAGGCAGACTGGGTTTGGCCAGTTGGCTATAGTTGACCAATATTCGGGTGTCGATCAGAATCAGGTAGGCTAGCAGGAAATTAAAAATCAAAATTCTCCTAAATGATGAGGGGAAATAGAAAATAATATAGGACATCTCTCTGTTTTTATTTGGAGGACAATTAAAATGGTGTACAGACTCTATTGACTTTTTCCGTGTTAACCTTAAGCTGATATAGTTGAAATACTGTAGTTATGAAGTGTAGCAATATATTTTCAAAAGTAAAAATTTTTTTTTTTTGTGGGTACCGGGGCTCGACCTCAGGACCTCGCGCGCCAGCAGGCGCCCGTGCTGCTGAGCGATATCACTGGCTCTTTTTTCGTATGTGGGTTGCGGGCGTCGAACTCAGGACCTTGCGCTTGCCAGGCAGGCACTTATGCCACTGAGCCATCTCACTGGCCCTTCAAAATGAAATTTTAAGCCATTTTTGAATCTTCAACTGTGGAAAAAGATGCTGTACAACTGAAATCTGCATTTTTTTTTTTATGAGAGTCTCATCAATCTTTGAAATTATTACTGTTATGAGCCGTTTTATGTATCAGCTAACTAAGTCTTAAAGTACTAAGTAACTTATTCAAGGTCACAAAGCTAATATGTGAGGTTGCTGGGGTTCAGGTCTGACTCCAGCGCTAAGTAGGGAAGGAGTAAATGATTTATTAGATTATATTGCAAATGATAGCAACTGTTAGATTAAATAACAGAAAAAGTACTGTTCACGCTTTATATCTGCTGGTTTTAACTTCATATATATGTGTGTGAAATGAAGTTTTTTATTTTTATAAATCTTTACTTGTCTTTTTTCAGGAGCAACCAGAAATGGAACTGTTAAAATTTTTCAGGCCAGAAAACACTACAGCTTCCTCAAGACCATCCGTAGAACAGCTTTCTAATCTCATTAAAACGAGTCTTCACTACCCAGAAACATTTAATCATCCATTTCATCAAAAAAGGTTTGAGGTTTATTTTTGTTAAAGTTTGTGTACAGTACACATACATGTATGTGGCTACACATTTATCTATTCAGACAGTAGCATCAACCCAAATATGGAAAAAGAAAAGTAATTTAACTCTTTACAGTTACTGTTTCCATCCCATCACGGTTAAGAATGTACAGTGCCTCAGCTGCCTGTGAGTTGCCAGAAGTTTCCTTGTGAAGAGCAGTTCTATCATTATGTAAAAAATAAGGACATAAATACACCATTTTGTTTAGACACAAACCTATGACATGAGTATGTTACGGGCTCAGCCGACATGTCAGATTTAGAGGGTCATTTCCTAAAGATTCGCCGATCACTAAGTTTCTTGGGGAACAGCGCATTTATACTCGCAATTCTGGTAAACAGCTTGAATATGTAGACTTAAAGTTCTCTTAGATATTCTTAAGTGCTGTTTTCAAGAAGAAAAAAATACACAGCTAACCTTCTTTATTTTTCTTCCATAGCCTTTGTTTAGTACCAGTCACACTTTTACTTTCTAACTGTTCTAAGGCTGATGTAGATGTAATAGTTGATCTTCGGCATAAAACCACAAGGTAAAGATTTATTTAGTGAAAGATTATTTTGTAGTTTAAAGCTTTTATGATGTGATTTGAAAGCAACTTGATGTTTAGAAGTTATGCAAATAATTACCTGGTGTGGATACAGTTACTATTTTTTTTTTTTTTTTTTTGGTGGGTACTGGGGGTCGAACTCAGGACCTCGCATGCCAGCAGGCGCCTGTGCCGCTGAGCTATATCACCGGCCCATGGATATAGTTACTTAAGCATGCCCCTGATTTGTGTGTGTGTGTGGTATTGCAGAAGTGTTATAGAAGTATTAAAGTTTTTCCTGATTATAAAATAATACTTAAATCGTCTCATTTTTCTGAGTGCCCACACTCCACTCTTGAGTGCATCCTAAAATCTCTAATAAACCCTTCCTGAGCCTCTTAAAAAGTAAAGTAATACTTAACAGCAACACTAGAATTCAGGTCTATACTGCTATACTTGATATTCCTAGAGTCAGGTCCTTTCTTGGACTTAGAAATCTTAGAAAAATAATTGACATATATACTGAATATTATTGTGTAATTATCCAAACAGGATTTAGGATAGCTCTCTGAAATCCACACACATTATTTGATTATTTGTATAATAAATTAATGCCTTATTAGTGGATTGTTTTCCGTATTATAAAATTTCACTTTTATGAAGCTTTCTTATATGCACATGTATTTTTCTATTTAGATAACCAAAAGCTCAGGTTTCAACTCAGGTTCCATCATACTGTAAGCTGCTGCCGTGGGCATTAAATGAGCAATACTGGGTAGTAGTGCACTCTTAACGTTGTGCCTGGAAAACAGTAACTGTTAGTGCATGTCAGCTGTTACAGTAAAACCATTACTTCATAAGATAGTTTCTAAAATAGAAGTGCTAGATGAAAAGTATGTTAATGAGACTTCGGGGGAAATTTTATAAAGGAAAATCTTGGAACTTACTGTTTTCTTCCTTTAGTCCAGAAGCTTTGGAAATCCATGGATCATTCACGTGGCTTGGGCAGACACAGTATAAACTTCAACTTAAAAGCCAGGAGATTCACAGCTTGCAGCTGAAAGCATGCTTTGTTCATACGGGTGTTTATAACCTTGGAACTCCTAGGGTTTTTGCTAAGTTATCGGACCAAGTTACAGTGTTTGAAACAAGTCAACAGAACTCCATGCCTGCCCTGATTATCATCAATAACGTATGACAGCTTGCAAGTTCGTATTCAAATCCACAAGAATCAGTTTAATTTTGCCGAATGGGTTTTACAGCAGTATTTGAAGTCCCTAACTTGTTGTGGAGGTTGGTGTCTGTCTGATCACTGCAAAAATACTTCAACTTGTCATTTTGTTGATGCAGAGCACATTGGACTGAGTACTTGTTTTCTTTTTCTTTTTATTTCTTTAAACCTGGTAATTTACATGCTCATATTACAGAATTTCAGCATATCCATGCACCTTATTAAGCCCCCTCTTAAAAATGTCTAAATCTGCTTTTAAAACTTGTTGATGGAATATGAATATTAGGAGATGATTTTGAGGAAGAAAAGGCCTTTTTGGGAATATTCCTGTTAAGCCATTAGTCTGTAAATCCCAGCTTTACTGTGAAGTTCTATAGAGTGTTAAATACAAATTTTCCTGTCTGGCTTCACACAGTACTCTAAAATCAGTTTTGAATTTTGGCTATAAAGTCTTCATATCTCAGTATCTGGTGGACCCTTATGGCTTATACATAACTTTGTAAAGAGAAAAGTTTTTTCCTTATGCCTTGGATATAGTTTTGAAAGGGATTTGATTTTTCTTTCCTTGTTCATCTCAGTATAGAGTGCACTATTTCACGAGATTTTTTTTTGTCATTAAAATCATATTCTTTATTATATAACTTTAACCGTTGAGTTGATCTGTTTAAAATATAAATCTCAAGTTAATTAAAAATAAGCTTTTCAAAAATGTATTATATTTATAACAAATGTACTGTAAATAGAATAAAGACATGCTATTCACTGTATAGATTTATTAGATGCCTTTTTTAAAACCTGGTTTTATTTAAAATAAATGCCAACCATATATAGCAGGTACCAGCCAGATCTCCTGTGAAAGCTTTCTCATCGTGTTTCCAAAAGTGAAGTACTGCACTCTTCGTTCTGAAGCTCCTCAATGGCTGTGTCGTACATGAACAAATGAATTTTGTCTTTAAATATGTCATGTCTGATGCTTGGTTACAAATGTGGATAACCCATTTTTATTCTAGTGAAGGTGAAAGCTTACTGAGCCTGTGGCAGATAACTGCGTTGCAGACTCTCGTGCTGGTTTGACAGACTGGGTGATTCAGCCTTTGTGCTGAAGAGAAGCAAAAAGTCTGAACAAAATACAAGAAAACAAAGTGCGAGCAAGATAGTTCTTAGCGAGCCGAAATCTGGACAGATGAGCTCAGTGTTATTGGGGCTGCTTTGCTGGCGAGTTTTTACCCAGTTAGGAAGAAGCAGCCTGGAGCTGAAGCTCTGCTCTGGCTTTCAAGACAGAACTGTGCTGCATGAGGCACACGCCTTTTGATCCCAGCACTCGGGGGCTGAGGCAGGAAGATCACTGTGAGTTAAAGGCCAGCCTGGGGTACGTAGACCCTGTCTCAAAAAAAAAACAGTCGGGCCGGTGGGATGGCTCAGCGGCGTAAGCGCCTGCCCGGCAAGCGTGAGGCCCCGAGTTCGACTCCCAGATCCCACATATGAAAAAAGGGGCCGGTGATATTATGCCCAGCAGCACGGGCGCCTGCTGGCGCGCGAGGTCCTGAGGTCGACCCCCCGGTACCCACACACACACAAAGAAAAGTCAGAGGAAATCTAAATTGAAGCAAGGAGAGGAAAAAGGGTGGAAAATAGGGAAAAGTTTAAGAGAATACTGGATGCAGAAATTCTTAACATACATTATTTGAGTCATAAAAGAGGGAGACGATAAGGCTGAAGCAGTATTGAGAGAATCTGAGAATTTTCCAAAATGGACATCAAGGTATAGGTTCAAGAAGATGTTAATCCCAAATAACCTAAATAAAAAGAAACCTATATCCAGCATCATAGTAAAACCGCCGAAAGTGAAAGACAACACAAAGGCAGAAACAGTCTTGAAGCCAGAAGAAAAAGCCAGCATTCATTCCCTCCTCCCCTCCTCCTCTCCTTCCTTCCCTTGTTCTTTGGCAAGCACTTTACCACTGAGGTGCATCCCCACCTCTAAAACGAACTTTAATAACATACTTAAACGGATAGATAACAAAAATAATGCAAGCCGGAAGGCAGTGGGCTGTCTTCAGACACTGATTGGAATAACTGCGAAGCCACAGTTCTAAACGCAGCAAGGATGCCCTTCAGAAATGGACATAACTTCCACGCAAATAAAGCCGGAGCGTGGCCTTTCCAACTGGCCCAGGATAATGGCAGCCATCCAAATCTAAGTGCTTCCATTTTTTTTCTCCAAATAAGTATACAAATCAGAGCAGATGAAATCAGATATAATCCATGCTTTTAGTAGCACTAGGAAGAGTGCTACTAGCCTCAAATGTCCTTCGTGGAGAGTGTAGTTCTGATGGCAACAGCCCCTCTCCAGCGTCCGGCAGCCTTTTGTGAAGTGGAGGTGGGGAAGGCGAGAATCCCAGAAGACTGGAAGACAGAGGGAAGCGGACAGGCACGCAGAAGTCACTCTAGAGAAAGTCCATCTTAGCCTTGGGGATTTGGATGAGACGAGAACAAGGGAGGAGAGAGGATAGTACAATGAGAGAGCTCTTCTTTCTATGGAAGGTTTCACTGAACTCCAGCAAGGCGTTCTGAAACCAGCTATGTCCGCTAGAGGGCACTAGGAGTGCAGTTTTGTTACAAGTGCTGTCATTACCATTGGCCTTTAAAATGTTGAAATTAGCATTACTTGAGGGGGTTCACAAAGCTTTTTTCTTTTTTTTTTTTTTTTTGTGGGTACCGGGGGTTGACCTCAGTACCTCGCGCGCCAGCAGGCGCCTGTGCCGCTGAGCGATATCACCGGCCCTTTTTTCGTATGTGGGTTCCGGGAGTCAAACTTGGGCCCTCACACTTGCCAGGCAGGCGCTTACGCCGCTGAGCCATCTCGCCAGCCCAAATGTGGGTAGCTTTTGCCTCCGAATGACTTTTCCATCAGTTCTTCTGTGGCAGGGCGGAATGTCAACCTGATTGGCTTTGGGATCTGCCCCTGGGGTTGGTGGCGCACTCTTCCAGGTGTGGCAGGGCAGGTCGTGGAGGTGTGGCCTGCAGGCTCTGTCTGGTCCCTTGCTCCTTTCTGTCTGCCACTGACTCCCCACTGCTGTGAACCAGGCAGCTTTGCTCCTCCAGGAAATCCTGGCCTTGGATTGGAGCCTGGCGACCATGGAGCGAGTCCCAGGTGTGAGCCAAATGAAACCGAGAGGAGTCCTTTAAGCAGGGCGTGCCAGGTGAGGAAACCGGCTGATACAGCCCTCTCGTTACAAGGCACGGGGATGTTTTTAAAGAGATTCTCGGTAATTACCTTGTCATTCATGTAATAGACAAAGCATGTTCCAACTCATCTAAGGCCCAATTGTTTTTCTCTGTAAAATACCAGCGATCCAAACTCTGTTAAACAGAAGCATGAAGATTTGTGGTGATAAAGGTTTGCTACATCACAGCATGGCACAGCAGTGTCTGAAAATTGAGTACCCATAGCTAGGTTTTCTAAATGTCCCTGGGTGACTCTCACTGGACACAGTTTCCCACTGACCTGCTTTCTCAGTCTCTGTCCAGCGTCTGATGGCAACACCTCGCTGTCCCGTGCTTGGAGCATCTAAGATGCAAGTTTCATGTCTAACACGAGTGTCAGTAGTAGTGTTGGTTATTCCTGCTAGTGTAGCGCAGGTCTTCCTGGGATTCCACAGAAATAAACCATTCCGTTCTTTGGGTTCTCCCTCCCCAGAATACACACCCAAACTGACCGGGCCCTTCAGTGAAATACTGAGTTCCATGACACTAATGTCCTCCAGTCAGTGTAAATCTCAAGAATGTCCTCAATCTCAATAGCTAAATATTCCAAGTATAAAAACCCACATTATGAATTTCATAAAGTTAAAAGTTTCTTTTTTAGTTTTCACTTTTTTTTTGTCTTTTTGAGACAGGGTCTTGCTGTGCAGTTCAGCCTGGCCTTGAACTCACTTGGTAACCCTGGCTGGCCTTGAACTCTCAGTGATCCTCCTTCCTCAGCCTCCTGAGTGCTGGGATACAGGCATGAACCACTATGCCCGGCCTTGTTTTTTTTTTTTTTTTTTTTTTTTTTTTTTTTGAGACAGGGTCTCGCTATGTAGTTCAGGCTGGCCTTGAATTCATTATGGAGCCCAGGCCGGCCTTGAACTCCTAGCGATCTTCCTGCCTCAGCCTCCTGAGTGCTGGGATTACAGGTGTGTACCACCACATCTGGCTCTTTTTAAGTTTTTCTCTTCTGGGACACCTTTGATGGGGGAGGAAGGTGACCAGCTTTTCCCTTTTGCTATTGTGTGTGTGCTTCTTTCTGTGTCAGTATACCTGGCTGCCTCTGACTCTCCCAGAATTTGGGGAGAGGACTAAGTAGGAGGAGCAAAGACAAAGGGCGGTCTTACCTCTCTGGTGCTGTGCTGCCTCTGGGCACTCTGGTCTCTGCAGGTTTTGCTGCTGCTGCTGCTGTTAGTACACGTTCGCAATCTGTGAAGTGTACATTCATCTTGGGGGACAGGTACGTGTACACAACACAGCTTGTTTCTTCTTTTAATCCCACTCCCGTTCCCACCTCCCTCCCTCCCTCCGTCTCTAAATCCCCTTTCCCCATTTTCATTCTTACTGTTTACAGTCATTGTAGATGTTTGTACCTGTACCTGGCATATTTTAGATTTTCTGATTTCCCCTCCACCTCCCCTTCTCCCTGCCCTCAGTGTCCTGGACTACTTCCCATCTGCAAGATATCTGTCCCCATGTTTTTTTCTGTCCAGCTTGTATTTTGATACTATGTGGTGTTTAAACTTGTGTGTTTGATTTATTTCACTCAACGTATTTTCCAGGTGCATCCATTGTTTTCTACAAATGTCTCAAATTTATCCTTTATAGCCGAGTAGTATTCCATTGTATATATATTCTCACATTTTCTTTATCCATTCGTCTGTTGATGGGCATATAGGCTGCTGCCAGGATTTAACTATTACAAATTATGCCGCTATACACATTGGTGTGCAGAAGGGGAATAGCTGGGTCATACGGAATTTCTAATTTAAGTTCTTTCAGGAATCTCTATACTGATTTCCATAGCGGTTGTGCTAGTTTGCATTCCCACCAACAGTGCAGGAGGTGCCTTCTCTACCACAGCCACACCAGCGTTTGTTATTCTCCTTGATGATTGCCGTTCATTGTGCTATAAGATGAAATCTTAGCATTGTTTCAATTTGCTTTTCTCTAATGGCCAGAGATGTTGAACATTTTTTCATATGTTTGTTGGCCATTATTTAAACTGTTCAACCCACTGTGCTGTGGGTTCTTGGGGGGCGTCCTGTCTGTCACTGGAGATCTCTCATCTAAGGTTCCCCAAGTGTGGGCAGTGCGTACCTCCCTGTGTGGCACTTTGTTACTGTCCCACTTCAACTCCCACTTCTCTTCTAAATCAAGCTGCAGGATGGCTTTCTCTGTAGACCACATCTGGTACTTAGTCCCAACAAACTGTGATTGCAGACCGTTCCTACTGTAGCCGTCTCTGTTCTCCAGGAACGAGCCAAAAATAGTTTTCTTGAGGCTTTTTCAGCCGTGTGCTTGTCACTTCACTGTCCCCCACAGTCTCCGTGGGACCCAAGTCAGCCTGAGAAGTTCTTTAACGTACTTCCTAGGCCTCTGCACATCACTGTTTCTATACCCTGGAGGTGGGTGTTGAGTCAGCTAGATGCCGCTGTCTGGGAAATTTCATGTCATTTAGTCACTTTGGAATGTGAGAATACTTTCTGCTTTTGTTTTATTGGACTTTTGTGATATCAGTGAAAATGAAGATTTTAACAACCCATTTTATTCTACAAAACAGATTAGGTTTATTTGTGTCTTCATTATTGCCATTTCCAAAAGGTAATAACATGAATCTGACTTATCAAAGACTGCCATCCTGCTTGCAGTGGTTAGATTTCACTTATACCTTTTAGTTTTATTTCCCACTCTTTTTGAGTTATCATCATCTGTGATCTTGTATCTCTGTCTTGTGCTCTTGATATATATATATATTTGTTCTGTTAGGGTCTCACCATGTAGCCCAGGCTGGCCTTACACTCATGGCTGTCCTCCTGCCTCAGCCTCCTGAGTGCTGGGATTATTGTTACATAAATGGGATTGCTTCACTAAGTATTTTGAAATTTATCTAGGTTTTTTCCTTTGGTTTTGCTTTCTTTTTTGAGTCAGGTTCTTGCTATGTAGTTCAGACCAGCCTTGAACTCACAGGCTGGCCTCGAACTTGCAGCAATCCTCCTGCCTCAGCCTCCCGAGTGCTGGGATTATAGGCATGTACTACCATGCCCAGCCCAGTCCAATTATTTAAATACAGAATGATCAAAAATTGCATTTGTTGTTAATTTTTATAAGTTAATATAACAGGAAATATAAAAATGGCAATTGTCAAATTTATTCAATATAAGAATTGACGGGTTGAAATGACACCTGCCTGAGTGACGCTCAGGAGAGTCAGCACATAAACATGCTGCCTGAGTGACACTTGGGTTAAGTTTTGGTTAATAAAGAAATAACAGGGCCGGTGAGATGGCTCAGCAGTGTAAGCGCCTGCGTGGCAAGCGCGAGGGCCCGAGTTCGACTCCCGGAACCCACATACGAAAAAAGGGCCGGTGATATTGCTCAGTGGCACGGGCGCCTGCTGGTGCGTGAGGTCCTGAGGTCGACCCCCGGTACCCACAAGAAAAAAAAAAAAAAAAGTATAAAAAAGATTTCTGAATAACAAGATAAAAGAGATCCTTCTTCTTGGTTCTTTTTTTCCCATTCCCTTCCTTCCAACCCTTCTTTCCTTCCCTATTTACAAAAGCTTTGTTCCCATTTTTTCCTTCTATTTCTTTTTTTCTTTTTCTCTTCTTTCCCTCTCCTCTCAACCCTCCCTTGTTCCCCTTCCTTTGAAAATGTTCTTCCTACTTCTAATATCTTACCTCCATTATGCTCCTTATTTATCCTTTGGGTTTCTCATACAAAAGAAACAATGTGAGGGCCGGTGAGATGGCTCAGCGGTGTAAGCGCCTGCCTGGCAAGCGCAAGGGCCTGAGTTCGACTCCCGGAACCCACATACGAAAAAAGGGCCAGTGATATCGCTCAGCGGCACGGGCGCCTGCTGGCGCGCAAGGTCCTAAGGTTGACCCCCGGTACCCACAAAAAAAAAAAAAAAAAAAAAAAAGAAACAAGGTGATATTTAAACTAGTGTGTCTGATTTATTCCACTTAAGATTATGGTCTCAAGATGCATCCATTTTCCTACATGACTCAAGTTTATCCTTCTTTATGACAGAGTAGTACTCCACTGTACATAAATACCACATTTTCTCTATCCATTGATCTGTTGATGTGCATATGGGCCGTTTTCAAGATTTAGCTATTATAAATTGTGCTGCCACAAACGTGGGTATTCATATATCACTGTGGTATGATGCTTTTAACTCTTTTGGGAATATACCTAGGAAGGGGATAGGTGGGTCAAATGGAACCTCTAGTTTTAGTTTGAGGAATCTCCATACTGATTTTTGTAGTAGTTGTACCAGTTTACACTTTCACCAACAATGAAGAAGAGTTTAAAAAAAAACTTTTAAAATATTGTATAATAAATGAAAGCTCAGCCTAATGCTATTTTTTAGGAAGCTATTATTCTATTATGGAACTAGAATTGTAACCTTAAGGAAAGTTAACATTAGAAAATGTCTTTCAAATCTAAAATGAATTTCAATTTGGGGAGCTTTAAAGCTTACTAAGTATTTAAAAAATTGAGACTATCTGCCTAGCAATTAAATTTTTATACTGTATATTTCACATTAATGTACGGAGTCAGTCAAGAAATGGATAACTGCACTCATATGGTTTGATAATTCTTACCAAGGTAATATCTTAATATCACTAGTATAATAATATGGTTCTGGACGAGGAAGTGGGTCTCTACGTGCTCATCTGCATCTGCTGTCTTAGTCGTTGTCCTTGTCACTGAGACACAACACCTGACACCCACAACTCAGGGAGCAGAGGGTCTTTTGTCTCACAGGTTTTGAAGTTTCAGTCCGTGGTCCGCTAGCCCTAAGGCAGAACGGTGCAGTGGGAGGGCCTGGCCTGGAGGAAAGCTGCTCACAGCTTGGTGGCTGGAAACCAGAGGGAAGGCAGGGGGGACTCCCAGGTCGTGCCCCGCCTCGGGGCAGCACACTCGGGGCTGACTCACTGACGATGAATGCGCCCATGAGTGTAGCACCCGCCATTCAATCACCTTCCAAGAGCCCCACCTCTGAGCACTTGAGAGTTTGGGGGAACGTTCTAGATCTAAACCTTAATGTCTGCCTGTAAGAATTATTTTTAAACCTACGTTTAACTCTGTGACATAGAAACTTGGGTACTTTTCACAAATGCACATTTGCCAGTTATAATTATTTGGAAATCTAAGCCTAGAGCTACCATTTTGACCATGATGATCAATCACATTTATCTAACCAAGATTTCTCTGCACTTCAGCCCTGGATATCGCCACTCACGGGTCCTACCAACACCTGAACTCGGCGTGCTGTGAGCTACGTCGGACCCCAACTTGCTCTTCCTGCCGCCTCCCTTGTCTCAGTGTGTGGCTCTACCATTCAGCCTCAAGCCACAGTCGGTCGGAGGCTTGTCCTTAACTCGCCCCGCCTTCTCCACATCTAACCACCGTGTCCGGCTAACGCTGTCTCCCGTCAGGCACATTCGTCTGCGTTTCTCCTTTTCCATTGCTACTGCCGGACGGCAGGTTTCTGTGAAAGATACCTCAGGGTCTGTACCTCATCTCCAGGCTAGTTTCCGTTTACAGGCAGCATATCTATCCCTCCAAAGTGCAGTCTGATGCAGTTAATTCCTGTTTGAACCTCCTTTTTCTTTTTTTAAATTAAT
This sequence comes from Erethizon dorsatum, assembly GCA_028451465.1. Lineage (NCBI taxonomy): Eukaryota > Metazoa > Chordata > Mammalia > Rodentia > Erethizontidae > Erethizon > Erethizon dorsatum. Next base: position 15,381,298 of record CM051838.1, read on the forward strand.
GCATATTATTTATACAGAATATTGGGTTTCATTTTGGCATATTCATACATGCATATAAAATACTTGGATCATCCCCCCATTCCTTTTTCCTTCCCTTCCCCCACCCCAATCTCCTTTTCTTTAATAATCTCTCTCCAAATACTTTTATGTCATCCTCTTTTTAATTTTTTTTTCCTAGATTTTCCATATGAGAGAGAACTCGTGATATTTGACTTTCTGTGTTTGGTGTTTCATATTGTTATTTCACTTAACACGATGGTCTTCACTTCTAACCATTTTCCTGCAAATAATTTCATTTTTAAGACCGGATAATACATATGCCACGTTTTCTTTATCATGTTCATCTGTTGATGGGCACCTAGGCTGTTTCCATAGCTTAGCTATTATCAATTATGCTGCAGTAAACATGGATATGCAGTTATCTCTGTCGTATGCTAATTCTTTCTGGAATATACCAGTGAATCCTCTTTTTCATAAGGGAGAATCCAATTCCTGCCAGATGGGCTCTTCACTCCAAGGATTAGTTTGGATTCATCTTTTATCACACCTCAACCTGGTACGCTGTGCTTGTTTTTTTGTAAAACAACTTTTGGCTTCACAGCATCACGCTTTGTCTTCTAGGCCCTTGTGGAAACTCTTCCCTCTCTCTGGAGCACACTGTCCCCCACACCTGTGGCACTGTCCTCGTCATTCCAGTTCTGTCTCCTGAAGCCTCCTGAAATCCCCAGCAGGAGCGGCCAGCTCCAGGGCATTGCCTGCTGTGTCGTGTCACCAGGTCCTGGCCAGATTGCTGGTCATCGCACACCGCCCAGCCTCCCCTTTCCTGTGCCAGAACCCATTTGTTTAGTTGGCATATCGCTTGCGCAAGACACCTAGTGAGGTGTGGTCGTGGGTCTAAATTCCAGCCTCTGGCATATAACGGGAAGTGTAATGTGGGTCTTCTGAAAAGTATCTTGAAAGGGAAGAATATGCCATCTTTCTCTTTTTATCTAAAACTTGCTGAAGGCAGAACGTACAAACCGAGACAGCTGAGAGTGGGGCAGCCAACTCTAGGCACCAGGGGGAAGCCATGTGTCGAAAACCGAGTAAAGTTAGGAGAAGCCAGTGGTCCTGAGGACAGTGCAGCCTACACCCAGAGCCTAGAACTGTCTACTCGTTCTTTTGTGAAAAAGAAGTCAGCTTTATTAAAGCGACAGGATATTTTTGCCGAACCGACCTGACACAGCTGTGCTGCCGTTACCAGCCGTTGGAGGTGTGTGCTCCTTCGGAGGGTCGAGGCCTTTGATGGCGAGCGTCTTGTTCATCTTTTTCCTCTGGATCTTAGCCTGGCCATGGGCTATATGTTCAAAAAGATTTCTCCAATGAATAGCTCAACCTGATATATTTATGGGGCAAACTGGCTTGGATGCCAGATTTTATTACTGAACCCTAATTTTTAATACTGCGTTAAATCTGGTTGAGTTGAGCACTGGTCTCATAGACTTTCATCCCCTTGATTCCTCCATCTCCCAGAGTCTGGTTTTGGTGTGTGTGTGTGTGTGTGTGTGTGTGTTTTATTTTTTATTTTTTTTGGTACTGGAGGTTGAACCCAAGCCCTTCACACCGAACTACATCCTAGTCCTTCTAAAAAAAATTTTTTTTTAAATTCTGAGACAGGGTCTTGGTAAATCATTGAGTTGCCCAAGCCTGGGATTATAGACATACATCACCATGCCTGGCCCATCATCATTTTTTTTTTTTTTTAGTACTGGGAATCGAACTCAGGGCCTGGCGCTTGCCAGGCAGGCGTGGTGCCACTGAGCTACATCCCCTCCCTCATCATCTTTTTATTTTTATTTTTATTTTTATTTATTTATTTTTTTTTTGTGGGTACCGGGGGGTCGACCTCAGGACCTCGCGCGCCAACAGGCACCCGTGCCGCTGAGCGATATCACCGGCCCCTTTTTCGTATGTGGGATCCGGGAGTCGAACTCGGGCCCTCGCGCTTGCAAGGCAGGCGCTTACGCCGCTGAGCCATCTCACCGGCCCTGATCATCTTTTTAAAACCTCATCTTTGGCCAGCTTCCTCTCACTATCTCTAAGGATCCCTCCCCTCCCCCCTGCCCAGTCCATCGTGGCCCTGCTGCTGATCTAGTCAGTTGTGGCTCTGGCCTCCTGGTGGGTCTGACCACTGGGCAGGTAAAAGGCTTCTCCTTGGGGGCTGACTTTCCTGTGATTCTTTGTGCCAGCTGTGGGCCAGCCTAGGCCCTTTCCTAAATCCTTAATGCACAGCTATACTCTAAGCTTTAGCAATGAGCAAGAATTAAGTGAAGGCGTGGTGTTGGCAAAAACACATTAGAGTCTTTTCAAAAGACAATGAAATCGCCTAAGTGGTAAAATTTCCAAATTTAAACAAAATTTTAAAGTTCAGCTTTTGTCACTTCATTTGTCTCAATCAGATTTCCCTGGTTAATTGTGGGGCAACATAGATTCAAACTGCAGTTTATTAAATATTTATAAAGTGTCTGTAACGGGCTGTAGTCAAGCCTGCCTGGCGTTCACTGCAGAGGGAGACGTTAGCTTTGTTATACTGGACGGGGAGCATCGGCTCTCAGTTCCGGGGAGAGAGAGAGGTGTGTTTTCCAAGGCTGTTTACTATAAGATATCCAGGAAGAGGCAGTGTCAAAAGAGTGGGTGAAGCTTCCGCTCTCGTGGCCCGCAGAAATGCGCGAGACCCCTGGAGACTTGTTCCCCAACAGAGGGCAGCCTTTGTGTCCCTCGATGACACTCTCGAACATTTAAGAAGCCGTCTGCAGCAATGACCAGGGTAGCAAACATTTGCAGAATGCATTTCACCTGGAAAATTACGCTTAGAACATGATCGCAAAGGAAAAAGGAAGTTTATTATCAAGAAAGTGTTAGCATTGCTAGCTAGGAACCAAAAGATACAGAGAGCCTTGGAAATCATATTTCCACCCTCTAGTGTGACACCAAAAACAGAAAGTCTGTGCTAGACATTCATGTACTGGTGTTACACCACAATTGTCCGGTGGCAATTGCAAATTCTTTGCAGATAAAATTGTTCTGAAGTCTGTATGACCTTAAATGATGGGTAAAGCAATTCCAGAATTCCATATCTTCACAGAAACTTTTCTGTTTGGGGAGCCTGACACCTGGTTCACAGCTTGTTATTTATTTTTCTTATTCACCATTTTGGCTTTACATGCTTTCGAAATGTTCTATATTTAGTGTAACTCTTTCCCCAAATGGAATGGGATGACACTGCTAGGAGGAAGGAATGCTACACTGAAACGCCAAGAAGAACCGGGACAGGCCGGACTTGCGGGTTCCCGGTCAGTCTATCCCGGCCCACTCCTGTCTCTGCATGGCTGCTCTCTGTGTTAAACCGGAGCTTATCAATAGACGGTTCTTCCGGGCCTCTGAGTCTGCAGTGCTGAAGTCGTGTGAACTTTGCCATTAAACCTGCTATGCTTTTCTCTTGCTAACACGTCTTTCCTTATAAGTGTGTTGGCTGTGACCCTTATGCTGAGAGAGGAAAGATAACACCTTCCCATCCCTGTTTTCAACCACTCATTTAAAAAAATAAAATTAATGTAGCTTAGTCACTTTTTCAGTGGGCTGGACGTCACACTGTGATGGGCTTTACCAGTTTGATTTTCAAAGGTTCATTTTATTCATTTCATGGAACCATGACAACATTGATTTGTTGGCCAAATGAAAAACAAAACCACACTTAATTTTGGAGACAATATTCAATATTCCTTGATCTAGGCTTGCTACGCTTCCGATTGTTCCACCAAGTTTTCAATTTGCTGATCTCTCTCTTTTTTAAAAGTGAAATAAAATTGAACTGTATTTGGTCATAGGTCGAACCACATTCCAGCTCTTGAATATGCTGCCCGCATTTGTGTTTACTGGAATTCTGCAATAAGAAGCGAGCCATTGATTTATATGAGGAAATCTTTGCTATTCTGAGATGTTTCCAGGAATGACAATAACCATGTTTTACATTCTATTGCCTAAAATGAAATCCTTGAAGATTTTAAGTTTCTCTGAGCACCATTTTTTTTTTTTTTTTTTTTTTTTGGTCTTTTTGAGACAGGGTTTCACTGTGCAGTTCAGGTGGGCCTTGAACTCACTTTGTAGCCTAGGCTGGCCTGGAATTTACAGCCTCCCAAGTGCTGGGATTACAGGTATGCACCACCACACCTGGCCTCTCAGAGCATTTTCATAGACTCGGTGGAGATAAATGTGTTTATCTAGCAGGAAAAAAAAAAAAAGAGAGAGAAAAGAAAAACTATGAGGATAAAAGTTGATGCCTTAATCTTCATTAGGGTAGTGAGAATTATTTATTTCATAAACATTATTTTCCATACATACAAATTGAAATATGTATGGTGTTTTCTATAGGTCCTGGCACATACTAAGCTCATCCAGTAGCTATTTTTTACTGTGCTATAATTATGGTTATGAAATGACCCTTACAACTAAGTGTCCAAAGTTAGACAAATTGTCAGTAGGCAATCAAGTTTGGAATTCATATCTACTGATTTGTTTTTGTTTCTGTTTTTGTTTTTGAGACAGTCTTGCTGTTTAGTCCATGTTGGCCTTGAACTCACTGTCACTCAGGCTGGCCTGGAACTCGCAGCACTCTTCCTGCTTCAGCCTCCTGAGTGCTGGGATGACAGGTGTGTGCCACCACTCCCCGCTCAAGATCTACTGATTGCAGTCCTTTTCACCTCCACCTTACCATGATGGCTTTTCTTCAGCTCGTGGGACAGCTGAAGCTCCACTGTAACAGTTTATGTCTAGATATCCCCACAAAGCTTCATGTTCTCCTTGGCTTCGATCATGGGGATGTGATGTTTATCAACGGATTAGTCTGCTGATGAGTTTATAGCTAACTGTGATGTTGGGAGGTGAAGCCTGGTTGGTGGAGGTGGGTCACTGTGGGTGTGGCCTGGAAGGGTGTACATATGTCCCTCCTCCTCCCTTGAACTCTGGACCACTTCCTGCCTGCCACGAACTGTTTGATGCCCCTCTGCCACCCCACCCTGCCCTGGAGCCAGTTGACTATGGGCTGGAACCTCTGCAAACTGTGAGCCAAATAAACCTTTCCTCCTTTAACTTGTGGGTGTTGGGTATTGTGTCTCAGTGATGAAGAAAGTAACCAAGACAAGCACCTAATAGAAGTCATCATATCGGGGACCCCTGCAGTAGACCCCAATCTCCTGCAAGGTATTATGGTGCACGGCAAAAAGAAAGACCAAGAGGCAAAATGGTGATGCAACAGGGATCTGGGATGGCCGGTTGTTCACGGGAACAAAAGGCCATGAGGCAGCCAGAACCTCAGCATTTATTGATCACATTTACATTGAGGAAAATGGGGAGGGGATATCAGATGACTCAGAGGGCGGTGGTGGTCTTGCGCTAATGAGGATCTTACTTTGATGAGGACAGTGGGGAAAGATGGCAGGTTAATAAGAAGTTTGTCCTGTCCCCAGGTGAAACCCCTTTTTTATTACTTCTCAGTTCTCAAGGAACCAGGATGTCTTCAGTTGATGTAATCTTGCCCTGGCATGTCACAGCATCGAGGGACCATCGAGGCCTCAATTGTGACTGGAGGCTCACGGAGTTATGTTTCTGCATACCATAGCCAGCTCACGTGGCAAGATACTCGGCCTCGGACAAGCCCTAATCACAATGTAATTATGAAATGACTTTTCCCCAAAAATTATGTAGAGTGGCCCTCAACATTGTCAGTCACGGAATAGGAGTGCCAACCCAGCCTATGAGGACACCAAGGGCTCCAGCCAGTGCTGCCACAGAGATAAAGCAAATCCATAAGTGGAAAAGACCAAAATTAGTCCAGAATTTCAAGTGTGGGAACTAGGATCCTCTCTTTCAATAGTCTGGGACATCCTTCTGCAATTCCTTCAAGAATTTGAGGACAGTGTGATTTGTTAGAGTTGCAGATTCTGTTGAAAGGAAGGTGCTGCTAGCAAGTGTGAAGGAAAAAAGCGCTGTTCAGAGCACATCCCGTCACCAGCCAGGGTCTGAGGAGGGCTCCCAAACAGAGATGGGGAGCCAGGACTCACCTCGTCCATGGGGCAGGTTGTAGGTTTGCTGACTTCTGCCATAGAAAAAAAATTTTCAAGAGGCATCAGTGAGTTGGGCTTGGTGGTGCAAACCTGTAATCACTTCACTCGGGTGGCTGGGACAGGAGGATTGCCATGAGTTCTAGCCAGCCTGGGCTACATAGTGCGTTTGATGCCGGCCTGGGTATATAGTGAGAGTCTCCAAAACAAAACACAAACAAACTAAAAAACCAGGTAAGAAGTGTAAGTCAGAAGAAATTAAATTGAAGCAAGGAGGAAAAAAGTGCGGAAAATAGGGAAAAGGTTAAGAGAACTACGGGTTTACACAAGAAAAGTGATAACCAACCCACAGGTTAAATAGCACTCAGGTGGCTGAAGCAGGAGGAGTGCCACGAATTCAAGACCAGCTGGAGTCACATTATGAATTCAAGGCCAATCTGAACTACATAGGGAGACCCAGTCTCAAAAAACAAAAAACAAAAAACAAAAAAACCCAAACAAAATAATGGCTCATTTTATTTATTTTATTTTATTTTATTTTTTTGGTGGGTACCGGGGTTCGACCTCAGGACCTCGCGTGCCAGTAGGCGCCCGTGCCGCTGAGCGATATCACCGGCCCTTTTTTCGTATGTGGGTTCCGGGAGTCGAACTCGGGCCCTCACGCTTGCCAGGCAGGTGCTTATGCTGCTGAGCCATCTCCCCGGCCCATTGGCTCATTTTAGAGATGAAATGACATCCCATTTTATAGGAGAGAGTCACCAACCTATTGCTTTTTATTTTTAATCCGAAGATGAGCGATCTAAGATGTTTTGCCTAAAAAATAGTTTGAAACCTTTGAATCTGTTTCTCTTTCTTAAAGTCAGATTTCTGTCCTTTACCTCATTCACTAAGGTAATTTATAGATTTATAGTATCTTTCAGGGATTTGGGTTAAGCAAGCCTCTGTTGTGCAGATACGGAAAACCTTGGGTAGCTTTGTATCCTGGAGTTGCAGTCTTTTTAAAAGCACTATTTTGAAATTAGGATCTTCTTTCGTCTCCTTTCTACCCATCTTATTTCCCCCGTCCTGCCTCAATCCCATTGAGTACGAGGACGCAGACGCCTGGTGGCCAGCTGCCTCCTCCAGTACCGGAGATGGAATCTGGGGAGCGCCGAGCACCACCCCCTCCACACACTTGAATCTTTGAGACAGAGTCTCCCTGAATTGCCCAAGCGAGGTCAGATTTGCAATCCTGCATCTGCCTCCAGAGCAGCTGGGATTACAGGCTGGTGCCACCGTTCCCCGCAAAGCCAGGAGGTTTTTGAGACTACGAGCACTTTCTGGGTTATCACCTTCTTCCTGATAGTACATCATATATATCACCAGGAAAAACCTACGAATTCTGTTTCTTACAACCCATGTTCCAAAATTTTATATAGGTGGCCTGGGACATGGTTGGGATCGAGAATTTTGATTTTATTAGAAGACACATGACTGTAATCCCAGCTACTCGGGAGGCTGAGGTAGGAGAATCTCCAATTCAAATCCAGCCTGTCTCAAGGGAAAGGGGGGCACTGAGGTAGGAGAAAGGGCTGGGCCAAACCAGACACGGCGTGGGTGGAATGCGGCAAAGGTCAGAGCAGCCCATGCTAACAGGTTGAGTGAGATTTCCCAAAAAGAGGAAGTGTGCAAAACACAGACCCAAAATGTCCCCAGGCTGATGGCTCTTGAGCACTGTACATGGCACCAATCAGAAAGTGATGTTCTTAATCCTTCATTTGAATCTGGCGCTGTTTGCAGGGCCAATCAGAAGATGCTATTCTCAATCATTTATTTACATGTGGGCACAGCCAATCAAAAGATGCTGTTTCTAGCCGGGTGTGGTAATGCACTCCAGTCATCCAAGCACTCAGGAGCTTGAGGCAGGAGGATCGCTGCAAGTTCAAGGCCAGCCTGGGCTACAAAGTGAGTTCAAGGCCAGCCTGAACTGCATAGTGAAACTGTGTCTCAAAAAGGCAAAAAAAAAAAGATGTTGTTTCTGATCCTTCATTTACATCTGCTGAGAGGCCAAGTGAATTTTTCAATAGGACAGTTTACATCTTGTATGAGGTCAAGTTAGGTGTTTGTTGTTGCTTTGTTTTGTTTTGTTGAGACAGGATCTCACTATGTAGCCTAGGCTGGACTTGAACTCGCTGCCAACCCAGCTATCTCGGATACTAAAGACAGCCACTCCTTTCCTCCTTCAATAAATACACACCCTCACTGCTTTTTCTGTGCGCCTTGTCCAATTCTTTATTCAGGACACCAAGGACCAGGGAAGAAGTCCCATGGGACCCCTATCCAGTAACAGGGACAGCTGGGGATGTTGTTGCTGCCCTGGGTTCACTCCCAGCACCACGGAAAGAAAAAGTGTTAAAAACCAACAGATGTAGCAGAAGATTCTAAAGCAATTAGCTGGGGACAGCAAAAGCACTAAGGGGAAGTCATTATGCAAATACAAAGCCATTAAATGCTTGTCTTGCTGGCAAGGATGTCAGGTCCTGCTTTAAGCCCGAAGAAAAAGGGAACTGACGTATAATGTTTTCTCTCAGCACAGTTCACCCCAGTCTGACCAGGCTGTCCCCCGCTCAATCAGACTAACAGATTTTGTTTAACAGCAAAAAGCCTGCCAGTGATTTCCGACTTGGATGAAGTAATTTTGTATTCTGGTCTGCTTTCCTTTCACTAGCTCCCTTCTCAGCTCTGAAGAGTTCTCTGAAATTTTCATGCTCAATGAAATTGCAGAAAATATGCAAGGAAAAGAAGGTTTTTAAAAGTGTGCTTCGTTTCCCATCTCGTTTGCATCTTATTAGCTGTGACCAGTGTCTGCAGAGTCAAAGCTCGCTCCGATTTAGGGCGTATGATACAAGACCGCCAAATCATCCAAATAATGTAAGGGAAAGGTCGTAACTCCCAACCTGCTAGATGTCTCAAACACCGAGTTCGTGTTCTCTAAAATTGAATGAATTCTAAGAACAGTGGAGGTTACAAGTAGGAAGAATTTGTTGAGAGAAGGATAGCTTCTGTCTAAGAGGGACAGAAGGGGGTCCGGGAAGTGGGTTGCCCGCCCATCCCGCTTCTCAGGGGTGTTTCATCTAGCAAAGCCACCAGGTGAGGCGGGTTCAATGTGGGAGGAAACTGTAGTCAACTAATAAGATCACAAGTGTAGTCGCTTAGGTAACATTGAGCCAATGGGAAGTCGTGAGGTGGGTGTGAGGTGGGACAAAACTATGGTGAACCAATAAGAGTACAACAAGTGTAGTTGCTTAAATGGGGACCAAATGGGGAAGCAGTCTTCTAGCCAGTGTACATGGACCGAACAAGGATTTTCCAGGAAGGAATGGGCTAGGGAGGTCTTGGTCCCCCACCCAGGGTGATGGATGCCTATGTAGAATATCAGTCAGAGCTCGTCCCTAGGGGAAGTACGTGGGCGTAGCCCTTCCTCTTTGTCCTCAGGCCTGGCCTTCCAATGCATCTCCACCCACAGTTGTCTTCTGCACTGACCTCTGAGGGGCCCAGTCCTGTCTGACTGCCTATGATATTCCTAAATAACTTAGTTATCGCTAATAGCTCTACTACCGAACAGTTCAGATTCTTCTAAGTGGCTCTTATTCCTCTTTCTCCTCCTTTTTTTCTCCTCAGAACCCGTCGGTCCTGAGGCTAGTGTTACCTTGCCAGAGAACTTGTTGGAACGGGAAAAAGAAATAGGTACTGTACTTCTTTAGTCCAGTTATTATCCAAATGGGAAAAATCACACAGTAAATGAAGAGTGATTCTCTTTGTTGGGCCGTTTCTGTACATCCCCCACCACCATCCAGCTGCAGCACCGCGAACAGCAGTCAGCTGGGAGGACGCAGAGGGGACGGCTTCCAAAGACAGCAAAGAGGAGAATGTCCAGAAGCGGCTTGGGGCTGGGGCGTAGCTCAGTGGCAGAAGGCCTGCCACCATGCACGAGGCTCTGGGTTCAGTCTCCAGCACTGTAAAAAACAAAAACAAAAGAGACTTGATAAGAAAGGGCCTGCCTGGAAGGACAGGTATCTATATCTTGTTTGCATCAACCATCCTAATATCTGACTTGGAAATGGAAGATTGGATTTTAGATCAGTCCTGCCTTGTGCTAACAGTATGATTTTGCCTCCGTTTCTTATCACCAGCATGAGGATAGCACCGTTTTTGTTTTCCTTACAGATGACTGTGACAGATGAAATGCAAGATATATGTTAGAGAGCCAAGGCAAGATCTCCCTCTGAAATCAGGAGCAGCTTTTCCCTGCTTTTCTGCTGGTGCTGGGGATTGAATCCAGGGCCTCTTGCATACTGAGTGCACATTCTGCCACTGAGATACACCCCTACCTCCTCTGTCCTTCGTTGCTTTTCAAACCCACAGTCCCATCAAGGCAGGAGATTAGGGCCTGGCAGACTGGCTGGAGCATAGAACAGTTCCTGAAGCCCGGCATGTGGACCCAGTCAGCGAGCGCCACCTTCAGGTCCTCACGGGAATCTAACAAGTTTGCGATAGGACAGTTAGACCTGATGTCGGCCTGTGGAGGGGGAGATGCAAAAGGGCGATCCCCGCTGAGCCCTCTGCCACCGCATTCTCTCCTGACCACTCCCGGAGAGGGCGCATCTTTTCCCGCTTTTACTTGGCCTGAACTTGCTCTTTAGAGTTTGTTTCTTCTCCTACCTTTAATAAATATAAAACCTTGCTATCATTTGTACTTGTCTTGACCAATTCTTTGCTCAGGACAGACAGCACCTAGAAACCACCTCTGGAAGGAGACTCCAGCACCCCAAAACCTGGTAACACGACTTCTCCGTAAATGACGAAAAAGTACTTGTGGTGATGGAGTTTTCCAGATGCAATGTTTCTTCCTCCTGGGTCGAACCTCAGTGAATTTTTTCTCATGGTTCAATACCCATGTGTCACCTTCCATGCAGTAGCCTCCTCTGCTCACCTCCCCTGTCCTCAGATGCGCCCACAGCAACGACACCGCTGGTTTCCTTCTGGGTCCACACAAGCGTCTACACTGAGCCACACCCCCAGACCCTCGTTGCTTTTCTTCTGTTTTCTTCCCATTTATGGCCTCAGAGAAAGTCTATCTTCTAAAGTAAATTGCGAATAGAGCAAATCACATCTGTTATGTTGTTATTTAACACTCGGGTCAATACCGTGTCTCTCTTAGAATTTATTTGAAGACTTAATGAGACAAGAGATTAGGGTGGGCAAGGCTGGCTGAGGAAGCAGGTGTGGCCTGTTAATGACAAGATCCCAGGACACACAGAGAACAGCTCCCGAGACCCTGCGTGTGGACTTCTCCTGAGAACTTGAGCAGGTTGTCAGTAGACCTGACGTCAGCCTGAGGAGTGTGTGACACAAAAAGGTCCGTCTGCACTGAGTTTTGCCGCTGTGTTATCTGCATGGTGGCCGCCCTCACACTGCAGCATGTACTTCTTTTCCTACTTTTGCTTGGCTCAAACTTGTTCTGCAGAGCCTGTTTTCTTCCTACCTTTAATAAAATTTTGCTACTGTTTGGACTTGTCTTGACCAATTCTTTGCTTAGGACACAAAGAACCTAGAAACCACCTCCAGAGGGAGACTCCAGCAACCCAAAACCTGATAACACTACCAGGGTCACATCCACATACAATGAGGTAGTAGAGAGAAATAGCTAAGCATGGTGCTGCATGCCAGAAGGATTGCCGAGAGTTTGAGGCCAGCCTGGGCTACATAGTGAGACCCTGTCCACGAGTCTACCTTCTCTGTTTTTTTTTTTTTTTTTCTTTGAGACAGGGTCTCACTATGTAGTTTAGGATGGCCTTGAACTCACTATGTAGCCCAGGCTGGCCTCAAACTCCTGGTAATCCTCCTGCCTCAGCCTTCTGAGTGCTGGGATTACAGGTGTGTGCCACCATGCCTGGCTCTTTCCTCTATTTTGTCTTGCCTTTCTGGCTGTTCCTCACAGTCTAAGGGCTCTCCTTTCTACATCTCTGCGATAACTACTGGTGATTTTCCTCCGAAGTCCTTCTTAGATCTTCTTCAAATTTTTACCCCATATCTTTTCTTTAGTGACATCATTTGCACTATCATGGTAATGAAGGGTTTGGGCTTAAAAGACAGTAGGATCAAGGCTATCCATATTGGTATTCCCTAGGTTTGTTTATACTGCTTTCCTTTCAGGCTCATCACACATAAAATCCATGGAAGATAATTCAAGTCCATAAATTAGCTTAAATGATAAAGGGCAGAAATCTGATCTTAAGAAAAAAGGAACAAATTAAGGGAGGTTAAAGAATGGTTTTATTTATTTTTTATTATTTTTTAAATTATTTTTTTTATTTTAAAGAGAAGAAAAAACAAAAAATAAATCAAAAAAGAACAAATTTTCAAAACAACACAATAGGAGGGTAACAATGGTTAATGCATTACGTATTATTATCTCTAAGTTAGTTATTCAGGATACCAGATATTAGCATTCAATTGTCCAAACATTATTGGCACAAACCTTACTCTTCAATGAACTAAGTAAAATTAGTAGTGTATCTATCTTAACCATCTTATATATATATATATACAATTTTTTTCCCTTTCCCTTCTTTCTTTTCCCTATTCCAGTCTCTCTTTCCTATTGACCAGTTTCTTTTTGATTCACCGTGTCTATTGTGCATTTTGGATCTTATTTACTCTTTCAGTTTCTCATACTAGAGAGACAATACGATGCTTACACATGTGCGTCCGGTTTATTTCACTTATGAGTATTTTCTCGAGTTGCATCCATTTACCTACAAAAGTCTCCAGTTTATCCTTCTTTATGGCTGAATAGTCCTCCATTGTATAAAAATACCACATCTTTCTTATCCATTCCTCAGTTGATGGGCATTTGGGTTGTTTCCAAGATCTGGCTATTACAAATTGTGCTGCTATAAACATGGGTGTACATATATCGCTGTGGTACGATGTTTTTAATTCTTCTGGGAAGATGCCCAGAAGGGGAATAGCTGGGTCAAATGGGACCTCCAACCCTAGTTTTCTGAGGAATCTCCACACTGACTTCCACAGTGGCTGTACCAGTCAACACTCCCACCAACAGTGAAGAAGGGTTCCTTTTTCCCCACAGCCCCTCCAGCATTTGTTATTAGTTGATTTCTTAATAATAGCCATTCTTTCTGGGGTGAGATGTTATCTCAGTGTTGTTTTGCATCTCTGGAATGACTAGTGATGTTGCACATTTTTTTGTATATTTATTTGCCATTAGTATTTCTTCATCTGAGAAATGTGTATTCATCTCAGGTGCCCATTTTTGGATTGGGTCTTTAAATTTGGGAGGTCTGATTTTTTTGAGTTTTTTACACGTTCTCGATAGTAATCCTTTGTCTGAGGCACAGCTGGCAAACATTTTTTCCCACGTTGTGGGTTGTCTCTTCACTCTGTTGGTGATTTCTCTTGCTGTGCAAAAGCTTTTTAATAAGATGAGATCCCAGTTGTTGATTCTTTGTGATAAAGAATGGTTTTAAACAAAACATCTTAGTTCACCCATTTTAAAAAACAACAGCAGCAGCAACCGAATATAAAACTGGGCTCATGCTGTATAATTTCACCTGTATAATAGGCCATTATCTTTCTGTGGACCATATTTTTCCCATAAACCAAGACCCAAGAACTTCTTATAGACTCACAAACTCCGTAGGTTTCCACCCTCTCAAGAGAAACATAAATGTTCCCAGTTTTAGGAAATAATGCTCCTCTCTCTCTTAAGGGCCGGCACTCTATTTCTTTGAGTGTATATTTAAAAAAAAATTAATTAAGTTTACTGGTACATTTTATGTATACACCATGATCACATTCATTTTAGGGAATTTGTACCTGTGCATGATATATCTTTTTTTAATTAATTACGTTTATTGGTACATTTTAGGTATATATAATAATCACATTCATCAGGGAATTTGTATGTGTACATGATATAACTTGATTTTTTTTTGCATTCCCCTCCCCTCCCTCAACCCCTCTTCCTTCCTTATTTACAAAAGCTTTGTTTCCATTTTTTCTTTCTTTTCTTGTTTTTTTCTCTTCCCATCCTTCCTCTCCCCCTTTCTCCCTCCCTAGTTCCCCTTCCCATTTGAACATTATCTCCCTATTTCACAATATCTGTTATACATTTTGGTCCTTATTTACAATTTCAGTTTCTCACACCAGAGAAACTGTAGCAGAAAGTGGCCCCCTTGTTGCCCAGGTAACCTCCAGTCTACTTTAGTTCCTGGTACTTCTGTTTCCTAGAAATGGCTGGTCACTGTGATGCATAGCTGGTCACTATGATGTGCATTATAAGAACAAATCCCCAATTGATAAGCCATTCTGCCTCTGTACTTTCTGCTTGCTTATCCCATATAAGCCCCAAACTACCAAAGATTAGGACTTGACGTTTTTTGGAGGTCAGTGCCTATCGATGTAAATAAATCTGCCTCCAAATCCTAGGTGACTTTTTGGCGTTTCTGTTTGCCATTGCAAAAATACGTGGTGTTTACACATGTGTGTTCGATTTATTTCACTTAACTGTATGGTCTCAAGGTGCATCCATTCACCTAGGGATGTCTCAAGCTTATCCTTTTTTATGGCTGCGTAGTACTCCATTGTATAAAAATACCACATCTTCTTTATCCATTCAGCAGTTGATGGGCATTTGGGCTATTTCTAAGATTTAGCTATTACAAACTGAGGTGCTATAAACATGGGTGTGCATGCTTTTAATTCTTTCAGGAAGATACCAAGAAGAGGAATAGCTGGGTCGAATGGGACCTCTAGATTTAGTTTTTTGAGGAATCTCCACATTGATTTCCACAGTGGTTGCAGCAATCTACACTCCCAGCAACAATGGGGAAACTTATATATCCCTTTGTGTCTAGAGAAGGGGGAGAATAGAGACTGTAGACACTTTCAGGGCTGGTACGTGGTTATTAGGGGCGAATGGCTGGGGAGACAGTTTCTGGAATTTGAGTGAGCCCAAAGGGTAGAGAAGATCTTGCAATGGGAGGCGCGGCAGCACGCAGACAAAATCCCATCTTCTCTGAGGTACTGGCGGATTGGATAGGATGGATGGGGCTGGGTGGCCTTTGAATTCCCTTTGCAGTCTGATCTTAATGCAGTCAGGAAGCTATGTCCCTGCACTTGGGTGGAGAGGAGGGGAGCTTAGATGCACTTTGATTCCGAGCCTGCTTTTGAAGGCCTTTTGATTTCCTTCAAATCAAATTGCTCAGCCTGCCAAAATATGGCATATTTTAGGGATATCATTCTCTGAGCCCAATACCTTACTTAACTTTAATTCTCTCTCTCTCTTTTTTTTTTTTTTTTTGGTCTTTTTGAGACAGGGTTTCACTATACAGTTCAGGCTGGCCTTGAACTCACTTTGTAGCCCAGGCTGGCAGCAGGGATCTTCCTGCCTCAGCCTCCTGAGTGCTGGGATTACAGACGTGGGCCACCATGCCCAGCCTCTTAATTCTCTTTTTAAAAGCCTTATCACTGAGGGTTAGTATGACACAATTTAGTCCCCATCACTCTGGGAACATACAACTGTGTGAGGCTTTCTCTGAGGGACCCTTTTTAAATGTGGCTTCTTTGGAGAACTGAGGTTCAAAGTACCATGTATTATTCAAAACACTTTTTGTTCGTGTGTTCATTTATAGTTAATTCTCATAACAACCCAGTGAGGTAGATACTATTATTATTTCCCCTCCTACTTTATAAATAGGGAATTTAAAGCAAAGAGAAGGTATACAACTTGCTCAAAGTTATACAGCTACGAAGTACCAGATTTGAACCCAGGCATTCAACCTGCAGTCCCTCAATCACAATGTAAAATCATCTGTTCCCATTTCCTGAACACTTAGGATCGTATCGAGGGCCTTGCTCTTAGAGAGACAGTGAGGGCATAAATACCATTATTTCTTGGCTCATCTTCTCAGTTCTGTACTTACGAACAACTTTCCCTCCAGGCTCAGAAGGAGAAACGCTCTTCTGGTTTCAGGTAAATTCCTCTGCCTGGGCTAGACGGAAATCACTTCCCTCCTCTGAGACAGGTTCTATCAGTTTCTCCCTGCATTCACGTCCTTCCTCATTGGTTGTTTCCAGCCTTGGGAATCCCCAAAGCTTTACTGTGCCAGCACCCATCAAACTGAGTGACTTCTGGGGAGATGATACATCACACAACCCTGAAGGGTGGCATCCCGAGGCATTAATTTACAGTGACAAGCCCGACTTCCAAAGGAAACCAGGCAGTCATTCCTGTTCCTAGGAGACAAAGCTTAAGTCTCATCTCTCCAGCAGAGCTTTTCTGCTTTGTTCTCCAGCTTTTTCTTTTGCCACTTGCCATATACTAGTATGTGTTACTATCTTATTTATTATGGTCCTGAGTCACCCAACTAGATTGACAAGCCTTTGAGAAGAGAGATTATGTCCAATCTTGCTTTATTTTTTCCAGTCTTACTTTATATATGCCTGACCCATCATCTACACATAGCAATAACACATAAAAAAATGTTTTTTTATCTTTTTGGCATTTTTTTCAACAAATATTTATTGAGCTGCTACTATATGCCAGTCATTTTTGTAGACCTTGGGAAGCCCATACTGTATAAAACAGATAATGAATGTGATTTCATTGAGCTAACATTCCTAGAGCAGGAGATGAATGACGAGGGCATAAGTATTTGTCAGGTTACAAGTGCCCTACAGAAAGATAATGTGGAATACAGCGTCAGGCACCTGAGAAGTACTGCTTTCCAGGGGGAGGTCAGAAATAGCCGTCATCTGATTTTGAGTGAAGATCTGAACAGAAGGGAAGGAGCACAAGGCTGGCTTTGTCAGCATGAATGTTTGTGGAGCTGCTGGCTTAGGGGATCTGACCCTACTAATCACTTATCTATTTATTTTTATTTTTATTTTTTGTGGGTACTGGGAGTCGACCTCAGGACCTCGCGCACCAGCAGGCCCCTGTGCCACTGAGCGATATCACCGGCCCTTTTTTCATATGTGGGTTCCGGGAGTCGAACTCGGGCCGTTGCGCTTGCCAGGCGGGCGCCTACGCCCCTGAGCCTCTCACCGGCCCCTAATCACTTATCTTTTCCCCAGGTTTTATTATGAAAAGAAGTTTAAACATTTAGAAACCTGAAAACATTTTAACAGTAAACACCATCTACCCAGCCCTGAGGTTCTGCGATAAACATTTTACTATCCTATCTCTCTTTCCATCCTCACATCCCTTAGCTCATCTTATTTTTTAGATACTAGACATTTCAAAATAAATAGAAAACTGTATCCTTTCCCTTAAACACTTAAGCATACATATTATTGTTTTATTTTCCCTTTATGTAAAAAGAAATGCACCAATATTAAGTGTACATTTGCTGAGTTTTGGCAAATGCACACAGCTGTGTCACTGCAGTGACTGACCTATAGAACATTATCATTCCCCGAGAAAGTTCCCTCATGCCCAGCCCGTGACCCCTGAACTCACACCGTTTTGTTTTTTCCACCCTCGTCTCGGCTTGGCTGTTCCAGGACATCATACGAACAGAATCATACAGTGATTCTCTTTGGGCAAGACCTCTGCCCCTCGTCTTGATGTTTCTGAGATCCATCCAGGTTACTGCGTATCTTCGCAGCTTCACCACATACAAAGCTCTGGTTCTCCATCAAGTGCTCTCAGCAAAGGGCAACTTTGTCCCTGGGAACACTTCATCTCTGGAGACATTTTGGCTGTCCGAATTTGGGTGTTGCCACTGGCATCTAGTGGTTAGAGGGCAGGGATGCTAAATATGCTATGATGCACAGGACAGGCCCCCTCAGCCCCCGAACTGTAGTAGCTTCTCTGAGTTATGAGAATGCTGTCAGGGCTGCCTAACTACTGGGTCCCGAGAAGAGGCCCATGGTTAGAAATGAACTCAAGCAGCTGGCTAAACTTAGCGATGCGGGTGAGTGCAAGAAGGATGAAAGCTACGGTAAGAGGGGAGATAGAGAACCTTCCTCCCAGGAAAAAGATACGGTTAGTGAACAGCTCCTCCTTACCTGCAGGCCTGGACTTCCAGACATCAAGAAAATATTACAAATGCAAGATAACCAGTTTCTTTCTGAACTCTTTTGAACTCATTTCCTTTTAAAGAAGTCCCCATGCTCTGCCTGTCTCCATAAGGCTGAGACAAACAAAGCATGTTGGACTTTTTCCTCTCTTGGTGCGTACCCACCAAGAGCTTTTTTTCTTATTATTATTTCCAATAAGCACTCTTAAAGTCCTCCTTTTGTCCTCAAATTTATTTTTCAATTTTGGGAGACAAAGAACTCCAATTTTTACAAAATTACAGTGGCTGCCTGTTACTGTAAAGAATTATCCAACTCTCTCAGAAGTATGGAAGTTGAGATATACTTCTCCAGCCAGACGTAAAAGGAGATGTACATATGGATCTTTCCTGAGATCCATCAAACCCTACTGAATGCAGACTTTTTGGTTTTGTTTGTTTGTTTGTTTGTTTGTTTGTTTCTTTCTTTCTTTTTTTTTTTTTTTTTGGTACTGGAAATCAAACTCAGGACCTTGCCATTTCCAGGCAGGTGCTGTGCCACTGAGCTATATCCCGGGCCTCTTGTTTTTGTTTTCTGAGACAGGGTCTCACTATGTAGCCCAGGCTGGCCTTGAACTCACCACAATCCTCCTTCCTCAGCCTCCTGAGTGCTGGGATTACAGGTGTGCACCACCATGCCCACCTCCAGCATTCAGACTTCTTGAAAAACCCAGGCTGGACTAAAACTATGCTGGCCTCTATAGATGAACAGAGAAGATGCACGATTAGAAATGTTTGCATTTTATTCTTTTCCTTTTTTCACAATCTCTATGACGATGGGCAGTAACTGAAGTGGCCACTTGATTTAGAAAAGGGTTGGAGTGTTTCCTACTTTTGTTTCCTCCCTTTCAGAACAATGTTCCAAGAACAGGCAGAATCTGGTTGGAGAGTGGGTGGAGCAGCAGGTACTCACAAATGTTCTCTTAAATTTTTCCCACAGAAGCCATTGACTATGAGACAGAGAAAATGAGATTCATAGAAATGTGTTGAAGAGAAGTTACATTAAGTGTCTCATAAATTTAATGGCTATTGTTTTGGACTACCTGATAGATTTCCTGGCATGGAGATTGCCAGGAGGCTGAATTTCTTGTCTAAATGAGAACCATGATTAGCATTGAGATAGCTCCCAGGCACCTCCGCAAGTGGAATCAAAACAGAGTAGACTGTGGCTCTTAAAAATCAGCTACTGTGAATCTCTTCATTTACCATGTGTTTATTACGTGTCTTCACCCATGTTGGGTTTTTATTACTGTAACTGTTTTATTTAACTATTTCAATGAATCACCTTAAACATATGAGCAAAGTTAATAAAATCATAGGTGTATATTTTATAATTTATGATTTTATTTTATCGTTTCTCTGAACTTTGACCTTAGTTGTGTTATAAACATAATTCAATCTAAGTTTTAAAAAATCAGGGCTGGTGAGATAGCTCAGCAGCATAAGGGCTTGCTGGCAAGTGCGAGGTCCTGAGTTTGACCCCCGGTACCCACAAACACAAAAAAAATCAATAGCTCTCTCTCTTTCTCTCCCCCTCCCTCCCTCCTCTCTCTCTCTCTCTCTCTCTCTCTGTGTCTCTCTCTCTTTCTCTGTGGTACTAGGGATCCAGGGTCTTACACTGGCTAAGCATTAGCTCTACCACTGAGCAACATCTCCAGCCTCATTCATTTTCAATTACTGGGGTTTTTTCCTAGATCAATATAAGGTAAATGATTTATTTATAGATAAATATGCTAGAGTTTGAATGAGTCTCCCAAATTCGTGTTAATGGATGGGGGCGGTGAGAGGTAATTGGGGTTAGCCAAGGTCACGGAGGTGGGGCTCATGGTGGCATGAATGGCTTTATAAGAGGAGGGAGGGAGCCTTGGACCAGTGCTCCTGCTCCGTCCTGCTGTGTGGTGACCGCCGTCTTATGACGCAGCAAGAAGGCCCTCACTGTCACCGGGCAGTAAGATGCATGAAGAGACTTACGGGCAAAACTTTAAAAGAACACACTAACAAGTAGAGGGCGGGCCCTCTGTGGAGAGAGAGATGAGCTTATGGTCTCAAACTGGGTGCATTTAGGGGGATTGGGGGTGGCAATCTGCAGAACTCGCGGATCTGTGGAAAGAGCAGATGAAAGCCTGTGGTGCTCTCGGTAGGGAAGGGTGCTGGCTGTCCACAGGGATCTCCTCACAGCCGGTGGATCTACGGCCACCCAGAAGGGAAAAGCCCATTCTGCAAGTGAAAGGGAATGGCCAAGGTACCTTCACAAGCAAAAGGAAATGGCTCAGGGTTTTTGTATCTTGGGAGAAAAAAAAATTTTTAAAGTAGGTTTGTGTCCTGTAGCCGGAGTTCTTATTTTTAAAATTATGATTTTCCTTGTCTCCTTTCACCTATCTTACTTTTTCTTTTATATCTCGTCAGTAGATCCTGGTACTATGCTTGTGGACGCCCGAGTCTCCAGAACAGTGAGCTAAATTAACCTCTATTCCACATAAATTATCCAGTCTGTGGTATTCAGTTATAGTGGCAGAAAATGGACAATGGAAATAACAAAATATATGATATCTGAAATACATAGGAAAATAAATCACGTTAATTTTGTTGTTATAGTATTATGTGCTATCTATTAAAATGACTTTTTAAAACTTTTTAAAATGTCTCATCATAAGTCAAAGTTCCATCAGCTTGTGCCTTTCAGGCCCTATTTTTCTTTTCTTTTCTTTTTTCTTTTCTTTTGAGACAGGGTCTCACTGTGTAGTCCATGTTGGCCTTGAACTCACTATGGAGCCCAGGCTGTCCTCACATTTGTGGCAATCCTCCTGCCTCAGCCTCCCAAGTGCTAGGATTACAGGTGTGCACCACCATGCCTGGTGCCAGGCCCTATTTTTCAATGACTTTCCCGCTGGTAGTTTCTTAAGAAATTTCTTTTTTTTTTTTTTTGGTACCAGGAATCAAACTCAGGACCTTGCGTTTGACAGGCAGGTGCTGTTCCACTGAGCTATATCCCTGGCTCCAGGAAACTTCTAACAAGAACCCAAGGATCAGCTATTGTTCACTGACATTCCATTCCTTATTGCTTAATTAAGGAATTATTAATTTCCTTAGCCAAATATATTCATTTTTGCTACAGTTAGCTTCTTACACAGACTGGTCCAAGTGATATTTTCCTCTTCTTTCACAAATGCTGTAATTAGTCACGAGTTCCTGGTCAGAAATCCTCTGTCTGTTACACAGCAGTGCTGTATTAGTTTGCTAGGGTTGCTGTAACATGGCGTCCCAAACTGAGTGGCACAGATAACAAATATTTATTTTCTCACAGTTCTGAAGACTGGAAGTCCAAGGTCAAGGCGTTGGTACTGTTGGCTTTTTCCGAGGTGTCTGGGAGAATCTGTCCAGTGCCTCTATCTTAAACTATCTTCATGTTCACATGGTTTCTTTTTATATTTATCTCTAAATTTTTCCTTTTTATAGGGAGACGTCATGCCTGAACACTTCACTCAACCTGATTACCCCAGCAAAGACCTTATTTCCATTCTGAGAGGTGGAGGTTAGGACTTCAGCTTAGGCGTTTTGAAAGGACACGATCTGAATCACAATGAGTGTGTCATTTTCCAGATTTCCTGAGAATTCTTACAGAGCCCAATCCCTAGTCATACCAAACACTATCAGCCTAAAGCAGAATGTTGCACCGCATGGAAGAGAGGGAGTTTATCTGAGCTGAAGGGAGGATAGTCACTCGGGGAAAAACAGGAATTCTGGTTGCCGAGAGTAAGTGCTTCTGAAGTGACATTTGAAGGGTCTGGTTTTATGCATAAAGAGAAAGGAACAAGATTATAGCAAGCTAGTTGTTCTATTGGTTCACAAGCATAGCGCAGATCATCGATCGGTCATTGCTCGCCTGTTAATACATTCAGGGAAAGAACTGCTATAAGCAGAACCATGGCGCACCCCAAGTTATTTATTACTCTAATGGCCTTGCTATGTCCAGAAGGAACCAAGTTGAGGAAGCTAAAGGTGAGGTTAAAACATGAGGCTTCGGAATGCAGGAAGGCATGACTGATGGTCTACAACCCGTGTTCGCAAGCCTTGACAGGTGTGTACAAACTCAGCTTCATTCATTTATGTCTTCAGTATTCTCTTCGTTACTTTTCTCTTGTTGCTGAGACAAAATACCTGATGCCTCAAATTAAGGAACGAAAGGTTTATTTAGCTCACAGTTTGTGGAGGTTTCAGTCCATACTCGGCTGCCTCCAAGGCAGAGGGACACATGGCAGAGGGCAACAGTTCATGGCGGTAAAAAACAGCAAAAGCCACAAGAGCAAAAAGGGAGGCACAGCGCTAGAGAGCAAGCCTCTTTCCCTCCCTTGTACTGTATGCAGGCTGCCCGCCCCAGGGTGGGCGTAGCACTCACGCCCAAAATCCCAGCACTAGGCAATGAATCGATCACAAACTCTAGAACCTGCCCCTTGACTGCATGAGGCTTTGGGGGGACATCTAGACACAAACCATGACAAGTATAGATAGATTATAACATCTCATAGACAATCCATAAAATTTATTTGAAAATGATAAAACACACATATTGTATTGTATTATAAGATTGTATTATAAGATCAGACTTGTAGAAAAAGGATTAAAAAATAATTCTATTTTCATGGAACATTTCTTTTGTTGTCATTTGGAGAATGGTTATGGAAGAGAACCTCTTCAGGTCTTTAACAGCTTGATTTATATATAACCGATATCTAATAAACTGCACATATTTAAAGTGTATCATTTAATAAGATTGACATATATATATATATATATATGTATATATATATGTATGTATGTATATACCCATGTAACAATCGGCAGACTCAAGACAGTGAACACATGCTGTAACCTCCTCCACCAAAATCTCCCCCTCAAGGTTTCCCCGGCTTCATTGTTTTTTTTATTCTATTTTTTAATATTTAAAAAAAAATTTTGAGGCAGGGTCTCGTTATATAGTCCAGGTATTTTTATACTTCTTTTTTTGAAATAGGATCTCACTATGTAGTTCAGGCTGGACTTGCACTCACTATGTAGCACAGGCTGGCCTCGAACTTGCAGTGATCCTCCTGCCTCAGCCTCCCAAATGCTGGGATTATAGGTGTGTACCACCACACCTGGCTTTTATACATTTTTTTTATATGCGAGTACTAGAAGTCAAACTCAGGACCTCGCACTTGCCAAGCAGGTGCTTACGCCACTGAGCTATATCACCGGCCCTATACTTTTTTTTTATCTTTTTAATAATTTTTATTTTTATTAGTACATGTTTGTAGTACATAATTACATTCATCATGGGGTGTTGGTACATGTACATAACACATCTTAATTTTTTTTTTACATACCCTCCCCTCCCTTCCCTCCCCCCTCCCTCCTCCATGCCTCTTTTTTTTTTTTTTTTGGTACTGGGAATTGAACTCAGGACCTCACATTTGCCAGGCAGGTGCTGTGCCACTGAGCTATATCCCCGGCCTCCCCATGCCTCTTTGTCCATTCCTCCTCAACTCCTCTAATCCCAAGCAATCGCTGATCTGTTTTCTATCTTTATACATAAGTTTGAATTTTATATAAATAGGATCATAAGTACTTCTTTTAGTCTGGTGTCTTTCATTCAGCATAATTATGTTGAGAGTCATCCGCATTGTAGTTGATAAAAATAATCCATTTCTTCTTATTGACTGCTATTCCATTTTTTGATATATTGAAGCTTGTTTATACATTCACCTGAAGTTGGACATTTAGGTCATTTCAGATTTTGGTTCATATCTCTAGGTAATAGCTCCCAACTTTTGTGTACAGGTTGTTTGCCCCTCCTTTGGTACCCAGAGCTTTCCCACTGAGTTATACACGCAGCCCTTTCTTATTTTTTTTAAATTTTGAGACAGATTCTCACTAGGTTACTAAGCTGCTCAGGCTAGGCTCAAACTTGCAATCCTTCTGCCTCAGCTTCCCAAAGTGCTGGGATTATAGGGACACCCCCCAGCTGTGTAAAAGATTTTATATGGACATATTCTCTTGCAGAAATACCTAGAAATAGAGTTCCTATATAACAAGATAGGTATGAATTTAATGATTGGTTGATTTAACCTTTAACCTCTCCAGTGTAGTTCCTTATAGGCATATTGACGCCATGAGAGTACACTAATACTTTAGATTTTTTTTTTTTTTTGCTAGTGGGTTACAGGCATTTCGTATGTATGTTTGGAAATTAATGTGCTATGTGATATATGATATGCAAATATTTCTCTTGTTCCATAGGTTGCCTTTTTACTCTGTTGTTTCTTTTGCTGTGTAGAAGCTTTTTAGTTTGATATTGTCCCACTTGTCTGATTTTACTTTTGCTGTATGTGTTTTTGCTGTCATCTATGAAATCATTTTCTTCAAAAAATTAAAAATAGGGCTGCCTTATAATTCAGTGATCTCACTTCTGTGTTGTGATGGTCAATCTTGATTGTCAACTTGATTGGGTTAAGGGGAACGCAGATCAGTGATTGGGTTGTGAGGGCCCTGACCTGATCACTGGGTTAACACATTGATGATATACCGAATGCGCTATTAGGAAGAGGGGCCAGGAAGGAGGACGGAGGGCACTGTGGTGTGCCTTTGAAGGGTGTGTCTTCTCCTGGGTTCTCCTCTCTGCTTCCTGGCTGCCATTCAGAGAGCAGCTTTTCCCACCATGTCCTTCAGCCACGATATTTCTGGTTGCCACAGTCCTGAAGCAATGGAGCCAGCTGACCATGGACTGAAACTTCTGAAACCATGAGCCAAATTAAACCATTTCTCGCACTGTTTTTCTCAGATATTTGGTCACAGTAATGGATAGCTCACCAAAACATGGGTATTTTTCCAAAAGAACTGAAATCAGAATCTCACAGAGACATTTGTGCTTCCCTGTTCACTGCAGAATTTTTCATAATAGCCAGAGCATGGAAACAACATAAGTGGTACTGGCAGACACACAGATTAAAAATGTGATATATACATGCAACAGAATGTTATTCACTCTTAAAAAAGAAGGAATTCTGCAATCTGTGACAACATGGGTGTACCTTAAAGACATTTAAAAAAAAATTCAACATCCAGTTTTATTTATTTTTTTAAATTAATTACATTTATTGGTATATTTTAAGTGACCTTAAAAACATTATGCTAAGTAAAATAAGGCAGTCATAGGAGACAAATGCTGCAGGATTCTATGAAAACATATGCATAAAGTAGTCACTGAAATAACCTATAGTTAGTTACTTTTATTTTATTAGCAAAATAAAAATCACACCCAGAGGTAGAGACTTAAGATGCCAATGAAACACACACGGCATCAAGAGACACGAAAATGAAGAGTGCACCTGTGACTAAAACTCCAGGGCTACCTGTCATGACATGAGGAGACCAGGTGTCGTCTCGCAGATGCTGTATGACACTGTATGCTTTTGGCCTTCGTTTGGGTCAGCCTGGGGTTCCTGTCCCCCACAGATTTCCCCTTGTGCGCTAGCCTAATAATAAAAGCCTTATTTCCATGCGAAGGTGTTCCTGCCTGATCCTTTTAATGGGGAGCACAACCCCGATGGAGTTGCTAACATATTCACGCCATGACATTTCTGATGAAAGTCATTACTGCCGAAACTGGTGAGATGAATGCTGAGGGCTCTTTTCTCCTTTCATGAAAAGGTTTAATCATTTCTTTTTACAAAAGCTTAAAGAAGACTCGCTTTTTATAATCACTCATAAGCAATCTGCTATAGACATTCTCTAGGGTAATGGACAGCGCCGCCGTCTGACCTCAAGGAAGCTGTCATTTGACTCTTTAAGTAGGTGGCACACATTAGCGGTGATGTGGCCTGGTGACTTGGCCTTATTTGTTTGCTGAAGGCTTCCACAATTTCTGGGAAGGAAGTTAATTCCCTTTCTTTACATCTCTTATACATACACCTGAAATATATGCATCAGTCACTCCTGAATACCATTGTGGTCCTAGAGCAAAATGGGCTTCTGCTATTTAATTTACACCTCTTAAAATTCAGACATTTTTCCTCCACAGTAAAATTCCACATAGTGTGTAGAACTTTTCACTTTTTATTCATCCTCTCCTCACTACTGCTTTATTTTCTTTTAATGCAATGACTCCCTGTTCCTGGACAGGGAACCAATACTGTCAAAATGGCATACTTCTAAAACTGATATCCAGATTTAATGCAATCCCAATCAAAATATCAACAACATTTCTCACAGAACTAGAGAAAGCAACCCTAAAACTGTTTAAGATGAGACCCAGAATAGCAATAGCTATCTATGCAATAAGAGCAAAACAGGAGGCATCACGATCCCAGAACTCCAAGTTATACTACAAAGCTACAATATTAAAAACAGCATGGTATTGGCAGAAAAGCAGACACGTGGGTCAATGGAACAGAATAGAGAATGCAGAAACAACCCCAGACATATTCAGCTACCTGATCTTTCACAAAGGGGCCAAAACATGCTGGAGGAAAGAGAGCCTCTTTAGCAAATGGGACTGGGAAAACTGACTACCCACACGCAGAAGCTTAAACTAGATCCGTATCTCTCCCCCACGCACAGAGCTAAAATCAAGATGAATCAAAAATCTAAATATTGAAACAGAAACACTTAACTGCTGGAAGATAAACCAGGTAAAACTCTTGAAGTCGTAGGCATAGGACAGGACTTTCTGATCAGAACCCCAACTATTTAAGAAATAAGAGCAAGTATCAACAAATGAGGTTTTATACTGAGCACTTTGAAATATAAAGTATGGCCAGAAACTTGATATCTCTTTTATTAATCATGGTTGTCTTTTAGAAGTTAAATTTCTGCATAATGTTAACAGATAACAGTGATAATGTTTTCCCAGGAAAAATTAAAATCAAAGATAGATAGCATTCTTGTATAACAATTATGAGAACATTATTATACTAGAATTCTTAGATTTTGTTATTATCTATGAAATACACTTAAATTTCTATTTTATCACTTGGTTACTCTTACCTAATTAGAAGATATTAAATGACATAAATAAACCCTCATTTACATTTGTTATCTTTTAATAAAGCGCCTTTTAAGTAGCATGCACTTGTTTATAGATGTATTTTATAGGTTACTAATGTCCTATCTCTAATCAGTAGAGTGACATTGCCTGGACTGCATTTTGTTTAGGTATATCTAACTGATAAAACAAATTACATAGCAATCACACAAATATAAGCCAGGAAAAGTTCACCATCATAAACAACTTTAGTCTGGAGGCTAATGGCATGGTAAGATTTTGTTTTTAAGTTCTGTGTCCTCGAAGGCTGTATACTTGGGAAACACAAATGTATTTAATATACCATGAGGTTAGTACTAATTAACATCATCGCTATATAGTCTTCAGCAGTTTTACATGTAATTATACTGATAAGAAAAACATATTTTTAGACCTCTTAGACGTTTAGGAAACAGTATTACTGACCACAAATAGACTTATAACCCAGTATACAAGTGTATCTCATTTACACAGTAACAGAGTTCTTGTTTAATTAAAACCAACAGATGTAGATCAAGTTTGCAGGAACAAATTTAAAGAGATGCCAAAATTTTGATCATTTTATATGTCTAAGGTCTGGATGTAATGTATATTGTATAAAAGAGAGCATTGATTAATTATTTTGTATGCATTAAACTTATGTAGTCTTAACTCTATCAACTCACTATGTAGCCCAGGCTGGCCTGGAACTCGCGGCAATCCTCCTGCCTCAGTCACCTGAGTGGTGGGATTACAGGCGTGTGCCACCACAATGGGCTCTATCAACTTAACTTTAAAGCTTAGACTCACAGCATATTTAGTTTTTGGATGTATATACATTTCTAGTCCCAGATATATAGGGTGTATCATAAACTAATATAATAGTTGTCTATTTACCCAATCATAACTGATTATTGAAAATATTTTACAGGTCAACAATAAAAACTCTTAAAACTCAGTTTTTTTTTTAAGTAACCAAAAGCCTAATAGTGGAAAACACAAGGAATTATCTTAGTAAAATATAAAACCTTTGTTTTTAAATCTAATTTTCTAAGTTAACCAAGAGCATTTAATATTTTAAAAAACACCTTGTTGTTTTGGACATGAAATCTTTTAGCCACTTGTAGGGCATGGTGGTGCATGCCTGTAATTTTAGCACTCGAGAGGCTGAGGCAGGAGTATTGCCACGAGTTCAAGGCCAGCCTAAATAACAGAGTGAGATCCTATCTCAAAAAAACAAAACAAAATAGAAATAAACTTTTAGCGCCTTAATTATTGGCCATTTAAATTATATATTATAATAACTTTTTAATAACATTTGTTATTAAACATAGTGTGCCATAGTGAGAATCTGGGGAAAACCAGAGAAGTCATTGATCAGTGGAGAGAACCGAAGCAAATTGATTCAGGCAGCTGCTTTTTCAGCCACAGGAAGAGTTTTGTCCAATAGTTCTCAGGCCCAGTAATACTTGAATTTAAATATATATATATATACATTTTTTTTGAGACAGGGTTTCATTATGCAGTTCAGGCTGGCCTTGAACTCACTTTGTAGCCCAGGCTGGCCTCCAACTCACAGGGATCCTCCTGCCTCAGGCTCCTGAGTGCTGGAATTACAGGCGTGCGCCACCACGCCTGGCTAGCAAGTGATGGCTTAGATGTTGTTGTGAACATTTATAAGCATGAATACTTATTTACTCATCTTTACCAATTATTTTAGATGACTCATGAGAACCAAAGCATAATATAGTTAACATTTTAAAGATATATATATCTTTTTTTTTTTTTTTTTGTGGGTACTGGGGGTCAAACTCAGGACCTCATGCACCAGTAGGCGCCCATGCCGCTGAGCGATATCACCAGCCCTTTTTTCGTATGTGGGTTCCGGAAGTTGAACTCGGGCCCTCACGCTTGCCAGGCAGGCGCTTAGGCCACTGAGCTATCTCACTGACCCAAGATATATATATCTTATATAAAGATATTATATATAGGTATATAATATCTATACATAAGACATATAAATATATACATAATCTTTAACCAAGGAAAATCTCTTTAATAACATCGCATTTATTTTATTTATTTTTTTTGTGGGTACTGGGGGTCGACCTCAGGACCTTGCGCGCCAGCAGGCGCCTGTGCCGCTGAGCGATATCACCGGGCCTTTTTTCGTATGTGGGTACCGGGAGTGGAACTCAGGACCTCGCGCTTGCCAGGCAGGCACTCATGCTACTGAGCTATATCACCAGCCCCTATAAAAGCAATTTTTAAAATAACTATTATCTTGGGCTAACAAACTGGATGAGGACATGTCACCAACTTTTTTTTGGTAGCAAGAATCGAACTCAGGACCTTGCCAGGCAGGTGTTATGCCGCTGAGCTGTCTCCCCAGCCCGACATCACCAACTTTAAGGACATCTTTACTCTTATTTCACCTACCAATTTAAATTAGCTCACTGTCAAGCCATGTGAACAAAAAGTATTTGGGCTATTATCATGAGTGTGCATTTACAAGCCACCTTGCTTAAATAGAATATATACCTAATCATGTTATCAAACCTCAAGGTTCTCATCTGTAAGCCCCACATAAGCCTCTAGCCTACCAGTCTCCATCCTGTTATGTTTTAAGTAAATTTTGTTACCCCTGAAAACCCATACAACCAGTTTTCCATGGAAAACACCAGAAGTTTACAATGGCGAAAACAAAAATGAAATTAAAAAAAAAAACCTTTAATGAAGCATCTGCAGGTACTCTAACCAGTTATTAAAACACGCAGACCAGTTATTAACAGGCAGACAGAAAGACAAGAAAACATAGAACACATAAAACAATTACACAAAATAGTTTAAAATTACACTCTTAGATGTATTGGCCATGCTGAACTATAATAATCTTTTTATAGTTTTAAGCTTAAAACTATAAATAGACTAGTCAGAACTTTCCCTGAGGGTCATCAATTAATGTTTTTTTAAATGTAAGTCATAACAGTATTTTCTTAATACTCTAAGGTACTCTGAGTTGCTTTTTTCTCTCTCTCTCTCTCTCTTTTTTCTTTTTCTGCTAGTTAACACTACAGACTTATACCAATAAGATTCAGGAGGAGGAAAGACAGAACTGTAGCTCGCCAGACGGGATCCTTGTCTATCGTCTTTCCCCATTATAAAACTAAGTTCGAGGCCTTGTCTCCTACATCATGAAAGAAAAGACTATTACAAGGAAGACCTTGACAATCTACCCTAATATTTGGAATAGCTGTTACCACAGTACAGGCCTGTCTTGGTTACTTTTCTCTTGTTGCTGAGACAAAATACCTGGCACCCAAAATTAAAGAAGGAAAGGTTTATTTAGCTCTCAGTTTGTGGAGGTTTCAGTCCATAATCAGCTGCCTCCAAAGTAGGGTGGCATGGTGAGGGGCAACAGTTCAAGGTGGCGGAAGACAGCAAGAGGCAATGAGAGCAAAAGGGTTGAACAAGCCTCTTCTCCTCCCTTATATGGTGTGCAGGCTACCCGCCCTCAGGTGGGTGTAGCACTCATGCCATCTCCATGCCCTCCTCTTGCACAGGCTCAGGATCTTTACAAAGTGAGGACCCTGGCCCCCTGCTGAGTCACTTAGTTAAACTTCTAAACTTCTCAAGTTGACACAATGAACAACATCCTAGAGCAATAAGGGCATGTCCTCTACACCCTAGGATGTAGAACAGCTGAGTTACTTAGTTAAGCTTCTAGACTTCTCAAGTTGATGCAATGTGTCAACCATTACAAGGCCTTTTTCTACGTCTATTTCTCAGGGCCCTCTATATTAGAATAAGTACAGGTAAAGTATTTCTTTGATAATCATAGCTGTTTTCTATACCCAGGGGACAGATCTATTAAAGGTGTGGTGTTATAATTTATACTCTCCATTTTCTAGGGGGGACTCAGGCCATGTATGGGTGTAGAAAAAGATTAGCATAGGGGTTGAAAGAGTCTTAATGTCTAAGAACACATTCCCAAAGGGTGTGGAACGTCAAAGTCAACCTTGAATTTTCCATTCTAAAAAACAGCAATGGGAGAGAAGGCATCCCTCTCTCTCCTGCTTGTTTTGTCTCTACTGAGGTATCCCTCAGTCCTTGTCCCTTTGGTGCTGGTGGCGGCTGCTGAAGTTGCTTGAGGAAGGGGCTGGGGACTAGACTGGACTGTCTTCCCTTATTGGCGCCCATGTGCCTCCTTTCCTTGAGATCCTGTCACCCCCTGGTCCATAGTAGCTGTTGGTTTCTCCCTTCCTGGCCTTAATTAACATATCTCTGAGCAGAGAACTTGGTCACCAGCCTGGTGATATGTTTCAGAGAGAAATCATGACAAAAGAGGGGCAGTCCCCTGAGGCCAGGGGCAGTGGCTGTTAGCTCTTTTAATATTTTTTTTCAAAGTTGCCATCAAACCTATAAGGGTCCTGAAAGCTGCTTTCTGTTTTTTTTGTGTGTGTGTGTGGGTACCGGGGGTTGACCTCAGGACCTCGCATGCCAGCAGGCGCCTGTGCCGCTGAGCAATATCACCCGCCCTTTTTTCATATGTGGGTTCTGGGAGTCGAACTCGGGCCCTTGCGCTTGCCAGGCAGGCGCTTACGCCGCTGAGCCATCTCACTGGCCCGCTGCTTTCTGTTTTATTAATGAACTCATCTGTGCTCTGATGATCTCACCTCAAAAGATTAATATTCCTTTTTCCATGAAGAACAGCAGATATTTGATAAATACCTCTCTAGTATCAGAATGCCTTTCCCTTCGGTGTGGAAAGCCTAATTCAACAATAGTTATCTATGTAGGGCACAGAAACTTTATCTAGAGGGCTTAGCACTATTTCTCAAACCTTACTACACCAAGTTCAGAGAGACAATTGGGACTAAAAAGCTTTCTCAAAACTAGTCACTGGTCCTTCGTAAAATAAGCCTCCAAAAAATGAAAAAGAAAAGAAAGAACAGCAGGAAAAAGTTGGAGCTGAGAGGTCATAGTAGTGAAAGAGATTTGTCTTCATCAATGCTTTCCGTGAGTTAATGGGACAATCTGCCCAAGGGCCATCAGTTTTGGGAGACCAAGAGCATCAAGAGCTAAAATTGCTCCTTCACCACCAGAGGATCAAATCAGAGAGGGAACTGCAAAAAATAGGTTTGACATTCCTTCCCACACGCACGGGCTGGGGAGAGGATCAGTCCAGATTGCTCCAGTAAAGCTGTCCCCTGAGGCTTTGAGAGCAGCAGCCACATTAATCACTTTCTTAATTGGCTGGTAGGATCCTACTTTTCTCTATGAGGCATATTGCTCCCCAAATCTACTCTAACATGGGAAAGACAGAAGCGGCATAAGGTTATCCAGTAAAAGCAGAGCACAAATCTTCCTTACCTCCTAAATGTAATTATGGTTAACAAAAGCATATTCCCAATAGAGAAAAAGAAGGGAAAAAAGAGAAAATCATTCCCTAATTGGGGTCTTACCTGCTATCAATCTTGGTGGGACCTCCAAATCTTTTTTTTTTTTTTAACCGGAAATTGAACTCAGCACATCATGCTTGCCAGGCAGGCACCGTGCCGCTGAGCTGTATCCCTGGCCCAGACCTCCAAATCTGAAACAGTATCATACATACAAAGTCTGTTGTCTCGCAAAGTCAAAGAATGAAATCATGGACAGAATGGAGGTTAAAAGAGAAGTGTTTATTGGAAATACAGGAAGAAAAAAAACTCTCAGTATTTGGGAGGAGTCCCAGGAAGTGGGGTGCCATGTGGCTCCTCAGTCATTCAGAACTTTATACGGATAAGCAGAGCTGGGGACTTGTCAGTTGTTTAGCAGCCACCTATCACAGGTGGCTCTGTGGGTTTAAAATGACCAACTGGAACTCAGGCTATCTAAACCAGCTACTCAGCATGTATAATTTAGAGGAAACTGAGATTTTAAAGAAACCAGTTATTCTGCATTTTTAAGTTTCTCCAAACTGAGCCTTGAACGTAGGGCGGGGTTGTAGTCCAGTTTTCTTGAGGAACCTCCTTGTCAGTGTTCTAGTTTCACAGCCTATTCTTATTTTAATTCTTATCAGTGCACCTGACCACCCAACTCTATCTTAGGCCCTTTTTCTAGCTAGCTGCCTATTCATAAGCTAACAAACGAAACTACGTTTTATAATGGTAAGTGATACTTTTGTACCAGGGAAGATCTTTTTCCTCCCACCAGAATCTGTAGTTAATAATGGTAAATTCATCCACATAGTTCTACAATAATAACACCAAAATAACCATATAGGCCACAAGTAACAAAAAGCATAATCTGCAGAATGAGATGCACCTGTATTGAAACCTGATCTTTCACTTTGCTCCTGACAAACTCTATGACATTAGGCAAATGACCACTGGGTGTTTTCATCTGAAAATTGTATGATATTTACTGCAAATGGTTGTTTAAATTATTAATGAAATAAAATGCTTAGAAGCCACTTAACATGGTAGCTGCTAATGGTAGGTGTTGGAGACATGACGCTATTATCATTCTGTATTTCTTTTTATTTTAGTTATGTATTTTTTCAGTTCTCTCAATATTCTTTTGGGGTGGCAATAGCTTCCGTTCAGCATTTATATTGCTGATTTTATTTTGATCTTTTGGCTACTATTTCCTTTTACATGTACAATTCTTTCTTTCTGTTTTTGACCTTTTGGTGGTTTTTCTTCAATGGTTTCACTAACTGATATAATAACCTTACTTTATCTGTCCATTTTATTCTCCCTACTCTTCGATGCCTCTTTTTCTTCTTGGTTGCCTATGCTCACAGCTGTGATCAAATTTTCTAACTTGAGACATCAAATTTCACCCCCTTCTGACCCCTCTCAGGGTGATCCTGAAATCAGCTAGCTGATCTGTCATTTATTGAAGACTGACTTGGAGGTGGACAGGCAAACTTACTCTTTTAAAAGGACACCCTAAATGTCCCAGTTCCTCTGAAGGACAACCTCTCAATGTGATACATATGAAAAAACTCTTTGCAAACTCGTATGAAAATCAGACTCATTGCAAATATTTCCCAAACATTTCTGAAGCAGGGAATTTATACTGCATAACACACACACACACACACACACACACACACACACACACACACTCTCTTCCTAACACTCTTATTTACAAAATGCTTTGTCCCTGGGTCTGAGAGTCCCTGATGCTGAAAGAAGGAATTCAGCCTACCTTCTCAGTCAGGTTTGCTGACTCATGGAGAACAGATTTTCAGGACCTGTCAGATGCTCAGGAAGGGCTTATTGGGCAGAGATTTAGGATGCACTCAGAGCTGAGTCTGGGCACTCAGAGAAATGAGATGCGTTACGATTTGGACCTGGGAACATTTATGCTTCTCCTCAAAGGGTGGAAAAGCCTGGGAAAAGGTAGCTCACCCTAAAGGGTATTACCCCATCCTACAGGTATGAGCAGTTTTTGCTTTTTTAATAGGTAATTTGAACATTCTTTGAGCCTGCTCAGCCAGCACCTTTATCTTGGGATCAGGCTGCTGTTTCTTAGTTTCTCAGTTAAGCCAATTTATAGACTTTTAGTATTCCTCAGGAAATTTGGATGTGATGGTCTGTGGGAGAAGGAGTCAAAATTTAAACAAAGGAATGCTGATATGGATTGCTGTGGGTGACTCTGGCTGGGTTGCAGTCTTTTGTTTCTTTGATACGGGGTTTCACTATATAGTCTAGGCTGGTCTTGAACTCACTATGTAGCCCAAGCTAGCCTCCAACTCACTGTGATCCTCCTGCCTCAGCCGCCCGAGTGCTTGGATTACAGGGGTAAACCACCATATCTGGCTATTTTTAATTTATTGAAAGTTGATATTTTGGAGAGTTCAACAGAACAAATAAATGTTTCCTAATTTATCTTTAAGGTTTTACATTTAAAACTTTTTTTAACAAAAGAACCCAATTATATTGAAATATAGTTATAAGAAATTAAATAAATATATGATATCATACTGTATCTGCTTCTTTAATAACATGTGAAATAGAAAGATCAAATAACTACCATAATTTCAAAGTAGGAATGAATATAGGTAATATTTTGTAATGTCAGCAAAAACTGTATTGGGATTCTATTGATGACAAAGTCACAAGCACTGATAATGCACATATGCTTTTTTTGTAACTCTACCTAATTCATCTTATTTTGTTGGTAATTATGTGTATGTGTCTTCGTTACTTTTCTCATTGCTGAGGCAAAATACCTGACACCCAAAGTTAACGGGGAAAAGGTTTATTTTAGTTCACAGTTTGTAGAGGTTTCAGCCCATAATTGGATGGCTCCAAGGCAGGGTGGCATGGCAGAGGGGCAACAGTTCATGGTAGTGGAAGACAGCAAAAAGCAACGAGAGAGAGAGAGAGAGAGAGAGAGAGAGAAGACAAGCCTCTTTTTGTCTCTTATGTTAGGCTACCCAAACTAGGGTGGGTGTAGCACTCACACCCTTAATCCCAGCATTGGACCATGAATCACACACTCTAGATTCAGCCATCCCCAAAAAGCCTACTGCCCATGACTGCATGAGGCTTTGGGGGGACATCCAGACACAAATCATTACAGGATGTAAGGACCATCTGGATTTATAATTTGACTTTTCTAGAGAATCCCACTTTTAATTTTTTTTTTTTAATATGCTGGTACCGGGAGTCGAACTCAGGACCTCGCACTTGCCAGGCAGGTGCTTATGCTGCTGAGCTATATCACTGGCCCGAGAATCCCACTTTTAAATGAGAAGAAATACTTAGCCCCATCTCATGAAGTATCTATTTCTGGAATGTCTTTAACTTCATTTTTAAAAACGATATTACTACTTTTTAAATGACAAATAAAAACTGTATATACTTGTGGTATACAACGTAATGTTTTGGTGTATGAATATACTGTGAAAGGATTACACTGATCTAATTAATATATCATCACCTCAAAACTTATTTTTTTGTGTTGAGAACAGTTCAAATGTTCTCTCTAGGCTGGGCGTGGTGATGCATGCCTGCAGTCCCAGGCTTTGGGAGGCTGCGAGGCAGGAGGATCACTGCAAGTTCAAGGCCACCCTGGGCTATGCAGTGTGATACCGTCTTAAAAACAAACCAAAACAACCAACATTCAATAGCTAAAAGGTTCTCTATTTTCAATTGCACAACATATTGTTATTACCTATAACATCTATGTGGTATAATAGAGCCTGTCGATATACATTTTGTGTCCTGTAACTCTCCTCAATCTCTCCACCTCCCAGCCTCTGGCAGTCACCATGCTATTCTCTGCTTCCATGAGTTTGTTATTATTTTGTTTTTTCAATTCCACATATAAGTGGAATAATGCAGTTTTTGTCTTTCTGGGCCTGCCTTATTTGATTTAGAATAATGTCC
Organism: Erethizon dorsatum; assembly: GCA_028451465.1. Classification (NCBI taxonomy): domain Eukaryota; kingdom Metazoa; phylum Chordata; class Mammalia; order Rodentia; family Erethizontidae; genus Erethizon; species Erethizon dorsatum. Next base: position 15,417,941 of record CM051838.1, read on the forward strand.
TCCAAGTTCATTTATATTATCAGAAATGTCAGAATTTCCTTCTTTCTTTTTGGAGTGCTAGGGGTTGAATCCAGAGCTTCATGCGCTCCAGGCAAGTGCTCTACTGCTGAGCTACAATTTCTAGGCAAACTTCTTTTTTAAAGATATACATATATCCATTATTTTTATTTTTATTTTATTTATTTATTTATTTTTAATTTTTTGGTACCAAGAATCAAACTCATGACCTCGTGCTTGCCAGGCAAGCACTGTGCCGCTGAGCTATATCCCCAGTCCTTATATCCATATTTTTAAATTAATTATTTTTATTACTATTTTGCATACTGGAAATTCATTCTAGGACCTTATGCACTGAGCTATAGCTCCAGCCCTTTAAAAAAAATTTATTTTTTTGAGACAGGGTCTTGCTACGTAGCCCAGCTGGCCTCAAACCTGTGGCAATCCTGCTGCCTCAGCCTTCCAAGTGCTGGGATTACCGGGTTGTGCTACCATGCCCAACTGGACACGGTTTTATATATATATATTTTCGGGCCAGATATCCAACTCACGACCTTGCACTTGCCAGGCAGGCGCTGTGCTGCTGAGCTATATCCCCAGCCCCAGGACACACTTATATTTTCCAAGTGACTTGCAGTTACTTTCAACCTTGTCAACTTGATATGGTGTCAAATTATATTTGTGTGCATGATATTTTACATTTAATGTAGTGGTGTGGTATTATCCCCTATGTCATAGAGCAATTATTGTGGAATCTAATAATGAACTTCATTTTTTTTTAAATCAGAAAACAAACTTTATTATCAAAATAAAAATGGCCTAAAAAAAAAAGGTCTAAACTTGCTCTCTATGTAGTTAGTATGCCAAGATTCCTATAATTGATTTGTATGCTTAATTGAGATTTTTCTTGAACTAATTTCTTTTTTTTATTTTAAAGAGAAGAAAAAACAAAATAAAACAAATCAAAAAAGAACAAAATTTCAAAACATCATAATAGGAGGGTAACAATGGTTAATGCATTACGTATTATTATCTTTAACTTAGTTATTCAGGATACCAGATATTAGCATTCAATTGTCCAAACATTATTGGCACAAACCTTACTCTTCAATGAACTAAGTACAATTAGTAGTGTATCTATCTTAACCATCTTATATATAAATACAATTTTTTTCCTTTCCCTTCTTTCTTTTCCCTATTCCCCCATCCCAGTCTCTCTTTCCTTTTGACCAGTTTCTTTTTGATTCACCATGTCTATTGTACATTTTGGATCTTATTTACTCTTTCAGTTTCTCATACTAGAGAGACAATACAATGCTTATACATGTGTGTCCGGTTTATTTCACTTATGAGTATTTTCTCGAGTTGCATCCATTTACCTATAAAAGTCTCCAGTTTATCCTTCTTTATGGCTGAATAGTACTCCATTGTATAAAAATACCACATCTTTTTTATCCATTCCTCAGTTGATGGGCATTTGTGTTGTTTCCAAGATCTGGCGATTACAAATTGTGCCACTATAAACATGGGTGCACATATGTCGCTGTGGTATGATGGGGAATAGCTGGGTCAAATGGGATTTCCAACCCACAAAAAAAAAAAAAAAAATCAATAGCCTTTCTGTACACAAATAACAAACTTACTGAAAGAGAAATTAGGGAAACAATACCTTTCACAATAACATCCAAAAAAATGAAATACTTAGGAATCAACCTCACAAAGGATGTAAAAGACCTATACACTGAAAACTACAGTACTCTGAAAAAAGGAGATTGAAGAGGATATCAGAAAATGGAAAGATATCCCTTGCTCCTGGATAGGAAGAACCAATATAGTGAAAATGGCCATACTTCCAAAATTGTTATACAGATTTAATGCAATTCCAATCAAAATTCCAACAGCATATCTCACAGAATTAGAGAAAACAATCCTAAAATTCATTTGGAATCAGAAGAGACCTAGAATAGCAAAGGCAATTCTGGGCAACAAAGGCAAGGCAGGGGGCATCACAAGCCCTGACTTGAAATTATACTATAAAGCTACTGTGATAAAAACAGTGTGGTACTGGCAAAAAGACAGACCTGAAGATCAATGGAACAGATTAGAAGATGCTGAAACAACCCCAGACATACTAAGCCACCTTATCTTTGACAAAGGTGCCAAACACATTCACTGGAAGAAAGATAGCCTCTTTAATAAATGGTGCTGGAAAAACTGGCTCTACACATGCCAAAGATTAAAACTAGACCCATGTCTTTCGCCATGCACTAAACTAAATTCAAAATGGATCAGAGATTTAAATATTAAAACAGGGGGCCGGTGAGATGGCTCAGCAGCTTAAGTGCCTGCCCGGCAAGCGCGAGGGCCTGCGTTCGACTCCCGGAACCCACATACGAAAAAGGGGCCGGTGATATCGCTCAGCGGCACGGTCGCCTGCTGGCGCGTGAGGTCCTGAGGTCGACCCCCGGTACCCACAAAAAAATAAAAAAATAAAAAAAATAAATATTAAAACAGAAACATTAAATCTGCTGGAAGGTAGGATAGGTAAAACCCTTGAAGACATTGGTGTAGGCAGACTTTATGAATAAAACCTCAACCGCACAGGAACTATCACAAAGAATCAACAACTGGGATCTCATCTTATTAAAAAGTTTTTGCACAGCAAGAGAAACCACCAGCAGAGTGAAGAGACAACCCACAACGTGGGAAAAAATGTTTGCCAGCTGTTCCTCAGACAAAGGATTACTATCGAGAACATATAAAGAACCCAAAAAAACAGACCTCCTAAATTTAAAGACCCAATCCAAAAATGGGCATCTGAGATGAATACACATTTCTCAGATGAAGAAATACAAATGGCAAATAAATATACAAAAAAATGTGCAACATCACTAGTCATTTGAGAGATGCAAATTAAAACAACATTGAGATTCCATCTCACTCCAGAAAGAATGGCTATTATCAAGAAATCAACTAATAACAAATGCTGGAGGGGCTGTGGGGAAAAAGGAACCCTTCTTCACTGTTGGTGGGAGTGTCGACTGGTACAGCCACTGTGGAAGTCAGTGTGGAGATTCCTCAAAAAACTAGGGTTGGATGACTCCTTCTCTGCATTATCTTCCAAGTGAAGCTTGTTTTTGGGTTTTGAGCTTTCTGCCAGATCCTACCTCTTCAATTTTTTAGATATGAGAAGTTGCTACCTGTTCGACCCAGTCCTTGGTTCTTTGGTACTGTGCCACTGTATTTTCTTTGACCCTTAGTCAATCTCAATCATGAAATATCAGGAAGGGGAGCTGTTTAGAACAATTATTTCACTTTTGGCTATAATGGTACCTAGAGCATCAAACACAGCCTAGAAAATGACAGACTGAGCTAACCAGTTATTTGCCACTTTTAACTGTATAAAGTAGAGTTGAGGTTATATAACAAAATCTAAAACACACCAGAAAATTTATATGCAGTATACAAGTCCTTAATATGTCAATTTTGCCCTCAGGAGTTTAAATTTAAAATGAGTTAAGGAGGAAATAGAGAATTGGGAGAAGAGGAAGGAATTAGATGTAAGGTTAGAGGACCAAGAGGGATCCCACTAACATTGGGAAACTGGTTGAAAGGACTGGTGCGAAAAAGAGAAGGAAGGGATGAAAGGAAGAACAGATCACAACCACAATCACAAAGAGGTTAGAGGCTCTGTTTACACTCATATAAAAACCAGAGAGAATAATGAAGGAAAGAGCGAATAGACAAACAGAAACAAAAACGAGGACAAAAACAACAAAACAAACAAAACAAAAATAACCCCCCCACACACAAAAACAAAACACCTTCTCCAGAACAAAAAACAAATGAAAGAAAAAAAAATAATAATAAATAAAAAGAATCAGTTTCAGGTGTTGACTCTGCTGTAGGCAGGCACCGTGTGATGACAGAGTCCTGTTCCGTTCAGGTCTGTCCCAGCAGGCCAGGAGGCCCTTTGGCGGGGCGGTGAGCAGAAGCGCGTACTCTCAGGCGGAGAGCAGTCTCCTTCGCCTGCCACCGTCAGCGCACTTTCCGCGGGCCTGAAAGTGGCGGCGCCGCGCTGTCCCGAGCGCGAGTGAGTCCCGAGCGCGAGTGAGTGAGTCCCGAGCGCGAGTGAGTGAGTCCCGAGCGCGAGTGAGTGAGTCCCGAGCGCGAGTGAGTCGAGTCCCGAGCGCGAGTGAGTCGAGTCCCGAGCGCGAGTGAGTCGAGTCCCGAGCGCGAGTGAGTCCCGAGCGCGAGTCCCGAGCACTGTGTTTTGGCGCCACGCTGAGTTTCGCTGCACCCCCCACAATGGCGCCGGGCCAGTCGCTCTCTGGCGCGGGACCGCTGTGGCTGAGACACACTCACCGTGGGCCAGCGCAGTCCTCCGCTGCTCCACTGCCCCACGGCTGTCTTGTGATCCTCCGCGGGGGCGCCCCGGGGCGCTGGCTGTCACCGTGTGTCCGCAGATTTGAGCTTCTGTCGCACCGTGGTTCCTGGGACTGGGAGAAGGCGCCGTGGTCTCCTCCTCCTTCGTCGTTGAAAGTACCCTTCACTGGCGCCCTGAGTCCCGAACTGCGCTTCAGGGCTTTCCTGGGTCCCGGGGAGGCACCTCCCTCCCTCCTGCGCTCTCCCGGTCACTGTATTCCCGTGTTCCAACGGCAACTTTTAGAGAGTTTCGCTGCTTGCTTCTTACACATCTGCCATCTTTTTCCTCCCCTCCATGAACTTCATTTTTAAAGGAGAAATTTCTTAATACTAATATGTTGTTGTCAATCTCACTGATGATTTTGGAAGTTTAAAGCCCTTGAAAATTACTTAGGAAATAGCATTGACTCACTTTAGATGAAAATATGCTTCTCTTCCTGCCTGTATGCACAGATTTTTTTTGCTGTATTTGCAAGACCAAACTATGCATGCAATGCTCTACAATATGTTTTAATTATAAGAGAACAGACCATTTCCTCTTCCCCATCCCTTGCTGGTAGAATTCGTGTGGTGTCAGCAGATGACAACTCTACCTCTTATTGTGTTAGATTGATAAAATGTTTTTTAATCCTGCAATCTGAATCAGCATGAGAAAGAGCATGAGAACCCATTTTATTCTTAGCCAGATAACTCTGCCAAGGAGAAGCGAAGGAGGGAAGGAGTCTGAGCGAGGATGCAAGTCAGGAAAGTGCTAAACGGAAGGCATGGGAAGATGGAAACATGGTGAAGAGGTGGGATATGGGGTGGAAAATACAGGAATCCGGCACATCTGGAAAGTTCTATGTTGTCAAAAAGAAGTAAGTGAAGCAGAGGCAGAGGAGGACGCTGCTGAAGGGAAATGAGATAACAGGGGCTACAGGGAGACTGGAGAGGAAGCAAAAGGGAATTGGCAGAGCAGTCAGACTGTGTGCAGGGGAACTGAAGCCGATCAGCCAGCAGCCAGGGCGCTGAGATGGTGGCACTGCAGCCCCAAGAGCATCGGCTGCCGCTCTTGCTGCAGGGGAGGAGGAGGCACCCGGGGCCTCCTCCTGTGAAAGCCTGAGGGGAGCCCCTGCACCGCCTCCTGGAGCAATGGGCGGCGCTGACCCCATATCAAGCTCCACTGTCTTCCTTTTTCTATTTCAACTTCCCTTTCTACTCATGTCATAGCTCCCTCACTCCTCAGAGAGTGGCCGATGTGGCACTTTGAATTATCCCATGAGTCAGGACAGAGTGTGGTGTCTGAACGCTGGTAGACGGTGGGTAGGTTTTGGTGTGGTTGGTGGGGGGACATCGCTAAACTCTCAGACCTTTAGGACACCAAGTACTCTACAAACTGTCCACCTTTCGCACATCCTTGAACCTCATGCCGTTATTGATTTGAGGTCAGGGGCCGTGAGGAATGAGGTGACTTCCAGTGCTGTCTCTGACCCTGTCTTAATGTGTCCTCCAATGCTGTGACAGAACACCTGAGCCTGAGTGATTATAAAGGACAGAGGTTGATTTTGGCTCACGGTGCAGGAAATCCAAAATTATGTCATTCGCATCAGGGAAGGGTCTCATGGCAGAAAAGTAGAAGAGGCAAGTGAGTCTGTGGAGAAGAGGGGCACGCGTATGAAGGGCTTGTTTTTGTAGAACACCCTCTCCCAATGGTTAATTAACTCTTACAGGAACCACGGTAATCTCTTCCTGAGACAAAGCCCGTCAAAGGCTCCGCACCTCTCAGCATGGTGCCATCTGTAATTCAGTTTCAACGTGCAATTGGCAGAGATCAAACACATCTAAACCACAGCAGATCCCAGTATGTCGAAGGTTAGGAATGATTAGGACCAGGAATATCCGATGAAAGTTTTGTATTTAATATTAAAATGGTTTGTCTTTTATGTCTTTTTTTTTTTTTTTGTGGGTACCGGGGGGTCGACCTCAGGACCTCGCGCACCAACAGGCGACCGTGCCGCTGAGCGATACCACCGGCCCCTTTTTCGTATGTGGGATCCGGGAGTCGAACTCGGGCCCTCGCGCTTGCCGGGCAGGTGCTTATGCCGCTGAGCCATGTCTTTTATGTCTTTGAGACGGGGTTTCCCTGTGTTGCTTGGGCTGGGATCAAATGCACCACCCTCCAGCCCCAGCTTCCTGAAAAGTGACTTTATGCTTCCAGAGAATCCTCTTAGGTGACAACATGACAAAATATACCCTCTGTCAAACTCTCTGTTGCTATGTCACATTTTCAGGGCAACTCCTGTGGCAGCATTCAAGAGGAATTGGAAGGTGGAAAAGGTAGACTTAATAGAATGATCTAGAGATGAAATGACTGGGCCTTCAACTGGAGAGCCAGCATAGTGATTCTGATGTATACTCAAGTTTGAGGGCCACTTGTCACTGGTTCTGACAGTCTTTGTCTTTGTCTTACATTAGAACCAGCCCTTTAACTTTAAAGAAATTCAGGCTCCACCTTGTACTATTTAAGTCAGACTCTTTTCAAAGGGCTCAGGCATGGGTAGTTTTAATAGACTTTCCAGATTATTTTGATTTTTTTCTTCATCTTTTATTTTTATGTTTTGAGGCAGGGCTTCACTATGCAGTTCAGGCTGGCCTTGAACTCACTATGTAGCCTAGGCTGGCCTTGAACTCACGGCAATCTTCCTGCCTCAGCCTCACAAATACTGGGATTATAGGTGTAGGCCACCCTGCCTACACCTGATGATTTTAATGGGCAACAAAGATTGAAAACCATCACTCAAGATCATAATGTGGTTGTAGTAATTCACACTTAATGTTCTTAGGCCCAGACAGGTGGCAAGGAAAAGCATTCCGAGCAGAGAATCTTGTGGTTAATAATAACTTAGAGTAAATTATTTGACATATATATTTTTAAGGAAAAAAGTAAAACATGGTTGAATATATAGATGTAGAATATTAGGATGGTGACGGCTAGTGTTGAACTTAGAAGCTTGTTCAGAATTTCCATCATCTTTTGTGTTTTTCCTTGTCCAATATCGTAACAGAGAAAAAGGTTCAATTCTGCTCCACTTCACAAAGCCAATGACTCAAGACACAGAGTGACAAAAAAAAAAGAGTGGCTGAAGAACAGAGAAGCAGGGACCTCTGCTTTCAGATCAGCCTCCCTACTCCGCTCCAGGGAGTTGAGGAGTCACAGCCCAGGACAGGAGTAATGAGGAGGAGAGGTTAGTAAAGCGGAGGGATATTCGCATCTTTCCGGGATGGACAGAGCTCTTCCAGGAACTCTTTCGTGCCACCTCTTTGGCTCCTTGGACCTGGTATTTCTGGTCACGGCCACCTTAACCATGGCCACTTAACATGTCCTCAGCCCAAATGTGAAGGCCACAAAGGAGACAGACCCGAGCCTTTTCATCTTGTCCTGGTCAGGCTATCAGACATCTGCAGGCCCAAGGGAAGAGTCCGTGTTTGTAGCAAAAGCGGCCTTTGAGTCCCTAAAGGTAACCAGCACCCAGGTGTCTGTGATTACCACAACCCATAGGCAGAGGCATCATCTATGGCAAAGCCAGTGGGAGGCTTCCAATGATGGCTCCAAACATCAGTGATTTTTTTTTTTTTTTTGTGGGTACCGGGGGGTCGACCTCAGGACCTCGTGCGCCAACAGGCACCCGTGCCGCTGAGCGATATCACCGGCCCCTTTTTCGTATGTGGGATCCGGGAGTCGAACTCGGGCCCTCGCGCTTGCAAGGCAGGCGCTTATGCCGCTGAGCCATCTCACCGGCCCAGTGATTTTTTTTTTTTAAACATCAGTGATTTTTAAGTCAACTACGAGCAAGTGAACCTAGAGGGTTTATTTAGGTTTTTCCTCAGTAGCAATATTAGTTAAGGTAAAGTGCAGGAAAATAATTTCCAGTGGTCTTTTGATTCAGAGTCTTCAGGGCTATGAAGTGGGTGATTTGGTGACAGGCAAGAGGCTAGGTGGAGTGTACCACTCAGGAAGTATAAGTCCTAAATTTGAAAAACAACTGACATGCAAGTTATATGAGGCATAAAGAACAGCAGATAATGACCCTAAAACATGGGATTTCTGTTGAGTTCAAGTAGATCTTCCTATAGGCTGCTCCTGTTCCAAATCTAGAACTTTCTGGTCACTCATCTCTCCTGCCAGATGGAGAATCCACTTGCAGCCACTGCAGTGTGCCTTGGGCGCCCAGGGCCGACTGTAAGAGCAGGCGAAGGTCCCTCACTGGTGCGCTCCCCGCTCACTGTTCAGGTGGGAGGGAGACGAGGTGGGGAGAGGCGCTGCAGAAAACCGAGAAGAGCCCACTTAAGTCAGTGCTTCCCCTCCTCTACCTCCAAAGAGTTGCGTCTGTCCTTGTGTCAAGCACACAGGCAGCCAGAGGCAGTGAGGCGAGGATTGAACGGATCTTCATCACCATTCCTTCCTTCCTATTTATTTTTTTATTTTAAGCTTGATTTTCTCATTGATACATTTAAGATATAGATATTAATGACACTTATCATAGGGAATTTGTACATCTACATGATACATCTTGCTGCTTCTTTTTTTCCCATTCTTCTCCCTTCAACCCCTCTTCTCCTCCTTAGTTACAAAGTTTGTTCCTATATTTTTCCTTCTATTCTTTTTCTTCTTGTACCTTCCTTCTTGTCACCCATACCCATCCTTTGTTCCCCTTCTCATTTGAACATTTTCTTCACATTTCCCAAAACCTATTATACATTTAGGTCCTTATTTACACTTTTGGTTTCTCACACCAGAGAAACAATGCAGAATTTAAACATGTGTGACCAATTTATTCCACTTAATAGTATGGTCTCAATTTGCATCCATGTACCTAGAAATGTCTCAAGCTTATCCTTTTTTAGGGCAGAGTAGTACTCCATTGTATGAAAACCACATCTTTTTTATCCATTCATCAGCATTTGGGCCTTTTCCAAGATATAGCTACAGTATTACAAACTGTGTTGCTATAAACATGGGTATGCATATATCACTGTGGTATGATGTTTTTAATTCTTTTGGGAAGATACCAAGAAGGGGAATAGCTGGATCAAATGGGACCTCTAATCCTAGTTTTTTTTGAGGAATCTTCACACTGATTTCCATTGTGTCTACACCAGTTGACACTCCCACCAACAGTGGAGAAGGGTTTGTTTTCCCCCACAGCCCCTCCAGCACTTGTTATTGGTTGATTTCTTGATGACAGCCATTCTTTCTGGAGTGAGAGGGAATCTCAGCATTGTTTTAATTTGCATCTCTCGAATGACCAGGGATGTTGAACATTTTTTCACATATTTGTCGCTGTTTCTATTTCATCTGAGAAGTGTCTGTTCATTTTAGATGCCCATTTTTAGATTGGGTCTTAGAATTTGGGGGGGTCTTTTTTCTGTATACTTTATACATTCTAGATAGTAGTCTTTCGTCTGAAGCACAGCTGGCAAAAATTTTTCCCACACTGTTGGTGGTTTCTTTTGCTGTGTAAAAACTTTTTAATAAGATGAGATCCCAGTTGTTGATTCTTTGTGATATTTCTTATGGGATTGGGGTTTTGCCTATGCAATAGGGGTTTTGTTTACACTTTCAGTAGTTCTACCTATTCCCTCTTCCAGCAAATTTAGTGTTTCTGTTTTAATATTTAGATCTGTGATTCATTTTGATTTTAGTTTAATGCATGGTGAAAGATATGGTTCTAGTTTTAATCTTTGGCATATGGAAAGCCAGTTTTCCCAGCACCAGACATTAAAGAGGATATTTTTCTTCCAGTGAAGGTGTTTGGCTCCTTTGTCAAAGATAAAGTGGCTGAGTGTGTCTCGAGTTGTTTGTGTGTCTTCTAATATGTTCCATTGATCCTTGGGTCTGCTTTTTTGCCACTATCATGTGTTTTTACCACAGTAGCTTTATTGCTAATATCACCAACCCTTAGGAAATGACTACTTCTCAGTCGTGTCTTCCAGGTGCAGCTGAGTTTTTGGTTTTGAGACTGTTGCAAGATCCTACCTCTTGAATTTATTGGGGATGAGAAGTTGCTGCCTTCTTGACCCAGCCCCTGGTTCTTTGGCACTGGCCTATAGTATTTTTTATGATCCTTGGGCAATCTCAGTCTTGGTATAGGAGGAAGAACAACTTATTAGAACAATTATGTCACCTTGGCTAAAGTGGTACAATCAGCAATAACAACAGCATCGAGAATGACAAATTTTGGCAACTATTAATTTTCCACATTTAACCATATGAACTAGATTTGTGGTTATATAACAAAATCTAAAATGAACCAAAAGATTTTATACAGTAAATATGCCCTCAAGATGGCAATTTTACCCTAAGGGGAGAAAATTTAAAAGGGGCTGGCAGGGGGAAATAGAGAAATAAAAGAAGAGGAACAGATTAGAAGCAAGGCTGGAGGACAAAGGGAGATTATGCAAGCTTTGGGGAACTGGTGAAGAAGACAGGAGGGAAACAGAGAAGGAAGAAATAAAAACAAGAACAGAACAGAACAACAACAAAAAAACTAGAAACAATGTTCACACTCACATAAAAACAAGAACAACCAAGAAAAAAAGAAAAGAAAACAAAAGAAATAAGAAAAAAAAAGAAAGAAAAAAGGAAGAAAAAAATGTCCACTTCAGGGCATGTCTCTGCTGTCCCTGGTAGACAGGGTGGGCAGACAGAGCCCAGATCCGAGTTGATTAATCCCAGCAAGGCAGCCGTAGCTTTACGGCGCGGTGGTGGATGATCCCAGCAAGCCTGCACCTTTAGTTCCACTGAAGTTCAGGCTGGTTTCTGGCTGTGAGGCCGGAACCCGATTTGTTTAGCCTGTAACACTCCATGAGCCTCCTGCTGGCTTGAACTTGGCTCCCTGGCAGTTTGAACTCAGCTCCCTGACCTCCTGTGGACTTGAACTCAGCTCCTTGACCCTGTCACTGGGAGCCACTAGAGGGAGCCAGCCTGCGGCTGCTCTGAGTTCTGAGCTCAGTTGGCCCCTTTCCAAGATGGTTCCAGGCCAATCAATCACCCTCTCCTGAGGGAATGTCTGAACCTAAATAAGTCACCAGCTGCTGCAGTGCACTGCATCCATTACTTCATTCCACTGGTGCGTTTCTGCATGGAGGCCTCTGGGGTCGCCAGTAGTCACCATTTGTCTGCAGGTTTGAGCTGTCCTTCCACACAGTGAGTCGGGGCTCAGAGAGAAAGCACTGCCTGCCACCTCCTTCTGCACTGAGCTCCCTCTCTTCGCTCTCCCCATGGGCTTCTATTCTCACTTCAGATCCTTGCTGGGTCCCAGAGACCCACTTCCCTCCTTCTCCTCCTCACGTTGCTATATTGCAACATCTGGACACCAAATCTCGGAGAGGCTATTTCTCTGCTGCTCACCACTGCACCATCTTCTGGGAGTCTCCTCTTCTTTACGGAAATTCCAACAGCCTGATACCAGGGTTCCCCTGCCCCCAACTGTACATGAGGTACTCTGATAAAAAGATGCCATTTCTGCACATTCGTCTTTTTGAAACATAACCAACAAGAAGACAATACATCTAAACCTTCTTGGGCATTTACCTGGAATCTTGGAAAACTGCTAGAAGTAATGGGTAATATATACAGAGGCTATATAATATATGGTGTCCATGAAAATTAGGCTTGTTAAAAGTAGAATTCCTATAGCATGGAGCTTTGGGAATAGACGCCCATGCAATACGAGCACCATTTAATGTAGAACGTGGGTGCCCTAATAGACAGTAGGGATCATGGATGTCACGGCCTGCAGGTCAGAGTTTCAAACTATGTGCAAATGGTTACTTTATTTATCTATTTATTGTTAATTTATTTATCTATTTATTTATTCTTCAAATAGTCTTTATGTTTAACAATGATTTTTGCTTTAGTTTCTGAACAATATATTTTCCACTTCATTTAATTTATAACAGAAACAAGCCATAATGAAATAATTTGGATAGTAATTTTTCATGCTGCGAAACAGGCCATCTTGCTAATTCCATAATCGTATTAACAAACAAACAAATTAGTGTTCATTCAGTTTGTTAGAAAATTTGGGATCTCCCTTCAGTAGCTGGCTGTTTTCATTTGCCAAATTAATTGTAATGTATGATCTAATTTCTTAAGGAGGTGCATTTGAAAAAATCTTGTGTTAAATAGGCTTGTGTCTACGAGGCAGAATTGTTAGGTTACTCTGTGCCCAGTTACAAGTACTCATTTTGGAGCTTGAAGCTTTTGCCAGCAAATAGCAGCTAATAATGATGTTTGGTCGTTGGTCTGTTGATAAAATTAGCTCGGCGAAGCAATTACGGTGTAATGTGGCAGTTTGAACTTGAGGAGCAGTGCTGTATTTGATACATAAACATGGAACTGGATTTCACTTTTTTTTAAAGTGTTGAAAGGTTAGGTATATTTTGGCAGCTCAGGGCCTGAATGCCTGGCCCAGGGTGCCTGGCCTGTGTCCTTTCAATCATATTTAGCTGTCCCCATGAATAGAGAAAGCTCATGGCCTGTGTTTCTGGGACTGATTTGGTGTTACCTTCATAGCACACATTTTGAAGAACATGAGCTCACTTCAAAGCAGAGTAGAATAAGTTGAAAGGGTAGGGTTTTTTTTTTTTTTTCATTTTTAGATTGAATATTTCATTTATTTTACAGCATTGTCCACAGGGCTGCCCCCATCACTGTTGACTGTTAAAGCATCCCTCTCTTTTCAATTTTAATGGACATGTTTTTCATGTTTATTTAAATTGCTTGTTATTGGTTTGGAGGAAATAAATTTCAACATGTTTGGAAGACTTGCTCTATCTTAAATGGGGTTTTAAAATATGAAAAATGGCTAGTTGAACTGTTCAGCACCAATTATTATGATCATGTCTTACACTCCTTCAGATTCTTAAAATATTAATTCATGCTTTTCTAGTAAACTCAATCCCTATATTATTATGTTGGCTCCTTAATATATTGCTAGATTTGACTGGCTATTTTAAAAATATTTCTTACCTATATTCTCAAGTGAAATCAAGCTTCATTTACTCTGTGTAAATTGTTTACTTTTATTTATCTTCTCCCCCTAGCTTTATAAAGGTATAGTTAGTTGATATATAAAAATTACATACATTTATGGTATGCAACATGAATGCACATTATGTCATAATTAAATCAAGCTAACTTCTATCCATCACCTCACATACATATTGTAATAAGAATATTTAAAATATACTCAGCAATTTTCAAGCATACAATACATTTTTATTAACTGTGGTCACCCTGCTGTACAATAGATCTCCAGAATTTATTTACCTTGTCTAACTGGGGTTTTGTATATTCCCTGCTCTCCAATCCCTTGGCTACCACTGTTCTATTCTCTACTTCTATGAGTTCAGCTTTTTTTGATTCCACGTAAGTGAGATCACGCAGTCTTTGTCTTCCTGTGACTACCTTCATCCGGGTTTATCTGTGCTATCACAAATGACATGATTTCTCTATTTTTTTAATTAAAAATTTTTTTGATCTTTTTGAGACAGGTTTTCGCTGCGCAGTCAGGCTGTTCTCAAACTCACAGCAATTCTCCTGCCTCAGCCTCCCAAGTGTTGGGATTACAGGCATGCGCCACTACTCCTGGTGATTTCTCTATTTTTTTTTTTTTTTTTTTTTTTTGTGGGTACCGGGGGGACGACCTCAGGACCTCGCGCGCCAGCAGGCACCCGTGCCTCTGAGCGATATCACCGGCCCCTTTTTCGTATGTGGGTTCCGGGAGTCGAACTCGGGCCTTCGCGCTTGCAAGGCAGGCGCTTAAGCCGCTGAGCCGTCTCACCGGCCCGATTTCTCTATTTTTATTTTATTTTTTTGTGGGTACCGGGGCTCGACCTCAGGACCTCGTGCACCAGTAGGCGCCCGTGCCGCTGAGCGATATCACCAGCCCTTTTTTAGTGTGTGGGTTCTGGGAGTTGAACTCGGGCCTCGCGCTTGCCAGGCAAGTGCTTATGCCGCTGAGCCATCTCACCGGCCTGATTTCTCTGTTTTAAAGGCTGAGTAATATTCCACTGTGTATATAAACCACATTTTCACTATCCATTTTTCTGCTGATGGACACTCAGGTTGATTTTGCATCTTGGCTGTTCTGAATGCTACAGGTGTACAGATTTCTCTTCCACCTATGGATTTCATGTCCTTTGGTTTACATTCCCAAATGGGATGGCTGGATCACACTTTAGTTCTATCTTAATTTTTTGAGGAAATCCCATACTCTTTCCTATATGGCAGTGCTCATTTACATTCTGATCAACAGTGTGCAAGAATTCCCTTTCACCCACATCCTTGCCAAGACTTGTTATAGCCATTCTAACAAGTGCAAGATGATTTTAAATTGCATTTCTCTGATTATTAGTGTGTTGAGTCTAATCGAAGGCGATCTTGCTCAATAGGGAAGCCCTACAAATAGGCTCTTTATTTTTCTTTTAAACTATTTGCCTGATGTTCTACTCGCCACACTTGGGAAAACACTTGATTATTCATTTATTAACACAGGCAGTAAATGGACAATAATGGGATGTTGAAGCAGGATTTTCAGTCAGAGGAGATGAAGCTGGAAAATGAGAGTAAATGGTCAAGAAACTAATTTCGAATCTAGAAAATAACAACCCAACTCACTTGCAAAGAGATTTCAAAAGAAAAGTAGAAACCGGGAGACTGCCAAGCTGTACTCTCCTGAGAAACGAAGCTCCTTGCCTTGATTTTAACCTGACCTTTACTTCAACCCTATTCACTGAGATATACACAGCTGGCTGTATAGAAGCAGATGTTCCCTTAATTGGCCAAAAGAATGTGATTGAGTCTGGCCAAGATGCCAATGTGTCTCATTGTGGCACGTGGGTGAGAATTGCACCCCCTGCCGATGGCTGGAACAGGGGCACTAGCAAGAGCCTGTGAGATTCCAGGGCTAAGACATGAGATAACATCTCAGCTGAGGTAATGGGACTCAGAATTATACCTTCCTGGCAGTAAAGGTGCCAGCCTTACATACATCAAGCTATCCCTTGTATTGCTCATTGGAGGGCCTCTATGCCTGGTGCAAAAGTGCTCTGTTTCTCCTTACAGCCATGACTGCAAAGTTTCCATGACCCCCACCCACCTCCCTGATTGATACCAATAAAAGCCATGATCTTTTGAGCTTGTGGTCTTTCATTCCACAGAGAACATTGGTCATCCCAGAGCTCCTGAACTGCAGAACTTTCTCTTTTTCATCTTTTTTTTTTTTTTTGCATCTGTGTGCCATATTGCCAGGTGGATTAGACTGACACCCTCTGAGGGAGTTTCAGTAGAAACTTATGAATTACGAAGCTAAGCCCTATGGGTGTGAGTACATACACACTAGAACTGATGAAATCATGAGTTCAATACTATTGAAAGTACCCTGTTAGGTGTTTAATATGCAGGAACTCTTTCAATTGTCATCACATCATATGAGGATGTCTTCAGTTACTTCTCTATAATAAAAGGAGAATGGAGACTTAGAGAGGTAAGATAATTGCTCCAAGGTCATAAAGCTGGTAGGTGCTGGGACCAGAATTCCAGCCCGAATCAGACTCTGTTCTTTGCATCTCATTACAGTTTGAAGAGGTCAGTTAGGAAGTCTAACAAATCTGACAAGGAAAGAGAGGTGACACAATACTACAAAGGACTAATTCACTCCTTCAAGAAAAGAAAAATATAGTACGTATGTTTGGGGGCCCTAGGATTTCAGCACTGAACAAGATGGAGAAATTCTTTCTCAGGAGCCTTACATTCTAGATGGAGAAGCAGAAAAAAAAAAACAAACATAAATATATATGGTCAGTGTATGTTTGAAAGCAAAATGAAGCGGGGCACTGGGATGGGTGGGGTGGGAGGAGGAGGCTACAGCCTTCCTGTGATCAGCTGTGGTCTTTCTGCGGACAGAACAAATAGAGCCACGAGAGGAGCCAAGCAAAAATCTTAGGAAGCACATTCCAGACAATGGGAACGTATGACGGTGGGGCTTGACGTTGGTGTTTTCAAGAAATTCAGCAATGGGCCGGTGAGATGGCTCAGCGGCATAAGTGCCTGCCTGGCAAGTGCGAGGTCCTGAGTTCGACTCCCGGTACCCACATACGAAAAAAGGGCCGGTGATATCGCTCATCAGCACGAGCGCCTGCTGGTGCATGAGGTCCTGAGGTCGACCCCTGGTACCCACAAAAAAAAAAAAAAAAAAAAAAGAAATTCAGCCAGACTTCAGGCAAGGATGAAGAGAAATAACATAAAAAAGTGACTTCTGATAGATAGTTTTATTTACACTACTCTAAAAAATGTTTTTAAAGTTCCATCTCAACGGGATCACAGGAATATGACACAAAAACAAGCCCCTTTCATTGATCCGGAGTGAATGTCTAAAAATACACGTATTAGCTGAATATGGATTTGGTAGTTCATGTATATGGTGTCTCCAATGGACTTTTGAAAATGAATTCAAATTAAGCATTAACATAATGCTAAGATTCCTTTATTTGGGCTCAGATGTCAGTTGATTGTGCTCCAAATGTTACTTGCAGCATTTTCTCATGCCATGGTGCTTATGCAATACTTAATTTTCCAGAATAGTCCCCAAAGTCCTATTTAGCACTTCTGAACTTAACTGTGGCACTAATAATTGTAGAAACCGCAGCAAGAACAACATTAACTGTATTTTTGGAAGGAAATTAATCGCGGTCTCCACTAAGTGGGGCCAACTCAACCTCCTCACACTCCAAGCCCCAGACCACCTGCTCAGAGTCTGTTGTTTTATGGTGACTTGGCAGCGACAGAGAGGTTCCTGGGGTTCTTGCGCCATCAGAACCCTTAGCAGTTAAAGAGGATCCGGATGACCCAAGTGGTAGCAGGAAATCATACAAGAGTTCCTAGAAGTGTCAGGAGGGGCGGATTCCAACTGTTATCAGCAGTAAAGAGGCTGGGAAAAGGCAGTTCGAACACAAGAGGGCTTGTCCGGTCAGTGTGGCTGTGCCACTGAGTCTAGGGGTGCCATTCCCACTGGAGTGGGTGCCCCCCACTCCCACAAAAGTTGCTGCACCTGGAATTAAACAGTGGGAGGCCCTATTTTCACAGGGAAGAGTAGAACCCTTGAATGGGAACCCATGTCAGGGTAAGAGATGTTCGTACGTCAGGCATTCATAAGTCAGAAAATGCCTTTTACAAACTTTGCCTTTTCTTTCCAGTACTGGGGATTGAACTCAGGACGTTGCACATGCTGGGCAAGTGCTCCACCACAGAGCCACATCCCCATCCCTTTTCTCCATATATTAAAATTTTTAAAATAAATTAGAAGATATTTGACATCAGGCTTTTTCACAGATTGAGTAGTGTGACCTGAGGTGATAGTTTCTCTCCAGAACTGCATTTTGGGTTCACATTCTGGTTGCAATATGGATGAATGCGGGGGGACAGGGCAGAATTGGGAACCCACGGAATAAACAGTGATGAAACTGTGCAGGAAAGATGTCTCGGGTCCAATCCAGGGCAGGGGGCATTAACTGCTTAGGCAGTAAGACTGGACAAACTTGAAAAATTTGAACTGCAGGCAAGGAGAGAGAATAGTACAGGGTGCTTCTTGCTTCCTGGTTGACCAAGAGGGTGACAATGAACACGGACAAAAAAACAGTGGACAGTGGTGAGTTCACCTTGAGTTTGATGCACTCAGGGACTAAGTAAATGGAAAGATCCAGCAAGGTTGGAGCTCAGTTAGGAAGTGTGATTTAGAGACTGTGGGCCACTATACCCACATACAGTGATGACGGAACCAGGGGAACGCAAGAACCCAACACTGGCAGTCATAGACAACACACGTCTAGGAAGGGACCTGGATGAACAGCGGCGTTCGTGGTCTCACAGAGAAGTGCCGGCCAGAGCTTATGTTCTGGAAAATCAGGCTATGTCTTTAACTTGATTTACAAAGCAGCTAAACCAATCTACCTCCTCCTGGATACTTAATACTATTCAGTGATGATTATTAGAAACACAATGAGCAATAAAGCAATAAAAAATTGCTTCTTCCTCTGTTAAACCATTACTAAAATATATGATATGTCCTTATGTAATAATCTGCAAAGAATTTAATTAAAACAGGATTAAATAAACTTTTTTAGAGAAGACTTTTAAAAGTTATGAATATTTGCATTGGTTTAATAGTTTTTATTGCAAAACAATAAACTTATTAACCAATTTCATGTTTTTGTAGTTAACCCCACCAATATCATTAAACTTTTCATATTTTTGAAATTGTCAATAATGTCGTAATCTCCTAATCTGCCAAAACCAAAACATTTTATTTTTTAAAAAGAAATGAAGCTGAGTGTGGTGGCACACGCCTGTAATCCCAGCACTAGGGAGGCTGAGGCAGGAGGATTGCCATGAGTTCGACGCCAGCCTGGGCTACACAGTGAGTTCAAGGCTAAGCCTGGACTACACAGAGAGAAAAAATGAAAAAGAAGGAAAAAAGAAAAAAAGAAAAAAATGAGCTGGAAGTAAACAGAAAAAATATTAACAACGTGTGACAGAAAGATGTATATTGTATTGGTGAATTATAATATATTTCCATTGCAACAAATTGCATAGCTCAAAAAAATTTATTTGTCCTGTTTCCTTACTCAGTTTGGCATGCAGTGGGAACATGAGATTGCAAAGTCCTTTCTGTGTATTATGAGTGTCAGGATTTGAAATCCATCATTTATGTCAAAGGCTATCCTCACACGTCCCAATGGGTAATCATTCCACAACTTTTGAATTTTGGTCAAAATTGAGTGACTGAAGATCTACTCGAGTCTGTTTTAATGCGTGAGTCTGTTTCTCAGGCAGACTTCAGTAGCTCTGCCGTGCATCAAGTCCCGACTTCCCCTGTGACAGCCGCTGGCCCCGCGGCAGAGCGGCCGCTGCGGCGGGAGGAGCGAGGGCCCCGGGAGCGGCTGCAGCGACGCCCCGCGCTCCCCCAGGCAGCCTCTAGGGGGCGGAGCGGCGCAGCCTGACCGCGCTGCCGCAGCTCCGCAAGGCCGCCCCGCACGGCCGCCCCGCACTGCTTAAGATGCCACGCCATGCGTCCGCAAATGGATTTTTTTCATGACATAGGGTGCCAAATTCCAAAGTGACAAAAGGATAGATATTCTTATTCTTCGGAAACAGCATGCCCAAGATTACCAATTCCTTATTTATCCTTCCAGAGACCGTGTGTGTGCGTGCGTGTGTGTGCGCGTGTGAAGCAAAAGAAAAACACGAGGCATACGTGCTACTGGCTCCCTGCGCTGGCTTCTGACTGAAATCAAAGCGCTGTTCCGAGGAGCTGTGAAGAGAATGAATTTACAAGTGCCTGCCCAGACGTGCAAGCAAACAGGCTCCTCGCATAGTCTATCACTTTCTACGTAGTCTGGAGACTCGAGGTTGTGGGTCGTGAAGGTGGACAGGAGCGCGCACACGCACACATGTACACACACGCATGCACACACGCCGATCTCGGGAGAATTATGCATACTTTGGAGTCTACACTGTACATTCGGCGTCTCCTTTTGTTGAAAATGGATTTTGTGGACTTTTATTCATTTTCTTTTCTGCTTTTATGTGACTTCCACAAAGTGAACAGGGAAAAACTTCAGTCGTCATGTTTATCCTGGAAGCCCTAACTATTGATTTTTAAACGTGATTTTAGTTACTAGCAATTAAAAAAAAATCTTTGTTATTGAGTCTAACAGCTGTTAGAAGTTCCTGTGGATTTGTGGGGAAGCAGTGTGGCATCTGAAAGTAAGGAAACTTTTTATCATCGTCTTTTCTTTTTTTTTTTTTTTGTGGGTACCGGGGGGACGACCTCAGGACCTCGCGCGCCAACAGGCACCCGTGCCGCTGAGCGATATCACCGGCCCCTTTTTCGTATGTGGGTTCCGGGAGTCGAACTCGGGCCTTCGCGCTTGCAAGGCAGGCGCTTAAGCCGCTGAGCTGTCTCACCGGCCCTCATTGTCTTTTCTGTATTTACAGCACATAATTCTTTTCCTGTCCTGTTGTTTGGCTAAAAAGTCTACACTTTTCAGAAAGTATTGACTACCATAGGTGATAATTTCCTTCATTTTCTTGTTCCTCACTATAAAAGAATGCCTTGGGAGTTCACCATTAAGTTCACGTTTTATGCATTAAATCATTAAATGCGTTGTTAACTTCAGGTCTGGCCTACTCTGGAATCACGGGTGGTGAACACATGGCCCGTAGTCCAGCTCTTTCCCCTCGCACACCATGACAGCGTCACTAATCCATCATGGCACTTGATCCTGACGGGAATTTATGAAGAATGTGAGGCAAATCTGTTTGTCATCTTTATTCTAAGCAAAAATTACTTGCATCTTACTCGAAGTATTACGTAAGTCACCTGACTTCTAGAGGAAATGAGTTAGCAAGAAAACAATTACAACTAAGCCCAGCATTTACTTTATCCTTCACTGCTATTGAGGGGGCATCTGTAACAGTAGATGGGATCACTCAAGGCAATGACTTCTATAAAATGGAGTAAGTGCAAAAGCCTGAGAGAAAATAAGGCTGAGTTGTGCAAACATTAAGGCCACTGCTTACCACCAGTAAATGTTGGGACTCCGTATCAAGAGGTTTCTAAATGGCCTCCCTCCCTGATGTCCTGCTCATCACGTGGCAGGCCGTGCCCTCTGCAGTCCTGGGTGTGCGACCTCTCGATGCCTGTGCATACACTCTGTGTTACCCAGCAACTTCACTACCAAGCCTCACACAGCTGACCACTCATCGTCACCACTGTTATTTTTGGCACAGCACCACAATGGGTCCAGTGCGACATTTACCCCTCAGGAGATAACAGGCTCGCTCTTTTCTTTCACTGATAGTTTCTGCAGACTTAGGAGTAGGAACAAATGTCTGTTCAAATGTCTTATTTTGTTAAGTGTACTTTCATAACTCTAATATGGGTCTGGAAGTAGCATGTGAGGTCACCTGATCTCTAACCCCTTCCTTTCCATGTAAGATGACTACTTTAGATCAACACATGTGCACATCGACCCTAATTCTACCAGCTCTGATGTTGGATTACAGGCACCAGGGTAACGTTTTGCACCTCAGTCAAAAGAATTCCTTAAGAAAATAATGTTTTCCCTGGTCAAACATGGAAAATAATGCTTTTGGCTTCTTATTATTTAAAACTTCTCAATTGTATCCCATGAAATAGTGAAAAGGAAAGCTGAGTAGTTGATGTATTTTAATATATGCAATGTAACAATATTATGTATTATTCAGGAGCACTGTTCAAATGTTCTGGATGTTAATAAAGTCCAAATGATTGTCTGTTTAAACTTCTCTAGTTAGGGTCAGATGTCTACAGTAATAACTTGTTCGCTAATAAGGATTGTTCAGTTATGAAGAGTACTGATTGCATGACAACACGGTGCCATGTCTGCTCTCATGTCCCGAATCAGATGTTGCTTGAGTGTGACATCGTGCTCGACGTGTGCACTGGGTACCTTTCAACCAACATCATTGTGTTAGTTTATAAAGCAGCTTACACAGGAGACATGGGCTAAAATGGATAGACGATGCTACAACTCCTCTAATTCTTCTGGAAATTCAATTTAGTGCTATCTATTTTTAGAATCAAATGACTCTCTTCTAGAAGCACAATGGCGATCCTTGTAATTTGGGATGTGCGATGATATGGGACCGCCAAGGAAGGACTCGCTCTCAGCAGCAAACAGGTTGTACAGGAGAGGAGTTTCGAGGAATGCTTTGGTTTCTACCAGCACCTCCAAGCGTTCTGTTGGGGCAGTTAGTCACCTCTCCCCCAGCGTCCGGGAGCCTCAGTTTATGGTTTCTCTTTTCTTCCTCTCCTTTTACAGCTGTAACCTTTCTCTGACCCTGTTCATGGCAGTGCAGCACACGGAGACAAAGCTACTCATTACCTGAACTTGGTGGTTGAGGTAAATTACAGGTATGGTGCTTCATTACTCAGTTTCATAACAGTTCTAAGCCTGAAACATTCTTGCAGGAATTCTCTGTTGCTGCCAATACCAGTGTAAAAGCCGGTTTCTAGATTATTCTGATGGTATTATCTAGTTTGAACTCTGTCTCAGACCCCTAGATTCCTGGAGACATGGGACCTTTTTTTTTTTTTTTTATTTTTTTTTATTTTTATTTTTTAAAGAGAAGAAACAAAACAAAACAAATCAAAAGAAGAACAAATTTTCAAAACAACATAATAGGAGGGTAACAATGGTTAATACATTACGTATTACTATCTTTAAGTTAGTTATTCAGGACACCAGACATTAGCATTCAATTGTCCAAACATTATTGGCACAAACCTTACTCTTCAATGAACTAAGTAAAAATGGTAGTGTATCTATCTTAACCATCTTATATATATATATACAATTTTTTTCCCTTTCCCTTCTTTCTTTTCCCTATTCCAGTCTCTCTTTCCTTTTGACCAGTTTCTTTTTGATTCACCATATCTATTGTACATTTTGGATCTTATTTACTCTTTCAGTTTCTCATACTAGAGAGATAATACGATGCTTACACATGTGCTTCTGGTTTATTTCACTTATAAGTATTTTCTCGAGTTGCATCCATTTACCTATAAAAGTCTCCAGTTTATCCTTCTTTATGGCTGAATAGTACTCCATTGTATAAAAATACCACATCTTTCTTATCCATTCCTCAGTTGATGGGCATTTGGGTTGTTTCCAAGATCTGGCTATTACAAATTGTGCTGCTATAAACATGGGTGCACATATATCGCTGTGGTACGATGTTTTTAATTCTTCTGGGAAGATGCCCAGAAGGGGAATAGCTGGGTCAAATGGGACCTCCAACCCTAGTTTTCTGAGGAATCTCCACACTGACTTCCACAGTGGCTGTACCAGTCGACACTCCCACCAACAGTGAAGAAGGGTTCCTTTTTCCCCACAGCCCCTCCAGCATTTGTTATTAGTTGATTTCTTAATAGTAGCCATTCTTTCTGGGGTGAGATGGTATCTCAGTGTTGTTTTAATTTGCATCTCTCGAATGACTAGTGATGTTGCACATTTTTTTGTATATTTGTTTGCCATTAGTATTTCTTCATCTGAGAAATGTGTATTCATCTCAGATGCCCATTTTTGGAGTGGGTCTTTAAATTTGGGAGGTCTGATTTTTTTGAGTTCTTTATATGTTCTCGATAGTAATCCTTTGTCTGAGGAACAGCTGGCAAACATTTTTTCCCACATTGTGGGTTGTCTCTTCACTCTGTTGGTGGTTTCTCTTGCTGTGCAAAAGCTTTTTAATAAGATGAGATCCCAGTTATTGATTCTTTGGGATAGTTCCCGTGCGGTTGAGTTTTTATTCATAAAGTCTTTGCCTACACCAATGTCTCCAAGGGTTTTACCTATCCTACCTTCCAGCAGATTTAATGTTTCTGTTTTAATATTTAGATCTCTGATCCATTTTGAATTTAGTTTAGTGCATGGTGAAAGATATGGATCTAGTTTTAATCTTCGGCATGTGTAGAGCCAGTTTTTCCAGCACCATTTATTAAAGAGGCTATCTTTCTTCCAGCGAATGTGTTTGGCACCTTTGTCAAAGATAAGGTGGCTTAGTATGTCTGGGGTTGTTTCAGCATCTTCTAATCTGTTCCATTGATCTTCAGGTCTGTCTTTTTGCCAGTACCACACTGTTTTTACCAGAGTAGCTTTATAGTATAATTTCAAGTCGGGGATTGTGATGCCCCCTGCCTTGCCTTTGTTGCCCAGAATTGCCTTTGCTATTCTAGGTCTCTTCTGATTCCAAATGAATTTTAGGATTGTTTTCTCTAATTCTGTGAGATATGCTGTTGGAATTTTGATTGGAATTGCATTAAATCTGTATAACAATTTTGGAAGTATGGCCATTTTCACTATATTGGTTCTTCCTATCCAGGAGCAAGGGATATCTTTCCATTTTCTGATATCCTCTTCAATCTCCTTTTTCAGAGTACTGTAGTTTTCAGTATAGAGGTCTTTTACATCCTTCGTGAGGTTGATTCCTAGGTATTTCATTTTTTTGGATGTTATTGTGAAAGGTATTGTTTCCCTAATTTCTCTTTCAGTAAGTTTGTTATTTGTGTACAGGAAGGCTATTGACTTTTGAGTATTGACTTTGTATCCAGCTACACTACTGAATTTGCTTATTAAATCTAGCAGTTTTTTAGTGGAGTTTTTGGGATCTTCTGTGTAGAGTATCATGTCATCTGCAAATAATGATAATTTAACTTCTTCCTTTCCAATCATTATTCCTTTTATTTCTTTCTCTTGTCTAATCGCTCTGGCTAAAGTTTCCAGAACTATGTTGAATAAGAGTGGGGACAGTGGACATCCTTGTCTTGTTCCTGATTTTAGAGGGAAGGCTTTCAGTTTTTGGCCATTTAGTATAATATTGGCTGTTGGTTTGTCATAGATAGCTTTTACCAGATTGAGATAAAGACCCTCTATTCCAATTTTCTGTAGGGTTTTTATCATGAAAAGGTGCTGGACTTTGTCAAAAGCTTTTTCTGCATCTATTGAGATGATCATGTGATTTTTGTCTTTGGTTCTGTTAATATGCTGTATTACATTTATTGATTTACGTATGTTGAACCATCCCTGCATCCCAGGGATGAATCCCACTTGGTCATGGTGTATAATCTTCTTGATGATTTGTTGGATTCTGTTTGCCAGTATCTTATTAAGGATTTTTGCATCTATGTTCATTAGGGAGATTGGCCTGTAGTTCTCTTTCTTAGTTGGGTCCTTCTCTGGTTTTGGTATCAGGGTAATGCTTGCTTCCAGGAATGAATTTGGGAGTATTGCTTCCCTTTCAATTTCATTGAAAAGTTTGAGAAGTAGGGGCGTTAGGTCTTCTCGAAATTTCTTGTAGAATTCGGCAGTGAATCCATCAGGGTCTGGACTTTTCTTTGTTGGGAGGTTTTTAATTACATCTTCAATTTCATTGGTTGATATTGGTTTATTTAGGATTTTTAAATCTTCTTGATTTAGCTTTGGTAATTCATACGAATCTAGGAATCTGTCCATTTCTTCTGCATTTTCCATCTTAGTAGAATATAAATTTTCAAAATAGGTATAAATGATCTTCTGGATTTCTGCAGGGTCCGTCGTGATATCACCCTTTTCATTTTCAATTGCATGGATTTGAGTCTTTTCTTTTCTTTTTTTAATAAGGTTGGATAAGGGTCTGTCAATCTTATTTATTCTTTCAAAGAACCAACTTTTTGCTTCATTGATTCTTTGTATTGTTTTTTTATTCTCCAATACGTTAATTTCTGCTCTGATCTTTATAATTTCCTCCCTTGTACGGGCTTTTGGCTTAACCTGCTCTTCTTTTTCTAGAAGCTCGAGGTTCACCCTTAAGTTGTTTATTTGCGCTTGCTCTATTTTCCTGATATAAGTGTTTAATGCTATAAATTTCCCTCTTAGGACTGCTTTCATTGTATCCCATAAGTTCCGGTATGTTGTACTGTCATTATCATTCAGTTGTAGAAAGTGACTAATTTCTTCTTTAATTTCATCTGTGACCCATTGGTTGTTCAGGAGGATGCTGTTTAATTTCCATGTGTTTAGGGAGTTTTTGTGGGATCTTTTGCCATTGATTTCCAATTTCATTGCACTATGGTCTGATAATATGCATGGGATAATTTCAATTCCTTTGCATTTACTTAAACAGGTTTTATGAGCTAGTATGTGGTCTATTTTGGAGAACGTCCCATGTGCAGCTGAGAAAAATGTGTATTCTGATGTTGTGGGATGGAACACTCTGTAGACATCTACTAAGTCCATTTGTTCAAAAGTTTGGTTCAGTTCTACTATTTCATTATTGATTTTCTGTCCAGTTGATCTATCTTTTTGTGACAGTGGAGTATTGAGATCTCCCAATATAATTGTATTAGTGCTTATTTGATTTTTCATGTCCTTTAGTACTTGTTTTATATAGCTGGGTGCATTGGTATTTGATGCATATATATTTATGATCGTTATCTCTTCCTCTTGGATTGTTCCCTTTACAAGGATGTAATGACCGTCTTTATCTCTCTGAATCCTTCTTGGCTTGAAGTTCACTTTGTCTGCAAAAAGAATAGCTACCCCTGCTTTTTTCTGGGTTCCTGTGGCATGGAGTATTGTTTTCCATCCTTTGACTTTCAGTCTATGAATTTCTTTCTGAATTAAATGTGTTTCTTGTATACAGCATATTGTTGGATCTTGCTTCTTGATCCATTTCGCCAGTCTGTGCCTTTTGATTGGTGAATTGAGACCGTTAACATTGATGGTTAAAACTGATATGTATTGACTTGTCATGATATTTTCCTGTTGTTGGTTCCCACTCTTTGTTTTTCTGCTTTCCGGCTATTTAATTATTTGCCCTGCCTGGTGGATTCCTTCTGTTGGGGTTCCTATCTCTTTCTAGAATGTCCTTCAGAACGTTTTGGAGTGCTGGTTTGGTGGTCATAAATTTTCTCAGATGTTCTTTGTCATGAAAGTATTTTATTTCTCCATCAATTCTGAAAGATAGTTTTGCAGGGTACATCAATCTGGGCTGAAAATTATTTTCCTTTAGAGCTTGCAATACATCATTCCAAGCTCTTCTTGAATTGAGGGTTTGTGCTGAAAAGTCAGCTGTGATTCTGATGGGTTTTCCTTCATAAGTGATTTGTCTCTTCTCCCTAACAGCTTTTAAGATTCTGCCCTTCTGTTGAATTTCTGGGATCTTGATTATAATATGTCTGGCTGAAGTTTTTTTTTGATCATGTCTAGTTGGTGTTCTAAAAGCTTCACTTATAGGGGTGTCAAATTCCTTTTCTCTTCCAGGAAAGTTCTCCCTGATTATGTCTTTGAACAAGGTTTTAATGTCGTTGATGCTATCTCCTGCTTTTTCATTTATTCCAATTATTCTTAAGTTGTTTATCTTTGAGTCATCTAGCAGCTGCTGAATTGATTTTTCATGGTCCCTTGCTATTTTTAAGAATTTTTCCATTTCATGATCACTAATTGCAAGCCTGTCTTCTATATCTGAGATCCTGTCCTCACACTGGCTTATTCTACTACAAATACTTTCAATGGAATTTTTTATCTCTTGGGTATCTGCTTGAATCTGCCTTATGGATTCCATTTCTTTCCTATGCTGAGCATTCATGGTTTCTATAGTTTTCTTAAGTTCATCTATTTTTTTGTCTGTATCAGCTATAGTGTCCTTAAGCATGGTCTTCATTGTAGACATTATCTCTGCAGTTATCTGTGAGATTATTTCTGTTTTAATTTTTTCCAGAACCTCATTCAGTTGCTTTGTTGTTACCACTTCAGATAGGCCAGGTGGGTAGCTTTCGGATTGTCCCACCTCGTTGCTCCCTAGGTTTGCCTTTGGTGAATTGGATGTGTGGGGTTGCATCTTGTTTAAGTGTCGTCTCATTTTTTCTTTCTTTAATTCCTGGGGTGATGTTTGCAAATTACCTATAGTAGGTTACTTTATTGCTAGTGTTTAAGATCTTTAGAAGATGACTACTTCTCTGCAGTATCTTCCAAGTGGAGCTTGCTTTTAGGTTTTGAGCTTTCTGCCAGATCCTACCTCTTCAATTCGTTGGGTATGCGAAGTTGCTACCTGTTTGGCCCAGTCCTTGATTCTTTGGTACTGTGCCACTGTATTTTCTGTGTCCCTTAGTCAATCTCAATCATGAAATATCAGGAAGGAAAGATGTTTAGAACAATTATTTCACATTTGGCTATAATGTTAACTAAAGCATCAAACAGAGCCTAGAAAATGACAGACTGAGCTAACCAGTTATTTACCACTTTTAGCTGTATAGAGTTGCGGTTATATAACAAAATCTAAAACACTCCAGAAAAATTATATGCAGTATACAAGTCCTGTGTATGTCAATTTTTCCCCTGAGGAGTTTAAATTTAAAATGAGTTAAGGAGGAAATAGAGTATTGGGAGAAGAGGAAGGAATTAGATGGAAGGTTAGAGGACCAAGAGGGATCCCACTAAAATTGGGACACTAGTGCAGAGGACAGTTGGTAAAAAGAGAAGGAAGGGATAAAAGGAAGAACAGATCACAACCACAATCAGAAAGAAGTTAGAGGCGCTGTTTACACTCATATAAAAAACCAGAGAGAATAATGAAGGAAAGAGCAAATACACATACAGAAACAAAAACGAAGATAAAAACAATAAAACAGACAGATCAAAAATAAAACCCCACCAAAAAACCAAACCAAACAAAACAAAAACAAAAAAAACCCTTCGCCAGAACAAAAAACGAATCAGTGAGAAAAAAAAATAATAATAAAAAATAAAAATAAAAATAAAAAAAATAAAAAGAATCAGTTCCAGGTGTTGACTCTGTTGTAGGCAGGTACCTTGTGACAGAGTCCTGTTCTGTGCAGGTCCGTCCCAGTAAGCCAGGAGCGCCCTCTGGCGGGCGGTGAGCAGATGCGCGTACTTTCAGGCAGAGACCAGTCTAGCTCGCCTCCGCTCTCAGCGCCCTTTCACGATCCCTGGGCCTGAGAGGCTCAGCGCGCTGTCTGGAGCGCGGGTTCCCTGCACTGGTTCCCGCCGCTCTGGTTTTTCGCCACGCCCCCCACAATGGCGCCGGGCCAGTCACTCTCTGGCGCGGGACAGGTGTGGCTGAGAGTCCAGTCTCGTTCGCCTGCTGACCTCAACACACTTTCGTGGGCCTGAGAGGCCCCGTGCTGCCCTGTCCGGAGCACAAGTTCCCAGAGCAGTTTTCGAGCCGCTCTGAGTTTCGCCACACCCCCCACAATGGCGCCCGGCCGGTCGCTCTCTGGCGCGGGGCAGCTGTGGCTGGGAGACACTCACCGCAGGTCTGCGCCGTTCTCCGCCGCTCCCCTGCCCCGCCGCTGTCTCAGGATCCTCCGTGGGGGCTCCCTGGGCGCCAGCTGCCACCGTGTGTCCGTAGATTTGAGCTTCCGCGGCGCTGCAACTCCCGGGATAGTAGAAGGTGCACGTGCGCGGTCTGCTCCTTCTTTCCTTCTTCTTTGTTGGAAGTCACCCGTCACTGGTGCCGGGGGTCCCAGATTGCGCTTCAGAACTTCTCTGGGTTTCGGGGAGGCATCTCCCCCCCTCCTGCGCTTTCCGGGTCGCTATATTCCCGTGTTCCAATGGTAACTTTTAGAGAGAGTTTCACTGCCTGCTTCTTACTCATCCGCCATCTTGAGGTCCTCTCCGACATGGGACCTTTTGAAGCCTGGTCCCAGGTTTTCCCTTTTGGCTTCCAAATTGATTAGGGTCAAAGAGGTGCGAATTGACTGAGTGGTACTTGGTCAGTGAGCCAGTCTTCCGATGAAACACTTTCAGCTCTGTTTCTTATTCTTTCTTTAGTGCCATTCTTTCTGCTTGTGGTGCTGAATACTTAAAGGAGCATTGACACTGCAATCCGGAAGATGTAAGCTTGCGTCTTAGGTTTGCCATGTACTGGTGATTTTGCATCAAAAATTTCTCTATGTCTTTGAACTTCAGTTTTCTCATTGATGAAGAGGCTCCTTGCTTTTCTTACTTTATGGGATTGTTGTGATGATCAAATAGTGTAACAAAGGTGTCACTCATATGTGGCTTCATATTCCACTATGGAGACTTTACTTACACTGAAAAAGATAGCTCTGGGCCAGTGAGATAGCTCAGCGGCATAAGCGCCAGCCTGGCAAGCGTGAGGTCCTGAGTTTGACTCCCGAAAGCCACATACGAAAAAAGGGCTGGTGATATCGCTCAGCGGCACGGGCGCCTGCTGGTGCGTGAGGTCCTGATTTTGGCCCCCAGTACCCACAAAAAAAAAAAAAAAAGATAGCTCTATAGGAGATGGAAATTTTGCTAAGAAATGAAATACTGCCCAGAGGCAGGGGAATTAAATACCATCAGTTTCCTAAAACTGAATGAGAATTAGAGTTAGTGAGGAGAGAACAAACACAAAAACAAGAAACTCAAAATTTAGAATTTGTAGGTAAAATATATATTGTACGGCACATGGGATAGACTTATAATAAAATAATATTCATTGTTTGAAATACAAATTTAACTGGGAATCTTGTTTTTTCACTTGCTAAAGCTGGCAACCTTGCACAGGTGATTCTCACAGGCAACCTGCTTTTGAAACTACTGACCCAGACCCTGAGCAGGGCCTGCCATAAAACCAGGGAAGCGAGCTGACTGTCATAGGGCAGGATTTCAGGAGTTCCATGGTCTTCTCCTACGAGAATGGAAATCCATTTCCTCCAGGCTTGACATTTGGCTCTTAGACTTTTACACATTACAGGTTTAAAGATCCCAGGGAGGCATAGAAGCTTCAGGTAAGTATCCATCGTTTACCTTTGACTGTGGTTGAGCACCAAAGAATAAGTGTTTGAAAGTGAACAAAGTGAATGGGAGGGGAGAACTGGAAAAGGCATGGCAGGGGAGTGGGGGATGCTAAAGACACCCCACCTGCTTCCCTGCTGACCCCGAGGCTGACGTGTCCTCAGTGTGTCCTCAGCGCACCATCTCTCTTAAGGTGGCAGGGAAGCACCAGGAATGACCTCCGGGCAGCAGCGTCGGCGCTGTGGTACCAGTGGGGGGACTGTGACCGAGGACTGAAAAGCAGCTCAGATTTTCTTGTTGCTGTAGTTCACTGGTATCAACTAGAACTGTCTGCGATAATGGAAATGCACTGTCTATTACGATAGCCACAGCCACATGTGACTTTTGAATATGGAAAATACTGCTACTGCAACTGAAGAATTGAATTTTTAATTTAATTTTAGCTAAAATAATTACAATTATAATAGTTACATGGCGCCCATGTCTACCAAATTAGACCTGTGCTTTAAGGACCGAGGTGGGCCCGTACTGTAACCTCTGGGCCGCAGACACATACTTAGCTCGCCAGTAGGAAAACGAATGAAACTGATTAAGCTGTCAGCATTTGACAATGGAGAGATTTTTTAAATGAAACCTGAAATGCAGCCTTTTAGGGGGGATTCGTAAATATCTAGCTACGCAAGGTCAACAGTCCCTCAAGGGACCAATAAATTTGAGCTTATCAGATGCTATTTTGCGTGTGCTTTGTTTTACCTCCGGGCTGCTTTACCCACTTATTTCATCTGCCTGGCTACTACAGGCATTTGGTGTTGGGAAATGAAAAGAAAAATTGTTTCACCTTTGTGAAAAATATTTATTAAACTCCTAATTTGGCCTAAGGAATTTGGACTCTATGAAGCGCCTCATAGAAATATCAATTAAAAGGTGCCTTTCTCAGACTTACAAAAAAAAAGTCAGTTCCAGGGGATCAGAAGCTTCAAACTATTCTTTTTTTTTTTTTTTTTTGTGGGTACCGGGGGTCGACCTCAGGACCTCGTGCACCAGCAGGCACCCGTGCCACTGAGCGATGTCACTGGCCCTTTTTTTGTAAGTGGGCTCCGGGAGTCGAACTCAGGCCCTTGCGCGCTTACGCCGCTGAGCCATCTCACCGGCCCTTCAAACTATTCTAACCAGATCACATGATCAGTTTTTCTGTCTGTAACATGAAATCAATAATGGTTCTTACCTCGCTGTGTTGTTAGAAGGCTCTAATGAAATGAGATCTATAAAATACTTAATATCCACGGTTAGTAATAAACTTAAAATTCAGGAAGCAGCTTATTTTAACTTGCTTTATAATTTTATATTTAGAATATCAAATTTGAAAAGAAACTGGTGAAAACTAACACCAAATGTATCTTTATTGTTAATGAATAAAAACTGTAGTCTGCAGCCTCTATGGAGGAAATAAAATAAAAGGCTATTTTCATGTGCTTTCTGGGTTAAGCTTATTGGTCATAATTTAATAAACCTCACAAGAAAATAACTGAATTTTGAACCTGTCAAGATGATAGACTCATTAACACTCCGCTCCTTGCTTAGTGGCGTTCTTAATTTGGAATTGGAAAGGAACCAGAAATAAAAAAGAAACCAAATTCAGATGGAGCGTAACATCTCCAAAATCCTTCCAAATAAAGCAATGAATATAAATGTGAGAAAAACAAAGGGAATCAGGAAGGAGGAAGTGAAAGCAATCTTTGTAAAACATACTAGGTGAGAAAAGCAAAAGGAAAGATGAACCAGTAGAAGTGCAAAAAAAGAAGGGCAGCCACAAACTGTTGCAGAAATCTGGTGGCAAATAAGAAAAAGAATTTCTGCTATAGCCTATGTCTAAGCCATCAGAAGAAGTGATGGCTAATGGAACTCGTCAGACTTTTAATGTTACTGATTTTTGGAAAATGGCAGGAGTTCACACTTCTGTGACTATAATCCTTTTAGGATATTTGGATACGAAAAAAATGCTTAGAAAACAAACATTTGAAGATGTGCTAAATGCAGGGCGGTGGGAACACATCATCAGGGCAAAGAGTTATCATCAAGCGATAATTGTAGTAGGCTTAAGAGATGCTTGATGTTTAGGAATGAGTTTAGATACTAGTCCTGGGAAGGACCAAGACCACAGAATTAGGGCTCAGAGAGCAGACAGGAAGAGCTACCAAGATGACTGTCGATAATATCACAGGCAGCTAAGTTGTATCCTAGGCAGTCAGACAGGGCTACGCCCTCAAAGGAGTCGTTGCAGCAGAAGAGAACACGTTACAACTGAGGCTGTGGGTGCACTCGTTGAAAGCCAGGCCTCAAGATAAAGATGGAAGGACTAGACCTGCATACCTCTCCGAGGATAAGCAACATACTGTCATCCATACTACCTGGTCCAGTGAAGTCTAGATAGGTATCAGTCACCCAGGTGGGTGACCAGGACCTCCTGACTCATCTCTTCCATATAAGGTCCTTGTTCTTTCCATGTACACTTGCTAAATGACTTGCTTCTCCATTGGATCAACATTACCTAAGTGGCTATACTTGTAACCTTATTGGTTGATCATAGTTTTGTGCCTTGTTGTACCCACCTCGTGATTTTGTACTCGTGATTTTGCGCTATAAAACTTCCTTTGAGAAGTGGCTCATTGGCAACCCACACGGGCCCCCTCCTGTCTCTCAGGAGCTCTCTCTCCCAATAAAGTTTTCCTACTCTTAACTTCTGTTGTTCCTTAGAATTTGTTCTTCGATTTTGGGGAACGTGAACTTGGCGTATCTGACATCTTGTAGGTTGGGAGTTATAATATTTCCTTTATATAATTTGTAGGTCCTATATCATTAATGTGCCATTTTTTTATATAAACTTTTTATAAAAGATACCAAATGAGGCATGAGAGGACCACGGAAGGGTGCACAGCTTTGAAGCTAGGGTGCTGGAGAATGGCAGGCTGTGAGCTGCAGACGATTGTCCTGGCTGGAGTCTGCACCATTCAGTGTGGCAGCCCCAGCCATGAAAACATGTGTAGGAACTCACAAGACACAGCGGGGAGAGTTTTTACTGTCATAGTAATTAAAGTAGGGTTAGGCCAAGCTCATTTGGTCCCTAAAGGATTCAAGGACTGTATCATCTTCTACTATTTTTCCTTCAGTGGAATGAAAAGTGGAAAGGTCAGACGCAGGGGAAGGGAGAAAGGTGTAAGGGAATAAAGGGAGAGAGAGAGAGAGAAGAAGACTTTTCCTTCCTAAGTTTCTATGTTTGCTCTTTTTGGGTGCCAGTATTCTTGCAAGGTTGTGCCTGCCAACAAGAAAGATGTTAAATAAGTGATCTTCCAGATTTCATCTGTATTAGGGTCTCTTCTGAACACTTCTAAAAATATGGATGTTTGAGTCCCACTTAAAACTTTCTGAATCTAAAAGCAGTTTTGCATTACTTAATGATGGGGACACATTCTGAGAAGCTTGGTGGTTCGGTGACTTCATCAATGTGTCAACATCACAGAGTGTACTTGCATGAACTGAGATGGCTATGGTGTTATTAGATATTATAAACTTACAGATTGCTGTTGCGTATGCAGCATGTAGAAGCTGGATGCTGACAACAGAAGAATTACCAAACTCTTCAGGGATCCTAACATAAACTAAAAGCTGCTGATTTATAAACTAAATTACATCATGATAAATTCATGCCGAGGAATACTATGCAGTCATCAAAAAGGATAATGTAGAGCCATACAAATTGATGTTGATAAATGTCTTGTATGTGTGTATTGGCAATCAAACCCAGGACCTTGCTCCTGCTGTGCAAGTGCTCTACCACTGAACTACACCACTAACTTAAATGTTCACAAAATGTTGAATGAAAAGGCCAAGTTAGAGAATAATAGGCTTAAGATGATTTACTTTATTTGGAAATACATATCATATACGTAAGATACAAAACTTGCAATATTTAGCATTTTATGTAATAGGTACGTATGTGAGTACATACCTGTATCTGCAAGAATATATCTGAAAGAATATGCAAGCCGTCTTCCAGAGTGGTATTAGGGACCTCTACTTCCTTTTTTTTTTTTTTGACCTCTATTTTCTATTCAATATATTTCTGTCTTTGGATCGTGGTGATGAGTCTATTATGAACTATGCATCATTGGGAGGAAATGTTAGAGTAGGAAACAGATCAGGAGCTCCTGTCCTTAAATGACAGCGTCAGGGACGCTTCAGAGAAGGATTAAATTAATTAATACCATTTAAATAATTTGGCACTGTGAAAAATGTTTTACTCATCTCCTTCCTGAGCTTACTCTTTTCAAACATTCTAAATTACAGATAGCACACATTGAACTTATCTTGTAAGTTCGCCTTTCCTTCTACAACAGAGAACAATACAAAATTCTCTGTCCACCTTCTCGCATTGTGGAAAAGCTAAACACCTAATGAGATAAACTGATCAGCATCCGAGACTGAGAAAGAAAACGATCATCTTTCAAGCCGGACAGGCTGGCGGCCGGCATCCTGAGATGTATTACTGTGTACCAGCACTGCGGTATTTGGAGCATGAGTGACTATTTTACTGAAGAGCAAGAAATAGATTCTATGTGGCATTAAGGTTAGAGAAAAAAGAAATTTAAAAATAACTTACTATTTTTCCCAGATACGGGTACAGCTAACCATTCTGGATCCCTGATTTAAAAGAGCAGAAAAAGTTGATCTTTCCACTTTTACTTGCGACGTGTTTTCTCAGACACTTCGTTACGTGGCCACTCCTACGCAGGGAGAGAGGAAACGTACAGAGCAGCTCTGGGTATGTCTGCTTCTCTGTGCTGTTTCTTTCGGCCTTTAACACAGCCCGGAGCCAACAAATGTGTTTGTTCGAGGTGAGTATTTATAGATGAGCGACTCTGGCAATTTGGGTGAATCGGCCTGGCTGATGTCTGCAGTTCTCACGGGGAATCGGGCCCTGCCCCAGGAAGTCATCTTGGGACACGGAGGTTGTTGCTTCTGAATCAGTCTTTTTAGGCACTTTCGGCTCAGGACGCCAAGATAAAACCAGGCTCGAGAATATTGTTACTTGTTATTTATATTACATTATTTTTTAAAGCATTAATGTCAATCATAGGAATATGGGAATAAAGAGATTCTCTAGACATTTTATAAGGCCCTTGATAGAGTTTGATAAATATGCTATACATATTCATATGTATATATAATATATTATGTATACATCACATGTGTCTGTATTTATTACCTAAATGAATAGCGTTACATTTTTTCTGATAATATTGGAGGAATTAGGGCATGAATTTAATAAAATATAATGCTTATTGAGTATTTACTACGTTCTAGGCTTATCTCATTTAACTACAACTACCTGTGTAAATACAATTGTTTTCAGTGTGTGTGTTTATGTGTGTGTGTGTATTTCGGTAGTGGGGATTGAACTCAGAGCTTTTGCACTAAGATACATCTGCAGCCTTTTTATTTTTTTTATTTTGAGACAGGGTCTTGCTAAACTGTTAAACTGCCCAGGCTGGTCTCGAACTTGATATCCTCCTGGCTCAGCCTCCCAGAGTGCAGGGCTTATAGGTGTATGCCACAACACCTGGCTCTTTTTTGTTTTTTTCACATAGGGTCTTGTTACGTAGCCCAGGCTGACATCAAACCTTTGATCCCCCTGTCAAGCGCTAAGATTACAAGCACGTGCAACCTCGCCTAGCCTAAATATAATTCTTAAAAAGCTAAAACCAGTATTCTCATTTCAATACCAAATGAACTCATGTTAAAAATTTATTAACTGATTAATGGGGGAATCAGAACAATGATAAAGCCCCTCAAAGAGTATTCTGAGGAACTGTTTATAGGCATTTAAGGGGAATGTTACTAATGAGACTGTTCTATAGGTTAAAAAAAACCCAAACTTTTGAGGTTATCTTTTCCACCCTCCAGAAATTACTTGTCACTCCAGTGGCTCTTGCTACAATTTAACATATAACTCCACTGAGGCTGTTCTTAATTCATATATAAATCATATTAAAAGGCCTGTACAAAAGTCAAACAATGAATGTTATCCCTGATGATTAAGTAACCCATGAGCTAGCTGTGAAAACAAGGCCCCTGTATGATGTTTAAGGCACATCTGGTACTCTTTGTCTTATGTCCAAGTTGTAGATAACATCTCCTAATGCAACCTCTTGTGTAACTATTTTACTACCTTCATTAAGTTCGTAGCGATAAGAAGATAAATTACAGGTCATGCCAAATTCTTCAGGGAGGTAAGCAATATTAATATGTGGTTAAACCAGTACAGATTGAACACTTCTTTCTATCTCTCTTAAACTGTAAATTAATTATTACTAATGTTTCTCTCTTTTTTTTTTTGTGGGTACCGGGGGTCGACCTCAGGACCTCGCGCACCAGCAGGCGCCTGTGCCGCTGAGCGGTATCACCAGCCCTTTTCTCATATGTGGGTCCTGGGAGTTGAACTCGGGCCCTCGCGCTTGCCAGGCAGGCGTGTACACCGCTGAGCCATCTCACCGGCCCACTAATGTTACTCTTTTCACTTCTTAATGACTCTGAGACGCTTACCCCGGTTGGTTATAAACGTTCTACAAACAAAGTCATGAGATGTAGCTTAGCTTTAATATTGAAAGACTTCTGTATGGCTGTTGTAGGAATCTTTAAGCCAATTGGTTAATTCACAAATGCTATTGATCAGCAAAGAGCAACAACCTATATGTATATTCTGATGATGTAATCTAGTACCACTCTTAGAAACCTGGCTTTATCAAATTTTATATATTTGCAATAAGGCATGACAAGAGTTATACTAAAAATAGATGCAGCCCCCTTTTTAAAGGTACAAGATCTCTTATGCTCTTTTATAACAAATATTGGTTTTGCCTACCAATACTATTTTTCCTAGTTTTTTGTCTGTTTTTGTGTTTTGGTGGTACTGGGGATTGAATCCAGGGCCTTTGCACTGAGCTGCTTTATTTTTATTTTTGATTTTAAGACAGGTTCTTTTTAAGTCACTAAGTTGCCCAGGCTGGGCTTAAACCTATGATCCTTCTGCCTCAGCCTGTGTCTTGGTTACTTTTCTCGTTGCTGAGACAAAGTACCCGACTCCCAAAGTTACAGGAGGAGAGGTTTATTGTAGATCACAGTTTGTAGAGATTTCAGTTCATAGTTGGCTGACTCCAAGGCAGGGTGGCGTGGCAGAGGGGCATCCCAGGCAGGCAGGCAGAAGGCAGCAAGCAGCCAGTGACAAGCAGTGACCCTCTTTTGGTCCCTTATATCTTATCCAGGCTACACAC
This sequence comes from Erethizon dorsatum, assembly GCA_028451465.1. Lineage (NCBI taxonomy): Eukaryota > Metazoa > Chordata > Mammalia > Rodentia > Erethizontidae > Erethizon > Erethizon dorsatum. Next base: position 15,456,073 of record CM051838.1, read on the forward strand.
CCTTAGGGCAGTGCCCTCACACCCAGGGTGGGGCGGCCTTAATCCTAGCATCACACCATGAATCAATCCCAGCATCGCATCCTTGATCCCAGCAGCACACACCATAGATCCAGCCACTTCCAAAAAGCCCCACTTATGACTGCATGAGGCTTTGGGGGACATCTAGATACAACCCATAACAGCCTCCAAGAGGGCTGGGATCATAGGCATGTGCCACCATGCCTAGCTTATTCCTAGCTATCTTGAAGTCTTCTAGGTTCTTCAGATTACTAACAAATTATAAGATTATTGCTAATTACTATTTATTGTTTGTGCTTGTTGTTCTGACTTATTGTTTGCTGCAAAACTTCTTTTTCTTTTTTTGAGACAGGGTCTCACTATGCAGTTCAGGCTGGGTTTGAACTCACTATGTATCCCAGGCTGGCCTCGAACTTGCTGAGATCCTCCTGCCTCAGCCTCCCGAGTGGTGCTGCAAAACTTTTAAAACCAATTTTGTGCGTTCAGTTTTTATTGTTGTCACTGATGTTGCTGTTGTTAAAAATAGAGACAACAAAACAAGGATTAAAATCTTGGGCCCGAATACATGATTTATTATGATTAGAAAAAAGTCTTGTAGTCTCTTCTGACTCATAAAATACCAACTATCAATTCACAGAATGATATTTAAATCTCTCCATTGTGCTGATATGCAAAAGAGCCAATGCAAAATAGTTGAACTCAAAGTGTCACACATTTTTCCATATGGATTCTTAGACATTTGTGGGGTTACCTGAGTCAAATCTGCCCTTGAAAACATTTATTTGGCTTTCCTTTAATTCTATACATCACACAGCTCCCTGGGATTCTCAAAGCCTTAGCAGTCGAAGCTTCCTCTTCTGGTAACACGGTACTGACTTGATCTCCACCCTCACGTGTGGCAGAGGCTGACATCTCATGGCTGAGGACCTTTTAGAGCCTTGTGTTTCTCAATCAAGTTCTGTCCCAATTTCTGGTTCCGGTTGAAATTTCTCTTTAGTGTTTGTCCAACTGTAGTTCTTCTTGACTCTCACTTCTAAGACAAACGAAACAGGAAACACAATCGCTCTTCTTTAATCTCTTCCTGTCGTTCTAATCAGACAGGATAAACATGGGTTGTGTGTGTGGCTGATTTCTGGTGGGGAAGGAATGGGGAAATATAATACTGAGTATTAGAGAGCCTGTTCTTTTTTTTTTTTTTTTTTTGGTGGGTACCGGGGGAATGACCTCAGGACCTCACGCGCCAACAGGCACCCGTGCCGCTGAGCGATATCACCGGCCCCTTTTTCGTATGTGGGATCCGGGAGTCGAACTCGGGCCTTCGCGCTTGCAAGGCAGGCGCTTAAGCCGCTGAGCCGTCTCACCGGCCCTCGAGAGCCTGTTCTTAAAAGTTGGTGTCATTCTTGTGCTCTTTCTTCTTCTCAGGTGTCAGCTACCCAGCATTTTTCAGGCCCTGTGTTTTTCCCCTTCTCAGATTTACCACTTCTCCTCACTTTGTATCCATTCTGGGCTCCTTCACTCCTCTTTAAAATCAAAATTTTATGATGAAGAGAGTGTTGGTTTTTCCTTGTTTCCTTTCTCCTTTGTTTCACAGACAGCCCTTTCTTTAGAGAGAATGACTATCAGTATGCGCTATGAAACCAGAAAGTTTAGGGCAGGGAATGTAGCTCAGTGGTAGAGCACTTTTCTAGCACATGGGGTCTAGTACCGTGGGTACAATCTCCAGCACTGCCAAGAAAACCAAAGTTTTCTCCCTAAAAAATTAAAGACAAGAAAAAATTCTGCCACCAACTGATTTTTAAATCAAAAAAATAATGTATGTGTAAGATAAAATTTTTTTCAATAGTTAAAAAGAGAATGTACAGGAAGCATGAGTTCCTCCTCCTTCATACCACAAAGATCCAGAATCTTTTTTTTTTTCTTTTGTGGGTACTGGGGGTTGAACTCAGGACCTCATGTGCTGACAGGCACCCGTGCCACTGAGCGATATCACTGGCCCTTTTTTCGTATGTGGGTACCAGGAGTCGAACTCAGGACCTCGCGCTTGCCAGGCAGGTGCTTATGCCGCTGAGCTATCTCACCGGCCCCAGAATCTTTTTTTTTGAGACAGGGTCTCGCTATGTAGTTCAGGCTGGCTTTGAACTTGCAGCAATCCTCCTGCCTCAGCCTCCCGAGCAATGGGATTACATGCGTGCAACACCATACCTGGCAATTCTTATGCTTCGCTTTCCCAAAACTGTCCCCTCATGCCAGTTTCTTGGGAACATAAGAAGAATATATATATATATATATATATATATATATATATATATATATATATCTTATTCTCCAAATCCACTCTGCACCTTGCCACCCTCTTACGCTCTCCCGCTCCAGCTCCACGCTGGAGGATGTTAAGAGGAGAAGCCAGAGGTGGGGCCTTGGCTCGGCTTCCTAAGGTTCTGTTGTTCGCTCTCTCCAACTATTCTCTCCTCCCACTTCTGGTAAGTGTGCCTATCCGTCACTGCTTCTGGCGTTTTTGTGCCTTGTACTCTCAGGTTACTCCGCTCCTCACCCACGATTTGTGGTTTCTGTTTTAAACTCAAACTATTCAGTTTGAGGGATTGCCTGTAGGGATCCCAAAGATACAAGTGGGAGCACCATAGACACACTTTTCTAGAGCCTACATGTCAGGCTGTATCGACTCATACGAGATCTAATTTAGGCCTTTGCAAGCATAATTTTCAATTGCATCAATGTCATTTATTTATCCAGTCCCATATGGGTGGCACTTAGGTTGCCTCCAGTTATCCTATATATAACATTGTGACAAACATATGTCCTCGTGTGTGTATCTTTGCACATACATACTAGTAGAATTGCAAGAATGTATGTGTGTGTGTGTGTGTACAACAATACCTCGGTGCACGAATGCTTCCGTTTGGGAACAATTCGGTTCACTGCACGAATATGGCCGCATTCCCACTCTGACACGTGGTCGTGGTTCCTTTAGTTGAGGTTGCAGTCACAGACAGACCTGTGCACACTTGCTGTGAAGGTTTTTTTGTGTGCTTTTTAGCACACACAGTACTGTACAGTATTATTCAATCCAGCATGGCTCCAAAGAAAGTGCAGAGCAGTAATGAAGGTGGCAGGCATGTACAGGGTGGTGATGAAGGTAACCGGAATGCGTAGAGCAATCATAAAGGTAACAAGAAAGTGCAAAGCAAGAATGGTAAGAAGAAGGTTTTGAAGAAAATAACCATTGAATAGAAGAAGGAAATTGTAGCAAAGCATGAGCATGGTGTTTGTGTGACTGATCTGGCCTCAGAGTACAAGATGGCAAAGTCAACAATCTCAACTATTTTGAAGAATAAAGAAGCCATCAAAGGAGCTGATGTGGAAAAGGAGTAACGACGTTAATCATGCTGAGGACACAAGTGCCGGAAGAGGTGGGAAGATTTTTGTTAGTGTGGTTGAATGAGAAACAGCTGCCAGGCAATAGTGTTGGTGAAGATATGATCTGTGAAAAAGCCAGGAAATTGCACAGTAATTTACTGCAAGAAAAACCCTTTATAAGTGCAACAAGTGATGAATTTAAAGCCAGTAGAGGGTGGTCTGATAAATTCTGCAGAAGAAGCGGCATCCCTAGTGTGATAAGACATGGCGAGACTTCCAGTTCTGACAAGGCCGCTGCACAAGGCCACAAGAGAGAATTCACGGAGTCTATGGCCACACCACCCTGAACCCTCCCCTTCTCGTCTGATCTCGGAAGCTAAGCAGGGTTGGGCCTGGTTAGTACTTGGATGGGAGAAAGAATTCATGGAATTCACGGAATTCATGAAGGCAGAAGAATACATCTCTCAACAAGTGTTCAACTGCGATGGAACAGGCACGAGTGCGGGTCTGGACATCCATGGTGCACGTGTAGAGGAGCTGGTTGAGTACCATGAAGAGGAGCTGAGGACGGAAGAACTCGCTGAACTCCAGAGTGAGCAGCAGAAGGCGCTTGCTGAGGAGCATCCCCTGAGGAAGAGGGAGCCGGGGAGGAGGTCAGCAGCAATGTAATAAAATCCATTGTGGAAAAATGCAACGAGTGCGAGGATTTCTTTCAGAATGAACAGAGTGTTGAATCTGATGAATGATCACGTGCCCTCTCATTTCTGGGGGTTATGCAGTGCAGGAAAAAACAAATGACACCAGGCAGATTTTTTTTCATCAAAATTGACCCTGAAGTTTAGAAACAAAAAAGAGGGGAAACTCTTGAAGGAGAGCTCTCCGATGTCCTCATGGAAAGAGACTCTCCCAACCATGACCTCCTCCCGACCCACCTTCCTGTCCTCCACACCGGAAGTCGCCTCAAGCCACGTAAATGTTCTCTCCCTTCCTACTGTACGGTACTGTACTTGGTGTCACATTTCTGTGGCTAAAAAAGTACATATGGTTCAGAACGGATTAACCTTATTTACATTGAAACTTACGAAAAATTTAATTTGGTTCGTGACCAAAATCATTTTGTTACCACGTTCATAGGGGTCAGAATGGATTAACCTTATTTATATTGAATATTAAGGGGAAATTTGATTCGGTTCACGACCAGAATCATGGAATGAATGAAGTTTGTGAATAGGGGTACCACTGTACTGGAGATGGAACCCAAGGCCTATGGATGGTAGGCATGTGATCTATCACTGTTACTCCTGGGATACTTTTTTTCCTTTCTTCCTGGGGATTGAACTCAGGGGAGCTCTGCCACTAAGCTGTATTCCTGTATTCTTTATTTATTTACTTATTTAGTTAGTTAGTTAGTTAGTTTGAAGGGGTCTTGAGAAGTTGCTCAGGGTCACCTTGAACTTGCCATCTCCTGCCTCAGGCTTAGGAGTAGCTTGGGTTGCAGGCATGTACCACTGTGCCTGCTAATTTTTTAAAAAATAGTAATTGCTGTACCAAACAGTATGTGTACTTAAAATATTAATAAACATTGTCAATTTTCCCCTCATAGGTTTGTATTTTTATATATGTGTTACTGACAGTGTCCTGCCAATATACTGTATTCTCTGCCAAATCAGTAGATGGAAGATAGTATCAAATTGACATTGTAATTTACACGTTGAAATTTCAATTTGCATGTTAAAAAATTTAAGTTTAGCAACTTTATTTAAAATTATTTAAAATTTATTTAAAATTATTTCTCCCGAGTACTCCTTTTCCCATATCTCTTATTATTATGTAAGTGCTATTTTATATATTAAGGAAATCAGTCCCTTGTCTCTCGTGCATTTCAAATATTTGTTTTCACATTGTCACTGATTTTTTTTATTAGTACATGTTTGTAGTACATAATGTTTGCATTCCTTGTGGAGAATTGGTACATGTATATAACACATCTTAATTCCTTTTTTCATCCCTTTTCTCTTACCTCCTGTCTCCCTCCATCAGTGTCTGGACCCCTTCTGTTTGAGAAAGATCTGTTTATAGAACACTTCCAATGAAGAAAATTTAAAATTTATGTAGTAACATTTATCTAAAACCTTCCCCGTTCTAAAACAGCTGAAAGATTTCACCTTGTTTTCTTTCAGTATTTTTTATTGGTATGTGTTTGTGATACATAATAATCAAATTCATCTGGGGGAATTGGTACATATACGTATCACATCTTAATCATTTTTACTTTCCCTTCCCTTCCTAGTTCTGCCTTTCTGCCCTTTCTCCTACCCCTTCCCCATCTCCACAATCCCTACCTCCCTGTATAAAAATCTTCCAGTGGGCCGGTGAGATGGCTCAGCGGCGTAAGCGCCTGCCTTGCAAGCGCAAGGGCCCAAGTTCGACTCCCGGATCCCACATACGAAAAAGGGGCCGGTGATATCGCTCAGTGGCACGGGTGCCTGTTGGCGCACGAGGTCCTGAGGTCGACCCCCCGGTACCCACAAAAAAAAAAAAAAAAAAAAAAAAAAATCTTCCAGTATTTTCAGTTTTTACTTCTATATTTTTATGCTTAAAACACTGAACTCTCTGGAAAATTTTACTATTTATTTATTTAGGTTTCTCAAGACAGGGTCTTACTATGTAGCTCAGGCTGGCCTTGAACTTAAGGGGATTGTCCTCCCTCAGGCTCTTGAGTACTGAGTTTATAGGCATACACCACCGCAACATGACTGGGTTCTGGAAATCTTTAGTGTAAAAAACTAATCAGGCCTAATTTCTTTCAGATGTTAGCATTGTTCATCTGCATTTAATGACTAATTTTGTCCATTTCTCCATGACTTGAAAGATGTCACTTTTATATATATTAAATAATATTTATGTGTGTCTAATTTTGAATATCTGTTCTATTGTTTTGTTAGTCTAATTCATCAGTTGCAATAGTCTTTTTTTTCTTTTTTTATATCATGTTTGGTTTATTACACTATTCTAATTTTTTAGACTTGAATTTTTTCTTTTTTTAAAAATTTTTTTTAAAGACAACAAGTAAACATTCTCATGTACTAACAAACTCAAGAATTACGGAATGTACAAATACCTTTTGGAGAGATACATTACTCAGTATAAGATTAAGCCATGTAAAAGCTAAGTAAAAATGAAAGACTAAGGAATGGAATAGTCACAGTGAAATTGCATTTTCACACTAGGGAGACAATACTATGTTTACAAATGTGTGTCTGGTTTATTTCGCTTATGAGTATTTTCTCGCGTTGCATCCATTTACCTATAAAAGTTTCTAGTTTATCTTTCTTTATGGCTGAGTAGTACTCCATTGTATAAAAATACCACATCTTTTTTATCCATTCCTCGGTTGATGGGCATTTGGGTTGTTTCCAAGATCTAACTATTACAAATTGTGCTGCTATAAACATGGGTGCACATATATCGCTGTGGTACGATGTTTTTAATTCTTCTGGGAAGATGCCCAGAATGGGAATAGCTGGGTCAAATGGGACCTCCAGTGCTAGTTTTTTGAGGAATCTCCATAGTGATTTCCACAGTGGCTGCAGCAGTCGACACTTCCACCAACAGTGGAGAAGGGTTCCTTTTTCCCCACAGCCCCTCCAGCATTTGTTATTAGTTGATTTCTTGATAATAGCCATTCTTTCTGGGGTGAGATGGAATCTCAGTTTTGTTTTAATTAGTTGCAATAGTGTTATGGCTTGTATCTAGATGTCTCCATAAAACCTCATGCACTTATGGATGGGGCTTTTGGGAGGTGGCTGGATCATGGGTATATAATATTAGATTAAGGGTGTGTGACACTAAATGAGTCCACTGATTGGTTTAGCATAGCTCTGGGCGGGGTTGAATGGAGTTACTGAAGACAGAAGCCCCACCCTGGGTGTGAGTGGCACCAACCAAAAGGCTTTTGCCTGGATGAAATAAAAGGGAAAGGGAGACTCGCTGTTTGCTACTTCCTGCCTGCCCTGCCATGGACTGTTTCTCCTCTGTCATGCCCCTCTGCCATGCTGTCCTGCCTTGGGGCCAGCTGACCATGGACTGAAACCTCTACAAACTATTACCTAGAATAGGTATAATAAGAAGAATAAGAAGAATAAACCTTTCTTCCTTAACTAGTGGCGTTGGGTGTTTTGTCCTAGCTACGAGGATGTTACCAAGACAAATAGGCTATGCTAGTCTGTGATAGAAATTATTCCTACAATATCGGCTGCTTAATAAAATGAAAGTTCATTTCTTTTTTTTTTTTTTTTTTTTTTGTGGGTACCGGGGGGACGACCTCAGGACCTCGCGCGCCAACAGGCACCCGTGCCACTGAGCGATATCACCGGCCCCTTTTCCGTATGTGGGATCCGGGAGTCGAACTCGGGCCCTCGCGCTTGCAAGGCAGGCGCTTATGCCACTGAGCCATCTCACCAGCCCCGAAAGTTCATTTCTTGCTCAGAGTCCACATCAGTGTCTTGGTAGATGCAGATGGTGTGGGTTGGGTCTCTGCTCCACGTGGACACTCAGATTCAGGCCAATGCAGCCTCTACCATCTGAGACTATGAATACAACCTTTGTTGTCTAGGATATAATCCATTTTTAAAATATTTGAAGCACTTGAAACCAAAGCATGTTCTTTTCACAGAATATGGGGTTTCATTCATATTTTAGCTATACCTACATTATTATGCCATTTGGTTGTTATATTTTATTCATGTCTACATGATTGTCTTAGGCTTAGAAGAGTAAATGAGCGTTTTCTTTTCAATTTCTTTTTCTATCTATCTTTTTTTTTTTTTTTTTTTTTCTTTTTCCCAGACAGGGTTTTGCTATGTTGCTCAGGTTTATCTCAAACTCCTGACTCCTGGTCACAGGAGATCCTCCTGTTTCAGTCTTCTGAGTAGGTGGGACTACAAGTATGTGGCATCATTTCTGGCTTCCTTTTATTTCTTTGGCTTTGGCTGAACACTTTTTACAAACTTAACTTTTTCAAATAAAAAACACTGAGTTATACATATAGTAAAAGACATGTCCTACATATAGACATTGGTAATTCTTTACATGGCTGTCACTCTCATGTGCTCTCCTAGTTAGTACCCTGCCAAAAGCAACTTTCAAAAAACATCACCACGAGCCAGTCATGGTGGCACATGCTTGTAATCCCAGCACTCGGGAGGCTGAAGCAGGAGGATCACTGCGAGTTCAAGGCCTGCCTGGACTACATGATGAGTTCAAGGCTAGGCTGAACTACACAGTGAGACCCTGTCAAAAAAAAAAAAATCATGGCTCATATTTATATACATTCCTTTCTGTTGATGTTTTTAAAAATTAATTATTTTTGTGATTATTTTCTTTTTGAATTAATTTTTCTCCTTTAATATTTTTATTTCTATTAGTACGTGTTTGCGGTACATGATGATTATATTCATGGGGAGTTGGTACATGTACATAACACATCTTCATTCTTTTTACATTCCCTTTTCTTCTCCTCCTTCCTCCCTCCATCTCTTGATCCCTTCCCCATTTGCAAAAGCTGTATTTTCATTTTGCTTTTGGTGTGTGTGTGTGTGTGTTGGAGACAGTGTTTTGAACTGACTGTATATCGCAGGCTGGCCTTGACCTTGCAGTGATCCTCTTGCCTCAGCCTCCTGAGCACTGGGATTACAGACATGCACCATCACACCCATCTGCAAAAGATCTATTTTCAAAAACATGAGACCTCTATTACTTGATTAATCAGCCTTAAACAAATTCTTGTTTTCCCTCTATAAAAGATGGAAAAATGAATGTGCTTACGTAACTATTGCCCATCTTCTCACTTGCTTCTTCCAATTTCAGTTATTACAATTACATCCAATTACCTAATTACCACAATAATTTTCCTTTGTTTGTCATAAATTTCTGTGAGTCAGTGGTCACCATCATTCCCTTCATCATTGTTTCTTCATCTCTTTGAGGGCTGAAGTTCTCCGTGTAGCATATTTTCCCCTCAAGGTATTTATGGGAAAAAAACTTCTTCCATGTTTGAAATTATCTGCCAAACAATAATATGGTTACATGGCATTTTCTTTCCTTGATGGCTTCTGAAAATTATTGCAGAACTCAGTGTCCCTGCAGAGAAGTGTACAGCCATCATATCACCTCCCCCCATTTTAACACAGTATATTCTTAAGATTTCTTTTTGTTGTTTACTGAACCTGTTGATACATGTTAATTAATCTGTATACTTCCCCCCCACCCGGGATTTTGTATCTTTTGAATCTGTTGATTTAAACCTTCGACTTTCTGTTGGATGACAGACTGAATTATTAACAGGAAAGCCTCATTTTTATTGTAAACACACTGAAAAGATAAAAAGTAAGGATAGAAAAATGAAGCAATAATTGAATTAAATATACTGTATAGCTGAGGAACTAGTACAGAATAATGCACACAGAAATGAAGAGATGGAAAATTAAAACAGGTCAAAATTAAAAGACAGGTAGGGAGAGGAGAAAATCCAATATATGCCAAATAGAATTCCTAAGGGAGCACATGGAGAGAGTAAAGGAAAAGCAATATTCAGAGAACAAATGGCTGAGAACTTTCTCGAATTGAAGAAAGATATTATGACCCTGAGTCCTCAATAACATAAAGATACATTACTGAGAAACATAATATCGAAACTACAGAATATCAGAAAAGAAAAAGAACTCTAATAGTGATGGGAAGAAAATTATCTACTGAAATATGATAATTAGACAAATTGCAGCCATAGACACCATAAGACAATAACATAATACCTTCAAAGGCTAAAGAAAACATAACTATCAACCTAGAATTCTATACCGAGCTAACAATCATTTAATAGTGAGAGCAAAGTAAAGACATGTGTTCATACAATAACTGAGAGTTTAACACCCACAGATCCTTACGGTTAGAATTATAAAGAATATACTTCTAGAAGGAAGCAAATGAGATTATGACAAGTAACAGACCCAAGCAGCCATGGTGAGAATAGAAATGGGTAAAACATCTTAAACAAATCTATGTGTTAGTCCTAAAAGCAACAGCAACAATAGTTTTCAAGAAGACAATGAGGTAGGGTTTTAAGCAAATTGAAATAAAATAGACACATGGCATGTGAATAGATTCAAGGTTATTTAGAGAGAGGCTAAGTTGGTCTAAATCTTTGGTTGAGAAATAGACACTGATAATTTTAGAACTGTTCAAAAATGATAAAAATTCAGCTCTGCATGTTAAAAATCTGAGGACCATCAATAAAATAATAAAAATGCAACATAGAAAATAGTAATGAGGAAAAGGTAATGAAATAAAACCTGATTAATGAAATGAAAGACTTGGTAGGAATAAAAGAAGCCAAGATAATCTGTATAGAATAGAGGTCTTCTTCTTACTTTGTTTAATTACATTTTAAACTTTTTCCTGCTGTCTTTATTCTTTTTTTCCTTCTTGCCTATGTTAGATCATCTTGCCTCCACTTTTTGTTATTAGTTTACTGTGCTCAGTTTTCTCAAGCCTGGTGTCTCACATGTTTAAATGTGTTTTGGGCCATATCTGTTATCTTTTCATGTCACCATTTTCCCCCACGTGCTCTCCATGTGGCTGTGATTTTGCGACAATATTACTCTTCTCTTTTTTTTACTTAGCCAGATCATTTTGACTGTTTCTTGATCCCTTCTAACTCTGTCTACATTTCTCAGGTGTGTGAGAAGTTCTGTTTAAGTTCAAAAAAATCTAGTTTCAATCTCACCCTTGGTCTAATCATTCTGATACGTGGTGATCTACCTTTTGTGCATCAAGTTCTTTTTCCTCCTGTTCTTTTTGTGTATCGCAGCTCCTTTCTGACTAGTTTTGTTTTGAATGGAGTTGGTCCTAGTCTGGCGATGGGTACTGGCCAGGGAGCGCACGTGTGGAGAGGCTGGCCTGAGCAATGCTGCCTGCGAACGTTTCCTTACCTGTGGCACGATTCTAGTCTTCTAATCCTGCTTAGACGTGGCGCTGGTTTTCCATCCATTCCACATGATGTCATTTTCCAGGAGACATGAAAGTATAGTTACCTTTGACTTAGCTTTCAGACTCTTTAGCTTATAAAAATTGGCAGCTCAGGGCTGCATATCCTTCCAGGTTTTGCTTCCTTCCACCTGCCACACCGATAGCCTGCTTCTTCCAGAAATGGTGTGCGTGTGCATGGCTGGGTGAATACCTCTCGCTCCCTGCCCTCATGGAGTCAAAGGGGCAGAGAGCCTCTCCAGGCAGCTCCCCATGTAGCCACTCATCCCAGGAGATGAGGGTATCTTGCCTCATGGGGATTCCGTCGCCTCAAAGAATTCTGCCCTCTGATAGTTCTATCCCAAGTGTACCAGCCAGGCATCTTCTGCCAGCATCTCCCTGATGGTGGAACCATACTGGGAGACTTCCCTCATATCTTACCACTCAGGGTTCTATGTGTTCTCTGTCATCTTTAAAGATGTTTTGTCAATTTCCGAGAGGGTCAGTGGCAGAGCTGTTTTTATTTCATTGAACTGGAAACCATCTTATGGCAGCTTAGTCTTTAGTACCAAGCTTTCTTCCTGCTACTTGTATAAGATTGCTTTAGTCCTGTTTTCTTCTTTTGGAGAAGGATTTACCAGAAATTTTTTTCTTGAATGTAGGAACAAAGTCACTCTCTACCTTATTTTAATGACACACGTCACAGCATTTATATCTCCAAAATACAGCGTGTCATATGAATTGTCACGTATGATAAAGGTTCTGAGGTAATTTTAATGTTATTTTACAAGCAAGGGTCAGGAAGCTGATGAAGAATCTCTAAAGTAAAAGGCCTGTTTGTTAATCACCACACAATTCATATTGCTAAAATTATCCTTCCATTAACAGTTTTAAGACATATGGGGTCTGGGGGTAACTGGTATGTAAAATGTAGAGGAGTCACGTTTATTTCAGTTGTTTTGGTCTCTAGGTTTTACAGTGATACATATTATTTTGACATTTTATGTCAGTAAAGTTATATTTCAAGCCCTTAGGCATGCTAGGTAACCAACCGCTCTACACTTGAGTTCCAGCCCTAGCAGTTTTTACAATACAGGAAAAATAGGGAAAATTGTTATTGAAATATGTTATTCAAAGACAGTTTACATCAATACTCCAACCTACACCAATTATAACAGTAATGACTGCCAGTTGCTGCAAATATCCACGTGAAGAGAAGTCCTACAGGGTTTTCATTTTTACTGGTAGTGAAGCTGTTACAACAAAGAACTCGGGCTGAAGTCTCTTCGTGTCCTCTTCGTGATAAACTGGCTCTTTTAACCCAGTGCAGGGTCTGGAGAGACCCCGAGTGGTCATTACCTGACAATGCACTCTCTGGAAGAGACTGGTGTGTTTAAATAGTTCCATCTTTTTCCGACTACCTCTGCACTCTGCGTAAGCAACGGGATGTCCTGCTTAAAACAAACAATAACGCTTTCACCTATGCAGGGAAGTTTTGTTTACACGTATGATCATCTGTGTTCAGGCTCCAGTGGACTATCCCAGAAACACTTCCTGTGTACATCTCCCTGAAGGAAAGACTACTTTAAAGATACATTAATTTTATTGTGTCACCCTGACAAGAATCTTATTTTTCTTTTTATTTTATTTATTTATTTTTTTGTGGGTACCGGGGGTTGAACTCAGGACCTTGTGTGCCAGGAGGTGCCCGTGCCGCTGAGCGATATCACCGGCCCTTTTTTTCGTATGTGGGTACTGGGAGTCGAACTCAGGACCTCACGCTTGCCAGGCAGGTGCTTATGTTGCTGAGCTATCTCACCGGCCCAAGAATCGTATTTTTCATGCCTACTCAAGCGAAGAATACTAGATGATTATAAAAGTATCGTTATTATTAGCTAAGGGGTTGTCTCTTGCCTTGGAAGCTTGCTTATTGTCCTGTCTTAAGCTATTTTTGGGATAAGCAGTTACAATTTTCCAGCTTGGTCATCCTCCAACATTCACGGTCACATTTAGGGAGAATCGATTATCTTTATGATATTGAATTTCCCATCTTTCTTTTTATCTCCATTTTGTGGTGGTGTTCCCTCACACTGGTTTTATGCATTCTCTTTTTAACTTATTCATATTATATATGATATTGCTACTTTACTATATTTGATATTTTTGAAGGTGTTATTTTTAAAATTTTGGGGGGTGGATTTATATTATTGGTACATTTTAGATATGCATAATGATAACATTCATCATAGGTAATTTGTACCTGTATATGATATATCTTGCTTCTTTTTTCCCATTCCCCTCCCTCCCTTCAACTCCTCTTCTCCTCATTTCTATTCTATTTTTTTTCTTGTCCCTTCATTCCTTAACCCTCTCTCTTCCCTTGTTTCCCTTCCAATTTGAACATTTTCTTCCCTTTTCACAAAATCTGTTATACATTTTGGTCCTTGTTTATACTTTCAGTTTCTCACACCAGAGAAACAATGCAGTATTTAAACATATGTGTCCAATTTATTTCACATAAGAGTATGGTCTCAAGGTGAATCCATAGCTAGAAATGCCTCAAGTTTATCCTTCTTCATGGCAGAATAGTACTCCATTGTATAAAATAAACACATGTTTTTATCCATTGAACAGTCGATGGGCATTTGGGCTGTTTCCAAGATTTAGCTATTATAAGCTGTGCCGCTATAAACATGGGTGTGCATATATTGCTGTGGTATAATGCTTCTAATTTTTTCAGGAAGTTACCAAGAAGGGAAATAGCTAGGTCAAATGGGAACTCTAGTTTTAGTTTTTTGAGGAATCTCCACACTGATTTCTACAGTGGTTTCACCAGTCTATACTCCCACCAACAGTGGAGAAGGGTTCCTTTTTCCTGATAGCCCTGCCAGCATCTGTTATTGTTTGATTTCTTGATAATAGCCATTCCTTCTGGAGTGAGATTGAATCTCAGCATTGTATTAATTTGCATCTCTCAAATGAGCAGGGATGCTGAGCATTTTTTTTAATATATTTATTTGCCATTTCTATTTCTTCACCAGAGAATTGTCTATTCATTTTAGATGCCCAATTTTGGATTGGATCTTTGAATTTGGTGGGGAATGATTTTTTGGAGCTCTTTATATATTCTAGATATTAGTCCTTTGAGCAACAACTGGCAAAAAATTTTTCCCACACTATGGGTTATCTCTTTACTCTGTTGATGGTTTCTTTTGCTGTACAGAAGCTTTTTAATAAGAAGACATCCCAATTGTTGATTCTTTGTAATATCTCCTGTGTCATTGGGGTTTTGCCTATGTGATCAGGGTTTTGCCTACACCTATGTCTTCCAAAGTTCTACCTATCCTACCTTCCAGCAGATTTAGTGTTTCTGTTTTAATATTCAGATCTTTGATCCATTTTGATTTTAGTTTAGTGAATGGTGAAAGATATGAAGCCACTCAGACTGCTTCAAAGCTCAGGAGCATGTAAGGACACCTGAGGATGTGATCCCGCTGTCTAGTGCTGGTGCACAGTGGGATACAGTTATGTAACCATGACTTAGCACAGGTAAACACACGTGCGCTGGTTACAGCACTATGTAAGAATGTAAACATGAGATAACAACCTGTAGAAGAATTATACAATGAAGACACAGGCTGCTCTTGTGCTCTGCTCTGCTCCATGCTGCCTGATGTCTTGCACATGCATGTTCTTTAACCTTGGGACCTCACCCTTGAAAAATCTCCCTTGAGCTCCCTGAGCAGGCTGACAAGTTCTATATGCCTCACTTATCTGTTTATCAAATTCTTTTTCCTTGCTTGGGAAGTTTTCTGCCATGACTTCTGTGAACAGGTTTTTTATGTCATTTGTGCTATCTCCTGCTTTTTCCTTGACTCCAATCAATCTTATGTTATTCTTCTTTGCATTGTCAAGCAGCTGTTGGATTGGTTTTCATGGTCCCTTGCTATTTTTAAGAAATCTTTTTTTTCATGATTGCTAACTGCAATCCTGGCCTCTATATCTGATAGTCTTTCCTCATATTGACTCATTTAGCTGCATATACTTTCAACGGAATTTTTCATCTCCTGGGTTGCTGCTGGTCCCCAGATGCCACCTGTGGGGAACCAGCCCACTCCTCTGAGCTTTCCCCACCCAAGGTGCCACTTGCAGGGACCTAGTCTTGCTACTAGTTTGTTCTCCTGACCTGAGGACGAATGAGGATGAATGAAAAAGTTTAGCCTCTTAGTAGGCAGAGGAGCCCCAAGCCTCTGGCTTGTTTTCCTTTTATTCACCCAGACATGTGTACAAGCAATTAAAGTAACACAAGATTCATCTGCCTCATATTATCCATTAATACATCTCAGGCAAACAACGTAATCTCAGCTGTATAAGCTTCTCCTAGAACCTGCAATGTGCCATCACCCTGTGTGTTTCCTTTCTCCATTCTGCTCACAGAGGAGGCCAATTAGGCCTTAATCTTCTTATCTGGTCTCCCACACTGGCTTCTGTCTGAATCTGTTTCATGGAGTCCACTTCCTTCCTATGCTGGGAGTTCACAGTTTCCATCATTTTCCTAAGCTCCTCTATTTTGTTTTTAAATCTATATCTCTTCTATGGTCACTAACCATGTCCTTCATTATGGTCAATATCTCTGTAGTTATCTGAAAGATTATTTCTGATTTGAATTTTTCTAGAGCCTTGTTCATCTGCTTTGTTACTTCCGCTGTTACTGGACTTCAGAGAGTCCAGGTGGGTGGCTTTCAAATTGTTTTACCTCATTGCCTCCTGGGTTTGCCTTTGGTGAACTGGAAGTCTGGGGTTGGCTCTTGCTTAAGTGTCTTCTCATTGTCTATTTTTTTAGGCTAATTCCTGGGTTGATGCTTATACATTGCTTATGGCAGATAGCTTTATTGCTAGTATCAACAACACTTAGGAAGTGACTGCTTCTCAGGCTTATAGTATTTTTTAGGACCCTTAGGCAATCTCAGTCTTGGCATACCAGGAAGAACAACTGACTAGAACAATTAGGTCACCTTGGCTAAAGCAGTACAATCAGCAATAACAATAGCATCAAACAGAACTTAGAAAATGACAAACTGTGGTAACTATTAATTTGCCACCTTTAACCATATGAACAAGATTTGTGGTTATCTAACAAAATCTAAAACAAACCAGAAAATTTTATACAGTAAATATGCCCTGGTACATTGATTTTACCTTCAGGGGAGAAAACTTAAAAGGGATTAGGGAAAAAATAGAGGAAGAAGAGATTAGAAGCAAGGCTGGAGGACAAAGGAAGATTACTGGAACTTTGAGAAGCTGGTAAAGAAGACAGGAGGGAGAGAGAGAAGGAAGAAATAAAAACAAAAATAGAACAGTACAACAACAACAAAAAAACCAGAAATGATGTTCACGTTCTTTAAAAATAAGAACAATCAAGAAAAAAATTAGAAACAAAAACAAAAACAAAAACAAAAAAAGAAGAAAATGTCCACTTCAGGGAGTGTCTCTGCTGTCACTGGTAGGCAGACAGATCCCAGATCTGTGTTGATTAATACCAGAAAGCCAGCCGTAGATTTATGGTAGGTTAGTGCATAATCTCAACCAACATGCACAGTTTAGTTCCACTGAAGTTCAGGCTGGTTTCTGGCTGTGAGGTTGGAACCTGATTTGTTCAGCCTGCAACATTCTGTATGCCTCCTGCCAGCTTGAACTGGGCTCCTTGACCTCCTGCCAACTTGAACTTGGTTCCACCTTGACCCGACACTGGGATCTGCTTGGTGGAGCCAGTCCACAGCTGCTCTGAGTTCTGAGCTCAGTTGGCACCTCTCCAAGATGGTTCCCAGTCAGTCCCTCTCTCCTGGGGGACATCTGCGGCTGAATAACTCACCAGCCACTGCAGCCTGCTGTGTCCACTACTCCATTCCACTGGTGCTTTTCTACACGGAGGCCTCTGGGGTTGCCTGTAGATACAGTGCATCTGCAGGTTCAAGCTGCCCTCTCCACACAGTGAGTCAGGGCTCAGGGAGAGAGCAACACCTGCCACCTCCTTCTTCTGCACTGAGGTCTCTCACTTTGCTTTCCCCTTGGCTTCAATTCTCACTTCAGGTCCTTGATGGGTCCGAGGACCTACTTCCCTCCTTCTTTCCCTCACATTGCTATATTGCAGTGTCTGGACAAATCCTGGAGAGGCTGTTTCTCTGGTTTTCATCACTCCACCATCTTCTCAAAAGTCTCACTGTACTGTATTTGCAGTCTTGTTGCTATTTATTGTATATCTTGTAGGTTAACATTTGTATTGGTTAAACTATCCAATTTTATCAATTTTGTAACATCATTATCTCTCTCATGGGCTACTTGTCTGTGATATTTTTAAAAATAAAGTATTCTATGATGGGTATTTATATATTAAGTAGTCTATTATAATGTCCTTTTAATTTTTTCTCCATGATGTGAATGCCATCATATATTTAATTTGTTGTGTACTTGAGGATATACTTCTACCAAACACAACCAATAAGTGAAATCCAAACCATCATGAGCTGAGTGGCTTTATAATGTGTGCTTTTTCCTCTGCCTGAAATTCTCTTTCCATATTTTATTTTGAGCTCCAATAAATACATTTTGCACTCATAGACTTCCAAAGTTATGGGACCATGGTACTTGCTCTACTACAAAGGAACAAGGAGAAAACATAGGAACCAGGTTAGGAGATGTTTTTCTGACAACTTGAGACCCTGTTAAGGAAATACTTGAGGAAGCAGAGAATAAGAAGGTTAGGAGATTAAGAGAAGTCTTTTGACAATTTGTTTTGTTTTGTTTTGTTTTTTGGTGGGTACCGGGGGGTCGACCTCAGGACCTTGCGCGCCAACAGGCACCCGTGCCGCTGAGCGATATCACCGGCCCCTTTTTCGTATGTGGGATCCGGGAGTCGAACTCAGGCCCTCACGCTTGCAAGGCAGGCGCTTATGCCGCTGAGCCATCTCACTGGCCCTCTTTTGACAGTTTGAAGACATCCTAAACATTGCTAACAACCGAGATGATTGGGCAGCCACTTAAATACAACGCCTACTTCTCCATAGGCAGTACAGGAACTCATACAACTAAATTCAATCACAGCTCTAATTTCTAAGAATGTGTCATAATGCTAATGTGGGTAAATGTTTGGATTGGTAAATGTTTCATAATTTGTTATTTTTAAATATATTTTTTATTAGTGTCTTTAATTTTACAAAATACTGAGTTTCAATGTGGCATTTTCATACAGTATAAAACATTTTGATTTCTCCCCCCATTACTCTCCCTTACATCCACTCTCCCTGCTCTTATTCTCTTCCTCTTGTTTAACAGTCTCTCTTCTTTCATGCCATCTATTTTTGCTTAATTCTAACTTATTAGGGAAAATATCTGGTATTTATATGCAATACTTGTCTGAATCTGGCTTATTCCACTTAACATGATGGATTCCATTCATTTTCCTGCAAATGACAGAATTTTGTTCTTCTTTATAGATGAACACACACCCACAGATCATATCACATTTTTTTACCCATTTATCCATTGAAGGGCACCTAGGCTGGCTCCATATCTTGGCTATTATAACTTGTGTCAGCAAAACGTGTGGGTACGCAGGTATCCCTATAATATGCTAATTTTACTTTCTTTGGCTATATACCAATGAGTGGTATAACTGGGTCATATGGCAATTCTATTTTCAGTTTTTTGGAAAAACTTGCATACTGATTTCCATAGTGCTTGTACTAAAATTCCTAACAGCAGTGTAACTCCCCATAGCACATCTTCACCAGCATTTATTGTTTTCTGCATTCTTGATAATAACCATTCTAACTGGGCTGAGATGGAATCTCAGTATAGTTTTGATTTGCATTTCCCTAATGACTAAAGATAGTGAACATTTTTGCATAACAACTGGCCATTTGTACTTCTTTTGAGAGGTGTCAGTTCAGTTCATTTGCCTATTTATGGACTGGGCTATTTTATTTTCCTGGTATTAAACTTTTTAGTTCTTTATATATTCTAGATATTACTCCTCTATTGGAAGAGTAGGTGGCAAAGGTTTTTCCCATTCTGTAGGCTGTCTCTTCACTCTTTTCCTTTTCTATGCAGAAACTTTTAAATTTGATGTAAGCCCAATTTGCTGCTTCTTGCTATTATTTCCTGTGCTATTGGAGGTCTATTAAGGAAGTCTCTGCCTTACCTATGACTTCAACTTTTTGCTCTATGTTTTCTTCTAGCAGTTTCAAAGTTTCAGGTGTTATACCCCAGTCTTTGATCAATTTTGAATTGATTTTTGTACAGGGTAACAGATAAGAATTTAGTATCAATCTCACACATATAGGTATCCAGCTTTTCCAACATCACTGGTTAGAGAGGCTATTCTCCGATGTATGTTTTGGCCCCTTTGTCAATAATCAGATGACCGTAGTTGTGCAGGGTTCTTTGTGTCTATTCACTGGTCTATATGTCTACTTTTATGCAAGTACTACATTATTTTTGTTAGTATGGTTTGTAGCATAATTTGAAATCAGGTATTGTATTGTGCTGCCTTGTTTTTTTTTTGCTCAGGATTGCTTTGGTTATTCTGGATCTTTTGTGTTTCTATATTAATTTTGGGATTCTATTTTCTAATTCTATGAAAGATGTCCTTGGAATTTTGGTGGGGATTGTATTGGATATGTAGATTGCTTTTGGTAATAAGGCCATTTAAACAATATGAATTCTGCCAATCCATGAAAATGGGAGGTCTTTCCATCTTCTAGTGTCTTCTTCAACTTATTTCTTCAGTGTTCTGTACTTTTCATTATAGAGGTCTTTCACTCTCTGGGTTAGGTTATCAGTCAGTGTTTACTAGAGAAACTGATATAACACAAGATATACAAATGTGTAAGAATTTACAAGATTGGCTTACAATGGCCACCCACGGAGTCAGATAAGGAAGTGTGCAGAGGGGGTGTGGACACTGGAGACCAAAGGATGCAGTCCAAGGTCTGGAGCTCACTGCAGCCTCCTGTGCAAGTCTGTATGAGGAAGTCAATGCGTCTATGATGGAAGGCTGAAGTCTACACCGGATGCCTGAAGGATCTGTGCCGGAAACCGAAGAGTCTGCACAGGAAGCCAGGAGATGATGTCCGAGGTGAAGGTAAAGACTGGAGCTCCTCCAAAGAAAGAGAAGCAGATCCATTCTTCCTCATTTCCCCTCTAGACCATCCAGGCAATGAGCCGCCCAAGGATCTTCTACACCCTAAGTGTGGAACTGCTGAGCCGACTTAGTTAAGCTTCTTTTAACTAAACTTCTCAACTTGACACAATCATCAACCATCACGGGTTGCTTCCTAGACATTTAATTTTATTTCTTGAAGCTATTATGGATGGAATTGTTTTCCTGATTTTCTTCTGAACTAGTTCATTATTGTTGTATAGAAAAGCTATTGGTTTAATGTTGATTTTGTATCTTGCTATTTTGCTAAGTTTGTTTAATCAGCTCTAAAAGTATTTTGGTGGAGTCTTTAGGGTCATCTAAGTATTGTAAACAGGGATCATTTGACTTCTTCCTTTTCTATTTTTCCCTTTTATTTTATTTTTCTTTCCTAATTCCTCTGGATAAAATTTTATGTGTTATATTGAATAGAGTAGTGACAGTGGACATCTTTGCCTTCTTCCTAATTTTAGAGAAAATGCTTTCAGTTTTCCCCCATTCAATCTGATGTTGTCCCATCAGTTTTAATGGATTTTCCAGTTAATGCTTTTTTTTTTTTTTTGTGGGTACCGGGGGGTCAACCTCAGGACCTCGCGCGCCAGCAGGCGCCCGTGCCGCTGAGCGATATCACCGGCCCCTTTTTCGTATGTGGGATCCGGGAGTCGAACTCGGGCCCTCGCGCTTGCCGGGCAGGCGCTTATGCCGCTGAGCCATCTCACCGGCCCCCAGTTAATGCTTTTAAAAAATAATCGCATAACCTCAAAATGATGATACTTTTTAGTGCTTTCTTTCTACTACTTTTATCATTTCTCTTCCAAGTGTTTAGGCTAATTCTTGTCAATCCATGCCTTTTTCACGATTTGAGTGGGGAGGATTTGACATTAATCATGTTGATGTAACTTGTTTAAGATAGCTCTTTACAAAAGGAGAATATTTCCTCATAGTCCTATCTTATGACAAATTTTAATACAGAAATTGTTAATTACATCAAATGCTTTTCTGGCCGCTATAAAGGATATTGTATGCCAACAAATATATGAAAAATTGCTCAACCCCAGTAACTCTCAGGAAAGTGCAAATTAAAACCAAAATGAGATATCAGTAGATTCTGCTTGAAATGCTGATAGTAATAAGGTTGATTATAGTAAATGTTGGTGAGAATGTGAGCAGCTTACATTTCAAATGCTGCTAGGGGAGTATAAAATCAGTGTTACCACTTTGGGAAGTTCTTTGCCATTCTTTCTTAAACCTAAGCACCCATCATAAAACCTAGAATTTTAATTACTAGCCATAAAACCACCAAAAAGGTATGCATTTCATGCACATCTTTATGCTAGTTTTATTTGTTATTAACTCAAGTTGAAAAGTAACATCCATGAACAAATAACTAGCATCTTTATGCTAGTTTTATTTGTTATTAACTCAAGTTGAAAAGTAACATCCATGAACAAATAATAGCATAGGTAAATTAATCGTGGTATATTTATATAGTTACCTACCTTAAAAAAGATACTGTATGTATTTTTTGACCTAGTATGTTAGGTTATTTTAATAATTTGACTAGTGTTGCCAAGTGCTTGAATTTCTGGGTCATTCCTTACTGGTCATGGTAAATTGGTGTTATTTAGGTTTCAACTTTCCAGGTTTTGAAAGAATTTGGTTCTTTCTTTTGGGTAGGTCTGCTATTCTTAAAGTGTTTATTTCTTACATGTCTTTTTACAATAACTTATAACAGCAATCTAGTCTTTTCTGTGAGTATAAACTTGTGGATTTTGGCTTATCAAGACCTCAACATTCTAGAATTCTCTTTTCAGATGCAGAAATGCTGAGATACTATTCTATTTCTCACCTCAGTAGTGACATATTAAAGAAATGTTTACCTTTCATGGTCGTTTTGACTTTGGGGAAGAGTCAGAAGTTTCATGATTCCAGATCTGATAAATAAGGTGGATGAGGACACACTGTAATGTTATTTGACAGAAACTGCTGTAAATGTTTTAAATTGACTCAGGACATTGGGGGAGCCAGAGCACTGAAACCGAAGATGCTTATAAAAAATGACTTCCAGAGCTGCTTCAGTAAGTGCTCACAATGCAGGGGAGTATTTTGAGAGGGATTAATGGCAATATATCTTTTACTGTAATAAATTTTGAAAAATTTAAATATCTACTGTTTTTTATTACACCTCATCTATAGATATTATTTTTTCCTATTTTTGTATTATAATTACATTTCTTGGATTGTCACCTGCAGCTATAAAATTCCTGACATGACAAAAGAACACTTTCACATTACCTTTCATCTATATATTTTACTCTTAGTTTTATGAAGGTCGCTATGATTCAATGAAGATAGCTCTTGTGATAACCTTGGGTGAAGTAAGGTGAACCAAACTTGTACTTTTTGTTACATTAAACTCAAAGGAATATACAAAATTTCAAAAGAGGCTAAGAGTGTGTAAAGTCACTCATTCAATAATTATTCATTGCCCTGTTTTTGTACTACCTTCTGAGATACATCAGCCTATCACCAAATTTGTGTTCAGAAAATGACTTTTTAAAAAAATATTAAGTGACTGACACAAGGCTATTTTGGTAGATTCTTTTTAAATGTGAAAATAAATAATTTTTATAATTTTTAACAAGGTTTTATACATCAATAAGAAATTTATCTCTCAAAGATAGCCAGAACTAACCACTGCTAAGAATTCCAGGCAGCTCTAGCAATGGCTTTATCTACTCCACAGCCCCATTTATCAACTTTCTCTCTAGGGTCGAGGTGTCTGACTGGTGAGCATAATACCTGAGGTGCCCCGTGCATCTGGGTTGCCTCCATGCCAAGCACCTTCACGGTGGGGGCTGCCTTTCATTGGTGGGTACTTTCCATTGTCCCTTTCCATGGAAGGTACTGGGCACTGCCCTCTACATGACTTGGCTACTCTTTCGATTGTCTGTATTTTCTTTGCAGTGCTAGGGATCGAACCTAAGGCCTCCTGCATGCTGGCAAGTGCTCTACCATGGAGCCACATCCCCAGCCCTTTTTATTTTGAGACAGGGTCTCACTGAGTTGCCCAGGTTGAACTTGAACTCGAGCCCCCTATTTCAGGCTAATGAGTAGCTGAGATTACATGCCTGGCTTCCAACTTCTCTCTGCTTTTCATGTTCTGTTCCTCCCTCCAACCCTACAGCTCTGAACACATTCTTACTTCCACTGGGCCGGCTTCTTTTTCTAGTTCAGCCTGGGATTTGCTGGCCTTGAGTCAGGGGCCAGTAAGTGCTTACTGTCTGGTAGCTCAGATTCTCTTTAAGGCAGAACTAGCAATCTATTGAATAAGCCTAACATTAGGCTGAGAAAAAGAATGGATAAAGCTAACCCGAGCTACTAATTTTCTCATTTTGATTTATGAACTGATTATAAGCAAGGAGTAGACCGCGGGTCTTAACTTCATCTACTACTTCTTTCCCTCCAGTGTGCTATGTGGTACAATTTATATCTCCCGACACAGATGCCCAAGACAAAGTTGGTAGAGAAAGCTTGAAAGATGGATTACATATATTTGATTCTAGAAAAATGAAAAGACAACATTAAATATAAACATTTATCCTGCAGGCAAAGTAACTTGTGTGAAGACAGAGCTGCGGCTGTTTGCAGAAAGGGCATGGAATTAGGCAGATAACATCTTGGCTTTGTTCCCAGCTCTGCTGCTTATTGTCGTGTGGCCTCAGGCCAGGAGGATGGCAAGTTTGAGGCCAGCCTGCACTACTTAGCAAAACTCAGTCTCAAATAAAAATATAAGGGACCGGGGAATGTAGCTTAGTGGTAGAGTGCCGCCTAGGTTTGATCCCCAGTACCGCCAGAAAAAAAAAAAGAGAGTTAAGGCACAGTGAGATTAGTATGGAATTTGGGTTAAATGCTAAAGTAGGTATTGCTACAGTGCTAGTCTTTTCAAATTTTAACTATAACACAGTAGTGTCTTAATGTTCTATAATATTTCATAGCTACTGCATAAGATTATTAAATTCTGGTTTTAAAGTGATAATGTCTTTTTTTTTGTTTTTTGGAACTGGGAATCGAACTCAGGACCTAGCACTTGCCAGGCAGGTGCTGTGCCGCTGAGCTATATCCCCGGCCCCCAATGTCTGGATTTAAGTGTAAGACTTATTTTTAAATTTCTTTCATATAATTTAAATATTAAAGGGACGGATATCTTTTATTTTTCTCAGCAGAATTCTGACCATATTTATAATGTAAATTTTTATTTAAGAGAAATTTCTGTACCACAACATTTTGGAATATACAAAAATTCAATTGTCTAAGCAAAATTCATCAACCTAATAATTTTCTTTGGCTGAATCTCAGATACTAAGACCATGTATTGAAGTAATTACTATATTTATTCAGCGATTTTAATATGGAGGTTTGAAGCTTTAACAACCATATTGGTGAGAGTCTATATGCCATTTTCTTTCACTCCTTTTTCCACTCCATTTGCATATTTATTTTTTAATGACACTGAGGAAATCTAAAATGCTTTGTGGATATTGCTCATCCTCATGCAGACGGCATAAGCCAAGTAGAACGTCACCTATCTCATTTAAAAAATATTTTTCTCTTTTGTTTTAACTGCAATCTCTGTATTGTAGTTCTTATTCATACAAATAGAAGATCATTTAATTATGATTCAATTTATTCATTTGGACATTCATATAATTAAGTGTGGGGTCTCTAGTAGACAGAAAATAAAAGAAATGCATGCTAGTAATAAATTTAAAACAAAGCCATTAAATAAGATTTACTTCTGTCTTATTATTTTAAGTTATATCTTTCTGTCACAGCTTTAAGGTCTTTTCAATGTCATAAAAAAATAATCTTAACCCTCTGTTATCGGGTTTCCCTGGCTACAGGGAAGTATCAGTTGATAGTGTTGACCTTGGAAGACTCATTTAGCCAGGCATGGTGGTGCACGCCACCTGTATCCCGGCCTGTAATCCCAGCACTCAGGAGGCTGAGGCAGGAGGATCGCCACAAGTTCAAGGCCAACCTGGGCTGCATAGTGAACTCAAGTCCAGTTTGAACTACAGTGAGATGCTGTCTCAAAAAAAAAAAAAAAAAAAAAAAGACTCATTTAGCATTTCTTGGTCTCTGAGTACTTCATCCCTGTTTAAAAATGGACTGAGGGCTGGAGGTATAGTTCAGTTGTAGAACACTTTATCTAGCATGTGCAAGGCCCTGGGCTCGATGTCCTGCTCCACCGAAAAAAATAAATAAATAAAAGGAAGCGCTGAGCTCCTGAGGCATCGTCACTCAGACCACTGAGACAGAGCCTGGCTGGGAGACTCTGGAGGAAACTGGGTGTTCAAACAGGTAGAAGTAACCATCACTTGTCTTCGTGGGTAGAAAATGATTGAAAAGAGAGATTTTAAAGTGGGCCAGTGAGATAGCTCAGCGGCATAAGCGCCTGCCTGGCAAGCATGAGGTCCTGAGTTTGACTCCTGGTACCCACAAAAAAATAAATAAAAAATAAAGTGTAAATTTGACAAGTATTCCAGTATTGCTTACCGTGGACCAGGCTCTTCCATGCTCTTCAGAGGTGTTAACTCATTTAATTTAATCCTCACAATGGCTGCAGTCTACCTGTTTTCTGGTACAATACATGAAGTCCTGCTTCATTGCAGGGGAGAATGTTACCATGTAACAGGCAGGTATATTCCAGGCTCTTGCCTACAATGAGCAAAGAATTGCGGAGGATATGCCCAGTAGCAAGTGGCAAGCAGCTACATTTATTGAAGATCACAAGAAGTTGTGCTTAGGGTAAGTCCGTGCCGACAAACAATGGCCGAGACAGAAAAATGGTGCAGGGTTGACAGAAAAGCAAAAGCACTGCACACAGGTCATGGCACACAGAAGCAGCAACAGCAGCCACCTGCCCTAAATCAGGCTTTTGGAATTGAAAGGACATGCACCTCAGCCCAGACGCCTCCCCTAAATCTCTAGGTGTGATTGACAGGGATGACTGACAGGGAGCTGGGCTCTCACAGGGGCTCTCAACACGCATGCTTGTCCCAGAATTCACTCTGATCTTAATTACATGCATGATATGTAGTACATATTTATGAACCCTTAATGAGGTTTAAGCCGGGTGAAGGTGAGGGAAGGTCTACAGCATCAGACAGCCCCTGGGGTTTTGTTATTTTATTTTCTAACTATCTTAGGACAATGGAAGGAGGAATGACCAAAATGAGGGGAAGAGAGTGACTTCCTCAGCTCTGTCCTTTCTAACTGTGTTAGTAACAAGTACTGTGTGCATTCTGCAACCCCTCCGGTCTCCGCCCTTACTTCCAGGTCCCCAGCACCTCCCCATTGCGGACTCCGCTGCGTCCTCGGGGTTCCTGGTGCTTTGTGGAAGTTTAGGGCCTGGACAGTCGCCCCAAGCCCAAGCTGCTGGCGGGGGAGAGGATGCTATTTGTGCTCGGATGGATGATGCCGGTCTCTAGTCGCTCCCGCTTTGCCTTCCTCATCTTCTCTCTCGCCTTGTCTTGTGTCTACTTCATCTACCGGGCTTCGGTACGGAGACACACCCTCACCCCCATGATCACTGCCAGGAAACCCCACTTGCTACTGAGGACTGCACTTCTAGGATTGGGAGCTGTGTCCACCAGGCCCGCAGACAAACCAAAAGAGAAGAGGTTAAAGTTAGAAAAGACACCAACAGCAAGAATCTACACAACCAGGCACAACTGACATAGACAGATTTAAGGTATCTTAAAATAAGGCTAGTCCTCAATGTTTATGATGTCAATACTCCCCTCTTAGTTTTATAGTAAAGTTTTCTTTTTAAAAATGCTAGGCTTGCCTGAGGAGAGTGGTTCCCTGGCAGGCCAGCAAATGTATGGCGCTCCTTCTAGACGAGTGGCAGGGTGGTAACACATTTGCTAACAATCGGTTGAACTGGTACAAACAGAGATGAAAAGTGAAGGGGGTTGCAGAGGGCAATACCACAATGTCTCATCCTTACCGTGCCTCGATTTCTTTTGCTTGCTTACGCCTCTTCCCCTGTGTCGCTTCACTTTGTATTTCAAATTCCCCTTAAACTTCTAAAAACATGTTACAAAATGATGTCATTACCTTTCACATTAAATATCAAATCAGCCGGAGAAGTTCATTAGCTTGAAAGCCCTCCAGGAAGCAGAATGAATTTGAACTTGGTGATTCCATAGTGGGATGGAAAAGACGCTCTCCCCTGCTAGATACTGTGCTTGGCATCTTAGCTAGTTAACCAATTCAATCCCATAGCTTTGCAAGCTGTATTACATCTATCATTTGAGGGTTGAAAAAAGAGAGCTCACAGAGGGTAATGGCTTGCCATGGGTCTCACAGTTAACAAATAAAACGCCTGTGTTTATAAGCTCAAGTGTTCCAGGCTCCGTATTTCATAGCACTACCTCAGAAATCATTTAAAGCGTGGGTATCCTGCTAAGAAGGTATCAAACTTGCTGGTACAGTAGTTCAATCTGGAAACGCTGGGCAAATAATGATAGCCTCTTCCTGCAGGATTAGCTGAAAAAAGAAACACATGAACACGCATACTGGATAAAGGTAATGTGGCTAAGGACTCAGAGGAGTGTAGCTAGGAGAGAGGTTTAACAAAGGGCAGCCCTGGGCCTTGGTGCACTACACCCCCGAGGGGCTTGCCCGGTGAAGCGGGCAGGCGGCAGCGCTCAAGGGCCTGTTACGGCACCGGGCTACAGGAGGACCACCCAGTGCTCCCCTTCAGAAGGGAGGCAAGTCCTAGCGCACGGGCTAGACACAGGCCCGTACGCATCCTCGATGTGTCCCCACAGGAAGGGCAGGATGGGGGGGCATCAACCCAGGTGGGACGCACACCTCGTTCCCTAAGTATTTAGAGAGGAAATTACACCATCGAAGTCCCTCCTCGGGTCACCCTCTTCCCCTCCAGGTACACCACGCTTTATCACCGATCTGCAGGGCAGAACGCACCCAAGGCTCTGGACGCAGCCCCGTCCCCGCTTGCCGCGCAGGGGCCCAGAGCGGGGGCGGAGGGGAGGGGCGGCGCGGCGCGGGCCAATCAGGACGCGCGGCGTCTCGGCGAGGCCTCCAGGTTTCCCGCGGCCCGCGCAGCGCCGCCTGCCGGGGTCGGCGCGAGCGAGCGGGCGGAGCCTGCGGGGGTCTGCGGGCGCGGCTCCCCGGCCTTCAGGGCCCGCCCCTGCCCGGCCCCGGCCCGGAGCGGCTCCACGCGCCCGGCCGGCCCATCCTCGCGCGCCCGGCCGCTCCTCGCAGGGCCCGAGCGGGGCGGCGCCGGAGGCGGCGGGCGGGAGGCGGGGATGCCGCTGGCGTCGTCGCCCTTGCGGCCGGGCGGGCAGCGGGCGGCGGCAGAAGCCGGAGCGTGCTCGCCGCTGGCCGGGACGCCGCCCTGGCCTGCGCTGGGCGCCCGCGGCGGCCTCAGGGCCCCGGGGCCCCGCGCGGCATGAGGTGGAGGCCGCGCGCCGCCGAGCGCCCAGCCCTTCGGGTCCCCGCGCGTCGCGTGCGCCGGCTGCGGCCCGGGCGCCCACGCTAGCTCCGCGCGGGCACGAGACGCCGCGGCCCGGGGGGAAGCCGAGGGCGGGCGGCGGTGCAGGCCCGACCCGAGCCGGCTCCGTCCCGGCCCCGCCGCACCTGCGGCCCCTCCTCCGCGGCCGGGCGCGCTGCACGCGCGAGCTCGGCCTCCACGGGCCCCGCGCCCCCGGCCCGCGCCCCCGCCTCGCCGCCCTTGCCCGCGTCCTCGCGCGCCTCTCCTCCCCCGGCTGCCCGGCCTCCCATTCATTCGCCGCCCCTCCCCTGCCCTCCCCTCCTCGCCCCCACTTCCCGGCCCCCTGCGCCTCCCCGCGCGGACTCGGGGTTCCTGGCTGGCACCTTCGTGGAAGTTTAGGGCCTGGACAGTCGCCCCGAGTCCGGCCTGAGAGCGCAGCCCGAGCTGCTGGCCGGGGAGAGGACGATGTCTGTGATCCGGCGGATGATGCGGGTCTCCAATCGCTCCCTCCTCGCCTTCATCTTCTTCTTCTCCCTGTCCTCGTCTTGTCTCTACTTCATCTACGTGGCTCCGGGCATCGGTGAGTACCGAGACACACCCTCACCCCGCGGTCACCCCCAGGAAACGCAGGCTGTCTGAGGACGTTACTTCTGTGCTTGGGGAGCTGTGTCCACCGGGGCCCGCAGAAGGCTTTTGATTTGAACTGTAACTTCAGATCCACTGCTTGGGGCATGGCTTTGCGGTGTGAGTTTTGTTAATGTGCGCTTAAATAACTTAAACGATTGCGTTACGTGGACGTCTTTGTAGCAAAATCAGGTGTGACGGCCCAGGGTGCTCTCATTGCTTTCTTGCGTATTCATGACAGCTTTATCCGTTTAATATCAGTGTCTAAGCTTAAGCTCACTGCCTAATTGCAGTTTTATTCAAACACCTTCAGGTATAATAACTGGTAGAAATATGGAAAACCCAGCAGCAGGGAATGTGATGGAGGTCGAGGGTGTACGCAGTCTGGTGTTCTAGGTCACTTTTTTAGAATGGGGTCAGTGAACAATTGTGCCATACTTTAGGAAATTTTAGGGGCTGGCAGAATTGTCTTATCAGAACAGTGTTCTGTTATTTAGTCTGCTTTTCAAGGGTGGGTTGTCTCTGCTACCTGTTAAGGTGACTTCTAAGGTAAGAGCTATTAAAATAATTACGCGAGGCGATTTGTAGTTTAAAATTTTAACGTTCTGTCTAGCACTTTTGGTCTTTGGTCTAAAATACACTACCGAATAATCTACTTGAATGGGCTTTTTGATTAAATGTCCTAATTACTCATTCCTCCTATTGCTGACAAGTCCTATAACATGGCATTATTCTAGTGATGAACGAAAAATCAGAATTTCATGTGGATATTCAAAAACATCACAATTTTAAAACTTCTGACTTTTCCTGGTTATTGTGTATTTAATGTTAAATTCTTTAGTGACACTGTGTGCCTCTCTGATCATGTTTTGTTGGACACTAGTAGTCTTTCGAGACAGTGCCATTTTCCCCTGAGTTAGGCAAAAATGTATTGGTTGATGCCTTTTATAGAGTGAAAACACCTGCAGAATTTTGAAATGGAATTCCTAACAGGGCATTATTTTGGGTGTGATGAATTGTATTGTAATAAATTACAGGGAAGAAGGAAGAAGTAGACTTCATCCAGACTCAAAAAAATTAGTGGCTTTTTCATTATTAAATTTTTAGATTTAAGTAAGAAATAGACACTCAGGTAATGATGCTTAAGGTGTGACTTGCTGACACCCTGATGTATCCCCAAATAGAAGTTTTAGTGTAAAGTTTGAAGAAGTGTGACTATTTCACCATTATTTTTCTTTAATGTGTTTTTTTCTTTAGGCAAACAACAACAAAGACACCCTCATGAAGCCTAAAATATTAATGACAGTGCTTCATATATTAACTTGAATTACATCTGGGACAAAATTTTGTTATGGCTGAAATATATGTTGTGTAGGAATACTTTTCATTGATCCTAAATATGTTTCAAAATCTTCTGTTAAGTCTGTATTAGTCCTACCATGTCAGCTAGTTTAGCAGATGTCAGTTATGTTTCCCTACGTTTTCAGTCATTCCGTGGGTTTGATACAGTATTATCCAACTTATTCAGTAAAGGTTTTTCTTAAATTAAAAAATTTTTTTGTCTTTTTTGGAAATCCTGTAATTTACTCATTCTATAGCAATTTTGCTTTCTCATTTAACTCTTGAAAAGTTAGATGTCTTTGGGTAGATGTTTTTTGACCAGCCATTTAACTGAAAGATTTTGGAGAAAGTTTTTTTGTATTTACACAACAGTTTTCTTTCTTTCTTTCTTTCTTCGTATTTTGAGTAATGTTTTAAAGTTTTATTACTCAAAAACTTAACCAAAGGAAATCAGAATTCCAGGCTTTACCATGATAGTCATCCTCTTTGGGGGGGAAGGGGTGTGTATTAATATATTATCTGCTTTCTCTTACAGTGATTTTTCAGATCTTTTTTTCTGACCCAAAATGTATTGATTTCAATGACTTATTTTTCAGAGAATTTATTTTAAAATTTCTAAAGAAGAAATTTCACTTTCTAACTCCAGTGTACATTAAATAAACTTGTTTAAGCAATCAGAATATAAACTTACATGGAATTTTGACACAATATTTAAGAGAGTATCCACACCTGTAATCCTAGTCCTCTGGTAGGCTGAGGCAGGAGGATCTCAAGTTCAAGCTCAGCATGGGCAACTTATTGACACCCTTCTCAAAATAAAATTTTTAAAAAATATAATCTATAGAGTCTTAAATTCAATTGATGTGGAAGACTAATACATTTTTATTTGAGTGCTTAATGTTTGCCATACAATAATCAGTGGTTAATGTAATAAAAATTGTGGGGGCTGGGGATATAGCTCAGCAGCACAACGCCTACCTGGCAAGCGCGAGGTCCTGAGTTTGATTCCTGGTACCAAAAAAAAATTGTGGCAATTTTCTGGCACACAATTAAATTGATATGGTTTAAACTACTGTTTTTGAGAGTTTTATAATTTTTAATTAAAAAAAAAATCAAAGCCAGTAAGAAATATAACTTAAACAAATGTGTACGTATAAATGCTATGAATTTGTTAAACTAAATGTATTTCCAAAATCCTGTGCCACTTAGCAAAAAGAAAGAAAAAAAGAAAGAAGAAGCCTTATTTATCTTCCATATGTATCTTTAAATATGGGGAAGCAATTTTCCAAAATTCAGATTTTTGCTCGAAAGCTTGAATTTTTTCATCGGCATCGAATTTTGCCAGTTTTTCTTGACGAGTCAGGCTCATTTTCTTCATTTTTGAGATGCATAGGCTAATCCAACCGTAATGTATCAGTTGTTCTTTCAAGTAAAAATGACGTCCCATGACAACCACGGCTAGTTGAGTTCACACTGCAGCAGCCACTGTGCACGCTCTTTTCCTCAGGGTGGCTGTGGTCTTCTGGTGTGCAGCAGAAATGCTTTACGTCTACTTTTCTTTCATCGTGGATTTCTTACAGTTTTCATTAGATGTAGAGATTCTTCTTGAAATACTTTCTATTTTGTCCTGACATATCTCTGGGCAAAATTTTCTTGTGACTAAAATATATATTGTGTGGAAGCACTTTTTATTGATTTTAAATAGTAATTATTTCAAGACTCTTCCGTTCAGAAGTCCTTGTTCATCCCACCACATCGCCCTGTTCGGTGGATGCCAGCAGCATTTAGGTACAAACGTCAGGGTTTGTCCTTTCTTCCTCAGGCAGCCCCCATCGTTTCAGTCACCCTTCCTTGGCCTCCTTCCCCTGGATTCTTCTCTCCTTCTGAGAGGATACACCACACAGTTGGAGACAGTAAGGTTTGCTTAGTTTCCAGCTTCTTACATTGTTTAGCATATTCTGGGCTTGTCGGATCTTAATCTGCGATGAGTTCCACGGGACCCAAGCTTGTTGTTTTATGAATAACGTATCATTTCCCCTGAGGTCTCTGGTTCACGCAGGTCCTTACGTTCTGAACCTCAGTCCTCGAGGAGGCTGGACGGCAGGCGCCCTCCCCAGCCGCCTCGCAGAGGTCCGTGGAGGTGCTGCCCCAGCCTACCCAGCGGAGGTGTGGGTTGTTCCTCACTCCGTGTCTGCCTCTGTGCGTGGTCGCAGAGGTGAGTGCAGTTTCTCTCCCAGGTTTTGACGAGGCTGGATTGAGACTAGAGTAGCTTCTGACACGACACAGTCCTTTTCCGCTGTCATATCAGAGGAGAGGGCGGGCTGACTTACAAATTCATTCAACTGACAGGACTGCAGCACCCAGGGTGGCTGGACACCGAGGCATGGAAGGTGAGAGATGACTACCACAGTCAGCCTTGGGCCGAGCCCCATAAAGGGCCGCTGCAGACCCCCGGAAGGCGCGTGGAGCGCGGGCCGCTGCAGACCACCGGAAGGCGCGTGGAGCGCGGGCCGCTGCAGACCCCCGGAAGGCGCGTGGAGCGCGGGCCGCTGCAGACCCCCGGAAGGCGCGTGGAGTGCGGGCTGCTGGTTGGAGTGGGCAGCAGCTGGGAGTTTTCTCAATTGAGCAAAAAGGGATTCTGGTCAGAGGGGACAGTGTGAATGAAGTTTCTAGAATACGGAAGTACCTTGCTTCTGTCTTATGATGTGTGGTGGCAGAGAGGCCGCGTTGAGTGAGCTTTCCGGGGCTCCCAAGCCGTGTCTAAACCGCCTGTGATTAGGAAAGTAGTCAGTGGGGCGGTATGCTTGGGGAGGTTGCATAACTTCCTTGGGAGCGGGTTTCACAGTCCATTTCACTCAGTGGAGTTCCTGACGTTTCCTGGACGCACTGACAGGCTGATTGGTTCTTTGGGTAGGGGTATAACCTGGCTGGACTACTTTGCTCTGGATTCCTTCCTGCCCTTTGAGGCCTTACCTGACCAAGGGCTTGGTTATTTGGGTCCCTAAGGGAAACTTGGAGTTGATGCTGGTGGCACTTAGGGTGTCGGCTGTACCAGTATGTACCAGCATGTGGATCCCAGGGGCTCAGGTGGCTTAGTCAGGTTCCCGCTCAAAGCAACTGACGTTTTCATTGAGTTTTTCTCTGGGTTACCTCAGAAGGTAGCTATTTGTCCTCTGGCTTTCTTATGATAACCCTTTAACCTTCAGGCCCTGGCTGGAAGAGCCTGGCTGTGCTCTTTTTGAGCTGTCTTAGTCTGCTTTTGTTTCAAAGGTCCTTTTGCTTTTTCCTCACCAAGTGTTTTGATCTACATGACACTTTGCCTGGGGTTCTTGTGATTTGGGTTGTGGTATTGGTCATCTTTACTCTCTGGGTGTTTTAGTTACTTTTCTCTCGTTGCTGAGACAAAATACCCAACACCCAAAGTTAAAGGAGGAAAGGTTTATTTAGCTCACAGTTTGTAGAGGTTTCAGTCCATAATCGGCTGGCTCCAAGGCAGGGTGGCACATGGCAGAGGGGCAACTGTTCATGGCAGCAGAAGACAGCAAAAGCAACAACCAAACCTAAACAGCATCTTTCTGCCTGTTTTATATGCTATCCAGTCGGCTGGGATTAGGGCAGTGCCAATCCAATCAGTGGACTGATCCAGCAGTCACCTGCTCTTAATCCCAGCACCCTTAATCCCAGCATTGCACCACCGATCAGTGTCACACTCTAGATTCAGCCACCTCTGAAAAAACTCTATGACCACGCGGGGCTTTGGGGGGCCATCTAGATATGAGCCATAACGCTGGGCCTCTCTTACCGGCCATGAGTCCCATGCTATTTTTTGTCCTGTGAGTAGCTAAAGTTTTCAAAAGAGAAATGATGCAGTTTATTTTGTTTTGTTTTGGTTTTGTTTTATAGTAATCCTTTTAGCATGAAAGGTGGGTGTAGAAGGCAGAACCAGTGACAGGGATAAGTAACTCAAGCAGTAGAAGGTGAGCTCTGGATTAAAGTGGACAGTTGCGTTAGGGTGGAGTCAAGGATGTGAATACTGGGATTGAAGGAAAGGAAAGATGATGCTTGGATTCCAATTTAACCAGCCAGGTAAGTAATATAATAGGGAGTGTGGAAAGCCACAGTTTTTTGAGGGAGCGGTTTTGGTTTTAGAGGATTTGAGTTGAAACATCTGTGGAATATCCAGGAAGAATTTGACAGTCAGTAGGTGGATGGAAATAAGGGTTTGGAATTCCAGAGAGAGAGGTTTAGGTACCTTCTGCACTTAGGTCAGGGGTGGCGAACCTGGGGCACGCGTGCCTCAGCAGGCTGTTTGTATCATTCACAGCTCCGAAAAGCTCGCCATCACTGAGTCTCGGGAACGACGCCTGTTCCTCCAAAACTCACTCGTGCAAATGGAAGTGACTCGCTGTTACTCTTAAACAAGGAATCAGAGGTTAAATCAGAATGTGGAGGAGGACCAGTGTAGTTCGGAAGAGTCCCAGGAACCTCTGCCACCCTTTTCCCTCCCTTACCATGTCAGGAAGGAGTCCGTAGGTCAGGTGCACACTCAGGGAGGGCCAGGCCTTCTCAGTGTGGCCTCCCGCGTCAGTGGCCATTCTTGAACCGCATGTATAACTCAGCTCTGCAGGGTCAGTGTAAATCAATCTGTGTCCTGTGGCCTTGTGGGAAATTAGGTAATTTATTGATTTGTTGAAACCTGGCAGTGCTAAATGACATTCTCCACCTTAGTCTTTTATGCATATAATTGAGATGTATTAAATGTTATGGCAGAATGAAGTAGTGATATGTTTACTCTGTAGCAATGTTTATCATTTCTGCCTTTTAGTGCTTATTAAAGATAAAAGTATCCATGTATATGGCTATGTATAAGAGAAACTCCTGATCCTGCGTGTGCAGTGTCTGTATGTGATGGTTATTCCAAACACTGTCTGGAATTTTGTTGAGGAGAAAACACATCTTCCTTTTGAGGCAATGTTATATATACATGGTGGCTGATTTCCTACCCATCCGAGCCTGCTTTCATGAGCAGACTTCCTGAGTCTTATCCCCAGACATCCCGATTCTGATCATTTTTAACACACCCCATCCTGTGACAAGCCTGTTTATCACAGAGTATGTGACAAGGCTTCTCAGCGCACTAGTATTTCTAGGTTTTGGACCACGGCCCCAGCATTTGCCCCTCTATGCAAGGGCCCAGGGCCACAAGAACCTGGGAGACAAAGGCATTAGTGTCTCTCGTGCCAAAGTTGTTGGCAAAGAAGCCCCGGAAGCAAAATCCCAAAGGTAGCCAGTGCTTTGGCCACTAGCCTTCGTGTGAACAAAGGAGGAAAGACAAGCTCCCAGAGTCTCACACAGCAGCATTGTTGGAGGGGCTGAAATAAATCACTGAGAAGCTGAAGTGTATACCGTTGGACATCTGACTCTCTTCTGCCTGAGTTGAAGGAACTGATCATTTTTTGCCCTGGTAAATTGAAGATTCAGAGAAATATGAGTTCTCTTTTCATCAGTTTGAAGAGCTACTACTATATATATAAGAGGGGCAGAACTGTTTTTGAACAAAGGGTAGTGACAGTGGAGCAGATTTTAAGATGATTGTAAAGAAATACAGAAGACACCCAAATGTTCTAACTGACCTGAACTCACTCTAATAAGTGGCCTTAGAAGAGCTCTTTCCTTACACATTTCCAAGTGAGGATAGATGACTACTTGTTAATGTTGGATAGGGCCGGCCTGCCCGCCTGCCCGCCCTCCCTCCTTCCCTCCTTCCCTCCTTCCCTCCTTCCCTTCTTCCTTTCTTTCGTTCTTTTTTTTTTTTTTTTAAAGGAGGGGAGGTTTATTTAGCTCACAGTTTGTGGAGGTTTCAGCCCATAATCAGCTGGCTCCAAGGCAAGGTGGCACATGGCAGAGGGGCAACAGTTCATGTAGGCAGAAAACAGCAAAAGCAATAAGAGAGATGAGAGAGAGAAAGTGCGAGTGAGAGCGAGCTTCTTCCTTCCTCTTGAGTCAGGCTCTCGCTCTGTAGTTCAGGCTGGCCTCAAACTCATGGTGATTGGCTGCTTCAGCCTCCGGAGTGCTGGGATTCCAGGCGTGTGGCACCACGCTCAGCAAGGAGAGGGACTTTCTGTGGGAGAGAGCCCAGGCCCCTGACATTCTCTGATCTCCACCTCCCCAGCTCCTCTGGTAAGGGGCAGACCTGCTCCTCCACCTGCCCCTCCGCCCGCGGCTTTATGCCTCCTTTTCCCTTTCAAGCCTGTCTTTGACGTTGTCTGGAGGAAGGTGTGGAGGCTGAGGTGCTGCTGAGTGAGTCTTCTAGAGCTTGGGTTCTTCAGCTGCATTCGGGGTTCCTCAGTCTCTGTGTTTGTCACCATGGCCCGAACCTGCAGTTTGCCCCTTAAAGTGGAGCATCCTACCCTTGTTTCTTTATTCCTCTCTTCTCCTAGTTACTAATTTTAAGTATGAGATTTGTAGCTAACCTTTTTTTTCCTTCAAGGTGTAATAAATAGTTTTTTGTTTCATCTTTGTTTTTTAGGGTTGATTGCTTGAGTTTGTAAAGGTTTTGACTTCATCAAATCATGTTGTATGTTCGTTAAGGTTGAACATAGATTCCTGTGTCTGAATGAACTATACATACATTAGAAAGCTATGTAAAAGAGGATTATTTAACTACTATAAAATATGGAAGGCTCCCTTGGTTTGGTTGTTACAAACATGATTAGTTATGTTTTGAGAATTACTATAAGCATTGGTTTTCAAATACGAATGTGCTTAAATCTTACTTAAGGTGAGCTGCTTTAATAAGCTTATTTCCCAGGAATATCACTGGCGATAGTGATGATTCTGAGTCATTTTTAATATGTACCCTAGGTAATTGTGTAGCTTGGGAACTGTGTTTCTGACAAACACTTCAAATGATGGGTGGTGGAATACGTGCTCGTTTTACTTTTCTAGATTGATCATCTTGTATCATTTGGTCTTTCATAGAACTAACCTTCATTTTGAGAACCAGATTAACTTGTTTTAAGACAGAGTGGCTCTCTGGAATGGTAAAATTTTCATCCAGAGAAGAAATGGACAGATACATTGCAGATACATTGCCTAAGACAACCACACCCTGTGTTCTTTTATGAGTCTGTGGTGACTAGTGGATTGGGTCATAGGTTGATCCTGAAAGTGTTAGTGTGCTTAATTATTAGAAAGATACATTGTAATTCACTTAACAAGAGTAATAAAACCTCTTAAAGTGCTATATAGCATTTTAAGTTACTAAATGGAAGTAATTTCAAAATAACATTTTCTCACATTTGGCCGGAAGTCTTTTTAAAATACTGTGTATACAATAGTATCTTTAAGTAGCAGTATGAGGTTTGTTATTATAACTTGATGTCTTGATTGAGATATTCCGTTGTTTTGTGTTTATATATTTGAGGCTTGCTAATGTCAGTGATTTTTCTGAAACCATGTTACATATATTGTTTTTCTAATAACGAAG
The DNA here is from genome assembly GCA_028451465.1 of Erethizon dorsatum. Taxonomy (NCBI): domain Eukaryota; kingdom Metazoa; phylum Chordata; class Mammalia; order Rodentia; family Erethizontidae; genus Erethizon; species Erethizon dorsatum. Next base: position 15,494,668 of record CM051838.1, read on the forward strand.
TTAATCACGTGGTGATGCACATCTGTAGTCTCAGCTACTCAGGAGATTGAGTTAGGAAGATTTCTTGAACCAGGAGTTCAAGATCAGCTTGGGCTGAAGAGAAAAAGAGAAAAAGAAATTATGGCTTCTAATTGTAGTGCAGTTTCCAGTTTTATGTATAGGAAGAGAAATTGGATTTTTTCATTTGAATCAAGAGACTGAAGGTAGAAAATTATAAGGTGCCTTTGTTTACTGATTTAAGAATATGCTCTGGATTTAGAGATCTTTACAATTTTTTTTTTTTTTTGGTTTTTATTAGTACATGTTTGCGGTGTATAGTGATTACATTCATCATTGGGAGTTAGTGCATCTATATAACACATCTTAATTCTTTTTCCTTCCCCTTCCCCTCGCCTCCCACTGGAAGTGCTTGAAATTCATTTCTTGCCCAGTGTCCCCTCTCTGCTTCTTGTTTTAGAGTTATTTTCTTTTTGTGACTAAGTAAGTTGAAATCCAAAAGATGTTTTAATTATGAAAAGGAAATTGGGCATGATAGTAAAACAGTTCAATTAATTCTTCCTTTTTTTCTCTCAATTTAGTAGAATTCTTAAGTGGATAGAGACTTGTTTCACATTCTCCTTATGTACTTTGAAACCACTAATTTTCAACAATTTTATGATGTTTCCAGGCATGTTTGTTTATGGTTTGATCTTGTAGTCTATAACATCATTGAGTCTCTTGATTAGATTTTAAAATCTGTTTAATTGTCTGCGTTTTTCCTTCTGAGATTCCTTCAGCTCCTCCTGATTCCAATTTTTCCCAATGTGGTTCATTAACTCTCTTAGGGTACCTGTAATGCTATAAGGAAGTGATGCACTTTTGTGTTAGGTAAATAGCATAGTGAATTCACAGAGGCAGGGCTCACAGCTATCTTTTGTTAGATAGTGTTTTCATATTAGTCGATCATCCAGAGGCTGCTTTTTGAACTATCAGCTGTCTTTAAACTCAGCTGAACTGCTGATCTGGTTGTCGAAAAAGCACTTCTTTTGTTTTAGGCAGTTTGTATCTCTTCAGGATCTTTGTTTTTTTAGAGAGGAATCAAAGGCCCCTTAGAGAATCACAGACAATAAATATCTGAACATTTTTAATAATACAAGACCATGGGAAGATGTGTTTTTATTTAAATATACAGATTCTGTCCAAAAAATGTATACACACTTCAGCAGTTCACCATACTGATAAGTGTCCGAAAGCTAATGGCCCCACTTGTAATTGCAGCATCTCTTGTAATTGCAGAGGCCAAAGGTAACTTGTATTAATCTCATGATGTCTCAATAAATTTAGTGTTAAAATATTTATGAAAGTTTTTTTTTTTCCTGATGTATACATTTTTTGGGTGTATTCTGTATTTAACCATGCTCATTATTCAAACACAACAATCTCCAGAAATAATTTAAAACTGTTACCTGCAGGGTGAAAGTGAAGGAGATCTGTTAATAAGAATTTCTTGTTAATTTTTAGTGTCTCCATCAGCAAACCTTGAGCTCTTGGCTAAAATCTGAAGTAGATCTGCACTCTGTGTGGTCATCGTATTTGCTACCTGCTTGATAAAATGGGACTTTGTTATGGTTTGTGTCTAGATGGCCCCCCAAAACCTCATGGGGTCGTAGGGTCTTTTCCGAGGTGGCTGGGTCTAGAGCATGTGATTGATTTGTAGTGCAGTGCTGGGATTAAGCACGAGTGGCTGCTGGATCAGTCCACTGATTGGACTGGCGCCGCCCTAATCCTGGTAGGCTGGATACGATATGAGGGACAGAAAGAGACTTGTCTTGCTCTTGCTTGTTGCTTTTGCTGTCTTCCGCCACCATGAACTGTTGCCCCTCTGCAGTGCGACACCCTGCCTTGGAGCCAGGCGATTATGGACTGAAACCTCCACAAACTGAGCTAAATAAACCTTTCCTCCTTTAACTTTGAGTGCTGGGGATTTTGTCTCAGCAATGAGAAAAATAACTAAGACAGACTCTGAATACAGAATTTTTTCATTCTCTGCATTCTTAGTCGGCCCGTGACTTGCTTGGAAGGTGGAGAACAGGCGACTGTAGGTTGGTTGCTGTTTGCAGAGCAGATTTCTTTGAGCCAATACCCGCTTTTCATTATTATCAGCATGTGTAAAATACTCTCTGAATAGAGCTTCGACATGAAAGGAACTGTTTAACAGCCTGGCACAGCATCAAAGTTTATTAGTGTTTTTCCAGTCCAAGCAATGCCTTAGTCCAAGGCAGAGTGAGAGTGATACCTCACACACACTCCGGCTTAGTCCGGGGTTCATACCGCTGTTATTGGCGATAATACACTATATTTTTCTTTACCAACATGGATGAGAATTTCTGGGGATTTATTGAGCATGACACTAAATGTAGGAAGAAGATAACTTTTCAGTATCTGAAACATACTTAAAAGATTATTGTGAATTCTTAAACGTTCAGAGCTGTCTGATTCAGGTTATCTGTAGTTAATGTGAAGAGTGAATATAAGCGGTATTTTACTTTTTTTTCCCTTATATTATTTGAAGGGTGACTGTAAGTGGTATTTTGCCTTTTTCCCCCTCTTACATTATTTCTTTTTAAGTGTTGTAGATAATATGAAAAACAGTTTTCTCTCCCCAAACTTTTTTTTTAAGTAACCCTTCTGGATTCCAGCTCTTCACACTAATTGAAGTCTGGTTTATTCCTCAGATTGTCACTTCTGTCACAACTTTTTACATTGAAGATTTCTTTTTTCTTGTCCCTCCCTGTCCTCTGTGACTTTCATCCACTGCTTCTTCCAAATCTCTACCCCTCAGATTCATTCAGACCTGTGCTTGAATCCGGAGTTTTGAATTCTTGCTGCATAACTTGCTTCAGAGTTCTGGGAATTAGGATGTGGACACAGCTTTTGGGGGGTATCCTTTCGACCCGCAACAGGTGGTTATAAGAACTGAATGAATTATAGTAATGTGTATATTTTCATATGTTTATATGTGGTCTTTAGCACAATGTCTGACCTAAGTTGGTACTTAGTGAATGTTAACTCATTTCCTTCTCTTCAGAAATCTGTACTTTCAGGTGTCCTGCACCTCTGGAAGGTTTCAGTAGTTCTTACTTGGTTCAGTGTGTCCCCACTTCACTTTGTCCCCCACTGCTGTCCCCATCGGTGACCAACAGGAAGTCTGGTCTGTGCCTTCCGCCGTCTGTGTCCTGGACGTCTGAGGCCGTGATCTGCCCTCTGCACCTCCTCAGACCACAGCCTCCTCCATGTCCACGTGTAGCTGCGTCTCACCTTTCACGTTCATCTCCTCCTTACAGCGGCCTTTAGTTCTTTTACCTTCCTTTCTGCTTTTCAAACCCATACCCTGGGACCTATTTTGCTCATTTTCCGATTCTGCCAAACTCTCCCCAAGTTGGGCCGTCACTCCCTGGCTGTGCTCTGCACCTGTGCCCCTCAGAGCCTCTCCTTATTCACCCTGTCAGTGGAAATCTCCTTTTCCTTCCTTACTCTTCTTTTAGCCCTATAAATTATTTACTCTTTCCTCTGGCTTTTTACACTCAGGATGTAGTCATGCTCAGTCATTCTGTTCCGAAGAACCTTTTCTGGACTTTACTGTCTGCAACTTCCTTTTTCTGAAACTTGATGTTTTAATTGTATCACTGTCTCTCTGTCTCTCCCTCGCTCTCTCTTTTTTTTTTCCCTGCCTCAGCCTCCCGAGTGCTGGGATTGTAGGCATCTGCCACCATGCGTGGCTGTCACTGTGTCTTGAGGTCTTTATTTTTCTTTCGTTTCCTGAAGAAACTGGTTTCTTGAAGGCTTTAGCATTCAGAGGGTAAATGGTATGATTGTGCCGATAGCTCATGGTAGCCAGCCTGCTCCACCACTTGCTAATAACTGTGGCGTTGGGCAAGTTAATTATTTCTGTATCTACAAAAAGGGAATCATATTAGTGCTGTTATGGCTTGGATCTCCTGTCGAAGTCTGATGCGCTCATAGGGGCATTTGGGAGGTGACTGGATTCTGAGGATGTGATACTCTTCAGTGGATTGGCCCACTGATGAGCTTATTGGTAAATGTGACGTGACATTGGAGGTGAATCCTGGTTGGAGGAGGTGGGTCACTGGGGGCGTGGCCTGGAAGGGTCTATCTCCCTCCTGCATCACTTGGTCTCTTGCTCTCACGCTCATGCGTGCTCCCTCTCTCCCCCTCTCCCCTCCCTCTTCTCTCCCCCTTCTCTTCCCTCTCTCCCCTCTCTCCCCTCTCCCCCCTCTCTCTCGTCTCCCCCCTCTCCCCTCTCCTCCTCTCTCCTCCTCTCTCCTCTCTCCTCCTTTCTCTCCTCTCTCCTCCTTTCTCTCCTCTCTCCTCCTCTCTCCTCTCTCCTCTCTCCTCCTCTCTCCTCCTCTCTCCTCTCTCTCCTCTCCTCCCCCCTCTCTCCTCTTCTCTCTCCTCTCTGTCTTCTTTCTCTCCCCCTCCCCTTTCCCCCTCCCTCCCCTTCTCTCTCCCCCCTTTCCTCTCTCCTCTCTCCTCCTCTCTCTCCTCCTCTCTCTCCTCTCTCTCTCCTCTCTCCCTCCTCTCTCTCCTCTCTCCTCTCTCTCTTCTCTCTCCTCTCTCTCCTCTCTCTCCTCTCTCTCCTCTCTCTCTCCTGTCTCTCTCCTCTCTCCTCTCTCTCTCCTCTCTCCTCTCTCTCTCCTCTCTCTCTCCTCTCTCTCTCCTCTCTCTCTCCTCTCTCCTCTCTCCTCTCTCTCTTCTCTCTCCTCTCTCTCCTCTCTCTCCTCTCTCTCCTCTCTCTCTCCTCTCTCTCTCCTCTCTCCTCTCTCTCTCCTCTCTCTCCTCTCTCTCTCCTCTCTCTCTCCTCTCTCCTCTCTCTCTCCTCTCTCTCCTCTCTCTGCTCTCTCCTCTCTCTCTCCTCTCTCCTCTCTCCTCTCTCTCCTCTCTCTCCTCTCTTCTCTCTCTCTCCTCTCTCCTCTCTCTCCTCTCTCTCTCCTCTCTCTCTTCTCTCTCCTCTCTCTCTTCTCTCCTCTCTCTCTTCTCTCTCCTCTCTCTCCTCTCTCTCCTCTCTCTCTCCTCTCTCTCCTCTCTCTTCTCTCTCTCTCCTCTCTCTCCTCTCTCTTCTCACTCCTCTCCTCTCTCTCTTCTCCTCCCTCTCCTCCCTGTCCTCCCTCTTCTCTCCTCTGCTCTCTCTCCTCTCTCCTCTCTCTGTCCCTCCTTCTCCATCTCTCCTCTCTCTCTTTCCTCTCCCTCTCTTTTCTTCTCTTCCTCCCTTCCTGCCTCCCATGCCAGGAACAATTCTCTCCTGCCATGCCATCCTACCTTGAAGCCAGCTGACTGTGGACTGGAACCTCTACAAACTCCTCTAAGTGTGGGTGCCAAGTAATTGTGTCACAGTGACAAGGCAGGAACTAAGAGATGCAGTACCCTATAGGGTTGCTTGGGAGGATTAAATAAATTGGTGTATGTAAAGCACATCTAAGGATGCCTGGCAAAAAGTATATGTTGTGTATTAGAATCATGGAAATTTTTTTGTTTTGTTTTTTTTGAGACAGGGTCTTGCTATGTAGTGCAGGCTGGCTTCAAACTCACGGCAATGCTCCTGCCTCAGCCTCCCGAGTCCTGGGATTACAGGGGTGTGCCACCATGCCCAGCTTTATTAAAGAGTTTAAGCTATTGTTTTTAAGTATATCTCCTTGTCCTTTGCAGCATTTAGACTTACTTGACCTCTCCTTTAGTACATTAACTTCTTCATTGGATTCAAGCTGAGATTGATTCATCTTGGAATCATTAATCTTTGTGCCTGTTTGTGGTCTGTGTGTGTACCTTGGGTCTTTACCTTCTTATCTCCTTAAATTTTTCCTGGTAATTCACCACTCTAGTTCCAGCTTTTACTTTTATATGAATGTTTCCCACTGTTGTGATTTCTAGCCCTTCTTTCTTAGTTCCAGTCCTACACTTAATGTGAGTGCGTGCCAGATTGCCTGACCAGCGTGATCTCCCTTCAGAAGCAGCTCTCTTTACTTGACTTCCTTTTTGTAAAAAGACCTGGAAGTTGTGGCAGTGTGTCACAGCAGTTAGAATGGGTCTCAGCATGGGAGGGGTGTTGTGTTGGCGCCCTTCCAAGTCCAGGAAACATCTCCAGGTCCCTGCAGAATGACACCTCCTCCTTGTCTTGCATACTCGACAGTGTGCACAGTGACCACAGCTGGATGTTGAAAGGGGGACGGTTTTATAGAAGATGCATGTCTTCTTCTTTAATGGAGGATGAGGCAAGTTCTTAAATCTCCTAACAAATGCCAGTAAGATGCCTAGAAAGTTTTACGAACTATTGACATTTGGGGAGACCCCTCTGCATGTTGTAGGCCCCACCCACCCAAAAGCATAACTACTAAATAAGTTATATTTGTGTCTCATGAAGAGGCAAATAGAAAATGAGCTAAATAAAAGAACATACAGGGTGGTTTTCATTAAGTAGTGGTGTTTTTAGTATATTTCTGAATTGCCTCAAGCCCCAAGGGCAAAGCTGAGAAAGAACTTCCTATTTGTTTTCTGAATAGTAGTTTCTTATAAACTAGAATAGAAATTTTGGACAAGGACTTCCCCTTGAAGTTTTGTTAATAAGATATTACATTTTAATGATATCTAGCAAATATTTAGTTGAATGTGGTGTGATATTTGGAAACCAGAAAATCAGAACCGTTCTTAGGTTTCTTTCAACAGTTCGATACATCACTTTCTTCCTACTAACAATTACTATGTAGTTAAACTCAGTTTCATTCCAGAATAGGTTTTCATCTTTGGGGATTAAATCCATGAGGACCATTAACCTAAGGAGTGTAACTCAATTAGCTGTAAGTGATTTTAAGTGAACTAATAGATTTCCCGTTTGGAGAGCTTGGTGTCTGTAACTTTTTTTTTAATTTTTTTCTTCATCTATCTAATGAATAGTAAATGAACTCTTTAGATAAATAATTCACTCTTGTGTTACAGGTAATGTCAGTAATCTTTTTCTTCATAGTTTTGTGACCTATAGCCATAAGCTTTATACTTTTTTGAAATTATATTTCTAAGACACAGAATTTTGTACATATGCTTTTACCTAACATCTCCTTTCCTAGACTAGTATCATTTTTGGAAGTCTTTTTTTTTTTTTAATCTGGCAATTCTACTCTAGGTAGGCCTTTGAATAGTCTGGTACAAAATAAATATTATAAGATATTTATATTGTAGTTAACAAATTTTGTATATGACTTTTGGATCAAAAAATATCCAAGGTACTGTTAGCCAGTTGGCATTAATAATCTATTTGATGTCTCTCCTCCCCTTATTTCTGTTGAACTTTAGATCTTGGTTTAGGTAGAATTGTTAATATTAGTTTGGCTTTTAGCAAACATTTTCCTCATTTTTGGCCGGCTATATCTTAGTTTTCTTTTTTCTCTTTGTCTTTCTTCATCCTTTTAAAGTCCACTCAGGTGCCAAAATATAATAAATCTTGTGGTCACCCAGTATAATAAATTCAAGCCTAAACAAGTTAAATCTAATTTTAGTACTGTGGTCACAGTCTTAGAAATGGTTGAGGTAAAGTTTAGGTAAAATCTGTCTTTTTTTTTTTTTTAATTTCTCTTTTATTCATTGAAGGTGAAAGAAAAAAATTTTCTGCTTCCATACTGTTTTATTTACTCTGTGCTCATATGTACTTTGAGCAAGTTTAAATGTACATAAGAAGTGGGAAAGGAGGTGGTAAATATAAATGTTTTGTCTCTGTGCCATCTTGAGGAGGTAGAACAGGGCCCAGAGAGTGAGGTTTTGGTTTTTAGTTTTTCACCCAATTTTTAGTTTTATGTCATTGTGCTCAGTGGCAGCTGTTCTTAATGTTGACAGTGGTGGACTGAGCTATGCCATTTTGGCTTTGCCAAGAGAAGGAGCTTCTGCCTCATGTATGAGTGGATGCTGATTTTCTGGCTTTGTGATTAGAGAATTCCGAGTGGCGGAGGATTTAGAGAACACCTGGTGCCATGCTGCCTTTTTAAAACAGGGAACCTGGGATCCAGCGAGCCGTCCCCATTCATGCGCTGCCTGGGCAGAGAGGAGACCCAACCTTCCGACCTCAGTCCCCTGTCCTCCTGTGGAGGCTGAGCACTGAGCCCCAGGGCTTTGTAGTCTTTGTTGACCAGTTTCTCTCACAGGAAGAAAGCGCTGGCCTGTTTTTGAAGTAGGTAGCACAAAGAATGAAACTGACCAGCCTTAAGACACACGTTGAGTTTTGATGTTGCCTATTTTTGCCATCTTGGTAGGTAGACTTGTGATGGAAAGGGAGCATAAAAGTTCAAGTAATTAATACTTTGAGAGAAATGACCAAAGTAGATTCTGATTCTCGATCACCCTTTACCCCTATACATTGAGAGTTTGCAGGATCAGTTATAAGATCTGTAGCCATACTAGATTATGGTGATTTGTGGTATATTTACTGTTAAATAAGGATTCCCTGCCTTTGTGAAGTTGAGTACTTGTGATAAAGTATCTTTTGAAGTGACTAAGTGCATACATTTTATAGTAGAAAAATCATTTAAGGGTAAAGGATTCATTGTGATATTTCAGTTTGTTCATTTTAGGCTCATCCTATTTGATAGGTGGATATTGCAATTTTAATTTTTTCTTTTTTATTGTTTTAAAAATGAGTTTGTTTTTGTAAACTTTGGAGTAGGAACTAGTCTTACATTTCTTTTCTCCATCAGCATAGCATAATAATTGAATCAGTTTACTATGTACTTCACTAATTCTGAATTTTATTTGATTAAATAAGAAAAACTTATTATGTCATGACATTCTCTCTTTTTTCTTTTCTAGCCAACACATATCTCTTTATGGTACAAGCTCGAGGTATAATGCTGAGAGAAAATGTGAAAACAATAGGACATATGATCAGACTGTACACGAATAAAAACACAACATTCAATGGCACAGGTGAGGCTGCTTTGTCTTTTATCTTGATTTGTTTTGCTTCTTAGTGTCACAGTAAACCAAATCTTTTAAACTCTTGTTTCCCCTCCAAGTAACTCCTTGATAAAGATGAAGGCATTTTCTGCTAAGTGTACTGGTAGATTATTTTACTGTGCAAAACAGGTCTGTCACATATTTTAGGTGATGGGGTTTGGTACAAAATACGTAAGTTAAGAGCCGCTTCTACTTTTGCAGTTTCCCTATTGTATTTAAGAGAGATTAACCACAAAATAATAACCTTTTCAGCTTAATGACCTATACTATTGTTTATACTCATTATTCCTAAAATATTTTTCCAACTATGTCTAGAAAACACTTACCGTTTTAATGATAAAACACTTTTTAATTATAGAATATTCTTAATAATCATATGACTATCTTAAGAGGAGGTAAAGGAGAAATTTTATAAAACTAGAACTCTGTAGCCACTCTCTTCTTCTTAGAATGTTTAGAAGTAGAATCTCCATTAAACTCATAGAAGGTTATGGTCTAGTAGGTCATGCTAAGTAAGGGTTTAACGATAATGAGATGGTGGGAGTGGGTTAATGTGGAAGAATGCTAATGCTCCTCCATGGCGATGTTCCTGCAGTGTCTCCCAGAGGATTATGGATGCTACTTTAAAGGGCCCAGTGGGATTGTCAGTTCTTATACCCTCCATACAGTATTACCCCCCCTTTTTTTTTTTTTTTTGTGGGTACTGGGGGTTGACCTCAGGACCTTGTGCGCCAGCAGGCGCCCATGCTGCTGAGCAATATCACCGGCCCTTTTTGCGTATGTGGGTACTGGGAGTCAAACTCAGGACCTCGCGCTTGCTAGGCAGGCGCTTATGCCGCTGAACCATCTCACCGGCCCCAGTATTACCATTTTTAAAAATTAATTTTATTGATATACTTTTGGTATACATAATGGTCACATTCATTGTAGGGAATTTGTACCTGTATATAATATATCTTGATTCTTCTTTTTTTCCCTATTTCTCTTCCCTCCCTTCAACACTTCTTTCCCTCCTTATATATGAAAGCTTTGTTTCCATTTTTTTTTTCATTTTATTCTCTTATTTATTTATTTATTTTTTTAATTTCCTTTTCTTCTTTTCCTCCTCCCCCTTCGGTTGTTCCCCTTCCCATTTGAACATTTTCTTCCTGCTTCCCAATATTTCTATCATCCATTTTGGTTCTTATTTACACTTTTGGTTTCTCACATAAGAGAAACATTGTGATATTTAAACATGTGTGTCTCATTTCACTTAAAAGTATGGTCTCAAGGTGCATCCATTTACCTAAAAAAAGTCTCAAGTTTATGCTTATGTCAGAGTAGTATGCCGCTATATATAAAAACCACATTTTTTTTGTCCATTCATCTGTTGATGGACATCTAGGCTGTTTTCAAGATTTAGCTATTACAAATTGTACTGCTGTAAACATGGGTATGCATATATCACTGTGCTATGACACTTTTAACTCTTTTGGGAATACATACACCAAGAAGGGGAACAGCTGGGTCAAATGGAACCTCTCATTTTAGTTTTTGAGGAATCTCCATACTGATTCCCACAGAGGCTGCATCAGCCCACACTCCCACCAACAGTGGAGAAGGGGTCCTTTTCCCCCACAGCCCCACCAGTATTTGTTATTGGTTGATTTCTTGATAATAGCTATTGTTTCTGGAGTGAGATGGCATGTTAATGTTGTTTTGATTTGCATTTCTTGAATGACCAGTGATGCTGAACTATTTTCATGTATTTATTTGCTGTTTCTACTTCTTCATCTGAGAAGTGTCTATTCATTTCAGTGTCTGCCCATTTTTGGATTGGGTCTTTAAATTTAGGGGGTCTGATTTTTGTGACTTCTTTATATATTCTTGATATTAGTCTTTTGAGCAACAGCTGGCAAAAATTTTTTCCCACATTATGGGTTGTCTCTTCATTCTGTTGATAGTTTCTTTTGCTGTGCAAAAGCTTTTTAATTTGATGTGATCCCAGTTGTTGATTCTTTATAATATTTCATGTGCAATTGGGCTTTTGTTGATAAAGTCTTTACCTACACCTATGTCTTCAACAGTTTTACCTATTCAGTCTTCCAGCAGATTTAGTGTTTCCATTCTAATATTTAGATCTTTGATCCATTTCCATTTTAGTTACGTTAATGGTGAGAGATATGGGTCTAGGTTTAATCTTTGGCATGTAGAAAGCCAGTTTTCCCAGCACCATTCATTAAAGAGGCTGTTTTTCTTCCAGTGAAGGTGTTTGGCTCCTTTGTCAAAGCTAAGGTGGCTGAGTGTGTCTGGAGTTGTTTCTGCATCATCTTATCTGTTCCATTGGTCCTTCGGTCTGCTTTTTTTTTTTCCCCCAGTACTGTGCTGTTTTTATTACAGTAGCTTTGTAGTATAATTTCAAGTCACGAATTGTTTTGCCCCCTGCCTTGCCTTTGTTTCCCAGAATTCCTTTTGCTGTTCTACAGTCTTGTCTGGTTCCATGTGAATTTCAGGATTGTTCTCTGTAATACTGTGAGATGTATTACTGGTATTTTGACTGGGATTGCATAAAATCTGTATAACAATTTTGGAAGTATGGCCATTTTCACTGTGTTGGTTCTTCCTACCCAAGAACAAGGGATATCCTTCCATTTTCTGACATCCTCTTTGATCTCCTTTTTCAGAGTACTGTAATTTTCAATGTAAAGATCTTTTACTTCCTTCATTAGATTGATTCCTAAGTATTATATTTTTTTGGATGCTATAGTGAAAGGTGTTGTTCCCCTAATTTGTCTCTCAGTGAGTTTGTTATTTGTGTACAGGAATACTATTGGTTTTTGAGTTCAGTTGAGTTTGTATCCAACTATGCTACTGATTTGGTTATTAACTCTAGAAGTCTTTTGGTGGAGTTCTTGGGGTCTTCTATGTAGAGTATCATGTTATCTGCCAATAATGATAATTTAACTTCTTCCTTTCATCCTTATTTTCTTTTTTTCTCTTGTTTAATTGCTCTGGCTAATGTTTCCAGAACTATATTAAATAAGATTGGTAGTAGTGGACATCCTTGCCTTGTTCCTGATTTTAGAATGAAAGCTTTCAGTTTTTGTTTAGTATGATGTTGGCTGTTGATTTGTCATAAATGGGTTCTATCAGATTGGGATAAAGACCATTTATTCCAATTTGCTGTGTGGTGGTTTTTTTGAATGGGTGTTAAACTTTGTCAAACTCTTTTTCCTCATCTCTTGAGATTATCATGTTTTTGTTCTTGGCTCTGTTAACATGGTGTATTACATTTATTTATTTGAGTTTGTTGAACCATCCCTATATCCCTGGGATGAATCCTACTTGGTCATGGTGTAAAATCTTCTTGACGATTTGCTACATTCTGTTTTCCCCAGTATCTTATTGTGGATTTTTGCGTCTGTGTTCATTAGGAGATTGGCCTGTAGTTTTCTTTTTGGGTTGGATTGTTCTATGGTTTTGGTGTGAGGGTAATGCTTGCTTCTAGGAATGAATTTAAGAATATTGCTTCCTTTTCAATTTCATTAAAGAGTTTGAGAAGTTGCAGCATTAGATGTTCTCTAAATTTCTTGTAGAATTCAGCAGTGAGCCTGTCAGGGCCTGGGCTTTTCCCTGTTGGTAGGTTTTTAGTTATATCTTCAGCTTCATTGACTGATATTGGTTATTTAGAATTTTTATATCATCTTGATTCAGCCTTGGTAATTCATATGTATCTAGAAACGTGTACATTTCTTCTGTGTTTTCCACCTTATTAAAGTGCAGGTTTCTCAAAGTCAGTATTGGTGATCTGGACTTCTGCAGGATCCATTGTGATTTTACCCTTTTCTGTCCTCAGTGCATGGATTTGAGTGTTTTCTTTCCTTTTTTGATAAGGGTGGCTAAGGTGTGACAATTTTATTTGATCTTTCGAAGAACCAACTCTTCAATTCATTGATTCTTTATATTGTTTTTTTAGTCTCCATTACATTAATTTATGCTCTGATCTTTATAATTTCCTCCCTTGTACAAGCTTTGGGCTTGACTTGCCCTTCCTTTTCTAAAAGCTTTAGGTTCAACATTAGGTTGTTTAGTTGAGCTTGCTCTGTTTTTCTCATGTGGGAATTCACTGCTATAAATTTCTCTCTCTCTCTCTTTTTTTTTTAATAAATTTCTCTTGTAGAACTGTTACATTGTGTCTCATAAGTTCTGGTATGTTATATTGGCATTATCCTTTAATTGTAGAAACTAATTTCTTCTTTATTTTCATCTGTCTGCCATTGCTTGTTCAGATGGGGTTATATAATTTGCACGTGTTTATGAAGTTTTTGTGGTTTCTCTTGTCATTGATTTCCAATTTTATTGCTCTGTGATCTGATAATATGCATGGGATAATTTCAATTCTTGCGTATTTACTTAGGCATGTTCCATGAGTTAGTATGTGGTCTGTTTTGAGAAAGTCCCATGTGCTGCTGAGAAAAATGTATGTTCTGTTGTTGTGGGGTGGAACACTCTGTAGACATCTACCGAGTCCATTTGTTCACAGGGTTGGTTCAGTTCTGATATTTCTTTGTTGATTTTTTGTCCAGTTGCTCTGTCTGTTTGTGACAGTGGGCTATTGTCCCACAGTGGAATTGTATTAGTGCTTATTTGATTTTTCATAGCCATTAATGTTTGTTTTATGTAGTTGGATGTGCTGGTATTTGATGCATATGTATTTATGATTGTTACATCTTCCTCTTGGATTGTTCCCTTAACAAGTATGCAATGACCTTATTTGTCTCTTAATCAGTCTTGCCTTGAAATCCACGTTGTCTGCAAATAGCTACCCATACTTTTCTGGTTACCTGTCTCATGCAGTATTGTTTTCCATCATTTGACTTTCAGTCTATAAATTTCTCTTTGAGTTAATTGTGTTTCTTTTGTGCAACATATTGTTGGATCTTGTTTCTTGATCCATTCTGCCAATCTGTTCTTTTGATTGTGAGTTGACACCATTTACATTGATGGTTATAAATGGTATGTATGGAATTATCCTTGTTATATTATTTTCCTGTTATTGGTTTCCTTCCCCCCCACCCCCGTTTAATTACTTGCCTTCCTGGTGGATTCATTCTGTTGTGTTTCATAGAGTTGTAGTCCTTGTTATCTCTTTCTAGAATTTCCTTCATAATACTTTGGAGTGCTGGTTTGGTGGTCATGAATTTCTTCAGGTGTTCTTTGTCATGGAAGTATCTTATTTCTCCACCAGTTTTGAAAGATAGTTTTGTGGGGTACATCAATCTGGGCTGGAAGTTGTTTTCTTTTGGATTTTGAAATACTTCACTCCAAGCTCTTCTTGATTTGAAGGTTTGTGTTGAGAAGTCTGCTGTGATTCTGATGGGCTTTCTTTTATAGGTGATTTGTTTCTTTTCTCTAACGGCTTTTAATATTCTGTTGTTGTGCTGAATTTCTGGAATGTTGACTACTATATGCCTTCATGTAGATTTTTCTGACCATGGCTAATTGGAGTTCTGTATGCCTCACTTATATGTATGTCAAGTTCTTTTTCTATGCTTGGGAAGTTTTCTGCCATTACTTCTGTGAACAGGTTTTTTGTGTCCTTTGTGCTATCTTCTGATTTTTCATTGATTACGATCAGTTTGTGTCATTCTTTGCATCATCAACAGCAGCTATTGTGTTTTTCATGTTCCTTCGCAGTTTCTAAGAAGTCTTTCATTGCATGATCACTAACTTCAAGACTGTCTTCTAGATCTGATATCCTATCCTCACATTGGTTGATTCTGCTCTGTATACTTTCAATGGAAGTTTTAATCTCCTGGATATCTGTTTGAATCTGTTTTGTGGTATCCAGTTCTTTCCTGTGTTGGGCATTCTTAAGTTTCCATCACTTTCCTAAGCTCCTCTATTTTTTTTATCTGTATCTACTCTAGATTCACTAATCATGTCCTTCATTATGGTCATTATCTCTTTAGTTATCTGTGAAATTATTCTTGGTTTGTTTTTTCTAGAGACTCATTCATCTGCTTTGTTATTTCTGCTGCTACAATTTCAGAAAATTCATTTGGGTGTCTTTCGATTTCTTCTACGTCAATCCCTTTTTGCACTTCCCTTGTGTGAGCTGGAAGTCTGGTGTTGCATCTTGTTTCCATGTCTCCTCATTTTCTGTTTTTTAAAATTTGTTTTCTGAATTGATGCGTATAAATTGCTTATAGTAGGTAGCTTTATTGCTAGTATTCAGACCTCCTTAGGAAATGGCTACTTTTTAGAGATGACTTCTAGGTGTAGCTGGCTTTTGACATTTGATTCTGTCCCAAGATCCTGCTTTTTCACTTTACTGGGGATGAGAAGTTGCTGCCCATTTGGCCCAGCATCCGGTTCTTCGGTACTGGAGTATGGTATTGTTTTATGACTCCCAGACAATCTTAGTATTGGCATACAAGGAAGAACAACTGATCACAACAACTTTGTCACCTTGGGTAAAGAAGTACAATCAGTAATAACAATATCATCAAGCACAGTCTAGAAAGTGACAAACTGAGGCCGGTGATATGGCTAGCGGCATAAGTGCCTGCCTGGCAAGTGCAAGGTCCTGAGTTCGACTCCCGGTACCCACAAAAAGGAAAGAAAGGGTCGGTGATATTGCTTAGTGGCACAAGTGCCTGCTGGCAAGCGCGAAGTCCTGAGTTCGACTCCTAGTACCCACATTAAAAAAAAAAAAAAAAGAAAAAGAAAGTGACAAACGGGGGAGTGTTAATTTGCCACCTTCAGGCATAGGTATAAGTGTTATAGTTATGTAACAAAATCTAAGACAAATCACAAAATTATATACAGTAAATATCCTGCCAATACAGCACTTTTAACCTCAGGGGAGGAAATTTAAAAGGGATAAGAGGAAAAAATAAATAAAAGAAGGGAAGAGGTTAGAAGCAGGGCTGAAGGACAAAGTAAGATTACTGGTGAAGAAGACAGGAGGGAAAGAAAGAAGGAAGAAACAAAAATAAGAATTAAAACTAAAAACAGTTTGTTCATGAAAAAACAAAAACAATCATGAAAAAAGAAAAACAAAAGCAAATGGAAAAAAAAGATTTCTCTTTGATTTGAAGCCTGTAGTTATCTTCTGGGGTCTACAGTTTTGTGGCAGTGTCCAATTCAGGGCATGTGTCCGCTGTTACTGGTAGACAAAGGAGGCAGACAGAGCCCAGATCTGTGCTGGATGATCTCAGCCAGACTGCAGTGGGGTTAGGGTGGGGTGCTGGATAATCCCAGCAAGCCTGCAGATGGAATAGGGCAGGGGGCAGATTCTGGTGCTTTCCACTCTACTGAAGTTCAGGCTGATCCTGGCCTGTGGTTGTGGGGTTGAGGCTTGAGTTGTTCAGCCTACAACACTCTGGGTGTCTCTTGCTGACCTTGACCATGGCGCCCTGACCCTGGATGTCTCCTGTGGTTGTGCCTCTCCCAGTCACTGGGATGAAGCCAACCCATGGATGCTCTGAGCCCGGGTTCAGTCGGCCCCTCCCTAAAATGGCTTCTGGGCCAGTATCCCCCGCAGACGCTTGGACTAGAGTCACTCATCAGGTGTTGTAGCTTACAGCTTCTACTGCTCTGTGCTACTGGTGCGAAACTTTCTCCCTGGAGTCTACTGGAGTCTCCTGCCCTCACTGTGTGTGTCTGCAGATTTGAGCCTCCTTTCTCACACTGCAAGCCGGGAGTCAGGGACAAAGTGCAGTTGGCCACCTCCTTTTCCTGTGCTGCGGTTTGTGTCATTGCTTTGCCTGTGGGCTCCAGTTTTCTCTTCAGATCCTTCCCGTTGCCCAGGGATCCACCACCTCCTTTCTTTTCTTCCCCAAGTCGTTACATTCCAGTGTCTGGACTCCGAATCTCAGAGAGGCTGATTTCCTGCTGTTTACCACTCTGCCGTCTTCCCGGAAGTCCCAGTGTTGTCATTTTAAACAGTTAAAAGATTTAGACATTTCTTTGTGTCACTGTAAACCCATCCTCACAGTCTCATTCTGTCTGTTCCCTGCCTCCTAGCCATAGGTGTTTTTTCTCAAATATATGTTAAGATGGGTAGTAGTTTTAGGCCCTTCTGAAAGATTCAAGGCTGTAAGATACTGATTTGCAATTTAATGTCACACACGCTATTACAAAATCTAGTCATTTGCCTAATTTGTTTAGGATGCCACAAATCAAAGCACTCTTGTTTTCCTTTAATCTTTTAACTTTAATTTCTTTTACAAAGTCTGTCAACATGGTTGTCACTTTAGTAATATAGTAACAGTCTCATTAACTCATCTGCATTTTAGTCCTCTGAATAGGTCAATTTTAGGAGAAGTTTAAATGTTTTAAAAGATTCATTAGGAGTGTGTTTTATTGTTGAGTATGTTGATTGTGAAAGTGTTCATTAAAAGCCCATTCAGAGAGGCATGGTGGTGTGTGCCGACAATTGCAGTGGTCTGGGAGGCTGAGATAGGAGGATCTGAAGTTTGAGCCCAGTCTAGGCAGCTTCGTGACTTAGTGATACCCTGTCTCAAAGTTTAAAGCGGGGGGCGAGTGTGGTGGCATACGCCTGTAATCCCACCACTTGGGAGGCAGAGGCAGGAGAATTGCTGTGAGTTCGAGGCCAGCCTATAGTGAACTCAAGACCAGCCTGAAATACACAGCGAGGCCCTGTCTCCAATAAATAAATACATGAATGAATAAAAAGAAAAAAATAAAAATTTAAAGGGGGTAGGTGATGGCTGGGGATACAGCTGAGTATAAAGGCCCTAGTTTCAATCCCCAGTACAGCCAAAAAAAAAAAAAAAAAAAATCAGCTGGAAAGAAATATTAACTACCTTTAGGGTACTGTGTTCATATGACTAAATATTTCTGTGTAAGTTATATTTGTAGAACTGAGCTGGATTAGGAGAAATGATTACTTGATCAAAACGCGCTACGTCCCACCAGCAATCTGCAAAAGAAAGAAAGAAAGAAATCCTTTCTCCCCTCAACAAGTCATAGTTTCAGTAAAGGTGAGGTAACTAACATGTACTTTGATAAGAGTTTGCTTACTTTTGTGAACCTTTGAAAACTTTTCATGTGTTTCATTTACTGAGGGGAAAGCTATTCTCAGGAGACAGGCAGTTATTGCATCAGTTAGGAATTGGGTTTGGTTTTAACAAATACCTGAAGGCTGTGGCTTGAACACTTGAGGCTTTCTGTTCTCTTGTAAAAGGCAGGAGGCTGTTATCTGTGGCTGTCGTGGAGGCTTCTTAAAGTAGGTCAGCATATGCTTTTCGCCCTCTGTTCTGCTGTGTTGCTTCAGTTAACTCAACCTCAGGATGCCGTGGGCCTCAGTCTGTGTGTTTGAACTTGTCTATAGCAGGGAGGAAAGGAAAGGGAAAGACAAATAGGGTGCCCGCTATTAGGGAGCTTTCCTGAAAGTCCCAGACAGTATTTCTTTATACATCTCACTTGTATACAACTTCACGGCCTGGCCACAATCGAGAGCACTGGGAAATAAAGTAGCACACTGGTACCCTGAATGAAATTGGGGCTCTGTCGCCTAAGGAGAAAGGGAAAGGGAGTGTGAGTTGGCGTCTCTGAGGTGCTGCCAGGTTCAGTCAGCATTTGTCAAACAATTAGTATAGCTCAAATATTACTGTATAGGGAGACACAGCATTCAGAAGGACAACCTTTTTTTGAGGATCTCTCCAGCTTCTGGGAGAGAAGGAAAATGAACAGTTAATTACAATCCAAGTAGTTACTTCTGCACAGACTCATATAGATACGTAATTTGCCAAAAAGGAGAAAAGGCCAATAGGTGTACAAAGAACTAATTTCACTGTGGAGGAGAATCGATTAATACACAGTAGCTGACTTAAAATTTAACAATCAAGGGTAGATAGTTCATGATATTTATGAGTACATTTGATGTAAAAAAAAGTTGGTAACACTCTCCCGGACTTTATGCAGCATCAAATGTAAATAGATAATGTTTTTGTACAGAAGTTATATACTCTCACAACCAAATACCTTTCTTTGTAGCCTGTAGAGCCAGTCAGATTAGAAAGACAAGGTGTATTTAATAATCACTGAAACAGACGGTAAGGGTCATGCAGTGTTAGGGTTGGTGGGTTGATGTAAATAACACAGCACACTTTCTTATTTGATGGATGCATTAAGTGAGGCCCTCAAGCACTGCCTGTCTGACATGAGAAGTCAGTAGTAACAGAGTAGAACTCTGAGTTTCTACCACCCAGTTTAAAGTGTCCTTTTGCAAGAAAAAATAAAGCCATCGACATGACCTTTGGTCCTAATTCTTCTTTCCCCCTAAGTGATAAGGTCCAGTGAGCGTGAGGAGATCTGCCCAGCAGTTTTCATTCCGTGTTTCTCTTTTGCTTGGGTGTGGTTCTCGAAGGGGAGAAAACAGGATGGGGGCCCAGGACTCATTTTGATTTCATCCGTTCATTAGATGAAATTAGATGAAATAATGTCTACCTTTTACAGGGGTGGGGTGGATCTCACAAATGCGTCCATCACACCTAACCTTTTAAAACCATTCCCAGCTTCGAAAACAGTGGTTACACTTGATGAACGTTGCTCACTTGTCCATTTTTGTAGGAATAATGATTTTGTAGCTTTATTACAGTAAGTCTCCGAAAGCGTAAATCGTTGGCTGTGTTATCAGTTGTGAAGTGTTTATTTGCAGCTTTCTATGCCATAGGTATGTATTAGATGCTAGAAATAAAAGACAATTTGATTTTAGTTAAAGGAAATAGAGAGGCAGACTCACACACGTAATACACTGAGATGATGTGTGTGAGTAAATACCACTGGGAAGGACTCAGGAGCGTGCAGACATTTTGGTAAGTCTCCCAGCGAGTTGAGCTGCATAGGATTATTTGCACTGATGTGGCCAAAAATAACCCATGTTTAGCTACAAAAATCTGTATTCAAAGGAAGTGAATATGCTGTTACTGCATGTCTTTAAGGTGTTTCTAAAAATTCTTTTGTTCTTTAAAATTGGTAAAAGCAATGAAAGTGTTCTTTTATGAAAAATTTAGTCATTCTAACACTAGAAGAAAAAAATAGTCTCTCTAGCCCTCTTTTTGTCACCAGACTCCACAGGGGTAGTGACTGTTAACAATTTGTTTTGTAGAAATGTCTTGGAGCTTTAGAGCTTGAAATTTCAGTAAGTTGGATATGGGCCTGTGGAATCACAGCATGTGGGTGAGAGGAGGGGCCCACGTATGAATGACTAAATTAATAAATTACACAGAATAAGTATATACTCTGATAAAGTTACTATATGACATTAAGAAATTATGTGAGGGTCATATCAGAATATTTATATTTTTCTGCTTCAGGATTATAAGAAAATGAGCTTTCGGAACACACAAAGGCAGTGGATCCTAGGGACAACCTTATTTATCTTCTATTTTGAGCTGCTATAAATGTGTAAGAAAAATTGAATGAAGAGAATCCTTTTTTGCCTAGTGTTCCATTTTCAGAATGCCCATAACAACAGAACATAATAAAACGTTTTTCTCCCCCAAAATATTTTATTTTTATTAGATTTTTCCTTTTTTTTTTTTTTTTTTTTTTGTGGGTACTGGGGATCGACCTCAGGACCTCATGCGCCAGCAGGCGCCCGTGCCGCTGAGCAATATCACCGGCCCTTTTTCCGTATGTGGGTTCTGGGAGTCGAACTCAGGACCTTGCGCTTGCCAGGCAGGCGCTTATGCCACTGAGCCATCTCACCAGCCCCCCTTTTAATTTTTAACGGCTTATTCTGCGTTTGTCTTTGTTTCTATTGTGCTATTACTTCCTTCTTCCCTCTTTTTTTCCCTCCCTCCAGCATACTAAGCATGCTCTCCATCACCGAGCCACACCCCTGGCTGGCCCTGTTCTTCTGTTCCTTGATTTATCAGTTGTAACTGTTCCTATTAAGGAAGAAAGACATTTACTATATAACAGCATGCTCCACTTCCCTTTCCCCTTTTCCCCTAATACAGTCGCATTGCAAGTTAAATTCAGATTATCAGTGGGCAGTGTTTTGCAGAACTTTTTACTTTCACTGGTGTTAACTCTCCCTGTCCTCCATTTGCTGAGTTTTCTATACATCTGCCACTGTTTTTTCCTAGGTTTTTTAAGCACATGAATTGATTATACTTAAGGTTCTCGAAATTCCCACATCATTATTTTCTCTCTTCCAGTATTTTTTTTTTTTTTTTAATGTGGGTACCGGGAGTCGACCTCAGGACCTTGCGCTTGCCAGCAGGCGCTTGTGCCACTGAGCTATCTCACTGGCCCCAGTATTGTTTTTGAGAAATATGGCCTTTCTGGTCAGTTACTATACGTGGACCTCTAACCCAGGGCCTCACACATGCTATGCAAGTGCTCTACTATGGGGTTACATCCCCAGCCCTAGTTTTTTGTTTGTTTGTTGTGGAGACTCTCAGGTTTTTTGGGTTTTGTTTTTGTTTTTCAGGATTATGAAATTTCACAGAGAATATTTGGAGCTTTTTCTTCTCTTTTGTGGGTACTTTTTCCCATCTTCTTTTTGGAACTCCTATTGTTTGGATTTGTGGCTCTTGAAAGAATCCTAATTCTATCATGTGTTCTCTCCTATTTTTTTTCTCTCTTTCTACTTTTTGGGCAGTTGTCTTTACTTATTGCAATCCTGTGATTTGATTTTTCAAATTTTGACCAATTACTTTTAATTTCTAGTAATGCTTTTTGTGTTTGATTTTTTTTCTTTTCTTACTATGTACCTGAAACAAAACTTCCTTGTCTTCTTTTCAAATGAAAAAAAAATAAGCCATATTATTAATAAACAGCAAAATCGACTTGTTGATAGAAGATGAGTAAATAACTCTAAGGTGAACATCAAGGAGTATGAGCAAAGGCTACCACAAAGCTCATGATAATAATCTCAGCTGTTTTTGGTGGAAATCCCAGAAACCTGATTCATGCTTAGAGCACTGGTTCCTACCAGTAGCAAATTAGAAGTTCCATAAAAGGGAAACCATTCCTAAAATATGACTTGCAATTTGATATAAATCCAGTTTTTTAAGGCATCTTAAGAATCAGAGTCTTATTGGACTTTCTTACAGGTATTTTATGTTTAGTGCAGTATCTTTAAGCCTGTTGGATGTGTACAGGTGAGATATATAGAGACTGGGCCCGGAGGCAGTTTCTGAGGTCCTGGTCTGTCCTTGGGCACGTGAAACAATGCCCAGTGAATCTTGTCTCCCTATAGCTTGGAGGATTTTCTTGTCTGACGCTTTTCAGTCTCCTTTAGGGAGAGACTTCAAGGGGAGTGGCTCCATGGGGGCTGCCCACTTTCTGGTGGAACAGGCAATTGTGCCATCATCTGTCTCCGTTTATCAAGTTGGAGTTTTCTGATGATACAGTTAACACTTCACTGACGTCCTGTGAATCATAACTGGAATTTCCATGCTGTCCTTTGGAATTGGACCTTCTCCTTTGGCTTCTGTTTCTTTCTTGGTGCCAGGCCTGGAGCCTTTGTCCATCCATCCCATCAGCTTCTGCTTAGCAGCCTTGGCAGAGCCCTTGTCCGTAGATCGGGCTGCAGTTGGGATGCGTCTCTGCTCTCAAGTGCTGTCCTAACCCTCAGGCTGCAGCCGCACACTGCCTTTGACCGTGAATGGATGTTTATGTTCGGCAGAGGTGTGCAGGGGATGTGCTTACTTTGCTTTGGCTTTTCTCACACACCTACCATTTACCCATGAGTCAGAGGGTTTAACTTTCACAGTCCCTCATTGGAGAAGATTACTGAAGATGGAAATAATAGCTCCACAGTTTTTTCAAGTGTCTGCTAGAGTTTCACTTTCTGTGGTTGGTGGTGAGATCCAGGAAGACAGATTGTACTTTAATCAGCTGTTTTTGTCTCTTTCTATCTTTCTTTTTTTTTTTGTGGGTACCGGGGGGTCGAACTCAGGACCTCGCACACCAGCAGGCGCCCGTGCCGCTGAGCGATATCACCGGCCCTTTTCTTGTATGTGGGTACCAGGAGTCGAACTCGGGACCTCGCGCTTGCCAGGCAGGCGCTTACGCCACTGAGCCATCTCACCGGCCCTGTCTCTTTCTCTTACTGCATTCTCTTAGGCCAGCTTCTTCTGTAGAGAACGAAACACTGTGTGTGTTGATCAGATATATGTTTCAAAACTTCGCTGCAGAAAGAGACCAAACTGTGATCTCTTTGGTTCTGTGTTCAGAAACCTGAAGGCTCTGTCTCATGTTGGGTCAGGCTCTCATGTCTAAATCCGTCATTCGTTGCTACCAACTCTTGAGTGTTTTTATGGGCCAGGGATCACTAATTTTTAAAAAATATTTGTCTTATTGAAATCTGAACATGACAATAGCAGATAGGCATAGATGAGAAACTGCGTACTGCCCTTCCTGAAAACAGTCATCCTCACTGGAGTAAGGATTTGAAGGCGGGCGTTTGACTTTGGTTCCCTGAACCCCTGCTCTATACATGGTGTATAACTCACTCCTGAAGAGAATGAGCCTACGGTAGTAATAACGCAGCACCCCCAGGGCTGAAGCCCACAGGTTGAAAATAACTAACTAGAAGGTTTAGAAGTAAGTTGCGTGTGTAAATTTCATTTTGTTGCATGTGAAGTAGTAAGAAAACATTACTCCTGCCCAACCCTGGAGTAGATGTCTTTTTGATCTGGCCCAGCCAGGGAGGGGTGGGAGAGGGTGTTCTTGTGAGGTTGTAGGTGATGATGCTGTGTTTGTGTACAGTGATAGGTTGAGGTACTCTCAGACCTCACCCGGAAAATCAGGTTTGCTTTTCTCTAGTCCTTTCTAGAAATTGCTTTTAATTACTTCTGGAGATTGTAGCTTACAGTCTCCTCACAGTGACAGTGACATATTTCATACTAGAGGTAAAGCAAAAGGCAGTATTATGGTTGTAACTTTCTTCTCACTCTCTCTCCAAGATTATCCTGAAGGTAATAATTCCAGTGATTATCCTGTCCAAACAACAACGTATCTTCCAGAAAACTTCACATATTCACCGTACCTCCCCTGCCCAGAAAAACTGCCTTACATGCGTAAGTAGAAACTAATTTTGACTTAACTAGTTACTTGTATTGTAATAAAAGAATAAAAACTGCATGGTTTGAGTCCATTGGGAATCAGATCATTACTGGGGGTTGCTAATGTTCCTATTATTTAGCATGTTATTATTTTAAAAGATTTGTTGGGGAGTATAAATAACTTTTTTGGAAGGGGAAGAGGAAAAACTGAGGAAAGACACAAAAAAATGATAAATATCCTTATATTTCCCACTTAGATTTAAAAACTAATACTTTGGCTTACTTCCAAATTCTTTTAAAACTGCTTTTAAGAGTAATTAATGTTTTAACTCCTTTTGGATATATTAGAACATTACAAATTAAACTAGGGTCCTGTTTGACCACTGCTCACAATGTATGTAATTTCCCATCCTTTTTTTCCAGAAGTAATCTGACCTCTATTGCCAGTGCATTAATATAGGTTATTTTAAAATTATTTTTACATAGATGGTTGCCTGGATATATAGAAAATGTGTATTCAGAGGTTTTAAGAATTTATGTAAATGGTCTTATAAATTACATTTCATTGTGACTTGACTTTACTTTTTTCAGAACTACCTGTGTTGTACCAAACAATTTATTTCTTGCAAGTATTGTAGAATATGTCTTGGTATAAATGGACCACATTTCATTTACCCTTTTCCCAGCTGATGGATGTTTAGGTTGTTTCTGCTTTTTTGGAGTCACTTTTTTTTTTTGCTACTAAGAATAGTATCATACATATTTTCCTGTGCATATTTGCATGTGTACTTGAGGGTTTATATCTTGAGTTTGGAATTGCTCCGTTAGGAACTGTTTTCCTAATCAGCCATGCCAGCTTATATCCCCACAATGTGCCACTTTGATATTGATGGGCTTTTTAATATTTGCTAATCTAGTAAAATAACAGATGGTATCTCATTGTTTAGTTTTCACTTTCCTCATTACTAGCAAGTTTTAGTAACTTTGCTTGTCTGTATTTTTAAATTTTCTCTCCTGCCTCTTGCTTGGTCATGGACTTTATCAGTTCCTTATTGGTTATTAGGTGTTGTATTGAGCTGCAAGAATTTTTTCTCTTCCTGCAGTGATTCATTGTTTGCTCGTGTTTGTTTCAAGTGTCTTCCCACAATCTTGGCCTTGGACTTTCATTTTGTTTATGGAGTCTTTTATTTTAAAATTGTAAAATTACGCTTTTTCAATTGTATCAGTGACTTTATTGAAGGCTTTTGCTTTTTTTTGTCTTAAGAAAGCTTTTCTTACCCCAAGGCTGTACAAATACTTTTATTTCCTAACAGTTTTTCTATTTTGTTCTTAACTTTTGCATATAATATGTGGTAGTGACCCAGATACTATGACCATATTTTTTCAAAATCATAAAAATAATTATTTTTTAAACACCACCACTATGCTCCCAACACTTGGAAGCCACCATACGTATTGTTTTGGCAAGGTCCCCTACCCCACTATTTTAAGTGTACTTTGTATATATAAAGTTTTATATTGATTTTTATGTGAATAAGGGTTTGAACATCTTTGAATTGTTTATCCCTTTGTATCTAAGTGTACCTTTTATGTCTTTATGTGAGTTTTCTTTATTGGGGAAATTAGTCTTTTTCTGTCATATTTGTTGGACATTTTTTAGTTTATTATTGATAGATATTATATCTCTATAATAAAAAGAAAGATAAACTTTTCTATATCACCCAAGGGCGTGGTTTTCGTGCTAGAGGATGCATCATAATCCCATGGGTAGTCTTGTAGAGCACAGTGCCACCCTAGATTCTGGGTTTCGGTTTCAGTGCATCTAAAGTGGCACTGAAAATTTTTGTTCAGGGCTTCTAAGAGATGCTGATGTTGATGGTCCTTGGGCTGCACTTGGAGAGAGTAGTGGATCTCATCCTTGCTGCATGATAGAATTGCCCAGGGAGCTTTTATCATCCTTGGGCCCAACCCCTAAGTTCCTGGTTTTTTAAATCTAACCTGGGGCCTAAAACAAACAAGCTCGTGCTCATGTTTTTTTGTGGCCATATGTTTGTCATAACTTTGCTATTGCAGCCTTGTTTTCCTAAAAATGAGTGTTTTTGTCTGTGCCATACTGAAACCAGTGGGTAATGTTCTGCTGAAATATTGATTATAGTAATTTCATTTTCATAATTTGCATATTCAGGGATTTATAGTTTCGGGAAATCTTTCTATCCTTGGTTTAGTTAACCATTTTCTTAATTAGTGCTTTATGAGTACTCATTAAACTGTTCAGAAGCATTTGCCTGCCAGGCCCTCCTGCGGACGTTCCTCTCCTCCTGTCCGCGGCGGGTTGTAATTCTTTGGCTGGGTGCTCCAGAGGGTGGGCTGGGTGGGCACGGCTGATGTGGCGGTTGTGCCTGCCTTTTCATGGGATCATCCTGGGACTGCTGCTCCTTTCTTCTGCCTCCTTCAGAGCCTTGCATTCTTGGACAAGGGAGGAGGGTCACACTAGTTCGGTAGCCACCTTTTCATAGCAGGCTTCCTCCCGGATGCCTGCTTCAGGTCCAGCACCAAGGTCGAGTTAGTGGTGGCTGGGTGACCGGGTTATTTGGTGGTAAGTGTAGCCACGTGCACGTTAGGATTTGAGAAGAGCTCTGGGGTACAGACAACATAACAAGGGCTTGAGTGAGCCGTTAACAAGAAGCCCCTTCACTGTCTTACAAACTCTATAAAGTAGAGCCTCAGATAAGAGAAGCGATCTCTGTAAGAATAAGATCAAGTTAGATCAAAACCATTGGAGTACGAGTGACATTTAATTTACCTGTAATCACTAAAAGTGAAGTTAATGTAAGTTGGTGTGTTTGATTATCTACCTGTATATCCTTTTTGATGTTTCCCTAGTGTAGTGATGGAACTACCAGCTTTGGATTTCCCTAAAGTTTGAATTTTTCAAATTGGAATTCAAATAAAATGCATTTTATGGATTTCAGCAGTTTGGTAGTCAACACTATGAAGTCTTATTTTAATGTGTATTATTTGTGTGAAGAGTGTTAGTGAATACTTCATTACTGTTAGTATTCATCAATTCCCCAGAGGGAAAATCCACCTTCACCTTTATTGAATTTATGTAAGATTCTTTACGCTAACCAAATAAAATAGAAATTTTACCTTATCTAATACAAAAAAAAAAAAAAGTGCTCAGCGTGGATGTTTTGATTGTGATTTTTCTGTGTGAAATAGAAAAGGAAAATGTCAATTGTGTACTTTGCATTAAAATAGACTTTAGTTTTCTTATCCTTTAAATGTTATTCAAATAGAATGCATTTGCAGTGACTTTTAGATATCCTCTCTTACTGCTGGTGGAATAAGCCTTTATGGTTTAACCCTGGTAATTTCTGCAGTTGCTAACTTTATGAATGTAATAAAAGCTACAAGGGCTTTTTCCCTTGAGTTTAAGTCAAAGGCATATCATTAAAGAGGGAAAAGATAAACAAATAAATTTGAGAAAAGCTCAAATAATGCTTAATCTAACAAACCATCATGCAGATGTTTACTGTGAAAGAAGAAATGGAGCCATTTCAGAGTGAATAAGCGATTGTTGAACAGCAGCCTCCCGGCAGGACTGGGTATTCATGGGGGCAGGCAGAGAGGAAGCGAGCTCAGTGGGATCCTGCCAGCTGGGAGCAGGTAACACCCAGAGAAAGGTAGCTTGCTGCTGTGAAAGGTGATGAGTGAAACAAAAGGAAGACAGCGGAGAGGGTGACATAAGAGTCAGGTCCTTAAGATTATTTGGGAGGCTGTGTGCGTTCCTGCAATGGAGAGAGCTGCTCCAGCCCATGTGGGAGGTGATGCAGGATGGGGAGGCTTTGTGTGAAGGACCAAGACTCCCTAGGCATCCAGGAGGTGGGCTTTGGAGGGCACAGAGCCCCTTGTATGCAGAGGGTTGTTTTCAGAGTCTAGGGGCAAAAAAGGGCAAAGCAAAACTAAAATCACTGCTACAGGAGGATTAGGATTGTACTTCAGAAAGATTATTCAGGTGAGAAATAGAAAAGTAGATGAGAATGGGAGACGGTAGAATCAGGGACACTAGTGAGGAACTTACTGCAAGGGCCCAAGAGGAAAGGACAAGGACGTGTGCCAATGATGTGGCACTGGAAAGAGGAGGAGGCACAAAAAAACGAGCTACTAGGTGCTCTTGGCCAGATATCAAGGTCTACTGAGTGGTCAGGGTTTATTTCCAGCTTTCTGCCTTGGTGACTATTAACTGCAATGAACAACATGGGATAAGCATCACATTTTGAGAATGGGGATGTTAATGAGTTCGATTGGGCATATTTTTTTAAAGTTGAGGAGAATTAACTTGGGGTCTTATTTTTGTAGGAGAGGTCTGGACTGGAGATAAAGGAAGCAAGACTGGGAGAAGGCCAAGAACGGGTCCTGAGAGGACGAGCACTTAAGGGCCAAGTAGAGGTCAATAGCAGAGGAAACCATTAGGGATATGGAGAAGTAAGAGCGCAGGGGGCCACTGCGGGAGTGTTCCCGGGAGAGATTGTTCTCTCTTCGGAAGGAGCAGATAGAATGAGGGTGTGAGAAAAGAGCGTTGAATTTGGCGTGTAGGAAATTAAAGCAAGCAATTTCAGTAGAGTGGTGGGGCAAGAATCAAAAAATACTCTCCTGAGAAGTGAGTGTAAAAACTAATTGATTTTTAAAAAAAAAGTTTGGCCGGCCATGGTGGCGCCCTGTAATTCCAGCTACTAAGAACACTGAGGCAGGAAGCTTGCCAGTTCAAGTCCAGCCAGTGCAACTTTAGTGTGAGACCCTGTCTTACAATACAAAATAAGGACTAGGAATGTAGCTCAGTGGTGCAGTGCTCCTGGGTCTGATCCCACGTAACACACTGTATCCGTTAGTGTTTACCAGAGAAACAGATACAACACAAGACATATAAATATATAAGAATTTACAAGATTGTCTTCTAGTGGCCACTCATGGAGTCAGGTGTGGAAGAGTGCAGAGGGTCTCTGCGCACTGGAGAGCAGAGGATTCAGTGGAAGGTCTGGAGCTCACTGCAGTGTTCCCTGGGAGTCCATATCAGGAGGCCGATGGGTCTGCGAAGGAAGGCTGAAGAGGCCACACTGGAAAGCTGAAGGATCTGCACTGGAAGCCGAAGAGTCTGCTCTGCAAGTCAGGAGATGACGTCCAAGGTGGAGGCAAAGACTGGAGCTCTTCTGAAGAAACACAAGCAGATCTGTTCTTTATTTTCCCTTTATAGCACCTCGGTGACAAGCTGCCCTAGGGTGAGCCTTCTGCACCTAGGGTGTGGAATTGCTGAGTTGATTTGGTTAAGCTTCTCTTAACTCAAGTTGACACAATCACTCGACCATCACAATCTGCCCCTTGTCAACTTGACAACTAGACACACTTTTTTAAACCAGTCTCTAGATACAAAGACAAGCTCATGATTATGCCTAACGTGTTACAACTATCTTGTGTATAGACAGAAATACACTAATTCCCTCCCCAGAATAAAAGGCAAGTTTTTTGGGGGTGATGCTTATTTTTAATATTTTATAACTTGAATATTATAACATAGGTTTAACAATCCTTAAGAACCAGTATTAAGTCTATCAACATTATGTTATACTGGAACCATATTAGGAGAGAAGTAGTATAAATAGAATCCTCGTTTTTGTAGCTGATCATGGGGTCATAGCCAGTATTTAAAATTACCTTTTTTTATTATCCATCCTATATTCTCTTGGCCTTTAGCAAGCACCTCAGTAGGCCTTGGTTCTTTTTCTGGTGGAGTGACCCATACTTTTATTTTGAAGGCTGGACCATTTGTTACTTTTCCTGGATTAGATTGTTGTAGTTTTTCACTGACTTTAATAACAGGGCACGGTAATACTAGGAAGCACCCTAAGGGGTCTCCTGCCCTCTAAATATATATGTATTTTGTTTTGTTTTGTTTTGTTTTTCCTTTTTTTTTTTCCCATTGTGGAGTGGTCTAATTTCTCCTTGATAGTCTGGGTCAGTCGCCCCTGACAATGCTGTGACTCCGTTTTTAGCTTGTTTCCTCAGAGGCACAAGGACGCCAAAATGTGTATCAGTTAGTGTTTACTAGAAAAACATATAACACAAGATATATAAATGTATAAAAATTTGTAAGATTGGCTTATAATGGCCACCCACAGAGTTGGGTATAAAAGATTCAGTCAGAGGTCTAGCGCTCATTGCAGTGTCGTGCGCAAGTCCATATCAAGAGGCAGATGGGTCTGCAATAAAAGGCTGAAGAGTCTGCGCTGAAAGCCAAGAGCTGATGTCCAAGGTAAACGCAAAGACTCGAGCTCTTCCAAAACACAAAAGCTGATCTGTCCTTTATTTTCCCTTTATACCATTTAGGCAACAAGCTGCCCTAGGTGGATCTTCCACACCCTGGGGTGTGGAATTGCAGAGCCGATTTAGTTAAGCTTCTCTTACTCAAGTTGACAGAATCAACTAACCATCACACATACTAAAAAAAAAAAAAAAAAAAAAAAAAAAAATCAAAAAAAATTTTTTTGATGGGAAAGGGAGGGAGAATAGAGGTAAAGAGTCTGGAGGTGGGAATTCCTGAGGCAGGGACTCTTTTGGAAGAGATGGACGTGTGGTTTAGGCACCACAGAAAGGAGTACAGGGAAAAGAGGGGTGGCAAGTGTAAGGGAGGGCTGCATGTGTGCAGGGAGCTCTAGAGAAAGTGGAAGGAGACAGGGCTCAGGTGTACAGTCAGCTCTGGCAAGTGGTAGGAAGGCTGCACTTGTCTTTGTTGAAAGCTTACTGTGCTCCAGGCAGTAAGTGAGGTATCGTTGCCCTAATGATGGGATTAGTATGTGTGCTTATGTGATTTTCTTCAGTGCTGCTTATTAGGTGGAGAAGTTGAGCAGGTGGAGAAGTTGAGCTTGGAAAGTCATTTCCCCAAGGTAGAAATTGGCATTGCAGGCGTGGCAGGTCTGGAAGGGAGGGGAGAAACGGGTGCTTGTGAAGTGTGCAGGTGTGTGATAGAGCACAGACCAGCAAGTTGTATTTCTGTGCGTGTAGTTCAGGGAAAGCTACAGGATGCTTGCTGAAAATGCAGGCCTCTGGGAACCAAACCTCAGATCTGCAGCAAAAGTCTGGACTCCTGGTTGCAAACCCCAGAATATACATTATGTGCTTTAGGAAGATAAGGGATCTGTGGGAAAATATTAGGTAGCCCCTAGAAACCCTGGTGTCCAGAGAGCTAGGTAAAGCTTCGCTGTGAGTTGACAGATTCCTTCTTTTATGCCTGGCTTGAGGATTATGGACCTGAGAATCTGAGCATCTTTTACTTGAATGGAAAGGTATTGTTTTCTTAAGATAAAGAATGGGGGGGGGTTGAATTTATTGAATGGTTTAAGAAAACATTTGAAAAGGCAGAAGAAATAGTTGAGAAATTATTTTCTTGGCAGAAACATTAATTCATAGTGGCTTTTGGGGAACAAGAAAAAGGTGGTATGTTTAGTGTGCTCATTGTAGGGTATGAACGTACGTCAGCGCGCTAAACATGAGCAAAGTAAGGAAACACAATGGTTGTAGATTATGACTTTGAGGGAGATTGTCAGCTTATCAATAAATCAGAGTAGAAAAGCAATTTGAAGGAGTCTCATGAAGGGTATGAACCCCTGGAGTGGACCAAGGGTTCATTGTGTGGATTTCGAGGCAGAGCTGGGAAGAGACTTAAACTAGAGGTTACAGCTGATCGTGTAGGAGAGGCATAGCCAGGGAGGAAGGCGGACGTGAGAACTGCATACTGTACTGTCCTCAGATGGGGAGACGAGCTGGGGCAGTTCGGGGGCGTCTGCACATGGCACACCTGCACAGATGTCTTAAAGACACATTTTAGCACTTCCTGGAGCCAGGGAGTGGAGAGGCAGATAAGAGGAGAAAAGGGGTGAGGTGGGAATCTACACAGCCACTTTGCTGTCCCCACTTGTTCATCTGTTTACCCTGTGCCAGGCACTGCCCCGACTTTGGGAGGGTGTGACTAAAAACCACTCTGTCTTATGTCTCAAATGCTTGATTTTGGTCACTTGAAGAATAGTTGGATAAGAAATAATTCGTTAAACAGAGGTTGTCTGATTCTAGAAATTGAGATGCTTAAGGAATGCATTTGAAATAGGCAGTGTCTGTTATCAGCTTCACAGCGGACAGTCGGTGACCGAGGACAGGATGACTCATAATTGTCCAGTCTCAGAGCTGTGCTCAGGATGCAGTGCGGAGAGTGGGGAAGGAATGTGCCATCTTTTTTTTTTTTGTGGGTACTGGGGGTCAACTTCAGGACCTCACGCGCCAGCAGGTGCCCGTGCTGCTGAGCGATATCACCGGCCCTTTTTTCATATGTGGGTTCCGGGAGTCGAATTCAGGCCCTCGCGCTTGCCAGGCAGGTGCTTATGCCGCTGAGCCATCTCACTGGCCCGGAATGTGCCATCTTTTTTTTTTTTTTTTGTGGGTACCGGGGGTCAACCTCAGGACCTCACGCGCCAGCAGGCTCCCGTGCCGTGAGCGATATCACTGGCCCCTTTTTTTGTATGTGGGTTCCGGAAGTCGAACTCGGGCCCTCGCACTTGCCAGGCAGGCGCTTACGCTGCTTCGCCATCTCACCGGCCCCCGGAATGTGCCATCTTAATGTAAAAATTCCTTTCTGACTTTGGAGAGAAATTTATCTGAAGGGACAATTCTAGAGGAAATTCGGGGTTTTCACATTGTCATCAGAGCTTTGGGCTGTGCACCCTGAGGGTAAAACAGTGATGAATGCCAAACGATCCAGAAATAGACTTTTGATACCAAAAGACAGAGGCTCCAGGTCTAGTGAAGAAATCACTTAAAACTATGGATTTATAGAGAAAAGAACTGCCTGTAGGTTACATGCTTGCCTTGACTCTTACGTGAAATGTAAGAAGAGTGTAAGTAGTGTAGGTCATCCGTCTATATTGAGTACTTGTCATTTGAAGAGTTACGTTTTAATAAGAAAAAACCCTAAATCATGTCCTGTGGTGCGTTATAATCCACACCACAGTAAGCCTGTCCTTGGGGCCAGGGCGTTCCTGACGGGCTCTGGGCTCCTGCGGTCCAGCTTCCCGAAGTGGGAGGCAGCGTTGCCTGTCTTGCACGTTTACTGCTTGGAGGTCGTGGTGAATGTTTCTACGTCACCACCGGTGGAGCGTTGACATTATTCTGTCATGGAACAGCAACAGTTGGGCACACAGGCTTGGCTGCCACGGCAGGCGGCGTTGGTTGGCCCGGACCCAGCTCTTCACCTCTTCACCTGCACCCCTCCAGGTTATCGGCAGCCCCTCCTCTCTCCAGGCTCCACATTCTCCCTTTCTGACCCCAGGGCAAGCTTCCAATTGTGAAATTCAGTCTGCTAAGTTACAGTGTTTACATTTGTTTTCTTACTAATTACTCAGTAAATGGATTTTGCTCCATGTATTCTTTGACCTTTAAATCTCTAACTGGGGGAAGAAAACACTTGTTCCTGGTGGCAGATCTGGGATTTAGCACAGTGGAGGGTGTCGATGGAATCCGCGGTGGAGCTCGGTGGCTCCTCCCTTGGGCTGCGTTTGCCGCTCCGGCTCCGCAGGGAACTTGAGGGGCTGGGCTGGCTGCTGGTGGCTCACTCCCCGGGGCAGGGGTTGTGTGCTCTCCTGGCTTCCTCATAGCAGGTGACTTTCAGAAGCTTTATTAAAGCACTGGAGCACTTGAGTAAAACTAAAGGAGGCACCGAGTATGTAAACGTAGGTGCGGATGGCCTTGTCTGGGGACCTGTGCACTCTCTGATCCCGTTTTCGCTGCTCTTCGTGATGGCAGGGCCCGTCCTCGGAAGCCTGTCTGTCGTCTTCCTCCTCTTCCCAGTGGAGTGACATTGCTGTTATCACTGGGAGAACAACCCCAGGCCTCGCGGTCATCTTTGGCCTTCAGCCAGCAAGTTACTAGGATTTCAGAGCAAAGAGCAGTGAGCACATGGAAAAGCTGCTCAGACTGAGGAAAGCGGCTGAGGGAAGCAGCGGGAGGTGAACCAAGGGTCACTCCGGCATCAGGGATGGTGAGGGACACAGGGAATCCTCTCCACTGAGCAGAAAGATAAAAGGCCCATTTCTTTATTTGGTGGCATATGTGCATTGTGGATGGAAATGAAACTGCCAATGACGATGGAGAAAACTGCTGACAATAATTATTATAGCTGTTGAAGCAGCAAAGCTGGTAAAAAGACAAAAAATTTGGTTTAATGCTGCATAAAGAATACCAACTTCAGCTACTTACATGAATTGCTTGTTATTTAGCCTAATTACTATCATTTTTAGCAATCATGGATACTATTAAATGCATCAGATTTATTTGTGTGAATTTCATTTGTTTACAATGCTGGCTTCTCTGTACTTATGTTGACTGATCAATCGTACATCTGACTTAGCCTTTCTAAATTCGTAGGTCTCATTCTATTAGGTAATTTTGACCTTTCTAAGATTAGTTTGTATATCTGGTCACATAAAAGGCTGGGTATTTGGTAATAAAGGACCATAAATTTGTCAGTTTAACAGGTAGGCATTAGAAAATCGCGTTTTTTTTTTTTTTTTTTTTTCTAGCTTTCTCAGGGAAACACAGGTGTTTGCGTCTAAAAATACTTCCTAGCGTACTTCAGGACTGAGTGCAGTTACAGGTGGTTGTGCCTGATCAGAATGAAATGAGATGGGACGAGGCCATTGTGAAAACCTTGTAGAATATAGAGTGGCAGGAGGAAAGGGGCTCTCTGAAGAGAAACTGAGTATTTTCTGTGTAAAAAATAATGGCCATAAAAGACTCAGGGAACTTGCCATGGGAAACCTCAACATTTATTGGTTTATATTTTACAAGATGCAGAGGTTAGGGTGACGAATTTGGCCGGAGGCTGTTGCAGGGCGGTTTGCGTAGTACCTATTTGGACATTAACAGGTGATGGGTTACTTGACAGCGGAAAGATGGCCTGCGGTCCCTCCCCACTCGCCTTCACTGGCGACACTGAAGACAGCTTTGCTTTGAAGGGACGTTAGTGATCATGCAGCTGTTTTAATGGGTGGGTGAAGAGACGGGATCCCTGACTCTTAATTTCATTTTCAACTGGGTTGGGAAAGTGACTTTCTGTCCATGATTCATTCCATTTCAGAGGTACATATTAGGAAAACTATTGGTAAGACTACCTTCAGTAACACATACAGTACTTTTAAATTTTAGAATGAGTGCCTGTTAGACCAGGACCATCTTAGAAGTCCCTAGTTCTTCAGTTTTGTATACCAAGGGGCTTGGTACATGGTAGGTGCTCAAAATGAACATGTTGAATTGTGTGTACAAGTTTCCTCTTAAGCAGTACAGGAGCTGGGGATTTAGCTCAGTAGTAGAACACACGCTTAGCATGCACGAGGCCCTAGGCTCAATCCTCAGTACAAAAAAAGGAAAAAGAAATGTCACTGGATAGTAGTAATAGCTAATGTTTATTCAGTGTTCCTAGTGCCTGGTGCTACACATGATCCTTCTCACAGACTTCCGTCCTCCCTTAGTGTGGGTGGGGATTGGTTTTGGGATCCTCCCCTCCCAAGATACCAAAATCCATGGATGCTCAAGTCCCTCGTGTAAAATAGTCTTACTATTTGCATGTAATCTATACAATCTTCCTGTATGTTTTAAGTCATAGATTATGTGTAATACCTAATACTATGTAAATGCTAAATAAACGTCATACTGTTTTGTTTTGTTTTTTGAGACAGGGTCTCACTGTGTAGTTCAGGCTGGCCTTGATCTCACTAGGTAGCCCTCCTGCCTCATGGCAGTCCTCCTGCCTCAGTCTCTCAAGTGCTGGGATTTCAGGTGTGAGCCACCGCACCCAGTTTGTGTTGTTTAGGTAATGACTATAAGAAAAAATCCGTGATCAGTTCAGATGCACTTCTTTTTTTTCCCCTGAGTGTTTTCTATCTGAGGTTGGTTGATTCTGTGCTAGGGAACCTGCAGATACAGAGGGCTGACTGTATTTTATCGAATGGATACAACCACAGCGGGAGGCAGGCATTATGGTACAGCACTCTTCTACAGAGGAAAACGCTGGGCAGAGCAGAGTTAAATAATTTCCCCAGTAGAAGCTAGCATTCAGCTCCAAGTCAATTTGACTCCTCATTTAACTCTTGTATACTGTGCCATCATATCACATACATGGAAGGAGTTAAAGTTAAAAAATAGATTTAATATACTTGAATTAGTTGTTAAATTGTCCTCATATGCTATGCTATAATAACATGTAAACATTTTCTCAAAAAAGGTTAAATATCTATTATATTACCAAAAAGCAATGGGTTAAAGAACTTGATTTTCTTTGGCAGATTTACCAAACGTAGTAGGGTGACCATAATTATTATGTAAAAGTGAAAAGCATTAGTAAGTACGTGGCAATGGCAGGAATAAAGTGTATTGTCTTGGCAGCTAGACTATGCCATCACCCTACTGAAAGTTGTTTGTCCTTTATACATCTTTGAGGTAAAAAATATTAAAACCATTCTTCACGTGTTTGACTTACAGGGGGATTCCTCAACGTCAATGTAAGTGAAGTCAGCTTTGATGAAGTGCATCAGCTCTTCTCCAAGGATTTAGATATTGAGCCAGGAGGTCACTGGAGGCCCAAAGACTGTAAACCCAGATGGAAGGTGAGGCATTTTTTTTTTTATAAGTAATGTGACTATGACTATGCATTTGAAAAAAAAAAAAACAGCGCTTGATTCAAAGAATAGAGTGAAATACCATTAAGATTGGATACAGTTAGGACATTAAAATGTTGGTATTTAATGCATTGTCACTTACAGTTCCAGTGTGACTTAGTAGTGTTACTTGTAAAGATTAAATGTACCTGTGCAGATACAAAGTACGTGCTCACGTGGCCAGTCTCCTGGAATTCCTGGTGAGCAAACCGTGACTTGAGCTTTTCTTGGAAAGTAGATTTCTTCTTGGTTCAGTTCTGTGTGGAAGAGAGGCTATGAGTCCTCTGCCTCCTGCGGGAGTCTCTAGTAACTGCTGACGCCTGCAGGCCTAGCCCCGCAGATCTCTGGAACTGAGGGAGCTCGCTGGGAGGATGTCAGTATCTTGATTTTCAGATGCATCTAGCATTGGGGTTACCAAGCTCTGTTTCTCAGAAGCAGTAATTCTAAAACAGCCACTCAGAGGTTACTGTGGGACTTGAAAGGAAGACGTGCTTTTCACCTGTGTTTCACAGAACAACACAGGTTTTTGATATCTCAGAATTATATTTAATGTTTGAAAAACGATGGAGGTAGGTCTGCCTCTGCTCTGTAAATCTTAAAAACTGTTGTTTAAACACAGTTGCTGTCAATACTGTGAAATTGATTAATAAGTGTTTGTTCATACAGTGTTATGTTTGAGTAAGAAATGGTACTTTTGATTGAATCAAATGTTATGTCCTAAAGGATTATGCTGTGACCTTAATCTGAGAGCAGTTTTCTGTATGTCTTTTAAAACATTAAAAAATATTTGTATATTAGTACCCCCAAAAAATCACTGGTAGGAAGGAGAGTTGTGTGATACTAAGCTCGTGGAAGGGATGCTCTGACTTGGTTGCCCTTGAGCTCTTTGTGTTTAGGGATGTGTGTGATTAATGTCTGCATCCCTGATGCAGAGCATACTGTTTTGTGTAAGGTAAGCAGTAAACACAATTTTGTTGAATTGACTTTATGAGACTAATAAATGCCTTTTTGGCCTTGTTACAAATGATTAAATAAACATTCAGCTTTCTCAGACAAGTTACGAAGCTGCTAAAATGAATTTCAGTACAGATTTTAGCAAAATACTCTATTGTGTAATTGCCTTATGCTGTTTCCCAGCTCAAGTTAATTTAATAAATGAATCTTTTCATATTTCTTGACTGAATTTCCTCACATTTGTATCTGTATGACATATGGCTCAATTTACATGCATTTACATATTTTTAAAAAAGTATGTACATGCATTTTACATACATACATACTCAATTTACATACTTTTTAAAAATGTCCTAGGCAGATCAGTTATTTTGTTACGTGACTGATGAATGTGTATATTGAACGCTAATGGAAGACAAAAAACTCAGTAATAAGGACTGTGAGGTCAGAGGGGGTCGCTGTGGGGACGGGACTGCGATGTACGGCATAGCCCTTGGATGTGTGCTGCGTATTCTATTGGAATAATTTGGGATAGGAAAGCATGTATTGTCCTTTTTCCTGAAGTCAATATTGTGTCAGATGGATTTTAAGTTTGATGGTATATTTTCTTCTAATTTTCTTGGAGTAGTTCACAGTAGTGATTCCTACTTACAGGATATTAGTGACCTGCAAAACTCTGTGTGTCTCAGTAGATTATAGTACTTAAAGGAGTTCCTGGAAATAAACTAACTTAGGGCTCTAAAAATCAGCTTGTTTTATTTAGGTACTATATGATACACTTATTTCAGCTTTTAGCAAACCTTTCTCCAAATATAGTCTTTAGTTCTAGACCATGAAACTACTAAAGGCGTGAGAGGAATTTTAGGAATCCTTCAAAGGTGAGCAGTACTTGCCATATTTAATTAAATAATTCCTTCCCTTACCCCTCCCTTCCTATCTACATTTTAGTAATGTCCCATTCTAATATTGGAATACATGTGAGAAAGAGTGAAAGAAGGAAAAATTAGATTTATATTAAACATCTGTGGTTAACATGATTCTTACTATTTGAGGCTCTTTTTTTAAACCTCGTTAAATGATGCTTATTTAATTATAACTGTGATACCAAAACTAGAGATATCAGCAAATCCTGGGTATTCCTGATAATGCAGACTTCTGGAAGATTCCTGCACAGGTTAGACATTTTCTGAAGGCAGATATTTCTAAAGGGGAGGTTGGAAGAGGAAGATGGTGATGCCTTTCAGGTAATTAAAAGTGACATGTTTATCTTGACATTGCCTTTCCATTTAGGATTCGGGTGGAGGACTTGAACAACTGTCTGACACCTACAGGCGTAAAGAACCAGGCGGCTGCTTGGTGCCGTTGCTTAACTCAGAGGCCTGGAGTTAAACTTCCAGTCCATGGTCCTTCAGAGGTGGATCTGAGCCACCTGTGTCAGAACTATTTGAGGTGTTTGATAAAAATGCAGATTCTTTTTTTTTTTTTTTTTTGTGGGTACTGGGGGTCGACCTCAGGACCTCGCGCGCCAGCAGGCGCCCGTGCCGCTGAGCGATATCACCGGCCCCTTTTTCGTATGTGGGATCCGGGAGTCGAACTCGGGCCCTCGCGCTTGCCAGGCAGGCGCTTACGCCACTGAGCCATCTCACCAGCCCTAAAATGCAGATTCTTGAACGTAGTCTCCCATACATTCTGACTCATACTGGGAAGGGACAAGAATCTTCCTTTTTAATCAAATGTCTCCAGTTTCCTAATGCTTCTGCAATCGCAGTTGGAGAATGAGGGTGTGCTGGCTTCCACTTCCCTCAGCCTAGCTCAGCACAGATAGCTGGATAGCCTTTGAACCAACCAAATCCAAAAGCCATGTCATTTAGGGACCCCTAGCTAATGCTGTGCTTAAAGCTTGAAAGTGGGACAAGAGCTCAGTGGAGGAAGTTTACATAGTAAACATTTTTCTCGCTTGTCTTCTCATCTTCCAGTAGCACACTGAGGAAGAAATAAGCAAAGAAGAAAATAGGTGTATAAATTCAGTAAGTTTAGTGTTCTAAAGTGGGAGCAAACTGAGTGGGATAATTTTGCTTACACAAGAGGTGATAAAGGATTTGGGAAGATGAAGCATTGTTCTTTCAGGAGAGAATGACCAGATGTTCTTCATCTCCACTGGAGACGTATCAGCAGGAGTGGCTCGCACCGCAAATGAGGGCGCATGGGGGAAAGCATGTCCTTAAGCGAAGGCCATTCAGTCTCAGAGCGAATGGTCAGAGAATGCTGTCTTCTTTTTCTACACAGTAAATTATAAACTATTCAGAATGTCTTTCCACAGCTATAAGGGATGTGGCAAATGAAATTTTAAGATATTATTTAGCTTTATTTTAATTTTTAAAAACTTTGGCTTAGGCATATCACTGACAATCTTTGATAGTAGCTCATTACAGTTTGAGCATTTATTTGCTGTTAAAAAGTCAGTTTAACTTATTTGGATTTGCCAAGACATCGGTGATTTCTTTCTCTTATAGTATTCTCATTTTCCTTCTAAGATTAAAATAAACTGCTCTTAACATTTTAAGTGCTTCACTGAAGAGGTTACTGTATTAAGGATTACAGCTTTGTCTTTGTTTACCTTTATGTCTTCAACTCATAAGTGAGCTTAATTATATTTAATTAATATAATCTTTAATATGGACCCCACAGCCGTTTGATAGCTTCTTCCCTTAAGTATAATTTGCCTTGACTGCTTCATGTATGTACGCGTGCATACAGTTGGGATTGAAGCCAGGGCCTTCCTGCTCAGCTACATTCCCAGCCAGCCATTCATTTTTTATTTTGAGATGGGATCTGGCTAAGTTACTGAGTTGTCCAAGCTGAGCTTGAACTTACTATCCTCTTGCCTAAGCCTCCTGGAGTGCTGGGATTACAGGTGTGCGCCATCAAGCCCAGCTTGCCTTATAACTGCTCTTATAGACCATTTACAGTATGTCATAGATGGCCTGCTTCTGGCCAAGCTTGATCTTTTTTTTTTTGCTAGAAGTTATCATGCCTTCAAATAAGGCATCTGGCAGGGTCATGCACTACCACGAAACTCATCTTTTACTTTTCATAGCAATTTCCTATATTAAGAGTAAGCCTAGGGGCCTCTGAACTGGCTTGGCAGCTGTATCGGATTTAGGAATTCCTTGACTATGACAACCATACTGCAACCTGCCAGCAAGTCCCTTGTCTGTAGGGAGTTCCCAGCACATGCAGGGACGGGAAGGGAGTCCTGGATACTGGATTAGTATTGCCCACCAGGCTCGTGGCAGCCATTGTCTCATTTTTTTTTTTTTTTTTTTTGATCCCAGCATTCTAGTTTAGACACATCCAGTTTTACTAAACAATATTACTATATTTTGTCTTTTTAAATACAACTCTTAAAAGTTTAAATTTTTGTCCCATTTATGATTCTGGTAATGTAAAACATATAGGTAAATGTTGCTATTTTCTTGTTTTGGAGGGGCCTGGGGGTTGAACCCAAGACCTTACCTGTTAAGTACTCTGCCATTGAGCCGTGCCTGCAGCCCTAATGTATCTAATGTTATGTCCTGATTTTACAAGTATAGTTAAGTCCAAGACTTTTGCACTTTGAATTATTCACATTTATTCATTCATTAGTAAAATTTATTTGGTATAGATAAAATTTTAATCATAGTTAGTGATAATACATAATTTTCTGTTATAAAGAATTTAAATTGGATTTGAAAATCCAGTACATAGAGTGACAGAGGTATTTTAGATATAATTCCACTTATTTGTCTTAATTCAGATTTTATTTTAAAAATTCACAATTATAATAAAGCTAACTTAGCCCTGAAATTACTAAGAAAAGTAACTTAGAGAACATTTTAGCTCTTTCAGGAGCAAAATATGAATTGTAAGGAGACCTAGCTTATATGAATGACAGAGTTTGACACTGTACCCCGTAAATATGTACAGAAAAAAAGGAAAACATAAACAACATTTTGGATTTTAAATTGAATTGAAAAGTGGTTCCACTTGCATATCTGTTATCCTCAGGTAGCTTTTCCGGCCTAGGGATATTTTTCAGAAACATAGGAATAGAAACCAAACTCTTCGTATGTGAAGTTTCAGGAAGTAGAGAATTTAAGAAAGCAACGGTTGATAATTATTCACTTATTCCCATATTATGCTAACACAGTTTATAAAGACTGTGTTGTTTAGTCTTAAGTTCCTGTTTTTGGGTTTTTTTTGCGATGCTGGGGTTGAACCTAGGCCCTTGCACATGCTAGGCAGTCCTTCAACCCTGGCTCCCTTTTATTTCGTATTAGAAGAAAGGGTGATGTACTGAGAAACTATTTTCATTTTTATATACATGTTTTTTTCTTTTGCTTTTGGGATGAGCATAAATTTCTTTGGTTTATAAAGGACAGACTTTTTTTTTTTTACTGTACTCTCTGTGTGATCTTTTTTGTTAAGCTTAACAATTTAACATAACCACGGAGATAAATTTACAAAGTGTGTCAAAAACCTAATTGTACATTTTGATTAAGTGAAAATATATTAACACAATAACACATTTAATGTGTATTTCACAGTAATATATATGATTGAGTTACTTTAGTAGGCTACAACTGAAACTTCACATATGAAGAGTTTGGTTTCTGTTACCATGTTTCTGAAAAATATCTCTAGGCCAGATAAGCCAAGTGAGGATAACAGATACACAAGTGGAATCACTTTTCAATTCAATTCAATTCATTCATTCATTTATTTTTGTCTTTTTTTTTTTTTTTTTTTGTGGTTACTGGGGGGTCGACCTCAGGACCTCGTGCGCCAGCAGGCACCCATGCCGCTGAGCGATATCACCGGCCCCTTTCTCGTATGTGGGTTCCGGGAGTCAAACTCGGGCCCTCGCGCTTGCCGGGCAGGCGCTTACACCGCTGAGCCATCTCACCGGCCCTATTTTTGTCTTTTTGAGACAGGGTTTCACTTTGCAGTTCAGGCTGGCTTTGAACTCAACTTCGTAGCCCCGCCTGGCCTTGAACTCACAGCAATCCTCCTGCCTCAGCCTCCCAAGTGCTGTGATGATAAGTGTGTGCTACTATGCCCAGCCTTTCAATTAATTTTATTTTTATTTATTTATTTATTTTTTTTTTTTTTGTGGGTACCGGGGGTCAAACTCAGGACCTCACGCACCAGCAGGCGCCCGTGCCGCTGAGCGATATCACCGGCCCTTTTTTCGTATGTGGGTACCGGAAGTCGAACTCAGGACCTCGCGCTTGCCAGGCAGGCGCTTATGCTGCTGAGCTGTCTCACCGGCCCTCAATTCATTTTAAAATCCAAAAAGTTGTTTAGTTTTCCTTCTAATTGACATGTAGTAATTGTACATATTTATGGGGTACAGTGTGATAATTCAGTACATATAGTAGGCAGTGTATAGTGGTCAAGTCAGGCTAATTAGCATTTTCTCTCTTTATGCATTTATCATTTCTTAGTGTTTGGAGACTTTGAGCTCTTCTCCTCCATACATCATAGGTTTTGTGAGCTGAGGTCACCGTGCTGTGTGATACAGAACTGAGACTTATTCCTCTTAGATGTTGCACTTCGGTGCCTGTTACCCAACATTTGTCTCTCCTTCCCACTTCCTTTTCTGGCCGTTAGTAATACTATTCTACTCGCTGCTTCTTTGAGAACAAGTTTTTAACTTCTGCATATGAGCAAGAACTTGGTATTGGCGTTTCTGTGTCTGACATTTTTCACTTAACATAATGTGCTCCAAGAAAGTTGTTACTTAACAACTTTAAAACCTATGCTTTACTCTTTTTTGCCACATCCCTGTTCCTTACTCCTCACATTGAGTCCTTAGACAAACCCTGTTTACCTCTTCCCTATTTTGAAAATTCAGGGACCTCTCTTCTCTTCGACTTTACCAAGTTCCACCTGCCGTTACTTCTGGCCCGATTGCATTCGTTTTCTGAAGCAGCTCCCTGAGTCCACTTTCAGTCTTCTCCAGTCTGTTCTTCATACGGCCACCGTGGTAGTGTTTGGGATCTGATTATCACTCTTAGTATCTTTCAGTGATTTCTCCTGCTGCTTGTAGGACAAAGACCATAATCCCTAGAACTACCTTCAGAACCTGCCGCATCTCCCGTTTCACGGGAAGGCAAGGGCCGTGTCTGTGTGTGCTTGCTGTTGGATCTTTGGTGAGAAAATTCATAAGAGGGTGACGTTAAAGCTATCAGCAGTTTCCAGGAATTAGTTCTTATCTTTACCTCTAGAATTTGCTGCTGTATTTATTTATAAATGTGACCGTTTTGTTTTAAAGGTGGCAGTTCTCATTCCTTTCCGCAATCGCCATGAACATCTTCCAATTTTTTTCTTGCACCTGATTCCTATGCTCCAGAAACAGCGACTGGAATTTGCCTTTTATGTCATTGAACAGGTGAGAATATTTTTCCAAATGGTCACTAAGTATTAGAGAACTTAAACTCTAAAGTATGGTTGATTAAAAGTGTTAAGATTAATCAGGTAACTATCGGTTTTATAGTTGAATAAAATAATGTTTTACAATGAGCCTGTTATTTTTTTTC
Source organism: Erethizon dorsatum (assembly GCA_028451465.1). Classification (NCBI taxonomy): domain Eukaryota; kingdom Metazoa; phylum Chordata; class Mammalia; order Rodentia; family Erethizontidae; genus Erethizon; species Erethizon dorsatum. The sequence goes on from CM051838.1 coordinate 15,538,981, forward strand.
TTCAAGTAATTTTCTTACAATAATTGTAATTTGGTCAAATGAGTTGACAGTCCCGTTTAACTTTATGGTAGCCCTGGTATATTTTAATGGCACTCCAAACGTTGGCTTACCAAATTCAGATTTTTAGTAATTATACAGGTGATACTTACCTTATAGGATGAAATATCCTTTGACTTGTTCCATTTTATGCTTTCATTAGGGTTATGATTTTTGTTTATTCCTGAAAACCTCTGTAAAGTTTTATTTAATTGGGCCAGTGAGATGGCTCAGTGGCATAAGCGCCTGCCTGGCAAGCGCGAGGTCCTGAGTTCGACTCCCGGTACCCACATACGAAAAAAAGGCTGGTGATATCGCTCAGCGGCACAGGCGCCTGCTGGCGCGCAAGGTCCTGAGGTCAACCCCCGGTACCCACCAAAAAAAAAAAAAGTTTTATTTAATTGAGAAGTTGCTTATTTTGTAATGTAGGCTATTTGGAAACATTTAGCCTCGTGTACTGCCATGTGGACACATAACTGATGCGTGTTGGAGTGAAAATCACAGCTCCTACGTTATACGGAAACACTCTAGAATCACCTCAGATACGTTCATAATATTTAATTTTAAAAGAGCATTTCAGTTTCTGACCCATGAATTTAAGTATAGAAAGTGAAGGATAAGGTTTTGTTGTCAGTGATATTTTTCAACAGTAAAATATTGATAATTCTTGATTGAGGATTTCTTTTACTATGAAGCAGTGACTGGTTACCCCTGAATATTAATATTGTGTGAATTTATTAGGTAATTAGGGGCACCTGAATAAGAGCCAGGTGGTAATCCTTAAGAAAAAGGTGATACACGGTGAACATTTGCTGTCCTGTTCTAGTTTTTCAAGGTCATCTTTCTTGCTAGAGGAACCTTGAGTGATTCTGTTTAGCCACATGTATATAATTTGCGAACCATGCTTAGCCAGACATTAGTAATGACGCACTGGCCTTTCCAGGGTGTAGACCCAGCTCATTAACTGAGAAGTAAATACACATTGAATGAACTGACTGGTAAAAAAAAAAAAAAAAAAAGATATTTTTTCTTTTAATTTTTAATTAGTACGTATTTGTCATACATAGTGCTCACATTCATCATAGGGATTTTGTACCTGTACGAAATATATCTTAACTCTGTGTTTTCCCATTCTGCTCCACCCTTCAGCCCTTCTTCCCCTCCCCATTTTCTGAAACTTCGTTTCCATTTTTCCTTCCATTCTTTTTTCTAAATCCTTTTTCCCTTGCTTCCCTTCCTCTTCCCCTCTCCCTTGTTCCCCTTCCCATGTGAAAGGTTCTTCCCAGTATCTGTCCTCCATTTTGCTCCTATTTATCTTTAGGATTTCCTCACACAAGAGAAACTACCTGATATTTAAACTCGTGTGTCTTGTTTATTTCACTTAAAAATTATGGTCTCAAAGTACATCCATTTACCTACAAATGACTCAAGTCTTTCTTATGGCAGAGTAGTACTGCACTGTATATAAATACCACATTTTCTTTATCCATTCATCTGTTGTTGGGCATGTGGGCCATTTCCAAGATTTAGCTATTACAAATTGTGCATCTGTAAAAATGGGTGTGCATATATTGCTATGGAATGATTTTTTTCTTTTTTTTTGTGGGTACTGGGGGTTGACCTCAGGACCTCGTGCGCCAGCAGGTGCCCGTGCCGCTGAGCAATATCACCGGCCCTTTTTTTCATATGTGGGTTCCGGGAGTCGAACTCGGGCCCTCGTGCTTGCCAGGCAGGCGCTTATGCTGCTGAGCCATCTCACTGGCCCCTGGAATGATGTTTTTAACTCTCATTGGGAAGATACCAAGAAGGGGAAAAGCTGGCTCAAATATAACCTGTAGTTTTAGTTTTTTGAGGAATCTCCATATTGATTCCCGTAGTGGTTGTGCCAGTTTACACTCCCACCAGCAATGGAGAAGGGTTCCTTTTTCCCCACAGCCTCAACAGCATTTGTTATTGGTTGATTTCTTGATAATAACCATTGTTTTTGTAGTGAGAAGGAATTTTCATTTCTTGAATTTGCATTTGCATTTTAATTTGCATTTCTTGAATGACCAGGGATGTTGAACATTTTTTCATGTAGTTGCTGTTTGTACTTCACGTCTTAGTCTGTCTGTTCATTTCAGATGCCCATTTTTGGATTGGGTCTTTGAATACTGTAGTTTTTAATATAAAGGTCTTTCACTTCCTTAGTTAGGTTGATTCCTAAGTATTTCATTTTTCTTGATGCTATTGTGAAAGGTGTTTCCCTAATTTCTCTCTCAGTGAGTTTGTTATTCATATACAGGAATGCTATAGATTTTTGAGTGTTACTTTGTATCCAGCTGTGTGACTGAATTTGGTATTAATTCTGGGAGTCTTTTGGTGGAGTTTTTGGGGTCTTCTGTGTAGAGTAAGTATCATGTCATCAGCAAATGATGATAATTTAAATTCTTCCTTTCCTGTCCGTGTATTTTTATTTCTTTTTCTCATCTAGTTGCTCTGGCTAGTGGTTCCAGAACTAAATTGAATAGGAGTGGTGATAGTGATCATCCTTGTCTTGCTGCTGATTTTAGAATAAAAGCTTTCAGTTTTTGTCCATTTAGTATGATGTTGGGTGTTGGTTTGTCATAGATGGCTTTTAACAGATTGAAATAAAGACCTCCTATTCTAATTTTCTGTAGGGTTTTTATTATGAATGTGTATTGGACTTTGTCAGATGTTTTGTCTGCGTCTGTTGAGATGATCTTGTGGTATTTGTCTGTAGTTCTGTTAATGTAGTATATTAAATTTATTGATTTGCATATGTTGAACCATCCTTGCATCTCTGGGATGAACCCTACTTAAGTCATGGTGTATAATCTACTTGATGATTTACTGCATTCTGTTTGCCAGTATTTTATTGAGGAGTTTTGCATCTATATTCATTAAGGAGGTCGGCCTGTAGTTCTCTTTTTTGGTTGGATCCTTATATGGTTTTTGTATCAGGATAATGCTTGCTTCCAAGAATGACTTGGAAGTATTGCTTCCTTTTCAATTTTGTTAGAGTTTGAGAAGTCATGGCATTAGATCTTTTCTGAATTTCTTGTACAATTCAGCAGTGAATCCATCATGACCTGAGCTTTTCTTTGTTGGTAGTTTTTTTTTTAGTACTTCTTCAATTTCATTGACTGATACTAGGTTATTTAGAGTTTTTATATATTCGTGATTCAGCTTTGGTAATTCATATGTATCTAAGAATCTGTCCATTTCTTCTGAATTTCCTATCTTATTATAGTACAGGTTCTCAAAGTATGTATTGATGATCTTCTGGATTTCTGCTGGATCTGTTGTGATTTCACCCTTTCATTCCTAACTGCGTGAATTTGAGACTTTTCTTCTTGATAAGGTTGGCTAAGGGTTTGTCTGCTTTATTTAATCTTTCAAAAAACAACCTGTTGATTCATTGATTCTTTGTATTATTTTCTTAGTCTCAATTGCATTAATTTCTGCTCTGATCTTTTTAATTTCTTTTTTTGTACAAGGTTTGGGTTTAACTTGCTCTTCTTTTTCTAGAAGTTGGAGGTTCAACAGTAAGTCATTTATTTGAGCTTACTCATTTTTTCTGATGTGTGAATTCACTGCTATAAATTTCCTTCATAGGACTGCTTTCATTGCATCCCATACGTTCCAGTATGTTGTATTGGCATTATCGTTTAATGATAGAAACTGTCTAATTTCTTTCTAAATTTCATCTGTGACCCACTGGTTGTTCAGGAGGGTATTATTTAATCTCCATGTGTTTATGTAGTTTTCGTGGTTTCCTTTGCCATTGATTTCCAATTTCATTGCACTGTGATCTGTTAATATGCATGGGATAATTTCAGTTCCTTTGCATTTACTTAATGTTTTGTGAGTTAGTATGTGGTCTATTTTGGAGAAAGTCTCATGTGCTAAGAAGAATATGTATTCTGTTGTTGGATGGGACACTCTGTAGATATTTACTGAGTCCACTTGTTCAGAAGTTTGGTTGAGCTTTCATTTTTTTGTTGATCTTTTGTCTAGTTGATTTGTGTATTTGTGACAATGGAATATTGAGGTCCCCCATTATAACTGTATTAGTGCTTATCTTGTTTTTCATATCCATTAGTGTTTGTTTTATATACTGTAGTTGGGTGTGCTGGTATTTGGTGCATATATATTTATGATTTTTATCTCTTCCTCTTGGATTGTTCACTTAAGAAGTTTATAGTGACTTTCATTGTCTCTTCTGATCAGTCTTGGCTTGAAATCCACTTGGTCTGCTGATAGATTAGCTACCCCTGCTTCTTTCCAGGTTCCTGTCACATGGAGTATTATTTTCCCTCCTTTGACTTTCAGTCTATGTGTTTCTCTTTGAGTTGAATGTGTTTCTTGTATGCAGCATATTGTTGAGTCTTGTTTCTTGATCCAGTCTGCCAATCCGTTTCTTTTGATTGGTGAATTGAGACATTCACATTGATTGTTATAACTGATAGGTACTGGGGCCAGTGAGATGGCTCAGTGGTGTAAGCGCCTGCCTGGCAAGCGCGAGGGCCCGAGTTTGACTCCCGGAACCCACATACAAAAAAAGGGCTGGTGATATCGCTCAGTGGCACAGGCGCCTGCTGGCGCACGAGGTCCTGAGGTCGACCCCTGGTACCCACAAAAACAACAACAACAACAACAACAACAAAAAAAAACTGATAGGTACTGACTTATCCTTGCCATCATATTATTTTCCTATTGTTGACTCCTTTTCTTTTCCTTCTGTTTAATTGCTTGCCTTCCTGGTTGATTCATTCTACTGGGATTCTTGGAATTGTTTCCCTCGTTGTCTTTTTCTAGAATATCCTTCAGAACTTTGTGGAGTGCTGGTTTGGTGGTCATGAATTTCTTCATGTCTTCTTTGTCATGGAAGTATTTTATTCTCCATCAGTTTTGAAAGATAATTTTGTGGGGTACATCAGCCTGGGTTGGAGGTTGAAAAAAAAGTATGTTACATAGAGGACTAAACCATCTTATGAGCAAGATCTCTTCCAAATCTGAGATTCTGTGATTCTTTTTTTTTAATTTAATGTAATACAAATATGTGTTAATAAAGAAAATACAAAAACCACTCGTCTTCTATGAAAAAAATAAAATCTCATAACAAAATAATTAGAGAATAACAATGATTAATAATATACTGTTTGTCATGATCGTAAAAGAATGGCCAAAATATTACTCAGAGTAGAAGTCATAGACAAAAAAAGATTCTCTCTTACAAAGAATAAACAAACAAAAGGGCAAAACTTTCTGTTCAGGGAATGAAACAAATTAGAAAGAGAACCAGCCAGGAAAAGAGTAAAATGGGCAAAGATTGGCAAAACTAAAAAAGTTCATTCTATTTGTTTAAATAGATATTATCAAAGCTGAATAAATCAGAATTGAAATGACCCTGACTTCTATAATGTGTGTTTTTGTTTAAAGGCTGTGAATTTTAAGTGTATTGGAAGAATTTAGTTATCTTCATTCTTTTTAAGTATGGATAAAGTGATTTTCAGAAACCTAAAAACAGTATGAGACACCTGAAGACCAGGTCCTGCACCACCTTATACCAGTCTTACTATTGTCACCTCATATGTGTATGATGCATAGCAATTTCATATTCTGACCTTTCTGATTGCTTTATGTTATTATCAACTCTTGGCATGGCTAGAGAGTTTGTAGTAATATTCTACTGCTGTTTTAATTTGTATTTCCTTCATGACTAATGATGTTGATTGTCTTTTTGAATGCTTTTTTTTTTTTGTGGGTACCGGGGGATCGACCTCAGGACCTCGCGCGCCAGCAGGCGCCCGTGCCGCTGAGCGATATCACCGGCCCCTTTTTCGTATGTGGGTTCTGGGAGTCGAACTCGGGCCCTCGCACTTGCAAGGCAGGCGCTTACGCTGCTGAGCCATCTCACCGGCCCTGCTTTTTTTTTTATATGTATATTACTTGGAAAGTTTTTATTCAGACCTCTGCCTATTTTTAATGAGATTTTCTTACTGAATTGTAGGAATTCTACTTTCCAGATATAAATCTTTTGTTAAGATACAAGTTTGGGCCAGTGCCACACCTGCTGGCAAGTGTGAGGTCCTGAGTTTAACTCCCGGTATCCACGTAAAAAAAAAAAAAAAAAGATACAAGTTTTACAAACATTAACCTTCAGTCTACATTTTGCCTTTTATTTTCCTACTCCTGTCTTGGAAAGTAAAAGTTTTAAATTTTAATTAAGTCCAATTTATTGATATTTTATAACATGATTTTTTTTGTGTGTGTAAAAAATTGTTCTTTAAGATTTTCTTGATATTTTCTTCCTGAAGTTCATAGGCTAATCTAATAGTTAATCTTTATTTGTGGTATTGGGTGGGGTAGAGTCTTATTTTTTTTTGCTTATGGCTATTTATTCCATCACCATTTATCAAAAAGATTATATTTTCTAATTGGCACCTTTGTTGAAAATGAGTTAGCGGGGGCCGGTGAGATGGCTCAGCAGCTTAAGCGCCTGCCTGCAAGCGCGAGGGCCCGAGTTCAACTCCCGGAACCCACATATGAAAAAGGGGTCGGTGATATCGCTCAGCGGCACGGGCGCCTGCTGGCGTGCGAGGTCCTGAGGTCGACCCCCCGGTACCCACCAAAAAAAAAAAAAGAAAAAAAAAAGAAAATGAGTTAGCATAGATATGAATACATAAATATATGTTAATATACATAAACATTATATACTTTTTATGTATACATCTACATCTGGTCTCTCTGTTACATTGAATCTGTGACTTTCTACAAAACCTGCTGGGATTTATATTCCTGTTTTGCAGTAGATAAATAAGAAAATACATAATGGGCAAAGTGATCTAGCTTGTATTATTAGGTTCTACTTTTTTATTTTTGGTAGCAGTTACTCTGATTTTTATTCCTACAATGGTTACAGGTTTTGTTTTGTTTTGTTTTGTTTTTAATTGTGGTTTATTCTGGATGTGTCCTATATTTTTTCCCCCCTCAGTTTTTCTTCTCTGGAAATACTTGGTATTTAATACAATGTACTTCTGTGTATGTGAACCACCCTTTAAGTTTTGTTCTCTGTCCATATGATGATGTATATCATGCCTGTGTACTTACTAATATAACAACCTATACTATACAAATTAACCTTTTTTCTTTTTTTGGTACTGGAAATTGAACTCAGGACCTCGCACTTGCCAGGCAGGCGCTGTGCCACTGTGTTAAATCCCCAGCCCCTGCAAATTAACCTTTTTAATCTGAATATGGGTCAAACACTTCAGCTACTTTCATGAAGGCCATGCTTGCAAATTTCTAGGTCAGTATTACCAACTGCTATTTTCTTTTTTTAAGACTTAAATCTCCCATAATGTGCTGGGAGATGAGGTATCTGTCTGTGTGATTTTAAAGGCACATTCTCCTGAGAGTTAAGCACCGTTGAATTATTTTGTATATGTGGTGAAGACATCTTTTTACAAAACAGCTAAAATCTATATTTTTACTTTCAAACCTCTTAGGTCTGAATCTTACCCTTGATCAATATTATTCAGGACCATGTATTTAATAGTGTGTGGTTTTGAGCTGGAAACATCTTTACCACATATGAAATAGAAGCGTAATTTTTCTGCTGGATGGGTTCCCAGGAGAAGAGCTGAGCAATGGAAGAGCAGCTCAAAAGCTCCTGGTTAAATATGGAAGCGGGTGCACAGGTTCACCTCTTCTCCTTTGCAGACTCCAAAAATAGAGTAAAAGAAAAAAGTCTCTTTCAGTTTTTAAACCGTAAGGACAGAGAGTTGGGGCTGACCGCTGTCCAGCAGAGCAGAGAATGTTCAGACCCGTGTGCTGAAGGAGTGCAGTTGTGACAAGCGTGGACTCTGTCCAGGCCCTTGGAATACAGCAGAGTAGATAGGCTCAACCGCAGGGCTGTGGTAAGGGGATTGTTTAAAAATTTTATTACAAAGCAGATCTCCAGTCTGTGTATGGTCAGGTGATTACTGTCTCGGAGTCCGTACAAAATGAAAAGTTGATCCTCTGGGGAGAGCCCGGGGAAGCTCCTGACTGTTGACAGAGCTGTACTGTGGGCATAAAGGCAGGGCGTTAAGTAAGTCTGCATGCTGACCCCAGGGATCCTCAGGCCTTTCCCTGTTCGGCTCGTTGAGGCCAGCAGTCAGGTCGGAATCCCCCACCCCTTCAACCAAGGTAGGACCTGAATGGTGACTTCATTAGAGAAATAGATTAGCCCCAGGATCTAATATTTAGAGATCCCCAAAGGAAAAGGCCAGCTCATCACTTTGTCACCTCCCTGCAGCCCACTTTCCTTATTCAGCGAAGGTCACGCTGCAGTGAGTGCAGCAGGTAAGAACCCCTCTGTTTGGGGGAGGAAAGAGTCAGTAACTGTGTGGCTGTCAAACAGGATGTGGGGCTGAGATGCCCGACAGAGGAATGGGAGAGCAGGGAGAGGGCTCTTTTCTGCAGAATGTGTGAGCAGGACCTTTCTGAGGAGGTGAGCTCAGAGAATCCTGAACAGCACGAAGGACAGCTGTGCTGATGGGGGCTGCATTCCAGGCAGTGCAGGAGGAGCTGGTGTGCGGTGTGAGCAGAGGTCACTGTCACCAGAGTGTTAAACGGAGGAGAGTGCCGGAGAGGAAATCAGAGAAGCATGTGAGAAGCAGTAGTGAAGGACTGCAGAAGGACTTGAGTTACCCTATGTGATGTCAGAAGGCGCTGGCAGGTTTGAGCGGAGAGGTGACAACCTAAAAATGATTCTGGGCGCTATGTAGGCAATAACCTGTAGGTGGGACAAGGCTGAAATAAAGAGAACAGGGAGGAAGCTTTTGCAGTTGTCCATGAGAGTGACTTGGTCTCCAGTGGTGGTGGAGGAAGTAGTGGGCTGTGTCGGGTTTTAAGAAGTGGTTATTATTTGCTGGGGAATTGGATAGGCCACGTAAGCAAGGAAAACAGCCAGATGTAATACCAGGGACTTTGTCTTGAGTAAGGAAGAGCACTGCCATTTCCGGAGTGCGGGAGGAAGGGGCGTGGAGCTTTGATTTGTCGGTTTGGTTTGGGGAAGGTGTGGGTATATGTGAGCCAAGTGGTCTGAAGCAGTTCCGATCTGCGTATGTGGAGATTCCTTTAGCTTTACGTGTGGTGTCTTATTCACAGCGTGAGTAGGCAGCCGAATATCCCCAGGTTTTGAAGAAAGCCTCCACTAGGACAAGCAAAAACGGAAGTGGGAAATAGTGGAAATAATCCTTTAAACAGTGGAGCCAGGGAATAGAGAGAGTCAATAAAAACATGACCAAGATCCACAGAGTGAAGAAAGGATAATGGAAGATAGTCTATGAAACAGAAGCAAGACAGCGTAAAGAATAGTGATAGAACATGAGCATCATTGAAAATGAAAATATGCTAACTAAAAACTTTCAGCAGCATAGCTGGAAGACGAAATAACCTCTAACGTAGACCCAAAACATAAGAAAATATAGCTAGATCTAAGAATACCGTCCGCCTCCGAGATGGCCCGCAAGGAGCAAGGGCAAATTGCCTGTGGCGCTGGCAACTGTGGCAGATAGGACTTCTGAGGCCAGGTCACGAGAGACATTGCTGCTTCTGCCTTCTCTCCTGGCGCAGCTCTCGGGTAAGCCAGCTGCTGTGCCGCGGGGATGCTCAGGTGACTCGAGAAGAAGCGACCCGCAGCGTGCCGCGTGTGCGCGCCGTGCCTCCTGGGGCGTGGACCCTCCTGTGCGACAGGGCTCCGGTCTTCCAGCATAACCCCTGATCGCTGTGGGGCAGAGGTGCGGCGCTCCGCTCCGCTCCGCTCCCAGAATCCCCTCTCCACAGAAGTGGGCCACATCGTAAATGCCTGCCAGGTTTTTTTCCTCTGCCACTGGGGATGGAACCCAGGGCCTTATGCATGTTAGGCCTCTACCACCCGGCCCCTGGCTTTAATTTTAAACCACGAAATTTGCTGTGATTAGTTGTCAGTAGGTAACTAATACATTCACCAATTAGAATTCTGAAAAAGACATTAACAGAAAAATTGCAGGATGTGGAAGAAATGAGCAAAGGAAAAAATTTAAGGACATTTCCCAGAGATGAAGACACGAATCTTCACATATGAGTCTGGGTTCCTATTGATGACGTTAGCTCCACTGTGAAGTGTATTGTAAGTCATGAATGTGTGAGCTCTGTTAGCAGTGAGGGCAGCTGGGAGTCTGTGGCACGCGCCTTTCAAGGTCCAGGGAAAAGTTATTTTCAACCTAGGGTCTTCTACCAGGTGAAGTGTGAGGGTAGATGTGGGATTTCCAGTCATTCTTTTTTTTTTTTTTTTATGTGGGTACCGGGAGTCGAACTCAGGACTTTGTGCTTGCCGGGCAGGCGCTTGTGCTGCTGAGCCATCTCACCGGCCCCCCAATCATTCTTTAATCACACACACACACACACACACACACACACACACACACACACACACACACGGTCTGCACAGCAGCCAGTCCACACTGCAAGCAAGAAATAAGGAAGTAAGGGCAGAAGGAATGGAGCTGGAGAGGTAGAGAAGGAGTGGACAGAGATTTGATTATTCGTAGGTGTAGGGCGTATCTGTTGAGGCTTTTGTGCAAATAGTTACATAGAAAACTATAGTTAATCTGAGTTTGACAAAGCAGAATTAATTCTTTCATTACTAAAGAAATACTCATGTTGTCCTAATAATGTAAAGTCTGTTGACTTAAAGAAATGATATATTGTGAGACTGGAGGGAAGAGCAGTGGTCTGGTGGTGGTTTAACTCCATCGCCATGGTAAGAAGGCAGTAGACAGTGTCTGATGTTAATGAAGTAAAAAATGTCAATTCTCATTACCTCAAAATACAGAGAAAATACCAGAATAAACAGATAAAACAGTTGAAATGTGTCATTCTTGGCTTGGCTGCTGCTGATGGGTTAGACATGGAACTTCTTGCTGTTGCTATGAGCTTTTAAGTATTATGTCCACATTTAATAAAAACAAATGTTAAAACCTTATAGGGGCATTTGGGAGGCTGGGGCAGGAGGATTGCCATGAATTTGAAGCCAACTTGGGCTACATAGCAAGACCCTATCTTAAAAAAAAAACAACAGGGGCTGGTGATACAGCTCAGCGGTATAAGCGCCTGCCTGGCAAGCGCGAGGTTCTGAGTTTGACTCCTGATACCGGCATATTAAAAAAAAAACAAAAAAACAAAAACACCTTCAAAGTTTATGTTGATGTTAATAATAATTTACTTCCTTTTCCTTTTATTTTATTTCATTGGTGGAAAAGCTATAAAAAGTAAAGTGATTTGTGACCTCAAGTCAGTGCAAGGCCCGAGACTAAAGATGAGCGATTCCTCCCTCTTGAAGCCGACTTCGGTGATGACTGCATTGTGTGTCTCATCCACTTCTAGCCTCATCCTTTTTCTTTATGTTTTGGAAATTATTTCAAAAAATGTTGTTAGGACATTGGTAAATGCCTCTTTATTTTCTTTACATGAGTAATAAACCTTTTTATTGCCAGTGCATCTTGACATATTTTCACTACTAAATAAAGGAAAATGATGCAATATAGGAAGTTGGGTTTTATGTATTGTTTTTCCGTGAAAATGGTCTTGTTTTTATCATAGCAAGAATAATAAAATAGAAACTGCTGCTTGCGTACTTTGGTACTTTTTCTTAATAAGGGAAAATGGTTACAATGAAGAAAGCTGGGTTTGTGTAGTAAGTTTGAATTGTTTTTGTCTCCAAGATTCTTTTGGTCCTTATTATAAGCATTAGTGATACAAAGTTGGACCTCCTTGACTTTGTTACATAAGAGAAGGGGCACAGTTTGTCACTTTCAGTTTCCTGCCTAGGTCTTGATAGCACATAGAATAGTGTCACTAAGAAATAAATGTGTATTATTTTTAATTGCATTACTTTAGTGTACTACTTTTACTGTTCTTACTTTTTTCTTGTCATAAATAATTCATGGCCTGATACATTGAAGTAAAGCAGAAATATGAATTCCATTATTATATAAAATGTGACAGTGTACTAGTGGGCTAGATAATAACAGTTGTCTAGTTTTCTTCTATGTTAAAGTATAAAATAATGTAGTAAGTAAAATTAAACACTATACAGTCATGCTCTGTGTACTGACATTTCAGCCAGCTGCAGACTGCGTGTACGGCAGTGGTCCCTGTACCAGCTTGCGGTAGCGTGGCTGTCTTAGTTTATGTAAGGCATTTGTACAATGACGAAATTGCTCAGGATGTATCCCCACTGTAAGCGACGCCCTGTATCTGAAAATCCTGACATGTGGCTGTGACTTGTCTGTTTGATTTGGATGTCATTTTTGTTATTTGACCATGAGTCAACAAATTAGGACAAAGTAGGAGAAAGATGACAAAGTCTGACACTTCTCTTTTGATATTTGCTGAAGACTGGCACACAGCCTTTCAACCGCGCAATGCTCTTCAATGTGGGCTTCGAAGAAGCCATGAAGGACAATGTCTGGGACTGTGTGATCTTCCACGATGTGGATCATCTCCCTGAAAATGACCGGAACTACTATGGCTGTGGAGAAATGCCACGTCACTTTGCAGCAAAGTTGGATAAATACATGTATATGTAAGTGTGCACTGTTCTCCATGTTGTATGATATACTTGTACAGTTACAGCGTTGAAATGGTGTAGCAGCATTGAGTGCCGAAATCTAGAGAGCTCAGGAGCCTTAAGAATATTGTATGCCTGGGCCGGTGAGATGGCTCAGCAGCATAAGCGCCTGCCCGGCAAGCGCGAGGTCCTGAGTTCAACTCCCGGAACCCACATACGAAAAAAGGGCCAGTGATATCGCTCAGCGGCATGGGCGCCTGCTGGCACGCGAGGCCCTGAGGTCGACTCCTGGTACCCACAAAAAAAAAAAAAAGAATATTGCGTGCCTGCAGCCTGTCCTCGGGAGCCAGAGCCTAGAGTGGCTGTCATCCGTCCCTCTGGGCACTTCCTTACACGGAGGTTTGGGTGTAGTTTGTGGAAAAGAGAGCCTGGTTTCCATAGTCAGGCAATAGAGATTTAAATCTAGGTCCTCGCGCTTGTGGGACTTCGTGAGTCGTGTGTACCTGCAGTTGGTTTCCCAGCATTGGGGGCCACATGGAGTGTGCTCTGTGGCATCACCCTGCCCGAGCCGTGCGTGTGTGGCCCAGACTGGCTTCTTCTGCCTCCTCTCGCTCTGCTGATGGCTTGGGGCCAGAAAGCCTTTCTTCTCCAGTGTATGTTCTTAGCTCTATATTCTTGACTGCTCCTTAGTTATAAGATCTTAATCTGTTTTCTGGCTGGAGGGATATTAAATGTAAGCAGTTATCAGAGGTATAAGAGTAACTTGATGTCGAAGAATGCAGGTCTGACCTGGGAGAGAGGTCACGATCTCCATTACATAATGGAAGTGGAAGGAAGAGAGGACTCTTGCCTGGTGCAGGGAAAATGTTGTCTGCATCGCAGTTTTGGCTGGGGTCCAGCGCACAGGGTAGAGAGGCACAAACGGTCACGGCGCAGTGATGAATTGGCATCAAAACAAAAAGTACTTTCTTTTCCCTTTTTTTTTGGCTTAACAAACCTTTTCCTCATTTACTCCTCTATTTGAGCTCCCAAGTCTGGGGTTACCTGGGAGACACCGTCAAGGACATTCCTAGCACATAGGGAAACTTGACTTTGGTCAGCCCGCTGGAATCAGGTTAGATCCAGGATAACTGATTTTTCACTGACACGTACCATAAAGGTTAAAGGTTATATAAACTAAGAATTCAAAATTAATATACTTAAACTTTTTTTTTTTTTTTTTGTGGGTACCGGGGGTCGACCTCAGGACCTCGCGCGCCAGCAGGCGCCCGTGCCGCTGAGCGATATCACCGGCCCCTTTTTCGTATGTGGGATCCGGGAGTCGAACTCGGGCCTTCGCGCTTGCCGGGCAGGCGCTTAAGCCGCTGAGCCATCTCACCGGCCCAATATACTTAAACTTTTAATGAACAAAATATTCATACCCACTTGGAGCAGTGCTTGGATGAGGAGGCTGTTCCGGAAGCCTGTGCGGTGGAAAGTGCAACCGAAGGAGAGCAGCAGTGGGTCCACTGTGGGCTGGGTCGTGCCCGGCCTTCCACTGTGGGCTGAAGCCTGGGGAAGGGTTCAAACTCTGGTCCTGCTGACCAGAAAGCTCAGGCCCCCAGGCTTGCTGTCTCTCCTGCTTGGGACAGTGTAAGACAAACACTAGAAGATTTTAGTCAGTCTTTGTTGTTGTACCTTTATTTTATCTGATCTTTTCCCATTGTATGTGTGTGGGGTTGTTTTGTTTTGTTTTGTTTTGTTTGAGACAGGGTCTTGCTGTGTAGCTCAGACTGGCCTTTAACTCACTATGTAGCCTAGCCTGGTTTCGAACTCATAGTAATCCTCCTTCCTCAGCCTCCCTATTGCTGGGATTACAGGCATGTGCCACCATGCCTGGCTTCATTGTGTGTATATAATTCAATTGGTTGTTTCTACTTAAGCAGAACAGCAAATAGAATTGGTGATGCTTGCTGATTTATACATGCCAGTAAACGTACACACATTTATTCATATCTGTTTATCTAATGATGTTGGGTTTTTGCCAAACCGCTAGCCTGAGCACAGTGATCCAGCTGGTGTGGGAAATACCACACTGCCAAGGACGTGTGCTGGCCCTGTGGGAAGCCGTGAGCATTATTACTAGAAGCCCGAGCACGAGCCTCGCGGGGCTCACGAGGTGGTGTGGTTGTCCAGGGTCAGTGTTACGGTTACTGTCTTGGGGTGTCCTTACCCCAGGGTGGGAGCAAAGTTGTTTTCTCCTGCACCCTGGGCCGGATAGGGGAGCTGCCTTTCTCTGGTTCTGTGTGCCACACAGGCTCTCAGGTGACGGATAGCAGTTCTTCTCCACAGCGTGAGTGGAGTCCCTCAGGCGCAGCAGGGAATCTGCACACTGTCTTTCTCTGCGACAGTTTTACGCTGGTCCCAGCCAGATTTCCTTCATCTTGGTTTTGGGTGTTGTGCACGATGACATTTTTTCTGCTGGTGCTGCACAGTGGCCCTGCCCTTTCGGGGACCCTTTGGGATACACCGCTGCCTTAAAGCACGTTTTGGTCCATAGGAATTGATTCAGGACTGCAGGTTTAGGGGTGCTACCTTGACATGAAAAAACTAATCCATGTCTAAACTAACTTTGATTATTAAAAGTGTAGCTTAAAAATACTAGTTTACCAATACCTTGGAATATGAGTTAGGAAAGGGTAAGAAAAATAAAACCCAAATTCAAAAATATGCTTATTTCTCTAAATATTGTACATTAAAAAATACACATTTGTAAATATCTATGAGTGTTTTGTGAGTGTAATAAAAACACATACAATCATTTTAGATGGTGGTACATGCCTGTGATCCCCAGCACTCAGGCTGGGAGGCTGAGGCAGGAGAATTGAGTTCAAGGCCAGCCTGGGCTACATAGACATTTTTTTAAGAAAGCAAAAAACAATCAAAAAATCAATAAAAGAATAGGTAGCTAGTGATTTCAAACTTTTAGGGTGGTTCTAATTTATGTCTATCCTTTTTAATAAATAATGTGTTTATGAATAAGTTTTGTTTTAAAAAATATTAACTTAGCAAAATCTAACATTGCATTAACAGAAATTAATGTATTTAATCAAGTTTATTTTTGTTACAAGAATATTACACAATTTTTGAACACTGGGCTTTGAGTGTTATAAAGTGACAATATTAAATACAGATTCCAATTGCCACAAGTGTTTTATTTTGCATTTAGCATAACACATGTACTTGTTTCACTAGAATGTAAAGTGTTTTATTACTTGACTTTACATTTCCAGACTACTATTTGATGAGCCTAATTGCTTATTTAGAAAAAGTGGTATATTTTACAGAGCACATGAAAGAGAAAATTTGGTCTCATATAGCAAACTGTTAGAATTTCATTGATAGAATGCCATGTCCTGCTTTCTCCTCTAGTCTTCCATACAAAGAGTTTTTTGGTGGTGTAAGTGGACTGACAGTGGAGCAGTTTAGAAAGATCAATGGCTTCCCTAATGCCTTCTGGGGATGGGGAGGAGAAGACGATGACCTTTGGAACAGGTATGTTAAGATACAGATTTCTTAAAAATAGAATTTCTAAACTTTTTTTCTATTACGTAAATCATACTTACCTATGGCAAGAAAGGATTCTTTAGGATGGAAAACTTGGGAAGTTCCTAAATCCTATTTGCATTTCTTTCTTCCATAAAGAGTTTCTTCTGAAATTTTTGGCAGCATATACGTTAGAGCATCCTTTTACATCTTGAAATTGAACTCACACAATCCATTTCTATGTATTTTTATGCTGTATTGTAGAGTTCACTATGCTGGATATAATGTAACCAGACCAGAGGGAGATTTAGGGAAATACAAGTCTATTCCTCATCATCATCGAGGGGAAGTCCAGTTTTTAGGACGGTAAGTTTAATGTCATTTTCAGATACCGAGACTTTTCAAAGCTTTTTAATATGTGGAAGGTTAGAAATACACTGCACCTTGCTCTCAGCCTTAGCACCAACTTCTTAGAAATCTCTGTGTCATGAAAGCCAAGGTGAGGTGTTTCTAACTGTGAGCTTGGGAGGTAGGAGTTGGCAAGGAAGCGAAAGATAGAACTGGAAATGGAGATAGATCTTTTCCCTATGGGAAGGGAAACGAGGTGGAGGGAGAGAAGGGGAAATAAAAAGAATTAAGATGTGTCATGTACATGTACCAACTCCCCACAATGAATGTAATCATTATGTGCTATAAACATGCACTAATAAAAAAATACATTGTACCCCCCAAAAACTCTGCTGAAGAGAATTTTCTTTATATAAGGAAAACATTTTTTGTGCTTGTTTTAAAGATATGTATATATACATACATATTTATGTTATTTAAAGAACCCAGTTAATTGTTTATTTTAAAAATGTTTCCTTAACATAAAACTTAACACATCCAAATTTTTTTTTTTATGTGGGTACCGGGAGTCGACCTCAGGACCTCGCGCTTGCCAGGCAGGCGCTTACGCCGCTGAGCCATCTCACCGGCCCTGACACATCCTATTTTGGAATTAATGATCTAGAGATTTTTTAAAGTTATGCATAAGAACTGAAAATTGTAAAGAGCTTTAAATGCTTTAATTATAAGATGTCCTATCTTGAACATACTTTGCATCAGTTTTCCTTTTTTGAACAACTTGTTTTCTGTAACTTTTTTGTTTTTTTCCCTCTAACACTGTAGGTATAAATTACTAAGGTATTCTAAAGAGCGTCAGTACATCGATGGGTTGAACAATTTGTTATACACTCCAAAAATACTGGTTGATAGGTTGTATACAAATATATCTGTAAACCTCATGCCGGAGTTAGCTCCGGTCGAAGACTATTGACGGAAGTAGCCCTGTGGTAAGGCGGACCACATGCTGGACCAGGAACCTGGCGCGCACGCGTAATGGAGGTCAGTGATTGGATGCGCCTCAGTGCCCTGCCTTTGGAAGGAGCCAGCCGGCCTCTGTGTTTACAGCGCGGGACTAAATTCAGTCACCCTTCTTCCACCCCCCTCTCCACTGTGAGACGCGTCCCCTGACGAGCACTGCAGAAACGGAAGCCATTGCTTAAGGTCGGAAGTTAAGAGGGATCCCTACAAAGAGAAAATTTTTATACTAAAATCTATAATTTAATTCAAGAGAATGCTTTATTTCTGTTTAAACCTATTTTGTACATGTGATGAAAATTAATGTGTTCAAATTGTTTAAAAATAAGATGTGTCACTGTTTTGCATGTAATCAATTATGCATTTATTGGACTTTTCTAGACATTTTTTTATTTGCATGGGGAAAAAACCTGTAAATTTATGTCAATAAACAAAGGTTAACCCTTGTGTGAAATGAAGGAACTGTCAATAATTGGCAGCAAACTAGTACAGAAAACTGTTACACTAGTTTTGAGCTTTAGACCTTCGGCCTGTCCTGTGGAAGAAGTCACAGTATTCTGAGGGCTTTAAAGGGAAAAAGAAAGGACTTAAACGGCTTTTCTTGCTGCCAGGATTACCTTTTTTCCTTGCTTGCAGTCTCATCAGATTTTGCTAAATAACAACCATATTGTTTATGCATATTGCATGAGTATTACCGAAATCTTAAAAGTTGTGATGTGACATCATATAAAGGACCTCTTTATGTTAAATGTCTTTCATATATCTCTGGTGTGTCAGGGATTTTGTGCCTCTAAAAATGTTCCCAAGGTTGTGTGTTTATGCACTGTGTGTGTGCGGTTTGTTTTTTTTTTTTTAATTATAGCACTTTTATTATTTCCAGTTCAGAAGAGCCAAAAAAAAAACTTCACTAAAAAATCAGTTTTTTCTTTTTTTAAAAGACCAAGCTATGAAAAACCCAGTAGTACTTATACAGATGAATTATACTATTAGATAAGAAATTAAATGTTCTATTTTTATGAATATAAATGCTTAGTAGATAAAGACAGATTTTAATTTTAATTCTCAGACTTACAGAATTTCACTTTTGAAAGGAACCCTTTTAATAGCAGTTAAATTCAAATTATATTTTTTCCACTTTCAAGAAATCTTTGATGTTATTAAAATTTCCTCACTAAAAGTATAATTTAATAAACTACCTTAAAATACATTATCAGTTATTTAAATGCACTATTATAATATATACTCCTGAAAACAGGTCTATTTCCTAGTAACAAGTATTTTTATCTTAAAATTGGATGAAATTTTCTGAGGCAAAACCAAACAACATTCTTAGTTTAAGTATTAATTGGAAAGATCCTTTAAAATATTTTACAATATTTTCACAAATGTAAAACAAAAAAAAGTGAATCTTCAACAATGAAGACTAATAGAATCCTATATATGAGAAATGTTTGGATACAATTTGCCTATGGATTATTCAACAGAAATGTGGTTATCTATCTCAGGTTGTAAGTTTAATTTTCAAGTGTCATTTTCTGTGACAGTTTTAGTAACAAATGGCCATAAACCAAATTATAAAATAATTGAAATTCTTAATAGTTTGAAAAACCTTATAGCCTTTCTTTATGATGCCAAACAGAACTTTTTTATAGTTATTTGTTAGAAATATTTCCAAAACATTTATCTTTTTTTGGTGATATTCAAAATAGTAAAAAAATCAAAACTTCTGAAAATTAATACATTTGTACTTAATTTGTGTATCTCTTCATTTTGTCTCTCACAACCAACATAGTTTAATTTGATGAAATGAAAGTAGAATGATAATATTTGTTGACCACTAGCAAGATATTAGCATGGGAACATAACCCGATAATATTTAAATTGTGGGAAAAATTAATGTTGTTTCTGAGTCTTATTAGGGAAATACATTTTCATTTTAATGAAGAATTTGTCCACATTTGGAATCTTTTTATTTTAATACTCATTTTACTATTTCAAAAGAACTCAGTACTACTAGTATCTGCCTTATTATTTTAGGAGTAGAATGTGAGCATCTTGCAGTTTTGAATATGGTATGTCATCCTGTGGAAAGCACCACACCAGTTTGCTTTTTTTTTTTTTTTTTTTTTAAAGTACAGGGCCGGTGAGATGGCTCAGCGGCGTGAGTGCCTGCCTGGCAAGCGTGAGGTCCTGAGTTCGACTCCCGGAACCCACATATGAAAAAAGGGCCGGTGATATCGCTCAGTGGCACGGGCGCCTGCTGGCGCGTGAGGTCCTGAGGTCGACCCCTGGTACCCACCAAAAAAAATAAAAAATAAATAAATAAAAGTACAGACCTAAAATTATTTTGGCTATAAACAGTAACATTTGTATGTTTCTGTAAATGACAGCGTTTTTCCCAGTTACCTTTATTGTATGACAGTAAATCTGTTTCCTAAAGATTAACAAATACATTGCAACTGCAGACAGCCTTCTTTATAGTACATTTAGTGGATTTATTAATGAACATGTATTGATCGCCTCCTGTATCAGGTGCAATGCTGGGCATGTCTGTTTAAAAGTATTATTTCATTTCTAAACAAATCAAGTCAAGGAAGTTGAAATCTTCCTGAAATTACGAAGTCATCCCCTGATACCGTATCTGTTGTACTTCTTAGTCTCCAGGACAGCTGTCCCTGTGCTGTAGTTCAGGAAGTCCCTGTGGCACCACTGGGAACATCAGTGTCTTTCAACCTGAGAAAGAAGTGATGATTAAAGAGCCTGTTTGTAGAAAAGAAAAGGGAAAATGTGTACACATTTGTTGTAACATTATACCTGATTCACAGTGAAGATAGTCATTTAATTCTTTGCCAAAACTAGGGTTCAATGAGGATGTTTTTAAAAATCTAAATTTCTGTTTGTATTTTGTGAAAAGGTGTTCAGTAGGAAAATCTTTATTTATAATATTATATAAATATAAAATTATGTGTTAAAAACTTTAACTGTTTTATCAGCCAAGATACTGATATCTATTTTAAAGCAAAATGGAAAATACCCAATTTAGTATTCTCCTTCTGGCTTCTTCCTACAAGCGAAAGCAAATTTTGTGTCACTTTATTAGGCCTTGCTTGTCTCTGTTACATTTTTTATGTGATTTTCAGACTAAGAGACCTCTAGATTTATTGTCTTGGATTTGCAAGTATGCTGGCTGAGAACTAAAATGGCTATAGTGTTTATCAGAAAAAGGAAGTGTACTTAAGATTATTTTATTAAGAAAGGCTTCTACATAAATGCACTGAAATAAATGCTAGTAATTTCTTGTATTCTCATTTTTTTCTTTTGCTTCTCATGGAAATGTTTGTACTTTTTTATCATTGTCTTTTATGAAATATAATGTTCTAGAGATTTTGTGTGATGATGTAATTATTTTCTCTCAGGAACTCTTTTTGTGTTACCTGGGAGTTTTTGTTTTCATGTTTCAAATTGAATTATCCATGGTAATCTTGATTGGTCTTAGGGTTGCAGCATAAACACGAGGCAGTTATACCTGAAATACATTTCGAGATCATCTTGCAGTTTCTACCTCAAAAAAGATGCAGTCATATTTAAATAGTTTTCATTAATACAGTTGGTAATCTGTTGTATCAACATGAATTTCAAGAATTCAATTTTAGCATAAATTTTCTTCTCCCTGCCCAGCCTCACAAACCTAAGCTGATGTGTTATGGCAAATGTGCTTTCTAGGTGCCAGGTAGTTTTGAAGATATTTAAGCCAAACAGTCAGATCTCTCAAATATCTTGGGACTAGACTGAGAGATCAGCTTATTGATTGTATAATGAATTCTAAGTATGATTAATTTTTATGCATAAGTATGATCTACAAAGACATTGTCACTATATATCACAAATAAAGCCAGTCATTAAATCATAAGCATTTCATCACTTAAATTGTTTAAAATCATAAAATTTAATTAGGTTATTCTGCCCTAGGTTCCTACCTGTGATACTAATGTGTCCCCCTAATGAAACAAGTTATCTTAAGAACCCTATACATATATGTTTGGGGTGCTATATTTAAACACATGTATGTGGACATACTCACCAGAGTGGTGAGTATTCATTTAGAAAAGGCTAGTCTTAAGGAACATGTACTCTTGATTCAAATACTTGGGGGAAAAATGACTTTATCACTCAACTATACTATAATAAAAATACAGTACATGGTTTCAAAAATAAAACTTGGACTTTAGCACATTCCTATAACATATTTTGAGGTACTGGAATTCAGTTGCTAACATAATCTTTCCAGTTTCATCAGTTTAAATTTGTGCTCTGAAAGATCTTGTATCGAACAGTCCTAGCTTTAAATGTTCACGTCTTCTGCGTGTAACACACGAGGCAGAAACACCCGAAGAACCTCCTGCCGTCGATGAGATGCTCATTTTGACTTCTGTAAACACTGATTTTTCTGCTTCCCGAATGCAGTGTTAGCTTATTGTGTGTCTTTGCGAGAGCAGCTTTTCTCCATACGTATTTCTCAGCTGTAAGCATACTCTTCAGAAGGGTATTTGAAATATTTTGCAAAGAACCTCAACAATGTGCAGTAAACTTTTAGTTGGGCTCTGTGAACGGTGGAAGTTATAAGAAAAGATTTTGGAATCAGACTGACCGGAGGCTGATCCCTGTCATTAAGCTTTTAAAGCTGTGTGGTGCTATTGAGGATCACAGTAACTACAGGAGAATCAGTGACGTGGTTAAATAAGCTAATCATGATAGAATTCTTGCACAGTGCTTGGCCCACTGAACAGTTTCTGCTTTTAGATTAAAAGCCTTTCTCACGCAAATTGTCCCAAATCATATTTAAAGGATGATATTGGCATTCTTGGTTTTTGTTTTTTCATTTGGGATTTTGTTTGTTCTTGGTTTATTTGAGTCAGGGTCTCGACATATAGTCCAGACTAAACTTGAAGTCACTGTGTGGCCCAGGCTGGCCTTGAACTTGCAGCGATCCTCCTGCCTCAGTTTCCCAAGTGCTGGAATTACAGGTGTGGCTCCCGCACTCAGCTGACATGGCATTCTTCAATTCAACAAGGAAAGTCGGTGACTGTATCTGGTTATGTGAACAGGAAAACTGACCAAGATGTACAGTTGGAATTTCATTAATAAAACCGATGAGGCTGTTTCCGCAGAGGGTTGAGGACTGCAGGAAAACAACACGGAAAGCATGTTTTGTGGTACTTAGTGTGCAGGAGGTTTCTAGCAACGCAGAGCTTCTCTCCGTGTCACAGCTGAAGAAGTTAAATGTCCTTGTGTGCCTGAGCTCCTGCTGCTTACCTTGGCTTTCAGGTTTGGCTTTTCCCCCCCATCCTCGGTTTCCTTGGAAGTTCTATCTTCTCCCTCCGTTCTTCCCACCCCACCACGTCCTGTCTTTTGCCCAGCACTTTGTAACTGTCCAGTAGCGCATCCTGTGATGAGGGACATGCTCCCCATCTCTGCTGTCCAAGGGAGCAGTCACAGCCCTCAAGTGGCTCTTACGCACTTGAAGTGTGATTGGTACTAATGAGGAACTGGGCTTACTGCACTGCTGAGCTCTAACCAACCACCTTCACATAGCCAAACGCAGCAGGTGACCCCCCCAAGGAGACTGCCGAGCTCAGATCTCTTCCTAGCTCCTGACCCATTTTATCCGTTTATCGGCTATCCTTACCTGTTTGTTCACAGAAACCCAAAACTTACTTTGCCCTTAGCTAGATTTGTCATACTCTCCTTCAAAACCCAGTCTGCCTCCCTGTTTACCCATCTACTTAGTAACTCAAAGGACAAATCCATGTCATTCCTCTGAAGTTTTTCCTCTGTACAGTCAACATTAACTCTGCCTCACTTCTCCAACCCATCTGGTCTTTTGTTTCCTCTAAAACTAGCCAGATGGGCCAGATCCTCTCTTTTCTTTCATGCAAGGCTTTTTCTTCAAATCCGTCTTCCAGGTTGCGATAGAAATCGTGGGGGGGGTGTCTCCCCCCACCCCACTGCTGTACTGGGGTTGAACCCAGGGCCTTCACCCAGAGCTACATTCCTGCACGCCCCATCCCCCCTTTAAAAGTTTTTGAGACAGGTTCTTGCTAAGTCACGAAGTTTCCCAGGATGGGCTTGAACTCGCAGTCCTCCTGCTTAATCCTCCCAGAGTGCTGGAGTTATGGGCATGCACCGCCTTGTCTGGCTAGAAGTTTTGTCTTTTAAAGCACTACCTTGCTTAAACTCTTCCAGTGGCTCCCCAGTGCCCACAGATAATGTCTGTTTCTGCTCTGCACATCACACCTCAGAGATCTGACTTCTGTCTGCTTCTCCTGGGCTTCCTTCTCACTCCGTCTGTCCCTTTCGTGCTCTCAGCACCTGCCCCCCTCCTCCAGGGACCTTTACCACTTCTTCCCCAGAGGATCTCCTGCACAGCTTTTCAGACTTGGTAAGCTCCTCTGGAAGCCTTTTTCTGGCCAATCTAAGGAAAATCTACCACTTGCACCTCTGCCGTACCATACGTAAACCCTATTAAATCATGGCTTACACTGTTGAATTTATCTAACTACCAGGTTTTCTTTTCTCCCAAAGACTTAGCTCTCAAAGAGTAGTGGTCTCTAACTCATTTTTGTATTTCTAGCATTACAGGAGCACGATTTGCAATCCAGTAAGTTCACACATTGTAAATTCCTATTCCATTCACGCATGTACTTCATATCTATTGGATTTTGTTAGTTAGGATCAGTGTCTTAATTATAACTAAGGGCCGCCATAAAAATCTGTTGACTCATCTACAAATATATCTGAATAGAGAGCCAGACTTTTACATTCAACATGTTTTTTAAATTAAAAAAATTTACTAGGCTAGAACAATATTTAAAAGAAACCTATAACTTTTAAAACAACAAACATGAGAAGTGAAGTCACTCTTGCCACGTGTTAGGGGACAATATTTTGATGGTAAAGTCTCAGAGTGGGTGCTGACACCCTCCCCCATTTAGCTTATCAAAGAGAAAGTGTTAACTTACCTGTGGAATAGAACTGACATCTGAGGTAGTTTTTATATGTATCCAGTTTCCAAGGATTATTCTAACATTCTTCAACACAGTTTTCCCTCTCATCTATCCCTCCACCTGCTTTTCTCTCCTTGCACCATCTTTGTTGGAATCAGAAAAATGGTGATTGTTGATTTTCCCGCAGTCTTCATGAAATCCCAAGTGTCTTTGTCCTCGTGGCAGAGGGTCACTGGTAACCTGGTTTCCTCTCTGTTACACACTTTTCTCTTGATCTTGGTGTCAGTGCTCTTTTGAATATACTGGTTTTACAATCTTTCAGCCCATCTAGTAAATTAGCAACCAGTTCTCTAGACTCTCCAATGCCAACTTTTTTTTTTTTTTAGCATTTATTAAGCATCTACTATGTTACAGGCACTGTGCTGAGTTCTTTGGGTATGGGGGTGGAGACACAGTTTTTCCCCCAGTAGCCCACAACCAAGTATGGAGTATGCTTGCCCAGGATTTCAATGGAGGTGAATCCTTTTGTCCTCAAAATATTTTATACCTGACTTAGAAACATGGTAAGAAAATGGGCGAGAGTTTTGGACAGGCTACGTAAAAAGTAGGGAAATTCCTAGGGTTCCAGTACAGGCTGTGGGGGTGGGCGTCGCCCGGCTCCTATGGAAGGGGCGTTCCTGCCTGCTGGAGTTGGGGTAGGATGGGGCACGGCTTGGTTCCTGGCGTGCTTTCCTGGGACAGACAGTTGAAAGCCAGCTGCCTGTTGTGCTGCTCTTTAGTAGTTCTTAAATCCAGGCAGCCTATTTTTCTCAGGTGTTTTTACATTTATTTATTTTTGGCAAATCTTGAGGGGAGTAATACACTTACCTCGTCTTCAGTTAACATAAACAAAGCCACATAGAAAGGGAAGGAACCATTGTTCTACATCTAGACTGCATCTATGTCAATGACATTACACTACAATTTTGCAAGACGTCATCATGGGAAGGAGAACTACATAAACTGTACCCCAAATGTCCTTATATTATTTTCTTGATTTTGTGGTGCCAGGGATTGAACCCAGGGCCTCACAAATGCTGGGCAAGTGCTCAATCACTGACCTGCACCCTTGGCCCTCTATTACTTCTTTTTTTTTTTTTGTGGGTACCGGGGGTCGACCTCAGGACCTCGCGCGCCAACAGGCACCCGTGCGGCTGAGCGATATCACCGGCCCCTTTTTCGTATGTGGGATCCGGGAGTCGAACTCGGGCCCTCGCGCTTGCCGGGCAGGCGCTTAAGCCGCTGAGCCATCTCACCGGCCCCCTCTATTACTTCTTAAAACTGCATGTGAAGGTATAATCATCTCAAGATTTTTAAAAATGAAAGAAGTAAATGGTGCTATTTGAAAGATGACCAGCTCCACTCACAATAAGCGATAAAAATTACAATTACCGGGGCCGGTGAGATAGCTCAGCGGCACAAGTGCCTGCCTGGCAAGCACGGGGTCCTGAGTTCGACTCCTGGTACCCACATTAAAAAAAAAAAAAAGATTACAATTACCTAAAATACCAAATTTGACTTGTCAGATTGGCAAAAGCCCAGACGTTTGCTGAGACTGTAGAGAATTAGTCACTGGCAAGTTCCGCTGGTAGGTTGAAAAATGTCACTACCTCTGCCAAGAGGAACTTTGCAACGCCACAGAACTCTTCTTTTAGGCTTGTACCTAAAGAGACGCCTCTACAGATAGGAAGCAACATGTGTTCAGGTTTATTCATAGAGGATTCAAGAAGCAAAAGACTGGAAGCACCTTTTTGTCATCTGGAAGGGGGTGGTTGAATAAGCGCCAGTCACTCACTGAGCAGAGCGCTCCGCAGTCACGAGTGGGGCGCGGTGGTGAATTCTATGTTCCGATGATGTGTATTGGCTTTCAGGTTAAATATACTTCAGAACATAGAATTCTGTAAAGAAAAAATAAGATTCAGAACTGTATAAAAAACGTCTTTGGTTAATGAAAGAAAGGGAAATAATATATGCGTGTATTTGCTTCTTTTCACATAGACTGGCGGGAAAATCCAGACACTAATAAAAATGACAGTCACGGGGTGTGAGTGGCGGTGGGGAACAGGGCACAGGGATAGAAGTGAGATTCCTTCAGTGCTTTTTTATAGTTGTGAACTGCAACAATGTGATTTTGAGTATCAAATATTAAATTTAAAAAGTAAGCCCTAAAATCGAATTTAAACACATTTTTAAAGGGATAAAATAGCTGTCTAGTGAGTTCTCTCTTAGGTAGTGATTAACCTCAGCAAGCTAAAAAAACTTCCTATTTGATAATTATGCTCACTGCATTCTGTAAAATCACTGATGCTGTGTTTTCATGTTGCACAGGGTCCTCATTTTTTCTCCCTATTTTAATTTTGTATTTTTGTTTTCATACACAGTTCGCTTTGTATTGTTAGTGTGTGAAATGCGGCATCTACCCTCTTGTGCCTGTATCAGTGGGTGGGCAGCCCCTGTATGGACCTTTCCCGAAGAGTCCGCCCGAACCACGTCCTCAAAAGCAGTTCGCCACACTCTGTCACCCTGCTGGCCGCAGCTCGTCAGCGAGGGGTGGCCTGGCCCAGAGAGAGCAGCGCAGTAGACAGAAAGGCCAGTCTGATTGCTGATGACCGTGGAGGGACTCGGAGACTGAGAGGGCTAATTGTCAGGAGTGGCCGTGTGTCAGGGGATGATCCTTGAGGCTGAGCCCGTTTGCCTCTGCGTGATTCGGTGAGCAGATACGCTGGCCCACAAAGAAAGAACACAGAAAGCTCTTGCTGGAAAGTGCTGAGGCTCGGGGACAGGAGCCTCGTGGAGCCCGTGGTGCTCCCAGCCCTTGCTCTCTGTGAGAAAACACAGGAACCCTTAAATCTTCCGTCATTCAAGTCAGCTGGAATGAGTTTGTGTTTTCCTACATCAAAAGATCCCTTCTTGGCATACTTCATTTCTCTTTTGGAAAGGTTTTGACCTCACTGAAATCAGTTTTGATTATAAGGATCAAAGAGATACGCTATTGGTAATCAAAGGTGTTCAAATCTACACAAAAGTGCCTACTGAAGTGGAGCGCCTTTGAGGATGTTTCTTCTTTACCTGGTGTTCTAATAGGGGTTCAGTAAGTATTCGGTAAATGAAACTTACTGTTTTTTTCAGTTGTTGCCTTTTTAGTATGATCTCAGTTTTTTAAAAATTGCTTTTCTCTAAGGGAAGGGAAGGTAGAATCTCAGGGGATACAACTTCAGTTTTAGCACAATTTGAGCAGCAATGGAAATTCTGAAACAATTCCCCAGACACCTGGCCCTCAGCATCCGGGGTGCAGAAAGTCACGTGAAGCTGAGTGTGGGGTCTGTGGGGCTGGGAACTGCTTTAATGGGTGTGTGCTGTAAGATACTAGGTCTCAATGCTGATTCACTTCAGAATTTGAAAACTACCATCGTCCCCGCACCCCTTACCCATTGTTTTATTTTGCACGATTTCAGTTATCCATGGTCAGCCATCATCAGAAGATACTAAATGGAAAATTCCAGAAATAAACAATTCATACATTTTAAATTACACATCACTCTAAGAATTACTGAAATATGGGCACTGCAATTCCATGACAGTTGATCTGATAACCAAGCTACCAAGTGACCAACAGGTGGTGTGCATTGCGTGGATACAATGGGAAAAGGGACAGTGCACGTCCTGGGTGGGATGGAGCCTCAAGACACGAGACTCCATCGTGTTACTGGGAATGGCTTCCTGGGGATCCATGGACAAGGCCAGTAGTAGCCTAACGCCATGTCACCATGGCTGTATCGTTCACGTCACTTTCTCATCATGTAGCCCTTGCGTTATACCACAAGAAGGATGAATACAATGTATTTTGAGAGACCACATTCACATGGCTTTTATTACAGTACATTTTAATTGCTTTGTTTTATTATCTTAATGTACCTCATTTAAAAATTAAACTTTATCATAGACGCATATTTATAGAAAAATGAGTTCAATACTAAAGTTTTAAGTATCCACTGGGGGTCTTGGAACATATCCCACACAAATGAGGGGGTGTAATAGAAAATCCCCCCCCCCAGTATACTCCAGTTTCTTAGTTGCCCTTGTAATAGTTCCTGCTCCAATTCTGGTTGCTTCTGTCTCAGAAACAGCTGGTCACTGTGGTGCATAGCTGGTCACGATGATGCATATTGTGTAAACCGATCCCAAATTGACAAGCCATTCTGCCTCTGTACTTCCTGCTTCCTTACCTCATAGAAGCCCTGGACCACCAGAGATCAGGGCCTGATATTCTGGGAATGATCCCGATCAGTGCCTGTAGACGTAAATAAATCTGCCTCCAAATCCTGGGTGTCGTTTCGGTGTTTCTGCTTGCTGTTGCAGGGGAACCGCTGTGTAACTGCACCTGGGCACCACCTCCAGAGAATCTGATGTAATTGGCCCAGTTTGGGGATAGGTATTCCTCAAAATATGCCCAAGTGTCTCTAGAATGCAAGTAAGATTGAAAAACGATGGCGGTAGACCCTACCTACCTCATGAAGGTGGCCTTGCAGCTGATGCGAACTCAGGAGGCTTTTCTGCAGATTTTAAACGTTGGTCCAGGTTTTTATTGAAACCTGTGCTTCTCAGTGTGGCCCATGGCCTAGTAGTGGCAGTGTTTCTAGGGAATTTGTGGAAATGCCAATTCCTGGGCCTTAGCCCATCCAATGGTATCAGTCACCTCGGGTGTTTCAGAGCAGTGTGCAGCTTACCAGGCCCTCAAGGACTTTCCGATATGCATGAAGTTTTGACAGGCAGGGCCTGAGACCAGCGAAGGCTGAGACGGAGCCCTCCACTCCTGCTCTACAGGCTTTGTCATAAGTTGTTATTATTTCATAGGAAGAGGTGCCGGAGGTCTGTGACACATCATTTGTAAGACTGTAGTCTTGACGAGTTGACCATTTTGAGTATTTTGTAGGATAATATGGCCACTTTATAAAACATTTCACACAGATAATATTTCACATATTACATACCCACAACAGACCAGGCACTCTAAGCTCTTTCCATGTGATACCTTATTTTTATCCTCACAGCCAGTTAGAAGGAGGAAAAATAAAGATCAATCAGAAGCTACAAGAGAGAGGTTCCATGACAGAGGAGGAAACACTCAGAGCTGGGCACTGCCACCCATTCAAGATGAATCAGAAAATACGTGATGAAGGGAATTTTGAGGATCAGTGGCCGTGGAACAAGAAGGAGCAGAGGATAAAATTGTGTACATCCCAGAAATTTATGAAACCTTTCTAGAAACCAATTCCTGACTGTAGACTTTAATTCCAAAGAAATCCAACAATATATTAAGGTTTTAAGTACACACAGAGAAAGACACACACACCCAGAAGACAGAGAGCGACAGAAAGTGTGAGAGCGATTATTCTAAGTGCAGTCGGAAGGGTTTTGCTGCTTCTAAGACAAAAGAATACAGCATTACTTTAACAGTGTACTTTTATAAGGAAGTTAAAGCTCTCCAAAAGCATACTAGGATATGTTGTAAGAAATAAGCAATTTTTAATAATGATTGTTTGTTAGCAGCTACTTATCTAAAAAGTCTTTTTAAAAGTCATTTCCTGGGAGTAAATGTAATTTCTTTTTCCTCTACTCCCAGAAGCTAAAGTGTTATAATTACTAATGGAAGGAACAAATTGAATAGGAATCGTGAAATTTTAGATCAGAGAGGAATCTTTAAAGTCATCTAATTCATTTCCTTTACTTTTTATCAAAAATTGACTAAAAAATATAAATGGAAATTTCACCCCCACCAACTTCCTTCCACTGGGCAGTTGTCCCAGCCTTTCAGCTCCCCCTCATTTAGGAGTGGGGTCCTATAAGAAGGGACAGTGAGCCAGGGAATATGGAGAGCCTCTAAAAGCTAAAAAAAAAAAAAAAAAAAAAAAAAAAAAAAAAGATAAGAAAACTGATTCACCCTGAAGCATCCAGAAGGATCACAACCCTGACAGCACTGCATTTCAGACTTCTGACCTCCAGAAGTGTAGCACAATAATTCCATTTTGTTTTAAGTTACTGCTGAGTTTGGTGCTTTGTTATGCTTGCAAGAGGAAATAAATGCATGTGCCTATATGAATGAACAAGTCACAAACCCTGTATACTACTAGGATTACTTTATAATTATTTATTAAAGAACATAGATAATACACAAAAAAATAAATACATGGAGAAATGTTCATCTTCAGTAATTAAGAATTAAGGCTATCCTGAGCTGTAATAGAGAGCTGTTACAGGGGCAGAACATTGCTAACAGGCAGACATGAGAAAACTGTGGCACCACTGAATTTATTACATTAATGCATTATGCACTAATATTACTCCAAGTAATAATAGCTACAATTCTTAAGAGCTCATTAAATACTATACATTGTTTTAAGCCTCTTTACATGTTTTGTGACTGCTGATCTTCACCTACCCCTCTCAAGTAGGCGCTATGATTATTCCTATTTTACAAAGAGAGAGAGAATGAACGCTCATGTAATCTGCCCAAGGTCATATGGTTTGTAAGGATGGAGCAGGACATCTTCCCAGGCAGTGCGATGCTCAAGGCTTTACATCATCTAGGACTTATAGACTACTAGAAATGTCATTCACTTATTTCAAATTCAACAGAACCAAAAAGCTGTATGCTCCATAACTCTATTCAGTACAGTGTGCAGTACTACCTACAAATACAAAAAACTAAGTATATCAGATTATATGGGTGGAATAATTCAATTGCAGTACAAAAACAAGATGGCAATTTAAAAAATTATAAAGATTACCTAAAACAAACTACTTGGGAGACTGAGGCAGGAGGGTTGCGTATTCGATCCTAGCCTGAGCAACTTAGCAAAACCCTGTCTCCAAAATAAAATTAAAAAGTCTGGGGTGTATCTCCATGATAGAGAGCTTGCTTAGCATGCGTGAGTTCCTGGATTCAAACCGCGGTATCACAAAAAACAAAAACAAAGAACAAAAAAATAAAGAATCATAAAAATATAGAAAATTGTTCATGATAAAAAAACCACTGAAGCATAAAAATAATTTCGATTTTATGATTACAAGTTTATATAAATATTTCTGTAATACCTATGAATAAAAACATTCTAATGTGGTACGACTATGTGTTAGTACAATTAAATTTCTTTAACATTATAACCTTCCTTTCAATAAAAGCATAATAAAATAATTATCTTTAAAAAATTCTGTCACTTTCATTCTCACAAATCACAGGACTGTTTCTTTCAATTTAATATTGTGTGAGGAGAAAGCCTGTTTCAACAGCCACTACTGATTTTTTTTTCTGTCTTTCAGACAAGTATTTTTACAGCTGTATCAATTCAGACATTCATGGTTGCAAGTGACAAAGTAAGTGAATCAAACTCACTTAGAAATTAAAGACGGAAACTATTGGGGAATGCGAGTGAAAATTCCAGAAACATTCAGTGCTTCAGCTGCTCAGCAGTGTCACCCAGACTCACATTTGCCTCAGGGAAGTGGCTCCCTCCTGAGGGCCACTCCCCACCTGGCAGAGGACAGGACGGCAGCCAGCACCTGCCGTGTGGTGTTCTTCCAGGAAACACCGCGTGGCCCTCTGATTTCATAATGTTTGTTCTCTTGTGTACCCCTGAAGCAAGTGCCTCAGCAGATGATGAGAGTTCACTGACTGAGGTAAACCAGCGCGCTCCTCACCCCGCTCCCCTGCTCTGGAGCTGAGGGCGGCTCACATCCTCTCACTGCTAGTAGCTTCTCGGTGAGCGATGGATGCTAGCGATGTAGCTCTGATATTCCTTCCACAGCACTTGTGAATTTCCCTGAGTGTTTGTCTCTTACCAAGGAACCCCAGACAGGGTTCATGGTCCTAGTCAGAAGGACACTTCAAACAAGCAAGCAAGCTCTATTTTTGAATATTCTGAGTAAATTCTTTTTTTTTTTTTTTTCTCCTTGAGCATGGTCTTGCTATGTAGCCCAGGCTGATCTCAAACTTGCAGTGGTCCTCCTGCCTCAGCCTCCCGAGTAATGGGATCACAGGCGTGCGCCACCACGCCTGGCTCTGAGTGAGTAAATTCTTGAAATAAATCCAAAGATGCAGAAACCAGTACTCTGTGTTTGAAGTAGGTTGCCCCCAATCGCTTCTCGGCCTTTTGGCTAAGATCAAGTGAAGTAGGTTGCCCCTAGGAGCTGGTCCACTTCTTGTAAGTTGGTAGATCCTGGCCCCTACATCTGAATAAAAGGAAAACGGCACCCTGGTAATGCCCCAGAGGCCCATGAGGGCTCAGATGAGAATTAGACACCTACCTGGGGTGAAGCGCTTCATTCCTTCCTTCCACATCTTGGAAGGAATGCAGCTCCGTGCTGCTCATTTATTAAGCACTGACCAAGTGCTAAGCACTATTGTGCCGATCCGTGGGAATATAGCCGATCTATTTTCCAGTGCACTTTTCCGAGGAGGCCTGAGGAGCAGTGTTCATTCAGCCGGCACAAGTCCTCACCCGGGCAGCTGCCCAGGGCTCTCGTGCCAGCCCCAGCATCCTCTCCCGAAGACCACTTCTGAATTCCCCGCCATGCTGACTTCCCAGTTCCATAACTTCCAACCTCCCGGGAGTGACATTAGTGGCAGCAACAGCAGGTGGGTGACAGCTGAGCCTGTAAGGCAGCTCCACGTCTCCAGGGTTTATTTAAGAAAGCCGCCATGTGACTTGTCCCCTAGCTGATGGTGACTCCGGAACAGACCTTCAGCATTTGGATGGACGGTGGAAGATGAATTACCATCTGCTTTGGCTTTAAATTAACCAAGGCAGTTCTAACCCAAGCAGAATGGGGAGCTAGGAAAATGGAATTGATTCTAATCTTATTTCCATTTTGAAAGGCAGTAAGAAGAAGTACTGGAGCTAAGAGGGGATGTGTTCTATGAACTGTGACGTAAAAAGCAGGAATTGGCTATAAAACTGAGAGTTTGGTGAGAAATAGTTCTCAGGAAATGCTGCCTCTGCCATAGCCCTTGGTGGACAAAATACAGTTTGAGGCACAAATGCCCTACATTTCCTCATTGGACAGATGCTATCAAAATGTTTCAGGAGGTATTTAATATTTATGATGTTTATTTTCGTGAAATCTTACGCTTTTCTGGCTCTGTAGGCACACAATGCCAGCTTTGAAGACATGAGATCAAAATCTGGCACAATTACTTCAAGCTCAATGTAGTTAAAGTTGAATTTAGTATCTCTGACTACAAGTCCGTCCTTCTGCCTATTTTCTGAGTGCAGTTACCGGCTCCTTCATTCAACCCGTCAGCCAGGATGGAGCCCGAGACGCCGGAGATGCCTGCAATTCTCCCGCAGCCCGCAACAAAGCCACCGCTGATTATTTGTTGATTGTCTATTTTAAATAGACATTGAGCAAAAGAAAGAAATACAATGAAGCAGCTCTGGACACCCAGAAGCTACTCCGGCTCTCACAGCGGACCACGTTGTCTCTTTGGACATAACAACGTCACGGAACAGCAGCCTCGAGCAAGGTCACTCTGAGATTATGGTAACGTAAGCCAAAGACAAAATCACTGTGAAAGCTGCAAAATACCATACACCTGCATCTCCCTAAAATGAGTGACTGCTGCTGCTTTACCAGCCACAGCTTTTACCTCTGCTCCGGTCTGCCCTCCGCATTGAGATGCTGGATCGTACAATTGCCCTCATTTTCTGACGGCATCCAGTCCAGAGTGGAGACCCACTTCCTTAAGCCTATCCCCCAAATCACCCAATCACAGCCCAGATCTTAGCATGGGTTTTCTCTAGCCTCTTCCTAATGAGCCACTCGGGGCCCCCCTAGTTCGTTTCCTCATGCTGGAAAGAGGAACCCAACCCCACGGTTTCTCCTGCGCAGATGTTATTCCTGGTGGACTGGGCTAGAGACATTGACACCATTCCCTCCTCACCATTTTTAGTTGAATTTTGTCCTTAATTCCCACCAATCTGTAATGCTGCAGCAACAATTTCCTGTATGTTTTCTAGGTTCCCGTGTTCTTGCTCTCTTATTCTTCGTTTGTGTTGCCATGTGTCTTAGCTCACAGTTTGTAGAGCTTTCAGTTCATAATCAGCTAGGGTGGCATGGTGTGTCAGCATCACAGAGGAGAAACCGTTCATGGCAGGCAGAAGGCAGCAAAGCAGCAAAGTAGAAAGCATCAAGTGACAAACGACAAGCAGAGACCCTTTCTGTCTCTTACATCCTTTCCAAGCTACATTCCCTTAGGATGGGGCAACCTTAATCTTAGCATCACACAAGGAATCAATCCCAGCATCACACCCTTGATCCCAGCATCACACATCCTAGATCCGGCCACCTCCAGAAAGCCACTTGTGACCACATGAGGCTTTGAGAGAAGTAGACACAAGCCATCACCATGAGAATCTTCTCCATCCCCACTAGTGGATTGTGTAAGACTTTTTGTTTCTCAAACATGAGGCATAGAAATCAATGTAGTGACAACATAAACTCGCAGAGAGTTAAGGTGTTTTGACTGATGTGCTTTTCTATGACTTATGTAACTATTCCTTTATATGTCACATCTGCTTTTAAAATACAGTTTATTCACCTGGAGTGGTGGCACATGCCTGTGATCCCAGCACTTGGGAGGCTGAGGCAGGAGGATTGCTGTGAGTTCAAGGCCAGCTTGGGCTACATAGTGAGTCCAAGACCAGCCTGAGCTACATAGCAAGAACCTGTCTCAAAAACAAAACAAAACAAAACAAAACCCAAGAAACAGTTAATAACATTTTCAATATTCAGTTTTTATAAATCAACATTAAATAAAAAGAATCCCAGAATCATATGGCTGATGTAAGTGGATATGCAGTTCACACAAGAAGTTCAAATGGCCAAAATAAAATGCAAGACAGTATGTTCAGCATTATTAAGAAAAAAATTGAAATAAATATTAAAACTAATTTTTTACTTTCTGAATAGCAGATTTCTATAGACTGATTTCAAACCTTTTCATATTTTCAAATTGTTCTTTATGTTCATGTTTGCAAATGATTTTGATTACAAAAACCTATAGCTACCCATTCTCAGTGCATCAGAGGGAACAGTGTGCAATGGCTTGGGGATGCCCCACAAAAGTCCCTGTGTCGCACTTTTGCTATAACGCAATTCCTGAAACGGGATAATTCATCAGGAGTGGAAGTTTATTTTGGCTCACAGTTCTGGAGACACTCAGCGAAGCAGTATTGGGAGGGTAGAGTGGGGGGTATTGGGGTCATTCGGGTAGAGCCCCTCGCCAAATGGATTAATGCCTTTGTCATAAGACTGGGTTAATTCTTGAAGTAATGAGTGATTTCCTGCCCTGGAAATACGGGATTTATCGCCTAGGAGCAGATTGTTATTAAGCAAGCATTCTTCTCACGTTTTGTCTCCTCCCTAGGTGCCCATTTGCCCTTCTCCCTTCTGCCGTGGGTTGAGTCAAAGCTGGGAGAAGTGG
Organism: Erethizon dorsatum; assembly: GCA_028451465.1. NCBI lineage: Eukaryota > Metazoa > Chordata > Mammalia > Rodentia > Erethizontidae > Erethizon > Erethizon dorsatum. The sequence goes on from CM051838.1 coordinate 15,575,033, forward strand.
CTGATGCCAGCAACTTGATTTCCCAGCCTCTGGAACTGTGAGCCAAAAATAAACTTCTACTCCTGATAAATTATCCTATCTCAGGCATTCTGCTATAGCAACAGAGAACAGATTAAGATGCCACGTTCCTAGCTCTGGCCAGTGAACCCCAGTGGGGCTCGTGTGTAACACTTCATCAGAGAGGTCTACTCTCTTTTCCCTCGTCTGCTGGCTAGATGTCACCAGAGTGACCTTGAAGCCCAAGACTGAGTTAAAAGGGGTCCTAGAATCACCCACTAAAAGAAAGCCGCACTGTGGCATTGCCAGGGCAAGAACTTCTGCAGGATGTGGCATGAGTGAGGAAACCCACTGAAATGTGGGCTGGGTGTTTATATCAGCACGCTCCCTAGCCCAGCTTAACAGCCTCGCCCTTCAACATTTGGAATCACCAACTGTGCCCTCAATTTATTTCCTCAAATATTTCCACTTGGCCTGACTTCACAATCTCTGTTCTATCTACCTAAAATACCTTCTCCCTTTTCCACCTGATGATCTACAAAAACTCCAACTGAGTGATGCCTGTTCCAAGTCCTTCGCTGTCTTCTCCAGGCCACTGGTTTTTCCCTCCTTCATATTTTTGTACCATAGGCCCTGTCAAACCATGACAGATAACAGACTTAGCTTCTCAAGAGATGGTGAGCTCTTTAAATAAAGGCAGGAACTAGGGCAAGTTCTTGATGTTTGGAGTACCTCGAATAGTGCCTGAGATGCGTTAGCTCCCCATACATGGATTTCGGATTAGTCTGAGCCATTGGGTATGGGAGAGCTTTGTGGTTGCATCTCTTAATTGGTTCATGGCTGTTGGAGTTGGTCTGAATTTTATCAGAAAGCCTGGGTTGCTGCCGATATGTCCCCTTAGGGCTGTGCTATTCTTGAAATCAGTAAGGCATTAAAAGAAATGGCCAGAGGAAAGAAGTGGGGCCCTACCATTTGCCTTTTGCTGTTCACTGACAGCTCCAGGGAAATCAGGCTTTCTTTTTTTTTTTTTTGGTGGGTACCGGGGGGTCGACCTCAGGACCTTGCGCGCCAGCAGGCGCCCGTGCCGCTGAGTGATATCACCGGCCCTTTTTTCGTATGTGGGATCCGGGAGTCGAACTCGGGCCCTCGCACTTGCAAGGCAGGCGCGTACGCCACTGAGCCATCTCACCAGCCCCCAGGCTTTCTTTTTTCTCACGTTTTTCTTGCTTAGTATGTCTTGCTGGCCAGCCGTAGGAAGTTTGAATCTTTCCCAGAGTTCCAGCCTGAGACTTGATAGAATTCTTATGTTTCTCTGTAAAATTTGTATTTTTTGGAGGGAAGCGTGAGGGAATAAAAAACATCAAGATCAAATGAAATGAGAAATGCTTTAATAGGAATGTTTCATCGTATCTTCCTGAGTTTCTAACATAGCTTATAGATGAAAATACTGCTTTCATAAAAATGGAATGCTGTTGGTTACATGATACCCAGTCCTCCCCCAAGTCCCTCACTCCTTGGGGTTGGTGACAACTGCGGTGGTGGAGTAGGAGTAGGGGCTGAGCAGGGCCGCGATGGTGTAGTGGCGGTGGCCAGAGTCGTTCGCTGTGAACACCACCTAGGAGAGAGGACACACAGAGCCATTTCTAATGCAGCCCCGAGTGTGAGTGTAGGGAAAGGCAGTCAGAGAGACCACTGGAAGTCCAGTGCAAAATTAATTATTTCTATTTTATCAATTAATTTCTTTGGGAACAATGAGAATGAGAAACACAAATTCAAATACACTGGCAAGCTAAGCTTGAAGCCTTGTGGAGTTCTTAGAGAAGAGTCTCTCACCGCTGCCTGGATGATCAGGTGTCTTATTTACAAATTCTCTCAAGCAGACTGGGTGGCTATAGCATGACTGAGGGCAGTTACAGAGAGCTTTAAGGCTCCTGTCCATGTTCTTGGTTTCAGAAAATGTGGGGAGAAGGTAAACGACGGCATCCAGTGACCAAAGACCTGCTGAGAATGGTGACCGCCAATCCCACTGCAGGCTTTGGGACCTAGCATTTTGGAACAGGAAGGGACTATTCCTCCCATTTTACTGAGAAGCAAACCACACTCCTGAATCAACTTTCATACAAGCTTATACAGTGACGGAGTCACGCCGGAAAGCAAGTCTTCCGTTACGAAGCCCACAGGTTTCTTCCCACTGTTCCTTCCTGTTTTCTAACATGAAGAAGATACGCATTTTTGTGCATTTTGTTTGGTGTATTACAGGCAACGAAACATGAAGTAAAAGCATTATAAGGTTCTAGTTACAAGACAAGCAGCTCGTGCAAGATCACGTTGGAATTTTGAAATGTACGTGCCTGCTTCGGAGCTCACTGAAGCCTATTGATTGGGCAAACAGTGGACCAAACTGTTGCACAGTTAATTACTCTTGTACTTCTCAAATTTAGTGGTGCATCTGAGATTTGGGTGCTGGGATAGTCTAAGTGCCTGGAGTGAGACAAGTGGGGAAAAATTTGGTGCAGGAGAGAGATGGAGGGCAATGAGGACGTGCATAATTTTATTTTGTGTACCAGTCCTGGCTTGAGCTTTGGATACACTCTGGATAAATAACTTTTGTTCCAAATATGGAAAAAGGAAACCTGATGATTTTGGGAAATAAGAACAAAAGATCTGAGTGATCCATACAAAAATAACACCTGGGCAAGAGGAGATGGGAATCAGCTAAGAATATCTCCAAGGAGAAAGGCGATTGATTAAGGCCAAGTGCCTGGAAGCAACCAGGGAAAGTTTCTTATTTCTTTTGGTGACTTTGGCCTCTAGGCCCACCTGATTCTTCCTCCTATTATGAAAGAGGCCTAATATGTGATCACAAATACATGAAGCAAAGAGCCTAATAGTTTCAAAGGAAATTTTCTAATTTTCCTCAGGTCTCATTTAACCTCCTAGATCATGGCCAGGAGGAGGTGGCCAGCTTTGCACGACTGCAGCTCTCTGGCTGAAGTCACCACCCGTGCCCCGGTCCCCTGAGTGAGGTGCTAGGCTACGTGCTCCCTCCTCACTCTTTCTTGCTGTAAATTGGGCTCATGACTCTGCCTAGTACATCTGACATTATTCCTTGCCCTTCCATTCCAAGGATAGGGATGTGTGTTTTCACTTCTGAATCTCTGGCATCTAGCCAGGTGCCCACCATATAGAAAATTTTTATCTTTAAAATGTTCGGCGAATATTACAAGAGTGACTAGTGAACAAGGGAGCTAACATGTAAAGAATATGGGTACTGTGTTCAGGTGGCCCCAGCTGCCTGAGACCCAGGGCAGACTTTTCCTAGGGAGGCAGATGTAGCGCTCCGGGTCGGGGCTGAGAGCGTCTTGCGGTGGTCCCCATCTAAACCTTGCGCCCGCCCTGGTGCTTCAGTCTTTTGCAGCCTGACCAAGGCAGAGACAGGCTTCTCAGTAGATGGGACCCCCCTGGAGACTTGTGGGCCCCAGAAGTCAAACAGACCCCTAGAGTTTCCCTGGTAACATTGTCTACACAAAGAACTCATAATGTTAATTACAAGTCTCCTCCATGACTAAGCCAGAGAGAATGGTTCCCTTTCATGCCAAGTTATTTTTGATGGAAATGGTTGATCTTTAACGCTGACCAACATATCTGGATTCTATTTTCATGACTGCCATCTGTTTTAAATGACTTGGGAAATTAAGACAAGGAGGAGGCAGGGATAACTGTTTGAGGATACTTATCTCATAAGTAGAAAAACTGGTATAAACCAAAGTTTACAAATATGGCTCCCCCCCATGTCTTCTCGCAGGGAAAAAGCTTCCCGAGGTACTAGAAAGTGTTCCAGCGTTCAGGCCAAACTCAGCCTGGGCCCTGGTAGTAAATCTTCCAGCTCCCGCAGTTAGGAGCTGCAGGACCTTGCACAAGTTATTTAGTTTCACCACGCCTCATTTTCTCCATCTGTGAAATGGGGATAATAATAGCACTGATCCCAGTGGGTGGATCATGAGGATGGAACGGGTTAAAGACAGACAGAAAACACTTACCCCAGAGTGTGGCCCACAACATACGCCTGGTGGATTTATCGACTGTGTTGCTGTTTTGAATTGATTATCTTTATATGCATTGCCAAGAATTGCTTATCCAAAACTGAGGGGTCAGGGGTGTTCGGAGTGAAGAATTTTTCGGTTTTAGAGAAGTAACATGGTACATCCTCTCTTTTGTTACAAATAGCCTACACGAGTTCTGAAGATTTCCTTCTGAGTGTCGTAAATTTCTAATTTTGAATGGGAGAGGAAACCAGTATTTTTCAGCACTTTCCTTATGACATTGCTGTGGTCTGCTGACAGCAAACTGTGCTTCCTGGAACTAAAAATGAAACCAGAAACAACTCTTGAGCTGGACACTCACCTCTGCGTGTTCATGGAATGGGGAAATGCCAAGTGCCTTCCAGTAGGATTTGGTATCTAGTTCCACTTTGTACATCGCTTCTACAAAGGCCTTGTCGGTTGTGAGCCCATGCAGCTCTCCAGTTTCACCAGTTTTCCTACAAGGTATAAAAGTCCAGGTTAAGTTAGGCATGAAAGGAATAAATGGCATGGCAAAGGGTGTGTATGTATTTGTGTGCAAGATCTATATCTATATCCAACTACCTATCATCTATCATCTAAATTTCCTCCCTCAACCAAGTCAGGAGGGAGAAAACTCTAGTACCTCTATGACATGAAAGGGCAAGAAATTTGTAGAAACTTTTCTAAAAGTTCATTGTAGATTTATACTCTTATGAGAACAAAATGCAAGTATAATGTTTACTTTAAAAAGTCCTGCCTGGGGCCGGTGAGATGGCTCAGCGGCGTAAGCACCTGCCTTGCAAGCGCGAGGGCCCGAGTTCGACTCCCGGAACCCACATACGAAAAAGGGGCCGGTGATATCGCTCAGCGGCATGGGTGCCTGTTGGCATGCGAGGTCCTGAGGTCGACCCCCCGGTACCCACAAAAAAAAAAAAAAAAAAAGTCCTGCCTGATGTGGTGGGACATGAACGTAATACCAGCACTCGGGAAGCTGAGGCAGAAAGATTGCAGCAAGTTCGAAGCCAGCTTGTACTACACAGTGAGTTCAAAACCAGCCTGAATTACATGCAAGAACTTGTCTCAAATAAATAAATAAATAAATAAATAAATAAATAAATAAATAAATAAATAAAAAGAGTCCTACGCCTTGAGGGATGGCCCAGCAGGGTGGTTCTTGGCCAGCATACATGAAGCCCTGGGTTACATCCTCAGCACCAAAACCAGAACAGTAGGGATTCAGGATTGGTGATTGGATGAATGTTCATGAACCCGGAAGTGGCCAGAGCCTCTCTAACTGCAGTTCTCCATGATTGTAGGGTCTCAGTCCTGCCACACATGACATGAGCGAACCTGTCAGAGACAGCATCACTCGTCCCCAGAGTAGAAAAGCTGAAGCACAAAGAAGAGCCTGCGTCTGAGTCTTTCCCCTTTTATGTATTTAATCTCTTTGGTATTTCTTTGCCAACCAAAAATAGTAGGTAACTTCCATTTCCACATAGGGACCAGGTCAATAGCTGAAAAGTTAGAAATTGCTCCCCTTTAAACTGTAAACGCTAAGACAAATAAAAGTGAAAGTTGCCTTGAGTCATTCTGACCATGCCTGCCCTCGTTTCTTCTTTTTACTTCCTCTTTTTATGTGTGTCTTTTTACAAGAAAAAACATTCACAAGAATCTGAGTTTTTTGGTGTCTATTCTATCTCCCACTTAAAATACTCTCTTAACCATTTTTCATGTTGTGCCTGGTATTTTATATAAACATAAGTGAATTAGCAAATAAAAACTCCAGTTAAAACCACACCCCCCAAAATTGATCTTCCCTATGATAGGTGAAGACTCATCATATGGGTCTGAGGATATAATCAAAATCCAACAGAAATTCTTCTCCCAGGAGGCATAAATGTTCAGCATTTCCTCTTCTGCTTAGTACCGAGGGGATTTACTGCTGCTTCCTTTCAGTTAGTTCACTTAGCCTCACTAATATGCATTTCCTTTGACATTTTTGCTAGTAGAGTTAGAAAAACTCCATGAGAATTTTAAAGTGGCCAACGAGGCTGAGAAGTCACTTTTGCACTCATGGTGGGTGATGCAAAATCCATGGGCGGCTGGACTTCACATTCCATGTTGTTCTCTTAGATGTTTTTTCTTACTAAGCTTGGCAGCCGCCAGTTTTACACATAGTAAATGCTTCAGCGTGTTTATGAGACAAAAGTCCTGGATTTTGGATGATCCAAATAAATTCTAGGGACCTGTCAATGCGGTCCCTCAATTCCTTTCCTTGTGTTACTAAATTAACACACATGTGCATCCTTCCTAGAATTCTAAGACAAGGACTGTGTTGGCTGTCACCGGGGAGCACCAGGGAATCTGTGAAACTCCTGAAACTACATATATGTTTTTGTATGTATGTGTCTATGTGCATTTTTCTGGACATGGAATCTATCATTTTCATCACCTTCTTCAAGTGATTTGTGACCTGAAAAGGTTGCAAACTCCTGCTTGAGTGGACTATGGAGTTTTTCACCCCTTTTCCTTTTTTCTACCATCTGTCCAAAATGATGCTCCAGTTCTTGGTCACTCCCAGCTAAGAAAAGCAAGAAGAAGGGATTGTTCTAAGGGCACACTTAACACTTAAAATGCTCATATTTTCAGTCTTCTAATAGCTTCTTGGGATTTTGGTTGATCGTACTTGTTAATTTTTTTCAGTACTGGGGATTGAACCCAGGGCTTTGTGCATGCTAAGCAGCTGCCCTACCACTGAATTGCACCGCGACGCTCTCCTTGTAGATTCTTTAGCAGATGATGTGAGTCTCTCCTTAACAACTGGAAGAGTGGACGGGAAGATATAACCAAGTCCCACAGCGGGGTTCCTTGGCAGCTTACCCAGTGGCAAACGGCTCCCAGGTTTCATCAGCACCCTTTTTGTACACTTTCACAACTACACCGACCGCAGGACTGCCTCGAACAGCATCTAGGACTTTGACCATCAGAGGACACTTGGCTTCGCCAGTGCCCTGGGCACAGAAAGGACAAGTAAAAAGTCAACAAAATTGATCAGAGTGAAAGGATTTATTCTTTATGGTGTTAAGAATCTGAAACAATGCCGGAAGTGCATGCTGATCCCATTATGAGTAACATAAGTGTTGATAATTAATGAGCTTCCCCACTCAGTATAACACAGACATAATTGTTTCCAAAGCAAGAATGGTTTCTGCCTCCAGACACACTGCTATCGATTGACTGGGGATGTTTGCAATGAATTTCAAAGGAGAAAATAGGCCCTCTGAGAACAGTTGCTTTGTTCAGCCTCTCCATTTGAGTGGAATTACTGAAAAGATTCACTGTGTTGTAGGACCATAATTTTTCCTGAGATTATTTTTAAAAGTTGTTAGTGTAGTAATTTCCTCTTACTAGTTATTGTAAAATAATATCAGACTACTTTTCTTACCCATCTTATAGCTTCTAGAAGACTTAAGAATCAGCTATCTGACTAGAGTGTTGTTTGCCAACAAATATCAATCAATACTTCTATTTTGATTCGTCAAAGGGCCCGAATATAATCTATGCAGTTTGTCCCCTAAATATATTTCATAAAAGGATACTTTTACGAAATTCAATGTTAGCAGCCTCATTGATAGCATGTCTTTATTTCTGGCGTCTGTCTGAGGATATCAACGTACTGGGCATTGCAAACTTAATGTGTCAAAGCAACAAGGCAAAAAACCCTGACTCCGAGCTCTAGTTCAGCAAGCTCTGCAGCACTTCATTCTTTTCAAAATTTGCATCAATGGTATTAGGAATCTGGAACAAATCCAGAAGTGCATGCTGATTCCATTACCAATAACATAAGTGTCAACAGTTAATGAGCTTCTCCACCCCATGTAAGGGCCCTAATAGCACAAGTTGCCAAAGCTGGAAGAAGTCACTTCTATGTCACCTAATGTACATCTGCGTTCTATAATGGGGACTTTAAAGAATCAAACACTCACCGCAGGGTCAGCATCAGACACAAATACCAGTCCAGCAAGGCAGAGGAGGAGCAGGCGAGGAGGGGCCATCCTGCCAGGCGCTAGTGGACTTCTGTGAGGGCTCTTCCAGGTTGGGGGTTTTTATACTCCCTGCCCCCAAGCCAGGCTGCTGATCCCTGCCAGGCTGACTCCAAACCTGCTGATGCTGATTATTGACTTAGTCAACAAAGGGAGAATAAGTAACCCACACAAATATGAACCTTGTCTGGGGAGATTAGAGCATCAGAATATTAGCTCCATGAAATATTCTTAACTGGTCACTTGACCAGCCAGGTCACCAAAACAAAACAACCCAAGCAAAACAAATTAGCTCTTCCTGCTTGGCTGAATGCAGTAGTGTTCTTGAGATTTTTTTTTCCTTCTTACCTATTTCTGTGCATGTTTCCCATGTGCTATACAATTTCTGTCTTTCATTGTAGATGATAGGTGCAAGTTGCAATAATTTATTTCATGTCAAATAACATTTGGCTGTAAAGGCTTAAAAACAGTGCATTAGAAAATGTCATTGCACTTGATCTAGGTTCATGAACCATCAAAGGAAACTCTTGGCACTGCTTTATTTTAAAAATCCTGGTTTAGCCAAACTAAGCCATTTGGAAGTTTTCCTTAGCACTTTCTCTACACTTTGAGTGCATGTGAGTATATATAAGATAATAGTTTAGCTCAATCCAAGGAATAATTGTATATTTCAAATTGACATTGATGTATCTGAAATAACAGAGAGAACCAAATCTTCTTTACTATGTCTCCTCACTGGGCATGCAGGAACAAAGCTTTTGTCAGAATCGAAATTTCTGGAAGGAAGTAGAGATGGGGAGAATTAGAAACCATGTCTGACAACATCTCTTCCTCCTGGATGACTTACAAGTCCAGAAATTATGATAATTTGATGATTTATTAATAAAGTACCAACTCCATGTGTATGTGAGTATATGTATGGCTTTGTTTATGGATAAGTTAAGACAAGTTTTTGTCCTTCCAGAAACAAATTTGTAAAAGATACATTAGAGAAGCAAACATTTTGGACAAATACATGTCAAGGATATGACCAGTTTGGGGCACTGAGAGTTGAAGGCACATTTTTGTAGCTGACAGAGTCTGGTTGGAAGAAATTCAACAAGAAATCATAAAGGATGAGAGCTTTCAGGGAGTCAAGAAAAGAACAGGAAGGCACAGGCTATGGAAATGTGCAGGAGACGACTCCATGAGAGTGGATTGACTTTGGGAAAGGAAAAAACCAATCCAGCTGAGGGCACGACTTGGAATGGAATCTTACGACCATGAAGAGCTGAGGAAAGGGTTTGATTCCGGAGCTAGAGGCCCTGAGTCATCCCATCCTAGTTCTGCTACTCAATTTCCGGCTGATTCTTTGAGTTCCTTAATATCTCAGATGCTCTGCTGACTCATTTATAAAATAGAAATGCCTACTTTTGTACTTCAAAGAATTGTTCTAATCATCTTCATGAGGTGATATAAAAGCATTTTGTAAACTGTAAACCACTATTCTGCTGTAAAAGCATAATGGTAATACATGATTTGGTTCAACATCTATGCCTAAGGAGAAAATCCTTTCTCTAGCATCTCTCTCATCTATTGTCATCTAATATTGATTGTCTTGATTATTTGCTATTACTCAGAACCTGGCTAGAAAGCTTGTTCTCTGACTATGAATTCTAAACATTTGAAAATTCCTTCGTAATGCAGCAAAATCTTCCATCTGTGCATTTTGGCACTATACTCCGTTGAAACCAAGAATTGTCACCTCTGGACATTGTGAACTGGCAACCCTGAGCTGCCACCTGCTCAAAGACACCAGCGTTTCTTTAAACAGCTTGACATAGTTGCTAAAATTAAAACTGGGACATGTTGCATAAAAATCTGGCTTTCTGGCTTGTCTTGAGAAATCAGAAAAGATGACAGCAGTTGGCCCACATTCACATGACAACAATCAGTGACTTCCAGGTAACTTTTCTAGGGGCACTAGCATACTTGAGCATGTTTTGTCCTCTTTTTTTTAAAAACACACATCCTGTTTTTCTCATCTATGTTCCTGGCCAGCCTCTTGAAATTTGGAGTTAGCAATTGCTGGTCTTCCAATGGTCATTTAAGTAGTGAATGACAGCTTATTTTCTTCTTGCCAAATAGACACCCCCACTTCTTTGGATGATTCCTCTTCAGACATAGCTCCTGGCATCTTTACTACCCAGAACTTCATCCTCTGACATCTTCCCATTGGTCAATGTTTCTCTTCAAATGTGAAGCACCAAAAGGGACACGTGCTCCAGATAAAATGAGATCGATCCATAGGACATGGAGACCTTGGCCTTCCTTGTTAAAGGCACCCTACTGCAGAAGTTGCACCCTGAGTGCATTCACAACTGTAGTTGCTATGATCCTCCTCATCACTACACCACCCACTGTGATCTGTTGGTCACAATGATAAAAACTAACCACAGTGTATTATCCTGCGCTTTGTGCATTTACCAATTTTAACTTAAATGTGGGTACTCAAGTTTATCTCTGGTCCATCTCATCCTGTTAGTTCCAACTCACCACCCCATCCCATTGACATCATTTAACAGCTGATTCTGTGAGTCACTGAATTAGAGCAACTTCCAAGCCATCTGCCCTTGAACACTTGACTTGGTGGCTCTCTCAATTGTCATTGATCCGGGAATCACTAAAAAAATGTGAATTCAAACCAGACAAGGAGATGGGGAGAAAATGAGGCAGTTCAGAGTACAGGGAGGATCCTGAATCTGATTGGAAAAACCACTGATAAACCTTACAGAGATAGAAGTTATTTTTAATATAAAAAAGAGAAAATATGGGCAAAAGGCTGAAGATCTGACATAGTCTGGAGTCAAAGTAGAAAGCCTACTGGAGAGGAGGCTTGAAGTGTTTCAGGTGAGAGAAGAGCAAGGCTGAGGCAGGAAGGAAGAATAGGAAAAGAACAGGAACACATGCTTTGTCGAAGGAATGCTTGGGTGGAACAAATGGCAAGGACACATACAAGAGAAATCCAGTGTCCCTTGCCTGCGAGGCAATCATGATGGGGGGGCTGGAGTGATAAACACTGGATCCCAAAGATAAGTGGTTTTGCCTCTCTTGTGTTTGTTTGAGTTTGGGTAATCTCTCCTCCAGGACGGTTACACAGGCTCCACAAATGGGATAAACTAAGGTCAAGGATCACCATGTTCCTGGGGTCTTAAAGATGCTACCGATACGGGATGTTCTGGGCCAATCTGAGCAGCAGTGAAGAGCCACAGCTAGAAAACAAAAGGAGGATTTTCGAAACATTTAAGCTGCAAGTTTATGTCTTTGCACTGTTTTTCTTCACATTTCAGCCATCGGGCTGTAGCCTAAATGTTTAATTGAGGTGAAAAAGACTAGTGGGGTGATAACGTTCCTTCTCCTACTAGAGGATATGCAGCAGTTAATGAACAACGGACTCAGACCGCTCTCAGTGTAAGATTCATCTACCTTCCCCCTTGTAATAGCCTTTTAAAAACAAACTACGATTTTTTATACCATGGATAAACTATTTCTTCTTCATTTACGTTCAGAGCAAGCGTGTCGAAGGGCTAATCAGTGTTCTGCTGATGCTGAAGCGCTCACTAATGCCCTTGTGTGTAAGCGGATTAGCTGGAAGAGACTGGGCGAGCCAGGTGCTTGGATTGGACCTCACAGTGGTAGGGCAGGGGGTGTGAAGGAAATGACAGCATTAAAGAATTCAATTTTGTCAGCTCCCCTTGCGGTGACTACGTCCTAGGGGGTTTGATTAATGGTAAAAAAATAATAAAAGATTCATTTTAAAACCATAATGCCAATTTAATTAACAGTCAGATGGTTGCTGGGTAAGCAGGGAACTGGAGCACAGGGAATGTAGCTAATTTTATGAGAATATTTCCTCCAGGTTGCAGGAAAGCCTTGTAGCTTAGAAAGCTTGTGTATGCCTTCGCTAGCTCGTTTTTCCTCCAGGGAGCATTGAATGAATCAAAGGAAGAGGAAAGGTCTTTTCCTTTGTTTTCCCTTCCTTCTGTGTTTGCCTAGAGCATCGTAGAAGTTAAGGCAAACAGTATCTAGGATATACTATTTACACCACATTTAATTTTGTATTAGTTGTAGTTTTGTGGTTATCCCAGTTGGAAGCAACAACTGAGACCTTCTTAATACACGAATCTTCCATGGTTCATTTCTTGCATATCAGCACACCCCATATCTGTGATCTATATCCCAGAGAACAGCGACCTGGACCCAGGCTGGCTTGAGAACCCACCCTGTCTCTATCCGGGAGACTTTAGTCAGCTTTACTTCCTGAGCGCAGATGATTGAGAGGCAAACGCCCATGCCTTGGTCCAGGTTTCATTTGTGTGAGTGACCATACACATTTTAAGGACTTTATCCTTAGGCTGTCATTAGGTGCAGTTGGTGTTTTGAATTCCAGAGTCCCTCAAAGCTCACTCACCTCCCTTATGAAGGGGAGATGTAGATAGAAGAGGAAGTTTAAGGCTCTTCTGTCTTAGCCGTCAGATTTTCCTTGCGTTTCTCATTGTTATGCCCAGGAGCTCTCATGCTGCTAGTGTGGAAAACAGGCTTGGAGTGGATGGCACTTCTATGGGCCAATCTGCCACGATCTGCGAAGGACGAGCAGGAGCCGGGGTGTAGCCTATTGGAGGGCAGGATCAAACGACAGTTTCCTTCTCCAAACATGTCCTTGGGATGCTTTATGGATTAACATTGTTTACAGGGAGATTGAGTGGTTGTGTGGGTCAACAGCACCAGAGAGAATTAAAGATGATTCGATTGATCTTATATCAGTACCCACATCTTCCTTAGAATCAGCTGTGCTGATTCTGGGGCCTTAATCCGATGTCCGTGCTTCAGGATCCAGATTTTGGCCACTTTTGTTATCTTTGGACCTTAGAAACGTGACTAATGAGAGAGATTTTATAAATTCAGCTAATTAAAAAGAAGCAACTACTGACCATGTTCTGGATGTAAGTTGATATGTTAGCTGTCACCATGTGAATTATCAAGAAGCATATGCCTTAAGGTTGCTCATAATTTAATTATTAAGGAAATACATTTGCCCATTAAACAGAAAGAAGTTGAAGAAATGGGCAATAACTCACTGAAGGAAGAAGTGACTTTGGACTCATGGAAGCTTCTGTGAAGAGATGAGACTTCCGTTTACTCATCAAAGCAAATACAACCTAATAGGAGGAAAGGGTCAGCGTGTGTTAATTCCTTCCTCTTGCAAATGGGGAAGCATTTGAGAACCTCAAGCTGATGAGTGTGGAAGGGGTTATTATCAGTGCTATGAGTATTAGAGAACGAGGGAGGAAGGGACATGCAAACTCTAGGACTAGAAACCAAGAAGAGAATCTGATGAAAGCACCACTTTTAAAGGGTTAGAAAGAGAGGTGGAAAGCAGGCAGGAGGCAATGAGATAGCAACAAAGACAGCAGGAGAAATTCTACAGCCTGGGTTGTAATGGACTGTAGAGCTGAGAGGATTCTCAGTATTGTGCTTCCCCAAGTTTTACACACACATGAGAATAATGATAATGTAAGAACACACACACACACACACACTCTTTGGGGTACACGGAAGTGACCGCTCTACTTGGAAGTGAGGAGCCCATGGAATCTGGCTGCTTCAGTCACCACCTGGCAACTCCAAGGGCAGAAAGGACCATCCTTCTAAGCCATTTATTACTCATGGACTGTGAATTTCAGCACTATCACACTGAGGCCCAGTTAAAAGTGTTTATTTAAGCTATTTTTCTCTGGCTGTTGTTGATTTTATAGGGCTCTTCATGCCTCTTCAGGAAGGATAAGGTAGCTGCTATGGTCAGTGGGCTTACTGGACAGGGCAACCTGTCCTAACAAGACACGGAATCAGAATGAGAAAAGGGCAGATGTCGGAAGAGAGTAACAGGCCTGGTCTCAGAACAGGGAACAGAGTGGTGTCTGCCGTGTTGGTGGCATAAACCTACAGAGACGAGTCAGAGACATGGTTTGGAGTAAGATCGTGGGAGCTCTTTAGTGCTGTCCTGAGAAGTTTGTTTTCCAGTAAGTAGGAATATGAACATTTGTGGTAATTTAGGTCTGTCACCCATGGAGTACTCTGCCTCATGAGGTGGGTGAGGCATAACAGTAGGTGCCCATGTAGGAGTTCGCTCACCACCGACCACACATACGGGGACGGAATTCCACGGTGGGCTGGAGTTCACGACTTGCAAAGTCTCGTCCAATAACAAGTCCATTAAAAGGGCTTATTGAGCACGCAAATATTTGTTTTAAAATGTTCATAGTGGACCTCTGGAAAAATGGTGGAGTGGTAAGGGAGATCAACCGTCCTCTCTGAGATTCAGAATCCGGACACTGGAAAATAACAACTTGGGGAATGAAAAAAAAAAAGAGGGTAGTAGATCCTCAGGAACCAGGAAGGATCTGACAGGAAAATTAAAACATACGGAGAAATTGAAGAGACAGAGCACAATGTGAAGAATGGAAGGGACAAATCTGCACTTTCTCCCCTGCTCCTGGCTCCTGGCTCATGAATCTAGAGACAAAGTGAAAGTGGGGGACTCCAGAGGGCTTCAGGGAGAAACAGTGGTGGAACGGAGCAGCAGATACTGTGACCTGCAACAGCTGGAGAATGAATCGGGTCCAAGCGCACGCCCTACTCCCACCTGCAGAGAGTGCTTGGTGAGAAACTATCCAGGGAGGGGCTGAGTGCGCCCAGGACTCAGAGCACTTGCAGGACGACTTTGACTCAGGGCTCCCAGTGTCATTCCCGCAGTGGTTGGGTGAGGGACAGCCGTGGGAGACAGCCAGGGTCAGGGAGCCATGGTCAGGCGGGCAGGAGACCCCCTGATGGGTTTAAGCTAAAGGACACAGGCCCCATGCGCACAGCAAGGGTCCAGGCTCAGACTGAACTGCTCTGGATTTGAAAGTAGCAGAATAGGAGGCCTTGCCCTAATCCTAGTACTTGCTGGTGCCTGCATCCAAAACAGACCCGAGTCTGACTGTTTTCTTTATCTAGCAGCATGAGTGGGCGCGTGTCTTGACTTCAACACTGCCCCGAAACTGTAGATCCTGGAAGAAAATCACATGTTCGAAATCAGAGAAATTTCTTTGATTTTTTTGTTTTTGTTTTTGCTTTTTTGTGAGTATATGCACTGTTTTAAGTTTTTAGTATTATTTTGCTCTTTTTTTCTTTTTCTCTCCTTTCCTCCTTTCTCCTTCACCAGTTTATTGGGGCTTGGGAAATCTTCTTTTGTTCTTTTTCCTTCCTCCTTCTCTCTTTTTCTTACTTTTTTCTCTTTTTTACGTTTTTTCCTCTTCTCTCTTTTAATTTTTCTCCCTGCATTTTTCTTTCTTATTTTTACTCTCTATATGATTTTTCTTTCTTTCTCCTCCCATCCTTTCTTTTATCTTCTATTTCTTCTCAGTTTTTCTCTTACCTTTATCTAATTCTATATATATTTTTTTATTATTATTTTCTTTTTTGTGGATACCGGGGGTTGACCTCAGGACCTCACATGCCAGCAGGCGCCCGTGCTGCTGGGCGATATCACCGGCCCTTTTTTCATATGTGGGTACCGGGAGTCGAACTCGGGCCCTCACGCTTGCCAAGCAAGCACTTACGCCACTGAGCCATCTCACCAGCCCTCTAATTCTATAAATATCATTCTACTCCCCGATAAGACCATTTGCACCACTTCTCTCTTCTCTTTCTCATATCATAGAGTTTAAGGTTTGAAAGTTTTCCTCAACTCCCAAATCCTGTATCTTTATTAGTATAACCATAAGTCTTTGTTAATCTTTTGATAGTTAACTCTGTAAAATTACTGTTGAATTCTTTTCTACAATTAGCAGAGATACAGCTGTTGCATTTAGTACATATTAGCTATCAGGCAATACTTGAGTTGTCTTCATGTTTACACCATAATTGTGGATTTATTCTCTAGGATTAAGGGTGGTACACAATTGGTTCTTACAGTTTGTTAATATCCAACTTGTCTTGGACGATAATACTGAAGCTGATTCCCTTGATAACCCTTTGATATTGCATAATTGTCTCTATTTCTCTGGTAGCCAGTACTCAGATTACCTTTGAGACATTAACAATACTAGTATGCATTTCCCAGAGAACTTGGTTGTTGGGCTAGCTATATTGTATCCTCTCTTCCCAAGTTAACCTAGGTGGCCAAATCTTGGGGCCATGGCAAAGGATTATAGTTAGTCATGCTCGAAGTGAATCACTGAAAAGCAACTAAAAAGCTCTCTCTACATTCTAGTAACAATGTCTTCAGATTATGAGCATCCACAAACCTCAGCACAAAACAAAACAAAATAAATCAAACATAAGACAAGGCAACAAAATGCCTCCCCAAACTCCCTACTTCCTCAAAGACAATCCAGGTGGCACTGAGGGGCAAAATAGCATATGCCACACACCCAAACTAACTGAAAGGATACCAGAGGACGTTAGAAAACTGATCAAAGACTCAGGGAAAGCAGAGAAGGCATAACTAAATAGATAATGGAAGTAATAACCAAAAAGATATAGATGCTTTCAGAAGACACTACTAAAAACTAGATGAGCTAAACAAAATTATATAAAACATGAACGAACAGTTTACCAAAGAATTAGAGTGCACAAAAAGGTTTAATCAGAAATCTAGGAGATTAAAAATCATATTGAAACTATGGTCAGGAAAACCAACCAGTGTGAGGACAGAATTTCAGAGCTAGAAGACAGCAATGCCTTCAAAGACCAACTACTCAAAGACACCTTAGAAACAACAAGAAAACATGAAAAATGGATCAAACAGCTGCTGAATGAAGCAAAGATGACTAATCTACTAATAATTGGAATAAGTGAAAAATCAGAAGAGAACACAAATGGTGTAAAAAACCTGTTCAGAGAAACAATGGCAGAAAACTTCCCAAGTACAGTGAAATCTCAGTTGTTGAATGGCTCCAAGCTGAACTTTCTACTACTTGAACAACAGGGTTCAAAAACAATCTGCTTTGTGTTTGGTGTTTGCAACTTAGCTCAATAGTCGAACCGAAAATCTAATTGGGAAGAACCTGGACCAGCCGAGTCACGTGTAGTGTCTCACCTCGGACACAAAGGGGTGACGCTTCAGTCTAAGCACCGCTGTCACCCAGACAACATATAGCACTTGTGTTAGTGAGTTAAAACATTCATCTCTGTGCTTTTTTTGTGCTTTATTTGTGTAAATATTATAACCATGGCTACAAAGAAAGTTAATGATACCAGCAGTAAAGCTAAGAGGAAAACTGTGAGAACCACAATAGAGCTAAAGAAAGAAATCATTGCAAAATTTGTTGAAATTCTGAAAAAATGAATTTATAAGTGTAATTTTGGGGCCACATAACCAATTATTTGGTTTTCCATTATTTCTTACAGGAAAAATATATTCAGTTCTTGAACTTTTCAGTGTTCAACATGGATTTGGGACAAACTTAGTTCAACAACCGAGGTATCACTATATAGGGAAAGGTATCTCTATATGTTTCTATAAACATATAGAAAAGTGAGGCATATAGCATCTCAGATAGCCATGATCAAAAGAGAACCTCTCTGTACCATATGATTATATTCAAAGAACCAGAAGTCCATCACAGAGACAAAATCTTAAGAG
This sequence comes from Erethizon dorsatum, assembly GCA_028451465.1. Lineage (NCBI taxonomy): Eukaryota > Metazoa > Chordata > Mammalia > Rodentia > Erethizontidae > Erethizon > Erethizon dorsatum. The sequence continues at coordinate 15,592,804 of CM051838.1, forward strand.
CTTTTAGAGAAAGGCAACAAATCACACATAAAGTTTAATCTATTAGAATTACAGTAGACTTCTCTACACAAAACTTAAAGAGCAGGAGGACTTGGAGTGAAGCATTGCAAGCCCTAAAAAATAACAACTTCCAACCCCGATTTATGTATCCTGCAAAAATTCCCTTCAAAATTGTTGGAGAAATCACGTATTTCCATAAGAAGAAGCACCTCAAGAAATTCCTGACCACCAGACCAGCATTACAAAAAATTCTCAAGGGTATCCTAGAAAGAGACAATGAAGCCAACAATGTCAAGTCAAAAAGAATGAATATACCTGGTGGGATGAGCAGCTAAGCAAAAGCAAAAAAAAAAAAAAAAAAAAAAAAAGGGAAATCAGCAACAGGAAAACAATGCAATGACAGGACTAAGGCAAACCCAAGCTAGTACAAGAAAGGAAATGATGAAGGTCAGAGCAGAAATAAGTGAAATTGAGATTAAAAGAATATGAAGAATCAGAGAATCAAAGAGTTAGTTCTTTGAAAGGTTAAACAAAACAGGCAAACCCTTAGCCAATCTTATCAAAATAAGGAAAGAAAAGACTCAAATCCATATTAGACCAAAATTAGAAGTGAAAAAGGCGAAATCACAGTGGATTCTGCTGAAATCCAGAAGATCATCAGTAACTATGAGAACCTATACTGTAATAACATGGAAAATGCAAAAGAAATGCATAAATTCCTAGATACATACAAACTACCAAAAGTGAACTAAGAAGATATAAAAATCCCGAATAATCCAATATCAGTCAATGGAATTGAAGAAGTAATTAAAAAAAAAAAAAAAAACCAACTACCAGCTAAGAAAAGTCCAGGTCCTAATGGATTCACTGAAATTCTACACGAACTTTAGAGCAGATCTAAGATCACTACTCCTTAATTAAATTGAAAGATCATCCCTGGAAATGAGCATTACCCTGATTCCAAAACCAGTAAAGGACCCAAAGAAAAAAAAGAAGCTACAGGCCAATCTTTTTAACGAACACAGATGCAAAAATCCTCAATAAGATACTGGCAAATAGAATGCAGGAAATCATCAAAAATATCATACACCAAGTAGGATTCATTCGAGGGATGCAGGGATAGTTCAACATATACAAATCAATAAATGTAGTACACCACCTTAACAGAAGCAAGGACAAAAATCACACGATCATCTCAATAGATGCAGAAAAACATTTGACAAAATTCAGCATCTATTTATGATAGAAACTCTGCAGAAATAGGTATAGAAAATCTTTACCTCAATCTGATACAAGCCATCTCTGACAAACAAATGACCAACATCATACTAAATGGAAAGGAGCTGAAAGCTTTCCCTCTAAAATCAACGAAGACAAGGATATTTGCTATCTCCACTCCTGTTCAATATAGTTCTCAAAATATTAGCCCGAACAATTAGACAAGAGAAAGAAATAAAAGGGATATAGATAGAAAATGAAGAAGCTAAATTTTCATTATTTGCAGATGATACGATCCTCTACATAGAAGACCCAAAAAACTCCTAGAATAAATAACCAAATTCAGTAGTGTAGCAGGATACAAATTCAACACTGAAAAATCAATAATGTTCCTATATACCAATAACAAATTCACTAAGAGAGAAATTAAGGAAATAGTACTTTTCCCAATTGCACAAAAAATGAAATACTTAGGAAGTAACCTAGTCAAAGTAGTGAAAAGACCTCTACAATGAAAACTATAGTACTCTGAAAAAGGAGACAGAAGAGGATATCAGAAAATGGAACGATATCCCGTTTCTGGATAGGCAGAACCATTATAGTTAAAACGGCCATACTTCCAAAACTGTTATACATATTTAACATAATCCTAGTGAAAATAATGATAGAATTCCTCACAAAACTAGAGAAAGCAATCCTAAAATTCATATGGAACCAGAAGGGACTTAAAATAGCAAAAGCAATTCTGTATATATTTTCTCATTTTTCTAGAGATATATTGCACCATATAAATAACCAAATTTTTCTTTTTTAGGTATCTAGTTATGTGAATTTTGCAAAACACATATAGTTTCAACAACCAGAGTCACCAGAATCAAGAGTTAGAATATTTCCATCCAAAAAATTCCCTCATACTCTTCTCCGGTGAATTTTCTTCCCCCACTCCAGCTCACTGATTATTCTGTTTCTAGAGTTTTTTCTCTTCCACTGTGTCATATGAATGGGATCACATAATCCTAGCCTTGTGAGTCTGGCATCTGTCAGTTAATGCAATTTGTTTTAATATTTACGCAAGTTCTTGCGTGTTTCCTTAACTTTTCCTTTTAATTTACAAGGAATATTCAATTGAATGGATGTAGCACAATTTGTTCATCCATTCACCAGTTGGTGGATACCTCATTTGTTTCCAATTTTTGGTCATTATGTCGTTCTTTTTAAATGTGAAAAAGAATGTTGTTGAAAAGATGGAGAACGTGTCTGATAACTGTAGGTAGAATATATGAAATGAAATGAGTTGCCCAAGAATTTAGAAATTGATATGAGAGACACACTATAAAATCATCATGTAATGAGAAAAAAGGAGACACTTGCCAAACTACCCTAACAAAAATTCATAACCTGAGGTCCAAAATTGTTGGTGTTTGGGGGTAGAATTCAGAAAATTTGCAATATTGGATAGGAAAAGCTATCTCTTTACTTATGCAAACCTCTGATTGAAATTCAGCATTTCCTTCAATTATGGATTAAGGCAACACACAAGAGTAGTAACTAGCAGTATCCATGAATTGGTCACTGATAGAAATCAGCTGTTTTCATACTACATCTAGTTGAGAGATACATTTTGAAATATCCTTTATGCTCATCACTACTTTGAAATTATGGTAGTTACTAGATCTGGTGCTAAGTTTTGTAATTAATAAAGACACATACATATTAGTATATCACAAATTAAAATACTTTTAAAAATGATATTTCAATGCAGTTGATTTCCAACATGAGAGTAATAACTGCAGCAAAGACAGAGGAGTTTACAGGCCAGCAAGGCTCAGTTGTGATCAAATAGATTCTATGGCAAATATAAAGAAAGAAAATGGCGGTCATCCCTGGAATTGATTAACAATGGGAGGAAATAAAAAGAAGTTGTACTGTTGGCTGTTCGAAGATTTAGTTGCATGGGCAGGACTTTCCCTGGAGTAGAAAAGATTTAGGAAAAGAGTTCCCATGGAGACGTTCCAGGAAGAGAATCTACTACTTATTCTACCTGTGTGACTACTGAATTTCTTATGGATGAAATTGTTGTGTGTACAGTAGAGCTTGATTACTGAAAGTCCATCTCTCAGATTTCTGATGAAACTGGTTCTGGGCCCCTGCAGTCGACTTTGGACCTTGGTCAGCCCATGTGAATTGACAAATTCACCCAGGTAACACCCCCTGGCAAGAGGACCAGCTGGGCCCCTAGAGACACTCTGACCTCCACAAGGGCCACTCTTGCAATTTCAAAAATAATAATCCGGGCTGGTGGAGTGCCACTGATCGTAGAAGGAAGGGATGGATGCGACATTGTTAAACAAGGAGTGTCACCAGAGGGACAGCGTGCTGAGGATGATGGAGGGGTCAGAATGGTTCTTCGGTTTGAAACCTAAGGGAACTACAGAGGAGGTTTCTGACAGGAAGACCTACGACGACGAATCAAAACAGCAACTGAGTAAGCTGAAGATTTCACTCATGAAAGGGTAGAAATTGAATATTTAAAGGCAGAAGCTAAGTAGGCAAAGTTAAATGCAAGTTTAACTTTAGTTAGATGTCCCTGCCACAATCACGTGCTTTCCTAAAACAAAATCTTTGGTGTCCTGGAAGGGGCTTCCTTAGACATCCAGACCATAAGAATGGAAAGACGGGGAAATCTTAGGTTGATCTGCTTCATCATTTATGTATGGAGGATGAATGATTTTTCCACTTAACAGGACACCAAGACCTACTAAGGGAACAAAAAGGATCGACCTACAGGTTGAGTGCTTCCCTTCTTCCCACAGAGGCGGATGCCTCCCTTCTCGCTAGTTTCTCTCCCTTACTGTTGGCTCGAGCTTTTAGATCACTCCCCTGCCTGTGCAGTCCACTGCTTTCCAGACAATTGCAACACGAACTCCATTTATCCTCAGCCAGTGCCCCGAGGGCTCTCTCTGCCTCCCCGTCTTCATCAGAAACTGACCTGGAACCCTCACCACTTCTCTTTGGAATCTGCTTGCCTTCCCTTCCAGCCCTTGTCCTGTGGTCAGGTGTTTTGGGTCTTCATCGGCTGCCATTTCCCCATCCTGCGTCCCCCACCATCTGACTGGAAGGAAGCAATGTGCTAAACTTGCTTCAGGGAAGAGTACCAAGATGACCACAACCCTGCCCTAAAAATTCATTTAATTCTTATGTAATGCTCATTACAGCATGGTAATTTGTATATCTATATCCGTATTTTATTGATTTCTTATGGTATTTCCTACTCTGTGTGTGTGTGTGTGTGTGTGTGTGTGTGTTGTTTTCTTTTGAGACAGGATCTCACTATGTAATCCAGGCTGGCCTTGAACTCGCTGTGTAGCACAGGCTGGCTCCTATTTATTCTTAAAGACTTGGGTTAAACATTTAACCTTCATTTCTTTTGTGAACTCTTCTTTGACCCTTCTGCTTTTATCCCCACTCCCATTCAGAAGAGAGCTCATTACTTTTTCTAATTATTCCCCTTATCTTTATTCTTCTGGACTATTTTGACCTTGATCTTTGTCTCCTAAGATTGTCCATTATCTACTCTTAATGGTATTTCCAGCTCCTTTCCCCTACCCCTTCCCTTACTCTATGCCTAAAAATAAATTCATATCACTTTGGACCTTGACACATCCCTCTCGGTCTTTCTGTAACCTTTGGCTGTGAGGCCGCCTCTCATTTCTACCACTGCCAATGGCTGGTCCACCTTGCCCCTTCTGTGTCATCATGTATGGCAGTGGTAACAGTCTGATTTCCCTGCCCCTTCTTCTTCAGGACTTTTCAACTTCAAGGGTGCTGATGTCCTTAGCATCACCAACTCCAAAATATCCTCTCTGTCCCCTACTTTGATCATTCACTGTCAGGGCTTCACTGTCACCTCTGTGTAAGGGCATCCAGCTCTGTTCTTTCTGGTCCTGCTTTGTCTTCTGAATCTTCCAGTGCTCTTCTGTCCCAATAGTGCTTCACCTTAGTACCTCTAAATCTCAACAGTGCATTTCCCTATCCGCTCAGGCCTCCTTCTCTTACTCTGTCACTTCCTCTCGGGAAATCACCATTCTTCTGGTTAGTCAGGGGTAGAGTCTCAGGAGTTATGTTTGAATTTTCCCTTATTCTAGCACTAGACTTTAAAAAGCAGTATCAGTTTGATTTCCCTAAGATTTCTCCCACTTCTTACATTGTTTCCATAGCCACCAGTTGAGTTCAAACCTTCACTGCTAATCATATAGCCTTTTGCAATAATGCCTTAGCTGATCTTCTTACTGCTAATCTATTTTCCATATAATCTTTTCTATAAGCTATTTTTGCCAAATTAATCTTCTTAATGCATACCTCTGATTATATCACACTTCTCTTCCAAAGCTTTTTTCACCCTCTGGGGCCAGCCAAATAGAATCCAATGTCCTTTGCCTGACATTCATATTAGCTATGACTTGGTTCTGTTCCATTTTGTTTATTGCTATGGTCCTTGAAACCCCAGCTGAGCCCTAGGCAGGTACTGTGACAGGCCACCCATGTGTTCTTACCCCTTTCTCATCCATTCTCCCTCACACTGATAACTGCCTGAATGAGCAAATAATAATAAAGTGGTGATAAGTGAGGGGTCACAGAGAGAAAAGGCCAGATGAGAGAGTTATGGGGGTAGAAATAAAAGATTCTAGTGACATCAGGAATGAAAAGTGAGAGGCAAAAGCCAAAGATGACTTTGGAGTTTTGTTTAGCTCAGGAGAATGCTTAGATAGTATAGCCATTAGCTTATGTAGTTAGAAATATGAAAAAATGAATCTAGTTTTCGAAATGTTGAGTTTGAGGGGTTGATATGCAAGTGTCCTTGTCTAGATGGTAACTCAAAATGAGGGTGTGGGAGGTGAGGCTTAGAAAGAATCAGGCTGGAGATGGACATTCAGGGTCTTGAGCATGAGTTGGAATCCAGCATTTGGAGGTTGCCAATAGATTTCTGCAGGAAGAAGTCCAAGGGTAGAACTCTGGAGTAAACCAAAGCTTAGTGGGTGACAAAAGCATGAGATGCCTGAAACAGTTTTTTCCCAGGCAGTAATTTTCTTTTTTTTTTTTAATTTTTATTTTTTTTTAATTTTATTTTAAAGAGAAGAAAAAACAAAACAAATCAAAAGAAGAACAAATTTTCAAAACAACATAATAGGAGGGTAACAATGGTTAATACATTGCGTATTACTATCTTTAAGTTAGTTATTCAGGACACCAGACATTAGCATTCAATTATGCAAACATTATTGGCACAAACCTTACTCTTCAATGAACTAAGTAAAAATCGTAGTGTATCTATCTTAACCATCTTATATATATATATATATACAATTTTTTTTCCCTTTCCCTTCTTTCTTTTCCCTATTCCAGTCTCTCTTTCCTTTTGACCAGTTTCTTTTTGATTCACCATGTCTATTGTACATTTTGGATCTTATTTACTCTTTCAGTTTCTCATACTAGAGAGACAATACGATGCTTACACATGTGCTTCTGGTTTATTTCACTTATGAGTATTTTCTCGAGTTGCATCCATTTACCTATAAAAGTCTCCAGTTTATCCTTCTTAAGGGCTGAATAGTACTCCATTGTATAAAAATACCACATCTTTCTTATCCATTCCTCAGTTGATGGGCATTTGGGTTGTTTCCAAGATCTGGCTATTACAAATTGTGCTGCTATAAACATGGGTGCACATATATCGCTGTGGTATGATGTTTTTAATTCTTCTGGGAAGATGCCCAGAAGGGGAATAGCTGGGTCAAATGGGACCTCCCACCCTAGCTTTTTGAGGAATCTCCACACTGACTTCCACAGTGGCTGTACCAGTCGACACTCCCACCAACAGTGAAGAAGGGTTCCTTTTTCCCCACAGCCCCTCCAGCATTTGTTATTAGTTGATTTCTTAATAGTAGCCATTCTTTCTGGGGTGAGATGGTATCTCAGTGTTGTTTTAATTTGCATCTCTCAAATGACTAGTGATGTTGCACATTTTTTTGTATATTTATTTGCCATTAGTATTTCTTCATCTGAGAAATGTGTATTCATCTCAGATGCCCATTTTTGGAGTGGGTCTTTAAATTTGGGAGGTCTGATTTTTTTGAGTTCTTTATATGTTCTCGATAGTAATCCTTTGTCTGAGGAACAGCTGGCAAACATTTTTTCCCACATTGTGGGTTGTCTCTTCACTCTGTTGGTGGTTTCTCTTGCTGTGCAAAAGCTTTTTAATAAGATGAGATGCCAGTTATTGATTCTTTGGGATAGTTCCCGTGCGGTTGAGTTTTTATTCATAAAGTCTTTGCCTACACCAATGTCTCCAAGGGTTTTACCTATCCTACCTTCCAGCAGATTTAATGTTTCTGTTTTAATATTTAGATCTCTGATCCATTTTGAATTTAGTTTAGTGCATGGTGAAAGATATGGGTCTAGTTTTAATCTTCGGCATGTGTAGAGCCAGTTTTTCCAGCACCATTTATTAAAGAGGCTATCTTTCTTCCAGCGAATGTGTTTGGCACCTTTGTCAAAGATAAGGTGGCTTAGTATGTCTGGGGTTGTTTCAGCATCTTCTAATCTGTTCCATTGATCTTCAGGTCTGTTTTTTTGCCAGTACCACACTGTTTTTATCACAGTAGCTTTATAGTATAATTTCAAGTCAGGGATTGTGATGCCCCCTGCCTTGCCTTTGTTGCCCAGAATTGCCTTTGCTATTCTAGGTCTCTTCTGATTCCAAATGAATTTTAGGATTGTTTTCTCTAATTCTGTGAGATATGCTGTTGGAATTTTGATTGGAATTGCATTAAATCTGTATAACAATTTTGGAAGTATGGCCATTTTCACTATATTGGTTCTTCCTATCCAGGAGCAAGGGATATCTTTCCATTTTCTGATATCCTCTTCAATCTCCTTTTTCAGAGTACTGTAGTTTTCAGTATAGAGGTCTTTTACATCCTTCGTGAGGTTGATTCCTAGGTATTTCATTTTTTTGGATGTTATTGTGAAAGGTATTGTTTCCCTAATTTCTCTTTCAGTAAGTTTGTTATTTGTGTACAGGAAGGCTATTGACTTTTGAGTATTGACTTTGTATCCAGCTACACTACTGAATTTGCTTATCAAATCTAGCAGTTTTTTAGTGGAGTTTTTGGGGTCTTCTGTGTAGAGTATCATGTCATCTGCAAATAATGATAATTTAACTTCTTCCTTTCCAATCATTATTCCTTTTATTTCTTTCTCTTGTCTAATCGCTCTGGCTAAAGTTTCCAGAACTATGTTGAATAAGAGTGGGGACAGTGGACATCCTTGTCTTGTTCCTGACTTTAGAGGGAAGGCTTTCAGTTTTTGGCCATTTAGTATGATATTGGCTGTTGGTTTGTCATAGATAGCTTTTACCAGATTGAGATAAAGACCCTCTATTCCAATTTTCTGTAGGGTTTTTATCATGAAAAGGTGCTGGACTTTGTCAAAAGCTTTTTCTGCATCTATTGAGATGATCATGTGATTTTTGTCTTTGGTTCTGTTAATATGCTGTATTACATTTATTGATTTATGTATGTTGAACCATCCCTGCATCCCTGGGATGAATCCAACTTGGTCATGGTGTATAATCTTCTTGATGATTTGTTGGATTCTGTTTGCCAGTATCTTATTAAGGATTTTTGCATCTATGTTCATTAGGGAGATTGGCCTGTAGTTCTCTTTCTTAGTTGGGTCCTTCTCTGGTTTTGGTATCAGGGTAATGCTTGCTTCCAGGAATGAATTTGGGAGTATTGCTTCTCTTTCAATTTCATTAAAAAGTTTGAGAAGTAGGGGCGTTAGGTCTTCTCTAAATTTCTTGTAGAATTCGGCAGTGAATCCATCAGGGCCTGGACTTTTCTTTGTTGGGAGGTTTTTAATTACATCTTCAATTTCATTGGTTGATATTGGTTTATTTAGGATTTTTAAATCTTCTTGATTTAGCTTTGGTAATTCATACGAATCTAGGAATCTGTCCATTTCTTCTGCATTTTCCATCTTAGTAGAATATAAATTTTCAAAATAGGTATAGATGATCTTCTGGATTTCTGCAGGGTCCGTCGTGATATCACCCTTTTCATTTTCAATTGCATGGATTTGAGTCTTTTCTTTTCTTTTTTTAATAAGGTTGGATAAGGGTTTGTCAATCTTATTTATTCTTTCAAAGAACCAACTTTTTGCTTCATTGATTCTTTGTATTGTTTTTTTATTCTCCAATACGTTAATTTCTGCTCTGATCTTTATAATTTCCTCCCTTGTACGGGCTTTTGGCTTAACCTGCTCTTCTTTTTCTAGAAGCTCGAGGTTCACCCTTAAGTTGTTTATTTGCACTTGCTCTATTTTCCTGATATAAGTATTTAATGCTATAAATTTCCCTCTTGGGACTGCTTTCATTGTATCCCATAAGTTCCGGTATGTTGTACTGTCATTATCATTCAGTTGTAGAAAGTGACTAATTTCTTCTTTAATTTCATCTGTGACCCATTGGTTGTTCAGGAGGATGCTGTTTAATTTCCATGTGTTTAGGGAGTTTTTGTGGGATCTTTTGCCATTGATTTCCAATTTCATTGCACTGTGGTCTGATAATATGCATGGGATAATTTCAATTCCTTTGCATTTACTTAAGCAGGTTTTATGAGCTAGTATGTGGTCTATTTTGGAGAACATCCCATGTGCAGCTGAGAAGAATGTGTATTCTGATGTTGTGGGGTGGAACACTCTGTAGACATCTACTAAGTCCATTTGTTCAAAAGTTTGGTTCAGTTCTACTATTTCATTATTGATTTTCTGTCCAGTTGATCTATCTTTTTGTGACAGTGGAGTATTGAGATCTCCCAATATAATTGTATTAGTGCTTATTTGATTTTTCATGTCCTTTAGTACTTGTTTTATATAGCTGGGTGCATTGGTATTTGATGCATATATATTTATGATCGTTATCTCTTCCTCTTGGATTGTTCCCTTTACCAGGATGTAATGACCGTCTTTATCTCTCTGAATCCTTCTTGGCTTGAAGTTCACTTTGTCTGCAAAAAGAATAGCTACCCCTGCTTTTTTCTGGGTTCCTGTGGCATGGAGTATTGTTTTCCATCCTTTGACTTTCAGTCTATGAATTTCTTTCTGAATTAAATGTGTTTCTTGTATACAGCATATTGTTGGATCTTGCTTCTTGATCCATTTCGCCAGTCTGTGCCTTTTGATTGGTGAATTGAGACCATTAACATTGATGGTTAAAACTGATATGTATTGACTTGTCATGATATTTTCCTGTTGTTGGTTCCCACTCTTTGTTTTTCCGCTTTCCGGCTATTTAATTATTTGCCCTGCCTGGTGGATTCCTTCTGTTGGGGTTCCTATCTCTTTCTAGAATGTCCTTCAGAACGTTTTGGAGTGCTGGTTTGGTGGTCATAAATTTTCTCAGATGTTCTTTGTCATGAAAGTATTTTATTTCTCCATCAATTTTGAAAGATAGTTTTGCAGGGTACATCAATCTGGGCTGAAAATTATTTTCCTTTAGAGCTTGCAATACATCATTCCAAGCTCTTCTTGAATTGAGGGTTTGTGCTGAAAAGTCAGCTGTGATTCTGATGGGTTTTCCTTCATAGGTGATTTGTCTCTTCTCCCTAACAGCTTTTGAGATTCTGCCCTTCTGTTGAATTTCTGGGATCTTGACTATAATATGTCTGGCTGAAGTTTTTTTTTGATCATGTCTAGTTGGTGTTCTGAAAGCTTCACTTATAGAGGTGTCAAATTCCTTTTCTCTTCCAGGAAAGTTCTCCCTGATTATGTCTTTGAACAAGGTTTTAATGTCGTTGATGTTATCTCCTGCTTTTTCATTTATTCCAATTATTCTTAAGTTGTTTATCTTTGAGTCATCTAGCAGCTGTTGAATTGATTTTTCATGGTCCCTTGCTATTTTTAAGAATTTTTCCATTTCATGATCACTAATTGCAAGCCTATCTTCTATATCTGAGATCCTGTCCTCGCATTGGCTTATTCTGCTACAAATACTTTCAATGGAATTTTTTATCTCTTGGATATCTGCTTGAATATGCCTTATGGATTCCATTTCTTTCCTATGCTGAGCATTCATGGTTTCTATAGTTTTCTTAAGTTCATCTATTTTTTTGTCTGTATCAGCTATAGTGTCCTTAAGCATGGTCTTCGTTGTAGACATTATCTCTGCAGTTATCTGTGAGATTATTTCTGTTTTAATTTTTTCCAGAACCTCATTCAGTTGCTTTGTTGTTACCACTTCAGATAGGCCAGGTGGGTGGCTTTCGGATTGTCCCACCTCGTTGCTCCCTAGGTTTGCCTTTGGTGAATTGGATGTGTGGGGTTGCATCTTGTTTAAGTGTCATCTCATTTTTTCTTTCTTTAATTCCTGGGGTGATGTTTGCAAATTACCTATAGTAGGTTACTTTATTGCTAGTGTTTAAGATCTTTAGAAGATGACTACTTCTCTGCAGTATCTTCCAAGTGGAGCTTGCTTTTAGGTTTTGAGCTTTCTGCCAGATCCTACCTCTTCAATTCGTTGGGTATGCGAAGTTGCTACCTGTTTGGCCCAGTCCTTGATTCTTTGGTACTGTGCCACTGTATTTTCTGTGTCCCTTAGTCAATGTCAATCATGAAATATCAGGAAGGAAAGATGTTTAGAACAATTATTTCACATTTGGCTATAATGTTAACTAAAGCATCAAACACAGCCTAGAAAATGACAGACTGAGCTAACCAGTTATTTACCACTTTTAGCTGTATAGAGTTGCGGTTATATAACAAAATCTAAAACACACCAGAAAAATTATATGCAGTATACAAGTCCTATGTATGTCAATTTTTCCCTGAGGAGTTTAAATTTAAAATGAGTTAAGGAGGAAATAGAGTATTGGGAGAAGAGGAAGGAATTAGATGTAAGGTTAGAGGACCAAGAGGGATCCCACTAAAATTGGGACACTAGTGCAGAGAACAGGTGGTAAAAAGAGAAGGAAGGTATAAAAGGAAGAACAGATCATGACCACAATCACAAAGAAGTTAGAGGCGCTGTTTACACTCATATAAAAAACCAGAGAGAATAATGAAGGAAAGAGCAAATACACATACAGAAACAATAATGAAGATAAAAGCAATAAAACAGACAGATCAAAAATAAAACCCCACCAAAAAACAAAACTAAACAAAACAAAAACAAAAAAACCCTTCGCCAGAACAAAAAACAAATCAGTGAGAAGAAAAAAAATAATAATAAAAAAAAATAAAAATAAGAAAAAAAAAATAAAAAGAATCAGTTCCAGGTGTTGACTCTGTTGTAGGCAGCTACCTGTTCTGTGCAGGTCCGTCCCAGTAAGCCAGGAGCGCCCTCTGGCGGGCGGTGAGCAGAGGCGCGTACTTTCAGGTAGAGACCAGTCTAGTTCGCCTCCGCTCTCAGCGCCCTTTCACGATCCCTGGGCCTGAGAGGCTCAGCGCACTGTCCGAGCACGGATTCCCTGCACTGGTTCCCGCCGCTCTGGTTTTTCGCCACGCCCCCCACAATGGCGCCGGGCCAGTCGCTCTCTGGCGCGGGACAGGTGTGGCTGTGAGTCCAGTCTCGTTCGCCTGCTGACCTCAGCACACTTTCGTGGGCTCAATTGAGAGGCCCTGTGCTGCCCTGTCCGGAGCACAAGTTCCCAGAGCAGTTTCCGAGCCGCTCTGAGTTTCACCACACCCCCCACAATGGCGCCCAGCCGGTCGCTCTCTGGCGCGGGGCAGCTGTGGCTTAGAGACACTCACCGCCGGTCAGCGCCGTTCTCCGCCGCTCCCCTGCCCCGCCGCTGTCTCAGGATCCTCCGTGGGGGCTCCCTGGGCGCCAGCTGCCACCGTGTGTCCGTAGAATTGAGCCTTCGCGGCGCTCCAACTCCCGGGATATTAGAAGGTGCGCGCGCGCGGTCTGCTCCTTCTTTCTGTCTTCTTTGTTGGAAGTCACCCGTCACTGGTGCCGGGGGTCCCAGATTGCGCTTCAGAACTTCTCTGGGTTTCGGGGAGGCATCTCCCCCCCTCCTGCGCTTTCCGGGTCGCTATATTCTCGTGTTCCAATGGTAACTTTTAGAGAGAGTTTCGTTGCCTGCTTCTTACTCATCCGCCATCTTGAGGTCCTATTTTGGCAGTAATTTTCTAGTGAGTGCTTTGCCCCTCTCTTAAACAGGCCATTTGACCAGATATGTTTGTGTTCATGGTGTCTCTTTCTCGGAACATTAGCAGCTTGAGAAGAGAAACACCTTCTTGCTTTTTGCAACCCCCTGTCTCCAGTGCAGGGTCTGGCACACAGGAAATGCCATATAAATGCTTACTGAATGATTCAATTAATGAATGGAGCTGTCTCCAGTTGCAGGTAGATTTTGCTTCCTCAGGAGCCTTACCTACAATGCCTGGCATCTGATGTTTCTGATTATAGTTCAACAATCTAACTGCCATTGTCCTATGTTCTTGATTGCATGTGCCAGGCTGAGTCAGACTGATTCTGAGGCCCAGAGCCCCTCATTCCATCCATGCAGACAGTGCTCTTGTTTCCTACCTGCTGACCACACCCATCTCCCACTGTCACCTAAGGCATTGTCCAGGGGTGAGGTAGGAGATCAGGGCGTGGCAAGGAGGCTGGAAATAGGGCGTGACCTGTCAGCCAGGGAGAGCTGTCAAATCATGACGTGAAACAGCTTCCAGGGGCCAGGATCTGATGTCAGAAGAAAGGTATAAAAGACAGCAACCACTGGTCTCATCGTCACTGTCTTTTTACTTTTCCAGTGACCCACTCTGCATGCAGGGTGTATTATCTTTCTTCTTTTCTTCACTTTTACTTCTTTTCTCTCTTCTTTTTCACTTCTACTGTTTCTTTCTTTTATCTTCAATAAATGAAACTTTTGCATTTATCAGTCTTTCAATTCTTTGAACAGGACAAAAGCCAGGAACAACTGGACACAGCAGTGTCCCATAACAGGGGCATCTGTGTTTGCTTGAGGATTTGTTCCTTTGATTCTAGCCACTCATTCAAGGCTCCTTTATTATAGTTCAGGAGGGTGGACAGAAAACTTTTCCCTTGATATTTAATTACTTCCAAGTTGTGCATCCCAGAAGAGAAATTCACCTGACTGACTTAGCCCAGAACAGATTTAGAAACTGAAACAAACTTCTCCATTCTGAATTTTTAGATGAATCTTTTGTGTCTTTGGGGTGAGATAAGCAATTTTTTTTTTCTCCTTCCTAACCACACATTCTACAATACTGGTTCTCCATAAACCAAGAGTAACAGCATTCTCTGGGCACTTGCTAGAAACATGAATTCTAGCGCGTCACCCCAGACACATTTAATCTGGAACTGGCTTTTAATAAGCTCTCCAGGTGATTCTGATGCTAAAGTCTAAAAACCCTTATCTATGGTCTTGAAACCCCAGCTGAGCCCTAGCCAGATACTGTGACAGTATCTGCCTTATCTTTGGTGAAACTAGTGTTCAGGACTGAGGCTGGGCCAGGGAATCCAGAGCCTGGTTTCTTTAAAATCTTTGCCACCTTCTAGCTGGATAACCTTGCCCTAATCTCTTAACCTTCCTGCCTTTTAGTTTTTTCCCTCTAAAGGATATCATCCTTGAGTCAGTTGATCTCAAATTGTTGTCACATTATTCTGTGGATCTGTGAATATCTTTAAAGACAACAATGGCAGAGTCCAACAAGGACAGAGCTTCATAGCAGGCCAGGCACATTAAAAAGGCAAGGCTCACTGGTATCCAGGTGCATGGGTACCTTTGGTTCCCTCCAAACTTACTCAGAAACAAATTCATGTGGCAAGGTGTCCATGAAGAAAATAGGCCACTCCTCATCTCCATCAATCAGGTGTCAAAGTTCTGAGTTGAGAGAGGTAAAACAGATGATCCATGACATGCGGGTTCTTTTGAATCAGCCCTTTTAACCAGCACAGAAGGAACTGTGTGCAGATATTAGTAACTAGGAAAGCTGGTGCACAACAAATGCTCGATCCCTATTTCAACATACAAAAAAATCATACAACCAGTGGCTTAGTGTGACCATGTTTCCGTCACTTGTGAATTCAGTAGAGCAGTCTCTTTATTTGAAGAGTTTAAACTACAAGGCTGATCTGAAAATGAGTGCTGATTCTTCCAGAGAAGTAAACCCTGTTATTAGCTGCTTTTGTAGTCAATGCAGTTCCTCTGGCACACTATTTCACTTCTATTCTTTTAATGCATATTCATGCCAACACTGTAATTCCTCAGTTGGGACAAATATTTGCATAGAAAACAAAATTAATTTATCCATAGCTTTATTGGAGTCATGTATAACCTTCCTTTACCCTTTCCCTGCTTTGTAGTTCTGAGAAGTGCTCCCAAGTCATCACGAAGGCGCGTGCTATCGTGGCTGGTTTGTATTAGAGGATTTCCCAACCGCACAGTTGCAGTCAGCCCATGGCATTTCTGATCTCTTATTCCCATTCTCGTGGATGCTGTGGGGTTGGAGTCAGCACCTGAGACAGGTAAGGTGCCCATCTCACATCGTGCCCAGTGAAGTCCTCCACCGACTGAGACCCCAGCAGGAAAGCTCAAGGGCGACAAATATGACAAATTTATCAGTACTTGGAGCTTCATATGGTGACTCACACATCTGAACTTGGAGATTCATGTGGTGATTCATGCACATTTTTAAGGAAGGTTATATACATGAGTAAGTGGGACATGTGTGTGCATATTTGATTTTTCATTAGCAGGGTCATTTGAGCAAATATTGAGTTAATAACTCAGCTGGGATTCCATGTAGAAGGGGTAATTTGAATTTTTGGTGCTACCACTTTTTTAAGTCTTTCGAGCATCTTTCCACTTTCTTATGCTAGGGCCATACCCGGGTCTGTCCACACTCACCCTGGCTGCAAGTAAATTCCTGCGTGGACTCATTTGAGAGGCAATGTAGTATAGGAGAAAATGCGTGGACTTTGATTTTCAGAAAATCTTGGTTTGACTTCAAGTTTGTCACATACTGGCTGTTTTACCTGGGATTTCTTATAAAATTTGTGGGGCTTAATGTCCTTCTCTGTTAAACAGTGACAAGATTCGCATCTGCCTGTTAGGGAGATGTTGAATGCAGTAATGGATAAGAAGTATAGCACAGTTTATGGCCACTATAATTTATAAATAGTAGACCAGTCAGATAGAAGTGGATTGGGAGGTTGGCAGATCTACCTTTGTATCTATTATGCACTTTAATCTTTGGCTCTGTTTTTTGTGGATATTCCACAGAGAAAGTTGCAATCCCATCTTGTCTGGTTCCAGGTCCCAGCCTTTTGGATAGTAATCCCTTTGTCACAGTGCAATTTAAGATCCATTTCATCTTTTGCCCCGAAAGCACATACAGTCAAAATGGAATATGTAAGTCCACCGGAATTTGAATATTTATTATTAACTTGAACATTGCCTCTTGGTTTATCAAGCATGTAGAAATGCAGAGAATCGGTATGGCATTCAGATGATGGTCCTGTTTATTTTGGTAGGACGCACTGCTCTGGATGGCTAACACACTAGACAGCTTGTGAAAATAAAAGTAGCAAATTGGGTCAAAGATGGGGAGGAGTTCTGTAGTGTTTGTTAATGCTGCGATAGATGATGAATCTTAGTTCTTGCCTCTTCCTAGCCATGTGAGGGTGAGATGCTGAATAATCCACACTGGGGAAAGGGAAGGCTGCACCTTGCTGTTTACTGGAGGTTGAAATAGAACTGTTCAAACCATACTTCTAGATTGTATGCGATTGCAGCTCCCAGCAAGTCGGTTGAAGGTGACAGTTGCAGCAGTAGTGTTTAAACTTTGCCTTAAGCACAGAGCTTCTGTGAATCCAGAAGCCCGACACTGGCGGGCCCAGTGACTGTGTCAGTGAATGGGCTCCGCCTTGCAGTCACCAGCACCATCTCCTCACTGTGTGAAAGGAGGTGGGGGAAGACCAAGAATGGCATCAGAGCTGCCAACTTTTTCTAGTATGACGTAGACGTTCTTTTTTTAATGTCAAAAAATTTCTGAATCCTGAATTTCTGCTATTTAGCTATCTAAAAACAAATCTATGACAAGAAGTTAATAAAAAGTCAGCAATGCCTTGAAATGATTTTGTATTTTATAAACCAAATATATGTGGTTGTGAGAGAGAGAAAAATTGTGACACATTTCTGGATGAATTTCACCTTCAAATCACCTGAAACGTTTGGGCCAAGGATTGGTAGCTTTTCGCTCTGGGACACAGAAGGGCCAGAGATGGTAAACGAGGACTGTGTTCCACTGGACCCCACAGCGGGGCCCTTTGGGGTTCTCCTGCCAATGCCCGTGTCTGGGACAGCCTGCTTGGGCGGGAGTTCAATCAGTGAGTCAGTGCCTCCCTGAGGGTGAAGAGCAACAGTAGGTCTTGGCTAGAAGAGAAATTTCTGGCATAACCTTGTCCTTGAGCAACTAAAATCACCTATTGAGACAGCGCGTTGGAAACTGGTTTATCTGCTTGAAATCAGAGCTGCGTCGTGAGGACACCAGTTGGTGATTCAGACTGAAATTGCCCAAAGCACTTGGGAAATAGAGATGCCCATGTCGGGTTGAGGCTTTGATGAAGATTTTGTGGAGGAGTTTCTAGTGAGGCTTAGAGTAAACTCTATCATTCAAAGTCCCAGAAAGAAAGCGGAGAGAATGAAGGTAGGAGTTCTGTCACTGAAATTTTCACGACCCTTTGCCTGTGGGGAGCCTGTTTCTCCTTTTCCCCTTTCCCTTTTTTCCCCTTGTCCTCCTTTTCCTACTTCCCTCTCTCATCTCCCACATCTCCACTCTGCTAGCTCGCTGTATGTATTTTTGCATGAGTGTGGCTTGCTACTACCTTGAACAGAGCATGGCGAGCAGCACAGAGCTGGTGACTTCCACATCCGCACACGCTGTTGTGTCAGTGTGAGGTACTCTTGCCTTAGCCGGGAGAACAGAGCAAGGAGGGGTCCTGGGTCCTCTGCACCGTCGAGGGCCCAGCATTCATAAGCTCACTGCTCAGTTTTTAGTTCTCCTGTCACAGTTGTTCTGGAAACTCACTCTGGCTCCCCTGTTAGATACATCCAGGTTTTGCCCTAAAGTTACTGCATTGGGTGCTACCCAAGCAGCTTTTAGAGCCAATGAGAGATTAGGGCCCGAACCCCCAAGGGAGCTGGACTGTGCTCTGAACTGGAAGGCTGGAGGTGGTGGCTCTGACTCTGCTGCCCCTACCAGTCCTCACCAGCCTGCAAGGGGCCTCCCTGCTTTCTCTAGGGCTGTGTGCCTTGGCTCACAGCTATCTGAAGAGGAACAGGCTTGGGAGCCAGGAGCTAGAGGGGACAGAAAGCATTCTTGGGGCCTTGTTACACCATTTTGATTAGGTTCTTGGCTGAGATTAGATGTCCAAAGCCATCATGTTTAATTCACTTGCTATTTCAGTTGAGGACTTGGTCTTTCTGGGAAAGCAGTATAAAAAAATGGTTGGGGGATTAGCTGGGGATTAAAAAAAAAGGTTGATTCTCTTTAAGAAGGATAATCTGGACTTGAACGTATAAGAGTTGCAATTTCAAGTCTTGTGCAGGCTGCAGGGGGCCGACCTGGCCGAGGGAAAGCCTGTGAATGCAAGGGAAATGATGTTACATAGACGGGGATGTGCCTGACCAGCAGAGCTCCCGAAAACTGGTCTTTGCCTCACGACTTTCTCTGAGGTTTAGGGCTGGAGTTACTAGGTCAGCAGGAAATCCAGCGTGAGAGGCTTTTTAGGAAACACTCTTCTCAAAGACAAGTCAGATTTTTTAAAACTTTAGTGCCATTTTGCTGGGCTGGCACTGGGATTGGATGTTTGTATTTCTGTTTACCTCTGGGGTTTCTCTCTTTCATTAACAGAATCCCTTACATTCTGTTTTTGCAGCCGCTTCCTGTGGTCAAGTTGTTCTCAGGGTTTGCACGCCTCTTCTGTCTCGAGCGGAAGACACGCTGGCCTCTCCTGTGGGAAGGTGGGCACGGGTCAGATGGGCTTGTGTTCACATCTTGGTTGCCACCTTCTTGATGTGCAGATGAACTCCTGGTCCTCCAGAGTTTCTGGTTTCTGAGTTTCTGCTTCTTCTGCACATCACTGAAGATTGGTAGGGACTGGAGGAGACAAGGTCTGGGAAGCACTAAGCACTGGTTTACCGAAGAACTAGCTCTCGGTTTATCTTTTTCTTGTTATCCTTGAACGACTTCTTCCAAGACCTCTTTTCAATGCGCTGCCTTCTTTCAGCCAGGCCTGTTCTTTCATTGCAGAATTATAGAAGTTTAGAGTGCCTGGCCTGGAAGACATCATAGCAGTCACAAAGTACAACCTCCCAGATTAACTGAGGTTAACTCGGGGAGTTGCAGCTGCTTGCAAAGAGCAGCACCCAGCGGGCTCAGGGTTTGCTCTGCACCGGGCATTGCGCTGTTGCAACAACCCTGTGAGTGGTTACTCTTCTTATGTGAATTCAATTCTCATTCATTTGAATGAGAAGTGGAGAAACATGATTTGAGCAATGCACTTGCGCTTAACCACTCAAGGCCACAGAGATCTTCAGGGAGGAAACTAGAGCACGCTAAGTTCACCTGTTCTCTGCTTGAGGATGTCTTCCCCACACCATGAATGGGACTGTCTGCCTTGACGTCATATTTTCTTTAGAGCAAGAGAGGTCCTTAAATAAATCCATACGCACATCATCAACATCTAGAAGTTTTTTGTCTTTAAAAATTCCATGGACTATTTTTTTAAAAGTACAGAGATAAGCAAAGATCAGAGGAAAACGAGTGAGGAAAGCACTGGCTTAAGAGAGAACCAGGTCTCAGTCTGTACTTTTCTTTTTCACCTTAATGACGTTTCACAAACCTCTTTTCAGCGTGCTGCCCTTCTTCAGCCAGCCTTGTGCTTTATTTCCTATACCCCACCTTCCCCTTCAGTCCTCCTCGGTCCTCAAACCCACAGCTTCACCTGGAGTCAGCCCGGCACATTTGTTAGGACAGATGAGCCAATTCTGATTCATTATTATAAACTGAAGCCCACATTTTACATTCAAACTCGCTCTGTCTTATATGGGGTTTAACAAAGGTGTGATGATATGTACAATATTCACCACTAAAGCATCCTACAAAACAGTTTCACTGCCTTAAAAATCTCCTGTGCTCCTTGGCCTATCACCCCCTCCCTCCCACTCTCCTCTGAATTTTTGGCAATACTGACTTTTAAAACATTGTCTCCATAAATTTGCTTTTTCCAGAGTATCACACAGTTGAAATCACACACTAGCCTTTTTTAGTTTGGATTTCATTTAGCGATACACTTTTAAGTTTCTCCTGTGTCTTTTCGTGGCCTGGAAACTTATTTCTTTTTATTGCGGGAAGTATTTCGGTTGTATGAATGCACCATGATTTGTTTATCTATTTGCCTGTTGAAGGACATCTTTATATTGTTCAAGTTTAGGCATCAACTATGCCAAGTCATGACTAAAGCTGCTGTAAAAGTTCATGTGCAGGTTTTTATGTGGTAGAAGGGGTTTTTGATAGGCAGTTAGAATGACTGGCCCAGATTTTAACAGTAATCTCGACTTCTCCAATTGCACATATTTTTGTCTGATTGCTTCATCTACCACACACAGGGACTCTTCCATTCCTTGAGTGTGTGCTTCCTCATTTCAAGAGGAACATTCCACGCATAAATTACAGAACTCTGGGGCTTGGGAACTTCTTAGAGCCCCCAGCACCCAATAGCTCCTGGGGCCCCACGACTTAGTTAAACTGAGGGGAGCTCTTCACTCTCAGAGAAACCAGCTACCTCAGGGAAAGGCCTCTCGTGGAGACCATGGGATGCTGCAAACCTCTCTTCAAACTTTGGCCGTAGGCGAGCTTCTCAGGGCGCAGCTCGGGTTTGGGAGAGCGCCTGTGAGAACAGCTGAGAAAGATGTTTTATTTGCAGGTCAGAGGAGAGGGATTTAGATCACGTGAGGACCAAGAGGAAATTCCTGAAAGTTTAATGCTTCTGCCTCACTATTTAGGCAACTGGACTGTGGAAATGGACCTGTCTCAGTGGTCTGCTGGCTTAGTCCTGCCTTTCTTTCACTCAAGGGCTGAGACTGGTAAGATTCTCATTTTCTATTTGTCTCTATTTTTACACAGCCATTTTTTCTCCTCTCACCTCAGATTTAAATTTCTTTGCCTTAATAAAAAAGACTCCTGCTAGAAAGAACTCCCCTGGACAGCTGGATTAGTCATGGCAATACATTTTGTTTCAGGCCGTTAGGTTTTTCCTTTTATGATTTCTTTCCCTTCTTTTCAGTAATCTTAGCTAACTTTAAATAAAAATAAAAATATGGTGCAGAGACCATTTGGGACTGATTTTCTTGGGTGATGTAATCAAAATGCTCCTTTCTTCAGTTGCTAGTATTGGAAACTGAAGGATAGACTCGAGGCAAGTGAAGGCAAATATAAAATAAGGCAGATACTTTTTTCTAAGTTATGAATGAAAGAACCCAGGAACGCACATACTCTAACAAAACATGTGAAGACGCGTCATGCATGTGTCTGTGTTTGTAAACCTCACACCTATGAGTGCCTTTACTTGTGTTGTCGTGACTGCCTCAGTGTACTGAATAGATTTAAAACGATTACCTCAAGTGGTCATTTTGACTTTGGGGAAGAGCCAGAAGTCACACAGTGCCAGATCTGGTGAGTAAGGTGGACAGGGACACACTGTAATGTTTTTATGAGCCTGCCTTTATGTTGGTTGGCCCTCGGTAGCAGCATTTACCATACTATTGACCACACTTCATAAAGATACTCATGAAAGAGGACTTCCAGAACTGCTTCAGGAAGTGGCAAGAATGACAGAATAAGAGTGTTTGGAGTGCTGGGCATGGTGGCACACATCTGTAATCTCAGCACTTGGGAGGCTGAGGCAGGAGGATCAGTGTGAGTTTGAGGCCAGCCTGGGTTACGTAGTGAGCACAAGTCCAGCCCAAACTACACAGGGAGACCCTGTCTCAAAAAAACAAAAAACAAACAACAATAATAACAACAACAACAACAACAACAACAAAAAATGGAGTTCCTTCCATCATCCAAAGCGCCTGCCTCTTCTCCCAGTATTTCCCACCATTTACTCCCCAGTTCCAGCCTTGCCAGTTTTCAGAGTCCAGTACAATTGCTACCTCACTAGTAGTTCCCCCATCTCTCTCTCTCTCTGAGCCCTGTTTAAGTTTTTAACACTTACAAACACCAGTACAAAGGGATCTAATCAGAGATGGGGTACTGAATGGGGCCGAGGGCTGTGGCAAGCAGAGGGTGGGTGCAGGTGGCAGGGTGGCACTCGGAGGAGCTGGATATTGATGCTTGGGCCATGGGCAGGGCTGGAAATATTGATGGCGCACCTGCAAAGGCTGCAGGTGAGAGGCAGGGACAGGGCAGGTGCAAGTGACGGGAAACCTTGATGGCCAGGTCCTGTCCTCCTCGCCTAAATCACACTCAGAATGATTCGTGTGTCAGTGTCAGAGCGGAGCCAAGGCAGGGAGCCCAGCCAGGAGAGACAGTTAACAAGACTCAAGCACCAAGCTCCCGCTAACTTTTTACCGTGAAATATAATTATGCACAGGCTTAAGGCCAAGTTGGTGCCTTAAACATGACTTATAAATATTATTCAAAATAATGACGTGTGAAACAGATGTGAGGAAAATTCTCACCTGTGCCTACTGTGGAAATTTAATCACATTCTCTATATTGATAATGGCAGCATCTACCAGGTAGCAGGATAAAAATGACTCACCAAATGCATTACTCATGGACAGGCATCAGTCCCGCTGCAATCATTACAGCCGAAGACCTCGGGTAAACATACACCCGACAGGAGCTGATGCGGAAGGAGAGTCTAAGATGCTAAAGAATTTGACACTATTCTTTCTCAGCACTGATTCCTTCTTGATGCTATATCTGCTGTATAAAGCGCCTCCTTTTTGGTATACAGTCATGTGCTGTACAGCCCCGTTTCAGTCAATGACAGGCTGTGTATATGACAGTCATCTCATCAGAGTATAGAATGGAGCTGAGAACCCCTATGGCCTAGTGACGTTGTAGCTGTCATAATGTCATAGCGTTTCTCACGCGTTCACGGTGATGTTGGTGTAAACAAACCTACTGCGCTGCCAGCCATGTACCATTGTAGCACATAGATAATGTACAGGCCATAAAACTTGATAGTGATAATAAAAAAAAACTGCTACTGGTTTATGTACTTACTGTACTTTGCTTTGCATGGTTATTTGAGAGTGCACTCCTTCTACTTATAGAAAAACTTTACCGTCAAATCGCATGCTGATTCATGCCAGCAGCAACCTCACACGCCTTGTGTTTATTGCGTCAGGAGACCACATCGAACAATGGCCCTGTACCACCTAGGGTTTTGTGTAAGTACACTTATGATATTTGTACAAAACCACCTGCTCATACAGTTCTCAAAATGCGTCCTTGGCATTAAGTGACACAAGACTGTATGTATGGTAAACTAAGGAATTATATGGGGAAATACACTGTGGCCCTAGAAAACTTCCCATGCAGCGTAATTATACGTAATCATATGGAGCAAACTTCGTGTGGCCTGCATGCATCCATTTGGTACCTGTAGGAAGAGTGGGTGGGACAGCTTTGGTGGCAGGAGTAGTCCCAGCTTGGCAATAACAGGGCTAAGGCATGAGGTTACCTGGAGCACAAGGTTGCACTGGACAGGAAATGGAATTCATCTTCTGAAGAAGAACAGAGGCCAGAGTTAGCAGAAGCCAAAGTTCAGAGCCAATTTTTGGCAAGAGAAAGCAGTAAAGCCAGGAGCGAGAAGACTCACAGAGCGACTGCGAGGCGGCTGAGGAAAGTGTGGAGAGCGAGTACTCAGCACCTGGATTTCTGCGTGACTCTCATGGGCTTGCTCAGGTGTCCAAGTTTAACGCCCAAGGCCGATGGAGCTATTTCCTTTTTGTCAGGGAGAAACATCTTTGGACATCTCCTCTGATCCTGCAGTCCAGGACTGAGTCATGGAGGCATGACCCTGGAAACCATGCCCCGCCTCCAGGTCCTTCCTCTGCCTCTGCTTGCTGGCTGTCGGGGGTGGGCGGCTTTCCTCTGCCACATCTTTGTGCCAGAACGTTTCTGCCTCATTCCAAACCCAAAGCAATGGAGCCAGGCAAAATACACCTTTCCTTCAAGCTGTTATTCTCAGGCATTTTGTGACAGCAATGGAAAGCCGACACAGTTGGTATGAGTAGATCATGAATTGCATTGTTCATCAGAGAATCTGTCACCCTCCAGCTACCATATGACAAATGTGATACCATGTGTTCAGTCTATGAAATGAATTTTAGAAAATACATCAGGTCCACTCTCAAAGACAATGTTTCTCGTGGCTTTCTCTTAATTCAATAAATGCTTTTCGGCACTCCTACCCACGCATGTGTGTAATAATTTTGAGGCTATTCTGTTGCAGGATGAAATGTATGAAGGGTGTGCTGGATAGCTCCACAGCCAGCTTTGGCTACTGTGTTTTCCAGAATAGCCTTCCTCTGTGGATCCTGGTTATAGCTGGCTGAAAGAGATACTGGTATGGGGTCTGAGGGGCAGAAAGGGAGCAATGGCCATTTTTCTCAGGAGCCCTTTATAGGTTGATATGGCAGTAGAGAGATAAGTGTTGCCCAGGGGGTGACAGCCTTTCTGCTCCATACCTCTGGGTCCAGCTCTTCTTCCTGGTTGTTGGTCCAGTGCCAGCCACTTGGCTGTGAACTTGAAGTGGCCACTTTCCCATTTGTCCACACAAGCATCTCCACTGCAGTCCCCTTCAGCACTGAAAGGCATTGACCCTCTGGGATCCCCAGCAAACTCTGACCAGCCCTCCCTACGGGAGCTTCAAGAAACTGTCTGGGTAGCGAGCTTTCTCCTTCACCTTCCTTTCCAGAGTTCTTTCCTCACTTCACAACTGTGTCAGGTCAAATGTCTGACCTAAATCTCTTAGTCCCTGAATCCCTTGGAATAAAACTCTCCTTTCCTGAGTAGAACCTGACTGATCCGCACTGCTGCTCAGATGTGCATAAAGCCAGCCTTCATTTATTTTCTATAACTGGTGTTTGGAGGCCCTATATCTACCAATGGTCATGATGGAGTGGGAGTCTACTAAATTTGTCAAAGAAAATTTGCAAGCAAACTGTCTCGTACGGTTAAGAGCAGTCATTTCTCAATTATGTTAAGCTCTGCAAAAATGTGCCTGCTGCAGAGGAACTTACCCATCGTCCTGGTGGGACAGGCTGCCCACAGCATGCTGGCTCCAGCTGTGGTGTAGCCTGGCTGTCCTGGTCCCTTGCTCTGCTCTTCCTGGAGATGTAACTACTTCCATGTGACTTTTTGGATCAATAAAACTGGGATCTTCCCAAATTCCAAGGCCCTGACATTTGCCTCCATTGATGAGGTGGCTACCCTGCCTGGCCTCATCTCCTGACCCCAGATCTCTGCTGGTCCACCTGTCCTCTCTCTCCCTTTTTTCTTTTTCTTTTTTAGCCAGGGTCTCTCTATGTAGTTCAAGCCATATCTTGGGAAAACAGAGACTTGAAATAGAGGAGTCTGAGGCAGAACAGTTTCAGGGCTGACAGGCTCAAGGTGCACTGCCGAAGTGGAGTGGAAATGGGGTCTATGAGAAGCTGAATTATGAAAGTAATCTTACTGGATCAATGTGCTTGGGAGTTCAAGGAGGGCACCCAGGAAGCCCAAGGGTTTGGGGGGAAAACTGTAGGAAGTTCAGGGGAGTAGAACAATTGTGGACCTTGTAAGTCAATCTTCTGTGTTTAAATTCTGGGTCTGAGGTCAAAGGTAAATTCTTTCTGGAGTCTTGCTTTCCGTAGTCGTGTTAGTTTTCTGTTACTGTGACAAAATACCTGAAAAGCCAACTAAGGGGAGGAAAGGCTTATTTTGGCTCATGGTTTCAGAGGTTTCAGTCCATGGTCACTTGACTTCATTGCTTCTCATGTGGTAAAGCAGAAACATCCTGGTGGTAGGGTGTGGTGGAAGGCTGCTCACTTCATGGCAGCCAGAAATCACAGAGAGGGAAAGAACCAGAGAGGAAGGGGCTAGGGACAAATACAGCTTCCATGGCCATGACTCCATGACCCCACTATGTTCATTGCAGCCCCACTTTTTAAGTTTCCATCACATACCAATAATGCCATCAAATTATAAGTCCACTAATGGATTAATCCAGTTGATAGAGTTAGTAACCTCTGGATTGAATTACCTTCCAATAGCCTCACCTCTGAACACATGAGCCTATTGGGGGACATTTTGGATCCAAACCACAGCACCAGGTGTTAAATGGGAAAATGTTATCCCTTCTGCAAGACAATCATGAATGTTCAGCATAGAGTAGAGAGTTGCACTGCAATCACTAGCTGTGCTCATCACCCGTCATTAACTGCCAAGTGTCACAAAGAAAAGCAGTTAAAAACTGCTGCGAACTTTCAAAAACAGGAAGTGCCTGAACACCACACAGCACATTGCTGCCACATTTCCTTAAGACAGCATTGACTTCATCTTGACTTTCTAAAATCCACATGTTTGATTTATTTATTGTGCTTGTTCTCATTTTTTGGCCTGTTCTGTTATTAAACTGGTGATGTATTTCATAATTTCCATGGCACCTCAGTATAGGGAATACGTGATTTGCTTTTGTTCCATGCAGGCGTGAGGGCATGGTGTAGTTTAGAGTCTCTCTGCCTCGTTTTGCTTCTAGATGGCATGTCCAGTTTTCACTGCCCTGCCCTGTCTCATCAGTGGAAATTAAGAAATAATTTTATTTAAGTAATAAAAACACAGAAAAAACTCTGAAATAAAAAAATTTAGGTAGTTTTGAATGGATAAATCATTAAAATGTGAATTCTCAAACAGAGAATCCCTGAATTTAACACACTGCTGCCCTTATTTCTGTGACGGCTCTTCTACCGCACTATTTCTAAACAGCTGGCTCACTCCATGAGACCAGAAGCCCCGTGCGGGCAAAGGACCACGCCGTTCAATGTCCATGTCCTATTCTGGTCTGGTGCCAGGCCCAGCAGACGATTTTCTGAAAAGTGATTTAAAAGTTGAAGTTGGAGAAGAGAAAGGTCTATATGAATTCATTATGCATGTCAAACATATAAAAGGCTAAGAAAAATCTTAAGATCGATACCTTCTTTAATAGGAGTACAGGAAGGGTTTGGCTTGAAACGATAGCAAGAGGAATTCTAATGAGACTTTAGGGAGAACTTCCCTATGAGTTTGGAAAGTGGATAACCAAGGACAATAGCAGCCCCCCTTTCATTTATTGACAGGTGCAGGATCTAATTTGTTTAGATCTAATTGACATAATTTGTTTCAACTTCCTCTGAGACTATAAGTAGATTTTCCTCTCTCGCTGCGAATCATCACTGTTATCTTCTCCACTGCTGGAAGTTAGCCCTGGTCATTTCTTTTGGAAACTTCAAAGCATTTCCTAGGTGGTTCATTATCATGGGCTGGTGTGGAGTTTTGCGCAGGCAGAAAGCTGAGCAGGTACAGAGGCCGAGTAAAGGGTTTAAGGTCTCCAGTGATTCCGACACTGAGCAAGTGGAGACCCTCCCGTAGACCAGGGACTGCGGTCTTTCAAAGATTATATGAGTTTATAAACCAAATGGACAGAGAAAACTTGCTTTGCTCTGGAGGGAGAGAAAGAGAAAGACAGAGAGCGAGAGAGAGAGAGACCCACAGCAAATTTCCCTGAGCTTTAGAGCTCCTGTAAGCCCCAGAGCTGTTGGCTGTACCTTGAGATAACTCTGATTTTTCTGCTAGAAAAGAATGCTAATCAGCCTGGCTTTGCCTACCTCCCTTTGTTACTTGGTTGCTAAGCAATAGCTAAATATTAGCTGATCATAGGCGAATGGAAATTTCTACCCTGTGCATTTGTTTGTAGTGATGAAAAATAATTTAGAGTATTTGAGGAAAAGAAATCCTCTTCTATGTCTTTGGCTCTTGAATTGTTTGTACAAATTCTCCTTTCTATCCTAACAAATCCAAAGACTGGAACAGGCAATAAACAGATGGTTTTATGAGGTCCTAATGTACTCTTATTCTTGGCTTTTTTATGTTCCTGTCTTCTCCAGGGCTAAATGTCTGACAATGCAAAAATCATGAGACAAACTGTAAGCTTCACATATTCCATAACTTTGTTAACCCTCGGCTCGCTCATTCACAAGATGGGGTGAGTAAAAGAATTTAGCACTAGGATTGTTGTGAGGATAAAATCAGATATTAGTAGGAGAAGCGCTTAGCATGGTGTCTGCCTACAGTGGGTACCTAGGATGTACTGGATACTATTATTGCTATCGCCACCTCTATTGTCATGTGTTAGTCTCTCTATGTGTCAGAGGATTATTATTCCAAAGGAAACGCATATTTATTTTCCTATTTCAAAGTCTGCCTACAGTACAACAGTTTTGGGTCAGGGTAGAAGCTGTTGAGCAGTGACGGCCGCCGAGTCTGAAAGCTTTACCTAGTCGTGTGCCCGGGTGTGCTGCGTTCTCGTGAGTGCCACCTTTGGCGTGCATCTTGGAAAAGTGGGCCAATAAGCCTTGTAACTGACACACAAAATTAGAAAGGGCAGATAGAATGGTGGGTAGATTTATTCTTGTGCCCTGGTATCCTTGCAGTCACACCACAAATAATTTGGAGTGTCTTTATCTCAACTTTAAAGCATCTCATTACTTCATACAGTAGACTTTTTTTTTTTTTTTTTTAATTTTTTTGAGACACGGTCTTGCTAAGCTGCCCAGGCCAACTACGACTTTCCCATCCTCTTACCTCAGTTTCCCAGGTCGCTGGGGTTACAGGTGTGTACCACTGTATGAGGCTCAGAATGGATTTTGAATGAACCCTATCAGGAACCTGCTGGTTACATTTTTATACGATAAATGACACAGATAAATAGCCATTTGCCCACGGTCAAATTACCTCCTAGAAGTTAGACTAGAAAATCTGGTTGTCTGTCAGTGGGTCGTCAGAATGATCACAGGATATGCCCAATTACAAATGTTCTTCAACCTCTATTATCTGGGTCAGGCCGGGATTGAGGGGAAAAGATGATTTCATTTCCCTGGAAGTGCCTTCTATGTTCCTTTTACTTTCTTTTGCTTACCTTCGTTTTTTCTTTTACTGTACTTATACTTACGGCCAAACAATTTGACTTTGTATGGAGGGGAGAAACAATATGTCTTTCATTGTCTGTATTTTTATTTCATCCCATCTTTTGGCTATGGATTGGATAAGTGGATCCTTAAATTATTTTTTTCCTGATTTTTAAAACTTTAAATCCTGCACTGGCAATAATGTAGTGAACTTCACTCTTCTTTCTTAGGAGGCTTCTGATTATGTGGGAATCTTATTCCTCTTTATTTGCAGAATAAAGATGGAAAAGCTCATTCCTCGAGAAAGCATGATTCTTTCTCTGTTTACCAATTTGGCTGCTTTCAAAGAAAACCAAAGAATGCTTTGTTTCTGTCTTTCTCCTTCTGTGTCCACTTCTAACTGAACACTTTGAAATGTATTTTTATGTTATTTTGGGGGGTGATGGAGATTAAGCCCAGGGCTTTCCAAAGGTCAGACCAGTGCTCTACAACTGAGCTCCACCTCCAGCCCGAAGTGCCTCTCTAAAGTCTTCCTTTCAGATTCTCAGAGAGAGGAATTAATGGAACCAATTATTCACCACCCCACCATCACCACCATTGTACGTCTTTCATCCAGTTTATCTCTTGGACTTCTTGGCAACCCGTGGGTGGCTACTCTTGGCCTAAGCGCGCTCTTTCGTCTAAGCAGTTGTAAGGTGAGTGTGTGTAGGAGGATTTGTCACCGGGAGTGGAAAGACCCTGGAATTTTGAGAGAGATGAATAGCATTGAATGGATCCATGTACACTCTCACTCAGGTATGTCTGTTAAATTGTCAAACGGAGGGAGAAAACGGCAGGAATTTTGTAACATTTTATGAAAAAGAGTTTCTAAAAATGTCTAAACATTCTTACCCTATGACCTAGCAACTCAGATATTTGCCCACGAGAAATGAAAATACATGGCAAACTCAAAGTAGAACGTGACTATCAGAGTAGCTTTATTTTTGATAAAATTAGAAGCAGTCCAGGCAGGTATTGATCAAGATGAGAATAGATAAGCAACTTTGACATAATTATACAATAAAATGCCACCAAAGACAAAATTACATGTACTATATTGATACACACAGCACTCAACATCTCAAAAACATTATGCTTGGTGAAAGAAGCCTTATCTCAAAGAGGACACATTCTATAACTGCATTTGCATGGAGTTCTGGGAGAGGCGAAGCTAAAAGCTGAATAAATAAATACCCTGGTGTGGTGGCATGTGCCTGTAATCCCATTGACTCTGGAGGCTGAGACAAGAGGGTTGTAAGTCTGAGACCAGCCTGGCAATTTAATGAGACTCTGTCTCAAAATAATATTTCAAAAAGGGCTGGGGATATAACCCAATGTTAGCCTTTGTGTTAGCCTTTGTGAGGCTCTGGATACCCCCAGTAATGGATAAAAAGAGAAAAAAAAAAAAAAAAAAAAAAAAGTAGTCCCTGGATGTAGGGCTTGAGCAGAAAGAGATATTACTTTTTTTTTTTTTTGTGGGTACCAGGAGTTGAACTCAGGACCTCGCGCTTCCCAGGCAGGCACTTATGCCGCTGAGCTATCTCACCAGCCCCTGATAGTACTATTTTTTGAGGTGATGGTAATTTCACATCTTGAAAGAGTTTTGTTTTGTTTTGTTTTTGGTTATACGGGTGTATGCATTTATGAAAATGTAGCAAATGTACACTTAAGCTTGATGCATTTCATTGTATATAATTTCGTCTCAGGAGAAAAACCACATAACAAATGTTGAACTCTAGCTAATGATACGGACACTGATGTACTTAGGGGTAAGTGTACTGGTAGCTATGCTGTAATTCAATTTGAAATTCATCATGAAAAGTAATATGGGTTGATGGATGAAGAGAGACTTGGGTAGTTGGATAGGTAAGTGATAAAGCAAGACTAGTAAAAATGATAAGCCAGGCACAGTGGTTTGTGCTTGAATTTCCAACTACTCTGGAGGCTGAGGCAAGAGAGCTGTGGAAGAGTAGAAGTTCAAGGCCAACCTGGGCAACATAGTAAGACTCTCTCTCTCCCTCTGAAAAAGTGTAAAACGTTAATGATGGAGTGTTATTGGGAGGAACACAGTTATTCACTAAAAATTCTTACAAATTTGCTGTGTGTGTAAAGTTCAAAAGGACTTTGAGGGAAATGTCAGTTGATGTGAGGTAGCCCATTCAGTTAATTGCTGTGCCATTCAGTTTAATTTGAGGGCATTCAGCAAAAACAACAAAATGCCACATGTAAAGCATGGTGCTGTGTAGTCAGGAAACAACAGAGAATAAAGACCAAGATCTTGGCTCAGAGAGCTCATAAAATTTTATAAAAGAGACCCAAGTGACGCCAAAATGTAACAGCCTGGAATATGTCAATGGTTTTCTGTAATAGTCTAATTTCAAGTGCTTTGTTTTTAAATGTAAACGATTGATTATGCAAATGACTTTATGCTATTTTGACTGCTTAACTTTGTAAAACTTCCATATAAACAAATTCACGTCAAGAAAAAAAATGTTTTGTCAAATGCTGTCTTCCAATTTTGGTCAGGGCAATATTTTTGCCTGAGCCATATCTTGCCTGTCTTGGTTTTCTAAGCTTGTTGATATAACATTTAACATGTACTTTACAGCAAGGAAGAAAGGCACTCAGTCCACGTGGAAAAATCAATAAAAGTCTGAGGAAAAACCAAGGTTAATGTTTAACATTCATGTTAGTTAGAGTTGTCTTTTTTTTAACTTTCCCCCACCTTCGTCCTTTGGGACCTCCCACATCCAGCCCATCCTCCACTACCACCTGAGGGGGCTTCCGAAGACTTCGCCCGAGATGGTCCTGCTCAGAAATGTTCTGTGGATCTCAGAAGCGTGGAATCTGTGCCTTCCTCACGATGGTCTGCACCTGCCTCTCCTGGCATAACTTCTGCTCCGTCCCCTGCCTCTGCTTTCCCCCTCCAGCACTACCAGCCTCACTTGTGTGAGCTGAGCCTCCAATCTAGCTGACCCTGGTCTGTTCACATGATCTTCAATTTTCATTAAAAGCCTGTTTCTCTAAAAATCCCTCCACATATTAGGGGTTGGGAATGACAAAGAGAAATTAATCAAGAAAGGTAGGGATCCCTCCAACCAGCCTTGGCATTTTCTGTCTTTGAAGCCTTATTATTTACTACTACCTCCACTGTATTGCGAGCACCTAAAAGGCAAAGGCTGGTGAGGTAGGAGATTGGGGCTGGGGCAAACTGGAGAGCAAACTAGGTGGAATGTGTCAAAGGTCATAAAAACCCACTGCTACATGTTAAGCAAGGTGTTTCCTAAAAAAAAGAGGACATGCATATAACAAGGGACCCAAAATGACATCACGCTTAAGGCTCAGCACTGTGGACCAATCAGAAAAGTGCTATTATTAATTTTTCATTTGAAGATGAACTATTTATAGGACCAATAAGAAGATGCTCTTTTCAGTCCTCTATTTGCATGCAGGCACAAACAATCAAAAGACCCTGTTTTGGTCATTTATATCCTGCAGGAAACCAAGGGAGTTTTTCCATAGGACGGTTCATACTTGGCGTGACACCAAGTGAGTTTTTGGTAGGAAAAATGTCCCAGTGGCTTATTTGCATGAGGGGGAAGCCAACACAGGAATTGTGGATGCAAAAGACCCCTTTCCCCTTATCTTGGGTGTGGGGGGCACTGCGATCCTCAGCAGGGCTCACTCTTGCTCTATAGAAAGTATGTCTTTTTCACCTTCAATAAATGTACACCTTCCAGTGGAGCAATGAGAGGCAGAGAAAAAGCCTCTCTGGGATTTGATGTCTGGACACTGGAATATAGCAACGCGAGGAAGAGAAGAAGGAGAGAAGTAGGTCCCTGGGACCCAGGAATGATCTGAAGTGAGAACTGAAACCCACGAAGAGAGTGAAGAGAGAGACTTCAACGAAGAAGGAGGCGGTGGCAGGCAACACTTTCTCCCTGAGCTGGGCTCACTGCATGGGAGGGGCGGCTCAAACCTGCAGACGCACAGTGACTACTGGCGACCTTGGAGGCCTCCACAGACAAATGCACCAGGGGAATGGAGCAGTGGATGCAGCAGATTGTCGGGAGCAGCTGAGCTAGAGATCGTTCACACGTGTGGAGCTGAGAGCACGGAGCACCCGAGGAACACCCCAAGGGCAGGGAGCACCCCAGGGAAACAGGTGTTTCAGCCCCAAAAACATGGGGTGTGAGAGGTGAGCTAGTTAAGCAAAGCAGTGTCACATGACATCAACCTACCAAATGTGTAAATAAAAATGCACTGCGGTGGTTGAGCAGTTCCTTTCCTCCCATCTGGAGAGAGGGCTCCACCTGACCTCAGCTTTCTATATACTGTCTCTTATCTTTATTTCTCCATCCTCTCGCCATCCTTCCCCCCAGTAACTTTGAGAGCTGCACTGGATGTGGCAGTGGACTACAGTTGCTGGTTAGTTATTCAGGCCCAGATATCCCCCAGAAGAGGGGAATGGCTGGTAGCCATCTTGGAGAGGGGCCAACTGAGCTTGGAACTCAGAACAGCTTTGGGCTGGCTCCATCTATGGCTCCATCTAGTGAGTCCCAGATATAGGGTCAGGCTGCTGAGTTCAAATTGGCAGGAGGTCAGGGAGCCAAATTCAAGCAGGCAGGGAGCAGAGTTCTAGCTGGCAGGAGGCACATGGACTGTTGTAGGCTGAACAAATTTGGTTCCAGCCTCACAGCCAGAAACCAGCCTGAACTTCAGTGAAACTAAAGGAGCAGGTTTGCTGGGATCATCCACTACCCCACAGTAAAGCTATGGCTGGCTTGCTGGGATTAATCAACTCAGATGGAGACTCTGTCTGCATACATTATCTACCAGTGACAGCAGAGACATGCCTTGAAGTAGACATTTATTTTTCTTTTCTACTTCTCCTTCTTCTTTTTCTTGTTCTTCTTCTTCTTCTTCTTCTTCTTCTTCTTCTTCTTCTTCTTCTTCTTCTTCTTCTTCTTCTTGTGCTTCTGCTTCTTTCTTCTTCTCCCTTCTCCCTTCTCTCTCTCTCTCTGGTTTGTTTTGTTTTTTCTTGATCGTTCTTGTTTTTATATGAGGGTGAACACAGTTTCTAGTTTTTGTTGTTGTTGTTCTGGTCTGTTCTTATTTTAATTTCTTCCTTCTCTCATTCCCTCTTGTCTTCTTCGCCAATTCCCCAAAGTTTGCATGATCTTCCTTTGTCCTCCAGCCTTTCTCCTAATCTCTTCCTCTTCTTCTATTTCTATATTTGTTTCCTCCTAGCCCCTTTTAAATTTTCTTCCCTGAGGGTAAAATTGCCATATTGAGGGCTTATTTACTGCATACGATTTTAGGCTCATTTTAAATTTTGTTATGTTATCACAAATCTAATTCATATGATTAAAGGTGGCAACTTAATAGTTACCATAGTTTGTCCTTTTCTAGGCTGTATTTGATGCTATTGTTATTGATGATTGTACCACTTTAGCCAAGGTGACATAATTGTTCTAATCAGTTGTTCTTCCTGCCATACCAAGACTGAGATTGCCTAAGGATCATAAAAAATACTATAGGCCAGTGCCAAAGAACCAGGGGCTGGGTCAAGAAGGCAGTAACTTCTCATCCCCAATAAATTGAAGAGGCAGGATCTTGCAATAGTCTCAAAACCCAAAAGCCAGCTACACCTGGAAGACACTCTGAGAACTAGTCATTTCCTAAGGGTTCTAAATACCAGCAATAAAACTACTTGCAATAAGCAATTTACAAGCATCAGCCCAGGAATTAAACTAAAAAAAATAAAGAAAAAAAGAAAAAAAAAAAAAAGAAAACGAGAAGACACTTAAACAAGATGCAACCCCAGATGTCCAGCTCATGAAAGGCAAACCCAGGAGGCAATGAGCTGTGGCAATCTGAAAGCCACCTACCTGGACACTTTGAAGTGGT
Source organism: Erethizon dorsatum (assembly GCA_028451465.1). Lineage (NCBI taxonomy): Eukaryota > Metazoa > Chordata > Mammalia > Rodentia > Erethizontidae > Erethizon > Erethizon dorsatum. The sequence continues at coordinate 15,628,221 of CM051838.1, forward strand.
AACAGTGAAAGTAACAAAGCAGATGAACGAGGCTCTAGAAAAACTCAAATCATAAGTAATTTCTCAGATAACTACAGAGATGGTGACCATAATGAAAGACATGCTTAGTGACCCTAGAGTAGACACAGGTTAAAAAAAATAGAGCAGCTTAGGAAAATGATAGAGATCATGAATGCCCAACAGAGGAAAGAAAGGGAATCTATGAAACAGATTCAAACAGATATCCAGTAGATTAAAAATTCCATTGAAAGTATATGCAGCAGAATTAGCCAAAGTGAGGACAGAATCTCAGATATAGAAGACAGGATTGTAGTTAGCAATCATGAAAAGAAAGATTTCTTAAAAATAGCAAGAGACCATGAGAAATCAATCCAGCAGCTGCTAGATGATGCAATAAAGAATAACATAAGATTGATTGAAGTCAATGAAAAAGCAGGAGATAGCACAAATGACATAAAAAACCTGTGCACTGAAGTCATGGCAGAAAACTTCCCTGGCAGGGAAAAGGAGTTTGACATACAGATAAGTGAGGCATATAAAACTGCAATTATCCATGATAAAAAAAAAATCTACAGCTAAGTAATCATAGTCAAGATTCAAGAAATTCAACCAAGAACAGAATATTAAAAGCTGTTAGAGAAAAGAAACAAGTCACCTATAAAGGAAAGCCCATCGGAATCACAGCTGACTTCTCAACACAAACCCTCAAGTCAAGGAGAGCTTGGAGTGAAGTATTTCAAGCCGTAAAATAAAACAACCTCCAACCCAGATTGACGAACCCCACAAAACTATCTTTCGAAATTGATGGAGAAATACGATACTTCCATGACAAGTAAATGTACACCTTCGCTGCCTTTCCAGTGTGTCTTGTCCGAGTCTTTGTTCAGGACTCCAAGAACCTGGAAAGAATCCCCAGGGGTCGCCCATCTTAACACTAGGTCTTACTCATCTTGCTCAAAGTAAAGACGCTAAACAGCACCTTGCACAAAGTGAGACTTCAACAAACGTTTATTTGAATCTAGGTTTGCAGAAAAAAATCAGTTCTTAAAGTTAGTCCACACCTGCCTAAGTGTGTTATTGTTCATCCATAGGCATCATTTCCTTCATAGCGTAGCATTTTTAAGAGAACCAAAGGTTTATGATAAACCTTCAGAAAGACATTTTGTTTTTTACTACCAAGAGTGGTACAGGTCTTATTAGACTTTCATAATCAGGGGTTTATTTCCCAGGCAATCCTGAAGCATCTCACTTTATCTGGGAGGAGAGTAGTTAGTGAAGGAACGCCTTAGCCTTTGTGAGTTTTCATAGCACCCCGTGGTAAATTGCTCAATTCTTTTTATCCTAGCTTGGGTACTGATTGACTGCATCTTTTACTGCGTGTATAGTGCCATCTTGTGGCCGCGGAGCATATGACATTCACATTTTCTCCAGTGCTGCTGGGGCTGTGTTTTGGGTGCTCACAAGCTTTGATAACTGTGCTTCCGTTATTGAATTTTTTTCCCACACTGGGGATCAAATACAGGACCTCCTGCATTTTATTTTATTTTATTTTATTTTTTTTTTGGTGGGTACCGGGGGGTCGACCTCAGGACCTCGCGCGCCAACAGGCATCCGTGCCGCTGAGCGATATCACCGGCCCCTTTTTCGTATGTGGTTTCCGGGAGTCGAACTCGGGCCCTCGCGCTTGCAAGGCAGGCGCTTACGCCGCTGAGCCATCTCACCGGCCCATGGCAAGTACTCTACCACCACGTGCTCTATCCCCAGCTCCTGTTATTCCTCCTTATTTCTAAACTCTGGAGCATCTCTAAGTGAAAAGTGTACATTATTACTGGGTGAACATACACAAGGTTTACTGCTAAGCCAACTCCAGTTGGGCCTCATCTCGGAGGAATATACTTATAAGCATTTATGATTATTGTATTTTGCACATTTGCCAACTTCTCTCACTGCAGTGCCCCAAGGGCTGCTCTCCCTTCCCAACTCAGAGTTCTTTATTTTTTTGAGAAAGAACCCATGTGAAATTGAGGAAATTGTAGAAGAGGTCTTTGGAAGGCATGGGAATGACTCAAGATTACATTAGAAAATCCTAGCTCAAGTGAGACTTTCAAAGCAAACTTTCTTTTTTTTTTTTTTTGTGGGTACCAGGGGTCGACTTCAGGACCTTGCGCACCAGCAGGTGCCCGTGCCGCTGAGCGATATCACCGGCCCCTTTTTCGTATGTGGGTTCCGGGAGTCGAACTCGGGCCCTCGCGCTTGCCAGGCAGGCGCTTACGCCACTGAGCCATCTCACCGGCCCTCAAAGCAAACTTTCTGCTAGAAGCTATGAAAGCAGTAGGCGAGGGGCAGTACGACACCTGGGTCACATCCTATTTATAGCCTTGGGGAAAAGGACAGAGTAATAAACCTCAAATACAGTGAGAAAAACTTCAGACAATCCAAGTGACCAGACCACAGAAAGAAACTGAAGAAAAGTAGCAGACACTATGAACAAATTGTTCCCAATACGCACTGAATCCTCCCTAGTCTTCGTATCAGAATCCCGCAAGCTCTCTCAGAGTTCATCCATCCAGATTCTACGCTGAGAAGCAACTCAAGTTTGGGATGTAGCTGCTCAAATGTTGCACACTGCATGAATCAGCACAAGTCTAGGAAATCCACTTTGAAAAATCGGTTGGATTTTAAAGTTCACACTTGTCCCGCTGGACTGTATCAAAAGTACCTTATCAGTCAAACCACCTCAGCTTATCATTCTTCCACCGATAGCCATTTATTCATCAATCAATTATCCCCTTACTGGGTGACTTCTTTGATATAGTTAATAGAATAAGCACTAAATGACAAAGATCAAAAGGGCCCTTCTCTGCCTTCCATTATCTCAATACTCAGTGAGGATGGATACAAGAAACAAGAATAATCTATATGAAGCAATTAGGGCATATCTGGATTTTTAACACAGGTATACACTCTTTATCTAATTTTCTCAGCTTGGCTCACGCATTGGTGGGGTTTTGTTATCTATGGAGCAGTACGACTCCATTCTCACCCACTGATGGACTGATACAGGTTTCAGAATATTCATGACCACAATGCGTTATAGTAAGCGGAAGGCGTGAGGGATGGGAGGCAACCTTTGAAACATCTTGATTAGCATATGGCATAAAGACATCTAGTGGCACAATGAGGTCTACAAAGTGAAAGCTCAAGGTCCACGTCCACTGTGGTGGGGTAGAATCTTTGAAGGTAGAATATGACAAATTAAAGATACATAATGCAATCTCTTCATCTAGACGATCCTCGAAGGAGATCAATATCCTAAGTATGTGTGGTCCCCGAAGGAGATCAATATCCTAAGTAAGTATGTTCCTTTGGCATAATTCAAGTTGTTTTTTTAGAAAAATTAATGACCTCTGCAGACACAGGAATGGCTCTAGAAAGCTGTCCTTTTATAAAATGAAATACACAATTGTGTTCTTGTAAAGTCGACCTTTTTATCTTTATTTCTGGTTATCCTCTTCGTCTTGGAAATCACTTTGCCTAACAATAAAATAGCCATAGCAGCTTTCTTAGTTCCTGTAATTTATCTTTTTGATTCTTTCACTTGTCTAGCCTTTATACTTATTGTGCGTTTCCTATAAATAGCATTAGGCAGGTCTTACCTTCCTATCCATTCTGACACATTCTAGCTTCTAATGGAAAGCTTTGCAGCAATTATTCACGTTGATAAGTTTAAGTCGTGTTTTGGGGTACTTGTTTTCTCTTTGTCCCACCTGCTTTTTCACTTTCCTTCTATTGTGCTTTCTTTTTTGTGATGTGTATTTTAGGATTCCACCCATGATCTCTATTGATCTTTAACTGCACCTCCTGGTGTTTATTGTTTAATTGGTTGCTCTTGTTGAGGAAATATAATTAAAGACAAAATCTCAGGCCGGTGAGATGGCTCAGCAGCATAAGCGCCTGCCTGGCAAGCGCGAGGTCCTGAATTCGACTCCCAGTACTCACATAAAAAAAAAAAAAAAAAAAAAAAAAATCTCCTGCCAACCTAGAAGACCTTTCCATAAAGGTAAAAGAGAGAGAAAATAGTTTTATTGTTAAATAAGCATTAAGCCAGAATGTGATGTACATCATTGACCACCTATAAAGAAATTGCTAAGACAGGAAAAATTATCTCCTTTTTGTACAGCTAAGCAAAATACATGTGTTTATAAGATAAAGGATAACTTGTCCTCAAGTCAGAGGATTTGCCAGTACCCTTTATTGACACAATTCCATTATCTCTGCTAATTGCCTTTATCAAAGGAAACAATACAGAGATATGCTGTTGGAATTTTGATCGGAATTGCATTATATCTGTATAACAGTTTTGGAAGTATGGCCATTTTCACTATATTGGTTCTTCCCACCCAAGAGCAAGGGATATCTTTCCATTTTCTGATATCCTCTTCAATCTCCTTTTTCAGAGTACTGCAGTTTTCAATGTAGAGGTCTTTTACATCCTTCATTAGATTGATTCCTAGGTATTTCATTTTTTTGAATGCTATTGTGAAAGGTGTTGTTTCCCTAATTTCTCTCTCAGTGAGTTTGTTACTTGTGTACAGGAAGGCTATTGATTTTTCAGTGTTGACTTTGTATCCAGCTATGCTACTGAATTTGTTTATTAAGTCTACCAGTTTTTTAGTGGAGTTTTTGGGGTCTCCTATGTACAGTATCATGTCATCTGCAAAAAATGATAGTTTAACTTCTTCCTTTCCTATCATTATTCCTTCTAAATTCGAAATGGATCAAAGATCTAAATATTAAAACAGAAACATTAAATCTGCTGGAAGATAGAATAGGTAAAACTCTCGAAGACACTGGTGTAGGCAAAGACTTTATGAATAAAACCCCAATTGCACAGGAACTATCACAAAAAATCAACAACTGGGATCTCATCTTATTAAAAAGTTTTTTTACAGCAAGAGAGACCACCAACAGAGTGAATAAACAACCCACAACGTGAGAAAAAATGTTTGCCAGCTGTTCCTCAGACAAAGGATTACTATCGAGAACATATAAAGAGCTCAAAAAAATGAGATCTCTCAAATTTAAAGACCCAATCCAAATATGGACATCTAAGATGAATACACACTTCTCAGATGAAGAGATACAAACAGCAAATAAATACATGAAAAAATGTTCAACATCACTGGTCACTCGAGACATGCAAATTAAAACAACACTGAGATTCCATCTCACCCCAGAAAGAATGGCTATCATCAAGAAATCAACCAATAACAAATGCTGGAGGGGCTGTGGGGAAAAAGGAACCCTTCGCCACTGTTGGTGGGAGTGTCGACTGGTACAGCCACTGTGGAAACCAGTGTGGAGATTCCTCAAAAAACTAGGATTGGAGGTGCCAATTGACCCAGCTACTCCCCTTCTGGGTATCTTCCCAGAAGAATTAAAAACATCATACCGCAGTGATATATGTACACTCATGTTTATAGCAACACAATTTGTAATAGCTAGATTGTGGAAACAACCCAAATGCCCATCAACCAATGAATGGATAAAAACGATGTGGTATTTTTATACTATTAGGGCAAGAGTATTTCCATTTTGTTTCTTAACCTCTGAATTTAATAGGTAAAACCTTTAGATGAACTTTAGTCCCACTGCCCTTTCTGTAGCCATAAACTTCAAAGAGGAGAAACAGATGGTGCTATCACAAACAAATGGGTATTCTTAATCACTATCTTGAGGCCATATAACCACAAAAAGGGAGACAAATGGTTTTAGCACAGGTGGTACCTGCTACCCCATCCCCCGTGTTAATTAGCCAGATGTTTGAGAAGAACCTTGTAAAATTTCCAGAGAGGTGATATAGTAAAGAATGCAGTTTCCATGGCAACCAAGGACTTTGTAAGGCCTCCAAAAGTGTATTTAAGGAGGAGGACACAAAAACTCGGGGTCAGTTTCTGCTGTACCCGGCCAGCATCAATTAAAGAATTCATTTGTTTCTCGAATCTCGTCTTCCTGTGAGTGAATCTTGTGATTTTGCCATAACAATACAATGGAGTACTACTCAGCCATAACAAAGGATCAACTTGAGACTTTTATGGGTAAATGGATGCAACTTGAGACCGTACTTATAAGTGAAATAAACCAGACACACATGTGTAAACATTGTACTGTCTCCCTAGTGTGAGAAGCTGAAAGAGTAAATAAGATCCAAAATGTACAACAGATATTGTGAAAGGGGAAGAAACTGTTCAAAAGGAAAGAGAAACTGGGATGGGGAAAAGGTGAAAAGAAGGAAGGGAAAAGCAAAAATATGATAGTTAAGACAGTTATACTACTAATTTCTCCTAGTTCATTGAAAAGAAAGGTTTGTGCTAATATTATTTGGACAATTAAATGCCTATATGTTTGTTGTACCTAATTTAAAGATAACAATACGCAACATATTAACCATTGTTACTCTATTATCTTGCTTTGAATTTTTCTCTTTAAAATAAAATTTAAAAAGTTAAAAAAAATACAACTTCTTTTGTCTGCATGACAGGTAGCTCGTTACAGTTTGGAGCGCTACACCCTTGGAGAGCGGGGTAAGGGTGCCATCTGCTTTAGTGTTTGGCTTTCAAAGAAGTAGCCCAGGTCCTCCAAAAAGAGTCCTGGTTTGGGGCCAGTGAGATGGCTCAGCGGCGTAAGCGCCTGCCTGGCAAGCGCGAGGGCCTGAGTTTGACTCCCGGAACCCACATACAAAAAAAGGGCCGGTGATATCGCTCAGCGGCACGGGCGCCTGCTGGCGCGTGAGGTCCTGAGGTCGACCCCGGTACACACACACACAAACACACACACACAAGAGTCCTGGTTATACAGCTGGTAAAAGGCTTGTTCAGTTTTTGTTTGTTTGAGATAGGTTCTTGCTTTGTAATACAGGCTGGCCTTGAACTTGCATCGATACTCCTGCCTCAGCCTCCTGAGTGCTGGGATTACAGGCGTGCACTGCCAAGCTTGGCTTGCTCAGTTTTTTAAAAGTTTGTCTCTGCAATTTTTTTTTTCTGTTTTAGACTGGTAATTACTTTGGGCTGATTATTTGGTGAAACTGCAGACACAGGCAAAGCTGGGAAGACCGAATATGTTTTCCTTTTGTAAGGGAAATTTACGGAAGGAAAACATCGTTTTGAAGGCAGCTCCTCCTTTGTGTGTGGGGGAGAGGGTAACTTGTCATCGAAGGAGGCACTGCTTAAACACGCGTCTCAAACCTGACATTGTTTACCATACTTTTCCTAATGGTCTTTTTATAACCAAGTCTTTGGTTATAACCATGGTCTTTTCTCTGCCAAGAAGCCCAAACCTTCTTTTTTTGTTTTAGCTCAAGTTGAGTATATACTGCTAAATTTAATTTGGCTTGAGGCTGCCTCTGTATCCCAAGTCCCTACATAACCCACAGCCACTTAGCTTGGTAGGTATATAAACTGAAAGCCTAATTTAAGAGTATTTCTCTTTTTTTCTTACACTACAAATAGCTGAGTCGCAGGCAATCACAGCAGCTAAGTTTCAGCCCATCACAGGCTGCCACCTGATTATACCGTGTTCAAGTAAGGCCAGTGCTGAGCTGTAACCAAAAGCTGTTTTTGTAGCTCGCTTCCATTTTGTCTTTAAATCCTGCCTGTCCACTTTGCGGAGCACAATTCTCTGAACCTCTTCTGGCTCCAGGACTGCCCAATTTCTTGAGTTGTTCAATTAAACGGTTAAATTGATTTATAGCTTTGCTGTAAACCATATAAACCTAAGTCTTAACCACCTCTGAGAGTTTCTCCCCTGCATATCTGAGAGGCACATGTTAATAGACTTCCCGTCAATCTGCATTTTGTCACTGAGTCCCAGCTGAGAGCCTGGGAGGGTAGAAGGGAAAACTATGACAAGCAACTACGGCTGCCTCTTCAACGCTGTCAAATTTCATTTCTTTGGCTCCAATGTGTGAGCTTTCTCTGGCCACAAGCAACAGGCTCCTGTGGAGTTACTTTCCGGGCAGAGTGATCTTGAGAACCTTAGGAACCAGGCTGCCAGGTCTGGCTCACAGAAATATAAGGTACCCAGTTAACTTCAAAGTTAACAGCAGGTAAACAGCAGGAACAGATGGTCCCTAACTTTTAACAGTGCCATGGTGTGAAAGCAATATGAGTTCACGAGAAACTACTAGGATGCTCGCTAAGCTGGGAGTACTTAATGCATCTTTGATTTATGGTATTTTCAATTAATGACTAGTTTATGGGGATGTAAAACTGAGAAGCATCTGTACTTCTTTTTTCTTTACTACTGGGTAGACAATAAAAATTATTCATTGTAAATCTGAAATTCATATTTAACTGGGCCATCTTATATTCTACCCTACTTGGGGAGAGAAACAATGCTCTTCCAAAGTGGCTGACTGTATGCAGATCTAATTAACACAGCAAAAAAACAAAACAAAACAAAAAAACCCACCTGCCTTTAGGGCGCACTCTTCCCTAACAACCTAGCTGTATTCCTTGTAAAATGTGATCGGTCAACAATAAGACAAAGCGGATGGCATTGCTCCAAGAAGACATGAAGATGGGATTGCTTTTATTTAAATACACAAATACAATCTCCCAAGGAACAAATGTAAAAACTAATGCAAGTCACCTTTTCAGAAACAAAGAAAATCATTTAGAACATGTGAGAAACAGATTAGGGTTTTTAGCCAGGACCACATGTTGTTTGTTCTGAGTACACAGGTCATATTTACACTTTCACACTGTAAAGAGAGATACTCCTGTTGCATACTTGGCAAAATATGCAAGACAATAAAAAAAAAAAACTCACAAAAATCACTAAATAGAGCGTAAACAACTCAAGATCATGGAAAAAGAGTGACCTTCATCTTAACCAGAGCTGATGTCTAAAAATATTTGTCCTTACATTTACAGTTAGTGAACAGTGCTGTATAAATCCTTTTATAACACAATTCAAGTAAACGATATTTTAAAAAGTCTACTAAAGTGTAACTTTAAAGTTTCGATTCCTTAGTGAATATCTTAAAAATCAAGAAATTAGACAGTATTTAAAAATTATGAAAATTATTCTGTGGTTGTAAATATTTCTATTTACTGATATCCATATATATTTTGAAACACTACTGTTTCTAGGAGTAATAAAATACAATCTTATTTAGGAGCCAAAAACCTACGTGACTTTTTATATTTTTATTATTAAATTTTTTGGTTTTTATTTAAAACAGGGTTGCGCTATGTAGTTCAGACTGGCCTTGAACTCACTATGTACAACCCAGGCTGGCCTCGAACTCACAGCGATCCTCCTGCCTCAGCTTCCCAAGTGCTGGGATTACAGCCCTAGGCCACCACACCCGGCCACATAACTTTTTAAAAAAACAAGGCAAGGACACTGTGCAAAATCAGGTCAAATATTTAAGCTTCTTATGATATTTACTACTCATGTACTAACTCATGACCAGCTAGTCAAAGCCTTTGAGACATCAAAATAAAGTCATAATTTGAAATTCATAATTATAGATAAACAGTGTTTTGATATCTTTGGCAACTGTACAAAATGGTTTGTAAAATTCAGTTTAATTCCACAAATATTTCTTTGGCACCTCTGTGAGTCACTGAGGATATAAGGCAGTGAAACAGGCATCGTTCCTACCACAGGGAAGAATATGGCTGGTTAATTCAGCTGCACTAAATTGTAGCTATTAAGAACATCCTGAGGTTTTTACTCCCCCATAGGATATTATTAAGTAAAATTATATTATATTTACAAATTTTGTCCTGGATTATTCAATTGAATTTAAAGTATTCAAAATTTTCATGACTACTGAGACAAGAAAATACAATGGCATTTTTAAGAGCATGACATTAGGTACACGTATGTCACACGCACGGAAACACGTATGTTCTTACTACCCCAGCGTTCAAAAGTTTTATCAACTTCACACAAATTAGAAGGGTCCAGTCTTAAAGAAAACCAACAACATAACTGGGATCCCAGACTGTAGGTGGATCTTTGGATAAATGAGCTGATGACACGTCTGCCAGGTACAGTAATGTACAGAATACAGAACGTCACTGTGAAATAGCAACACGATCCACGAAGAGACCCACGTATGTCCTGGGTTGCTCTCCTGGATGGGGGTGTGTTGATTTGGTAAATTCTCAGATGACAGGTTTACTCTATTCTGTTTTGTGAAAATAGTTTGCATAACTCACTAAAAGGCACTGAACAGCATCATCACTATGCCCACTGTGATTCATGAAGCATTTCTTTTTTTTTTTTTTGGTACCGGGAATCGAACTCAGGACCTTGTGCTTGCCAGGCAGGCGCTGCGCCGCTGAGCTATCTCCCCGGGCCCATGAAGCATTTCTGAAATACACGCCTGGAAGCAGACAGTGTGGACCTTTGAGTATCAGCCACTGAGAAAAAAATTTAAGCTCAGTGCGTATGCAGCTCTGCAGGTCTGGGAGGCTCGTGAAGAGCCAGGCAGATGGAGAATACGCCCGCAGTCGTGCTCGTTAGATCCGGGTGTGTGTGGCTGGCTGCGGCTCAGGCGTAAGTGAGCTGCGCAGTGCTGTGCTTGGTGACCCTGGTGGAGGACGTGGTAATGGCGGCATCTGAATTGCTGCGTCCTTCCAAACCAGAATGTGGCCGAGGGCCAGGGACTCCAGCCCCAGAAACAGTGGCCTTCCCAGCCTTCCCCGAGGCCTCGGAGGCAACCTGGTACCTGGATTCCAGAGTAGAAGCAGGGGTCAGCACTCTTTCTGTCACTGTCACATTCTGTCCCAATGCCACATTGGGCACGGCCAGAGTGGGCTGTCCGCCGGAGCCGGGTGCAAGGACACTTTCTCTTTCCCTCACCATAACGTATTGTGCATCTTGCAGATGCTGGGAGCCTTGCAGAGTGTGAGGGACGCCCCCATTAGGCTGGATTACTCTTTCGGTGACCACAACATTACCCTCCCCAGCATAGTGCTGATCTACCAAGGTGGAAGCCGGCGCGTACACCCTCTCTGTTACGATAAGGCTCTGGGGCTGTCTGGGACCCAGGATCACAGTGCTCGGTGGCATAGCAGAGCCTGTGGTATAGGACATTTCTGTCATTATGATATCACCGGAAGCCAGTGGGTCATGAGGAGGTAGTGCCGCCTTCTGACCCTGCCTAGAAGCTAGCGACCTCTCGGTGACCACTTCCTGAGTGACCTTCTCTGCACTGGCTTCGTGCAAAGCTTTGGGAACTGGAAAGCTGCTGCCAGAGGAGTAGGTACTCTCCGAATTAACTGTGGTCTGCTCATACAGAGAGTGTGCAGCTGGGTTCAAATTTGTTTCTTTGATAGGTTTTTGCCTCTGCTCAATTTCCATATCCACATCTATTTTTCGACCCAAGCAAACCTCAGCTAGTGTCTTGAATTTAAGTCCCAAATCATCTAAGAAGCAGTCGTCCGGCTCTCCTTCAATAAAACTGCAACAGCCAACAGACCCGTGGAGAGATTCGGTTTCTTCCTGGGAGTAAACCAGGAGGCAGTCTCTCACCATGTGCACGTCGTCTTCCTCGGTGTAGGAGGCTGCTTTCTAACGTGGAGACAAAAAGGCGAATAATTAGTGATACAAATTCACTTAAAAACAAGACTCTGTATTTGTTTAAAATGCAAAACCTGAGTCCAAGTACAGGGAAACAGAGAAATATAAATAGAACCATTGTACATCATGGCTACTGTGTATTCTTAAAAAATATTAATAGGATGAAAAACAAAGGCAGAGAGGACCATTTCAGACTAAAGGAGACGTAAATGTCATGACAACTACATGGAATGCAGGATCGTGGATTGGATCCTGGACAGGAAAAACAACTGCTATAAAAGACGTTTTTGCAGTATCTGGCTAAAGCGAAATGTAGTTTGTGTCAATTTTAGGTTTCTGAATTTGTTAACTGTACTACAGTAATGAAGGAGAACGTGTGAGTGTGTGTGGGAGAGAGAGAGAGGAAAAGCAAATTGTAAATGTGAAAAAAATATGATAATAATTGGGTAAAATCTGGGTAGACTACACAAGAGTTAAAAATGTCTACTAGCAAATTTTTTTTTTTTTTTTTTTATGTGGGTACCGGGAGTCAAACTTAGGACCTTGCACTTGCCAGGCAGGCGCTTGCGCCGCTGAACGATATCACCGGCCCTCTACTAGCAAATTTTCTGATCATGTTGAAATTTTTCCAAATTGAAAGTCATTACACATGTAAGACTGACTTGGGCAGGTTTAGAGTAGAAAAGGAAACAAATCAAAACAATACCAACAGGGACCAGATCTGAGCTTGGTAGTGGGACTGCAAAGGGAGAGACAGCAGCTGTCCTGGACGACACCCTGTCAGGTGACACTTGGCGAAGGGGCATCTTATGAAAGAAGTGGGGTGGAAAGGAGCCGAACACTCCAGTAATTTGCAAACTTAAAAGAGAGGGGCAGAAATAACCCCCCTTGCTCCTGTCAAGGGCCCTTGAGATCTCTAACACTCCCACCATCTCTGGGGACACGGGACTTATTCTCAAGAAAGGCAACAAATCTTGCTTTTTTTTTTTTTTCTGATTACTTTATTATGCCCGTAAGATCTGTAATTCATTTCTCTTTATTTCATTTCTGATATTGATAATTTGCGTCTACTTCCTTTAAATTCTGTTTAGACTGTTTAAGAGGTTTATCGATTTTATTAATCTCTTTAAACAGCTTTTGATTTCATTGCTTCCTCCTTTTATGTAATGTTTAATAACTTAGGTGGACACTTCGGTTATTGATTTGAGGCCCATCTTCTAATATAATCATTTTTTGTAAAGATTTTCAGCAAAAATATTACTTTAGCAGTGCCTCACAAATTTTGATAAAGTATGGTTTAATTTTCAGTCAGTTCAAATTGTTTACTAATTGTTTTTTTTTTTTTTTTTTTACTCATGGGTTGTTTAGAATGTGAAACTTAGAGTATTTATTTGATTATATTTTACATATCACTTTGTTATTCATTTTTGGTTTAATTTCTTATTGCCAGATTACCCTGCACAACTGAAATTCTTCTAAATGTATTTAAACTTATATCTCAGAATATAGCCTGTATCAAAAAGAATGTGTATTCTGCTTTTATGGCATCAAATGTTGTATTAATGCCAAGGGGATCCAGTCAGTTGCCAGAGTTATATTTTCTATATCCTTGCTGATTTTCTGTCTGCTTTTCTTTGAATTACTGACAGAAGAGGCTGAACTTTCCAACTATAATTATGGACTTGTCTATTTCTCTTTTAGTTCTATCAATTTTTGCTTCAAGTTTTTAAATTTCTGTTATTGGGTACTGACAATGTTAGGAGTGTTAGGTCTCCAGATGAATCTATCCATCTTCCATGATGAAATAAACATCCCTGATTATTCCCGCTAATGAAATGTATTCTGAAATCTATTTTGTCTTGAAGCAGCACTTTTTCTTTAGTCCTGCTATTAACTGTTAATTCCAGGTATGCGTTTCTTTATTGCATCTGATCGTTTTTCCTGTAACTTTCCTCATCATTTTTTGTGAACTCCCCTAATAGGGGGCCTCCATACTGAAGGCAAAGCTATCTGTTTATTATAATCAGTGTGTGCAAAACTTAAATGGACTGAATAGCTTGTGATTTTTAGGCCATACATTATTTGCCCTTCCCTCCTGGGATTGCACTTTCTGACAAACTGACATTATGCACAGTCACGTGACTTGCTCTGACCAATGACACGCGATGGTAAAAAGGGGCGGAGGCCTCACAAGCCACTGCCTAGTTCTGCTATTGCTCTTTTCCCAGTGACACATGGACACTGGATGGGTCTCAGCTCTCATTGCCTACACCTTACCTAGAGAACAAGAAAATAAAAAACCTCAAAGTCCCATTTAGATCCAAGACAATGATTACCCTAATAATACCACATTCCCATATAAATGCCCTCCTCCCCCCACATAAAAACCAAGCCTTACATCGGTGAAATAAGTTCTTAAGAATTCCTCGCTGACCGCGCCAGCAGCAGCGGCTCGGGCTCCGGCCGTCTCTCTGGAAGCCCCCACAGCTCTTACGGTCCGCGCGGTCTCAGCTCCTCGCGTGGCGCCTGTTGTCCCGGTCACCTGGGTGGCCCCACCGGTGAGGAGGCTTCTGTGTTCTTCCCATCTCCCATCCATCTCGTTCAAGTCATGCTGCACTTTGGAAAAGGAAGCAGAGCTGCTTCCTTTCGCGATGGCTTCCTTGGTTACTGCACCCCCCACTCCATTTCTTACTGCTAGATTCTCCCCGTGATCCACGGCCAGGAGCGATGGCACCACCTGTGCACAAACGCAGACGACACCAGGGTCAGGATGGAGGGTCAGCGCGGTTGTTAGAAGGGTCGGAGCTAAGAGGGCATAAGAAGGGAGAAGCTTTTCCCCAGAGGCGATTCAGGAAGGATATTCTGGTTGAATAACTTCTATGTGAGTCTTGTAAAGATCTTCATTCTGCCTTCTTTCATAGCTGAGTATAAACCAGAAACAAAACCCAAACTTCCTCTATGGTCTCAGCTCATTTACTTCACTGGGACCAACAGCATTTTGACATTCCTCTAGGGTTTCATGCCTTCTGCTATGGTTAAAGAGTCCTTAATTTTGTTTTTAGCTGGACACATGGCCATTCAAAATAAGGACTGTAGGCAGGTGTGATGGTGCACGCCTCTAATCCCAGTACTCTGGGAGGCTGAGGCAGGAGAGTTGTAAATTCAAGCTCAGCCTGGGCAACTTATTGAGATCCTGTCTCAAAAAGGGAGGGCAGGAGAGACTGGGAATGTAGTTCAGTGCAATGGCCCTGGGTGCAAGCCCTAGTAAATCAAGCAGAAATGGTGTATACAGCTTGTGGAAAATGCGTTTACAGAATGGTTCGTCACTCTCCTCCCATCCAATAGTATGAACGTGAAGGCAATAGGTAAGTGTCTAGAATATGAGGACAGCATGGGACTGAAACTCATGAGCAGCAAGAGAGGAGGAGCCTGCGGTGGGAGGAATTACTATACCGATCCTGGACCACACACGCTTGTGTTTAAGCCACTGCTACTTTGAGTTTCTGACACTTGATGCTGAATCACATCCTATTTGGAGTGGCACAGATGGCAGATGAAGAGGAGAGATCCAGCGTGAAGATGCAACAGAGACACAGGAGAGATTCATAACATTAAATAGGTAAGGGGATCTCACAATATTCTGTCATGGGGGTTGGAGTTTACTTCTGTCATCTGTTTGTATGGAGGGGAACAGAAATGGAGCACTTCCTGGTTGTGAAACATTTGCCATTTGATATTGGGATGAAAATTTCTATCCTGGATTGCTACACAGTTTTGTGTCTGTGGTGGGTAGGCGAGGCTGTGTCAACCTGAATGGCTTGGGAGACAGCAAAGGGATTGGTGGAGTATACTTCCGGGTGTGTCTGGGTGGGTCATGGAGGTGTGACCTTGGGTACTGTATCTGGTCCCTCGCTCCTTCCTCTCTGGCACTGTCTCCTTCCTCTGCTTCCTGGCCAGTATAAATTAAGCAGCTTTGCTTCGCTATCCCCTTCGCCATGATGTTCTTGCCTTGCAGCTACCAGACCATGGACTGAATCCCCTGAAACCATGAGCTAAATTAAATCTTCCCTTCCTTAAATTGTGGATGTCAGGTATTGTTTCCCAGCAATGGGAAAGCTGACTAATACTTTATCTCTGACCCTTGCTCTACTTTCTCTGGGTCACTCCCCAACCATGGTTACATTCTCATTAACACACCACATATCACAGTGCAGTAAAACCACCTCAGCTCTGCCCTGGCAACCAACACAAAATATGTTGTTGTTAGAAGCCTTTGCTTCACAAAGGCCATGTACATGAAATCGTAATGACTGCTGTGGAGAAAACAACCTGCTTTGCTCCGCTCTCATAACACGATGATCGACACAGACTTCTGTGACCTCACAAGTGTTCTCATGAGGATTTTTCTCCACCAGCAAGCAAACAATCCATTCTGCAGCACACTCCAGTTAGGACCCTCTAGGTCCATTTAATGTTGACATTGTCTACCTGGAGATGGTGTCAGATCTCAGATGGAGAGGGCTCAGTCCCCCAGACTACCTGTCCCCTCCTCCTTTCAGAGGTCAAAAAACTATCACTTCCAAGTTTCCAAGGACTTTTGCAGTTGTACAGCAGGAAATGGGAGTGAACATCAAATACGTATCTCACAGTATTACAATATTACTCTCTCATGACCAAAGATATTAGAAACACCTCCTAAGCCCCCTAAAGGTCAGAAAAGATGACAAGTTGCGCTGATTAACCAACGAACTGACCTTGTCTTCAGGTGGCGCCCCTTCGTTGTTCCAAGGATGCAGCATCTCTATAGTGCCGGGTATGGGGGTGAAGCCTTTGGCGCCCTCTCCACAATGACACAGCAGCAGCAAAAGTGGCACAACTACACAGAAGCGGAAGTGAGAACGGAGAAGGTCAATCCTGACACATTTCTAACTGTGAGCTGTATAACTGGAATTTGCACATCACTTTTTTCAATGTTTTTCTTCACCCTCATCCAACCTCTCCAAGCTTGTTCTGGATGAGTTATGCCAGAGCTTGAGGGCAGAAGAGAGACTGACAGGCTTGTAGGCTTTGCTCCTCACAAAGAGAGCGTCTATGGCACTGCGCGGAATATTAAGAATGCACGAGATAATATGCAAATTAGCAAAACCAATGTAAAGATTAAATTTTTTTTTTATGTGGGTACCGGGAGTCAAACTCAGGACCTCGCGCTTGCCAGGCAGGCGCTTATGCTGCTGAGCTATCTCACCGGCCCAAGATTAAATTTTTAAAAACTACCTCCCTGAAGTTTTTTTTTTTGTAAATTCACTACCTAAACAGAGCTATATTACAAAGATCAAAAGCTCTTAAGAGAAAAAATCTAATATATTCAAATATTCTGGAACACCGAAACTGTTAACATACTTTACCTTAGAGTGAAATTTTGCACAAGGCATGACTCTCTGAGGTCTCAATTAACTTTCGAACTATCTGAGTACTATTTCCACATGATTCTGCACAGTCACTGTAGCTGCCGTGATTAACACAGAATCTGAAGTCAGCCAGTGGTGACTCAACAATTTCAACATATTCAATAAACACGGATGGAATTGTCTGTCATGCGGCAAGAGTCACACTAGGCTCTAGGGAACCTGAGATGAAAAGGCAGTGCAGGATTTCCTGGCGAAAGGTGCAGTCCCAGCTCCAGGCCTACCTACAAACATGGCAAGCTGAGACGGGTCGTCTTTTCTTCTGTGTGTCTATTTGTAACGACCTGTGCCGTGCGGGCAGTGGCACGCAGGTGCGCTGTAAGCCGTACGGGACACCTGCTAATGGCTTTAACTGGCTCCTCCCTGACATAGCCCGGACTGCCTGCAAGGAGGTGCTCTGCCCAGGTTCAGGGTCAAGTGGAGTGAATTCCACATGACCCCGGTTGCAGTCTTCTATTTTGTGAGAGGAAACCCTGGTCTTTGGAGGGCAGGCAGCACAGGCAGGATGGGCCGAGGACGGAAGCGCTCAGAGAGGCTGGCTGCTGCTGGTGCGGATGCAGACGCTGGCCGCGCAGGGGTCAGCGAGGCAGAGCTCCGACAATTTCAGTGTGCAAAGTGAAAGTCAACTGAATAAAGTGGTTTATAAAACGACCTTGTATCCATATTCCGAATTCACACAGCAAGTTATTTCTGAAGACCTACTATGTGCAGGACACTTGGAAAACAGCAGCAACGAACAGATGGCACCCTACCTAGGACACGGCGATGCTTACGGCAAAAGGAGCTTGGAGAGCATGTGTTACCCTGGTTTTTAAAAATCAGAAAACATTTTTCTAAGACAAAACTCATCAGAGTGCTTGTTATGGTTTAGAGCTAGAATGTCCCCCCAAAACCTCCTGTGTTCAGAAGTGGGACTTTTGGGAGGAGACTGGCTCCTGGGGACACTATACTCATCAGCAGATGAATCCACCGATGGCTCACAGCCGCTTGTGCTCTTGAAAGAGGCTCACAGGGCTGGGACTGGGGATGGTGTGTCTCCCTCTCCCAGTTCCTGCCTTCTCGATCTGCTCCCTGGCTGCCACAGGATCCCCAGCTTTCTTCCGCCAGCCCTTCCCCCACGCCGTTTCTGCCTTGGAGCTAGCTGACCTTGGACCGCGAACAGGTGTCAAAATAAACCTCTCCTTCCGTAAGATGTGGGTGTTGAGTATTTTGTCCCAGTGATGCCAAGTGACTAGAGAGCCCTGTAATAGGATTTGGTGAACTTGTCAATTATCAGCGACTGTTTTTTCTTATTCACCCTCAAAAGTGTTCAAGAATAACCATAAGGAAATCAATGACTGCTGTAGTTAAGAAATTGCCAGTAGTGCACTCAAATTACTAAAGGAGCTAAAGAGTGGCTTTCGAGACTTACGTAGCAAGAGCAGAAGGGCCAAGATCATGAGTGCAATGGCCGCGGGCCCCAGGCCCACGTAGGAGTCGTGCTGTGCATCCACGCAGCCACTGCCGTGCAGGCACTCACACACCGTCAGCTTGAGGACCTGCTTCTCCGGGCAGCTGAAGCCCTGGCTGTCTGCAATCAGGAAGGGGATTTCACTTCTCCCGAGCTGGCGTTCACCCTGCTGTAGCAGCACACTGGTACCTGCGAGTAGGAGAGGGAAGGAAGGAAAGATGAGTGACCGCTAAGGAAAGGGAGAGACCAGACTGTAGAAAGTTCTTGACACAGCTCCAGTTGCGAAGCCTGATTTTTCTTTAACTTCTCATTGGATTTATGCTATGTGCTCGTTAGAATTTGTCACAGACTTCGAATACACAGCTTAAATGGAGAAGGATCTGAGTTGGACATTTTATTTGCATGACGATTTTAGCTAATACGTGTGGTCTACCAAGTGCTGGGAAGTGTTCCACACAGCGGGAACACAGTGGCGGACAGGAGATGAGTTAGTAGCACGGGATGACTTTTACCTTACCATTTCTTCTTTTTTCTTCTTGGTGGTACTGGGGCTCAAATCCAGGGCCTCGCTAAGCACTACCACTAAGCTACATCCCTGGCCCTTATTTTACCATTTCTTAAACAAACAAATAATATTAAGCAGTTTTCAAACATGGGCTATAACAGAGAGAAGAGCATAACCCCTGTGGTACCATTCCCAGTCTAAATAATTTTCAACAATGGCTAATCTCATTTTCTCTAGTTCCTTCCTTTTTGTTCCCAATGCTATGTATTCAAAATTTTGAAAGCTTCAAATCTACAAGAAGGTTGAAAGAATATTATAGTGGATATTGATATAGCCTTCACTAATTGTTCACATTTTGCAGTGATACATTCTCTCTATACATGCGTAATTGGGAAAAAGAACTTTCTGAACTACTGTGAAGTAAGGCACAGATAGCAGGACCTTCTTCAGCATGGACCTTCTAAGATGACGGGCTATTGATGAAAAATATATTATTGATATAAAAATACCTCCTAGTATGTAACTCATGGGCCAACATTTCTTTTTTTTTTTTTTTTTTTTGTGGGTACCGGGGGTCGACCTTAGGACCTCGCATGCCAGCAGGCGCCCGTGCCGCTGAGCGATATCACCGGCCCTTTTTTCGTATGTGGGTTCTGGGAGTCAAACTCAGGCCCTTGCGCTTGCCAGGCAGGTGCTTATGCCGCTGAGCCATCTTACCGGCCCTCATTGGCCAACATTTCAATTGTCATAATGTCCTTTCATAATGCCCTAGAGGTCTCTGTCCTCTCTCTCTTTTGACCCTAGATTCGGCCAAGGATCATACATTTCTTGCAGTTTATCACTTCAATCTCTACTCATCTGGAATTCCCACTCTTTCTTTTGATATTTCAAGACCTTCACATATTTGAAAGCCATTTATTTCAAAGTCTGTTCCATGGTTTGGACTTGTCTAATTGCTTCCTCATAACTGGATTCAGGTGATACATTTTTTGGCAAGAAGATGACACAGGAAGTGTTCTGCGAATGGCCTCTTCTCTTTTTTTCTTTCTTTGAGAGGATCTCGCTATGCAGTTCAGGCTGGCCTTGAACTCACTATGTAGCCCAGGCTGGTTTTGAACTCACAGCGATACTGTCTCAGCCTCCTGAGTGCTGGGCTTATAGGCGTGAGCCACCATGCCTGGCAAAAATGATTAGTTTTCACATGAGTAAAAATAATGATTTATTAGAATAGTTTAAAACTTTTCTATATGTATACTACTTATTAAAAATAATTCACAGGCTGGGTGTGGTTGAAAAATGCCTATAATTTCAGCACTCTGGAAGGCTGAGGGTGGAGGATTGAAAGTTTGAGCCCAGCCTGGGTAGTTTAGCAACTTAAAGAGACCCTGCATCAAAAAAGAAAATTTATTTGCAAGACAATGATAAAAAACGACATGATTATTGCTTCTCAGCCTTTTGGCTAAGATCAAGTGTAAAAGCTACATGATTTGTTATTTTGGCTGCTTTATTTATTTATTTATTTATTTATTTTTTTTTTGTGGGTACCGGGGGTCAACCTCAGGACCTTGCACATCAGCAGGCGCCTGTGCTGCTGAGCGATATCACCGGCCCTTTTCTCGTATGTGGGTTCCGGGAGTCGAACTCGGGCCCTCGTGCTTGCCAGGCAGGTGCTTACGCTGCTGAGCTATCTCACTGGCCCTTTATTTGGGTTTTTTGAGACAGGGTCCCCCTATGCAGTTCAGGCTGGCCTTAAACTCCTGCAATCTTCCTGCCTCAGCCTCCCGAGTGCTGGGATTACAAGCGTGCACCACCATGCCCAGCTGATTGTTTCTTTTGAAGTAAGAAATAGTTTCTCATTTTAAGTTCTAAATTGTATGGAATCCGGTCTGTGTGGTTCGAAACACATGTTTAAAGTGACCTCTTAGGCTCTGCGGGATTTGTCTAAGGAGTATGAACTCAGGAATACCTGGCCTGGAAGATTACAACTATGAAATATGGAGACAGAGGATTCTGTAACCCAGGCTTTCTTCTCCACTGCTGCATAATAAGGTGTGGGGCCAGCTCCTCAGATCCATCAAATCAATGCATGATGGACTCCAAGGGGGGTAAACGAGGAGGGGAAGGAGATTTCTATTCTATCAGTTATCATTTTAGGAAAAGCTTGATTTAAATACAACAAATTGTATTCTCTGCATTCTAGGCAGTAAGTACAAGAATATCTGACTTATTTGCCTATGGAATTTTCTGTATTTAAACATTTTCCCAGGAAATAAAAATAGATGGAAGCCACTGCTTATCCTGACAGTTGACTGGTCACCTTCTTATACAACCATGAAGAAAGCCTGGGTTACACAATCCTCCTTCTCTCAACTGCATAGTTACACAAAGAACAATCTCAGGGACTTCCGGTTATAGCTCGGTCACATAGGTCCTGAAGAGTTTTATGTTCCTAAGACTATGATGACTCAAGAACTCATCAAGCTGAAACACAGCACAGCACCCAGCCAGTACAGGGGTCAGAGCCAGATGGCCGGGGCCAAATCCCAACTCCAGTTCTTAATACCTGTGGTCCTGGGAGTGGGTAAACCTTGCTGTGTCTTTGTTTACCTATCTATAAAACATTGATGATCATAACACCGAACTTCTAGAGCTGTTAATATTAAAAAGTGTTTAAGAGAATGTCCAGCAAATCCTAAACCCCACATATTTCTTAGAGAAAATAAATCCATTTTGGATTGAACTCCAGCAAGTTCAATACAAAATTCATTTAGATATCTTGTTCAAAGAAAGGCAAACCCCATCAAACGTTTATCCTGTGGGAATCCCAGACCTCTCTGAGTGTAAGCTGAATACTTCCCAGGGTTAAGGCCTGTGATGAAGAATCGCCCGGATCCTGGACCCAGGGATCACACTGAAAACATGATCTTAAGGAACCTCGACTGATCACAGCAGTGACCGTTGTCCTTCCTAGGGAGGCCAACCTTGGTTAACCCTGGGCATAACTGACTGCTTCAAGTGAGCACTGTTATGGTTTGTGTCTCAATGTCCCCCAAAGCCTCAGGCAGTTGTAGTGGGGCTTTTTCAGATGTGGCTGGATCTAGTGTGTGGTGCTGGGATCCAGGGTGTGTGATTACTAAATCAGTCCACTGATTTATATGGCATAGTTCTGGCTAGGATTAAGCATGTGGGGTGCTACACCCGCCCCAGGGCAGGTAGCCTGCATAAGATATAAGGCACAGAAAGAGGCTCTCACCTGCCTGTTTGCCATGGACTATTTCTCCTCTTCGATGCCCCTCTGCCATGCCACCCTGCCTTGGAGCCAGCCAACTATGGACTGAAACCTCTACAAACTGTGAGCTAAATAAGCCTTTCCTCCTTTAATTTTGGGTGTCAGCTATTTTGTCTCAGCAACAAGAAAAGTAACTAAGACATACATAAACCCCAAGAAGACCTATCATCAAACAAAAGAATACTTAAAGCAAATCAGGCATACTTTTAAAATATTTTTGTGTTGTCAGGAATTTATTAATATTTGTTTTATTATAGTTATAAAATGTCTAGGAAAAGTAGCCCCACTAGCATGACAGCTTTGTAACTCCAATTTAAAATGTATGATTGTGTTACTGACATAGATTTATGGCTCTAGGTTGAAATGTCACTATTGTTTTCAGGATTAAGACTGAAGAGAATTCTAGGTTCAACACACAAGTTCAATTTATTGGAAAATTTTATTTATTTATTTATTTATTTATTTATTTATTTATTTATTTATCGAGACAGGGTCTCACTAAGTAGTTTAGGCTGGCCTTGAACCCAGGGCCATCCTCCACCCTCCACCTCCTGAGTGCTGGGATTTTAGGGATGCTCCACCATGCCCAGCTAATTTATTGGAATTTTATAGTATAAGGAACATAGGGAGGATTTACTTGTCAATTCAGATAACTGAAATATTTAAAGAAAAGGAAAGCAAATATACTAAATTAATAATGCGGTTTGGAATGTAGAAGGTATTTAACTTGTAAATTGGACCAAACATTATTCAAAGCTCTTAAAATGATTGTAAACATTAGCAGATGTAAAATACCACCTTAAACCTGTAAACTAAGCTTGAGGACTGTATTTGAAACTTCTGAAGTAAACATTGACTGTTTAAAACAAGTCTTCTGGAGAGATATTTCCACCTTCAAGACCAGCCTAAAGGTCACACAATGGCTCACATCAACAAGTGGGACACTTCCAAGATAGGGACAGATGGATGTGCCCATGGCCACTGGCATGTGGGTTATCAGGCAGAACCCCTGTCACGCTGTCCATCTCATACTAACTTTGAATCTTTGAACAGATTACTTAACTCTTGTTGAGCTAGGTTTTTCTCACCTGTAATCAGGGAATAACGTTACAGAGTAAGGATTAAGTATATTATGCATAAAGAGTGCCTGATACACATAGTAAGTGTTCAATAAAAGTTATTTTAAATGGAATTATTGTTAGCATACCTCGAGAGTTTTAGACTGTTGCACCCAGGAAGGCCTGCTCATCCTCGGCTTTTGAGACAAAAGCTACCTATAAGGTATTTTAGATCATTGTTCTCTCTACGGGCGTGTAAATGATATTAAGGCACTATGCCCATGGGTTCTGAACCACATTTTATAACCTCTCTCAAAAAACTGTACTAGAAAAATAATTTGTAAGAAGAAACACAACCTACATTATAAAGATTTTAGATATCCACCATGCTTGATATTTATAAATGATGTGAATGTAGTCCAATGGTTTTGCTTACTTTCTTGGCGTATTATTTTCCATTTTTCGGCTGTTCCGGGTGGTGTATCAATGATTGAGAAGCTGAAAGGCCAACTGTTGGGGTATCCATCGAGGTCCTCTGCTGTAACGTTCACATATGGCGTGTCTTCACAGATACTCTGAACGGGGTTCACCAGTGTGGGACAGTTGTCATTGATGTCTTCAACTGTGATAAGGACGGTGCCAGTGATGGTTTTTCTAGGATGATCTTAAAAGTAAGAATAAAAACCTATGTATATCGTAATCATACTACTAACAACAAGGTAGTCTGAATTCTCTTGCATTTTGGCATGGAGAGTATATGAAACACTTTGGACACTTATTATCCTTTGTATGTCCCATATTTACTAAATAATAGGATATGGAGGTAGTCCATTGGAGAGATTTGATTTTTCTTTTTGTGGGTACCGGGGGTCGACCTCAGGACCTCGCGCACCAGCAGGCGCCTGTGCCACTGAGTGATATCACCGGCACTTTTTTCATGTGTGGGTACTGGGAGTAGAACTCAGGACCTCGCACTTGCCAGGCAGGCACTTACACCGCTGAGCCATCTCACCGGCCCAAGATTTGATTTTTATTTTTTTTATTATTTATTTATTTATTTTTTTTGTGTGTGGGTACCGGGGGGACGACCTCAGGACCTCGCGCGCCAACAGGCACCCGTGCCGCTGAGCGATATCACCGGCCCCCTTGATTTTTAAAAATACATTCAAAACAAAAGTTTCTGATGCTGGAAGATAAAATCTAAATACATGTAATGAATAAAAAAAATATTAATAACTTACCTTGTGATATAGCCAAAATTTTTACAGTGTATGTACCGTTTTGGACATATCTCGATTCAAAATCAGGAATTTTTACAAGTTTAATTTCTGACGTGACTGAATCCACAGAGACCCAATTGTCTCTATCTTCCAACTTTATGTATCTGTTATAAAACAAACATAAAATTAAGTTTTCATCTGGATAAACTTGGAATCACTACAAATCTTTCAAACATAATTTTTATCTCATCGTAAATGTTCTTGTTACAGACATTTGTTTGGAATGTTTTTAATTCCTGAAAACTATGATAAAACTCTTCCCACTGCCTGCATATCACACCTTGGAAATGTCCTCCTACCATAATGTACCCAAGGCACAGAGCCAAGGGCCATCGCCCTTCACCTATGAACCCAGGAAGTTTGTAAATTGCACTGGGCTCTGTTCCGTAGCTTTTGATCTGGTCTCTCTTAAATCTGGGGTAAATCTTTGGGGAATAAGTTATACAACAAGACAGGTGGAGAAAAGTACTCCTAAATTATACTGTTTATTGGAAAACACATTTGGATTTTCAATGTTGTCAATATGTGAAAACGTCCACTTTAAAATCAATAGTTGCCTTAAATGGAAATATCTAAAAAGTTTATTGTTGGTTGTTAGGAACAATAACTTTCAGGTAGAATTTGTTAGATGTGAACACATGCTGAAAAGATGATTTCTGGGTTTCTTCCCTCAAAGCAGCGAGACCTAGTGTGAAAAGATCCAGCTATGGGAAAGCAGGGAGAATGTCCATATTGTACTTTCAAAAAAGTATGTACTTAATACTGAGTTTAACACATAAAGTACAAATATAAGCCAAATACATGAGTATCTTGGCTTTTCCAATCAAACTGATCATTCATTCTCTATTAAGTGGCTGTTTAATGTCCACAAGGATGGGTGGCTTACTCACAGCAATACTTATGGTGCTATTTAAAAAAAAATCCAATTATACACTTGAACTAAATTTTCACGCCTCTTAGTATTTCTGCTGGCAAATGATAATACATTTGGATTTTCATAAGTACTTCTGAATTTCACATCAGGAATTTTAAAGCTGGAATTTACTTGTCATTCAGTCTCCCACATTCATACTTACCATGAAGGTAGAGTCTTACTAATAAGATCATACTTCACAAAGAAATGGTTTATGTGGTCTAATTTCAGGGACTTTCTAACTATTCTTCCCTGTTGTGAAAATCAGACACTATTCAAGTATTCAGCTCACACATGGTACCAAATATTCATAAACAACTGATAACAATGAATAATCAGTAAAATAGAAAATTATGACAGTTAAGGAAATGATATTTTTGTCTTTATTAAGATTTCAAAATAGTAACTACAAATTAAGTGAATATTGGGAAATAGTTTAATTTAGCTGTGCCTCCCCTTCCTTATGTAAAATAATAGGTTTGAACTGCTTTTTAAGATCTTTTTCATTCTTTTTGTTTTTTAAGGTTTCTCTTTTTATTAGCATATGTTGTGATACATAATAATTACATTCATCCTGGGGAATTGGTACACATACATATTTCATCTTAATCATTTTTGCTTCCTCTTCTCCTCTCTCCCATCTCTCCCAATCCCCAGATCCCTTTCCCATTTCCACAAAATCTACTTCCCTATTTCCTATCATCTATTTTTTATTTTGCTCTTGAAATCATTTATATTTTGAGTTTTTCATATAAGAGAAATCATGCAATATTTAGCCATGTGTCTGACTTATTTCACTTAGTATTATAGCATCAAGGTGCATTCATTTTCCTACAAGTGATGCAAATTTATCCATCTTTATGGCTGAGTAGTACTCCATTGTGTACATACACCACATTTTCTTTATCCATTCGTCTGTTGATGAGCCTACAGGCCACTTCAGGATTTAGGTACTACATTATGAATTGTGCTGCTATAAACATGGATATGTGTGTATCACTGTAATATGATGTCTCTAATTCTTTGGGGATGATATTTATAAGAGGAATAGCTGGGTGGGATGGAATTTCTATTTTTACTGTTTTGAGGAATCTCCATACTGATTTCCACAGCAGTGGTACTCTTTTCCATTCCCACCAACAATGGAGAAGGGTTCCTTTTTCCCCAAAACCTTGCCAGCATTTTTCTTTTATTCTAAGGGCCTGTAAATATGTGGTAAAGCATGCTAAAGAAGCATGCATGCTTCATCATTTTTCCAGCGAGAACACATTTTTTTAAATATATTCACAGTACCTAATAAAAATAGCAGTCAAAATTTAAACATTGGTAGGGAACAGCATTTTCAATAGATCGCCACAGTATTACCGGTAGATGATTCACTGGGAGATAGGAACTTCTCAGTGGACAGCAGTAAGAAATCATAATACAGAGCCTCACAGCAAACCCTCAGTTCTGTGGATCAGTTAGGGACGGCCTCGTGGGTACAGAGAACCAACTCCCCAAGATGAATATAATCATTATGTACAGCAAACATGTTCTAATAAGCATATAAAATCTCTGGCAATTTATTCTGCGGGATATTATACCCTACTATAGCTTAACAAAAGCCATAAGATGGTTTTAACAAGATTTTAAAAAAGACAAAAATTAAACCACCTAGTTCAAGGAGGATGGCTCCCCTGCAGGGATCGTGGGCAAAAGATGGTTACCAAATACTGTGGAAAACAGTGGGAGATGTCTGTTTTATTATTTTGGCAAAAGGTTATTTGAATCTATGGCTGATGAGTTGCATTTAAAGGAGGTTCACTAAAAAGAGATTGCTAAAGAATTTCCTCCTTATTTTTGCCACAGTTTTCCATGCTTCTAAAAGTAATGGTTTATGAGTGCTGGCACACAGGGACACAAGCATAAGGACAGACAAACAATCATGCAGCTCTAGCACAGAGCAGAAAGTCACAAAAACTGTGTGGGCAGCAGGTGGGACCTCCTCAAATTCAAGCCAAGTGACTTTAACTCCATGTGTAATTACTTTGTAGAGAGCAATCAGAGTTAAGTAGTTTACTCTGAAATTTTAAAAATATCACGCAAATCTGAGGGGTCTCTATGGAGTGTACACAGGAAACAACCCCATCCCTTCTGGTACAGTGGCGGCCTTTCTTAGGTTTTCGGTAAGTGTAGTAAAGGTAAGTGCAGTAAAGTAAATGATTAAGAAAAATATTAAAAAAATTCATCCAGCCCTGAACCAAAAAGCATGGTTTAAAATGAAGATGAGTTCCCAAGTTTTATTTGTGAATAGAATTCATTTTCCCATAGTAAACTACATGAAGCAACTATTGCTTTTAACCAAGCTTATGTAAAGTGAAATTTGTGGCAAATTTTATCTGCTTCTTTCTTCTTAATAGTACTCTTGAGAAATAAGATAGATTTTAGAAAGTTGGTTTTCTTTTTCCTCAGAACTTTCCCTTTATTGGTTTTCAGCCCATTCTAACCACAACTGTTTATGTGGTAAGGAACCCAGCCTCATCCCCAAACACAGGCGGTTGAAGGAAGAAAGTTCTGGAAAATTCCTCTTCATCTTGCATTTTCAGGCATAACTTTGGGAAAGTTAATCTATAGACCTTTGGTGAACTACAATGTTGGTGTGTGAAGACATAAGGTGCTTAAATTTCATTATTAATTTTGAAAATAGGCATTTAAAGTAAATGAGGAAATGTATTCATAACATTTTCTTACTTTACGTGAGCTGGTTGGCCAGTGTCTTCATCAAAAACTTGAAATTTCCCAATTGATTGGCTTTGGCTTGATATATCCATTCCTTCACTAGCACGAACTGAAATTGTGCTGCTTTTGAAATGAATGCCTTCTTTCACATTCTTCACCTTTACTTTGATAGGAATGGGTGTAGGTTTATATTTACTCCTAATTGATTTGTGAAAAGCTGCTTTATTAGTGACAATAATACTGAAGTCAAGATTCTTCATTGTTTCATAATCTACTTCCTAGAAAGGCAAAATCAAAGAGGAATCTTTTTAACAGAGAAAATAACTAGAACATAGAGTGTACACACACACACACAAATTTTTTAATGTTAAATACAATAACCTGATAACATGAGTATTCCAACTCTCATTGATACCAAGCAATTAAAAAATGCTCTACCAATAATTTGGATATTCGTAAATGTTAAGGATGCTTAAAGAGCATTCCCAATTTATTTTTCTAAAGGTTGAAATTATTTTCAAAAGTATACATTTTTATCTTAACATGCTAAAGTGGAATGGGAACATTAATGGACATTCAATAAAAATTAGTATTCCTTAAAATGTGTTCCATGAATTTGCACTGCCACCTCTGTCCCATAAAATAGATTTACATGCACATTAACATATGAAAAAACTGAGAATTTCTGTAGTAAAGAAAAAACCCAGGGATTTTCAAATGTATTTAAACAAAAAACCTAGTCTTTCCTTTTGTAGAAGGTATTTATTAAAATCTGTTTTGCTGTTAATTCAATAAGAGACTAGGTTCTTTTCAAATAGTTCTTTGCAAATTGTGGTATTTACCACGCCTATTTGATACAAGCCAATTATCACTGTACACATATTTTAGTTTCAATTTTTTCATTTCCTTTTATAAGCATTTCTAAAGTATTTTATATTTACATATAATTAATTTACTTAGCCATTCTGTTGCTACGCATTTGGGCTATTTGCAAATTTTAAATAAAATACTGGTCTGAACATTTTTATACAACTCACTTTTCCTCTGTTGACCTATATCCTATTAGTGAAACAATTACCTAGTCGAAGTTCAATATTTGGTCCTATTATTTTACTGCTTTTTATTTCCAGTGTCCCTGGACCATTTAGATGGATGGATCATTTTTGCTTGTTTCTTCAACGTAAGATTAAATACATTACATGTGTTTACATGAATTATAGGAAAGCTGTTCACTTGTCTCATGGATGATTATTATGGATTTTGTTTTTCTTTGTGTAGGGTTCTGCATCCACAACCATTCTTTCTGCCCCCTTTTAAATATGGGTCACTGTGGTGTTTGGACCAGGACACGACAGAACAGTTAGAAAAATTAGGTGAAAGTGCTTTTAAATTGTTCTTGCAGCTGGCACATCTGTTTTGATGCTGTCATGTTAACTGGATAAGGAATAAAATCTTCCAGCCAGCTATCATTAGCATTCAAAGGCAAAGACAACGTAAAAAAAGTGAGCTAGGTTCTGGGGCCATAAACATTGTTTCATAGTGCTTGTCATAAATAACCACAGTGCTCCAAAGAGAAGGAAAATATTTCAGCATCAGGAACACTGTATGAGGATGAATACTTCCTTTTTTTTTTTTATAACTCTATCAACATTTTTACCTGACTACGATCAAATTTTATTGCAATCCTGACTACAGTCCAGTTTAAAATACATCCATCATTCCAAAAAGTTCCTTCATGCAAATTTGTGGTCAACCTCCCTCACATTTCTAGCCCCAAACAACTGCTGATCTGTTTTCTATCTCCATTGTTTTGTCTTTTCTAGATCTCCATAAATGTAATCCTATAATACATGGAATTTTGTATCTGGCTTCTTCCACACAGCATAAATGTTTTTGAAGTTGATCCATGTTGTAGCATATTATCAGTACTCCATTCCTTTTTTTTTTTTTTTTGTGGGTACCAGGGGGTCGACCTCAGGACCTTGCATGCCAGCAGGCGCCCGTGCCGCTGAGCGATATCACCGGCCCCTTTTTCGTATGTGGGTTCCAGGAGTCGAACTCGGGCCCTCGCACTTGCAAGGCAGGCGCTTACGCCGCTGAGCCATCTCACCGGCCCTCCATTCCTTTTTATTGTTTAATAGTATTCTATTATGTGGATAGAACCATCTTACTGTACTCATCAGTTCATAGACATTTGTCACCAGATTTTCACCATTATGAATAATGCAACTATGAACATTTGTTGTAGGTCTTCGTACAGACACGTTTTTATTTTTCTTGGGCGAACACTTATGAATAAAATTGCTGGGTCATAGGGTAACTACTCTACATTTAACTAAAAAAAAAAATTCTGCCAAACTAGCTATGTCATTTTTTATTTCCACAGCAATACAGAAAGGTCCCAGTTTCTTTATATTCTTGCCAATACTTGGTGGTGTCAATCTTTTTGACTGTTATGGACTGAATGTTCGTATCTCTATAAAATTTATATGCTGGGGCCGGTGAGATGGCTCAGTGGCGTACACGCCTGTCTGGCAAGTGCAAGGGCCCGAGTTCGACTCCTGGAACCCACATACGAAAAAGGGGCCGGTGATATCGCTCAGCGGCATGGGCACCTGCTGGCACCCACCAAAAAAAAAAAATTCATATGCTGAAATCTCAACCCCCAAAATGATGATCTTGCGAGAAGAGGCCATTGGGAGGTGTTAGCCCTCAGGAATGGAATTGATACTTTCCCAAAAGAGGCCTCTGGACCCCACCGCGTCACCTACTATGTGAGAATACAGCAGGAAGCCACTGAGTATGCGCCCGAAAATGGCTCTCACTGAATCTGTTTAGGTCTTGGACTTCCCAGCCTCAAGAACTGTAAGAAATACGTTTCTGTGGTTTATGACGTACACAGTTGATGGTATTTTATAACAGCAGCCCCAAACAGACTAAGATATTGATTTTAGTCATCTTAGTATGTACATAGTGGTAGTTTTTATGGTTTTATTTTGTACTTTCTCTGGTGACAAATGGCATTGGGCACCTTTTTATTGTGTGCGTTTACTATTTGTGTATCTTCTTCATCTAACTGCTTTTCAATGATATCTGATCACTGCCCTTAAAATTTGGAAGCAATTCTTTATATAACCTAGACAATAAATTTGTGATTTTTAAATCTGTTGTGTTCACTATAATGCTAATTCTACTATTTTTCATCCATACTACTCCTGGTAGAAATGACTATATTCCCTTTTTTATGTTTTATCATAGTTGATTGAAAAATGCTTCTTTCGATAATCATAAAATGTGTCTTCCTTGAGGTAAAATTATTCAAATTCCCTCAAAGTAGTTTAAATGCATATAGTAGCCTATCAATAAGTGATGCTCAAAATTATTACTATGAAACTTCAAGGTAATTATTTCCTTTTCTGTTATGCATCTTCCTTCTCACTGTTAGACTTTACCTAGACTTTCATAAATTGTTTGTAAAAATTTGGTAATTTCTAGAATCAATTTTTTTTGTCTGTGTAGAATTTAAAGATAGTATTTTGAAAGCTGCAGCTTTCCATTTTATTTTATTTTATTTTATTTTATTTTATTTTTTTTTGTGGGTACCGGGGGGACGACCTCAGGACCTCGCGCGCCAGAAGGCGCCCGTGCCACTGAGCGATATCACCGGCCCCTTTTTCGTATGTGGGTTCCGGGAGTCGAACTCGGGCCTTCGCGCTTGCAAGGCAGGCGCTTAAGCCGCTGAGCCGTCTCACCGGCCCTCCATTTTATTTTTAAAACCGGTAAGGCAATTACCTTTTAATTTTTGTTTAAAAAGTTCTGTGGGAGTTATAAGATCTAAACGTATAAGAACCATATGCTTTTTTTTTTTTTTTTTTGGGTACTGGGGGTCGACCTCAGGACCTTGCGCGCCAGCAGGCGCCCGTGCTGCTGAGCGATATCATCGGCTCTTTTCTCGTATGTGGGTTCTGGGAGTCGAACTCGGGCCCTCGCGCTTGCCAGGCAGGCGCTTACGCCGCTGAGCCATCTCACCGGCCCAAGAACCATATGCTTAATATGATTTAATTCAATTTTTTCTTCACTGATTCATTGACATACAAGATTAGATTACTTCATTCTAAAATGCAGCCCTCATACCATTTATATTAGAATCACAGGTGGATTTTTACCTACAAGGCAAGATCCTGAGTCAAACCTAGTTAGATTTTTTGATGACAGGGCTCAGGAATCTGTATTTTTTGGCATAAAGCTTTAGTGAGTGATTTTTAGGCACCCTTAAACATCAATTTATCACAGCTTCAATTTTTAGATATTAGTGGGGTTTAGCTTTAGTGTTAAGCAGATACACAAGCACCGGTAAGGAAAGGTTACTCAGTAGAGTACAAGGTTTTGATATGGGAATGCTACGGCCAGGCATGGGTAGCAAGACTGGAAGTGTACTAAGCAAAGATGCTGGTACCATGCTGACTGGTAGGATCGGAGTTCCATGACCTAAAGAGCGACTACTAACTAACCAAACAGAGGGCCCAAACAATCAATCTCAAACAATTATAGTTCTGGTTGTGTGTGTAAAACATTTGTGTTTGGGCTCAAAATCTGTTAGCCTTTCTCCAGCAGCAACCTGTCCCACCTGTCTTAAACGGTCATGACTTACCTTAATGAGGGTCACAATCCCTTCATTAGTTTGAGCATCTGTTTCTATGTGGAAATAACCCCCTTCATTTCCTGACGCAAACGTAAAATTTGCTAACCAATTATCAGAGCCTACTTCATCTGCATCCGTCACTTTTATGCGCATAACTTCTACATTGACTTGATTTTCTTCAATAGTCCCTTCATACTGCAAAATATGAACATGCGATTTTTTTTATATGTTAATGTAATACAAATTTCAAATATGAGTAAGTAGATATAGTTATCATAAAAGTAAGTTACCATTTCATTTGCCACTACAGGTATGTTGTCATTGACATCCAGGATACGAATCTGAACTTGAGCTTGGTGTACTGGTTTGTCCGTTATTTGTCCATCACCATCTCTTGCTTCCACGGTCAAAGAATAGCTGCTGTGTTCCTGAAGAGCAATGAAAAAAACCCACTGGGGTGAAAATGAATCTCCTAAATCTGTCTTTCTGATTTTAGTTTGCCTTACTATTAGGAAATGGACCATAATACATTTTATTCATAAATAACCTGCAGCCGGGGATATAGGTCAGCGGCACAGCACCTGCCTGGCGAGCACAAGGTTGTGAGTTCGATTTCCGGTACCAAAAAAAAACAATACCCCACATAAATAACCTCTAGGACCTGATGTTTTAGGTATAAAGATGCTATATATTTGCAGTTCGAGCTTTGCATTAGAGCAGAAAAACCTCAGGGAATTATTGACAAATTCTTAAATTTGTCATTGGTGCTGTTCTCCGGAGATGATGCTCCTTAAAACTGTCTGCACGAAGGAGCGCCATTCAAAGTGTAGTTTGTTTCATGTTGGACGTGATGGCAGGACTGTAGGAATTTTTTATTTTCTGCCCCACATTTTGTTCTCAGCTAAATGCTAACCCAGAAGAACCTAGTCCTAAGAAATCTGGGCCAGTGAAGGAAATTTGTCCAGATTTCCCCAGGACTCTTAGGGAAAGTGTCCCAAAGAATGACTGTCTCTAGGATGTCACTCAACCACGTTACTCCTAAGTGAGCCCTTCTTCTCTGCATGGTCCCTTTACTGTAGCTCTATTCAAGGTGACTGGAGTTTAAGGAGCCTAGTAGCGAGTTCATGGGGAACGTGGGTGTGGCAGGGCCTCCTAGTGCCCAGAGCAAGGCTGGGGCCCTGGGGCCAGCTGCCCGGCTCCAACCCTAGCGGCTTTGAAACTCACTGGCCATGTTGCACACACGCGTAATCCCTTTGAGCCCCGGTTTCCTTACATGTAAGATGGGGATAATAACTGGATCTGCTCGCAGGGTTTCTGTGTGGATTAAGTGAGTTAATCCACGTAAGGGGCTTAGGATGGCACCTGGGATGTGGTAAATGCACAGAAAGTGACAACCGTTGTCATCAGGTAGATTTCCCACACTTCAGAGACAGACGCTTGTTAAAAATCACGCTGCTGGGTCACAGTAACCCTCTCCTGTCCTAACTTTATGTGAAAAGTTGTAGAGTAGAACTGCAGGAGTAACGGATCACATTCTTAACTTTCATAAAACTCCAACAGGAATGTTGGCCACGATACTTCCCATGAGCAGAGTGAATTTTCCAAGTATGCTACAATGCACGTGAATGATGATTTGTGTTTCATGATAGCACTGTATCCTAGAATCAACATTTTATTCTTGCACACTCATGCATATAGCACTTAAAAAATCTTCTATCACCCCTTTTATTTTAAAATTTTGAATTAGAACTAAAAAAGTGAAATGTTTGGGAGAACAATCTTTCCAGGAAACCCACCCAATTTTTTTTTTAATATTGTTTTTAAAACAATTTTTTCCTCTATGAGAGTATTTACACCTGAATTAGAACCCTGTTCCGTCCCCAACCCCAGCCCCTCTCACCACCACCGCCATCACCACCACCCTGCTCCCTGTCTATGCATTAGCAGAAGACACTCCCGATGTCTCCACAGAAAGCCACAAACTGAGGAACACCGCTTTAGGACTCTTGGTGAATAGAACACTAAATGGAGACGGACAAGAACGGTAATGTCTTTATGTAATTTAAAATTTTTGAATAGCCACACTCTAAAAAGTAAAAGGAAATATGTGGTGTTAATTTTAAACGAGTATATTTATTTAATGTATGACATACAATATTATCATTTCAACAGATAATCAACATAAAAAATGAAGATGATATTCTATATCTTTATGCTAACTCTTCCAGACCTGGTGTATCTTTTAAACAGCTCAATATGCATGCAGCACATCTGAATTCAGATGCGGTCACCTATGACTAACCGCTACCATCGTGGACATTACATCCTTTTTAAAGGAGGACAGTTCTTAGAGTTACCCTAGGAATGAGGAATATAGAACAAAAGAAATTTAGAAAACAGTAATAGAGCGAGAAGAAACCAGGGAGGGTAGTAAGAAGTGTAAAAGATGGGTAACATGAAACATTAATTTACCTCTCTGTCCAAGGCAATACTGGTTGTATAAATCTCTCCTGTATCTTTATTTAGGTAGAAGACTGAAGGATATGCAGGCTCCTGAGATACGATTCTGTAGGCAATTTTAGAATTCATAGTGTTGGGCTCATCTGCGTCCGTTGCAGTGATTTTCATCACAAGTGTATCTGGCATTAGAAAAAGAGGGGTCCAAGGTAAGTACACTTATGTATGTTATTATTTGATTTATAATTTCAGCTATTCCCAAAAGGATTTCAGGTACTTAACAAAATTACGCACTATTTTACCACAATCAAAAATTTTGCTGGATGAGGAAGTACGTGTGAATGGAGTAGAGGAGGAGGAAGTACGAGATGAGGGCAAGGCTGAGATTAGGATGAAATCCTGCAAAATTGCTATGAAAGCCTCACAAAATTGTTCTAGCAGCGAATGCAGAGATACTTGGATGAGCCGATGCAAGGCCCCGATGTTCATTAAAATTAAAGACAAATCAGGAGAACAGCTACTCTTTGATTGAAAAGAAATCTCTACTTCATGCCCTATATAGAGCAATGCATTGAATAATGTCAACAGAAAGTTACAGTAGAAGTAATGTAAGTCAGAGGTCAGTAACTATACCCAGTGACCAACAGCCAGCCAGCCACCCGTTTTAGTACACGAAGTTCTGTTGGAACACAGCCACACCCATTTATTTATATAGTGTCTGTGACTGCCTTTCTGCCACGGGTAGTTGCCATGGAGACGCCCTGTCCCATCAACCCACCATCTTTTCTGAGGGTAAGAAAGATGATCTTTAAAGTCATTTGAACTTATCCTAAGAAAAGCAGTTGTGATTCTACAGCAATAGGTTCATTATCATTTGTGCTGCAAGTTAATACTCAACAGGACAAATAGAATTTACACATGGCAATAAAATGACCTCGGTTATTCATTCATAAAAAACAAGACTCTTACGTGCTGCACTCAGCTCTTCAACAGACCCAACGAAGACTTCCTCCGTGAACACGGGCTCGTTGTCATTGATATCAAGAACCTTAATGCGCAGTTCTAATGGCTTCTCTAGATTGTTTCCTCTTGAATCCATAGCATAACCTGTTAGCTGAAATCATGACATAAATAATAAGTAAGATTCGTTTTAAGCTAAAGTAATTGAACTGCTATAGTATAAAAAAATCATAACCATTACTAAAGAAAATGACAAATACATGTAAAACTGTTCTTCTTACCAGAAAAAATGGTGTTTCTTCCCGATCAAGAATGCTGGTAACATTCAATTCTCCAGTGTCTTTATTAAAGACAAATATACCAAAAGGAGGCTCTGTAATCCCTATTCCAGTGTATTTGTATGTAATTTTTACTCCTCTTTCTTCTGCAATATCAGAATGTATCTAACATAAAAACCACAGAAGAATAGGTTAAATTCTTTATAATTTACATGTAAATATTTTTAATTTCCAGCATTGTGGAAGTTGTTACAATGCTGGCAGAGGGGAGGTGGCACAACATGTGTGCTGGTGTCAGGGAACCTGGGTCCTAGTCCTGTCACCACACACACTGGGCATGGGATACTGAGTTAGCCACTCAACCTCCCTGCACTGCAGCTTCCTTACCTGTAAGATAGGGAAGATGATACGGCTTCCCTGGGAGGGTTACGGTGAAATTGAGTGATAACTGGGGTTCATCTTCGAGATGGGGGTTGATTTTACATGTCACACATGTGGTAGAAATTATAAAGTCAAAATCATCTTTATGAACTCATTTAATCATCTGGAAAGCATTACAGGCAGCTAAGGTAGGTAGAAATATTATAGGCACTCAGATAGGGCTCGGTCCTTGGGAGAGCCAGGGCAAAGGTGACACACATCTCAACTGTGGCCGGAGACACATCTGTTGGAGACCAGATCTCAAGATAAAGATGAAATGACCAGGGCTGTATACTTCCTCGAAGGACAAACACCAGGCCTAATGAAGCCCAGATAGACATCAGTCACCCCGGTGGGTGACCGAGACCTCCCGACCCATCATTTCCTAGAAGTCTTTGTTCTTTCCATGCACCCTTGTTATGTGGCTTGTTTCCCCACTGCATCACTATTACCTAAGCAACTATATTTGTATCCTGATTGGTTAATCACAGCTGTAACCCACATTGTACCCATGTGGGTAATGCTCTCTAAAACTTCCCTGTAAAGTGGGGTCCTGGGGCAACCCATTTGGGCCCCCTTCTATTCCTCTGACAATCCTCTTTCTATCCTCTCAATAAATATCCTCCTACTCTTAACCTCTGTTGTTCCTAGAATTCATTCTTCAATTTTTAGAGAACACGAACTCAGCGTATCAGACATCTAACAGGTTGGGAGTTATAATATTTCCCTTATATTGTACTTGGAGGTTCTGATATCACCCCTTTAACAGTACGAACGAGGCATCTTCCAGAGCAGGATTTAAATAGTCAGGATACTTCCTTGCTTGGAAAGATTGAGCAAATCAATAGTATTTCTCACTTGCTGGGTCTTCTGAAATTATCATCTTTATTCTCTATAAGCAATTTTATTCACAACTCTCATTCTTCATTGGTAAATTTCTCTCTGGGACCAGAATAGGAGTGAAGATTTTAAAGTTGGCACTTTCTACTAATAAGCCCTACTAAGTTTCAGTTGTACCCTAAATATAATAAGAAAAAAATCAATAATGATATCATTGTCTTTTAATCTTAAAGTTGGCATAAAAATCCTCTCAGGGCACAGCTGTCATCACACGCGTGACGCTCCTGTTCTGGGGAGACGGTACCTTGGCAATGGGGTTCTTCTTCGACAGATCTTCTCCCTCCCGAAGGGCCACGGGGGCAGTGATCCAGGCCCGCTTCTGCCGCACGAGGTGAGCGTGCTTGGGAAGCAGCTTGCTTTCACTTCTTGCGTTTAAGGCCTACGACAACAAAATATTGCCAAAAAATTATTATGAGTTATAAAGCTTAGTATGATATTCTGTAATTTACTAACCTTTAAAAATAGTGCAATTTTTAAGACATGTTTCGTACTTCTGGACAAGCTTCATTTTCAAAGAGGACATGTATATACACGAGCCAACTCTGGAAGCATCCAAGAGATTGTATCCATATCAGTAAAGCAGGAGGGCTTTCTTTTCACAGTAAAAAAAGATTTCCCAGAGTGAAGAGTTCAAAAGGCTGAAGGGTTATTTAGTGGCCTTATAAATTGGCAAATTAGAAATAAGAAACCATGTAAGAACATTTTTCTATTACATGCTGAAGATGATGTTTTACTTTTCTGTAATGATTTATGGTAAAAAAACAAATTACTAATTTGGGCACAGTGGCATATGCCTGTAATCCAAGCACTCTGGGAGGCTGAAGCGGGAAGATCGTAAGTTTGAGCCCAGCCTGTGCAACTCATTGACTTAGTAAGACCCTGTCTCAGAATAAAAAGTAAAAAGGGCTGGAGATGCACCTCACTGCAAAGGCCCTGGGTTCAACCCCCAGTACCACAAAAGCAAAACAAAAACAAAAACAAAACAAAACAAAAAACCTTATCTGTTTTAAGACTAAATTTTGATAAACTGTAGAAATAAATCTAACTGAAATGGTCAACT
The DNA here is from genome assembly GCA_028451465.1 of Erethizon dorsatum. Lineage (NCBI taxonomy): Eukaryota > Metazoa > Chordata > Mammalia > Rodentia > Erethizontidae > Erethizon > Erethizon dorsatum. The sequence continues at coordinate 15,667,217 of CM051838.1, forward strand.
GCCAGTTAATGAGTTTACTGTTCTCAGGACTGAGTAAAGTATGAAATTTCCCTTTGAAACTTTAGATGGAAAACTATTCTGTAAATTTTCACTTGGGTTTTATAGGTAAGTATATATTTTATCCAAAGTGCATTTCAATACAGGTGACCCATAAGATCAGAAATGATTATCGTACTAGGTTTATCTTACCATTTTACTCATTTTGTTGCTGCACGTAAATATGGATCTTTAAATTTTTAAAGTATATGCACTGGTTATCATCAGGTCACTGATTTTTCTTTGTTTATATTTAAATATTTTTTCTTAACTTAAAAATATAAATTATATAACAAAACATTACAAATGATAACAGTAAAACCTATGACGTAAAAATGCAAAACATCTATTTCTTCACTTATTTTTCATACAGCAGTCATGGTTAACAACTTCATGAATACCTTTCTTGGTCTTTTATGACTACACAGGTGCACATGTGTGTGCACGCAGGCATAGGTCTTTTTCCGGTAAAATGCTGCATTCTGGGACACACACTCTTCTGCAGCCATTTGAATGGGAATGGTGTAGCCAAACTGTCCACCATGCGATTAAACCTCTAAGTCCCAAAGACAGAAATAATCCCCTTGGTTCCTTACCTCTAAGTGAAGTCCATTTCCAAAGGTAAAGCAGATCTGTAAAATAAAATAAATAAATAAATAAATAAATAAATAAATAAATAAAATTAAAATAAAAACAGAAGTTTAACTACCATTACCATCCTTTGCCAAAAGGAAACAAATTATAATTTCTCTTTCGCCCTTGTCCAACAACCAGGGCCAACGGTTCCCTGGCATCTACATTCTTCTTGGTCTATGCTGCATCTTCCAGAAATGACCTATCTTACAAAACAAAACAAAACAAAACACATCAAAATAACCTGTCTCGTGAAATGTTAGCCATCCTCCCATGGTTTTCATCTCGTGTTCTCTGGGATGCGCTTACTTTTCCATGAGGGTGTTGGTATAAGAGTCCTTGCCGCCTCCCACCATCCCTACGACACACACACACACACACACACACACACCCTGCCCATGTTCTGATTTCGCGGTACCTCAAGGTCCTCAGTCCCACCAAGTCTTTTCTTTGGTGCTTCAAAGGCACTTACAATCTGGGCTTCATCTCAACGTGGTACCACCCTAATTGGTTATGTTTATGCTCAATCTCGCCAACAAACTCCTGTCTTGCTTTCTGAATTTTGCTGCGATTTCTTTAGCATCCATGAATCTCCTGCTGGCTCCCCTCATCTGGCTTACTCTGAACCAGTGCTTTCTCATACGATTCGCTTGGTCAATCGACCCATGTGAACAGGGCAGATGGAGAACATTTCTGTCACTGCAGACCAGGGGACTACTGCCAGCCATTGTAATGATGTTGTCAGTGACAGCCGGGGAGCCCTCACTTTCCTGACCCTCTGACACTCCTGCCTCACACAAAGCTGATCACTGTTCCACTGACTCCCAGCCTGTGCTGGCAACACTGCTAGAGAAGGCCACAGTGGCCGAATGCACGACCATGCGGACTAGAGCAGCTCTCCACAGATGCCCCCACCCTCCCTCCATAGCAGTGGGGCTCCTGCTAGGGTGACCATATGTTCCCGTCTGCCCCGGAGAGTGCAGGCTGACACCTGTTGCCAGGCATCCCATCTGTTAGCCTCCTCCTGATCTGCAAAAGTGTGTTCAGTCGACAAAGCAGTCACCTTGGCTTCGCCTCCTCTTATCATATCCCTGCCTTTGCTTTCCAAACTTCAGAACCTTCCCGTCACACCGACCTCGTCTCCGGACCTGCGCATTCTTAGGTGATGGCCTCACATTTTATCTGACATTGCATCTCCGGTCATCTTCTGCTTGCCCTTTCCCCCAGGGGAGAAGAGTCCTGACTCCTCTTCGAGGTTACCTACTGATCTTTGTGCTCTAGTTTCAGCTCTTCTATCCATCCTACCACATTTAGCTTTTCTAGAACCTTGGTCCTTTCACTAACCTTTCATCTTTCTTCTCCATTACCTAATTGAACATTTTTTTTCCCTTCCCACGGGCTAACCAAACACATTCAAGTCCTTCTTATCCTAAATAGACAGACCCTTCCCTTGCTTCTGCTAACACTTAATCTACTGCTCCATATCCCTCCCTTATACAACCCCAAGCTGAAATAATTGTATTTATTGCCTACTGCTCTTCAGAATCTTTTATTTGGATTTTCTGTCTTGTTTGCCTTTTCCCATCTGCATGACCAGTCACATGGACCTACCAAGTCCTAGTTGGTGCATCATGGCTTTCTCTAAAATTTCAGTCCTATTCAAATCCTTTACATGCTTTTAAAAACCTATTCTTCATGGGGCCCATTCTCCCTGTGGACTCGTCACCCTCTTTTTTTCCTCATCAGTACGTGTTCTTGTCTCCCCATTCTAAAAAGAAACTCCGGGTCCTAGTGGATGCCCAGCCTCTGGGGTGAATCTTCGGGGCAGATGAACCACCATGGCTAATTTTCTACCTTATGGTCACATAGTAATTCTACCTTCTTTTTTCTGTAGTACACACCTAGCAATGGTCAGCAATGTCTCTAACCAAAGTTGTGCTCACTAAATTCATATATTTTCCAGGGTGACATGCTATGAAAAACAGAAACCTGATGCTGAGGTAGATCACTTCTGTCTGCGTTTCTCTGGTGAAAACATCCAAAAAGGGAGGCCTGGTGCCTGGGTCCAGGATCCCTCAGTCAAATCATCAGAGAACATTTTTAAAACTTGTATTTCTTGTTTGGCCTCCTAATCATTAGCCTTGTCTCTCTGGTACACGCCATATAGGAATATTTACTACTTTTATTTGTCCCTGGAATCTCAGATGCCCAAGCGAAAGGGTATAACAATCACATGTTATCTTAAGTGAATTCTATCATTGTGACCAAATATCACGTTTTACTAAGAGACAGATAAAAGGGAGCAGTTTATGGTCCTCTATCTAGTTAAAGTAAACTCATCATATGAACATCTTCATTGACTTTGTAGAGGCTATTTTAAATGTAAAGGAAATTTAAAAACTTGTATTTCTTATGCTAGTATATTTCTAACACTTTAAGGCTGAGACTGAGAAGCACAGCCTGTTTCCATAATTAAAAAGCTACAAAACCTAACGAGCCTTAACATTCCAGGTGCCCAGATAAGTGTAACTCAGCCAGACAGTGATGTTTTGCTTACTTTCAAGTCCCAGAGACTTAGCATTTCAAGGACAGCTCTGCCCAGCCTCCGACAACGATTGAATCTTCCTGCACGTTATAGGACAGTAACCTCATTTAGTTTTACGTAGAGTAAATCCTGCCTAGCAATATATGACAAGACATATGTAACCAACTGTAGAATATCACGTTATCTGCCTTTTGTACTTCCTTCTGAAAACCTATATAAGAAACTACCCTGCCCCAAGACAGGGCTGATGATTTGGAACTGAGATTCCCATCAGCCCACTAGCGTAATAAACCTGTTTGCCTTCCAAAGTTCCTCTGGTGCCGTGTCTTCTTCTGTCTGGTTGTTCCTGAATTCTGTAGCAACTTTAATGGCATTAACTTTCTAGATGCTATATGCACAAAAATGCAGAAATATCACATGATTATAAACAGTACTTTAAAGTGTATTCTGCTCACTGGAGATGTTAAAAGTGGAGATTCCAGTTCAGTAGGTCTGCAGTTCAGCCTTTCACTGCATTTCCAACACACTCTCAGATGATACCAAAGTTACGGATTCACGGATCGTACCTTGGGTAGCAAGGTTGTAGAATGAGACCCATTGCATGTTCAACCATGAAAATAAAGTGTGCTTCATTCATTATTGTCCTAGTGGGCAGCGCAAGAAACTCTGTCACTCTCTACTGCTTAATACATTGAAGGCAGAAGACTCATTTCACTTTATTATTTGTTTTTTTAAACATTTTAAAGAATTTTACTTTGAAAAAATGTCTGAAAGCAGAGTAAATAGGACAATGAACGCTTCACAGCTGACATCCAGTTTCAACAATTATCTAGCACACATTTCCTTTTAATTAAGGAATAATTTAAATTTAATTTTAAATATAGGAATAATTTTAAATGTACAAAAATGGTGCAAAGATAACATCAAGAGTTCCCTTATCCATTTCCCCCTCATGTTAACATTCTAAGTCACTAGGTCAAAATTAAGAGATTGGTAACACTTAATCAATGCACTTGGAGAAGTATTTGCAAAGTTTCTCCTGGGCAAAGCTACTATTTTCTTCTTTCCCTATTTTAGTCTTTGTAAGTAAGCCACTAAATGTAGCCCATCCTTGGGGGAGAGGGGAGAGAAGAAAACAATTAAGTTTCATCTCCTATGAGGGGCATTTATCTACACATACTCAGAATTCTTTGGCAAGAAAAATTTGTCTTCTTCTCCATTTATTTATTCAATCACTTCTATCCATATGGATTCATATGTATTTATTTTATTCTGTGTCTTACAACCCAGAGCTACTTTATTTATTTTGTTCTTCAAACACGTTCAGTTTTGGCTGCTGGAAGATTGCACAGGTTGGATTCTATATCCTTGGTATGGTCTTATCTTTTTGTGTTTGAGGTCTTCTTAGTTTCTAGCATTATATGACATGCCAGGTTCATCTTGTATTTCTCCTGTCTCAGGCTAAGAATCAGCCATTTCTCACAGGAGCCCTGGTTTCTGAGATTGAAGAATGACATATAAAACCCAAGACCTGGAGAGAGGTATAGCACACATATTATAAAATTATTTCTATCTTCTCAGTCATAAGATTTTTTTCTTTTTAAACTTTCTTTCTTCCTTTCCTCCATCCCTTCCTCCTTCCTCCCTTTTTTTTTTTTTTTTTTTTTTTGATATAGGATCTTGCTACGTAGTTCAGGCTGGCCTTGAACTCACTATGTAGCCCTAGCTGGCCTCAAACTCGGGGCAATCTTCCTGCCTCAGCCTCCTGAGTGCTGGAATTACAGGTGTGTGCCAGCCACCATGCCTGGCCCAGATGAGAGCTTTGCTTAACTTTGTTATTACTATTAGAGACTCTGCTTTATTTTTGCGAAGTGGTATCACCTGGTTGGAAATATGTAGCTTTGAAAATTGTCATATTTAGATTTAAATCTTGATTCTGCCAGACAAGTGGCTTTAGTCCAAGTTTCCTCATCCATAACATGAGAATTATGGCAGTAACACCTATTGTGGTGGACATCTTCAGTTGTGTAGCTAATTGCCGTGTCTTCTTATCTCTAGTGTTCACAGAAGCCCGTTCTGTTCAGGTATGAGGTAGAGCCTGCCCAGCTCATGGGGCTGAACTGTCACTGGTGTATGTACAGCACAGCATGATGTTCTCACTCTGACGGTGGCTGATTTAGGAAAAACTGTGTAAGTGCGTTTTGACTAAAATGTCAGCAAGAGAGATAATCTTCACTAATTAGGAAGAGAGGCAGGCACATGGCTTCCCTTTTTAAGTGCCTCTGGAGAGCAAGGATGTGGCAAGTGGAAGGTTACTACCATCTTCTAACCACGAAAGGAAAGCTGACAACACGGCAGAGAAGCCAAACTGAAATGCTAACATTTTTGATGGTGGAGAATTGGTCAAATCTACAGCCACTCCATTTTTCAACCTTTTCTTATGTGATGTTCAAAGTTTTTTCTTTAACCTACTTTTGACTGGGTATTATACCTGTGATTGGGGGCATGGCTGGGATTTAACCCAGGGCCTTGTGCATGCCAGGCAAGTTCTCTTCTCACCCCCCTCTGAGCAGGCGGAATGGTTTCCAGTGCTTTGTTTCTCCTTCATACTGTGTAGAAGGCCAAAGCAGACCCTGCCCTGAAGGTCCTTGGCTCATTATCAATTCATTCAAAATAATTGCAAATCTGGCTGAAATAATCTGAAGCAAAGAAAAGATGATCAAGGCAATGGGTGGCCCTTGTTTATGTCCTCTTGTCACACATCCCAATTTTTCTGTTTGTGTAGACTGAACTGGAGATAGGGACTTTAATAATTCCGTAGCTACAAAAAAAGGTTTGGGCAGCATCTTGACAGTCACAGAAACGCACACATTCTCAAGAGTTTAGGTGATCCCTGAAGTCAGGGAGGACCAGTGATTCTGGGAGCTGCTCAAATAAATCTGATATAGACCAAGTTTACATTAAAATTTCAGCTACCATACTTCCTTCCTCTTAATCTTCTTTGTGATCTTTTTTTTTTGTGGGGGGGTTCTTTATAAGATTTCTTATTTTATAGCTAAATACCACAACTTATTTCAAAAATCCCAATTTAAAGGCATAACATATAACTGATCCGGACATTTATGTATTCCTATAGCAGTCTCATTCAATATTTGACTCAAATATACGATTTTATTTTTCAACTAAGTAGAACTCTGAACTCTTTAAGAACTCTGAACTTGAACTTTAGGTAGTAAATACCTCTGACTAACAAAGCACATATATGATTTATCATAATCTTTCACTTGCTCTTCAGATGTCTAGGGTAATTTCATTGTAACAAATATGATTCTAGTGAGTCACACTGAGGATAGCGCCTATGAGGAAGACATTTTCTTTGGTGTCATTTTATTGACTCAGGGAGTTTTACAACATGGAGATTTGCCAGTGCCACTCTACCCTCGACTTTTTAGGTAATGTTGTGAATCCTTATTTCCAGTAAAATTGTGGACAGCTCCGATTTCCCCCCTTGGTATAGATAAATTAACTGAAGGCCCAGAAAAGTCAACATTATGCTATTCAGTATCAATTCCTTGGCCCCTAAATCACTTTTTAAAAAAAGATTAGAGTTCCTAACAAGTAGTTAAAAGTAGGCTTTTTAATATTTCATTTTTCTGCTCCCAATTATCTTCTAGTGAAGACGTTAGCAGTGGTTCTCATACTTGTGTGGCTTGGGGATTATCTGTTACAACACAGACTGCTGGGCCCACCCCAGGTAGGCTGGCTCAGTAGGTCTGGGCCAGGCCCAGGAATTGGTATTTCTAACAAGTTTCTGGGTGATGCTGATGCTCTTGCTCCTGGAAAGGCACTGTTGAAAGCCACTGACCAGCAAGGGAAAGGGCAGAAGAGGATATGCATGATTCATGAGCGGATAAAGAGCCCTTCATGCCAGAGAGAAGTGTGAAGAGAAGTGTTCTAAATCAGGAAATTCAGGAACTGTGAGTCCCATCACAAGAAGATTGTACTTTACAAGTATTACTCCACGGCCATAGGATTGCTTTAAATGGTGTCCCCCCCCTCCGTTTATAGTTCTTCTCTAGTTTAAGTTTTACTGATCATGAGCATTTATCATTTTTGAAATATTTTACCATTTTTTTGTTATGTGTTTTCTGTAACAGCCACACACTGCTTTTGGAATTAGGCAACATATAAATAAATCTGTGTAATACATTTCACATATTTCATGTAACTTGAGGGACAAAAATTGTGGGTTGTTTCCTTTTTTTTCTGTAAAGGATTTATGAAAATTACAGTAAGAAATAAAATGAAGGAAAATCGATTTTTTTTCCTCCCACAGAGAAGTTCAAGAAAACCAAGGGCTGTAAATTGTCCTTTTTTACCAGTAGGTGGCACTGGTCTGTCAGGAAGGCAAACCTGAGGAATCATCAGAAACTGACCGATAACTCCAGAGAAGACCACGAGCAATATAAAATATCTAGGGCTTTAGAGAGTTAAGTGAGGGCCGGTGAGATGGCTCAGTGGCTTAACCGCCTGCCCGGCAAGCGCGAGGGCCCGAGTTCGACTCCCGGAACCCACATACGAAAAAGGGGCCGGTGATATCGCTCAGCGGCACGGGCGCCTGCTGGTGCACGAGGTCCTGAGGTCGACCCCCCGGTACCCACACAAAAAAAAAAAAAAAAAAAGAAAGTTAAGTGAATGCTTTTCTAGGATTAGATCTATGCAAGTAAATAAACCTGGATTTACATTTCTTTTTCTTTTCTAGAATAATTCTAACTTGCAAATAAACCTAACTAATATTCTGTTTCCAGAAGTTCTGATTGTACTGATTGCTCCCTGCAGGAAATGCCAAGAGGGGAGGCAGGTGACACGATGGTTCCAGGCTGCCAGACAGGAACTTGGTGTCAGGCAAACTCGGTTCTACCCAGTGTTAACATGCACTAAATCCAGCGCCTGGCATACAGGGTGTGCTCAAACTTGTCACATTCTCTTCCCTGCACTGCTCTTTTCCCTCGTAAGCACTAGGATCGTGGGGCACAGTTCTCCTGCCCCCAGAAGACAATTGGGCATGCAGCAGAAGAACGATTAGTGATTGATGAAGGTAAGAAAGTCAAACAAAATGTAGTACCCAACCTATCTGGGCATTAAAAGTTAATCCTAAACAAGTGAAATTCGGATTATTATTTCAGCTTTTCAAACACAGAAGGATACTTTAACTCCGGTGTTTAAAGACCAAGGCATTTAGCTAGTTGCAGATACATGATGCAAAGATCTTGATCTAATGAAGTATACAGTTTACCAGGACATAAAAAAGTATACAGCAGTCCCCCCTTGTCTAATGGGGTATGTTAGGAGATCCCCAAGGATGCCCGAAACTTTAGGTAGCATTGCACTGCATATATATTATGTTTTTCCTACATATACAGCGATATTAAAGTTTAATTTATAATTTAGGCACAGTAAGAGCTTAACAACAATAACATACTAAATAGACCAGTAACTAATAATAAAATAAATCAACTATAATATACTGTAATAAAAGTTATTCAAAATTCATGAATTATTCCTTCATGTTTTAGTACAGGTAACAGAAACTGCAGAGAGGGACACCACAGACGAGGGGGTCCCTACTCTTAGGAAGAAGTGCTACACTACGAGGGAGGTCACCATAATCATAAACACCTCCAAAAATAGCTCTCAGGAGCTCAGGAAAGGGGGAAACTACTTTCCGCGGATGGGGAGCATGCAGCGGTGGGCTTGGCCTTGGAGAAGGGCAGAACGGCTCTCTGCAGAGAGAGGAGGGGACATGCACAGATCAGAGGCAGCACAGGAGATGCGCCTGAACGGGAGATGAGCGACGGGGAGCGAGTAGTGTGGCACCCAGACTATTTGAGAGTGGCAAGAAGAGAAGAAGCACAGGCGTGCTGAGACCTTCGCTGATCTTACAAGCAGCGGAGCATCACTGCCCACTTCTGCATAGGGAATTTGTTAGTCCTGCCTCTGACAATCTGGCAATTCTGCACCACATAAAAGACAAGAGACAGTCTGAAGATGAAAGTAGTTAATAAGCTAGGGGAGGTGTACAGTAATGAGGACCAGAGTAGGGTAATGGCAATGAGCCACATGGCTAGAGGCAGGAGTCCCTACCTGGACAAAAATCATTCCAAATGCCCCAATCAGAACCTCTTACATCTGTCTATCATTGTTTCTCAATATGGTTGTTACTTATGAAGGCAGGAAAATGCTTCATAAGTCGTCAAGCATTCTTGAAGGTTCAACATCCCCAGACTTTGGGAACAAAGTACCAGGCATTTGACAAACAAAATCCCTCCCACTCCTTTGCTTCCAAACCAACCCTCTACTCCTGCAGGCTGCATGGGCTCTGGGCTTCTCTGCCTGTCTGATCACAGCAGACCAAGTCCTGAATGCCTCCTTCTTCCTTTTTTTTTTAAAAAAAAAATCAGCCTTCTCTGTTGTTGTTCACAACCAGCCAAAACCTATCTATTCCTTTTTGATTCTCCTGACCATCTCAACCAAAAAGGATCTTTTCATTTACCTAGCAATTTGAACACCTCCCTAAAAACACTCAACCTGGCAATAGCCTTTTTTGATTTCTGTTAGCTTGAAGGGCGAAGACTCATCTACACACTCTTCTATCTCATAGTCTATGTTAAAGCAACAATGAGCTTTTCCAGTTCTTCTAAAGAGCCAGGTGTTCCTTTTTTTTTTAAATGCGGGTACTGGGAGTCGAACTCAGGACCTCACGCTTGCCAGGCAGGCGCTTATGCCGCTGAGCTACATCACCAGCCCGAGCCAGGTGTTCTTGTCTTCAGGCCTTTGTACATGTTCTTCTCTCAACCCAGAAACACCCTCCCTTGTTCTCTTCCTGTCACCTCACTAATCTATAATTACGCTGAGATCTTGGCTGGGATGCCCAGCTTCTGCAGGCTCTGTGGGACTGTGTGTTTCTTTACCATTTTCCTTCTTATCATCACCAATTGAGAAGTTAGCTATTTCCTTGTTGTATCATTTACTAGACTGTGAGTACCCGGAAGGCAGAATATCTCTATCTGGCTTTTTCATAATCTAGAACATTGCCTAGCATCAAGCAGTCACTCACTAAATAGTGGTTATATGTGCTTAGTTTCTTTTCTTGTAGGCATTTCTCATCTTACCATTATACTGTGGTATAAATCCTGGTATTCCAACAAGTTCAGTAAATTTTACTTGTGATTTGAAATAAAAAATTTCAATGTCTTATGAGGTATACTTCTGACACTTTAAGATAAACTAAACTGAGAAAAGAATATTTCATCATATACAGATGAGATGTTTAAAAAGTACGATCAAAGCTGCTGAAATCTGTGGTACACTGAAAGAAAGCAAGCAAAAAAAAATGAGAAAACAAATAAACCTAAAGCTCATTTATGATTTCGATTAAAGTTTCTAATTTTTATTATAATTTGGCAATTTTCAAAAATACCACTTCCTATTCAATGTGTTATTCACATTGTGTATGCTTTTTTCACAAATAAGCTATTTTGCAAAATTTAGACCAGTTACTCTCACTGTTACACCTGTCTGCTAATTAGGTCAACTGGGAAGTTTCTATTAGTACATATTTCTGGATCTCAGCCTTACAGATTTTAATTTAGCTCATTAGGTATTTCCAATGATAGGGAGACTTTAGAATGCTCATTTTTGGTAAAGTGTTTTGCTTTAAATTCATTATCAATCAAAACTTAAGAATTGCCATTTTTCCATTATCTACTAATTTTTAGGACAAAAGCAAACGCAAAGCTTCTACAATTCCTGGATAACTGAATATTCTTACTGGCTTCAGTATTTACCATGCAGTTTATACTTATTTATTCTTAAATCTGTGTAGCTCATTTGCATAACAGAACGAACGTTAAGCATAACTCTGGTGTTATTGGTAATTTAGAGATAGTGGAATTACTTGTTATGGGTAAAACTGTGTCCCCTAAAGGAAAATATGCTGAAGTCCTAACCAACAGGACCTTCGAATGTGACCTTATTTGGAAACAGCATCCGTGCAGATTTAACTCAGTTAAGCTTATGAGGTTGGGGCCATGGTCAGTATGACTGGGGTTCTTATAAAAATGGGAAATTTGGACACACACAGGCACAGAGGGAGACGGTAGAAAAGGGACAAAAGAAAGAATTCTACATGAAGATGGAAGATGGGGTGGCACATTTCTAAGAGAAGAAAGCCAAAGGCTGCTGATAAACCACTGAACAGAAGAGGCGAGGAGGGACACCCACAGATTTCAGAGGCAACGGGGCTCTGGAGATACCGTCATTGTGGATTTCTAGCCTCCAGAACTGTAAGACAATAAACTTCTGTTGTTTTAAGCTCCTCAGATTTTGTACCTTGTTACAGCAGTTCCTGCGAACGGACACTAAATGTGCCTGCCCACAGTACCAAAGGCTGCCTCTGAATTCTCACGGTGGAGTTTGATGGTGAAGGACAAGCTTAATTAGCCAAAGGCAAGATAGAGACAATCATCAGAAAATCACAAAAAAAAAAAAAAAAAAATGAAAAAGAAAGAGAAAATCATTCTCCTGAGTATACACTCCTTACCAGTCTGGGGAAGCCTATGATCCCCTTTCAGAATAACATTTTAAAATTTGTAAAACACACTGGATTATGAATAAACCCAATTTTATCGCAATAGTTGCAGAATTTAAAAAATTTAAAAATTTGTGATAAAACTAAAAGATCTAGTAAAGGTTATTAGTGATATTCAGCATAAATGCTATTTTGAAATAACTGGAATATGTAAAAACAATTGTGAATTCCATTGTGACACAGATCTTGCCAACCCTACTACATCGTCATCCTTATAACTTAAAACGCTAATTTCAGTTTAGAGGTTAGTGGAAATATACATGTAATTAAGCCCCTGTATCTTGGGGAAGTCCCTAAATTCTGTCAGTGGACAATTTGAGAGTCGGGGGATCCTAGATAAAGAATGCTTGAAGAAGACAGATTCTAAAGTTTTATTCAGATAACTTGTTTTTCCTATTTTAATAAGTTGTCCTGATTAACTGTGTGACTGTGGTGAGGGTGACACTCCACTGTTACGCTCTCATGTGCCTCCCCGAACTGCAGGGGAAAGCCAAAAACGACACATGAAGCCAAAGATTCTTCTTCGCGGGCCCTGCTCTCAGTGAGCTTTGGGTTAGGTCCATGCAGGCCGGCCATCCCTTTTCCGATATGTTTAGGTTTCTGTTTCTTTCAGATTTTGAAATATTTTCCTAGACTTTACAGATTGAGCATTGCTAAACTGGAAAGCCCAAATCTGAAAGGCTTTGCAATCCAAAACTTTTTGAGCCCCAACATGCTGTCCAAAAAGGTATTTTTGGGGGAGCATTTAGGATTTTCGGATTGGAGATGCTCCTCCCGTATTTGCACGATACCTGCAAGAATGACACGAAGCGGAAGCTGCGTGTGTCTGCTGTTTTTGCTGGCACAGACAGATGTGGTTGGTTTTTGCGGCAGTCTCATATGGGCTCTAGTGTAGGTTTCTAGATTCACTGGTGCCAAGGGGCAAGGCACAGGCTTCGCCTTTGTCACGAATTAGATCAGGTGTGACGTGGACCGGAAGCTGGCAGGAAAAGTACCTCGTGATAACTGCAGCTTCTCACTGTGGAAGCAGAAGTAGACACAGGAGAGGCAGCAGCTCTCCAAACCGGGTTCCGCTCCGTGGCTTTGGAGTCATGACTGACAGCTCAAACTGGAGTGGGTTTCTTCAACCTTCCTACACCCACATAGTCAAATTAATGTCCTGAAGTAAATCTCATGACATTAGCTTGTTAAGAGAAATTCTGTTACTCATAATGGGACTTTGATCCAATAGACTGCGATTTATATTCTTTCTTATAAAGGACCTGTTGCTCTCTATTTTTTACCAAAACACTGTCTTTTCAATTTTGAACACATTGGGAGCAAAATGCTGACAAACAAACAAACAAACAAACAAAAAAAAAAACTACTATCCTTTGACAAACAAGCAAAACAAAAACAAAAAAATTCAAATTTATATTACAAAAAGTATTATAAAATACATAGAATGATCCAAGAATTTTGTTCCTGACCAGTTGACTATAGTCACTTTTTAAAGGAACAGTCTATTTCTACTTTGCCAAAAAACAAAACAAAACAAAACCCTTATCTGTATGGAGCTCATACACACATACGCACCTTTTTTTTCTTCTTCCTCCACAACTCCAGAATGGAAAGAAACTCATGTTTTGAAAGTCAGAACTGTTCATAGAGTGCTACTCGCATTTTTAATTTTAATAATTATACAAGAAAACTGAGTGTGATTTTTCTATCTCATCCCTGAGAAGTACCTGTGAAGTCTCTAGAAGGTGAAGCCACACCTATATGACTGAATCTGTGACTTTATCAAATCCCATTTAACAAACCCTGTCAGTCAGATACGTTCCTTAATTATGTGCAATCCCTTTAACAAACAGAAAAGCAACGGTTTAAAATCCTTTTGAATATAGAAATCAATAGTATGAAATCTAGAGCTCCGGTGTGAACGTTGATTGGCTGAAAAGCTCTTTTGGTAACCTCTCAAATCCCCACTGGAGGTGATTCTACACTTCCATTTTCTGTAACATTTCGAAAAAGTCCTGAAACGATTACATGATTACTTCCTTTAGTACTAGGAACGTTTTAAAACCCGATTTCGTGACCTTTAAAGTTAAAAATGTTATTTTCTTAACAGTAATGCGGCTTTATCAAAGGAAAATGGAAAGCTTTGTAAGTCAGGTCTTAAACTATTTTTAGCTCTTGTTTTGCACTCCAGGAATACAGGTACGTCCTGGTTTCCGCTGACGGTGGGGACGGCTGCAGAGCCTGGGGACTGCAGGGGACTTCAGGGAACCTGGAAGGAGGCCCCTGCGGGTCCCTGCGGCCGCCGGGTTCCCCGTCCGGAAAGACTCAAACAAAGCCCTCGGTCCCCGTTAAGGCGTCCCCCGCCCAGGCTCCCTACACCCACAGACCGCAGTCCGCAAAGGACACCGGGTCCCGAGCGCGGCGAAGGGAAACCGGAACCGAGCCGGCAGGTCCCAGCAGCGCGCTCCGCCCCGCCGAGCCGCCCGCAGCCCGCGCCGCCCCGCAGCCCGCCGACCCGGCCCGCCGCACTCACCAGCAGCAGCAGCGGCAGCAGCGGCAGCAGCGCGCGCGGGCGCCGCCGGCTCCCCGGGCCCCGCGCCATCGCGCCCTCCACTCGGCCGCCGAGGCTCCACCGCCGCCCGCGCCGCGGCCTCGCTCCCGCCCGAGGGCCGACTCTCCCTGGGGCGCGGCTGCAGGTGTGGCCGCCGCGGGAAGCTGCACCCCGGGGTGCGCCCGAGCGCCGCGCTCAGGGAGGCGCTGGGCCGCACGCGCACCTGGGCCCGTGGCGCCCGGACTGTGGCGCCGGCTGGCAAACCCCGCCCCGCCCCGCCGCCTCGCCTCGGCTCCCGCCTCCGCCCAGAGCCGCCCGGAGCGCGGAGCCCCGGGGCCCCCGCGGGCCCCTGTCCAAGCGCAGAGCGCGGTCGCGCCGGGCCGCCGGGAGCCGGCCCACTACTGCGGGAGGCCCGGGGCCTGGCGGACGCGCGCTGCGCCGGTGCGCAGGTGGCGCGGGGACCCGCGGCGTCCTGGCCGCGGCGCCCTCCGGGGAGCGGAGCGCAGGGGCGGGTGGCCGCCCTCGCGGAGCCCCGGCCGGGCCTTGCTTCCAGCAGGTTTGCAGCTCGTCTGGTTCGGGGATAAACAGTTGTTCAGAGACTCCCAGCTCAACACGGACAGCTCTTTGATCCTCGGAAGGCTGGACACGGCTAGGAGAAAACAGCCGAGGCTGTTGGGGGGAAATACTTTACTCAGGCTATGATGCACAAATTCGCTTACACAGATCGCACCTGTGCAATGATCGATACATCCTCTCTCCAGAGGAGCTGGCTGTGTACCCCGGAAGGCCCCCCAGCCTCATTTTCCACATCTGTTAAGCGGGGCCAGTGGAGGCCAACACATCGCGCTGTCGTGCGATTTGAATCAGAAAATCTGTGCGAGGCATCTGCAGGCCTAGCACTTAAGGGTTCAGTAAATGAGAGCTGTCAAAATTCTGACAATATTATCGCAAGGGTAGACTGCTAAATTGAGCTCTAGTTGAACAGCAGAGGTTGAGGATGGACTTCCGAATCCTGGAATCTCTACCAGTTAGGAAATTTCTTCAAAAAAAAAAAAAAAAATTAACGACTGGTGGTGAAGTAGTGGACGATCCTAGGTAAGCATAGAGCGTGGATTGCAGACTAGAAAGATCGGTTTGGCGGTAAAAACAGTTTCTGCTGTCTTCAGAAGTGCCTCTCCCCTCCCCCACTGTTTCCCACCTTCACTCCCCGGTTCCAGTTTTGCCGGTTTTTAAAATCCAGTACAATTGCTATCTCATTAGTCCCCTTCCGCCCCAGCTCCTGCCCCCACCTTTGAGCTGAGAAACACATTCTCCAATTCTCCTGTGTTTGTTTAGAGTTTAGCCGCTGCCTGGCTTCTGACTTTTGTTCTCTCTCCCCTCCTCCCTCTCCCCTCCCATTCCCTCCCGCTCCCTCTATCCCGTGCCCAAGGACTTCTCACTAAACTACATCCCTAGCTGGGTTGTTTTGTTTTGTTTTGTTTTGTTTTTAAATGTTGAGACAGGGTCTCACTAAATTGCCTAGTTGCCCAGACTGGGGTTGAATTTGTGATCCTCCTGCCTCAGCCTCTCAGAGTGCTGGGATTATGGGACTTCTGTTTGTTTTTCACTTTTGAATAGTGGATGGTAAAAGTAATTGAGCAACTAGGAAGACTTCTGCTGAGTTTACCATGCTGCTTCCAGGGCCTAGAGCACCGTGAGCCCGGAGGGGGAAGAGTCTTAGTTTGTACTCCTCTCTCCTGAGCGAGATGTAGGTGGTAGCAGACCCAGTGATAATTCCCAGTCCCCCATCACGCTGGGATAACTAATTAAAGAAGGCAGGCTTTACCAGAACATGTGCATAGATCACCCCAGGAAGCTATATATCATTCCTGCCTAACATTCATGTTCTTGGCAATTGAGTCCTTTAGGCAAGTATTTATGCCTCATTATCAAGATTGTGGCTTCTGTTTAGCAATGAAGGTAACTGTAGCTTCCAGAGAGAGAAATAGCTAATACAGATTTTATTTCTGCTATATTATTCAACATCCCCTGAAGGCCCTCAGAGGCAGCTTTGAGTTAGTAGCCTTCTTCATAACATGTCCTCCCAGGCATTGAGAGAAGGTGCCAGTATGTGCCCTGCTTAATGCCTGTAGCATCATGCTATTCTGGGGTTAGTTCGACTTTAAAAATGCTGAAACTCGTGAGTCAGGAAGTTGAAGGGACTTGTTGAGAATCAGATGATTCGCTCTAGCTCCGGGATTCTGTATGCTGGGATGAAAGTAATTCTATTCCATAAATCTCTGTGTCCCAAACCAAATATGGCTGTTACCAATGAAGCACTAAAGATTGACTTAAAATAAGTGGAAGTATTAATACGATGTGAAAAATTTTAACTTACAAGAACATAACTTACTTGACCATTATGGTAAACACTTCTTAAGACACTTATAATGCATTAATTAGTTCAAAGCATATTTGTACAGATAATTAGCCTAACATCTAGATATATTCAAAATATCTGAGTTAAAATATTCCATAATGCTTTACTTCCTACATGACAGTGAGAATAATCTTCAAGTTAGAGTCAACTCTTAAGATTATCTAAAACAAAACTTTTTTTAAAAAAGGTTTTTAAAAAGTTTCATACAGACTAATAAAAATTAACTGCCTCCTTACTTACAAGACATCTTAGCATCAAAGATCTTTTTACAAATTGACTTTTTTTTTTTTGAGTCAGGATCTCGCTATGTGTTTTTTAGGCCAGGCTTGAACTTATTGTAGCTTGTGCTGGCCTTGAACTCTTGGCAATCCTCCTGCTTTAGCCTCCCCAGCACTGGGATTACAGGCATGTGCCACCGAGCCCAGCTATCAATTGACATTTTGTTGGCTAAAGTTCTCGTAGATAGATAGCTGACCATTTAATTCCAGTGAAAATCCCAATGAGTATATTATAAGAATTAGTATTCGAGAGGTCAGAGCTAAGTCTGGCTGCTATCCTGTCAAAATGCCTTATAACCAAATCCTAGAAATGTGTGGCTATTGTAAAGAACAAGGTTCTTGTGATCAAGAGGCCTATTCACAGCACACTGGTTCCTTAAGGGATACAGAATTAGGAGGGTAGCTCAGGGGGAGAGCACTTGCCTAGTGCTGAAAAAATAAGTAAATAAATAAAGGTTAAAAAAGCACAGAAGAGAATGTGAAATACCTCCAGGTATTGTGAGAAAGTATAGAAGAAGGAATCTGTTTCTTGTTTAGTTCCAACGACTTATTCAACATTTAGTTTATCCTGGTTCAAGAAACATTTAACTTGCATTTTATTGGAAATGCAAAGATAAGTAAGTGTTCCTGCACGCAAAGAAACAAAAATAAAAAATACAACTGCAGCAGTAGAACAGTATGTGCAGGATTTGTGAAAAGTGAAGAGGGTCGCTAACTCCCACTTGAAACCAAAGTCAAGGCTTCTTGGGGCAGGTGTGGTCAGCGATTCTCAAAGGGTGGGACCCTCACCTGCCAGGCGGAATCACTGCACATGCATACTGCTGGGGAAGAGTCTTGCTTCAGCTTTATCTTTGCAGAAAGCTTTACGTTAACAGGAACAAGGAAATCAGAAGTAAAAGCTTTTCTTTTGGTAAAAATACTGAACTTGAGATATTAGAGCAATACAAATAAGAACAGTTTAGGGAGAAGTTAGAAATGAGACAGAGCACACAGTTGCAGACAGCTTTGGGAGGAAGAGTCGCCTATTCTGTTCCCATCTCTCTGGCTCTTCTTTCTCAATCCATCTCATATCCTCTGCCTACTTGTAAAATAATTGTTTTTAGAGTTGTCTTTGCATTTGTTTTCTCTTACTTGATAGCAGGGGTGATTCTGCAGCCATTCCTGTTGTGTAAACCCTGCACAGTTTCCTCTTCTAAGCTTCCAACATGGGCCTTTGCCGTTTAGATATTTCTTGGGAACCTCGAACAGCTACAGTAATTTTTAGGAGTATCAACCCCAGCATACTGATAAGAAAGATCTCCCATCCCTTCCTACCTCTTCAAAGCAACCTCGCTCCTTTTTTATATGCCTAACTCAGGAACTGTCAACCTGGCCATCCAAGTCGGACCCTGGGTGTTATCTTCAATTCTCCTTTTTCCATACTCTCCATGGTATCAAGTTATCTACATCTCTTTTAGTTCTCTTGGGCCCTGTTCAAAATGATGCATACAACTTACAGAGAGCGGCAATCACAGTATGGTTTATGATTATTTCAGCTAAGTCTGCTCCTCCACCCATTTCTCAAGATTAGTTCACTGGAAGCAGAGGCCATATCATGTTCATAGTAGGCTCAGCCCCTCAGTATTCAGCACATACTAGGTGATCGGTTTATTGAAGCAAACCCACAAACCGGAAGGAATTAATTACAAGTGAAAAAGGAGTATGGTAAGGAAAGGTACTTGGGACATCCACACTGGATGATTTATAGTGGATCTAGTCAGAAGAGGCTGGTGTGTATTTCGTGTGTGCATGTTGGTTTGTGCACGTGTGTTTTTCCCCATAGCCCTGCAGCATAGGGACAGAACTAGGCTGGCGGATAGCAGGTGTGAGTCGGGATGGGAAAGTAGAGTGATAGTTGAGAGGTGGTAGTGTCTGAGATGTACATGGAATTGCATGTGGCCAGAAGGGAGATGGGCTTGGTGAAACTGGAGGACTTTCGTGACCAATTGAAGATCGTTCATTACACTGGGAGTGGAGAAATGGGAAAAGGTCGTCTTCCCCTTAATTGTGGAGAAGAAGCCAAGATCCTCTGCTGTGGAAGCCCACGCTTGGGTGTCATCACAGACAGTAGGAGTCTGAAATTCTCACGGATCCTCCAGCTGGGCGGACCAAGAGCGCATCCGCGCTAGGTGTGAGAGAGAAGGGTTGGCAGGCTGGGGGTAGAGGGTCGCTCAAAATAATGCGGTGGGAAAAGCTCTGTTGCCTTTCTGAGTTAGAGCTTTCAGAGCAACAGTAAAAGCCCAGCAGACTGCAGTCTTCTGGCTCAGCACAGAGAAGCCAGCACACCTTTAATAAACGTCACTGTCGTTGGAGCAGAAATAGCCCTGAAGCATAGCCACAGACGCCATCACCTCATAAGAACGAGAGAGGCCCAGGGCAATGAGTCACAGCGCTTACGAGTCAGGGTGCAGGAGGACCGACTGCTTCAGGTGCAAAGTCCCTGAGCCTAGATATTTTGGGGAAATTGCTAACATTGTGCCTGAGGTAGAAGAGAATTAGGGGAAGATGCAAATGTTGCAAAATAGGATTTGGTGCAGTGGAGAAAACAAAATAGTCTATTCTTTTTTTTTTTTTTGTGGGTACCGGGGGTCGACCTCAGGACCTCGCGCGCCAGCAGGCGCCCGTGCCACTGAGCGATATCACCGGCCCTTTTTTCGTATGTGGGTTCCGGGAGTCGAACTCTGGTCCTCGCGCTTGCAAGGCAGGCGCTTACGCCGCTGAGCCATCTCACCGGCCCAAAATAGTCTATTCTTGAGTCTAAGAAGAATGCTAAATATGTCTTGAGAAATTTTTTAAAATAAGCCACACTGGTTTGAAGTGTGATCAGCGTATAATAATGCTGGGTTGAGGTGTGTGTCAAGCGAGCCACTGCTGGGAGACCCAGCCACACCCTGATGCCCCGCTAGATTGCCACTCCCTCCTCTGAGCAGCGCCTGACACCCTTTAGCTGATGGCTGCTGTGCTGTTCAGTGCCTGTCGCTGGGAGGGCGGCGTGTTACTCCATTCTCCATTATTTACTTCTTAGCCTCATGCCACCAGTGTGCCCTGCATTCTCCACCTCAGAACTTTTATGCTTGCTGTCCCTTTTCCTAGAAGGTTCTGATCTAAAAGTGATCAAGGTTCTCCCTTTTTCCTCTCCCACGTTACCTTCTCCGTAAGGCCGTTCCCTGACCCATGCCACTAAAGTGGTCATGACCTGATGCCCAGCGCTTCTCATCCCCCCAAACTGTTTTATGTTTCCTCTTGATGTATCATATTCTCAAAGAGTCTGTATTCTCTTATTATCACGTCACTATTCCCTAAAATGCAAACTTCCTGAAGGCTGGGGTTTTTCTCTGACAACTACTGTGTGTCCAGCAGCTTGAAAACTACCCGACTCAGTAAATTTTAGTACAGTGTGTGAATGAATGAAAAAGTAAATAAGGTTTCAAGGTTTATTGTGGAAGATGTGTCTATATGCATGTGGGCAAGTGTGTGTGTGTAAAATGAAGGTAAAGCGGGAAAGTTCGAGGGAATGTTAGATCCCTGGAAGGATATGTTTGAGGAAGGGGTGCAGGGGGTACTGCTGAGACTGCCTGAGAGGGATGAAGTTGGGGAGGGGGTGCAGAACCCCATGGGTTTCTGGGTTCTTCCTCTTCTCCAAGACTCTTCCTTCCAGGGGCAGCACAATGAGAAACACACGCAATGTGGGAAACTCCCTTTGCTTCTGGAGGTGAACAAAGCTGGCATTGATTACGGAGTGCAGGTCTTGGGAATGTTGATTGTGTCTACGTGTGATAAATCTATGGCTTCGGTTTTGCCCTAGGATTTGTTTATGGGAGTTCTGGGAAAGATAAGGGCACTGGCAGTTGCGAGGAAGGGGAGGAGAGAGGTTCTCGGTTGCTAACAACGACCCTGGGCTGGAATCCCTCAGCAGCATGGCGTGACGGGGCTTGACGGCTGTGTTTACTCAGAGTCAGACAGAAACCTGGGCCGACCCGTGTGACTAATGAGCCTATGAGGAATAGAGAAAGAAACCCAGAAGAATGCAGGCAAGAAAAACAAACCAAAGCAACAGGAAAACTGTCACTCGCTTGCACACAGACAAGTGACACTCTTCTGTGTAACAACAACAAAAAAGACCACGAAACAGAGGTGGTGCAATAGCTTTGGAACACGAATCTGGAAGTAAAATACTGGGTTGAAAGATCTTTTTGAAATGACCTAGAATGATGATTGTAAATGATTTAGTAGAGAGATGCAGAGTCTCAAAACTAAATGATTTCCATTCTACAAGAAAATCCAGCATTCAAAGGAATTAAATCACTTATTTTAATTTACTTAAAGATTAGTCTTTGGGGTGGTGTCTTAAAGATTTCAGTACTATGCCAGTTGATACAGTAATTTTTTAATACTAAAGTTTGGAAATTTGTGACTGGCTTATTTTGTTAAAATGATCGGAGCACGTTTAAGGTTAGTCAGTAGCAATGTCACTGGCTGGGCCTAGCTCAGTGGCTGAGCGCTTGCCCAGCACGTGGGAGGCCCTTGGTTCACCCCTAGCACTGGCAAAACACATGGTGCTATTCTTTTTTTTTTTTTTTTTTTTTTTTTTTTAAAATTACAAATTAAGAATTTATTTAAAGTTTTCATTTTTAGAAATAAAGGTTTAAAAAATAAAGTTGCAAAACCAGTAATTCTGTTGTATCCTAATTGCTTAGATGTATTCTATAAACTCCAAATGAGTCAAATAATAAAAAAATATATTTTCAAATCTTATAGAACAAAAAGAAAACCACATTAATAATTAAATACTTTTGGGTTTTCTTTACTCCTCCCAACTTAAATTCACATATATAAAAACTGATGTCCATTTACACTCTGAATCTCAAATCTTCAACAGCCAAGTTATTATTCAGTTATATGCAAAGTATATATTTCATATTTAGTTGCCATAGAAAGATTAATAATTACTGTGATGTTTAAGAAAATGCTGTTGTAAAAATGTTAATTATGTTCTTCCCTCTTTTTAAAGTATATACAGCTTTTTAGATGTAAATCTTCTGAAGGTTATTTTTGAAGAGATGTGAGGTGACTAGTTTATTTCAGATTTAGTGAAGAATAACTTGTCAGTAATCTCCTCAAATATGCAAGCCAGGAGAGGGTCATTTTCTTTATTTTCCCTCCATGTGGTCAGATTCATTCTTAAGGAAGGCCTGATGCAGTAAAGGATGAATTTCACAAACTTCTAACACAAGTTTGTGAACCGTCAACTAAAGACACCACCTCTGATGTGGATGGTTTCATTCAATCCGTGTTCTACCAACTTTATATCTTCTAGATCATCTTTTATAATGCTAATCAAGTGGCTAAGGCCTTCCTGTTGTTGTTTCAAATGCTGCTTGATTTCTCGTAACAGATCTGCATCTATGTAATACCTTTCTTCAGATTTGACTGCTCCAAAATGGTTCTGCATCCTGATTTGGGACATCAGTTCGTTTAGTCGACCCTTGAACTGAGTAGGTGCATTTAGTTCAGACTGAATTGTATCTAGCTGAACCCTCAACTGCTCTTCATCAGCTTGGATGGCATAACCACTCTTCCTCTGAATTTCCTGTTTGATTAGAACCTGTAAGGTTCTATGGGAAAGATCCATGAGTTTCCTCTTGTATTGTGCAATTTTGGCCATACTTGTAGTCTGATTCTTTTGTAGCTCACTAATATCTTCAGATATGATATCTAATCTGGTCTGATGCTGCTTAGTCATCTGATCTTGAACCTTCAGTCTTCGGAGAAGTTCTTTAAAACCCACCATGGGTACAGGTATTAACTTTTCAGAATCAGGGTTATCCACCTTGGCTTGTTCCCAAATAATAGGATCAACACCAGCAGGAGGAGTCTGTAAAAGCTGCTTGATCTGTGCAGGAGAAAGTTCTGTTCTAGTCATAGAAAGGGTTACGCCAAGTTGCTGCAGTTGTGTTTTTATATTGGCTTGTTCAAAATGGGCATATAGTGTTGTAGCTGGAACTCTTCGTGAGGTACCATTTGGAGAACGCTCAACAACATAAATGACAACCTCTGTCTGATCATCTGGCAATGTTTTAATACCCTCTACATTTACAGCAAGGGTCTGGTTTCCTCCCAAAACTTTATGCAACGATTCTACCAACTGCTGTTGCTGGCTTCGAATATCGGTTTCTTTTTTGTTGAAAACTAAAACCACTAGCCCATCTTCATCTTTATTATTGGGCATACAACTATAACCTACAGCCTTAAACCGGCAAAAAGGATTTTCTTGTGTGAATTCCACTGGTGGAATATTATTGTTGAAATATCCTTTTCCTGTTCCCCAGAAAGCCTGCAGTTGATTCCATTTTGCTAAAATAGCATCTCTCTCATCTCCCAATAGTGTTGGAGCAGAAAGAGCACTTGCAGTGTTTATCAGCTGGTTGGACTGGGTAGGAGCTTGTGTAGGCTGACTGAAGAGACCACCTAATGCAGTAGTGCCTGTGTTAGCTGGGGCAGAAAAGCTGAATGCAGAACCTGCAGTTGTAGATGTTGTCCCAAATCCTCCAAACCCACCCGCGGGTGCTGCGGTGGCTGCAGCGGTGCCCGAGGTACCCGAGGGAGTCCCAAAATTGAAGGCCATGTCGCGGGAGCAGTTCACATGGTGCTATTCTGTTGCGTTCTGATACTCCAAAGAAGGAGGAAGCAGGTGGATTCCGCCGGGGCTGAGAAGGGAGCAACTGTGTGAGCTTGTGCACGGGAGATCGAGAGCTTGTGACTGTCACATGACGCGTGCAGTGCAGGAAAAATATTATTAGGAACCACTACCGTAGAGGACACACTTTTGTGGGCTGTGCTGACTAGAGCTAGAATGCTGTTATTATTGAATTTGAATTAGATATTATGTGTGCACATACTTTCAAGGTAGTAGCTTCACATTTGTAGCAAAAGTAATGGAAAACCTCATAACAGGATAAATAATAAATTAATCAACCCTGTCACATTGATACACACCCAGGGAACTGGAAAGTTAAAACTGTCTTTTGGATATTGCAAGAGGAGAGTAAAACCCTGCCTTTAATGGGCAGCATTTCAGGAACATGTTTGTTTTTAAACTTATGTTTCTTGAACTATTCAGGTTTGTCTGTGTGTGTGTGTGTGTGTGTGTGTGTGGACTAGTTTGAGTTTCATCATCTTCTAGTTCTCCCTCAAAAAAAAGACTTTATTAGAAATATGTTCAAACATTAAGGAAAGCAGTAAAAGAAAAGTTTGCTACAAAGGAGCCAAAGGGTAAAACTTGCTTTGGCTAATTTAGATTTAATAATCACAGCGACCCTTACCAGCTTGTCTGAAGATATTTATGATTAAAGATTTTCTGTATAAATCATAATGTTCCCTCTGGACATTACTGTATACCTTGAAAGCTGACCTGCCTGTCTGTGAATTTACTGCATGAGTTCTAGGCTCCCACCCCTCACCCCAACTGGCGGGACCCTTCCAAAACAATAGCAGAGTAACATCATACCTTTGGAGTGAGTCATAGCCCTCTCGTGCACATTCAGCTACAATAAAGGTACGTCAGTCAACAAAGATTTCTTGTGACTAATTTTCCTATGGGTATGAAAGCAGAAGACAGTGTATCATTGTACTTTCCTGACTTTGGGATTAGAACATTCACCTGAAGTAATCAGTAAATTTGACGGCAACAAGTGAAGCAGACCGGTACCACGGGGAAGACCCGGAGCTGAACAAAGTTAGATCCATGCGAAAGTGCACGTGAAGAATTGCTCTGTGGTGCCTGAAAGTGCCATGGTGAGTTTTCATTTGTTGGCATTGTGAGGGGATTAGTTTGTACCTCAGAATTTCCAAAAATTGGAATCCTGGGGACAGATTATGGATGTGGAATAGAATGGTTCATTGTTCTTTATATCTTGGATTTTCACTTTAGAAGTATGAATAAGCTGTACACCCCCCACAACAACAACAACAACAAAAACAAAGATAGTGGCTTCTAGGCTTTCAGGAATAACAAAATGATGGGATTTCCACAGGGCATTTTATTTGCTTTCTTCATAGGTGCTGGGGTGCATTAGGCCAGTTGGTCAGAATGTGACACCTGAGTCCTGGTGTGTTTGTGCACACAGAGATATCAAATGTGTGATCTGAGATACGCTGGAAAACATCTATTCCCAAAATGTGCTACCTCCTAACCTATTGCATAACGATGATGGAATTTTGCTTTGTTTTCTGAGTCAATAGCTATTCTAAGTATTAAAGACTCCTGCTGCAACAAGGGCTAACAGTGTTTTCAGTGATTTGTATCTTACTGTGAGTTAATTCCTCAAGTTAAAAACTTAACTTCTGGATATGGTCAAGTTTTTAGAGGAAGCATGTGGTAATGAGTATGAAGATATTAGGCACATCATGTGTTAGAATTAAGGAAAAAATGTAAAAGTAAAGACAAATTTCATTTTTGGCCATTTTATGTTGGCTCGACTAGCTTTTGCAAGTAAAAGTTTTTCATTAAGGCGGTAGCTTGGCACCATAAATCTCACAGAAACTGAACTAAAGTGTGGTCTGGTTTTCATGCAGTTAATAACTATCCTACTTACATTATTGAAAATATATAGCCTACTGGAGGTTGCTTCAATTGGCATCTTTCTTTTCATTCTAGTTATCAAGTATATCTCTATCTATCTATCTCTATCTATCTATCTATCTATCTATCTATCTATCTATCTATCTATCCATCCATCCCCCCAAAGCAATGTGGCTGCCCTGTCTACTGAACGGAAATGACATAATAAGAACTTTTAGGGGAAGGAAATTTCCTGTCTGCTCATTGCTATATTGTCAGCAGGGTGCGATAATAGAAAAGGTCCACCACTGTCCTGTTACCCTTGAATGATATACACTGAACAAGATAATTCACGTCTTCCATGTTGAAGTCTAAATTCATTTTTCCAAGGAAGCTCAACTGAAAAATTGCAATAATTTAGTGATCAGTTCCGGTAACCACCTAGCAACTAGATATGAATTAATTCATCTCCATTCAACAGTGTGTTCATAGGAACTTCCGGTACACAGTAGATGAGATGGGACAAGATTTTGTGGCTAAGGCAAAGGATTAGTGAAAAAGAAATATTGTGGTGATTTGAAGTAGCAGAAAGAGAATTAATCTAGCCAATTCTGAAATCTGCTATTGATCAACAAGCTGCCTCCTAGCCTCAGTTTGAATACCCAGCTGTATAAAAAGACTTTGGATCTGATGATACAGATGTTTTGAGTTGCCGTGGTTTTGCTACTGCATATGTCAGGACTCCTAACTTTACGTTCATTTTGAAAATTCAAAGTATAGTACTAAAGCCACCAAAAACAATTATTCCTGAGCATTTACTGTGTCCAAAATGTATAATGTAACTTTATGGAAACACCATGAAGTAGATCGCTGTTATTATTTCTGTAATAATAGTCCAGAGAACGTCAGAGAGATTAAATAACCATAGTTAGTAAGTGGTAAAACTGGGGTTTGAGCTGTTAATCAGCAACTTAGAACACACAAAAGGCAAAAATGGAACAAAAACCTTTTACAGTTTAATGTCTTGTTAATTATTACAACATAGTATTTTTGATTGATTGATAGATGGAATGAGATTTTAACATACTCTCTTAGTTCCTCCATGGGTAGTGTTGATTTTTTTTGACTCTAGGAGGTTTTGTCTGACAGCTCATCATTTCCTATAATCAACAACGTTTCCTGACGTGTTCATTCAGTGGGGAGATCCCTTGCTGGCTGAAAGAATAATCAAAGACCAGCACAAAAGAGGACATTTCCGGGGACCAAGACAGGGCATATAGGAAGAGTGACAAGTTAGAAAATTACCTCAGATACAGTAGGCAGCCATAAAGTAGAAATTTATAACAGCTGAGGGGAAGAGGGAAGATGCAGAAAATAGAACTTAGGAGGTGGACAGTTGATTATACTGTGTGTGTGTGTGTGTGTGTGCGTGTGTGTGTGTGCGTGTGTGTGTTACAGCACAATGGATTATTCCCAGGGTCTCACAATACTAGGCAAGCGTTCACCACTCTGCTCAGCCTAGGCTGACCTTGAACTTGCAATCCTGCTGCCTCAGCTTCCTGAGAAGCTGGGGTTGCAGACACATGCAGCTGTGCCCTACTGATGACACATTTCAACTAATCAACAGATTGGGGATGTCTAGCCTCGGTGAGAATCAAGTCTAGTCAAATAAGGCTTCTTCATTATATCTTACATAAAGAAAGTTAAGTAGAAAATGTAAGATGATTTTTTTTTTTTTAATTAGTAAAACTAGAGAGCAGATTCCTTGGATGCAAAAACTGTATCCATGACACACACTGAGCGGTAGTGTCTGGTCGGTAGATTTGATAGTGGAAAGATACTACTTCAGCTACACCAAGCTATGAGGTTACCTGAGGCAGTGTGTGTGTGTGTGTGTGTGTGTGTGTGTGTGTGTGTGTAAGCCTATATCTTGGAGGTGGGCCATTTTATGGTTTAGATCTAAAATGTCCCCCAAAATCGCACATTCAGAGTGGGGCCAGGTTGGACGGGGTGGGTCAATGGCGGTGAGACTTAGAAGGATATGTTATTCTCAAATTTGGCTTCTCCCTTCACTCTCTGCTTCCTGGCTGCCATGGATTGAACAGTTTTCCTCCACCATGGCCTTCTACGGTACCATTTCTGCCTGGAGACAGCCGACCATGGACTGAAACTGTGAGCCAAAAGGAACTTCTCCTCCTTTAATTTGTGGGCGTTGAGTATTTCTGTCCCAGTGAAGGGATAGTGATTAAGATGGACCATATAAATCTTATTTCAATTCTAGCCATTTGGACATAGGAAGATAGCACTGAAGTTAATCTCAAACTTTGTGTTTAAATATTCATTTTAGGTTTAGTAACAATGTTTCTTTACAGGAGTGGAAACCATGTCATTATGCCATTTATATAAATATAAGATCACCTCATTCTTTGCTGCTTTATAATTAAGAAAGTTCTTTGCAGTCCTCTTCGATTCTGAAAGAATATAAATACTTCTGCCCTCTGTGGAAATGATATACATAGTCATTCGATAGCAGTGTTTTTCTGAAGTTATCATTACCTGATGCTCTATGTTTTCACCAAAATTATTTTTGCTAAGCGAATAATGATGAATTCAGCACATGGAAAACATCAGAAGTGTTCCAAGGCATAAAACTGAAAATATTATGGTCCCACATACTTTGCTGGAATGAGAGTAGAAATGGAGATGACTTTAAGGGGTATGAAAGTTGTAGTTATCAAAATGTGTCCTTTCCACAAATCATGGAAACACTGTTGGAAGGACCCATTTATGCTTATAATTTTTACATCTAGATTTATTTCACTTCTAAATAGTGTCCTACTAACTATTCAAATAATTCTCAAAAGTTTACTGGAAAAGATTATGTGACTTCCGGGTAGCTTGTTTCAGCGCTTATAACTTCCTTCATAATTATAATTATAATTATGGAATTATAATTTAAATTCAGCTTAAATGCTTGGTTCTGCAGTTTAAATTCTTGTCCTTAGGATTAGCACTGTCTGTCTGTTTTATCTCTGTTATAATCCCTGTCTCTCTTTCCTCATATATTTATATCAAAAATATATATTCATATTTGTATTTGTCTATAGCACCCTGCTTCTTTAATCTTTTTTTTTTTTTTTTTTTGTGGGTACCGGGGGGTCGACCTCAGGACCTCGTGCGCCAGCAGGCGCCCGTGCCTCTGAGCGATATCACCGGCCCCTTTTTCATATGTGGGATCCGGCAGTCGAACTCGGGCCCTCGCGCTTGCCGGGCAGGCACTTAAGCCGCTGAGCCATCTCACCGGCCCTGCTTCTTTAATCTTTAGAATTTATATCTAGATTTATAACTCTGTTTATAATTTTCATTGTTTTCTTTATTTGGTTCTAATTTTTCATGTGCTATTCAAGTCTTTGAACTGAAAGTCAACAGATTATTAAGGGAGAATAATGGTTATTATTGCTGTATCACTACAGATACACTTTTATATTTGTACCACTGCGCTGTGTAGTGTGGACGAGGTTACTTTGCTTTTCTGTGTCTCCGTTTTTGTGACCATACTCTAAGTCTTACTGTAAGAATTAAAAGTCTGTAGCTTTTCCAACTACCTGGTATCCCTCACGGGTGCCTCTTGTCTTTCTGTTCTGGTGACTGCATCAATTTACATTTTGTTTTAGACATGATTATCTTGGGTTTTAACCAAATCTGTGTTATGTCCAGATTTTTTGGTTTTTACATTTGTAAAAAATATCAACATATAAGAGAAACTTAAAAACACCAACCAGAAAATAGCTGATATGTTGGTCATGGAAGAAATCTCAGCCCACTCTGGACGAGGCAAAGCGCAAGGACTCTCCGTATTCATTGAGGAAAACTTGTGGATTCTGGAACCTGGAATTTAAATGACAGTTTGTGTTGTTTTCTCATCAGTTCCTCCCCTTCCATAAAACCATATCAGACTGTGTTATTGAACAAGTGTTAAACCGTATCACCTCTGATTCAGAATTCTCCTTTGTAGACCAGTAAGGGAGATGAGAAAATGCTGAACTCCAAGAGCAAGAGCGATCCTGAACTTTTACTTGTTTCTTGATGCGAGTCAGTTGAATGTGTTCCCTTTCCACTCTTACCTGATCTTTGAGGGCTTCAGATTTTTATTCCTTGAACTTCCTATGAATAGAAGAAGTTGGTTAATGTTATTGAAATTTAACTATATGACTTTCATTGTTCTGGAATTGACTTGGAACATTGAGTAAGCTAGCCATCATTCTTCACTCAATATTCACTTTAATCTAGGTTTTTCTCCCCATATTCTGGCCTCACTATGCAGATTTAAGAAGGAGGAAGGTAGCGATAAGCACGTTCTGAAGGTATTCATTTTGGGGCATCCCTTAGAGGGAGACATGAAGGGACAGCCAGTTGTTGAGCGACCAACCCACCACTAGGGCAGGGGACTTTCACCAGGGCCATGGTACAGTCTCCATCAGAGTAGACTGGAAGCATTACCTTCTCTTTACTCTAACTTTTCTTTTTGAGTTTTCTTAGACTGTCACAAGTTTTGATTGGGAGCGTATTCCTATGTATCAAATAAACAAGAAATGTCATAAAGCAACCGGGTAATAAAGTCTTTCTGCCCTGATCTCATCCAGACCTTCATCCACTCAAAGTGATCCTGAAGCCCGAAATATTTCCTTCCTGCCTGGGAGGATGCAGAGAAGGTGTCAGCTAGAAAAAACAGTGTACTGTTAAAAATTCATATGCAAATATTTTATATCATATTGCCTAATAACTATTCATTATAGAGAGTTCAGCTTTATGAAATGGTCAAGGAAGTACTCATACATTTATTGCTAAAGAGTTTTATTATGACAACGTTACACTGATTATATTTTATATATATGTATATATATATATATTTTTTTTAATGTATAATACATAAAGCCAAAGAATGGTTAAGAAATTTTTTTTTTCTGTTTCAAACAACTTTTATTTTTGGTAAAAAAATTGCAGACACATTTTATACAGCAAATGAATTTTTAGGTCACCCTAAATAGCAATTAAAAAAAGTTTAAAAGCACATTTAATTTCAGTTTTTCTGTAATATAATCTTTACTACTATGACCTAGCTTCCTCTGGACTTCGATAATGTAGCCAAATTCTTGTTTCATAAATTGATTTTCAGAGGCAAAGCTAAAATGCTTTGAGGATACTAAATACACCTTTGAATTCAAATAAAGTCTATTATGATTATTAACTTAACCCTCACGCATAAACAGAGGTGCAAATCAACGTGTGTGCTTTAGACCCCAGAGCTGGCTTTCTACTGAGAAACAAGAGACAGCGTTGGCAACAACGGTCACTTAGTGGGCTGCTCCACGGGCCTGGCTCCTCTCACCCTCCGGGGCACACGGAAAGCCTTGTGGCAGCAGAAGCATCCTTCTCGGAAGGCTGAGGCCACCTGTGCTTGTGGGGCTGGCCTGGCACATGTCTTCCGGGTGGTCGTAGTGCCAGAAAGAGCCATGTGCACCAGGGAAACCATATTTAGGCAGTTGCTTTCTCCCTAAGACTTGTACCTTTCTAGGTTACAAACATAAACACTTGATTAGTTTGCAGTCTATCTGGAAAAACATATTTCAGTTTTTATTAAGGCAAAAAAAAAAGAAAATTTAAAACTTGGTATTTGATATACTATTAGAAATAACGGGACTGAACAATGACTTGGTAAAGACTCAGGTAAGACGGTAATGTCGGGGAGTAGGTGAGGTAGGTGTTCTCTGTGGACTAAAGGGCAAATATCTTGAATGACCAAAAATGACTTGAAGAGGTGCATTACCATTAGGGTAACATGCACAAAATATCTCTAAACTTTCACTACCCTAACATTGTTACATTCAAGCACTGAATTGCTGTAGCTGTTTAATTTAGAAGTGATGGCTGAAAAAACAGTCTACGCATAATAACATTTCTGTATCCCTTTTTGACTTGAAAATTACTTCCCCAACTATTTTCCCAAAATGCCGCTTATAATACATATTTACAAATTTCACCATGTGTTATTCTAGTCTGTAGTTCCTTTTGCTTATAAGAAAAGCTGTAATTTGTCCCACAGTCTGTAGATATTAATAAACCTGACTGCAGGTTATATGTAATTTATATCTACCCACCAACACTTAAAAAGTAAGCAGCTACTTTTATGAAGACTAACACAGGATTTGCTACTGAGACGTACATAGGAGGGAGTTCAATGTATTTTCACTGGATAGATCCTTTAGAGGATTAAAAGTGCACAAAATGTTATTTATACTATGATAAATTTTCATAAATGTCCTATGATATTTCTATTCCAAAATTGTCTTCTTCCGAGCATAGCTATAGCAAGTTGGATGCACCAACCCATAGTCCTTAGCTTGAGAAAAGAGGCAAATGGTCTCCCTACACCAAGAGGATGGGAAAAAGCAACTTTTGCCCAAGCGGTTCAAAATGTGTTAGCAAATATTTTGTGATTCTTAAGTCATTATTAATGATATTCTTGTATCAATTTTAAGGATACAAGAAAAGGTGACGGAAGCAAGAACTAGAGTTTTTGACTCCAAGCGCTTTATCCACTAAACCACACTGCATTTTTAAAATGACCAACAATTTCCTTTGGCACTGAAAGCATAGAAGTTTAAAAATGTTCAGGAAAATTTCCCACACAATATGATAATAAGATTTTTAAAAAAAAAAACATAAAAATATATTGCAATTTAAAAAATATTAGAGAATTAAGAGCAAGAACATATCCAGGTTTGCGGTATGAACCAGAATATTTAAATTGTCATCATGGTTAGTTTATGAGAATATCTAATAATAAGTGTCACAATAGTCCAATCCAGTGAGCTTTATGTTATTTTAAATAATTTGGTCCAAATATGTTGGCCAGTATGTTATTTTTGTTCATTCTGGTCCCTGACGGGAACAAGGATCTTTGGTACAAAGCATATTGCATGACCCTTGTGGATCTGTGGAACCGGGGATACTGGAAAGGGGACAAATCACCCTTTCTGTCACTGCTACATTTTGTGTGAGAAGTGGATCAAAGACTGCAGTGGTAGGTTGCACAAAGGAACTAGAAGCTGAGTAAGTCTCCGTTACCAAATAGTTACTATGCTGCAGAGGGTCGGGGATGGGAATGGCAAGTTGCAGCGACCCATAGGTTGAAAAAGCATGAACTTCTTGACTGCTCTGCGAAATCTGGTACCTCTCGAGCCCTGACTGCTGGACTTCTACGGGTTGGCCACAAAGGTCAACCCCAGCACCACTGTACTGAGGGGGCGGCTGGGTTTGTTTGGCTTCCTCATCAATACCAAGGCTTATCTCCGCAAGTTTTTTAAATTTGGGGCCAAGTGAGTCCAAGAAGCTATCATCCAGGTCATCAGCTATAAAACTGCAGCAACCCAGGGAGCCCACGGGAGAGCCAGGAGCATCTTCTGCGCCTTCGTTATCATAGATCAGCAAGCAGTCATTCGCTTCCTGGACTCCCTCTTCCCAGGCAAATGCTTTCTAAAGACGGAGAGAAAGTAGAAAAAAGCGAATTTTAAGAAAGATTGCTGAACAATTTAACACTGTTCATAGTACTCAAGGTTTCCTTATGAATGGCCAAATTAGGTAATCCATAGAAGTAAAGAAATGCTCTTTTTTTTTTTTCTTTTTTTTTTTTTTTGTGGGTACCGAGGGGTCGACCTCAGGACCTCGTGTGCCAACAGGCACCCGTGCCTCTGAGCGATATCACCGGCCCCTTTTTCGTATGTGGGTTCCGGGAGTCGAACTCGGGCCCTCGCGCTTGCAAGGCAGGCGCTTACGCCGCTGAGCCATCTCACCGGCCCCCAAGAAATGCTCTTTATACTAACAATCTAACTAACAATCTTGTTCTAAAAATTATCTGGGATCTGGACAATAGTGTGGTTGACATTCCATCCAAACTGAGGGGAACCTGGGCCCATGCTTTAGCTCTTGGTTTTACATGGATTTAGGCCTACATAGCGAATGGGCGTAATGCCTGGGCTAAATGTGAGGTTCTCCATGTATATGTGTGTTGCCTGGGCTAAATGTGAGGTTCTCCATGTATATGTGTGTTAATGTATGTTATATATGTTTTTGTGTTGGGGGTGGGAGTGGGGAAGTTCTCCCACTGTGCAGGATCGGAGACAGTACTCACTCCACCGAGAGGCTTTGCATAGATTCTACAGTCTTTGTGGGACCCTGTCTCAGAACTAGGGCTCACGCTGCACCTTGAAATATCCTGAGTCCTCAAGTTAGATTAGCACCCTCGTGCCAATCTTGCCTGAAATAGTTTCAGTCTTCATCTACTCAGACACTGATGCAACTGAGGCAGGAAATTAGGGCGTGGCAGACTGGCTGGGGCAGCAGGCATGACCTGTTAACTACAAAATCCCAGCACAGCTGGGCAGAACAGTTCCCAAAGCCCTGCACGTGGACTTGGCAGGAGAACTCAAGCAGGTTTTCTTTAGGACAGCCTAGCCCTGATGTCAGCCTGAGGAGGGGAAATACAAAAAAGACAGTGGACATTGAGCTTTTGGCTACTGTGTTCTTTCCGGGCAGCCTGCTTTCATCCTGTAGAGTGTACTTATTTCCCTACTTTTACTTGGCCCAAAATTGCTCTTCAGACTCTGTTTTTTTCCCTACCTTTAATAAATGTAAAACTTTGCTACCATCTGCACTTGTCTTGACCAATTCTTTGTTCAGGACAGAAGCAATCTAGAAACCACCTCCAAAAGGAGACTCTAGCACACCAAGACCTGGTAACACAGCCCTAGCTCTTATCAGTTCTCAAAACTCTAGGTGAGGTCCTTCTTAATACACATTTTATTTCACTTAGCTTTGGTCATCAAATCAGAGGCAAACAACCTACCTCCCAAAATCTTCTCTGATCTGGCACCCTTGTCCCTTTCCTGTTCCGTTTCTTGACACTTCATTCCACTCCTAACTGATCCATCCCATCCCCTTTTTCCCTTTAGTTTTGGGTCATTAATTCAGTGATTCTTGAATTTTTTTGGTCATGGACTCCTTTGAAAATGCAAAGAATATCTCTTAGGAAAATACACGCATGTGGATTTTGACATGCTTTATGGTGTAGGAAATACAAAATAATTATTTTGTATTATTAAAGAGGCTGCTGTGGATTTCAAAATACAAAAGATTTTGCCCTCAGTTATTTTTCTGTAAGGTTCGAATGGAACCTGACTCTCCCAGCCCCCAGACTGCCTGCCAGCAGAGGCCCTGCTCTCAGCAAGGAACTCATCTGGCCAGCACGGGATGTTGTGAAGGAGATAAGATAGGATGAGTAATTTCGCAGGTCCTGGGACATCTGGGAACATCTGGAGACACCTGAAAATTTACACTGAACCATCAAGGACTCTGCCCACTGAGGTGCAAGACTGCCAGAGGACTTTGACCACAGACGTTTATTAAAATCTTTCTGCCTAATGTCCCCTGTCTTCTTTCCATCCCTATAAAAGGGACATATTTCTCTTTGTTCAGGGCAGATGGCCTTATTGCTCTCCGCCTGCCTGTACCCAGGCACAATAAATTCCATACCATGTTGCCTTTACACAAGCCTGGTGGTCTCAGCTGGCCCCCCCATGTCATATTTCCCAATTGGAAGAATGAGGGGCCTGCCGCCTGCTATATTTTCTTGCTTTGGGGCTAATTCCTCATTCTGTTTGAATAGTGACCCAAATTTGACAGCCACTTGAAGTTATCTCTACTATTTTGGCAAAAGGAAGCCTATTTTTAAGAAATATTTTAATAAGCCATAAAAAATGAACCATAAAATTGTGGTATGTAATCAAATGAAAAGATCTCTAATGTAAATAAGATAACAAACCCACAAAGTTTGCCACTCACTCACCTGGGAAAAATAGGAATCTAGGAAATTCATGTTTATGGCCCCATCTGCATATTCCTTAAGGGTTCCCCCGGTGGAATGCCTTGTTCTCATTGTTCCCGGTCCCACATGTCCTAGGGGACAGGGCCCAAGTCCAGTTGCTGCTCCAAATCCTGACGCGGCTCTGGATCCTGTAGTCGCTCTGACCTTTGTGGTCAGTTCCATTCCGGAAACACCATCCACCACTGTCCCTCCGGTATATGTATTTGTACAAACTTCTGAAAATAGGGGAGAAAATTCTCTAACATCTCATGCTGTGCTTTATTGTATTTCTCCCCCTGATCTTTGATGTTTATAAGCAGTTGTGTTGTAAAACAAGCATGTGGGAAAAAATATAATTATGTGACTAGAGGTGACAGTGTGTTATGGGACAGTAACGGAGAAGCTATTAACAGGTGACAAAAGCTCTGAAAACACACTAATTGAAAAGGTGTATAGAGGAAATTAATTTTTGGTGACAAGAGCCAGAAATAAAAAGGTGAAAACAGAATATTCAGTACACATTCATGGAAAGCTTTTAAGGCAGGACTTGTTTGTTCTCATGAGACAAGAAATTGTAATTAAGCATCTTGGCTTCAGTATAGAAGTTGGAAGTGGTGGAGCATGCATGTAATCCCAGTACTAGGAAGGCTGATGCAGGAGGATTGCTGTGAGTTTAAGATCAGCCTGGAATACACAGTGAGACTGTCTCAAAAAACAAAATGAACAAAACAAACAAATAAAAAAAGCCAGAGGAAACCTACATGCTAATTTGATGTCTTGATGCATAAAGAAAATTAATGAATTGTGACTGTTCTACCAGTTCTTTTTACATGATGCTTTCATGAACTATTTTTTCCCAGATAATTCTAAATATAGTTTTTGCTATGTAAGTACAATAGGAGAAGTAAGTGATGATAAGAGAAGCTAATAAAGGGAGCTTCACATTTGGAGAAATCTCGTGTGGAGTTGAAGGCCGGCCACTTAATGAGAGTACACTTTTTTAATGATAAGAATAAAATTAGGAAAATATTTTACTATCAGACATCAGGTCTTACTGTTCCTCTAGTTTACACTGTAGTTGTGGCACTGGGATAATTTGAATAAAGCAGTCACTTGGTAAAACCAAAGAAATAAACAAATTCACTTATGACAACATAAGTGATCATACCCTATTACGATTAAATATGAGAATTAGTAATTGAACTCAAAACAGGATACTCTTAGTCCGGGGGAAGGAGGAAGTGGAACAGGACCAGGGATATGCATGTGAGAGATTTTCCCTGCAAATGGAACCCCTGTTAACAATAGACAGAGCTGGGTGGTAGGTGCATAGATGTTTGTTACATTTTCCTTTTACTTTCCATACATGTGAAATATTTCTTAATTAAAAAATTAGTAATTAACTACCTGAAAACTTTACCGCGGTTTTTTAAAGTTTGGAAAAAGTGTAACAAATCTTTAGCTATGTAAAACGATGGCATCCGTGAATAAATTAACTTACTGAGGCCAAATCTATGTCGTGGAAATGACTAGTCTTCAAATACTAAACCAGCTTTCCTCATATTTCAGTATTAACAGCTCCAAGCATACACATACATATGTAAATTAAGAAAATAATTTTGAAGACTTTTAAAAAATATTTCTCCTTTAATCCACCATTGCTTTCAAAAATAAATTTAATGTTTACTCACCGGAACTTTCCACAATATCTACTCCATTAGTTGTTACAGGTGGCACACAAATATTTGTGATTTCCTGCAAATCATATTCAAAAAATAAAAACACTTAAAAATGAACCAGATTTCAGAGCAATGTAGATGAACTGTGGCCCATTTGCAAATGATAACATTACAGTAAGCCCAAATTTGTGCAAGAGTTACTCTTCTTAGGATTTGGTATCTGAAGAGTTAAAACCTTAAAAGGCCACATCTACTGCATTGCAGCACTGACTCTCAGCTAAAGGTCAGTAAGTCTCGTTTTTGGTGCCCCTTTTCCCCTTCTCCTGTCTCAATATGAATACCATTTTTTCTGCATGCGATTGCAATAATATTTCACAAACAGGATCCTCACCTTGTCCTCAGGTTGGGCTCCTTCGATTCCCCACTGGTGAATTGTTCCTTCTGAACCATCAGGAACTGGGATGAAACCACCTGCCACTCCCCCAGTGGGACCCCTTTGGCAGTCACAGGTGAGCAGTAGGAGAGGGACCACTAGCGGAAAATCAAGGCAAAATATCAGGACATTTTTATCAGCTGGAAACTATTTGACATGACGTCAGAGAAATTATCAAGAGCATTTAAAATACTTAAAGAAAATTCCTAATGTAAAGCAAAATTAATTTCTACATACGACATTGGGAATGTTATATAATCTTTCATTGTTCAGTGAACTCATTCATTAATTTGGAAGAATAAATCATGTCTTCATAGACGGTCACAGTATCAATAAATGAACTAATTTAGGAAAAGGACAGTAGTGGACACTATGAAGATTTGCTAGTATTGTTAGGATGAGCAACACTGGTTATGTAAATCAGGTCAGTCCTGCATGTAGTATAAAAAAAATTAGACCAAGTACACAAAATAGATTTGACATGATGAACGCAGAATCTCAAAATTTAATATAATGCTCATATAAATGATGCTTTATGGCCATGTTCAATTCTGTGATTTTATTACATGAATGGGAAAGATTATTTGGAAGGGTAATGAATGCAAATCTGGGTGAAAAACTCTGAAAGTTTTTCAGAGTATTGAGTGTATTTTAAGTCGAAAAATACATTTTGTATTGGTCACAAAATTCATAACATGGCATTCTACAAATGGTAGGATCACACAAAGAAAATATTATTGTGGAATCACCCAGTATATTTCCTTTGGCTGCCATTTGGAGTCACATTCCCGTATGTGCAATGGTCTATAGGACATACCATACACTTCACGACATTTCAGAATCAAACTCATCACTGCCACTTTGTACATCTGTGCCTCATCTATTTTCAGTTTCGTTTCAAAGCTGCAGCAACCACTGGCTCTCAAACATGACTCCTGGGTGTAATCTGGGTTTATTATCCAATCTTCCTACTCATGACTGTCTTAGTGTATTCAAGCTCCTATGACAAAAATACCTTAATATGGATAATGTATACATAACAGAAATTTATTGCTTACAGCTCTAGAAATCAAAATGCCATCCTATTTGGTGCCTGCTCAGGTGAGGGCCATTCCTCATACATGGCATCTTTTATGTGACCTTGCATTGGCAAAAGGGAGCATGAGGGTCCCTCAAACATCTTTATAAGGCCATTGGTCCCAGTCAGAGTGTGCACCTGAGGACTGAGCCACCTCTCAAGAGCACTTCTCTTTGATAACATTGCAGTGGCAATTAGGCTTCATCGTGTGGGTTGGGGGAGCATGTTTAGACCATGGCACTTAGCCCCCCAATCTTGTTGAAGTTCTATGGTAATGTTCTACACATTTATTCTTTCCTTTCTAGGCTTGTGGTATAGCTCTAGATAGGGTCTCTACCATCTTTCCTCAACTATTCCAATAACCTCCCAAGTGTTCTTCCCTTCGTAATTTACAGCCCATGCTGCTGCCAGGTTTATCTTTCTAAAATACAAAAAATTTTATACTTATAGATCATGCTAGAGTTTTATTCAAATACCTTTATCAATTCTCCCTTTCCACACCTTAAAGTACAGACACTATGGCGTGTGTGTGTAAGCCCTCCTGAATTAGTTCCAAAGAGAGAAAAATGGCATGTGTTTGGGAAGCCACTAGCTATAGTTATAACAATTTATTTCTCTTTTTTAAAAAAGCAATCTGAGAAAATATGTCAAAACATTAATATTTGTTAAGTCTGAGTGATGGTTATACACATGCTTGTAGTTTTCTGTACTTTTTGGTGGTTTTAAAATATTTCATTAATTTAAAAGAAATTTAAAGGAGTTGTAATAGAAGGTATCATTATGAAAATTTGTTTTAACCTTAAAAGTCTGTTTCTATAATATGGGAAAGTAATTGTGAATTTGTTAAGGATTTCTGTTTGTATAAGGATTTGTCACTAAGTTTTTTTTTAAATAGGGGCCTCATATTTAATATACTATTTAATTCATAGGATTTTGATTCAAATGTAATTTTCCAGAAACCTATTGAATAAAATAAATTTTATTGAAAAAGGATACATGTATGTAGTTTTCCTAAGTGCGTTCAGTAGGAAATCTTTTTAAGTGTAAAAGTCTTAAAAGGAATGGGAGGGCAGGTGGTAGGCTCTTTTTGGAGGAAATGCTAGAGTATAAAATAACTTCTAGGAGCCTATGTTCTATCAATGGACACTACAAAGGTAAAAGCCTATGACATCCTCTCTTATCTCCTCTGCGTTTATTTGACTACGGCTCTCCTTTTATTTTAGAATCTC
This sequence comes from Erethizon dorsatum, assembly GCA_028451465.1. Taxonomy (NCBI): domain Eukaryota; kingdom Metazoa; phylum Chordata; class Mammalia; order Rodentia; family Erethizontidae; genus Erethizon; species Erethizon dorsatum. The sequence continues at coordinate 15,707,269 of CM051838.1, forward strand.
ATGAGACTGGAATATGAGGAAGACATGTTAGACAGAACCACACACGGACTGAGGACGTGGCTCAGTGCTGGAACACTTGCCTAGCACGTGCAAGGCCTTGGGCTGGATCCCTACACTGAAAAGTTAAAATAAAAGTGTCGACTGGTGCCTAAGCCATCATTCTGACCATGAATATTGCTGGTAGCATGTGAAGAGCCTTCGTGATTTCTTTTGCTCCCTCTTCATCCCCTCGTACTGTTCTAAATATCTGCATATATGACTGGCTGTGCTATATTCATATAGATTAGTAGCAAGTGACAAACGAGTTCAACATTTCAGATTCTTCCTGAAAAATGCCATTTCCCCCTAGCTTTGCCTACAGGATGATCAGAGAGTGGCTCCTCCTGCATCGCATGGATGAGCACTGGCAGTGTAAAGGCCATTGTGGACAATGCCACGCCATGGACATGGGATGACAAGTTGGTGCACTCACACAGCAGCAGCAAGAGCCCGAGGAGGAGCAGGCCGATGGCACTGGGCCCCATCCTCGAGAGCTGCCTCCGGGGCTCGATGTGAGGACCATCCTCCGAAGCTCTACAGGCGCCCCTGTCGTCACACTGGCAGACCATCAGAGTCAAGGTCTCCGATGACTCGCACTGCCTGTCCTGGCTGCCCGTAACTACGAGGGGGACTCCGTACACTCCAGGAGATATCTGCTGCTGGGCTCTCACCAGTGCCGAGGTAGCTGTAGAGAAAAATCACACAAATCAACAAAAGACAAGGAGTCCTCTGCTCTAAAACTATTTTTGATAACAAAGCTAGAAAGGCCTTAGAGATCAGTCACAAACAGCAGGGCGGATGTGGCTTGTGCAGCAATGAGGACTGTAAGAGGTTCACTTGGGTTAGTCTGTCTACACCCTCCTTCTTGTCGCCTATGACACAGACAAGGCCAGCAGTCTTTGTCAAGAAGACTCAAGTCCCACCAAACAGAACGGGAGGTGGGTGTCATGGAGACACCAGGGCCCCCTGTCCTGGGCTTTATGTCTCTCCTGGGTGTCTGCACCAACCTTCAGACGCGTGTGTCCCTCTGAGGGTACACCTTCCCAGAACTCCACGTTCTTGTGTCTGACCTAACAAGACCGAGTTTCAGCTGTGGCTGCTGCTACCTCAGCAGCTCCTCTTGGTTCTCATCCCATGAGTTGAAGGCCTGTTGGGCGAGATTCCCAGTGGCGTGGCCTGTTGCCTTTCTGGCTCCTCAGCATCAGTTGTTCCTTCTTCTCCATTGCTGTGCTGCCCCTTTCTAAGTTGGATCCTGCGCAGTTTGTGTTGTTTGATTCATTCATGACCCCATCATGCCCCTTGACACTGCCTTGTGCCCCTATTCCAACCTCTGTGGGACCGGGGTAAATTCCATGCTGGCCCTCTCTGATTTTTGTTTAGCAGCCCCTTCATTGGCCGTGTATCTGGTAAATTCCTTTGGAGCTAAACACTACATGTACAGTACGGAGCTAGATCCTTACCCAGGATCAGAGGGGACCAAGGGCAGGAGGCCCCAGGGGACAAAATCTCTTTGGTGACTCTGACAATAGCCAATACCTATGATTGGAAGGCTCCATGGAGCACATCCATGAGAGGAAACAACTTGGGGACAGGAAAGAGCTAGAGGAAATGAATGAGTTTACAAAGGATTTGAAGTAGTCCAACGGTCACTATAAAACCTAGGAAGGGAGAAGACTTATTATGTCTAATGTCAATTTCTAGGAGACTTCTAGAAACTACAGAAAATGTAAAATGAACATGATAAATGTTAGGAGAAAAGGATTAGAGTTTTCCCATTGGCTAATGGGTTTAGAAATTCCAGTCCACCATGCTGTCAAGGTTCCTGACTAGTGACAGACAAGGGTCCCCTCTACGATGCCCGAGCAGCCCTGCTTTTCGAGGACTTAGTGCTGCTCACAGCTTGCCCTGTGAGGAAACCCTGACTTACCTAGAAGTCTACACAGCTCTCTGATAAAATAGATGCCTCGCTCTAATCTTTTTTTTCTACATGGGAGGTAGAAACAAACATACTAAAAATACAAAAATTATTGAATGAAAACGAGAAAAATATTAAATGGTATTAACGTCACATCTTGTCATCCCTTTTCTGAAGAGAAGAGGAATTCGCAAGGCTAGGATCGCATCTTTATTGCAAAGAATTTTTTTTCAATTATTCTTGGAAAAGACCCGCTCTTAAGTGAGTTCTTATCCTTCTGGAAATATAAAGAAGTGGCAACTTTCATGTATGGAAGTAACTTTTCTCCTACTCACCATTGAGGCTCGTGATTCTCCATACAACTGGCAACTTTAGAGGCTGTTCCTCCACCGAAAATGTGTAGGGACCGGCATACCTGTCCCTTTCCAGGGTTCTAACTGACACAACCACAGAAGGTGATGAGCTACAGACTTCGTTCTTTTCCAGGACAACTGGTGGACAATTTTCACTAAACTCAGGTATTTTAACATGGATGGTGCCAGTGGCAGTTTTGCCCGTGTTTTCTGTAAGAATAACATTTTGGAGTTTAAAAAGTATATGGAATAAAGTTGTAACAACAGCAACAACAACAAAAAGAATCTTTTTAATTTCTCTTTCTTGCAGCCAAGTTAGTGTGTCTTTCCAAGAGAAATTTTTTATTACTAACATTACCTCCTAATTTAATATGCTTGAAATCCAGACTTGTAAGGTGATAAATTCACTGGTTACAAATGAAATCAACACAAACCCATAATGGCTTTTAAACGGTATTAATTTCATTTGTAATCAGTATGTGAGAAATTTTTGTTTCTAAAGCTTGAGTCAAAGTATTTGGGATAAACAATTTTTAAATTTATTTTTATTACCTAACATATAAAAGTTTGGGAAAAATTTAAAATGTTGACAATCAAAACCAATAAAATAAAAATCTCTTGTTGATGATATTGTGAGTCATTTCTTTGTTACACTTAGGGCTTTCTGTAGTTTTCCTACATGGTAATATTTTTGGTTTATAGTTTTGATTCTTCTTTGGTGTTTGTTTATTGCATTGAGCATAAATTAATTTTATACTTGGGGAAACATACAGACTCAATAAATTGTACTTTAAAACATTTTAGATAAGGAAATTTTGTTGTTCAAAATAGAAGTATAGAAAGTCTTTATAGGTAGTTCATGAAGGCATTTCACATTTGAATTGAACGTCCCTGATAGGCTTTCTCTGGTACTGAACTACATCCCCAGATCCTCTTATTTTTTTATTTTGAGACAAGGTCTTGCTAAGTTGTCCAGATAGGACTTGAACTTGCGTTCATCCTGACTCAGCCTTCCACAGTGCTGGGATTAAAAATGTATGCTACTGCACAGGGTTCCGTAGGAATCTACACTGAGCTTCTGAAATCCAGAAATGTCTGAGGATCAAAAAAATCTTCCCTTGGTCACAATAAACAATAGGAACCAAGGAGAATTCACTGGTACTACAAACTCCACTGAGAAATTAGACTTCTCATAGTTTCTGTGGCCTCAGGTTTGAGGCCTGAATCCCCTAAGATAATGATCTTTAGAGGCAAAGGAAATACATGAAATAATCATAATCTTGTACTTGTGAAGCGCTGCTAATTGGAGTAACACTTCTCTAAAAGCCATCGAAATAGTTTTCTTACCGTCTATGGCCAGAACCTCTGCTGTGATTGTCTTGTTAACTATGAAAGTAGAATCCCGGGCGATGTTTTTGACAAATTTGATTTGGGCAGTTTTTGGATCAATAATTAGCAAACCACCATCGTTACGACCCATGGCATATCTGTTTTATAACAGAAAAAAATAATAGTTTTCTTTCAAATATAGAATGTTGCCTACTTAATGAAATTGACTCATTTCATATTTAATGTATTTATACTTACAATAAGACCTTGAAATAAGAGCTTATAAAAGATGTCAGAAAATTACCATGAAATGGATGAGCCATTTCACTATCTTTAAATATGTATTATTGGGCCGGTGAGATGGCTTAGCGGCATAAGCGCCTGCTTGGCAAGCACAAGGGCCCGAGTTCGACTCCCGGAACCCACATACGAAAAAAGGGCCGGTGATATTGCTCAGCGGCACGGGTGCCTGCTGGCGTGCGAGGTCTTGAGGTCGACCCCTGGTACCCACCAAAAAAAAAAAAAAAAGTTTTATTCTAGTTATTCAATTTTCTTCTCTATAAAAAAAAGTAAAATGCTTATGTCCTTGCTCTTTATAATATAGCTGCTAATTTGCAGGGTGTTCTTATATTTTAGGTATCTATCTACCTATCTATCTATCTGTCATTTTTCTATGTTCCTTGGATTCATGTGTAACAATGTTTTATCTGATGGAAACATGGTCTTCTGATAAACTTCTAATTTTTGTAAGACTCAGCTGGAGGTTTCTGAAAAATGTTTCCTGATCACTCTTGACAACCTAAGGCAGTTTTTTTAGTTTCCACTTTACCTTATGTTAACTTTCCTCATAGCATAATGTATTCTAATGATTTATCTCCATGTCTCTTTCTGAGTTATTCAGTTCCTTATCTTCGTCACCTTTATTTCTCTATTGTTGGCACACAATTGTCTATGCATTGTGTTGTAATAAATTATAGATCAAAACTAGGCCAAGGAATAATAAGATGTCATAAAAATAGTCATACCTGACAGATGAGGCCGCTTTGCCAGTGTCTTCATCGATGACTTCATATCTTCCCAGGACATAATTAATCAATTTTTTACTAATACCTTTCTGCACAGTAAATGTCTTGGAGGCAGGATGGAATGAAATTCCTTCTTTTACGTTGATTATCTCGATTGTGATCGGGATTGGCTGAACTCGATATTGAGAGACTACTGACCGGTGAAATTCAGCTTTATTTTTGACAGCGATACTAAATTGCATGCTTTGTACTTGTTCGTAATCGAGAGGCTGGAGGAAAAATTAAAAGAAAGGAAGTGTCACAAAAACACAATCTGGCTACCCTCATAGAAAGGTCTACCCAAGGTGCCGTGGATGGGTCCTTCTATTTCCATATAGGAAAACACTTTGAGAAATTGCTGTAATGTCGACAGAGAAAGGGCGAGGCGTCTTAACTCCTGAGACCTCATTTTGGTAACCAATGTTTACAAAGCAGGGTACCTGCTTTTGAGACTAACAAAACATCGTTACAGTCTCTTTAGGCTGCAGGGGGCAGTGGAAAGAATCCCCGAGTTTGTCATGGTAATGTCGTTTGAGTCTTGTTTCTGCTACCTTTTAAGAGATTTGTGACTTAGGGCATGATGTTCAGTTTCTCTGATTCTCAACAATCTCATCAGGTTGTGGGGACAGAACGCATTAAGGCCCACAAAACGTCCCTATAAACAGCAGCCGTGGTCAGTCACAGAATCCCTATGGGATCCATGTGTAATGATGTCTTTCCTGGCTTACAAGATTCTAGGTGTGAAGGAAAACTGTTTTCACAGCCTGGGCTGTCACCAAGGGCTCTGCGTAGCAGTGAGCGAGTGTCCCATCAATTTTTCTTTTCTTTTTTTTTTTTTTTTTTGTAGGTACTGGGAGTTGAACTCAGGACCTCATGCTTGCCAGGCAGGCGCTTATGCTGTTGAGCTATCTCACCGGCCCCATCAACTTTTCATACAACTGTTTTCAGATGGCCTTGCATGATAAATATGTTTAACCCTCTTAATAACGTGACCCAAAATGAGGCCTGAGAAAGCCCAGAATAACTTTTTCATTCAGTAGTTTTTTTTTTTTTTTTCCTGAGGATGATAAGGAAATGTTAATTTTGGTTACATTTACTTATCGCTAAAAATAAAATTAAGGTAAGAGGCATGGATTTGAGTTTTAACTTTGCAATGACTGGCTTTGTGTGCTCAGCATTTCCTAGGGGAAGAGAATCATGTGTAAACTGCATATTCTAATACAGCAGGTAAGAGAGGATGGGGTTATGGAGCCTGTGTGTGAAAGTGAGGGATTACTCCTGCTGGGGAGAGTTTGAAAGGGTTCTGGGAAGTTTAGGTCTGAGCAGGGTATTGCAGGAGACAGAAGTTATCCATGCAGACGTGAAAGCACTTGCAGTGCCCAGCCTTGCAGAAGGTAAGAGGAAATAAGCTAGCTGCAGATGGGGAAGGGCATCATACACAACGGTGCCCTTCATCGTGAAGGGCAGCAGTTGGTTACTGGTTAGTCACTAGAGGGGACTTTATGACCCTCTCCTGCCTGGACAATGAGTTACCCAAAGTCCCACTGAGCCACTCGTCCCACATTCTTGCTGTCTAGGAAAAGTTGACCTCAACAGGATTAAAGGACAATTTTACAGCCAGAGAAGGTTCTAAAGAGAAGAGTAAGCGGTACAAATTGATTCTTAAGAAAAATGCGGTGGACTGGTGGTCGTGTAGAGTGAAGTCAAGTAGAGATGCGAGGTATGGGCGTCCATTCGGAGGCACTGCGATTGTCTAGGACAGAGGAAGCAAGACTGGAAGAGGACAGGTGGCTAGAAGGTAGAGGAGGGTGATGTGTCACAGGGAGCTTCTAGGCAGAACTTGGTGGCTGGCTGTGTGCTCTGAGGGAATGTCACGACCGAAAGATAACATCCAGGACATTGGGACATTGAATGATCCCAATACATGAGATAGAAACTCTCATTCCCAAGCATTGCTGGGAGTTTAGAGCAAAACTATTCCAAGTGGAGATGGTGACAGTGCTCTCTCTAAAAAGTAAAATAAAAAGAAAACCTTTGCACAGCTTCTAGCAGCTCCCTTGATAGGGGAACATTATGGGTCTGTCATCCTACTGGATTTAAATGGTTAAAGAAGTCCCCATATGTCAAGGAATGTCACCAGATAGTCGTTATTCCTTCGGGTCTATACTATATCCAGGCAGAAATATCTTTGCGTTATTTTGGATAAGAGTCTGTCATAGTGAAACATGCTAAATGGAAGCTTTATTTTTTATCTTGCAGATTTTGTTCATACATTCCCAATTTCTAGGAGTTGTGTTTTTTTTTTCTTCTGATGACTGTAGCTAACTCACCTAAAACAGGTTCACAAGTTCATAAACCATAATTCCGTGCATTCTCCTCTCTTCCTAGCTTCAATCTAAATGCAGACAGTGAACTCGATTAGATCAGGACATATGTTTTGCTTTCTTGTGATGAAAGCATGCACTCGCATAAACACATGTGTTAGTATATGTATACTGACTGCTGAAAGGGTGTTAGCTTGGAAAGGGGTAAACCAACACATTAAGAGAGGTCTTTAGGTAACAGGGATATGGGATAACTTAAAAATTCTATGTACTTTTATACATTTATATGATGAAATGATGTTATTATTGATAAAGGTTTATTTGTAGAAATGATAGTTTGGGTTAATATAGTCTGTTTTAAGAAGGAAACTCAAACCCTACCTTCACCACCTTCAGGATGCCTTCATTGGTTCTTGGGTCAGTTTCTATTTCAAACCACTTCCCTTCATTTCCAGAGGCAAAGAAATACACAGCCAGCCAATTATCTGTGTACTCTTCATCCCAATCTGTCACTTGAAATCGAAGTAAGTCAGAACTTATAGTATTTTCCTCAACACGTGCTGAATACTAAAGAGGAGAAAAGCCACATTTAAGATTCAAGGCAAGGTTTTACCTAAAAAGATTGTATTTGTTTTATTTTTTTATTTTTATTTTTTTTATATGTGAGTACTAGGAGTCGAACTCAGGACCTCACGCTTGCCAGGCAGGCGCTTATGCTGCTGAGCCATCTCACCGGCCCTATATTTGTTTTAAATGGTGTTATCATTACTTCTCAAATAATGTATTGTCTCCTTATGGGTTCCTGAATTTCTATTCTTTTCTTCTCCTCTCTCTCTCTCTGCTCTCCCTCTTTCTTTCTTTGGAGACACTGTGATGCCCAGATTGGCTTTGAACTCACTACGTAGCCCATGCTGGCATCAAACTCACAGTCCTCCTGCTTCAACCCCCAAGTGAGTCCTGGGACTACAAGTGTGTGCCACTACACCTGGCCTCTGAATTCTTATATTTTGAAAAAGCTTATTTTTTGAAAGAAAAGTGCAGAAAGCTTAAAAACCAATAAGAAGGCAAATACTGAATTTAGGTGGCTATATATATATATATATATATTTTTTTTTTTTTTTTTTTCCCCCCAAGGAATAGTGGGTGTACCTGAGAATATTTAAACACTGGGAAGTTATCGTTGACATCTTTCACTTTAATATCGCATTCACATTGAGTCGATAGTCCTACTCCATCTTGGTCTGTACCACTCACAACCAGACGATAGTTGCTAAATTGCTAAATTTGGAGAGAAAAATCATTATTAATTTTCCGAGATATGAATGGCCTCTCCCTGCTTTCTGTGGGTAATGCAGCGTAAATATTGAAGCTCACAGTTCATGGATTACATGTACTATTAGCTGTCCACGATGGAGGTGGTTTGTGTGGCTCTGAATGATTGGGTGGAAATCTTGAAGGGACTATAACAGGTTTTCTTTTTTGTAAAGAAAAAAGAAAAAAGTTTCTTTTTTGTGTCTGATGGCAAGGTTGTACCCTTAGAGCAAAAATGGGCAATGAGTACGGTGGGATGATGGTCTGAGGGAAGCTGACTTGTGCATCATCCCTCTAGTCCACTGGTAACACCGTTTATACAAAAGCAAAGTGGAGTTTGACAAGATACAGTCTTGGTAGAGATGGATGGTGGTGAAGTGATGGGGACAAAAGAGAAACAGGATCTTCTGGTGTTCTGAAAGCAGGGATGAAATTAAAAGGAAAAGCCTAGATTAAAAAGTATGACATCAAAGAAGGCTTTACTCCGATAGGAATTTCTTCTGCCATCTAACAATTTTTCTTTTCTTTTGTCATCTGAAGAATTAGTCACAGTGCACTCTTTGTCCAGTACACCAATGCCTTCTGTTGCTGTTATACTTCAACTTCCGCTGGTACGTGTTGGGTACGCTGGGCTGTGCAGGTCCCAGGTCTGTATCCCACCCCACAAAATCACACTGAAGCAGGTAAACAATGTGCCCAGATTGGCCCAGGGAGTTCCTAGCAGCTTCTTTTTCTTTCTCCTTTAATTCCCAGATGAAAGGGTGTCACCTCTCTTCAGTATCTTACAATCAAACCCTTTAGTTTTGAATTCCTCCAAGTGACTCGCTTTATTTACCTCTCGATCAAGAGCATTGGTCAAAGTACGGACTTCTCCAGTGTTTCTGCTTACGAGGAACATGGGCGTTCCAGCAGGCTCCTGGGAGACGATTTTGAAGGCAATTTTAGAGTTCAGATGGTTTGGCTCATCTGCGTCTGTGGCATTTAGTATGATCACCAGTGAGTCTAGGAATACAGAAAAATGTTCATTAAAGGATACATAAAGATCAACATTACGCTCACATTAAATATGTACTGCGATCCCACACTGATTTTCTACATCTTAAAGCTACCTATGCACAAAAAATTACATGTCACTTGTCATATCTGTGTCTCTCAACTGGGTAGAACTGTGCCACCTTCCCCCAAAATCTTCCAGTTCTCCTGAAGCCTTGGCTTGATGGAGGTTGGGACTATTTTCTCTGTTTATGACTTCCATTGGTGGGTGGCCTTATGATTCTCCCCCTTTTTCCTAATGATCCAAGTAATATATAGCTCTGTCCCTTAACCCTACAATACCCCAATTGGTCCATCTAGGCTAAGGCTGCCTCTTCAGCTTTGTGACTTCTGGGTGTTCATGTAGCTCGTAGATATAGAAATAGATACTATCAACCTCATAATAAGACTATCATCTAGAAATACAGCAGTGGTGGATCATTAGCTCAACTACAAATTTTAGAACGGAAGAACTATATTATATTTTGATGAATTTGTTTTTGCAAAACAACGAAGAAATTAACAGAATAAGTTAGTTTCTAAAAATGATAAACTATAGTGATACTTGTAATTGAAAATCAGATGAATTGGAAGTGGTAGGTAAGACTTACTTGAAACACTGTTTTCTTCAATTTCGCCTGTGAATATTCTTTGTGAAAATACTGGAGCATTATCATTAACGTCTAAAATTTTGACCGTTAATATAAGTGGCTTCTCTACATCTTGTCCTAGGACATTTAGAGCTTGGCACGTGATCTAGGACCAGAAGGAATGCTAATTATTACTCTACCAAGTAACTCTGCATATTATTAAGACTCTTAGAAACAAGACCTCTGCTGGCATGTAGAGAACTTTTGTGTAAGTATGAAAAACCCTTCTCGAAGGGATGGAGAGAATGGAAGAAGTACCCATTCTTGCCATAGGCAAGTTGCCCCTTCCTCATGGCTGATGTGTCTCATGTCAGGGTGAGGCTCTTGGCAAGGGGTGTGCTGGAGTGTGGCCCTCACCTTCCCTTCAGGTAATCAAACCCCCCATGGAGGTTCTTTGTAGAAGGACTCATGTTATTTGTTGGTGGATTGATTCATGTACTCACCTGTCTTCTACATTAGCCAGTAAAAGAGTCACTTTCTAAAGCCATGGAATATGAGACAAGGCAAAGGGAAACCTGATGTTGACTACACAGACTTACCAGGAAGCTTGGGGTTTCCTCTCGATCAACAATGGCTGTTATATTAATTTCACCAGTGTTCGGGTCAACAATGAAGATTCCAAAAGGGGGCTGATCGATTCCCATTCCAGAAATTCTATAGGTAATTTTCTGGGTTGTTTGGAAATCTGAAGTAATCTGCAAGCAAAAATATCCAGAATGTTAAAGTGACAATCATTCAGGCCTTTTCTTTCCCCGTCTCCATAGTCTAAAGTCATTTGTTCACTTGATCCCATCTTTCTGATACTATGATCTTTACCTTTTGCTTTATTAGATGGTAGGAAGGTGAAATAAAGTCAAGGTGTTGCTTTTGTTGACAAGTATTGACCAATATGTGTTAATTATTCGGGCTTTAGAATATTTGCTCAGATTGTGAGCACTGTGGTGATGTTAAAATGTTGAGAGATGGACCGGGGAGTAGCTCAAGTGGTATAGCACTTGTGTACCATGTGCAAGCCCTGGATTCTAACCCAAGCACCAGAAAAAAACCAAAACAAAACAGAATAAATTGTTGAGAAAGTCAAAGGCACTTAATACTGACATTGCTACTTCTGAATTTTCACTCCCTACCTGACAACATAAAAAAAGCATGCTTATTTAAGTTTAAAGAAGAGGAAATGGAGGGGCAAAAGGGAACACGATTATATAGGAAGTGTCAAAATGTGCAATAAGATGAATTGCTTTTCATTACTAAAATTTTAAGCCTTTTACTAGAGCGATTTCAAATATATGCATTAAATTAGAATAGTATACTAAGCCTGATACATCTTATCATCCCGTTTCAGCAATTATTCATTCACAGCTAATCCAATGTTTACTCCCAGCTCTTTCTCTGATTATTTTATCTGTCTATATTTTTCTTTATAGTTTGTTAGGATGTGGATCCAAATAGGCTTATACATTAAAATTGGTCAACAATGCCTCTTAATTTTATGTATGACTCTAGGAATTATAGTTCTCCCACCATTTTTTCCTTACTTTTATTATTATTTTGCTTTTTTTTTTTTTTTAAATGTGGGTACTGGGAGTTGAACTCAGGACCTTGCGCTTGCCAGGCAGGCGCTTATGCCACTGAGCTATCTCACTGGCTCTTTTATTGTACTTTTTGTTAGAGATACTAGTTCATTTGTCCTGTGGACTTCCCTGTCTGCATTTTGCTAATTGGAGTTACTATATTATCTTAATCTACATGTGACACATTTATTCTAAAAACCCACACTGGCCCTGCTGATATGACTTACCTTGGCAATGGGGTTTCTTTTGGAGTTGTCTTCTCTTTCTCTGCAGGGCGTTGCAAATTTCACCCATTCACGTTTGTACCTCCTTTTGCCCTGTTGAACAGCTGTCTCATCGTCTCCATGTGGCTCTTTTGTCTGATGTAAAAAGAGCTCCATTTTCTTATGCACACTGTGGCAATTTTTGCTTTGAATATAGGTTATGGACACCTAAGTCGAGGAACTCCCTAGGTTTCAAGATATCTAAGACTGTCAGATGTTCAATTTACTCTGACACTTTGTGAAGGAAGAAACTTTAAATAACTAAGACTTTTGCAAAGCTACATGATTTCTAATAGTAGCTGTTAGTCATATTTTATATATGTTTTATATACTGTACAATATTTAAGTGTTCTAGACATATATGATGTAGCCTGCTGTATTGTTTAGATAAAAAGAATGCATGAGATAAAGTATAATACTAACATGCACAAAAAAGATGACTTTTTTCCTAAGTATTCATGGGTTAGTTGCTAGAATTTTAACTTTATATATTTTTACAATTATCAAATAATTTTAAACATTAACTATTTTTCTGAAATACAATTTTATTTAAAAAAAACTTTATTTTAATCACAAAAAATTTTCTCATACTTTACCTCTATCCGTAATTCTCCGTGAACCAATACGAACACCTGTAGATATTTAAATAGAGTCAAGTTACATGTGTGTTCTTCAGATAAGTAATTACATAAAGTTAATAATCCTGATTGTTACAGTCTATGGTTCATATTATAGTTTGTTTCTATTACTGAAGAATCTGGTTTGGAGAAGAAGTATTCTGAGAATAAACTCCTACCAGTGAGAGGAATATTGCTCTCAATATAAATAGGTTATTCCAGTTTTTTTAATCTGACAATAAAATTTTAGTGATATAAAGAAGGACCTACTGGACTTTGTACATCTACGCCTAGCAGCCGGTCATAGCAACCAGAGATTTTTTATGTGGTCATTCTGTGAACAGCTCCCTGAAGCCATGGAAGGCTTTGCTTTGGGAAACAAGGATCACTGCAACAAACTTCAGAAAGTGGTCATAGAAGCTTACTAAAAACCAGTGCCTACCTACCCGACTTGAATCAAGGCAAGCCTGGATTAACCTTAATTACAGGACATTTTCTCCAGTCGTATGAGAGTGGAAAGGACAGAATGGAGCTAGTCCGGCTTAGAGAATGGAACTTTTTTTTTCTATATGTGGGTACTGGGAGTCGAACTCAGGACCTCGCGCTTGCCAAGCAGGCGCTTATGCTGCTGAGCTATTTCACTGGCCCGAGAATGGAATTTTTTATAAAAGATGGGGAGATACTACTCCAATTACAACTACATGTTTGGAACATGGATCTCTTCATTTCTTCCTTATACTTCAATTTAAATGTTAAGCTTAATTTTCCTACTAGCGGTATGAAAAAATTAAATGCGTGAAGAACGAAGTCAGACAGGCTAGAAACTTCACTTTAAGAGGATACAGGACCTTCATCTGTGCCATTTCCATCTTGCTTTCCACCTGGAATACGTTCCTCTTTCCTCTCTATACACTTCAGTATTACTCATCTTTTAAGATTCTTTCGTGTTCCACCAAACTCCACCAAACTATCTTTACTCACATCTCCTTTTCTGAGTTTGAACACCTCATACACTGAACTATGCAATTTAGCCCAGGGTGGCTTACCATAATTATTTATTTATTTATTTATTTATTTATTTATTTATTTATTTATTTTTGGTTTTTTGAGACAGCATCTTGCTATGTATCCCAGGCCGCCCTTGAATTTGTGGTGATCCTCCTGCCTCAACCTCCCTAGAACTGGGATTACAAGCATGCAACACCACGCCTGGCCCATGGTTTATTATTGTTTATTGTTATTTGTGCATTAAAATATTTCTCTGCTAAACCAAGAGAATGGTAATTGTTCCAAATTAGTGTTTTTATATTATTACTGTTTTTTCCTTCAGCAGATGTTTAACAGCTATTTGCTGATCTGCTGAATATGTGTTTTGAAGTAAATGTGGCAGGAAAATTATTATGAAAACTAAACCAGAAGAAAAAAGTAGAAGAGTTATAATAGTAGCTAATGTTTCTTATGTGACTTATTAGTTTCTATTCGTAGAGATTTATATTTATTATCTCATTTAACATTCACAGCAGCCATCTGAAGGAGGGTCTCTTGTTATAATCCTAATTTTTTTTTGTATGAGGAAATGGAGATATAAGATAATAAATACTGTATTTGCCCTAGTAAATGGTTCTGGTATATCCAGGATTTGAACCTCAGCAGCCTGATTCCAGGTAGTGTACATCACCACTATACCAGATTCTAACAAAAGCTGGCATAGATACACAAAAAACAAAAACAATAGAAACAAAAGTCCCCAGATTGTGATGGGAGGAGGGTTATATGCAAGTTAATTTAGATTTATGCCTGGCCGAAGGCTGAGGTTGCTCTTGGAACAATGAAGATTTATTACACTGTTTATTTTCAGAGATTTTAATGAACAGACGAGCCCAAGGCTGAACAGAAGGAGTAATTACGTCAGACACAGGATTTCAGGAGTCTTCCATTCTAAACATTGCAGCTGAAAATCTGATTTCAGAGTATGTGTTCAAATGGTCGTGAAAAAGAGCCATTAGAACATGCCTCAAAATGATTTTACAACAATGGTGCTCTTTATTAAGCAATGCCATGAATTACTTGGGAGCAAAGACCAGAGCAATGCAATAATTGAACAACTCCTTTCTTAGATCATAAGAAGAAAGACTCAGTCGCATGTGAGGGGAGGGATGGGCCAAGCCTGCTTCTCTTTACAGGAAAACCGGAGTCATCTTGAAAATATGAATCATGTTCCTACTCGTCCCACAGAGAAAGGCTCTTCTCATAGATGTTAAGGTGCCATTTCTATTTTTTTGGGAAGCAAAGGAAAGACAACCCTAAACTATGGAGAATTAATATTGCAGACAATTTTTTCTTGTTTTTGTATTTTTTTCAATATTTCCATAGAAATGAGAGGACTTACAGAAATTTGTTCATTCTAACTCATTAGATGGTAAGGGTAGTTGGTAAGAAACATTACTGAAAGTTACAATGTTCTTTAGATATTTAGAAATATAATCACAGACTTACATTGTTTAGAATAGTATTTTCTAAAAAACTTATTTTAGTTAATGAATACTTTCATAATGGCTACTTATCTTAGTTAATTTTCCAATATAATTATTTTGACTATTTTAAAACATTTTTTGACAAATGAAAATTAAGTAAATTTATCATGTATAATAATACATTGTTTTGAAATATGTCCAAATTGTGGGATGGCTACATTGAGCAAATAAATATGTAAATAGTTTCCTAATAATTTAAATCAACTATGTTGTCTCTTTTGGCAGCCTGAATTGAAAATACTAATGTGGAAAAAGCATCTATTATCTTGAAAATTCCCGTACTTTCATTTCTTCTTGTTTCAAACTTATTTTGTAAATTTTGATTATATGATTTTTAAAGCACTGATATAGGCTAAATGCTTTGCTATAGATTCCAGTTAAAATATTAGATTAAGAGGAAATCTAGGGGGCCGGTGAGATGGCTCAGCGGCATAAGCGCCTGCCTGGCAAGCGCGAGGGCCCAAGTTCGACTCCCGGAACCCACATACGAAAAAGGGGCCGGTGATATCGCTCAGCGGCACGGGTGCCTGTTGGCACGCGAGGTCCTGAGGTCGACCCCCGGTACCCACCAAAAAAAAAAAAAAAAAAAAGAGCAAATCTAGTGCCGGTGAGATAGCTCAGCGGCATAAGCACCTGCCTGGCAGGTGTGAGGTCCTGGGTTCGACTCCCGGTACCCACGTACGAGAAAAGGGCCGGTGATATCGTTCAGCGGCATGGGCGCCTACTGGCACGCGAGGTCCACAAAAAAAAAAAGAGCAAATCTAACTATTATTTCTGATTATAAGAAAGCATAGATAGGTAATTTTATGTCTCTATGTCCTATTTGCTAATAAAAATGAATATAGTTGTATCATTAACATTCTTATTGAATAAAGTAGATATGCAAAAATTATAATTTGAGGATATACATGGCTAGATTTGTTATATTGCATTATATTAGTACATGTGTGTAGTACATGTTTACATTCCTTGTGGGGAATTGGTACACGTACATAACACATTTTAATTTCTTTTTCTAACCCCTTTTTCCCCTCCCTCCTCCTATGTGGATAGATTTTTAAAACCCATTTGTAATAACACCTGCTATGCTACTTAGCTATGATTTTGGTTAGTTACCTCAGACTTTAGTGTGGGAAAGCACAGATCATTGGGCTATAGATTGGGTGTAGGGGGCTAGTTCATTGGGCGAGGACAAAACTATTCTTTTCTTCTCTAGAATGGGAACGAGAGTGAATCATACTCACTCCCCTTGGGGAAATTCGTAGAATGAATTATATGATTCAAAGAAATCACCCAAGTCTTCAATGTGATTTTGTATTTATTCATATTTTTGGAAAATTTTCATACATAGATTTTACTCTTATAATGGATGAGATACAATGATTGTGAATGTGTCAGATCACAGAGATGCCTCAGTACATGTTTGATAAGTAAAATACAAAATTGAAATTCTGAAAAAAAAATGAGTGGTTTATCTTCCCTGATATCTCCCTATATATATATGCTCCTCCATTTATGATGGAATATGTCCTGATGAACCCATCGTAAATTGGAAACAGGAAGTTGAATATGCATTAATGTACCTATGCTAGTGAACATTGTGCTTAGCCTAGCCAACTTTAAATGTATTCACAACACTTACGTTAGCCTACAGGTGGGGAAGTCATCTAACACAAAGCTCATTTCATAGTAGAAGGTTGACAACCTCACGTAGTCTACTGAATATTTCACAGCAAGTGAAAAGCATAGATTGTATGGACATGATTTCTCATTGTAAAGTTAAGAAGTTTTCTTTATTGGTTCTTTTTGTTAGTTTTTTCTTTTTCTGAGACAGAGTCTCCATTTGTAATCCAGGTTGGCCTGAAACTCATGATTCTCCTGGCCACACCTCCCAAAGTGCTGGGATTAGAGTTGAAAAATTTTCACCATTGTAAAGTCAAGCCATCATAAATCAGGAATGTTTTACTGAATTTTTAAATTTAAGATTTCCAAAACATTCTAATAAACTTTGTATTCATCAAGGTAAATTCTTTAATTGAATAAAATTATATATGCTCAGCCACTTAGAAAGTATTTAATTGCAAGCAATTCAATTTCCAATAACTGATTTGTAAACTCAATTAATTTAGAAAGTACGACTTTGTATTATGATAGGGATGCTAAGAAAAATAAATGCCCTTGGATACTATCAAATATTCCTTTTGAATGCTGTGTAGTATGTAGTCGCATGTGGTAATATAAACCTGGACACTGGGTCTTGAATTTGAATCCTAGACTGAGCTATGTATCAACTGTATAACTTGAGATTACTTAATTCTTCTGTTTCCTCATCTGTCATATAGGAATAGTAATCCTACTTGCCTTATAGGTTTGTTGTGAAGACAGAATTAATAGGAATAAACACATACAGCAGTCCTAGCCCACAGTAAGTGCTTAATAAATGTTAACCACTTCTGTCACGAAAACCAGAGAAAAAGAAAAAAGAAAGAAAAAGGTATAAAAGAGCCACTTTGATTAATGTGAAGTGACTTCTTATTGCTATTCACAATCAAGGCACAAAAGAACACTTTCTTTCTTGAGCAAAGAAACAGTGCTGCACAGTACAAGTGCTCAGGCTGGTCCTCGCACAACTCCAGAGGGCGCTGCTCACGCCGTAGCCTGTGCGAACACACCTACCGGAGCTGGGCAACACGCAGCCTGGCAGCTGCGCAGCGGTCCCGTAAGGAAAATGTGTGTATTAGATAGATTCCATTATTCATCATGTAATTATAGACAGTAACCACTTGCCCAGGTAATTGCCTTGGGATGAACTTCCCAAAGCAAGCCCTCACCTTAGGCCACTAGATTAACTCCTTACTGAAAAGGAAAGGCCGAAGGCTAAAACATCTACGAGAAACCTCATGGACACTGAGTGTCCTAGTTTCAGATGAAAACTGGTTTCAGGTATTAAGCAAGTAGGAGTACTAATTGGGAGAAATAATTACCTCTTTCCCAACTTCTGCCCAAGTCAGGCTGTGCTGAATAGAATCCCTTGGCAAGATTATTCTGATTTATGAATCTTTACTTTGGAGAGGTTCAATAGCAAATTTATCTTCATATATGTATGAGGAGTAGAAACAATTGTTTCACTGATCAAGGGAAGAAAAGATACCTCAAAAATTTTTCTTTTGTTAAAATGGGTCATTTAGCCTAAAACCTTTTTCCTAAACATTTACTTTTGGGATGCTCTATAAAAAAGATGGTTGAAAAGAGTTTTACTATATTTAGAACATGTTCTAGTCTCAACTTGATATTTAAATTGCTTTTTTCCCTTATCACCAACTTAAAAATTGTAGTAAAATTTTTGGGTTTCAAACATCTCTTAATTTCATGAGTAAAGTTCTGCATAATATAGTAACATGAAATTCATTCATTGTTCAGATGTTTATAGAAATACTATATGATGAAATGATTTTGTGGTTTTGTGAACTGTAAAACACTGAACCATGGTTTCCTTTGAAGACTAATTTATTATGAAAGATTAAATCTCTAAAAATAAGCTTTTTTTTTTTTTTTTGTGGGTACCGGGGGGTCGACCTCAGGACCTCGCGCGCCAACAGGCGCGCGTGCCGCTGAGCGATATCACTGGCCCCTTTTTCGTATGTGGGATCCAGGAGTCGAACTCGGGCCCTCGCGCTTGCAAGGCAGGCGCTTACGCCGCTGAGCCATCTCACTGGCCCAAAATAAGCTTTTTTAACTGCAAAAAAATTTTTATTTCATATTGTGTGAAATGGATCAGACAAGCATAAGAAATGAATAAATTTATTTTTATAGACAGATGTTCCTCATGCCTTCCCCTTCCAAATAATTCATCTGGAAAACTAAGCAGCTGAAATTTTAAGAAAATTTCCATTTGAAAATGTTATTTTCCCAAATCCATAATTATATTCATTTAAAATACAGCTTCTATTTTTTTCCTGTCAGTTTAAAAATTAACCTCACAACTATTTTTGATATACTTTAACTCAAGACAGTAGAGGCCCTTTCTTGACTTAATAAAACTAGTGTTGGTGATCATTTCAAACAGTGAGATACAATATTAAGAAGTTATCAAGACTCACTATTATTAAAATATGACCCATAATAAGCATTAGACTTTTGGCATCTCTGAAAGTGCTTTTTTGGCACATGTGGTGGCTCTGTCCTCATTCTGGCCATTGTAAGTGGGTGGGAATGGGGTACGGTTCTTTTTGACAGTTGAGGTCACCAGGCCTGGAATGAGTCAAGAACATAGCTCTAAGTTCAGACCTATGACTTCGCTATTATAGCTCAGCTTCCTAGGTAGCCTTGAATGGTCTTTGGGTGGTGGAATTATTTCAAAACCTCCAGACAGGTTTCTAACTTTCAGACCCCACCCTTCAACAACAAAAGATGTGCATTCCTACTCAACAATGATTTTGAGAGCACTGCTTTTTATTCCCCATAACCACACTATTTCAAAACTCTGGGTGGTTCCCCATTTCTAAAAGGATTCCATTTGCCCTCACAGAATGCACCTTTCAACCTCACTCTCATCTAGCTTTTCAATTCAAGTCCAGATTCTCCAATACAAACTTTGATTCCAGTCAAACGAGTGAGTCCACTGCCCCTATGCAAATGCCTTAACTATACCCATCTTTGCTTGTGTTCATCTGAAAACTGAAGATGCCTCCTTTTGGCCACCCATCTCTACTTACCAAATCTTAAATCTCACTGAAGCCACAGAGCCTTATTTACCTCCCTCACTCCTGATAACACTGCTTTCCACTGACAGAATTAATCGCAGACCTTAACTGCCCAAGAGAAACACAATGAGACCCAGAAATGCCAGCCATGTACATAATTTAAACATTCTTGGTAGTCACATTAAAAAGGTTAAATAACAGTAAAATTAATTTAAATGATACATTTAATCTACCTGAAATACTATCATTTCAGTATCTAATCAACATGACATTAATGACTTACTTTCATTCTTTTGTTCATATTAAATTCTCAAAATACACTGCATATTTTACTCTTAACAGCGTGTCTCACCCTTGTGACCAACTACATTGCAAGTGGCTAATAGCTGCATGCGGCTAGTAGCTGCCATTTTGGATGGATTAGGTAGACGCTACTTATTTTACTATTTTGTTTAAAGTTACTGTATATTGTTGTTCAGATAGCCAGTGTGCATGTGTATGTGTGTGTGTGTTTGTAAAGTTTTTCTGAGGAGGAACGTGTCTACATGGTGTGGTTTCCCTCATAATGAGGACGATAGGGGAAATGAATGAGGTTTTGTAGTTGAAGTGCGACCTCTGTCAATCATTTCTTCATTCTTCAAATAACTGTGTGCCCACTAGAAGAAAGATATTACAGAGCAAAAAAAAGCCCACCTTAGCACAAAGACCTTACAGTTACTGCAGGATAAGAGGGGTGATTGAGAGTGGTTTGTAAGTTAAAGCAGAGAAAAGAGCACACTGAGTCATGGTGGTTCAGTTCTATGTCCTTATTACCATACTACTCTGGCTTCCCTGGCTGTGTCTCCCCTTATAAACTCACTGGTTTTGACCTATGGACTATCTGCTACTTGCAGTTTAGTACGTAATTCTCCCTTCTGGAAAGGTGGGAAAGTCATGCAGCTATCATATTTTTCTATTTGTGAGTCAAATAAAATCACTGGGAAATCAAAATGGTCACATCGTCATAATACAAGCAGTCTTAAGAATGGGTGATACTCATCTTCAGTGAGAGCAGTTTCATGAAGGAACGCTGAGAAATTTTACCACATAAGGCAGCCTATCGTAGAACTTCAGATTTTAGAGAGCTTTTCTTTGTGTCATGTTGGACATTGAACTTCAGACCTGCCGAACGCTAGGCAGGTTCTCTATCAACTGAACTACATTCTCAGCTCCAGAATGTTCTTTCTGGAGATCTATCTTCCTGTAACTTCTGGAGGTCCATTTATCTCAATTTTTTGAGGCTAGACAATGAAGCAACCTGATATCTAGGCCAACCAAGGTTATCATAGACAACATGAGGATTAGCATTAGGAATTTTAAAAATATTCATCTATGGTATTTAACTGTTTGGATATCTTCATGTAACGGATAATATGGTGACATACTTTTTCATCACTGATAACAACATAGTTAAGGTATAAACTAGCCTGTAATACCTAAGCTAATGCTTTTCTCTTCAGATTCCACTTCTCTTTTAGACAACATTGTGTACAACTTTGCCCATCGACAGAAGTTTTGAGCTTATAAAACATTGTGCATCTTTTTTTCCCCAAAGGCTAGATGCGTTCTGCACATAACAGCTAAACATAAAAACTGTTTTCTTAATCCTCCCAACTTCTCTGGAGTAAAACTCACTTTGATTTTAATTCAACCATCTTTAACTATGTTAAAAACATGTCAGGTATCAAGACCGGGCATGCAGAGTTCTTAGCCATATGCTTAATAAGAGACATGCCGTCTTGGAAAATAGATGCATCTTCGCTCTCTCTTATGTGTTTCAGTTTTTGTGTTAGGAAAATGAATAAAAGCATTAGTTTGAAGAAAATAAAGGTATTGTGGAAATGTAATCTTCTAGGAATACTTAATTCACGAACTAAGGAAATACTGAATTTTTACTTCAAAATCTATTTCTTTTTGTTTTACTTTTCTTTGTAAAATACAGCATTTAAAAAACGGCAAGAAAGAAATGGAAATCCTCACAGTTTTGTCATATGATGGCTTTAGAATTTATAATGTGAATTCAGGAATCAGTTATAATGTTATCTAATAAGGAAAGAAACAGGGAGAGCTTGAAACTTTTAGAAAAAGACAGGACTTACCATCAAAATGGCCAGAGCCCCTGTGGCTCTGGGGAAGAGCCAAGCCATTGCCTCTGTTCTCTGGAGAACAAATCCAAGAGATCCGCCGCGTGGCTGCCCTCCCTGCAGTCCGCAGAGGATGGCCGAGGACCTTCCTACAGCAGAGCCTCTGCTGCCTGCTGCCACTGTCCACAGGTGGCCTGTTAGGTGGCTCCTCCCCAATCTCAGTCGAGGACTGTTCTCATCGGAAACGCTTGCATCACTCTTTCTCCCAGGTAAAAACTTAGACACACCCCAGTTCCTACAGCAATGAAATCCTTTGTTGTAAGTTGAAAGAGCAGTTCTCAGGCTAAAGACAAAGTGGAATAGGAAGGTCCCAGATGAATAATAAACTAATCATGGTGTGGAAGTGCAAAGCTAGCCCTGATCACACTGAAAAAGAATTTAGTTGGCTTTTCATGGTTGGTTACAACTAAAACTGAAAAGCAGAATGGAGCACATAAAAATCCCCCAAGCCCCCTTGTGGAAGAGCACTTATTTTCAGCCTGAGTGTGTGTGGGTAGAGCTAAAGTTAAATAAGAAGTGCTAAGTAATAATGTATTTTGTTGAACGTATCTACAAAGAAAAAAATCACACCGAGCAAATATTAATGCAGATTTTGAATAAAAACGATTAGAAATAAAACTGAAGCGAACAGTACTATGGTGCCTTGGATATTTGAAATATATGGTGTATAGCAAAATCAGATTTCTGATGATAACTAAGTGACATCTTTCCTAGTGTACTTATTTTCAGCTATACGTTTCAAAAGAGTAGATTGACAGGCAAAGCAGTTGTCTTTGTACTTCCTTAATTACTCCAAGTCTACTCTGGAGCAGTCACCCTGCCTGCTGCTGCATATTTGTAAGCTCCTCAAAATTTGTCATTTGTCTGGGCTGGTGAGATGGCTGAGCAGCATAAGCACCTGCCTGGCAAGCGCGAGGTCCTGAGTTCGACTCCTGGTACCCACATACGATAAAAGGGCTGGTAATATTGCTCAGTGGCATGGGCACCTGCTGGCACGTGAGGTCCTGAGTTCAACCCCCCGTACCCACCAAAAAAAAAAAAAAATTGTCCTCTGTTGCATGTTAGGGGAAGGGAAAAAACTACCAACAGCATTTTAATTTGTTTGCTTTTTAATTTTAGAGTTAAAAGCATTTTTACAAGTTGCAGAATATCCCAAGAAGGGCTTGGTAGAAGGGTAAAATTATCTCTGAAAGTGTTTATGCATCAGATATCAGAAGCTTTTGTTTGGAGGAACCCGTGTAATCACAGCATTTAGGCAGAAAGGATTACATACGGTAGTTCAGGAGTTGTGAAAAACATCTTGTAGGCAAAATTTGTTTTTATTTCTTTTTAAACTCTAGTAAGATAAACATAATATAAACTCTATTTTATTTTTATTTTAGATATTTTTAAGTGTACAACTCAATGGCATTAAGTATATTCACATTGTACAACCATCGCCATTACCACCAGAAAATTTTTGATTTTGAAATGAAGTTTTTTTTAATGAATAAATGTTATCAGAATATAGACATATCCATTTATCCTATTCTACAATGGCAGCATTGAGCACAGCTGAGTAGGATTATGGATGTATTTTATTTATTTTCTTCATTGTATCTTTACATATTTTCTACTTCTATTTCTGTAATGATAATGCATTAGTTTTTTTTGGGGGGGGTACCAGGGGTTGACCTCAGGACCTCGCACACCAGCAGGCGCCCATGCCGCTGAGCGATATCACCGGCCCTTTTCTCATATGTGGGTTCCGGGAGTCGAACTCGGGCCCTCGCACTTGCCAGGCAGGCGCGTACACTGCTGAGCCATCTCACTGGCCCAATGTATTAGTTTTCTAACTACAAAAAGAAAAGTTATTTTAAAAACACTGTTCGGAAAGCAAGCCTTAATGAATAACACTCTAAACTTTGGGACAGGGAAAACAAGACAAATAATAAACTTTTAATTCTTTCCCACAATACAATTTTGCAATTCTTCAGAGTATTATAGTGCTAATGACAAAAGAGATATAAAAATGATAGCAGTGAATTATGGTAATTGTAGGCATAGTTATGAAGTTGCATTGTGAATTAAATTCTAGATATGGCTTGGTTTGTTCTGATTTACCTTTCCTAACATTCCAGTTTGTTGACAAATTTAATTATTTAGGGTTTGAAAATGATAATTATCATTCCACTTCCTTACCCAAACACAGATGAAAGACTCTGCTGGTATTTCACTTTCGTATTTTGAAATACCATCTAAGGGTTCTCAGTGGGGTGGTACATAAAGAATGTGGACACTCTGTGTAAAAGGGTAATACAGCGTACTCGGCCTGATGCAAGCTAAGCAGTGACAGGTTTCATTGTGTGATCCACAGGCAGATAAGTCTCTCTGATCTTTTTTCCATGTGCCCTTGACAGTGCTGTGAGCCAATACTTCCTTTTCCTTAAAAGACAGGAACCTCAGAAAGGTGATAAAACACCCTGGAGTTAAGACCACATTTACATATTGTTAGGAAGGTGGGCTGGGGATTTCTCCTGCTGGAGAATTACTTTCTCATGGTATCTTCTGAGCTAAGCAGCACTTTCTCATACTATTTCATTTGTGTTTAGAAAAAGGAAAGAAGGGAGGGTTTCTAGTGGTTTCTGGTTGGATGGTTGTGTTACTACTCTCTGGATAGTGGCCTTGGAAACTCTTGTAGTTTGGATTTGTCATGTGCCCCCAAAGCTCATGTGTTGAAAGTTTGGTCCCTAGCGCATCAGATGTGGGTTTTGAGAAGTGACTGAATCATGAAAGATCTGGCTTCAACAATGGATTAATCCACTGCTGGGTTCATAGCTGAATGGACTACAGGAGGAGGTGAGAACCCTAGGAGATGGGACCCAGTTGACAGAAGTAGGTCTTGGGGGTGGCTCTTGGGGACTGTATCTTGTCCTATGGTGATGTCCTGCCTAACAACAGGCCTGTAATGATAGGTCCAAGCAATTGCAGGCCAAAATCTCTGAAACTGAGCCAAAACAAATCTTTCCTCCTTACGTTAATTTTCTCAATTATTTTGTCATAGCAATGGAAAGCTGACTAACACACAAACCTATGTCCAAGTTGAAACTGGCTCTTGCCCAGGAAAATGAAATAAAAATAAGACTCATAACAATAATAATCATTGAAAGGGAGCTTTGTTGTACAGGTATATTGTGTTTCAGTTAATGCACCATATTGAAAATAGCATTGGAAAGTAGGTACAATAGATTATAGGTTAAAAAAGCTAGAGAAACCATTCTCTTTTGGCTGGAAATTGAGCCTTGTCATATTGTGGCACAAGGAGTGAAGAAGTCAGAGTGATTATTTATCCAAATGGGCAGTGTCTTCTGAGGCTTCCACACTGCTTCTAATGCTCATTATCTACAGCAGTTCTCCTGTCCATCAAGTACAGAGAGCTAATTGCTAATTAAACTTTCGCTTCACTAGCAAGCCTCCACTGGCTTTGGTTCATTTTGACTGGAAACATATAAGTCATAAATCTTTGTGTCACACGTGACTACTTTTTGGTATTTAATTATGCTTGAATGTCCGTAAACTCATGAATTGAGTTCCTATTAGTTTCACAAATTAGGCATTAACAAAATTCTAGGTCCATCTCGAAATGGCCTGCAAAGGTAGTATCTGTTACCTTGCTATTTAGGATAATGGAAATCATACATTTCTTCCACTAGGATCAGCACCTGAAGGCATCCAGACAAGTCAGAAAGTGTAACTTGTTAGGCTGCAGGGAATTAAAATACGATTTGAGCGTGTCAATTTATCTAGGTGTGGTGGTGCATATCTGTAATCTCCAGTGCACACGCACACACACACCCCTCACTTTAGACCTTAATTAGTTGTGGATCTTGGTTAGATCCAGGGGACCTGGCACCCTCCTGGACCTAACCTCATCTTATCCTTCCCACCATCACAAGCAATTCAGTGATGAATTTCATATGAAAAGATATGAGAACCAGATAGGCAAAGTCAACATTAATTTATTGCATTCTCCACTTATTTTATGTAACCTTTGTTTGCACATTTAAAATCTTGCATTTGATGATAAAAAAACACATTCATAGACGTTCTCAAGTATTTTTAAGTATCCTTGGAGCCTTGACGTCTGTTTTTCTAATCATCAAATTGTATTGGTACTATTATTGGTAATTCTTGGGGAGGGAAATTTTAAAAAGTAATCTCTTTGAATTAAATCTCAACCCAGCACTCCACCCATAGGAAGAAATAAGAGGTTTCTTTCACTACGTTGGTTTCTTCCACCATGTTGGTTTCATTTCTTCCACCATGTTGGTTTCTTCCACCATGGCCCAGGAGATGTGGCTGCCATTCCCGTGTCACTGGGAGCAGCACCTGGGTTTTCCTGCTAGGTACAGACAGGGTCTGAGGAGCATGGAATTGGGAGGCAGCAGGAACCCTGGGAAATGATCTCCAGTGCCCTCGGCATCGCTGTAGCTCAGAACCCTCAGCTCCAGCAAGGTGAGGAAAAGTGCGCTTCTAAGGACAAGCAACTGTCACCCTAATTCCTCAGGGTCAGTGCATTTTTCTACCCAGGACTTACTGCCTTTTTACCTAGGGAGGCATCGTACACCAATACTCCTGTGATTCGTGAGTTTCTAGCAAGTTTGTCAAACCTGTAAAACTTGTACAACTTATTGTACTTTGTGTTTTAGTGTTGGCGTTCTAACCGGAAGCTCAATGCTTTTTAGAAGATTAATTACAGAGTACAGAAATTTTAAGTGTATTTCTTCCAGTTTTCAGGGGTGCAGAATAATACTTTCACCTCACATAGGTCTGTTTGGTATTCACCTAGCACTTAAGAAAATATTGAACTTTCAGCTTGGGCATTTTTTTCTGCAGTTTTGGACATATCAAATTGGCCTTCATCTGAATATACGTCATCATTCTATCCACTGACATTAAAAAGAGGACTCTGTTACCTGCCTGAAGTTTTAATAAATCTGTCTTATTGCAAAACGTTGGTTAGTCTACAGAATTTTTCTGTATTATTTCATATTAACTTTTTTTTGAACATAATGTCAATTTACTTTCCTTTTTTGGAAGTTTCAAGATTCTTACAGCTTCATTTAGTCTGAACTATAGATGGGCTTCTTAATGGGCAATCCTGCAGCATGAATTTATGTCCTTTGGTCCAAGACTGGAACTACTACAACATGGCCTTTTTCTGGAAAGTACATTTATAGAGAGATGAAAGGTGGAGAAAACGCCACCTTTACTCTCCCTCGTGAGCACAACAAGTTCGTGAGTCAGTTTAGGCTTCATCTTTGATGGATGAGGCAAAAAGCTAATTTTATGGTACTGTGTGTACTGCTTGGCTTGTGCAATACAATGGCTTAGTGTTAATCTTCCTCTCCAGTTTGAAGCCACGTTGACATGTTCTCAAGGCACCTTCGTGTTTCTTTCGACTTCAAAGTGATGTAATTTATATTACAATGGGTTGCTCAGACTTCTTTGAAGGAAGTGATTTGAGCTTATTATGATATTTTACCTCCAGTTACTAAGTTTCACCATACTGTAGCTCTTCAATATTCAACTGGTCTATGAAAATTTTCCATTTTTGGGGGGCAGTGGGGGGGTGACATTTTGATAATTTATATTTTTCTAGAAAGTTATTCACATTTGTCAGTGTTTTCAAATTTATTACCACGTTTTTGCATATGATACTTTTCTTAAAAAATTTTAAGGTAGAATGTAATAGAATCAGTGTAAAAAGCAGTAATTTAGTAGTCAGAAACCAGAAAGTAAAATGAAAGAAAGAATCTATTCAGAATCTCAGGTAAAAACCGTCAAATAGCTGGAAGCAATTTTCTTAAAAACACACAAAGGAATAATAATAGAAGATATAGGATAAGATCAAAAGAAATAGAAAGATACAGGATTGCTATTATAAAATATTAATATTTTAGGAAAAAAGTTTAATGCAACCCTCAAACTTGCAATTCTCAATCTCTAACTAGAAAATTGAGGCATGAGACAATTAAAAAATGTGGATGTCTATGTAGAAGAAAAAAATGTCCCTAGAAGCTAATAAAAGAATAAGTGGGGCTGGGGGTGTGTGGCTTACATCTTGGTGGTAGTACACGTGTTTAGGGCATGGTTGAAACATCAGCACCAAAAGAAACCTCACAAAACCTAACTGATGGGTCTTACCAGATGCCAGAACTTACTCTAATGCCTCTCTCATCCAAAATGCAACTGTGAGACACAACTCTTGCTTCTGGGTGAAATGTTTTCTGTATTGGAGAGGGATGGGCTTAAGCTACAGAAAGGCTGATTTTGTTTCCCATTCTTCTCGTTTGTATGTATGGGTTGGCGAGCTT
The DNA here is from genome assembly GCA_028451465.1 of Erethizon dorsatum. NCBI lineage: Eukaryota > Metazoa > Chordata > Mammalia > Rodentia > Erethizontidae > Erethizon > Erethizon dorsatum. The sequence continues at coordinate 15,735,513 of CM051838.1, forward strand.
GGGAGAAGGAATTAAACTCAATTGGGTCAGTCCGCTGTCCCTTCCCCCCATGCCTCCCCAGCTAGGGTCTTCTGTTTTGGAAGTAGCCTGTTGATCAGACCTGGGACATCGTTTGCCTGTTAGCGCTAAACTCACAGAGTAACAGTTCTTCCTTTGGTGGTGGTGATGTAGCTGTCCGTGACTGGGTAAGCCTCATTCTGAGATGAGTATTAAGATGTTTATTGTGGTTGCCCATCTCACCCACATCATTCACATCTGTTACGTTATGAACAATAAAGCTCATCATTTTTATCTATTTCCCCACCTTATTTCTCATTTCTTTCCAATATAAGGGGTGAAAAATGTTGGTGTCTCAACACATAATAAAGATGTTAAGAGTACATAAATTAGATAAATAGAATGTAGAAAGCAGAATATTCTGCAGACAATAAAAATAATTAATTCAAGATATAACAGATGATGTACTAGAGTTTGTATGGGATGCTATTGAGTGAGATGAGCAAGATGTAGAGCAGTGTATATAATATTGCTACATGTGTTTATATGAGGATATGGATGTGTACACTTTACATGACTGACAGTGACTATTTGAACATAGAGAACAGTATGGAGATTAAATTGTAGGTTGTTAAAATGAATTTTCATGCAAAGAACACTACAGCTATGTGTTCAGGAGAAAGGAGAGGTCATTAACCTAAAAAGGAAATGGAAAGAAAAGATTTCATCGAAAATTCTTGACAATATGTATCATAACATCCCATTCATTCATCTGAACCAAATTAAATATAGATTTATAAAATATTAAAGATAAAATATTTTGATTATGTATTTACTATTACTTTTCAAAGTGTTAACTATCAAGAGCGATTTTAGTATTTGATGTTTAAAGCCTTTTAGAGAAAACTGAACTTGGCTCCAAACATGAAAAAGTATATATAATTATTATTTTAGAGCTCTAGTTAGTAATGAAAATAACATGGATGTACTGGGCTGTTGAAGTCCTTTGAGGCTCCTACTTTGCTCTAAATAAAAATAATGTGGTCTGAAGCCATATGCATCAGCTACACATGTGCTGCTGAAGATACTGGTAGAGTGGCCAGCTGTTTGCATTTATTTGTGGTACGACTGGTAGATATGTGCACTTGAACTGAGAGAGACAGGAGCAAAAATAAGGAAGGACATTATTTATTCTAGAAGTTTGAAAGGCAAACCCCAAAGAACATCTCTCGTTATCCTGGTAATAACATTTTTATTGTGGAAGGTGGAAAAGAATTGCTCTTCTGGCTATGGGTGTTAATACAAAAGTGACATTACTGGGTGCATTGGGATACACTAACGATTTCTAGAGACACAAAAGCTTTCAAAAAGTGATACTAGCTGTACAGTTGTAAGGCCTGCCCTGGGGCAAGTGGGTAGCACCCAGCAGCTGAGTGTGGCAGCCGGCTGTCCTTATCATCACACCAAAGTAACACCCTTGGAGAGTCTGGTCAGCAGGGGCCGCTTCTCCCTTCTCCCGGGTCTGCTACTTGGCTTTCATAGCTACATGTCGAGTAACAAGTGGGTGGATAAATTGTTAGATGAGGGGCAGAGATGAAGGGAATTGACCTGCGATTCCTAACTGGAGTCCAGATAAGGCAGGAAAGTCAAAGGAAAGCTGGAAGCTGGAGGTGGAGCACAGGGGTTTCCCCAAGCATCGCTTAAAGTTCATTGAATGCCCAGACACACTTTGATTACAAGCAGGTGAGGGAGCTGAGACTTATTGAGTGTTCTCTATGTTCCTTATTGTGGTGCTTAGTATTTCTTCTTACAATAGTCATTGTTTTTTTTCTTTTGTGGGTACTAGGGGTCGAACTCAGGACCTCGCGCGCCAGCAGGCACCCGTGCCACTGAGTGATATCACCGGCCCTTTTCTCATATGTAGGATCTGGGAGTCGAACTCGGGCCCTTGCACTTGCCAGGCAGGCACTTACGCTGCTGAGCCGTCTCACCTGCCCTTACAATAGTCATTTAATTATTTATTTTCCCCAAACTCCCTTCAAGGAAGATGGCATTAACCCATTTTAATAGACCAGACGGCTAAGGCTCTGAAGTAATGAATACTTTTATTTCAAGTCACCATCCTGGCAAGCTGCAATTTGAACCAGGTCTGTCCAACGTCAAAGAGACTGTAAAAGAAAGGTTTTGGTCCGCGAATCCCTTTATTGATAAATTGACAACAAGGCGGGCCTATGTACTATCACACACTTTGACTTTCTAAAATCCTAGAATTTTGAATGCTAGATTTGTATGTTTATCATAGTGGTATATAGGTTCACACGAGCTGAAAAGACTGCTGTGATGCTGTGAAGTATCAAACCCGTACCTTAAGTCATAATTCCCTCTCCAAGGATGGCTGTAGAAACTGGAATATAACTCAAGGTGTGTTACAGAATTCTAATCTCCCGACCTCTCTGTCTTGTTGCTGGCCATAAGGAAATTCCCTGATCTACCGTCATCTGTCATCTGAATGTAGGTCCTAAGACCCTCCTCACTGCAGAGGGTCCTGCTCTGTGCCTTGCTGTGTGCCTTGGAGGAGGACTGCTACACAGGAGGCCAAGAAAAATGCTGCCGCAGACAGACCTCTCTGGATTCCCCACCTATCTACTAGGGATCTCGGCTGTGCAGTGAGGTCTCCACATGGATCCTAAAGGACAGGGTGCAGAGAGCTTTGGGGCGGCCTGTTTGGAGAGCGCATGGAAGCTCCGCGCCCTTCCTCCAGACCTCGCCCAATGCATCTCTTCATCTGTTTCCTCCGTAATATCCTTTACAATAAAGCAATTAATGTAATGAAGTATTTCCCTAAGCTCTGTAAGGGGCTTGAGCAGATTAATCAGACCTGAGAAGGGAGTTGTAGGAACTCTCATGCATAGTTGGTTGGTCAGAAGCAAGGGGAGATAACCCCGAGCTTGCTCTGGGGATCTAAAGTGTGTGTGTTGGGGGTGGGGGGACGGAGCTCTAACTTGTGCGACTGACACTCTCTCCAGGCAAACAGCATCAGAACTGAACTGGATGAGAGGACGCCCTGCTGGAAGGACTGAAGCTTGCTTGCTGGTGGGGAAAAACATCCCCAAACCTTCAGAGGTCACAGAAGTCTTCTGTGTTGATTGTTTTCTTTCATAACTTTAAAAAATTTTTATTAGTGCAGGTTTTCAGTTCATAATGCTTACGTCCATCCCGCGGAGTTGGCCCATGGACACGATGCATCTTAATTATTTTTATGTCCCCTTCAGTGTTGCTTGCTACGGTGTCAGAGTAAAGGAAAAAAACAGACTTGCCTATTTTGGGTTCGCTTTCTTGAAGTTTTAATCCTAAGTTTTGAAGGTTTACTAAAAATGAGTGAATGACAATATCTTAATATTTAGCTATGAATTACTTTTTTCCCCCCAACTAAAAAAATTTAAGAAGTTTTTAGGTGCACAGTAAAATTAAGAAGGAGATATAGTTTTTTTTTTTTTTTTTTATGTTCCCCCTTCCCCACACATACACAACCAGAACTGTTCCTGGGAGGGATACACTGGCGGTCCTAGAGCGAAGTGAGCCTCCAAGTTATTTCATTTATGCCTCTTAAAACGCAGACACATTTCCCCACTGTAAAATTTTACAGTGTGTAGAACTTTTTGTTCATCTTCTCACCACCACTTGTTTATTTTTTATCTTTTTTCTTTTAAAGAAATTACCCCGAGTCTAAATGGCTGGTGATAGTCCCCCGACTTTTGTGGGTTTAGACACTATGCTGGTTTTGTTCTCCCAAAAAGTGACACAAAAGCCACTTTTCTGCATGTGTGCGCGTCCACGAGCACAGGATGAGGCAGGTGACTCAGCATTCGGTGCTAGGCTGCTGATCCCAGTTGTTCTGCATAGCTGCTGGGAAAGTGAATCACTTTGCCCAAGTTGCTACACTCAGGGAATGGAAGCTTCAGGTCCTAGGGTGGTGCTGTGCACAAAGAGGTGATGGCAGATGAAGTCAGACGTGAGTGTGTGGACTGGGAAATACATAAGTAGAGGGAGGCACAAAGCGCTATGATGCTCGAAGCACCTTCTACCCTTGTGCTTTTTAACATTCAGTTACATGAGCCAGTACATTACCCCATCTTCTTTATTTCCTTCCTTTCTTCCCTTCTCCCTTTTTCTTTCTTCTCTTAAAAAGGAAAGTCTCTTGTTTCACCTGGGACTTGTCGGGGCAGGGGCAGGGGCAGGGGCAGGGGTAGAGGGAGATAAGCCCCTCTCCTCCAGAACCACTAGGACACAGAGGGTGTTGGGAAGTGAGCCCTCTGAGCAATCTGCTCCTATCTGTGCGTCTTTGGGAAATTGCTTTGGAAGTTGATCAATTCCCACTCTTTCTCCTTTTCTTTTTGTCTTTCTTATTTCTTCTTCCTTCTTTCTTCAGCTGCTAGATTTGCACACATTAGTTGGTATCATATTTTTGGCTCTTGCAACCAAAACTCATGAGTAATACGAAAGCCGTTGACATTCATCAGCTGACAAAGACCTAATGGTGTGCCAAGACACAGGCTTATTGATTGTTGGATTTTAAGGTTTCTTTATATATTTTGGACAACAGTCCTCCATAGATTTATCTTTTGTAAATATGTGGGTTTTTTTTTTCCCCGTCAGTGGCTTGTCATTCTCTTCACTTTGTCTTTCGCAGAGCAGGAGTTTTTAATTGTAACAAAGCCCACCTTATCACTTACTTCTTTCATAGACGGTGCCTTTGTGCTTTATTTAAAAAGTCATTTCTATATGCAAGGTCACCTGAGTTTTCTCCTTTGTTGTCATCTAAGAGTTGTATATTTTACCTTTACGTTTATGATCCATTTTAGTCAGTTTTTACAAAGGGAGTAACGCTTGGGACTAGAGTCTTTTTTCTTTTTCTTTTTTTTGTCTTTTTCTTTTTTTGTGTGTGGATATCCAGGTCAAATGGAATTTCAATTTTTAGCTTTTTGAGGAATTTCCATAGAAGTTGTACAGCTTTACGTTCTCACCAACAACGCATTTTGTAGTTTTTTTATAGTAGAAATTTAGATTTTAGATCTTTCTTCTTTTTTGTTACGTGCAAGGCTATTCATTTTCCTCTAAGCACTGCTTTCTCTGCATCCCACAAACTTTGATAAGTTGTGTTTTCATTTTCCTTTATTTCAAAATATTTTAAAATTTTCTTGAAATTTCTTCTTTGATCCCCATATTCTTTAGAGGCAGCTTCTTAATTAAAAAAACACAACTTTTTGTGTTATAAAGGCAGTAAAAAAATGAATGGCATTAAGTTAGGAAATACAAACAAAAAGGAAAATAAAGTCACCAAATTCTGATCATCTGGAGATGACTTCTGTTAATGCCTTAGAGTGCATGTCTTATCTATAAAATTGGGATAATTACATTTTTGCAGGGTTTGGGAGAATTAAATAAATAAATGGCTCAAAAAATTCTTAGCAATATATTTAGATGTACGAAAGGTACTCAGTATTAGTTTTCTTTCTTCCTTGAAATTCTTTTCTACTCACATATATTTTTTTTAAACCAAAATAAGATTCTACTGCATATACTGTTTTGTCGCTTGTTTTCTTCTATGAACTATCTTTGCTGTTCTGTGTCAATAAATTTTCACCTTCTCTAATACTCAAGCCATACTGAGATTTCAAATAAGAAAAAAAAAGAGACTTTAATAGCTGATTTGTCCAAAGCAGGATCTGGTTCAGGACTACAATTCCTGAATTGTAGTATTTTGAGTCCCTCGTATTTTTCTTACTATCTCTAAAGATTTTTCAGATTCGAATCAAACATTTTTGTGCAGAATGCATTCGATATATTTGACGTTGTGTCTCATCCGAGGATAGATTAATATCTGGTTGACCCACTCCTCCAGCCCCATCTCACCCTGCAGATTTGTTCAGGTTAAAACAGAAACACATAAATGCCAAAATATTTCTCCTGTTCCTGCATAAAGTTTCGAAAATACACTACATACTAAAGTAACCCATTGGCTCGTTAAGGCAAAGGACAAAGTCACTTATCTGTGCAGCTGCCTCCATGGTGCCCCGTGGATCACGGACTGGAACGGCTGGGAGGCTCAGAACCCAAACTGGGTCAACGCAACTCCTCCCTTCGTCTCATTTTATGCTCCAAAAATTCAGTACCACAGAGGCACGTGTGAAATGCAAGTGTGAACATGTGTTTTCCTTGCTTAAATCCCTTTAATGTCTCCCAACTCCTGTAGGATAAACTTGTAGCTCTTTACAGCAAACCCACGGTTTTCCGCGCTTTGCTTCATGAACGTTTCCGCCCTCGCTTCCTGCTGTCCCCGGACCTGCGCTTTGCGCTCTTCATTGCCCGGGTGACGCCAGCCCGCGGGCTGCAGGTGGTTGCGTCACTCCTACCCCGTGATCAGTACTTCGCTACTTTGTTGGCTTTTACCCTAACACCAGGTCAGGATCCATCTTCTCCAGGTGCCACCCAGACTCTCCAGGCTCCACGGCTGTGCGCCCGGAGCCCCTGGAAAGAGCTTTCTTCTTTTTTTTTTTTGCAGCGGGGGGCATTGAACCCAGGGCCTTGTGCATACGCGGCAAATGCTCTACCGCTGAGCCACACCCTCCAGCTCAGAGCTTGCTTACAGGATGTAATGAGTGTTTGTTAAGATTTTTTCTCTCCTACTAGTCTGTAATATCCCCAAAGTGGGGACCACGCTTTGTTCTCCTTCTTATTCCCAGTGCCCTGTCTGCTTGATAAATATTTGTTGAACTGGAGTGAACGTAGTAGGGGTAAAGTCTCAGGAAACTGAGCTGGGGCTCATGCCTCTGAGTATGACATGCAGGAAAGATCCTAGGAGTCCTGAGAGGAAATCTAAAATCAGGGTCGGAGTTTCCACATCAGACTAGATTTCTGTTACTCTAACATTGGAAATCCAAGTCAGGTACCAGGGGAGATGAAGTAGGAAAGAAAAGTGAGGTGTTGGGGGTTAAGATTCCCTTGAAAAAATCCAGAACCCCCCCTAAAAACAGCTGCCAAAATATGGGAATTGAGCCTGACTTAGGAGCAGTACATCAGGAATCAGCAGGCAGCCGTCTAATCCACAGAGTCTAACCCAGGAAGTGACTCTGTCCTAGAAAGGCGGCGCCTCCGCCCTGCCCTGTGCAGCTTCCTGGGCGCTAGAGGAGGCTGGGCGAGGCTGCCCGGAGGGGAAGGGAGGGCTCAGGGCCTTCAGGGCAGTCCTCCCCCATCGTGGGAGGGCCGCTCTCTCCCTGTTTCCAACTCTCTTCCTCGCTCTTCTTTTCTTCCAGCTACTTTAGTTTTTCCTCTCACTGCCCATCCATTCATTCCTCTCTGGTTTTTCTATTCCTTTCCTCCTTTGTCTTGTCTCTCTCTTCCTCACTACCTTTTGGCAAAATGTAGATCTGAAGTTTGTGTTAAGATCTTTTTTTTTTTTGGTGCCAGGGATGGAACCCAGGACCTCACACATGCCAGGTAAAGGTTCTACCACTGAGCCACACTTCCCATGCCTGAAGTTTGCATTAACCTCTTGACCAGAGGACATTTTATGTTTTGTGTTTTCACTTGAAGCAGCAAAAGCCCCAAAATAACCTGTTTTCACTCTTTAAAGAGCAACCAACTAAATTGCTTGATATTTATTTATTTAGAAACAGGGTCTGGTTATGTAGTTCAGACCCTCCTGCCTCAGCTTCCCACGTGCTGGGATTGTAGGTGTGCACCACCACTCCCAGCTTGATATTCATTTAGAGTTAATCAGCATCCACTATGCTAGAACTTGAAGGAAAGCAAGTTGCTGTGAGCAGGTGATGTGGGTGGGTGGATGCTGTCAGCCTGATTACAAAAGAGCAGGAGAGCTGGAATTCGGGTCTCTCTCTCAGGACATCAGTAAGTGCAGTGCAGGGAAGGTGGCTGGCGTTTCACCGAATTCCAGGGGATTCCTGAGGCCTTGTCAGGGAAGATCTCACTCGGGGGAGAGTGGTTCCTTGGCCTCCCATGAGCTTCACTCCCCACTGTATCAAGGGACCATAAACACCCTTGGGATTAAGAAGCGGTTTTATTTACAAAGAGGTGCTTTCAGAATTGGACTGAAAGGCCTGGAAGGTCTCAATTCACTCTTCTGTTAGAGAAGATTGGGTATCTGATAAGGATTATCTTATTCAACAGCAGTAGATGAAAACTGCGGGAGGCAATGACTGGGTGCCGAGGAGGAGGGGACTTGTGTGTCATCACAGGACTCAGCCAGTGTGACAGCCGGGCTGTAGCCCCATCTGCAGTCTTCAGATTATGGTCACAAAGTGCCACTGGTTACTGGACATGTGCAGCAGTCTTTACAAAGTGCAGCCTAATTTAGGCTCCAAAAATTTAGGATCAAAGCAAAGAGAGTCAAAAGTGGGGTTTTCTAGGTTTCATTTAAACCAGTGAAGAATTGTAATGCAACCACAACCCACTGCCTTTTCTCCGTGCAGATGAACTGTCTTGTTAGTGACAATGACCACAGGCCACTGTAAATGAGGATCACAGCATAATCAGATTTACAAATTCTCCCATTGTCCTCCAGAGGTCTGATGACTTCCTTATTTCCCCAGAGCTTTCTAGGAAAAAGTATTCTGTATGAAAACCTACCCCATGCTTATCTTCATGTGAAGCGAATAGTATGAAGGGCATCGCAGTATCCCCCATGTGTGTAGCATTTGCCCAGCTCCAGAAGGTACCTTTCCTACTACTGACACTTAGCTCTTTCAGCTCATTCATAGAACTCAAGCACTTGAGGACCCGAGGAAACTTTCGATGAATTAGTCCTGTGGTTTTCAGATTTCTTTTAACCACAGCCCATGGTCACCAAATACATACACAACAGAGTAATAAAAAATAGTTCGTAAGACAATCCTTACTTTGTGTGATCTACAAGCATTTATCAGGTGTCTACTATGTGCCAGGCACATCCTGGCCCTAGAGAAATGAAGATAAATGAGATAGGCAGTCTTGGGCGAGGATGTATCCACATGCATAGAAAGAAAAGAACTAACTATACACTCGACCTTAAGAATCACCAACTACTCCAAATTTCAAAACTCATGAAGATTTTACTTACTTTGATCCTATTCTTTAGTTAACAGAGTGAAGGATGTTTTCTCTTTTAACTTTTCACTGTGAATCACTGTTTGTCTGTCATGGAGCTTAGTGGTTACAACTTCAGATTTCATTTCTTAGGTGTTTTCCTGTTAAACTACATGCTTTTCTGTCTTAGCTGAGAGTGCCTGACAAGTATTTTGCTAAAACAAGCAGTGAACGGGACACACCCTTATCTTTGGAGAAAGGGCATCTCTTTTTATTCCACAGAAACCACAATCCCAAAGCCAGTCAAATTTTCTGGTCTTCTTGTCCCTTTCCCCTCCTTTGCCCTCCAGGGGAGGGAGGAATCCCGGAAGTCCGGTTGCTTGTGACTCACCAGACTGTTTTTGGTGTAGCCTGCAGTGCGGCCACAAAGGGAACTGTTGCCGGGGAGCCACTGTCCTGCTTCCTCTTGCTCCTCTTGAGAGCTGCTCCTTCTTCCAGAGTCTCGGTCTCAGCAGAAAAAAAGGCCCCTGAGCCTCCCATCAAAATTCTGAAGATGGACGGGGTCAGGCTCTAACTTTTAAACCAAGACTAGGTCAGGTTATCAGAAAAAAATACCAATGATTTTCTTTTAGTTTTCATTTCTTTAGATAATTTTTTTTTAAAGGTACATTTTCTGAATGAAGGGTTGATGAGAAAGTATTAGGGTTTCCAGTAGTTTTTCTAGTGCTTGTCCTGGGACTTGGTCCTCAAGTAATAAGAGATTCTAGTTGTCAGCAGAGGCACCCAGAATCGTCTTTAGGAAGGAGTTAACCACGTTGAGAGACCGTGCTGCTGTATACATAGCCAATACCCGTCGGAGAAAGTTAATGAAACTTAGCAGCTTGACGTATTTGTTCGGGAGAACTGGCTCCCTCACTTGTAACTGTTATGAAAGTGATGGTGTAAGCAGAATGATCCCCCACATGTCCAGGCCTTTCATCTTTTTATTCCATCTAGAAGAAAACTCTAGTTTTCCTGTCACTGGTCACGGTAACTTCTGTCCTGCTAACACCTCTCCTGTGGTGAGACAGAGAATGTAAATTCTCTAAGCTAAGGAAGGCAGGGGAAAAGGTGGAAATGGAATTATGGAAATGGAAAATAACAGCGAACAAGCGGCCGCATGCAGTTCACACACTGTGAAATGTGAGTCATGATGTCATGTATTTCGGAGAGTGTAGAAATCTCCAATTTTTCCAGATGAACAAAGATGGCGTCCTAAGTGCCATCTCAGGATGAGCTAGATCTGCCATGATCACAGTAGATCATGTCTTATCAAGCATGTGTTTGAATCTAAGGGTCTTTCTTGATGTCTAACTTAGTTCTGTCAATCAGCCCATAGTTGCTATGTGAGAGATGCCAATGTATTATCATGGTTTAGATTTTCTCATGCCTTTTTTGGGGTGAGAGATTTTTTTTTTTCAGGATTCAAGTTGTTAGATACAATTTGGTACTTTCTTAGAAAAATTATGTCCCATAACTGGCTCTAGGACATGCTACAAAAAGATAGGGTTAGACACATCTGTAGGCACTAGAGCTTGTGTTGTCTTCAGTCAGAAATCTGAGTAAATTTTATGGCCACCAAAAACTCTCTGGGACAACTTGAGCATCAATAGCAGGGGTTATCTCTTTAAATATTCCTCTACAATGCTGCCATTTTTACAAATAAAAGTAAGCTTTATAATGTTATGATACTTATACTGAATTCACAGACTCAGTCTCAGAACTGAAAGGGAAATTAGAACACAAGAGAGGAAAAAATTTATAGCTAACTTGTTAATAATGTGTTGTAACATACAGATTCTTAAACATAATGGAAATAACGTAAAGCGCACATAAAGCTCTATGCACAAAGATATTAATTGCATCATTATTTACAATATAAAAAAATTAGAGGAAAACATCATTGTCCATTCATGAGATGAAAAATCTCTTTAAAATGCTTCCACAAAGAGAGTTAAAGGTAAAAAGTAGGTGCGAACTTTTATTTATAGTAATTTAAACTTTAAAAATTTATGGGGCTGGTGAGATAGTTCAGTGGCATAAGCACTTGCCTGGCAAGCGCGAGGTCCTGAGTTTGACCCCCGGTACCCACCAAAAAAAAAAAAAAAAATTTATGTGGTAGAAAGACCTTACAAACATGAATGTGGGTTTCATGGGTATCACCCATCAGCTGAAGAGAAGAGCTATGTTAGCATTAACTGAGGAAAACTGTCTTAGTATTAGCAGTACTTGTCTCTAGGTAATGGGACATGATTTTCCTTTTCTCTTGATATTTTCCAGATTTTCTACAGTACGCACACATTAATTTTATACTAAAAAAGTAATGCAAGAATGGCTTGATGTTTCAGCATTGAGCTTTTGTTTGATTTCACTTCTGCTCCTTCTAAATGCAGAGAGCAATATGTTCTTGAGGTGTCTTAGTTTCCCCGGGTCTTGGTTTCCTTGGCCTGCTCTTTGAGCACACATTTTGGCACCGAGCATCCTGTGGTGCTGAAGGACTGGGCTTGGTCCTTTTAGGTTACAGTGCCATCTTTGGGACATAGCTGGCCTAGCTGGCTATCACCATTTCTGATGATGTCAAATGCACAATTGTAGTGTGATTTTGTGATATACGTGGTTAATTAATCAGTTACCCCGAGGATTAAGATGTAGATGAAACTCAAATCACTCACTGCTTTGGTTCATTAAAACAACTTCTTTGCTGGTCTCCTTTCTAGTCACTTCATTTCCCTCCTAGTCATGCCAGAGCAATCCTCACAAATGATTTCAAATTCACTGTTCTCCTTTGAATATTTCAATACTTTTCTTTAACTTTCAGATTTAAAGTAGAAATTCCCTAGCATGTCACATATGTCCAGACTCTGGACTCCTTTTTTCTGGGACAGGGTCTCACTAAGTAGCTGGCCTTGAAGTTGTTTATGTAGCCCAGGCTGGCCTCGAACTCACTGAGATCCTCCTGCCTCAGCTTCTCAAGGGCTGGGATTACAGGCGTACTCCACCATGCCCAGCGCCTGACTCCTTTTTGTATATGTAATCATCTTCCTTCATCCTCCAGTCTTACACCTACTTCCAGTGTTCACAGGAGCCAATCTTTCTCCACTTCCCTGTTTCTCTCCTCTCTTCCCTCTCTCCCATTCTGTTTTTGTGGCTCAGAATGCCCTTCTCCTTTCTTCACTGGGCCATTTCCTGTGGTTCTTTCCAGACTAGGCTCAAAGCTCATCTCTTAGGAAAAGTCTTTCCCAAGCTCTCTAGGGTGGGCACCCTTCTTTCCTTCATGGGAACTCTCACTCCTACCACTTTTATAGCACTTGCCAAGCTGTATTTTTAACTCTTCTTCCTGTTATCTGATTGTGAGAACCTTGATTCTAAAACTACTTTATATTTCTACCCTTAGTACTTAGCTCTCAAATAGTGAAAATTCTCAAAAAAAAAAAAAATTGAATGAATGAATGGGAATTGGAAGTGCTTGTGGGTTTCCATGTAATTTTTCTTTTTCTTAATTTCCTTCTTTTATAGGAAATTAAGATCATAAGATAGATGAAATGAGAAGAATTTTGATGCATGGCTAACGTAATGCTAGACACCTAATAAATATTGGGTTTTCCCTCTTCTCCCCTTTCTGTAACTCCTGTGTAGTTTCATGTTCCCCACACCTGGTGGCCTGTGTCTCACTGATACCAGGTTCCCACCCTGACAGGGACTCCCCGTTACACATGTAATGAAAATGTCCTCGTCAGTCAGTACTCGTGCTGATCACACGGTGTGCACTGTGACTTTTGTACGACACCTCACCATCACTCACCACGCACGTTCCCTGCCTCCCTATTAAACACACACTCGGCATCTCTCTCACCTTTTACTTACTCATCTCTTAGTCACAGAGAAGCTGAGCTCTACCGTTCGCTAAACAAAGTGTGAACATCTTTTTAAGGAAAACTTTTTTAGTGCTCAGGGTCGATCTATGTCAACAGCAATAAATACGGGTAGTCTTCAGTTTCCATGTGCCTCACTTTCCTTCGGCTCATTTTATCCCATCATGGATTGACTTCTGTGCGCTGCCCCTCTTGCACGTGATTCAGCCTGTGTGAGCCAGAGAACAAACTGGCTTGAACAGCTGCCTGCCTGTCACCCATAACCACCCCGTGGTCAGTGTTGCTATAAAAACAGGCTTTATTTGTAAAAGAAATTGGGTGGTTTCTTTTTTACCTTCTTTTTTTTTTTTTTTTTTTTGTGGGTACCAAGGGTTGACCTCAGGACCTCGCACACCAGCAGGTGCCCGTGCCTCTGAGCGATATCACCGGCCCTTTTTTCATACGTAGGTATCGGGAGTCGAACTCAGGACCTCACGCTTGCCAGGCAGGCGCTTATGCCGCTGAGCCATATCACCGGCCCTGGATATTCTTGTTTGGAGGGAAATTTGGGAACACTCTATAAAGATTATTTTCATATATCCTTTGATATGGCATTCCCTCTTAACAGCTTAGTCTATAGAAATGTTTTGGCTTCTCTCTGTGTATGTAATATATATGTAAGTGTTCGCATAACGTTGTTTATAATACTAAAAGAGGGAATCAACCGTTTTTTGTAATAAGGTGATGGTAAAAATTTGGGGTACAAATTTATGAATAGTATGTAAATTTTTGTAAGACTGAAGTATATGTATGTCCTGACATAAAATGATGTTCCTGATAATATGAAAGAAATCAACTTACAGAAAAGTATGATAGAAAAAAATTCAGTAATCACATTGATGTCAGATTGACATTATTATTCTTCTTTTTCAGCCAACTCTAGGAAAAGCAAATCTGCTATTGTTCCTCCAAAAACTGGCTGTTTGGGATATCTGCTTGTGCTGGATTGTAATTATCAGTTTTGCCTCCTCCTCATCTACTTTTAACATCTTCAAGGGGCTACATTTCCTAGATTCACGTTATAACTTTGTAGGATTTCTTTTATTCATCTATGCCATAATTTCTTTCAAAAAGCAAGAGGAGTTGCTTTACATAACTTTTAAAAAGTACTTTTGCATTTCTCCTGAAAAGAAGCTGTCACTGTGAGTGATATATGTACAGGTATCTTCTTCCTAAGGGTGACGTTTACCCGAGCTTTGGAAGGTGATCCCAGGGGTGCTCTCTAGAGGCAGAGCTGTGAACTGCAGATACTTGCTGTTCGGTGCTTGAGAGAGCTGGACTGTATTGTCCTAAAATTAACAAGCACAGCTGTATACTAGATGCTCTACTAACACTGGAGATACAGAAAGGAGAGAAGCATTGTTCTCGTTCTCAGGTTGGTCACAGGCTAGCAGACAGAGGAAAAGTAGTATGTCCATTCCTGAAGGGAGCGAGGAAGGAGAGTCAACCAAGCAAGCAGGGTGGGGCAGTGGAAGAAATGTCAAACGACACTCCCAAGAAAGGGCAAGACTTGAGGTGAGCACTGAGAGGCAAGAGAAAGCTAAACAGATAAAGGGAGTAGTTTCCAGATTAAGGAACGAGGGTGGTGCAGAGTGACAGAGGTATAAGAAACCATGCTTTGTTCTACAAACTACAAATAAGTCATAATATGTACCTAGCTTGAAGTAATGGGAAGGGCATTCAGTGAGCAAGTAGTTTGGCTGATTTACACAATGCTTCACTGACATCATCTTAGGAAACCCAGCGCTAACCAGTGAGCTCAGTGGTGATCTAAAGAACTCCTAGGCTTAGAATGTTGGGAGTCACATCCTGGCCACCAGAGAAACGAATACAGGGCTCCCCGCCTCTGTGGTCCATGGTGAGGGTGTGTGTGTTTTGGTGGTCAACAGCGCACCAGCTGTCACGAGGACTCTAGAAGACCAGCTTATAAAACAGGACCTGGACATTAATGGCACAAACATTTCACTGGTTTCCATTTTCCAGCCAAATTAAATCCAATGAGAGTCAAGATTCCTAATGAGATTCAAGATCTTTTACCTCTTTTACCTGCTTCTCACGTGTCCTTCCAGAATTGAATCAATAGAATTTGGTGAGAATAAAGTCTTTGGAGTTGGGAAGTCCTGGGTTTGAGTTTAACTCTGCTGTAATGTAAAAATAACAATTTCTCTTAGCTTTAGTGTCTTTGTGATATGAGTATAAATCATACCTTACTGTTGTTTTGAGAATTCAGTAGGGTAATGTATTTTGAGTAATTATTGCAGTAACAATAATTTAAAAATGACTGACCATGTGATAATCTTATTTTTTCTAAAATTAATTTGACTACTTAATAGTCTTTAGATAGAGCCTGTATTTTGGCTTTTATACTTTCGTATTCCTTGTCAGACAAAACTCCATTTGCGTAACCCAGATTTCACAACCTTCATAGAGCTTCCTCAGTTCCTTTAATTGAAATTAATTATTCTTTCATTATTTCCACAGAAATTGGTTTGGCTGGTACAGAAATCGTAGTTAATTTTGTTGAATTTATATTTAGCTCTATAATGACAATGTCTAGGACAATTTCTGATGTTTATTCAATTGATTTGTTATTTTATAGTGATCATTGATGAATAAAGCAATGATGTTATGGAGACAATTTATCATTACTAAACAAATTAATTATTCTGAATTTCAGTTTACAAATGAATCTATGTCGCTGTATGGTGCTCATAGTGATAAAGATAATAATCATCTAGTAAAAATGGGAATAATTTTCTGAATGTGTATCTGGGTTTATATATGGAGCAGTACTTGCACCAAGGATAAAATGAAACATTTTTCTCTTTTATCACATACTTTTAATTGAATAAATATGTAAAACATAATCACACTTAGCAATATATGGCAATCAGAAATATCTAGTTCAAAAGACAAAGCTTTTTTTAATGACTTTTTTTGAGCAAGTTCATGAATATTCTTATTTTATAAATGTTTTCTTTCCCTTCACCTAGGACTTTTCCAGAAGAGTCATTTATTCATTTAATGATGCAGTCTCCTCAAGTAATTCCACAGATCAGGCAATATAACTCAATCATATCTATTGTGCTATTATATTTATTATATTTATTTATTAAATCTCATTTCCTGGATGTCTAAGATCATTTTCAAACTTTAACAAAAATGCTATATCAAGTTTACTTCCCAGATAAATCAATACCCTGTGTTGTATGCAGTGAGTGAGGAACTTGGCTGATGCTTTTTTATTTTGCCTGAACTGATATTTACAGATAAGCTGACTTGAGATGCTCGAGTTGCATGCGCACCATCCTGACCCTCCTGGCCTGACGGGAGAGTTCTTCCTCACTGATAGGACTGAGAAAAGAAACGGATCTGATCTTATTCCACAGACAGTGTGGAGAAAGGGACCCATGAGAGGTGGGTGTACTCTTTTGCATATTGATAAAGAGAAAGAAGAAAAAGTTCAAAGAACCACTTTTTAAAATCCTTCTTGCAAGTAATTTATCTCTTTAAAAATTTTTAATCTATTGGTTAAATGCTTAGTTCTCTTTTATTCTCTTCAAGTGTCAGTGTGTTTAGTTGTAACCTCACTAGCACTTTATACTTAATTATTTACCAATTATTTAATAAGTTTTTGAATTGTTGGTCTAATAGAATGCATATTTCAGGAGAGAAATGTTTGTATCAGAATACGAGTGCATACAAAATGCCGTGTGGCCAGCTGTTGACTGATTGTTAAAATGGTCACAGAAGCAGTGGTGCTTGGCTACTTCGTGGATTTAATCAAACTATACATGAGTGAAATGTAGCAGAGTCTTCGATGTAACTAAAGTGAACAAAGACAATAACGGTTGGCAGTGTGTGTAATTTGGAAATTATTACAAAATATGTAAATAATTCTAGCATTACAATGTGTTAGCCATTCAGCATTTAAAATTTGTAAAAATTTTTTTTTTTTTTTCTTGTGGGTACCGGGGGGTCGACCTCAGGACCTCGCGCGCCAGCAGGCGCCCGTGCCACTGAGCGATATCACCGGCCCCTTTTTCGTATGTGGGATCCAGGAGTCGAACTCGGGCCCTCACGCTTGCAAGGCAGGCGCTTATGCCGCTGAGCCATCTCACCGGCCCTGTAAAAATTTTTTTTGAGAGATACTTTTTGTTCCAATTAGGAACAGCAAAGACTATGCAATAGACAAAGTTAAATTCCCTCCATTCTGAGGAAGTTATAATATGGAAACACTGGCCAGGGTATCTGAGCTATAGGCCCAAAGCACAGCTAAATGATTTTGGTCATTTAACCTCTTTATTTCTAGATTATTTGTCTATAAAATGAGACAGTTGAGCAAGAGGTTATGTGACATGGTTTTATTCATAAAGAAACAAAAGAGCATGATGTACTATAATTATTTCTTTCCAAAATGAATGAGCCCTCAAAATAAGTTTATTTCATTTACATTGTCTTTCTAGTCACATTATAATTACTACTATATAGTTTACATATTTTACAGAATTCAGTAAAAGTACTTCCCGAAATTTCTTTTTCTTAAGCCAGCTTCATGCCTACTAAAAATAAGCAACCTGTGCATATGTTTCCATTTTATTCAGTCAACATAGAAATAGTTTTATTAGAAAGAGAAATGCAACTTGGTAATTAATTTACATAGTTTGGTAAGAATTTCAAGGCCATATCTCAGAGTTTTATTTTCAGTCTAGAAATGAATTAAAAGCTCTATAAAGGCACAAATCATGTCTCTCTTCTTTACCTCTATGTTCACAGAGCCAAGACCAAAATTCAATAGCATTCTAAGTAAATATTGTTGAATATATAAATAATTACAGATGTGCTTTTATCTGGTTGCCAAATGATTCAGGTCAATAAAACTTATTAAACTCTGTTTCATTTTTTAAATATAATTAGTAAATATAGGGAAACTGCTAATATTTTCTCTCAGATCTGTTTTATTGTAGACTTGTCATAAGTTTTTGCAATTCTAAATTAATTTACAGCTAATTATATTAATCAATAAGGTGCAATAAAAATTCATATGTATTTCATTTTCATGAGCCAGTTCCAGTTGGCAAACTCTTTTTTTATACTAAGCATGCTCTATTGCTTAATATTGCCTCTCTTGAGAAATGATGTGGAGAAACAAATGATTTTAGATATATGCTTCATATTCCTTCTCAAGTTCCTTTCAGAAATGTACATTGCATTCACCTTTTCAATCAATACATTTTTGTAGAGATATTTCTTTAAAGACAAATACGGCCAGTGGATGCTTATAAGACTTCTCTTGCAACTCTCAAGAACAAGGACATCTTAATTTACAAGACTGTTTCTATGGGGTTTAAGACCTGTAGGACTTGCAAAATGAACCACGTGCTATGTATTTGACAGAGTCAAAGAATAGAAAAGAAGTTTTCTTCAGTGTTTTTGCATATTATTTAAAATCAGAAAAACTAAAAAAAGTTCATCTAAAGTGTTTAGCTCTATTTACTCCTCCCCCCAATTAATCAAGAGCCACATTAAACAGAATATTTGAATGGTTTTTAACTGTTAAAATGTTAATATAGTACATTAGATGTCTTTGATGGATACATTGGTGGTGATTATTAGGGTGTAAGGTCTCCATCTAGAATACTGGCCATAAAGCACTTACTGCTGGGAGTAATGTATGTTACTATATCGTGTTACTCTATGTCGAGGTGTCATTGGGGATGTAGAGCCAATGGTTTGGCTTATGTGAATGTCTGGATTCACCATTTGTGTCACTTGAATTTCTGGCCCTACCAAAATACCACCACTCATCACGGGTCCCATGCAAGCATCAGCCATGCCAACACTGTTCATGTCAGGCATCCCTGGGCTCGCCAATACTCTCTCGGCATAGTATACGCTGTGTGTGTTGGCTATGTCAGCAGGCACACAAATATTCCCCTGAACATCATAGACAGGCGCCATTACTGTTTCAGTTACTACAACATTGGGCGGAAGCTGCGGGTCAAAAACAATGGTCGTGGGTTGGACACGTGGCTCAGCAGTAGTGTAGGTCTCGGTCACTATGAGGTCCCCTTGAATGACTGGTTCCGCCGCTGCCATTTCTGCTTGGAATTCAGCCTCTGAGAGAGTCATTCCTGAAGATTCATTCACAAAGTAGTTCGGGCCGAGCAAAGGGAGGTCAGTACTGATAGGTATACAGGCCTGGTGGGAAGGAAATGGCTCAATTTCTGTGTCTAAGCAGATTTCAGCAAGAGTCCTAAATTTTGGGTCTAAGGTTTCCATGTAGCTTTCATCTAAGTCATCCACAATCCAGCTGCAGCAACCAATGGAGCCCACGGGAGACCCCACTCCTTCATGGTCGTAAACGAGCAGGCAGTCATTGGCTGGTCGGCCTTCGTCTTCATCCGCATACACATATGCTTTCTAAAATGAGAAAAAAGCGAGACATTACAAAAATTTCTTTTCCATCAAAACGATCAAAGAGAATAACAGCAATGCTTTAGAGACTTTTGTTTTAAAAGATTTTATGGGATAAACAGAAAAAACCTAGCACTTTGATGTATTACTAAATAACTGGAATTTTTTTGGAGATTAATGTGCATTAATGGAGTATAGAAATTGAAAACTAAATGTGAATTTCTCTTATTTGAAAAGTAATAGATGATAATGACTATATTTTGTTCAGATTATTTATTTATTTATTTTTTAAAGACAAGTAAACATTCTTATGTATTAACAAACTCAAGCCAGATTTTGAATTAAAGACAATATTTATCTTTTAGTCTTAAAATCCTGTTTCTGAGATGATCTAGCAATAATAAAATATAATTAGTTATGTTCAAAATATTGATTTCAGGAGGGATATTTGATCAATTTCGGAATGAAAACATGTATAGAGGCTGGGGATATAGTTCAGCCTCACAAACGCCTGCCTGGCAAGCGCAAGGTCCTGAGTTCAATTCCCGGTACCAAAAAATAAAAAAAATTGTATAGAGATGTAAATTTCTTTAAACTCAGAGACTTATGCCAGAGTGTTTATGAAGTCTTATGCAGTTTGAGTGGGATGACACTAAGAAGGAAAGCACTGACGTTATCTGCCATGACTTTAAAATTATTTTTAAAGAAGCCCCTTTAAATAAAATCTTAGGTAGGAGCCAAATATGGAGCGTAGAACAGACGCAGGTAGAAGCTCCGGATTTGAAGGGAGTGGAGCAGGGCAGAGCCCTGGCACCTCTCTTCCCTTTCCCTCACTTTCCACGGTCCTTGAAGAGTTCTACAGAATCTTACAGAGCAGAGGGCCCTAAATCCCCTGCCCCAGTCTGACATCCTCTTTACATTAGAAAGAGGTGAATTGCATGCCTAGAACCCAAACCGTTGTAGAAGAAAATCTGAAATTCAATTGTCCCCTTTATACTAAATCAGGCTGCTTTCTCTTTGGTCTGTACCAGGTTCTAAATTCCACCGTGACAAATCAATGATTTTACATTTAGAAATGAATTACTTATGAGTTTATCACTAACTTAATCCTCTGTTGTTTAGTACTTTGAGTGACGCCTCGGGAAGAGGATAATCGCCTCTCATGTGGAACACAGTTGAGTTCCTGGGGAGCAGGGTGCTGCTGCATAAGGTGGGGAAGAAGCCCTGGCACAATTCTCTGGAGACTTAACCTGGGACTCAGAGGTGTCTAGTCTCCCCAAATCGCCCTGAATTCCAGAACTGTTTTTAAGTGCAGCGCTAAAATGGTTTGGAAAGGCTCTCGGTTCCCGTAGAGAAAGGAGAATACGTCTTTATTTTATTTGTCTCATAATGCACTGCTTATAACTGAAGGAACAAAATGTCCAGTGCAATTTTGAAATTAGTGCTACAGCTCCTTTGATAAAGGTGTGATTTTTATAAGGGATTTAAAAAACGATTTTTATGTATTGTGCCCATTTGTTGAACAGACTGATGAGTTGGTATCAATCAGTCATTTAAATAATTGATAGTACTCAGTATATTCTGCCACAGTATTTTCAACGACTAATTTTAAGGTGTAGTTTACGAGGGCAGCGTCTTCCTGCAGAACGGGAAGGACTTTACAAGGAGAGGACGCTGAGCACACATTCTTTTTCTTGATCAGCATTCTCCGGCTTTGCTGCTGCTGTGAGAAACATTAAGAAACCAGAAGGGAACCGAAGACAGAGGAATGGAAAGAGGAAGTGGAGAATCACGAGGGTCGCCAGCCTTCTTTTTTGCAGTATTAGAACGTGGCATGGCAACAGAATCTGATATACTGCTGCAACTTGGCATTGTGCATTTTGAGGAGAAGTATTTTTTATTTAGATTGGGATAGGGTAAAGAATGAATGCACTGCATTTCAGAAGAAGCTGTTGCCATTGCTAGTACTGTTACTGTCAGCCCCAAGTCCGCGTGGGCGTGAAGGTGCGTGCGATCACCTCAGAGAAGTAGCTGTCCAGGAAGGCCACGTTCAGGCCGGCGTCCGCGAACTCCCGCAGGGCGCCCACGGTGGAGCTCCTCTTCCTCGAGGCCCCCGCCGCCGCTCCCCCGGTGGCCAGGCCCTCTGCTGTCCCCGCAGCCGTGTTGAGCTCCACTCCGGACGCGCCGCCTTCGACCGTCCCTCCGCCCGCATAGGTGTTCGTGTAGATTTCTGCAAAGACAGGACGGCCCTGCAACCGTGCACACACGGAGTAGCTCTGGAAAGCCAGGCAAGGGGATGCACGAATGAAACCTGAATCTGCAGGCTTAACGGCGGAATCAAAGGCCCAGCCTGTCTGTGACCCCTCGGGAACGCCCTGTGAAAGCCCTAGTCTTCCCCGACGCGGGCTTCGTGGGCCCAGGCCTGGGATGTCAAGGAACCATCGCTATGAAGTGTGGACGTCTGCTCCAGAGTCGGGCTACTCTGTGCTTGGTTCCACCCTCGCGGATGGCCTGGGCTTTTTTCAGTATTCTTAGGTGTGGGTGGGACTGGTGTGTTAGGAGAGTATAAGACGTGATGAAGCAAAAGCACCCATGAATTTAAGGAGAATTAGTCAATCTATGATTAGAAGAACACATTGCTGCCCTTTCTTTTTTCAACAGCTAATATTACAAATAATCATTACACAGCGCTTAGTCTGCACCCGGCACTATTTTAATGTATATTTTGTAGCATAGTATGTATGTATGTAGTGTGTGTGTATACACATTATTATACATGACATGTATGTTACTTATATATTATATACAATATGCAATCTGTGTATATTTATTTACTCCTCACAGCAACACTTTGAAGTAGGTACTGTAACCAGCTCATCTCAAAGAGAAGGAAATAGGCCCGGGGACCTCCCTACTCTGCTGAGAAGCACAGCTGGGAGTTAAACCCATGCATTTTGGTTTCAGGGTCTGCTCTTTAATTGCTGAATTGTACCTCATAGGTTGGACTTTAAGATTAAAAAATTAAGTACCTATGTCACACATGTCACTTTCCCTCTTACTATACTATCCTTTATGAAGTTTGACAGATATTCTATTTTTTTTTATAAGGTACCTGTAGAAGAGGTTGGTCTGATTGAATAATTTTGCATATTTTAAAAAGAAAAACAGAATTTGATGTTTACTGACCAGAAGAATCAATACGATCCTGGGTATTAGAGGCTGTCATGGGTCCACATATATGTGATACATCCTGAAAAGAAAGAGATTTTCATGGTAGATGTTTCATGTTAAATATTTGTACGCTGACCACTATTCACTTTTG
This sequence comes from Erethizon dorsatum, assembly GCA_028451465.1. NCBI lineage: Eukaryota > Metazoa > Chordata > Mammalia > Rodentia > Erethizontidae > Erethizon > Erethizon dorsatum. The sequence continues at coordinate 15,758,280 of CM051838.1, forward strand.
TGTGGTGTGTCGTTGTCAAGGGATGCTCTGTTTCCATGGAAAACCCCTGCTTCCCTGGAAGTGACAGACCGCTCACCCTGTCCTCAGGATGGGCCCCTTCTATTCTCCAGGGCTGCATCACACCTTCGCCCCCCTCGGGCACAGGAGCAAACCTGGTCCCCAGACCTTCCGGCTGTCGTTGTTTGCAGCAGCACATGAGCACCAGGAGTGGCGACACTGCCCAGGAGAGGTGAAGAAGAGTTAGCATTCATTGCTCAAGTTAGGAAGTCGATGAATGCGTCCTTGCTTGTGGCGGTGTAGCTAGAACCAATGGCGTACGCATCAGTTTCCCCTCCTAGAGGATCAAGTATGCACACCCATGTCTATAAATACAGGCCCACAAAACACAGAGGACTGCAGAGCTGGAATGCAGGGAGCCAAGTTCTTTCCTGACAGGTTAGGAGAATAAATTCCAATCTTCTCTCCGGTCCAAGAGTCCTCAGTTAGGTGGTGACATATGCAGGATTCCAATCCAGTTTTTGGATTCTAGTCTCCCATAGACACACATGTGAACTTATATATGTGCATGTATATACATATAAAGAATCTCTGTGTATTTGCAGATGGTACAAGACTTATAGTGGTTTGATTTATGATTTTTTTGATTTTACAATGATGTACATTCAGTAGAGGCTAGTTGGAAATTTGCATTTTGATTTTTTCCCTGGCCAGTGATAACTGCTGCCCAATAATCTCCTTTGAAGCTGGGCAAGGGCGGTGAGCTGCAGCTCCCAGTCACCCACCCTTCCATAGGGGGCTGTGTTGCCAAGTTGTGATGTTAGGTAGGTTAGGTGTATTAAATGCACTTCCAACTCATGAGCTTTTCAGTTTGCTATGGGTTTACTAAGAATTAATCGCAACCTAAATTGAGGGCCTTGAGTATATGTATGCACACACAGGCATAAATAAAAATATAAAGGTATGAGTCCATGGGCACGTGTATATCCACAGGTACACACATAATGTATTGGTGTATAAACAGACCATGTCTGTATTAGCACATCCACATAGAAACCTATGTATACAAACACACATAACCAGGCACAGTGTACCCATTTGTAAGTTAAACATACCACCGATGTATGTTTTCAAGAGACTTGGCTACAAGATTCAGTTATAAGACCTAGAGATTGGTCCCTTCTTCAACCCTCATTATACTTATACTTAAAACCATCAAATATCACCCCTAAGTTTAACTGAGCTATTTACATTTATTATTTTAAGCCTATGTTCTGGGTCTGAGGATGTAGCTCCGCAGTGTACATGCTTTGCATGCGTGAGGTGCTGGGTTCAATTCCTGGCACTCCCCTCCCCACTTCTCCTCCACTTTATCTATAAAATATAATGGAAAATCCCAAAGCTATCACAAAGTTTGAACTTTCTAAATGTTTCTACTAACAAACATTTTTTCATATGTTGTCTTGATAATCACCTCCACTGTATACTTTGGTCTATAATTTAGAGAAGTTTTCTAAGATTCTAGAATATATTACATTTAGTTCTTGGAGTCCCTTCTAGTTGCTTTTCATATTTTCCTAATCCCCTTGCACAACATATATTTTGCTGAATGGGTTAATTAAAGGTTCAGACAAGAATATCAAAGATACTAAATCAGTCCTCTTACTCATTTCATCGAAACAGTTAATTTGACAGTTTTACCTCCCATCTGTGCCGTGAACCATGGAATATCAAATTTTACATTTTCAGAGAGCTTTCTGGAAAAGGACTCCAACTGCATCTGTCTCCTCTGTACAGCCCTCCGCTTTACACTGTTACTGGGCACCTCAGTGAGTACTGGGTCATACACATTGTGGCACAAGCTCTAACCAAGGCACTACTTAACAAATGGAAACTTTTTAGCACTCGGCAAATACCATTACTGTATGCATGAGTTTGTTTCAAGCTAGTGTGAGTGGAAAGTCTTGATTTGAATCCTTTTGGATTCAGGCTAAGGTTTGGACTTTGTCCCCTTACCTCCCTCATCACACTGCCCCTCTCGCCTAGGACAGGCCATGGGGCTTCTCCATTGAAGACAAGTGACATAGCTCATAAGGCTGTTTCCCTGGTATTCTGTAATGAATTTAACAGTGCTCTTGCTTTCTTTGCCTGAGTCGGGAAGAACGATGACACTTTTAGTACTAGCCTGCAGAAAATAGAGCTGATACTGGATTTATAACCCTAGGTCCCAGAAGGCTTAAACAAGCCCATGCTTGTGGCTCTCTTTAGGTTAGTACTCAGGATGGATACTTTTAAAGACCTCCGGGTGACTCTTATTTGCAGCTGGGGTTGAGAAACTCTGATTGAAAGGTTAGCTGCCACCTCTACTCGGTTGCTCTAGAGTCGTATCTGGGAAAATGTCTCTAATATCTTCTTGAGAATTATTCACGATTTCTGTACATTCTTGCAAACTCATGATTGTTTTAAGAAAGAAAGCCTGCCTGAAAGTCAGTTTTTTAGTACTTTGAGGTGATAACATTTTAATTTGTGCTCATCTTTTAACATAGGTTAAGCATACAATTTGATGAGTTTAAACTTTCTAAATTTTAGAAGCCTGTATTTGATCCCCATAAAATCTAAGTATTGCAGGGGCGACTTAAAATACATGAAATATCTCTCTGCTGAGGACCTACATGTGTTTGCAAAAGACATACGGAGAGGAGAATCTCTCTGAAAGTTTTTCCTGGGGGTCTTGCCATTCCTGTAACTACACTCTCAATTCAGACAGAGCTGAGGGGTAAATTTCTTTTTCTAAACTCACCCTCATCCTATTACATCACAGCGAGCAGGTCACCTGAGCTCCAAGTCTTCACTATTTTCTCATTGCCTGTGGACTAAAGCCTGCCATGTTTGATGTGTCATGAATGTGCCTGCATGTTGGCCCCAACCTACCTTCGGTCTCTGCTTGCTGAGTGCGCTGTGCTTTCTGTCCCCCTCGCTGGCTTGGTTGTTGTGTTATTTTGGTTTTGGTGCTGGGGTACGCACTCTACCACTGGGCTACATCCTTAGCTCCTTTCCTGTTTGTTTCTGGGACTTATTTTCCTAGATTGTCTTTTGGATTTTGGTTTGAATCCCATGCACACTGTTCTTCTAAGAAAAGTCTCAGCGCTCATACCCAACTCAAAACCCACTTTTTCCATGAAGATTTTCCCAACCTCCCTATTTTGAATTAATTGCTCTGTCTTTTTACTCCTCAAGCATGTTGATGACATTTCCATTGCAGGATTAGTTTTCTGTTTTTCTATATTACACTTAGTGACTTTCTTGTTTCTCAACCCACAGTAATCCTCGATCTTAGGTATCACTATTGAATAAGTACTTTTCTAATGGGTCCTATTGTATGTTTATTTCCAAAGGCACGAGAAAATTGCTCTAGACACTGCAATAAAAAGCCACATGAGCCTAATCTAAGCGTCCTAGTGAGCCTAGAGAGCCCTACTTTGAAGGACACCTGAAAAAAGATGTCTTAATTCAGTACTTACGAAGCAGTAATAAGAGGCCTAGCACAATCATGCCGATCCCCGCTGATCCAAGCCCAACATTTGAATCCCCAGCTCCGGAATCGGTGACAAACCCATTCACATCACCAGTAGCCGAGCTGGCATCCCCATTATAGATGCCGGTGGTACTCCACTCCCAGCACATGTGGTTGCTGTCACAGTCACAGGCATTTAACTGCACGATCTGCGGCAGTTCGCATTGTCTGTTGTAGCTGTCCTTTATGAGGATGGGGACTTGGTAAAGTTGCTCGGATAAAATCTGCGCGGTCATAAGGATGGCCGCGGTACCTGGAAAGGAAGAGAGGAAATAGAATAATTTAAATTCCTTGGTGGTAACACTGCTTAATACAAGACTAACTTAGAGCCTGGGGTTTTCATGCTCTTGACTGCAGAGCACCCTGCCCTTTTATTTTATTTTCAGGTGTGGTGGTGCATACTGGTAATACCAGCACTCGGGAGGCTGAGGCAGGAGGATCACCCTGAGTTCGAAGCCAGCCTCGGCTACATAGTGAGTTCAAGGCCAGTCTGAGTTACTTAGTGAGTCCCTGTCTCAAGAAAACCCAAAAATGATAAAATTTATTGTTCAATACTGCTGCCTGCTAGGCTGTTACTTCTACATGCAGCCAGGGATTCTGTTTATTTCCAGAACAATAGTACTCAACATATAATATGCACTCAATAATTTTTTGTCTAACAATGAATAATATTGAGCTAAAAGAAAATACTGGAAGTGTTATATTTAGGGTTACAGTTTACAAAATATATTCCTTGGGACTGTTATTTATCTCATTTAAAATTGTTCCCTTTTCATTTGAAATCAACCCAATAATTATTACTCTAATTCTTTGTGCTACCATTGCCTATGGATTTTTATTGAAAATATTGCTTAAAATATTATTTGAAATTTACTCATCAATCCATAAGTGGTGTAGAGATGATTACATTTATGCTTAAACCATGAATAGTAATGGATTAGTCATAGAACACATTTTTATTATTATGCCTTGTTACCTTTATTTAACTCTATGACAAGCCAGCTCTGTCTACTAAAACCTAACCCGCCCACAAAGCAAGAACCAGATGAGACAATATCACAGCATGTTAGGTGAAGTTCATGTTATTGTTCAACACCAGCACTGAAACAGACTCTTGGAATATCATTTTCTGTGTGGCTATATATTTTTTACTGGCAAATCTATAATACCATTTGAACAGTTTTACCAATTTACACGTAGAATATTTTTTTCTTACAGTTTTACTCAGAATAACTAAGATCTGAATGAAGAAAAAAGTCATAAGGAATTATTATTAAGAAAGGCTTATTTAGCTTTATAAGCAAAAGTAGATTTTAGTGAAATTCCTTTAATGTGATCAGCTTTTTAAAATGTGAAAGTGGTTCTGTTGAAAAAAAAAAAACTGGTAAGTTTAATGGTAAAAGTAAGTTGCCTAATTTCCTCCCTAGACCAAGTCTTCCCTGATGGCATTTTCCCTCCTATCATTCAGCATTTTCTACTCCTTGAATTCTGTGAATGAAGCCTGGCGGCCTCAGAGAGGTTGGAAGTATTTCCTCTTTTCTGGGGCTCTGCAGTCTGACGGCCCCCTTCAGTACCCCACAAAGTCTTTCCTATTGTCCCAGTGAATGAGATGCCATCTCAGGTCTCCTCATGTCATCTTATTTTCTACTATACATTTAATATTTTAGGAGAAAGAACCCAAAGTGGATAAAACGTTGGGTTGCTGGAAATTTACTCTTGTTTTTTAGAAATCAGCGTCCGGCATTGATTTTTACATGGCTGTTGTCAGCACACATACACATACTACTTTGGAATCTGTTTTTCAATTTACAGTTTTGTATTTTAGCGTTTCTTTGTATTTAAACACTTTGCATACTTGTTATTTTAATGGTTGTGTGGTAGCGCATCCTAATAATGTGTACCATAGTTTGAACAATCATTCTAATATTAGACAATTTGGATTTAAAATTTTACCCTCACAAATAAGTCTGACCTAGTAGCTCTATAGAAACAATATCATTGATCTTAAATATGCTGCCAAGTACGCAGAATGTGTGTAAATGTATCTACGGGATATCTGAGTTTCACAGACCTGTGTGTGACTTGCCTGAAATTATTCAGAATAAGGAATTGTGACATGTGGTGAGTTAGAGTTCGGTCTATTTCAAATGATCAGACATTGGTTTACTGCCTATCTACATACTAAAATAACAACTAAACTACTATATATGACTATATATGATCTATGTATATGTGTATGACTATTTGTAACTGCAGTATGAATGAACATTTTGATTTTATTTCAGTCTAAAAAATTTCGCCCAATATCCTAATCTCCACATGAAGTTCTTTTTTTTTTTTTTTTTTTTTTCATTTAATGTGAACATGGCAAATCTTACGGGAAAAGAGATAGGAGGTGTTATTAAATGACTTGGCCGACCATTCGGAGACTGTTTTGCCGTTGGATACCGAGGGTGAGGAGGTGCACATCCCCTTACCGTTTATGGATCTGACATCCCACGTGGGTGCTGTTCCCGGCGGCTGCTCGGCAACACAGAAGGAGAAGGGGGAGCCGTAGGAGGAGTCACGGACGTAGATCAGGACCGACGGAGAGTTAGTGCAGACGATGTTTCTTTCCGAATAAATGACTGGACAGTAGTCGTTGGCGTCAGGCACCTCGATGCAGATGGTTCCCGTGGCGGTCTTCCCGGAGCCGTCTGAAAAGCGAAGCAGCACAGCTACCCTGAGGACCGGTGTGGGGAGAAAGTCCTCTCTCTGTCGCTGCGACACGGGCCCAGCGTGTGGCACAGGTGACAGGTTCTGCCTCCCTCGGGGAGCCTGGTCACCCTCGCTTTTGTGTGCTTTGCTCCAGTCCCACTGGCTCCTTCTGAGCTTTTTGGGAACATGTTTTTTCTTAACTCGACACTCTTGGGCGTTTTGGTCACTCATCCTAAAATGTCTTTCATCTTCATTCAACTGTTCAGCTTCGTCTTCATACTAATTCCTACGTGCCTTACGATGGGAAATTAAATGTCCTTCCTCAGAGAGGGCTCACTGCTTTTTATCCTCCCCGGGTCTCAGTAAATTAGACTCCTGACCAGCAGATAGCTGGATGCTTATCTGGCTTGTGTTTGCCAACAAGCTACAACTGAGTCAAGCAATTACTTCGGAAGTTTTTCCTTTCTGTTTTTGTTATTGATTTTAATTCCATATTATTTTTCTCTAAAATAGCATTTCTTTTTTTTTTTTTTGTGGGTACCGGGGGGTCGACCTCAGGACCTCGCGCGCCAGCAGGTGCCCGTGCCACTGAGCGATATCACCGGCCCCTTTTTCGTATGTGGGATCCGGGAGTCGAACTCGGGCCCTCACGCTTGCAAGGCAGGCGCTTACGCCGCTGAGCCATCTCACCGGCCCTAAAATAGCATTTCTGAAAACAAATATAAATCTATTAGATTTTTCTTCTCTAAGCTACTTGAGACAAATTTTTGGTCGGTATAGTTTATTAGAAGAGGCAGAGGCTAAGTATTAGGATTCTGGGCTTAGTGCCCATTTCCACTATGTTTTGTGAATGTGATAGTGAATAAATACTTTTTTTTTTTTAATCCTGAAAAGAAGTTGAGTTTTCTCATTTGTAAACTAGAGCACTACCATTTCTATGGTCATTTTCTGAAAAGTGAATAAAGTTCTTTTAAAGATTTTTTTTTGTGTGCCTTAGTAATAGTGTCACTGAGTTAATCAAATGATAATAAACCAACAGATCTATCCATATCTTACATGACGCTGTACAGCCTGCCCTTATAGCCTGTTCACACTGGACTTTCTAGGTTAATGTGTCTATTCACTTAGTCTCTCATTAGAGAGACATCCGATTATTCCAAAGACTTTTTATTCATCATTCTTAGATTCTCGTGTGGCCTCACAATGTGACAACCAAAGTACAGCACTTGCTTTCAAATGCAGTTTGTTACCCAGCTATTCCCCTTCTGGGTATCTTTGCAGAAGAATTAAAAACATAGTGCCACAGCGATATATGTGCACCCATGTTTATAGCAGCACAATTTGTAATAGCCAGATCTTGGAAACAACCCAAATGCTCATCCTCCGAGGAATGGATAAAAATGATGTGGTATTTTTATACAAGGGAGTACTGCTCAGCCATAAAGAAGGATAAACTGGAGACTTTTATAGGTAAATAGATGCAACTCGAGACCATACTCATAAGTGAAATAAACCAGATGCACATGTGTAAACATCGTATTGTCTCCCTAGTGTGAAAAGCTGAAAGAGTAAATAAGATCCAAAATGTACAATAGATATTGTAAAATGGGAAGAAACTGATCAAATGGAAGGAGAAACTGGGATGGGGGAATGGAGAAAAGAAGGAAGGGAAAAGCAAAAAAAAAAAAAAAATATATATATGTAAATTATATAAAAGATAGTTAAGATAGATATACTACTAATTTCTTAGTTCATTGACAAAAGTTTGTGCTAATATTGTTTGGACAGTTGAATGCCAATATCTTTTACTCTGAGTAACTAATTTAAAGATAACAATATGCAATGTATTAACCATTTTACCCTCCTATTATGTTGTTTTGAAATTTTGTTCTATTTTTTTCTCTTTAAAATAAAAAAATTTTTAAAAATGCAGTTTGTTGTCCATACAACCCTGCCTTTTCCCTTGGTGGTGACACATCCTGCTTCAAATAGTGCCATCTGGGTAGCTCTGTGCCAGTGCAGATACTCGGCACTGGTGAATAAGCAATGAGCTTTGTTTTTAGTTTTCTCCTGGTACATTTTGGTAACAATTTCTCTCTCTTAATTCACTTTTTCTGGTAGTTTTTGAAGATTTTCACATATTGCCAGTGTGCAAACATATGATCAACATGGCTAGAATCCAAAATAGAAACAAGTCTTCTGGAATACTGGTAATAAAAAGATAATATATTTATATAACTGACCCAGATGTTTAAAGTAACATCCTCAGGATAAAGATGTGAATATATGGGGCCGGTGAGATGGCTCAGCGGCGTAAGCGCTTGCCTTGCAAGCGCGAGGGCCCGAGTTCGACTCCCGGAACCCACATACGAAAAAGGGGCCGGTGATATCGCTCAGCGGCACGGGTGCCTGTTGGCGCGTGAGGTCCTGAGGTCGACCCCCCGGTACCCACAAAAAAAAAAAAAAAAGATGTGAATATATGGACTAATGACCTAGGTTCATCATGATTTCTCTTCAAATCTTATGCTACTCATTTATCTTTGACTTTGTTTGGCTACTGTAAAGGTCAGATATTAATGCAAACCTATTTTATATTTGGCATGTATCTGGGACATCTCTCTTTCCCTTTCTTCCTGGTTACTGACCTTTCTCTCTTTTGTTCTGTAGCAGCTAGTTTCCTAGGCACTGTGCTGGAGAATCATTAACTATTGATAAATAAATAAATTCCTGTTTCTATTCACTAAGAAGAATGTCTAATAGATTTTCCCATGTGAGAAATGGCTCAATTCCAATTAATTCAGTGCAGGTGAGCTTATGACTTTTATTCTGGTTCTTATATTTGGAATAATCTTGCACCTTCTTGGTGCATAACGTCTTATTATGAATGTTATTATGAATGCTATATCTAACCAAGCAACACTCACACAGGTTTAGCGCTAAAATAACTCATCGTAGCTCAGTTTTGGTGGCGCTAAAATAACTCTACTGTTGGGGACACTGCCTCACTGCCAGGTGGTCCCACAGTGAGCTTTGTGTGCACTCTGTAGCCCTTACTTTAGGCAAACATTCCTAACATACTTTACAAGTGAGATTAGCTTTTACTCAAGAGATGGAGGTTATAAAGAGAAACTAAATTTTATCTTCAACGCTTATGCCTTGTGAGGGAAGCCAGATATAATTATTTTTTGGAAGTAAGTGAAATAAATTATAGTTTAAGTGTAAATTATAAGTGTAACTTAATTTAGTTCTTGATCTAAGGCACTTAGAATTTTCCTTAAGTCATGTTTACACTACTAAATGATGTATTATGAGTTATTCAGATATCAAAGTTAGAAAAATACTATATATAATACTTAAAACATAATAGCACAAATTTTATTAACATATTGAAAAGACATTTTCTTACCATCTATAGCCAGGATCTCTGCTGTGTATATCCCATTGATAATGTATTTTGACTTCTTATCAAATTCCCTAGAAAATTGTATCTCACCAGTCCTTGAATCAACTTTTAACCAGCTGCCTGCATCATGCCCTATGATATACCTGTTTTTAAATAAACAAGTTCATAATTATGCTCGTAGGAAAATTAGTACTTTTAAATCACACAAGAGCTGCAATGTGATCAACTTATATATTGTGTTTATGTGCTCTACAGTATCAATTCTTTTGGCTGAGGGGTGATGGGGAAGATGGTTAAAGTATGCTACGTGCATGTACAAATCTGCCAAAATAAAACCCGTTAATCTGTATAATTAATACACACTAATAGAATGTAAAAAAAATCAATAAAATTCCTGTTACTCCTCTTACACTGTCAACGGAAATCCCATATTAAATAGATTAATGCAGAGGTTTAGAACAGTTTTGAAAGTTCATCACTCTTATAGTTCTTAATATAATTAATAAAGTGTATGAGTTTGTTTCAGATCTATTCGTTGCATCACAGCAATATCAAATATATTTTATTATCAAAATCAAAGATTGTTTAAACATTTTTAAATGTGGTGGACTTAGTAAGTTTGCTTTGTAGAATTGAGGGCATGTTCTCATTTCTGGCCTATTCAAGGGTTTGAAATTCCTCTATTGCTTTCTCTATTTGGGATTTGTTCCAATAATGGATTAAAGTGCTTGACCTAATTGGAAGATTTGCTTCTCTGTACCAGGCACAATTTCCAATCTTTAGTTCATTTATTTGATACTTTTTTCCTTTTCTCCATACCTATGGACTTCACAATTTTTCTAGACTCTCAACTTGTTAGCTGATTAAATTAAACAGTTAACACCAAAGTAATTTATAAGTCAGTAGACTTCCTTCATTCTAAAAAATATTGGGAGGAAGGAAGGAAAGGAAAGGAGACAGGAAGGATGCAGAGAAGACCTATTTCCTGTAAATTATTTCCAGAATATTTCAATAGTCTTAATTCATGTAAAGTCTATATATCTAGTATTCTTTATACTTGCCTATTTCTCCTGTTCTGACTCTCTTTGTCTTATGAAATTTCTGAAACTCCTGTGTTTTAGTTTCTTCCATTGTTTGTTCCTCTTACATTAAGCAGAGGGTTGAAATTAATCTCAAAGTCATAAATACCCACAAGTTTTAAGGAAACAAGCAGTGACTCATTTTTTATGGTGTGTTATTTTATCTAATATGGCCTAATCAGCCATAGTCTGAGGTAGTACAATCCACCCCCGGAGATCAAAAACACTCTTAGAGTAACTTAGCTAGTCCTTTGATCTTACAATTGTTCTCTCAACACAATTATTCATATAGTTAACCAGAGCCTTTACACCCTCTCAAACACTTAAAATTCTAAGAAAATTTTACATTTTATAGTGGTCTTCTGAAAAAACAAGAGGAACAAAACAAAATCCTGAAAGTATTATGACTGACATATACTAGCACAAACAACATGTGTTAACACTGGCCTGAACCATGCTACACTAACAGGAACACATCATGGCCCGTACCTGACGTTTGTGGCAGGATTTCCTGTATCCAAATCTATGGCGGTGTACATGCCAAGCGCATGAGTCAATAAGGAATGTCCTGTTATTCCTTCTCGTATACTGAAAGTCTTGGAACTTGGATGAAACGTGGGTCCTTCTCTGACATTAATAATCTGAATTCTCACAGGGGTTGATTGCATCCGGAATTGAGAAGCAACTGAGTGGTGAAATTCAGCTTGGTTTTTAACTCCAATACTAAGAAGAACATTAGGCATTTTTTCATAATCCAACATCTGAAATGATGGAAAGGGAAAGATTTTGAATCAGCAAAGGACTGTTTGATAGAATAAAGAGGTGGTAACCAAACCACATACTAGAATAAAGTGCAGGAGTGATGCAAGTTAGATTTTGAATTGAAAAAAAATTTTAGTTATTACTGCATTAGGTATTTTAGATATTTACTGTCACTATCTTGGAATAACCAGGTATGTGGGTCATTTAAGCGCACAATGTTAAATTGTAATCACATTTTGAAGTTTTAAATTTCTTATGTAAGAACTCTAAAACAGAATGATGTTTCTTTTCCGACTGTTTATGAAAAATAAAAAATAAATTTAGAATGTGTTAAAAAATGTTGACAACCATTAAGTGAATAAATAGGATCCAGGTTTCCTTTTCAGAATTTGCATCTGAGGATCTCTTGAAAGTGTTAGCAGCAGAATAAAAGAGCCAAAATGGTGTCATTAAACATGTAATTATATTTTTAAATGATGCAAACAAATCTAAAGAATTCATGATTATGATAGCCAACCCTATACTATAATTGCATTGGGTCTGGAGGATAAGAACCCTTTATAAGGGTCATTCACACAGGAAAGTACCACAACCTGAGAGTAGTCACCTTTAAACTGGGCTTCCTAGGAAAACATGAATAGAATCTTTTGATTCAGAGTGAATGATGTGGCAACGTGAAAAGTCACCAGTGAAAACATCATTGTCTAAAAGTGAGTGCTGGCTAAGGTGTCTAGAGGTATTCTGAAGTAGTATCACTTGCAACACATTTGTCAATGACAGAGGTCAAAATATCTGACCCCCCCAGGGAAATTTAATAATATCATCGTTTTCTTAGATTTTTAGAGTTAAATTTTTCAGAAGAGTTAAAAAATTCGGAAATATTTACAGCAATTCATTTTTTTTTTTTTTTTTGGAATGGCTCAGTATGCCTCGCTTGAATTTCATCTAAGGCCTGGAGGTTTGGGATATTGATTGTTTTTATAAACGTTTTCACAGATGACCCCATGATACCCAGTCCACTGGTCTACACAATGGACCAGGTCCTATGATACCTAGCACAGAGGTGTACATGAATTTAGATGAATTTTCATCCAGAAGAAATATCTCTTCTAGAACTCCAATTTTATTTTCTTGAATGTCATGTTAGCTTTAAACAAATGAAAAATTTGCAAAATCCATTGCGAAGGAGAAATCTCTTGGGGGTTTTCTTATGTATACACACAAATGTACTTTTATTTATCATGTGGTCAAGTACATTAATATGTGTCTAAAGTTGTATCAGTTATAGAAATTCACAGATTCTTGGGACAGTAAATTGATAGAGGGCCGATATTTCCTCCAGCAGGTTGGATAACAAAAAACAAAGTAGTGGAAATGTAGAAAGTTGCATTAATTCTTTGCCAGTGAGGCTCCTTATCAAGGATTTTCTGATTGTGTCTACAGGTCTGTGATTTGCAGAGTAATATAAAGAGTTTACTCAGAGTCTCTTCATGGGCTGAATGGAGGGGCTGGAAAAACTTGTTCTCTGCCATTCAAGGCATGGCTGAAAAAATAACCACTTAATGAGGACACGGAGGTATGTTTTACAGTGGTGATCTAGAACATGGCTCCGGAAATAACCCTCCCCGAAATGGATTAGGCTTCTGGCAGTGCCTTTACTACAGTAAAATTTAACATGGAAGCTAAGCTGTTAGATTCTCACACCTAGTTTTTTTTTTTTTTTTTTTTTTTTTACTTCATTTTTTGTCTATTATGACAGGGGGATCCTGATACATTTAGGGGGAACCTGATACATTTTAGAGCTAAGTATGAATGAGGAAGGAGACTGGAAATCTCCATCCAAAAGGAGTATGTGACAGTTTTATGGTGGCAGGGGCTGAGGAAGTGGTTACGTATCTGGTAGAGTGAACATGTTCTACTTTCCAGGAAGGGATACTAGAAGAGGCCGTTGGGGCATACATAGGGGGGAAGCTTTTAGAGGTGAGAAGACTCAAACAGAGAATCTCAGGACACTAGCTCTTTCCTGTAATCTATTTATTGGCCCCCTGATTGCATAGACATCATAGTTAGACAGGACTTTGGGATCAGAGAGGTCTGGTGAGATCTTGTCTTCGTAATTTGCCATCTAGATGAATGGAGAAAAGTGAGCTTTCCTCTTTGGTTTTGTTTCACTTTCTAGAAAAAGGCATCACTATATTTTCTTCCCAGAGTTGTGAGGATTAAGTGAGGCAAGGTATGGAAAGCCTCAACACATAAAATATGCCACTTTAGGGCCGGTGAGATGGCTCAGTGGCGCAAGCGCCTGCCTTGCAAGCACGAGGGCCCGAGTTCGACTTCTGGAACCCACATACGAAAAAGGGGCCGGTGATATCGCTCAGCGGCACGGGTGCCTGTTGGCACGGAAGGTCCTGAGGTCGACCCCCGGTACCCACAAAAAAAAAAATGCCACTTTAGTCAGTGGTTAGTACTGTAATTGCTTAATAATGTTCAGTTAAAATTATTAAAGAATAGACAACTGATATTTATTGTTATAATTCCATTTGGGTAGTGCTTTACTTTTGTTTTCAATGTTGACGTGAAAGTGCGCACACACACATATGTACACACTGGGTCAGGTGCTGGAGATTGAAAAATATTAGTCTGAGTTGTTCATGTGCAAAGTTCTTACTACTATTTAGTGGTTCGAGAAACATACCGAAGGCAAGGAACAGTTATGTATTATTAGATACTCTGCTTACAAAGTCGGTGCTCAAAAATCAATGGCATTCCTGTACCCAAATAACAAACTCACTGAGTGAGAAATTAAGGAACAGCACATTTTAAAATAGCACCCCAGAAAAAGAAATATTTAGGAATCAATCTAATGAAGGAATTAAAAGACCTTTACATTGAAAACTACAGTACTCGGAAAAAGGAGATTGAAGAGGATACAAGAAAATGGAAAGATATCCCTTGTTCTTGGGTAGGAAGAACTAATATAGTGAAAACAGCCATACTTCCAAAATTCTTATTCAGATATAATGCAATCCCAATCAAAATACTAATAGCATATCTCACAGAATTAGAGAAAACAATCCTAAGATTCATCTGGAACCAGAAGAAACCTAGAATAGCAAAAGCAATTCTGAGCAACAAAGGCAAGGCAGGGGCATCACAATCCCTAACTTGAAATTATACTATAAAGCTACTGTGATAAAAGCACATGATACTGGCAAAAAACAGACCCAAGGATCAATGGAACAGATTAGAAGATGCAGAAGCAACTCCAGACATACTCAGCCACCTTATCTTTGACAAAGGAGCCAAACACCATCACTAGAAGAAAAGATAGCATCTTTAGTAAACAGTGCTGGAAAAACTGGCTTTCTACATGCCAAAGATTAGAACTAGACCCATATTGTTTACCATGAACTAAACTAAAATCAAAATGGATCAAAGAGCTAAAAATTAAAACAGAAACGCTAAATCTGCTAGAAGGTAGAATAGGTAGAACTCTTGAAGACATCTTATTAAAAAGCTTTTGCACACCAAAAGAAACCACCAACAGAGTGAAGAGACAACCTACAGAGTGGGAAAAATTTTTGCCAGCCATTCCACAGACAAGGGACTAATATCTAAAATATATAAACAACTCAAGAAAATCAGACTTCCTAAATTTAAAGGCCCAATCCAAAAATGGGCACTTCTCAGATGAAGGAGAAATGGCAGATAAATATATGAAAAAATGTTCAGCATTCTTGGTCATTCAAGAGATGCAAATTAAAACAACACTGGGCTTCCATCTCACCCCAGAAAGAATGGCTATCATCAGGAAATGAACCAATAACAAATGCTGGTGGGGCTGTGGAGAAAAAGGAACTCTTCTCTACTGTCGGTGGGAGTGTAGACTGGTGCAACCACTATAGAAATCAGTGTGTATATTCTTAAAAAACCTAGGACTAGAGGTCCTATTCGACCCAGCTATTCCCCTTCTGTGTATCTTCCCGAAAGAATTAAAAGCATCATACCACAGCAATATATGCATAGCCATGTTTATAGCAGCACAGTTTGTAATAGCTAAATCTTGGGAACAGTCCAAATGCCCATCAATTGATGAATGGATAAAGATGTGGTTTTTTCTTTTCTTTCTTTTTTTTTTTTTTTTGAGACAGGATTTCACTATGTAGTGCAGGCTGGCCTTGAACTCACTTATGTAGCCCAGGCTGGCCTCGAACTCATGGCGACCCTCCTGTCTCAGCCTCCTGAGTGCTGGGATTACAGACATGTGCCACCATGCCTGGCTAAAATGTGTTTTTTTATGCAATGTAGTACTACTCTGCCACAAAGAAGTATAAGATTGATTCATTTCTAGCTAAATGGATGTACCTTGAGATCATAATCTTAAGTGAAATAAATCATACAGTCATGTTTAAATACCGCATTGTTTCTCAGCTGTGAGAAACCAAAAGTATAAATAAGGACCAAAATGTATAATAGATATTGGGAAATGGGAAGACAATGTTCAAATGAGAAGGGGAACAAGGAGGGTGGGGGGGGAGGAAAGAAGGGAATAGAAAAAAGTATAGAAGGATAAAATGCAAACAAAGCTTTTGTAAATAAGGAGGGGAAGAGAGGTTGACGGGAGGGGAAAGGAATGGGAAAAAAAGAAGCAAGATATATTGTGTACAGGTACAAACTCCCTATGATGACTGTGATCGTTATGTATATCTAAAATGTACCAATAAAAAAGATAAAAAAATAGATACCATGCAAAGTCAGTGATTAAGATAAGAAGGGAGGTTAAGAATTACTTCACCCTGATTTGGATTTTTAATCACAATGCAAGGTTTAACAAAATTCTGATCTTTGGAAATATTCAAAATTTGATCTGGTAAATGACCTCTTGTTCTTTTATTCCTATCTATTGTATATTTGGCAGTGGTTTTCATATTGGTTCGCTTGCTTCCTTTTTTATTGCTATTACCTCTGATCAGATTCTTAGTACCTTAGGATTTGATTAATATAATAATTATTTTCATAACTTTATCTTCCAGAGTTGAGCCCATAATGTTATTTCTATTTAAGACAATATCCCAAAGCATTTTTTGGTGTATAATTAGGTGTTGGAAAAAAAAATTTTTATTGTTTTTTTTGAGACTGGGTCTTGCTATGTAGTTCAGGGTGCCCTTAAACGCACTATGTAGTGCAGGCTGGCCTTGAACGCTTGGTAATCCTCCTGCCTCAGCCTCCTGATTGCTGGGATTACAGGCGTGTACGCCACACCCAGCTTTCTTCATTATATGAATGTTAATTTGAATCTTACTGGTTTGTGGTTTCCAATTTGTAAGTTCTTTGATTTTATTGTTGTTTATGAAGTAAAATAATAAAGTGGTTTAAGCAAAATTAATCTACAGTGTAAAGTCAAACCCTGTAGTTCAGCATTCAGAGTTCTCAGTAGAACAATTCTAACTCAACATCTCATTTTTTTCCTGCGTGAATACTCATGAGGCCCTGAGCGTGCTTTGTGTCTTCTCTACATTAGCAACCTCAGCTATAATGTCTTACTTCAATCTCATTCCTCACAGAAGAACTTTTCAGGTGAATCTAGCTCAGAAGGGTCTCCCCTTCTTTGATCTCATTAATTATTTTATATTTTACCCACTTAGAAATTATGTTTTATAATATAACATCTGTATCGCTATTTATAATGTTGCTCACTCCCGTGCATTCTGTAATTTGGGGTGCTTGCCTTGTCTTCTCAACTAGATATGGAGCACTAGGAGAACAAAATAGCCTTTTACCCTTTGTTTTGTTTTATAGTAAATATTATATTCCTGGGCTGAAAGGCTCAGAATGACACAGTAACCTACCTAGGACACTTGCTAGATAAGCAGAGTTTCAGGTGATGGAGTAGTCTTTTGGAGGCAGAATATATCTCTAAGAGTCATTTAAAACTTCTTTGGAAGAAATTATTGCAAATCCTGTACTGTACCTTGATGACCTTCAAAATGCCTTCATTGGTCTGTGGGTCTGTTTGAATATCAAACCACTTTCCTTCATTTCCGGAGAGGATTATATATTTTGCCAACCAATTATCAGTGCCCTCTTCATCGAGATCAATTGCTTGTAATCGTATCAGTTCTGAACTCAAACAATTCTCTTGAATACTTGCTGAGTACTGAAATAAAATAGATCAATTTCATAATCAATGAATGTTCAAAAGAATAAAGACGCTTACTAAGACATAATTATCTTATAAAATGCTAACAACAAACTAGGTCAATGATTTTTCTGCCATTGTTAATGGCATACTTCTATTCAGAAATATAAGAATTAAATGATTCTAAAACCGATTTGCATATATAGCATGTAAAATCCAGCTCAAACTGTCACTTTGTTTCATTTTTTCCTGCTTATTTTTAATTTACCTCACTCTATTTTTAGGTAAGGGATCATATTTTGTTTTTGGTAAAGGGCCAGGTAGTAGATATATTAGGTTTCATGGGCCAGAACATCAGTGTTACGGCTCCTTGTCTCCGCTGTCACAGAAGAAAGAAGCCATGGACAGCACGAAAAGGAATGATCAATAAAATGTATTTTTATCATAATAAGTGGCAATCCAGATTTGGCCCTACTGTGCTGAATTTTATACTTCTTTATGCATAAAGATAAAATGAAAGTTGAGAATATTTGGGATGCTGGTAGAACAAATTTAGTCAATCATGAAGCAAATACAAATATACTACTATTGTTGTATTATTTCCAGAGTTATACCAACAATTTTTCACAGTTCTGTGAATAAATTATATGGAGTCAATAGCTCTTGCTTTCACAGAGCAAGTTTGCTTGGAATAGTGAGTCAAAGATAACATATAGGCCGGTGAGACGGCTCAGCGGCTTAAGCGCCTGCCTTGCAAGCGCGAAGGCCCGAGTTCGACTCCCGGAACCCACATACGAAAAAGGGGCCGGTGATATCGCTCAGTGGCACGGGCGCCTGCTGGCGCGCGAGGTCCTGAGGTCGTCCCCCCGGTACCCACAAAAAAAAAAAAAAAAAAAAAAAAAAAGATAACATATACATTCATTTCCAAGGTTTATCCAACAAAGCTGAGCCGACCGTGTAGGTGACGGAACCAGGCTCACAAACAAGCTGGAAGGAACTTGAGTAGCTGCACTTGTAGAAAAAGGATCACAAGGCTGACAACTTACCGAATTTTTCTCCAAGACAGGGAAGTTATCATTGACGTCTAAAACCTTGATTCTGCAGTCACACTCGGAGGACAGCCCATCGGTAGCTCCATCCCGATCCGAACCCCTCACGAGCAGGTTGTACATGCTGTGTTGCTTTATTAGGATGAAAAAGAGCTGTAAGACTTAGAATTTGTCTTGAATGGAACCCAACACATCCCAAGGCCATTACTTGTTTTACTTTTATATGCATGCCAAATGAAATCTACATAATTGATCTTTAATTTTCATTAAAAAAGAATGGAACAATTTGCCTTTTCTCCTTTACATTGGACTAAGGCACACATGGGTCATTTCATATTGGTTATTCAAAACTGAATTTTTTTTTGTAAGTTTATTGGTACAATTTAGATATACATAGTGATCACATTCATTATAGGGAATTTGTACCTGTACATGATATATCTTAGTTCTTCTTTTTTCCCCATTCCCCTCCCCTGCCTTCAATCCTTCTTCCCCTTCTTATTTACAAAGATTTGTTTCCATTTTATCCTTTTTTCTCATTTTTTTCCTTTTCCCTTCCTCCCCCCACCCCCTTTTCCTTTTGAACAATTTCTTCCTATTTCACAATATCTATTATACGTTTTGGTTCTTATTTACACTTTCAGTTTCTCACACTGGAGAGACAATGCAATATTTCATTCATTCACAGACGGCTTTACCTCTCTGTCCAGGAAGCTGGACATGGTGCGGACCTCTCCCGTGTACCTGTTCACCGTGAACATTGGTGCACCTGCAGGCTCCTGAGAGATGATCTTGTAGGCGATTTTAGAGTTCAGATGGTTGTCTTCATCTGCATCAGTGGCACTTAGCTTTACCACCAGGGCATCTAGAAACGAAGGCAGGGTGGAGAATGGTTGGCACTGTTAGGGTTAATGCATCAAATCTTTAGGCATAAAAAGAAAGAGTGGTTGGCTTTCTCCTGAATCATCTCCATTCAAGTTTTCTATGAGCACATGTTAACTATAACTTACACATATAGCAGTGATTACAAAAAAACCAGTGGGTTGCTTCTATGAATCTCTTTCTATTTAGAAAGTATTCGTATTCCTTAAATGATTAAATGGAAAAGTAATAGCAAAATCAAGTGGTCTTTAATATATGCTAAAAGTTCAGTAGACTATTTAAAGCCAAAGGAAGTGATGTTGCCAGTTTTGTTTTTGCCATGGTTTTTTGAAAGTATTTTAAAATGCTTAATTAAGAAAGATTACAGCTCAGTTAAAGACAACATTGCAACTATTTATTGAGCACCTATATTCTTAGCTGTCATTCATCTAGAAAGAGGTAATTACTATGGTTGCACTGTAAGGTAGTGGCACTTTATCAAGCATTCAAAAATACGTAATTATTGAAGAAAAGTTTTAATTATAGGAATCTAAGCAGTTCTTAATTACTCATGGAGACAAAACCAGGTATCCTGGCCAATCCCAAGGACAGGGGTTCACTGGACAGAGTTTTCTAGAGTCAGCAGTTTCCTGATTTTTTTTTTTTTTTTTTTTGCTTCCTGGTCAGGCCTCAAAGTGAAAAACTCAGAGCTTCCTTGAATAGAAAGAGCCAGGATTGAAGGATTGCACAGTTTCTGAAGATGTGCACTGGCTCTGTAGCCCTTTCTTCAGAAACTATTTTTATTTGAGAAAGCATTCATACTTTGCCAATCAGCCACAGAGGGAACTTGATGGGTTTCACCTTCTCTTTCTTCATCAAGATTGAGCTGAATGAAGCACGTTAGCAGGGAGACAAGGAAGGAGTTTGGAATCTCCTCTCTGACTCTCTGTGTCATCCCATATTACATGTCCCATCCCTCAGCCTTTCTTCTAAAATTTACTTTTTCTAATACTTCCCACGCCAATGTACTTAGAGGTATGTTGGCAGGCATAGATTTGAAAGGGGAAGGGATATTAGAAGACTGGAGGCATGGAGAGAAGAGAGAGAAGAGCAGCATCAGAAAAACAGAGAAGTAAGAGAGAAAAGAGTTTAGCCAGGTGTGGTGGTGCACGCCTGTAATCGCAGCACTCGGGAGGCTGAGGCGGGAGGATCACTGTGAGTTTGAGGCCAGCCTGGGCTACACAGCAAGACCGTGTCTCAAAAAAAAAAAAAAAAAAAAAAAAAAAAAAGAGGGACAGGAATTTCAAAAGAACTAATATAAAGGGAGAACACAGGAGGAAGTTAGAGTTGGAAATGGAATGAAGCGGGATGGAAAGAAACCAATACACGAGAGCTCAAGATGTCACTTTCTGCGAAGATCATCGAGACTGTTTCTCGCTCTGCGTGATGGAGCTGCTGGCTACCATCGCGGAGGCGCCACCAACCCTTTCCCCGGCGGGGCTGCGCCACACACTCCGAGGAATACAGCAGCAGTCATGGCTTCTTCTGCTGACTCATTTGTATTAAGTCAGTCACTAATCCTATAATCTCCGATGCCGAGCACCTGCTAAACTGCGAGCGTAAAAATCTACAAATAAGGGGATATTCAGCATTTTAGATGTGTTTCTATCCTAATAAGTTAAAATTTGTGAGGCTCTGTCAAAGTGCAAGTTTGCTCCCCTCATCTTTAAACGACAAGTATTCCAATCTTCTAAAACTTTTGCCCAGAAGAGCGGAGGGAGTAAGCGCAGAGAGGGGTGTCCTTCCACTTACTGGCGTCGCTGTTCTCTTCAATGCCGGCGGTGTAGACATTCTGGGTGAAGACCGGGGGGTTATCATTTATGTCCATGACTTTGACCCTGAGCTCCAGAGGACTCTCTAAATCCTCACCCCGTGAATTCAGAGCACGGCAGTAGATCTGTGGGAAGTCAGAAAAAGAACCGTCGTTCTCCACCCAAGGAAATTAGGTAACGTGTTTGAAAATACACGAACACTTGAATTTGGACTGCATTCTCATGCAATAATGTAAATACGATCAAGGCTTTTGGTCACTTGTAGCTGTAACATGCAAGAGAATCCTGAACAATAAACTTGCATTTTTACCCCTTTCTCATGCCTTCAAGCCCTTCATTTGTTCCAGTCTACTGTGTTTTAGCAGAAGGAAGCCATAGTCCTGAAACTTTTTTAAAAGGGAAGAAAAATAGTATGAATAAATCAAAACACCCCGCTGTGACTTACCAGGAAGAGCGGAGTTATCTCTCTGTCCACCACCGAGGTGATGTTGATCTCCCCGGTCCGGGGGTTAATGGTGAAGACGCCGTAGGGCGGCCGGTCGATCCCCGCCCCGGAGATGCGGTAGGTGATTTTCTGGTTCACTTCGCAGTCTGAGCGAATCTGCAAGCGCAATGGTTAGGATCTGATCTCATTTAGAGCCGATCATGAACCGGAATCAAAATGGAATCGAAAGGGAAAAGAAATCACAGCTAGATGGGCTTTGGTTTGAAATGTAGCATCGCGGCTCGGTCCTGTGTGACCCCGAAATCACCGACGTTCCCCAAGCTTATGGGGGGGCCGCACCGTTACACATACATAGCCTTTAGGTGGGCTGTCTGAGGTCACATGTGTACAGCCCTACCCGACACGTATGTGCGTGCACACACGCGTGCGTGTCGCCAGATTTGCTATTTCTAACAATACATTGCTAGATTCTCTGATTTTGTTTGTGCATAGTCTGACAGAAGAAATCGGAATATTTAATAATTTTTAAAATTTGTGTTACACTAATAAATACCCACTTAAACTTGAGTTTCAGATTCAGTCAAAATGATGGACATGTTAAGAAAATTAGAAGAGAAATAGTGTTTAGAGATGGAAAAAATGTCTACTGTATCACTCTTCTGCCAAATACATAATATAGAATACATAATATCACTATATATTAATTATATTATGCATAATACTGCAGTACTGGGGGTTGAACCCAAGGCCTTCACACTGAGCTGCCTTCTTAGGCTATTTATTTACTTATTAACATTTTGATAAAAAGTTGCTAAATTGCTCAGGCTGAGCCTGAACTTGCAATCCTCTTGTCTCAGGCTTTTTTAGAGTGCTGGACTAGGCATGGGTGACCATGCTCAGCTTCTGCCTAATAGATTTTACGGCCAATGTGCTGCCACATGGATTTCGTTTTAATAGTTTTATATCTATTTCTCACTTACATACTAAAGATGAGCACATCTGGTTAAATATTAAGACATGTCACCCAAACATCTACCATTAATTAAAGTCAGCTGGAAATACACTTTCAGTTAGCTAAAGATCTTTTCTTATGTATAGAAGAAAACTCTCCAAAATGCAAATAAAAAAGGGATATACAATGTAAGTGGGATAACATAAAAGTCTAACTATAAGTTAAATGAAAATCAAACTTTAAAAGCTTCTTTCCAATTTGAGAAGTTCTGAGAAAACACAAGACTCTTTTCTCGAGTTGAGGTTCTTTCTGGCTGTAACCTCACTGCTGATGCTCGCTCTATTCTTGCTGTCAGTCTGCAAGGAGGGGATTTGGGCAGATCGTCCTGCTGTTGGTTTCTACAGTGGCCCAAGGCCAAGATGCCCAGAAAGAGCAAGTAAAGCTGCTACGTGGATCCCAAACTTCACAGATCAGTTCATCACACGCTCTCATTTAACTTTCCTTCCTCACTGGCAGCCAGGGTTTGTGTAGGCCTTTTCACACCCTCCTAATTCTGGATTTAGAGACTAGTGCAAACTTTTGACACCATCCTAACTTTCTTGAGTTAATCAAAGACAGTGGTAAACCTGTGACTTTTTGAAGAGTTAGTCTTTGCATTACCATACATTTCCTATAGCATATGCAGGCAATAACGAGCAGACCAAAAACAAATAGCCGAAGCCCATTTGCACTCTCTAGCCAAGCCTTTCTTCCAGGGTTACTTGCCAAGCACGCTGCTGGCAAGCACACTTGCTCTATATCAGCCACCAGCACATGACACCCAGAAATAAGCAAGTGACCACGTGTTGCTTTCCTAAACCCATATGGGGCAGCGAGGGCTTCACATCCCTGCAGTGTTTCAGAGCTTTCCTGCTAGCCGTGCATTTACCACCAGCGCAGGACCCTCTTGTGGGGTTTGTGCTTTGTCCCTTACTCTGGCGATTGGATTCCTCTTCGAGTTGTCCTCTCCTTCCCGACAGGCCGCGGCAAACTTGATCCACTCCCTCTTCTGTCTTCTGACGGTTTGCCATGTTGTAGTGCCATTTTCAATGTCTAATTCTTTCACCTTAAGCAAGGATAAGTCACGTTCTTATAGTGTTAGAATACTTTTACGTAATACAGATATTTATTTAACATCGTGAGCTGCATCCTGAAGAAAAAATGGTGCTGAATTTGAGGAGCAAAGGAGCTTTTTACTAATTCTCAATCCTGGGTAAATATAACTTGCCCAACTCTGACTGCTACTTTACTGGAATCATCTTACTTCTACCTCTCGGTTTCTAGTCAAACAGGTTCCATTAGCTCTGTGTGGTGTTTGCAACATGCAATAATTCATACTACAGGGTAGCTTTTCTTTATTCCACGTGGAAGCCTGGCCTACCTCACCTTCCCTGTGCTCTGAGAGGACTTTGCTGTCCCTGGAGCTTAAAGGTTGCCACTCCTCTGTGTGAGTGCATCTCATCCTAAATACAAGCTGCGCTCATCTAAACTGGGGAAGGACGTTTTCTCTTCTGTTGAAAAGGACACCACCACCGGTAAGCATCTAAGTGCATTATTGCAAAATTAGAAGACTATTGTGAACTAGTGGATGGCACTGGCCAAAATCCTATGGACATTTCTATGGCTTCTTTTTATTTTATTTTTGTCTTTTTTGAGACAGGATTTCTCTATGCAGTTCAGGCTGAGCTTGAACTTACTTTGTAGCCCAGGCTGACCTCAAACTTGCAGCGATCCTCCTGCCTCAGCTTCCCAAGTGCTGGGATTACAGGTGTGTGCCCCTCTATGGCTTCTTGATGTTGTGTATTTGTGTCTCTACTTATCCCTTTGTGGTTGTCTGTTGTTGGTCGTGGATGCTTAAGAATTTTATATTACTAAAGACTTTCAAAATGCCCAAGCCATGCCCTTAAAGTATATAAATTTGAGAGAATAGGTTTTACTATTGCTATTTCAGCTTGACTGATGTTCTTTCTCTTAACTTTTACCTGGATGATTATGTTTTCGAATATTCTAATTTTTGATATACACTATATAACCCAATTTTGATTTTAAGTAGAGAAAATAGTTTTATTATACATTACCTCAACAATAAATTCACTGTTTACTTCCAGCACTACCTGTTAGAAAAGGCACAGTGTTAGCATACATTTATATAACCTACAGAAACAGAGTGACAACATTGACAATATTCTTTCATTAACTTCTTTCTTAAATATACATTTAGTTAAAAAATGTAAAATTGACATTAGTAATAGAAAATGAATAAGAAGGCCTTTTGCCCTCAAAAGGCTTTTACATTTTTAATTACTTACTTTAATTTTAATTTTTATTAGTACATGTGTGCAGTACATCATGATTACATTCTTTGTGGAGGCTTTTAAAGTTTCAGAGAAGACAAACATGTGACTTTCTACAACAAGGCGTGTTAGGACACCCGACGCACGTGGTGTCTACAACAGAGACGCACGTGGGCCGGGAGGCAGGGAAAGGCAAGGAACTCCAGGTATCAGCGTGGAGTTTAGGAAGGCCCGCAGGAGAGCAGGGACTTCAAAGGGTGCTGTGGGATGGAGCTGATTTAATAAGAGGAGTTGATCGAGAACATTTCAGCTGGTGCGAAACAAGAACACAGGTGTAAAGGCACAAAATTTCAGAGGATGGTGCAGATCTGGTACAATTAGTGGCCTAAGGGAAAGGTTAGACTGTGAGTGTGGGCTCGACCGGAAGTGCTTTGCCTGCTTTGGATAGAGATGGAGAGTGATGAAATCATTGTCTTTAAAACATGTCATTCCTATGAAGGGAGGATGACAAGAGAAAGCACTTGAAGAGGAGACGTGGAAGAACTGGCAATTAGGTAAGATACAGCGAGAACATGGCCCTGGGTTCAGGAGAGGCCGAGGAGCAGGAGCGAGAACAGAAACATCAGCCGAGAGCTGATAGGGCTCATGGACCGCGGGGTTTGAGGAGGGAGAGGCAGATGGTTCCAGCGGCCCAAGCTTATCGTTCGGGGGAAAGGCGGCACTGTTAACAGAAACAAAACGCAGCAGGAGGCTATGCCTGCGGGGCACTGATGACTTAAATCTGTTCTGTTTACCTTCAGTATATTTCTAATATTCGGCATAGAAAATCGGAAAAAGTAGAATTTTCCAAAATAGTATTATTTGAAGTTGAAGAAAATGAGGGCACTAAATGAAACAGGACCGCGAAGATAAGTGAAGCAAGCACAGAACAGAACCTCGGGGGAGCGCTTACTCCCGTGAAGGGAACAGAAGGGAGAAATCTAAACGCAGACAGCGCGGCCGGGCTGAGGTCATAGGTCAAAGGACCTGTGTGGGTACAGAGCAGATTCTTAGTGTGGGGGGCTGGTGAAGAAGAGAGTTTAGGAAAGAAAAGAGATTAGATAGGAAGGTGGAGAGGAAGTATTCAGAAAGGAGGCAGAATAAGTATAGGTCAGCGCTAAGTTAGACGAAGAAGGAGTGTTGAATGCTTTGTGTGTTATGGCAAGGACAAGAAAAGTGGGAGTCAAGAAGGTCTTGTGATCTTAAAGCAGCAGTCAGCGCTAACTTTTGCAAATGACACAGTTTGAACTGCAGGAATCAAGAAATACGTTATTGTCAGGTTTTTTTTTTTTTTTTTTTTTTTTTTGTGGGAGCTGGGAATCGAACTCAAGACCTCGCGCTTGCCAGGCAGGCATTGCGCCGCTGAGCCATCTCACCGGCCCAAGAATTGAGTTATTAAGAAAGAAACCATGCATGCAATTTTGTGATTCGCTCTTTGCTCTCAGTGGCCATCGCAGTAAAGTTCCGTGTTAACTAATTCATATGGACTCGTGTCTCGGTGGTTGCCTTATGCCTCACGCGGGTGCTGGCGTCTCACTGCGGAGACGCGGGGTAACGACGCCACGGTGCGGCTGTGCTGCGGGCCAAACCTGCAACTCTCAGGCGCATCCTTCGGTGGCACCAGAAGCTGACCTTGGCGAATGCCAGGTCGGTGAGCTCAGCGCGTGAGCCCGTTATGAACAGGAACTCCCTGTCCTCACCCTCCGTTTCACACTTGTCTCTCTTTTCTCCCTCTGCTCCTTTCTTTCTCTCTCTCTGATATTCTCTCCAGTTGTTCCTTCCTCCCTTCTGGACGTCATCCCGATGGGCCACAGCAGCTCCATTATGTTGCTTCCCTCACCCGCTTTGAGAGCATGAGCAGAGCTGTGTTACCCAGAGCTGTAATCAGCCCAATAACCTAATTTCAACTTGAAACAAGTGAGAATGGGACCTACCCGGATTCTGATCATAATTGTGTTGGAGATGGGGCAGGTGATTTTTACTCTGTAGAGGAACACATTCTCACCCTGGTTTCCGCCTGCTCACAGCAAGCCTGTGAAGTTAATATCGTATCCAATGGATACCGTGTGAAAACAGCAGCTGAGAAGGGACCCAATCACGATTCCACTGATAATTCTTAACCAAATTGTTCTGAATTTGTTTGAATTTTGACCTCATATAATTATGCTCCTTGCTCTGAGAAGATACTGATGTTTGTATTAATACTCCTAATTTTATTTTGCAGATTGTCTTCAAAAGCTTTTGCTCATGAAACGTTAAGAATTTCTGAAAAAAGATGTGATTCCTCAAATCTTTCTGTAATGACAGCTAAAATTTTTCATCGTAAGGTTGAAAGTTTGCAAAGGATGACATTTAAGACTATTTTAAGTGTTGATATTTTAAAATACAGTTGTCATATCACTTTTAAATGTAGTGGATGGAATCTAAATGCCATTGTCATTTGATGCCCAGTGTCATTTATCAGAAAAAAATAGATGATGAAGTTCTTCAAAAGCTGGTCACTCTTATTTCTCCTTGCATTCCTGTATTGTCTCTTTGCCTTCCTATGGTCTGTTGATTGGAATAGCTTTATAATTACAAAAAGCAGCACAATTGAGTGAACACTATGAAAAATATGGAAAATCTGATGCATTGTATTTAAATATAGAAAGTGGAACTGGATTGAAAATGTAACGTAAAGAGATGGAGTTTTAAAATATCCATTTGTGAATAAATAGCACTTATTAGAATTAAAAATTCTTTTTTTGTTTGGTTTGTTTCAATTATAAGTAGAGTACTGAAAGGTCATGTTTATATTTATAGCTGATACTGGAGGATTTTTTCTTATCAGAGTCTTTAAGTTTTTCTAACTTATTCTGAATTATGTGACCTAAATCTACAGAGCAATCTATTCTTAGAATGAGTTTTAGATGACTTATCAGCTGATTAGTGTGTCTTCTTTTAATTTTGTTGAAAACAAATAATTGGAAGCCACATAACTTGCAAAAAGATTTTTAGAGCTTGAGAGTCAATTCTCTTTCTTAATACTGATAGCATATTTTGAATTATCTTTTATTTTAATGTGCCAGATAGTTTTACAATCAACTGCAGTGCAATGTAGTAATATTTCCATGGGCAAGAGGTATGAATTTTTTTTTTTTAAAGAAGGAGTTAGGAGAGGAAAATCAGTCTGGTGCAAGTGGATGCTCAAGCAGGATGATTTAAGGGAAGAATACCTATCATTCTATCTATCTATCTATCTATCTATCTATCTATCTATCTACCTATCATCTGTCACGAAGCTGAGGATCTAGAAGCTGATTCCTTTAAAACTGTGTGCATTTACACCCTTTGAAATGCTCCTGCATTTACTGAAATACGTGCCTCAGTTCAAGAGCATCACTGGGATAGTAATTAAGCAGATACAAGTTTCTTACATTGGTGTGCATTTAAAGGCAAATAATTTCTATTCCACAGTGGAAGTTTAGGCTTAAATTACCACTTGGCTCCATTAAAAGCAAAGTGCTTAAGAGGCAAATTCCTTAGACATGGAAGCAGAAGAGCCAAGTCTGGGTCTGGGTTCTGTCCTTTACCAGCAGTGTGACTTTGGACACATTTCCCGGCCTGGTCCTTCAGGCTCTGACCCAAACAGAAGCACAGTGTGAAAGGGAGGGGTGCAGCAGATGCTCGGTACATCTGTGACAGGAAGGGAAGTGGAAAGAAGCTTTCTCTTGCTCCAGAGTGTGCATTTGTAGTACCCCCATCATATAAAACCACTAGTCAACTATTTTTAAAGACTTGAAATTAGCCACACAAACCAGACTTGTCTTTAGTTCAGAGATGAGAAGGTATTTTACGTTCCTTTGACCTGGCTCTTGTCCTGACTACAGAGCCAGTTCAACCGACAAAAGAGAACTATGCAAAGCAGCTCTAAGAATCCTTGACTGTGATAACCTCCTTTATATCCTTTTACTGGCTCCGATGTTTTCCTTTTAGGCCAGGGCGGTTGCAGAGCTGGGTCCCAGGGAAGGGCTGTCACTTAGCAGGACTGACGCTGTGGCTGGTAGAGGCCTCCATGGTACACTTCCTGTATCCCTGCTCCCTGCTCAGCTGGCTTTTCTGATGGGGGCGACATAGCCAAGCCCCCCCGCCCCCAAGTCCTGTCACTGTAAGTGCAGGTCTCCTTGAAAGAACCCAGTTCATTATACACGTGAGCCCTTAGAAATAGATCTTGAGCCCCGTTGGTGCGCTCCTCACTTTCCGGGAATCATCCATGAACGGGTGTTTTGCAGAAAACATGAAGGGATATCGACTTCCCGAACTGTATGAAGTAGCACAACTTCATGAATCCTGAACTATAAAGCACAGTTACAGGCTCCCGGACAACTGCTGTAGAAATCATTTGCCTGTGAAAGTCACCTTTTCAGAGCAAAGAGGAGTCCGACATTGTCCTCTGATGTGGCTTGCCCTGAAGCTTGGCTCGAAGGCACCCACGCAGAGTGGAGCTGGCCGAACCAGTCATCACAAGGGCAGAAACGAGAAAGGGGAGTTGCAGGCACCTGCCGTTG
This sequence comes from Erethizon dorsatum, assembly GCA_028451465.1. Lineage (NCBI taxonomy): Eukaryota > Metazoa > Chordata > Mammalia > Rodentia > Erethizontidae > Erethizon > Erethizon dorsatum. Next base: position 15,787,989 of record CM051838.1, read on the forward strand.
ATGAAGAAATGTTCTGGGCAGGTATGTGTTAACCTAAAGGCATTACAGTTTTTGTGGACCTCTTTGATGAGAGAGTATTTTGTTTTCTTTTTCTGTGGGAGTCCTTGAAAGAAACTGCATTAATAGAAGAAAGCTGAATAGAAATTTTTCAGACTATGTGAAAAAGACAATGTGAAAAGAAAATAAATATGCCAATTATGAGAATACAGAGAATGGTAAGACTTAGTTCGTGTCGAGGTAGGGCTATGTGTTAAAAGAGGGATAAGCAGATAAAGGACAGAAATGTATTGGAATGTATTAGACACTGTAAAAGCAGCATACATGTATAGGATGGTCGTGGGCCCAAAGTGGGAATGGAGTAGATTTTGGTACATTTGAAAGTGTTTTTCTTGCAGTATTGGGATCAAATCTGGACTGTCTCAATTATGGGTTGTCTGATCCATATCTCCCCTGAACATTTAAAAAAAATTATTAAATTGGAATACTTCTATGTACATTGCAGGATTTTTGTTGATATGTTAAGATAAATTTGTTGACTCTAAATGCTTTGTTAGTGTAAGGTAGTAGATGGATAATACAACAGACTTAACTCCAGAGAACCAACACCTCTCTGTCTCAGTTTCAAGTACTCATGTTCATTTTGAAGTGTGTTAGCCACAGTAGTGTTATCTACAACACATAGGTGGAAAATATGGTGAATGACTTGGTAAGAGATGTAAGTTAAAAACTAAATTCATTCATCATTAGAAAAGTTTTACGGGTAAAAAATGTGACAGGCCAAGTTTTCTGTATGTAAGACAAGTTCTGAGTTATTATGGTAGTTATAATTCCAAGGGGGATAATAGAATATACATATGCAACTCTTAGCAAATTGCAGAAAATTTTCTAGGCTTTGTTTTTTCTTCTAATACCACTAGAGAGACTATTGTGTTTTTTTTTTTTAATATAAGATAGCTGGAATCTAAGTTGTTACCTGAGCTCAATGCAATATTAGAAGACACATTACTATCTTATATACTGAATGTACTTGGTAGCTACTGAACAAAGCTATTTTTCATTTCTATGACTTATCTTTTTGAAGTCAGTTTTGAAGTCATTTGCACACCTAGGACCAACTTATTAATAAGCAGTTATCTCTTGAATAATGCTCATAAAAATTATTGAGTAAAATAGTTGGCATCTTCCTAGGGATATGGTAGGGATGCCAAGTTCAAGCCTAATTATACCACTTTTGTTTATAATTGAAGGTGTATCGAGTAATGACATTTTAGTTTGCAAGCCATGTAATTTTCTGTGCAGAAAGGAAGGGCAAACGTTTCTCATGCGCGTAATATTGGAGGTCTCCACTCTCGTCACCCTCGTCACACACCCTGTCATCAGAACTGCCCTGCGTGAGTGAGGAACTCCAACATAGTTCCACTTGGGACATCACTGGGCCTCCGTCAGCGGTTCCCCTGCCCAGTGAGAAGGCCCTCCCTGGTCCAGAAGTACCAGCAAGGGTGGGTCAGACCAGGCTTTGAGGGTCCAGAATTTTTCTAAACAAGAGAAGCATCTTTTAAAAGCCGTCCCAAGGGCCATGAGTTATTTCTAGGGTAGGATTTTTATCCTGCACTTCTGTAGGTTGATAGGATGGAACAAACTATACTAAAGTTGTAGTTTGTAGTATGGTCATAGTGTTAGCTACCTCTTGAGATATAAATCTTGTTAGATGAAGCTTCTGCCATGGGCGCTATAGGAATTTGAAGCCAAAAATATACATTTGTCTACTTCACTTAAAACATTTTATGCCGGGGATACAGCACAGTGGCACAAGCACCTGCCTGGCAAGCACAAGGTCCTGAGTTTGATTCCTGGTACCAAAAAAAAGATTTATATATATTTATCTCATACGTATATAAATATATATCATAAAATATATTAAACATATATTTATATAAAAATTCCAAATATAAATACAGTTTTATCTACTTGGCTTAAAGCATTCTATATATTTATATGTAGTATATTTACATATAAATATGTATTACATATTTTATATTTTATAATATATTAAATATATATGTAGATTGCTTAGATGCATATATATATATATATATGTAAAAGTAACAGAGGTGACATTTGCTTCCATATAACCTTTGGTGTGATGAGGACATCGATAGTTTTTGTAATAAGCGGTACTACAACTAATCATTATATCTAGTATATTATGTTTAATAGAAGTAAAAACCAAATCAGATAATGTGCCCTCCATCGTTATATTTCTAGAAATCTGCCTGTTGAAATAAACAAAACCAAATATTTGTGCTATGTATCAGAATTACATTGTTTTGTGTGAGAACTAAATTGAAAAGAGGCTAGGTTACTTCTAAATACATTTTTAAATTGTGGTGACTATTTTCGACTTACAGTGAGATAGTATCTCTATGCTTAACCCCTTACTTTTTTTTTTTGAGACAGTGTCTCGCTATGTAGTTCAGGCTAGCCTTGAACTCAGTATGTAGCTTAGGCCAGCCTCAAACTCACAGCAATCTTCCTGTCTCAGCCTCCCAAGTGCTGGGATTACAGGTGTGTGCCACCACGCCCAGCCCCCCTTACCTTTTTTTACTTTCCGAGAATCAAAACATTTAATTGGAGTGTTTATATTTCATATGTAGCATAAAGAGTCACCTTGGTGGGCAAAACTTCTTATCTGATCAGTGGCATTTCAACAATCTTACTAACTTGATAAAATATAGGTCACATTCAGCTAATAACTGTTCTCCAGTAATTCTTCCCCAGTAAAATGTATACAACTCATAGCATTATCTAAATTTTTAGATTCTCCAGGCAAATTTTTACAAATGTTATCCAGGAGCCAAACATGAACTTCCTTTACCTGAGTATTCAGTAGAGAGAATTAGAAAATCACAGAGGTTCTACAGTGGAAGAAACTGAGGGACCCTGTGTCTCATCACGAATTCTCCACGGGGTGCATTAAAGCCCCGAAGAGCCGAGTGCTTTCGCTAAAGTTACACAGCCACTTCCGAGGGGAGCGGTGACTCAAGCCTGTGACATCGGAGTCCCAGCTGAATGGTGATGGGACTTCCTGTCCTCCTCTGGTTTATAGCAGGAGAATGTAATGAACACACGGAGGAAGAAAATGCCACAGGACTCATGGTACAGTGAAGCACCGTATTGAAACTTGGAGTTTTGGGTACCTTTTATTGATTAACTTAGTCAAAACTTTGTTTAAAGTACTCTGTGGTTGAGAGGTAGCTGACACACGTCCCTGTGAGTCTCAGAGGTTGCCACACCCTCATTAGTGCAAGCTGCAATGATGCCCCAGAGAGGCTTTGATTTAGTTGATGGAAAAGGGGCAGAGTTCAAGTGCAGGGAATTAAAGACTAGGAGGCATACCAGTTTTCCTGTAATATCTACAAGAGCAAAATGATTCTCCTTAAACTTTTCTTGCATTTGTCTCAATCTTGAAATACGCTGGAAGTTATTACTCTCTACTTCTTGGATATCATTAATTACTATTTTAGCTCTAGATGTTACTAATTGATATCTTAAAGGATCTATTAGAAAGGCCTGAGAACTTATGTCTAGCAAAATTACCATGAAATATCAAAAATAAATACTTTAGTGTCAGTGGGAAGCGGGGAAGAACTAAGTATCAAAACCACTAAGATTGCAGACAAAAATAAATTAATAACTACCAGAAGGAGGGGCTGAGAACCTCCTGAAGCACTCTTTCAAGATCAAGGAGAAGACAGATGAACTCTTTAACTAAATAATATTATCATAAAACATGCCTATGCAGGAAGCAATGGGAGGTAAAATTCACTACTTATAAGTTGCTTCTAAGTAATAAACCATGCGGTTTTCTTTGCAGAAAAAAAAAAAGTTTTATCTGATAGAAACACAGAGACACCCTACAAAAGAAGCGTAGCAAGAAGTTATGTACTGGTACCTTACTAGTTCTATGAGAGATCAAGTCTATAATTGTCTTTCCTGCCTCTTTCTTTAGGAGCTTTTTAACATAGTAAATAAATGAGCATCATTATAACAGGACATCACACTTCTTTTTGGTATTTTTTTGTTTAAATAAAAAATATGGTCCTGTTGAATAATCTATCTCTTAAACTTGGAGAAGGCTTGAGGAGTGTGCCCTTCAGCTGTGTTCAGCTCCTGCACTGCTTTTGAAGTTCATAACCACTTAAACTCTAGAATGACACTCACTGCCCCAGCCCTGCTGCTGTCCTTTAGAACTGACCTTCAGATGAGCTGGCACAAGGCTACTTGCTTGAGAATAGCATGGGCATCATTTTTAAATCTTGGGCTATAGCACTACTGGGAATAGCCCTGGGAGAATGACGGGCAGCAAAGCATGTATTATTTGTCTTAATTTACTTTGAAAAAAAGTATACAATTTCCTAATAATCTCCTTCTTTATCTTTTTAAATTTTTATGTATTTTGACTGATTTGTTCTGCCATTTTATAATTAGTGGACTTAGTCTAAGCTAATCTAAACTAGCCATAATTAATTCTTTTTTGTTTTTTGTGGGTACCTCAGGACCTCGCGTGCCAGCAGGCGCCCGTGCCGCTGAGCGATATCACCGGCCCTTTTTTCGTATGTGGGTTCCGGGAGTCGAACTCAGGACCTCGCGCTTGCCAGGCAGGTGCTTATGCCGCTGAGCTATCTCACCGGCCCCATAATTAATTCTTGAAATAAGCTTTTCTAATTGAATTTTCAATATCTTGGTGAATTGATCAACCAAATCTTTATCCTTCTGTGGACGTAGAATTAGAAGCTGCTGCCTCACCTCTTTCCAGGGGAGGTACTTATGCATGGAGGAACTTTTACACCTGTCCACCGCAAGGTTGAAAGAAAATAATATAAACCCAAAATGCCATGCTTGCTTTAAAGGAATATATCACTCCTATGTTTCTTTCTTGCACTGTAGGAGTGTTTTAATAATATGACTTAAGTATTTCATAGTTAGATGCAACATAATTTTGATGTAGCTGACATCCCTCTTGTTGAATAATCTATTTCTTAAACTTGGAGAAGGCTTGAGGGAAATAACTGTTTAGAAAATGGGCTTGACAACTTGCCTCCAAATTTCAGACCCGTTTGCACTGGGAATTTTCACAGCAATCTGTCTAATTTAAGTAAAATGATGGAACCAGAATTTTATTTCCAGTTATGAACTTTAGAATTGTCCTAGCATTTAATCTGAATTAAGTTGTGTTTCTGAGGCCATTCAAGTCTAATTCAACTAGATTCTTACTTGGCTTTTCTATGTTACTAGGTCCCTCCAGGCACCCAGGATCCTTTGGAATTAGCGGTGGCTGAGCTCCTAGATATCTTTTTGCAGAACAAGGATTAAAAATGGAACAAATCCCACGTAGAAAGCCGGATAGTGGACAGAAGAGACAAGAGCTCAAGGGCTGCATTTCCTCCCCAAGCCTTTAAATTCTACTTACCATTAGGATGATCAGAAGGCAAATGTTTCTGAAAAGGAGCCAATCCATTGCTTTGGGCGTCCCTTGCACATGAACAGCAGGGAGAGTCAATTTTAGTCCTGGTCTTCTTGGCCCTGAATTAGGCTCTGTAGGACGATGTGCTCGAAGATGCCCTTTTAGGAAGGCATCAGTGGTGACTCTGGTGCTATCTGGGCTGAGGGCTGAAGGTATTCTCTAATGACTTTGTTTCCCCACCCCAAGCTCCTGAGCTTGTCTGGAAGGCTGGCATTGTTTGTGCCCTGGGTAAGAACTTAGACACACCTTCATTCTTATTGCATTGAAACCCTTTGTTGGACACCAAAGAAAAATCTTACAGAGTGAGGGCAAGATTTATAGGGAAGATACCTGATGAATAATAAATTACTCACAACATGAAAAATAATTAAAATGCTAGGGCCTATCATCAAGCTGAATAAAATTAGAAGGCTGCTTCTTACAGCCAACATTGTAAAAGCAAAATTACATACACTGACAACACATACACACACATGTCCACTGCAGAATCAACTTCAGGGAATGACACTCTTAGCAGAGGGCATCGTGAAAAGGTGGCAGACTAAAAGCATGGCACAGAGAGAAGGATAGAATAATGAAACTCTCTTAGTTTAGCTAACTCCTGGTTCCCTTTCTAAGAAGTTCTATGGTTGAACTGTGATCTCAATTTTAAAGGTATTCTGGAATAACATGATTATGTTGAGGAAAACGCCAATGTAACTAGTTCCAGTGTATTTGTTTCCAAATTCGGCACCTTTCACCTGACTATATAATTGAATCTCTGTGATATTGTATATATGGAATTGTTTTAAAGTAACAACAGAGTTTCTTCACACCTCATGGCATTTCCAATGATTAACAACATCTGTAACATGACTGAGGGACACATTTTAAACTGCCACAAATGTTTATTAAGGAGAAGCTGCAATTGGAAACCTGAAAATTGAAGAAAAAAACCAAAAACCAGAGCAGCCTCTGGATTATTTTTGATATACTTTTCCTTTTTAAATTTCTCTTTTCCTCATTGTTAGTACGGGTTTTGAATAGGGTGTAAAGTCTCCTCATGAGAAATTGCAGATTGGCAGTAGCATCAACAAACTTTAAAAGAAAACGCAGTTAAATGTTCTCTAATTGCTAATCCAGGTAGGTTGGAGAATTTTAAAGGACGATCGCTTCTTCCCTACCCCATCACTGTAATTCAGAAACAAGGCTGACTCGAGTAATGGAATGTATGCTAAGTAATACTTGGTCTCTTGAGAAACTTAGTTTGGCATTTTTGGAAGCAAAGGGAAAAGTCTAGACAATTAGAGGGCTGGCATTGTATCCTAAAATGAAGAAAAATGAATTATATGTTGGAGATATTTATGAGAAAGAGAGAAGGAAATTGTATTTAGGCAGTGGAAAAAAATGGCACAATGAGGCAGTGTGTGGGCATAACTATCTGAGATAAATCTTAAATTTGGAAATATCTGCCAATTAAAACTATACATAAGGTGACCACATAAAGCACATATTTGCTATTATTTTTTGAGATATACTTCTTCAGGTAGTCCCCAAGGTTATTCGAAGCAGTGTGGGCTACCAAGAGAGAATTTTAAAGAAAGGATTTCTAACCGGAGTCCTAACTGCAGTGTCTCAACGTATGTCTCTGAAAAGAGATAAGAAGTTGACTTGAAATTGGCAGTAATTCGTAATTAATTTCAGTGCATTTCAATAGTAGAACTAGTACTTGGGTTGACACTGCATTTGGTGACAGACTATCTAGAATGCTAATGTAACCTACTTTCGCTGAGTAAATTGTTAACTTACTGTCATTGTGTGCTACCTGGTTCTTTAAAACTAAACACTTATGAAAAGTTACGCTTGAGTAAATAATTATTTAAACAACATCTTTTGTAAGATTTTTATATCCAACTAAACTTTCATCATTTTTTGTTTTCATGATTTTTTGGGGGGTGGGGGCACAAAGTTTGAAATGTGACACTTGTATTTATCTTAGAAAATTTTTCTTTTACATGCATGTCAGACTAGCATTCAGCTATTTCTGCTCATGAGCTGTACCCTCTGTCATAGTGCTGGTGTACTGTAGGGTCAAGGGACATGGAAGGAAGTTCTTCTTGCTTCTCAATGTGTGGGAAGCTTATGACACCTAAGACTGTTTTCAAGAGATGGGCGAAAGTGGTTCCTTCCAATCCAGTTTGCCAAGACCTATTCGTTGACTGTACTCTTACACTCTTTAAAAATTATTGTACAGAGTACTTGATTCATTTGGAAATGAAGAAGGACAGTGAGAACTGGACTGCATTGGTGAGTGGAGCTACTCCTTGGCTAACAGCTTAGTGTATATGTCTATCACTAGAGACGAACCACAGAAAGATGTGCACCTGCTTTGTACCTTATGGAAATTTAATGTGCAATTGAATCATAGAAACACAGGAGAAGAATGTAAATTGTCTCAAGTTAATGGACTTTTATGATAAATAAGATATGACTGACATCTCCTTTTTAGAAACTAGTCAGTTCATTGTAGCCTATGCATATGAAATACTTTTTGGTGTGTTTGTCTCAAAATTGGAATCTGAAATGTATATGGAGGCTTCATTACTCTTCCAGTACTATGCTGTGGGGTCACCAATCAAAAATAAACATGGAAGACCTTCATTTGCTATGGGAATCACTGTTGAACAGCAGAGAATGGGAAAAGCCAACAGAAATGCTTTAGTGGATGTATCATGATACACAATGGGTCAGTCAGTGGGTTAGAAGTAAGTTGGAGATCAGGGAGAAGTCAGTGTCCGTCATGACAGTTTTCTATCTGCAATGACTTCCAAGAAGTTATTGGAGGCTCAAGGGTTAGGGTTGTGTTATATTAGTATATATAATTTGAAAGTTGGTCATTGTCCAGCCAACTTAGGAAATGTATTTTTGTTTTATTTAAGGTAATGTTGAATTAGAATAATTTTATTTTCCTAAAAGAATTAATGAAACAAGTTTAGATTTCTATGTAACATTGCTTTTCACAGAGGAAAACAAAATTCTTTCTAATGCTCTATGGAGATATTTTACAAATATCATGATTTTGCTATGAGTAGCTGATTTTTTCAAGTATAGTATTTTCTACCTTCAGGAATGCTATTCATCAGGTGAATTTAAAACGAAAACAGCAAGCTACAGAAATGTGTACTAGATCACTTAGGTGTGTGTAGTCTTCCATTTGTAACTCCTGATTTCAATGGAATCAAATGGAATTTGAATCTGGAAATTATTATCATGAACAGTATACTAGACCATTTTCTGTTGCTGTAACAACATATCTGAGGTGGAGTAATATATACAGAAAAGAAGTTTATTTGGCTCACACTTAGGTAAGCCAGAAGTCCAAGATCAGGTGACCCCATCAGGGTGGCTTGTGATGAGAACCTGGTCATATCACAGCGTGGCGCATGGTGTCGTGGCAGAGCCCACGTGTGAGGGAGAGAGCAGTCACATAGCAAGATGGAAAGCAGACAGGATTCAGTGGCCACCCTGCTCTTTCTGTAACAGCTCTCTGCCTTGGAAGCTAGTGAAGGTCGCCCAAGAAGTACATTAACGCCTAAAAAGGATGGGGCTTCCAGAGACCTCACCATCTTTCACCTTCTCCCACCTCTTAACGGTTTCACCACCTCAGTACCACTGCACTGAGATCTCACTTCCAGCACATCAGTCTCTGGACGGCACATTCAAGCAATATCCAGTCTGCAGCAGGCAGATTTTAAAAATTCTCTAACAACTGAGAAATGGCCCCCTGCTAGCCCATCACCTAATTTGTACTTATTCTTTAGGAGAGTTGAGGGCATGATATTAACATACAATCCCAGCGACAAAGCTTGGTCAGGATTCTGAGCTTGAGTAGACAAAGCACAGCTACTTCCGTTTCTCTTGAGTACTTCCAGTCACTCTGGAAATAGAGCAGGAAAAAGTAATACCTAAAGATACCATATGGAGATTATACAACCCAACCTCTCTTCCTTCTCGTTTATCCTTGTTATAGCTGTGTCCCAGAGAGGCCAAAGGTAGGGCGAGAATCTCACCTCCTGCTTCACTGTTAGTTTATTTAAATACCAAGCTGTTTTCCAGTATTGGCTACAATGCAAAGGCAAAATAGGTGATGACTGAATGTTATTAGTTAAAAAAATTTTTTTTACCATACTTTAAACATTGCTGAACTATTGAGTTGAGTAGTTGTTTATATGAGAATTCTAATATAATTTTTTTTTTTTTTTTTTTTTTTTAGTAAGTGCTTCATCATGTTCATCTTTGAAAGCAAACCAGGGGCATTTCATTTGCTTAGATAAAACTGTACCTTGAACTTCAGGGATGCTCTGCATATTTAATTACTGTTCTTTTGCTCCTGTAATATTGTCCAAAATCGCAGAATAGTTTCATTCCGCGCATCACACCCATCTAGAACACAGTGAGAACTTTAACTTTTGTATTTTTCAAAGTAATGTCACAGCTAATTCAATATGTGCTAGTGCACATTCTCTTTGAAAAAAAGAAATGTAATCTAAATAGGCAAAGATACAGAGATTTTAGGGCAAAATTTTCCATCAAATTTTTGTAGTATAGGCCTGCTAGTAGGTATTACTTAAGTATTAAGGGCAGTTGTACTTCTTAAAAGCAGGTGTTAGAGGAAATGAAATATAAAAATATTTATGGTCCTCAACTATGTTTGTCAAATGTAGTGCAGTAGTTTCCACAGGTGACAAAAACAGAAGTGTTTTCATTAGCCTGGGCCTGGGGGAATGGACAAAAGGTAAACAGGCTTGTCTTAGTTTTGACCTAGAGTATTTGCTGTGAATACATGTCTGATGGTTCATCTACAGCACTGAAGATAAACATCCTGTCCCTCGTTAAAGCCAATTTATGTATGGCAACAAGGGGCCAGCCAACCGGGTTATTTAGTGGGCATTCAAAATCATAGCGATTAGATGTCAGTTTCCAAAAGAGTTATGTTAATATCATAGTTTACACCCTAAAATCATACTTCCACGCTAACCGAGGTTCATTGTTGATTCTGTCTGTGACATCGTATCATTGGTGTGGGATGTCTTCCGAATACACGGAGACCCAGTCATACGACTTCAAGTCCTGTACTAATTAAAGTGTGTTACTTACATACTTATTACATACTCGATACACACTTATTCTGGAAACTGTCATCTTAGTCTGCCTCCTGACTCCCAATTGTGACGGTGCCGCCCTACCACGGTGTGAGGATTGCTTAAGTATCACTCTGGCTACTTTGAAGATACTGGCAATGCCCTCCTGGGCCGAGTGGCACAGTATATATGGTTCATTCACCTTTGATGCTGTTAGTCACGCATGTGGGCAACTCAGATATAGGACCTGGGCATCCCAGGTTGTTTGGGAAAGAAATCTTATTACAAGTTTAAAAGGTAGACAGTGCTTTTTGAAATGTAGAAAACAGAGATTTCTTGGCCCCAGATTTACTGAACTGGAATTTCTGGGGATGAGACCAGGAATTATTCATTCTCAATATGCTTTCCAGGTAACTCTGGGGTTTCAGGAGGAAGGTCAGAACTACTGAGTCGGGGTGATTTCCTGGTCTTGTGAGTGGTCCAGAGAGAAACAGGCATTTCTAACATAAGAAATAGAAATTTCTTACCCTGAGTAAAGAAGGGCATTTTCTTAATGTAAGACAAGTGTCTGTTAATGCATGGAGGCTAAGGGGCAGTGTTGGCTCTTTCCATTTCTTTCTATGTGAAATGTTTACTTTGTTTTTCCTTTTTTCTCTTGTGTTACTGATGTCTGTGTTGACTTATAAGCGCATGCAACTTCATTAGAGCAAATGAAGGTGACATCTTAGGGAGTCCGTCCTTCAACTTTCCCTCCCCTACTAACCAGCAGCGCGGACTTGTGTTTCCACATGACTGTTCTCTGGTAATTTTATAGTTTTCTCACATTTGTAAGTTCTGAAGGATTGTGTCACTTTTAAGGAAATCTCTGCTCTGGTTTTAGTGTATCTGGGTTCCTGAAACAAAATACCAGAGGTTGAGTAGCTAATGAGCAACCGAAATTTATTTCTCCAAGTTCTGCAGCTGAGAAGTCCCAGATGAAGACTCCCGCAGGTTCAGCACCTGGGGAGGGGCTGTTCTCGGTGCGCGGAAGGCGACTTCTTGCTGCATGCCAGCCTGTGAAGGGGCGATGAGCTCTCGTAGGCCTAGTTTATCAAAGTAATTATCCTCTATTGTTCACAAGGGTTGTGCCCTATGACCTAATCACCCCTAAAATCCCCATCTTTTAATATCATCACCTTGGGTTATATATTACATGGGGGGGGGCACAAATATCCGGACAATAGCAACTCTGAAATAGATCTGGAAAAATATTCACTAGCTCTAGACCTTTCTAGTTTGGGTACAACTTTGTCAGATTTAGCAGAAGGTCTTTGTATTATGCGGTGTTTGTGTGGAGGGCTTGGTTATTGTTTTAAAATTCTTTCTTGAAGATGATTTTATTTGCTATTCTTATTGTACTTATTATTTTTATCTGGTTTTATGGAGCCTGGTAGAATAAAAATATTTTGGCTCTGCTATCATTTATTGAAAATCCTCAACATTTTCATTTTTACTATTTTCAGTTTTTATTGTTGAAAAAGTTACAATCTATTCTTATGTTTTTCAGCTTATCCCTAGGTTGTCAATAGTCATACAATCATATTCTTCTTTGTGGGAAGTATGCTAGGCCAGTGTGGGATACTGGAAGAAAGACTTAAATCTAACTCAAATTGTACGAGCTCCATTAACTTGCTTTGTTTCTATGAGTAGGTTAATTTAGTTCCTAAATTACAATTTCTTCATCTATTTCCCTTCCTGGATTTTGGGAGATTAAAATTAGATGCATTTGTATAAAGAAATTACTATGTACTCGAGTCTCTTTGAGTGGTAGTCTTCCTTTCAAAATGTCTTGAGTAAATGTTTATATCTTTAATACACTTGCTATTTATTAAAGCGCATGGAATTAAATATGGATCTAAGGGTTTTTCCTATATATGAATATATAATTGTCATTAAATATGATTTTTCTTTCCTGTTTGCTACTGTAGCTCATCACACCTAATTTATGACAATTTTCTACCTGTATTTGAAATTTTATTCTATTTCCTTGTGTTTTAATCTGTAATGGCTTTTGGCTGTAATGGCTTTTAAAGGATATTATATGACTTTAAAAAATTTGGTTCATCTTCCTTTCTTCACAAACAATAATATCATAGAAAGAAGGCTTTTAGGCTGTTAGTGATAAGACTGTTGCAAAAAGAAATCCAGCCAGAAGACTCCAGGCTTTTTCCAAGGAGGACTGAGCTCCGCCGGTAATGGGACCCAGTATTTACCTCAGCAGACTGGAGTCCTCGCATTCCAGATTTCCATGGAATCACATTAATTTTTATTCTTAAATTGAAAGTAAATTAGTTTTCTTGGTGATGCTTTCTCTATAACCAAGCTTATAGGAGATGATGTGTAAAGCAAGATGTGACTGTATTCATTTGCAGTGTGTAGTAACTCTCTGCATAGATGAGTATAAAGCTCATGTCCAGTCTGCCCAAGATGCCTTCTACTTGCCCAAACAATCAAGGCAGCTGTCCAAATATTATTTATTGGTTATAGAGAGCAAAGATGGTTGAATATTTCAAAATACGCTTCATCTCAGGTGCCAGAGTATTTATCGAAACAGTCTTGCCTCATGAGAGGTAATAGTTTTATTTATTCTCCCAGTGAACCGCATGTGAAAAATTTCAGAATTTTTGCGTATATTTGATCTCATTAGTAATCTTTTACATATTGTTTTTTAATTTATCAACCTCACAGAGGATTGGGAGCATGTTTCTCCCAAAACTACCATGGCCACTATGACCTTGTGTGAATAAAATCATATTATTTTAGGACCATTTTTTCCTTTTGGACTCTGTTTTTCAAATATTTGGAAAATGCTTACTGATATTTGAAAATAAAATAGCTTTTCTCTAGTTTATACTATAGCTTTTATGAAAACTAGGTAGGTCTAAATTTTCACATATCTCTTTTCCTGAAACATATTTAAAACAAATGGTCAATACACATTTTTCCACTTAAATCAGTTTGTCACAGTATAAAGAGGACTTATCATACCAAAAAGAAATTCAGAAAAGGAAGTTTTATTTAGGATGGTGGAAATTTGAGAAACAATATGTAAGCTAGGGATTCAGTGTCCGCACAGGCTGTCAATAGAAGCATAGATTTCAAAACAAATGGCGTAGTGAATGGACTGCATTTGTTCCTGTGTTCAACAAATAATGAATTTCTGCTTGCTCCTGTGCTGACCCCTGTATATCATACGTTAACTCAAAATTTGTTATTTAATTGCTTGCAGATTCAACTCAAGGCACCATAATTTTGTTAGTGTGTCTTTTAAAATAAGCTGGGTGCGTGAACACGTCTCAGAGACAAGGTGAATTTGTATGATGTTGTTAGCAAATGTTGGGTTTACAAAAATGGTAACCTTAGTGAACTGGTAGCATTTATTTCTGGCAGAAAATAGATATCAGAACAATTACCTTTTCAGGTCTCTCCTGAAGTTGTATCAGTAAAGTCAAGCCATGTATTATAGGAGAAAGATTATACATTTTAACACTCTATGGGGGGGCAAACACCTAATTAACACAAAGGATGTAAAATCATGAAGGTGCAAATCAATGGCAAGGAGGGTCTGACGACTTTGTTACCAATCTATCACTGTTGATAGAATGACACAGAACTCATTCTGATTTACCTGGGAAGGTTCAAGAAAGTGGTGTCCAGTGAGAAGCTTCTGCAGCTTCTTATGAGCGCTCTTTCACCAGCGTGCTGAGACGCGGATGAGGATCAGACCTTGAAGGGGTCCCCTTCACATTTCACTGCCACCATTTCAGTGGTGTCCACCCAGCCAAACAGTTAATTCCTGGATTTCTTACTTCCATGACACCAAAACTACTTTACCCACGTGTTCTGCAGGCTCAGGAAGTGGCTGTCCTCAGAGGTGACCCAAAGTATTAGCTGGTGGCCGCTGGTGCACGTAGCACACTGCCCGCCTCATGGTTGGACGGCTTCACGAAGCAGTGCGCGCTCCACGCACTGGTTCCTCCCCGGTGTCCCCGAAAGCGCGGGGCTCCGGTTACCGTGGTTGTAAGTGGCGCCATAGTGTGGTTTTCCCTTCGCTGTTTCTCTCCCCATTTTCTACCAGTGTTTATTTTTTTAACTTCCTTCAACATCGCCTTCAGATCTCATCTCTGGATCTGCTTCTGAGTGAACCTAGTATAAGACAGTGATCAAAACGAACCGAGAGCTCCAGGTCTGCAATTTATTAAGCAGAAACTGGTATATATTTTGAAGAGCTGTCTTTTAAATTGAACAGAAAAAAGCTTCTCTCTCTCTCTGTCTTCCTCCCTCCTTCCCTCCTTCTCTCTCCCTTCTCTTCCCTTTTTTCTCTTTCTTTCCCTTTCTTTCTTTCTTTTTCTTTGTTCTCTTTCTTTTTTTCTCTTTTTTCTTCCTTCCTTCCTTTCCCTTTCTTTCTTTCTTTTTCTTCCTTCCTTTTCTTCTTTCTTTCTTTCTTTCTTTCTTTCTTTCTTTCTTTCTTTCTTTCTTTCTTTCTTTCTTTCTTCCTTCCTTCCTTCCTTCCTTTCTTTCTTTTTCTTTCTTTTTCTTTCTTTCTTTCTTCTGTCCTTCCTTCCTTCCTTCCTTCCTTTCTTTCCTTTTATTTCTTTCTTTCATTTCTTCTTTCTCCTTTCCCAGGAATTGAACAACTGAACTCAGGTCCTTTGCACTGAGCTATATCCCCAGCCCCCCCCCCTTTTTTTTTCATTTGTTTGGCCAAATTGCCTAGGCTGGGTTGGAACTTGTGACCCTCTTGCCTCAGACTCCCAGAATGCTGGGATTATAGTTGAGTGCTGCCATGACCCACTGAAAATATTTTCATTTGAACAAAACGTAGCAAATTGCATTCTGAGTCACACTGAGGTGATCTTTGGTAAGAACCAGAGCCTGATATTCTGACCAGTTTTGGCAAGTTGTGGAGGCAGAATCTCTTCCTCCTCAGATTTATATAAGAGGTTAAGAAAGGAGGGATACAGCTGGAAAACAGGCACAGATTGTAACACACCAAGTTTGTCAGCCTTCTTTGTCAAAATAGGAAAAATCAGTGTCCCATAGTGCGCAGGAATTTTCTTATTTCAACTCAATCACCAAGTACATGACTAGGAAATGGCATCATTTTCAACTTTTTGATCCATTTAATAGTCTCCATTTGTACTTACTCTGCTTGATTTTTAAAGGCAGTTTATAATAAGATGAGCATTTCATCTGTGGCTCAGTGACCCATGTCCAGTTTCTCTCTCCGTGCTGCTCTGCTGACCTATCAAGGAGTTTTGTGTTGTCTTTGTCGCTTGTTTCGCTACCAAGCTGTTACTGCCCAACCACTCACTTGTATTCTTGCTGTGGCCTTCTAGCCAATCTCCTTGATTCTGTGATTTCCTTCCATGAGTGTCAACACTGTAGGTAGAGAGCTATTTTAAAAATACAGACGTGAGCAGAGGATAGTCCATCCCACACTTTCCAGTGGCTCTACATTACACACAGAGTAGCACAGGTTTACTATGTCCTGTGAGGCTAAATTCAACCTTATTCCTGGTTTCCTCTCAGACCTCCTCTGTCCTGCTTCCATTTGTTTATGCTCTCCCAACCCATAAACATCTTGTTCTTTCTTGAATACCCCTCTGTTGCAGGTATCTTGTGCCCAGATAGCCACATGGCTTGCTTACGGATGAAAGGGTATGATTTTATAGCAAATAAGGAAAGTCATTATAAAAGAAAAAGAATGATAGTATAGATAAATATTAAAAAGTTAGAGTACAAAAGAAAAAAGTACAAACACAAAATAAAGGTAAAGTACTAAAAGTATAAAAGTTTAAAGTACAGTCTTTAAAAAAAATCACCTGTCCATTTGAGCGAGGCTAACTAGCTGGTCAAGGTGGAGCCCTGGCATCGCTACAAGGAACTCCACAGGAAGGCTTCTCAGGGTACGAGGGCAAAAAAAGGAAGTTAGGAAAAGGAGAATGAAAATATATTTTATCATTGTAAAAATAAAATAATGATCTTCTAGAATATGGAATGAAAATAATAAGGAGAGGTGAACTTCTAATTATTTCTCACAGTCTAGAAACCTCCCCCCAACTTATAATTCAAAAAAAGATAATGGAGGCATCTCAAGTATTTTATTGCTGTAAACACAACTGTTT
Organism: Erethizon dorsatum; assembly: GCA_028451465.1. Taxonomy (NCBI): domain Eukaryota; kingdom Metazoa; phylum Chordata; class Mammalia; order Rodentia; family Erethizontidae; genus Erethizon; species Erethizon dorsatum. Next base: position 15,804,800 of record CM051838.1, read on the forward strand.
GGAAATACAAACCATCTTAAAATAGGCAACAGATGATGAAGCAAGGAACTGGCACGCAAATAGTCCAAAACCTTTTATATTGACACTCAAAGGAAAGCATCTTGTTTTAAACATCACCAAAGATGAATACTAGAGCTTTAAAATGCTTGGAAAATAGGCAGCAAAAGAAAAATAGATTAAGCACAGTTTGATCATGGAGTGTTTAGTAATTTAAATATAACTAAATGGAAGGGAATGTAGAGAATTAAAAAATAAATTATTCATTCAGGTTTTGTCCTAACACATTAAATAATCTGGAACTGAAGACATATTTGATTTCGTGGGAACTATTGTATATTCTGGGGCAATACAGAGTAGGCCTTAAAAATGCCAGAAATTCCCAAAAAAGGTTAAAAATTATTAAATAGGCATGGGAAAGTATGTCTAGTTCTTTAAAAAGTTTGTTTTGGTTTTAAATGTATTTCCAAGATAGCCATAGTCTTTTTTGCCACTGATTATACCTTTAATCTCCTGCAAAAGTCAGAGAGTGTCACAGTGTTATTCCTTGGCTGACAATCAAATTTTCATACGAATTCAGAAATAAATTGTACAGCTAAAAGCATCCACTTAATATAAAAATGTAATTTTTGAAGACATATAATTAAAATTTTGTCACAACATTATATGGATTGAAAATTACAGTACAGTGCTAAAAACTATACATAAATGCAGAACAGATATCCAGATGAAGGTATATAAATAACCCTAAAAAGATAGTTTTCTGTAAAATTTCAGTGCAAATACAGTTACATCAGTCCTTATGAATGGAGTTCATAATAAGTAGCAGATGTATCTGAAATTCAGTGTCAAATTAACTCAAGATAGTACTTTCACTGATATTAAATGGTACAGTATTTGTGATACATTAGTTTTTGCCCCCGAGAATTATTTCTTTAGAAATTTAGATGTATAAATATTATGGCTTATTTGCAAACCATATATGCATAACATTAAATTGCTATCTATTCCTTCTTCTTTCTGTTAAGAGCAAGTTGACCTAAGATTTAACTTGCAATATGAATCTAAATTATAGCTATTTATTTATAAAATCATTTCCATGACTCTTCTAGGTCTATGGAGTGATGCACACGAATTAGAGTAAAGCATCTAAAAACAGGAACAAAGGCTGCTCATTGAAAATATGCCTTTAAAGGAGTCTTAAAATGGTTGATGTCTTTAAAAAGTAATTTTAAAATTTAGGATTAAACATTTGAAAGTATCTTCCTAGAAAGACAGATGATTAATACTACCACTTAAAATTCGGATTTCCCATGGTTTTATAAACTAAAGGATCTTAATAACAACAGTTTTTACAGACAGTCACTCTATCATTTGTTAGACAACCCTCAAAAATATATCTGGACCGTTTCAGGTCTCTTAAGAAAAGAATTATACAACACATATGTTTCCTGTGGTCAAATATCATTCCCTTTAATTAAGTAACATTAATAATAATTAATAATTATTTTGTATTCTTTCAAATTCCTGGATCTAGGCATGCATAAGTATATTTCAATAAATTGCATCTTGTTTTTATTTCTGGAAAAGTATTTCCCATTCTTAACATAATCCCCTAAATGACAGAAAAAATAAAAGAAAGACTCCCTTTGAATGACTTTATTTACACCTCTGCACTTTAGCATATTACAGATTATCAAAATTTTACATATTCTACAGAGCTAAGGTAAGATGCATACTGTGACTTCTATCATATTAACCTCATCTGCTATCACATGGAGCAAAATAGCTCTAGGTAAAGTAATTCACTCCCAGCCCTCTGTGACAAGCATTGAAAGTTGAATAATGATTCTTTGCTCTCATAACACCCTGGAAAATTTGAGTAGTTGACTAGGAGAAAAAAATCTTTTACCGTATATAATTCACAAATCCAGGTGGAAGAATTGTTTTCTAGTTTTATTTTGTGGTATCCAGTCTCACTTGAGTGAGCTTATATTAACAGTGAATTTTAAGAAGACGAAGAAAAAAAAAAAAGAAAGCCCAAACAACTCCTCTACCATGCAATGGTAAATTTACCTATTTCTTAGAATGTGTTGCTTCGTTTTAGAGATTTATAATCAGGAAACATTATATAGCAAATACACAGAAATAGTACATCATAAATAGCACATTACTACATTTTGAAGCTAGAAAAATATATCATACTATATTATTAAGGAATTATCTATAAATCAGAACTTTTATAAGCCAAGAACTTACAGACAAATCGAATCAGGATTTTAAAGTTTATGCTAGTGAAAAAATTTAGTTAGGGAGTGAAAGAAATGGGTTTGTCTAGTACTATTTTATTCTTTCCAACACAATATCATCAACTCTGTAAAAAGTTCACGGTTCACCACTTCAAAATGGTGGCAGAGGGTTGTTAAAAGAAAGTACTAAACTCAAAGCTAACAATTAGTTCGATACTGCTTTACCGAACAATTCTTTTCTAATTTTCCCCATTTAAAACAGTTTGCATGTTCTAAAGACATTTTTTTAAAGATCCCCTTTAAAAACTCCCCCATAGTTTAACCATGCTGCAAGCTTTCTCCCCCAGAGCTCAGCTTAGGTAAATCATTTTAACTTTGGAGCTATGCAACAAGGGGCTGGACCTACGTGAATAACACTTGCTGAAAACATAACCTGACAATGCGATGCAGTTTGTACCTGCTTACCTGGGAGGTTATTTACCACTGTGGTGACAATCATGTCCCCTGTCACTCGACTTGATCGGAGAAGTTTTCCTTTATTATTAATTTGCAACCACAGTGGTAAAGAGAAAAATGAGTGTCATGTCTCATAACCTCCCCAGGAAGCAATATTCTTCAAGATCACAGCGTCCATTAACCCTAAACTGGTATCAGGAAAACCCTTGACTTTTAACTGAAGCGTCCCCTTGAGGTTCAAGCTCAGCGACTGTCAGTTTACCCTGAACAAATCTCATCGTGTGGCTAGTTTCTAGGAATTTTCCTCCTGGGGAGCATTTCCTAATCTAATATTTATTTCCTCTCATGCAGTTAAGTACAGCCAAGGTGACAGAGCTTGGTGGCTGTAGACTTGATTAGGTAATTGGATTCTTAAATGGTTAACCCTGGTCTGAATCTGTGGTTGGAGTTTTATTAACATCATCTGTGAAATTGACAGGGCAGAATTTCAGATAACACATGGCAATATATTGCATGTTTAGTTATTTTTGAATACTGCCTGAGTTACATGGTGAATTACAGGAAAATTATGCCAATTGCCATGTTAAGGGTAGTACTTTTACATGATCACATTTTATTTACTCCACATGCTGGCTATAAACTACAGGCCATGTAGATACAAAGAAGACCTGATAGGCCACACAGGCACGCAGAAATCATGCCTCAAGTTTTAGTACATTGTCATGAGGTCTTTAATATTGATATAAGGAAACAGCTTACAAATGTACAGAGAACTCTCTCCCTCATGGAGTGTTTCCATTTATTTTCCTCATTGTGGGTTCTCTCAGCACAGTGGAGCTCTTAGCGCCTAACTGTGCATCGTAAGCCGCATTATTAGATTTTGGGTGGTGGGAACTGGATGTGAGCCGTGATTACCAGGAACAGAGCTCTGGGATACCGACTACTTGGTGTACTGTACCGTACTGTACTTTGTGATTCGACTTCGAGTCGCGCTAGGAGAGGCAGATCCTAGGGTCTGGGTAAAGTGGTGGTCAGAGGAATTCCTCGTGTGGCTGATGGTGGTTGTCCCCGCCATGCTGCCACTCAGGCCCCCACCCCCACCCAGGCCACCTAGCCCGATACCACCACCACTTATGCCAGCTCCACTCAGGCCACTGCCACTGACACCCATGTTGGTGCTAACCAGGCCACTGCTGCCTACGCCACCACTTATCCCAGCTGCTCCACTAATCCCACTGATGCCAGCGCCAGAAACAACCCTCTCTGTCACGATCACATTGTGGGCATTGGATAAATCTGGGTTCATACTTAGACTCCCCATCATGCCAGAAGTTGGTTGGATTACTCGTTCTGTCACTACCACATTTGAAGACTCTATAGGAGTAGGGATAGTCAGAGTGGTGGGTAGACTTGAACCTGGCGCTATGACCCTCTCCGTCACTATAACATTTGAGCCATCTCTCAAGTCAGGCATCTCTAACATTCCATGCAAATCAGCGCCAGAGATCGGGCCCACCACCCTCTCCGTCACCACCACATTGGGTGCATGCAGGTTGTCATGAAGGTGGACAGACGGCTTCAGAGTGCCAGAGGTGGTGTAGGACTCGGTCACAGTGACATTACCGTAGCCCAGAGGGTTGGGGATAGGCACAGGATGATGTACACTAGGTCCCGAGGGATAGGTACTCTCAGAAATGACTGTGGTGGTGCCAACCTGCTGGGAGACTGGCGGAGGGTAGATTGGCTCAGTGTTCTGAGGAGGCCACGAGGGATCGGGGTCTGGATAACATTCGGTTTCTTTGCCCAGGCTGATATCTGCCAACTTCTTAAATTTAGGCCCCAGGGTATCCAAGAAGCTTTCATCCAAGTCTTCACCAATGAAGCTACAACAACCCACAGAGCCAGCAGGGGAGCCTGCACCTTCAATATCATACACGAGCAGACAGTCATTGGATGGGCGTCCTTCCTCCTCATCGGCGTAAGCATATGCTTTCTGAATTTGTGGAGGAAAGAGAAAATGGAATTATGAATACACGCTTGATGATAACACAACAGTCTTTATCATCATATTTCCCTTTGGAGCGTTACCAAAGAAGAATAAATAAAATAAAATTCTAATATCTACAAGAGATGCTTTGAAAATCATTTTGCAATTGCTTGAAAGAATTTGATTAAAAGTCATTTTAATTGTATCTCTAATAATACATTTTGAGTTTTAAAATGTACTTAGGCCAGGTGTGGTGGCACACGCCTATAATCCCAGCACTCCGGAGGCTGAGGCAGGAGGTTCTCTGCAAGTTCAAGGCCAGCCTGGGCTACAAAGTGAGTTCAAGGTCAGCCTGAACTGCAGAGTGAGACCTTGTCTCAAAAAAAAAAAAAGTACTTAGGTGGACTTTGAACATAAAACCACATACAAAAAATTACCAAGTTCAAAGGAAGTACAGAAAAATATGTACTTACAAAAAGTTAGGAAGCACACAAAAATATATAAAAAGTTACAAGAAAGCACACAAAGATGTGTGTTATTTTCAGTCTAAAAGTGTAGTTGATAGATTATAAATTCATTCAGCATTGCATTTTCTTTTCTTTAGATGGAATGAATGCAATGGTTCCAGGAAGGTTTATTTTAGTGTGGCTTTTTCAACACAACAGGAAAAATTGACTTTGGGTCTATGCCATTTTTGGATTCAAAATTGAGGGTGATTATAGACAATTAAAAAAAATAGAATCTCCATCAATTCTATTCTGAAAACCCACAGATGTGAACTTTTACGTTGCCTTTGCAGTTTATAGTACTGGATTGCAAACTTTCAGGCTATCAGAAACATTTTATAGCAAGCCAATTTATTATGCCATCTAGCTAAAAATATTTATTCAGTCCTCGGTACTGGGCACATAGTCTGTTAGGAATTAAGCTATGCAGTAATGAACAAAAGCAGATAAAATCATTCCCTCCTAGGACTTACGTTTTAGTGGGGCAAGACGGAGAACACATGAACATTTATGTCAGGGAACGGTAGACAGAGAGAAAAGGAAGAGAGGGCTGGAAGTTGGTCTTTCAGACAGCGAAGACATCTTTGACAAGATGATGTTTCACTGGAGATTGCAGTGCAGTGACAGTGAGAGTGAACTAGAGTGCTGGCTAGACTGAGGTAAGTGCAGAAGTTTCCAGGCAGAATTCTACTTCTCGTGACTATATTCATAGGCAGAGATGTGATTAGGAAGTGTCCCTACGTATTTCAGCAACAAGTCTCATTGTTTTGTATTATTATTTGAAAGACTTTGACTAATATTTTACTTAAAAATATCAGTCACCACCTAAAATGTCCAATGTGTGGTTTACATTTTTTTGCCCGCTTTTTTGGAATGAAGAGGAATTGCCTTAGGCTACATATAAATATATGATATGGTTAACATATATAAACAAAACTTCCCTTTTTAAAAATAATTTTTCTTGTGACATTAAAAAAAAAAAAAAAAAAAAGAGGCAAAAAAGGTGGGTTGCCCATCTGGCAGGAAGTAAGTGAAGTATTTTGAGCCAGAACGCAGAAGGATGGAAATGTATTTCCAGTCAGCATCAGAGATGGGAACTTGCGAAAGGTTGAGAACCACAGGGTCTGTAGCCACGAGCGACTGGTCTCTACCTGGGAGTGGCAAAGTTAATTCTTCCGCTGCTTCTCTGGGCTTCACACTCTGTATCACCTGCAGGTTGTTTTAGAATGTTCTGGAAGTGTCCTACGAATGATTTCTATGTCCCTGCTACTGAGCTGGGTACTGGCTATACAAAGGGACAAGACACTCAAAATGGTGGTAAATGCACAAGCTCACAGATTCTAGGAGTGATATCTAGGAGTTTTATCAAAGGAATATGCAAAGCGTTACAAAAATCCAGATAGGAAACTGGATGAGAGAGTTGACTATAAAAACTGCAGAGGCAGAGGTATTTGAACAGGGTTTTGAAAGATGGGTAGGAGTTTATGAGAGAGGGGATGCGATAGGAAGCATTTGAGGAGGCGCTCAGCGTAAACAAAGTCATGGAGGCGAAAAGTCTGTGAATAAGGCAGAAGAGCTCGGCCTGCAGGGTGGATGGGAAGGAGTAACTAGAGATGCGTGGGAGGGCACAATCTGTGAGTAAATTTAATTGCCATGTTAAGGAGTTCGGGCTTCATGTTATCGACAAAATAAAGCTGGGAGCCACTGACCATTTTTTTAAACGGGAAAGTAAGGTGCTTAGATCAGAGCTTTAGAAATATTATTTTGTAGCAACATGGATTGTTGGGCACAAAGGCTAGCAGCTGGGAATCTGAGGTTCCTGCCAAAGCCCGGGATGGGAATTATTAAAAGCCAGATGGCTAGGAAACTTACCTGACAGAAGTAGCTTTCCATGAAATTCATATTCAGACCTCCTTCTCTACATTCCCTCATAGAGTTTCTTCTTAATGTTCCAGAATATTCTTGGCATATCTCAGGTGCAGGTGATGTTTTAACTCCCTCCATTAGTTCAAATCCTGTTGTTCTTTCTCCACCTCCCAGGTCTTGCATTTCTCTGGCACAAAAGTTGTTTGTATAAACGCCTGAAAGTGTTCGATCACATTAAATATATTTTCTCTAGGGTAGTGTGAACTAAAAACTAACAACTTATTATAATATAGAGTTTCCTCATTCGGGTATGCATTTCTTTTTTTTGGCTTTGTTCTTTTTTTTTTTTTTTTTTGTGGGTACCGGGGGTCGAACTCAGGACCTTGCGCGCCAGCAGGTGCCCGTGCCGCTGAGCGATATCACCGGCCCTTTTTTCGTATGTGGGTTCCGGGAGTCGAACTCAGGACCTCGCGCTTGCCAGGCAGGCGCTTATGCCGCTGAGCTATCTCACCGGCCCCCAGGTATGCATTTCTGAGCAAAGAAACAAAATGAAGATGACACATAAAGAAGAAAGAGAAAACTATGACTGATATGGAGTTCAAAATAATTATTAATCAATTTGTTAACTTGGTCATTATCTGCTGAGAGGCTACTATATGGTGCACTGGGAGAGGGTGCCACAGAGAAGTCACAAGAACTTATGTTCTAAAGAGTTTGATTTCAGGGGCCGGTGAGATGGCTCAGCGGCTTAAGCGCCTGCCCGGCAAGCGCGAGGGCCCGAGTTCGACTCCCGGAACCCACATACGAAAAAGGGGCCAGTGATATCGCTCAGCGGCATGGGCGCCTGCTGGCGCGCGAGGTCCTGAGGTCGACCCCCCGGTACCCACAAAAAAAAAAAAAAAAAAGGAGTTTGATTTCAAATTGAGGGAGGCTGGGAGGTAAAATACTCATTCAAAAGGTGAACAAGCAGCCTAAGACAAACCCAAATGTGTTACTGGACCTACCGGGAGTCCAGAAGGTATAAGAATCACTGGCTTTTGGAGAGAAAGCCCCGTGGAGAAGGAGGTTTCCATGGAGAGTCTTAGATTTGCACTTGCATCTGAGGGGTGAGTAGGTGGTTGTCACAATATTCGCGGTAAGTGGGTAAGATGGCAGCTGGGAGTATGGACATGCCACGGAAGGGAGAACATTCCCTTTAGAACAGGTGTCCCATGGCTTTAATGTTCTAAAGATCTCGAGTTTGGGGACAGTATGTCTTTTATACTTCAATGACTCTGGTGCCTTCTACGAGGCTTTGCTCAAGATTTGTGCAAAGGTTTGTAGACTTGATGTGGGAATAACTGCATGAAGATATACTGATGGGTTCGGGGATTTGACAAGTCTCAAGAACTGACTGGGCACCAATGAAAAGAGAGGGTCTCCCAGTGGTTTCTGTTTTTGAAGTGAGGAGATATTAGCATCATTTACAAAAATGGATGGATCAGGAGGAGAAATAGGTTTAAAGACTAGTGTTTCCAGTTCTCTGAATAACATTTTAGTTCTACAAGTTATAAACACTTCTATGCCTGTTACATTTTACTGTGCTCAAAGTAGAAAAGTAACAATTATTAGTTTGCAAATAAGAATAGGGAAATGGGAAAAGGGAACAAGGGTGAGGGGCAAGGAGGAGGGGAAGAGGAAATAAGTAGAATAAAGATACGCCATGTAAAAATTTCAAATGAAAATTTCGGGACCACCTGTTAGATAAAAAACCTTAACGAAATTGACTCACAGTTGTAATTCAGTACTTCTATTTACAGAGGTCTTAATCATGTCATTTACTTACTCTGATGATTGAAGAAGATTTAAAAAGTATAGCACATAAGAATGGTAGAGTAGGTTTTCTTAAATATAGAAATTAGTCACCAAAAAGGGAATTATATAAACACTTTCAAAGACAAATAAAGTCATAAGAAAACCCCTAAGATATACTAAGAGAGAGGAGACTTCCCTCTTCATGAGTTGAGAAGTTAAAATGTTTTTCTCACCTGAGTTGTCAATGCATTCCATCATAGTGGCACCGCCGGGTGGTATTTGTGGTACACAGATATTGGCCATATCCTAAAAGACAGGAAGTAACGTTTTCCCATTTGTAATGAGTCTTTTCTTTCTATAGTCATACTTTTGCTGAATTTCTGCAGATTTGCTAAACACGTACTACTTGGGAAACTTTTGAAGTCTGTGTGAAACTTTCACTCAGTAATCTTCCTCTGGTTATTCCACCTACTTCTGATGTACTTTAGATTCCTCTTCCTGCCCCTCTTAGCTATTCCAGAGCAACGAATAGCATAGACCGAGTGACCCTGGCATCCTGGTTCGTCCGTGGAGACTGAGTCAGGTGACTGCAAAGTCTCCATCCTACAGCTCAGCACTTACGTGGGGTTCGGGCTGTGGTCCTTCCACCGCCCACGAGTGAATGGCTCCATCTGAGCACTCGGGAACAGGCTCAAAACCAGCGCCACCTCCAGAGGCCCCTCCACAGTCACAGCAGATCAACAGGAACGGGACCACTGGCGGGGAAAGACAGGGACGCTGGCGTTAACAGAGGACCGCGCCGCAGCACTCTGCTTTTCCTAATGGCTTAAATTTGAATTCTTAACAGAACTGCATTTGATTTTAAAACTATGATGAAAATTTCAGAAAACAAACTATAATTGTCAGACACCAAAATAATGCAAGCTTTCATATACTCATCAATTTGTTTTTTTATGGTATTAAAGTTATATATAGTATTATATGATTAAAATAGATAAATCTTTCCCCTGTCATTACTCAGGAAAGTAGTAAAGGAGGGAAAAGGAAAGCTGGAGAAGTCAGGCAAAATGTTCAATTCTTCTATTTTCTCCTTCATGCCTTTCCTTATTTCTAGGCTTTCATATGTGCCTGCCTTTATTTTAATGGTAAAATCTTATTCATGCATTGAGCAATTATTCTCGTTGAGGCTGATATTGTCCCCTACATGATACCTTGTCCTTAGGTTATTCTCACAAATAGGAAATATCACACAATTTAGTATGACGTATTCTGTTAATCAGAGTTCTCTCATTCATCTATTAAATACCCATTTTTATTTATCCTTTTGAAACTTTATTTAAATCATTCTTCTGTATAATATAATCTTGATAAATGGTTTTGAATTCATAAATGCATGAAAGGAAGAATGTGCAAACAAAAATGTGAGGAAAGAAGGAAGGAAAGAAAAAAGAAGAAGGCAAGGAGGAGACTGCTTATAAGGTAGAAAATAGGAGAGAAATCAAGGAAAAAAGGAGAGAAGAAAAAAGGAATAGAACCACTTGTCTTTTGCGATTTTGAAAATCTGCTAGACTAAAAGAAAGCTTAAAATTTAGCAGTATTGACTTTAAACCCCATACATAATTTTAAAATGTTTTATTAAGTATATTATTCAAAGTTAGTCACTAACATAAAAACAAACTCAAAATTAAAGTTAGATATTATTTATAGTTATAATGATCAGTACCTGGGTACTTAAATTAATTTCATAAAGTAATAAATTTTAGTTTTGTAATGTTGGTTGATAATCAACACAGCTAGATAATTAGAGAATTATATCTTCTCATACATATTTTATGTTACATTCTGTCCAATTGCTGGAGTTTTTACATTTTTCTTGCCTTTGTTCATTTTGATGAGGATATTTTTGTTTTAAACTTGTTCCTCTTTTCATAGAACTTTTCTTGGTCATTATTTCAATTTTTTTTGAGCCAATAAGAACTCCTGTTACCTAATATAGAAATTTCTTTTTTGAAATATATTTTAAATTAGAGGGAAAGAGCCTCAACTGTTATCGGCATATCAGTATCTGTGGTTTAGATGGATTAATATTGATTAAAATGTTCAGGACGGTGAGTTATTTAGTCAGAGAAAGTATGTTTTTCAAATAAATTTAGCAACATGTCTATTTGTAGTTGTTTATGTATTAAGAGGAATGAAGGTAAGAAAAAAATGTGCTCTGAATTCACATTTTACATGTTTTAATTATATGAGGAATCTTCTGACACCAAGATTTTTTGAAATTGTTATGGAATATTTGCATCCATTTATTGTATCCATATTTCTGCCTTCTTATTGATTTCACAGTCCCCTCCTCATTCCTCGGACTGTACCATGTGGCTCATCCCCAGCTTTATTTCCATGAGCATCCAAGCCAATGTGAGGGACCACCTGGGGAATCCAGTGGATTCCAGCCCTAGGAGCTGCCCTTGGATCCTCGGCCCAGGCTGGTCTAGCGGCCTTAGGATGTGCTCAGCGCTTCATGTGTGGTACTTTTCTTTTCGCCATCATTATAGCAATTTTGTGAGATATAAATAGTATTGTTTAATGGATGACAAAACCAAAGCTTGAAAAGGTTTTCAGACAGTGAAGTTTTTAGAAATGGATTTCAACCCTAGGTCTATTCGGTGCTCCCTTCTATTAAACTGTACAGCTTTAGCAAAACATCAGGTCCCTTCAATATCTAACCTCTGGGTACCCTTCTTGCTTCAACTGCCACCACTCAGCCAAGCTCATCACTTCTTCTCTTCACACGGGAGGCTTTTATTTCAGTACCTCGCTTTCTCATAGTTATCTCTGGTTGTCTTCATTCACATAGCAGTGTGAGCTTGCTTGTCACGGCACTTTCCTCCTACACTGAGACGGACTACAAACAAGTTTCCGCCCTCTGCTGTCTGCCCTATTAGGGGTCAAGAAGCTCCATTTTTTCATTTTATGAACCCAGCACCAAGTGTAGAACTTTTTTCATAATTGCTCAAAATGAGAATTTGTAAAATATATTTTATGGAAGGATCAGAAAACTTATTTCCTCCAAATATAAATAGAATTGTTGAAATACTTACATCCTAGAACGAGGAATCCCATGATGAGTAGTCCAATCCCAGCAGGACCAAAGTGCACATTGTCTGCTAAATCTCCACCATATGGTTCCCTATTATTACTATACGGATTGGCACTAGTTCCTCCATTGATATCAGTTTCTTGAGTGGAAGTACCTGCACCTGTGCTGGTACTGGTACCACCTCCAGATTCCTCACTGGTACTGGGAATGGTGCCAGTGCCGGTACCCGAGCTAGTGCTCGTACTGCCCTGGCTCTCTGTGCCAGTCGTAGTACCTTCCTGTCTCCAGCCGGAACCTTCAAGGTCAATAACGATTGTACCAGTGCAAGTTCTATGAAGAGAATCTGCAACGAGGTTCAAAATGGAAGAAATATTTTACATATTTAGTGTAATAATTGTTGAATAATACAGAACTATTTTCGTGTTGCATCGATACTTATTTAAATGTCTTTCTTCCCATTGATTCAGTAACTTCTCAAAATATCCACTGTCTGTGACCCAGCTTTTGAAGTCAATCAATTATTATGTTGTTATAACTGACCTTATTATTATTGTTAGTAACTTTATTTATTGGATTATTTCTTTACATTTTAAGTAGTTGGACAGTACATATAACTCAAAAATTATAAGAAGCATCAAACTAATAAACCCGGGCCGGTGAGATGGCTCAGCGGCATAAGCGCCTGCCTGGCAAGCGCGAGGGCCCGAGTTCGACTCCCGGAACCCACATACGAAAAAGGGGCCGGTGATATCGCTCAGCGGCACGGGCGCCTGCGGGCGCGCGAGGTCCTGAGGTCGACCCCCCGGTACCCACAAAAAAAAAAAAAAAAAAAAAAGCAAAACAAACTAATAAACCCATTATAGCCAAGGACAACCACCGATGACACCTGTTGAATTTGGAGGGATAATCTTTTGTCCTTAATTATAATTTCTAAGGATGGTTTATTATTTATGTTACATTGATAAGACCATGTGGCTCATTCCATATATTTTTACTTTAAAAAGCATTCTTTCATGTTTTAATGCACTTTTCATTAACATAATTTCTTATGGCTACATAACTTTATATCAAGGGGGCCATGGTGTACCTTCTCAGTTATTTACTGGAATTGCTGGCCACATTTAAGTATTAAAGATAGTGCTGTAGTTAGCATCTATCACTTCCTTCTAAATTTATATTGTCCTATTTAACAGAAGACTGAAGTGCAGATTAGTTCAATAACTTTGCTAAGATTCTATAACAGTAAATGAAGATACAAGATACCAATCCAGTCTCATTTCAGAGCTAACGGTTTTAGCCACTAAATTATAATGTCTAATAGCATTAAAGATTTGAATTTATAATGCCCAGTGTTATTACTTTTATAGAAAAAATGTTTCTTTAAAATACAATAATGAAAAATTTAATATATGAGTACATTTTCATATAGCTTTGTCTAGAAGAAAAAGAAGTTAAATTGATGTCTTACCATCTATAGATAAAATTGTTCCTTGGTATCTTCCCCTAAGCATTCGATACTGTTCCATGGTAACTCTGTTTCTCAAAGTGAGTATGCCTGTTTTTGAGTCAACAGCTAGCAGGTCGGCTGGATTATTTCCCATTACATATCTGTATTTAAAAGAAAGCAGTACAAATTAATGTCAACTATCTAAAAAAAAAAAGATTTCTGAAATATAAAATGTATTCCTCTAGTCAATAGATATAAACCCTAGACATACTTTTAATTATTGGGGGATTTTGTTTTGAAAGCAGTACCAGTTATATGCATCCATTCAGAAGCAGACAAAAGATCTAAGATAAAAGAATTACCGAGCAGCCATTTCTGATGGAATATTTTCTTATGCCCGCTTCGGTGGCAGGGTACTCCTTTTATGTTTTCTTTCTCATTTCTGTTTGGTGGCAGCAAAACTGTCCTAGAAGATCTAGACCCTGGGATTTCCTGGGCTGGGCCTAATCTGAACTATTCTCTTACAACAACGACGACGACGACGGTAACAACCACAGAGATTGCTATGCCTTCATTACCTTGGCCTGTATTCCCTTCCTGTATCTGCTCCTCGTCTCCACATGCACAATGACTTTCCAAGACTCTTCTTGAATTCCAGACTATGACCCTGCCTCGTGCGTTTATCCTATTTTCCTTCTCTCCTCATCTCTGACTTCGCTGTTTCTCTGCTCTTTTACACATTTGTGAAGCAAACACCGATAAAGAACTGTCTCAGGCACTGTGCTAAGCCCAGGGAACAGAACTTTGAGAAGAGCTGGGGTGAAGGGGAGGCTACCCCCAGTGAACTCACTGCTGTGTGGTACGAGAAGGCCTATTAACAATGGCGGTCCGGTGTGATAACTGTGAGGACAAAAACACTCGCATTGGGTGAAGAGACTGTGGAGAAAGAACTTCCAACATTGGTGACCTCATTGGTGAGACTTTTTTCCCAGTGTTCGTGATCACAGTCACAGGTGCAAATAAATGCACATACGTGCGTGCGCGCGGACCCACAGTTTTAAGTGAAAGACAGACATAAAGAATTTAAAAAATGGCATAGCCTCTTTTTTCCTGAATATAACTAGTTTTTCAACCTAAAATTACTGACCAATATTTGGTACTGATTAAAGTGGAAAAAATAACCAAGGTGAGCTAACTAAATCTAGTCAATTTCAAGCTAAGCAATTTTGCAGTGGGAAAATCAGTCCTTAAAATCTCTGGCTGGGAGGTAGATCGGGGTCAGGGGTACAAGATGAGGACGACTATAGCATATAGTAACCAGCTAACTGACCAATAAGATATATAAACACAGTTGTATGCAAACTTTCTAGATACAATATTCACATATTATATCTTCACAGTTTCACATCTTACATCTTGCACAAATTTTTACATTTTTTAAAAAAACACCATAAGTAACAATTCAGTAGTCAATACTTTTTTTGCAAATTGAATGATGGTTCCAAAAATAATGGAAAATGTTTTAATTCAGGTATGTAAACTTCCTGAAAACAATATTTGTGTTTAAGTTCAGTATGTGGTGAAAGTTGGAAACTATCGCTCTTACCTAACAGTTGTCGAAGCTAAACCTGTGTCCAGGTCAGTAGCTATAAAGTCTCCCACTTTATGATTCGCTTCCATGTTACTTGTTACCACGTATGTCTTTGAACCTGGGCGAAACACTGAGCCTTCAATGACATTTTTCACAGTCACGGAGATTATAGTAGATGTGAGTTTATATTGAGACATAATTGAATGATGAAATTCAGCTTTATTTCTAACACCAATACTAAGTTGCAGACTCTTCACAGCTTCATAATCTAGGGGCTAGAAAACACAGAGTGAAATCGTCTTACTATTAAAAAAATTCCAGAAGAATGAGTCCTTTCAGAATAGTAAAAATAATTTCTTACATTTTTATAATTAAAGATAAATGCATAAAAATACATAATTTATTACTTTATTAACCTTCAGATTAATGTAATACATGCAAATACAGTATAAAAATAATACAGAAAAAAAATCCAGTTGTGCTATATCCATTGTTGAAAAGTTTGAAGAAAATGTGTCACATGTGCTCTAATTGCCCACCAAATTAAAAACTTAAAATAGCACAGATGGCCAAACTCATGAATTTTGTAGTGCAAAGATAATTTGTGTTAGTATTTATATTTCAAGTTTCTCAGAGGGTAGGTCTACTTATAACAAAGTATGGGTCAACTATTTTTGAGGTCTCATCGTTTGATTAGTTTTATCCATAAAGAATTATTTAAAAGAAATTTTGCTTTTGTAATTGTGACTTTTCAAATAAGTCAGGTAATAGAATGTTATTATACATATAGTATGAAGAAATCTTCATTTTCTTCAATATATTCTAGAAAAAAACTAGTGTTACATTATAGAATAATCAGGTAATGATTTTCATTATGAAAGGTGATGTCAAAAATTATAACTAAGAAAATCTATAAAACTGTGTCATTATACCCTTATGTACCAATATATTTTTCTGAATTTTCATATGAGAGTAATTTAGAAACAGAGATTTACACATCGACTTCTCCTATTTAGCTAAAATTCTGAATATTTATTCTAGTTTTTTTTTTTTTTTTTTTTTTGTGGGTACCGGGGGTCGACCTCAGGACCTTGCGCGCCAGCAGGCACCCGTGCCGCTGAGCGATATCACCGGCCCTTTTTTCGTATGTGGGTTCCGGGAGTCGAACTCGGGCCCTCGCGCTTGCCAGGCAGGCGCTTAAGCCGCTGAGCCATCTCACCGGCCCCTCTAGTCTTGGTTTTATGTATAATTTAAAGAATAGCTATATTAGCATATATACATATACATCCCAACCAAATCTCTTTACAGTTCTAACAAAGGATTGAATATATGACATTACATCTGGGAGAACAATTACCATCTTACGTTACAGACAGAGATACTGAGAACTACTAGGTTAAATAGTTTTTTTAAATAATATCATTATGTGGGGTGAAATAGAGTAAGACTCAATTGCCCTAGTAATGAAAGAATGTGAATTTCATAGCTAGGAAACCTAGATTTGAATGGAGTTGTTCCACTTACTGGCTATGAGAACTTGAGTGATTTACAGCTCTCCTCGAACCTCAATCTCTGTATTGCAATACGGGTATAAGATAACCTAATGTTTAGGGGTGCTGTGAGAGAGAAACTAAAACAGCTGTACACTGTTTGAAGGAAACAGAAGCTATCAGTACGGCGACCCTTCATGAAAATAAAGGAGGCAAAAGACCACACATTTCTATGGGGACAGAATTCTTCAAAAGTCAGTTTTCCAGGGCTATGCTAAAAGAAAGAAACAGTCAAAGTTCACATTTTACTGTGAAGAACATATATTATATTCATTCTGTATAATCCATGGACAGCTATTGTACATTTAAAATATTAAGTCTATGAGTCTATAGATCAGGGTGAAACCTTTGCTATCTGTTTGCTAGGAGTTAGCTATTTTTTCCTGCACATCTCAGATGCAATTCTTCCGTGTGTCAATGTGGTGGATCATTCGAACTCAATCTCTAGTATATTTTTCTACTAAGCCTTGGTCAGTAGCCACAGTGAAAAGTGAATATGGTAATTCAACAATTATAATAATTTAACTTTAATTATATAAAACCTATTGGAGGAATAAACAGCTTTCAGTTTATAAGACGAATACTCTTAGTGCATGAAATTGACATATAATATTGACATACATGCTTTTAAAATTTGCTATAAACTACACTTAAAAAGTAATCTCAAGGATTAATCCTACTTTGTTCAAAGCATAAAATAAAATTTGTGTTTAAAAGGTTTTCAATTTGTATTATCTTTTGGAAGCACCGTGCTGGTAAAACATTTGAAGTTTAATACCTGTTTTCCTGAAATGATATAAGCAGAAAGGTTTCATGTAAAAAAGCTTTATGTCATATATAATTTTAAAACATAGTAATATTTATTCTCTCACTGATTCAAGTTCGTAAAATGCTAATATCATTTTATTTTAAACTTAACATTTTGAAAAAAAGACCCAAAACAAAACTACAGTATTTAAAATAATTATAGCATACCTTAACAACTTTAAGAATTCCTACATTTGTTTTTTCATTCATTTCTATCTCAAACCAATTTCCATCATTTCCAGAGATGAAGAAAATTACTGCCACCCAGTTTTCTGTGAACTCTTCATCCAAATCAATTACTCTAAACTGTTGCAAATTTGAATGTAGAGCATTTTCTTCAATGATTATGTCGTACTGAAACAAGAAGTAAAAAAAAAAATATTGTGAGGGAAGAACTGTACTAGGCTTATACTGAAATGCTAACAGTTATTTATTATTTAGAAATGATATCTGTGTTTACAATCTCACTTTTCATTGCTTAAATCCATTTTTTCCTTTTGTGTAAACAAAAACAAAAAAAGTTTCTACATTTCACTTGTATGTCAGCAAACGTAAAAAGTGCATCGGCAAACAGAATTGTGTGTATAAATTTTAAAGTGTGATGAGCTTAAAATTACTAAATTTAAAATTTCAAGAACAAATACTTACTGAAGTCTGCTCCAGGTAGGGGATGTTATCGTTGACATCGAGGATTTTAATGCTGCATTCACACTCCGCCGACATGCCATCCGCCCCGCCGTCTCGGTCCGAGCCTTTTACAGCAAGAGAATACTGGCCATATTGCTACAAAAACATTATAAACAATATCACGCCTGACACAGACAGCTTTACTCTGTCTTACGTAAAGTTCTTTTAAAATATGGGCTCAATATTTATACAAATCTGTGATAGAGACAGGGTAACATAGAATCTTGAAAATCCACACATCTCTTACAAATCAAAACGGAAACTATCGCTTGCATTCCCAACAATGTTTATCTGAATCATCTAAAAGCAGCAACACTTCTTCAAGGCCTCATTTCTTATTAATCGTAACATGCGCATAGGTTGGAAAAGTTTATAATAAATGAAATGAATCAGAGTGATGAAGGGGACATTGTTTTACCAAAGGTTTATGGCACAGAAATTCCATACTTAATATAAGCCAGCCCCTGAATGTGCAAGAAAAATAGAGATGACAATTGGTTTGTATTTTGGGGAAGTGGAGAGTTGTGGCAATTGAGATATTGATGATGTGTCTATATTTTACTCTATGCAATGGTGCTTACCTTTTAAAAGCTGGCAAAAGCTTGGGAGCCTTTTCTAGACTCATGCAAAAGTGCACACTCATTCAAAATTATAAGTGTAAATTTGGGGCATTCGTACCTAAAGACTTCTTAAGATTGGTTTATGGCCCCAGGGTTTCCAATAACAGCAGAGTTTCTTACTTCTGATACCTTCCCTTTTTTGGAACCTTGGATATTAAAGTAATCTTACTGTTCTGCTGAAGAAAGTTTGGAAAAGCTAAATAATCATTGTCTTCTAAGAGGAATTCACAAACAAGTACAAAAGGATGTTTAGCTAATTTAGAAACTGATCCATTTGGACCATTAAAATATAAAAATAATCTGATTTTTCTAAACCTATGAGTCATTAATAGGGAGGTGGCACTTTTAAATGACTATAATAATTAAAATAAAATTTCAGTGCTTGCTTCGGCAGCACATATACTAAAATAAAATTTCATTGAATATCAGTTAGAAAATAAAAGTTCCTCACTCACACCCCTAAAGTGCATATAGGTTTTCTACCTTATCTTTAAAGATATTTTCTTTCTTTAAAAAAAAGAAAAATTAGGGATTTTAAAATTAAGAAATGGGATCCGATAATCTGATAGAAACCATATAATGCTAATTCTAATCTAATGCTAATTAGCAATCATTAGCTACCATTTGTAAATGAAAAATTTGGTCTGCAAGTTATTTAGTTACTATCCAGTTTTCTGATACTGTGATTCATTTCCAAAAGTATGAGTAGTTGGGTTGTCAATAAGAATCATTTAAAAGGGAAACAAAAAAGAATTTTGCTGTCAAAAGAACTGTAAATATTCTGTAGATATTCTTGGAGCCTTTACCATGTTCACATGTACTGTGATTCATCAAGATGGGGAAATAATAGCAAGTATTTCCATATTTATTTCCTTACGGAACACACCTTTTTAAAAACGGAATTTTGTCTCTACCTTCTGCAGATTTTAATGTGCTTTTACAATATAGTTTTCTTTTTTTTTTTTTTTTTTTGTGGGTACCGGGGGTCGAACTCAGGACCTCACACACCAGCAGGCGCCTGTGCCGCTGAGCATATCACCGGCCCTTTCTCCATATGTGGGTTCCAGGAGTCGAACTGAGGCCCTCGTGCTTGTCAGGCAGGCGCTTATGCCTCTGAGCCATCTCACTGGCCCCCAATATAGTTTTCTTAAAACAAATCCTATTCAATTGATTAAATGAGAGATGTAGGAATAAAATGTAACTTAATAATCTGCACTTTCTCATTTAAAATATTTCTCATCATTAATGTTTTGTGAAATGTTATATAATTAAAATTTTAAAACCTTGCTTCTAGAGTCAATCACTTCAAGTAAAGACACATTTAAAGAAAAAATTAACCTCTCTGTCTAGAAAGTTATTCATCGTTCGAATTTCTCCAGTGTATCGGTTGATGATGAACATTGGCGCATCAGAAGGTTCCTGTCTTATGATCTTGAAGGCGATTTTTGAATTCAAGTTGTTCGGTTCATCTGCATCAGTAGCATTGAGTTTCATCACCAGTGTGTCTAGGAATCAAAAACAATTTATTGCAAATAAATAATTTATATTTCTGTGATACATACAATGTAGCATACTAGCTTTCCAACAATGTGTTAAAGTGAGTTGGGGCATTTTACTATCTTCCCTTTTTATTTCTTCAACATATGGATGTTTTAGCTCCTTTCTTTACCTTTGTGTTGATCAAAAGATCACATTTTACTAGGAGACTAGACATCACTATAATTAGGAAGCCAAGGAAATATATTACTCTAGCTTTCTATTCCTTATTTTAGTATAATTTGTTCTTTTTTGTTTTTCAGGATACTTACAATAAAACATAATGATACTAAGGCCAGATCAATTTTTCCTGACTTTAACACTTTTAGATGTATGATCTTATCCTCAGTTTCCACATCTCTAATTGAGAATGATAATGGTGCCATCTTCATTAAGTTAATGCAACAATTAAATAGCTAATAAGAGAAGCATATATAAAGGTTCTATTGAGTAATGGGCTTTTTTTTTTTTTTGTGGGTACCAGGGATCGACCTCAGGACCTTGCGTGCCAGTAGGCACCCGTGCTGCTGAGCGATATCACCGGTCCTTTTTTCTTATGTGTGTTCTGGGAGTCGAACTCAGGACCTCGCGCTTGCCGGGCAGGTGCTTATGCCGATGAGCCATCTCACCGGCCCGAGTAATGGGCTTTTAATCAATATATATTATTGTTTTGTTTCAGGTGGTCCTTATTTAAGTGCTGAGTAACTAATAATTTAAAGAACTATTTGTTTTGACCATGCACACTGTGCTGTCCTTTATTTTTCAATTAATCTTATAAGTGCTTTTGATGAATGATACTGGAGAACAAGAAAAATTGCCAGTACTCATTCATAAACTAGAATTCTTTTCTACCCTCCAAATTTTTTTTTTTTTTTGTGTGTGTGGGTACCAGGAATCAAACTCAGGACCTCATGCTTGCCAGACAGGTGCTACCCCACTGAGCTATATCTCTGGCCCCTCCAAATGTTTTAAATACAAGTTTTCTACAAGTGTGCCAAGGCATATTTTCTCCTCCTCCTTGTCGTTCTCTTCCTCTTCATTCTTCTTCTTCCCTCTCCTTCTTGTTTCTTTATTAAGTCATATTTAAGAAGGGGGGAAAACAACAAATATTTTACCTTTATTTGCTGCCGACAAAGGCACCTGACTGTAAAATAGATTGTGTGGAGCTGATTTCTCTGAGTGACTTTAAGATACTCAACTTCTTTCTGTCCCTTGCTCCCTTTCCCTTCCCAGTCTTTAGTGACCGTTATCCTCTTCTCTTCTCAATGCTTTCCACAAACGAGTGAGGACACGTGCTCTCTGTCTTTCTATGGTTGGTTTCCCTCAACATAACGACCTCTAAGAAGTTCAGTAAGGGGAACCAAAAGTTCAGAGTGGGTGATTTAATTCTGGTTCTATTTTAGCCTAGCAGGATTACTGGTTAAAACAATCTATGATATATTTCAAAATAACTAGAAAAGATGAGTATGAAGGGTTAGTATGATTAATGGTTAATGAGGTGAATGTGCTTATTCTGATTTATCACATATTATATACGTGCATGGAATAGCCATGGGATTCTTCCTAAAGACATAGAAATATTAACGCTCAATTAGAAGGTTGACTGAAAGCTGCATGATCAGAAGTAGGTGGGATTGGCCTTCAACACAGCAAGACTGGAAAGCTAAATTCTCAACTTATGCCCCTGCCACTGCTGTGAAAGTGCAAGAGTGTCTGAGTCATGATTTACTCATCACCCTTGTTTCTTTTCTCACTGTGTAGGACAGGTTGGTGCTACTTCCACAGTTGAAGGGACAGCCTTTTTGACTGCAATGCTTTTCTACAGCATATCTTAACATTTGATGTTTACTTTGACACAATTCACTCTGTATTTGCGTGGCGGTTAAGAATGATCTTGAGGCCAATATATTCTCGTTTACCTAGCAAAGTAAAATACTTACTTGCATTGGAATTTTCTTCTATTTGTCCTATAAACGTATTCATGGAAAACACTGGAGGGTTGTCATTTACATCCAAAACCCTGACTCTGAGCTCAAGAGGCCTCTCTAAATCTTGACCGAGTGAATTCAGAGCTCGGCAAACGATCTAGCAGAGAAAAGAATGATTATATGGTGAAACACATATTTATTAAGTTCTACTTTGTGGGGGTATTTTGCTAGGGGGGAAATAAAAAGAGAAATAATACATATTATTATTTCCTATTAGAACATAGGTACGAATGATACATACAATCAATGAGAGAGGGAAAACAGGAACACAAAAATGACTTTTTAAATAGGCAACACGATAAGCTGTAGTAGGAAGGACTCTAATTTTGTAGAATATAATGATTGAAACAAACCTTGAAAGAGAATTTCAACAGATGGATCTGGGAATTGGCAAGGTGTTCCAAGCAAAGGATTCTTATCAGGAAAGAAATGGAATGAGGTAAATGCTGTATTTGGAGGTAGAAATAAGAGTTATGGCAGGAGTGGTGAGAGTACGTAAAGGAGGGTCCCATGGGAACTGCTAAGAAATGCAGCATTCTTAAACTAGGTAGGGCCTATGTGGGTGTTTATTATCATTATTTGAAGTATGCATAAGTATCATGTATACTATTTCACATGTATTATATATATATATTTTGTGTGTGTGTGTGTGTGTGTGTGTGGGTACTGGGGGTTGAACTCAGGACATCGTGTGCCAGCAGGCGCCTGTGCCGCTGAGCGATATCACCGGCCCTTTTTTCGTATGTGGGTACTGGGAGTTGAACTCAGGACCTCGCGCTTGCCAGCCAGGCGCTTATGCTGCTAAGCTGTCTCACTGGCCCCCGTATTATATATTTTGTATAAAAAACATTATGCTTTAAGAAAAGCTGATAGATTGGCTTGCTGATTTGGAGAGATTGTGGGGAAACATCATGGAACAGAAGGTAGAAGTGAAGATAAATTAAAAGGAATTAAAAGCTAGGGAATTAAAGCAGTCCTAGGAATGAGAAGTATGAGCAAGAGCAGCAAACGCATCTTACTATTTGAAGGTGTTTTGAGGTATGGATGGCTTGGGTTTTAATAGAAGAGATTACAAGATCAAAGAAGGGATTTTTATTCCTTTTTTTTTTTTCTTTTTTCTTTTACGTATTAAGAAGTGTTGGCCGCCATGCTGGATAGAAATGGAAGCAATCAATGGGGTAAGCAGAAGAGAGATGATAAAACAAAGTTGATGGAATAAGATTCTTGGAGAAACGAGTAATTAAGGGAGAATGCGAATGTCTTGAGATAAGCTGTGGGAAACAGTAAAAAACTGAATATGCTTCTGGACTGAATGAATAACACTTCCGGAGGAGAGAGTATTATGGGGATTAGTGATAGTTGGCCTCAGCCTTTTTAATGAAGTGTCAAGGTCAGCTGCTTAAAGTTAAGTGCAGTTGAGGGTTGGAAGGCAGAGAGTGTTTAACTGAGCGAAAGTTCCTATGAAGAACAGAGGGAGCGGAGTGAAGGATGGGTGCATTTCCAAGGCTCATTTAGAGCCCAGGTGAGCTCAAGCAATGCAAAGTTACAAAAATGTGTGTTCACTCAGGAAAGAATCCTTTCGCAGCTTCAGAATCGTTACTAGGGATTGGAGTTCAAAGAAACCAACATTTTCAACTGAAAAAAAAAATTAAAATAAAATATTAAAAGTTGGCTACTTGTCTTTCCAAACAAATATGTTGGTTTCCTATGAGGGCTGACCTAGAAGCTGGAATTTTTGCTAACACCTCAGAAAAAATATTCACTTTTCTCTTAATTTTCTTTGTACCTATTGGGATACTCCTAAATTGAAACACCCAAAAAATGTCTAATATTGTGACCCTTGAAATCAATCAAGCATGATATGAGTTTAAGATTTGCCAAGAAAAATTCTAAGATTTTCCAACAACATATATGATGATATGAAACCTACTTACAATGAAATATGGAGTGACCTCTCGATCAACTATAGACGTTATATTAATTTCACCAGTTTTTTGATTAATAACAAAGATTCCATAAGGTGGCTGATCAATTCCTACTCCAGAGATGCGATATGTAACTTGTTGGTTTGCAGCACAATCTGAATGAATCTGCAGAAAGAACGCAGAGGAAATATTAGAGAGAGGAAATGAAGAATCCTACACTTTATAGATAATAGGTATCTTTCTTGAGAATTGTTCAATGTGCTGACCTTGCTATTTGGGAAACATTGAAAACAAAGCATTATTTTGTTAGATGTGTATAATACTTATTGCATTTGCGATAGCAACTATATAAAAAGTGCAGTATTTTTAGTGGTAACTGACAATGTAATAAAATAAATTTAATTTCTATTTCTCCCAAACAATAAAAATGTAAGCTATCACCCTAGCAAATGTAAGTCTATTCAGTTATTATTCATTCAACATTTTTAATTTGATTTTTTGTTCAGACACTAGTTTAACGACATACTGTTTAACGACGGTTCGGAGTCACGCTGCTTGGATTTACAGCCCGTCTTTCTTTTTTGTACAGTTCTGTACATCTTGTTTATAGAGCCTCAGTGTCATTTTTGTACAGTACACCTTATACTGTGATTTTTGCTGATTTTACAGTGCAGTACTGTAGCTTTATGTTATGTTATACATTACAGTACTGCATGTAAGAGTTACGCAAATGAAAGTGAAGTCATCAAGTTGGAGTTTCTTTTGACCATTTTTTTATTCTGAGTTTTGTAATGTGCGTACTATATACAATGCCTTATTTAGCAACTAATACATTTAATGACCATGTTGCAGGAATGGTGCTTGATGTTCAGATTCAAATCTTTAAGAAGTGTGAAGTGTTACAACGAAGTTTTAAGTGAATTTATATACATAACAGAAGTTATTTGGCTCTACGTAGAAGCTTTTAATTCTGAAAATATGGATGACATATTAGCAGAAAAGGGAAGAGCTCAGGTCACTTTTCTTGAAATAAAAATAGTATATGACTAAGCAGATCTTACTGGGGAGCCTCTGTGTGAATCTTGGTATTTGTGTTCATAACTATACATGTGTCTGTGTGTGTGCACGCGTGTGTGTGTGTTTGTAGAGGAAGACAGGAAAATCAAAAGTAAAAAGACAGTATGAAAGAGGCACATTGTGAATGTTCCTAAGTAAGCACAGAAGTAACAGTTCGGTCTTAATGGATTACAAAGCAGAGATGGCGCACCTTGAAATTCCTCTGCGTATGCTGAGTGCTAAATTCGTTCTTTAATTCACTGTTTTTTATTTATTTATTTATTTTTCACTTAGAATTCAGGGTGACATATGCTCATGTGTATTCGTTTTGCCAGTGAGGTGAGTTGACGTTGAACTGTTTATCTGAATATATGTATTTTTTAAATTGATCTTTTTAGGGACTTTAGTTTTCACAACAAATCATTATAGCTCTATATCATAACTTCTCAATGAGATATGCTCACAAATTATTTCAAAGACTGGTTCCTTTGCAACTTCAACCCATCCAGGTCATTTTTCACATCTATGCTCTGGGGTTGTCACTTACTTTGGCAATCGGGTTTCTCTTGGAGTTGTCTTCACCTTCACGACAGGCTGCAGCAAACTTGATCCATTCCCGCTTTTGTCTTCTGATTGAATGCCACTTAACGGTGCCATTTTTAGCATTGCTATTAGCACTGTAATCTCTTACCTTGATAAGTAGGATAAAGTAACAATATGTATTAGTTTTATTTATAATTCATATTGCACTGGATATTTTGGAGATGGAATAATTATATCAGAAAGAGAGGTTCTTTCACTGGGACAGTTGATAATTTTGATAGTCTCTTAACTTCAACATGACCTTAACTTTACTTATAAGAATGAATTTCCTTTGTAAAACACGTTACTCCCAAACCATTATTTTCTAAATTTGGAATAATGGATTTGTTATATGTTACCTGGATTCGAAATTCACCGTTAACTTCAAGCACGACCTATAAAAACAAGATAATCACAATAATTAATTTTTAATTCAATGCTTTGAAATTGATATTATTAAAACATTTAAAAATCAAACAACATTTCTTGTGAGTTATTAGAATTATTTATCAGTCTGGAAAGCAAATGGATCTGGCTTATGTCTTAGATCTGATGAGAATGCTAAGTTAAGAATTCTTTTTGTTTTTAAATTTCAATTTTGCTTCCCTCTTTCCTTTTCATTCTTAGCCTGTGCTGACACCCATAATCACATGGTAGCATATGTGACGCTAGAACTCGGGGGGAATTAAGGTAAGAAACTCAAGCTTTCTTAGCAAACTCTGTGTCTGGGAAGCTGGAGTTGCTCAGAGGTTACTCGGTGGTTTCCATAATTGGCAGGTAAAATGCTAAAGAATTAGACTGCAGAGTTTCAGGATCTGAACAAGGCTATGTGGAAATAGAAAAAAGTGTTCAGCATGAAGAAGGGATATGAAACAGAAACATTCAGAAAGCTTCAGAATGATTGTTCCTTCACATGCCAATGCTAGAGGGAAGATTCTCTAGTATTCTTGAAAATTTTAAGATGATAATTTTTACCTGATTTGAAATATGAAAATAAATAGTTCTGAAATCAAATAATTTCCTTTATGTGAAAGTGCATTCATATTTGGTGTTTTATTGTGAGCACTAAAATCAAAATACATGATATAAATTCATCCTACCATAGCAAGGATAGGAAAATACAGAGTGTAGGGAGTCTTTTCTCCTGCATTAAACCATTTCCCTGATCAAACAAGTGTGCTAGTCAAGCAGAGCACTGCCTGCCTTAAGTTGGCCTATCTTTATACATGACTTGTAGTGAAACATGAGGATAATTTAAATTATTTTTCTTTAAAAACCACAGGCATTTTTTAAAACACAGACATTATATATGGAGCCCAATGTCCCCATGTAAAATGTATATTTTAAAAACTAAGAGTGGATTTGAAGGCAAGTTTGTATTTATTAAAATTTCAATTTCAAAATCTATTAAAAAAGTACATATCTTTAGTTTTCATGTCTTTCTAATTAAGAGATGTTCAATTACTAATTAAATTTTTTTCATAATTGAACTTTATTTGCATCACTAATACAAGGAAATTATGTTGCCTTTAAAAATACTAATAGTAGTAATTTTTAAATATAGTAAATTTGTTTTTATAGTTGGTTTCAATTTTACTCTTAAAGAAAATATAACATTTTAGTCTCCAACTACATATTTCTTAAAATTGTCATGACTGTTAATTTAAGAAACCACACATTTATGGCTAACGTTGTCTTGTATAGAGAGAATAATTTGGTCATGATATAATACTAATCATTATAATTACACTTATAATTCACTGATAATGATAACAACCTTTTTAGAAAAATATATGCATTTAGTCTTCATGACAACTACACTATTAGTATCTCCATTTTATTTTGTAAAATTATAGGTATATTTTTGCAGTACATTATTATCTCTATTTTACAGATGAAGAAATTGAAGCTTGGATATTAATCATTAATCTATGGCTACATACAATACCACACATTTCAGCTTAAATTTGTGCTCTGGCCTATTCTCTCAAGTAAATTACAAAGTAAAACATACTATGGAGAATAAATATTCCATCTTTAAGAACTAAAAAAAATTCTGGCTTTAATTTAATTTCACATTATCCTTGTGATTACGATGCTGACATATACCAACAACAACAGTAATAAAGGGGGGGGGAAGGACACTAAATGGCCTGGATGGTGGCGCAGGTAACTGCAGTGTTATCTGTAGAGTCCACCTTGAGTGCAGAAGGAAAGGACATTAATGCAAATCAGAGTACTTTTCCCTCTGTGTTGTTCGTGGGTATGGGACAGGGCTGCGGGGAGCCTTCATTTTTCTGTCTGGAAGTCATTTCTTCATAGCACTGTACACATGTGTTATCTGTTTTGCGCTTCTCTTCCTGCAGTGAAATGTCAGTGCCTGCTGTTTGCTTTGGATCACTGCGCCAGATGACTAAGAAGTCTTTCTGACTTTATGAAGCTGGGTCATTCTTTTTCCCATGAGAGGTGAAGACCAAGTAAGTTTCACCATAGTGTCAGGCTCTCAATTGCATGGGTAATTAAAAAAACCGCCACGTCTGCTTAAATATGTAGCTGGTTGACCTAAGCTTATTTTCTTTTCCTTCGGGTCTAGAATAAACTCAGATACAAACCTTCAAATGTGAAATGAAATAAAAAGAGTACAGGGTAGAATAAGAAAAGTTTCAATGTATTTTCTAAATTCTCTGAGCTTTAGTTTACTCAGTTGTAATATGGGTTAGACTAACTTATATACAAAGTTCCTTTTCAGTTCAAGCAGTGAATCCTTGTGTGCCATAGGACAGTCCTGAAGTAGTTTGATCATGGGAAAGGTATGATAAAATTGTGGGTTTAAAAGATTCCTTGGACGATGGTTGGTAGGAGTGGTGGGAAGAAGCAGTGATTATAGGCTGAGAGCATCAGGTCTTCCGTATCAAGTCAGGCTGGAGGGGAGGAGGAGCTAGACAGAGCACAAGCAATGGGAACCACAGGAAAAGACCAAGGGCACTATATTGGATGGATGGAGTGGACAGGACTTGAAAACAATGGGATGAGAGTCAGGAGAGGACGGGGGAATCTCAGGTGATGACAGCTTTTAAGAAAGGGACTGGAAACAAAACAGTAGCAATATTTAGATTAGAACACATTGAATTTGAGGTGCTGGAGAAATGCCCAGGTAAAGATACTAAGCAATTGGAAATAAGCATCCTGGATGTGGATTTGAGGTACATCTGCTCAGAGAAGGTAGTAGATGAAATCACGGAAGAATTTGAAATTCCTAAAGTAGGGAGACAGCAAAGAAACAGCCTGTGGCTGAGGAATTCCTACATTTGTAGAACTGGAAACACATGTAACAAAGACAGAAGCCATAGAAATGGGGGAAATATCATGCATTATAGCAGTTGTTAAAGGAAGGGGAAACTAGAAGATAAATGGAGTGGGCATGAATATCAGTTATCAGGTGACACAAAAAACAGCTGAGCTGAGTGAATCCTGAGGAAATCCTGAGGTTTTCGGTAATCTTCAAGAGAATTTTTCCAGTTAGATGGAAGAAGCATTTGCCTGAAAAAGATTAGGGCATAAGAAGAGGGACAAAGACAGTCATTTTTCAAGAAATTTGGTGGTTAAAGGAAATGGAAACACAAAATGATAGGATTGGAAGTAGGTATCAAGGAAATTTTGTGGAAGAGAAAGCTCTGTTGATTTTTGAAAGTTGACAAAGGAAAGTAGGTTATTTTGATTTGAAAGAAAAGAGATTCAAAAAGAAGATACTTAGGAGAGGTGTACGGGGAGAAGAGGGAAAAGGCAGAAACGAAAGGACTTGAAAGACAGAGAACAAAGAACAGGGAAAGGATGGAGATTACAGTAAGTTGGTTGGGAAAGGAAAGTTGAAGGACATTGTTCTGAGTGACCTAGATCCTGTCGCTAGAGTAAGGGTGAGGCTGTTTTCTGACAAGGGAGTGGTTTGAGTTCAGAAACAATTTGCTAAGGAGGCTGTAAAGGAGATTTACTTAGCGATGAGTGGGGAGGTGGGTAGAGCTGAATGCGTATCAGCTCCCTTGCCTACTGATTTCAGGCATTGGGGTAGCTGCTTAGCCAATCTGTGCCTCAGTTTCCTCATCTGTATACAACACCAAAACCCTTTGTAAACCTAGAATTCTGTGAAGCAGTGAATAACTTACCTGAAGTGAATCTTTAATGACTTCTTCCTTTCAACTCTGTTTTAGGAACCAATCCATTGATTTATTTTATTAAAGTCAGAGGATGCAAAGGTGAGTGCTAATTTAATGATTCCCTGATTACAGTTAATTTTAGCAATTTTTGATGTTGAAGTTTATTTGTTTATAATAAAAATAGACTGGAGAAATTAATTTTTATAAGGAAAATCTATTAGATCTAATATTGTGAAGTAGTCACAATTTGTTAAACATCAAATTCTAATGTATTTGTAACTCTTATGTAAGTCACAAGGGTGCACTTAAAACAAAAATTAAATATAAGTTTTTTTTTTTTTTTTTTTTAAAAACTTCCCCTTTTGTCTTTCTTTTGTACTGCCCTGACATGAGCGATCAGTCTGGGGCTGACAACAACCCAGTGGCTTGATTTCTCGTATTTATTCATTGGTTTATTTCTTTGACAAATACATATTGTTTATGTATTATACAGATCCAAGGCCTCATTAAGATTTTTAAAGGGATAACTCTAAAAATACAATGGGGGCTGGTGAGATGGCTCAGCGGCGTAAGCGCCTGCCTGGCAAGTGCAAGGGCCCGAGTTCAACTCCCGGATCCCACATACGAAAAAAGGGCCGGTGATATCGCTCAGCGGCACGGGCGCCTGCTGGCGCATGAGGTCCTGAGGTCGCCCCCAGTACCCACACACGCAGAAAAAAAAATAAATAAAAAATAAAAATACTATGGTAAGCTTTAGAAATGTCAAGTAAATGCAGTACTATACCATGAAAGTGTTAAGAAAATCCAACTTGATTATTTCCATGGTTAATGCCTTGACAATTTTTAGGAGTGTGTGTGGGAGGAGAAATAGAAACCATCCCCACATTCCCTGCTGGTGCCTCTGCTTTGTGTGATTACAGACTTGTGAAGCAATCTTGCCACGGTGCAAGGTGCTGTGTGGACACAAAGATGAATCAGACAAAAACCCTGCCTTCAAATAACTTACAGTCAAGTAGTTTTGTAAGCAATGGGCAGCTATTAATTTGGGGAGATATGGCTTCTCATTAGACAAGTGTAAAAGACTGTGCTGTGGTTCTCGTAGACCGATTAAGAGCATGGATCAGCTGCCAATGACATTTTTAAAAAGTCTGACCTAAGTCCATTAAAGAAATCTGAGTGCCAAACATAACCTGCGAGGGTGGCATGACCCAGCACTCGGGAAGGGTGTTACTCATTTGAGGCAGCAAAAGAAATATGAGTACAGTGCCACTTGGAGCAGGCTTTCTGCTTCTACAGGGGACAGTGCCCGTCAGGACACAAGGATTCTCATTAGCAGGGCTCTGGTGAATTTGGAGTGGAAAGTTACCAGAAATTAAGTACTCTGGGCAGAAACCAGAGTGTCGTTTTTTAAATTGATGAGCCTCTTCAAGTAGGTGAATCTTGTCCCTTAGGGCCAGACCTTCAGATTTAACATGATAATATTCCCCAGCACTTTAGATTTTCCTATTACTACTTAAACCCTAGGGGTGGCAGAATGTTTTTACTCTGTGGCAACTACAATAAATTAAGTGGTGATGAATTTATAATCTCCATGTTTGTGAAGGTAAAAGAGGACCCTGATCCTAAATCTGCATTGAAAATAATAGAACTTTTAAAACACCGTGTCAATGGAAATGATTTTGATTAAATATAGTTTGTAAGTTTCACTGAATAGGGGAACAAAAATACTGTTTCTATTTTCTATAAAATGCTTTGCTGAAATATTAATCTCTGTAATGTATATCACTATAACATGTGCATAAGAAAGCATAAAGACTCCTCTCTGGTTGTCTTCTCTTTGGTCTGTACCAGTTTTTTAGCCCTTTCTTTGATTTAGGGGCCAGCGAACACAATTAAGGGAACTTACAATGTCTCGTTCATATAAGTCGATGAGCAATATAAAAGTAAATATTATTTCCAGTGAATTTTAGCCTGAGAGTTCAGAAATGCTTGAAAAACTTCATATCCTAAAGGATTTCAAGTTCAAATTATGGAGTTTTGTTAATCAGGTAGAAGTTTTTTTTTTTTTTAATAAAAATATTAACCTATAGAAAAAGGAGGAGGTACCATGATAAAATGAAAAAGTCAGATAATTTGCGCTAACAGATAAAAATAGTTTTACTGTTTTTAGCTTGAGCTACAGAAATTTGCCTTTATAGAAAAAGATCTCATCAGTCCTGGCACGGTGGCACACACGTGTAATCCCAGCACTCTATGAGGCTGAGGCAGGAGGGTTGCAAATTCATGTCCAGCCTGGGCAATTTAGCAACTTAGAGAGACCCTGTCTCAAAAAGAAAAAGGAGAAAAAGGAAAAAAAAAAAGTGTTGGGAATGTAACTCAGTGCAAAGGGCTTAGGTGGAATCTGTACTGAAAAAAAAAAATTTCATTTTTCAGATTGTATACATGTTAATACATTAATTGGACCTGGCAAAGTTGCAAGCCATTTTCAGAAATCGTTAGAACTCTAGAAATTTTCCTGGCTCTGTTTTGCTTTCCCACAGTGACCATGTTCTTTGTTTTGTCATTGTCACAACCTTCCACACAGATTTCTTACATTTGGTGCATAGGTAACATCATTCTCTGGTGAAAAGAAAATATAGTCTAACTCCTCCCTCCATTCTATACATTGACTTAATAGAAAGAAAGGAAAAAAAAAGAAAGAAAGAAAGAAAGAAAGATTTTGTCTTGCAGTGTTATAGCAGGTGTGAGCTATTGTCTCTAAATAATGCAATATTCGTGTAGCAATCTTGGCCACTTTGGGAGTAGCTCTGCTTTTTTTTTTTTTTTTTTTTTTTCTGTTTTCTTTTGCTTGTTATACTGAGGGTTAAAATCAGGGCGCTTTACCACTGAGCTGCATCCAGAGTACTTTTTATTTTTATTTTGAGACAGGGTCTTGCTAAGTTGCCTAGGCTGGGCTCGAACTTGCGCACCTCCCGTCTCAGCCTCCGGACTGATAAGTTAGGGTGACAGGTGTTTGCCATCACACCCAGCTCCTCTGCTTCATGCTTTTGATCTAACCTACTACTCTGAACAAGGTATAAAGCTGTTGCATATTTAAGCAGATTTCACAATGTGCTGTAAGCAATAGTTGCCCAGTTCTCACGCTTTGCCTTAAAGCTACTATGAGTTTTTCAACTATACTCCTAACATGAATTTTCATTTATCCACTTTGAGCAGAGAAGAATACAATTTCTTCATAAAGACCATTTTTTTTTTGTTGTTGGTAAAAGCAAACATTCATACTAAGACTAGAAGAAAGGAAATTGGAAGAGTTGGCTGTAGTCGTGGTTGTCTTTAGGGAAAAAAAATATTTTAAAGCAAAACACAGATATTTAACTCCAAAGGACAGTTACCAAAACTGCCTGGTAAAACCAACAGTAAAAATAAATTATGACATCAGAAATTGTAACATTTTACAAAAAGTTATGATATCAATATGAAAATAAAACATCTCAGTTTGTTATATTTTTTAAAGAAATAATTTTCACAAGGCATATTAGAAACTTACAGTTGACTCCAAAGTAAAATAAAATACGGCCAAACACTCCCTGTCCTTCTAAAGCCAATCCACAAACAAACAAAAAAGCTATCCTAGCCCAGAAAATCAAATACAAATGCCCAGAATGCTCTTTCCAAAAACGGAAAGTTCTATGAGAATACACGATTTTGGTACAGTGATAGATTTTACTGAAGAATGCCTAATTAGAAAGTGGCTGTTTAAAGGAGTTTTATAGGTTGTAATTCATCAGAAATAATCATATAAATTAAGAAATAAGTCAAATATAGATTCAGTGAAATGTAGTACACAAGTATCTGACAGAACTTTCATCAATTGAAACTATACAATAATCTTCAATGAGTCAAACTTATATGAAATTAAAAATAAAGTATTCAATTGTTTGGCAATACACAATGTTTCTATGGGTCACATACTGTACAATGCTCATCGATCCCTGCCATAACCCAAGTTATGACATCAACTAATCTTAAAAGGCCATTAAAACATCCGTGGAATAGTAGTAATTGTTGAAGGGCAAGATTAGAACCAAAGCCATCATGGTACTGATGCCCATTTATAACTGGTTTTGATCCCTCTCGGTTGATCAACTCACCGGCATACCGCGAATCAAAGACCGAACTTGTTATACAAACCGAACATTCCAGCTGAGAACTCAAGCGAGTAGAGACAGCTATATACCACATTTACCTGGCATTTACCTGGGCCATTTACCTGGCACGAACTTCACTGGGTTACATGAACCTTACTGTGAGAGAGACTTTTGACTTTAAACTTTTTGCCAAATGTGAAATTGGTATAAAATATTGATGTTGCTTTTAATATTTACCATCTCTGAAAAGAGAAAACTAGTAACATGAAAGAGGGGCATTAATAAGGAATTTTACCACATTGACCACTGACTGTACACCTTTCTTAATAAATTGACCACTGACTTTCCAGTAGTGAGAACAAGTACAATGATAGCTACATTTATTCTTTAATTACAGCCATTTCTTTCCTTACTGTGCTATTTATAAATCTCCCATATTGTCATTTTAAAAATAAAAATAGTGTTTTAAATCAAGTTATCATTATGTAATGTGGGGCTTTTGATATTAGTAGTATGGATTCTGACAGCACGTAAATTAGTGAGACTGCTCAGATGGCCAAGTTACAGATTGATGATTTTAATTTATAGGAATCCTCTTTACATGTTTTAAAAATTATAGTGACCCTGCCACCAAAGATACCAAAAGAATAGGATAATGCTTAGGTTGAATATCAGGATACACTTCTAACATTTAGCGTAAAAGTCCGCCTGCACATGAGAATCTGAAAAAGGTAACTAAGGGGTGGGAGAAACGTCCTCAGTTTAATATTTTCTCAGCATGACAGCAGTGACTTCGATGTCAGGTTTATGATATGATGAGTGGACATGGATGTGGTTAATATGATCTGGAGTCTTCAATTAAGGCGAGAAACACTATTTAAAAATCTACTTCATAAAATCACCTTGTCATTAGCATAAACTTTTAATGGGTTTAGGCTAGAAATACCACTAAATAACATTGGCTACAAAGTTCTCACTTGCTCTGGACGAGGCTGAGCGTGCAGGAATCCCCTGCAGGGTTCACTCACCAGGCAGAGGAGCAGGGCAGCTGCCGTGAAGGGTTGCCAGTCCATCGCCGCGGTGGCGTCCCTTACATCCAAGACCAAGGGAGCTTTGTTTGTTCTTCTCTGTTCTTTTTCTTTCTCCCACTCAGCTGGAGTCTGATTGAAATGATTTCCTGGTAGATGTTCTTACACGCAGGCTTTGAGGTGTTTCTGCCTTCCCTGGGAGAAGGACTGAGGTACGTATAACCAGTCTGGATCCCCACCCTAAAATCTTGGGCTGGTCTCCCTGAAATGCTTGACAAGATCATCATTGCTCCCAGGTAAAAGCTTAGGGACACACCCTTCTTCCAGCTGAAAGCAGCTTTCCATGGGCCGAGGAAGATTCACGGCTCTGCTGAAGGTTTTCAGTGGCAGGCACTTCAAGTGACCAAAATATGGAGTTATGCAATTTATAGGGGCTTCTCATCCTGGGCTTTATTTACGAGTTGTTTAACTCTTCCCATATTAAAAAGGGAGGGGGAGTTTGGGTGCTCATGTAATTCAGAGGATTATCTGGCTCATGTTCAAGCCAAACCCTTGAGACATGGTAGAAAATTATAATATTTCCATTTTAGCAGATGTTAGGAAAGATCTAGGTATTTTCTAAGAGACAAAAAAAATTGCTAATGTTGAGACTGAGTTTTTTTTTTTTTTTTTTTTTTTGAAAGCATAATTCACTCAAGCAAGTCTATGGTACTTACAAGTCTATTAGGTCTTCTACATAAGTCACAACTCCCTTTAAGTGACCCCTCTGACTGTCACGGAAGCCTCCATTTTCTCTCTAAATGAATATTTTCTCTCCCCAATTATTTTTCTCCTTTAAAAAAAAAAACTCGTCCTTTTCAAACATAGTAACACAAAACTTAAAATATTTAATCGCTAAACTAGATCCAAAGTAAGCAAAGAAAACAGCCAATGAAATCCTGCTGACAATTTTAAAAATGAAGTGCGGTGCCTGAAATACTCATGGAATCACCGAAAGCTGTTCTTAGGTGAGGTGCGTTAAAAGTCAGTGCCGATTCCCAAGCACAGAGCCAAGAATCCACGTAGTGAGCCCATTAGAGCAGAGGGAGCGCACTGAGGAGACAGCGGCCCACACATGCAGACTCAGAGCTGAGCGCAGCCCCGAGGCTTCTGAGAACAGTGAGCCTTCCAAGGCAGTGCTTGCATGTACTGTTGGCGCGTCTTCTCCTCACCTGGCAACACAAATTGTGAGTGGCAGAAAGCCTATGGGTGCTGGATGCCTTCACAGTTGGAAATGCCAGCCTGGAACAACAGAGCTATCTGATAAGATGTTGATTGTGGTCAAAGGATACCAAAAGTGTCCCAGAAAGGGAGAAAGTGTCTCCGAGGATCAGGCAGTCTACAGGATGCTGCCATCTTACTACAGATGTGGCAAAGGTTGGCAGTGGCTTGAAATGTCATGTCCTATGTGATAGAGCCCAGAGAGAAGGCAGAAGGCTGCCTGGGTGTGCTTGCAATGAATAAAAATTTTAAGGATTGGTTAATGTGAATAAATAAAATAAAAGGAGATGGGCTGGCCAAATTTCTCATTAGTCAAGTAAAATAGAAGGTGAGTGTGGACCTATGAATTAGGTTGAGCAATGTATTAGTAGAAGGACTGTCCCAACACGAGTGACGGAAGCCTCAGTGGGGCACCACCGACAGAGGAATCTACTCTCGTGGCTTTCTGGTGCTTTACCCTCATTGGATTCTGGGCATGGTGCCACGGTTGCACTTGGGCTCTCTTCATCCATTGAGTTACCCTTCCCGAAGCCCAACCCTCGCTCCACCCCTAACTTAATGCCCTGCTCCAATAATCCCAACCAACTAGAGAGATTTGTAGGGCAGCTTTCTGGAGACTGAGTGTGGCAGAACCCCAGCGTTGCAGTGCAGTGGCAGTCCTGATAGTCACATGATCACTAGTGACATCAAGCATGGCGAGAGAGGGAAATTATGAAACACTATCCTTTCTTTCTTTTTCCCTGTCTTTTTTCTTCTTACTCATTTTAATGTCCTTAGTATAGTGCTGTCCAGTAGAACTTTCTGCAAAGCATAAATATTCTTTATCTGTGCTGTCCAAAATGGTAGCCACTTGCTACAGGGACTATTGAGCATTTGACTTATGGCTAATAAGACTGAGGAAATGAATTTTTAACTTTTCTTAGGTTAACTTATATTTAAATAAGCATATGTGGCCAGTGGCCACCTTGATGGACAGTTCAGAGGGGTTAGGACATCATTGCTTTTGTTATCTTCTCTTTTACTCAGTTCCCTCTGATTTTTGAAACTGCAACTCCTTTTAATCAAATCTACCTTATTTCTTTTCTTTACTTTCATTCCAGTTTGCAATGAACACCTTTGAAAACCCTTACCTTTCTTATCTCAGTGGACTCCAGTTGCTTTTCCTGACTCCTTACTGATCTTCTTCCCAACCGTGAATTAAGATACTTCAAGACACTGGCAACACGAACCCTCATTCCATACTCACATCTTCTCAGTTGTTTCTTGCAGTCGCCTCGTCTCTAAGCTCACCCCACACTGCTGTATAACAGGCTGTCCGCGCTGCCTCCTTCATCCGGCCTGCACGCCCCTACTTCCGGTCTCTGTTCTCAGCACTGGTTAGTATGTGTACCTCCCTGCGCACACCAACATTTCTCATTTGTGGAGATTTGATGAAATCTGGGGTAATTTTTCTATTGGAATTTCCCTGGTAAGCTAAGTTTCCAACAGTGATCAAGTTTCTCCTGAGAAGACGGTTTTCCTCTCTGACAAGGCATTGCAAACATTAGAACGTTATTCTAAGAGTCTGCATTTCCATATTTATTTATAGCTAGGAATGCTGTGACACTTTTTTGAAAGTGGAAAACAGTGAAAAATTTTACCGACCTAGAATTTTTTAAGCCTAATTAAATTAACTGACTGTTCTAGCCAACATCATTACTGGGTACCCATAATATGGATTCGTATTTTGGAGAAACCCTTTGGAATATATGATTTTATCTTATATGTAAAACTCTGGTTTCGCATGTGTCAAAATTATTCTAATCAGCCCTACTAATTGTTTTTTTTTTTTTTTTCAAAACAACATAATAGGAGGGTAACAATGGTTAATACATTACGTATTACTATCTTTAAGTTAGTTATTCAGGACACCAGACATTAGCATTCAATTGTCCAGACATTATTGGCACAAACCTTACTCTTCAATGAACTAAGTAAAAATGGTAGTGTATCTATCTTAGCCATCTTATATATATATATACAATTTTTTTTTTCCCTTTCCCTTCTTTCTTTTCCCTATTCCAGTCTCTCTTTCCTGTTTTTAAAAATATATGAAAGATACGGATAACTTAAAAATGGAAAAGAAATTGAGATAAGTATATTAAGGATAGGATAAACACTATAAATTTTATTACATTATGTCTTTGATTTTAGAAATATTTGCTTAATTATGTAGGGACTAAATCTCTCAATGACAAAAACTTTCATTATGGTGATTC
The DNA here is from genome assembly GCA_028451465.1 of Erethizon dorsatum. Lineage (NCBI taxonomy): Eukaryota > Metazoa > Chordata > Mammalia > Rodentia > Erethizontidae > Erethizon > Erethizon dorsatum. The sequence goes on from CM051838.1 coordinate 15,843,386, forward strand.
CGCAAAACAATAAAAGTCAATATGGCAAAATGTTAACAACTCTTAAGTCTAAATGCTAGTATACGTTGTTCTCTGTGTTTCTTTTTGTTTGAAAATTTTCACAATAATATAAAGATAATGGACTAAAGTAGGGGTTGCAAAATTATGGCCATGGACCAAGTCTTGCTCACTACCTGGGTTTTGTTTTATTTTTCAAAATCGAAACACAACATATGCATTTGCTTGTATGTTGTCTGTGGCTACGTTCACGCTACAAAACCAGAGCTGAAAAGTGTGACAGACACTGTGTGGTCTGCAAAGCTTAAAGAAATTCCTTATCTGGCCCTTTACAGAGAAAGCTCATCTACCCTCGGATGAATAGATCATAGGTGGTAGCGCAAAATAGAACTCATGAGGAGATTAGCTGATTTTTAGGAAATCCTACCACGTTGTTCTGAAGGATGGGAACCAAAGTTGTGATGGCTGAAGATAACCAGGAATATTCATGCTGAAGATTGTAATTTTTTGAACTTTTGCACGAAATTCATGTATGTTACCTAGAAAAATTCAAGGAACAAGAATTTGAAGAGAAAAAATTTCATTGTTCCGTTGTCATGGGTGTTCTGAAACTGGAGCACTAGGCCTTGAAGGGTTAAAGAAATTAATCACCGAGGAAATGATGTCTTTATAATCAAATTGTGTTTTTAGTTTAATATTTTCAGAAAGACTTTGTAAATGACTAACCAACAGCTGAATACTTTTCCCTTTCTTTTAAGCCAGATCTAAGAAAAATCTTAATTTTTAAAGTAAATTCTCGAATGATCATTCAGTAGCATTGCATCTACATATTTATGTAGAAGGAATGTTTATGAGCAGAGAAATATCTCAAATGATTTTGAGAAACTTAGGCTTTCTTAAAACTTACCTAATTTTAATAAAGTAGGAGGGGTGAAATAGAATAAACTATTATTGCTTGTGCTTTCACAGATTAAAAACTAATAATTCTAATTAAACATCCACTCCCTCCATGTTCACCGTTGTGCTAGGTGATGTCCATTGTCCAGAATACTCTGCCTTCAAGGCTGCTCCATTGTAGTCACTGCACGGAGCTGTTATGATACTTATCTAAAAGCCTGTGCTACTCACACACCTCTGCGTTAGCTCCTGCCCCAGTGTGGTATTTGAATTTCATGCGCAAGTTCAGTCCCTCCTCTTCCTCCTACGGCAGCTCAGTTCTACAACATGTTTTTCTTTAGCTTACTATGTGCCTTGAGCTACACTAGGTTCTGGGGTTATGAACATGGACACAGAGTGGTCCTTACTCTCAAGGGGCTCCAGGGTAGCTGGGATGAGAAGGACAACAGATTTCTTTTTCCTACTTGCTAACAGAAGCTTGTGTGAGATGCTTCGGGAGCCCAGTTCTGTGGGAGGCGGCCTCTGAGAAAGCTTGCACTGTTCTTTTCCGTACCACTTCTGACAGAATAGACTTGATGGCTAACATGCTTGGTTTCCTCCTTTCTTTCTAACTCACTCAATCCTTCATTTTGCACTTTACATTTTGTATCTTCTTTTGTCTCAACTTTGCCTTCGTCTCTTTATTTCTGTGAGTGTTGATCATCTTCAGGCTTTTCTTAGCTTGCACTGCTGTGCTACAATTCTAATTGCACTTTCTATAGCCAAGCTTTTCATCCATTTTGTATTCCTTTTCCAGAAGAGTTTCTGAAACATTGTTTTCTTTATGTAAGGGCTCCTCTGAAGAAAGCGCAATAACTATATATATATATATCCTCCCAGTTCCAAGTGTTTTAGGATTGTAATCCCTTGGTGACAAATTTATGTTTGCAAGTTATTTACTGGATGTGGTGAAAACAAACTCCATCACCTTCCACAGTCTTAACAAATTTTGCCATTGATTTGCTTTCTTTTTATTTCTTTCTCCCCTGCCCGCTGCCATTCTTCTCTGCTGGGGATTGAACACAGGGCTTTTTTTACTGAGCTACATCAACAGCCCATTTTTCATTTCTTCTTTTTAGCAGGGTCTTGCCAAGTTGCTGAGTTAACCAGGGTGGCCTCAAACTTGAGATCTTCCTGCCTCAGCCTTCCAGAGTGCTGGGATTACAGGTGTGTGCCAGCATGCCTAACTTGCCTTTCATTTGTGAGGACTTTGTTTTTGATAGGAATGATATCAATGTGTTTCAGTGTATCCGGTAGTAATTGAGGTTTGTTCAGAATATTTTCCCTTTAGGAGCATGTATATAGTCCATTAGAAAATAAACAGTTTCCTTCACCATTTTCAGAAATTATTGTTGGTTGTGGCTTTAAATATTTAGCTCTACCAATATTTCTTGAACCCTACTAGGGACTGTGCTGGTTTTTGGGAGATATAAAAATAGGTAATAGAAGTTCCCATCTTTGAGAAGGCTATAATCTTGTCTCGATATAAAAAGGCAATGAGGCTCATCTCTATTATATAGCATAGTGCCATATGTGCTGCAAAAAAGCCCCATGGTATTTTATGAGCCGTGCAAAAGGGAAATAATTTGCTTATTCAGAGAATTGGAGAACTCTTCATAGAAGGTAGATTTTGAAATTTTCAGGATTACTACATTTGTAACAAATGGAGATGCAGATGGGAAAGGAGGTAGAAAAAAAATATATATTTTTTTCCAGCCCCAAAAGGAGCCATGGAAAATCTGAGTATAATGTTTGTGAGAGATAGCAGGGTTGATGGGTTAAGGGACATACAACAGGGACAGAACGGGGAGGACTTTCAGTAGTCAACGGCAGAGGGAGAATCACTGTGGGCTTTCGAGCAAGGCACCAGTCCTCGTGAAATTGTGCTACGTGGTTTGTCCTTGAAGCCCTGTGATAAATAGAAGACAAACATTACAGAAAGAAAGGTGTCTTTAGAGGCGGTCATGAGAGTTTAGGTAGTGAACCTGGAATAGAGGATTTTGGTGGGAAGGGAAAGGGTGACAGAAGCACGATATGGTTAAAACAGTGCAGATGGCAGATTCAGTGGACATGGAAGAAGAAATAAGGGAAACTCTTTCTTCTACAATTAAGTACAAAGGGAATAGACTGGACGTTTTAACAAAGAACAAGAAACCTGTACATAAAAGAAATTTGTATGAGATTTTCATAGACAGTTTCAACATTTAGTTTGTGTTTTGTTTCCTTCCTTTTCTACTTAATGTTAATAAATTCAAAACTTCATCCAGATTTACACTATGTTAACATTTGGCCACATTAGCTGTCTCTCTTTCTCTGTGTATGTGCTTTTTTTGTTAGTTTTGTTTTTGTGGAATAATTGAAAGTGAGTTAAGAATATCATGTTGCTTTATTTCTGAATACTATAACTGAGACTTTTGCTACTTGATCATACCTTAAGCGTCTCTGATGCAAAAAGTAACACAAAGAATAATGATGCTAATGAGCTACAACACATTGAATGAAAAAGAATACATGGGTTGTCTTCTTTAGAGAAGATCACATCTAATAAATATAGAGAAAAATAGAAGTAGAAAGTTTTGGTACTGGGCCGGTGAGATAGCTCAGTGGCATAAGCGCCTGCCTGGCAAGTGTGAGGTACTGAGTTTGACTCCGGGTACCCACAAAAAAAAAAAAAAGAAAGAAAGTTTTGGTACTGTACCCAGCCACACAATGACTGATTCAGACAAAGATAGTCAATGGGTGTTAATAGTGTTGAGTGAAGTTTTTTTGGGGAAACTAGGAATTTACATGGACTCAAGTATTACACTATTTTATCAACTATTAATACTTACCACTCTCCATAATGGGGCAAACTGATAATACGCACCTCTTTTCATGAAGCAAGGGAAACTGTACAATGGCACACAGGTAGTATTCTTTCCCAAAATATTTAACGTGAATATTCAAATAAAAAACAATCAGAAAAATCTGTTTTGGAATATTCTATTAAAAATGATCTAGAGTCTTCCAAAATGTCAAAGTTCTGGTATACAAAATATAGTGGGGGATTGTACTAGATTAAATGATACTAAAGAGACATGAAACCTAAACACATTGTGTGATCTGTGGTTGGATCATAGTAGCAAAAAAGATCATTTTGTAGGACAATTATCAATTTTGACTTTAAGAATTTTACATACTAGAAAAGATTATGATTTTAACGTTCATTTTCTAAACATTTTTAGCACTGAAAGTGCACAAAATAAAAAGCAGGAGAAATATTATAAATTATTGATAAAATAACTTCAAGGCAAATCAAGACAAAATTTTTGAAAGAGAATCCATGTAAGTTGCAATCTATGGTGAAGCCACAATCCTGGTGAGCATTTTTGAAACCAGTAAACTAGCACTATGTGTCCAAAGAGAATAATTTATATCTTTAGTCAGTAGGATATTACAAAAATACGATTCTGAAAGCAAATTAAACATAGAAAAAATAAAGAGCTACATGACAATGAACTGAATGATATAATTGTATCACTAATATAATTGCTGAAGTTTGAAATAATATATTGACACGATTTCAGGAAGCACATGAAAAGAATAAGTCATGACCAATTGCAATTCTCTTGCAAAATGTAAGGTAGTTTAATGTTACCAAAATCTATTATAGTAGTTAACCATTGTAACAACTCAAATTAAAAAATAAATTACATAATTGTATTAAAAAGCTTGATATAATTCATTTGTTTGTTTGTCTTTTTGTTGGTGGTGCTGAGAATTGAACTCAGAGCAGTGAGCAAATTAGGCAAGCATTCTACCACTGAGGTGTACCCTTAGTCTCTATCAGTATCACCTATTTTTAAATGAAAGATTGACATACAAATAAGCTGAATGGTCACTAATTTAACAAAAATTTTGTATCATACAAAAATCTATATCATACTTAGTGTCAGAGAGGTAAACACATTCTTACTGAAGTGAGGAAAAAATCTCATTACTGTATCACTCAACCATTTTCTGGAAATAATGCCATAGAAAAAGTGTTATAAGGAGGCAAAATTATGGTTATTTAGCGATCATACATTTTTCTACATGGAAATTCTAAGAGAATCAAAATTTATTATTGCAAACCACCTAAAAACTTTTCAGGTGCCTAAGTGCTCACTTAATAAACAAAATTCAGTAATCTAAGTAATTTCTAGTTAAGGAGGAGAATGAAGAAAAATATCCCCCTCAAAGTAGCAACTGTAAGTGTAAGGTAGCTGATAAGAAACTGAGAAGAAATGTGTAGAGCTTGCATGAAAAAACTTAAAACTTTCCTTAGGGACATAAAAAAGGCATGAGTAATAGAAGAGATACCTTGTTTTTATACAAAAAGATATAACATCATAGAGACATGCAAATTTGTTTGGTGTGAAATTTGACAAAACTATTTCATATCTCATATAGAATAACATATATTCAAGAATAGAAATAAAAATTTCTGGAAAAGCACATAATGAGTGAACTTAAACCTAATGATGTATAACCATTAGAACACTGTAGTAATTAAGACAATTTAGAACTGGAAAATAAATTTAAAGGCCAATGAAATAGATCTAGGATTTCAGGAATGGATTTAATATATATGTTCAGAAAAGATATTGGATCTGGAAAGAAGATGGCTTTTTAAATCACTGAGAAAAATATACATAATTCAAAAGCTGGTGCTGAGACATACAGTTAGCCACTTAGAACAAAATTAACCTATTCCTTATATCAAAAAAATTTCCCAGGGAGAAAATATCTAACTGTAAAGGAAGCCCATTGTAGAAGGAAAGAACTGAGTCAAAAATTTTAAATATCTTGAAGTAAGGAATGTCTACCTAAATCCAGAATTCATAAATTAAAAAGATTGATAAATTTTATTTTTTAAAATTTTTTATTTTTTTGAGACAGGGTCTTGCTATATAGTTCAGGCTGGCCTTGAATTCACTACACAGCCCAGGCTGGCCTTGAACTCATGGCAACCCTCCTGCCTCAGCTTCCCAAGTTCTGGGATTACAGGCATGCATCACCACACCTGGCCTAAGGATTGATAAGTTTCAGCAACATAAAATTAAGTTATATATGGTAAGTAAGCATAAGCAAAAAAATGGTAAACTAAAAATATATTTCTTACATGTGTAACAAACAAAGACCCATTTTATAATATGTAATGAGCTCTTGTAAATCTGTAAAAAAAAGTTGATGAGCCAAAAAGAGGCACAAGACATGTATAGGTCTGTCATTTAAAAATAATAATCAAATGGCTAGTAGACAGAAAAGATGATCAACCTCAGGAGCAATAACCACAAAACAAGCAAAACATGTTTCATCTGCTGGATTGGCATTTGATAACAGAAATATTAGATAATGCTTATCGTTGGAAAGAAAGTAGGAAAACAAGAAATCATCTCTTTGGAAGTGTAAGTTGATACAATGTTTTGGGATGGTAAATTGATGATAGGTAACAAAAGTTCGAATGTACACACACTTTGATACCACATTTTCTATGTTCTGAATTTAGCCCAAGATATACTGATCAAAATATATAGAGATGGGGGCCGGTGAGATAGCTCAGCGGCATAAGCGCCTGCCTGGCAAGCGTGAGGTCCTGAGTTCAACCCCCCAGTACCTACCAAAAAAAAAAAAAAATATATATATATATATATATATAGAAAGAGAGAGAGAGAGATGAAAAATTACATGTAAGGATGTTCTTTGGATTGTTGTTGTAAGAGTGAAAGATTGATAACATTTCAAATGTCCATCAGAACAGAACTGGCTCAGTTAATTGGGGAAATTTGTACAGTGGAACAAAAAATGATATATGTCTACATGCGGACAGAGAAAGAAGTGTAAGCTGTAGTATGTGTGAAAACCAAAATAATGTGCACAACACAAACACTTTTGTATAGAAGTAAAAATATTTTGTGTGTGCATATTTTTATATATGCATAGAAAATATCTAGGATTATTCATATAATCTATTTACAGGGCAAGGACTTACATGTGTAATTTAAATCCTTCTGATCTATTTCTATAGTTTAGCATTAGTAGGCCTTTATTTTATAAGAAATGACAACGTTTTAAACTCCATGATTGTCATGCTATTGTGTTATAGATAAATCGTATTAGCCAACAAATAGATTAGATCATGTTAAGTGTCCATCTGATGACAAAGAAAGAAATATTAGAGACATATATGTAAAAGTTGTCTGTTTAAAGGTGTTAATGAAATTGCATTAATGGAGGAAATCATCCGTAGAAGGCATGAAGAAAAAGGTATAAAAGTATTGAAGGGTAAAATTTCATGTTTACATTTGCTTAGTAAAAATGAAGACGAGGCAGCAAAGAAGACAGAAAAGGCACTTCCAAGAAGTGGTAAAACCAGTTCTGTCCAGTGTGATTTAAATCAAGGGCAGAGCTTCAAGATGAAAAGTTCCCAGAACAGTCCTAAAGATAGGAGAAAAACTGGAAGAGCACAAACATTTTCCTGATTTTCTTCCCCACTTTCTGGTAATTACTTTTCTATTGTTTTGCTGCCATGTTCTTCCTTAACCACCTCTTCAAATGTTTGTCTCTACAGCTTGGTTCTCTATCTCTTTTCCTTTCTGTAGTTTCTTCCAAAGTGATGTTACACAATAACAACAATAATATATTTAGTCATTTAGGGATTTTTTTTCCTCCAAACTTCAGACCTCTACATCTAAATTCTTACTTGATATTTGTCTTGGAAGTTTCAGATACAATTCAAACTCAGTGTACTGAAAACTCATGCTTTCATCTTTACCAGAGTACACTTCCCAGGCAGTAAGACTATTATCTAGCTAATTGTGTGAGACCAAAGCCCAAGACTATTACCTAAATCTTTTTCTTCTTATTTTTCCATCACTAAGGTCTATTGATTTTACATTCAGAATGTCTCTCAACTTCATTCGCTTTTCTCCATCTTGAGCACCACGGTCCCAGCCAAGTAATTATTGTCCCTCACTACTATTGCTGTTGTAACTTTCCAAAAGGCAGGGCTGTATTCATTCTGGCCAGCCCACAGTCTGTTCATTACACTAGTGGTCAGAAGTTATTTCAAAGAGAAAATGAGCCTATCAATCCGTTTAAAACATTTTTCGATGACCTTGAAGATAAAGGTGAACCAATGTCCTTAGTCTGGGCTATAAGATCCTGAATTATCTCACACTGACCCAACTTTCCAGGAGCATCTTGTACTACATTCCAGCTAGAAGATGCTCTCCCGACCCTGAATACCTCCTCCTTTGCAGTTATTGTAGTTGCAAGTTTACATTTATTTGTGTGATCGTCTACTCTCCTCCTTTATCACTAAACGGTTATGTCCATGAGAATAGGAACAATGTTGTTTTGACGAAAACTATATTCTGGAGATGTAGCATATGTTATTGCCCAACAAATATTTTTGAATGAACGGATATATGAATTAAAGTAAAATGGAATTTCGAGAATAAAGGTGTGGGCCAGTGAGATGGCTCAGCGGCGTAAGCGCCTGCCTGGCAAGCGCGAGGTCCTGAGTTCAACTCCTGGTACCCACATACAAAAAAAGGGCCGGTGATATCGCTCAGCGGTACGGGCGCCTGCTTGCGCGTGAGATCCTGAGCTCGACCCCCGGTACCCACAAAAAAAATTTAAAAAAAGAATAAAGGTGTATGTTTAAACATTGTTCAGAGATTTAAGAGGGTGAAAAAATACTAGGACACAGCCATTCCATTAAATTTTAAAATAGATGATTTTCATGAATTTCAGATGCACTGTGAGTGATATGAAGTGCTATGTCCAGCGCAGCTCTTGAGCCTCCAGAGGGAGGACGGTGGAGGATAAAGAAATGAAGACAAGAGTCAGAATGCAGAAAGCTGAGGTCAGTGGAGCCCCCTCTCCTGATGGGAGAAAGGATCTGCCCAACGACTGCAGTGCGTTTACTTAACAATCGGCACAGGAGGCTGTTTACAGGGAATTTAAGGAGGTGGCAAGATCAGGCCTTCCGACAATGAAGGTTAGTATTGGCGAGAATACTCAAACATCTGACTATGCGGTGTGTTCTAGAAAGTGAAGGAAATGAAGACTAGATCCATGAAGTGGTTAATTCTGAAGAAATGCAGTGTATATTGGTATGAGATTCAATGAGGCAAAAACAATGAGGCCTCTAGAGGGACAGTAGATTATGGCCTTAAAATCTTCCTATTAGATTTACTTGGTTAAAGTGGAATGATTTCATAAGGTGCACGATGGGGCCGCAGGAACAGGTGTTTATGATGGTGTGATTTGTGCTATGGCCTCTGTATATATGTTCCTGGGAAGTTAAAAGGCTCTTGAGAAACATGTCTCCTTCTCTCTACTCCCCTGGCATGAGGATCCAGTATGTGCGTGATAAATACTTTAAGTTAAATTGAATTAAAGTCTCATTTTTCAGATTCTGCCACCTTAGTTCTAATAGTACCTCTCTTGACTCTGTGTCTCAAGGTTACTTCCACGTAAACGCTACATCATTACTTCTTGAATGAAGCACGCAAAGTGTTTGCACTTGTTAAAGCGTCCATTTCTTCATCGCTTTATGTCACTCAAGCAGTGAGATCTGTGTGTGTGTGTGTGTGTGTGTGTACGTGTGTGTGATTTTTTTCCTACAGTTGGTGACTTCAAAAAATTAAGTTGCAGTCAGTGAGCATCAAATTAATTTTGGCAATTATGACAAAAGTTACATTAAGAAACCAGGGAACAGGTTTTTAAAACATGTTTCTGGTTGTTGGGAGGGTTTTTCAACTCAAGCTACTGCAAACATCATCAAAATTCCATGATACAATCAGGTAGATACTATGAAATGCTGATGACTAACCTCTAGAAACGCACATCCAAGCAGTCAAACTTGTATATTATGAGTCACAGAATTGTAGACTTACAGCCAGTGTAAAGAACGCCCAGAAAAATCTACATGTATCGGAGATATTAATAGAGAATAAATATAATGGTAACACCTAATTCTATCAGGAATCTTATGTCAAGTTAATCTGAGGAGTAATAAGTTGAGCTAACTCAAACTAATGTCAAGGATTAATTGCAGGATCTCAACAAATCTTTTACCATCAAAATATTTACTTCTATACAGAGGTATTAAATTTGATGGTAGTAAATGTCCTGCTTAATAAATTATATAGAAATCTATTTTTGAAAGTGTGCTTAAAGTGTGGATTCTGAGGTTCCATATTTTGTTATTAAATCCATATTTCTAGAGAAAGGGACCAAGAAATCATATTTATAGTAAGTTCCTAAAGTAATTGGGAAGTACCTTCAATTTGAGAACCTCTGGCATAGAAACATGGTTAGGAAGATTTAATCTCTAAAGTTGTCCTGGGATGTATATTATAACTGTTACACAAATGAAATAGAGACACAGTGAATCTGAAAGTATTCTTTTATTTAAGCTGCTTTTGGCAGTTTACAACAGTCTCAAGAATCCAAATGTTTCTGTTGATTAGAGGAAGTTGATTGGTTTAGAGAGAAATAAGATAAGCCTTAGAAACAGACAAAGCCAAGATCAAATCCTGGGTTTTCCATAGTGAGATTTTGGGCAAATCAACTAGCGTCCATGAGCCTTAGGTTTTCTTATCTGAACCATGGAGATGATAGCATGTTTAACGGATAAGCAAATGTTGATGGGAATGAAATGGGGGAAGGAAATATCATGACAAGTTTGTACGACTTCTGATAGTTCAATCAAGATGAAGCATGCGAAGGGAAGTGGTAAGAGATGAAACCAAAGATACAGTTATGAATGGTCTTATAGCCAATGGGAGTCATTTGAACCTGATGATATTAGTTTTTCAAATCCTAGAATATCATCTTATGGTTTTTATTGTAGTCGAGATAGCTAAATAGTTCTGCTCTTGCCTTCAGCAGTCTTAGTCCCATTTAGCCCAAACCTCACTGTCTAAGAATCCTGAAGAAGATGGGGACATTGTCTTGAGAGCACAGATAGGAGAAGAGGTAGTGATCATCACCAAGTGGGCAAGAAAAGTTGCCAGCGACAACTTGAGCACCCTCAGTGGAGGCTACCAGGGGTCAAAGAGTTGTCCCCACCTACCCTGACGCAGAATGCATCCACGGTGATTTACCAAGCATACCCTGCGCTGGCGCGTGAGTCCGTGAGTAGACAAGTGATGTATGTGGTCTAGAACAACCTGTTGGGGAAACTATATGTAGGTAAAAAATGAATTAAAGTGTTCTATGGCAATATCTGTAATAGAAGTTTCTATAAAATTCTATAGGTGAAACAAAGAGAAAGAGCACTGATCTGCGTTACAGGCGAGATGAGTTTGCATAGAGGAGTTTTGGCTCCTCTGAGTGGGAGGTGGAGAGCCTCTGCAGATGGAGGAGCCAAAGCCAGGAGAGTTGGAAGAGGCAGGACAGGGCAAGCAACTGTTCTTGGGGTTGGCCTTTCTGAAACAGGCCTTGCCTTCTTTGTTCCGATGGGAGTCCCAGGTGAGCAGCCTCCTCCGGCTGGAGAGTGGGTTGCCAAGGGCCTCACAGCCCTGGTATGCCTCGTGGGCTGTCGTCCTCTTCTCCCCAACCTTTCCTCACTGGGACACACCCTTGCAGGTGGTTCTGCAATCATTACTCGCTTGCTAATACCAGCCCACATCAGAATTATTTTCCTGAACGCCGAGAACTACTTTCCTGGTGCTGTGCAACGCTTGGTGTGTGTTACTCACGTGTGGGCCATCTTAGGGTGAGAAGCTTTTCCTCCTCAGGACAAGTTGAGAATGAGAGCCCGGATGGGAAAGTTTCATATCCATTTTACTTATACAACCATGATCCAAAACAACACTCTTAAATGTTAGGCATTCTTTTCCAAATGTTTCCTTAGCAATTTATTATTGTTGCTTATGTGTTATGTTTCTTCTTTCCAGAGAATGTTCATAGCCTGGGGCGGGGATAGAGGGAGACTGTGTGTTTGTACTAGTATACATGTGTGTGTTGGTGTGTTATGTGTTTGCTGCCAACTCTGCACAGTATATTAAAGATTCCCCTTTTCTGGTTGCTTTTTGTTTATTGTCGAGACTTTGGAACTTGGGAAAATATACCATGGTACTAGATTCCTACTGTGAAATTGGAAAGAGAGGCCTTTTGTCATTGGAGGAGGCCTTACCCATAAAGCTTTGCTTGGGTCAAGGTTTCCATCTGCCAAGATCCTTGGGGAGAAGCAGTTTGAATTTCAGGGGTTTCTTCTCCTTTGAAGAGAAACCCTCTTTGCTGTGAGGTAAATGGCAAAAGAAGGACCACACCCTACGGCACGAGTGAGATTCCGCCTGCTCCTTAGACCCCAGCAAACACTCACTGTAAGAATACTCACTGATCGTTGAAACAGAAAAAAGATCTTAAGAGCAGGATTAAATAATTTATTCATGCATCCAATAGTTACAGATTGAGTTCTTATTTAGTGTAAGATGAAATGGTAGGTGTTGAGGACCCAAGATACCCTTCAAGAAATCAGTCTGGAGAACCCGATGTTCCATGGAGAAAAATGAAAGCATTAGTTTTTATATTTGCATTATTCATTATCTACAGATCAGAGGAACTCAAATTTTAACCCAGAAACTCAATGGGCTGAAATTATTCCATGGAGCCTCTGATATATTTATGTATCATTATTGACTAAATAATTGATAGATCCAAATTTATATATCCTTCATTCATTATTTAGAATAAAAATGTTTAGTAACACTTCCGAATAGTCAAACTTGCAAATATTCACAAAAATATGCTATTTATAATATATAATAAACCAAGCTATAAATTAAATTGATTAATTACTGATTAATTACAATTTTAGCCATTAATTTTTTTTTTTTTATGTGGTACTGGGGACCGAACTCAGGACCTTGAGCTTGCCAGGCAGGTGCTTGTGCCGCTGAGCTATATCACCGGCCCCATTAAGTATTTTCTTGACAGACATCAGGAGGAGCATATAAAAACATAAATATAAGCTATAAAATATATATTTTTTTTTTTGGTGGGTACCGGGGGGTCGACCTCAGGACCTTGCACGCCAGCAGGCGCCCGTGCCGCTGAGCGATATCACCGGCCCCTTTTTCGTATGTGGGTTCCAGGAGTCAAACTCGGGCCCTCGCGCTTGCCGGGCAGGCGCTTAAGCCGCTGAGCCATCTCACCGGCCCAAGCTATAAAATATTTAAAAGGGGATTTCCTACTCTAAAAATAGAAACCACTTGAGAGCTACTGAACATTTAAACTATGAATATGAAAGGGCATAAGATAGTTTTTAAAACCAGTAATTCATCAATATGGTTTTTATTATTCTAAAAATATTTATTGAGTACTTACAAGTAGTTGCTGTACCTAGTAAATATTGTATAAAAACTTGATAAACATTTGCAAAATTAACCATTTAACAAAAATATATGGGCAATTTCTTTGCAATGTATCCATGTTTTTCTCAATTTTAACAGTTTTTAATGTTTCAAATAAAATGTTATTGACTGTGATAGTATGATTAAGTAAGAATGCAGGAAAAAATGGGTGCAGCACAAATGTCTTTTTGGTTTCAAAAATTGGAAAGAAACTTAGATCGCCTCAAATCTTCCTGATCTGATGCTTAAGTTACTCTCTATTACATATTTGATTGGAAATTATTAAAAAGTTGTTTAAGTTTTTAAAGTTCAAAAATTAATAAGTATATTAAAATAATCCTTGATAGCATTGTTTTATATTTAAAATATACAGAAGAATATAAGTTCTGAAAGGTGAAAATAAAAATACACAGAAGTCCTGGTAATGTGATCATCTTCCATATACATTTTGCTACAACAGAGGTGGTAGATCAAAAGATTTTCAAAATTAATGAAAGTAATTGAACTCAAGTCCTAAACTTAAAGTATCATGTATTTCACATGAAATGTTTACTTCCGTACTCATTAGAAAGTGAATTGATCACCATCTTTTAAGAGATTTCTGCAAATGATGTTACGCATAATTTACTTAACTGTCTTTGAATTTTAGGAAGTGGTGGCACTTAAAAGATTATGACAATTTTCTAAAACGGCAGATGCTTTAATATTCTGGGTCATGTCTAGACCCAGCAAATACTTAATAGCAATGTAGAAACTTGTAGCTTGTAAGAGCTTTGTCCATCTTCTTCTCAACCTAACTTCAGGGCCTCCTGCTTTCCGGGGGCTCTTTACACATCAAGATGGTGCCCTGGACACTCGCTGGACTGTGTGGTTAATGTATGCAAGCGTTTGTTTCCCAGAGCTCCATGTAGAAGCTGTATTGAGTTGGAGTGGTGCTGCACTGTTTCCAAATTCTCTAAATTGGGGTAAATATTTGACTTAAACATTAAGCCCTTAATTTCAAAATATATTTTGAAATTAGAGACACTACTAGAAGATGAATTGACTTTCTTTTACTGCCTAACTATATAGTGATACCATAAGCACAAATATTACCTCACTCTGAGCTTATGATGCATGTACTTGTGGAGTTGGAATAAAACTTGTGCAATTCAGGAAGGCTTTGCCTACTGTTCTATGTTCACTGTAATCTTATTATCCTGCTAGCTGCTACATTCACTTTATATCAGTATTACTATTATTTTGCTAAATTAATAGGTCTAGTTAATGGATGGTCTCAGTAGGAACTTGTTAAACTTGTTTTATTTTTCTGAGTAGGTGTTCCCTATGAATGTAACTTCACATTATACTTGTTATTTTTCTGTACCAACTTATGTTACTCACATAGAACTTAGTTTTGAAAACAAAGCATTTCAAATACTTTAATGCCATAGAAACCATAAGAAGATAAACTAATTTTTTAAAAGTACTACAGTATTTATGATATCGAAGATGAGTTTTCTTGGTAATATTCAAGAAAGTTATGGTTGACTTTTATGAAGTCTTACTACCATTCATTTTTAAATGCTACTCCTTAGATGGAGTTGCCGTAGCTTTTGATTGTCAGAGTTCTCTTCTAGAAGGTGGAAATGCTGTGTTAGAGGAGATGAGGCAGCTTCTAATTCTAACACTTTGTGATGCTAGGAAAGAAATATTCCTGTCATAAGTACAATTTCTTCTAAATTTAAGAGAAAGGGAACTTTGAGATTGTATTAAGAAAAGTCGCAGTTTGTTCTTAATGTAATGTATAATTCCCTGATGATTTTTCGTATGATAAACCTTTGTATCCTATAGGATATCAAATTGTTACTTTTATGTACCTCAGTGATTCCTATACAGATGCATTCCATGTAATTTTAGAGGGAACAAATCTGAGGATTGGGTAGAACTGTTGTTTTTATTTAGAGTTGCCTCTTTATAAAAGACACAGGGGACCTGAGGTATAAAAATGACTTATTCAAGATCAATTCAGATCTTCTGATTCCTTTAATCCTTTCTTTCACATCAGTTTAGCCTCTCGATTCAAGATTTCATAAGTATTTTTACTAGAACAGAAAAATTACAATTCAGATATAAGATTGAAATTACTATAACATGACTTGACAATAAGATGATAAAGATACTCCCCAGGCATTCCTAAGATGAACCAAAAGGAGTGGCATTATTTTCACAGGTGTAAAAAGAATGGAAACTTCAGCTAATAATTAAAATATCAGACCAATAATTGAAATGCAGGACCCAAGATTTGTCATTTTTGCCGTTAGGAGCAAAAATAAGTCTTTATTCAGTTTGCTAATACCCCTGATTTTAAGACTGCGTGGACAGTGACACATAGTTATCATTTTTGTGGGGTTTTTAAAATGGCTACTCAATTTGTAGATACACTAGGATATTAGTTTAAATCTAGTATTCTATTTATAATATTGATCTGTGCTAAGATCTATATTGTAATTTACTAAAAGTAGTTAACTAGAGGGAATATATTATTAACAGCAGTTTGTTGCATTAAGATAGTTTACATCGATCCAAAATTAAAAAAAAAAATTCTGTTTGAGTGTTTCCTGTGAATTTCATCTTGAAAGTAAAGAAGTGAGATTATAAAGTAAGCGGATGGAACCAAAATTACTTTGATCATAAAATCTTATGAAAACACTTAAACTACCCATAAATAGCAATATATCTCATTTTGTGACTGTAACCCTATGTGATGTTGTCAAGTTATACATGTCTTATACAGGAGGAAGTCATGGAATGTGTCAGCCTAGGTCCAAACCCTGGTCCAATCATTTCTTCCCTATGTGAACTTGGAAAAGTTATTTAAGCTCTATGCACCTCAGTTTCTTATTGGTAAATAGGGCTAAGGCCAGTGCTTACCTCATACTTAGGAGATTTACGTGATGTAGTGTACATGTTAGGAATAAAGTTAAGTGTTGAATGAATGTTAGCTATTATTACATCATAGAAATATACATAAGATAATAGAGTATATATATACCATTTTAATTTTTATTATTTTTAAGTGTGTGATTGAGTTAATATGAATTTATTTTGTATGAGATAGTTAATCCAGTTCCTTCCTGCGGTGTATTGAATTAATTTATATTTTTTCCTGTGTATGTGTATATGCACTGGGTTGAAACGTGAATGATAATTCTTGTGAAGGGTTATGGTAAAAACAAAACAAAACAAAACAAAACAAAACTAAACTAAACAAAAATAAACCTGATTGGAAGTGACTGTCAAAGAATCTCTGGATTCCCCCCAGGGGCCTCCTGAGAGTTTTTGCAGCTGCCTCAGTTTTTTTCCTCCTCTAGTGAGCAATGAGCAGTGAGCAGCCAGACTAGCTCCGGGGGTGGGGAGTGAAGTTAAAAGTGTAACTACCTCAGGGTGGAGACGGGGCTGGGGCAGGGGTGGTGGGTGGAGAGGCGTAGCAGGGTGGAGCTGGAGAAGTAGCAGAACAAGCTGCGACCTGTGCTCAGACGCTGGGCTGAGCTGTACCGGGGCTGCTGAGACTTCGCCGAGCTCAGGCATGTTGGGTCCTTGAAGGGATGAGATGTAGGTTGAGGGAAGGGAGAAAAGCGTGTGTAAGTATATTAAAATTTACACGGAACCTTAGGCAGTTCTGAAGGATATTGCTGCTGAAAACTTGGTAGAGAAAGGATAGAGGGGATAGAGAGAGCATGGGGAACTGGCCAAAGAGATTGAGGGAAAAGCTAAAATAAAAGGTTGACACCAATTCAGTAAACATTTGGACACACTAGGGTCCTTATGACTCATGGTGGTATTTTAGGCAGTGCTCCTCAAGTCAGGCAAGAGCTAAATTCTACAATGGCGAAGTGGCCTTGCTGTTCACAATTCGTACCAGATCCAGTGTATAAGAATTAAAAAGTGTTGCTGCAAGAGTAAAGTCCTCAATTTGGTTTCTGTAGTTGATGATGCAGGAGGCTTTCATCTCATTGTAATGTTCTTAATGAATTGAAGAAGAAGGAAGGGTGATGGTGGGGTTTTTCAGTGTGATCTATTTAGGGAGTTCTCTAAGGAGATGCTGAGTCACCCCCAAAAAACTAGCCAAATCCCTAGTCATCTACTTATTAAAACAAACAGAAGAGAAGAAGTGAAGGACAGCAGTGGAGAAACTGGTGGATAAGTAGTTCTGACCCTTTTAATTATAGCTGATCTTTTACCAGAAAAGACCCCCATCAGATCACTCAAAAGCCAGGCTCTCAAATCCCTCCTCCCGCTATGTGTGTCTGACATTTTGTGGAGAAGAGATTTCTTGGAGAATTTCATCCAAGAGTGCATGAGCAGATCTGGTCACAATCATATGTAATAATGTCTTTTTTTTTTTTTTTTTTGGTACCGAGAATGGAACTCATGGCCTTGCACTTGCCAGGCAGGCACTGTGCCACTGAGCTATGTCCCCGGCCCAGCAATGTCTTTTCTCTTCCACTGGGGAGAAATGGATTCCAGACACAGCCACTTGGGGGTGATCCTTCTTTTATTATGGGGAATTATCCAATTGGAAATGCATTATAATATCTTTCAAAAATGAATACTTTTGAACCACTGTCTACTTAATCTAGGCATGAGCGGGCTGGGAAGAGCTCTGTTGGCACCCAACACACTGTCAACTGTGCTCGCCCTCCTAGAACCAAGGCTTTGGCAATCACAAATATACCATTTTGATCATTCTGTAGACATCTCTTGACCAGTTTATCAGTTGCCTGATCCAAAGGAAAAGGAGGCACTAATTGTAAAACCAAATTGATAGTTTCATTAAAACCAATGAACATTGATTACTGGCAATGCTAATACATGATTCTCAATAGAAAAAAAAGCCTTATAATTCTTTGCATAACCCATAGTAGTTTTTGCCTTTGGAGAATTCCAGACACTTCTAGGACTCCAGGAGGAGATGGTGGTACATGTTAGAAGATGATGATATGATGCTGTAAAAATAGCTCATCCTTAAACCATGTATCTCACAGAAAAATTTTTCGCCAGAGGAGGCTGGAGAAGAAAGGAAGAAGAAAGGTGGGTGCATGAGGAGCAAGTTCATGAGCATGCATGAGACACCCTAAAGGCATCATGGCTTTCAGGATAGATTTTGTAGGGACAGGCAGTCTTCTTGTAATAACTAGGAAAGAAGAGCCAGCCATACTAGCGTACCAAAGATTCATGTGCAAGGATGCTCAAACTATTTACTCTGTTAGATCCGTTATTTAGAGGTGTAGATTAGTTGAATGACATTCAAATGTGTTTTGTAGGTCAAAAAAGGACCACACCTGCCTCTTCTGTAGGAAGCTACATATATAGGATGGCTGAGAAGACAACTCTGCAAATAGTCATAGGATCCCCAGGCTAAGAGGCCTTGCACTGAAACATCCTTTGTGTATTTCCTTGTTTGTATTGAGTGAAATAAATTGAGAGTGACAGCTGTGGACCTTAGTCATTAGTATGGTATCCAAGATAACTATCAGGTGATTTTTCCTCTTTGCAATTTTTCCTGACTTTCTGGGAAAAGCAAGTGTTCCAATACCCATTTTTTTATTACAATACCTAACACATTCTGCTATGTGATTACTGCTAAGTTGTCTGCTTCATTATATATATAATGGCACTGGGGAAGTGGAGAGAGTAAGTTTATCTTGAGCTGGGAAGAAGAAGGAGGAAGTGGGTAATATATTGTTATTTTGGGCTTGTCGCCATGTTGGAATGCTGCCATGATGGCCAAGCAGCTTTCATATGGGCATGAACCCATCAAAAAATACATAATGTATAAATATAATTCTATATTTAATTCTATATATATAATGCTGGAGATCAAAACCAGGGCCTCACATGAACCGCACTCCCAGTCTGGTCTGTGTTGTAGTCTCATGTTTCCTAGTGCTAGGGCTCATGCAGAGGACTAACCACTGCATGTTCACAGCCAGGGCTCCATGTTGAATGTTTGACTGATTGAAAGAGAAAATAGAAGTAACTCAAAGATGAGTATGCCCTAAATTATTGCCTAAGTTTTTGTTGTTGTTGTTGTTGTTATTCGTTTTTATAACATTTCATTTTAGGAGTGAGTTGATTTGATAAAGATATCTGATTAGGCATTCGATTTTAAATGGAGATAAATTTTTAAAAAGATCAAGATTTTTTTTTTCTCTGCCTTGTAATTGCAAGCCCTTAAGGAGTAGCTTAGTGAAAGTAGATTCTTGGTTAAACACCTAATAGAAGAATTTTTTTTTTCTAAAAGAATATTTTGAAAAGTAGGGTGTGCCTATTTTCAGTTAGCATTTTACTTTGATTCTTATCAAATGCATCTAAACAGGATTATGATTGGATGGTGTAGAGAATCAGACTTATGGATAATTTTTCTTTCCAGAATCTTCTAGGAGAACTGCTGGTTCTGTATTCACTATACCTGTGGCTTGGGGGTGCTGCTCCTGGTACAGTGTCAAGACTACAAGGAGAGTGCCTTGAAAATGGTGCTAACAGCAGAAACACAGAAATGTGTCAGAGCTGTGTGTATGTGGGAGGAAGGGAAAAGAAGGGGAGTGAAGGAAAGAAATGAGAAAAAATACAAAGAAAGAGATAAGAAAGAAATTGGCCCAGTACTGATGGTGAAACTGGATTTCCTGGCTCCAAATTAAATCAGTGCTGGAATTTTAAAAAATTATTATGAATTAATAAATTTGATATAAACTAATTTGAGTTATTTTTGAGCTAATTTGGGTTGTGTTATCACCAAAATTTCCTAACTAGTAACTTTAAGGATTCAAGCTAGAGTTTCAAGTCAAGAATCTTATATCCTGTAGACTGATGGCCAATTCATAAGGAAATGGAAATTTTCTTTCAGGTCAAAACTTAGTCAGGAAAGTAAAACGAACAGCATAGTTTGCGTTCACTATTTTTGCCTTTCCCTCATTAATTTCCCACAAAACATTTCAACTGAATTTACACTCACTGCCACACACACATAAACACACTTCCATGTGTGGAGTATGGATGCACGGAATGGAAAAAATGAAGATAAAATCAAAGCAAAGAATCTTCTAAAACTGTGTACTCACAAGTTGTAAAATTTAAATGTACATTGTAAATTCATACAACTATAAAATACAAATATTAACAGTGTATATGAGTGCACACCGTATAAAAATATAGGATGTACTTTGACAATAAAAAGGGCAAGTTTGGGACTATTAAAGGAAGCAGAACTGAAGAATCTTGCAACCGTAAGGGAACTTGGCTGTCATTAGATCAAGTCCTGTTCTCTTATTCTCTGTGCAAAATGACCTAGACAGGACAAATGACGGACTCATCTCCCAAAAATCTGAGATAACAGGGTTATTCTGTCAAGTATTCAATCCATTCTCTGACAGAATTTTTCAGAAATAAATTATTTCTAAGAGATGAGATAGGGCTAGATATTTAACTTGCCAAAAATACTTAAAGTATTACTATACTTTATAGTATCAATATACTACAAACATCGATTGGAAATGCTTTGTGTAATCACTATTAGGCTTCATTATGTTAGGGATGGCACTGCCATCCACTCCAGAAATAGAAATGGTGTCTAAGCACTTGACATAAGCTATCTTAGTACTTTATAGAAGTTATCCCAAACTCCCAGTGGCACTGTTAGATTTAACCAAAGAGGTTAAAATTGCAGAGATGAAGTTCCACGGGAAAAGAAAACTTGTGTTCGTTGTAAACTACCTGATTGTCAGCATTCAAGGCAGAATTGGCATAAAATAGATAAAAAATATTTATTGATTGAATGAGGTAGTGTAGCTGGCATTCAAATCAAATTGAATGACTCTAAAGCCCTTGTGAGTTCTTGGATGCCTTACTGACTCCAGGCTCTGACTTGAGCAGAGTTGAGTCTGAAGGAAAAAGTTGTGTTCTAGCTGCTGTCTCTGAAAGATGCCTTGTGAAACCTTAACAAGAAAGACTTGCATGAACCTTCAACCAAATAGACAGACATTCATCACACTCAAAAACAATGTGTACAAAGAACAATAATGACAAAACTAAGAAAAAACCCTTGACACTCTACCACCCTTACATCTCATTTACCTATCCACCGAATAATAAAATGTTTTAAGAAACTTTGATAAATAATGGTGTTCATGTGGTACCAATGTAAAAATCATGCTCTACCCAAGGCTGAATTTTATAACTCTTATTACCTCTAAAATTTGGTCACATCCAGTTTCTTTGACACAACTGGATTATAATTACTTTCAAATAGCAAAATCTAGTCCTTATAACTCTTCCAGGTAATCCAGGTGGAGTTATCTACAAAAGAAGGCAGAAATAAAAGATAAAGAAAAGAAAAATATCATTTACATTTTCTGAACCACATACTCAAAGAATATGAAATGGTATATGGGCCCAGTGGATAATGATTTAAGTCTTTTATTGTATATAAAATCTTATAGCTTTGTAGTATAGTACAAAGTCTACAGAGAGGTTAAGGAGATGTTATAGTAATGAGCAAATAATATGCCATTCATATTGTATGCTTATCAGAGGCCAGACATACTTTTGATTGAAGAAAAAACTCAAGATTATTGTTTCTTCTATGAAAAGTTGTTTTTAGATTTTGCAATAATAAATATCAGAAATTGAACAGCAATTGCATGAGAAATATAGAACAGAAATTTTCATCATCAATATTCGTCTACTCTCAGACCGTACATGTTGATGTTTTCAGCTCTATTTGAGTATATAACACTTAATACTAAGATTATAGATTCTCCAGAAGAGAATCATAAAAAGTTATTCATTTTGGAAGGTAGACATAAATCAATAAACTGTATTTATTCAATCTTAGAACATTAAAGCTTGAAAAGAAGAATTATTTTCATGTCTATTCATTCAGCAAATATTTATCAATTTCCATCATGGGTTAGGCAACATTTTAAAAGTTTGGGAAGTAAATAAAACCCCTGTGGTACTGGAGCTTATAGGCTAGCGAAAGGAGATATGTAAGAACAATGAAATATATTTTTTTGTGGGTACTGGGGGTCGACCTGAGGACCTCGCATGCCAGCAGGCGCCTGTGCCACTGAGCGAAATCACCGGCCCTTTCTTTTTTTCGTATGTGGGTTCTGGGAGTCGAACTCGGGCCCTCATGCTTGCCAGGCAGGTGCTTATGCCGCTGAGCCATCTCACCAGCCCTAAAATATATTTAAGATACATGACATGTAATGTAATGTTAAGTACTATGGAAAAAAATCAGAGTGAGGAAGGAGAATTAGAGAGAGTGCTGATTTGCTATAGTTAGAGAGGGTGATCAGGACAATCCATATCGAGTAGGTGATGTTCTGCGGGTATTTATTTTTAATTTTTTTAGTTTATTAGTACCTGTGTGTAGTACATTATCTTCACATTCTTTGTGGGAAGTTGGTACATGTATATAACGCATCTTAATTCCTTTTTTCATGCCCTTTCCCATCCTTCCCTCACCTTTCCATCCATCCCTTGATCCCCTTCTTTTTTCTGGTACATATTTGCAGATGATTTTTTGCGCACAAACTTTGAAGAGAAAAAGGGTTATGCACGCAGATATCAGAGAAATGAAGACCTTGGCTGGGGGAAACATCCAACACTAATATCTTGAATCAGAAATATCTCCAGTAGGGTGTTGGGGAAAGACATAATGTCAGAAAACTAGAAGTGGGGCAAATGACGAGGAGCCTTTGTAAAGGTGTCGTGAGGAATTTCACTTTCATACTGGATATGATAAAACAGAGGTGCTTTTAAACAGCGAGGATGGGATAGCTTTCGTTTTTCAAAGGATCCCTCTCACTGCAATGTGAAAAACGCACTAGAGACACCCGGTAGGAGGCTGTCAAAATAATCCAGATGCAAGATCTTGGTTGCCAGTATTAGGATCGTGACAATGGAAGCAGAAGGAAATTGGATAAACTTTGGGAGCAGACCCAAGAGTAGAACCAATTTGCAGAGCGATTGTATATGGGGTGTGAAAGAAAGAGAGGAGTCGCAGCTATCAAGACTTTTTGGCCCAAACGACTGGAAGGATAGAGTTATAATTTATGGCAATGTGGGGAGGAAACCTATGGATCTTGTGGGTTGAGGGCAGAATGAGTGTGCTGATGGGGCAATTAGCTGAAAGTGTTCAGTTTTATATGGTGATCAGATATCTAAGAGGAGATGTTCAGTAAGTAATCGGATAAATGTTTTTGCAGGACATAGGTCTGGATGTAGAAATTTGGCAGTCGCTGGTTTTCTGGCAGTCAGAAGATGCGCTCACCAGAGTACAGCAAAAAGAGGAGAGTCAAGGCTGAAGCCTGTGGAACTTCAAAAATGAGAGCTCAGGAAAGAAAGGCAGAGACAACAAGAGAATCTAGTAAGTGGTGAATATAACGAAGAGAAAACAGGGTCGGGCTCAAGTGAGAAAAGGGCTTCAAAGCCAACCAATTAAATTAAATGAGCTGATTGATTATAGTGAGCCACTTCACATTATTGGAAAGGTCAGAAATTGACCACTAGTTAGATCTACTTTCTGAGAAATTGCAGGAGGGAAAGCATGATGGAAACGGGTTTAAGAGAGAATGGGAGGATAGGAATGAGTATGAACAACTCTTGCCAGGAATTCTGCTAATACTAAAATGAAAGAGAGAAATGCAGAGGGAGTAACAGATTTTTTTTTTTTTTTTGGATGTACTTAAAAAAAATTTAGGACAAGAGAAATGGGAGTATGTTTGTATGCTGATGGGAATGACCTGGGAGACAGAAAACTATTAAAAAAAGATGGCACTTTTTTGGGTCCACTGAGGACTAAATTAGAGGGAATGCATTTTGATCATATTAAAAGAGACTGAAGATAAATACTAGAAGGAGTTTCCTTACTGTATCACAGTTAAGACAAGAACATACTATTATAAGGAGCTATTTGAGGGTATCCTCTGACATTTAAAAACATTAATGTCAATAATAATGTGTCAGATAGTCGTGGAGTATTTTTAGCACTGGAGCAATGACGAGTGAAACTGAGACTTTGGTTTTCAGGAGTTTATCATAGCAGACTGGCTGAGTGGGTGGACCCTAACCCAGGCCCTCTGGAATTCTGCCTCTACCCCAGCACTTATTAGCTGTGTGGCCTTGGGCAGGTTACTTAAATCTTCTCTGCTTAAGGTTGCATATGTTTAAAATGAGGTAATAACAATGTGCACCTCATGTGTGAGTTAGAAGAATTAAACGAGCTAATATAATTTTGAAATATCTTATACACAGAAAGTGGTGTCTACAGCTATTGATCAGCTATTATTAGTCCAGTGTTATATATGCACATTTAGTAGAGATAAGAATAGAGGCCCAAGACAGCACAGAAGAGATTTCATTTTGACTTAGAGGTTCTAAGGCAGTGGTGGCGAATCTGTGGTACATGTGGAGCAGAGCCCTCTCTGTTGGCAAGCGAGCCTAGTCGCCTGGCATGGTCATGTTTTTGCTAAACGAAAACCTCAATATTCAGGTTTAATTGCAGTGTTGGCGCTTTGCAAAAAGTAAGTGGGTTTTGGGTTGCGGTTTGGGCATTTGGTCTCTAAAAGTTTCGCTGTCATTCTTATAAGGGGTCCCAGAATCTTCATAGAAACCATGTTTGAATGGACTTTGCAGGGTGAATGAGATGTGGCCAGGTAGAGTACAGCTAGGCAGATCCTGGAGAAGTGAAGGCTGGGGATCTGAGAGTTCTCGGTGCCCTGGAAAACAAGCGTGTGAAGGGTCAGGCTGGGAATGACCCCTGGGGACAGAGCTGCCGTTGGCTGCCTTCTGCGGAGTTTGGACTTGCTCCTGCAAACTGGGAGCTATTGCATTGTTCAAACATGAGTTAGCTCGGGGAGCTGTAAAACAAGGGTCAACAGGGCAGGCCCCCAGACCTCCTGAACTCAGCACCTTTAACTCTAAACTGGTGGTGCTTCCCTTTTTTCAGCACCATCACCAGCCTTCTGACTGCATTTTTTTTTCTTAGATCCTTTACTCCTTACTTCTTACTTTTGACCCACCTGCCCTGTACAGTACTGGCATTTGAACCTAAGGCCTTTGCACTGAACTACATCCCAGACATACATCTATATCTACCTGTCTGTCTGTCTGTCTGTCTATCTGTCTATCATCTATCTCTATCATCTATCATATCTATCATCTATTTATCTATCATCTATCTATCTATTTATCTATCTATCATCTATCTATTATCTATTTATTTTGAGAGAAGAGTTCCCTAAGTCACTAAGTTGCTCAGGCTAGGTTCAAACTTGCAGTCCTCATGCTTGAGCCTCCCAGGTGCTAAGATTACAGGCCCGGGCCACCAAGCCTGGCGTTGCCTTTCTCTACTCTCATGTCTGTGTCCGCTGATTGCATCCTCTATTTGACCACCAGAGCCCGCCTGGGCCGATCAGCAGAGCCCTGCCTGACCCCTGTAGACGCAGCGCACACTCTTCGACAGGCTCCTAGCAGGCTCTGGACTTCCCCTGGCAGAGCAGTGATCCTGCTTTTTTTTTTTTTTTTTTAGTTTTAATCTACAAAGAAAAATTAAATAAACCACCAAACAACAGCAAGAAAGCCCTTTAAACTCTATGAGTTCACAATAAGCTATCATAAATACTGAAAATGGATAAATCAATGAGCTAACAATTTTTAATCCTTTAGGATAAAAGTGATCAGAGAATAAGGAGAGATGTTGAGAGTTGACAAATGAGGTTCAAGAACTCTTTCTCAGAGATCTCCCCTAAAGGCAATCCTGGGAAATCACCTTACATTTTCTGGATTCATTATTGAATACTTTAAACTTTGATTAAGTGCCTTAGTAAAGAGGATTTAAACGCACATGACAGTAAAGACTCAAACCAGGAACTAAACATGTATTTCTAAAGTCTAAACTAAATGGGACACTCTCAACTACAATAGGAAATAATGCTTGAATGAGAGGATTTCTGATACAGATGAAATCTAACTCACTCAGGATGATGTGTACATTAGAATGTATCACCTTGAACATCTTATGTGTCATCATTGTCATTCCTTAGGGACAACCAATTGCCTGGAGGCCAAGGCAAGCACGAAGCCTCTCTCAGGACACTCCCCATACCCATCCCTATCCCCTGCCTTGGCTTATGCCACTGCCCTGGCAGAAGATTCCTCCCCTGCTCTGCCCTGCAAAGTGCCACCTGCGCCCACCTCTGGCACAGGTGCTGTCCCCTCCCACAGATGGCTTGGACATAGTGTTATAATCAGAAGAAACATGTACAAAACCCCTATACCTCCATCCTCATTCTGATTTGAATTTCTGTAAATTTATTGTTTAGTACATGCCCCACTCATCTGCTCTGTTACCTCTCTCTCTCTCTCTCTCCCTCTCTCTCTCAAATGTAAGCTTCTAGAAGAAAAGGGTGGGGTCTACTCGCCTTTCACAGAGCTTTCCTATTGTAGGTTAAGTGTCAGAAGAAGAAAAGAGTTCTGGAGAGTAAATACATGAAAAGTGCTATGTGAATGTGCTTGTGGATTGTTTCCTGAATAAAGGATAACCCTGAAGAATAAAAAAAAAAAAATGCAGAGAGCAATTCGGACACACAGTTTACCATGTACTGCAAAATGCAGTTAGGTAGCAGCCTTGACTTAAGGGTGTTAGAATACAATGATCATGTGTCTCTTTTTAATCAAGAGTTTACTTTAAAAAGGGCATGAAATAAGGGAGGAAAGGGGAATGTGGTTAAGGAAACGGGAAGATCTACTCACTGTTTTAAAAGCGATCCCGGAGATTCATTCCCTAACCCGGCGTGGGGACTGAGAGCTGGTGAGACAAACTTGCGCTTACCGTGTTCTGTGAGAAAGAAGACACAAACCTGCTTAGCCTGATGAGGTCTTGGGGTAGCCTAAGGAAGGTCAAAGAGACCTAGCTCTCTTAACTGGCTAAAGTTATAAAATAGGGGAAATTCTCAGAAAATAAGGGGTCAGATAAGTTTTTTATTTTTCCAAACCACAGAGTAAGAGTTGGTAAATATCACTGAACCATTTACTTTATGTGGCAAGGCTGTGCACCTCTTCTAAACTCTAAAAGAATACAAATAATACAGTTACTGGTGTTTCCATGTTTTAGCTTAGGTCAGAATTCCTGTAACATGAAAAGAAGACATTCATTTTCAGGGTAAAAAATAAATGCTTATGACCTGGTGGAAGACAGGAATGTTTGAAATTTCTGTTTGTGTTCTTACATCCATAGACATCATGCATTTCGCTTAGCTCTTCTTGCTCGCAGTACTCTTCGTTACATTCCTGCATCTGAGTCCTTCTCTCCCGAGCTACATGGCAGGAGCCCGCCCAGGCTGTCATCACCGCTATTTTCGAAAAGTGTTCATGATCCTCCAGGGGAGTGCTGTGCCAGCTGTCCCCGCAGAAGCCACTGCTGAGACGAGAGGACTGTCTGATTCATCACCCTGGCAAGTCGCAGAGGGACTTCCTGATGCAGTTTTGGAGAGGAGCCAGAGGCTTCGATCGCTCACTGAAAAGCTGGCTGTGTAGCTCAGTGGTAGCGCACTTGCCTAGCGTGGATGAGGCTCTGGTTCAGTCCCTAGCACTGCAAAAACAACAAAACACTGCGACAACACAGCCTCATTTCTCTATGAAAAGCTTTCTGTCTTACTCGAGAATGTCGGCTCAGCTCATGGGCACTTTCTATGTTTCCTTTTTTTGAGCACCCAGCCTACGCTCTTCTCCTACAGCAAACAAATCTTTGATACGGGAAGTCTCGCCAGGCCTCTCCCGTCAGCTCACACACCCTTCTCGGGTCAAAGATAGTAACTGATCCTGACTTTCATATTCAGAAAGGCAACACAGTATGCGAGGAGCTCTGAGCCATGATATGGTCAGGATTATTTTTTTAAACTGGAACACTAATATTTACCTTCTGAAAAGAAAGAGCTAACGCAAAGACCTGTACATCTCAACAGCATGAAAGATGGTGATATCAAAAGAAGAATATGTTGTTTTGGCAAGGGTAGAGATTAAAAACAGAAATGGACTGAAAAAAAAATTACCATTTGCTTTATAAGACAACTGTTTCATACAGAAATCGTACCAATTGGGGTTTTAAAAACCTAGTAATAAAGATTGCCCATTTCAGAATGTTATTTCTAGGAAAAAACCACAACCAGATCTCATATTCTTCTATGTGCAAATTGCTTTGTTGACTCAATCAACAAACAGATCTTCATTTAAAAACACACACACCAAGCTAAAACTGCTTATGCAGTGACGCCGCTCACCAAAGGACTTAACTCTCTGTGTTTTTAGCTAGGCGTGGAAAGATAATTTTCCCTGCTGGCTGGGGAGCTTGGCAGGAAGCCACAGTGAACACCCATAGGCACACAAAATAATTAGGAGACTCATTCTGAATCAGTTGGTTCCCATGAATAGACTGAGACTTACTAATCTGTCCTGATTGAAATTGCTTAAAATATAGACTTGGGAGTGGATAAGCAAATGAGAGAGAAGACGACTAAAGCAGGGTCCACCCGGTGTTTAAGGGTTCTAAGGACGGAAGAATGTTCATGAGAAATATAACTGATTAATGCTTTTACTTTTAAACTAATCATGAAAAGAAGGGGAAATATTAGTGTTATAATTTCTGTCTCATAAACTTGACTTTGTGAAAGCATAGCTGTTATTCTAGTAAACTAGATCTACTCAATACTTAAAAGTTGGTTAGTCCGTTTTTCCCCCTCTAACTTCTTTCAGTTTTAATTTGCAAACAAAGTACAGTAAATAACCAGATGAGGTAGTTTTTAGTTTTCTTTGAAAAACTAAAAATTACTTCTAGTTGAAAATATAACTTTTTTCTGCAACTTTTGTAGAGTTGAAGATTTCTATAAAACAGTAGAGCATGTAATAAACTTTTGTTCACAAAAATATTTGCTTTAAAGCTGGGACCAATATAAATTCTTTCAGGTAATTGTGTATCATGTACATAGGACTTGCATTTCCTGCAGTGTGATGGGTAGGTCAAATCCTATCCATCAACCTGTTGGTATAACTACAAATAGCTCTGGAGGAAAAAAAGGCACAACCCAAGCGTTAGTATTTAATTCACGGGTGCAACTAGTTACAGGTGTTTCCACCCATAATTCTTGAAATCTTAGAGGATTGTTCCGACTAATAACAGCAGAGGTCAATACTGAAAAGTTGATGTGATTATAGCATAATTATGAGAGTTATTTTCTTATAATAATCTGTACTTGCTTTCATCTTGAAAATATTTTGTGTGCAAACTGGAAACAAAAGCAACGGAATTTTGGCTTTTAGAGAAAAGTTTTGCTGTCCTGAATTTATTTTCAGAATTTTACATTTCTTAACTTCATACAAAGTAATGTCTTGGACTTAAAGTTCTATAAAATAACCTAACCGTGTTCCATACTCAAAGTTCGGCAGATGGAGAAATTACTTTTAAAAGTTTTGATTAGAGGCTACCGGAGCTTTTGGAAAACACTGTTTATTGGAGATGAAAAGATCCCTGCTCTTGTATCAAGCAATGCACACATCATTTAAAATAAGCTCAGTTTCATTTTTCTCACCTGGAAAATAAGACAACCACCAACCAGTACCCACTTATTTGACAGTATTACTGTATTTATAACGAAAATAATTTGGAATAATTTTGAACTTCTTGGACCATATATTGCAAATGAAATGTCGAGTTGTCTTAAAATTCTGCAATTTAACATAGCAGAGTGTTAACCTCAGTATTTAGGTATGATTTCTACAACTTTATACTTTCAATGATTTTTTGCTTCAGTTTTTCATTTTTATCAAATGAATAAAAACGTATCATTTCCTGGAAAGAAAACACAACATTAATGCCAATTTTGAGTAAAATGTTCTTTTAGTCAAGCTGGTCAATTTTTTAAATATATTTACCTTACATTTGTATATATTTTTGCATTACAGTATTGCAATACAGTATTATATAAATCATTTTACATTATAATAGTTTTCTTAAAAGTAGTTTTGCAGTTTAAAATGTGTTATCATATTCTGCCTTATTTTATCAGAATGCTTTAAACTGCTTCATTAAGCCAATATATTTGGGATTTCTGAACTTTCCCCCCTTGATTTTGTTTTGTTATTGCAAGTTCTATATTAACATCATGAATCTATCTTCTGTAAAAAATGGTTTCCTAAGGATAATTTACTCTTAATTTTCTCTTTCTCCCACTACCGTACAGAAGATAGTATTAAAATAAATAGTATTTTATTATTTGCTTCAAGCCCTCAAGTGGTATAGTAGTTTTTTGAAGGAAGAGGATATATATTGCTGATGCTTATGTTCTAGGCCTCAATAAAAACTAAGCAAATAAATGAGCTAAGTTTCAATAAGGAAATAGGCTACAAATTTTTTCATGCTTATTGAAATATACTGGTTCTGAAAGCACTGCATAATTCATAAAATTTCATAATGTTTTGTTGGGTCAATTTCATCCCAAGATAAATAGTATTATCAATGAAAAGATTTGTGGTACTTGTATAGGTACAGTGGGTTATCTCAAGGTTGTTATAACTTTTCTTTGATTATTAGCAGAGATAAGCATTCTCTGAGTACTTTTAGGGTACTAATTTAAAAATATTTTTCTTAGCCATTTTTGCTTATTTACCCATCTTATTTTATATCTGCTCAATATTTGTTATTTAAAGCATATTTTCTATTAATGTTTTTAACCCTAAACTAGTTTTTAGAGTCAATGATTTTTAAAAAGTATGTAAGATGCACTTTGACATGATAGAAGCCATTACTTGATAATAATACTATTGAAAGTAATTTAAAATTTGGCCTAGTTTAGGTATAGTTACGTTTAATGATACTTTAGTGAAATCGCTCCCAAAATTTTGAAAGAAGTTACTGTTATTGAAAATTCCAACATTACAGCATAAAATAAATTTACGGAATGAGAAATTTTAAACCTCATGCTGAGCTCCCTATACTGTGGCAATGTTGACCCAGAAATGTCATTTTCCTGAGTGTACTTGGCCCATTTGCCTTCACCGACCTCCGCGTTCATTCATTCCCTCATCCACACTGAACCGCGAGCCCTGCGGTGTGGTCACGGGGGCCTATGGTGCCCGACACGCCCACATTTCTACATTCATTCACCACCACCTCATTCATATGCCTTTCTCTAGTCACTCAGCTTCCAGTACAGTACAGAAAGCACTTTTCCATCTCCCTAGGAGTTTAGGACTTGTATTATCCCCTCCACCTGAAATTCCGTTTCTCATCTTTTTCTTTGAAGGTACTACCCGATTTTAAGGACTGGATCATTTTGTGCTATTTCCATAAAGTTCCCAGCTGCCATGGTCTGAATGCATCCTTTCACTCGTATATTACCGGTAACTTTGCTTTCCGCCCTATTCGAAAGAGCGGTTGTTCTAAGGTGTTCTATCCTGGTTGTTCTAAGGTGCTGTCATGGTCAAGAGCCTACTCTGAAATCAGACTTCCTGATTTTTGAATAGCATTTCAGCATTATGCTACCTTGGACAACTTTCTCTGCATCCTCCTGTCTCAGTTCACTCATCTATGACAGGGGATAATAGTAGAGCCCATTCATGCATTTGTTTTTTTTTTTTTTTCCTGGGTACCGGGTCGACCTCAGGACCTTGTGCTTGCCAGGCAGGCGCTTACGCCGCTGAGCCATCTCACTGGCCCCTGCATTTCTTGAAAGGATAAAGTGAGATAGTACATTTGAAGTGCCTAGAGTAAACACTCAAAGAACATCAGTTATTATTACTTTTCTCCTTTGTGAATTGCTGAAAAAATAGACTATTAATCTTTATATTCCTAAAAGTTGTCATAGTAAATAGCATGTAATAAAAATTTAATTAATAGAGTTTCAGTCTACAACAAGTTTTCTAATGAGTTCTTTTGGCTTTGGAGAGAAAAACTAAAGCGTTTGGATAAACTTTTTCTTTTTCAATAGCAGGGATTAAACCCAGAGCCTTTGCACTAGGCTGTATCTCCAGCCCTTTTAAAACTTTTTATTTTGAAACAGAGTCTCGATACATTGCTAAATTGCCTTGTCTGAGCTCGTACCTGAAATTCCCCTGTTTCAGCTTCCCAGAGTACAAGGATTGCAAGTGTGCACCACCACTCCCAGCTTGAATAAACTTCTAAAAGAGTAAATAATTAGACTGGTTAAAAAAATATATAAGAAAAAAATGAAATTACTTGAAAATATATATTTTTTAAGACTGGGAGGCTTGCTTGATTGAATAAATTGTAGAACTGATTATCCAACTGTTTTTCAGAGCTTTTGTTGATGAGTAAATTTGGCTTGTTGCGTAGATTTTTTGAGTAAATTTATTTCAAATGGGATGTCAAACCCGAATATGTCATTTGCAACTGGCATTATCAAGATCTAGTTTGAAACTGCTCATCCATTAGAGTACTGTTCGGCACCTCTGTGGTCACCTATCAGAAAGGCTAAAAGTAAAAGAAGGGAAATACCAAGCGTTTAATAAACCAGAGCAGTTGTAACTCTCATGCATTTAGAGTGGAAATTGGCCAAAACTCTTTAGGAAATTATTTGCACTGTTTTCGTAGTCCGTTTTGTGCTATTTTAAAAGACTACGTGAGCCTGGGTAATTTATAAAGAACAGAGAATTAGTTTGTATAGTTTGGGAGGCTGCTACGTCCAAGTTCAAGGGTCTCCCACCTGGCATGAGAATTGGAGTTTGTGCCACCTCTTGGTGGAAGACGGAAGACAAGAGAGGACTAGAAGGGTGGGGCTAGCAAGTTGGCCTTTTGTAACCAATCTATTCACACAGTAACACACCCACTCCTGCATAATGGCCTTAAACTTCCCTCGTGGCCTAATTAGCTCTCACATCTCCTGCCTCTCAATACTATTGCTTTGGGGAATCAAGTGTTCAACACATGCAATTTGGGGGAATGCGTCAGCAGACGCTATCCACAAAGACACAGGAATCTACACATACTCTAGGGCTTAGCAAGTCCATTTTCTTCAGTGTACCTCTGAGGAGTGAATGAATATAAGCCCTGAAAGACGCATCTGAGAATATCATAGCAGTACTATTCATAATATCCTCAAATTAGAAACACTCAAAAGCCCATCTGTAATAGAATGGATAATATATTATAGAATATTAAAATAATGGAATATTATATGGTAATGAGAATAATCAATGCCCATGAACCCTCAAATACTGTATATGTTGAACCATCTAAACATAACACTAACAAGAAGGATCTATATACAAAGAAGAACACAGGGCATTATTTCATTGTCTTAGCGTAAACAAACTACAATCAAAAAAACAAAAACAAAGGCAAAACTATGCTGTTGGAATTCAGGCTAGTAGTTACATTTGAAATATTGGTGACAGAGGGTCTTTTATAATATTCTGAATTATGATCAGTATTCTGGTTAGAATGGTATAGTTACTGGTAGAACATTCGATGAGGCATAAGACCATGAGAGGTGCACTTCTACATATTTATATTTTAAGTTAACTTAAAAGTAGTTAAACCTTTTAAACATTCCCTAGGGATCTGAATAGACTTTCTTATAAATTTGCTTTTATAAAGAATTTTTTTAATTCCTTGTGAACTGCTAACCAGCAAAATATACTTCAAGGTCCTTAAGCCACAAACTTTTCATTTCCTGGGTCCAAGGAACCTACATTACTCTTCTTCGTCTGGAAGCTAATTTTAAGGCTGCCTTCCTAGATCTTAAGGAAAAAGAAGTAGCTCTTCGTTAAGCTTCAGTTACAGGAGAACTTGAGCATTAAGTCCCAGTGTTTCTGTCTCCTGCTGCGTTAGAGGATTTTATGTAAACAGATTCTTTTGACACCACAGGTACATTTAAAGAGGTCAAGCATGCTGGAATGCACATGATTAACTACCAGTTGTGGAAACTAAGAGTTTTTATTACACCCTTGCGTTCTCACTGCCTGACAATGAAAATCACGGAGAAGTCCATAGTCTAGTGGGAAGTTAGAAACTGGGTGGAGGCTGTGGATGCCACACTTCTGGTGCAACCAGGACCATTCTGTTCTACCTGTGGGCAAAGGCGGAGGGAAGAGTGCTTGATGTGGCTCTGCCTATCCTCTCTCTGTTCACTTTGGCAAAAACCTGCATGAATACTTTGTTTTGAAAGAGGGACCAGGAAACAAGTAAATGGATCTCAAATGCAAATCCAAAAATTTTCGGGTGACTGAACACTGAATAATACACTTACATTCCTGTCTGCCAACTTTAGTTGAGCAGCAAAAATGAGCTTGATGCTATACACGATTCACTTATTATCACACCCCATGAGATTAGGAAGAGTTTAAAAAGCCACTGGTGTCATCCCTGCTTTCAACGATAATTAAGTTACGTATTTGTTGCTCTCTCGGGCTTGATGTGAAAATCAGGTTACTGGCTAGAACCGGCGTTTGAGCTTGCTGGGTTCATGGCAGAGCCACGGCGCTCATTCAGCACTTCCTGACCGCTCCTCTGTCTCTCTTGTCCAAATCTTCTCCACTTGACGGATGACCTTGGACCTGCCGGCCCTTTTATTCATGGCAATCTTACTGCTTCTTCCTCCACGCGCTTGCCAAATGGATTTCCTCTTTATAACTTCAATCAGCAAGATTTATTTTTCTGGCTTTCAGCTCATTGCCGTTTGTTGCCCTTTTTCCTTTCTGCCATTCCCAATATTAAAACCCTAATTATTTTCTTCTTTTTGCCCAATTCTTTTCATCTTCTTCTTTTTTTTTTGTGGGTACCGGGGGTCGAACTCAGGACCTCGTGCTTGCCAGGCAGGCGCTTAAGCCACTGAGTCATCTCATGGGCCCTTTCATCTTCTTCTGAAGCAAAGATTAATTACTTACATGAAACTTCCATTGTTTCTTGTATTTCAGCTTTCATTTTCTTTTATTTCTTTCAAGTTCGCCACTCTGCAGGGAACTGTGCCTGTTTCTCCTTTTTATATTTCTCTCTGGCTTCTACAATATCACTCATGGTTAAGCAATTCTGTAGCCAGTTTAGCTCTTTCAGTCTTTTTTCTTAAATCTTCTCTTCCTTTAGTGCTATTTAGCAAAATACAGAACAAAGCAAGCCATTTTTTCTTTCTAAACATCCTTACTTGAAGGTATAATATGCTTGCGTGATTGTACTACTTTGCCTCTAATGTTAAGTGAGGAATTTGGGACAAATGTTTTAAGGCTTTTTAACTTAATAGTTTCAAATATGAAAAAAGTCACATTTATTGGATGAGTATATTGAACATTTTTGGTTTTTAACTTAATGATAAAGAACATAAGATTTTCCTGGTTTCCATCCTGTTTTTCCTGTAGTCATCAGGATGAACCATGGCTTCAGTCACCACCCAACCACATTTACAATCACCCAGAAGCAGTCCGAGCTGCTACTGTTCTGTGACCCCGAGTCCTGGATTTTATGCTTTTTTTCAACCTTTCTTACCCTCTTCTCTGCAAAAGCACTAATGTTCACCTGGCTGAGAGTCAGAAACTGCAGAGGGAAAATCAGAAGCAAAAAAGAAAGGAAGAAAGGAAGGAAGAATAAGGGTATGCAAAAGAGTGAGGCAAAGAAATGGAAAGAAGGAAAATGTGAAAATGCGATAGAGCTACAGAGGAAAATTCTCTCTGGGGAAAGGCTAAAGAAAAAATAATGCACAGATAGCATGTGTCGCCTTCTAGGTCTTGTCACTGTTAACTTGCGTGGTCATCAAGTGGTTACCTGGCCTGCAAGTTACCATCTGCAAAGAAGCACCGTGTCCTGACACTGTGACCCAAAAGACTTCGTTATTTTTCCAAGAAACACTTGATTATGTGGCAATCTATGTAGTACTGCATGACGATGGATGGGCACTCAAATTTAGGTAGAAGGTTATTGACGAGCACTCCAGAATTTAGATGTTTACCCACGATTTTAGACATGGAATAACAAACAAGTGATGAGACTTGACCAATAATTTATTATGAATGGGGAAAAATGCTAAGATACAAAGGAACTCTGTTGAAAAATGATACAGTAAAGGTTTGATGTCTCCATTCACTGAGAAGATGCTGGTGTGTACGCGTGTGGGAAAAATTTGAGTACAACCTGATTGGGGATGGATGGAAAGATCGGTATACAACATGATTCTAACTAATCAAATTTCTGTTTCAGTTTTACCTATATGTGAACATTTCCAAGGGGACTTTGATCTCTGATGGGGTAGGTAACCAGGGATGGCAGTGGTCCTCACAGCTGTGATAATCTACTCGTTCTTCCTAAAGAGTCCTAATCACAAAGTACAGATGAGAAAATTTACCTCTTAAAAATAATAACAGCTGGGCATGGTGGCACATTCTTGTAATCTCAGGAACCAGGAGGCTAAGGCAGGGGGATCACTGTGGGTTTGTGAGTTGGCTAAGTAGCCAGCCTGACTACTTAGTGAGTTTAAGGCCAGCTTGAACTACATATGCGACCCTGTCTAAAAAAAGAACCCCAAATAATAACTGTCACATTATCTGTATAGGCTTTATAATTTCAAAAGTACATTACAAAACTGGATGTATTGGCAGACAGAATAGGATTTTATTGGCAGACAGAAATCTTTATGGGTCTTTATTTAAATGTGAAGTACTTTAAAATGCAATGTTTAAATTAGGATTTATCTTTTGATTTATAGGCATTCCATTCATAGTTTCAAGAATCATAATCATCATTATTTTCCACATTATTTTAAAAATTAATTTTATTGGTAAATTTTAGATATGCATAATGATAACATTCAATTTTCTTCATTATTTCAAGAAACATACAGAAAGAACTGGCATTAAAATTATTTTCCTTTAAAAATGATTCAAAGTACATATTCAAATTGAAATGCTGAAAAAGATGCCTGTCACCATCTTGTTTAGATAAATAACATTCATTAGTAAGAAAATTATCATACTCATGAGGGAATCACATGAAATTGTCACAGATATCAAAGTCCTTGACCAAGATATTTGTACTTTTATTCGTATATATGTAGGTATAGGCTATAATTGAGGAATCTTCAAAATCATGTCATTTTGTCGAGTACCACTCCATTGTTTTCATAGTGAATACTGGTTTTTGTTGTTGCTAGGCACTTTTACTAACAAATATAGCAGCACTTTACAAATTCGAGCAGCTTGCTGAAGGGTTGAGGACAGATTTGCTTAGGGTGCTGCCACCTTCAGGAAATTTTACCTGGGGATAATTTGTGTCTATCCTATTGGGGAATACATTTCTGTTTAAGGGGCATTAAAAATTCTCTACTTGAATTATGACTTTTGGAAGTAATACACATAGATAGTATGTGCCTTTTACCCAGTCTCCCCGGATGAAAAACTGGTGCCTCACAGAGCTGAAATACTGACCTCGATATAATCCAGGTCCACGTTTCCATCGTCACAATAGCTACAGCACTTCGCTCTGGCTGCCACATCTACATTAGTATCTGACAAACCCTAATCTGTTAACTATCCCCATTTCTGTAATTGTGTAATGTAAAATGTTATATAAATGGGGAATCATAAACTAAAATTATGACTTTTCTTCTTTACATCAGAGAAGCGAATAATACTGTTGCTATTCAAATTTTTTATTTTAGCGAACATTTGAAATGGGCTATGTTACCCCATTAGGAAAAAATATTTTAATAAAGATATGATGTAAATTTTATGTTTTTAAATATTACACCCAAATTGGAAAAACACATATAACAGCACAAGTGATTTGAGAAATGACTAATTTTCCTGCCTAAAGGGATTAATTGACAAAGGAGTTTACTTATAATTTTTATGTCTTTAATTACATTTCTATTGATACTATTATATGTAACACTATAAGATGTGTGCAAGAAAATTATTTTTTATTTTGAAAATCATTTCCATTCTACATTGGGTAGAAATATGATTAATTATTTTGAAGCTTGTTCAAGGTCATGGCTTATTACAAATTAAATCTCGTAAACCTAAAAATTTAAATAATTTTGGCATTGATAACAAACTTCTCAAACTTTTCAATTCTAATCATGCCCTGAGGACTAATATCATAATTAAAAGCAATTCATTAACATATCCACGTATAGTAACCATTATATTTATGTTTTTATGGAGAGAACATTCTTTTCACACACACATACTCAGATAAAGGGTATTAGCTTATCAGATTTTTCCCACACAATAATATATGTTTATTTTAACCACTGAAGCTGCGCAGTAAGT
The DNA here is from genome assembly GCA_028451465.1 of Erethizon dorsatum. Taxonomy (NCBI): domain Eukaryota; kingdom Metazoa; phylum Chordata; class Mammalia; order Rodentia; family Erethizontidae; genus Erethizon; species Erethizon dorsatum. The sequence goes on from CM051838.1 coordinate 15,882,028, forward strand.
GCATAAAGTTAGACATTTATTCCCACAGGACCTGGAAATCCCCCTCTTCTCCTCTTCTTAGTACAATGGAATGAGCGAGCGTTTATCTTTGCAAATCCTTTTCATAATCGGAAAAGTTTGAAGTCCTTATATTTGTCAACTTGATGAATGAAAAAGTTTGCACCATTTATGGTTTAAATGTGTGTTTCTCTGATTTCGATGAAGTTGAGAATTTTAAATATTTTTATGGGCCTTTTTTTTTTTTCTGTGAGCTCTGTATCCTGTAACTGTCCGGTTAGAGACAGCTTTTGTGATTTTTTTTTTTTTATGTGGGTACCGGGAGTCGACCTCAGGACCTCGCGCTTGCCAGGCAGGCGCTTACGCCACTGAGCCATCTCACCGGCCCAGCTTTTGTGATTTTGAGTAGGAACAGAATCACTTTCTGAGCCCCAGTGTGCTCCTTTGTATCTTTTCATGGAGTTGCTGTGATATTTACAGGAAAATTACACATAAAAATCACTACTATTGGAGTTCACTATTTGGTAAACATATAAAACCAGAACTGATTTATTGGAACTGCCATATTTTTGTTCCAGTTATTAAGTTCTCTTTTGTTAGAATTATTTCTTCATCACATTGCTCTTCTATGGTTTGAGTATTTATTTGAGAACTACAATTATCTACATTCATTTGGTTCATTGTAGAAAAGCGTATTGTTCTGTAATCTTGTTTTGGATAAAGTCTACAGCTAACTTTTAAACTTTATTACATTTATTTAAGGTTCGTCCCTTTTTAATTTGGGCAGTTGTCCTTTGTGTTGCTACTTCACAAAGACAGAACAGACGAACACACACAGACACACACGCACACACACACAGACCTAGGCATGCACACATGTGCCTCGCCCCCAGTTGTAGAGGCAATTCAATTTTTGTTAAGTCAAACTAAGAGTTTTAATTCTTACTTTAAATCTTTTTGTATGACCATGTCAAGTAAGGAAAACACACACGACTTACTCTAGTTAAACATTAAGTCGAGTGTGAGGGGTCAGACCCTGATAAGAGAAGAACGCGGACCTGTTTTGCAGAGTGAGAAGTGTTAAGGAGGTGTGGTTTGCTTTGTAAACAGCAACGGCCAAGAGATGTAGAAAATCAGAGACACAAGCTAAGACACCATTCGCTGCTAACAAACTTCTACTTAGATTTATTTATACTCAAATTTCTGAAGGAGGGGCCGGTGAGACGGCTCAGCGGCTTAAGCGCCTGCCTTGCAAGCGCGAAGGCCCGAGTTCGACTCCCGGATCCCACATACGAAAAAGGGGCCGGTGATATCGCTCAGCGGCACGGGTGCCTGTTGGCGCGCGAGGTCCTGAGGTCGACCCCCGGTACCCACAAAAAAAAAAAAAAAAAAAAAAAAAAAAAAAAAAAAATTTCTGAAGGAACAGCTTTCAAAATAAAATGGACAGATATTAAAAACAAAACGCACAAATATATTCATCCTTTTAAATTGTGTTAGATAAGGTTTTAAACATTCTCATGAAAATATATTTTTGGGGCATGGATTTAACCCTGAATTACAGATGACTCGCACTGCTCTTTCCTCACCCCAGTGGAAACATCGTGGCATGAAGGATGTGACCGCCCAGCCTCCGGCCTCCTGGTCCTGGGCATGAAGAGCCATCCCTTTCCTTGGTCATTCAGAATCGTCTTAAGGGTATGTCTTCAAATCTGAGACCTGGGTGTCTCTAAAAGCCTAGGAAACTCATAGATGCTTGGAAAGGCCCAACAGTTCCTTGTCTGAGAAATCTCTTAAGCTGATGGGCCTGTTTGAGGCTTTTGTTCCTCAGTCTCTGCAGAAACTAACAGAAGGCTGGGAAGGGGGCGGAAGTCCGGCTGCACACTTTTCTTGTGAACCTCTGGTTTTAAGAGAGGATGCGGTCATGCTTTACTTTGTCAACAGTTGAGGCTTCTAGGTCCAGAAAATATTCTCAAAACAAGCTGCAGTGTCAGCGTGTGTATTGGAGGGATTATTTGAATATTATTTTGTTCTAGAAACTGTCCTAGAATTTTGGGGACACAGTTTAGGGGACTCAATAAACTTATTTGGATGAATAAGATTTAAATCTTCCCATCTATGGTCCCTGAAAAACCCAATAATTAGGATGCTTTAAAAGATCATATAACATGGTAAGATATGTCAGAAAATTCAGTCTCATGCCCAAACCCTACCCATTTGTGATTCCCACATCCCAGAGGCAAGTCAGTTTTTCAGATCTGTTTTTACTGGGATTTCTTCCGTAAACGTTTTATGTTGGTTTCTCTTCAGTTTAAAATCTGTAATACAATCTACTAAATTGTTCTTTTTTTTTTTTTTTTGTGGGTACCGGGGTTCGACCTCAGGACCCTGCGTGCCAGCAGGCACCCGTGCTGCTGAGCGATATCACCGGCCCTTTTTCCATATGTGGGTTCTGGGAGTCGAACTCGGGCCCTCGCGCTTGCCAGGCAGGCGCGTGTGCTGCTGAGCCATCTCACCGGCCCCTAAATTGTTCTTATGGAAGGGAAGAGTATCATTTGCCTCTCTTTAAAAATCAAAAAATGGGACAATCCCTGTTTCAGACAGACATTTCTCTCTCAACTCATTTTTCTCATTCATCAATCCCATCAGTTTTGGTAAGAGAAATTTGTTGCTACATATTGTTCACATCTGAACAATATAGCAACTCTGATCAAACATAATTTCTATGTTTTCCATTTCTCTTGGAGTTAACAGTTGTCCTGTGGCTTAGATTTCTATGTATCTTTCAATAAGTCGTTACTGTAAAAGCTACTACAGAACTCTAAAATCTCAGGTGATCACTCACTCAGGCTTGTAATTGGTTTGTTAGGTATTTTTTTAGCTTCCTTCTGGAATATTCTATCTCTCAGCAACAGTGGGTCTGGGTGTTGTCCTGAGTCTGAAGACGACATCCTTATCCTTAGTGTTTTCTGCTACTCTCTCCCTTGTTCCATCTCTTGCTCCCCAGATTCCATGATTTTTGCATCCTTGATTCAGCCCCTTATTTTGAAAGAGTAGCTTTCGAGAAAAGGTGCATTGGAAATAACACTTTTGAGACTTGCATATGTAAAAATATTTTTATTTTACTCTCACTTCATTGTATGAGTAGATATCAAATTCTACGTTAGAAGTTAACTTCTCTCAGAGTACTGTATATCTCTCCGTTTTCTTCGAGCTTTCAAGGTTGCTGTTGAACAGCTTGCCTTTTACTGGGGTTTTATCAACAATCATACACATTTGTGTTCAGTCTCTAATATTTAGTCCTCTATTATGTCACATCAGTTTCTTGTTCCTTCCAATGTTTTCAGCTTGCTGAAGCACACCGAGTGTTTTTTATTTTTTATTATTTATTATTTTTTTGTGGGTACCAGGAGTCGAACTCAGGCCCTCGCGCTTGCCAGGCAGGCGCTTATGCCGCTGAGCCATCTCACTGGCCCCTGAGTGTTTTTTAGGGCCCAGTGGTAATACACTGATTTGTGCTGTAAGTGTGCCATAACATGAAAAATAATCTTTAACTAAAAATTTTTGATAGAGGGGAGTCATGGATAGCACATTTTAAAAAGGAAATAAATTAGTCAAGAAAGTTTCAGAAGACATACAGAGAACTCCGGAGTTACAAAAGTGCTTTAGAGTCATTCAATTTAAGTAAATATTTACTTCTTTATGTCTCCAAATTTTAAGATGGTGGCCTAAAATCTGTATGCGGTGTTTTTAGTTTTGTATGTATGTTATTGGAACTTTCTGAAATTCAAATTCTCTAAAGACTAGTAATAAACTGACATGGTGTAGAAAGAGTTGCACTGTAAAACCTTTTACTACATTTAACCTATGAAACATAATTTTCAATACTGTATCTCCAGCATTTAAATTATATCCTTCAATTTTATCCTTATACCTTAAAATTGTTCATCAGTTCAACTGGCTTAAATCCCATACGCATTAGATTGATCTAAAGAGATATAGCTTCTGGTAGGCCTACCAATTTTCACCAATATCTAGAATGTATTGTTCATGAAAGTTAGGTTTTATTTCACTTAATTTTGAATAATGATGAAGTTGATGAGATGAATTGTAGAAAATTCTACTTCAAAGAAATTCTTTGCCAAAAGGGCTTGGATTGTGGGGAAAAACAATTGAGATACTGAAGAGTAAATATACCTAAAATCAAATCTAAATGATGGTAATGAGATTAAAACAACTTTTAATATTCAAAGGTGAAAGAGACAAAGCAGACAATTGTGAGGATGCTTTGGAAGGTACAAAGCGGGTAATTTCGTTAATTTTAGCCAGTAGACTATTAAAAGTGGAAACCAGAAATAGATGGATTTATGGCCAAAAATCTACAGAAAAGGCTCAAAGACTGGAGACAGATGCAGAAGGAAAGAAGGTGGAGAGTCGATATTTGGATTAGGTGGTACCTTGTCTTCCATTGCTCACAGCCAAAGAAGGTCTCCCCTTTACCCAGGAAGATCAGGTTGCTCTCTGAACAGGCTCAACTGGAGAGGCTCTGGGGATGCAACCCCCCATACTCAAAATGGGGTTCAATAAGTGTCAGCATTCAGGAGGTAAGATAAGAACTTGGTCCCTTTCATCCTTTGGTGCAGCTATCTTGGTTGCAGGGATTACTTCTCAAAGGTGGGCGAACACACAATTCTCTCCTGTAAAGGAATTTACCACCTCTTTCCCCACAAAACACACACCGATACTGAGAACTGGAGGTACTCAGACTTAACTTTCCTAGCGAGATTACCCAATAACAAACTGTGTAAATTAACGATCCTTGTACATGCATACCAAACTTCTGCTCAGCTTTTCACTGTCTCATTCTCCAACATGAATGACACCAAACTCAGCAATCCTGAAAACAAAAATAGAAGAGACATGCCTTTTAATACTTAATAATTATGAAGCTGGAGTCTTGTTTTTAGCCAAACTGTCAGTTTACTAGAAGGACAGAATAGACATCTTCAGAGAGTCAATGTCTTGAGTTTTTTCTCACGCGTGTTGTCTTGTAGTACGCTAGCATGATCTCATCAAAATGAGAGCTAATCCAAGAAAGAAGATGGCATCAGACCTGAATCAGGAGATTCAAGCCAGGAGAGAAGAAAATGGTCTGGATGCCAATGAAAGGAAGAGTCAGGATGACAACTGCCTGAGAGAGTCAGTCAGATCAGGGAAGGACAGAGAACTACAGGAAATGTGTCTCCAAGAAAAATTACAGGATACTGATACATTTGAATAATTTGCATTTCTCCTGGAGATTCTGGGGATGATAGGTACATGCAAATCTAAATAAACAGAGAAAGCTGTACAAACTTCAAACTCAACGTACAAAGTCTGTGATTGGGTTGTCTGACGACAAGGTACCCACTGGAAGGTTGGTTTAAGTTGGAATATTGCAGGCTGGAGATGTAGCTTAGCTATAGAACACTTGCCTAGCATACACGAGGCCCTGGATTTGATGCCCAGCACAGCAAATACATGTTAGAAGCTGTTCTTTTGAGCTTAAAAGTGCTGTCAGTTTTTAAAAGAAGCGATTCATATCCCTTCCGCCTTCGAGATCTTATGTTTAGTGTTCTTTGTACCTGAGATACATTTCCTAGATATATTTGATTCATTCACCATTAAGTCATTCCAGTTTTTGCTCAAGCATCGCTTCTTTGTTTAATCCGTGAAAAAAAAAATGTTCCCTGCCATCCCTTTATGTTAACTTCCTCTCTGCTTTGTTTTCTTTTTGGGACATAAAAATTCCTGAAGTTGCACTACTTTCTTTTTTCTGTGTTTTGGCTGGTTCTCTACTGTTCTCTTCTCAGCCCCTAGAACATTGTCTGACACATGCTAAGTGTTCAGTGAAAACTGTGAGGTGAACGAACCCAGTGGGTGGTAAATTTCCACGGGAGCAGACTGTCTGGTGTATTATTGCGTCTTCAAGAGTCTATGGGCAGAGATAAGTGTATTAGTTGAATGGAGAAATAAATAAATAAAATCAAGGCTGAGGTTTTTCCTAACATTTTTAATAAAAACACTGTTTTACAACATTTGAGGACTTCCTACAGCTAAATAGAAGTCTTTAGTTTTTAGTAGAACTCGGGATGAGTGATTCCATATATTCTTCTCTCCTCCATGGCTACAAGGTCTGAAGATGTGTACTTTCTACATCTGAGTGAGCAAATCTAGGACAGCATGATTCTTGATGTAGTTAAAAGGAGTTAAGTTTACCTCAGGGTCAAAGTCAATTATAGTCATTTTAGAGTTCTATCCATAGCAGGCACTCTGGGTTTGCTCCCTAGTTTATAAAAATTTAGAAAAAGGAGACAAATAGTTTTGTATATTGTATATATGAATAGCATAGCTAGGATTTTACTAAGTTTTCTTAAGGCTGTATGAGAAGGAGTGAATACTTAGAGAAATGAGCCATTCTCTGAAAGTGTAGTTAGCAAGCACAGACAAGCTCTGCAGAAAATAGTTGGTTGTGTAACAGTGAATATGGGTGGTGGTGGTGGTAGTGTTGGCATTCTGACTTCTCTGTTTATAAATGTTCCACAATAAGTCAATTTTATATTTCTTCTGGGTAAACACTTTCTCTGGGCTTCTTCATAAAAGCATTTATAGAACATATGCTTTAGAAATCACAAAGAAGGAAAAAGAATCCAAAATCAAGGTCAAGGAAACCCTGACTGATGTCATACTCATTCTGATGTTTTTAAGAGGCAGGGGTGTGTTCTGGGAGTTCCACTTCTGATCAGCAGTACTGGCAAGTCAAGGGACATGTTGCTCTTAAGCTGATGACAAGATCTGACCTGCCTCTGTGAACCTTACCCGTGGAGTCCCATTCTTGGGCTTAATTAAACTGTGGATCAGTGGAAATGCGCTCTGAAACAGAAAAGTGTTGCAGGAGTCTCGGTGTGGGAGAAAGAGAGAGAAAGAGAGAGAGAAAGAGAGAGAGGGAGGGAAGAAGGAGAGAGAGAAAGAGAGAGAGAGAGAGAGAAGCCATCAGACAAATTAACTGGCAGGGTGATTTATACTTCTTAAATAATATTTCTGTCTTCTTATTTTGTTATCAATCCCAAGATCCAATTTTAGCCAGGATTCAGGGAAAGGCTATCTTTTGTTTATTGGCAAGATAGTTGGGGCAACTGAGCTAAAATAACTAAAATATGTCTTGCTGGAGGGTGGCTGTGTGTTCCCTATGGATAACACGTAGGAACCATGTGGAGAGGGAACTGGGTTGGATCCCCTGGAAGAAGGAAGGGACTCTACCATTGTGTGCCTGAGAAGTGGACCACCTTTGTGTGCCCTGGGCATGTAGTGAAAGGGGCCTGTAGGGAGCACCAGTCCAGCCCTAGAAGCATTTGGAGAAGCACTGCCAGGATGCAAGAGGGTAAAGCCATAAACCAAGTACAAGTTCTCAGCTCTCCTCCCTTCCCCTGTCTTATCCCCAGTAGGAGTACAAACATCCTATAAAGATGAAGGATACCAGAGAAGAAACCAAGCTCATGCATATACAGTGCTGTCAACAAATTTTTGACATGGGCACTATTAAGATAGCGTATACCAGGGAAAGGGTAGTCTTTTTAAGGAATGGTATTGGCAAAACTGGATATCCTTATACAAAATTGGATCCTACACAAAAGTCAACTAAAAATGGGTTAAAGGCAAACATAAGATCTGAAATCATAAAGCTAGAAGAAAACACAAAAAAACTCTGTGACAGTGGCCTTGGCCAGTTGGACACAACCTGTGGCCCACAGCTGGGCACTCCTGAGTTGCCTGTGCTGCACTGAGGAGGAATTGTCTTGGGTCACATATAACGTATGTGTATGTGTATGTGTGTGTGTGTGTGTGTGTGTGTGTGTGTGTGTTCATGTATATAACTAGCAAAATCTCCATTATTTTTAATCTTTTTATTATAACACAAAGGTGTCCAATCTGTGGGTGACAGGTTGACAATAATTTTTTTTTTCTTTTTTTTAGACTTCACACCAAAAGTACAGGCAACAAAATAAAAACAAATTAGCGGGACTATCTCAGACACTAAAAAGCTCCTACACAGTAAGGGAAATAAGTAACAAAATAAAAAGGCAACTTAAGGATTGGGGGAAAATATTTGCAGACATAGATCTAATAATGAGTTAATATCTAAAATATATGCAGTTTCCACAACACAATAGCAACAAAGCAAGTAACACAATTTAAAAATATGCCAAAGACCTAAAGAGACATCTCTCAACAGAAGACATAAATGGCTACCGGGTATATCAAAAGGTACTCAAGTGTCATCAGTCATCAGTCATCAAGGAAATGACCATTGCCATCACAGTGAAATGTCACCTCATGCCTTTAAGAATGGCTACTACCAAAAAGAAGTGTTGGTGAGAATGAGGAGGAAAGGGAACACCTACCCACTGTGGGTGGAATATGAGTTGGTACAGCCACTGTGGAAAACAGGATGGAATTTCCTTGAGAAATTAAAACTACCACATGATGTAACAATTGCACTACTCAGTGTACATCCAGAGAAAATAAAATAAAATTGGTATGCCAAAGACGTCTATTCTACCATGTTTATTGCTACATTATTCACAACAGCAAAGATACAGAGACAAACTAAATATCAATAGACGAATGATTTAAAAATGTGTGTATGTGTCATACGGGGGAAGAATGGAATACTTTTTAGCCTTTAAAAAGCAGGAATTTCTGCCATTTGCCATTACGTGGATGAATGAACCTCAAGATATTATGCTGCAGGAAATAAACCAGATACAGGAAGACAAATACCGTATTTCCTTAATTATGTGTGAGTCTAGAGTCTAAATACTTGACCTTATAGAAATAAGGAGAACAATGGTGGTTACCATTTATTTGGTCTCTATTTCTTGTGATGTTTTTATTTTTTATCTTAAGTTATTTTATTATTATTATAATTGTACATATTCATGGATACAATGAGATAATTCCATGCACATATATAATGCATACTGATCAAACCAAGATAATTAACATTTCCATCTTATCATTGCTTTGTATTTTAGAGCCATTGAGCTCCTCTCTTTTAGTTATTCATAAAATATATAGCAGGTTATTGTGCACTGTAGCCCCACTGCTGTGCTATAGGACACCATAGTTTACTATTTCTGTGTAGCTATGTTTTGGCACCTATCATCCAAACTTCCTCTATTCACCCCTTCTTTACATTTTATAACTTTGTATCTTGTCTTAGAAGTTTGTTAATATCAGAGTAAATAAAAAGTTCAGGGGGTGGGGAGCTACACCAATTTCATCTAGAAGGATGGCAGGATTAGAACCATTGTATACATTTTAAAAGAATGGTGGGGTACCCAAAGTTAAAATGGTATTGTGATTAAACCACAAGACAACCAAACCTTGATACTTAACTTTCCTATATGTAATCAGTTGACTTTTTCTGAAGGAATGGCTGAAAATAACTAGTTTAACTAGAAATCATGATTTAAGAAAAGTTATTTAATATCCTTTACTGAATAGTGATGTTTCAAGTGTTGACTTTGTACATTTTCTAAATCTATAAGCAAGATAGACAAGAACACATCTCCAGACATAAGAGAAGGTACCTGTGATTTTGTCTGGGAGCTGCCTGACTCAGGCTGCACGCGGACTAGTGGAATGTGAGGACGCCTCTTGATAAAGCGACCCTCCAAAAAACTGGAGGAAAGAGCTATGTATTGCCACTATTCACACGAGAAAGTAGTTATTCGGACGTACACTGACATGTATTTGTTCAGAAAAGCAGGATTGTGAAAGATATTCTCTATTAAGTTAGCAAAAAGAGAAAATAAGTTTTCCTTGGACTGCTCTGCTCCTCATATACCACGTCTAATAGATCACTCAGCAAGTCACACGGATGCTAACTGCTTCTCCATCTCTACCATCTTCACCCTAGTCCAAGATCCCATTGCTTAACCCGAAGACTCCTCTGTGGTAGTCTTCTAGGGGTCTCCCGGTTTCCACAATTAAACTTCTATGATCTATTTTCATTATAGCAACTGGAGTGGCCCTCCAAAAAAATCAACCCATTCACACTATTTTAAACTTTCTAATAAAAGCATGTAGCAGAAATATGTACATTTGTAAATCCTTATGTGGCCCCGTCTCTAATGGTCTGACTCATGTCACTTTCCCTGTCACCCACTGCTCTCCAGCTACCTCCCTGTCAACATAAGAGGCCAGTTGGCTTCCTCTTGTCATTGAGATTTCCATTCAGATGCCTCCTCCTCAAAGAGGCCTGCCCTGACCATTCAATGAAGAGCCACCAAGTCACATCAACACAGCATCTTATTTCAGTTCTCTGCAGAGAACTCATTTCCATCTGCTATTATGCCTATACATTTGCTGGAAGGTACAGAAAATAGACTGTGCAGTAGCCCCTCTTGTCTCTGTCTCCTTAAACGCATTCCCTCACATGATCTCCTCCCCTTGGGGATGGGCAGGACCTGTGGCCTGCTTCTAACCAACAGAGCATGGCAAAGTGGTGGGCTATCGTGCCCACATTTAGGACACACTGTATGGCACAGGTGATGGGATGTCACTCCTATGCCTGGGGTGTACTGTAAAAGACTCCATTGTGCCAGTCAGCTTGCTCTCGAGACTTTCTCTTTGTCAGATTTGAAGAGGCAATCTTCCAGGTTGTGAGAGGCCCCTGGGGACAGGGCTACATGACAAGCAGTTGTGGATGACTTCTGTCAGTTGATCAAAAACCTGGAGTTCTGCTGGGGATGTAGCTCAGCAGCACAAGTGCCTGCCTGGCAAGTACAAGATCCTGAGTTCTATTCCCAGTACCAAAAAAAACAAAAAACCCCTGGAGTCCCACATCTGCCAGAAACTAAATACTGCCAACAACTGTGTGAGTCCATGTCTCAGATAAGAACCCCCGCCTCACCCACACCTTGATTGCAGGCTTATGAGGATCTTAATCAAAGGATCCACTTAAGCCATTTGGGGACTTCTCACCCATAGAATCTGTCGTATGATAAATGTGTGTTGTTTTGAGCTGTTAAATTTGTGGCATTTTGTTACACAAGAGAGAAATATGATATGAATTTATTGCCTCTATCTCACCCGTCAGACTGTACCCTAGAGCGCTAAGCAGAATGCCTGCCACACAAGGTTTAATACCTGTTCATGGAAGGAATGAAAAACAGTTACATGGTGAAACATTCAAATGGCAACTAAATTCTCAGCGTAATTCAGTACATGAAGATTGGAAGCACGCTAATGGGTTAATGGAGTGGGCAGACGGTACGTATCGTAATGGAAAGGATGGGCCTTGGGGCTGAGTACACTGCGATTTCAACACCAAGTTTGGTTAGATTGTGACTACAAGCAAGTGATGCTACCTCTGAAGTTTGCCCTCTAATATGAAATAGGTCATGGGAAGGGATTAAAAAAGACAGTATTGAATGTCTCGAACATGGTATGCCATAGGCACTCAAGGAACTGGTGACAAGACCAAGCTCCACCTCCTTTGTTTTCAATTTTTTAAAAAATCCAACTAGAAATTGTAAATATCACTTGCCTGGGAAATTTTCAACACTAGTTTGATGAGGACTTTGGAATGAAAGAAAAGGAGGTCAGATTTGATATATAGAGGAAGGACAGAGAATACTTTTGGAATATCAAGCCATCGTTTGGAAAGGCAAGAAACAAAAATGTCAAACAATTAAAATTAAATTGTTTTAAAATAATACAGTGTCTTAAAATGTGTTCTAAAAATAACTTCATTCAGATCTTATGATACGGCAGGCACACTACTTGGTGCCTAAAAAGCATCATTTAATGTTTATGATAACACGAGATTATAGTGCTCATTTTACGAGTGAGAAAATTCAAAGATGTGTAGCAGTCCGCTCTCTCCCAGAGCTCTCTCTTGCCCTCTCCTTGCCTTCACATCACGGAGAACTGCATTTCTTTGCTCTCGGCTTATGGGGCAATGCGGCCAATGAGAGGCATTTGTGAAATATTCCAAGATGGGAGAAGGGGAGAAGTTAGGCTATTTCTCCACATCTTTTGGATACCAGGGCATCTTTATGAGAAGCCATTTCTCCTTGGTTCCAGTTCCCACAAGGCAGTCAGTCTCTCTCCATGATCTTAGCTCCATGGGGCGTCCCCTACCCATGGTTCTAGCTCTACTAAGCTTCTGGGTCCTGGAAATGACATCACTTCCTGGTGGTCCCTGCTGCCTTGAGGGGTAGAGCTGCTTCCTATTTTACTAACCTCTTTAGCCTTGTGGCCCCCTGATAGATGCTGAGCAATTCTATCATTTGGGCAACCAACTTCCTTATTACTTTAAATTTCTTTTATTTGAGAGATTAAGAGTGGTTTCTACTACCTGGCATTATAATGTCCTCAAATTTCCAATATAAAATTCAAAACTAAAATTCAAATAGTCTTCAAAATTTGTGCTCTTGGGACTGGAGTGTAGCTCAGTGGTACAGCACTTAACTAGCATATGAAAGGTTCTGGGTTAGATCCTCAGCAACACACACACACGCACAGGCACATACGCACACACGCAGAGTCACAACGCTTTTGCTGTTAACAATAATAGATGATGCTGTTATATATAAAATTATCCACTTCAAAAGCAGAAAGAATGAATATGTTTTATGCAACTATCTGATAAGTAAGAGTATAGTATGACTAAATAGTATTTATTATATAAAAAGTATCTGAGACTCCAGGAATCAGCATTTTTAAAATAGTCCATCATTAGGTGAAAAAATAAAGAAAATGTGGTATTGTACAGAATGGAGTACTATTCTGCTATAAAGAAGGAAATATTTGAGTCATTTGTGGGAAAATGGGTGCACCTTGAGACCATAATGTTAAGCGAAATAAATCAGACACACAAGCTTAAATATTGCATTATTTCTCTGATATGAAAAACTTAAAATGTAAATAAGTTAAAGAACAAAATAAAACATAATAGGAAACAGGGAGGTTGATCTTTTGCAAATGGGAAGGGAGCCCAGAGATGGAGGGAGGAAGGAGGGGAGAAGAAAAGGATGTAAAAAGAGTTAAGATGTGTTATGTACGTGTATCGATGCCCCTTGATGAATGTAATTATTATGAACTGCAAACAGGTACTAATAAAAATAAAAATTAAGGTCCCCGGGACGGTGGGACCTGTAAGAAGAGTGTAAGTCCGCGCTCTGCACTTCCTCCATTGCCCCGGTACAGTGGTGCCTGCAAGAGGAGTGTAAGGACACATGCCAGGACGACAGCCGGGCTGGGCACAGGGGCACCTACGTGACTTTGGAGGGTGGAGTAATCAGCGAGCCCAGCAACGTGGCAGCGTCTAAAGCAGCAGAGGATCCAGCAGTTGGACTCTGGAGAACCCCACCAACAGAAGACCAGTCCCAGCCCTACATCCAGAGGCCAAGATCAGCTCCGTACCCAGCACATTTCTGGGATCTGACATGGACACTATCACAGAACTGTAAACATCAGAGCTATTTTACTACTTATATTCTGCCTTGTTTGTCTGATTGGCTATCCCTTTCCTGTCTGGTTTGATGTCGTCTTGTTTTGTTTTGTATTCTGTGGTTATTTTTGTATTTGGGTTTTCTTTTTTCTCCTTTCTTTCTCTGGTCTCCTTTTGTTTTCTTTCTTTTCTTTTCTTTTTTGTTCTCTTTCTTCCTTCTTTTTTTCACTGTTTAGGTTTCTTATAAGTTTTCTTCTATTGATACTCTTTCTCTCTTTCCTCAACTACTTCTTGAATTTAAACTTGCAAGTGAGTAAACATTGTCTCTGCCCTTTCTTTTTTTTTTTTTTTTTTATTTTAAAGAGAAGAAAAAAACAAAACAAATCAAAAGAAGAACAAATTTTCAAACAAACATAATAGGAGGGTAACAATGGTTAATACATTACGTATTACTATCTTTAAGTTAGTTATTCAGGACACCAGACATTAGCATTCAATTGTCCAAACATTATTGGCACAAACCTTACTCTTCAATGAACTAAGTAAAAATGGTAGTGTATCTATCTTAACCATCTTATATATATATATATATATATACAATTTTTTTCCCTTTCCCTTCTTTCTTTTCCCTATTCCAGTCTCTCTTTCCTTTTGACCAGTTTCTTTTTGATTCACCATATCTATTGTACATTTTGGATCTTATTTACTCTTTCAGTTTCTCATACTAGAGAGATAATACGATGCTTACACATGTGCTTCTGGTTTATTTCACTTATGAGTATTTTCTCGAGTTGCATCCATTTACCTATAAAAGTCTCCAGTTTATCCTTCTTTATGGCTGAATAGTACTCCATTGTATAAAAATACCACATCTTTCTTATCCATTCCTCAGTTGATGGGCATTTGGGTTGTTTCCAAGATCTGGCTATTACAAATTGTGCTGCTATAAACATGGGTGCACATATATCGCTGTGGTACGATGTTTTTAATTCTTCTGGGAAGATGCCCAGAAGGGGAATAGCTGGGTCAAATGGGACCTCCAACCCTAGTTTTCTGAGGAATCTCCACACTGACTTCCACAGTGGCTGTACCAGTCGACACTCCCACCAACAGTGAAGAAGGGTTCCTTTTTCCCCACAGCCCCTCCAGCATTTGTTATTAGTTGATTTCTTAATAGTAGCCATTCTTTCTGGGGTGAGATGGTATCTCAGTGTTGTTTTAATTTGCATCTCTCGAATGACTAGTGATGTTGCACATTTTTTTGTATATTTGTTTGCCATTAGTATTTCTTCATCTGAGAAATGTGTATTCATCTCAGATGCCCATTTTTGGAGTGGGTCTTTAAATTTGGGAGGTCTGATTTTTTTGAGTTCTTTATATGTTCTCGATAGTAGTCCTTTGTATGAGGAACAGCTGGCAAACATTTTTTCCCACATTGTGGGTGTCTCTTCACTCTGTTGGTGGTTTCTCTTGCTGTGCAAAAGCTTTTTAATAAGATGAGATCCCAGTTATTGATTCTTTGGGATAGTTCCCGTGCGGTTGAGTTTTTATTCATAAAGTCTTTGCCTACACCAATGTCTCCAAGGGTTTTACCTATCCTACTTTCCAGCAGATTTAATGTTTCTGTTTTAATATTTAGATCTCTGATCCATTTTGAATTTAGTTTAGTGCATGGTGAAAGATATGGATCTAGTTTTAATCTTCAGCATGTGTAGAGCCAGTTTTTCCAGCACCATTTATTAAAGAGGCTATCTTTCTTCCAGTGAATGTGTTTGGCACCTTTGTCAAAGATAAGGTGGCTTAGTATGTCTGGGGTTGTTTCAGCATCTTCTAATCTGTTCCATTGATCTTCAGGTCTGTTTTTTTGCCAGTACCACACTGTTTTTATCACAGTAGCTTTATAGTATAATTTCAAGTCGGGGATTGTGATGCCCCCTGCCTTGCGTTTGTTGCCCAGAATTGCCTTTGCTATTCTAGGTCTCTTCTGATTCCAAATGAATTTTAGGATTGTTTTCTCTAATTCTGTGAGATATGCTGTTGGAATTTTGATTGGAATTGCATTAAATCTGTATAACAATTTTGGAAGTATGGCCATTTTCACTATATTGGTTCTTCCTATCCAGGAGCAAGGGATATCTTTCCATTTTCTGATATCCTCTTCAATCTCCTTTTTCAGAGTACTGTAGTTTTCAGTATAGAGGTCTTTTACATCCTTCGTGAGGTTGATTCCTAGGTATTTCATTTTTTTGGATGTTATTGTGAAAGGTATTGTTTCCCTAATTTCTCTTTCAGTAAGTTTGTTATTTGTGTACAGGAAGGCTATTGACTTTTGAGTATTGACTTTGTATCCAGCTACACTACTGAATTTGCTTATTAAATCTAGCAGTTTTTTAGTGGAGTTTTGGGGATCTTCTGTGTAGAGTATCATGTCATCTGCAAATAATGATAATTTAACTTCTTCCTTTCCAATCATTATTCCTTTTATTTCTTTCTCTTGTCTAATCGCTCTGGCTAAAGTTTCCAGAACTATGTTGAATAAGAGTGGGGACAGTGGACATCCTTGTCTTGTTCCTGATTTTAGAGGGAAGGCTTTCAGTTTTTGGCCATTTAGTATAATATTGGCTGTTGGTTTGTCATAGATAGCTTTTACCAGATTGAGATAAAGACCCTCTATTCCAATTTTCTGTAGGGTTTTTATCATGAAAAGGTGCTGGACTTTGTCAAAAGCTTTTTCTGCATCTATTGAGATGATCATGTGATTTTTGTCTTTGGTTCTGTTAATATGCTGTATTACATTTATTGATTTACGTATGTTGAACCATCCCTGCATCCCTGGGATGAATCCAACTTGGTCATGGTGTATAATCTTCTTGATGATTTGTTGGATTCTGTTTGCCAGTATCTTATTAAGGATTTTTGCATCTATGTTCATTAGGGAGATTGGCCTGTACTTCTCTTTCTTAGTTGGGTCCTTCTCTGGTTTTGGTATCAGGGTAATGCTTGCTTCCAGGAATGAATTTGGGAGTATTGCTTCCCTTTCAATTTCATTGAAAAGTTTGAGAAGTAGGGGCGTTAGGTCTTCTCTAAATTTCTTGTAGAATTCGGCAGTGAATCCATCAGGGCCTGGACTTTTCTTTGTTGGGAGGTTTTTAATTACATCTTCAATTTCATTGGTTGATATTGGTTTATTTAGGATTTTTAAATCTTCTTGATTTAGCTTTGGTAATTCATACGAATCTAGGAATCTGTCCATTTCTTCTGCATTTTCCATCTTAGTAGAATATAAATTTTCAAAATAGGTATAGATGATCTTCTGGATTTCTGCAGGGTCCGTCGTGATATCACCCTTTTCATTTTCAATTGCATGGATTTGAGTCTTTTCTTTTCTTTTTTTAATAAGGTTGGATAAGGGTTTGTCAATCTTATTTATTCTTTCAAAGAACCAACTTTTTGCTTCATTGATTCTTTGTATTGTTTTTTTATTCTCCAATACGTTAATTTCTGCTCTGATCTTTATAATTTCCTCCCTTGTACGGGCTTTTGGCTTAACCTGCTCTTCTTTTTCTAGAAGCTCGAGGTTCACCCTTAAGTTGTTTATTTGCGCTTGCTCTATTTTCCTGATATAAGTATTTAATGCTATAAATTTCCCTCTTAGGACTGCTTTCATTGTATCCCATAAGTTCCGGTATGTTGTACTGTCATTGTCATTCAGTTGTTGAAAGTGACTAATTTCTTCTTTAATTTCATCTGTGACCCATTGGTTGTTCAGGAGGATGCTGTTTAATTTCCATGTGTTTAGGGAGTTTTTGTGGGATCTTTTGCCATTGATTTCCAATTTCATTGCACTATGGTCTGATAATATGCATGGGATAATTTCAATTCCTTTGCATTTACTTAAGCAGGTTTTATGAGCTAGTATGTGGTCTATTTTGGAGAACGTCCCATGTGCAGCTGAGAAAAATGTGTATTCTGATGTTGTGGGATGGAACACTCTGTAGACATCTACTAAGTCCATTTGTTCCAAAGTTTGGTTCAGTTCTACTATTTCATTATTGATTTTCTGTCCAGTTGATCTATCTTTTTGTGACAGTGGAGTATTGAGATCTCCCAATATAATTGTATTAGTGCTTATTTGATTTTTCATGTCCTTTAGTACTTGTTTTATATAGCTGGGTGCATTGGTATTTGACGCATATATATTTATGATCGTTATCTCTTCCTCTTGGATTGTTCCCTTTACAAGGATGTAATGACCGTCTTTATCTCTCTGAATCCTTCTTGGCTTGAAGTTCACTTTGTCTGCAAAAAGAATAGCTACCCCTGCTTTTTTCTGGGTTCCTGTGGCATGGAGTATTGTTTTCCATCCTTTGACTTTCAGTCTATGAATTTCTTTCTGAATTAAATGTGTTTCTTGTATACAGCATATTGTTGGATCTTGCTTCTTGATCCATTTCGCCAGTCTGTGCCTTTTGATTGGTGAATTGAGACCGTTAACATTGATGGTTAAAACTGATATATATTGACTTGTCATGATATTTTCCTGTTGCTGGTTCCCACTCTTTGTTTTTCTGCTTTCCGGCTATTTAATTATTTGCCCTGCCTGGTGGATTCCTTCTGTTGGGGTTCCTATCTCTTTCTAGAATGTCCTTCAGAATGTTTTGGAGTGCTGGTTTGGTGGTCATAAATTTTCTCAGATGTTCTTTGTCATGAAAGTATTTTATTACTCCATCAATTTTGAAAGATAGTTTTGCAGGGTACATCAATCTGGGCTGAAAATTATTTTCCTTTAGAGCTTGCAATACATCATTCCAAGCTCTTCTTGAATTGAGGGTTTGTGCTGAAAAGTCAGCTGTGATTCTGATGGGTTTTCCTTCATAGGTGATTTGTCTCTTCTCCCTAACAGCTTTTAAGATTCTGCCCTTCTGTTGAATTTCTGGGATCTTGACTATAATATGTCTGGCTGAAGTTTTTTTTTGATCATGTCTAGTTGGTGTTCTAAAAGCTTCACTTATAGGGGTGTCAAATTCCTTTTCTATTCCAGGAAAGTTCTCCCTGATTATGTCTTTGAACAAGGTTTTAATGTCGTTGATGCTATCTCCTGCTTTTTCATTTATTCCAATTATTCTTAAGTTGTTTATCTTTGAGTCATCTAGCAGCTGCTGAATTGATTTTTCATGGTCCCTTGCTATTTTTAAGAATTTTTCCATTTCATGATCACTAATTGCAAGCCTGTCTTCTATATCTGAGATCCTGTCCTCGCATTGGCTTATTCTGCTACAAATACTTTCAATGGAATTTTTTATCTCTTGGGTATCTGCTTGAATCTGCCTTATGGATTCCATTTCTTTCCTATGCTGAGCATTCATGGTTTCTATAGTTTTCTTAAGTTCATCTATTTTTTTGTCTGTATCAACTATAGTGTCCTTAAGCATGGTCTTCATTGTAGACATTATCTCTGCAGTTATCTGTGAGATTATTTCTGTTTTAATTTTTTCCAGAACCTCATTCAGTTGCTTTGTTGTTACCACTTCAGATAGGCCAGGTGGGTGGCTTTCGGATTGTCCCACCTCGTTGCTCCCTAGGTTTGCCTTTGGTGAATTGGATGTGTGGGGTTGCATCTTGTTTAAGTGTCGTCTCATTTTTTCTTTCTTTAATTCCTGGGGTGATGTTTGCAAATTACCTATAGTAGGTTACTTTATTGCTAGTGTTTAAGATCTTTAGAAGATGACTACTTCTCTGCAGTATCTTCCAAGTGGAGCTTGCTTTTAGGTTTTGAGCTTTCTGCCAGATCCTACCTCTTCAATTCGTTGGGTATGCGAAGTTGCTACCTGTTTGGCCCAGTCCTTGATTCTTTGGTACTGTGCCACTGTATTTTCTGTGTCCCTTAGTCAATCGCTGGCCAGCGCCGTTCTCCGCCGCTCCCCTGCCCCGCCGCTGTCTCAGGATCCTCCGTGGGGGCTCCCTGGGCACCAGCTGCCACCGTGTGTCCATAGAATTGAGCTTCCGCGGCGCTGCAACTCCCAGGATAGTAGAAGGTGCACGCGCGCGGTCTGCTCCTTCTTTCCTTCTTCTTTGTTGGAAGTCACCCGTCACTGGTGCCGGGGGTCCCAGATTGCACTTCAGAACTTCTCTGGGTTTTGGGGAGGCATCTCCCCCCCTCCTGCGCTTTCCGGGTCGCTATATTCCCGTGTTCCAATGGTAACTTTTAGAGAGAGTTTCGCTGCCTGCTTCTTACTCATCCGCCATCTTGAGGTCCCCCTGTCTCTGCCCTTTCTGATTACTCCTTCTCATTCTATTTCATTCTTTCCCTCCTGTGTCCTCCAGTTTGCCAAAACTCGGTTGATCTTCCTCTGACCTCCAGCCTTGACTCTACTATATTTGACCTCATTCATCACTTTAGCCTGTCCCATACCCATCTTAGCCACCCTGTCCCCTGCAGAAGGGTAAAATCACTCCCCTAAGGGGAAAATCCCTGCACGCAAGTGCATGGTATATGTTTGATTTTGTTATATTAGAGTTTGCTCCTGTGGTTGGAAGTAGCAGGTTAATGGTTACCATAGTTTGTGAGTAGTTAAGCTGTACTTGAAACTATTGTTATTACTAACTGTACTACTTTAGCCAGGATGTCATACATGTTATAAACAGTTTTTCACCCTGTATGATAACACTGTGATTGTATGGGGTCATAATCATCACCACAGCCCAGTACCAAAGGATTGGGTGCTATGCCAAACGCTAATTTTGCATCCTTTACAAATTGGGAAGGTAGGTTCTTGGGATAGCTATAAAGAACCACTATATCTAGAGGACATCCCGGAAGAACAGACATCACCTAGGGAAGCCTCAATACTAGTGATAAAGCTATCATAAGAAATCAGAAAGCATCAACATAGAAAACAAAATAAAATAAAGAAGAGAAAATAGAAAATGGCAAGACACAGAAGCAAAATGCAATCCCAGACCCCCAGCCCACCCAGGACAAGCCCGGAACTCAATGAGATAGATGAAATTGGAAGTCAAACACAAGAGCTTTCTGAAATGATAGCAAAAGAAATGAAAAATCAAGTTGAAAAGGCTATAGAGAAGATAATCTCTCAGGTACAAAAAGAAATGATGCTTAAAATCAAAGATATTAGAGAAGACACAGATAAAAGAATAGGTGAGTTTAGAAAAATGATGGAAACAAAAGATACCCAACATAAGAAAGAAATGGAATCCATGAAAGAGATCTAAACTGAAATCCAAGAGATTAAAACCTCCACTGAAAGTATATGCAACAGGCTGAATGAAGGAGAGGATAGAATTTCAGATCTTGAAGACACTATTGCAGCTAGTGATCATGAAAAGAGAGATATCTTAAAAATAGCAAGAGACCATGAAAAATCAATCCAACAGCTACAAGATGAAGCAAAGAAGAATAACATAAAATTGATTGGGGTCAATGAGAAAGCTGGAGACAGCGCAAATGCCACAAAAAACTCTTCACAGAAATAATGGAGAAAACTTCCCAAGCGTGGATAAAGAATTTGACATACAAATAAATGAAGCATATAGAACTCCAAACAACCATGACCAAAATAAAACTACACCAAGACATATAATAATCAAGATTCCAGAAATTCAGCACAAGAACAGAAAATTAAAAGCTGTTAGAGAAAAGAAACAGATCACCTATAAAGGAAAGCCCATCAGAATCACAGCAGACTTCTCAACACAAACCTTCAAGTCAAGAAGAGCTTGGACTGAAGTATTTCAAGTCCTGAAAGGAAACAACTTCCAACCCAGATTGATGTACCCTGCAAAATTATCTTTAAAAATTAATGGAGAAATAAGATACTTCCATGACAAAGAACAACTGAAGAAATTCATGACCACCAAACCAACCCTACCAAAAGTACTGAAAGATATTCTAGACAGAGATAAAAATGACCATAATTCTAAGAACAACAACAGAAAGAAACCACCAGACAGGGCAAGCAATTAAACAGAGGGGAAAAGCAGGGAAACAATAGCAGGAAAATAACATGACAAAGATAAGCCAATACATGTCAGTTATAACCATCAGTGTAAATGGCCTCAATTCACCAATCAAAAGAAACAGGCTGGCAGAATGGCTCAAGAAACAAGATCCAACAATATACTGTATACAAGAAACACATTTAACTCAAAAAGAAATCCATAGACTGAAAGTCAAAGGATGGAAAACAATCTTCCATGCAACAGGAACCCTGAAAAAAGCAGAGGTAGCTATTCTGTTTGCAGACAATGTGAACTTCAAACCAAGAATGATCAAAATTGATAAAGAAGGTCACTACCTACTTTTTAGGGGAAAACTTCAAGAGGAAGAGACAACAGTCATAAATATGTATGCACCAAATATGGGAGCACCCAACTATATAAGACAAGTATTAACAGACATGAAAAATCAAATAAGCAATAACACAGTTGTAACAGGAGACATTCATACCCCATTGTCATGAAGAGATAGATCAACTAGACAAAAAATCAGTAAAGAAATTATCAGAACTGAACCAAACCTGTGAACAAATGGACTTAGTAGATGCTTTCAGAGTGTTCCACCCAACATCATCAAAATACGCATTCTTCTCAGCTGCATATGGGGTATTCTCTAAAATAGATCATATACTAGCCCACAGAACATGCTTAAGTAAATGCAAAGGAATTGAAATCATGCCATGCATGTTATCTGACCATAGTGCAATGAAATTGGAAATTAATGGCAAAATAAACCACAAAAACTCCATAAACACATGGAAATTAAATAACACCCTCCTAAACAACCAATGAGTCACAGATGAAATTAAACAATATCTACAACTAAATGAGAATTCAGATATAACATACTGAAACTCATAGGATACAATGAAAGCAGCCCTAAGAGGGAAATTTATAGCAGTGAATTCTCACATCAGGAAAACAGAATGAGAACAAATAAACAACTTAATGTTACACCTCAATCTTCTAGAATAAGAAGAGCAAGACAAACCCAAAGCCCATATGTGGGAGGAAATTATAAAGATCAGAACAGAAATTAATGCAATGGAGACCAAGAAAACAATACAAAGAATTAATGAATGGAAGAGTTGGTTCTTTGAAAGAATAAATAAAATTGATAAACCCTTAGCCAAACTTATCAAAAAAAAGGAAAGAAAAACTTAAATTCATGCACTGAGGAAAGAAAAGGGTGAAATCACTACAGATCCTGTGGAAATTCAGATCATCAATACCTACTTCAAAAACCTTTACTCTTATAGGATGGAAAACACAGAAGAAATGGACAGATTACTAGATACATATGAATTACCAAAGCTGAATCAAGAAGATATAAAAATTCTGAATAACCCAATATCCGTTAATGAAATTGAATACATAATTAAAAACTTACCAACAAAGAAAAGCCCAGGTCCTGATGGATTCACTGCTGAATTCTACAAGAAATTTAGAGAAGATTTAATGTCAATACTCCTCAAACTCTTTAATGAAATTGAAAGGGAAGCAATACTCCCTAACTCATTCCTGGAGGCAAGTATTACCCTAATACCAAAACCAGAGAAAGACCCAACCAAAAAGAACTACAGGCCAATCTCCCTAATGAACATAGATGCAAATATCCTCAACAAAATACTAGCAAACAGAATGTAGCAAATCATCAAGAAGATTATACACCATGACCAAGTGGGATTCAGCCTAGGAATGCAGGGATGGTTCAACATATGCAAATCAATAAATGTAATACATCATATCAACAGAGCCAAAGACAAAAATGACATGATCATCTCAATAGATGCAGAAAAGGCTTTTGATAAAGTCCAGCACTCATTCATGATAAAAACCCTACAGAAAATCAGAATAGATGGTCTTTACCTCAATCTGATAAAATCCATCTATGACAAACCAATAGCCAACATCATAATAAATGGACAAAAACTGAAAGCTTTCGCTCTAAAATCAGGAATAAGACAAGGATGTCTGCTATCACCACTCCTATTCGATAGTTCTGGAAATATTAGCCAAAGCGATTAGACAAGAGAGAGAAATAAAAGGAATAATGATAGGAAAGGAAGAAGTTAAACTATCATTATTCACAGATGACATGATACTTTGCACAGAAGACCCCAAAAACTCCACCAAAAGACTACTAGAGTTAATAACAAATTCAGTAGCATAGCTGGATACAAAATCAACACTCAAAAATCAATAGCATTCCTGTACACAAACAACAAACTCACTAAGAGAGAAATTAAGAAAAGCACACCATTCACAACAGCACCCCAAAAAATGAAATGCTTAGGAATCAATCTAACAAAGGAAGTAAAGGATCTATATATTGAAAATTATAATACTCTGAAAAAGGAGATTGAAGAGGATATCGGAAAATGGAAAGATATCCCTTGCTCATGGATAGGAAGAACCAACATAGTGAAAATGGCCATACTCCCAAAATTGTTATACAGATTTAATGCAATCTCAATCAAAATACCATTAACATATCTCACAGATCTAGAGAAAACATTTCTAAAATTCACCTGGAAGCAGAAGAGATCTGGAATAGCAAAGGCAATCCTGGGTGACAAAGGCAAAGCAGAAGGCATCACAAACCCTGACTTGAAATTATACTACAAAGCTTACTGTGACAAAATCAGTATGATACTGGCAAAAAAGCAGACCTGAGGACCAATGGAACAGATTAGAAGGTGCGGACACAACTACAAACACACTCAGCTACCTTATCTTTGACAAAGGGGCCAAACATGTTCACTGGCAGAAGGGTAGCCTCTTTAATAAATGGTGCTGGAAAAACTGGCTTTCTATATGCCAAAGACTAAAACTAGAACCATGTGTATCACCATGCACTAAACTAAAGTCAAAATGGATCAAAGATCTAAATATTAAAACAGAAACAGTAAATCTACTGGAAGAGAAAGTAGGTAGAAATCTTGAAGACATAGAGGTAGGCAGAGAGTTCATGAACAAAATCCAAACTGCACGGGAAACACTTCAAAGTATCAACAACTGGGATCTCATCTTATTAAAAAATTTTTGCACATCAAAAGAAATCACCAACAGAATGAAAAGACAACACATAGAGTGGGAAAAAATTTTAGCCAACTGTCTCAGACAAATGTTCTATCTAGAACATATAAAGAATTGAAAAAAATCAAACCCCCCAAATTCAAAGACCCAATCCAAAAATGTGCATCCAAGATGAGCAAACACTTCTCAGATGAAGAAATACAAATAGCAAATAAATATATGAATAAATGTTCAACGTTATTGGTCATTCAAGAGATGCAAATTAAAACAACACTGAGATTCCATCTCACCCCAATAAGAATAGCTATCATCAAGAAATCAACCAATAACAAATGTTGGAGAGGCTATGGGGGAAAAGGAACCCTTCTCCACTGTTGGTGGGAATGTAGACTAGTGCAACCACTACGGAAATCAGTATGGAGATTCCTCAAAAAAACTAGGATTAGAGGTTTCCATTTGACCCAGCTATTCACCTTCTGGGTATTTTCCCAGAAGAATTAAAAACATCATACCCCTGTGCACCCGTGTTTATAGCAGCACAATTTGTAATAGCTAAGTCTTGGAAACAACCCAAATGCCCATCAACTGAGGAATGGATAAAAAAGATGTGGTATTTTTATACAATAGAGTACTCCTCAGCTATAAAGAAGGATAAACTTGAGACATTTATAGGGAAATGGATGCAACTTGAGACTTTACTCATAAGTGAAATAAATCAGATTTGAATGTATAAACGTTGTATTGTCTCCCTTGCGTAAGAAGCTGCAAGAATAAATAAGATCCAAAAATGTACAATAGATATTGTGAAATGGGAAGAAACTGTTCAAAAGGAAAGAGAAACTGGGATGGGGGAAAGGAGAAAAGAAGGAAAGGAAAAGGAAAAAAATATATATATACACACAAGATAGCTAAGATAGCTATACTACTAATTGCTATTAATTCATTGAAAAGAAAGGTTTGTGCCTATATTGTTTGACCAATTTTTCATGTCTATATCTTGTAATATGAGCAACTACTTTGAAGATAACAATACACAATGTAGTAACCATTGTTACTCTCCTACAA
Organism: Erethizon dorsatum; assembly: GCA_028451465.1. NCBI lineage: Eukaryota > Metazoa > Chordata > Mammalia > Rodentia > Erethizontidae > Erethizon > Erethizon dorsatum. The sequence continues at coordinate 15,907,643 of CM051838.1, forward strand.
TCTTATTTTGAAATTTTGTACCATTGTTTGTATTGTTTATTCTTTAAAATTAAAAATTAAAAAATAGTGATGCTACTATAATTAAAATATTAAAGGGCCGGTGAGATGGCTCAGTGGCTTAAGCGCCTGCCCGGCAAGCGCGAGGGCCCGAGTTCGACTCCCGGATCCCACATACGAAAAAGGGGCTGGTGATATCGCTCAGAGGCACGGGTGCCTGCTGGCGCGCGAGGTCCTGAGGTTGACCCCCCGGTACCCACAAAAAAAAAAAAAAAATTAAAATATTATTAAAAGAAATATTCAAAACAACGATATGCATTACTTATCCTTCCTCTCTTTAATATGACTAATTGTATTTATATACAAATATATCAGGCAAATTATTGATGTATCTTCAATATGTTCATACTGGAAAAGTGAACAATCATTAGCCATTGTTGCCATACCTCCAGGCCTCCTCTGACACCTTTGCACTGAGCTACGATCCCCAGTCCTTTTATTTGTTTTTTTATTTTGAGACAGGGTCTCGCTAAGTGGTAAGTTGCCTAGGCTGGGCTTGAACTTGTGATCCTCCTGCCTCAGCCTTCCTGAGTGCTGGGATTACAGGCATGAGCCAACATACCTAGCTCAAACCTCTGTTCTTTGAGGTGATTTGACTTTTAACAATTATCAAAAGTCACCCTGTTTCTGAATTGCTTCTGTTATTTACACTATATTGTGTTATAAGAGATAACATTTTAGAATAAAAATTATAGAGTCTCTTTTGTGACTTTTAAATTGGGTCTACAAATAAGTTTCAAAAGAAGTATTTTTTAAAACATTTCTGTGCCATTATTTCAGCTTTCTGAAATATTTCTTGACATAAATGCTCATTTAATTAGTAGATCTTGGTATGTTTGTTTTAAAAATTCCATAAAATTACCTAATTGCGGTGCCTCAAGAAAAGAAATCCATGAGTCAGCATGCTTGGGTTTAAATTTCCAGATCTCCTCTTAAATAACTTTATATCTAGTGATACCGTTGACATTTGTACTTTTTTTTATGTATATTTTAAGGCAGTTGTTACCATTCTTTAATGTTTGTTTTCCTGAGTTAAGCAACTAGGATTTAAAGTTTTAACAGTTATTATAGCATTTTATAACTTTATATTGGGTATCATTTTCCCAAACCTTTAATTTCTTTTAATTGTTTGTGTTCTTTATAATTCCTCAATTCATCTTAAAGTTCAATGAATCTGTTTTCTGAGAGTATAATTGACCTGACATGGCAGAGATTTGCCTCCAGGCTTTCGTTCGGCATTTTTGAATTTTTTCCAGAGTCTTGTTAACTTGTTCACAACACCGTCTTGCTGAATCATTAGCATGTGGGAAACTAGGACACCCTTCCTCCTCTCCAACCTCCCACACGGGGTTTAGAGTCACACTGTTATAATTCTCCTGCAATGTGGTTCAAATTATTTGATTTATAGTCCATAAACTGTTTCTTTAATAAATAGGAAAAGACCACATAACACAGTAGGAGGAGAAGCAAAATATAATTTAGAAATGTTCCTTGTTTTTTGTTTTGCTTTTCACCCCTTCAGTCATGTCACAACACCTTTAGAACTAGATTCAATATAGGATCAATATAGGAATGAACCATCTATGGCTGATTTCCATACCAGTCAGCAGAGTAGAATGAGGAATGGATAATCCTAAATCAGTTCAGGAAATATAACAAGTTGGTGAAAAATTAATAATAAACGTATTAAATTTTCAATTTTAGGAAAATTGGTGACACCGTCCTTTTCAAATTCTAGTGAAAAACGTGCATTCAGTGATGAATGCATTTGGCATTCTATTTAGAATTTAGGGAACGGTATTGATGGTTGCTAAAAACGATGTCCTTTTTTTCTACAGTAATATTTTGATAGCTCTTTATGGCATTTAAAAAATCTCTTAAAAGAATAATAAAGGCAACACGATGATTTGGGACGTCAGTGACTTTAGTTTTTCTTTATTGAAACTGGCCCTTCAATTCCTAAGATTGTGACCCTCGGGCTCCCCACTGCCAGTTCACAAACGCACACAGAAACCGTACTGGGCCGCCAGGCAAGTCTGTGACTCGTGGAGGAAACACTGTGAACCTCAGTATTTTTAAAAGAAATTGAAGACAAGCTTCTTAAATGTCTGTCTAGTTGGTGCTAGCAAGGGAACTATTTTTAGTGATTTTTGTCAACTGTAGAGTTGCCTACTAATACACAATTCCAGTTTTGATTAGTTGACCCTTCAGCTTTTAAGAAAAATTTTACACTTTCACGGGGTTCCATCATTTTCAAACGTCCTGAGCTTATACCCAGAGGCGGTGCATACATACTCCTGCTTCAGCTGTGAGCTTTCATTCCGACCTCAGGAAGGACTGAAGAGAGCTGTTAAGTGACTTGTACCTTTTGCCTGCTGTTTGTCTTGTGCTCCTGGGGGAAGACTGGCACTCTGCTTCATTCCCTGCCAAAGCACCCTGTTTGTTTTTACCTTTTCTCTTCCTGGACCATGTCTGAACCCACCGCACGCATCTCACTCTGAACCTCACCGTCCTGATGGCACACGTCGCCTAAAGAACAGGTACAACCGAAAATTCCTGTAGGAACCAGCCTACGAGTGAGTCTGTCCCCGGGGGTGAACAAGGATGAAAAACAAAAGACACAGAATTAGTTTAGAATGTGGGGGCCAGGGGTTCTTGCCTCTCTTAGGCAAAGAGAATTCAGCATTTGGCTCACCTTGTCTTTATTCACTTAGACACTTGAGCAAGCAACCCCAGCAACACAGGACTCATCTGCCTCCTATAATTGATAGTACATGACCAGGTAAACAAAGGGACCTCTGCTGTGCCGACTTTCCCCTGGACCCTGCACCCTGCCATCACGTCTGCTTGCCACCAGAGGAGCACAGGTTGCCGCCTCTCTCCTTTGTGCTCTCCGAGGAGGTCAGTTAGGCCTCGATCCTCATTATCTATCTGGTCTCCTACAAATTCCTAGCACCATTTGTATTCTTTCTTGCACCAAATAACTGGGTTAGTTCATCCTCACTATAATACAGACAATGGGAATGGAAACCATCTTTGCTCCCTAAGTATGTTTTTTGGTGTCATGAATTATGATCTCTAAAGTGTTACTGATACATCTTGATACATGCCTGGGCCCATCACGGATAAAGAAGATGGTGCCGATACTAGAATAGCATAGTGGTTAGTTTTATTTGTCAACTTGACTGGGCCAGATGGTGCCCAGATTTCTGGGAAAACATTCTGGGTGTGTTTGTGAGGTGCTTCTGGGTACTTCTGAACATTTGAATTGTTGAACTGGGTAAAGCAGGTTGCCCTCCTTAGTGTAGGTGGGTCTCATCCAATCACTTAAAGGTCTGGATAAAAGCAAAAGGCCAATTCTCCCTGGGTAAAAGGAAACTCTTTTTGCTTAGCTGATTTTGAGTCAGGACATCAAGATTTTTTCCTGCCTTGCACTCAAACTGAAACATTAGCTCTCTCTACGCTCAAGCCTTCTGGCATTTTGCCTGGAATTACACCATTGGCTCCTTGGGTTTCTAGCTTGCTGACTCAGTCTGCAGATCTCAGGACTCGCCCACCTCCATAACCTAGCAGATTTCTTATAATCAGTCTCTTTTCAGCCACAGTCCCTTTGACTCTTACAAGCTTCTTAGTTTCAGACATGCATTTTTGGAAAATAATTTTTATTCTAACACCATAGTATCCTCCTACACAGAAAACAAATGTTCACTTAAATCCCTAAATATATGTATAAATTGATGCTTAGAGTCAAGAATGAACATCTGTCCATTAGCTAAGTTTTAAAAAGTTTGTGTATTTATGAATCATCACTTCCTATTCCAATATCTGAGAGGAAGCTGAAATGGGATTTTTTGCAAAAGATGCATTGGTATTTTTGATGATGATAAGTACTAGCTATAGTGCTTATATATTAGATAGCATGCTTTAAAGAGAAATAAAGCCAGTACAGACATTTATAGGACATTGTATATTTTTGGAGTTTTTAACCAATATTTATAAGGCGTAGGTGTTTATTTATAATGCTTTGGTCACATTGCTAGAGATTGTTTAGAGTATGTCAAAGTGCTCCTCAGGTTATTTAACACTTTGATTACGCATATTTTCTCCAGCAGGAATGAATAAAACATCTTTGTTTAAAAACTAGGAAAACAATAAAAATGGTTGACACTTATATACTTCCCCTTACCTCATACCATTATGTGAATGAATACATGTTTACTTAACATAAAACAGAAGTGGAAATAATTTAGAAACGTGCATCACCACTATTGCACAATAGCCGTAAATGCTCATAACATTAGATGTATTTCTCACTGCAGGAGGTTTGAGGACATTGTTTGTTGTACCTGCTGTTTATCAGGCAGGAAACGTGAGAAAGGAGTTCAAAATGTTTGGCTTTTCAGAGCTCACCATGAAGAGACTGTCTCTAATATATGAGGTCATTTCTTACCTACAGGGTTGGTTTGTCTCCACACCCATGAAATCGTATTTTCTCTGCTGACACAGCCAATTTAAATTTATGTTGTGTGCGATGTAGACAGATGTCTGTTAAAAGCTAGATGAAGGCCATTAATGTTTCACAAGGGAGGTGGCTCTCATACCTAAGCAGTAGTTAGCAGCTCTGTCTTGTGTTCCCAGTTTTACCACTACCTAGACTCTTCAGAACTTGATTAGTGTTTGGTACACATATTTCTTAGAATTTTTGTGTGAGCAAGAAAGGAAAACCAAGATGTGTTCTATAGTTGACTCATCTTCAAGGTGGCCAAATTAATTATTAATTTAGAATACAGCCATCGGTCTCCCAAGAGAGCAATAATGGAGTACGTTGTCAGTGCTGCTATAGAGCCTTGCTCTACTCCATAGTTCATGACTTTTCTGGGGGAATTAGTTTTATGAAATATTTCCAAAGAACTTAATTCTCATTTTTCACTACTCCTTCAGTCATTAAGGGTCAAGCTGTAGTGCCACTAAGAAATGTTTCCAATCTTACTGAACTGCAAATTTTACATGTCATTAATGACTGCAAAGATTTATCATTTCTGTGGAATTTAGTCTTGAAAGCCTATTTCACAAGATTTTACACAAGATTTTTTTTTTCCTTTTTTAAAGCTAGTGTATGTTTAATAGCTACATTCATGGTGGGGAATTGGTGCACGTACATATCACATCTTGATCCTTTTTTTTTTTTTTTCCTGGGGGACAGAGAGCTCATTTCTGGGAGCAGTCTTACAGCACTTTTCCTGCCTGTGTGATCCTTGGGAAAAACAGTTCCCAGCTAAGCTCCCAGGATAATAAGCACCTTTCCTAATTCTTCTTGCTGGTTTTGCCTCTGGCTACTGCGGTCAGGGCCATGTACTTCCTGTACTCTGGAAGGAAAGGCTAACTCGCAGCAGCCAATGAACGTAGCAATAGCTGTGTGTGTCTTCCTGCCTTATCGGAGCCATCTTTTCTCAGCAATGGTTATCTCGTTTCTACTTTCTGTTTTCTCTGTCATAGCCCAACTTATTTCTAATGGAACTTCCAGCTTCCTATCTGCTCACTTCATCCTCTGAACTCTGTTCCTCTTGGCACTAATCCTGGGGCTCCAGGATCACAGCCTAAGCTGACCATAGGGCCTCTGTGGCTCGCAAGTTGATGGCACTTGCTTGCTCTGGGACAATCCATGAACAACACGAGGGGACTGGTTTCTGAGGTATTCCGGAGCTGAAAGAAGGCATGAAGTTCGGTAGTGAGATGTTCTCTGTATTAGCAGCAGTGTCAGGTCTCTTTTTGGAATAAGAGTTTTGAATTCCAAGCATGGTAGAAAATAGAATATTTTAATGTTAGGACATTTTTTCAATATAACAACTAAACTCAGAGTAGAAGTATTAAGAAATAGGAACTAACACATGGATAAATTCTTAAGACAGGAATGCATGAAGGGAATTTTTGGAAAAGTGGTTATAAAAACAGTTTGAAATAAAACATGGAATTTAAGCCACTGAGACAAAAAATAGGTGGCCATGTAAGTAAGCTATTTAAATAAAACAAATATAAGGTAAATGTTTACTACAACCAAAGAAGTCAGTCCCACCTCCTTAAATGAAAACACTCAAGGGTCATTTAGGGCGACTTCTTTGAGATTGTTGCTTACTGTTTCCCCAGTATGACCAAAGGCTTCCAATCTCAACTTTTGGTTTCCCATGTCTTCTACCATTCTGGTAGATTTTCCAAAATAACACATTGCTATTTCAGTCATATAAGTCATGTATAAGAGCAGAGCTATTGCCTGGCATGGGGCGTGGTGGCGCGCGCCTGTAATCGCAGCACTCCGGACAATGAGGCAGGAGGATCGCTGGGAGTTGGAGGCCAGCCTGAAGTACATAGTGAGACCCTGTCTCAAAAGACAGAAAAAAAAAGAGAGTTGTTAGTTTGCTCAGGAAAGCTCATGTGTTTGATTTAAATCTTAAGCCATAATTTCTATATGCTAGGTTGGTTAAAGTTTCTTTTAATCATATTTAAAATTCTTCTGCCCTATGTAAATATACATTTGCCAGACTGCTAAAGAAAGGACAGTTTTCAATAGGCATAGAGAGCCTTTCTATATCAAGATGATAAACGGCAAGCTGTCCCTCATATTTGAGTGTGGGGCAGTTACATTTATCTGTCTTTTGAAAATTTCTATCATAACTATTAGGAGTAAAATAAAATAATATTTATTTTTCAAATGGTTTCTGTTAACATTTTAGGAATTTTTGTCAATAAAGATAAAACATTGAAGCCCATTTTTTACTCTACTGGCATAGATTTCTTTTTTAAAACCTGTGACAGGTGAGAGCTCTTATTTTGATATTCATTCAGGCCCTTCCCGAGTAGCGCACGCTTCATTTCACTGCAAGTATTTCTTTTGTGTTTTCTTTGGAAACGTGATTTGCGCGATTCAGAACGTTGCAGAAAATGCTGTGCCTGATCAGACAAAACGGATTAGAAAGGGAATACGCGCACCATGGGCCATGAAGGTTGTCATTGTTTGGCTGACTACGCAGCAATTTGAGATTCAGCAGTTTCTTCCCCAGTTAAAAAAATAAAAAGTTGTATGTTAAAGGAGAAGTTAAGTCATTAAGAAGTGAGAGATTTGTGTGGGAGATCCAGTGCATATGAGAGACGCTAACAGATTCTTTTTTATCAGCTCTCGAGGACTCTACTGACATGGATTATTATTCGAAATGCTCTATTTTCCAATTGGTGTTTTTCTCTGGTTACTGCTGCATCCCTGGTATCTCCAGACTCTAGTGCTGTTGGACAAAATGCTTAGAGCGTTAGTCTTAGGAATGCGGCTCGTGTGTCAGTACCAGTTCTTAAAGCCCTCGATTTCCTTCAGATAGAAGTCTTGAGCCACGGAGTGGCCAGAAGCTAGTGCAAGACCACAAGGCTCAGGACATTCCTGCCTTTCTTCACTGGGATGGCCTTTTGGGGGCATTTAGTCTGGTCACCCCCACTTCCAGTTCTGTTCTAGAGCACATATCTTAGAAGCAGGTTGCTGACTTCAAATTAAGCTATTATTAGGCTGGTCTGTGCTCATACTGTGACGTGCCCAAGCCCAGCATGCAAAGAAAGAGCAGGAGCTGCTAATCAGTCTCCTCACTGCAGAGGCCTCTGACTCTTACGAAGAATTTTCATATCCAAACTATTTCTCGCTGGATCCTCACAAAGCTCCTAGTTGGCTGTGATCCTTGTGGCACGGAGGTGGAGCTAGGTGAAGGCCTAGTCAGTGACAGATCTCAATCCCATGTATTTGCAGGCTAGATTTTTGCGCATATGGAGATGGGGTTTCTTTGTTTTGTATCTTTATTTTCCAGGGTGTCTTAAGTATGTCTCCTTTCTCAAAGACTAAGAAAAATGGAGGTAATGGAAAAGGGCTTTTGCGATGAATAGCCAATACAGAATGCTGATTGTATGAGGAGTCATTCTCTAATCTGTTTAGAAGCATTCTCCACTGGAGAGCTTTCCTGTTTACTGAAAACACCTTGCATTTCCAGTCTGTTCGGTGTGGGGAGAGGATAAGCCCAAGGCACATGCGAAGAACACTACTGTAGGTCATCAAAGAGGTGGCAGTGTTATCGCAACTGCTTCTGCCCCATGGCTGGGAAGGCTGGCTCTGTTTTGTGGACTTTGTCCCTCCCTGCCCTGCTTGGGCTGGATGACAGTGCTAAAGATAACAAATGACCCCATCTGCTGTTCACTCACGACCACGCTCCATGTGTCAAGCTTAAAAAGGAAGCCCTACCTTGCGTCTTGTCTGGGCAACCGCAGTGACCTCTCAGTGGTATCCACACCCAGCTGAGATCACAGACCGAGACTAATTTCCAACTCACTAAATTCCTGGGGAAGTTTAGTTATCTCAGTCAATGAATATGAGCACCTTGAGCTCATCCGGTGAATTGAAATGAGTGTCATTAGGTATTTTCTAGAAATCAAGTCCGTCCATAGGATTATTGACTATGAAAATCTGGAAAACTTGGAGTGGTTTTCAAAATGAATTGTGTACAGCGTTTTACACTTAGAGACAACTAAAATATAAATGACACATATGTAAATAGTTGTCCATGGTCCCCAGCAGCTACTAGCGTACGCACAGGAACTGTTCTGGAGACACTAGAGCTTTCGGGGCTCTGGTTCTATATTCCTGGTGTTTGCTACGATCTGCTGCGGGACATTTAAGATCTGTATTTGTGAAACACTCTCTGGTGGATTCGGTAGCCAAGGTCTCCTTTCAAGAAAGTCTGTTTATTTCTATTTAGAGAAAAAGAAGTTTAAGCTAAAGACAGACATCTTAGGGGAGTTAAGTCTTTACCCTTTTCCAAGTTGTGTTGTCTGCATAGCAGTTATTACTATCTGAAATCATCTTTTTTTTTTTAACTTTATTTTCAATCCTTACCCATCACATTCACCCCATGAGAGCACAAATATTCTTTCAATTTGCACTAAAAATTGTTTAATGAATAAAAACAACTTCAAGGAGCACCTTTATCCAAATTACTTTTTACATGTAAAGGCATAAAGACCTACTATATTAAGAATTTCCAAATCTACAATGAATGAATCAGTATAGGAACTTGGGTCTCACTGCTGTACTGGTTACTTTCTTTTTTTTTTTTTGTGGGTACCGGGGGGTCGACCTCAGGACCTCGTGCGCCAGCAGCCACTGAGCCACTGAGCGATATCACCGGCCCCTTTTTCGTATGTGGGATCCGGGAGTCGAACTCGGGCCCTCGCGCTTGCCGGGCAGGCGCTTAAGCCGCTGAGCCATCTCACCGGCCCTGTACTGGTTACTTTCAAGTTGTCACCTACTCAAATACATTCATCCAGGAAATACTAATTAACTGCCAATACTAATTAACTGCACCATATTGTGTTTGGTCCCATAATTCACTGATCTTCTAATGGCCACAGTGAGGAAGGGGTGCAAAGGGGTTGGAGCAAATAATGAGTTCAATTTTTCTTTCTGGGCCCTTAATGAAGGCTTGGACTCACCTAATGACATAAGCAGTACACTTGTTAGTACAAGACAGGCAAAAATTCCTTGTTGTCAGCAAAACGTTGATGGTATCAGAATAAATATTAGTCATGTAATTTCAGCTTTTGAAGGTGGGGTTTGAGAAACTAGAAAAGAAGCTTCCCTCACTAGCTAGTGAGGCAGGAGCAGCCTTGTAGGAACGGAGGACCCAGCACCTTCCATCACACAGCTGCAGTGACCTAGGCTAGTGCAGCTAAGGGAAGGGACGATTTCATTTTCTTCATCAATATTCTGATCCGGCATGAAACAAACACCTCTTTTTTTGAATCCTGCAGTCTCAGACAGATCAAAGATTTTAAGAGGTGGAGTTGCTAGACAGTTTCATTGCTCTGGGCTAATTATTCATCTGAGAATCCACCTAAGAAAGTTGCTAAGCTGGTTTGCTGGCTGCCTGGTGGAGACTTTTAAAGAAACATTGTCACAGTGGCACAGAGACTTTTTTTTTACATAAAAGTGGCACCTGGAGAGGCAGTGAGAAGACAAGTTGTACAAGGTAAATGGGACATCTTTCCATCGTCATCCTCAAAAACCATGTGTAGAAATTAGCCAATGAGCATAATGTAACTGTGCGTCAAACACTGATTTAAAAGGCAGATTTAAACTTTCTTTCCAGGCAGTGTTTTTAAACTGTGAATGCATGGAGATAAATTGGAAATATGCCATAGATTACTGTGGGAAAATCATGATAAAATATTACTCAGTAAACGTAGTTTACAGCTCTACACACATACAATCAAAACCACCTTTCTTAATTAAAAAACAGAAGGGTAAAGCATACGTGGTTCCTTACTTATTATTCTTTCTTAAATGAAATCTGCTCAGACAAGTAAAAGAGATAAGAAAGAACTCCTTTTACAAACATCCTTTTCAGTTAGTTTGCTGGTAACTTCAATTAGACAGGGATTCTGCGCTTCCACGTGTCTTTCCAAAGTATTAATAGGAGAGATGCAGTTTTAAAAACTACAACTAGCTAAGTGTAGTGGCACAGGGCTGTAATCTCAGCATTCTGTAAGGCTGAGGCAGGAGGATGACAAGTTCAAGCCCAGCCAGGGCAATTTAGCAACTTAGCTAGATCTTGTCTCAAAATAAAAAATAAAAAAAGGGCCGGAAGGGATCTCAGTAGGAAAGCCCGGGGTTCAAGCCCTAGTACTAGACACACACACACATACACACACACAACTAAATTATGGCCTAGTGCAATGGCACATGCCTGGAGTCCTCACACTCTGGAGGCCAAAACAGAAGGATCACAGTATCCTGAGACAGGAGTTCAAGACCAGCCTGGGCAATACAGAAAGACCTCATTTCAAATAGTAGTCATAATAAAAATTTACAAATAAATTAATAGTTTGACATGATGTAAAGACTCTTGGCTTAGCCTTGTTCTGGTAGGGTTGAATTAGATACTTCTTTTGAGTCTGTACAACTCATATTTTTTCAGTATTCGTGTCTAGAAAAAGGTGCATTGAATGAATTGCCAACTACATCTATGATTATTTTCTTTCCTTTTAGTGACACAAGACTTGAGCGGGACTTAGTATGTGAATATTTTGTGTTTCTATTGATAATATATACTTCATGAAAATTTATTCTGCCAAATTCAGTTATAAAACCTACAATAAGATATACAGTGAGAAGTAGGAGGATTTGAGTGATGCAAAAAAGATTTCGGCACTTTCCATTAAAATACTGCTGACCCAGGATTAGGTGCACAAACAAACATACTTGTGTTTGCTTTGAGGTTAAGAGGGGCATCTGATGGAAAATAAAGGAAACATTGAAGGAAGAAAGAATGGTAAAGGCATTCTCTTAGAGGTTGGACATGGTTTTAGTAATGTGAAATTGTTCAGCACAGCTTTAAACAGCAAAGGGATCCTGAATGCATCCTTGTTTTCTTTACACAGGGCCAAGGACAAGCAAGAATAGCTCAACTCTTTCACACTCCTAACCCAGGATTCGGAAATATCCGGAGTTACCCCACTCATTCATGGGGTGTCTTAGAATGCCTAGGTCTCTTCCGTGCACTCTACTTATGAAGAAGCAGTTGTAAATGGCTCTCCTTACTCAGCAATTCCTGCTTTCTTTCTGAAGAACAAATTACAGTATACAAACAAAAGAAATGTACCCTCTGGCTCTTACTCTCTTTTACTAGTGACTCTAAAGTTACACATGACCCAAGAATGGATGCGCTTCCAGGTAGCTCTCACTGGTTAAGAACACCAACCTGGAGGAGGCATACCCCTATAATCCCAGGACTCTGGGAGGCTGAGGCAGGATGATTGCAAGTTCAAGCCCAGCCTGGTCAACATAGCAATTTAGCAAGATCTTGTCTCACAATAAAAAATTTTAAAAGAAAAATAAAAAGGGCTGGGGATGTAGCTCAGTGTGAATGTCCTGGGTTTAGTTCCCAGTACTGCAAAAACAAAAACCAAAACCCACAAACAAACAAATCACCAGCTGGAAGGAAAGTCTGCCTGAGTTTAGATAAGGCTCTACCACTTCCAGGTCACCCGACTTCAGGTAAGTTATTTACTCGATGTAGCTAAGCCTCAGGTACCTCATCTGCAGTATGGAGTAATAATTTTATCTAATTCATAAGATGGTTGTGAAGTTTAAAGAAGATAATCCCTGTAACATGCTTAGTGTAGTGCTTAGTATGGAGTAGCCTCTCAAAAATATTAAGATTTTCCTCCCTCCCAGAAGTGGTTTTTGAGGTTCCAACTGATTTTTAGTTCATATTGTAATTAATGTTCCTAGGTAAGAGTCTTTCTGTATCCCTACTTCTCTTAAAATTCACAATTTAACCTGAAATGCATACAAATGCCTTTCACAAATTTGAAGGTAAAATGAAGAAATGAGTTTGGAAGTAATTAGGAAATTGTTCAAATTGAAATCAGTCTCTAACTTTATATCCTTCTTGCACACACAGTGGCTGGTAATTTACTTGCTTGCTCATGACTTTTTGGGAGCCAAGAGGAATCGGGACAATTTTGTGCAGGGAGTCAGCATTTAATATACCTCATTCTAGGTGGTTAATGTTTGGGAAACTCTAATGTAGGGAAAATTATACTTCAGAGAATTAGTACCCAGCACAAATGCAATTCAGCGTAATATAGAGTACCATTAGAAAAACAAATATGGTTTTTGAATACATAAGAAACACAAAAATCTCCCTCATATACTTATTCTTCTTCTAAAATATTCCAGAAAGGTCCCTGGCCTGAGTCTTCTTTATATACACCCCTCGTTTGAGAAGACTAGCGGGAAGAGGGAGCCCTGGGAACATTCCCACACTCTGCTGAAGATTTTGTAATCTCCAGTCAAGTCCCTCGGTATCCTTCTCAATTCCTGCAAACGTGGTGCTCCATCTGCCTATCTCATTTAAATGCAGTATTTATAGCTCCTGAGTAGTTGTTAAAATGCATTTTAACAAAATAATTTTGTCATCTGATGCCAAATATGTGAAGTGCATTGCTGCTTTGGAATTTAATGTTTTATTTATTTTCGTGGTCTCTCCTTAATTGTTATGAATGTTATTCACACATGTTTTGTGGCTTAGGCACTCAAGCAATGACGATCTTTCTGCCATTTATGCCAACACACTATTTACACTACCTGAAGATTGCAAATCCAAGCCATTACTAGATGACCCTGTATCACAGCCCTATGGTAGTTTACTCCCCAAATAAAGCTTTTTTTGTGGGCCAATATTAAATTACCTTATATTCTCTCATCACACTGTGAAAATAGTGGAAGATAGACTAGGAGTTTCAAGACAGTGGGAGTGAAGAGTAGGTATAAATGTGTTTGAATACTAGAAATAATCCTCAAGGCTAGCATTTTGTTGAAATAATACCACTGTAGGTATTTTACACTCATTAAAAATAACACGACTCTTCTAATTATACCATTATCAATTATTACCACTTCCTAATTTTTCTTGCAAAGTAAGGTAAATTAAATGTCAGTTATTTTCATTATTCATCCACCATGGAATACTCTTCTCAGAAAAAAATTACCTATGTATTTTCATCTCCTTATTAACTCTCTTGATCAAAGTTTCCCTGCCAAAAATAGTTGAAGCATTGAAAATTAAGAAATTATTTGAGGATATAAAAGCATGTGAAAGAAAGGAAAGACTGCTAATTTGAAATGATTACACAAGTTTTTTGTGTGTGTGTGGGTACCGGGGGTCGACCTCAGGACCTTGCACGCCAGCAGGCGCCCGTGCTGCTGAGCGATATCACTGGCCCCTTTTTCGTATGTGGGTTCCGGGAGTCGAACTCGGGCCCTCACGCTTGCCAGGCAGGCGCTTATGCCACTGAGCCATCTCACTGGCCCGTAGTAATGTTTTTATGAGGCTGCTTTTTTGTTAGATGGCATTTGATAGCATTGTTCAATGTGTTTTTGATCACACCTTGTAAAGACACTCATGAAAGAGGACTTCCAGAACTACTTCAGAAAGTGTCAAGAGCAATGGGATAAGTCTGTTTAAAGGAGCGGGAGTATTTTGAGGGGAATTAATGCAATGTGCCTTCTACTGTGATAATTTTTTATTTAAACACATCATATTCTTTATCAGCCCTTGTATATACCACTTTCACTTTACTATTGATCATGATTCACTTCACTAGAAACAGTTTTCAGATCAAGCAGAGATTTCAGTACCCATTCGTATTCTTCCTATATTTTTATTGAAAGCATCTCTGGTCTCCTTAATAATCATTCCTATCTTTTTCAAAGTCATATCATTCTATTTCATTTGGCACAATCTTTAACATCACTAGTTAATCATTCCTATTTTTAAAATATCTTTTTTGAAGTATATTTGGGCAGAAAATTTCATTTTGGACATGTTAAACCAACAGAAACTTCACAAAGACCAAGGAAATGACAAAAATCCTTTTGTGAATATTTCTATGAACTAGGTGGTACTCATTATTTAAGGTGAAGTTGGTTTTCCTCATCTGCACCTCCCACCTCTGGTCCTGAGCCCAATCTCGCCTGACACCAAAAAATGATATGTATTAGCATTACATTTGTGTAGTTAAAATCCTGGAGTTACTTTCAAAATATGAATTCAGAATCTTCCCCACAATCAAATGATATTTTCACACATACTTTTTACAAAGTTTTGTGGGTTTTTTTTTTTAAATAAGCAATGAGACTTTTGTAGTTTGGGAAACATACCTTCTTTTTCTTAAATGTTGGATATTGTTAGTTGATTTCTAGTAGTCCTTGAAATAGACACAAATATTTGCCATTCTAAGATGTTATATCCATGGAATACTTAGAAGCAATTATTACATAAAGTCTTTACAAGTTTCATTAATTGAAACTGGAACATTATGGTTACCAGCTTAACACTGGAGAAATGGTTTTTACAATTTAAGAAAACAGCCCTCTGCATGTATCACTTAGAGGATTTAATGGCTAAGTTTTTTTTTTTTTAATGTGGGTATCAGGAGTCGAACTCAGGACCTCACACTTGCCAGGCAGGCACTTACGCTGCTGAGCCATCTTGCCGGCCCAATGGCTAAGCTTTTATCCAAAGCTTCATTTAAAAAATTTTAAGTGACTGTTTAATGATATTTGGTTTTGCATAATAATACAGAAAGAGTGAAAAATAAAACATTAGTTTTAATCCAAGTTTCTTTCTTTCTGTAATAAGTTTATATTTATAAATTACACTATATCACTGTGGCCAGAAGTAATTCATCTTCTTTTAAATACCTAATGGAATTGGAGAGCCACTGAAAACAAGTCAGCGGACAGTTGTGGTGTTGAAAGTCAATCACATCGGGTAACTCCCTGCCCTCCTACTCACCTTTTCCCGCACTTCTGGGACTATCGCTCCAGTTTGTGGTCTCAACTCTCCATTTTGTGCCAAAGATTCACAAAGACCTTCCCTAGCAGGCTTGTTAGCTTGCTATGGTATCATTCTTATGTTTTTACCTTTCTGCAGACATGACCTTGAAATACTCTGCCCCAGTGCAAGGTCGGCCACCACACTCAGAAGAAACTGCACTCATATTTTCCATCTCCTCCAGCCCCAATATACCGCCATGCACACTTGAGTAGCATGATGCCAGGAAGTCATCTCATTCTAAAAGACTTAGTGATCTCATGCCATCTATGTATCGATCAAACTTCAAATCCCTTTGATCCTTCTTTCTTTTTTCTTCTACTTTGCCAAGACTTACTTAATGTTTCCTTTGGGTGAATTCTCCTTTTTATTCCAGTTATTGAAACTTAATTCCTGGTCTTCCTGATTCCTCCGCTATATTACAGGATGCTTATTACTGCAGTCCTTTTTAATCCTGTCCATCTTGAAAAATGCTGTCAAAATCTGCTCAGCATGCCACTGTCCTGCTGTGTCCAGACTAAGCCGCACCTTGGGCAGAGTCAGACACGCAAAAGTGTGGCAGTACTTTCTAGTTAATTGCAGCCTCGAGTCCTTACTCATCTGAAAACCAAAAAAACCCCAGCAATTTTTGGGTAGCACTGTTCAAATTCCACAGTTTCTTAGTCATTTCAAGTTCAAAACTTTATCACCTTGGGACCAGTCCCCTTCTTCCCACGGTCATTTGTTCTCCTAGGTATTGCATGGATTGAAGGAAGAGTCTTGAGGTGCCCTGGTGTCCCTGGGTGGGACTGTGTATTTTCAGCAGGGCTGTGCACATAGATTTCCATGGAGACAACTCCTCCTGTTAGAGCCCCAGGTGTGACCTCTCTCTGCAAGAACAGTAGGGAACATCATTACAAGAAGGCCTGAAGGGTAGCCGTTTGGTTGGGAGCTAGGCCTACAGGACTCAAGTTATGGTAAAAATGCTATTTTCATTTAAGAGCATATATTTATTTGAGGTGACTTCAAGTTACTTTACAAAGAGACTTTTACTTACTTCGAATTTTTATTAACCCCTCTGCTATAAATTCTACCTGATCTTGGCGGAAGACTCCCTCTAACAGTTAAATTTATTATTTCTAGGGTGTTTCAAGTTTCAAGGGCTTTCTATTTGAACTATGCAAGTACTCAGCAGCCCCCATGGCCTGGGCACTGAGCGGTCTGCACAGACGCTAGCTGGAGAGGTCTGGTTGCTGTCCTCACGTGTTCCCTGCATATCATCTTGCGTGTGTACGACTCTGGAGCCCTAAACCCAGGCTTCTAAGGCCTCACTACTCAGCTACTTGTGCCCTGCTACATGCAGGCTTCTCCACAGCGCACAGCATCCTCAGCAGCTGCAACCGGAAACTCGGAGCGCGGCTCAGTGACCCGAATGTGAATAAATTCCAGGTGGGTTTGATGCATGCACAGGTGCGGTCACCACAGACCCAAACCGCCTGGGGTTTTCTTTTTACTCTTTCCCTTGCTCTTGTAATTTTATTAAAGGGTTTATGACGTGAGGAGTAGGCAGTTTTCCATGTTTTCATCTGGTGGGAATGGGAAGTGCATTGGCTAAGAGCACCTTGTGGAAGCAAATAATGAAGTAGAATGGCGATGACTGGTGTCAGTGACAGAGCCTAACACCCACTTCGCTAATTGCAAATTTCTATTCCACATGATAATAGTTTAATGATACAATCTTAGGTCCACAGGATGATATTCTAGGTTTCAGTTTTTGTGTGTGTGTGTGTGTGTGTGTTTAAACTTACTGCATTAATGTAATGGGACAGTTTTATTTTTTTATTTATACATTTTTGACAGTTTGATTATTTGCAACAGATGATTATTTTTTAATTTCGTTTTTGTTTTTGTTTTTTGTCTTTTTGAGACAGGTATGCTGCTCAGGCTGGCCTTGAACTCACTTTGTAGCCCAGGCTGGCCTGGAACTCACAGCAATCTTCCTGCCTCAGCTTCCTGAGTGCTGAGATTACAGGCGTGTGCAACCATGCCTGGCTTTGCAGCAGATAATTAACCTACAAAGATAAAGTGTATGAGAGGTGCAGGTTTTAGTTGGGCTCAATTTTCAGACAGAAATCAGAAATTATAATTTAAAATACTATATGAAATCTCAAGAAAAAAGTGCATTGAACTCTTTCTTCCTAATGCCATTTCTCCTTTTGTTAATGACTCAAGATCAACATCATGAATAATCATTGTTCTATTTGTATGCAGTGTAGTTAAGTCCCTTTCCCATTTGGCTATTTCTAATCATCAGTAGATTAAAAAGTGAACTGACAAAGCTTACTAAGAGTGCAAAGCAAAAGTAAACAATTTCTGAGGGAGAAAACAAAAGGAAGCTTCAAAACATAAATTGCACGAGCTTCAAGGTTGTTGATTTTATGACAACTATTTAACACCTCAGATGCCTTTTGTGTCCTTATTGATCTTTTTGTCAATCTTTTAAAGATTCTGATAGAAAGTTATTAAATAAAAATTTAAGTAAAACTTTTAAAAATTGAATCTCTTTAGAAATAAACAGGCTCAATTCTTTTAAAAAGGTGTTACTGGGCTGGTGAGATAGCTCAGCGGCATAAGCGCCTTCCTGGCAAGCGCAAGGTCCTGAGTTCGACTCCCGGATCCCACATACGAAAAAAGGGCCAGTGATATTGCTCAGCGGCATGGGTGCCTGCTGGCACGCGAGGTCCTGAGGTCGACCCCCGGTACCCACACACATACAAAAAAATAATAAAAAAATAAAAAGGTGTTATTTCATTTAATTTTTAATACAACTTTACTTATAAACTGACGTGTCATAATTACTATAAGTTTGTGTATGTCTCCAGATTTAACATTCTGTTAAATAGGACTCACCAGAATAAGACCGTATATGTAACTAGAAAACAGACTATTAAATGTAACTTGAAGAAATTTGTATTCATTTGGCCATTCAATGCCTCACCTAATCAAAAATTTAGATAACTAACCAACATAGGTTGTCTTTTCCGTTCTCAAAGAAATAAGACAAAGCCTGTATTATCCACATGTTTTTAGTCCGTCATTCTGGCAGGGATGACTCACTGAACAGAAAAGACGATCTTTCACCACTGAAAAGGAGGCTTGTTTAAACAAAACATTGTTAATCCCTTTACTGGAAGCAGGAGGCTACCTGGATGATAATTCTGCTGTTTCGTTCTATGCATTTATGCCTATGAGTCATACTTAGAAGTTACAGCATGGGGTCATTGTGCAACCAAAAATGTAAGAAAAAAAAAATGAAGCTGGCAAAAATTCCTCAATGATTAAAAAATATAAATATAAAAATATAAAATATTTTAATCAATGCATTATTATTCATCCTGGGCTACTAGTACAGTACAGTGTTTCACAATGTTAGGCAAATGAATTGACATTGGAGATGGTTTTGTCTCACAAGCAAGTTGAAGACTTCGGTTAGGAGACCTGGGTTAGATTATTTTTTTCATATCTCTTCATTGTTGTTATCCTTGTTGTTATCTGGTGCTGAGTGTTGAACCCAGGGCCTCATACATGCTAAGCACTGTTTTTATTTTTTAATATGTTTTCAAGTTTTGCTTTTCTCTCTGATCCATGGAGACATCATGGTATTTGTTTGTATTGTTCCAGGAAATTCTTAAAAAGAAAAGTGATCATAAATTCTCATGTGTGTTGACTGGCAAAACAGACCAATCCCTCATTGTGAACGAAGCAAAGAAAATGATGAGACACAGCTGAGTTAGCGGGAAGCTGGCCACTTACCCTGGACCTCGAGTAGATATTTGACATGTGATACTTTTGTTTCTCAAAGGCAGTATGATCTGTCTTGCAGTATTGCTGTCATCACTCATGGTAAATAAAATGTCACTGCGGTCACCCTGTATGCTGAGATCAGGGTTTGCGGTGTACATGTTCCACAAGGTAACTTATGAGAAAACTGCAGTCCAGGAGTTGAGAAGCTTGATGAAATTTACAAAATAGTAACAAATCACAATTCAAGTCTAAGTCTGGAAGCAGTACTGTTAACCATTCATTTAAGAAGAATAACTATGGAAGATATTGATTCACCTACCTTTAAATTTTCTTTTCTCCTCAGCTTTTGAAAGCCAATGGAGTATGAAAATAAAGAGAAAAAACTATCCGTGGAAACAAAAATATGTCACAAGGACACTGCTAGAGTAAGTAGCTGTAAAAAGGTAACTGAGACAAGAACCATGCATTAATGTGAGAAATAGAAATGGGAGTGAAAGCAGCAGGACAGGTATTGAAAAATATTAATTTGGAAACATTGCAACAGAGTCTAGAAATCATTAGATCAGAGAAAGACAAAGTGATGAGAAATCAATGTGGGATATATCATATAAATTGAGAAGATACAATTTATGTGTTAAAGACTGAAGGAAAGAAAGAAAAGAATAGAAAAGAAGGGAGAAAAGAAAAGAAGGAAAATTGAAGGAAGAAAGAAAGGTAATAGAACACAAGCAATAATCTAAGAACCAATAGAAGAATTCTTTTGGAATGGCAGACACAATATCACTCAAAATTACTGAAAGAAAAAGACACCTAGCCACAGGGTCAGTAAATATTAGTGGCTGCTTGATGTAGATATTAAGAAATATCATTTACAATAATAACATATTGCAATGAAATATTTGTATACTATGTTATTTAAGTAATATGATAAATCAGTTGGGAAAAGAAAGTTGGAGGATAAAAGGATTCTAAAGGTTTTTATTTTTATTTTTATTTATTTATTTATTTTTTTTGTGGGTACTGAGGATCGACCTCAGGACCTCGCATGCCAGGAGGCACCTGTGCCGCTGAGTGATATCACCAGCCCTTTTGTCGTATGTGGGTACCGGGAGTCAAACTCAGGACCTCGCACTTGCCAGGCAGGCGCTTATTCCGCTGAACCATCTCACTGGCCCAAGGCTTTTATTTTTTTGGTGGAAGGAATAATTTGACAAATTATTAGGGGAGAGACAAGAATTACTGATTTATTTACTATGTCTTAAAAATAGAAAGGTACTTATAGAGCATGGCAGAAAATTATGATAGACTTTTCAATTAAAAAGCAGGAGATGGGCTGGTGAGATGGCTCAGCAGCGTAAGCGCCTGCCTGGCAAGCGCGAGGGCCTGAATTCAACTCCCGGAACCCACATACGAAAAAAGGGCCGGTGATATCGCTCAGCGGCACGGGCGCCTGCGGGCACGCGAGGTCCTGAGGTCGACCCCCGGTACCCACAAAAAAATAAATAAATAAAATAAAAAATAAAAAGCAGGAGAAAAGAACAAAGATTGTGTAGTTCTGGAATTTCAGGTGGGTGCACACACCAAGCTGGAGACTGCCTGGCTGTCCTCACGTAGCTAAGTTCTCACCAGTAGAGTAGACGTGATGTGGAAAATTTCTGCCACAATTTAAAAGAAAATTACCTGCCTTGATTTTCCTATTCTTCAAGATGAAAACAAACGTACTCAGAGGGCATCTCCCCTCCCCACAAAAAATTTAACAATAAATCTGAGATATGACAAAACAAGAAAATGGAAAGCACTTGGGTGTCTGGATGACCATGTGGGGCAGAGTCACCCACAAACCTGAACTAGTCTTTTTATGACTATGTTATGCATGCAGGAAACACAGCGCTACCTTGGTTCATGAACGCTTTTGTTTGTGAACAATTTGGTTTGCAAACCAAATTGGCAAAATTTTGGTTTGTTTGTGAACTCTGCATTGGGTGATGAACACGACCATAGGCATCTTTTGCACATGAACATGAACTTGGCCATCTTTTCCACAACCATGGGATAAATTAAGTTCTTGAACTGAGGTACCACTGTACATATTTAGTTTATAAAGTCATTGTGTTTTGGGATCCTTTTTTAAGAGCTTAGCCTTTGACATAATTTTAGAGAAAGGAGTATGGGAAGTGAGTGCAGATGTTACAAAATTAGAAAGGTAAGATCAAGTAACACAACATCTATTCATGATAAAAAAAAAAAAAACCCTTAAAGAAAATAGGTATAGAAGGACCTTATCTCAATCTGATAAAAACCATTTATGACAAACCTACTGCCAACATCATATTAAATGGGGAAAAAACTGTAAGTTTTTCCTTTAAAATCAGGAGCAAGACAAGGTTGTCCACAATCACCACTCCTGTTCAATATAGTACTAGATATATTGGCCAGAGCAATCAGACAAAAGAAAGAAATAAAAAGAATATGTATAGGAAAAGTAGAACTCAAATTATTATTGCTTACAAATGACAGATCCTCTACATAGAAGAGCCAAAATTCCACCAAAAGACTCTTAGAATTAATAACCAAATTCATCAATGTAACAGGATACAAAATCAGCACACAAAAATAGTGTTCTTGGGCTGGGGATATAGCTCAGTGTCACAAGTGCCTACCTGTCAAGCTGAAGGTCCTGAGTTCGATTCCCGGTACCCCACCCAAAAAATATTGTTCTTATACACCAAGAATGAACTCACTGAGAAAGAAATTAAGGAAACAATACTATTCACGATAGCATCAAGAAAAATGAAATACAGTAGTACCTCAGCTCGCAAAAGCTTTTGTTTGCGAGCAATTTACTTTGTACACAGAGGAATTAGGCAAAATATTGTTTTTGTTTGCCAGCTCTGAATTAGGTGATGAACACAACCGCCATCTTTCCTGCACAAATACAAATGTGGCCATCTTTTCCAGAATTGTGGAGTGAATTAAATTTGCAAACTGAGGTACCACTGTACATAGTAATTAATAATAAGTGAAAGACCTCTACAGTGAAAACTATAGTACTCTGAAAAAAGAGATTAAAGAGGAAAAGAGAAAATGGAAAGATATCCCCTATTCCTAGATAGGCAGAATCAATATAGTCAAAATGGCTATACTTCCAAAACTGATACACAGATTTAATGCAACTCCAATCAAAATATCAACAGCATTCCTCACAGAACTAGAGAAAACAATCCTAAGACTCATATGAAACCAGAAGAGACCCAAAATAGCAAAAGCAATCCTGGGTAACAAGCCCAAAGCAAGAGGCATCATGATCCTGGATTTCAAGTTATCTTACAAAGCTATGTGACAAAAACAGCATGGTACTAGCAAAAACACAGAAACATGGATGAGTGGAAGACCCATGTCTCTCACCATTACTAGCCTAAAATCAAAATGGATCAAAGATATAAATGTTAAAACAGAAACACTATTTGCTTGAAGATAAAATAGGTGAAACTCTTGAAGCCATAGGCATAGGCTAAGACTTTCTGAACCACACCCCGATAGCACAAGAAATAACACCAAGAATCAATAAATGGGATTATACTAGATTAAGACACTTCAGCACAGCAAAGAAAACAACCAACACAGTGAAGAGACAATCTACAGAATGTTAAAAAAGTTTTGCCAGCTATTTCTCTGGCAGAGGAGTAATACCTAGAATATATACAGAACTCAAAAAAATTAGTCTCCCTAAGAAAAAAGATCCAGTCAAAACATGAGCAACTGAAATGAACAGACACTTCTCAGAAGAAGTACAGGTGGCCAATAAATACATGAAAAAATGTTCAACCCCTTTGATCACTGGGGAAATGCAAATTAAAACAATACAGATTCCATCTTACTCCAGAAAGAATGGCCACCATTAAGAAATCAAATAATAAATCCTGGAGAGGCTTTAGGAAAAAAAAAAAGAAAACTACATTGTTGGTGGGATCGTAAACTAGTACAACCATTGTAGAAATTAGTGTGGAGATTCCTCAAAAAACTAAAACTAGAAATTCCATTCGATCCAGTTATTCCCCTTCTAGGTATCTTCCTGAAAATGTTAAAGATGTCATATTACAGTGATACATGCACATCTATGTTTATAGCAGCACAATTCATCATAGCTAAATCTTGAAAGAGGCCTATATGTCCATCAACAGATGAATGGATAAAGAAAATGTGATATTTACACAATGGAGCACTACTCTGCCATAAAGAAGGATGAGTTTGAGTCATTTGTAGTAAAATGGATAAACCTTGAGACCATAATGTGAAGTAAGTCAGATACACAGGCTTAAATATTACATGGTTTCTCTTATAAGAGGAACCCAAAATATACACAAAGAGCAAAATAAAAGATAGATAATAGGAAGTAGAGAAATCTTTCTCAAATGGGAAAGGGACCAAGAGATGGAGGGAGGAGAAAGGAGAAGAGGGCTCGAAAGGGAAGTAAAAAGGAATTGAGATGTGTTGTGTATGTATCCTAAATGCCCATGAGGAATGTAATCATTATGCACTGCAAACATGTACTAAAAAAAAAATAAAAATAGAAAAAAAGAGAAGATCGAGCAATACACAGAAAGATAAGACATAGTAGGTTGGAAATATGGTTATCCACACACATCTGCTGAAAACTTGGCAACAGTCCTGTATGTGATCATTTGCAAAAAGTATTTCCCACTGAACTTGTCCCTCCAAGTGAAGTAGTTGGAAATTTCTAGTAAGACAATGTGAGATGGATGGGGAATCATAGAAATTGTGAAACAAATACGCTTAAGAGTAAAATTAAGGCCAGTGATATAGCTCAGTGGCATAAGCACCTGCCTGGCAAGCGCGAGGTCCTGAGTTTGACTCCAAGTACCTGCGTTAAAAAAAAAAAAGAGTGAAATTAAAAAATAAACATGGAATTGATTGTAAGAAAATAAACATGGTAGCCTGTGAAAGAAAAATTCACTGTTCTCAAAGAATGTGTACTCTCCAATATGTACCTAAGAGTTGCCATGGTATTAGAGGCAAAAATAAGCTTCCAGAAGTCAACACCAGAGGCCAGCAGTGGAGGGAATGAGTTTTCTCAAACACAGAACCAGAGACAGCCAGAAAGGCCAATCAGGGACCATTCTACTCACTGGTGAGCTGATGAAGGACTCTCCAGTAGACTGGTAGTTGCTCTAGATCATTCTCTCCATTGTGTTGCTCATGCTTTCCTATTTCAAATTGTAATTTATATGTCCCACTTTGCTACTGTATGGAGGCTGGAGATGGGAGGGAGATAACGTACTGATTGATTTGTTGAGAGAAGTCTTGTATTTCAACCAGTGACCCTGAACTTTGAGCTGGATGGAATAACTGAAGCAGAGTTTGGACTATCTCTCTTGGAAAGGGAACAAGTATGTTCTATTTGTGGAAAGAAATTTGCATGTAAGTAGTTGGGTGGCTACAGCAAGCGTTGTACCAGGGACTGCTAACTGTCCACCGGGTTCCACTCTGTCCTTCCTTTAGGGCAGACAGAGACTCAGTGAGCGCGTGGCTTCTTTGGCAGTGATTACATTTCCTTAGAGTCCTTCGCAGATCGCGGTGTAATGTGATTGTACTCTTGCAAGTGCAACGTGAACTAACTTGCTGCATACAATTTCGCTTCACTTGTTTAAAGATAAGTGGAACGCAAAGCCTGGGTTGGATCATTCCAACCTCAGGCTTGGTGTGAAAGAAGCGGAAAAGCAAGGTGCCTGGAGATGGGCAGAGGTCGACACAGGCCCGACCAGTCTTGGTGCAAAGCTTGAATTTTATTCTGTAGGGAACAGTTGAGTCAAATAATGGGAAGATTTAATTTATACTTTTAGAAAGAAACCTATCCATGTGGGAACAGGGGGAATATTTCAGGGGACTGTTACAAGAGCCCAGTAAGATGTGAGGGGGCTCGGTTTAGGATGATGGCTCTGAGGGAGCGCGGCCATCTCCAGGGCTTAGTGTGAATTTGGAGCTCCACTGGATGTGCTCATGGATTAGACTAAGCTGGACTTGGCCACGGCAGAAAACGCACAGGCTCTTATCATTACACCAGTTTAAGACCAGAATCAGAACTGTGGTTTAGGCAAGAGTGGCTAATATTAGACAGTTAGGCTAAAAGGTGGTTGGGGAAGAGAGCAGAAAGAAGCCCAGGAATTAGGAGACATGAAAGTCCTCAACTGGGGAAGAGGATACCAGATCCTAAGAGTCATCCAACACTTTACACAAGGAACCTGAGGCTATATTAAAATTAATTTTATAGCTTTGTCCGCATTTCATTGTCCTGACCTTTGGAAGAGCCTTTACTGGCTTCTGTGAACTCCTTAAACATATTATGCTCAGCTCTGTAATGGTCAGTTGAGGCCATTTTTAAGAGTATGGCTCAGTTAGCCTCTAAGATATGGGGATAATGACCCTTGTAATGTAGCAGCAGTCTCCAAATTTGAACGCATATTGTGATAACCTAGAAAGTGTGTTCAAATACCTGCTTCTTGAGCCTCAGTGATCAAACAAGTGCCTGGTAGGATGGAACAAGGTAGCCAAAACATGATAACAATTTCTCCATTGTTACTAAAAGTTATTACTTCATCCAGTGTCATATTATAATTTAATTCCTTCTATAATTATTTAATCTTATTATCCAACCTTGTACTTTCTAGTTTTTGAATTGGCTAAGATTTACTTTTCTTTGCTCAATTCTTTCTATTACTCTCTTTACAATCAAAATTCAACACATTCTGTCAAGCAGAAAGGAACATTCTATGTAGAAAAGATTTGGGAAAAATGAGACATGAAAGAGAAGAAAAACGAGACATGAAAAGAGGAAAATTTAAGAGTCATGGCCAGGTATCTTTGGACTAGCAACTATAAATGGCTGATGTGAGAATTTAAGGCCCATCACACATTTCCTTGTTGAGGATAGTGCTTTTCTGAGATTAGTATGGTAATGTAGTATTGTTTTTTGGGGTTTTGTTTTTGTTTTCTGATGTGTAGACTCTACACTAGATGATCTATATCTTTGTTTTAGAGTATATCATTTTTACTTTACATACAAGAAAATTAAGGCTTAGAAAAGTAACTTGTCCAAAATATACAGAGTGTCCAAGTGATAGAGTTTGAACCTAAATAGTTTCGCTCCTGTGTTTTCTGGCTTGCCCATTCCACTGTAGACTCATTACTCCGTGAAAACTGCAGAACAGTAACCAAACATAACTGAGTTTTTAACATCAATGGTAAAAATAATAAACTGTCTCAAAACTCATTACACTAGAAAGGATTATAAAATTATCTATCTTCACTTCCTAACTTAAAGATGAGAAAGTTAAGATCAGAAGACATAAGATAAAGGTCAAAATCATATCCCTGGTAAGAAACTAGACAAACCAGTTCTGGTTTCCAATGTAGTGTGCTACTGTTTTAACCAAACAAGTTGGAGATTTACAAGGTTAATTAGCACTCCCTATGGATAAAATAGGTGTGACTGGTGAAGGAGTTTTGGCCATATAAATGAAATTTGGTTTACAGTGTAATAAACAAAACAGGTATTAAGGCTGGTGTGCTATTTAGCACTAAAGTGTTAAAGAGCAAAGATTGTTATCTGAAGTCCATGTGGTGCAAAAAATATGTGAAGCCTTTCCCTCTCCTCCTGGGATGTTGACAGCTGGAAAGAACACCCGTCTCACCTTTACAACTTTTTCATACATTGGTAGACAATCTACAAAGTCATCAATGTATCTGAACCCATCAGAGAGTCGAGATTACACAGTAACCTGAAATATGAGAAAACTATCTGCGGCAGGAGAGGGATATGAATACTCATTTCATTGGAGCAGATGCAATCAGGCACCAATAATAATTAGTTGAAGAATTCATTTAAGAAATGGGCAGAAGCCAAGTCTCAGAAAAGCCGTCAGCTCCATGCAGACAGACTACGAGCGTTCCTGCACTTGGGGCACTGGGGAAAAATTCTAGCTGTATATAGGGAACAGACAAGGTTCTCGGCCTCAGAGGAAGGGCTGGAGTAGGTGAAGAGCCCTTAACTATAGGTGTTGGGTGTGCAAAAGCACTGAGAAAGTCACAACCTCAAGATCCATGGATGAGAGCCTGCATAAGACTGAGGCTTAAGGAGAGTAGCAGTAACTTTCCCTCCTGCCTCCCGCTCCCCAGGCTGGCACCCATCAGGTAACAGGTAATGATGGAGCGTGGAAAGAGAAAGTAACCGTATCTGAAGCACAATAGAAACAGAATGTGAAGCAGAGATGGAGAAAATCCCTCTGCAAATCAGTCTCCACATTACAGTAAGATGTCTCTAAGAGAATCTGAATACTCTGCTACCCCGATTATAACGATAGCATCAGGCATCCTCAAACCCAACTCAATCCCATTCCTAGATTGGCTCAATTACTGTAAATAAAGATTAGCATAAGGAAACAGAAACTATCTCAATTTCTCTTCCTACACAAATGCCCAATATTCAACAGAAATTATGTCACAAAAATAAACAGGGAAAAGCAACAAACTGGCAAGAGAAAAAGCAGTCAATAGAGCCAAGCCAAGAAATGATAGCAAATGATCAGAAAGGAAATTTAAAGGAACCGTGCTGAATATATTGAAGGCTGTAAAGAAAAGGATGGACAACAAACAGGAACAGGTAGGCTATTTCAGCAGAGATGGAAGCTATGTTAGGGAGCAAGATGGAAATGCTGTCAATGAAAAGCAAAGTAACGGAGACGTGTAGCATTCAAGAGCTTATTAGAAGGGCCGGTGAGATGGCTCAGCGGCTTAAGCTCCTGCCCGGCAAGCACGAGGGCCCGAGTTCGACTCCCGGAACCCACATACGAAAAAGGGGCCGGTGATATCGCTCAGCGGCACGGGCGCCTGCTGGCGCGCAAGGTCCTGAGGTCGACCCCCCGGTATCCACAAAAAAAAAAAAAAAAAAAAAAAAAGAGCTTATTAGAAGACTTGACACAGCCAAGGAAAGAGTTATTTGGCTTGAAGAGAAATCCGTAAACATCAGCCAAAGTGAAGAACAGAAAGATCCAAACTGTATTTCTTGTTCACTGTTAGTGAAGGCTGGGGATGTAGCTCAGTGATAGAGCTCGTATGTGTGCAAGTCCCAGCGTGTGCAAGGTCCTGGGCTTACTTCCCAGTCGTACTCAGAGTTTGGAACTGGCACAGTTGTCAGGGCTAGGGGTGTTTAGCAAATGGGATGAATGCAATTCAAGTTTGTTTTTACTCTGTTAAATGTCTTTTTTTTTTTTTTTGTGGGTACCGGGGGTCGACCTCAGGACCTCGTGCGCCAGCAGGCGCCTGTGCCGCTGAGCGATATCACCGGCCCCTTTTTCGTATGTGGGATCTGGGAGTCGAACTTGGGCCCTCGCGCTTGCTGGGCAGGCGCTTATGCCGCTGAGCCGTCTCACCGGCCCTCTGTTAAATGTCTTAATGATTCCCGGGGAATCACAAGAAAGCATTTTCTCAAATAGTCATCAATACTAAATTAGAACTTGAAGAGCTTCCTTCTTGTTCCTGCTTTGGATCCATTCAGAATGAAAATAATATGCATTTTTATAATATTCACTAACTTAAAAGATAACGCTTGCTTCTAAACTACTTAACATTTTGGTTACCTAAATCCTTTCCTTCTTCTTCACAAATTGCCTTCGGCACTCTTTCCCATCATCTTATGGAGTATCAGCTTGTTTATTCACTCAAGAATGCTCATGGCTGTGCCAAAGAACTTGGAGGTGTGCTGCAGAAATGCTGCCCTACGTAAGATCGATGTGACTATCCCTCACTAAATTATTTTTATTATTACATCGCTTAGCTATTCAATTTATCTTGCCCTCCTCTCCAAAGAAATAGTGATGGCAATTTATAATTATAATCAGCTGTATTCTCATTTCTAAAATTCCTTTGACATACTACCTTAGTTATGTGAATAATGTACACACACAAAAGTAATGAATAAAACAGTGGAAATTTTAAGCACCATTGAAACCATTTTTCAACAAATATTCATTTTGGGATTCATTATTCATTAATAGAGTTACCTTGCCATCATTGTTTAATAGTCTTGAAATACTTTTAGCCATTTACTTAAATTTACCAATCTAGAGTATTAATGTATAATTTCAATTTAAACAATGTGGAGGATTAATGGCAGGAACCTCAGCTGAAATTTCCTTTTTTCCCCCATTTCACAACATATTAATGCTGCCAATAAACTTGAGATAAAGTAAGGGCTCTAGCTACTATTTAAAGCGAAAGGAAATCATAAAAATAAACTACAAAGCGAACTCTCTAAATATACCAATGAACTTTTTTTTACAGCTGAAAGCATGATGCATATCTCTTTTTACAGAGAATTTAGAATTTTATGTTTCAAATCAACATGCAATTTTTAAAAATTGGAAATTCTTGGACAAGTGAGCTAAAATTTTATATTTGCCTAATTCATCTTGGTAGTTTACTAGATCAGGTCTTTCTGAACATTTTCGTTTTGGTTCTAATTTTGTTTTTGTAACTGTTTTGTTCCCCCAAACAAACTTTATGACCACTTAAAGTAAATATGACCACATATGAACCAGATTTCATTTTATTGAGGATATTTTTTAATGCTAGAGTAAAAGGTTTCCCTTGCTCAATCCATAGGACCAAGATTTTAATTTTTTTAATTAGGAAAATGCAAACTCACTAATATTAGTCAATATGAAAGCTGAATTTGGAAA
This sequence comes from Erethizon dorsatum, assembly GCA_028451465.1. Lineage (NCBI taxonomy): Eukaryota > Metazoa > Chordata > Mammalia > Rodentia > Erethizontidae > Erethizon > Erethizon dorsatum. The sequence goes on from CM051838.1 coordinate 15,937,659, forward strand.
GAGCATTGGTCTCACACTTACAATTTGAACACACATATGGAAAAACTATGAATTCATTACTTTTCTTGAACCTATCAGAATGTTGAGGGACCAGGACTGGGAAGAGACAAATAGAGACAAGAGTGAGACAATATAACCTGTCAAAAGTTATGGTGATAGTTTAGAAGAAAGGTCATGAAGGCCCCAACTAGGGTGGTTGCAGTGGGAAAGGAAAAAGCAAACGTGACAGACTAACAAAATGTTCCCTGGATAGAATCTGTAGAATTCTAGCAAAGAATTGTTTAAGGAGAATGACGCACACAGATGAACCACCAAGGACTGTGAGGTTTCCAGCCTGAGGCAGGTGGAGAAGGGAGAAGGTGCCAGTAATGGCGCCAGGAGCAGATGTTGGTGTCAAGAAGCAGGGACCACTTATTTGAGATATTTGGTTTAACATCTATCTCTGGTATTTCATAGCAAATAATTTCTTTCTGAATTAGTTTGCCCATCTATATGTTGTGGTAAAAAATATGAAGCTACGGAGGGTTGCTATGAGGTTGGTGAGCTGCTGCCTGAAAGGCACTTGACACACAGTGGGCTTCGGGCGGGTAAATAGAAGTTAGTATTTTGTTGCTATCATGACTACTGTAAAGAAAGAAGCGCCATCCTAATTATTAATTGGTAAAGGGCAATTGTCTACCCTAGAAAGGTCATCATGGAGCATTCCATGGGGTGGTGTCTCATACCCCAGGGGCTGGGCTGACTCCTGGAGAGGCTGGCTGTCCATTTGAAGGAAATGATCACCAAGGTGACCCATCTGTGGGATCAGATTTCAGAGGCTTGCTCTCTCCACCTGCTTTGTGATTTGAAGTAATTTGGAAGCGGTTGACAACACACAAAGAGAAGGAGGAGAAGACAGGCTAAGGAAGGCAAGCAGGAGTTGTGTATAGTGGGGGAAGGTGCATTAATGAGAGGCTCCACTAAGATCTAAGGCAGGGGACTGAACGCAGGACTTGGAGCTGGTACAGTAGACAGGGTGTGGTACGTGAGCTGTGAGCTGGAAAGGTGCAATCACCATAAAAAGAGGAAGGTTCCTGGGAAGGGCAGGCAGCAGGAGGGTGGAGACATGGGAGGGGTAAGATTGGGAAGGGACAAATGGGAAATTGCTGCGCCTAGCGGAGTGGGGCTCACCCAATAAATTACTTGCAATTGCTGGAATTAGCTTGAGTGTCTTCCTTTATATTGCTGCTCCATTAAAGGCGCTGCTTCCTTTCTGTGCTGTCTTTCGTCACCCCATTAATCACCTGAGGCAGCTGGACAAGGAGTGAGTGGTACCAGCAGTTGACTCTATCACTTGAGCAAGCAGGAGCAGGATTGCACACCTCTGAAGCACAGAAGATTGTCCCGGGAATGGACAAACATAATACCAGGGTGCGACAGGGTTATCACTTGAATTAATTAAACTGCAAAACTGTGGTTCTCATAGGATCATGTGCATGATATATGCATAAGTAAGTATTTAGGTTTTGCTAATAAATGTCCGGATTTATTTAGTGTATTAAATTATAGCCTATAGAATTCTGTGGTTGGTATGTAAACAGCAGAAAGGAAGAAGTAGAGAACCTGCGAAGCAAACAGCAAGAATGGCCTTCGTATGAGCTAGAAATGGATTAAAATCCCAGCTCTGCCTCTTAGCTGTGGGGCTGTAGGCAAGTTACTCAGCCTCTTTTAGCCTTAGTTTTGTCACCTCTCACAGAGGTATTATAGGGTTTAAGTAAAATATGAAACATAGTTAGCACATAGCAGATACTTAATAAATGACAGCTATTATTACTTTTTAAATTAATACTTATTTTTTTTTCTTATGTAGTTATCTCCTATATCTTTTCAAAGCCACTGTGGCAAGATTGTGATTCTAATTTCCCAGAGGAGAGGAATGAGGGTACAGTGGTTAAATTGCTTGGGGGGATCATAAAATTTATAGGTAGCAGAGCTGGCATTGTAGTCCAAGTCTTCTGATGTCCACACTGGTGTCCTTTCCATTTGTGATGTAGAAGATGTAGAGACACAAAGAAGTAGGAACCAAGGCTGCCACTCTGTATGTATTTCACAGTGCAAAGGGAAAATCACTGCGTGCTCTACCTTTGTGAAGTGGTGTGACTTTTTAGAAAAATATTTTAGCACATAGTATTTGCACATATTAGTGGGGTACAATGTGGTAATTCAATACCTACATGCAATATGTAGAGACCAAATGGGGTAGTTAGCATGAAATTATGTGATTAAGACTAGATTAGGGTTAGCCCTTTTGACTTAAAAAGCATTTTCTAAATGCTCTTGACCCTGTAGCATTAAACTTCCAGGACGTCCCCTTATTTCACTTGCAAAGAGGGGAGAGCCTCAGGAGACAGGTGTACAATTAATGTAACCAAAGATGAGCAAAAGTAGGGGAGAAGTATGAAAGGGTTGAAAGCAGTAAAGACTCTCTTACTTCATTCAATAATTATTTTGAAAAAACTGTTGTCTCCAAAGATGCTGCTCATTTCTGCACATGAGATGCCTGCATTGTCCACGCTGCTTGTATTCAAACAAAGAAAACCAAATGGAAGGATCCCAGGAAGTTTCGTGAAACCTCTCCATATAGGAAGGAATCGTCCAGTCTAACAAATTTGATATCCACATGCCCATCCGTCACTTCTAAGAGTCTTCCCCACCCTTATTATATTGCCATACTGGTTAGAACTCTTTTTTTTTTTTTTTTTTTTTTCAAGAAAGCCCAATTTTTAAGTAATGCTAGCAAAACTTCACACAAACCAAATCTTCTTTAGCGTTTTATGCTCTTTGTTTTGGTCTCCACTTCAAACGCAAGACAGTTAAAACTTCTCTCACTTTCTTACATGCACTATTGTCCCTCTCCTGTAACCTTCAAGCATGCTATTTCCTCTTTTAGAGACACTTTCCACTTTACTTTGGCCGTTCCAACCTCTCTCTTTATTAGGTAAACATTCTTTAAAGAGGAGCTTGAAGGTCATCCCCACCAGGCAGCCTTTGCTACCTGGCACCGATGAAGCTAGGTAGAGCGTCCCTGATGTTTTCTCCCAATGCACAACTCCTGTCCTTTGCCAGGGGACTCCTCATACACTGCAGTGTGTTTCCTTGTGTGGAGCCCAGCAGGTGGACTGTTCCCAAAGAAAGGAATCACTGTTCTCCTGATCACTGTTTTCAGCCTCAGGGACTAACACGGTGTCTGGCGTATGGCAGAACAGGCTTCGCATAAGTACTCATTGAATGAGTACATATGCATAAAAGTATACTTTTACAATTTGTGAAATCAACTTCTCTAGAAGGAAATAGAGTTTATAAGCAAAGCTTCCCAGCAAATTATATTTCATCATAATGCTGACAACATGTATAACATTATCTCTACATTTCTTGTTTTGGAATAATAATTATTTTTGCAAGTTCTGAGTATTTTCACCAAATTATGAAATATGAGTGAGCAATACTAAAAGTGACAGTAGATGGCTCTTCTTTATAGGTTATGACAGTAACATTCTAGAAATAAATGGTTTGATTGGAATTTTCTTTCAAAAGCACTATGTGGTGGAACATGAAGGAAATGATTTTGCTTTAAGAAACAGAATGAAAATATGAACATCTTTTAAGTATAAATTAAATGAACATTGTATTTGGTTTACATGCCTGAAACACTAAATCCTTGCAATGTCTGAGACCCGTGCAAGTTAAAATGCTGCTTAGCCTCATTTCTATTTTACAAATCAACCACCTGAGGCCTTTGGGATATCAGAAATATTTCAAGGATACATGCATGTATTGAGAGAATGACTATGTCAAAGATGCTTATGCACTCATTTCTTCTGACGGCTTCCCACATGGTACTATGCTTATTTTACAGAAAAGAACACTGAAAGTCAGAACAGTTAAGAAGCTTGCTTTAAATTGTAAAGTGAGTTTGTGGCATCAGATTGGCTTAAGCATTCCTGCTTTTTGTAACATACCAAAGATACAACAACTGTATTTGTGTTAGCTAAGCCCAGGTTGCTGAGCTTCAGCTTATGATTTCATACTTATTCAAATAAGTATAGGCGTGTTCTAAGCAAAACCATAATAAGCAATATAACTGATGTTATCAAAATGGAGTATTTAACAGAATATCTGGGTTTAAATTATGAACAAGGTACTTAACCTTTCTCTGCACTTCAGTTCTCTCATAAGAAATAAGGATTAACTAATTTATTGGGTTCTTCCAAGTACTAAACATATATGTCCATAGATATCTATAGATACAGATAATATTGTTTAACTCTGCATTGATGACTTAACAAATACACCTCTAAACTGAATAATATAAAACTTAATCATATGTTTTATTTATCCATTATTAATAGTTTAATATCATTGCATTAAAACAATGCTTTATTAAAGAAATAACTTAGATTTATGTATGCAATCAACCTATTAAATTATATAATATGCACCTAAAGCATTTGGGTCCTTGGTTCAAAACTGTTAGTTAGTCACTCACACATTAGAATTTGTAAAATACATGTGGCAGGTAGGGTGAAGTTTCACTTTGATTGGCTTTGGGATCTGACTGGGAAGTTGGTGGGGCACACTTCTGGGTGTGTCTGGATGGGTCATGGAAGTGTGACCTTGGGGTCTATGTTTAATCCTTTGCTAAGTCCTTTCTGGTGCTGTTTTCCTGCTTGGCTCTTCAATAACCATGAACTGAATATCTTTGCTGCCATACCCTTTGGTCATGATATTTATTCCTTGGAACCAGCCCAACCATGGACTGAATCCCCTGAAACCATAAACTGAATTAAACCTCTTTTCCTTTATGTTGCAGGTATCAGGAATTATGTCCCAGTAATAGGAAAGCTGACTGACATAGAAAACTGGTACCAGAAATGTGGGACCATTGTCATTACTGCACCCAATCATGTGGTTCAGAAGCCTTTGAAACTTGATTGCAAGAAAATTTGGTAAAGTTTAGAGAACCGGGCTGGAGAAAGCCTAGAAGATTGTGAGCAGAGATGGGCAATTCTAGTTAGCTCTCAGATGGCCGGAATGCTGATAGGAATGCAGACAGTAAAAGCTGTGATCAGGAGGTTTCAGCTGAGCTCCACTGACAATTGGACTAAAGGCCATGTGTGTTAAATTTTTCTATATTTTGCCCATGTCCTGAAGCTTTCCGGAAGACTGAAATTCAGGGTGGTAGATTGATTGATTTGGCAGAGGAAATTTCAAGGCTGTCCAACATTCAGGCTGTGGCATTTATACTGCTAGCTGCTTTTAGCCAGATTTATCATGAGGATGAGGGCCAAAAAGTGGAATAGAAGGATTTGAAAAACCTAAATTTGACCCCCCAAAAACCCATGTGTAAAGTTGGGGCCAAAGGAGGTATGGTTGTTGAAGAGATTATATTCATTAAAAAGAAACCAAGTACTTTGTATGGGAACAAGAAAAAAAAAAGTGCCTCAAGGGCATCTCGGGAATCAGCAAGACACCACTCATCACAGGTCCAAGAATGCAAAAATGTAAACCTTTCATTTGAGAACAGAGTGCCTACAGCCCCTGCTTGAGAAGGGCTGCCTAGCGAATTGACTCTCTGGGATTCATTTCCCCGTGTTCAGACATCTAGGCACTCAGAGGTTCCTTCCAAGATCCAACTGGGGCCTGGCTGTTACTCCCAGTGACAGTAGGCCTTGGAGTCATTCATGTGGTGCTGGTTCTACCTACATGCAGAATGCAAGAATTGTGGAGTTAGGAAGGCTTCTAACCAGATTTCAAACGTAGACCTGAGAGACCAGGCAAGAAGCCCCTGAGAGAGTGCTGTGGGAAACCATGAGAATGAAGCCCAAGATGCAATGGAGAACCCAGGGAGAAAAGTTGCAGGTAATGAGCAAAGCAAGCCAAAGAGAGGCCATGTGGGATGAAACAAGCAAAGCTATAGAGACGAGGCTGCCCAAGCCCTCTGGAACACACATCTCACCACCACGTGCTCTGAATGCCACATGTGGAGCTGTAGGACTTAATGTTTGCCCTGCTGGTTTGGAACTTGCTTTGGTTTAATTCTTTTCTATCCCCCACTCCTTCCTTTTGAAATGGAAATGTTCAACCACTACCATTTTGCCTTGGGATTGTGTAATTTAAAAAAAAATTTTTTTTAAATGGTTCACAGCTTAGAGTTTGCCTTAAGTCTCAAAAGAGATTTTGACTTCAACTTTTGACAAATCTTGAAACTGTTGAGACTTGGAGAAGGGCTTGTTGCATTTCTCATTGCCTTATATTAGGTAGAATTATAAACTTGCTATTCTCTTTATTAGGAGACAAAGTATAATTTAAGGGGATGTATTTGAGTATCAAGTTGACAAAAGGTGGGATATTGTAGTTGGGGTGGGGGTGTCAACTTGATTGGCTTTGGCATCTACCTGGAGATTGACAGAGCATACTCAATATGTCTGGGTAGGTTGTGGAGGTGTAGCTTTGGGTTCTATGTCTGGTCCCTTGGCCCTTCCTCTCTGTTCTGCTTCCTGATGACCATGAACCTGAACATTTTTGCTCCCTCATAACTTCCTATCATGTTGTTTTTCTCTTGGAGTCAGCCAAGCATGGACTGACCCCCTTGAAATTGTGAGCCAAATTTAAACCTCTCCCCCTTTAAACTGTGATACTTAGATCAGTGGAACAGAACAGAGTCCAGAAATAAATCCATACATTTATAGTCAATTTATTTTTGATGTGTAACATGCTAAGTACGTACAATGGGATAGGACAGTCTTCAATAAATGAAGAAAACTAAATAGTCACATGTAGAAGAATGAAATATTAGACCCTGATCTCATTCCATGTACAAAAATCAACTCAAAATGGATTAAAGACTTAAACTAAAGGCCTCAAACTATTAAACTACTGAAAGAAAACATAGGGGGAAAACTCCATGACATTGGTCTGGGCAGAGTTTTGGGGTATGACTCCAAAAGCACAGGGACATAAACAAAAATAGACAAATGGGATTATATCAGAATGAATAGATTTTGTACATCAAAGCAAACAGTCAACAGAGTGAAGAGACGGTCTCCGGAGTGGAAGAAGATTCTTGCCAACCATACCTTTAATAGTGGATTAATGTCTAAAATATACAAGGAATTCAACTGAATAGTAAGAAAGTAAGTAACTAGATTAAAAAATGGGCAAAGAACCCAAGTCGATATTTCAAAAGAAAAAATATGAATGGTTAAGATATATGAAAGAATATTCAACATAGTCTATTAATCATCATGGAAAAAAAAATCAAAACTAGAATGAAATACTATCTCTTTTTTTTTTTTTTTGTGGGTACCGGGGGGTCGACCTCAGGACCTCGCGCGCCAGCAGGCTCCCATGTCGCTGAGCGATATCACCGGCCCTTTTTTTCGTATGTGGGTTCCGGGAGTTGAACTCGGGCCCTCACGCTTGCCAGGCAGGCGCTTACACCGCTGAGCCATCTCACCGGCCCAGAAATACTATCTCATACTTGTTAGAATAGCTATGATCAAAAAGATGAAAGGTGATAAGTGTTAATAAGGATGTGGAGAAAAATGGAACTGTACAGCATTGGTACGAATATTCCTCAAAAAATTAAACATAGAACTGCTATATAGTAAAAGAAAATCCTCTTACTATATACACAAAAGGTGTGAAATCAGTGTGTTGAAGAGATGCCGCACTCCCGAGTTCATTACAGTATTATTTATAATAGACAAGATATGGAATCGAACTAAATGTACATTAATTAATGAATGGGCCAATAATGTTTATCTGTCCATCTATCTATCTATCTATCTATCTATCTATCTATCTATCTATCTATCTCTATTCAGCCTCAGTAAAGAGGATAACCCAGTCATTTGTGAAACACAGGTGAACCTGTAAACATCAAGTTAAGTGAAATAAACCTGGCATAGAAAGACAAATACTGCATGATTTCACTCCTATGTACAATGTAAAATAAAACAAACTCACAGAAACGGGAGTAACATGGTGGTTTCTAGAGGCTTGGGTGGCGTGGATTTAGGAAACATTAATTGTTGAGCAGGAGTAATTTTTTATATTGTTGGATAATACAAAAAATTGCTAAGAAGATAGATTTTATGGGTTCCCCCAAAACAATAAGTATGTGAAGTAATGTATTAAATAAGTTAATTTATCCATTCTATAATATATACATATATCAAAATATCAGGTTGTACATGATAAATACATACCATTTTTACTTGTCCATTAAAAATAAAAAACACATGTCCTTAACTGCCTACCTATATATTTGTCCCCCTCCAGAACAAGAGTGAGTGTTGATTCCTGGTCCCTCTTTCCCCTTTTACTGGAAGAAGCCCAGCCATTGCTCTTTAATTCCTGCTGTTTCAACATTGCAGATTTTCCCTGGTTAAGTTATCATAATCTTTCAAACTAACTATCTGAATAAAGATAGCTCAGGTAGACTAAAATTAATCCCAGGATACTCATAAGCTACAGGAACGTCACAAATTTATAATGACAACAATAACAAAATAACCCACTTAAAATTTTTTTTTTTTTTTTGTGGGTACCAGGGGTCGACCTCAGGACCTCGCGCGCCAACAGGCGCCCGTGCCGCTGAGCGATATCACCGGCCCTTTTTTCGTATGTGGGTTCCGGGAGTCGAACTCGGGCCCTCGCGCTTGCAAGGCAGGCGCTTAAGCCGCTGAGCCATCTCACCGGCCCCCCACTTAAATTTTTAAGAGTTTATATATGTATACTCTTTTAAAAGAACACTTTCCACAGAATGCTTTTAATGTAAAAAGTGCCCAAAGCATAGAGGGTCAGAAATGTCTTCAGTTAGTGTAAGAGTCACAGATAACAGCAGTTTTAACACTAGATTCCTTTGTTATGTATTTTGCCTTATAATCAGGTCCCCTGTGAGCTTCGTTTCATGGAGGAGTCAAGAAAGAAGCTTTTCTCTGCTGAACTGTGGGTCAAAGGTAATGTTAACAGAACTATCAACCCTCAGCTTCCTAAAGTGGCCAGGGTTCAAACTAACAAGACGAAGCTGATAGAGTCAAGGTAGACATGAAGGTTTTTGATATGGATACTGTCTCTAGGACGGGCATTAGGAAATCCCTCAGTTACCATGGTGAAACCACCATCACCACTCAGCGAAGTTGCAAGTAGCAATCAAGTGATTCCTGATTATCTCAGCCAGCAATCAAGACTTTCCCCTGGGACTGGTCTGACCTCGGAAGACAATGAGACAAGTCCCAACAGGGAGGAGCCATGGCTTGGGTGCCAGGTGGAGAATTTGGCATAGACACGTGTGCCAAAGCCGTTTGAGCGGGACACTTGGGAGACACCTCGAGTGATTTCCACAGCCGAGTTGCTGTTTCTTTCTTGAGAAAGTGGGCACTGGTCTGAAGCCAGAAACACAAAATGCATCCCTCGATATAAATATTCATCACCCACCTAAATCTTACATCTTTACAGTTGTTGGACATTTTAGCTTTTACAGTCTGTTTTGATTTTGAAAGATTTTCACAATTTGAGGTGCATCTAGTAAATGTATACTCTAATTTTAAGCAGACTATTAGCTCCATACCTACAGATGGCTTGGAATGTACCAAAAGAATATATTTTGGTAGATAAGAGAAGTGGCTGATTTCTTTGATCTGGCAGCCCCGTATTTGTCACATCTTGGGAGGTTTCACAATGAAGTCAACTGTTGTTAAAAGGAGCATCAGAATTCAGCTAGAGTCTTGGAAGAAAATCAAGTTTCTTTTGCTTGTACAAATCTAAAAGTCAGAGCTGGTGAGATGGCTCAGTGGCGTAAGCGCCTGCCTGGCAAGCGCGAGGGCCCGAGTTTGACTCCCGGATCCCACATACGAAAAAGGGGCCGGTGATATCGCTCAGCGGCACGGGCGCCTGCTGGCGCGCGAGGTCCTGAGGTCGACCCCCGGTACCCACAAAAAAAAAAAGTAAATAAAATAGAAGTCAGTGTCAGATTTCTGAACTCTTTAGATCAGAAAAATGTTTGGATTTGAAAAATAACGACTCAGGAGAAGGAACTGCTGTGAGGTCATGAGAGGAAAACAGATCTGTACAGCAGGATCACTGGGGAAGAAAGGACAGTATCAGTGTGACTGTCATGCTGAAGGCAATTTTTATCAAGATCCAAAGGTAAATTTGCAATAAACCATCTGATTCTTGCTAAATGACTCACAAGGAGGTGACTTTGATTCTCACTCAAGTAAATGAAAATTAGAGACAACATACGCAATGCTTGTATGAACTATTGGATGAACTATTTATCATAAATAAAACACAAGGCCATTTCTTTTTGCTCCATTGTGGGTTCCATATCCATATCATAACATTAAGTAGGAGAGGAATGGAGTATGGTATTGCTGTCTTTCAGAGTGCAAGAGAGCTATGATAGACAAAGAAAATTCAAGAAGTTCAAGAAATGATTTTTAATTTTGCCACCTGAAATTCTAGCAATCACTGATACATATTTAATTTAAAAATATTTTTCATTTGGACAGAAAATGAATATGCATAACGTACAGCTTAAGAATAATACATTAGGAGAGTAATGTAAAAATTTAGAGCTGCCTTTATCACAAATAATGTTTTTAGCTTGAAGACAATCTGACCAATGTGAGGTTCTGGGAAGTTAAAAAGTGCTTTTAAAATGAGATGTTCCTGAGACATAATATTTTAATTTATAGTTTGTAAAGTTTATCTTTTCCCATGATGATAAGTGAGGAGAGACCAATTGGAGAACAGCGAAGATATGTTTCAGTTGAGACTATGCCAAGCACACAGTGACTCACAGCGTCCAAATCAGGCAGGTGTGACACACTGAAAAAAGTCCACCCCACCCACCCTGGAAACTGTTCTTTGCCCAAGCTCAGCACACTGAAAATTACTTTCTAGACATGTCACCATGCTCATTGTGGATTGTCAAGGAAACTATGAAAATGCTGACCAAGGCAGGGGTTAAGTTGTTATCTGACTAAGGCTGCCTTTTCAGATAGGCTCAGCTGTGAGTGTCTGTGTGTTTGTGTACAGGTGCATGTTTAATTAAAGAAGTAATCTTTTTTATTTATGGCTCTTTGATTTGCTCTATGTTCTCCTAGTAATTAATATTTATGCTTATTTACATGACCCATCCATCTTTTGATAAAAATTGCAGTAATCATTTCTGTTTATTTTTTTTTCACATATGGCTTGCAGGATTATATAGGTTAAATAAATTTATGGCTTAAAGGAACTTTTAAAACTGTATCATTTAAATTCTTCATCTCATAGATGGGAAAATAGAGGCCTTATCTACCATCACATAGGATTGGCCTTTGGTTAACCTCATATAACAGCCAGGACAAAAATCCAATCTCCTCTATGTATTTTATGACTTTTAAGAACAGAATTATTTTAAGAGCTTTACAAGATTGAATATGCTTCATAAATTACTGTTAACGAAATCTACAGAAACATCGGGCCTTTGGGTTTAAATTCATGGTTTCCCAGCATGGCTGCGCATTGAATCATTCAGGATATTAAAAAAGAAAACAACAAAATAAAATAAAAGAGTTAAAAGAACCAGTACAGATCTAGTGACTCTGAATTTGATAAGACTGGACCAAAGCATTAGAATATTTAGAAAATTCTCCTGTTCCTAATGCATTTCTAATGTAGTGTGTGTAGATCAGTGTTGAGAAAGCAGGCACATGTCTACTTTCCAACGTGGTTGGATAGAAAGTAGGCTAAGTATCCAGGTAAGTAGGTAAAGTAGCCACCCACTGAAGAAATACAATCATAGGAGTATAGCTTAGGGAAACTCCACTAGTTCTAATTTCAAGCTATTTCTTTCCAGGCTCTCTCGTCACTGTTTCATTATGGCGCACGTAAGAGAACTTCTGAACCTCCAATATTATTAAGCGGCACACCCACTGACTTTCGCTAGGAACAAAAGGACTACTAGAATATTTTAAAACAGGAATTTAGTGTTTTCATTAATTCCTGAATAAATACCCAGTAGAAATTAATAAAATTTACTTTGCTATTTGTTTTAGTAGTAGATCTCTGTAAGCATCTCTGTTGGTTGATGTGAAGAATAACACAAAAGGGGAGACAGCAACATCTTGGGCCATGTTATTGATCAAATGGCAACTCTGGTCTCATGAAAGTCAGGCAAAATCACAGGCCATACTTGATGTGTACAGGTGACATTTCACGTAGGACTTTATTAACCCCAGTACTCCAAAACCCTTTCTATGATCCTAATTTGTGCTCCTGCTCATGACTTCAATGAACTACCTGATTAAAAGACGAAGAAAGATGTTTCTGACTGTGTCATTTTTGATATCCTAATTAGGTCCGAGTGCAACAGTTTGGACCTTAGGGACATCATTTATTGTAGGGGACAGCTAGCATGTTCTCTTCTTGATGCTCTTCCATTCTCCTGGGGCGGCACGCTCCTTCCTCTGGAGATCCATTCTCCTTTCCTTTTACCCAGTATTTATAGAGGGAGATTTAATCATAATATTTCTCTCATCAGACCACAGGAGTAGACATATGACTCAAGACTGGCAGCACGAAATTTTCTTAGGATTATATCAGATGGCAAATAGAAAAAGACAAAACGCTCTACTTCTCTGTTGGTGAAGGCACAAGAAAATTTATTGCAGGAGTGAGTGCAGGCAAATGGAGGGGGCCCAAAAAAGGCCATTAAAGCTTCCCTGCAGTCTTCGAGTCCCTTTCCTATCATCATCTCCTTCAGTTACATTTTGTATTTATGGTTTTGTGCAAATATATAAAACTGCACACATCAGTTCTTTAATAGAATAAGCTTAATATTGTGTTTTCAGTTCAAAATGCCAGTGATTTTGGAAAAAGCTTCCTAATTAAGCTAAATTTATTCTTTATAAGTTTATTAAGTTCTGATAGTACCTTAGTGATATTTTTCCTCAATTTACAAAGATTTTTGTCTTTTGACTAATTATATTATTTTTACCAAGAACTTCTAACTGATTTGAAATGATTGATGTTCTTGCCAGAATCGGTCACTTTCATCCTGTATTATCTATAATAACAGTTTGGGTTTATATTTGACCTAAACATATTAAATATTTTCTAACTTTCAAGTAACAAGACTCTCCACATATGTCTTATGTTCTGAACAATTATAATTATGTTTAATATACTTGTATTCTTTTTTTTTTTTTTTTTTTGTGGGTACCGGGGGGTCGACCTCAGGACCTCGCGCGCCAGGAGGCGCCCGTGCCGCTGAGCGATATCACCGGCCCTTTTTTCGTATGTGGGTTCCGGGAGTCGAACTCGGGCCCTCGCGCTTGCCGGGCAGGCGCTTACGCCGCTGAGCCATCTCACCGGCCCGATATACTTGTATTCTTTAGTAGTTGATGAAGTTTCACTTGTGATATTCATAGTATTGTTTAGGTAAATTACGTTTTTATTTACATTATCTCAGATGACAAAGCCTTTCATAGTTTCAGTCTCTATACTCAAATGTTTGAGTCATAATCAAAAAACTCTCACATTTTTAGAGTTTGCTAAATGTTGTATTTCTTGCATCAGATGAAGACACGAATAACATGTTGTATGACCACAGGCGATGCTAACTCTAGGCCACTTTGTATTTGTGGCCTGCATGAGAAAATCTACAGGAATGTGCTTGCATTTCTCATCACTAAGTACTTATTGAGAACACTCTGGATGCTATGCTCAGCATTTGATACACAAATTGTGAAAGAGTCGAAATGAGTGTAGGGCGTGAATTAACAAACATAAGCATCATCACAAAACACAAGGCCTAACTTATACTTCTCATTCATTTTCATTAGAAATTCAAAAGAGGAAAAATGTAGGCTAGATCGTTTTTTCTAGAAAATACGAGAACTGTGCAGTATCAAAATTACGTAGGCAGAAAAAAGGGAAGAGATTTCAGCCATCTGAAGTAGAATCCTACTATATAAATAGTAACTTGATCAAAGGCTTAATTTGCCATATGACCTGACCAATGGCAAGGAACTCCATAATGTTCTTCTTCATGTTTAATTGAGATTATCCTGAACAGAAACTTTTGGCCTCCTCTGACAATTGGGCCTCTACTGTCTGCCCCTTCAGTCTGATGCTCGTTGAGAAGAGCCAGGCTCCCATCTTCTCAGCTACAAAAGGAGCGTTAGTGTCTGTGTAGCTTCCCGGAATACATAAAAACCGGTAGGTTACCAAGGAAAAAGATGCTTCAACTCTCTTATCTTTATTTGGAACAATTCATGCTAGAGGTTTTCTTTTTAATGTGATAAAAGAAAAAGGAAACAATGGATAGAGATTTTTTTTTTTTTTTTTTTTTTGTGGGTACCGGGGGGTCGACCTCAGGACCTCGCACGCCAGCAGGCGCCCGTGCCGCTGAGCGATATCACCTGCCCCTTTTTCATATGTGGGTTCCGGGAGTCGAACTCGGGCCCTCATGCTTGCCGGGCAGGCGCTTAAGCCGCTGAGCCATCTCACCGGCCCAGACATTTTTAAGTTGATACTTTCCCAGGTTCCAGGCCTTCTGTGGGAAGGAGGCACTGAAGACTGTGTATGCATCACTGAATTTAATCCTCCTAACGACAGTGCGAAATTGGTATCTTCTGTATTCCACGGGAGAAATTCGAGGCTCAGAGAAAATAGAGCCGAGTGTTTTCTTTTCACCCATGGCAGCTTTCTATTTCCTTTCTTCTAAAGAAAGTTCTTTATGAAGCTATGCACTTAAAGTGATCTTATACATTTTCATCCAATCTAGTACATTTCTGGGAGTGACGGGAGTCAATGTTCTAATTACGTCCTCACAAAAGGCTTAAACTGAAACTGTCTAAATAAAGCTGAACCTCTGGTCATTATAATTTAAGGTGATCTATAAGCCACCGGGAGGTCCTGGCTGTGAGCATCATAGTTTAGAGACTGGGCTGTAGTCACTGCCACTTTGGTTTCTCACTTGCATGGCCTCTGTCTCTACACACAGTAGGAGAAAAGATCATTTTACATCAACTTCCACTCAAGATGTTTTCTTATTTGTATAAGGGACGCATTTGAACCTACATTCACTTGGGTTCTTAACAAAATCCCCAACAAAAATGACTTCTCTAACTGTCCCAGGACAATGGTTGAGAGGACACCCAGTCCCAGGCAGCAATGTTCCTGCTACCCCGAGGGTGGACTCCCTTTAGCTGTCAACTGATTCAGTTTCTCAAGGGTTGAACAGGTTGAGACTCTTCTCCAACCTTTGCCCGTTCCTCTGGAATTGCTATGCCTACAGATCTCAGGAAAAATGAAATTAATGTTTGTAGAATCCCTTTGAGATGCTTGATGGAAGATTGATCTATAAAGTATTATTATCATAAATAGATCCTGGGATCATGTCCTGGGTCTATATTATACACTATAATCTCAACATTAACATCATATGAGATGAATGTCAAGCATCCACTTGCCAATATCATCTACTTGCATGATATTGTATTAACAAATGTTTTATCGATCCATAGTAAGAAATACTTTGTGTGATGATTACTTAACAAGAAACTTAAACTTGTTCTACCTGCAAAGATACAATGAATCATATTCTGAGATGGGATAAACGCTAATAACACAGGTAGAAACACGTTCAGTTAGATGCCTTGGAAGAGTCACGTATCAAAGAGAAGACTAAATTTCTTAGCGTTTCCAAAATGATTCCAGATTTGACAGTGTTAATGAAATCAACAAAAACCTGCCTACTTTCTCTTTGTTATCATAAAACTTGCAAATCTTACAAGGATTCTAATTGTCTTTTTGTATCAAACTAAAGAACGAGGACATTGAAATTGATTTTTTTTTTTTTTTGTGAGTACCGGGGGGTCGACCTCAGGACCTCACGCGCCAGCAGGCGCCCGTGCCTCTGAGCGATATCACCGGCCCCTTTTTTTTTTTGTATGTGGGTTCCGGGAGTCGAACTCGGGCCCTCGCGCTTGCCAGGCAGGCGCTTAAACCGCTGAGCCATCTCACCAGACCTGAAATTGATTTTGTTTTATAAAGAAATTAATTTTATGTAATTAAAAGGTATAAAATTCACTTGGAAAAATGAATTGAGTATAGTAACTTGTTTTTCTTAACTTTGATTAACTCACAAATTTGAGGGACCATATTTTGGATGATCTGAAAGGTCTTATTGCTATGATAAATACTAGAATTCTAGCATCTTTTAGCAATAGATATTTATGCTATAAATATTTCTTATAATTTATAGTGAAAAACATTTTGAACCACAAAGCCAATTTTTGAAATGAATTATTTGGTTATAGTGAGATGATTTCTGAATATTTAAAAAAGATACTAGAGTACCCATAAATATTAGCAGAAGATAGTATAAGGGTGGACTAATGGATTTTTTATTTTGTAAAGCTCTCTGCTTTTAGATTCTTATGTTAGTTTAGTTATACCAATCATATGGAAGTATAACTTTAGTACACATTTGTAGGAAAAGAGATTGAGTTTTCCAACTTGCTTGTTTGCCACATCAAAGGGAAAATACAAGCGCTGAGGTAAACAAGATCATTATCTGTGATCGTGTCCTGGTACCTCGTATTGGAGAATCCAAGTAAAGAGAATCGCTTTGCTCTATTGCAAGCCACGGCAGAAAAGTCATGTGCAAAATAGTTATAAAGCAGTGGTTTGCAAACTTAATGTTTGCATTTATGCTACCTGTAGTGCTTGTTAAACCACATGGTTTCCTTTGTCCTCCCTTTCCCCATCCTAGGGCAGATTCTTCTAGACTTGAATGAGATCAGGAATTTCTGGTCTACCAAGCACCTGGGTGTTTCCCAGTGCTTGTAATCCAGATGCCACTTGCAAAAATACTGCCAATTATCATGGACTGGAACGAGGGCTGGAAATGTAAGACAAGTGTAGTAAAAGTAGAAACACATGGTGTTTTTGAGAGCCTTGTCTAGGGTGGTAGAAAAACATGAGTAGGACCAAGCCTATAAAATTTGCTTATTTTGCTATTTGACTACCTTGCTTGTCAGCTCCTTTTCCAAATCCATGTTCCACCTCTTCAAGTTAGAACCTATTTATCCTCATGTTTCCAGGACGATATCTGGCAATGAATTCCTTTGCCAGGGAGTGTTTCACCTTTATCAGGATACTCTTGAAATATATTCCTCATCAAATGTTCCTCTATTTGTGACAGCAAAAATGTGGACCAATGGTTAAAGAGAGACTGCCTGAATTTAAATGCTGCTTCTATCATTAAGTAGCTGTGTATCTCTGGATTGTCACTTTATGCCTTAAGAGGGGGATAATAATAGTATCTATGTCTATTAATTTATTCACTCTTCACAAGGTAGGTATTGTAAAGAGTGAATAACAGATGTAAAAGCACTTGGAACAACATGAAGAGCATATTAAAGATGTGTAAACATTACTTAGTACTTGTGTTTAAATCAGCAGTTACCTGGGCCTAAAATCTTGATGGGAAAATTGAGTAAGGTTTAGAGTCTAAGGAGAATAAAGAACATTTTCTTCATTAATCTTTGGGAAGATATACAAATTGGTTTCTCTACATAAATGTAAATAAAGACATAAATATGTGTAGTAATAAATTTATAGAAGACCTCCAAGAACTGTGACTATAAGAAGCTGGATATTTGTAATGAAGCTAAGGCTTTCTTTATCAATATATAAAACAGTAATAAAACTCACTTCAAGTAATATGGTTGTGATTTGTCAATTAAAACAATATTAATTTATGAAAACATTATTTCAGAAGATGCTCATTTGGCAGTTATTTCCAATGATAGCACTACTATTTTTTTAAATCTACGAAGGGAAGTGCACTTTCTTAGCATCAACAAAGCTCTGCTGGCCTAATAGGCAACCTCCTAGTTGTCTGACTGCTCCATCAGGGCCTGAGTGCGGGCTTGACAGGTGGGACCAGGTTTTCTCCACATTTGGCACCAGAGCTTTGCTTTAGGAGTGACACCTGTGTTTAAAGGAATACCTTGATAAACTTACTGGTGACATAAGGTGAGAGCTTGACGGAAGCAAGGACTGGAAGGAGATAAGGAAACAAAGAAATGGCTAACTCTATTGTAGAAATAACCATAGATTTAAAGGAGGGCAAAGAGGGCGGAGCTTTAGTAGAAGAGCAAAGAGTAAGAAAAGAGAAGACATTCAAGCACCATGGCCTGGGCCGGAGCCTGAGAGTGACAGAAACCACTGAGAAATACTTCTTATGTGTTTGGGTAGATTGCAGGATTGTAAGCCATATTTCTAATATTGAAAAAGGTTTGTTTTTTGTTTTTTGTTTTTTTGAGACAGGGTCTCATATGCAGTTCAGGCTGGCCTTGAACTCACTTATGCAGCCTAGGCTGGCCTCAAACGCACAGTGATCCTCCTGTCTCAGCCTTTCGAGTGCCTGGATTACAGGCGTGTGCCACCACACCTGGACGGAAAAGTTTTGTTTTGTTGTTGTTACCACACCAGGCTCATTTTGTCCACAGCCCTGTAAGGCAATCTCTGAAGAGATTGCAAAAGGAGAAAGTTTATTCACAAGGAGGGGCGGGAGATCCCGGACTCAAATCTACCTCCTCAAGGACAGGCTTTAGGACTATTCGTAGAGTGAAGCAACAGAGTGGTCTGAGGCACAGGGAAAGGTGATGGGGAAATAAGGAAAGGTAAAGCAACCCATCTGTGCCCACATTAGTCAAACTTTGTGGCTCTTCATGGGACACCTGGTCAGAAAGCAGTGACATTGGTGTGACTTGAGAGTGAACTTGGAAAGGTCGCCACCAGACACCTGTGTAGGCACAAGTGAAGATTTGGTGGTTTCAACCAGTTGGAGATAAGCAGAAGTGGCCTCCAAGTACTTGAAAAACCAAGCAATTGTTAGCACAGTGTCCATGTATCAGAGCAAAGCTAATGGGAGTATACTCCTTAACTATGTGACCTCTAAAATTGGTGATAAAAGTAAGTAACTAAAATTGAGTGAAGCCACAGCTTTTCCCTTGGTTTCAGTGCTTCTGCTTCCCCAGCTCTTACTGTCTACTCTCAACTCTGTACATCTCCAGTGTGGACTCATGGGCCCACATATTTCTCTAGGGTGGTTTTGTGGTCAACAAAGGACTAGGAATCTAGAGAACTACACACGTGACTGCACATGACCCACAGAGGAAGAATGTTCTGGGAATTCCAGGTGGTAGGTTCTAGAAAGCACACAATAGGCAAGATGGGAGCATGGAAAGCTGCAGAGGACTGTCTGACCCAGAGTGGGCAGGCCGCCTTCTCCTTCCCAGGTAAGTAAATAATAAACACTGAGCACATACTGTATGTCACACAGTAATTATGCTACTAACACACATTATCACTTATACTTCACAGGAAACTAGCAGGTGGAGACTACTATTATGCCTTTAAACAGACAAGAAAACAGAGGCACAGTCATGTTAATTCATTTATCGAAGATCACACAGCTAAGTAGCACCAAGATGGCAGAATGAGAAAGTGAGGAAAGGCTGTCAGTTGTCAAGCATAATGTCGTTCTTACCAGGACACCATAAGCCTTGGCTGACCTTGGAGACGGGAACATGGTAGCTTGGGTTGGATATGAGAGCAGGAAAGCTAATGCACAGCGGGGTGGCCTGAGAACCAGGTGACTGCAATAGGTGTACACGAAGAGCCAGAGCTGGACACTTTGAGCAGCAGCCAAGGCCACTGTCTTGGGGAGGGCCAGACACAGGGCTATTGCCCACTTCCTGGATTTTGCACACACCGTGTGTCTTTGAAGATCAGTTCCATTTAAAGCTTCAGAGGGAGAGCAGAAAATATGTGTAGGGGAAGCATAGGTGTTCCAATTAAGATTAACGTTAATCTCACAAGCCAAAGATTTAAGACAGAAAATAACAGAAAGGATTAGAAAAGAAGGAGAGAGAAATAGTCATTGTTTGTACATAGTATTTTAATCATCATGTTACTGGGCATGAAATTAGTGAGCCATTAATCGAAGGTTACTTATGAGTGTTTCACAGGGAATTTTGTGATACACAGCTTTATAATTTATTCTATATAAATATTTATAGGCAAGTGATGACAGTTGTGATTACTGTACATAGTTTTAGTCATTCTTAATAAATCCTTTTTCCTTCTTTATAAGGCTTTTGAGTGTGCCCTTAAGGTATTATTAACATAAGTACATGGTCTTGATGGGTCAAAATGTTGATACCCAGAAACTAAGAAATATCAGGTAGTATTTCACCTCCCAGGAGACTTTTGTCTCAAGCAAATATACTAGGTTTTAATGGAGAAAGGATAATTTAAAATATGGTATGTTACAATGACTGAAAAAGAAGAGAAATAAGTAAGAATCAACAGATTTTAAAATATAAATATTCCCAAATCATCTCTCTGTCTCTGTCTCTCTTTCTCTGTGTCTCTCTCTGCTTTTCTGTCTGTCTGTCTCTCCCTCTCTCTCTCTCATACACACAAGGTATGATGTCCAAGAGCCTTTGTGTGAATACAAAAAGAAAGGCTTCCTTCCTTCTTCCTGGGAAAGACAGCTTCACACCCAGGCAAAAGCTTGATGTGAGAAAACTGTGATCAAACTTCATTTCTCACATACCTCTCCTCAGGTACCCTCATTCAAGGACAAGTTCAAATAAACATATACACAATTATTCATGAAAAGAGATTTTAGTGGCAGCAACACAATAAAATATGATATAGTTAAGAATGACCTGAATAGAAGATAAATGAAATCTATTTGAAGAAAATTATAAACCTCTAATGATAAATAAAAAATCATTAAATTAGAGTGATAACTTACACTTGACTTGGGAGATAATAGAGCTCACAGAAGTCAACTCTTCATGCAAATATTTACAGCTCAGAAACTTTCAGCTAAACTACTATGTTTTGAAGCAGAGGCTGGGTGAATCAAAAGGATAATTTTTAGATCATAAAACTCATTTATTGACCCTTTATGGACAACTACACAACCCCAAAGGAATATGTATCCTCTTTGACTCTCCTAGGTTGTATGAATAACAGCCTCTCAAATGGAGAAAACTTAGAGACAGGAAGAGAAGGCCAAAGACAGCTGAAAGGCGCATTTGTTACAAACAGACTAAGCTAACTAAGCCCACAGTTGAGATGGTGAGATGGAACTAATATTAGCAAATGGGTCTAAATGTCATTATTTATTTTTCATTGCTACTCTCACCATCACTACCTCCTTCATCTCAGATCTCCCAATCTGCTAATCTCATTTCTGTGAGGCTAATCTCATTTCAGTGCTTTCATCACTGCCCAAAAACTTATGAATATTTGTACTTTGGTCCACTTCTTTCTCCATACAAAGTGAAAAATCAGAAAGTTTGTTTTTGACTTCACTCACCGGGAGAATTGTTATCACTGTGTCCAGGGCTATCCTGAGTGGTGCTGCAAAGCGGCAGCAGTCCGTTCAAAACCAGCTACAACATTCTGTGCCAACTCATTTGTGAGCCAATGGCACGCTTCATCCCCTATTTTGTCAGCTGATCACAGTTAATCCCCAAGAGGTTATACGTGTTAGCTGGGCAAGAGATGTAGATTCAAGAGAAATCAGTGCCATGGAAATCTGGGCTATCTGCTCATATAATTTCATTGTGTCTTTTGGGCCTCCTTGGGCCCAATCCCAAATGTACAGTTTCCATCATCTAATAAAATTTTCATGCTCTCAGTTGGCCTTATGTCTTTCTGGATTTACAATACCCAGATCATGATGGAAAGTCTCGGTTGCATTACATGGTCTTTCCTCAAGGAATCGATAGACTTCAATCAATGGACTCTATGTGTGTAAGCTCACTGACATCTGGAAGTTACAATGAAGACCCATAATGATTATAAGCCACTGTAAGAATGGTTCACCACTTCTTGATGAAGCAATAGCCTGATGGTGGATCATCTGTCTTAACCCTTAGAGGCCCATAATTTATTCTGAGAATACCATCACCACAGAATACCATCGCCACAGATTCAGGTGGATCCAGCACCTTAATTATCACTCCAGCTCTGCTACTCATGATAATAACTATGTCAAACTTGCATTTGGCTTCTGCTGTTCTGGAATCTCATTATCCCCATTGTCAGCATGGAAGTGTGGCAGCATCCTTTACCACCAACCCCAGCCTGTAGAGCACACCCACTATAGTCTTCCTTTCCTTAGTTTGAGGAGTTCCCTCTCAGCACTTTCAAGGAATATAATCTGGTGATGGTTTCTACCATTGCACAGAGTGAGCTCAATTCAAATGGTCTGCACCTGTATAGCTTCTAGTCTCCTGCCCCCAATGTTTCTACTTTATTTACTGTAGACCACGTTCATATCCAAATTTCAAGGAACATTCTCAAGCAGCAGTAAGGACTGACTCCAAGTGTTCTTTCCAGGACATAAAATCCTTAGTCACAAAAGAGAGCTCTCATAGCAAACAATTCTCCCTTATCTAGTTCTATATTTTATCTTCTCTAGTCCAACACCAAACCTTACCTGCAACTCTATGGTTTCTACCAGTACAAGCGGACTACTTTTGGAATTCCTTTCCAGTGTAAGCTAATTCTCTCCAGAGCAGAAATTGTACTTCCCCATAATGTTGTGTTGAGACCAGGCATGGTTACTTGACTAAGCTGTGTCATCTTAACTAAGCTGTGGAGCCAGCAGTTTAGTCAAACACCAGTCTGGACATTGCTGTAAATGTATTTTTTTTTAGATACAATTGGTCAATAGACTTTAGGTAAAGTAGATTACACTCCATCCTATGGGTAAGACTCAACTGTGACTTTAAAAGCAAAGATTGAATTTCCCTGAAGTAGAGGGAATTCCTCTCAAGACTACAACATACAAATCCTGAGTTTCCAGCCTGCTGCCCTGTGGAATTCAGACAGAAGAAAACAACTCAAACAAGACTACATCAATTGTTACCTGAATTACAGCCTCCCCAGTCCCCACAAATGAAGGAGCCAATTGCTTAGAATCTCTTTAAAATCTCCCTCCCTCCCTTCGTCATTCTCTTCCTTCCTTTCTCTCCCTCCTTCCCCCTCCTTTATTTCTCTGTTTCTGTCTCTCTCTTCCCTGCTCAATTCTAGAACAAAGGAGATGTGATGAATCTTTGTCCCATTTCCTATTATCTCAATCTGTATTGTTCCACAAGCAATCAAAGACTAGATAGAGCCTTGCACATGAGTTATTTACCCGGAAAGCAATCCTAGGGAGCAGTAATGAAGGGCCAAGAACAGAAAATGGGAAAAGGAAAACCCAATACACAGGAATATTGTTGAGTCAGTAAGCACTACAGGTAGCTGATGGCTCAGTTCCATGTGAAGTCCTGAAGAACTCTGTGAAATGTCTCCCAGAACTCCCTGGCCAGGAGATAAATGGGGGGAATCATTTACCCAAAAGCTTGCAACTGCCATTATTCAAGTCTGCCGTTATTCAAGTGACCCACACTGTGCACACATGTACACCAAGTGGATTTGCTACTTCTTCAGCGAACCTTGAATCTTGCTGTCACCCAGAACTAATTCGGGGGTAAAATAATAAACAACACCTTATAAACCAATCGGCTCACTCCTTGAATTTTTATTTTATCTGCTTTCCAACTCTTATTCTTTGATACTGACATTTTATACCATTCCCTGTGTCCTGGCCGGTGTCAAGTAGGTTTAAATTCTATTTCCTCACTTATTATTGGTTCTCTAAACTTGGGGAAGTTACTCAAATTCTCTGGGTCTCAGTTTACTTGCTTATAAAATGGAATAATAGCTTCCAATTTTATGGATTTGTTATAAGCATAATTTGAAATAATGCATACAGAGTATTTAACAGTATGTTAGACACAGAGACCAGTCAGTAACTGAGAGCTTCTGTAATTACAGTGATGTGATTGATAGTGATGATGTTTGTGAAGCAGTCCATGACTTCATCTACTCTCTTACCTTTTGGCCATCGGTTTCTATTGGACCTGACTGAGAAAACTCAAACTTCAATTTGCTACCTTTTCATTTCAATTGGACAGTTGAGTAGAGCTAGACACAGTTACGAAAAAAAGAAAAGATGAGGACTTATACTATTCATGGTCCCTACCAAGAGTAACTTTATTGTTTCTCATAAAGTGGATACTACAAAGATTTGCAATTTGCTGCAGGCTTCTATAAGGGTATGATATGCTGATGCAAAGTATAATGTACAGTACTTGGAAGTGAAGGTCTTATTTTGAGCAAGAATTGAAATTAAGACCTAGATTATAACAAAGCCATCCTCCTTCCTTTGGCTTAAATATACATCTCCATGCATCCTTCCCTCCTTTTCCTTTTTTTTTTTTTTTGTGGGTACCAGGGGTCGACCTCGCGTGCCAGCAGGCGCCCATGCCGCTGAGCGATATCACCAGCCCTTTTTTCATATGTGGGTACTGGGAGTTGAACTCAGGACCTTGCGCTTGCCAGGCAGGTGCTTATGCCGCTGAGCTATCTCACTGGCCCTCCCTTGTTTTCCTAATCCAAGTCTAAGAATGTAAGGTTTGCCCTGGACCCCACCCCTCTGGTCTCCTCACCTGCTTCGTGGGATTCACAAATCATTGTTAAGTAGACATAGTTGTGGGGACTGTGCCTCAAAAGAGCTTTGGAGCCTGACTGCTGAGATTTAAATCTTTGCTCCATCACCTTTCAGGAGTGCATCATTTGGCAAGTTGGTTAGCTCCTTGATTTCTCAGCTTAACTCCTAAGCAAATGAAAAGTAATTGTTACCCCCATAGAGTGATTATAAGTATTAAATAAGTTAATGTCTGTAAAGTGCTTAGAACAGGGACTAGAATATGGTAATAGTTGTATATAAGAAATAGCCATTAGTATTTTCCTTAATGTAGGGGATATGTCAATGGAGAGAATTTGGACTTCTGAGCTAGGAGATTAGATACCTTCTGGGGATTTAATAATTAAGGAGAACGAAGTAATACGTAAGGGGATTCTCGAAGCCACATCAGGCTTGGGCTTTGAGAATCTCTGAGTGGTGAGAGTCCTGCGGTGGTGGCATTGTTAGCAGTGGTATTGTACATAAAGACTCCTGTGCCAGGTCCTTCCCTGGGCTTTCTTATGGCAAAGCTTCCCTGGCTGTTCTCAGTTTTCTGAACCTGGTTTATTAGCTTTCCTGTTGGCTATGCAATAAAATTATTTCAATAAAGTCCCTTTCTGCCATGTTAGCTGGGAGTCCATTCTTGGGCTGGAATCCAGGAATACAGGGGCTTCTTCAAATTCTTTTTTTCCCTTGGGAGATTTTATTCCTTTATTCCTACCCAAAGCTCCTCAGATTTGCATTTCCCTGATAGTTCCACACTGTTTCTCTCATCTCTTCTTGGATTTCCATTTTTTTCCTCACTCTAAACACCCTCTGGGGCTGGTGAGATGGCTCAGCAGCGTAAGCGCCTGCCTGGCAAGCGCGAGGGCCCGAGTTCGACTCCCAGAACCCACATACGAAAAAAGGGCCGGTGATATCGGTCAGCAGCATGGGCGCCTGCTGGCACGCGAGGTCCTGAGGTCGACCCCTGGTACCCACAAAAAAAACCACAAAAACAAAAAAAACCCT
Source organism: Erethizon dorsatum (assembly GCA_028451465.1). NCBI lineage: Eukaryota > Metazoa > Chordata > Mammalia > Rodentia > Erethizontidae > Erethizon > Erethizon dorsatum. The sequence goes on from CM051838.1 coordinate 15,963,319, forward strand.
CTGATTAAACTCGTCCATGTCAGTATCTTCAACAATTTTAACCTAAATGTAAATGGTTCTGACCCCTATATTTCTATTTAAGCTTTCAGTCCTAAATTCTACATTCAAACTTTGACTTACTGTGAATTATATGCCCTGGATGAAGCCACTATATCTTCCACATTTGATTCAGTTCATATTGCTGTCCCCTCTGAGGAAGTAAAACGTAAGCTAAAATTATGCAAGAATCAGCCTTCTACCTCTCTTTCCATTTTTCTCTTGTGTTGCTACTGCTTTGTTTGTGAGTCCTCTTTTTCGGGCTGAACGTCTTTGAGACCTTCCCAACCTAAGCTTTTAAAAGTGAAACTCTGATAACTCCCCTCTTAGCAGTTTCAGATCATTCTATGTATTTTCATGTTATACAAAGAAATTATAGTGAAATTATTTCATTCCTAAACTAATCAACGTAAGGACATCTTTGGTGGCCTTACTATCAGATATAGAGTGGTAGAAATACAAAGATATGTACAATGACTTCTTTTAGAGCTCAAAGTCTTCTGGGAAAGGTGTACTCAGCACTGCTGAGCCCCACTTTTGTTCCCTCAGCCCTGTCCCTCTTGATCTGCGTGGTTCCTGGCAGACTTCACAAGGCACACAGACTGCGCTTGCCTCCTGCTCACACAGTGTGCCTTTGCCAAGTCCCTTCTACCCTGGTCACAACACTGGATTGGAGTTATGACATTAAGTTCTCAGTAAATTACTGTTCAGAAAACGTAATCTTAACAGTACGACCTTTGAAACAATTCAGCCTCGGTTATAAGCAGAACCTAAATTAGAGTAACTCCATGTTAAGTATTGGAGAATAATCAGGGATTTATACTTTATATGGTTTAGATCATCTACAGTGACTTACAGTTTCTAAAAAATGGGAAATGTCTATTTAAAGATAATTCTTCCAACAAGTCCAAAGGCTACATTATTGGATTGATTACATAAACAGATAAACATCCTAAGAATATTGTTAAACTCTATTTACCAATCATTAAGTTAAAGCTAAAGTTTAATGTTTAATAACCTCAACAAAATAAAAAGAAGTAAATGATTTTTAATTAAATATTCCCTCTCTTTTAAATGAAATGGTAAATCCAAAACAAAACCTTTTGAGTCTATATCAGGAGGGTGTTTCCTATGAAATGTACTTACTTTTTAAAGGATCACCTATGAATATTTGTGAAAGACTTCAAACTTCCTTGACTGTTGGATTCAGGTTTTTAACAAGTCAAAAAATGCAAGATATTTGTGTCTTTGTTGGTTTTCCTTTTGACTTTTGACTTTTTTTTTATTGTGAGATAAATTTAGACTTAAGAGTTGTGCAAAGAGCACAGAAAGTTTTCAGATATTGTACATCCAGCTTTCTCTTATGTTGATACCTTACATGACTTGAGGACTGTTACAGAAACCAAGAAAATGGTATTGATAAAATAATATTAACAAGGGGCGGGTGAGATAGCTCAGCGGCATAAGCGCCTGCCTGGCAAGTGTGAGGTCCTGAATTCGACTCCCGGTACCCACACACACACACACACAAAATTTTGAGGTGCTTTACCAACTTTTCCACTAGTTTTTCCATTCGATGATCTAATCCAAGATATTATGTAACTTTTTAAAATTTTAGTGTCAGGGATGGAACCCAAGGCCTTATGTTTGCTGGGCAGGTGCTCTACCACCGAACCATGCCCCCAGCCCAGTGCTGTGCTGTTTGCTTGTCCTGTCACCCGTCTCCTTCAAACTGTAACTGTTCCTTAGTCTTTTTTTCCTCCCATTATTCTCACATTTTGAAGAGTACTGGTCAATTATTTTGTGGAATACACATTGATTTGGGTTTGTCTGATTTTTTAAATAATTTGAATGAGATTCTACGCTTCTGGGGATGATAGTCCAGAGCTGATATTCCCTTCTCAGCATGTCATATCAAAGGTTACATCATGTGAATGTATAATGTTAACAATGTGATCATTATCGACCACCGTAAATGTATAATTAATGTGGTCCTTGACATAATTCTCCACTATATATTTATATTTTTTCCTTTTATATTTGACATTTTGGAGGATACACTTTGATCCTCAAATATGCCATTATGTGTAAACTTTAGTCAATACATCCTATCATCCATCAGTGGATCCTGCCTATGGGAATTACTTTTATGGCATTTTAAAGGGATTTTACATTTTCCTTTCCCCCTACATTTGTTAACAGAAGTTCATCCAGAAAAGAAAATTTTTTATTTACTCCTACTTATTTATTTGCTTAGTAATTTACGTTTGTGTTAGTATGTACCTATAACACATGATTTTTCCTTTAGGTTATAGTCTAATAATGTGTACATACTTGGTGACTTAAGTTGTTCTAATTTAAGGTGTTCTAACCATGGCCATTGGAAGCTATTTTAGGTTAGTTCTTCTGCTTTTTGACATATTACCATGTCTTTTTTTTCTTGACCATTTTCTTACTTTTTAAAATGATGAGGTGATCAAAGGTCATCTTGCATTTTTTCCTGAGATTTACAACCAACCATTTACCAAGAATTTCTGGATTTTTAAAATTAGAGAATGGTGTTTAGAAACCAATATCTGGGCAGTGAGTATGCTTATTGCACTTTTTTTTCTGGATTTCAGAAAAATATATATACAAGAGACGCAAAAATGACTGAGGAAATTTGCATGATGATGTTGAAGGGAGGTCTAAGGATATCAGCAGTGCTGAACCCTAATGCTCCACAAGTCCAGCTTGTGGAGAAGGGAGGAGACACTTGGGAAGAATGCTTGCAAGATATAAATGGAACTGAGCCATTACTTGTTATGTACAACTTAATAGTCATAGTAATGCAGAAACTTAAAATTGATTTTACGGAAATTTGTGAAGCAAGTTGGGTAGGAGATGAAGAATTATGAATTATGGAGGGAAGGTTGTCAGAGGGATAAAGGCTGGTTACCAACAGTGCAGTTAATTATCTAAATTTGGAAAATAATATATGTACAAGCACTAATTATTAATATGGTGGCAAGTAGCCGAAGAAATATAAATACCCCTCGATATTTGATATAGTTGACAAATTTCGCGGATTAAGAGATTGATTTGTAGAGAAGTTTATAAATGTACGCAGAGTACTTGAGGATGAGAGACAGATCCAGCATTTCACCTCATATCTGTTTGACTTTAGCCATCAAACTAGGTGGGAGCTTTTTTCCAGGAGCTTGGCAATATTCTCTCCTTCTTTACCTCCTCATCCTCTTTTTTTCCCTCTATCTCTTTGTTTATGAAAAGATTAAAACTCTGTTATACTTTCTTAAGCAAGAATCTTCACATGCAGAATACAAAATTTCATGACTTTTTTCTAAAAAAAGATGAGAGATAATTTTTCATTATTTCTTCCCAGGTGAAACCATAGCAGCAGTAACAAAGGCAATGAACTCTATGTGCTCGGGGATGTGCTAGATTCTGGAGCTACGATGATGAGCAAGATTGAAAGCGCCCTGCCCTAATGGAGGGCACATTCCAATGGGAAGACAGACAAGGAGATAAAAGAAACATACTAGGTTGTAATAACTTTTAAGAAGGAAATAAAGAAGAAGCTGTCAGAGAAATGATGAAAACCAAGAGCTACTTTCGACTGGGTGACCAGCACCCAACCTTTTCTGAGGAGATAAGGTTTAAATTGATACATGGTAGGAGAGAATGAGCTGACTACATGCTGGTTAGGGAGGGAGTCCAGCCCCAAGAATGACCACCAAAGTATTCAGTCTGATGTGGACAAACACTTCTCAATACCAAATCCTATGATTTTCATTTTCAAGTATTTGTTCGTTTCCTTGTTCGTGAGAGGCATAATTCCAGGCACTGAACACAAAAAGTTTATGGTCCCGGAAGGAAAACCTGCAAGTCAGCTGGAAGTAGCTAATCCAAGTGAAGAAACCATATATGAGAAAAAGTGTCCAAGCCCAATGTGAGTGGAGTAACAGAACCAAAAAAGAGTTAAACAGGGGGTGTCTAAGTAGATGTAATTAATACAGCAAGGCTGTAATTAATAGAATAAGGCTTCTAATTGTCTCTTTGCGTTGGATAGAGAAAGTTAGATACAAGATTTCACTATTTTTATGGGTTGAATTTTGTCCCCCACCAAATTAATACGTTGGTACTTCAGAATGCAAACTTATTCGAAGGCAGGGTTTTTCCAAAGATAATTAGTTAGGATGAGGTCATTAGTGTGGACTCTAATCCAGGCTCCCTGTGGAAGGCACCCGAGTAAATACTAATTCTCAGACCACTCCTTCAAGAATCTGACTCGGTCTGCGGTGGGCTAAGGGAATCTGTACTTTGAACAAGCACCTGAGTGCTTCTAGATAATTAGCCAAATTTGGGAAATGCTGATCTAAGACATCCAATAGAAGTGCAAACTCAGCTTGACTGCCCTTTTTTTGCTGAATGTCAAACTTCTTCAAACTCAACTTAATGCTACCTGCTGTTGAAAAGATTTTCTTTTAAAATTTTCTACTTATTCCTTATGTTTGTATTTGAGTGCATATTTGGTTTATCCATTGATTCCTTTTGGAGCATTCCAGAACCAGTTTCAAGTGTGTATGTATGCAACACACATATGCATACATATATGTTGCTCAAACATAGTCACACATGTACATGGGATATAAAAACAATAAACCAGAGATAAAATGTCTGCATATTTAACTACTCTGAATATTGAAAAGATCTTTGCAAATGTCATTCTTTGGAAAAAGGGCTGTATCTCTTCTTTATGATTAGATGCTGTTCTCACCGATTCTAAATCACCTTTTTTTGTTGAATTTGAAATTCTTAATTGATATTCTGCGTACAGAATGTCACTTAATAGGGCATATTTCCTACAGTTTCCAAGTCTTTCCTGCCAAAACACTTCATCTCATTCTCATGTGGGAGTTAATTGAGGTGGGCAGGGAGTTGCATTTTTGCTGACTGACTTTTTAGGTGGCTCCACCCAAAAGAACTCCATACAAAGCTGCTTCTTTTTAGACAAATGCCTTTCAGCGAGGGATCAAATTACAACTACGAGGTCCAGATGGGCGGGATAGGGAGGAAAGAACGCCCTCTTTATTATCATTGTTTAAATATTACATATAGCATTCTAACTCACAATATCTGTTACCAACATTTGTAATCTCAAATCAACATGGGATTCTAGAAATACACATTTCACTTAGCCATTTATTCAAGGAGGTAAATATCTAGTGGCTGCTGTAGACACAGAAAGCTTTCCAGACCCAGCAAACAAACAAACAAACAAACAAAAAAAGTAAAACGACATAATCATCAAGACCAATAACAAAATTGCATATTTAGGGCCAATTGCCCATGGGAATCTAATTCTTTATTTTCGTCTTCACTATACTCTTCTCTTTTTATTCATGGGTAGTTCTCAACTATCTCTCCAAACCTTCTGCAGATAGATTTTTTTACTTAGGCTCAACATGTTTATTCTGTTTTAATTCTTTTATAAAAAAGGGAAACTTATGTACACACATGCGTGTATGTTAAAACTCACAACTAGATCGAGAATAATGTTATTCAAGTTTAAAAACAAATCAAGCCAAATAGAAAAAACCATCAATATTACGTTGGTCAACAAACTTTCTAGAAAAAAGATAAAATTAGAGAAGAATCCTGAGTTACAACATTTGATGATTTCTGTGCTGTAAATATTTTTAGTGCTTTTTGACTTAGCATTTTTCAGAGCAAGTAGAAATTTATTGCTGCATTCATTGTCAGTAAGAATGTACATTGATACTTTTTGTGATGCAAGTTAGCTTCATAAAACAACAAAAATGTGTAAGATGTCACGTTGATAGTATGTACCTTTGAAACAATGTGATGAAAATGACACTGTTTCCCAGTCTAATCATGAGAAAAACATCAGACACAGCCAGTAGGACATATAATAGCAGACCAGTACCCCTTAAAATGATCAAGGGACAATCTGAGAGCCTGTTACAACCAAAAGGACTCTCAGGAGACATGGCAACTCTATTTATGTGGTATCCTGGATGGGATCTGGGAACAGAAAGGGACATTGAGTAAAACAAGGAAATCTTGGAAAAAAACCCACTTGTATTAGCCAATAATACTGTATTGGTATTGATTTATTAATTCTAACAAACATCTCATACCAACTGGAAATAATAATGGGGGTAACGTGAAATATATGGAAATTGTACCATCTTTACAATTATTTCCTACAAAATGTAAAACTATTAAATAACATAAAAACAATACAAAAGAGTTATAATCTTTATCTATTGATAAGTATTTAAAAACAACTATTATAATATGTCACATTGAATTTTCTTTTCTGTCAGATAAAAATTCCCTGTCCTCTCTTTTTATCCATTCCTTGCATAAGTTCTGCCTCTATCCTTGAAGTTTCTAATCACTTTCTGAATAAACATTATTCTTTCACATTTATTGGTGTCGATTATACTTTTCCCTGGATATTTTGTTCTCTGTTTGGCCCCTCTTTCTGGTTAACTTCTGTCCATCTCTCAAAAGCCACCAAAATATCACCTTTTCCCTAGTGACAAACTGAATCTAGTGGCATTGGTTTCCTTGTCAATCCTGCTGAGTTACTGTCTCTGTTTTTGCACTCTCGTGTCAAAAGTGAACAGTTGTTATTTCATCATGCTGTGCTATCATTTTTTCTCATCCGTTTTGTATTATACTATGAGATGAAGCTGTGTTTGTATCCTGATAACCTGGAAAAGCATCGCACACATAGAAGGGCCATGCAAGACATCAGCTGAATAAAGTTGGTCCTAAATGGACCTACTTTTTCCTCTGGTTCCTTTTGGTCATTCCCCTGTTCGCATATCTTCCTATTTTAGGAGTTTTCTATATTTCTTTTGCTTATCTACTTCCTTTCTTCAGGTGACGTCTCCATTTACATAATATACTCATTTCTTTCGTATCTCAGCTTCATTCAGTCTGGAGGACACATTCGTTTGTGTCTCTTTTTTAATATTTAGTTTGCCTGAGCTCTGGGCTCCTGTCTTATGCTTGTATCTCAGATCACTGGGTTTGGGGCTCATAAACATGCCAGGATTGTCTGGTTTTCTAAGTATCCCAGTCTACATTGAATGTTCCTCCCCTAAATGCCTGAAACACTCCAATTCTGTATTAATATTTAGGATGTGATTATCTATGTCTCTTTTTGTTCTTTGATACATATACTTTTTTTTTTCTAACTAACAATATCATACTCATTTCTGGGGTATAATTGTTTCTTCCTACTCATTTTTTCCACAATTTTAAACAGTGTTCTGGACAAAACAAATACAGCAATAGGGACTTCCTAATAAACCATACACTTATTTTAGACTAGCACTATCTGTGGACCTGGGAAAGTATTGGGCCCATTCCAATTTGAATCCCAACTCTGAGAATGGAATCTGGTAGTTCCTAACCTCAGCGTTTTCTGGAGTCATGTTTCCTGAACTATCCCTCTGCGGGAGGGTTGTCTGTTACCAATTGATTGCAGAAGCGCCATATAATGCAATGATAATTTCTGCCCAGTGGCTAATTGAGGTTATTTCATAAAGGGAGTATGTTTTACTGGGTGTAGTTTCTTTTGTTTAATGTTAATCACTCTTAATCCTTGTACATAAAGGGAACCATTTGGTTTAAACAAATGTCAAGTACAGAAGTATATTCTTAATATAGATTAGTCTAAAAGTATTCAAGGGTCACTGTAATTCTTTTCTTTGTCCCATCTGTCTGTTCTACATATTATATGTCTGCAAGTTAAAAGTTCTCGTGTACTCTACCAATGAAAGTAGAAATGTAGATGTGTAAAAATATTTCTTTCCAATGCATGTTTTTTCTACTTGTTATTTGATGCCACCAACAATATCAAAGACTTTCCTGGCGATTGTCATTTATTTCAACTGAAATTCACTAAGAGATTGCAGAATTTAGAAATAAATCTGAATCATATGCTGAGACCGTAAAGCAGCCCAAAACATCTAGTTTTAAAAACTCTTATAGCTTGAATTTTTACTTTTCATCAATCTATCTCCTTAACAGGTAGCCATATCTACCAACTTGCAGGCAGAAATCTAAATCCAACTCTCTGATGGTGTAAACTGAGGCAAATCCTTTTTCTCTCAGAGTATTCTCTTTGGTAAATGGAAGATTAAACTGTGTGTGTGTGTGTGTGTGTGTGTGTGTGTGTGTGTGCGCGTCATATTTTTTTGGAACACAGGAAAAAATCCAAACAGTGCAGTTTGCCACTTCCCTCTTCTGTGTTGAGGTCCATCACCTTGCTCTCCCCCTGGGCTCCAATTTTCCCTTCAGAACTTTCTGGGTCTCAGGGATCCACCTCCCTCCTTCTTCTCTTCCCCAAGTTGCTATACTCTGGTGTCTGGTCGCTCAGTCTCAAAGAGGCTGATTTGCCACTGCTCACTGTTCTGCCATCTTCCCAGAAGTCAGCCCAAACAGTGAGAAGTATGAAAATCCCTCTCAAGTCCAAATGCAATTAAAGCAGACGTAAAGAATCCCCCATAGCATACTTCCTAGTGGACCCCAATATCTTGTCTTCAGTTGTGCATGGTGTGAATATGTCATTTTGCTAATGACAGTAAGGCATATATGTTTGTGTGTGTGTGTATATCTATCTATCTATCTATCTATCTATCTATCTATCTATCTATCTATCTATCTATCTATCCCGTCCTGTCACTAGCAAAATAGTCTTGTAATGCCCTGGGTTGAGGCCATTTCAATATCTACCTTCTCTCCAGTAAAGCAACATACCTTCCAATATTCAAATTATTCAGTTTCAAATAACACCAACTGGGTTTTAGCCAAACATACTTTAAAGTTCCTTTCAGGGTAGTGACAAAATCTCTGGGCTGGTGAGATGGCTCAGTGGCGTAAGCGCCTGCCTTGCAAGCACAAGGGCCCGAGTTCGACTCCCGGAACCCACATACGAAAAAGGGGCCGGTGATATCGCTCAGCGGCACGGGTGCCTGTTGGTGCGCGAGGTCCTGAGGTCGACCCCCCGGTACCCACCAAAAAAATAAATAAATAAATAAAATTAAAAAATCTCAAGAAAGTCAGCAGAGCTGTCTCTGCTAAGCTGGGGTAAAGCTCATTGTTGTCATTGTGCCTGAGATCTCCATCTGTTTTAGGAGAAAAATTAGCATGCAGGTATCTCACACAACTCCAAATTACAGGCAGAAATCTCAGAAGCACTTGTTCAAGGTCGTGCAGGAAGGGAAACTTTTACCCAAAGACAGCACAGTCTGCAATCTTCTCTATCCACACAGTTGAAATAATTTTATTTTACTAGGCAGAACAGTTTCATTTTCTCATTTTTATTTTTCTAATTACTTGCTATTACATAAAAATCGCATAGTGACTATTTATAGGGACTGTTGGAAATAAAGCAATCTAACCCTTTGCCTGCAAAGTAATACCAGAACCATTGAGATTACAACATGATTGTTCCAGTAACTTTAGATAAGATCAAATTGCTAAAGGTATTTCAGGAAACACTATTCAGAAATGGATCAACAGGTGTTTGTATTTGATATACTCGAAAGCGACTGCAGGGACCTTGAAGAATGGATTTTATTTTTAGTTTAATAGCAAAGAAAATGGAAATGGTTCCTTTGAGTATGCACCATGTTAACGATCAAAATGGCAACACTTGCATTTCAATCATAGAAATGAATTTATAAAACTGTGGCTGAGTTTTCTGGTTTATTTCAGAAAATAGAAATAGTTCCTCAAGGAAGATTAGGGATTAAATAATCTTATAAAACAAAAATACTGTTTCAGTCTCATTAGATCTGATCAAAAAATAACAATTTTGCCGTCTCAAAAGAGGCCCCATGGAAGAGGGAGTTTTATTTATGAATTTATTTGGGTTATTTTAAGCGTGCTGATTTCTTCATATTTCCCAATTTCTGTCAATATATGAAAGGTGCATGTGTATTGTAAGAAGATATCCAGTGGCTTGACTGTCGTGGAGAAGTGCTCAATATCATCACTAGGCAAATAATTCAAATCATAATTTCTTGCTTATCCAAATATCAATATTTTTAATGAAATTGTAATATTCAGTTCTTCCTGGAATATTTATTGTTTCATTCACTTTTAGTAAGGATATACCTTGGTCCTCTGTCTTGAGATTTAAGTTGGCTTTTTATGTTGTCATTAAATCCCCTATCTTTTGACCTAGAACTTTTACTTATGAAACTCTATCTCAAGAAATAATCCTAAATCCAGAAAAGTATGTATATATAAAAACTGTCTTTAAAATAATGATAAATTGGGAACAGCTAAAGCAATTGTGATGCGTGTACTTGAAGAAATTTATTACTGTCACTAACAAGGTGTTGATATAGGGCTCATCATGACACAGAACTAATATCATGCCATAGCACATTTTATACTGTGAAGGGGAAAAAGCATGTTATAAATTACATTCATAGTACAGTATAACAACATTAAAAATTCCATATACAGAAACTAGCCTGGAAAGATATACACTGACATATAACCTTTAGATCATAGGTGAAGTTTCTACCCTAATTTTCTATCTTTTTTTAGTAGTGCTTGTTTTAGTATGTAATTTCTTGTGGGGAATTCATACATGTACATAATACATCTTAATTCCTGTTTTCATCCCTGTTCTCTTGCCTCCCTATCCCCACTGTCCATCTTTTGATCCCTTTTGTTATTCTGTACATGTTTGCAATACGTAATGTTTACATTTCTTGTGTGGAGTTGGTGCATGTATGTAACACATCTTAATTCCTTTTTTCATCCCCTGTCACTCCTTTCCTTCCCTCCTCCCTCCCTCTCTTAATCCCTGTCCTCTTTGAGAAAGACATATCTCACTACAACCTATTGTTTTTGGTTTTGGTTTTGGTTTTTCTTTCTTTTTTTTTTTTTTTTTTTTTTTGAGGTAGAGTCTCGCTATGTAGTTCATTTAGGCTGGCCTTGAACTCACTATGTAGCCCAGGCTGGCCTCGAACTTGTAGCGATCGTCTTGCCTCAGTCTCCCAAGTGCTGGGATGACAGGCGTGCACCACTGCGCCTGGCCCCTGTTGTCTATTTTTTATTTTGCTCTTTATTTATACTTTGGGTTTCTCATATAAGAGAAACAATGTGACATTTGAGCTTGTGTGTCTTATTTATTTCACTTAGCATTATGGTCTCAAGGTGCATCTATTTTCTTAACAAAGTGTAGGTAGTGCGTATATATTCTCATGTTAATAATGTGATTTTTAATACGCAGGGTAAACAACTGGTAGTAAGAGTCCATCTATAAAACTAAAACACTTTTCAAACTACCAACTTGGAAAACCACCAGAGAAAATCATAATTGAACCAACCAGGTAGAAATAAATACCAGTTTAAAGTATTAGTTATGTTTGTTTCACCAGGATTTTAATACTGACCCTAGTAACAAACTACTTTAGCTAATTTTCAAAATGAATAGTACACTATAAATTCCATGAGGGCAGACCTGTCTTCAGTGTGCTATCAGAATAGTGGCTAGTACTGAGATATAGAAGGTATTCATAAATAATTGATAAATAATTTACTAGTATTATTAAAATTATGATAAAGAAAATGTTACATTAGTAGAAATTTGTTGGATTGCGCATCTAGCCACATTCCTCTTGTTTCTGTCTGTAATCATAGTTGTTTCTGGGAAATGACTTCTTCACTACTTTTGCCCATGTTGTCTGGCTCACTTCTTGCCTTTAAACTGATGTTTTATGTGCAGTCCACAGGGATTACGGTTTGCGTAGACTCTTGGAAACAAGACAGGCTCTTCCAGCGAGAGTTGCTAAGCCAGTGGAGTGTCATCTTGGACCTTCTGGTGCCATTTTTTTGCCTCAATGCTGGGAAAACTGAATAACCATGAAACCAACACAAACACGGGCAGACCTAAGAGATGCAGAGAACCTATGCCTGACTCTAGGATATTCACAAACTGTGCCGTTACTTGACCTAACAATTCTCTTCACACTCAACAATTTTGTCTTGTTTCTCTTAAGCCAGTTTGATTCAGGCATGCATGCTGAATAGAAAGAGTTCTATGTTATCCAAAGATAGATACTAACATTTCTTTTCATAGGTCTGCCAACAGTTTTGCTAATAACGGGAGAGGTCTTTTTATGGAAAATTAGTCATTATGAAATAATTGCTAGTAGTTAGCAGGGCACATACTTTAGTTTGAATTTTTAGTAAACTTTTACTTAGAAAGAATCTGAGTCCAGTGGAATTGAAGGGACTTTCCAATTCAGTACATGAACTGCAGGGCCCAAGATGTCATTTTTTACAGCTAAGACTTCTTTTTTCCTTTGTTCATGTGCTTCTCAGACTGAGAGAGCGCCACGGGATTTTACCTTCATAGTTTCTGTTATCTTCATTCGTGTGTGTTTAGGGCAGAGTCTTGGTACAGCTTCATCAATACGTGTGAATTTTCTCCCAACCTAGAGTTTTAGAATAAACTGGGTCCCCTGGTAAGAGTCAGAGTTCTATCTGTAAATAGCTGTCTTAGGGCCTTAAATGTTCAAAAGCAGCCCTTTCTACAAGGTGGTCATGAACAAGTCTTAAGAAAATTTTCACTGTATTTCTACAAAGCACATTATTTGAATTCATAGAAAAGTATAGTTTCTTTAAAGATTAAAGAAATAGTTCATATGGGTCTTTACATTTAAATCTCTTTATGACCACAAGTGTGCGGTGGAAACAGATTTTGCACAGTATCTCCATACTTAAAAATAAACTCATACGTGAGACTCTGAACTAAGAATTTAATTATCTATTATTCATCTCTCCCTTTATTGCTAAAATATTTAATATTTGCTATAGTGACTCTTTTTGATCTATCTTTCAAAATGTTTTGTGTTCTTCAAAATGTGAATTTTTTATCATAAGTTTTTGTCTTCTTTTTCCTCTCTGTATGGTATTCTTCTCTCAATAGATAAGACAGAGCCTAAAATACAGACCTTTAGGAATTTGTTCAAAGAATAAGCCTATATATATCTTTAGGTAGCTTCTACAAACAAACATACGGATAAAATAAAACTATGAGAGACACTATGGGGGCAGAGAGGCTCAGAATCAAATATTTACTCTCTCACTTACCCATGGACATAGGACACATTCTTCCTCCCCTATGGCTCCACCATATCCTAAAATAATCCTTCATTGGACTGTTGGGAAGATTCACAGAAGTACTTGTTATGGTTCCTGATTTGTAGCAGTGGTGCAGTAAATGTGCATTTTAGTTATCCCTCTATGCCTAAATTAAGCAATCAACATTCCTTAACTTCCATCACTACCATTGAGTGCAACTGATATCATCGAGCTCACTCGGTTGTGACAGAAAAATTGGTGCTCAAGTCCTCATTACAAGAGTCCTTAACATTTACAAAACCTAGACGTGATGTCATTGTTGTACCACTAGGCTGAGATATCCAGGATATTGCTTGTAATGCACAAGCAATTAGGGTGAAAAATAGATAAGAATAAAGTATATAGTTTCCTGTGTAACAAAAGAAAATAATAAGAAAATGTGATCCCAGCTACTTCCTTATTATTTGACTTTTATTGGGTCAATATATTCTGAGAAACAACTTGTCATTCTAGAGGCCTAAACCCAGTAGACAGAAAATCATAGGGAGTAGACACAGTGCACCTGTAAATTTGCCAGTCTCCATGTTAGGATGATCTGTGTGACTACACCTAAAAGCTTAGATGGGGAGATAACCCCTGATGGATGTGATTACGCACGCTTATGCCCTCTGGTTTGCCAATTGCAGCCAAGGAGGTATCACTTCCTTGCATGGAGTTTGTGCACACTTTATGTTTTCACCCAGGGGCAAGGCAGGTTAAGAAGGTTAGGAAGGTGGGGAGGCCGTGGGAGGCAGTAATAACCAGGGAGGAATACTTAGCATCAACCTGGGGGGAAAGGGAGGAGGGCTGAGGGGGGTGTTCCCTCCTGCCTCTGCCTATGTGCTAAGTGGCAGGAGAGATTTTGAAAGCTGCTTTGAGGAGGAGCCAGTCACTGCGTTTGGGTGTTTGGGGCCTCACTCTCCCCACTTGTAGGAAAACCTCTTTACATTCAGACATAATTGATTGGAAGGAGGAAGGCTGACTGAGGAATAGGAGGAAGCCATCCTCCTGCTGCCCCTCCTCCTGTCATTTATCACTTGCCTCCTGACTCTCTTCCAAAGCAAGCTCGGCTGGGCCAAGGTGGCCGCAGAACATCCAGACAAGGGCCGGCGCCTACACAGCTGCCCTGTGCACCCCGGGCTACCCCATTAGCTGGTCACCATCCCGGGCCACTGGGACCGCTTCTGATGGCTGTGGCCTCCGCTGCCCCAGGGAGCCTCTTCTGTAAGCAGCTCCTTTGCTCTCTCCTGGTGAGTAACAACTAAAGGATTAGGGAACCAAGCATGTCAGTGCCTGCTTCCTCTCTCCAAAGTGGGCTTGCAAGAGAGAAGAGGCGGAGATGGAAAGCAGTTAAGACAGAGTGGGAAAACAAAAGCAGATCTCAGAAAAATCCAGGGAAGGATTTAGAGACTTGTGATCCAAGATGAGGAACGTTTAGCTTACTCTTCAAGTGCCTATCGCCAGATGTTAAAGTTTTTCAGGGGAATCCCGTGTTCAGTCTTGCTGTGGCACTTTTATGAGTAGTGGAATAAATTCAGTCCTTAGGCATTTGGTCCAGGAGCTCTGAGGTTTGCTTCTGCTACTCGTCATTAAGTAAGCTCATGTGTTTAACGTGCTTCCTTCCACTGAGCTGCAGGGGGAGGAAAAGGATTTTGTACGAAGGTATAAATTATCCCAGATTTTCTTAATTTACTCAGGTAGAGCTAAGGAAAAGGGATAACTTTTACTTTAAGCAAGCTGTTTAACTCAAGAAAAAAAAATATGATCATTGAAAATGCCATTAACTTGACTTCCACTTGGGTTTTTGATAGCTTTGTAACTCTATGAGATGCTATTTTTTCTTTGATGGGAAAAGAGTAGTTCTGTCACATCTTCATGCACCATTTGTGAGCCATGAATTTCCTCTTAATTTTAGTTTAGCAAAATATTTTAGTTTGAAATTTTATTTTTAGAATTTGAAGCTGGCACTGTATTGTGATAAAACATTTTCTCCATATAAATAATATACAATGCAGGGTTCAAGGTCAACTCCTCCTCCTGTAACGGATAGGGGAGAAGAGACCATCTTGAGTTACTATTAGTTAGGTAAAATGTGGGGAGAATATTCCAAGGGATCCCAACCAGATTTCTTTTGCTTTTGGAGCTTGCTTTACCCAGTATCCCTTGATTCCACCTGTGCCCATTTATTCTTGATCCTCCTGCTGACTAAAATGATATCTGACCGCAACTCCTTCCCAGTCACCTACCCACTTATTAACCTGGAGACCTACACGGTGATAACTGAAAACTCCCATTGGCTCTGTCTGCAGAGGGACCTCACTGAGGTGACATCCTGGGCAGGGAGGAAATAAGATGAGCTGGGAGTGGAATGTGGGTATTATATGTACGCAAATACACACACATATATATGTGGTAAATGTACATGTATATGAATATATGTGAGAGTGTATATATATGTATGTGCATGTATATTTCTAATTGTAATATCTTCTTTCCAAATTATTCATTTAGACCACTATTAATAGAATGCTTTATCCTCAGAAAGTTCTTTAGATATAATTTAGTGCATTCCTGGGTATAAGGATGAATATATTTTAAAGATCAAACAAATAAGAATGCCTCATGTTTTAACAAGTGATTATTTAAATTAAAACTGAATACAAATGTGACTTTTTAAAATTACAGCATTTCCCATTACTGTCTAGAAGAGATTTGTAAAATTATAATCTATTTAAATAGGCTGCTATAATATATCTAATAGACTTGAACTGAGTTGCAAAAGAAATGCATATCCTTAATATGAATGTTAATCCTTTCCCTTTCTTCCTCACAAACAATGTGTCCCACAACTCTAAAAATGTGTCTTCAGAAAGAACTGATCACAAAATTGACCCATATGGTTCGGGAATTCTGGCTGAGATGTATTTCATATATAAACAATCAAAAGGTAGTGATTTTGATAAAAAGAAGAGAGAGTAAACAAACAGAAAGTGACAAAGAGAAGAAAAATATGTTTTCAACTATATAAGTCTTTAAACTGGTAACTTTAAGTTTCGGATAGTATCTGTCTTCTTTGAACTGTCTAGGTGGTTTTTTTTTTTTTCTTTTTTTTTTTTTTTTTTGCTTTACTGGGGATTGAATCCATGGTCTTTGTGCTGAGCTACATTCCCAGCCCCCAGAATGGGCTCAGTCTTGTGATTCTCCTGCCCCAGCCTCCCACAGTGCTGGGATTATAGGCGTGTACCATGATGCTCAGCAGAACTACTTAAAAATTTTTAAACAATAGCTGTATCTTGAATTTAATTAAAAATTTTACCTATTTTTAAAAGTTAGTCTTTCTATTTTAAAATATATTTCCTGCTGGGTAAGGTGGCACACGCGTGTAATCACAGCACTCGGGAAGCTGGGGCAGGAGGATCTTGGCGCGTTTAAGGCCAGCGTGGGCTACAGAGAGATCAAGTCCAGCCTGAACTGCATAGCAAGACCCTGTCTCAAACAAACAGATAAACTGTGTGATTTGAGATCATTTAGACTTTAATTTTGGTTTAGGCAGTCTGAAAAGTGATTTGAGAATAGGGAATATTTGTGAGCAATATTCTTTATGAGATTAAAAAAGGCTTGAAATATTTTCTCACTTCATCAACTATATCCTCAAATAGTGGAAATGATGATTTGATAGTACAAATATGTGATCATTGAATTTTAACGTTCAGTATACTCTTCAGGCTAAATAATTAGACTGACAATTATGAATGGTCTTAAAAGAAATAAATGCTATATAAAGTCAGTGGGTTATAACACATTTTCTTGCAATTATATATTATGCAGATTCTTAAGAACTGTCCACACAATGTTTTTATTGATACTAAATGATGATAGTGTCACCAAATCGACTTGCTTTGCTGGTTACATTTAAAATAAATATTAATAAGAGGAACAATTAAAAGCTTAATTTGTTTATAAACTGACAGTCAGTAAGACAAAACAAATGTAAAATGTATGATTAAGTGTAATTCCTGATTCTTCTTCTTTTTTTTTCTTTTTTTGAGGTTCCATTGTTATTTTGTGATGCTTATCAGGAAATTGTTTTCCACGTTCCTTCTCATATTCCGGCTAATAAAGTAGTCGCCAAAGGTGAGAAACTGTAGTGAGAATTTAATATTTGCAATTTGCTACATTTAGCTTTCGGTTGCCCTTGTAGTTTGAGGTAAAGTCATAGAGTAGCTACTTGCCATTAAAACTGGCCATACAGTGAAACGTAGGCTACTCATTTTTTGGTGCTGGTTAAAAAGAATTAAAATACCAAAGTTAGTCATGAACTTTTCTTGCTAGAAAAATTAGTAAATATCACAAGGTTAAATTATTTTAAGCAAGGTCCCACAACCAGAAGCACATTTTAATTCATACCTATTCATCAGCTGCCCCAATTCTAATGCCAAGTTTCACTAATTGCTCACACACAAAGCAAAGGTGTCCAAATTTCTCAAATAAAATTTTACTTAGGATTGATAATAATACATATATGTTCATCAAGAATTTATATGGTTTTCCAGGTGTGGTGGTGCACACCTATAATCCCAGCCCTGGGGAGGCTGAGGCAGGAGGATCGCTGAGAGTTTGAGCCCAGCCTGGGCTCCATAGTGAGTTCAAGGCCAGCCTGAACTACATAGCGAGACCCTGTCTCAAAAAAACAAAAACAAAGACAAAAACAAACAACAACAACAAAGAATTTATATGGTCTATTTCACAGCACAGCTTGTGAAAGTCGAAATTTTGGTGGGTCTTACTACCTCGGTCACCAGTGCATACTAAGTAATGAGTTTATTAAACTTCACAGAAGTGTTACAGAAGGATTATTTGTAATATAATATTAGTGAGAAACATTAAAATAAACCAAATATTACAGTAGACCAGGCCAGGAGCAGTGGCACATGCCTGTGATCTCAGCCCTCGGGAGGCAGGAGGATCGCCATGAGTTTGAGGCCAGCCTGGGCTACAAAGTGAGTTCAAGTCCTGCGTAAATTACATGGTCAGACCCTGTCTCAAAAAAGTAAAATAAGGGCTGGTGATATAGCTCAGTGGCATAAGTGCCTGCCTGTCAAGCGTGAGGTCCTGAGTTCGACTCCCGGTACCTGCATGTTAAAAAAAAAAAAACTAAAATAAATAAATAAATAAGTAAAAGTAGACCAATTTTTTTTAACTTGTTGCAACAAGGTTTAACTATCAAAGTCTTACTATAAACAAGTCCAAAATCTACTGAGGTCATATAGTTATAATACATGGGGTATAAAACAGTAATCTATTGATAAATCAACCATTAGTATAAAACAACATATTTGTGTATCTATGTATATGCATGCACACCTATCTTTCTATCTATCTATCTATCTATCTATCTATCTATCTATCTATCTATCATCTATGTATCTATCTGTCTATCTATCTATGCCCCTTGACGTACAATGGTATTGCATCCTGATAAACCCATTACCAATTGGAAATACTGTCAGTAGAAACTGCGTTTAATACACCTAACCTACTGAACACCATAGCTGAGCAAGACGGTCTACTACAGAGTTTCAGCTGATTTCCTTCCAGGCTCCCCGGGAGCCCACTTCCCCTGCCCAGCATTTCTGCAGAGGATCCTACCACACAATGCTAGCCTGAGAAGAGGTCAAAATTAAACCTCAAAGTACAGCTTCTACTGAATGCACATCACTTTACATCATCATAAAGTCAATATCATCAAGTGGAAGACAATATATATATATATACATATGTATATTAGAAAAAGTGAAAACACAGTGAATCTAATGACACTGGGAAAATAATTTGCTTTTTAGTGTAGGATGAAAGTAATGAGAAGTAGGTGTCCACTAACTTGATTACTTCATTTTCATGTCCCCTAAGCTTTAGACGAGCAGGTGCTCAGTGTGTTGCCGCCCTCTTTGTGCTTCTCACACACTAATCACAGTCGTCGCTCTAGCCAAACTTGTTCTTTTCCTGTTTCACTTGACGCGCTGCTGTGAAATATCTTCCCTGCAGTGGATCTGAAGAAGTATGCCAAGTCCGATGCCATAATCGCTGACACCAGCGCCGACACAGATGACTTTAGAGTTGAACCAGATGGCACAATTTATGCAAAACGTGACCTCCATTTGTCTCCTACGACAACTTTTATCATTTCAATCGCAAATTCAGATGAACAAAAAATGGCACAGGTTTCCCTGCAGCTATCTACAGAAAAGGTATAGCAAGCATTCAAATAGCTTTGCACGTTAATGTATTTACGGGGCTCTTTTGTTTCGTATACTTCTTTTCTGGTTGAAATTGCTATCCTCGAATGATTGCTTTTCTTTTCTGCTCATAATTAATATAAGTAAAGACTGGACTCTTAAGGAGCAGTAGCGCTATTTACAGAGTTGTATGATGATGACTGACTCTTGCAGGGAGCAAGTGAGGCTACGCAAGTTCCCAGATAGTGTTGTGAGGTGGGGCAGTGAGAACAACCAAGCTGAAGAACGAGTGCAGGCAGGGATGGGCCCTGCACTCAGTGGGAAGAGGAGCAGGGTAGAGGCGTGGAGCTCCACCCTGCAGGGCTCCCTCCCAATTCACTCTGGGTTTGAGACTCTTGTGAAAGAACAGATCATCTAAAACTTCCTCCCACTGCAGCAGAAAATTGCACGAGGTCCCTCTCTTCAAGGGGTAAAGAAGTGGCCAGTCCGAAAGACTGCTCTGTCTCAACTCCACACTCATTCATTTCATTGCAGTGAATGTTGGTGGTGTTGCTGGGAGAAGTTTGCTGGAATTCACATCTCACTTTATTTTAAGAAAACTCAGCACAGTGATTTAGTCTTATAAAATCACTTATTAATAAGTGATTCAATTTATAAATGCATTTTAGAGCTAAATTCCATTTGATTGCAAGAACTCTTCTTCACTGAATTTAAAATATTCTTAAGTCTTATGAAACAATTTTTACCCAAATTGTGAAGAATCTCCATATTGCATGAAATAAAACATACTTGGGAAAATGCTGCCCTGTGTCTTTATTTGGTCTATAAATCTTTGCACTATTGAGAGAGTTTGAACAAATTTTGGTTGTATCATTTCTCATGGAATAAAATGAGTTCTTAAATATTTGTTAATGGATTATCTACTGGGGGTCTATAGCATGTCAACGTGACATCTTCATCAATGCCCTATGTATTTCTGATTGTTAACTAGCTAAATCAGAAAACAGGAGATGCTTGGGAAAATAAGGTAGCCTGAGGTCAAAATCATGTGTAAGAGTGTACATGTGTCTTATTACTAAAAATAGAAATGCTTTGAGGGATTATTCATAATATTATTATGCATCACCCTTACTTGTTTTCTCCATATTGATGCTTATGTGAAAATCACAGTTCCAAGAAAGAAAAGCAATGCTTGTATTATTTTTTTTCACCAAATGTAGGCTCCTAAGAAGAGACATCCCAAAAACACATCCCTCAGGCGCAGCAAGAGAAGATGGGCTCCTATTCCCTGTTCACTGATGGAAAACTCATTAGGTCCATTTCCACAACATGTTCAGCAGGTGTGTTTCATCTTGTATAGGATTTCTTGTATCTTAAGGATTTTTGTTGTTGAAGCTTTCCATTTGGAAGTTGCACAGTATATGGAATCAGAGGTTTAAATGATTGATGGTAAAAAGATTATCTGTTAACCAGAATTAGGGTCATATATAAGTGACCCAATATATTTTATTGCTTTCTTCCACAAAACATGTACATTTAGAACCAAGTTTCATATTTTGAGTATCCTGTGTCCATAATTTACATCCAAAATCACCCAAATGATTTGCTAGACTTATAAACACTCATGTACAGGATGTTTACAGGTTTTTGCATGATTCAACTCTTGCTTAACACTTAAGCTCCAAGAACTGATCACTTTTCTATTTGCCATATAAGGTTGTTTCACTACCACATAACTGAAATGGAAGCATAAAAGTTTTGGGACTACCTGATTTTTGAAGAATTAATTTGCAAGAAAATTTGCATTGCTTTTACATTACCTTTGTAGTCATATAATTTTCAATTCCAAATAATTCAAAAACACTGAAAATGCTACTATATTTCATATGGGAATAAAAATAAGTGAATAGGAATAATAAAGGAATAATACTCCACAAACTGTATAACTACGCAAATAATAAAAGAATTTAGGATCAAACAAGTGACAGAACCTGTGGCATTGCTCATTACAAAGTGCAAATAAGAATTTGCAAAACATGGGAGATGGTGGATAAATAAGTAGAGGAAAAAAACAACAGGTGAGTGGGAAAGGAAGTAAACGATAACAAGTAAACCCCACTTAGGTCAGGTTGAAGATAGCATGACATCTTTGTTCTGGCTCTAAATTATCACTTATTGCCCTAGATTCAGTCTGACGCTGCCCAGAATTACACTGTCTTTTACTCCATAAGTGGACCAGGAGTGGACAAAGAGCCCTTCAACCTCTTCTACATAGAGAAAGACACGGGAGATATTTATTGTACCAGAAGCATTGACCGTGAACAGTATGATCAGTTTTTGGTATGATTGTTGAAATATTTACTTGGAATTGTACCTTTTTTATTTGTTTATAATATTTCAGTGTTGTTTTTGACATATGTAAAAGTTAAATATTTGACTTACTTTTTGAAATATTTTTAATACTCAATATCAACTTCCAGTTCCTGATAGTGCAAAGAGTCAGTAGATATAAACAAAAAAGGAAAGATGAGGGAAGATACACAAAACACAGTGACAGAATTTTAAAGGACAGATTTTGATCTGCAGAATTCTGGAGAAGCAATCATTTTCATTTAGTTCAAAGTTCTCAATAGTAAAGTGCTCAGTTATTCTCAACCATGACTGTATGTTGTAAATGATATGAAAATGAAAAACTTTTTAAAAATCCAGATGGTTTTCTGGGCCCATGCTCAGAAATTGTAGCTTCATTGTTCTGGGCTGGACTCAGTTCTCCAAAGTGATTCTAAATGTGTGTACACTGAGGTTGGATCCTCACCACGAATGCATGGCACTTCTTTTCTTTCCTCTCTCACTCACTGTTCTTCAACAATGAAATCCTTGGGTACCTTATTTCCTTAGTAATCCAGAACCAATTTGCTAATCTATCTTATTCTACCCCAAAGCAGATTCTCTTTTGAAAATTAAGTCCTTTCATTGTTACTTCAAATTATACATATTTCTTCAGGATTCTGATGTCTAACCTGATATATAAGACAAATTCACAGTGCTTTTAATGGATAATGATGAGTGGTACTGATTAAACTCTTACTATCTTGAATTATAAGAGAAGGTAATAAAGAAGTTATTTGCAAAAGGAGTAGTCCCAACTTCTCAACTCCCAATTCCTCTGAGTAGCTGTTTGCATTTTTCCAAAAGAGAGCAGTAATTTAGCAACATAGAGTGTGAAAAGGTTGAAAGAAATCAGGTCTTTCAGGCTCCAGAAGAATTCAAGGAAAAGGATGTGGCAATGACAAGCCCATGACCTTTAAATAACAGTCTTCTAACCTGACTAAAAATAATTCTAATATTTCTTATTAGTCTTACCATACTAACATTTAAGTTTACTATTATTGCCTTTAACATAGAATAATGGGATCTAGTGTACCAAACCATTTCTTCTGGTTTTTTTTTTTTTTAAGGTCTTGCTAAAGACTAAGAAAATATAATTTGTTATTCCATTCTGTGAATACGACTGGATTTTCCTAAAGAGTTGGACTATGTTTGATGTTCCTTGTTTAAGTCGTCCTGTGGACTATCATGGTTTCAATTATAATTTATTTTGGAGATACTTGGCTCATACTTGAAACAAAATCATTGTATCTGAATCAGTAGCATGTAAAACCATATTTATGTGTAGTCAAACATAAAGAAATAGTATTTCAAAGTAAAGTATTATTTTTCTGGCCAAACATCTCAAAAGCAGCAGGGCAGCATTTTGTGAAAGAAAAGTGCAGATCACCCATAAGGGAAGAAAGGAAGGGGTGCAAGGAAGGCTGAGGAAGGTGGATCTGGATGTCCAGGGTGTGGTGAGGAAGCTGACGAGGTGGCAGTGATATGGTGAAGTATGATGCTGCATCCCTGAATTCCACTCCTGAGTTTGAAGAGTTTTGAGGAATAAGACAAAGTTCAGACTGGCAGAAATCAAAATATAAATTTTATCACCAAAACAGCTCATGGTTGTTTTGAGGGAAAGTGAATAAGGAAACAGGGAGAACATAGTTTTTTTGGTTTATTTTTTATTTTGTTTTGTTTTGTTTTTTAATGTGGGCACCGGGAGTCAAACTCAGGACCTTGCACTTGCCAGCAGGCGTTTGTGCCGCTGAGCTATCTCACCAGCCCTTTATTTTGTTTTTAAAGTGCGGGGAATAAAACCCAGGGCCTTGTGCATTCTAGGCAAGCAATCTAACCACTGAGCCACTCCTACTTTTTGTCCCTGTAGGGGTGAAATTCATTCCATTCTGGGTTAGCGTGAATGGTAAGATGCTATTAACACAATAGTGGGGATTTGATGGTTACTGTAGCAGAGGATTAGTAGATCACTGAAGAATCTGATTAGGGAGTATCATTATTAAAATTGTGTTTTATGAAAATAAAGTCTGACTTCTGAGTGCTACGTAGATTGGAGAAGGGAAAGTCAGGACAACTACAGGGAAGTCTGGAAGCCAGTTACATACGGGACATTTGGAACCGCACAGAGATGATGGCTCTGAGAATAGCAAAGAGAAGTTGGATGATAGGGCCACAAAAAATACCATAGTCTCTAGAACTCAGCAACTGAATAATAAGACTAATGAGAGCAAAAGCAGTTTGGTATTTGGAATTTCAATCTTAATTCATTTTAGAGATGGTTTTGGTAGTGAAATCAGGAAGATCTGTGGTAAATAACTAAGTTAATACAGAGTTTACCTTAGACAGGCTTAGGTGAAAAAAATTTATTTTACCAAATATTTTACTGGACACTTCTTATGCATAAACCATGTGAAGAGAGCCCAGAAATGATTTGATGAAGATTAAAGAGGAAAAACATGCAATCTTGGTGGTTAGGGTATATGTATGCTTTTGTTAACATTTCTATTAGAAAGAAATCCACGTTAATGATAGAAAATAGGAAAACACACATAGAGACCTTGCTTAGAGATGATTGTAATATATATTTATATGTATATATAAATATATAAATGAACAATTGTATTTTTTAAATAAACTTTTAAAAATATTTGTTGTCAGTCTTCCTGGAGGAAGTCTACACCATTCTACCAAATAGAACAGGGTGCAGTTAATCCATAGACTACCTGGAGTTCATGGTGCTTGGAAGGCATGGTGCTTGGTGGGAAGAAAATGAGAAATAACCCCGCCAGGAGATTGAAGCCATATGGCAGGCATATATGGTACCTGTGTGTCATCTCCCCACTGCATCATTTCTTAGTTATAGACACCTTCGGGGATGAGTTTTTAAATGGCACATTTTGCCTTGCTGCTAGGCTTACTATTGTACATAATTTGTCATTTGAGGACCAGCCAATGGTACTTTTTTCTTCTTTCAGGTATATGGTTATGTAACAACTGCAGATGGCTATGCACCAGATTATCCACTCCCCTTGTTATTCAAAGTTGAAGATGATAATGATAATGCCCCATATTTTGAAACCAAAATGACAGTTTTTAGTGTGCCTGAAAATTGTAGAACTGGTAAGTTCACATATTAGAGTGGTATGATACGAAGGAGAGGGTAGGGAGGGGAAAGAAAGGGCAAAGGAAAGGGATGTAAAAATAATTAAGATGTGCTATGTACATGTACAAATTCCCCACAATGAATGTAATCATTATGTACTGCAAACATGTACTAATAAAAATAAAAATTTGAAAATAGATCAACAATAAGTACTATAAAATGTTTAAGTTCATCATTGCATTTCATAATTTTTTGTTATTTCTGATTGCATGCACCTTTTTCCAATTAGAAATTGACATTGTATGACATCCCTATTAAGGGTTAAATAGCTGTGAGCAAATTTTCTTAAATTTAAGCAGATGCATAATATATGTCATATCTAACTCAGTTCTCTGCGGGGTTGGTTATTACTAAAGTGGAGTGTGGTTTGCACGAGTATGTTTAGATATTCTGTATTCTTTCCTTTGTTTACTTATTCATTTTTTTCTTAATGATTATTTATCTAAGGATATCTGAAGGCTAAATTCAGCTTTCCCTTTCAATCCAAAACAGTGACAAAAGAAAGTGACATTAAAAAAACAGATACGGGAACCTTTTATGGGACCAAGCAATATTTTTTAACTGACACTTGAAATTCAGAGAGTTTGACTTTTGTGGATTGTATATGTGTGATACCAGTTTTTACTGAAATAATATCAGTGTTGCTTTTGTGAATTTTTTTTATTAAAAGACTGTTGGAGATTAGCTTTCACTTTAGCTGAAGCTTTTAACCAGTGTCTAGTATGATGGAATGTTTAAAAGATTTTTGCCTCAGTTGAATTCTTCATTAATGTTTTAAACAATCATATAGAACATTATAAAATGCTTGATTTTCAAGAATACATAATATACTGCCTTCTAGTTTTGTAAGACCATATGCTTTGTAAAGACAAACTCTTTTTGTTCAATTTGTTATGCCTGCTAAAAAAAATACATTAAGGTTCTAACTAGCTATATTAATCACAGTGAATTTGAACGTGCAACAAACAAATGTGGTTTATATTCTCTGTTTTTACCATGTGAATGTGTCATGGGTGTATTTATATAACATTACATAACTGGAATCCTTATAAAGGTCTTATATATTTTCTAGGACTCAGAAGTATATATGGCATTATAACAACAGATAAATACTGATAAGATTTATAACAACATATTTTTGCTTTTCTTTTTTTTTTTTTTGTGGGTACCGGGGGGTCGACCTCAGGACCTCGCGCGCCAACAGGCACCCGTGCCACTGAGCGATATCACCGGCCCCTTTTTCGTATGTGGGTTCCAGGAGTCGAACTCGGGCCCTCGCGCTTGCAAGGCAGGCGCTTACACCGCTGAGCCATCTCACCGGCCCCTATATTGCTTTTCTTGACATATCGTCCAAACAAATTGAAAAATAAATTAACTGGCTTGATGCTTTTTGAAGCCAAGATTGTGACATAGGCCTACTAAAAAGCATAAGATTCTTTATTTTAAAATTTTCCAAGAAATGTCATTAGCTCTCATGATCTCTGTTCTATTGCCATGTGTGCACATATATATAATATTTCTCTCACAATCAGTGGATTCCTAAAGCAGCATTCCTAATACTTTCATGTCTGTGCTATGGAGCTTGTCCAAATGATAGACTGGTGGATAATGTTTATCACATAGATTAATAATTACTTCCATATATTAATAGTTCAGCACATTTATTAAAATATAAAAAATACAATTTTTGTTTTCATATACTAAGATACATCTCTAGTTAACATCATTAGATTGGACTATAAAAGTGACACAGTATACAGAAAAGGTCTCATTCAAAAATAATCCATGAGCTGGGGTAGTAGGTTGGGAAACAGAATTTGGCAGCTACAGTTACCAAGCATAGGGTGGGGACTCTTCTCATGTAGGTGAAATACAAATCCTGCTACTCACGGTAGCCACCTAATTGAAGATGGAAGGAAGAGGAGCTTGGAGGTCTTCTATAGAACATTTATACACTCCTCAGATGTTCTGTGAACCTCATCGCTTTTTGTGGTTTGGGGTAAAATTTGCTGCACTAATGCCTAAATGTTATTTTTGTTTATAATTATATCATGATTTTAATTTTTGACAATATTTGATTTGTCTAAACAGGCACTTCCGTGGGACGAGTGACTGCTATAGACCTTGATGAACCTGACACCCTACATACACGTCTGAAATTTAAAATCTTGCAACAAATCCCAGATCATCCAAAACATTTCACTATACATCCAGACACAGGTGTCATTACAACAACTACTCCTTTGCTGGATAGAGAGGTAATGGATTGGTTAATTAACTTCTCAGTCATTAAGCTATATAGACATTGATAATGAACTCCCAAGACAAGTTGCAACACGGCCATTGTGGCATCCTCTCTAAGCGTTCTCTAGGCTGCAGAGATGCTGGGTCAGCACAAAATATTAGACAAGGTTTCACTTGCTCCCATGGAACTGATTTGATGCATCAATGCTAAAATTAGTTTTATTTTATTTTTATTTTATAAAAAGCAATTTTATTTGACCCCAAAATATTTAATTTAAAATATAAGTAAACATCATTTGTTAAAACTGTTTGAGTTTCACAGGAAAATTGAGCAGAAAGTGCAGGTACTCCCTGCCTACCACACACTCAGCCTCCCCCAGGATCAACATCTGCACCCCAGTGGCACATTTGTTACAATCATTGAAGCTATATTGACACATCATTATCACCCAAAGGCCATTGTTTATGTTAGATTTGTTCCTTGATCTGTGGGTTTGGACAGATGCATAAGGACACGCAGCCATCGTTGTAGTATCATGCAGAGTGATTTCACTGTCTTAAAAATCCTTCGTCCTCTTCCTATACATCTCTTCCTCCAAAACTCCTGGAAACCACTGATCTTTTTCCTATTTCTGTAGCTTTTACTTTTCCCAAATGTCATGTAGTTGGAATCAAACAGTATGTAGCCTTTTCAGATTGGCTTATTTTTCCTAGTAATTTACATTTAGATCCCTTTCATGTGTTTTTATGGCGTGGTAGGTCATTTCTTTTTAGTACTGAAAAGTGTTCCATTGTTTGAATGCACCAGTTAATCCAATTACCAACTAAAAAGGACACCTTGGTTTTTCTCAAATTTTGGCAATTATGCAAAAATAGCTTCAAATTTTGAAATGTTATATTAGGTATCTCAGCTTCTCACTGTACTGATTGGGAAATCTCTTGTTTTGTATTTACGTTTATTGGTGTTCTTTTAAAAATCTTATATTTAGGGCTACAGTTGTAGATCAAGGGTGGAGCATGTGCTTAGCATGCCCAAGACCCTGGGTTCAATATATATTACATATACTATATATTTTAAAATAATATTTGTAAAATTATCGCAGCATGAAAGGTGGCTATAATAATTGCAAGTTATAGGAAATAGTGTATGTGAATGTACATTTTTACTTTTGTTTTTTCAGAAATGTGATACTTACCAGTTAATAATGGAAGTGCGAGACATGGGGGGCCAACCTTTTGGTTTGTTTACTACCGGAACAATTACTATTTCACTTGAAGATGAAAATGACAATTCACCATATTTCACACAAACTTCTGTGAGTACATCTCTCTCTCTCCAATTCATTGATCTGGATTCACTTTTTCAAAACAAATGTAGAATTTGTTAGCCCTGTGAAATCACACATTTTGATTCAAATAGCTTCCACTCACAAATAACACAGAGAGGAAAATGATTTTGGTAAAAATACCTGAGCGGCCAGTTATTTCTGGATGCCACAGAAATAGCGATGTTCTTGGTACCTAAGAGCTGCTTAGTCTTTGAGGCAGCTCATGTGGTCCATGCTTTCTGGATTGTTCATCTGCAGTAGCAGATCCTTGGACTTGAGTTATTTTACAAGGTGAAGAAGAAGAGGCCCTCTCACTGATGTCCTCCAGTTCTTAAAATGAGAAAGAAACTAGCTTTTTATCCTCTGCTGGAGTCTGAATACATGCTGCTCCCCCCATCCCGAAGCAGACTTTCTCTTAGGCTGTAACAAGAAAATGGTTCTTTTGTTTTTGAACTTTTTTTCTTGTGTGTGTGTGGGTACGGGGGAGTCAACCTCAGGACCTTGCACGCCAGCAGGCGCCCGTGCCGCTGAGCAATATCACCGGCCCTTTTCTCGTATGTGGGTTCCGGGAGTCGAACTCGAGCCCTCGCACTTGCCAGGCAGGCGCTTAAGCCACTGAGCCATCTCACCGGCCTTTTCTTGAACATTTAATGAGTAACTTTCCATTCTTTTCATTAATCTACACCGGGGTATAAGTCAAAAATGAAAAACCTGCAACCACCATGATAGTCACAGTCATGTGATGTTTTTATATTGATTCCTACAGTGTGTGAAGATGTATTTTATCCCATATTTAATCTGCAGAAATGGATGCTATGTCAATAACTTGTCCAAGATCTCATAGACCATTTATAAGGAATTACTAGGGTTCAAAGCTAGATCCAAATGCTATCATCCTTCTATGAATTCATTGTACATCTTTAGCAGACTTGAATTTATTACTTTTATTCTTTTAATAATTTATGCTTCTTGTAATCATATTTCTTTTGTGGGGGAGAAGTTTATGATTTACTTTCTCAAAAAAAGGAAAACCTTTCTCTTAAAACATTTACTACTGAATCAAAAGAAAATTTTAAATATTAATGTGAAAGTAAGTCATCCAGTAATAAATCAATATATATTCTCATTATGTAAAAATATTGAGTGCTTAATATATTAATATGAAGCATGTACTCAGTGCTTACTTTGTCTGAAATGAAGAATAAACTGTAAATATGTAGAAGTTCTGAGAAGAGATAAATCTGAGGGCTAAAAAGGCCCAGAACATCATGTCAGAGAAGTTCAGAAGGTAAGATTTGTGTAGAATTTGGAAAAGATTTGAAAAAAGCAATTTAAGAGGAAAGAATAAACTGCTTTAAACTTAAATTCTTTCTCAATATGTAAGTAGACATTTCCATATCACTTTTTCTTTAAATATAATTTTTAGAGTGGAAAACAGTATTGTTAAAGCTATAGATTTACAATGTAAAATGGCAATTTTTTTCAGTATTTTACTGAAGTAGAAGAAAACAGAATAGATGTTGAGATTTTACGGATGACGGTGCAGGACCAAGATTTACCAAACACTCCTCACTCGAAGGCTGTATACACAATTCTACAGGGAAATGAAAATGGTAACTTCCAAATTAGCACAGATCCAAAAACAAATGAAGGAGTCTTGTGTGTTGTCAAGGTAAGTAAACAAAATAATGAAGCAGTGCTTTAAAGTATTCCAACTTATGCTTGTGCACTGATATTAAGAAATAACTTTCCATACATACATGACAATAATGTTGCAGTAATGCTGATATACTTGGTTTACATAAACCTATTTTTTATTAAAATTACTGTTATTTAATTTATTAGAGGAGACATGACTTTCCTCATGTCAGCCAGAAAGCTCTTTGTTCTATATATATATAGAAGGAAAACAAAAGCCAAGAAATATTGAATATGAAATCAGATATTTGCCTAGAAGCGACCTGAAACAGTTACTGGTTCCTCTCTGAGTTTTTTGAGCCATCGTCCTCACTAACTTCTTGCCTATCTTCCCTCGCTACTTTCTTAGGGACATCGGTGTTTTTAGATACTTCATGAAGAAACTGTGTTTTCTAATAAGATTTTCATGAAGTGTTAATGTTATAGTATATTGCATATTCTTTTATTCTTTCTCTTTCCTTCATTTATTTCTTTTTTTACCTTCTAAATTTCCTTTGCTTTTTCTTTCAACCATTTAATGTTATCTTCAGAAGTCTTTCTAATTATCTAGTGTAGGACAGAGCACTTTGTGTAGAAATGAAGCAGACTCAAATCTAAAGTGCTATGAAGCAGTGCTGCTAAGTAACATAATGTATCTTTCGATTTAAATACTCAGAGCAACTGCTTCTCTATAGCCAAATATCTATCTGATTATTTTATATATTACCTTGGAAGGGTTTTTATTACTACAATTATCTCATACGATATAAAATGAAATAATTTGAATATATAAAAACCCTTTTTTCTGCATTTCTATTAATAAACTTGTAATGAGAAAAGTGAAGCTAAGATCTTCTAAAAGAAAAGTGAGAAAAAAATTGATTGACTCCTAAAATCAATAATTTTACATTTGACAGCTTTAACATTGTAGAAAACTAATTACCAACCTATGATAGCACCAACTTTTGGTAATGTTTTAAATGTAAAAACGACTATTTCCTTTGTGTTAAAACTTGGCATCATAATTATAAGTCTTCTGTGTAATGATATCTATTGACTAATAAAAATATGTTTATTGAACAGCCATTGAACTATGAACTCAATCGCCAAATCATTTTGCAAATTGGTGTTCTTAATGAAGCACAGTTCTCCAAAGCAGCAAATTCACCACTTCCTACAATGTGTACTACAACCGTCACTGTTAAAATTAAAGACAGTGATGAGGGGCCTGAATGTCAGCCTCCAGTCAAAGTTGTTCAGAGTAAAGATGGCCTCCCAGTTGGCAAAGAACTCCTTGGCTATAAAGCACTGGACCCAGAATCACACGATGGCGAAGGCTTAAGGTGATATTATTTTCAAAAGCTCCTTAATTTTAATAAGAGTGTAAATTGATTTTTAAATTTAGGACAGTTCTATATATATTTTAAAATGACAGTTTTTAAGATCGTGTTTTCTCTTCTGCTTGATTACTTATCTTTGATTTCTATAAACCAGGTATAAGAAGATTAAAGATGATGATAACTGGTTTAGCATTGATGAAAGCACTGGAAACTTGAAAACTGTAAAAGTACTAGATAGAGAATCAAAATTTGTAAAAAACAACCAGTACAATGTCTCAGTAGTAGCAATGGATGCAGGTGAGTGACATCTTCTAGAACTAAAATACAAATATAGAATATGTTTCTAAGAAAACTTGGGATGAAATCTGTTTATTTCCAAAATTATGCAAACAGTATTTGCATTAATGTAATCACAGTGCATAATGCAAAACATTATGATTGCTTATTTTATTGGAGCCACCCAACTTGGGCAGTAAATGGTCAAAGTCTAAGTTTGCAGGGTTGGATTACTTGATTTATGATGAGGAAACAGTGGCATATTCAAGGAGCTCCAAGTTTTTCATGAGTACAGGTTTAGCTCTTCATGGTTTGAATTTGGTGAAAGGATTCAACCTACCTAACGCACTTAGGTTCTAGATAGTTTTGTCTGAAGCTGTTCTTAATGGAGAACAAATCATTTGTCCTATTTCTTAAACAAAGGAGCAAATGATAACTCTTTTTTGCATGGTTTGCAATCTCCGAGGTTAATTCTAGAATCTATTTTGTAAAGAATGTTCTTCAAATATTGTAGTGATCATGAACCCCTTTTAAACATATATTCCTATCAGTAAATCATTTTAATATGTTTATAAATGTTAGAAAGGGTTTGCTAGTGTGTTTATTCAATCTACCTGTACCACTGTGCTAATGTATTTTATATATCAAAGACATACACAAAATAAATATAAAAATATAAATAGAAGTTGCATGTTTTGACTCCATCATATCAATTACATACACACCCATTTGAAACAATCGGGCTTTTCTGACAGAGTTATTCTATTGACTCTGTACCTAACCCAAGAAAGTTTTCATTGCTTTTACGTGTATAAGCCGGATGCTCAAACCGCAATGCTATAGCCTATCTTTAAAGCATCTTTGTAATGCATGGGCAGTTGGAATAAATACATATCAAATTCCATGGAAATTCACAAAAGTTGAAAGTAAGTAGTGAAACTTCATATTTAATAATTTTCTCTTGATATTTTGACAATAAAATACCCATATGATGCTTTCTCGGATATTTGAATCTTATTTTTTTCTGTAATTTTAAAACGAAAGCCTCTAGAATGCACTCCTTTATGCACCTTCCACCTAGAGTATAGCCTTTCCTGTTTGAAATTGGGTTCTTTAAAGTGTTCAAATGAATGGCAATAACAACTTCTGTGATTGTTTCTGCTAGTCTTTGGTCAGTTCTTAAAGGCTTTTAATCACTTGCACCGGGAAAATTATGCTAGAGTAGTGATGTGTTTTCACTCTAAAACGATACTTTTATTGTTCTTGTGTGTATTCTGCTCTGCTAAATAGAGTTTGAGGTCAACTTTGTACAAGCACCCTTTGTCTTTGATTAAGCCATACCTTTACCAAACATCTAGTAGAGAATTTGGCGTATGTTTGTTTAATGAGGATACTGAGATCTGTCATTCTTCTATTCTTTGAGAGTCCTAGGTCCAGTTTGTAAAGTTCCCTAATTCTGGGAGCATCACTGGCAGTACTTGGAACCGATGATTTCAATGTAGAAAACTGAGCTTAAATATTGCAAAATATTCTCTGTTTCTGGGCTTCTATAAAAGGAATTTTCTTAAAATAACAAATATTGCAGGGCTGTCATGTGGAAGTGGTAAACATTTTGTGTGTAGAGTCTAAAATGAACACAAATGCACTGTTGAAAATTAATAGGAGCCATATTGTAGCTTGAGAAGAAAGAACCTAAAATCTCATACACGCAGCCGGCTGATTCATAACGTAGTGAGCTTCTGGTTTCTGAAAACCTTTATATAGCAATGGGGTATAATGTTCTTCAGAATTCCGCTTTGTTGAATGTCATGAGATTGGGTTTACTTAGCCTATAATTCTGCAACCGCGATGTTCCCTATTCACCTATACTTGTCATTTGCTTAGGTACTTAATTTTAAAATAAACTTTGAAGTAGACAAATATATCTAGTTACCTTTTCAACCATTGTCAGTAATTACTTACTTTTGGCTCATTTTCCAGAGGCAGAGTGAAATGTTGCCTTGAGCTCTTTGTAGTTTTGGAAAAGACTTTATTTTCAGGTGTGACTTTGACTGATATCTATTTTAATAATTTCAAGCATCTTTCATTCTGTTTTAATCGGCCACCTTAAAGCAGAAACCATGATAGCAAATACTGTTATATGATAAATGCTAGTTGAATATAACTATAACTTTGGTTTCCTACAGCTGCCATATATTATTAAATGTTTAAAGTGTGATTTCACACTACTTTTTCCATCAAGAGAAAAATCATCGGTTTAAATTTAAAAAGCAGGGCCGGTGAGATGGCTCAGCGGCGTAAGCGCCTGCCTTGCAAGTGCGAGGGCCCGAGTTCGACTCCCGGATCCCACATACGAAAAAGGGGCCGGTGATATCGCTCAGTGGCACGGGTGCCTGTTGGCGTACGAGGTCCTGAGGTCGACCCCCCGGTACCCACAAAAAAAAAAAAAAAATTTAAAAAGCAAAATTAGAGAACACATGTCCAGTCGTGTGTAGTGTCTGTAACACTTTTTATTTTAAGAAAGGCTTCTTAGCAGATGTGGTGGCACATGCCGGTGAGGCCAGGAGCTGAAGCCAGAGCATCACAAGTTCGAGCCCAGCCTGGGCAACTTAATGAGACCTTATCTAGAACAAAACGAAACAACAGACAAAGCGGAAGAACAAGCCAAGATGAAAAGCTTCCTTTTTTTCTATTATTCATTTCTTTGTTAGTTTGCTGATTTTGAAGTTTTTGCTTATATTCAGCTTTATTTACAATTTTCTGGCAGTCTGAAAAAGTTGCAGGTTTTTGTTATTGTAGGTTTCCTTTAATAGCCATATGTCTCTTCAATTTAGAGAGATAGTTTCAAACTTGTTTCAGATAGAATCAATATATAAGGAAGTTGTATAAAAATCACTGAGAATAAATTAATTTTGTCATTATTTAACAGAAAAAATTCTCTGAACTAGGGCCGGTGAGATGGCTCAGCGGCGTAAGCGCCTGCCTGGCAAGTGCGAAGGCCCAAGTTCGACTCCCGGAACCCACATACGAAAAAAGGGCCGGTGATATCGCTCAGCGGCACGGGCGCCTGCTGGAGCGCGAGCTCCTGAGGTCGACCCCCGGTACCCACAAAAAAAAAAAAAATTCTCTGAACTACATTACACAGTATGATTTAGGGGTTCTTTCAAACTAAGAGGGGCTGGGGATTTAGCTCAGTGGTGCAGGGCTTGCCTGGCTAAGCGTGAGGTCCTGAGTTCAATTCCCGGCACACATCCCCAAAAAAGGAGTTCAATCTAAGAAGAAAAAGGGGTTATATTTGCATAGGATTTGTAGTGTTTATGATAAATTCAACATACATATTTTAATATTTTGGGCCAGCATGAATGTAAGAAAATGAGAAATTGGATCAGTTACCATATTTTTATTTCAAATTTGAAATCATATCATTCGTGGAAGTTTATGATAGAATTTGAAGATTCCAAACTTTGTTATTTCTAAAACACAAATTATAGGCTGTACTTTAATTTAAAATATTTCTTGAGATTTATGTGTGAAGCGTTAGGCTAATGATAGTGGCAATCGACAGCTGAGTAAGAGACAGTTCCTGTTAACAAGAGCGTATTAATTGAATTAGGGTCAGGGTTCAAACTCATTTTTCTGGCTTATTCAACTACATCTTTTCACAGCATAAAAAGAATAACTGCATTATGTTTAGTGGAGTAGCATTAATTTACAGTTGGTCAAGAAACAGTAGGTTCCTCAGGTGAATACATTTGTACATAGGTTCATGAATGCTTTTGTTTGCAATTTGATTCACAAACAGAAGCATATGGCAAAATTTTGTTTTTGTTTGCGAACTCTATGTTGGGTGACAAACATGGCCGTGGCCATCTTCCCCGCATGAACACAAACATGGCCGTCTTTTCCAGAATCATGGAATAAATTAAGCTCATGAACCAAGGTACCATTCTATGTCTTACCATTTTACATGTTCAGTATGCCAACTAAAGTATGTGCAAACTATTCTGAGAAAACCAAGGCGGGTATGACTCCCAGCGTCTGCAGAAGTCACAAGCTTCATGAACATGATAGGGTTGGCCTGGGGAAGTAGAGTACATGCTTAGAATATGTGAAGCTCTGGGAATAAAGTAAAATTAAAAGAAAATAAGTTTTATCAGCGAAGTATTCTTGGAAGTGGCAATAGAATGTGCCAAAGTAGAGAGGACAGAAAGTGCCTAGATGGTTCAATGAGAAGTTGTAGAAGTTTTGAGCAAAAGATATATGAGGAGAAAGAGAGGAAGCTGAGAAGATGACC
The DNA here is from genome assembly GCA_028451465.1 of Erethizon dorsatum. Lineage (NCBI taxonomy): Eukaryota > Metazoa > Chordata > Mammalia > Rodentia > Erethizontidae > Erethizon > Erethizon dorsatum. Next base: position 15,999,489 of record CM051838.1, read on the forward strand.
AATAGCTAAATACAAAATCTACCTTTCAGTGTTAAAAAGCACGTGGAAAGATATCTGAGCCAGCCATCAATCTTCTAGGGAGAGCGGCATGTCACTGTTCTTTAATAACTGTGTCTGAAATCTAGGAAGCTATTTGAAAGCAGGTGTCAGCTGTGTATTACATGAATTGTTGAAAGTAAACATATATCTAAGTGGAGAAATCACCTATTTTTGATTTATCTTAGTTGGCCGATCTTGCACGGGAACATTAGTAGTTTTTTTGGAAGATTATAATGATCACCCACCACAAATTGATAAAGATGTGACCATTTGCCAGCACAATCAAGATTATGCTGTTCTGCAACCGGTAGATCCAGATGGGCCTGAAAATGGCCCACCTTTTCAATTCTTTCTGGATAATTCTGTCAGCAAACTTTGGACTGTAGAATCAAAGGATGGTAAGAAATTATGCTAAATCTTTTAATCAACAGAAGTTCAAGATGTCTAATGGTCTTCAATACCTTAGTTTATCATAAAATACATATTCATTCTAGGAGATTATTTTATTGACCCTAAGAACAGAATACCATATATGTTATATATATAAATTCTACACATATAAATTACTTATACATTTTATATATATATGTAAATATATTACACTTAGATTCTTTTTTTTTTTTTTTTTTTTTTTTTTTTTTTGTGGGTACCGGGGGGTCGACCTCAGGACCTCGTGCGCCAACAGGCACCCGTGCCACTGAGCGATATCACCGGCCCCTTTTTCGTATGTGGGATCCGGGAGTCGAACTCGGGCCCTTGCGCTTGCAAGGCAGGCGCTTATGCCGCTGAGCCATCTCACTGGCCCTACACTTAGATTCTTGTTCAAGTATCTTTTAAGAAAACATAAATCCATTTTATACAACCATTTATATAACATCCTAAGTGTAGATTAGTCTAATGTGAACATAAAATAATATCAATTTTTTTCTGGTCCTGTGAGAAATCAAAGTATTTTTTAAGAAAGAAAAAAATGATCCATTAATGTTTTATTTCAAATTAACCCCTCCCAATAATACCGAGTGGAAATACTACTGCTACTGAAATGTCGTGTCCCTATACATCCTCTCTGTCTTTTTTCTCTCAAGGTAAACGTGCCATTCTTCGTGGACGGCAACATCTCGAAAATAACTATTATTCTGTGCCTATCCAAATACAAGACAGACATGGTGTTTCTGCAAAACATATTTTATCAGTGAGAGTATGTGACTGTACAACTCCATCTGAATGTAGAATGAATATTAAAGACGAAAGAGATGTTAAAGTGCCAAGCTCAAACGTAATTCTTGGAAAGTGGGCGATTCTTGCCATGATTCTGGGTTCTGCATTGTTACTATGTAAGTATCATTATCTGGAATGTCTTAACTAAAGTTTTACCTAATTTTTATGTGTTAGTCAGCTTTCTGTTACCATAACAAAATATCTGTGGTAACAATTTGTAAGGAGAAAGGTTTATTTTGGCTCACAGTTTTAGTACAGGGTTGATTGGCTCTGTTGATTTGAGTCTATGGGTGGAAGCATGTGGTATCGCAAAACTACTAACTTCATCAAACTGGGAAACAAAAGACTGGAAGGGAAAGGGGACTCAATGTTCCCTTCAAGAACACACCTTAGAGACTGGACCTCCTCTCACAGGCTCCACCTCTTAAAGGTCCCATCACCTCCTCACAGTGCTGGAGGTGAGATCCAAACCTTCAGCATATGGGCATATCATTTGGAAGGACACTTACCAAATGATGTCAGTTTAGGACAAAATATATGGCAGTTCTTCATATTAATGACACGGACAGCCTTTGGCACAAGTGTCCTTTAAAAAGCATTGGATCCACTTTATAAGTTGGAGTTTTGAGTCATAAAAGAAATTAATAACAGCAGATTGAAGGGTTTCAATTAAGTTTCAGGGGTAGTAGCCTTAGCTCTTTAATAATTAGCTGTGAAACACTGGGTAAATCATTTCTCGTTCCTTAAACATATGTTTCCATATGTAAAATGAAGAAGTTGAATAAAATTATTGAGAGTTCTTCCCATATTAAATATTATAGTCTTTCAAGCAGCCAAGTTTACTTAAGGAACACATAAGTACAAAAAGAATTAGTGAAAACAGCGTAGTTCCAAAGACTGTTTAGACATCTGTGTTCCATATTGTTAATGAAGTAGTTTGGCTTACATCATAAGAAAACTCCATTGAGTGAAAATGGTCATAAGATGACCCAATGCAGAAAAGTAATGCATGCAAAGGAAAGTAACATTTTGCGCTCTTAAAACTGTTTTTTGGAGATGCAAAAGTAATAAAAACATTCCTCACATTTAAATATCTATCATCTACAAAGAACCATTGCATTTACAACTTATCCCTTTGTCTTTACTATGTCTTAATTCATTTTGGTTTGAAGTTCAAATTGAACTGAATGTTCCTGTTAGCAGCGTATTAGTTGATGAATGCTTTCAAAAACAGACGCTGATTTTAATTCCCTTTCTTGTTGTTATGCCTAAAGTTCTTTGCTTTGTTATTCTAAGCCTTTTAAATGTGTTATGTATGATTTTAAACACCAATAATACTATCTTAGATTTCAGTCAAATGAAGTTACTATTTCAAAGTACAGGAAGTAAGAGATACAAATAAATTAATTTTGAACCTGGGAAAAAAGCTATTATTAATCTAAGGCAGAGATGATTAAATAACTAATGCATTTTTAAATATTTTGTTTTAAGTTGTATGACCAAATGTGACCTCAGTTTATAAAATGTATTTTAAAAATGTGTACAGAGAAACTTTTAGAAGTCTTTTAATCAAATTATTCAATATATACCAAAAGGAGTAAGAATTTTACTTCAATTTTTAATTTTTTAGGTGTTATGTTTACATGTTTCTGTGTTACTACTAAGACAACAGTAAAGAAATGTTTTCCAGAGGATGTAGCCCAGCAAAACTTAATCGTATCTAATACTGAAGGACCCGGAGAAGAAGTAACGGTAAGTCAGATTATAATTCCCTTTGAATTCTATGGCGACCCGATGATGATAGTTGATTAATAAATAATAATGGCAATAATCACCTGTGATGTTTGCACAGACACCATGCCAAGCAGAGTTCCAAGTGCCCTGCATGTTTTAATTCATTTAAAACTCACAATCTCATTCCATTAGTTTCAAAGGACTGCCAGAGCAAACTGAGTGACTTTAACAATGGAAACTCATTATCTCAGTGTTTTGGAAGGTAGACATTAGACATAAAGGTGTTGGCTGGGGCTGTGTCCCATTGGAAGGCCCTAGGGATGAACCTAGACCAAGCCTTTCTCCCAGCTTCTTGTAACACCTGAGCTTGTAGCAGCATAAATCGAATCTTCATGTGACATTCTTGCTGCGTGTGTCTGTGTTCAAATCCCTTCTTTTCGTAAGGAAGGGTACTGCTCATACTAGATCAGGCACCTGATGTGCTATGGCTTCATCCTAACTTAAGCAACTATATCTACAATGACCCTGTTTCCAAATAAAGTCACATTCTAAGGTACAGGTGGTTGGGACTTCAACACCTAAATTTTTAGGGCACACAGTTTAACCCATAACATCTATGGTATGCCTACTGTATTATCCCAATTTTACATGTGGAAAGCTGAAGCACAGCAGGTAAGTGATTTGCCTTTGGTAGGGAAGAAAGTGAATTGTAGTTTCATTTTGATTCATTCATTTTATCTTCAACTTTATTTTTAGGAAGCAAATATTAGACTCCCTATGCAGACATCCAACATTTGTGACACAAGCATGTCTGTTGGTACTCTTGGTGGCCAGGGAATTAAAAGACAGCAAAGTTTTGAGATGGCCAAAGGAGGCTACACTTTGGAGTCCACCAAAGGAGGAGGGCATCAAACCTTGGAGTCCACAAAGGGAGTGACAGACACCGGCAGATACACTTACACCGACTGGCAGAGCTTCACCCAACCGCGGCTTGGCGAAGTAAGTGCCAATGTCTTCAAGCCCACGTCACAGGAAAGCAAAGCATTATCAGTCAGGCTTTGTCCAGATTCTACTACTCATACACCTGGAACAATTACCGTTTCAATTCTGAATTAGTATAGATGTGGAGGTCAACTTCAAAGTCAAAGAGTAAAATGACCTTCCTAACTTCAAATTTGAAAATATGGTTTACCATACTTTATCTAGGTGTAGCATATGTGGATGTGTCTAGGAAGGTTAAAAAACTGATAGTTTATTTCCTAAAAATTACCAAAGACACCATCTCCAGTGGAAAATTTGTTGCAATGAACAGATCATAAATCATACCATTTGTCAGTGTGCTTGAATTTTTCATGTAGTTATGAAGACCTGGCTATTCAAACTAACAGATAGATTGTTAAGCTTTTATTTGGGGTTTTATTTACTAATTTTGTTTTTGTTGTTTTCTTGCTTTTGTTTTCTTTTTGACTCAGATTAGCCAGTACAGGTTGATATTAGCCAATTTAACATATTTCACTATTATAGCGATATACTAGTATAAAAACATAAGAATTATAGCCTATATCGGCTATGATTCTGCACATATAAGAAAAATCGACAGAGGTAAATTTCAGCTATACACATCTTATGTGCAAATGGGAACTTGTAAATGAATTACGCGATGTATATGTAGCCTTATTTTTCATAAATGTGTTCACTAGGGGCATTGATTTATTTGCTATATTTTAAGAATGAATATAATACAGACCAATCATGTGCATTTTTTATATGTAGGAATCCATTAGAGGACACACTCTGATTAAAAATTAAACAGTAAAAGGTAAATCCAAGACATCTTTTTTATGCTAATCTGTTTAGGTGTTTTTTTAAAAAAAAATAATAAAATGTGCTTTTTCTCGATACAGAAGGTGTACCTGTGTGGACAAGACGAGGAGCATAAACACTTGGAAGACTACGTTCACTCATATAACTACGAAGGCAAAGGGTCTGTGGCCGGCTCCGTGGGCTGCTGCAGTGAACAGCAGGAGGAAGACGGGCTGGAGTTTCTAGATCACCTGGAACCCAAATTTAGGACGTTAGCAAAGACATGTGTAAAGAAATAAATGTGCCTTTTAGTAGAGTAGCATCCACAGATATAGCAGCACCTGCTAATGATTCTGCGTAGTGGAGGGAACTGTGTTTATTACTGTAACTGTGAGACTCCGCCGAGGTCTCCATGGCCGTCGGAACTTCCATGTTCTCTAGCAGCAAAAGCTGCGTGGCCGTTGTCTTTCACATGCTTGTGTATACTGCACCGCCCTTTCAGGACTACTCAGGGTGCACGCTTGCACCTTTCGTGTACTTGAAAACTCCTGCTACCTTGTGCGCTCTGAAGACTATGTGGGAAGGTTGGTTATTTTCATTGTAGATGTACAAATTAAAATTTTTCTTCAAAATCTTGGGGACGATTATGATTTGGGGCTTATTTTCTTTAGCACCAGAGAACTGCTGTCTTCCTACCTGAAGAATGTGGATGGGTTCTTAGGTGCAGCCTTCTGTTTGGTAAATGAGTTCATTTCTTACGGCACCTTTCACTGTTCATAGGAGGTACTCGCAGTACCTTCTCCTTCCAGGACCCTTCAGAGCTTAGTGCTCGGATCGTTGCCCAGGTGACTGGGTTATTTGGTGCCTACAGCTTCAGGGACTGTAGGAAAGACATAGACCAGCAGCTCGGGCTGCAGAGGCTTGCCAAGGATTATGTGAAAGAATTGCAACCCTGATGCCCATGAACTGACTTAGGCACAAAAGTATGTTTCAGCTGGGCGTGGTGGCACATGCTTGTAATCCCAGCCCTTGGGAGGCTGAGTCAGAAGGATCAAAACAAGTTTGAGGCCAGCCTGGGCTACGTAGTGAGCTCAAGGCCGGCCTGGATCGCATAAAGAGATCCTGTTTCAACCCCTTCCCCCAAATGTTTTGTGTGCCTAACATGATTTACTAGTAAGTCTTTAAATATATAAATACATTGGCAAACCCGTTTAGCCTCTAGTTTGACCCAGACCTGCCATCTCAATGGCTTTCATCCTGTACCTTTAAGCATTTGTACAACCAGCCCTGAAGGCATTAGGCTGCAATTCTGACACACAGGACTTGGCACTTTATATATGCTTAAAATTTAGTTCACTTCTATATTATAATTTTTTTTTTTTTTGTGGGTACCGGGGGGTCGACCTCAGGACCTTGCGCGCCAGCAGGCGCCCGTGACACTGAGCGATATCACCGGCCCTTTTCTCGTATGTGGGTTCCGGGAGTCGATCTCGGGCCCTCGTGCTTGCCAGGCAGGCGCGTACGCCACTGAGCCATCTCACCGGCCCCCTATATTATAATTTAACACTCAGTCTACACTGGTAATTACTCTTTTAAAATGGAAAATCAGAAATAGTGTCTAGCATGTACATGAATATATTAAAAAATTAAAATCTATTACAGCAACAGTGACCAAGCATTCATTTAATGTTGGATAAATGAACAAACACAGAGTAAGTAAATTATTTTGAAGGCATAAAATTTTAATGGGATATTATGTTTTATGAATCTAGAAAGAAATTACATATTTAAGTAATCTTTTATTAGTCATTTGTGGCAAACTCTGTAAAGCCATGCAGGATAACAATATATATTATGTGGAAATTTCTTACCTAAATTGTTTTGTTTAACCTATTAACTAGCTGTCTTTAAAAAACCAAGTGTTTTTTTCTTGTAAATTTTTTGACTAGTCTTATTCTCAGTTACAGTTTCTAAGGAAAGGTGAGTCTTGATATGAAATTGGATATTGGAGCAAAAGAAAAATGTAGTTTTAATAAGCCAGATTTGGTTTTATAAGATGCCCATCATGTATGAGTTTTACAGCCATTGTGAGGTAATGGGGGAATTTGTGTTGTTTGTCATACATGTTACTTTGACAGTGATAGGAGTTTTGAAATTTAAAATACAATATTACAAATTTGGAAATATATCATAGTATCATAAATTATATTTTTGAGTGTAGGTATAGATGTTCTATGAATAATTAAAATTATTAGCTGAACATTAACTTGTATGTGTTTGTTTTCCTGTTTCTTTTTGACTTGCTTAAATATGGAGCAGAAAATTTGTATCTGAATATAAAGTCTGTGTAATATCCTTAGGTAGATTTCTCACTCAGCAACAGATGATGTTCTGAAGGATTATTAGAATGTGAGAAATGAATTTTTATGGAGCAGTTTGGCTATTTAAAATATTTTAAAGTATTATTAAAATTTATCTCACAAAGAAACTATAACTGTTGATTAATTTCTTTAGGCAATTCTAAGTTTTCTGTTTAGACTTACAATTACATGATACTTGTAATTACATGATAATTATTGATGAAATTTATGAAACTCCATCAGACTGTTTACAAATTTAGTTTGTTAATAAAATACCATATTTCATATAAAGTGTGAGTTATTTGATTCTAAGTTAATAGTTATGAATTGGTTTTCTATACTGAAATCTATAGTTAGGGAAATAAGCAATCCAATTTTCCTTATCTTGATTCAGGTTTCAAATATTTCCCCTTAAAAAAGTTCCTTGGGGACAACAAGATAGATGAAAATCTATGCAATTTTTATGAATGAGCTTCATGAAGCACTTCCGAACCTTACTGAACTTTTTAACTACTCCTGATTTTATTTAAAGCACTTCCTAAAACTTGATATCTATGCACATCTTTCCTTGTAGAAAATGTCATATGCTATATTATTTGGAAAATGCTCAAAATAGCTGTTTTAGAGTTGAGGAATTCTGTTAGCCCGTTCTATAGTGAGTTAGTTGTAAAAGTCCCGCCCTAGTTGAAAATCCTAAATGAAACGAGATGGACAAGCAGTGCATATTGCTGCCTTTCTCCGGCCTCATCTATCTGCTTCTCTAGTAAATTGGAGGGACATTGTGGCCGGACAGTGCTTCCGTGTTCTTACTTAGGTAGGGAAAGAAAAACGAAACAGAGAGAGAGTGTGAGAATGAACAGACCTTTGACTATTTTGTAGGGCCCCCAAAAATTAAATCAGAACATTTTTTAAAGCCTTGAAATATATAACGTTTACATCAAAGATAAAAAGAATCCGTATATTACCTGAATCCTTACTACCAATAACTATTTTCAAATGTATATACATAGACCAATTTAAGCGTTTAGGTCTTATGAAAACAAATGTGTGAAGTACATTCATAATATGCGTTGCTTTTTTTTTTGGTACCAGGAATCAAACTCAGGACCTTGCACTTGCCAGGCAGGCGCTTGTGCCTCTGAGCTAAATCCCCAGCCCATAATATGCATTTTTGGCAGATAAATTATTTTATAATCTCCACTTTTTAAGGATTTGACTGACGGGAATAAAATATCCTTTGATAAGCCAATCTACAGAGTTAGAAGTTTTTTATTCCCTAATTTCAGAGAAAAACAACTAAAAGCAAGTATGGCTTTCCTCTGGTTTGCATTTTTCTCTGAGAATACTTAAGATTTTAACATTTGTTTCATTTAACTGTCAGTGTGCAACAGCGAATACCTATAGCTGTGGAAGATTTTATGTGTGTGTATGTAGGAGTATCGGGGATGGTGCCCAAGGCCTTTGCACTGAGCTACATCCCCAACCTTTTTTGTTTTTCATTTTGAGGCAGAGTTTCACTAAATCACTAAATTATCTAGGCAAGGCTCCAACTTGCAATCCTCCTGCCTCAGCCTCCCAGATACTGGAATTACAGACACACACAACCATACCCAGCTGTATTTCTCATCTTGGAGATCCACACTAAAAATATTTGTTTCTGCTGTTCCTAGGATTGAACTAAAGTCCTGTGCTCTACCACTGAGCTACACCCTCTGCACCTATCCCTGACTCTAAATTGCTGATTCTGGAAATGCGATTCCTAGTCCAGTGGCATCAGCTAGGAACTTGTTAGAAATGCAGATTCGTGGGTACCAGCTCAGCCCTGTGGAACAGGAAGCTCTGAGGGCCAGACCGCTGAACTCTGTTGTTTTAAGCAGCCCCAGCTGTTTTGCTGTCCCTCACACCTGGGAAGTCTGTCCTTGCACCCTTGGCCTCTGGCTGGCTCTGTGAAACCCGCGCTGCGTGCTGCCCAGCAGCTCTGGCGTCATCTGCCAGCTCATCCGAATCCAAATCTACATTTCACCAGATTTTCCCAGGAACAGAGCATGCACACAAAACTTTGATAAGCACGACACGAAGGATCAGGCGAGAGGAAAGGCAGCACACACTAGGAGGTGAGCCGTCCGCTGGAATGAGCCACGCAGGCAGCCTCGTGCAGAAGGTCGTGGGCGCCGTGGCAAGCAAATGCGTCCTGGCTCAGACGGCGATTCAAACTCAAGAGCAGCTCCTGCCCCTCACTCGGGGAGCCGCAGCGCCCTTCCCGGCCCTCTGTAGCCTGCGTACCCCGTACCGGCTTTCTGCACTGCGCACTGTGTTGGAAGCTGTTCGGCGATGTGGGGTGGAACCGAGCTGAGCACGTGCCCGTGGCGCGGCCTGCTCAGCTGTGGTGGAGGTGGCGACGGTCACACGCGCGCCACCGGTGCCCAAAGCCGCCCCGCGGCCAGATGCAGCGATTGCGGCTCCGTCGTGAATGTTAAGGAAATGACATTTCCAGTGCACTGAGTAAATTTATTTCCTTAACTCATAATTAAGAAAAATCACGGTTTGTCAAATTCACATTCGTTTCTGTCAGGCCTGTTTAACAAATTTGTCAGATGTTTCAAAACCAACCGAACCATCCGCAGTGGTTACAGCAAATATCCTGAGATCGTTTCGGCAAACAGGTGCCTCGATTGTAATCTTTGCTTACTGAGCCATTTTATCACTGTGCATATTTTAAAAGTTTTATTTTTGTGGATGGCGCTGACTTCGGATATCATAGGAGGGGCTGAGGAGTTGTCCGAAGCAGTGTTTTGTATTAAGTAAGCAGATTACATCATGATTGTTGCTTTTTATTTCAGACTGAAAAATTAAGCAGAAAAAAAAGTTTTCAGTCATTTAAAATTTTAATCAGCATTAATATTACTGATTAAATATATGGTATCATATATATGATTAAATGTAAATAACAATTATTAAGTATATATGGTATCCATTGTTATTAATACTAAATATTAATTTAATACTAATATTTAATATTAAAAATATCCCAAGTTACACACTAAGAGAACACTTGCTACTGACAAACACATGTCCCTCAGTATTTAAGGGGGATTGTGACAGATTGATAGTCACCTACCATCTCTTACCCTCGTTCATTCCTAGAGAGGGAGCTCTAATTTCCTTAACAGTGTTGATATGTCTAAGAGACCATTATTTCCCATGTCCTAAATTCTGGCAAGAAGTGAGTGCATGAGACTTCTAGGTAGATGCCTGTAGGTGAACTGATTCAGCTAGATCTGTTTTTGTGTGTGTCTACCAATTACATTTTGTAATATCTAAAACCTAGATGTAATGTCTGGTGCACAGGCAGCCATTTTGTGACCTTCAGCTTGAAAGCCATATGCTAAGAAGGGTGGAGCAGAAAGATGGACAGAAGCTGGAGTCCTGGTGAATTTGTGGGGCCTCTAACCTGCTGGGGGCTGCCTGCCTTTAATTAAATTTGCTCATGTAAGTGAATTAGCCTTTGTGTTTTTGCAATGGCAAGCAGAAACACTGAAATGATGCCCAGGATTTGGAGGCAGATTTATTTACGTCGACTGGCACTGATCAGGATCATTCCCAGAATACCAGACCCCGATGTCTGGTGGTCTAGGGCTGTTATATGATGCATAAGCAGGAGGTACAAAGGAGGTACAAAGGCGAGACAGAACAGCCTGGCAGTTCTTCTGATTAGCTAGCAGGATGAGATCATCGGTTACAAGGGTAGATTAATGATCACCAGTTTAGAAGCTTGGTACAATGGTACAATCAGGCATCTTGTATGTTTGGTTACACTCTCGTGGTTCCAGGGGTCAAGAAAGTAATTACAGAGCCATGAAGCAGTTACAGAGCTAGGCAGTTTCAGATGAACAAAGTTTTAAAAAGAGCAATTTCTCTTGTACAGTTTTTCCCTCTCATTTTTAAACCATAAACCTTTATGTTTTCTCTTATATAGACATGTATCTAGTCTGACACAAGAAGAGAACAAAGATTGGTGGAAATAATTATTTTACCTAAGTCATAATTCAGTGACATTAATCTGCCATGAAATCTCTCTTTTTTTTTTTTTTGGTTGCATTCAAAAATTATATGCCTTGAAGATACTTCAGTATTCTACTGAACAGCCTCAAAGCAAAAGGGAGTATTAATTGTTTCACACACACAAAAAATAGTACACTAATGGGTGGCTCAAAAATACTCTCTTTCATCCTTTCCAAAACCAGAAGCCTCACTTTCTAGGCAGCCACAGATCTGGGAGTGAGAAGATGTGGGTCCCAGTAACCTGCTGCAGGATACTGAATTTATAGGTCAATGAACCTCATTCACTTTAACCCTTCAACTCTAAAAGGATTTGTTTGTTGATTTTTTTTTTTCAGGCTGGCTTTAAACTTGTGGCAATCTTCCTGCCTCAGCCTCCAGAATGCTGGGATTACAGGTGTGCACCATCATGCCTGGCTATTGGTTGATTTTGTTAACCAGATTATGCTGTTTTTTAATGTAGGGGTGATGTTGCATTATATTCATTATTGTAGTCTGCCTTGTACTTGACAAGGTTTTTGTTTCTGTTTTTTGTGGTACTGGGGATTGAACTCAGAGCTTTTGCACTGAACTTCATTCCCATCCCTTTTTATTTATTTTTAAATTTTGAGACAGAGTCTTGGTAAATCGCTAAATTGCCTGGGGATGGGCTTAAACTTGCCATCCTGCTGCCTCAGGCTCCCAGAGTGCTGGGATCACAGATGAGCAGCAACACTCCTGGCTTGTTTGTATATTTTGGAATGCAAGGCCCTTCCGTATGCTGACCACTGAACCATGACCCATGCCCAGGAGTTTTGTGTTTTGATTGTCAATATCCAGGCCATTCATATTTAACTTAGTATTAAATCAATTTGAAATCGATTTTAAAATCTATCACTTTGTTTGCACCACTGTCCTCCATTCCAAAGAATCGCCTGATATAATCCATGTGCTTGTTTAGGTCTGAGAGATCTAATTTTTGGTTGCTTTCTAATAGCTTGAGACACGTCCTGTCCTCAGTTTTTAGTTATTTAAAGGTAAAATAAAAATTTTTTCCTGTTAATTTCTATCACTATCCAAAATGGTAATTTCTATGCTTACCCAAATAGACTTCAGAAAGAGTAAGGGTTAGTTACACAAACAGAAATTGTGGCAGTTTCAGTCGGTGACAAAGAAGATGACTTTATGGATTTGCTCTATGACAAACGATGATTACATATTCTAATTCACCGAGTTGGAATTCTGCTGCTCTATATCATAGGCTTCTTTTTTTTAATGATCTCAGTGAATTGGTCATGACTTGAATTAGGTTCTGGTAACAGAAACAACAGTGATGTAAACAAGGTAAAAGTTCATTTTTTTCTAATGTAAAACAAGTTGAATCTTGGGGTCCTCTAGAGGCTTCTTAATGTTGCCAGTGCCCTTGGAGTCTTCTCCATTTCTGCCCAACTATCCTTTGTACAAACTGCTTCATAGTCACAAGGTGGCTACTGGAACACTAGCCATCACATCTGCATCTAAAGCAGAAACAGAGAGGAAGGGGCTCCACCTGACTTTTACCTGCTGTGTAACCTTGGGAGAACTTAGTGACATGGTCATTCCTTTCTGTAGAGGAGGGTGAGAAATACGGTTTTTCCAGCTTAATGCCATCAGTTGAATAAAAACAGGGCACTGGAACTAAGAAAGATTTAACAATAATGTCAGAAAATCTGGGGGGAAAATACAATTTTTCTTAACAAGTAGAACACTGTCCCGGCGTCAATATAATTTGTAACGAAACGTAAGAGTTATAATGGCCAGGAATCTGTATTCTTAAGAGTGGAGAAACATGCTTTTTAATTTGCCATATTTGTTAAATGTAACAGAGCAGAAATTTATCTACAAATGCTTTTCCCTTACACAGTGATCGGAAAGACTGTCAGCTGCCACTTTATCCTGACCTTCGTATCATGGTTTTTGGAAGGAGATTTAAGAGGGGAAAGGAAGACATATTTTCTGTACTATTGCTCTTTTCAAAAATAGAATAATAAAAAAGGCCTGCTCTTTTCAACCCACCTGACATTTATTGCTCCTGAGGGCATTCATGTCAGTGACTACCTGTCCTACATGAATTTTCCATGTAAAGTAGATTATGTTGCCATTTAGCATATAATTTGCTTCTTCATTCTATCCCTCGCTCATTGCCTTTGCTCCTTTCCTGAAGAATAATCCCATGAGGGCAAGGATCTTTGAGTCTAGAACCATTCCTGCCACACAGAAGGCACTCGGTAAGTGTATGGTGAAGAAATGTACTGAGTACCTCCCATACGCAAACACTACAGGAAGATTTCGTAAATGTCATCTCTCTTAAAATATTCACAACAAACTTCCAAGTGTAGGTTTTATTATTCCTGGTAATCACTAAGGAAAACAGAGGCTAAGAGACATTGACCAACTTAACGTCAGCTGGCTAGGTTTTTACAGAGCCACGTTCTAAATGCAAGTCTAAGCAATGATTGCCAGCCAAACACTCCTTTCGAACAGTCTTCTCACGTCCACAATATAATGGGAGAATATGTTTATAGCTTCTAAGTCACAAAAGAAAAATGTGCTTTCTAGGAGTTTGTGTTCAATATTTCACATATTCACGTCCTTCTATTATGTGCGTTTTGATCTTCACCTGATAAATGACTAGAGGAAGAAGGAAAGCAAAACACCTGCCTTCCAGTCAGCCTTCTCTTTTCAAAACCCTCCCAATGCAGTCACATTTCATCAGGAAGTAGCTTCGACAGGACAGAAGCATGAAGCTCTCAGAGGCAGCAATACTAGAGCAGAGGTACATGCAGAGAGTGATTCTGGGGACTGTAACTGTTGTGGAAAATGGGAACCAGAAATCTCCAGTGGTGCGAAAGACCGAATGGGGACTTGAAGAGGTGGAGAAAGCCAAATCCTTTATTAGCCAGCTTTGACCCAGAGGAGAGAAGTTTCCCAAATCCTGGGCCCAGATCAGCGGAGAGGGGAAGCTTTTATAACTTAGCTTGAGTTGGGTTGGGTGAGAGTCGGAGCAAAGTGGAATTTCACAGAAGCAGAAGCAGTGCATAGTTGTTTTTTTGTGTGTTTTTTTTGTGGGTACCGGGGGTCGACCTCAGGACCTCGCGCGCCAGCAGGCGCCTGTGCTGCTGAGCGATATCACCGGCCCTTTTTTCGTATGTGGGTACCGGGAGTCAAACTCGGACCTCCGCGCTTGCCAGGCAGGCGCTTATGCCACTGAGCTATCTCACCGGCCCCATAGTTGTTTTTTGAGGTCAGGAGATTTGGGGTACAAAGATGTTAACAGGAACATCTTGTGGTTACCAGACAAGCACAGAACATTTCCTTTTGCACTTGGGGCAGGAGGCAGAAACTTGGAGAAACAGGGGTCTGGGGCTTCAGGCTTTAGATTTCCTCTCTATAATGACTAACAGGAAACCCAGGCTGGATGAAGGGGGAGAGGGAGATATCAAAGTAGTGAAAGAAAGTAAAACTGTGGTAGAGTCTAACAGATTTAGACAGCAATGCAATTCAAGATTTGTTGGAGTTGAGAAATGGAGTACTGTGAAAGTAGAAGGGACGATCATGGAGTGAAGGCTTGAAAGTGAGGTTCACAAAGTAGTCAGTGGTTAGGAATGGTAAGGCCTAGAATATGACCATGGACTGAACGAGGAAGGTAGTGGTGAAGGACAGTACATCGAATGGGTGAACTCAAGGAGCTGAGGGACTAGAGTTTCTTGAACAATTGTCTATGCGGGTTACTTTTCTATTGCTGGTGTAATGAATTATGACAAACTCAGTGGCTTGAAACAACCCAGATTTACTATCTGATAGTTCTGTAGGTCAGGAATCTGATGAGGCGCTCGCTAAAATCAAAGTGTTAGCAGGGCTGTGTTCCTTTCTGGAGGCCCTGTAAGAGAATCCTTTTCTTGTCCTTGTCCGCCTCTAGAAGCTGTCTACATTTCTCGTCTCATGACACTGTAGTCCATTTTCAAAGTCGGCACGCGGGTCAAGACTTTCTTATGTTACATTACTCTGACACGCCTTGCATCCTCACATCTCCTCTGATTCCTTCTTCCACAGTTAAGGGCCCTCTGATTACACCGGGCCACCCACGCAATCCAGAAAATCCTCCCTATTTTAAAATGAGCTTTGCTCCCTTGCTGCCTAAGGTTATGCATTCAGAGTCTGAGGGTTCAGACATGGCTATCTCTGAGAGGCCACTGTTTTACCTACCACAATATGTATGTTGAAAGCATCAAGAGTTACGAGAGGAGGAGAGTTTTAGAGGGTTTGACAGCAAACTGTAGCTTTACCATGGACTGAAAAAGAATATGCTGGGGAAATCTGTAGATAACTACAAGGATGGTTAGAGTGAGAGCTTAGTCTGCTAACTTGAGATCTCGTGATGGAGAAGGTGATATTCAGGACAGAGTGTGCGAGAGAGTATTATTTGGAAATAAAAATGAGAAGCAAGCAGCACATATATTTGACCTCCAGCACCCGTAGTCATAGAAGCACTGAAGGAAAAAGGTGTGTCCACGAGAGTGTCGTGTCCACTAGAACAAGGGCCATTAGAGAAGGAAGAGGCTGGGGATGTGACGGATTCTGCTGAGTTTAAAAACGAGTGGACAGTGGAAGAGCTCCGGTATTTGGGGTGGGGTCAGAAAAGGGTCTATGTAGAGATTTGTAGGGAATAAGTTCCGGGGCAAAGGGTGTCTCAGGGAGCTGTGACTCCTTTTGGGACGGAGATTCACAGGATGAAGACTCTATCGACGTTTTTCTCCTATTCTCAGAATGGACGGAGGTGGGAGGCAGGTCTTGCCAGGGGCGTAGATGTAAGAAATAAAAGGAGAGGCAAAGAAAAACTTGCAGCAAGGACAGGCTGTATTTAAAATAAAGACCCGAGAGGGGCCAGCACTCTGAAGGGTCCAAAGCAACACTGTTACAGAGAAAGGGTTTATAAGGGATAAAGGAATGACAGAAGTAAGGTCTTGTCATCCTCAGGATTGGGTCTTTGAATGTGTGATCACTGGTGTGGGTTGAGTTTGTGCAAGGTGTCCTGTTCAAGAGGCTGAACGCGCTTGATCTGGAATGTTCTGTACAGGAAACAGATTAATGGGCTTCATAATTACGGAGCGCAGAAGAATGTGGGTAAGTGTAGCAACTCGGGGGAAAATTGTCCTCCGGCTTTTCCCCTCACAAGATATTTCTGGGCTCTCTTTTGACTCCTGTTGGAGATAAGAGCAAGCGAAGTGGTCATTTTTCTTAAAATCATGTAGTTCCTTGTATCGGGTAGCCTGCTTCTGAAAGTGGCTCACCAACTAAATGATACTGGGTTCTGGGTTCCTCGCCTCTCCTTCTGGAGTTAGATTCCAGGTTCTCCTGTGGAACGAAGAATTGGATGAGACAAGCGAAAAGCGGTGCCTAAAGTTTATTTGAAAAGTGAGGGGTGAAGGGGTATGGGAGAAACCAGCTCTGCAGAATGAACCTGGGGAGAACAAGAGGAAAGGACAAAAGCAAAAATAAAACTACACGCTGTGTCTGGGAAATGCAGCGTGGGTTACGATGAGAAGTCAGGATTGGGAGCTCTTCCTGGCTCGCCTCTCCTTTCAAGCTGCCTACATCTGGAGGAAACCCACGAGAACTTCCACATGCAGGTCCTGAGAGGCGGTGCTGGGTCCCACGCCTCAGGCTGCCATCAGGTCTGGGCCTCCTGTTGAAAATCTGCTCTGGTTCTCGGGAGAAGTCCCCGTGCGGGCCACTTCCCCAGCCAGCTTTGCTACGCCCTACTCTCCGGTCTGATCCCCACGTAAACCCTGCTGGTGAAGGAGAAAAGAATGGGATTTTAAGTTTGATGAGATGACTGACGGGTATAAATTAGAAAAAAGCCCATGTTCTGTACATACCAATATATATTAGTAATGCTCACTGAATGCTTACTGTGTTCTAGGCACAATTTATAAATAGCATATAAAAATGTAAGTAAATATAAATTATATATTATAAATTAAAACCCACCTTAATTTTTCAAGTAATAAATACTAAGTATGGAGTTAAATAATTACATTTTTCTCTCCCATATTTCACTTGTGTGACTCCAAATACCCTGCAAGCACAGTAGTATCCGCTATCCCGAAGTCTCTTCTCCATTTTCATCTCCCTCATCCAATACTCCTGACCTGCTTCCATGGACCTCTGTGTTCTTAACTTTTCCTCTTCAACGTCACAACCATGTTTACTGCCAGATCCAAATTATTACATCTGATTCATAAAACTTTGAAGAGCAAATTTTCTTAAGCATTTGAAAATTTGTTATAAAGTTGACTGATGGAGATCATTCATGTAATATAAACTCAGTAGTCGTACTGCTGGTTATTTTGGAAGTTTCAATATTTTAAACATGAGAGAGATACGTAAGTAAAATAATTTCAAGACATTGTGCTGTTCTAGAATATCAATGTCATTAATTTCTTCATTAGTTCTACGTTTCTAGGATTACTGATCTATTTCTCTTCTTAGCATTTCAATAAGGTTATTCTGATTTCATTTGAAATTGTAATATTTTTTGAAGGCCCTGCAAGAAAATGCTGTATGGGCCACTGATTCATTGCTTTTTTGGTTGGGAGGCAGAATTTAGTTGCTTTCCTCTAGGTGATTAGCACTGGTTATCAGGCACTGGTTATCAGGATTAGTTCCCTTTTATAATTAAAATTTAGTTGCCCAGTGAATGCAATGTTTTGTATCCACTCTTTTCATGTGGCTATTTACTATTTGCAGATGGATGTCTTCCTCAAAATGCTGCTCAGATGTGTAACAAAACCCACGAGTTCATCATTATAATATATTGATTGTTTCAGTTGGTTTACACAATTTATTATTATTATTATTATTATTATTTTTCTTTATGTGGGTACTGGGAACCGAACTCAGGACCTCACGCTTGCCAAGCAGGCACTTAGGCTGCTAACCTATATCCTCCACCCGGTTTACACAATTTAAAGCTTGAATTCTCATTAGTTTTTATTACAATTATGGGCCACCTAGAATTTTCACCTCTTGTTAATAGATTACTAGAAACTGAATCTGTGCAGTTATCATTCCTTTTAAGAACTTTTTCTTTTTTTCTTTTTTCTTTTGTCAGCGGGAATTGAACTTATGATCTGGCGCTTGCCAGAACTTTTTCTTTTAAATGTAGTATCATGGAATGCACAGTCAAACCCCAGTTTCGTTTGTTATATCTGGTTGTTAAGTGACCATTAAGGTTTATAGTCTTTCATCTTCTTAAAACATCAATTTTTCTCTACTCACTTGGTTTATTTATAGCTCCTTGCATTATTGTTTCCTGGTTACAAGACAAAAACAAATCTTTACAAACAGATATATAAAGAAAAAGCAACACTATTAAGTTTTTCCTTCTCCACTTTCTAAAATGAGTAAGATTCAAAGATATTAGTAGTAGATCATTTTTTATTGCTTTTTTTAACTCCTCCCAGTCTTTGTTATTCATTGTCATTTCTCACTACCCCCATAAGGGATTTGTCAAATGTGTTTTTTTGTTTGTATATTTTTTGTAAAACCTGCTGTAATTTTGTAGAATTATTTTTTGTCTCCTTTTTTTTCCCTGAATGTAGAAACATTCTATTTTGGTTATTTCCCTGGACTTTATGCTTTAAAAATCCACTCACACAACCGTATGTAGCCTGTGATTCTAACTTCGCATAGTGCCATCATATTTTATGCACATATTTCTCAAAAATGGTAACCCAGATTGCTCCCAATGCCCCACATAATAAACCACCCTTTATAGACTTCGGTGAGAATTTCTTTGTGTTATATAGCCAAGAAATGAATTGCTGGGTTTTAGGCTACACTAAGAAGCCCTGGTAAGGAATTCTACTGAATACCTAATCAAATTTATAATTCTACCAGCAATGCACCAAGCTTCCCAAATATCCATAGTCTGTCAACATTTGCAATTATTCCACTTCTTCATTTTGTCATTAAATCAAATATAAACAGATAGCTTATGATTTCAACATGACTTTCTCTGATTTCTTATACTTTGAAAGTTTTGATATTCCTCTGTTATAAAACGATGGGTCATATTCTTTACCCATTTTTCTTAATGAGGTTTGGTTATGTTCTTATTGACATGTAAGAGTTCCTTGTGTTTTTTTTTTTTTTTTGGTACCCAGAATCGAAGTCAGGGCCTCACTCTTGCCAGGCAGGTACTGTGCCACTGAGCTATATCCCCAGCCCTGGTATGTTATCGATTATTTTTTCCTTGTCTGTTTTCAGTCATAACAAATGTTTTCTTCCAACCTATCATTTGTCAATATTCAATTTGTTCATAGTGCCCTCGTTAAACAGAAAGCTTGATTTAAATGCCGCAACTCAATGATTTCTTATTTTCTTTGTGGTGTCTACTGCCACTTTTATAAGATATTAAATTCCTATTTGTATGACTATCTTAGTTACTTTTCTCGTTGCGGAGACAAACACCCAATGCCCAAAGTTAAAGGCAGAAAGGTTTATTTAGCTCACGGTTGTAGACGTTTCAGTCTGTAATCAGTGGCTCCAAGGCAGGGCGGCACGTGGCAGAGGGGCAACAGTTCGTGGTGGCGGAAATCAGCAAAAGCAACTAGAGAGAGAGCAAGACAAGACTTTCTGTCCCTTATATCATATCCAGTCTACTGGGATTAGGGTGGTGAATCCGATCAATGGACTGATCCAGCAATCACCCACCCTTAATCCCAGCACCCCTAACCCCAGCATTGCACTATGAATCAATCGCACACCCTAGATTCAGCTACCTCTGAAGAAAAAACCCTATGACCCCATAAGGCCTTGGGAGAACATCTAGACACAAACCATAACAATGTCAGTCTCTCTTGAGCACTAAGTGAAAATCTATTAATGGATTTGCCTGTTTTTGTGTGTAAAAACAATACTGGAAATTCTTGGTAGTCTTATCTCACATTTTATCAAACATATTCTAACACATGTATAGCCTGTTTGGTATCAGATTAGGACCTCCTATCCTACCAGTAAGAAATAATTGGGTCAATTTTACTGGGATTAACAGATATTTCCCTCTGTACTCCCCTCCACTAGACAACGTCCTTTAATATTGTTTTTGTCCTTTTAAGTTTGTGTGTCCCTTGCTTTTGGGTTTCCTTCTGTGTTATACATCATGCCAAGGTAGACCCCTCTAAAGATGACACCTGTCCATGTGAGTCCCTTTTGCAGGCTATGTCAGTAGGGGGTGGGTAGGAATCATGCCCTTTAGGAACTGCTACCTATGTGCACATCCATGGTAAATGAGATTTTTTTTTGTTGTTGTTGTTCTTGTTGTTTTTAATATTCTTAGTTTCTACTTCTGGAATTAGGAAAGAGTGAAGCTAGGCTGGGTAACTTTGGCTCATGGGGCTTTAAGAACTCTCTGGTTCTGACTTTCTAAGGTATCTATGAAATGAAGACCAGTTGCCAACCAAGATTTTCAATAAATAGATCAGACACAGTCTCGGTAGTTTAAATTTAGAAGTGGAGAGCACCATAGGGCATCCAGTATTACTTTGATTATTTATGTGACAAATGGGAGTGTGGAGAGCTGAGAGGTTCTTTGGGCAGCTCAAGACACAAAGGGAGATACTTCCTGATTTTTGGTCTTTACAGCAAAATGGAAACCCCATTCATGTCAGCAGAGTTATAACCAAAAGTTATAGCCAGAAGATATTCTTTAAAGATAATGTTTACCCACATTTTATTGTCTCTTTAAATTTATGTTAGATGTTTCAAACCTGTTTTATAGAGGAATCCATTTCAGTGACCAAATAGCCTAATTTAAATATACAGATAATTTGGGACATTTACTTAAGAGGAAGTAGTTTATATTTCATTCCTTTGTTTAAAAATTTTTCATCATGAATAAAGAAAAATCACCATTTTAATAGCCCTAATCAAACACCTAATATGAAAGATGACAATAAATGTCCAAGATGATTTCTAACAAATTACTCCTCCACCTTTTTCCGGAATGAGGAAAAACATGAGCCATCGTTAAGGAATTAGAAGTAGAAGTGTAAGCAAGAGTTTGGAAATGTCCTGTTGTCAAAGGCTGTGATGACAGTCTGAGTAGACTTTTGGAGTCTGAAACTAGCTTACTTCTCTGTTTTTGAAAAGCTTCATGCTAGAGATCATGATGTCATTATTTATAGGATGAGGGGTGTTTATGAAATCATTGTTGGAAAAACTTAAGGATTAAAAATATGGAAGCAGAAAGATGTCATCTCTAGTCTCATCATGATGAGCCAGGCTTATTTTACTAGCAAAAGTTCAACGATAATTTTATAGACATGGAAACAATACAACAGCTCATTATGTGGCATTCATTAATAAAACAGAGCTTGGAACTAACACACCTGATGTAAGGCATGCATGCACTGTTGGACATTAGTTTTGAATATTACAATCATTCCAGCTCTGTGTATCATGGTATTAACATCATAAATGTTCTCAAGAATTGAAATGCTATCAAGAGTCATAGTTCGCTTTTCAAGTAGGTTTTCTCCAGACATCTCTGAAAAGACTCAAACCAAACAAAATGGAAGAGACAAGTTTCTCCCTTGTGGTCAGACTTGCTCGGTTTAAGTCAGTCATTGAAAAGAGGTTCATTCATGAGGATGAGTCAGAATTCCTTCTCATCGCTTTCTGAAGAGCTGAAAGCGCCCAGCTTTTATATTTTTATCTTCTTGGTTATGTGCTGTTATAATTCATCCAGCTTAAGTGCACTTCAAATCAAAATGTAAATTACTCCATTCCTTGTCACTTCTCATGGTGAACTCTGGTTTGGATGGCAGTGAAAGAGAGAAAAAATTCTGCACTAGATGTTCAGCAGTTGAACGTGGGAGAAGTTGTAAGAAGGCCTGTGGTTGGCGCCGTGATAAGGATGGTTCTTGGGGAAAATCAATGGCCCACATTTCGGACCTAAACGGATGCATTTTTCCATCGTAACACATTCTTGCTTTTGTTATTTTACCGTAGCCCCCGTTCCTTACCTTTATCGATCTAATCTATGTTCCTAAGTGATGGTCATTTTCTTGTATTATTTTCATACTATGACATTTCTAAGACAAGATCCTGAAGAATGGTTTGCCCCAGTTGAAGGCGCTGCTTGAACTGCATTTGGATATCTGTCGGAATTTTATTGCAGGAAAGAATGTGCAAACAGTCTCCCTGGAGTCTAGTCGTTAGTAGGTGGGCCTCAGGCAGCGGTGACAAATAAGGCGACCTCTGCGGCTCCGGGCGGTTTCTGTGGGTCTGCAGAGGCCGGGGGCAGGGACCCCGCAGGCTGAGAGGGCGGCGGGCGGGGCGGGGCCGGGCTGACCGCGCGCAGAGTGAGTCTCCGCACAGTCAGGGCTTCGGCGGGGCAGGGCCAGCTGCTAATCCCGCCGAGCGGACACCGGGGCGGGGGGACGCGGGCCTTATAGGTGGCGTCCGTGGATGAGAAACACTTCGCGCAGGTGAAAGGGTGGCGGCGAGAGGGAGTTCCCACCTGTTGGATTCTTAAAGAAATGAACACTTAAGAAAATAGCAAGGAGGGGCCGATCGGTGTCTTTGGACTCGCCTGGAGCCCCACCCTCGGCCAGAGGAAAAGCCCCTTGGGTGGAGGCCGGCACCGCGGAGACAGCGAGGAGAAGGGCGCTCGCCACGCGCTCGCCCGGGACTCCAGCGCCGCGGACCCAGCCTGCGCCCTGCGGGAGCGCTCTGCGTGGCGTGCGGAGCCGCGGCGGCGACCTGCCTGTCCCCGTCCTCCCCATGGCGGCGCCCGGGCCCGCGCGCTCCCGGAGCGGAGCCCTCTGCCGGCTGCTCGTGCTGACCGTCACGGTGAGCGCTGCGCGGCCGCGGCCGGAGCGGGGGTCCGCCGGCCTGGGGCGAGAGGGAGGCTGGGGGAGCTGGGCTGGGTGGGGTGGCCGTCAGAGCTGGGTTCAGGGTCCTCGAGGTGGCTAAACATGGAGTTGGCTGGGGGTGGGGAGGGCAGACAGGAAGAGGAGCTCGACGCGGGCGCCGCGGTCCCCTAGGGGAGGGCAGGGTGGCTCGGAGATACAATCGCCGCGCGCGGGTAGACGCAGAGGCGTGAGCGCCCGACGCCCTTCCAAACCCGTGGCCGCTGGGTGCGCATCTGGGAGTGGGGTGCGCCGGGG
This sequence comes from Erethizon dorsatum, assembly GCA_028451465.1. Taxonomy (NCBI): domain Eukaryota; kingdom Metazoa; phylum Chordata; class Mammalia; order Rodentia; family Erethizontidae; genus Erethizon; species Erethizon dorsatum. The sequence goes on from CM051838.1 coordinate 16,022,896, forward strand.
CTGCTCGGCGCGCCTCTCGCGCGGCCCCGGGGTGCGCACCACCTCCGGCTGGGCGCCGCGCTCAGGCCACGGAAAAGGCAGCCGCAGGGCGGACGGGACCGAAAGCAGATGTCCTTGGGTGAAGGAGGGGACTCCTCGCCTCTCGGGGGGTCGGGCTCTGTGCGTGTGTGGGCGAATGAGGGGGCGCTGGGGGGAAGGAGACCCTCGACCCTCACTTCCTGAAGACCGGAGATGGGCGGCACTAGGTGACCATTTACATAGTTGCCATTGTTGGCGCGTGCAGCTTCTGTCCTCGGAGTCTTTCGGGGAACGCTCGTCCTGGTCCCTACCCTTTGTCCCTGGAGGCATCTGCATTTCCACTTCCAACCCCTGCCCCCGCCTCAGCTTCTTTCCCACTTTAAAGCGCACAGCCGTGACGACCTCACTCCTTGCCGGAGTTGGGAGCCAAAGGAGGTGGCGTTGTTTGGGATCGGACTGTCCTCCTCCCGGGCGGAAGAGACCAGATCTCACTGGGGCGCCTGAAGGCACAGGAGTCCCTTGCGGGCGAGCTGCCCTAGGGGGATCTGGGGTCCGAAGTGCTCCGGACTGGACTTTTCGTGGGTCTCTTGGAAGAGGAGAAAAGTTATTTCGAGGAGGTGTAAAAGAGTGCACAAGCTAATAGTGTCCTTTCCGGACGAGCTTCTGGAGGCGCTGGGTGCCAGGTCAACCCTGAAAGACACCGGCAGGGACTCTGCGAACCAGAGGGACGATTTTTTTCTGGGAGTGGTGGAACCGAAATCTTCAGATAACCTCCCCCGCTCTTACGCTCTTATTTCACACAAAGCCTTGCGAATTGTTTTAAGTAATGGGACTGTAGCTGTTGGCAAATACTAGAATGTCTTTGGCAAAGAACTGAATGGATTCAAACCTTTAGCCCAAATTCCAGGGCGTAGTCGTAACACAGAAGGGCCAAATAAACAACAATTGTCGTTTTATGTATGAGGAAAGTAAGGACGGAATGAAGAACAGTTACAAAATATGTTGCTCGTGACAAAAGACGTGAAGATTGGTTTTTTTGTAAGAAAGTTGTCATTTCTAAATCGTTAGCCATTAATTCTTTGAAGGAAAAGGCATGGTTAAGGACCTCAGTAAAGAGCATTGCTCTATGTGAAGCCACACAGGACACTTTCTACACACAGATCCTTTTGAGAAAAAGCAGAGTATGACCAAATAAAATGAAATCGAATCCCCATCGATCTTGCTTAGCTTCAGGGTGTGCTAGGCTAGGAGCAAGGTAGAGAGAGCTGGCCCTGGCTGCACCCTTCTCCTACTTAGAAGGCTTCCTGCGAGCCCCAGTTGTGGTTGTGAGAAATGTGTCAGGACTGAGTGTGCGATATGATTAAACAATGACTGCGAGGGTGAGGCACCCTTTACCTTCCCCTACACCCTGGTAATCCTTCGCCATCCCACAAATCAGCATCTCCTTGCTTCCTAGTATTGCCTCACCTCGTTCACTGCTTAACCCCTTGACTCTTCTGCCTGGACACCCGAGGAAGCTTTCTTCTCTAAGGTCGACGGGGATCTCCCTTGTCCAATCCAAGCACACTTTTCTTTCCTTACACAATCCTGCGCTGCTCCTGTGCCTCTGATCTTGAAATTCACTTTTTCTGACTTGCCTGATCACTTAGAATCTCACTCACTATAATACAACATGAGATCTACTTTTTTAACAAGTGTTGTGCAGTAGATCTTTAGAAGTTTTTCGTCTTGTGTAACAGAAACTTCATATCCATTCAATAACAAGCCCCATTTCCCCCGCACCCCAGAGCCTGGCAAACACCCTTTTATTTTCTGCTTCTATGAGTTTGATTACATTGTTCTCTGTGCTTAAATGCTCATTTTTTCCGGTGTTCTAGATCCTGCCTCTTGGAATTTACCTCTCCTTTTTCTAAGCCATTTCATCCACTTTTATGGCTTAAACTATCACGCAGATGCCAACACGTCCTAAATATTGCTAGTTCACATGTCACTGAATAATAGGCCTTTGTATCTCTACCTACTATGTGTGACACAGCATTTGTTATCCTCCTTAACCATGTCATTTTTCTTTTAGAGTCCTGTATTTCAATATTTAGCACACCCCATAGGCTTTGCTCACGTAAGATTCTGGAAGCTGTTTATTTTTCCTTTCTCACTGGTCCCCTCCCCTAATCCCTCAGTAAATCTCAATAGATTTACTTTCAAGGATTTCTCATGGATGTATCTATCTCAAGTTACATCTACCACAACTTTTTGCTATTACAGATAATGTCACAATGAATAAACTTAGCTATATGTCGTTTCATATCAATAGCATACCAGAAATGGAGTTGACAAACAAAAGTGCAAACGACTATGTAATTTTAGTAGATGTTGCTCTTCTCCCCACAATGGTTGAATATGACCAGAGAGCTATTTTACAATGGCATGTCACATCACTGAGGATAAGAGATTATTAGTGTAAGACACGATTCAGAGTGACTTTGTGACTACTCAAGCTAGGCAGAAATTTGCCAAAAAGTAAAATTGAACTCATATTTCATACATAACACCACAGAAAACTCTGAACAGATGAAGTATTTAAGTGTAAAATATGATGCCATATGTATTAATGTATTATAGAAGAAAACATGAATAATTCCTATAAATTTGGAGTCAAGAAGGCTTATCTCTGACTCAGATCTCAAAAGTTGAAATACTAAAATTCAGAAAATCAGTTATTTAAAAATAATCACACAGTTCGTATGTCCCTCCAAAACCCAAACCAAACACTATAAGCAGTATTGAAAAGCAATTGGTAAACTAGAAAAAAATATTTGCAGACCATATTTTAAAAAGCTACTCTAATGTATAAAGAGTTCTTGCAAACTAATGAAAAGTCCAACATAAACAACATGAAAAATTCTAATAAAGTAATAAAATGGTCCTTAAAATCTGAGAATATTTTAGCCTCACTTATAATAAGAAAAGGTGAATTAAAAATATATTGAAAGCCAGGCATAATCTCAGGACCTTGGGAGGTGGAGGCAAGAGGATGGAAACTTCCAGTACAGTATGGACAATTTAGCAATTGAGTAAGACACTTTCTCAAAATAAAGATACAAAAAAAGGACTGGGGATGTAGCTCAGTGTGAAGACCCTGGGTTCAATCACCAGTACCACAAAAGCAAACAAACAAATGCAAAACAAAACTTGGCAAATACCCAAAAGTTTGACAATACATATATAAGCAAAAATGTGGATAAATAGAAATTAATGTAAATTTTTGATGGGTGTAACAAAAAGTAAATGTTTTTTATGGGCAGTATATAGTCATATTAAATGCATAAGGGGAAGTTATATACTTCTTCCATTCAAATTTATGCATCTAATATCTATATACTAATTTTGCATCGACAATTTATAGGATCTTTTAACGTCTGCTAGGGCTAATATCCTTTTATTGCTCTTCATAATATTCCTGTCTAGTTTGATCCTTTGAATCAGCTGGTTAGTTCCAAGAAATATTCTGTTGAGAATTTTATTAGGATCATAAAGTTTGTAATTTAACGTAGTGAGGATTGATATAAGTATGTTGTTGATGTTTTTCAATCCAAGAGAATGATATCTTTCTTTTTGTGCAAGTCTCCTTTTATGTCCTGCAGAAATATTTTCAAGTTTTCTTCAAATAGGATTTGCATATTTCTTCTTAAATTTACTCTTTGGCATGCTAACATTTTATCACTTTTGAAAAAGATTTATATTTTCTAACTGGTTTCATTTATGGGTATGAAGACTAATGATGTCTATATTTTAATAGTTACTTCTCCCTTAATTATCTCATTATGATAATTCATTGGTTGATTTGCTTGGATTTTCCAGATAAAGGTATAGCAAATGCAATAGAGTTTTTTTTTTTTTTTTGTGGGTACTGGGGGTCAACCTCAGGACCTCGCGCGCCAGCAGGCGCCTGTGCCACTGAGTGATATCACCGGCCCTTTTTTCGTATGTGGGTTCCGGGAGTCAAACTCGTGCCCTCGCGCTTGCAAGGCAGGCGCTTGCGAGTTTTTTTTTTTTTTTAACCTCTTCATTTGCAACTCACATGCTCTTGCCTAATATGCCTTCGATGTAATGTAAAGTACTTTATGGTGAACTTGGAAAACTTACCCTGTTTCTAAGTGTAGCAGGGTCATTTCTAGTGCTTTCCCATTGGTGTTGTGATTATAATATCTAAAAATCATATAGCAGAAATATTCATCAATTCCTATTTTTTAAGGCTTTAGAAAAAAATAATGGTTTTTGAATTTGATGAAGTGCCTTTCAGCATGTATGGTGGTGATGACGTGCCAGGCCCAATTCATGCCTCGAGATTTCTAGACCAAGCAAGAGATGGGATGTGGATCACACATCCATGAAAGGGCTAGTTTACCTCAGGCTCAACCTTAGCACTCAGGACCCAAATTAATTGGGACAGGGTCTTCTCTTAAATTGTAGGTGGGCTCTGTGCTTTCATTTCATTCCTGCTCTAAGAAATCAGAGTCAAATCTTTGCAAGTCAAAAGTTGATTCTAGCTTCTTGTGCCTGCTCTGTGTTCCAGCTTTGTCTTCAGGGGTTTTTTGTTTGTTTGTTTGTTTTTGTTTTTGTTTTTTGGAACGGGGAATCAAACTCAGGACCTTGTGCTTGCCAGGCAGGTACTGTTATCTTCAGTTTTTTGCCAGCAATTCCTTGCTATTTTTATCAGCTCTTTATTTTCCATCAATTCTAGTTAGTTTGGCATGGGGTTTTCCCTTCATTGGAAATGAAAATTGTTTCTCCCTGACCCATTCTCTGGTTCAGACATCATATTCAAACATACAGCTGCTTATGTAATTTATTTGCTTAAACAGATCTTTTTTTTTATTATTATCTTTGGGAAAAAAGATCCATATTTTTTGTTAATGCCATGAAGAAACTACTCCATTTCTATTTCTCTGAATCCGTTTTAAACTTCCTCCCTCTTGTCCTATCCATGCCAGGCATTCTGGTTTTCTTTCTGTGTCACCTCTGGGCCTCCACATGTGTGGTTCCTATGGGTGGAATTTAAGCTCCGCCTCTCTGATCCTGGCTAATTGATCACCATTCTTCAGGTGACCCACCTGGCCCCTACACAGGCTGCGAGCCTTGCTCCCCGCCGCACCCCATCCTTCCCTGTCATTCATTTTCCTGCTTTATTGAGATTGCAAATGTCTTCGGTTGACTATTTCATACAGGTCACGTTTACCATGACACATGCATGTGTGCCCAGGATCCTGTTACCATTCCCCTAATGTCTTAATCTGGTCATCGTCGCACCTTCTCCACCCCTATTACCTCAGTCCCAGTCCCTCCCACCCCTCTCTTGGATTCCTGCTGTGGCCTGTTGGTCTCCTGGCAGCCACTCTTGCTCTTTATCCTGTTCCTCACCAAAGTGGCAGAATGACTCAGTGTGAATACCAGATCTCACTCCTGGGCGGCCTCTAGAAGCTATTGCTTCTCTGCACTCAGAACAAAGTCTGTTTCTAGCCATGGCCTTTTAGACCCAACGGGATTTGCCCTGGACTCACCTTTTGTTTTGTCTCAACTACGGTGACCTCCTTGTCATTCCTGTAGCAAAACACAAGCTCCTCTGCAGGGCCTTTGCTCTGGTTTTTGGGGAGGCTTTTCCAGTTAGGGAACTGGTTTGCTTCCTCACTTCATTTAGTTAGACTTCTTTTGTCACCCTTTTCCCTTGCTTTATTTTTCGTGTAACTTCTACCTTTGCCTCAGCATTGTGTGACAGTTGCACAGTTATGTATTTATTTTTTGTTTCATTGCAATGTAATCCTTGAGGGGAGGATTTAGCTTTGTTCCCAGCTGTAACCTTTGATTCTGCCTAGCACCTATGAGGCAACCAATAAGTATTTGTTGAATGAATAAGTGATGTATTCTTTTTTTTTTTTCTCTACTAGGGATTGAGCCCAGGGCCTTTGCACTGAGCTACATCCACAGCTTTTTTTTTTTTTTTTTTTTTTTTTGAGACAAGGTCTTGCTAAGTCATTAAGTTGTTCAGGCTGAGCTTGAATTTGCGATACTCCTGGCTCAACCTCAGAGAGTTCTGGAATTATAGGTGTGTGCCACCATGTCAGGATTGTGAGTGAGTATGTTTGAGCTGGGATCCTGAGAATCATCTGATTCTACTCTTATTCTCTTTCTCAACTATGCAGCCAGTGCGAGCTCTCATCTTTAATTTCCAATTCAAATACAGTCTTTTCAAATATGGTCCATGTTTAATTTCCCAATGAAATGTAATTCCTGCCTTACCCAATCATTCATATATAATTTAAATTCTATAATTACATGTTTGTTAATATATATGAAATTTTAAAAAATCATCCAAATTTAGATGGGTTTAGTTTATGTTTATGGACATTATAAATGTAACATGTAAATCCTAGTCAGCTATCTTGATTTTGGCCAGAGATCTTTGCAAAACTATAGAGAAAGGAATGTGAATCTTTCAGAAGCATCCGTTGTAAAGTTTCAGAGAACAGAATTAAATTTCAGTGTGTTCAAATATGTTTTGCATTGGAATTAGTTCACTATAAACCATCTTAAAATTTAAGTAAGCTGTTGTCTAAAATGACCTTAACTTTCATTTATGAGAAGGTGTTTCTTTAAAGTAAGTTTCTATATCAAAGCTGTGCATTCATTTGTTGTGTGTGTAGCACATGAATACTCTTCAGATCACTGCGTGGTAATAAGCTAGAGCTGCTCTGTAAAGGTCTGTAAGGTTTTTTGGGAAGACTATTGATTTAGTACCATAGCAAAGTGGCAATTGGTGAAAAAATTGATATTTGCAGGCTCATAAAATTTGTTTTTTCTCTTTCCTATTTACATACATGTTCTATCTTCTCAAAGTTGTCAGCACTCTCACACGGGTGGCTGCTGGATCCTTGTTACACCCACAAGGTTATTCAGCGATATTATTACCAAATCATTCTTACAGACTAGGAAACAAAGCTTAAGAGGGCAACAGTCCTCTGAGTTTATATGTTTTGTGAGGAAGGAGCTATCACTCTTAATTTATTGTTCTATTGTTGCTTTGATATGGTTTTTTTTTCCTGATTTCTTACTCCAGTGTATGTTTTTAGTTTATTTTGCTAATCATGTAAATGAATTTAAAATTATACAAATGTATACAATTACAAATGTACTTATTTTAGATCTTAACATCTGCCTGTGATGCCTGCAAACCGGTGATACTGTATGTTCCTTCCCAGCTGGATGCTGAGAAATTCATTGGTAGAGGTGAGAAACTGCCAAAATGCATATCAGTCCTAATTTGGCATTATCTATTAGACGTTAGTGTCGTTTTTAGAATAACTCTTTGGGGATAGTTAAACCTAATATGGTACATTGTCATTTGTAATACATGCAGGATCATTCTAATAAAAGCGTAACTCTTCTTTATTAAAAAATATAGTTGTAAGGCATAAGTAAAAAGATCTAGTTTGAGTAATGAAGTACTTTTTAATATTTACATTAATTGAAGGTCACAGCCTATGCATACTTCTAAGAAATTGGGAAATACTGTTAAAACTATTTCTTGAATTTAAAGGCATTGTGCATTTATTGGCGCTCACTTTCACATACTGTTATTTTTGTCAAATAATTTTTTACATAACTCAGTTGCATAAGGAAAGATCAAGCCAATGAGGATCCAGAATATGAATATTTTACAGATCCAGGGAGTTCAGTAGTATTTTAATTTAATAACTACCAATTTTAATCAGCCAGATTCTGTTTCTAACTTTTTAACTTCAGGTTTTCTTTTGCTTTCTTTTTTTTTTGTGTGTGGGTACCGGGGGTCAACCTCAGGACCTCATGCGCCAGCAAGCGCCCGTGTCACTGAGCGATATCACCGGCCCCTTTTTCGTACGTGGGTTCCGGGAGTCGAACTCGGGCCCTCGCGCTTGCCGGGCAGGCGCTTACGCCGCTGAGCCGTCTCCCCGGCCCTAACTTCAGGTTTTCTTATGTGATACTCTGTAGCTTATTTCAGTTGATGAAGAAAATCTGTGGTTGGGGTTGACTTTCGTATTCAAACATGGAAGTTCACGTGCTTTTATTTCAGGACAAGTGTTTTCTTTAAAAGATGTTAAAGGATGACTTTATAAGCATTAAAAGTGATACGTGTTCTTAAGCAAAATTTAACATCATAGTTTCGAATGTCTTTTCAAAAATGATAGATTTATAAGTGCAGTTTGTGGAATTTGAATGTTTGGGTCCCCCCCACATCCATGTATTAGTGTTAAATCTACCTATTGCTATGTTTCATCTTATAAATAACTGCAATGTATATTTTCTGCAGTCAACCTGGAGGAGTGCTTTAAATCTGCAAATCTAATTCATTCAACTGACCCTAATTTCCAAATTTTAGAAGATGGATCAGTCTATACAACAAAAGCTATTCTTTTATCCTCAGAGAAGAGAGAATTTATCATATTACTTTTCAACACAGACAGCCAAGAAGAGAAGACCATTTCTGTCTTTTTAGAGGCTCAAACAAAGGTATGAGGACTATATAAGTGAAGTATAATGATGTTTTTTCTTAAGGTTTATCTAATATTGCCAGGGAAGATGTGGAATCAGGAAGGATATGGAATAGTTTTGTTTGAAGAAAAATGAAAACCATGTAGCAACTTATCAGCGTTTAAGTGGAAAAGGGTTGGGTAACCAGGTCATTTCAGGTTGCCATTCCTTTTCATCTGAGATATAAAAGGAGAAAATGGGATAAGATTTTATTTAGACTGAGAATTTGAGATTAGACACAAAGTAGCATTTGTTGATCTTTCCTATAGATGGGTTTCCAAAAACCAGTTTTGAAACTCTGTCTGTAGATAAATAAAAACTGTTTTCTCATCCATCTTAGCATTACTTATAGTCTTAGACAATAGATGACTATTTTAGGAGGAGGTGTGGGCCACAGGAATGCCTACTGCAGTGTGATACCAAGATGAAAATGACTTCTATTAACCATTGGCCATTCCTTGCTGCAGTAGTTTAAGAGTGGTCACTGTATTTCTCTCCTCATTCTAACATAGATCTGTTAATCCCTTGGCTCGGCTTAATTATTGGTGAGTTGAAGATGTTTCTGCTAAATGTAGAACACACATTTATTTTCTGCTAAACGAGGAACACATATTTATTTTCTTTGCATATCTCTCCTCCCATGTTTTTGCATGGTAATGGCGCAATGGTAGTCTTTTCAGTTTTGTTTCTAGGTTTCCAATCCCATCTCTCTTTCTTCTATGTTTCCACCAAGTTATTTTCTTCAAGAGGATGTTGTAATAACAGCTAAGGCTTCTATTTCTTCAGTATCTTTTTGCAGGGTTGATTTTTGTTTTTCAAGTACCACCATGGTCTTATACATCTCCAGCTAATCCTCACAAGAGGAGAAATATGTTTTAAAGTTTTAACATTTGAAAATACCCATTAGCTTTAATGTTTATTTTGTTTTCTCTGTCTTTGAAATCAAGGTACAAGAGGAAAAGCATTCCACAGAGAAAATTCTAAGACGCGCCAAGAGAAGATGGGCTCCTATTCCTTGTTCAATGTTAGAGAACTCTTTGGGTCCGTTCCCACTCTTCCTTCAACAGGTATGGTTTACTTTCCATCTGCCATCGAAGTCTATCTTTTCTGTCTTTTAAAAAAATTGACACTGATATACTGTTATTTAAGAACAATCATATAAGGGTTGGAGATGTGTAGCTCAGTGGCAGAGCGCTTGCTTAGCATCCTGGAGGTCCTGGGTTCAATAACCAGCACCCTCCGACACACACTCTTCCGAAGTATGTTAGCTCAGTGCCTCTCAGCTCCTGGGACTCTGGGGCAGGAAGATTGTCAAGGTCAGGGACAGCTTGGGCAACTTAGTGAGCTCCTGTGTCCAAATGAAAAACTTAAAAATTATACATACATAAAAAGGCTGGGGATGTAGCTCTGCACTTCCTGGATTCAACCCCTAATATTGAAGGAAAAAAAGTATGTAAAAGTATGCGTGAATGGACGTGTGTATCAGACTTTTCAATATAGTGCTGTAAATGTACTTCTTTATCCCCGTATATACTTTTTTGCAGCTTTAGTCACACAAAGCCCATCTACAAAGCTGTAAAACTGTAGCATTTTCAAACACCCCTTTCTTTAGTGATTTTTTTTTTTAATCAACAGAGTATCACAGAATGTAGGCATAGCCTTGAAAATCCAAAAATATCTTTTATAATAAAGGATGAAATTACAAATACTGTGAAGGCTAAGGACATGCATGTCTTTCTACTGCTTATTCCCATGTCCATTTCTTAAATCACATCCCCATTTTCTCTCTCTTTTTTTGACTTTTGTGGAGATCCCCCGGGAATTTTTTTGCCTTCTTCCACTATCTGGCCACTGCTATTCAGTGTATGACTAGGATTTCTTTTCCCTCCGTTCTTGAAATAGGGAGACAGAATCCTTCTCTATACCCTACTGACAAACTTAATGCAGGTCAGAGAAGAGCATATTAAAGTTAAGAAAGAAATTGTTAAGAAATAATTGTGTTAGTCATCCTGACATAATGATAGTCAAGATCTTACTGAAAGGATGGAAAAATCTTGGAAGAAATTTGCTTTCTGAGTTAAGGACCAAAATGTCACCCTTTCCAGGATACTATTCCATTTTGATTCATATGTACATAAAATTATATATATGTAATTCTTTAAATTTAGCTCCTGTAATGGGGGAGAAAGCTGAAGAATAATAAGAGTTTATTAGGAAAATTGCTTTCCAAGTTTTGGCCTGTCAGGTAGCACACTTTGAATCCAGTTTCTTAAATATTTTGTCATGTATAATAAAAACAGTATTTAAAAAATGAGTGATTTTTCATGCTCAGTATAGTTTTGTTTTCTAATATAGCAAAAAGTTTTACATGCTTGGTTCAAATAGCCATTTAGCTTTTAAACTATTTCTTAGTTATCCTGGAAAACAAATGCTGCTACATTATTTTGCTTGTTCTTTGCTCTTGAAACTTCTCAGTTACTAGGCTTCCTTATTGTATTGCTGTTTTTTATTTATACATTGAAAATAAATCAATGAAGACAATTTGTTGTAATGAAAATGAAGATGTGATTGCATAAACGTATAGCTGAAAGTTCTGATGAAATAAAAATTTGTCTCCTGTTTGTAATGTCTACTCTTTAGATCCAATCTGACACAGCCCAAAACTACACTATATACTATTCCATCAGTGGGCCTGGAGTTGACCAAGAACCTCGAAATTTATTTTATGTGGAGAGAGATACTGGAAACCTGTACTGTAGAGGCCCAGTAGACCGTGAGCAGTATCAGTCTTTTCAGGTAAAGTCTAAAGCTTGTGTATTGTGTTAGTCGTTATCAAGCTTGGCCATTTCGTGCCTCATTCTTAATGCATTTACCTTTTCTTTTTTAAATTTTCTGAGGTTGTCACTGATGCTCTGGCTACATCTGATAGCACAGCACTGAACTGAAAGAAAAAGAATTGTTATAGAATAAATAATGTTAGTTTCTACTGGATTCTCCCTGGTATTAGTGTTTTACTTTTGGTTTTTGTGTCCATGCAAAAGAAATAATGAGTATCGTTTTGAAGAGCAGTTAGTTGGAAGGAAAGAGATATGGGAACCTGCTGACGGTCTGGAGATACTATCGGAGGTGAACAAGGCTCAGAAGTTGCATACACCTAAGTGTCTTTGCAGTGAGTGAATGTTAATTTATGGTGACCAGGCAAGGTGTGTGGACAGTGCCTGATGAAGCTTATTCGTCCAATCACCCAGCTAACTCCCATGGACGCGTGTGAGTTCGTGTGTAAGAGCCTGACCTCATGCTGGCATGGTGTCCCAACAGGACCTGATCATCAAGCTGGATTCAATTTTAAATATTTCATATCTATTTTGGATGAATTAAATAAGTCATCAGGAGATCAAATTATCCAAAGGACATGAAAGCTTTGACTTATGTATTTAGGTTTAGGATTGCTACATGACCTTCCAAGTATCTACAGTGTTCTGCCTTTATAAGACAAATTAGAATTGGATTTTTTATTATAAAATCAAAAGAAATAATTTATATTTATACAAAATTTACAGTCATTCATTTGTTGTATTTCTAACTCCTGCTTTTTTTGTTGGGGGGTGGTACTGGGGTTGACCTCAGGACCTCGCGCGCCAGCAGGCACCCATGCCGCTGAGCAATACCACCAGCCCTTTTTTTGTATGTGGGTTCCGGGAGTCGAACTCAGGACCTCATGCTTGCCAGGCAGGCGCTTATGCCGCTGAGCCATCTCACCGGCCCTAACTCCTGCTTTTTAAATTAAGAAATTCTTAGGAAGTCATCAATAACCACTGATATGCCTAAAATATTAGTTAGTAGAAACTAAGATAATATCCCAGTTAATTGAATCTGGAGGATTCGTAGTCCTAAGGAATCTAAGTGAAGAAAGATCCTGAAAGTTATATTTAAAAGCCCTGCATTTGAAACTTTCAAACAAAACCAATCTCCAAATCTTTTTCAGAAAATTAATAATAAAAAATTTACATTTATGAAGACTTAGCAAAGGTGAGGAAATTAAGATTATCTGTTGTCTTTAGACAAATTTAAAGAGCTAAACTATACCATGAAATTAACTATGCTTTTGGCATTAGTTATGTCCACATCCCAAAATAGTAACAAATGGTGAGACTAACTCTGTATGCTGACCAGTCTCCAAACTAAAGCCAAAGCAAGTTCGAATCGTATCTTTTTCTTAATTTTTATTTTTATTAGTGCGTGTTTACAGTGCATAATGATTGCATTCATCGTAGGGAGTTGGTCCGTGTACATAACACATCTTAATTCTTCTTATATCCCCTCCCCCTCCTCTCCCTCCTCACTCCCTCCCTCTCCTGGTCTCCTTCCCATTTGCAAAAGATCTATCTCTGTGTTTCCTATTACCTATCTTTTATTTTGCCCTTTAATTTATTTATATTTTGAGCTTCTCATGTAAGAGAAACCACGTGCTGTTTAACCTTGTGTGTCTGATTTATTTCACTTAAATTATGAATTTTATTTTATTTAAAAAGACTTTTTTTTTCTCCTGATTTTACTCTCTTCACAGCTGGTTGCCTTTGCAACAACTCCAGATGGGTACACACCAGAACTTCCACTGCCACTCGTAATCAAAGTAGAGGATGAAAATGATAACTACCCGATTTTTACAGAAACAACGTACATTTTCACAGTTTTTGAAAATTGCAGAGTTGGTGAGTACCTGTTTTAACAATATATCTCAGCACAAGTGTGTTTTAACAAATAAAGTGAATTTCACGAGGGCCACTAGAAAGTAACGTAAAACTTGGTGTTAAGAACAACGAGAACAAGGGACACTGAATGCAATTAACTCTGCTTTTTGCTAGCTGTGTGACCTTGGGCAAGCCACCTCATTTTAACAGTCTTTAATTTCTTCATATGTAAAATGGGTTATCGAATGCCAGGTTATTATGAAGACTAAATGGGGCTTATGCCCCATTACACATGGAATGACAAGCCCAGTAGCTCAAGAATAGGAGTTACTGAATCTTACTTTGTCTTCTTGTGTGAGATAAAATAAATACTTTTAAAAGGACATACTCCAAAAAAGAAGTCTTTGAGTGATTAGGGACTTACCCTTGAAGATATCTGCTGACATTCCGTAATGATTAAATAAATGAGTGACAGTATCGAGGATGATTATTATAAAGGTCTGTGAGAATAATACAAATGTTTCCTCAGTCTGGTGCATTTGGCCCATTTTAGCTGCAAATCAGAGCATGAATTTTGAGACTTTCTCATGGAATACCTAACTGAACCAGTAATTTTCAGAGAAAACTGACTCATGTGGTTAAAAGGGCAGGCTTGCAAATAGAAAAAGGCTAAAGAATAATTAGAATTTTTTAGTTTAGAACTACAAAGCCCACAGAGGGAGAGTATCAACATTATCAAATCATACATTACATTCAGTGAAAGCAAATGTGATCGCCAAATTCCAAAATGTCAGAGCCCAGGATATTAAAAGAAAGGATACTTTATGTAGGGTTCTGTCAGTTTACGAAGACATGGCCTTACTCTAAATAAATTGGTCCAGAACTTTTTGGGAGTAAGTAGAGACGAGTGAAATAAAGGCGAGTTGAACACATAAAACCTTTGGAAATTAAACAAATTCTTTTCTTCTCTAGGCACTACGGTGGGACAGGTTTGTGCAACTGACAAAGATGAGCCCGACACGATGCACACACGCCTGAAATACTCAATCCTTGAACAGCTACCATCGCGACCCACTCTTTTCACCATGCATCCGTCCACAGGCGTGCTCACCACGACATCGTCTCAGCTTGACAGAGAGGTAACAGAAGTAGGAATCAATAAAACCTGATTGTAACATGGCTATTAATAGCACAGGTTAATTATTCCTAATTTCAAAATCTGAAATCTGAAAAGCTCCAAAATCTGAAACTTTGGGAGCACCAACATGACATCAGGTATGGAATTTATAAAATGTGAAGTTCAAGAGACAACAAATTAGTTTAAAAATAATATGTGTCATGTACAAGTCATCATAAAAACACAGGCATGCTGGAAATACTGTGTAGAATTTCCTTTAAGCTATGTGTATAAGCAGCAAATGGAACAGAAGTGAATTTTGTGTTGGGACTTGACTACCATTACCAAAGTAATTCATTTTGTGTATGCAAATATTCTGAAGTCTGAAAACATCAGAAATCCAAAACACTCTGGGTTCCGAGCATTTCAGAAAAAGGATGCTCAGAGCCTGCACCTGCATATCGCTGTATATCATGGGTAGATGTATTTTTGAAAAGCATCATGTGAATAAAAATTTGGGAAAATTGTGATTTTAAGTGTGCTAATGGAGATCATTAAATAACTTTTAAACTAATTTGCTGTCTCTTGAATTGCACGTTTTATAAATAAATTTTTGTAAGACAGACATAGTATTAAGCATAGGAAAGGGTCCAACATGAAGAATGAAGCTTTTGGAGACATGCAAAATTTAGTATTAGCAGAGGAAGAAACTTTTTTCTTGTCTGCATCATTTTTTCTTCAGCAGTCTCACTTATGCTCTTCTCCTTACAAAAATGAAAAGAAGGAATGTATCTCTCTGAACTTTGGTTTCCTGTTTTCAACTGACTGCTAGAAATCCTTGTTTGAAAGTTTCTATGGTTTAGACTATTTAAAACTTAATCTGTCTTCTTTTAAACATGCTTTCTTTCCCATATTTTCTAGCTAAAACATGCGAACAAATTCTTTCCCTATTAATAATTTTTCTATCATCACCTTGAAGTCATGTTCTCAAGATTATATTTGATACTTTCTTCTTGCTCTTTAGATCTGATTACTTTCCAGAGCAGTTTGATACTAATTTGAGATTATTTTACATTTATATTCTGTTTCTACTGCAAGTGCCCTAGTGTACTCATTTTTTTACTTAGTTATATGCCAGTTACTTCTTTTGCCAATCATTATTCACTTGAACTCCTATAGCAATTTGTCTGTTCTACTTAGTAATTTATACAGTATTCCTTAATCTTAAAATATAGCAATATATTACTGGGTATTTCTTTGATTCCTTAAACTTTGTATCAGCTTCATTTCTTCTCTCTTTTCTCATCCCTCATGGATGAGAGCAGTGGTCCTCAAAATCTTCTTGCCCCAGCAGGATTCCTTTGCATTCTTCTCACTATGTACTACAGGCTGGTCTTGAACTTGCTATGTAGCCCAGGCTTGCTTTGAACTCATGATCCTCCTGCCTCAGCCTCCCAGGTGCTGAGATTACAGTTGTATACCATCACTCCCAGCTCCCTTACCTTCTTAAATATTGTTGAGGATCCCAAAGACCTTTTATGTATGTGGGTTGTAATTACTGGTATTTACTCCATTAGTATTTAAAGTCAAGAAAGGTTTAAAATAGTATTAATTTACTCATTTAAAATAACAAATCTAGTATATATTAACATAGATAATATATATACATATATATATTTTTTTATGTGGGTACCGGAGATCGAACTCAGGACCTCGCGCTTGCCAGCAGGTACTTGTGCCGCTGAGTGATATCACTGGCCTGATAATATTTTTATAAAAAAATAAGTAAATTTGCCAAAACAATGAATAATTTAGTGAGAAGAGTGGCATTTTTGTATATTTTTTCAAATCCTTTTAATAATTGGGTTACTATAAGACAGATAGATTCTTGTATCTCCTGTGTTCTGTCTGTTCTAATATATAGTTTTAGCTGAAATATATATAGAACATCTGACATGATATGAAGTTAGACAAGAGAGGAATATTTTAATGGTAATTTTGAGATCATTGTGGCTATTCTATGATAGCGCATCAAAACTTAACAAGTGTAGTCTCGTAATGGTTTTTGCAACGTGGAATTTGAAGCTTTACTGATGAACTGTCATGTTTCTTTTCTTTTTTTTTTTTTGTGGGTACCGGGGGTCGACCTCAGGACCTCGCGCGCCAGCAGGCGCCCGTGCCGCTGAGCGATATCACTGGCCCCTTTTTCGTATGTGGGATCCGGGAGTCGAACTCGGGCCCTCGCGCTTGCCAGGCAGGCGCTTACGCCGCTGAGCCACCTCACCGGTCCCCCATGTTTCATTTTAATCAGTGAATTAAAATCCACTCGTCTATTTAGAACTGCAAGTGGGTGTTTTACTGATGTATGATTTTTAACGTCATACATTAGTCATTTGGAAAATACTGGCTCGCTGAACTAGACACGTTTCATTTAACGATATTGAAGAAATCACCTCTTGACTCCCATTAATACCTCAGTGGTTGATAGAAGTTTTCTAAAGTTCTTGTTTCTGCTCGAGAACACCAGGTTTTCACCGGCAACTGTTTTCCTCGAAGCAATTTGACAATGTTTTCCAGACGCTCTCGCCTGAATGACACACGTGTCTGTCATGTAAAATTAGGGTTATATGTGGGGAAAAAACCTAAAAACAGTTTAAAAAATCACAATGGCTCGTTCAGTTTACAAGTCGAACAATCACATAAATTTAGTACTTTCCCTTTTAATAAATCCTCTGATGGAATCAGTTTAAAATATTTGCCCTCTAAGACGTTTTCTGAGTAGCGTAGTAGTAGGGCCACTCTTCTAACTAAATTACAGTAACTTATTGACCTCAGGATTTCACTTTTCATTTGTTGCCTATATCATTTGCCCTTTTTTTCTTTCTTTTTTTATGTCTGTCTGTCTGTCTGTCTATATATCTGTCTGTTTGCCCATCTCTATCTATCTACCTATCTCTTTATTTATTTTTCTGGCAATGAGGATTGAACATAGGGCCTCACCCATGCCAGGCAAGTGCTGTACCACTGAGCTACATTTGCAGCTCTTTTTATTTATCTTGAGATAAGTACTTAAGTTGCCCAGACTGGCCTCCATTTTGCCATTCTCCTGCCTCAGCTTCCTGAGTAGCTGGGAATACAGGTGTGTGCTACCTCACCTGGCTCTTACCATCTTTCTAAACATCAAAATTTCTGGGCCAGTGAGATAGCTCAGCGGCATAAGGGCCTGCCTGGGAAGCACGAGGTCCTGAGTTTGACTCCTGGTACCCGCATAAAAAGGAAAAAAGGGCCGGTGATATCGCTCAGTGGCACAAGCGCCTGCTGGCAAGTGTGAGGTTCTGAGTTCGACCCCCGGTACCCACATTAAAAAAAAAAGAATTTTCTCTTCTTTTTGAAGATATTACCAGTTAATATTTAAGATAACAAAATTTTATTTCTTAACTAGCCAACTGATTATTTCTAATAAATCCCAGGGCACTGCAAAGAAAATATGTATTCCATCTTGAAAGTATAGTAACATGATTTTATTTATTTTATTTTATTGTGTTTTGAGATGGGGTCTCACTATGCAGTTCCGACTGGCTTTGACCTTGAACTCACTATGTAGCCCAGGCTGGCCTTGAACTTGTGGCAGTCCTCCTGCCTCAACCTGCCGAGTGTTGGGATTATAGGCATGTGCCACCACACTCAGCTTTAAAACTTTTTAAGATTTTATTTAGGCTATTATTTTTCAACACTAAACATGTGATAGGTTATAAGGGAAGAGTGAATTAGGAAAATTACATATGCAAAAACACACATACAGTAACTAGTTTTATTTTAGTTAGTATGTGAGCCCAAGACAGTCTAGATGGTGATAGAATTACTGGGAAAAGGTGGCTTTTTTCTTTTGGTACCGGGAATCGAACTCAGAACCTTGCACTTGCCAGGCAGGTGCTGTGCCACTGAGCTACATCCCCGGCCTGAAAAGATGGCTTTTTAAGAGAAAGGTGAACATTTTAGGTAGAAGGTTATGTAGATTTTTGTGTATTATTTTGTCTTAGAAAAAGAGATGAATTAGGTAGGAAAGGCAATTATTACAAGCATTTTAAAGAAAAAGAATCCTAGGCAAAGAGGCATTTCCAGCTGTCCAGGATTGCATTTTGTTATTTTTGGAGTTGAGGATAGAATGAAAGTCTCCTCATTCTCCGACTGAGAGATAGTATTATGATCTCGTCTTTGTCCTTCCATATCGCAATCACTTACGCTAAGTGGAACCATTATAAATAAGGAGAAACATTTTCTTGAAGTAGGGATGAACCTTCTGCAAGATCTGATGGATAGGAAGCCCTAAAAGCCATTTTTTCCTAGAAATAAAAAATTACGTAGCCCTAAACCTGTATTTTCCTATTAAAGTGATGATTTTGTAAAAATAAATGTAAAGCAAATTTCACAGGAGGATGTTTAACTTTACTGTTTTATTGCAAGACTGTTGTAAGAGACACTGGTATATATTTTTGAATATATGAATACACTGGATAAAGAGATAAATATTTTGATTAATTATATGACAACTCTAAAGGTATCAGCTACAGCTCTTTGTGTTGGATAATAGCAAAACCAATTCACTATATAGCCTATGAATTAGTAGCGCTTTAAATTTGGAAAACTACACTATTTTCATAAATTGATTGAAAATTACTAGCGTGAGGAAATTCTTTTTCTAGTACACAAACACACTGAAATTTAGTGATTTATAAATTATTAATGTAAGGAAAATTATAAAATGTAAGATTTGATCTGTAGTATTGTTGCTTCCCCCCAATAATTAAATTATTTCTTTGTTTTCAGGTAATTGATAAATACCAGTTGAAAATAAAAGTACAAGACATGGATGGCCAACATTTTGGTCTACAGACAACTGCAACTTGTATCATAAATATCGGGGATGTGAACGACAACTTGCCAACATTTACCCGCAGTTCTGTAAGTGTGTGATATTTATAAAAGAGAACTGTGGAACCCAGCGTTAATTGTTAAATATGCACATCTCTATCCGCGCCTCAGGATTGCAAATGAAGTCATGTGAACATGATTTCACATGTTTAGCGTTCATGGTTTAGCGTTCAAATCACATGAACATAGTTTAGTTTAAAATCATGTGAACATAGTATTTTGAAAATTGGAAGTACAGGGCTTATTTCATATGGTGACCTATATTCAGGAGAACTAACAGAACTCTCTCGTTTCTTGTTGTCATTTTAGTATGTGACATCAGTGGAAGAAAACACAGTTGATGTGGAAATCGTACGTGTTACTGTTCAGGATAAAGATTTAGTTAATACTGCTAATTGGAGAGCTAATTACACCATTTTAAAGGGCAATGAAAATGGAAATTTTAAAATTGTAACAGATCCCAAAACCAACGAAGGAGTTCTGTGTGTAGTCAAGGTAAGAACAAATTAGTACGTTTGCTATTTGTAATTTATAATGTGGTAGAATAATATACTAGGATTGAATGGAAGGAAAGGAATTCTGGTAAGTGTAAGGATAAATTGGATACATAGGTAGATATAAATGCTATTTTCTTCATGTATATAGTGGAATGAATGCATTTATTTTTGGTAACTTTTTAAAAAGGCATGTCTTTTAAAAACCCAATCATATGTGTTCAATTAACATGAACACATCTTACAACTGATACCGTAACAGTTCAGAAGCTAGCATGGCTTTGATGCCAACAGACCTTGCCAGACTTTCTTAGATTGTTCTTTTTGTATCTGAGTCAAGGAGTCTTCACCCTATTTACCGAATTTCCCCAAAGAGTTACTCTAGGTCAGACCCTTCGAGAGGCTGTTTGTAGGTTTATTATCTGTATGCAGCACACAGTGCACCCTTAGCATCCAGGTTCGGAGTAGAAGTCTACTCAAAGATGTAAACACTTCTAAGATTCTTTTCAGTACTATTTTACATCTGAGAACTTGCTCCCCATTCAGGAGCCAGAGTGGTGCATGAAGCAACCTGAGTGCTTTGACCTTGAACGAAATCTTAGGTTTATTTCTGCTGTACCTTTAACTAGAACATGGTTGCACTGCGGGTCTTTGAGTTTTCGCTTGTACCTATTCTCATGAGCACTGATCACAAAAGATGAATTCCTTTTTGCAAAATAATGAAAATTAGCTCGGTTTATGAGTTAACTTCTTTGTTTCGAAACAACAAAGAAATGTCCTTTAAATCCTGCCTCTTTCTTCACCTGTCACCTTTCCCTAAAAGAAAAATTTATCTTTGTGAAGTATAAGACCTAAAAAAATTTTTCTTTCATTCTTTACAACAAAAAAATCAGGGGAAAAAAACCAAAAAAAAAAAAAAAAACCAAAAAAGCCTCGGTACTTCCAGTTTGTAAGAAAGGAACTGGGAGAGAAGAGATAAAACAAGGAAAGGGTAAACTATAAACTTTCTATTTTCTTGTCTTTACCCTCTTAACATTTTATAAAATTTTTCTACCCAAACCAGACAAAAACATTTTGTATCTCAAGAATTTAAGACATGCTGTCCTAAATTAATGCTATAATAATTAATTATTGGTTATGATATGAGCTCCCAAAGGAGATCTCATTTGTTAGCATCCATATACTGCAGCTTCACTAAGTTCTTCCTGAAATCCGTTATCAGTACCTGTTATACTACTTGTGTTAAATTTCCAGTTGAGCAAGAGATTTTTGTTTTGTTTTAGCAGCTCCACTGAAATTCTTGATCAGTTGAAGGAGTCCCCTCTTTCGACCATGTTTTTTGGCATATATTTAATATTCTCATGGCTGTTCTCAACATAGTACTGTATTCACAGTTTCAAATTTAACAAGTTAAATATCCTAGTTATCATTACCTACTACTAAATGATTTGATCTAATTTTCAACATATTTGCTTCTGTAGCCACTGGATTATGAAGAAAGACAACAGGTGATCCTGGAAATTGGGGTAACTAATGAAGCTCCGTATACCAGAGAGGCTATTTCAAAATCAGCCATTAGCGCAGTGACAGTTACAGTTACCGTCCAAAATCAGGACGAGGGTCCTGAATGCAGACCTCCAGCACAGACTGTTCGGATTAAAGAAAATGCACCAGTGGGGACCCAGAGCGATGGCTACAAAGCATATGACCCAGAAACTGGAAGTAACAGTGGCATAAGGTGTGCATGATTTCACTGTTGTTCACTTCAAATTTATTTTGTTTTAAAGATTTACAGCTTTTTTGGTATCCCTATTATAATTTAACTTCTAATATTATTTGTCATTTTAATGCACCGTTGTTAATAGGTACAGAAAATTAAATGATCCAAAAGGGTGGGTCACCCTTGATGAAAATTCAGGATTGATCACAATTTTCCGAAATTTGGATAGAGAAGCAGACTCCATCAACAACGGCATATATAATATTACAGTCCTTGCATCAGATAAAAGTAAGAAATTTGTTTTTAAGTCAGCTACATTATCTTCACCTATACATATCCTAAGCTTTTAAATCAACAACATATTTTTTATTTATTTATTTATTTTTTTGGCCATGCTGGGGATCAAACCCACGATCTTGTATATGCTAGGTAAGTGCTGTACCACTGAGCTATATCCCTAGCCCCAAAATACACATTTTTAAAACTGGCTCATACATTCACACTTTTTCCCAGAATGACATGTAGAGTAATCGAGAGGTTTGCTATTGTTTACTTACTCATGTCTGCTTTCTGAGCCCATCTTCAGTGTTAGATGTACTTATAAGTTAGTCATTGAACACTGGAAACTGTAACATATTAATGTTAAATAATCACTAGAAATTGAGAAATTACATTAGTAAAAGTAACTTCAACTTATCTACTTGTTTTCCTTATAAAATTTATTTTGTCAGGAAAGTTCATTACAGGGAAAACGTACTTATTTCCACATGGTGCACTTCTAGAAAACAGTTGCAATCTTTTATAGGAAACTAACTATACCTGTGGGATTAGAATTCTGATTAAGGACATTATTTGAAAATAAAGCAGTCACGATTAATAGCACTGCTATTATAAAATTAGAGAGACCATTGTGAATCCATATACACACATAAAATGTAAAATTATATTCTGTGAATCCTGTAAAGTTGAGGGAAATATGAATATGGTGATTTTATATAAGGTTCATTAGTCCATAACATATAATTTTACCATAACATATATTTGAAAATAAAAATGCTAACTATAGTAGACATAAATGATGGTGCTCTAGCTTACAAAATTAGAGTTTAGAAGTGATTTTGGAATATGATTTAGATATTCTAATTCTTTCTGAATTAATTCTAGAGCATTCTCTGTAATTAATCTTTTGAAATATTCCTCCCCTGCTGTCCTATCTATTCTCTTCCACAGTTTGTATTAGAAGAATATTGCTGTTTTATTTGTTCTGGAATTTAAGCTATACTTTCATTCTTAGCAAATTAATTATTCTTCCTTACATCTTTGAAGATCCTAAAAATATACCTGTTTCATGCATGTCTTGCATAGAGTAAATTAATGTTTTGACTGACGATTTTGTTGGCTTTCCTTCACGTTGATCATTTGGAAATTTCAGTAGACAGGCTTATATTAAATGGGGAGTGTTTGGTTTGCTTTCTCCTTTGGGGGTTTTCCTCTCCTACTTTCCTGTTCTAACTAGCAGTCTTGTAGTTGGCTCTGCCTGCTCCTTCTCTGTGGCCCATGATTTGGACCCAGTTCATAACCTGGTGACCTGGTGCTCTTGACCCATGATGACAATCGAACTGTGAAGGTCTAGTTGTTGTGTCACATGTACCCTGGTTTGTTGAAGTTGTGACTGCAGGGTAATAGATTAAATGCTAGGCTCTCTACTCTGGCTTTCAAAGAGTCCTGGCTCTTCTTTTCAATCTCAACGCCCCACCTGCCTTCTCCTTCGTTTACTCTAGATCATGGCTGTATATAACATGCTGTCCACCTCCTTGAATTTCTTTGTGTGTTTTTTTTTTGTTGTTGTTCTTGTTGTTTTTGAGACAAGGTCTCACTGTGTAGTTCAGGCTGGCCTTGAACTCACTTTGTATTTCTTTGTGGTTTTTTTTTTTTTTTTTTTGGAGACAAGGTCTCATTGTGTAGTCCAGGCTGGCCTTGAATTCACTTTGTAGCCCAGGCTAGTCTTGAACTCATGGCAGTCCTCCTGCCCCAGCCTCCTGAGTGCTGGGATTACAGGCGTGCGCCACCATGCCCGGCTCTTTGGGTTTTTAAACATACCAGAAGTACCTTTCTCGGTACTCTTTTCTCTACTTCTCTTAAAAATCAATTACAACTCATTTCTATAAAAATTTCTATGTTTACTGAAGTGATTTAGTGAATGGAAGAATACATCTAAATATTTTCTGTACAACCCATTTGAAAGTAATATATTTCTCTCAACTTTCCATAAGGATATAACGTTTGGCTATGCTCATTACTATAACTTATACGTGACAGTTTTTATTAAATAATAAAATTTTTCTAATATGGAATTTCCTGGTGAAAACTTGCAACATAAACGAATTATTTTTATTTGCATTTTTCTAGATGGGAGAAGTTGTACTGGAACCCTGGGAATTGTAATTGAGGACGTGAATGATAACGGCCCGTTCATACCGAAGACCATGGTGACCATCTGTAAGCCCACCATGTTCTCCACGGAGATCGTTGCTGTTGACCCTGATGAGCCCATAAATGGCCCACCGTTTGATTTCAGTTTGGAAAGTTCTGATTCAGAAGTACGGAGAATGTGGAGACTGACAAAAATTAATGGTATATGTTTTTGAACATTGCTTTTTTTTGTTTTGTTTTCAATATCAGGATATCTAAAATATCTTTTTCTTGATGAAAGAGAAGAATAGTTTACTATGCGGGAACCACTAATGTATGCGGCGCGTTTCTCAGTGGCAGTGCGGTGGGGAGGGGGCCTCTCCGGGGTCTGCCTGCAATCCGCGTCAGGGCTCCCCGGGGTGTTCTGTGAATTCTCATCTTCATTCCAAACACCCATCCACATAGAATCTTTACGTGGGAATAGTGTCCTAGATCATAAGCAGAATGGTCACAGGTTGGTTCCCTAAGAAGTAGACTCTGAAAAGACTCTCAGGAATGTTCATTAAGAAATTTGCTTGGGATCAACAGCTGTGCAAGGAAGGGAAGCAGACTGGGGGAAAGGAGAAGCCAGGCTGCAGCTCAGGTTAGACGACATAGCCTGCGGAGTCTGAGCTAATGGCCTTCTAGAATCTTACCACATCCATTCCTTGTTTTCTCTCATTGCTCACTCAGTGATGTTGGCTGCCCAGAGGGCCATGAAGTTAGGCAGGTAGACGCGCTCAGGACAGGTGCTGAGAGCCTCCCCGGCAGCTGGGACAGGAAGTCCTTTGTTGCTGGAGCATCTGATGCCCACAGCAGGGTGTTCACCACGTCATCGCTTCTCTTCGCCACTGTGATGACTTATGACTATTTCTGTCTGTTCTCTTCTCCTTGGAGTTTTCTCACAACTTGGTTCCCAGTCTGTACTTTTAACTTTAGTGAGGATCAATGGTGATAAGCGTGGTGGAAGTGAAGGTGGCTTCTCTCCATTTCCACATGTACATCACTTCCTACATCAGCTCTCTCTTCTTCAGCACATTTCTCCATGTTATGCAACCCCATGCTTTCAGTGAATGTGCTTTGCTTCTTGTTATGGGAAATTAGGAAAGAAAGGTTGTGAAAGAATGTGACAGGAGGGTGCAATGGGAGAAAAAGAACCGTGGACGTGTAGAAATAAGTTAAGGCACTGTGTGTTGAAGCCGTTTCATGAACTGATGAGAGTTTTGGGTTTTTTTAAAACAGTATTCTGACTGTGTGATGGGGTGGAGTTCAACTGTCCTTGGATTTTGTCCCTTCTACTTATTGATGTTACAATGTCATTTTGTTTTACATAGTGCTGATAGGATATAGTAATTTTTTTTTTTTAATTCTGGTTTAGCAAAATAAAACTTTGGCAGCAGTATGTTTGTCAAATCTTTATTCTTTGTTTTTATGGTGCTGAGAATCTAACCCAGTTCTTCTTGTATAGTAGGCACATGTTGTACCATTGAACTATACCCACAGCCCCAAAACTTTGTTATTTTAAAGAGTAACTGGTCTGTGAATTTATCTAAAAGCCTGGGAAACACCAATTAAAAAAAAATACCCAAAAGAGACTTTAAAATCAGATAGACTTAGTGTCAAACCCTGGCTCCACCATTTGTTACATAAATCTGATCATGATATGTATTCTTTTTGAGGATTAATTTATTCATGTGTAAAATGGGATTACTTTGGGAGTAAGTGAGATAATGAATGAATCAGATCATGGCCCACAATGAGTCATAAGTTTTGGTTTTATGAGGCTTAGTATTGTTATCTTCTTATGCAATAGGCTATAAACATGGTTCCTCTTAAAATATTAATTCAATGATATCTTCACCTAAACATTCAAATTTTTATTTAGACCTTCAAACCCTAACACAAAAAATTAAAATTTCACCTTGACAGTTAAGTGAAAGAGGATTGTTCTCTGACAGGCATGTGGTGTCCACGTTAAAGCTTGTATTACGTCTTTGGCTCTAAACCCAAGATTGTACAAAAGGGCTTTTGGTCTGGATATTTTTCCTCTAATATTAAAAGCAAAAATGGGCAGTTGGTCTCATGTCCTTCAGGACTGGAAGATGCAGTTCCAGCAGCAAGACCTACAAATATATTTAAAGTCAGGTGTATTCTGAGTGATGAAAGCCAGTCTCCGGCAGTAAATCACTAGTGTTTATATGTATCTGGCACAATATGCGAAAACAAAGTAAAGAGAGAAACCCAGAATGTCAGACTGTAACTCTGTGATGAATCATATATAAAAGGACATATACACTGACTGGTTTAATTGACTATTTTATTTTATTTATTTATTTTTTTTTGTGGGTACCGGGAGTCGAACTCAGGACCTCGCGCTTGCCAGGCAGGCGCTTATGCCACTGAGCTATCTCACTGGTCCTTAATTGATTATTTTAAACAAATAATAAGAATAAACCCCTTAGCAAGCCTACTAGTTATGACAGAAAGAACTGGTTTATGAACGGATGCGATATATTATTATAAGAGCCCAGAGGCCTTTTCCTAAGAGGCCGCATAGACACACTTGGACACGCACTGTGTTTGGTAGGCCGTAGACTAGAACTACGTGGTCCCCTCACGCTGCGGCTGCCTGCGATGTGCCAGTCCCCTGGAATGTCCACTGGTAGGGAACACGGGTGACTCTCTGGTAACTAGTTATGCTCACGGTAACCCTTGGTCTTGTTTCACTTTCCAGACACGGCAGCACGTCTCTCTTACCAGAACGACCCTCCGTTTGGACCGTACGTGGTGCCCGTCCGAGTGACAGACAGACTCGGCCTATCCACGATCAGTTCCCTGAGGGTTCGGCTGTGTGACTGCGTGACCGAGGCCGAGTGCGACATTCGCTCGATTGAGAGGATCGGCGGCGGCACAGTAAAACTTGGACCGTGGGCCATCCTCGCAATATTGTTGGGCATAGCGTTGCTATTTTGTAAGTTTTTTCTCGAATTCAGATACAGCACTAGCCTTTAAAGTAACTTTCAACATACATTTTTAGAGTCAACACTATGTCCTGTTGCCGATCATTTGTATGTAGCTGTATTTCTGTTTTTTTTTTAAAGAGAAGAAACAAAACAAAAAAAGAACAAAATTTCAAAATAACATAACAGGAGGGTAACAATGGTTAATACATTATGCATTGTTATCTTTAAATTAGTTAGGGTACAAGATATCAGCATTCAATTGTCCAAACATTACTGGCATAAACCTTTCTATGAACTAAGCAAAATCAGTAGTGTATCTATCTTAACCATGTTACATATAAATACAATTTTTTTCTTTTCCCTTCTTTTCCCCATTCCCCCATCCCAGACTCTCTATCTTTTTGACCAGTTTCTTTCTGATTCATCTTATCTATTGTACATTTTGGATCTTATTTACTCTTTCAGTTTCTCACACTAGAGAGACAATATGATGTTTACACATGTGCATCTGGTTAATTTCACTTATGAGTATTTTCTTGAGTTGCATCCATTTACCTATAAAAGTTTCCAGTTTATCCTTCTTTATGGCTGAGTAGTACTCCATTGTATAGAAATATGTGGTACGATGTTTTTAATTCCTCTGGTAAGATACCCAGAAGGGGAATAGCTGGGTCAAATGGGACCTCCAATCCTAGTTTTTTGAGGAATCTCCACACTGACTTCCACAGTGGCTGTACCAGTTGACACTCCCACCAACAGTGAAGGGTTCCTTTTTCCCCACAGCCCCTCCAGCATTTGTTATTAGTTGATTTCTTGATAATAGCCATTCTTTCTGGGGTGAGATGGTATCTCAGTGTTGTTTTAATTTGCATCTCTCGAATGACTAATGATGTTGCACGTTTTTTGTATATTTATTTGCCATTTGTATTTCTTCATCTGAGAAATGTGTATTCATCTCAGATGCCCATTTTTGGACTGGGTCTTTAAATCTGGGAGGTCTGATTTTTTGAGTTCTTTATATGTTCTCGATAGTAATCCTTTGTCTGAGGAACAGCTGGCAAACAGTTTTTCCCACCTTGTGGGTTGTCTCTTCACTCTGTTGGTGGTTTCTCTTGCTGTGCAAAAGCTTTTTAATAAGATGAGATCCCAGTTGTTGATTCTTTTTGATAGTTCCTGTGCAGTTGAGGTTTTAGTCATAAAGTCTTTGCCTACACCAATGTCTTCAAGGGTTTTACCTATCCTACTTTCCAGCAGATTTAATGTTTCTGTTTTAATATTTAGATCTCTGATCCATTTTGAATTTAGTTTAGTGCATGGTGAAAGATATGGGTCTAATTTTAATCTTCGGCATGTGCAGAGCCAGTTTTTCCAGCACCATTTATTAAAAAGGCTATCTTTCTTCCAGTGAATGTGTTTGGCACCTTTGTCAAATATAAGGTGGCTTAGTATGTCTGGAGTTGTTTCAGCATCTTCTAATCTGTTCCATTGATCTTCGGGGCTGTTTTTTTTCCAATACCACACTATTTTTATCACAGTAGCTTTATAGTATAATTTCAAGACAGGGATTGTGATGCTCCCTGCCTTGCCTTTGTTGCCCAGAATTACCTTTGCTATTCTAGGTCTCTTCTGATTCCGAATGAATTTTAGGATTGTTTTCTCTAATTCTGTGAGATATGCTGTTGGAATTTTGATTGGAATTGCATTAAATCTGTATAACAATTTTGGAAGTATGGCCATTTTCACTCTATTGGTTCTTCCTATCCAGGAGCAAGGGATATCTTTCCATTTCCTGATATCCTCTTCAATCTCCTTTTTCAGAGTACTGTAGTTTTCAGTGTAGAGGTCTTTTACATCCTTTGTGAGGTTGATTCCTAGGTATTTCATTTTTTTGGATGTTATTGTGAAAGGTATTGTTTCCCTAATTTCTCTTTCAGTAAGTTTGTTATTTGTGTACAGGAAGGCTATTGACTTCTGAGTATTGACTTTGTACCCAGCTACACTACTGAATTTGCTTATTAAATCTAGCAGTTTTTTAGTGGAGTTTTTGGGGTCTTCTGTGTAGAGTACCATGTCATCTACAAACAATGATAATTTAACTTCTTCCTTTCCAATCATTATTCCTTTTATTTCTTTCTCTTGTCTAATTACTCTGGCTAAAGTTTCCAGGACTATGTTGAATAAGAGTGGGGACAGTGGACATCCTTGTCTTGTTCCTGATTTTAGAGAGAAAGCTTTCAGTTTTTGTCCATTTAGTATGATATTGGTTGTTGGTTTGTCATAGATAGCTTTTATCAGATTGAGATAAAGACCATCTATTCCAATTTTCTGTAGGGTTTTCATCATGAATAGGTGCTGGACTTTGTCAAAAGCTTTTTCTGCATCTATTAAGATGATCATATGATTTTTGTCTTTGGTTCTGTTAATATGGTGTATTACATTTATTGATTTACGTACATCGAACCATCCCTGCATCCCTGGGATGAATCCAACTTGGTCATGGTGTATAATCTTCTTGATGATTTGCTGAATTCTATTTGCCAGTATCTTATTGAGGATTTTTGCATCTATGTTCATTAGGGAGATTGGCCTGTAGTTCTCTTTCTTAGTTGGGTCCTTCTCTGGTTTTGGTATCAGGGTAATGCTTGCTTCCAGGAATGAATTTGGGAGTATTGCTTCCCTTTCGATTTCGTTAAAAAGTTTGAGAAGTATTGGTGTTAGGTCTTCTCTAAATTTCTTTGCATTTCTGTTTAACACACAAATATAGTTAAAATATTTTAAGTGCACTTAAGTATAGTTCTTATTGGCATGGACATAAAATTCGATATGGAATGATAGCATGTGTGATATATTTGTAGCGTATCTGTTCAGGACAGACTTTTCTACTGAATACCACTTTGACACAAGCAATCATTCTTCATATTCTAGAAAGTGGTTTTCTTTTAATGCACAGTCTTATTTATGCTGTATCTGTAGTAGTCATTGTGAATTCATAACTTCACATCACTTTGTGACAGACTTGAAAGCACTGGGCTTCCTTTCTTCTTCCAGGTGTCCTGTTTACATTAGTGTGTGCAGCTTCTAGGGCAACCAGAGGTGTCAAAGCACTCCCTGATGAGTTAGCCCAGCAGAACCTGATCATATCAAACACTGAAGCTCCTGGAGATGACAAACTGGTAAGATGTCTGTATTTTTCAAATGAGAGCAAGCTAGGTATGATGGCATGGGCCTGTACTCTCGGCACCCTGTGAGGCTGAGGCAGGAGGATTGCAGGTTTGAGCCCAGCTTGGGCGATTTAGTGAGCTCCTGTCTCAAAATAAAAAATAAAAGTGAACTGGGGACTAAACACAGTGTTGAAGACTCAGGTTCATTCTGCAGTTCCACATATGTGTGCACGCGTACACACACACACACACGCACGCACGCAAAGAGGATGAGTTGTCAATGAATACTCCTTCCAAAATTATCTTTTCTGAGCAAAGTTTTTTTAATATTAGATAACTTGTCATAAAATGTCATTGATCTTATGGCACAGGGAAGGTAATTTTGATTCCCCTGGTGATACACGGTATTTCACTTTGCCCATCTAGTGTCCCTTAATGACAAAAATCCTGTAGCCTATCATTATTACTTTCTACTTCAAATGTTTTTTAACATTTAGCTGGTTTTTTTTTTTTTTTTTTTTTTTGCATCTACTTAAACTGTTGCTTATGCTGTAAAAAGGTTGCATTTAATTAGTCACAGGTCACCAGCATAATTGTTTTAAATTTTTTCCGGCAACAGCAATAAAATCACTGCGAGCTTTGATCATTGTGGGAAGAAGTTTAATGGAGTCTTTTTGGCTGTAATGTGGGTTAAAAGAGCTTGAAGCTGAATATCTGAAATAGCAATTTTAGGAAGTGATTGCTTTGCTATGACTTTTTCTAGCCCAGTATGTAGAAGAGGAGCAAGTAAATTTCCTATGAAAAACATGATTGATCAGAGCAGGAAAGATGAGGAGACAAAAGCATGATGGATTTAGGAAGGAATTAGAAGGAAAAAAACCCTTAAATTACATTAGAATGTACAAAAACATAGACTCCTAATGGCTAAAACTTTGATGTTCTTCATATTTCCCCTGCCTGATTCATGATTTGTGTGCAGTTAGGGTGCAAGTATTTATGATTACAGCTAAGATATTTACAGCAACTTTATTCTTTTTATTTTAGTTGATGGAAACTGAATTGATCACTGAATAAAAAGTCTGGTCAGTATTTCAGTTTCTACCGTAGTCAGGTAAAGGGGAATGGATTTAAATTAAGAAAGCAAACACATATGAGAAAGAAGTACTGAATCTGAGGAGTGAGATCCAGGAAGGATTAACAACTGAAGTTCTACAACACCCAAAGCAGCTTTTAAAGAGGGAGTAGACCTCAAGCTTTTTGATTTGTCAACAGGTGCCACCCACTAACGTCTGAAATTTCTTGCTTACGTTAGACACTACATTTAACATTGGGATTGTAGTAGTCAAGTACTCAGAACCGTTTTGCCTTCAGAGAGCTCATCTCCTCGCATGAAAAACAAATCCAGGCATGATATGCATGATGTTCTTCTATTTCTTTTTTGTTGTTGTCGTTCCCTTCTATATTTGTCAACATAAATGGTTTTCATTTCAGTGTTCCACAGATGCCTTCACAACGCATACTGTGGGTGCATCTGGTCAGGGGATCTGTGGCACGGTGGGATCCGGAGTCAGAAATGGTGGGCAGGAAACCATAGAAATGGTGAAAGGAGGACACCAGACCCTGGACTCCTGCCGGGGTGCCGGGCACCACCACACCCTGGATCCTTGCAGGGGAGGCCACGTGGAGATGGAGAACTGTCGGTACACGTACTCCGAATGGCACAATTTCACCCAGCCCCGACTCGGTGAAGTGAGTTTCCCTAAGTGTTCTCTAAATCTGTTGTGATGTCTTTTAAACGTCACATAAATAATTGCCATTTCATGTTTAGAATTTAGAATTTTGTTTTCGATTATGAACCAATTCACTGGAAAACGATTTTTTTTTCTTAATTTTGATTCAGTTATGTTCGGATTTAAGTGGTTATTTACTTTCCCTAATATTTTGTTTGTTTTTTAATACCCTTCTTGACATAATCTGTTTAAATTACTCTTTCATGACTTGGTGCTAATATTTCTCATGTGTCAACTCTGATCTTAGAGAGCAGAAATGTGACACAGGCAATACAGGCAGGCACTGTTACTATGCCAGTCTGGGAAGATCTGAGCTCACATCAATTTGGGTTCAGTTTTGATAGATAGATTTTTGCTTTTCACCATCATTTTGAAAGGGGAAAGCAATAATTACTTAAAATGAACACTTGTATACTTGGTGCCACGTGGGTGACTGTATACTGAATATATAATGTGATTTTCTGATATAGACCAATCATGTGCATTTTTTACATATAGGAATCCATTAGAGGACACACTCTGATTAAAAATTAAACAATGAAAGGTAAATCAAAGCAATTCTTTTTATGGTAGTAAGTTTTGGTGTTTAAAATAATAATAATAAAATGTTGTACTTTCCCCTTGGCAGAAGGTGCATCTGTGTGATCAGGACGACAATCATAAGCACGCCGCTGACTACGTCCTCACGTATAACTACGAGGGCAAAGGATCGGTGGCTGGTTCCGTAGGGTGCTGCAGTGATCGACAGGACGAAGATGGGCTTGAGTTTTTGGATCATTTAGAGCCCAAATTTAGGACACTCGCAGAAGTGTGCATGAAGAGATGAACATGTTCTAATTAGTCAACAAAAGCCAGTGGCTTTATCTTTTCTCCTTTTAATTACAAACCAAGATAAAAAAAAAAAATAGAAGATACTGTATTTGACGCTTTTCCCCTTTATTTTGTGGAATCTCCTTGACCAAAGATACATTTACAGGGAGACTGAATTTTTTGAGTAGATCCACAGATGGAAAATTTAAGGAAATTTGTGTTATTGTTTACATTTGGACATAATGACAGCAGCCAACTTATAGTGCAATAAAATTTAATTAATTCAAGTCTATATTTATAGACTACTTGGAGAACAACCTAATTGAAGATTGTAGAGGATATTCTCTCCTAACTAGTTAATTGTTCATATGGTGCTTGGAAACTGTGGTTTTCCTAAACAATCTAAAGTGTATATACTGCATGCTTGCTATTTTATTCTTGTAACATGGCCTTTCTTCGCAAAGCAAAGGGAGATTTCTAACCAGGCATCGACTGTTATAACAGTTCCATTTTAGTAGAGTTTACTTTTAGGTTCTATTCTATTCTAGAATCCTGCATTGAATGTACATTTCCTGTTACCTACTTTATTAGTGAAGTTTAAATTTCAAAAATGCTTTCAGGATGCATTTTTACTTTTGGAAGTCTTTTGTCTTTGTAATGACAAATGGTCTCTCTCTCTCTTTCTCTCTCTGTCTTTCATACACACACACACACACACAATTTCTTTCTCTCTTATGTGTCCTTAAAATCTCTGCTTGGGCTCATGAATCCAAATATTTTAAAAAATTGTCTCATTTTTTCTCTTAAAAAGTGAATTATTCCTTGTTTAATGTAAACCTCTGTGTTCTTGGTATTTTTTCCAAACATCAATGTAATGTTGACTTTATTGTTTTGAATATATTGGTGATTGCTTCATTACCTCCTCAACCTTTAATTTTGCCATTAAAACTGTAGAACTGTGTTGTGATTTTATTAGGGGCAACATTCTATGTTAACAAAAGGAGTGGTGTAATTGGAATTAGGATGTGATATTTAGTGTGTAACAACACATTTCTGGTTCATATCTTTAGTGCAGTTTATAAATGGAAAATAGTTTTTTGAAATAAGCTTTGAAATACAGGGATCTTGAATGCTATCTAGGATAACATTTTTATAAGTTAAAATTAGATTACTAGTCATGTCTATATGTTTGTAAAGTTATTGTTTAATGTTTTGTGATGACAGTTTTTAGCAGCAGTATGGGCCAAACTATTTAAATTTTAAAACAAGGAGACAAAGTGAATCTTATTAGCCAGGCCAGGCCAGATTTCAAGCATATTTCAGTCAATGAATTCTCTGTCTGCTAACTATATAGATATTCTAAGTGCATTTTTAATATTTATGATTGTTAATGATGTATCCATCACAAATTCACAAGGTTGGCTTATAACGATTACTGTTCAGAAGTGCCATTAAGTAATTATTTCATAACCAATTATTTGAAACTTATCTTTTCAATAGTTTCATTACTGCTTAGTCAAAAATAAAGTCTCCCAGAGTTATTTTTAATAAATTATGTACAAAATTCTTGTGTATTACTAGTTATATTAAAGTAAATTAAGCAGTTTTTAGGAATTAGTGTATGCTTTAAAATCTTGGGTCTGATATAAGTTTAAGGAATTGTACTTTTCTTATATAGAGAAATGAGTCCTTTTTCCAGACTCCTGTTATGTATTTTTTAGCATTTAAAATTTTATTTGGAAAGCTCTTTGGTGTACCGTTATCACATTTGTATAAATTAGTATTCTAAAGATTGATGCTGTGGATATTGATTAATTTGCATACTTTCTCTGTCAATATTTATTATCTTAAAATGGGGAATACTACTAAAATTCCTTTTCTAGGGTGGCTGTAAGGCATTTTAATAAAAAAATGGTTTTTAAGCATGAAAATTATACAGAGCAGTCCATCTAAAGGACACTTCCAATAATAATAAATAACTTTAAATAATTCACATAGTCAACCCATTTCAAGTTAACCAAATCAATTCAGAAAATAGGATAATAGATTTTTTTAAGCTTTATATTTGTCAATTGAGAATATGTCTCTTCATAATGATCTTTTTATGGCTGGATCTTCTCTATCCAGTTGTTCAGGTCATATATTGCAAAGATGGCTGAAACCTCCACATAGGATTCTTACTTTGTAATGCTGTGAACTGCTAAGTTCAAACTGGGTGGAAAGCAGGGGATCTACTTCTTAAAATGGGCACTAATTCTGAAACCCTATGAAAATCACAGAGGTTTAAGATTCCTCCGTGTGTGTCCTTCCTCAGCTGCTCTCTAAGCTGTCCTGCTAGACATTAGCAGTCGTTTGATAGAGTTTTTGGCTGTTTGGTAGATGCCATGGCAACCCTAAGTTCAAAGCCTTCAGAGTAAGAGTCCCTGAGGTGGGTCCCAGCTCCACACTTAAACTTTCCAGACCTAGTTCCCTCACTCACTCATGTTAATGGAGGTAGAGAAGAATACATGAAAGGACTGGCGTCAGAATTAAAAGTTAATTCATGAAGAGACCGCACAGAGCAATGTTCAGTTTATCTTAGCTACTGTTAGTGTTGGATGAGAGGAGAACTTGGTTGGGAATAGTGGAAGCTTCAGTTGCTACTGTGCTTTGCAGTTGGTATTTTTGTCATCTGTCCCAGAAGCCTCATCGGTATTGTACCTGACATGGCTGTTGCAGCTTCACGGCTGACCATAGTTTCCAGGTCTTTCCTTGGTATTCAGGAAGTTGTATCTTATTCATCTATAGCTCAGGGATCAGCATGATGAATCTCAAGACCTAACTGAAAAAGCAGGTAAAATTTCTAATCAGCCATAGTTTGCCTCAAGGAAGCAAAATCTTAAGGATTTGCTCCAGTGGCATGGAAGGCGTCATCGCCAATAGACAGCAACGCAAATCTGTTGTTAGTTCATTACAGTTTTATTTGGGATTTCCTTGTAATAATAATTTTCTGGATTTTATCCTTAAGACTTTTTTTTTTTAAATCCTGGATCTCGATTCTCTCATGCAAAATCTGACTTTGACTATAGACGTCTCCTTTAGTGTCCATGTCTATCACTTTTCTTAGGCTCCAGATTGAATTTGCTCTGGTCAACCCCTTTAGCATTATCCTGAGAATAAAATGGGTTCTCTTCTATGTGCTTAGAACCTCTCAGTAATGAAACTCCAAGAGGTTACATGACACCTATGGAGATCTATAGTTCTTGTTCACTTCCAGGAGATCCCTGTTAACCCTTAGCACTTTAAACTCAGTATATGAAAAGCTGAGCATGGTGTGCAACCACGATGAATCAGGTCCTTCTGGGTTTCCTGTCTGAGTGATGTCCTCTTTCTAACTAGGGGACCGGGAATCCTTGATTCCTCTCTTCTTTGCACAGCACATCCTATTTGTTGCCTATACTTCCCAACTCAGAATTTTAAACCTCGTTTCATGCATGAAATAATATACTTATGCAGTAGTTCTTTAATGCTTTCCCAGTACAGTCATGCATGGTCATAATGTACACCATAAAGACTGCCTGCCTGAGAAAGTACAAGATGAATCAACTCCTCTCCCTGCCCACATACTCTTAGTGCAGGTCGGGACATGGTGGAGGAGAGTAAGGAGTGGGCTAACGCCTGTAAAACACATCACATGAGGCCTGGCTCCTAGGAAGTACTCAACACACGTGAAGAAAGATTCCAGATGACACAAACTAGTACTCTATGAGTGACCTTGTACTCTTGCCCCTCCTAAGCCAAGTGTCCCTGAGGGTTGAGTGCCACCTGCCTCTCCTACCCCTCACTCTTCTCTTCACTAACTGCTTGTCGCACCAGCATCCCACTCAAACCCTCAGCGTCCCCCAGCTCTACTGGTGTTTGCATCTCCAATTTCTTTCCTCCTCCTCCTTCCCACTGCCAGCAAAGAACAGATACGATCACAGCGCTTTCCTGCCTGAAGGCTTTTGTGGCTTTGGAGGACAAATCTGAAACACATTCAGGTAGTGATTTCCCTGCCCTTCACACACACACTCCATCTGATGCAGCTGTTTGCATGCATGCTGTGCACTTGGTGGTGGTAGGCGGGGTCAAGCTGACCTGGGCCCCGATGCTCAGTGCCTCCACACACCCTCGCTATCTTGCCCATGTAGCGCCCTCCATTTGCAATGTCCTGAGTCGCTCATTGTCCATTTCTTCCTTTGTAAAGACGTGATTTTTTAAGATATAGTTCAAAGGCCATCTCTTCTAATCGGAAAATATTTGTGTCTCTAGAACACATTGCTGTCTGTCCTTTCCATTTACGGGTTTCTGTGTATGTACACATGGGTGTGCATTTCTTTTCTAACGTAGGAAGCTCACTAAGAATAGAAAACCATTCACATTTGCATAGCCTTGCAGCATAGGCTGCCAACACACTTGGTTGAAATCAAACTTTATTGCCCTAGTTATAAAGAAAAAATATTAAAGATTACAAGTTAGATTTTTTTCTTACATTGCTTTTGGCGCATAATTTCCATGATATATATAATATTCTGTGCTCTTCTTTAAAATGTAGAGACATTGAATGACTAGAACATCAAACATTTTCACTTACAACTTAGAGCAAGAAAGGGCAGCACTGATGTTTTGGAGTGTTGTGGTTTCAGGTTAGCTCAGCTCCTCCTACAAATAACTGCACAAGACTGTTTGGAGCCAGCTGCACTGCTGTGAAATGTAATCCCCAAGGCTGCTCGTCTGCCTTCTTCACTGTATGCCAACATCCACAATAGTGGACACTCAAAATGTTTGCTGGATGAATGAATGCATGAGTTTGCGTGTGTATTATTAAGTAACTGACCAAGACAGGACTGCAGCATTGCCTAAATATTCTTTTTTTTTTTTTTTCAATGTGAAACTCAATGACCAATACAAAAATCACCAATGTGGGGCCGGTGAGATGGCTCAGCAGTGTAAGCGCCTGCTTGGCAAGCACGAGGGCCCGAGTTCGACTCCCGGAACCCACGTACGAAAAAAGGGCCGGTGATATCGCTCAGTGGCACGGGCGCCTGCTGGCGCACAAGGTCCTGAGGTCGACCCCCGGTACCCACAAAAAAAAAAAATCACCAATGTGACTATCACTTCATTGTCACCATGTTCCAATACTAGTGAAAAAAATTTTTTTTAACTAACAAACCGCCTCCGGAAGAAAAGCAACTAAGAACTGTTATGTTTTAGGAATGATTCTTATGAGTTTGCCAAAGCCACCTTATTTATAAACTGTTTTAAATCTGGCCTCAATTTATAAAGCATCAAGAAACAAAAAGGCAAGGAAAGGGGCAGGGGCTCTATGAGCTTTTTCCAAGTCTGCAGTCAGCACAGAAGAGCTGCAGGCGAAGCCCGGAGAAAAGGAAAAGAGCTATGTGGCTGCGAGCCTCCGAGGCAGTGAGTGGATAACATTTCAGGAAGATAACCCCTAAACTGTGGGGCCTGGGGCTGCTGGTCTCTGCCTCTGTGTGTAGGGGTCAGACCTACTCAACTAATGGTGGGAAGGCACAGTAAGCAACAAAACAGCTAGGTACCTGGCTTTTGCTCTTCGGCGGGGCATCATTGTACATATTCCTCTATTATTTCCTCTCTACCAGTTCTGAATTTCTAGGTTTGAGGACTGAAATCCTAAAAATGGGATCTGCTCTTTCTTCCCAGGAAGATCTCTCCCTCTCTGTCTCTGGGTACCTTACTCCAGCCAAGAAGCAACTTAAATCACATTTTGTGTGTGTGTGTGTGTGTGTGAGCGTCTGCATGCGTGTGTGCAC
The DNA here is from genome assembly GCA_028451465.1 of Erethizon dorsatum. Lineage (NCBI taxonomy): Eukaryota > Metazoa > Chordata > Mammalia > Rodentia > Erethizontidae > Erethizon > Erethizon dorsatum. The sequence continues at coordinate 16,061,418 of CM051838.1, forward strand.
GGCATTGGGGGTTGAACCCAGGAGCACTGTACCACTGAGGTACACCCCATCCCTTTTTATTCTTTATTTTGAGACACTATGGCTAAGTTGCCTAGACTGGCCTTGAATTTAGGATCCTCCTGCCTCAGCTTCCCGGGGAAGCTGGGATTACAGGCGTGTACCACTGTGACTGGCTTAAGTCATTTTTGCTTAAATTTTATTTTAAATTAAACAAATAAATAAATTACTGAGCTGCATTTTAAATTAAGACATGAAACATGGAGTCTTAATGTATAACAAAAAAAAATTAGGATAAAAAACTGGAAATAAAAAAAGCCATTTTTTATTGATACTGGGGATTGAACCCAAGGCCTTTGTACTGTGCTACATCTCCAGCCCATTTTTATATTTTATTTGGAGACAGGCTCTTGCTAAGTCACTATGTTACTCAGACTGGGGAAGAACCTGAGATGCTTTTGCCTCAGCTTCCCAGAGAACTCGGATTAAAGCATATGCCATAATGCGTGGCTTGATCTCAGTATAATTTTTAAAAAACCTAATCTTATTTTATAGAGGAATATTGCTATGTTATGGCTTTTGGGCATGTTGTTTATCTCAGAGCCATTTTGTAGACCTTAAATTCTAGATGAATGTGAGACTAGGGATGACATTCTCCTCATGTACCTCTGTACGGACGGCAGTTGGTGGAGGGAGACAGCAAGAGCTGCAGCTTGCCCTTCTTCATTCCTCTGTGATTGTATCCCGTGCTACTCCAGAAAACCTGGGCACAGCAAAGAGAATGGAAATGTGGACTTTCTCCTACTCACCTCTTTTTCTTTTAGCTATGTTGTTAGAATTAAGGTGGGAGAGAAGAGCAGACTATTCCTTTCTTTTGTAGTTAACAAATATTAGGGTAAATGCACTGAAGTATTTGTCTGTACTACTTTTAAGAGTGTCATTCACACAGACTATGCTTGTTTACAGTCTCTAATGTTCGAGAACCACTGACCAGGATTTAACAAATGGGTTTATGTGATTATGTGAAGGTTCTTGGAACAGGTGTTTTATGAAAAAGTTTTAAGAAGCTTCTTCATGAAGCAAAATGCTGGAAATGTAAGAGTTGAAATGCGCTGATTAGTAAAATCCCACAATGTCCATAAATCAAGTACTCCAGAATGTAAACATTTTTCCATCTCTCCTATTCCACCACACGGGTGTAAAGTACAGACACAATCTTAAAGTAAGAACACAGGTGCAGGCCATGAAATGAACAGTCAATAAAAAGGAAAGAATTTTGCCATGGTACTGCTATTAGCCAATAAGATGCTTCTTGCTAGCTTCAGGTAACATTCACATTAAGAAAATCCATGTGACAAGGGACTGAAGTAGCCTCTAGAAATTGCAGGTGGCTTCCAGCCAATAATTAGCAAAGGGCAAGCCCTCAGATACACAGCTATCTGGAAACCGGCCAAGAATGTGAATGATCTTAGAAGTGGATCCCTTTCTGGTTCAGCCTCTAGATGAAACTGGACCAGTTGACACTTCGATGGCAACTGGATGACACCCTCATGCAGAAAACCCAGCTGAACCAGGCACCAATGTCAACACGCAAAGCTGTGGATATTAACGTATGCTGTTTTAAGTCTATATATATTGTGGTAGGTTTGAGTTACTGAATAATATTTTTTTTCTTTCAAGAACACAACTCTGAGGTTCCTTCTATGGCATTTCTCAGAAGGTAACCAGATGGATTAAGCCCACTGCATTAATCAGTTCAGTAATGTGCCCTTTGGTGACCTTTATCATTTCCCATCCTCTGCCTCTGCCTCTGCCTCTAGGTTTTTCTCTAACATCTGGTTAAAGGAGATCTGGCTCTGGTTTCAAAAGAACCGTGCAACAGATACAGGGAACAAGGGTCTGAGAAAGAGCTGCCTCTGTCTCTATGTCCTTGTCACCTGTCCTAATCTGTCTTTGGCTTTCTGAAATCATGTTTTCATCACCACCACACCGATGAATCTTACCTCCCTGTCATTACCAGTGATTTACTCACGTCAAACCCGATGATCCGCTTTTAGCCCTAATCTTATTTGACTTCTCAAAAGCCTATGCCATAGTCAATTACTTCCTTCTGGTTGACAAACTGTCTTCCCCTGGCTTATGGGACACTCTGTGCACAGGCCTCTCCTTCTCAAACACTGGTCGCTCGCTCTTAGTCTAGAGGACGCTGGTTGCTCTTTCCTTTCCGACTCTAGTAGTTGGAATACCTGAGGAGTCTACCTTCACTCATACACTACGTTTTTCTCTTTCATCCTAAAGTTATAAATAGTACATCTCATGTTGGCCATAGAGTAGACACATCAAATTTCACAATTCCAATAAATTCCATTGATATCTTAACCCAAGCCATTTCCTCTCCCTATACCCCCATGTATTCACTCTTCTCTTCTGTTGCTTAGTCCAAAGTTCTTGGTAGGCACCCTTGAGTTTTCTCTTTTTCTTTCTCCAATTGATAAAGCAGTCCTAAGAGGACATGTTTAGCATAAACCCTAAGTTTGCTATATCTGTCATTTTGTACATCTACAATCTATTTTCTTTCTCCGATCGTAAATGTTCTTTTCAAATATATAAATCCAAACATGCTTTCTCAGATTCAAAATCCTTCAATAGATTCTTATGAAGAATTGAAGTTAAAATAAAGCCTAAATCCTTGAGTAAATCCCATGAGCTTTTGTTTTTTGTTCTTTTTTAATTCTCAATGCTTCTTTTTACTCTGTCTTCATACCCTTGTTACCTCACATCACTCCAGCACTGGCTGGCTTCTCTCTGACCACATCAATCTCATTTTGACTAAGGGTTTCTACCCCTGCAGCTCTCTTGTGAGCTTTCCCTTCAGATTGCTGTTTTCTTCTAGCATTCAGGTCTCCAGCCAACGTTTACAACTTAGCCAATCTTTTCTGGAAAAAAATGCTTTAAAATTCTCATTTCTTGGGTGATTTAACTAGTTCAGGTATCAGGGCTACTGGGTCTTCCTGAACATCATGTGGCAGAAAACTTGTGGCTTCAGCAATCATGGTGTCACCACTGTCAGTGATCTGTGCCCTGAGAACATTTTCATTGCCTCAGGTCGGGGACAGAAAGACAATACTGTAGGCAAAGCATGAGCTAAAGGAGGAAATTAAGATAAAACAAAAATCCATAACCTTCAGGTAGAGATTACAGAGCTACCTCACAGGGAAGTAGGATTTGGTTTCAAGGCTCTCATAAGCCCCTGATTAGTAAGTTTTGTACTGCATCATTTGGTGTGAAGGTAATGGACGGACTCATCTTTGCCACATATAACAGTCCCATAACGCTAAGTGCATTGCAGGATGGTTTTAGCTATCCATGCAGGAAAAAATACCAAAATAACGTGGGGATTTTTTCCTTGCCAATGGCCATGGACATAAAAACAAATTGTGAAAATTGTGTCTACTGTAAGCAGAGAAAAATCTTAATGGCATATATAGCTTATCTAGAAACCATGTAAAACACCAAGCTTCAAGAGTTAAAATAAATATTTTCCCATGTAATGGAAAAACAAAACCATTGAAAGCGTTCTAGCGATGAATATCTCTCCAAAGATAGGAAACATCTGTCCTTGAATGGATGTGTGAGAAAAATCCTTCCTTGAAATAGGTTTTCCATTGGAATTTACTTAAATCAAGGGAGACACCTTGTAAATAAGACTAACAGAATACAGATAACTACAGTGCAGACAATAAAAGGGGCAGAAATTACAGTATATTTTGTTACACTCACCATGAAAGGACCTGATGAAATACAGAAAAGTAGATATAATCCTGTCTTTTAAAAAACAGATTAGGCAGATAATACAAATGCTGCAAAGAGGGCTGAAACACAGAGAATATAGATATTATTTCTATTTGAAAAACTAGCTTTTAAAAGGGGTTAAGAACCCATATCTTACAAAAACCCAGACGCCTGAATTCTCCTAAAATTGGACTAATCATTTCAAAGGTTTCATATGTCTGTCATCATATTTCTGGCTAAGCAAAGTACCTTCAAGTTCCTACTGATGCATATGATGTTGGTTCAGAACCACATTTTGAGAATCTTTTATTTACTTCAAGAATCTCACCCTTGGGCTGGTGATATAGCTCAGAGGCACAAGCGCCTGCCTGGCAAGCGTGAGGTCCTGAGTTTGGTTCCCGGTACCCACATAAAAAAAAAAAAAAAAAAAAAAAAGAATCTCATCCTTGATCTACATCTTAAGGAATCTTGTAAATAATACAAGGCAATGTGAAATAGGGGCCCTCGCCAGAAGTTCTCATGTAATTGGTCTGAGGTGGAGAAAGATGAGGGTGCTTATTAAAATCTCCCCAGGAGACAGCAACATGGAGCTGGACTTAGTGGATTAGATTTTGTTGCTGGTACAAAACACCTGGCATATACACTTACAATACCTCATATACATTTTGCTCCTTATTTACATTTAGAAAGTCTCATTTTAAAACTGAAGAATTATAGTGAAGTCTGGGACTTTTCCTGACCCATGATCTAAACAAGACTTGGGAACTGGGAGAAATAGCCACTGTTATTGAATACGTCAAGAACACTGAAATCTGACTAGAAAGCGGAACAAAATAGCCTTTCTGGCACACATCTACACACCCACTCGGAAGATTATTATCTCTTCAGTTATTTTGCTATCTGGGTAGGACCTCTGAATTAGGGTTGTTTAGGGAAATGGGTATCTGGTATAACCCTACACAGATGTCTGCAGGTTAAGACTAGTGCTTATCTGTGAGGGCGGAGTGTGGCTTTTGTAAAACTGAAAGGCAAACACAAGTGTGATAGTTGAAAGCAGCACGTGAAAAGAGCTAATTATTGTGGTACTGGGTTTGCTCAGTGAACACTAAGTAGATGATTAGTGGAAAGGCCTACTGACACAAGGGCTTGGGAAACTGAGCAGGATGAGAAGACAAATAGAAATCAGTAAATCTTGAGGTAAATAAGATTAATTCATAATTATTACTGAGGAATATAGTAGAATGAATGAATGAATACTACATTAACTAATGTCTTGCTCATAGGGAGTTGGTGGGAAAAGCTACTTCTCTACTCCTGCCTAGATGACGAGCATCTGACCTCGGGAACGCACTACTTTCCCAGTGTGATGTTGAGGGATGGCCCTCCTAAACTTCTGGGAAAAGAGAAGGCTGATGAGGCAGTGAATCAGGAATGATGCCCGCATAAATGACACATGCAACTGGGCCATCAGCCCACTCACACCTGTAACCTTCATGCTTAAGCAACATCCTTTGTACAGACAGACACACAAAAGAGCTCCTGGGGACATGAGAAAGTCTGGGAAAAAGCAGAGCCTCACTCAGTAGGGAGAGATTTTCTCTCTGAAGGGAACCTAAATGAAGAATTATGAGATGATTTCGAATGACTGGCATTAAAGACTCCCTCTGTATCAAGGCTTTGTTTCACCGCTTTTGCTCAGTTTTTGTGAGACGTTATCACCCACACAATGGGGCTTTGTTTTCTGTGTGGACATTACTATTCCTTCCAGCTCGATGAGGAGTCACTGGAACACTGTCCCTCCCTCCTTAAAAGGAGTGTCTGCAGAAGAGGACGTTCCTAAGGGAGTCTGAAGGCTTCAGTGGAGGAAGAGGAAAACCATTGTAACAGTTCTTGACTCATTCATCAATAAAAAGAAACAACAGGCGCCTGCCTGAGCTTGGCACACCCTACTTGGATTGGACTTACTGTCGTGGTGTCACTTAGGCTTCATGATTGTGTGAGGCCAGTGTGATAATCGCTACACGATGGAAACCCGCCTGCTAATCGTGAATCGGAGAAATGTGCAATTGTCAGGCTTCTGTACGGCTGTAGTGAAGAGCCACTGCTCCGTAGGTAGAAGTGTTTCTGTGGATGAGAACGGGTAGTCCTACTGTCAGTCATTCCGGGGAGAAGCTAATCCTAGAGGATGCGATGAGAGCTGCCACATAATAAGGGGAGGAGAATCCGTTCACCGGAGGCCAGGGATCACTTTGCTCTAGAACTGAGGTTGTCTTTGCTACCAGGAAGAGTTCCATGGGGCGGAGTTAGAGCTGGGAAGAGGGTGCTTGCAGTGGGCAGACGGGAGAGGAAGGAGGTAGAGAGCGGTTCTACAGAGACTCTTAACCTGAGAGCAATGCAATATTTATAGGTTACCCTTGACTTAAGCATTCCAGTTTTCCAAGCCTCCAGCAGATTTTTGAAATGATCAAAGTCAAGGGTGTTCTCAGGGGTCCTGTGGGAATTTAACAGGAGGCATCTATTCATACTGTGACTTTTTATTCTAAATAATATTCCAGAAGTGCTTGTGAGCTAACATTCCACCATAAAATTTGTTTCGTGTCACAAGAAGGACTATTCAAACCTTTTTTTTTTTTTTTTGGTGGGTACCGGGAGTCGAACTCAGGACCTTACACTTGCCAGGCAGGTGCTTATGCTACTGAGCTATCTCACTGGCCCTCAGCCCTATCTTGTAATTGGTTTTAATGTAAAGTTCTTTTTGTATATTTTACTTTTTTTCCTAGCAAATTTGTTTTAGACATCATAGTGTTGTGCTGGCAGTCGGTGTTTTCCAAAAGTGTTTGAGGTGAGCCACACTTGCCACCCCATGGACCACGTAAGCCACGGAGGTGAGTGGGTGTATTCGAACTGTTGGGACTGAGTTGTGCAAGGCAGCGTGGCTCAGTGGGCCAGAGATCAGCTCCCAACTCCAAGGATGAGTTACCTGCTCCGTGGCCGGAGAGTACTCCTGTATCCACAGAGGCGACCCTCCTTAATTTTCTCAAGTTTGCTTTTTGCTGAAAATGTTAAGCAATTTACCAGGATTCCTTAAGCTTTGTACTTTCTTTCTTTTTTTTAATGTGGGTACTGGGAATCGAACTCAGGACCTTGCGCTTGCCAGGCAAGCGCTTATGCCGCTGAGCTATCTCACCGGCCCTAAGCTTCGTATTTTCATCTAAAATCTCTTCCCATTTTTGATCCTTCATTTTGCTTCTCTTACCTTTCCAACTAGGAACATAACAAGGGAAAATATAATTCACTTCTCATTTTGGTCCATTATTCTTTCAGTAGTGACTTCCAACTGACTTTATAGCTAAGTGATTGGATATTAAAATAAAGACATGTCAGAAAAGTTTTTATGCATTATGATGTCTCATGATAATTTAAAATTAATGTTATAGCATACATACAGTTGTCACTATAGGCAAACTCCTATTATAAATATATTTTCAACAAATTCATTTTAAAATATAATTCACATAAGGAACTTATCTTCTTAGTCATTTCCGCTGTCATTATAACTGTCTTCAAAGATTTTTTAAAAATTGTAAACACACTTCATATTAGGACTTAGACTAATGTACTCATGCTATAACAAAACAGGAATTTCCAATACGGTTACTAATATTACATTCAGTTATTATTTAGTATTCATATTACACCTATAATTTTGCAATACAAATTGAAAATATTTCTTACAGTATTTCTGGAATAGATTATTACAACTTTTCTTTTGTAGAAAATAAAAGTGGAAACTTAAAGCAGTTTTCACACAGTCAGTAGGCTTAACGATATCCTCTTCTACACAATACAGCTGGGACAATCGATGGACAGCATTTTTATAGTTTTAGGCACTTGGAAGATACTTACAATGAGGTCAAACTCTGAAGATAAGTGGAAATCATAGAAAACCTAGGAACACAGAATAGAGAAAAATCAATCCCTCTCTCACTCTCCCACATAGGTATTAAGGAAAGCCATATCAAGGGATAAAGAGATTCATCACGAACTCAGCAAAGAAGATAATTCTGTAAGAATACTTAGTAGCCTTTTTTCTTTCCTCCCATGGTACTGGGGATTGAACCTAGGACACTCACATCTAGCTATGCCTCCAGACCTGTTTTTTTTTTTTTTTTTTTAATTATTTTGAGACAGGGTCTGCTAAATCACCATGCAACCGTTCTGCCTCAGCCTCTCAGAGTGTGCCACAGTGCCCAGGTTAGTAACTCTTTTTTTTTTTCCCCACACACAGAATTAATTGTTCACTTCTTTCACGATGAAATCCAACCCTCCGGGCATGATTCATCATGATCCACAGGCATTCTTCTGCCTAGCCATTCTGAAGAACAACTCCTTTCTGCCTCCTAGATGGCAGAAGCTGTCTCTCCTTAGCTCCTCTTGTCCTGTTAATGCTGCCTTCGCCTGGAACATTCTCCTACCCTTCCCCTTTCCTCTGTAGTTATCTCAAGCATCTTTACTTCTATAAAGCCTTCTTTTGGAAGCTTGGTCCTTCACTTTAATTCTTCAACCTTTCACTCTAGCAGTGAATCTACAGTGGTGGAGGGAGGGAGACTGAAGTTGTCATCTTCTTCAGAAAACCAATTCAACTTGCGTTTCCAAAGACTGGCTGCACTTGCAGGAGACTGTGAGAAGCTTTCCCTGGGGTCATGAGCAAGGCCAAAGGTTTGCAGATGCCAGGCGAAAACAAAGAGAAGACAACTGTGGAGCGCTTTCTTCGCTTTCCACACAGACTTCTGGGGCCTCAGAGGAGAGACTGGGAAGCTGAACTTCCCGTGTGCGTCCTGAGAGCTGGGGCTCAGGAATTCCAGGGAAGTCCCAGGCTTTCGGTTTAGACAAAAAATGTTATCCAAGGTGCCCAGGGTGGGATGAACGGAGGCTTTCCTAGCCTTTGCTGATCGTTGTGCACTGTGCCAGGGTTCTATCTCCAAACTTTTGAAGGGCTTTGAGGAGCGGCAGCACATTTCTGAGAGGAATTTCCTCCTGAATCCAGTCTTTGGAAACTTGGAAGACATAAAATCCAGTTTAGAGAGAAGTAAGGGAATATGCAACTTTTGAAGGACTTTGAGGAGCGGCAGCACATTTCTGAGAGGAATTTCCTCCTGAATCCAGTCTTTGGAAACTTGGAAGACATAAAATCCAGTTTAGAGAGAAGTAAGGGAATATGCAACTTTTGAAGGACTTTGAGGAGCGGCAGCACATTTCTGAGAGGAATTTCCTCCTGAATCCAGTCTTTGGAAACTTGGAAGACATAAAATCCAGTTTAGAGAGAAGTAAGGGAATATGCCGTGTTACGAATGACCACAGTGGGCTATGATGATAGCTTTTCTTCTGTCCTAGGGAGGAAAACAGTTTTTTTTTTTTTTTTTTTTTTTTTTTTTTTTTGAGGGACGCATGCATTTTCTTTCCTCCAGCCCTTGAGTAACGTTTGATAGACTTCGGAACCTGATAAATGTTGAAAGACATCGAATTTGTTAGCCTCATTTTAGAGTAGATGATTTTGTGCAGTAGATTTTTCTTTAACAACAAACTGAAAGATTTCATCTTAGTACAATTACCACATAAATAATAGACCAATACTTTATACGTTAAGAACAAACTCTTAGGAGGCTCATATAAAGCCAGAAAATTTGGCTATTAAACCTCTCAGTACAATCATTTCTCCTTTTGGATGCGGAAAAATGGTCAAATTAGAATTTCTTTCGCTCGGTTTTAATTTCTGGCGCACCCAGTGCCGGTTTATTTATGCTGCCGGGGCTGATCTTCCCTCTGCGGTTTAATCGCGTTGGTCTGAAAACATGCATTTTGTTGCAACCTGAAGACACTGCCCAGAATTTGTTCAGGCGCTGAAGGGAGGATCCGCTGATCCAATCTCAAGGGTGTTCCTGGCACCCAGCAGGGCCCGCGCGGGCCAGGCGGCTCCGGGCTCTGCGGTGGGAACGCGCGGCGCAGCGTCAATCCCCAGAGGCCCCGGGCGGGCGGCCCGCGGAGCAGGCGGGGGCGGGGGCGAGGCGCAGGGCGCGGCCGGGACCGCTGTCCCGCGCGGAGCGCGAGCGTCCCGGCGGGCGCGGGGAGCGCAGGGGCAGGCTCGGGCAGCTCCCTGGCTCCTCCGGCGGTGGTAAAACTTGGGAAATAACTAGGAGGGGCCGCTCGGCGTCTCCTGGGTCCAATCCGGTTTCAGGAGAGAACACGCTCCCGGGCAGACAAGCCCGACGGAGCCCAGAGCGACTTCGGGGCGAGCAGCGGCGAGCAGAGAGAGCAGAGAGCGCAGAGAGAGAGGAGAGAGAGCAGAGAGGAGAGAGAGCAGAGAGCGCAGAGAGAGAGGAGAGAGGAGAGAAGGAGAGAGCAGAAAGGAGAGAGGAGAGAGAGCAGAGAGGAGAGAGGAGAGAGCAGAGAGAGGAGAGAGCAGAGAGAGCAGAGAGGAGAGAGAGGAGAGAGGAGAGAGGAGAGAGCAGAGAGCAGAGAGGAGAGAGGAGAGAGAGCAGAGAGCAGAGAGGAGAGAGGAGAGAGCAGAGAGAGGAGAGAGCAGAGAGAGCAGAGAGGAGAGAGAGGAGAGAGGAGAGAGGAGAGAGCAGAGAGAGCAGAGAGCAGAGAGGAGAGAGGAGAGAGCGGAGAGAGCAGAGAGAGAGGAGAGAGCAGAGAGCAGAGAGGAGAGAGCAGAGAGGAGAGAGCAGAGAGCAGAGAGGAGAGAGCAGAGAGCAGAGAGAGCAGAGCACCTCCGCGCCCTCGCCCTGCGCGCGCCCGCGCCCCCATGGCCGCGCCCGGGCCCCCGAGCCCGCCGCGCGGAGCCGTCTGCGCGCAGCTGCTCCTGAGCCTCCTGGTGAGCCCGGCCCGCCGGGGGAGCCGGGATGGGGCGGGGTGGACGCGCCCCGGCCGCCGCAGGTGGAGGGCCCGGCGGACGGAAAAGCGGTCTCCGCGCCTCGCTCACTCCCGCGGCGCAGGGCGTCGAGAGGGGGTGCGGAGCGAGCGAGTCCTCGGGGGACCGCGCGAGCCCTGGCGCTCGGTTTGGGGACCCCGCGCCCGGCTGTTTGGGTAAAGCGTCGAGCTCGGCTCTGCTGCGCTGTGGCCGGAGCCGACGCGCGTGGGCAAGGGCTGGGGTTCGCGGGCCCCTGCTGGCCCCGGGGCTGGGCCCGCGGTGGGCACTGGGGCATCTTTGCGTGGAGAGGAAAGAATGTTCAGTTACGTAGGCTCTTTATTAGCATCCTGGAGGGAGCAAAACACAGACTTGAGACGGGGCTCAAGCGAGTCGCAGTTGGCCTCGGACGGGGCCGTGAGTGAGTGGCGAGGTCACTGTGGCCCTGGGTGCCCGCGTGGGGATGCCGCTGAGGAGCGGGTTTCCTGGCTGTGCTTCCTCAGGACATCCAGGAGCCTGGCGGAACCACCACCCTGCTTCCCCGGCGGGCTGCGGCGGGGCCCTGGGAGCTAGGGGTGGGCAGGCCGGGGTCCGTGGGGTGACACGGGGAACGGGGCCGGGCGGGCCGCACAGGTCTCATTGCGTCCGAGTCCGGGGAGCAGTGTGAGAGCGCAGAGCCCAGCCTGGTGGGGTCTTCTGTGCCCCAAAACCCTGACGCGGAACAAGTGGTCGGCCTGGAAAGGACGTTGGGGACAATTTCTCCAGAAGCCAGGGGATTTGAACCGGAAAATTGGGAATTCTGACAGCAAAGTTACCGCGCAGCTTAGGACCCAATCAGGGTGGTCCTCGGGACCTAAAGGAGGAGGGAGGACCCACGACTTGGTCTCCTCCATAGGTGGGCCTGGGGCGAGTTGGGTCACTTTGCCTACGCGGGCTCTCAGGGTCCCCTCGCCCCCAAGTAGGGCCAGGCTTTGTGCTCTCTTTAAATCAGCATTTAGGAATATTGGGTTGGCAGCTGTAATCTGAAATATGTTTATGGACAAGAATTTGTGCCAACAAAATATCTGAGTTGATGAAATGACTCTGGAAAAATGGAAACTGCGCCCCCACTGTGTTCTATGGTATGTTGGAAAACATTTCCACCATTTCTATTTAAAAGTATGAATTTGGTGTTTGATGTTTTCCTCCAGAAAAGATTAGGGGATACGAAAAAAGGACATTTCGGGTGCCACGTCCCCCAGATTTCTAGCATTTGCTGGAGGGGAGGGCGGACAGCAGACCCTGAGCCGTCCAGCCTGGGGACCAGTGTGCAGTGCAGTAGGTCGAGGCGAAATCTCTGTAAATCTGAAAGGAGAACCTTGCAGCTCTGGTCTACTGCATTTCCCTGGAGGATTTTTTTTTTTTTTTTTTTTTAAGAATTTCATAGCGTTTAGTTTGAATACTATCAGTGGAGAATAGAGTACTGGGGAATGTGCAAAGGTAATTTCTTTCATCTGTAGTCCCCAGTTTACAAACGCTTTGAATTTCAGCCTGGATGGGTAAATTAAGATCTTTATTGAATCTCTCATGTCTGTCTGTCTTTCTGACTCATACAACTGTCAGCTTTTCAGTGTATTAATGACATAGCGTTGTAGAAACACTTTATTTTGTAGAGAATAATGGATGTTTTCAAAAGTAACTGCTGCGTCTAAGGAGAAAGCTTTTCAAAGCAAGTCTTTAAACCTGTGACTGGGCGTGTTGGCCTCTCACTGAGCTGGCGGGGAGGTGGAGGAATCTCCCCAGTTTGCACTTTTTCTGCTTCCTTCCCGCGGACTTCTAAACCACTCTCTAAACTGCCACCAGATACATTATCTCCTAAACACACAAAGAAAAGAAACCAGAAAAGAAATACATCAGACCATTTCACGGTTGTTGAAAGGTTTCAAGTACGTTTCAGGGTTTTTTCCCTTTAATATAAAAATTATTAGGGGATGGTGAAAACTAATTTGCACAAACTGATCAGTTTGTTTCTGCATGTCACAAGTGAGAGCTGTTAAATATATGATTACCACTTCTCCGTGTCAAATCCACCTTGAGGACTGTGTTATCTGTCACGTATTATAAGGGATATGTACTTGAGCATAGTCCCTCATGTTACTAAAAAGGCTTTTTTCTTCCAAAGGAACTGAAGCAGCAGTGTGTGCCAGGAGGGGATCCCCCCTCCTGCATTCTGTACTTTTGCCCCTTGGTGTACATAAACTGTACCTCCAACTAAGTTGACAAGTGTGCACGTCATCTTTTCAGCTTTTACAACATTAATTAATGAGAATGCGACTGCTTTACTTGAAAGATTTTTTTTTTTTTTTTGGTTCTTGGTAACATTTGACATAGTCATTTTTTTAAAATAGAAGAGAATATAACCATTTATATTAACTTTTATGTTAGTGAAACAAAGATTAAAACAAAGAAAGTAAGGAACTGAGAAGTAGCTGATGTAAAGCCAAAACCTCAAGAAAGTCAGTTTTGGTACATATTTAGATTCAAACATTGTTACCTTTTAAAAAGAAAGTTGTTGATGTTTCTACTGAGATATAGCTAGATTCAGAAACAATTTCTGAATAAGCAAGGAACGTAAGCTAACAGACATTTTCATTCCTATTGTAATCCACATATGGCACCTGTGACCTGCGGGTAATCAAACTTTCCAATTAACCAGAATCCCCATCTTACGATGAGCTTGGTGAGAAAAAAGTTATTACAGTCATCTGGGACTGAGAATAGAGAGAGGTAAGTCTTCCTATCCATCTTTGAGGTGCTAAGAGTTTGAAAGGTAGTTATTTCCATTTGTAAAAGGTAAATGTCCATGAGAGAAGAAAAGTTTAAAATTCCATAATCCTTGCTCTCAGTGAAGAGAGGAGAGCAAACATCTGTGGGCTTCCCTGCCTCTCTTCCTCCCTTTGCAGCAGCGGGACTGGACTCCGGAGCGTCTAATGTCGAGTCCCACCCCACTCCATTCTTTAGCTTCTTGTTCTTCTGTTTGGGGAACGATGTCATTTAGAATGTCTTCTTTGTGTACTTAGTTCATACAGTTGAGCAACACAGAAGTGAGACAATTGCAGATGATTTTCATTCTCCTTTTGATGTTAGACCTTTCTTTCAGGACTTAATGATTTCTCTAATCTTGCAACCACACTATTAATAAAATGTGTGTAGTACTGCAAAATAAAACAAAACAATTCATTTTTCCCAGGCTGCAGTAGGCAACACTTTATTAACAGTTTTTGAAACTAATTTAAGTTAAAGTTACTTGTACCTTTAGGTTTTACAAACCAAATATCACTTAGGTTTTATAAATCAGAGTCCTTCATTAAAAGGAATATTTTTCTCTTCTTTTTTTTTTTTTTTCAGTGCTGGGGATTGAACCCAAGTCCTACAGCATGGTAGGCCCTTTTTAAAAATTTATTTTGAGACATGTTCTCAATATGTTGCTCAGGCTGGCCTCAAACTTGTGATCCTCCTGCCTCAGCCTCCTGAGTAGCTGGAATTATAGCTGTGTGCCACTATGCAGGGATCAAAAGGAATTCCTTTATAACTCAAATTGAAAATCTTTTGAAAATCAAGTTTCTTGTATGTTGTATTTTTTTATTGGGAAGTCTTCCATAAAGAAGTTATTATTAATTTTTTGTCTTTTTGAGACGGGCTCTCACTGTGCAGTTTAGGCTGGACTTGAACTCACTTTGTAGCCCAGGCTGGCCTTGAACTCACAGGGATCCTCCTGCCTCAGCCTCCCGAGTGCTGGAATTACAGGTGTGGGCCACCATGCCCTGCAAGGATGTCTTTAAAGACATTAGTTCATTTTGTTAATATAATGGTGCCTTTACATTTTATTTTCAATAATTTATACAACCTATACAAAATATAGTATCCAATTTCTAGTTTATAATTTTAAAAACACTTTAGTTTCAAGAAGCATAACATAACTCAAATTATACTAATCAGTTCAATGTATATTTTTTCCAATAATGTACTTTAGAGCAACAAAATGAATAAATTATTACTACATACTCATCATGAGTATTTTGCAGATATAAATTTAAGCAAAGAAAGCAAATTGCATGCAAATAGCATATGACTGCATAGATTTAAAAGATAAAATTTGGCAAAATATAACTGTATCTTCTTTAGGGAGACAGACACATGGGATAAATTTAAGCGGAGGCCGGGAAATAAATGTGTAAGACAAAATTCAGCCACTGGTGGTTATCTGGGCTTTGGGAGTTTAGAGAGGAAGGAAACAGAAATGGAAAGTGGGACTTCAAATTGTAGTAATGTTCTTTTTTTTTTTTTACCTTGAGAGTGAGCTGATTTTATTATTAATTAAAACACGTGCTATATGTGATGTTTCGCATTTACAGTAGGTTTTTCAAAGGACATTTAAAAAAAGAAACAAGCAGTAGAGGGAACCAAGTAAACCAAAAGCTCCTCTTTGACAGTGTAAGCAAAGTCTGCTCTGATTGAGTGAGTAAAAGTAGAGAAGGCACAGATAAGACAATATTAGAATAAAAATGAGGCGCAGTTGTGGAGAAGACACGTATTAAGATGATATTAATAGGTTATTACAGGTAACTTGAAAACACACAAAGCAGGCAAATTTCACTAGAGGAAGTATTCAAAATCTAAATAGATTTATAGCTGTTAAAGAGATTGAATTAAAAGCCAAATATCTCCACATACATATTCCCTCACATCCCTCAGGCCCAGACCTACAGTAAATGAATTATTCCATAATTACATGAAAGAGATAATCTCTGTCTTATACAGATTGTGTAAGAGAACAAGAAGAGCGGAGCTTTTCTGAATTAATTTTATGAAGATCATATAAATTTGAAAAATAGTAATTTAATTCACCTATGGGAATCATGTATATGAAATACTAAGGAAATAGGAGCAAACCAAATCAATAGTGTATTTTAAAAAACCATCATGTCAGCTGGACATGGTGGCACACCCCTGTAATCCCAGCACTCTGGGAGGCTGAGGCAGGAGGATCACAAGTTCAAGCCAAATCTGGGTGATTTAGTGGCTGCCAGACTCTATCTCAAAATAAAAAAATAAAAAGTGCTGGGATTTAGCTCAGGGCCAAAGCACTAGTTTCAGTCCCCACTGTTACCAAACAAACAAACTGTCATATCCACATCAAATTTATCCCAGGAAAATTAAGATGGTTTTATGTTAGAAAATCTATTGTTGTATTTTAACGTAGTAGTATATTAAGAGAGAAAAACTGTGGTCATTTCAAAAGAAGTGGGAACATTTTATTTAATGTTTGAAGAATTCTTGGCAAATTAGGAATATAAGAAATGAGCTTCCTTAACCTAATAAGCACCCCTAACAGAATTGAATGAATGTAATGAAGAAAAAAAAGAAAAAGACTCAATGGTGAAATGGTAAAAACATTCTATTTAAAGTGGCTATTATGGCCACCAGGAGTGTTTCTATTCGATATTCTACTGGAGGTTCAAACAAGCACAAAAGATAAAAAATATAATATTGATAATGAAGATGGTATAAAACTTAAAGGAAAGAAATGTAATTTTCAGTATGCATCTAAAGGATTTGCTCCATGAAAGATTCAATACTCTCTGGATGCAGATACTGGAACCAATAAAATTTCTCAGATTCCCTGAATATAAGACCAATCTTTAGAAATTATTTCTGTAGACTGTCGACAATTAGAAAATATAGGTTAAGAAGAATCTCACTCAGTACAGCTATAAATCCTTAATATGGCTAAAGTAAAAATAAATTTAAAAAGGACAAAATTAGTGCAGAGATGATTAAAGGATAGGAATAGCAAATTTAGAGAAGATGAGTGGTAAGTAGCACAAGCTGCTTAATCTCACCAGAAATTAAGAAAATGAAAATGGTCGTTAGATTGACAAAATTTTTATTTTTTTTTTATATTTTATTTTATTTTTTGGTACTGGGAATCGAATGCAGGACCTTGCACTTGCCGCTAAGCTATATCCCTGGCGCATTTTTAATTTTTTTAATTTTTAATTTTTTTGTTTTTTTAAGACAGAGTCTGGCTGTGTAGTCCAGGATGGCCTTGAACTCACTGTGTAGCCCAGGCTGGCCTTGATCTTCCTGCCTCAGCCTCCCAAGTGCTGGGATTACAGGCATGCACCACCACGCCCGGCTAGATTGACAAAATTTTTAAAAGCTGTAAAATTAATTGTAGGCAAGGATATGAGAAATGGAGAGATTTAGTATTCTAAAGACATTAAGCTAAATTAATATTAGTATTTTGGAGAGCCAGTTAGCGATGGCTAATGAAACTGAAAATGCTCATAGTACATTGATTTCTATTGGAATATATATTTCAACATCTTGCACCTGCAAGCCTGCTCAGTGCAGTATCAGCTGTAATGAAGGAGAGCAATATAAATATAACCATCACTATAAACATACTAAAATAAACATACTAAACTAAACATACAAAATAAACATACTAGCATGAGAGTTTTTATTATGTATGTGGTGAAAGTTAAAATTTAGAAATATTTAGTGAAAGACATTGCCATTAATCTTGCTCAAAATACTCTTTTTTACTCTGAACACATTCCATCATCTGGCCACTTTATGAAGCAGTTGTGGAAGTTCTCTTTTGTGAGTGTCTTTACAAGTTGTCATAAAAAATGTGGTGAATGCTGCTTGCTGCTGAGTGCCATCCACCAGAAAGGCAGGCTCATAAAACATTATCATGTGTCCTTCTCCACCCTATCCCCCGGCTCAGGCACTGTGTTACTTCTGGCTCTTCCCTTTCTGGCTCTTCCCCAAAGTCAAAATGAGCTTTAAAGGTAAATGTTTGAATGGATTCAGGACAATCAGGAGACCACAACAGTGCAACTAGTGACACTCTTGAAAGAGGACTCCAGAGCTGCTTCAGAAGTTGGCAAGAATGTTGGGATAAGTGTATTTGAAGTGAAGGGGAATAGTTTGAGGGGGATTAATGCTAATGTAATACATTTAAAAAAGTGAACATTCACTGTACCTTTTTTTTATGGATTCCGGGGGTCGAACTCAGGACCTCGTGTGCCAGCAGGCGCCCATGCTGCTGAGCGATATCGCCGGCCCTTTTCTCGTATGTGGGTACTGGGAGTTGAACTCAGGACCTCGCGCTTGCCAGGCAGGCGCTTATGTCACTGAGCTATTTCACTGGCCCCTTCACTGTATTTTTGATCGTGCCATCTATATATATAATTATAACATATATATTACCATGAGTTAATCTTTTAGTTTTGTGTAAAAATATGTAATTATATTAGAACTGAACTGCTTCTTTGTTGTTATTCTGTTTTCTCAAATTGTTTTTGTAAATTTGAAAGAGCTTCTCACTACCAATTTGTAGAAGCAGATAGAATCATTTTTCTATTAATGAATGTTCTTTTGTGCTACAAGCAGCTTTACTGAGGTATAATTTGTATTCCATAAGATTATCTGTATAAAGTGACACAGTTCAATAAATTTTAGCAAATTCATAAATGCGTAATTATCACTACGGTCTAATGTAGACCATTTCCATAGCTTTAAGAAGAAGCTTAATACCCATTCACAGTCATTTCCTATTTTATTACGAGCCCTAGGCAATCACCAATCTACTCTGTCTCTATATAGTTGCCTTTGGGGGACCTATCATATAAATGTAAGCATATAATAAATATGGGCCCTTAAGTTTTTGTTTTTTCACTGGGCATATTTTCCATGTTTATGCTTTAGAATAATCCATTTTGTGGATATATCACATTTTATTGATGCATTCATCAGATAACAGATGTGTAGGTTGTGTACATTTCTTGGTTATTGTGAGTAATGCTGCTCTTTATAGTCAGGTATAATTTTCTGTGTGGATATAGATTTCCACTTTGTTTAGATACACTAGAAATAATGGATCTAATCTTGAGTTTGTGTTTAATGCCTAGAGAAACTGAACTGTTTCCCAGGTGACTCTGTCACTTTACATTTCCATCAGCAATATATGAGGGTTCCAATTTTTCCACGTTCTTCTCAACAACTTATTTTCTGTCTTGTTAGCCGTCCTAGCCAGTATCTCATTGTGGTTTACATTTCCATTTCCTTAAACCCTGATGATGTTGGGCATCTTTCCATCTGCTTACTGGCCATTTGCCTGTCTTCTTCGGATAATGTCTATTCAAAGTCTTTGCCTAATTTTGTTATTGAGTTTTAAGATATCTTAATACATTATGGATATGGGTCGTGTTTTATTATTTGGAAATATTTTCTCCCATTCTGTGGGGTTTCAATTTCTTTATCATATAGTTTGAAGAGGAAAAAATTTTAAATCTTAATTAAGTCCCATTTATCAAATTTTATCACGTTGTGTTTTTTGGTGTTATATTTAAGAAACCCATTGACTAGCCCAGGATTGTGAAGATTTATTCATAAGTTTTCCTTTAAATAGTTTTAGTTCTGACATTTATGTTGGTGTTCCATTTTGAGTTGATTTTTGTTTATGGTGTGATTTAGGAGTTTATAACTTTTCTGTGTTAGGTTATTTACTTATCCTATCACCAGTGGAACAGGTTTCTTTCTCTTAAATGTTTTGGAAGCTAACTAAGCATCCTGAAGTTAAATAAGTAAAGGATCACTTCTATGATTTTAATTCTATTCCATTTAAATGATATATTTACCCTTATGCCAGTATTACTCTGTGTTGTAGCTTTTTGTATGTTTTGAAATTGGGAAACATACATTCTCTAACTTTGTTCATTCTCAAATTTGTTTGGGCCTTTTGCATTTCCATAAGGGTTAATTGTTGATTCTTGAGAAATGGGAGTGGGAATTTTTTTTTTTCCTTTATGTGGGTACCGGGAGTAGAACTCAGGACCTCGTGCTTGCCAGGCAGGGGCTTATGCCGCTGAGCTATCTCACCGGCCCGGCAGTGGGAATTTTGATAGGAATTGTATTGACTCTGTAGATGAGTTTAGGGAATATGTCTTCTGATCCATGAAGATGGGCTATCTCCATTTATTTGGTTCTTTTTAAGTTTATTCACCAGTGTTTTATGGGTTTTAGTGTATGATCTTGTACTTCT
This sequence comes from Erethizon dorsatum, assembly GCA_028451465.1. Classification (NCBI taxonomy): domain Eukaryota; kingdom Metazoa; phylum Chordata; class Mammalia; order Rodentia; family Erethizontidae; genus Erethizon; species Erethizon dorsatum. Next base: position 16,081,208 of record CM051838.1, read on the forward strand.
TTGGCTAAATTTATTCCAAAATATTTTGTTTTTCTTGATACTACTGCAAAATGGATTGTTTACTTAGTTTTTTTTTTCCAGATATTTTTATTGCTAATGTACAGGGATGCAATCTTTTTTTTTTTTTTTTTTTTTTGTATGTTCATCTTATTTCCTGTAGCTTCGTGGGAGTGATTTGTTTGGGTAGTTCTTTTAGTGGATCCCTTAGGATTTTCTACATAAAAGATTATGTTATCTGTGAATAGAGGCAGTTTTACTTCTTCCTTCCAAATCTGGACTTAATCATAAATGGGGATTAGAATTTGTCAATTACTTGTCTTTGTCTTTGAGATGATCATGTAGCTTTGTTCTTTATTTTCTATTATATCAATATGATCTGTTTTTAAATTCCAGGTCTTCAGCTTTGCTGGTGAAGCCTGTAAAAATGTGATATTAAATGTACCTTCTAAACTAGAGGCAGACAAACTGATTGGCAGAGGTGAGAAATTTCATAATAGCTCTTTTATGTTTAGTTTAGCATAAATTTAGTTTGCCTAGTATGATATACCACGTGTGCCTTCTAGAGTTGGCTTGAATCTACTTATAAGTAGAAACAATGCAGGACTATTTTAAATATGTGTTTTTTCCTCTTTATAACTGTTGAATTTTGTAGTTGATTCTAGTGCAAATATTCTAACACATGATGTTTTTGTAATCATCCATGTTTTAACAATTTAAAAATTATACAAATAATTACATGTAACATGTAGCACTCTTATTACTGTAGTATTCCAATCATTAGGGAAGTATAGATAAGGAGCTGAATCAGAGCAGTATTTTTATCAGAGCTATAGATGCATTAAGGACCATAACAAGGTGAGGCATTCCATTCAAAAACTGAACTTAATCAGCACACTGAGTGCTGAAAAGCTGGGGAAACTTAGACTGTCCCAATAGCTGGAAAGCTCTGCCCAGGTGGGCTTTCCATGTAGGTGCAGAGAATATTGGAGGAAAGCATCATAATTTTTTCCCAAAGAGGTATAGTTTATCCCAAATTTACCTTTTCAACGAAGTGCCCCATTCTGGTCAAAGTGCCTTGGCTACTTTTATTAAACAAAGACACTTTAATTCCTGTGGAGAGGGATAAAATGAAGAGTTTTAAAGAGAGGCCAGAAGTGCTTCTCCAGGGGTTAGACCAGAAATTATTATTTATTATTTGCAAAATCCAATATGCAGATGAAGGAAATATATCATCATCCCTAAAAATGTTCACTTGTTTTTGGCTAAACATCTCCACATGTGACAGATTTGGATTAAAATGATACTACTGTCCCTATGTAGCATATGAATTCTTTGGGAGATGATTACTTGAGTATTATAAGTTGTTTTCTGACAAAGTACATAGGTGAAGAATAGGGTGGAAAACATATATTTTGTTACTTTATTTTCTGGTAAAAAGAGTTTAATAATGAGCAGTTTGGGTATTGCAAGATTATTGGTAAGGGTGGGATTGGATTAAAAGACACACAGGGAAACCTGGAACATGTTTTCTGGTGAACCTCTCTCCAGAGGCCTCACCTCTCTGACTCCGCAGTTCCTGCTCCTGTTTTCCATCCAATTTTAAGATCTTTCCTCTTGGCTCCTCATCCTCTCTGTCTCCCTGACAAACCTGTGTACTCCCAAGGCCTCAGCCAGTTTCTCCCTGGCTTTCCCTACTTTCCGAATCTGCCTCTGGATGTCTACAGAGGTGACCTGTTGGCTGTGGAAAGATGGAAAGAAATGAAAATCTCCTGGAGTCATCTCGTTCCAATATGGAACAGGCCAGAAGGGGGCTCTGGGCAAGTGTGCAGATTCCAGCCCTAGCTCAACCCAGGGATCCAGCCTGGTTTCCCAAAGCCATTATTTTTAAGTTATTTGTAAAATCCGATGTACTTAAAAGTTTTCCTGCCCTGCTGTGGGCTGGAGTCCCTACTGCCTCCAGCTTGCACTGAGTTGCTGGGGCTTCTGACCTCATTGCCGGGGTGGGAAGCGATGCTCGCCACTGGTTGCAGGAAGGTGCAGTGGTCAGTGTGCACCCGGGGCCTTGCTGGCGCGGACTCCCCGTTTCCTGAGTTCGGAGCTCTCGGACTTCTTTTGAGCTTCCCCACAAGAGGCTGGCGTGGCCATGAGTTTGTCGGCAGCTCCCCCATGGTCACTGCGTTTGCATTGCTGGTTTCTATTGTGAGATTCAGACAGGCTGTGCCTTGCTAGAAAATGCCATATTTTGATACTTAAAAAAAATTATCTTTTACTTGAGGGTAAAATTCCCAAAGAGGGAAGAGCTCATGTAGAGTTTCTGGGGGAGTGGGTGGGGCGCAGAAAGGCCAGGAACACACACAGTATCTTAAATCTATGGCGAGAAAGTGTACAGAAAAGTACTAGTGGGAAGAATTCAAAGATCAATTTTTCTTACTTCACCGCTTGCCTAATTCATTCCTTTCATTGTTCTTTGTGCCCCTGTGTGTAACTTCTGGCTGAAGACAGACTCAGAGAATATTGACAAGGAGAACTTCTCTGTGTGTTTGTTCAGGTGTATGTGGGGGCATGCAGCTTAACTTTGTCATCACTGTAATGCCTACACCACTCTAATGGGACGATCACATTTGTAAGCCTACTAGAAGCATATCAAGGTATAAAACACTTCTTCGCTGGAAATATACAATCAGTAATTATCATTATTAAAATGAAAGGAAATTATCTCTTAAAAATAACGTGAAAGAAGTGGTTAAGATACTTGGTAAATGCAAAGTTATTGGTTTATATTATTTCACATCACAATTTTGAAGAAGTTTGTTTAAATCATTTTAACTTGTTTGTTCCCTTTCTGTATGTGTTTCTACCTAACAACTGGGAAATTTTCACTTGAAGTTAATTGGAAAGAGTGCTTCAGGTCTGCAAACCTCATCCAGTCACGTGACCCCGACTTCAACGTTCTACATGATGGGTCGGTGTACACAGCCAGGGCTGTTGTGCTGTCTAATGAGAAAAGAGCGTTCACCGTATGGCTTTCTGATACAGAGACAGAGGCACAGAAAGAGCTAACTGTGATCCTGGAACATCAGAGGAAGGTATTCAGAGTATATTGAATATTTTCAGACATCTTTTTCGTTAAAGTACTCTTCTCAAAAATTGCAAAGAAGATCAAAATATCCTTGTGAATGGGCCCGGCCCTGCCCTTCCCTTCCCTTTTCTTTATTCCCTTCCCTTCCCTCATTTCTTTCCCTTCCCTTCCTTCTCTTCCTCTTCTCTTTTCTCCTCCTTTCTTCCCTTCTCCCTTTCTTTTTAAACTCTAGTGAAACACTTGCTTTGGTTTTACTTTTTGAAATTCAAATGATACCTCCTCTGTGAAGGTTTCTTCCATCTCTGAATTCTAGCTAATGGCTTTTGTGTGCCAGAGTCATGTGGTAACTGATCTATAATGTTTAGGATTTTTCCATTAGTGAAACTATTGATCATGAGGAATGCCGTTATGAAAATAGTCACAAAATGATAAATGGTTTACATTGGATTATATCTAATCTACATTAACTGTACCGACGATAAAGCTAATTTAAAATGACTGCTTAGCATTTTATGAAGTATTTAATAAAGTTATCTATTAATTAATTGTCACCAAATCAGATTTGTTCCTTGTTACATCCTGAAACAAAATGGCCATCACTGAAAAAGTCTGGCAGAAGTTTTTGTAATGACAGAAATGTTCTGTAACCTGCACTGTTTTGTACGGTGGCCCAATACTAATGTGTACTGAATACTTGGCTTGTGGCTAGTACAACTGAAAGGTAGAACTTTTCATTTAATTTAATTATAGTTAACATAAATAATCATATGGTTAGTGGTGGCCGGTGGCTGCCATATTGCACAGCGCAGGTAAACAAGGCCGTGAAGGACATGCATTTCCTTTCTCTGGCTCCCCTAAGAGTAGGAGGCTTTAACAGAAGGAAGAGCTAAATGCCTTGTAGAGACTTTTCAGAGAGAATGTATTTTCTGTCTCTGTCTTGAGCAGAGCAAGAAGAGCTAAGAGTACAGTGATGATTTTCCTAACCTGAAAATATGGTCAGTGTTGGAGGTATATAAAAGAGAATCCTCTAGCGTATGAGATGTTTAAAACCCTTTCCCACCTCTCCAATCCAAAAAGACTTTATTAACCAGTTTTAGTTTCAGCATGGGAAATTCCAGAGACCGAGCTGCTGGAGAGATGTTAGGTTTATAAGCTATTCACTATTTTACAGCAAAGTAGACTATGATGCTTTCATTTATTTTTTCTTTCTCTGAATCTAGATATTGAAGAAAAGATACACTAAAGAAACTGTTCTCAAGAGATCCAAGAGGAGATGGGCACCTATTCCTTGCTCAATGCAAGAGAATTCCTTGGGCCCCTTCCCGCTGTTTCTTCAACAAGTAGGTTTACATTCCTTTTGATTGGAATGCTTTAATTTTAAGTGTCTGCTTTTCTCAGGTTTAGCAATTCTTTGAGTAACTGGAAAACAAATCTGATTGAAGATGGTCATGAAGTGCATGAAAGACTAAAATGAGAAAAAGAAAATTACTAAGATACTAATGATATGAGATTAGACTCTCCAGCCATTGAGTGATTATTATTTATTATTATTTCATTTTGCACACAGTTGTTGAGCATCTACTGTATTCTGTGGTAGACATTGCTGTAGGTACTAAAGATGGAAATAAACTTAGTCCCAGCCCTTGCTCATATGGTTGATTGGCTTAGTGCAGGAAATAGGAATAGGCAAATGATGACAGTACTTAGCGAGGTGTGTTATGAGAGAAACATCCTTGTGTTTGCTTTTTTGCTCTTAAATTTTTATTACAGTGGATACTGTTTAATATTGATGATGAAATCTTTATGGTACTTGTTAAGTATTCTGTCCAGTACTACTAGGCCCTCGTTATCTCTTCATAAATATTGTACCTTAAACACTGAAGAGGTGTATTAAGAAATGACTTCGGATTATCAAATTTGCACTGATCACACATAATTTTAGCCATTATGGTTGCTAAATCAGTTACTGCCTCTCAGTTTTCATTGCTTTGGCTTATGCACATTTGACATATTTGACTTTTCCCTCTTCCTTGAATACATTCCTTGCTTGGTTTCTAGTAAATGATTCACTCTGTTTTCCATTTTATTCACTGGTCACATTTTTTGTTTTTTTTGTCTTTCCTCCCTCAGTCTCTGAACTTTGGAGAAGTCCAGAGCTCAGTCCTGGAACCTTGCTTCTTGCTCATTTATACATACTGTTCATCAATCTTACCCTATCTGATTGGTCCAAGAACATTTTCCCACTGGATATTTGAGACATAATCCAACCCAAACTTCTTAATTGGTATTTCCACGTGAAAGTTTAACAGACATTTCAAACTTACATATACAAATTAAATGCTGTGTTTTTCTTCTAAAAAATATCCTTCCATCTCAGCAGCTCTTCATTGCTTTATTGGGACATTTGAATGTTTCCTAAGGTTTTGTTAGTGCAGAGAGTAGTTCTTTCGATGTAGCTAACAGATATGGATTTATTACAGCATATCAAATAGTTTGAAGAATTGTTGGGAGGACTGAAGAAACAAACTTTAGTTTGAACTTTTTAGGAACAAATTGCAAGCTAGCTGCACCACAGAACCCACAACCAAGGGACATAGTGCTTTCTCCATAGTAAACACTGCTGCCAAACCAAAGTGCCACTACAGGGAAACATCACAGTAAGAGGCTGCACCTTCTTATGCAACTCTGCATCAGCCTCTCAGTTGTTCCAACCAGTGTCAGCAAAAACACTGACCCAGTCCCTCTCTCTCATCACCTACAAAGTTGGTGAGTAACTATTAGAACTTTTGCTGCTACCCAAACCCAACCCAACCCAACCCAACCCAACCTAACCCAACCCAAGAGAAAAGAAAGAAAAGGAACAAATGCCAGCAAAAGAGAAAAGCCCTACAAATGAGACATTTCCCTCACTTATGACTTCCAAATCCTGTGCAAACACATTTGACTGTCTGTATATATATCCAGAACTCTAGTTTCAGGAGATCCTGGATACATAATAGGAAATAGGGAGGAAGACCTTTTAGAGATGGGAAGGGATCTAAGGACAGAGTGAAAGGGGAAGAAGGGGCAAGCGAAGTAAAAAGAATTCAGATGTGGTATGTATATGTACCAACTCCCCATGATGAATATATTCATTATGTATTGCAAACATATACTAATAAAAAATCAGAGAAGAAGATTCTGGAACATTTTGCATTTGGGGCTTGGTTTTGTTTGAATCATTCTAGCATCTAGACTATGAAGGACACAGTGGAACATGACATCGGTGTCGAGCCCCACTTGCCATGTCCATTTATTCTCACAGTTAAGCTTTTCATTTCTGATTATTACAGGATATTAGTATATCCATATTTTACTAAGATCCTAAGTAACAGTGACTTAAGTGAGACATGGGATCATTGCTCTTCTGTGAAAGTGTGGTCCTGTAACAAGTTTTAATATGAAAAAGCGGCAGGGATCAGGCTTTTTATTTTTTAGCTTGGCCACCACCATTGTGACTCACCACAGTGTTCAAGAGAGAATATACTCCTTAGCTTTCTAAAGCACAGCCTGGATTTTGTTCAGCTATTTATTCTTATTTATATTATTTATTTTATCATTATTATTTATATCATTTTTGCTCACTCCCCACCTTCCGGATTTTTAATAAAATCATGCCTAATTGCAAGGGACACTGAGAAATACCTTTCTTCTGGGCATCTTTGCAGTCAGCTACACATTCTAACACCAAAAAAGACGCATGGAATAGATACGAGTGTATGCTAGTACCCTGCAATATAGCATCATCCTTGACTTCTATCTTTCACCACACATCCAACCACTAGCAAAGCCTTTTGGCTGAATCTTTAAATTATATCCAGAATCAACATCGCTCACTTCTCTGCCTGCTTCAGGTTAGTCTAATGAGTTACCACCTCTCCTGTCAATGTTTGCAGTCATTTTCTAAATAGTCTCCCTGCTGTTTTCCTTACCCAAGGGAAATTTTTGTTAAAAATAAATTAAAGTCTTGCTCTTTTAAAATATAAAAGTATTGCTTTTTTAAAATGTAGAAAAGTGTTACCGCTTTGAAATATATGCAAAATACAGTATCTTTTTAAAGTCAGCCTACATAATGAAAAAAAAATTGTAAACCATATATCTGGTAAGGGGTTAATGTTCAAAATAAAAAAGAATTTTCCTAACTCAATAGCAGTAAATAAATAATCAGATGAATGAATGGGCCAGGGAACTTAATAGTAGACATTTTCCCAAAGAAAATATGCAGATGCCCAACAGGTACATGAAAAGATGTGTAGCATCAGTAATCATCACAAGCAAAAACCACGATGAGATATATCACTTCCTACCTGTTAGGAAGGCTGCTATCAAAAAATTCAAGACATAAGTGTTGGCAAAGATGTGAAGGAAAGGGAGCCCTGTGTACTGTTGGTGGGACTATCCGTTGGTACACCATTATGGAAAACAGTATAGAGTTCTTAAAAAAAAATTAAAGGTAGAACTACCATATGATCCAGCAGTTCCACTTCTGGATATGCAGACATTCCTCATTTAATGACCAAGTTACAGTCCTGCAACTAGATTGTTAATTGAACTGGTCACTAAATGAGGAATTTTACGTATAATACTCAGAACAAAGAAATGGTCCAAGAAGTTCCCAACTTGATGACTTGGCTTTTATTGGGATGACTCTTACATGTAGTACTGTAATGTATAACAGAACATAAAACTACAATACAGTACAGTATAATCGGCAAAAAATACTGTACTGTACTGTAGAAGCCACCATGAGCCGATACTGCCGCTCACATTCCTGTATCGTAAGTCTGAATGTGGGTTAAAAGTCCCCATGGCGGGTCCTAAGTTTGAACAGCACACCTTGTTTTTAAATCCGAACAGTCCTTACCACGAATGTCTGCATATTGAAAGGAAATTAAATTAGTTGTCCCAGAAACATCTGTGCTCCAATTTTATTGCAATACTGTTCGTAATAGTTAAGATATGGAAACTACTGAGGTGTCCGTTGATAGATAAATGCTTAAAATCAGTCTCGCTCTCTCTTCTCTTGCTCTCTTATCTCACACGAATATTTATACACACGTACACGTACACTAATAAGACAGAATTCTTGTCACTTTCAACAGCATGGATAAAGCTGGAGAACTTTACAATAAGTGAAACAAATCATGCACAGGAAGATAAATACTGTATAACGTCACTTATGCGTGGAATCTAAAAGAATTTAACCATAGAAACAATAAAATGGTTGTTACCCGTCCTTAAGAGATGGAGGAAAGAGATGTTAACCAAATGATACAAACATGCAGTTATAAAATGAACAATTTCTGGAAATCCAGTGTATGATGACTGTTGCATTAATTAACTTGATTGTGATAATCATACACAGGTCATGTATATGTATATATATGCAGATCATTGAGTATATACAATATTTATTTGTATATACTGAATTAAATAGTTTTAAATTAAAACCATCAGATGATGTTACTCTTGTCTAAATTCTCTAGTGGCTTTCCATGTCCATTTTTTTCCCAGGAAAACCCATCCCTGGAATCACATATATGACATGGCCCATATGGCCTCATTTCTTCATCACTTACTTTCTTGCTGGCTCTTTCTGCTCCAAGAATAGTGGTCTCTTTGTGGCTCTTGGAAGACTCCAAGCACTACTCTCACCTGATTCCCTTGTTTTTCTTGTTTCTTTAGGAAGTTTCCTTGCACTTCCTGTTTCCTCTTCTCCAGGAAGAGCCTTCCCTGCCCTTTCTCATAGCCCATTCTTTTTTTGTTAGTCCTCCCAAAATTACACTCTAATTGGCCTTCCCCTCACCATGGTAAAAGCCTCTGTTTGCCTCACTTTTGCTGACAATGGGTATTACTGTTTTATTCTGTTGAAATCTTCCTTTTTACCATACAAAACCCTGAATTTTTGGAAAAGCAGCATTTCCATCCAATTGAATTTTAATATTGTTACATTTATATTTTTCTTTCTAGGTTCAGTCTGATTCAGCCCAGAACTATACTGTCTTCTACTCATTAAGTGGACGTGGTGTTGACCAAGAACCTTTAAATTTGTTTTTCATAGAAAGAGACACTGGAAATCTGTATTGTACTCGGCCAGTGGATCGTGAGGAATATGATGTTTTTGATGTAAGAGTTTTGTTGATAAAAGTGACTTTATGTTATTAAACTGTCTTTCTTCTCAAAATCATTTCATCATTTTCTGTCTTCTTTTTTTTTTTTTTTTTTTTGTGGGTACCGGGGGGTCGACCTCAGGACCTCGCGCGCCAGCAGGCGCCCGTGCCGCTGAGCGATATCACCGGCCCCTTTTTCGTATGTGGGTTCCGGGAGTCGAACTCGGGCCCTCGCGCTTGCCAGGCAGGCGCTTAAGCCACTGAGCCATCTCACCGGCCCCATTTTCTGTCTTCTTGCACTCTATTCTTAGAGGATATCTTAAAGTCAAAAGAAAATGGAGTTGTGATAATTTTGAATGCATGCTCAATTCTTTAGCTTTTGTTAGGTAAGCCTGAAATGAAGCAAAGAGGTTTAATGTTGAATGTAAATTCCAGAACATTTTTAAGAAAATGGTTTTGCTTATCAGATACTTTCTCTGTCTCTACTCACTACTACTCCAGTGTATGTCCATACTTAATTGACAGGATCCTCTTTCTCTACTGCTGTACATATTTTTGTCTTTCAACATGTATGACTTTCTGATAAGTAAGTAAAAGTGGGAGACTAAGCCCCCAAAGAGGCCAGTAAACCAGCATTCTGCTATGCTTGAGTTTATGGTCAACAGGGAATAACTCTGACAATTTTCACCATAATACAGTAATATATTTACTATATAGTAATATAGTTTCTTTGTGGTTTGGGGCAATGATTCTCTATTGAAGAAAGATTCTGTTTCTAGGACAGGGAAGAGATGCAGGATAAGCCAATGTGACTGATGTTATATTCTGCTTTTGGTTAGCAAATGTTCAACTTAGCGTCATTACATGCTGAAGAGAAATACGTTCCATTTGACCTTATACTGCCTTTGATTAATCAGCAGTGGGGAAATAGTAAAGCATCTTGTCTTCCTTTTGCTGTAATTGGATATTAATTGAGGTTGCTTTTGCCTGTTTTGCAGTTAATTGCCTATGCGTCCACTGCTGATGGGTATTCAGCAGATTTACCTCTTCCACTGCCCATCAAAGTAGAGGATGAAAATGACAACCATCCGATTTTCACAGAAGCAATTTATAATTTTGAAGTTCTGGAAAGTAGTAGACTTGGTAAAGCTATTCATATGTTAAATACATTTGTGTATGTTTTCTGAGACATTGGTATTTTTATATTCATGGCCAAGTCCTCCTGAGATAATACTGGCCTCGTATGCACTTATTAGAAAACATTTACTCCCATCAATTCTTATCAACTTGTACCATCCAGGGTATTGCAGGAATTTTTGGCATTGTCAATAGGATACTAATCAACTGTGGTGGCAGATAACAGTCACTGAAGCTTTGTACCCTCTTCTGTTTATGTAGTTTATTTCATTTTCTTGTTATGTGAGTTTATCATTCTTCTCACCTCCAAGACATAACCTACAGGGTCAAATGAACAATAAAACTACAAAGCAATATAGGTATTTTAATGAAGTTTTACTTAGAGAGGTGTTCAGTGATGCCCACTGAGGATGCAGTTTTTTAACCTGTTTTTTATGTTGTCTTTTCTACTTCACTGTGTGTTTAGAATAAATCCTAGAATAGCTTTAGAGAAACTCATGAAACTCCTAAACACTTCTTCTCCCATGTGGAAAACCAAAGTATTTCAGTTTGTGCGGCCCTGAGGCGTGGTGTTCACAACGTCTTCTGAGACTCGCACCATGCAGGTTAAGCACCAGCAGGAAAGCGGAAAGACTGTGGACTCCATCATGAAAGATCACTTTGCTGACTTCCCCATTAAGGTTTCTAGGAGTTACCTAGATCTTCACTGCATTTTTATATCTGCTTCTCCTTTTTACATTTCACTTTGACAGCTTGATGGCACCAATATTAACCTCTTCACAGGTATAAAAAAGAAAAATAATTGGTTTGGAGTTTAGAAAGCCTGCTTTTTATGCAGGTTCTCTTATTGATTCACTGTGAGAACTTACGGAAGTCACTGAGTTCTCTTATCTGTAAAAGGGGTTAATTACAACGATGACCTATACCATTTTTAGATTCAGAATTCTATGACTCTGCTCCAGTTTTTCTTTTTCAAAGAGGGGTGATTGGTCCCAGAGTTTTTCCTTGAGGATTCTGTTTTCTTAGGTACTACCAGGGAAGAATCAAGGGCAAGCTCACTGATGTCCCCAGTGACCCCAGGGACTTGAAGCGCATTACATACATCTGTTCACACCAGCTAAGGCTGTGGTGCTAAGCTGCTGAAGGACAATAAATCAAATCAGAACTTAGCAAAAGTAAAAAGAAAAGAAAGGAAGAGTAAAAAAGATCATGGGAAGGAGAAGTAAAGACTGTGCTACTAAAGGTCTACTTGGCCGTCTATACAGTTTTATCCCAAACTGGTCTTGACTTAGCTATTAATCGAAAATCCAACTTAAAAAGAATTCTGAATTTCTTATCCCTTACGCTAGATTTATTTTTGCAATGTGTGGGAACGTATATTGAGATTATTCTCACTTGTCATTAACTAATTGTTTTTAACGATTTACTATTAAACATTTTAACTGTGAGCAAAATACGAGTATATCTTGATTCTCTGCATCAAATTGTTTTGTATCATACATTTGAGGGCATCTTCAGCAAGCCTATCTAAAGATGTAATCTCCCTTGTAAGAAATGCAGTTTTTCCACCACCATCGCTGAAATTTGCAAAGTATAAATAGATCTAAATATATCTTGCAGTTCTGGAGATTGAAAGTTCTTTTTTTTTAATGTATAGGAACTACGGTGGGAGTGGTTTGTGCCACGGACAGAGATGAACCAGACACGATGCACACGCGTTTGAAGTATGGCATTTTGGAGCAGACACCAAGATCACCTGGGCTCTTTTCCGTGCATCCCAGCACGGGTGTAATCACCACCATCTCTCACTACCTGGACAGAGAGGTAACTTGCGCTCCCATGGCCCAATGTACTATAATTTGCTCTCTTATGGATTAAAAACTTATTTTACATGAAGCATAAAACAATGAGAGTTCCTGGTATTTTTCCTCTTTTTTTTTTTTTTAACTATTTCTATTTCCTTATCTCAGAGGAGCCATAAAGACTAGAAATACAGCTCAATCAGTGTCTAGAAAGGGTGAGAAAAGTATTTATGAAAATTATTATTATTGTTATTGAGTATTATTTTATTTCATTTCTTGTGTGTGGCTGGTTGGTTCCAGCACAGTAAAGGTTTCAATTCTCATGTAGAACAATCAGTTTTGCTCATTTCACAAGTGTATATCATACCTGATCTTCATTCAGTTATAGACATACGTACTTTTGATCAGAAAATGATTAGTTGCATTACAATTGATGAATTATTAAAAAGCTATAACACTATTTGGAAGGGAGTAATAGCATATTATCATGTATCTAGTAATTTGTGTTCAAATTCTTTATGCATAATGTTATTTGGATTTTATAATTTTCTTCCTGGACTCTATACGTGCTATACCTAGTCTAGAGAGGAGAAATGTAATGGTTGGAAAGACTGATTCACCCAAGTGAAATTATTCTACAGAATCTTCTAATATTTTGTTGTTTTTGTTTCTCTGCCTATTTTGCCAGTCCCCATTTAACTCATAGTTCTACATTATTAACTGAGGCAGATGAATCAATTGCATACATACAAAATAGCTTTATTGGAACACTGCAGTGCCCCCCTATAATTAGAATAATATAAATAGAAAGGTTAGCATGATTGGGAAAGATATAAAAAAGAGATTAATGGAATTTGATGCCAAAAGAAGAAGGGAAGGATGGTGAGAATCTGCAAAAAAGGAATCAGAAGTAGTACAGGGTTTTTAGTTATCATTATGTTAATTTTTGTAGGATCAGAGTATTTATGTGATAAAACACATAGTGAAACTAACAAATGGGAAAGTTTGAAGGGGACCATATGAATGTCTTCATATCTTTAGAGAGTGTACAGAAGACATGGTATTCAAGTAAAAACAGATATTCCCCCATTTGTGACGATTAAAATTAAATAATTTAATATTGCAAGACTTGCGTGTTACATTTTTGAGGCCAAATCCAGGTCTGTTTGCTTGGTGGAAAAAAAATACTTAATGGAACAGTCATGGAATGTGTGTTAGAGAACAACACAAAGTAAAGAAATGAACACAGAGAAAAAACAGTAGTTAATTTAGCGAAAAACACATAGTATCTTGAAGTCTATGGGAATGGCTGGAAATGTTGATTTACAGTGTGAAAGGGAGACCAAGTAAAATGTAGAATAAAGGGCAACAGGGCATGGAAGAAAAGGTGACAAAAGAATAGCACAGTAAGAGAAGCAACAATGGTGATTGTTTTCACAGACTAATGACGCATTTTACCATCACCACACCACATAGAGAAGTAAACAGTGAAAAGTTGCCAAATTGAGCAGTTATCTCGTGTCCTTGTCTATTATTGGCACTTATGAAAACTCACCTTTCTCTTGGATTTCTGGTCCTCCTCTTGTTTCTCTGATCTTTCTTTCTAAATATGCTTTGTTTAATCTTTTTTCCTGTGCCTGAAATGCTGTTCTTTCATATGTCCTCAGCTTTTCTTACCCTCACCTGCATGTCTGATTCTTGCCATAATTTCAGTCACCATGTAGATACTGATGACTCCCAGGTTGGTATTTCTGGCCATGATCTCTCCATTAAGTGTGTTTACTCTTTCTGTATGCCCAGGTACCTCTAAATCTCTTTCCTTACATTTCTATTAGGTACATAAAATTCAACATATGAAAAACAAAACCCATGTTTTCACTCCTCCTTGGCAATTTGTATAGTGTTCTTGTTCTCAGAAAATCCTCTCATTTTGCATTTCCTAGGTTGGTTGGTGATATCTGTGTCTACCTATACATCTCGGACTACTGAGTGTCATACTCAACTCTTCTTTCTCTCTTAACTTGAACATAGAATCTATTAAGTCCTGCTGCATTCTCACTCCCAAGTAATTTTTCTGTCACCTTTTCTCTTTATTCTCTTTGCTACTACCTCAGGTATGAACCACCTGTCTTAGACTATTGTAGGATCTCTGTAAGTGGTTGTTTTAGCTCATTCCAAATTATTCTCAATCTCTTTAAGAATATTCCTTCTAAAATTCAGGTGTTCTTTTGTGCTTCCCCTATGACTCCCATAATTTTATTCCTATTAGCTATTAAGGCATAAGTATAGATTCTTAGTACATCTCTTTGTGATTTAACCTCTGTCTACCTTTTCAGCTCTGTCCTCTGCCAAATTCTTGGAATATATGCAAATTGGGAAATCAAATAAAAGTATGCATACACACGAATAGAACAGTGTGAAATTGGTCTTTCACTTATGAATCTAAACAAGTATCCAAGGTTAATTAAATATTTACTATGTCTTCAGGTTGTAGATAGATATACGCTGATAATGAAAGTCCAAGACATGGATGGTCAATTTTTTGGCTTGATGGGGACATCAACTTGTATTATAACAGTAAAAGATGCAAATGACAATGCACCCACGTTTAGACAAAATGCTGTAAGTACACAGTGTCAGAATCTATCCCTGTCTTATCTATTTTTATTCAGTATTTAAACTGGATTAATGAAATATTTATTGTAATTTAAAATCTATGTTTATATAATACACAAGTCTCTCTCTCTCTTTTTGAAGTATTTGGTGTTGAACCCAGGGCCTTGCACTGGGCTACATGCCCAGCCCTTTTTCTTCCCTTTAATTTTGAGACAAGGTCTTAGTAACTGGCCACGTTGCCCAGGCTGGGCTCAGACTTGCAATACTCCTGCCTCAGTCTCCCAGGGTGCAGGGGTCATAGGTGTGCTCCACCAGGCCTGGCTAAATCTTCATTTGTTCATAGTAGTATTTCTATTATCTGTGTCTCTTTAAAGGTCAGTAACAATGGAGTCTTCACTTGTAGGGAATTTTTTTCATTTAAAAGATAACAGTTAATGAGCCAGGCATGTTTGTGCATGCCTGTAATTTCAACATTCTGGAAGGCTGAGGCAGAAAGATCACATGGTTCAGGCTTACTCTGGACAACTTAATGAGACCTTGCCTCAAAATAAAAAATAAAAAGGGGATGCAGTTCAGTTTGAATACCCTGGCTTCAGTCCCCAGTACTAAAAAAAATAACATTTAATGAAACAATACTGTCTATGATTCATGATTTTAAAATAATCCACGTGAAAACTGTAAGACCAAATATTTTTGGAGTGAAAGAAGCATTTTACTTTGTTTAGAAAAGTTTTCTTTATAAAGGCAATTATTAATGAGTTCCTTTTCATTCAGTATGAAACATCAGTGGAGGAAAATACATATAATGTGGAAATCTTACGAATCCCTATAGAAGATAAGGATTTAGTGAACACTGACAATTGGAGGGCCAATTTTACCATTTTAAAGGGAAATGAAAATGGATACTTCAAAATTAGTACAGACCAAGCGACTAATGAAGGTATTCTGTGTGTTGTGAAGGTAAGTGAGAATGAATCATTACTAATTTATCAACTTAGCATATTTTCTTTTTTTTTATTTTAAAGAGAAAAAATAAAAACAATGATACAAAATTTCAAAACAAGATAGTAGGAAAGTAACAGTGGTTAGTACATTGCTTATTGTAATCTTCAAAGTAGTTGCTCAGATTACAAGATAATAGGCATGAAAAATTGATCAAACAATATAAGCACAAACCATTCTTTTCAATGAACTAAAAGAAATTAGTAGTATAATTATGTTAGCCATCTTGTGTGTATATATATATATATTTTTTTTTTCTTTTCCTTTCCTTCTTTTCTCCTTTCCCCCATCCCAGTTATTCTTTCCTTTTGAGCAATTTCTTTCCCTTTCAAAATATCTATTGTAGATTTTGGATCTTATTTACTCTTTCAGTTTCTTACACTAGGGAGACAATAAGATGTTTACACATGTGAGTCTGATTTATTTCACTTATGAGTATGGGCTCTAGTTGCATCCATTTACCTATAAAAGCCTCGAGTTTATCCTTCTTTATAGCTGAGTAGTACTCCATTGTATAAAAATCCACATCTTTTTTTATCCATTCCTCGGTTGATGGGCATTTGGGTGGTTTCCAAGATTTAGCTATTATAAATTGTGTTGCTATAAACATGGGTGAACATATATTGCTGTGGTATGATGTTTTTAATTCTTCTGGGAAAATATGCAGAAGGGGAATAGCTGGGTCGAATGGGACCTCCAATCCTAGTTTTTTGAGGAATCTCCACACTGATTTCCACAGTGGCTGTACCAGTTGACACTCCCACCAACAGTGGAGAAGGGTTCCTTTTTCCCCACAGCCCCTCCAGCATTTGTTATTAGTTGATTTCTTGATAATAGCCATTCTTTCTGGGGTGAGATGGAATCTCAGTGTTGTTTTAATGAACTAATTTCAGATCATGCACACTACAAGTTGAAAGAGAACGTAAAACCTATTGACTCTGTTCCCATCTACTGCCCATCTATAATTTTGTGAGTCGCTATTCTTCTAGTGATGCTTGAACATTCTTTTCTCCCCACAGCGTTCTTACTTGTGAGGATCCCTATATCTCCATTGGCAGCTTGTTTCATGTGGAGAGTTCCGACTCTTAGAGATTCTTGCTTCTGCTGTGTATAGGTTATTCGCCTTATATTCCGTGTCTTTGGCCCTCATTCCACCTGTACTGCTATTTAGAATAGATACAGTTCTTTTGAAATTCTGCTGTGTCCATTTGTGACTACCTTTTCTAGCATGTATTCCCGAGTCCTTTAATCCTCACGTAGTATAACTGAGGACTCCGAGGTCTTCTCATTCTGTCTGGCATATATGCTTGGTTGTATCTGTTCCTTCTAAAGGTAATTTTGAGGATGAAGCAGTATTACGTTAGACAGCAGTGAGTAAACAGATACACACACACACACAGCCCCTCCTTTTTTTCTTTTTGTGGTGCTAGGTATTGAACCCTGGCCTTGTTCATGCCAGGTGAGAGCTCTACCACTGAGCTACAATCACAGCCCTAGTTGTCACATCTTTAGGATGAAGCACTGTTATCCCCAATTTATAACAATGACAACAACAACAACAATCATAATAATAATACAACCTAAGGGTGATGGACATACTTCAGTGCTCCAAAATGCAGCATATTACTATATTATCCACCCCTGGAATACAAATCTAATTTGTATGGCTCCGTAGTCAGTTTTCTTTTCCTTACATCATCCCATGCCCCATTAATCCCAGATAGCCGTTCATATTCAATATCTCACAGTGTTTATTTGTTGCCTCTTATCGTAGAATTCAATTACACTTTCATGTTCATACTGGGATATTAAATCAACATGAACATTAATGGGGCCCAGTGTGGTGGCACACGTCTATAATCCCAGCAATTTAGTGAGATCCTGTGTCAAAATAAAATAAAAGAGGGTTGGGGATATAGCTCAGTTAAAAGGCTCAGGGTGTAATCCCAAGTACCACAAAACGACAAAAACAATAATGGCTAACATTTATTATTTATTAAATGCCAGATATGTCAAGCGCTTAACATGTATCTCACTTGATTGTTTCAAATGTCAATAGATTATTTATTGTTTAATTTATTAATAAATATATTATTTGTTTTTAATTTAAAGTTTGAATTAGCCACCTGTTAATGGTTTAGATCTATGATGTCCCTCCAAACTCTCATGTACTCAGAGGTGGGATTTTTGCAGTCGATTGGAACATAGGGGTGGGTGCTATAGATGTCTTACTGCTAGGCTACTGGTTGGAAGTGGTGAGTCACTGGGGGTGTGATTTGGAAGGCTACATCTCTCTCCCTGGCTCCTCCCTTCTCTGCTCTGCTTCCTGGCCACCATGCTGTGAGCGTTCTTCCTCTGCCCCAACCCCTCCACCATGCCATTTCTGCCTTGGAATCAGGAACCATCAACTGAAAATGTGAGCCAAGATAAAGCTGTCCTTTAAGTTGTGCATATCAGGTATTTGTCTTAGTGATGAAAAAGTAGCTGCCCGTTCAGAGAAGTCAAAGTTCAAAGTTAAGCTATGTAGTAAAAAGTCCCACTTTCACCCTGGTCTTCAAAACACTCTCAGTTCTTCTGGGAAGAATCAATAAATGTTATCATTTTCTCATTTCCAAAGTATTTCGTGTATATAAAAATGTGTTTAAGTAGTTTTTATCATGTTTCGTTTTTGGAACAAATATACCTTTCTTCATTTAACATATCTCCGAGATTATCACGTTTACCTCTGCAATATTTTATGGTAAGGACCTACCATTTTTTTAACCTGTGCCTATCTGTGGAGGTTTAGGCCCTATTATTAGGTCATCTAGAGCACTATAGCTCACTCAACAGCTGATCTCTGAGGTCATTACATATTAGATGTAGAGATTTTTCTCATTTTTATAGCTATGTAGTATATAATATTCATGGTGTGTATGTCACATATTTTTAATCATTTCTATATAAATGGAAATTTAGGCCATATCAATGGAAATTCTAAACTTTTTGTAAAAATTCTAACCTTCAAAATATGTTAAAATGAATAACCATGTAAACACACCATTTTATAATATACAACTTAAATGTATGATAAATTCCTAGAAGGGAATTGCATAGTCAAGGACATGACTATTTTCATATGGTAGATTTATATTTTAATGTTATTTCCTGTTGAGTATTTTATAATTTGTGTCTAAAATTTACATCCATATCCACAAATGAGATTTGTCTATCATTTTCTTCTTTTGTACCATTGCTGTTAAATTTTGCTATCAGTTTTATGCTTGCTTCATAAAAATAATTCATTTCCCTTCATCAGCTCATGTTCTGAAACAGTTTGCAAATACTCCAATATCATTGAATTAAAAGATTTATTTGATCTTTACAACAATTCTGGGTGGTTGTTACTGTTATTTCTTGCCATTCTCAGTTAAGGCAGCTGAGTGAAAATGACGTAATGTGCCGAATTCATACAGCTAAGACGGGTGCCTCGCCCTCCTCCACCCTACACGCATGTTCAGGCAGTCGACTGTCTTAAGTATCCATGACCGACAGCTCTGTTCACCCAGCCAACAGACAAACCCCACCCGCCTGGCACAGAACCTACTAAATCCCTGCGCTGTTCCTCCTGCTTGGTATCCTTGGTTCCCCTGTTTCTCCTCTTTTCCATAACTGGCTTATTTGGATGGCTACAGCAATGCCTTCATTGGCACAAGGGGACCTTTTCTTATTAGAACTTTAATTTACTTCTACTTTTCAGGGCTTAATCTTACCTTTTCTTTTCTGAGTCACTCATATTATTTATAAAGATTTTGATCAATACCACTTAGGTTTGCCATGTTGTATCTTCCTTTCCACATATAATGCCAAGTCTTAGGAAACCTAAAGTCATCACAGAGCTTCTTCAGTGGCTACCAAACTGGTCTTTGAAGGTATCCTATTCTTTTCTTTGGAAAGTATCTCTGATTTTGTAGTTAAGTACTTTTAAACCTCAATAAGGCGTCTTCTGTTTTAAAATCAAATACAAAATTCACCTTTCACAGACAGGTTGTGTACCCAATGATGACTAAGTGCCCACCTGGTAAGAGAATGATGCGTTGTGTTGACTAAAGGAATTCTACCCTTCCAGTGTCCTGTTATTCAATGTCTGTCAGAGTCCTATTCAGGAGAAGAGTTCACTCTGTTCCTTCTTTTACACCCTGCAGGGTTAAATGATCAGTAAGCTAAATCAAGAATTGTCCAGGTGTATTTCTTTTAGCTGATGAGTAAACCTTGTAAATATTGTCTTGTTAGTTGGTGTCTCTTACTATTGGGTTATATTGTTTTTTTTTTTTTGGGTACCGGGGGGTCGACCTCAGGACCTTGCGCGCCAGCAGGCGCCTGTGCCGCTGAGCGATATCACCGGCCCCTTTTTCGTATGTAGGTTCCGGGAGTCGAACTCGGGCCCTTGCGCTTGCAGGGCAGGCGTTTAAGCCGCTGAGCCATCTCACTGGCCCCTATATTGGTTTTTAACTAACATCACCTAGTCTCTTCATTTGCCTATGTGGCAATTTGAGAGACTGCTAAGAACTATAGTGTAAAACACTTAACTGTATTATTACAGTGTTAAGTCTCATTGTTACAAAATTGTACAGAAAAGTCTCAGCAAGGTTAAGAAGTATTTATAAATCACACAGTGACGATCTAGTGCAGAGTGTAGTTGAACCTAGGTCTTTTTGATTCCAAGGATATGTTGTTAAGTACTGTGTTAAATTGCTTCACTTAGCCACGTGACCTTGAAATGTTGGTCTCTGTATTACCTGTAAAATGGGAATATTTCTCTCTGACTCCCTAAGAGCTCTTCAGTTATAATAAAAGTGAAAGCACTTGATACGCTATTACTTTATTTTTAAAAAGTTGTACCATGTTCATGGGACTAGTGTTATAGTTTTCCATAACAGATTAAGTTTTCTGTAACCGTAGAGTGAGATGATTTGGCCTTTAGCTGAGTCCTGGATAATCTCTCCATCTCAGCCTTTGGTAGCAGCAGTGGTGCCTACAGGCCTGAGAGAGGCCACTGTTCTTGGCCATTCGCAGCATCGAGGCCCTCAGTTCCACCTCCCTGACGGTACATCTTCCGGGGAGTTCTAACATCTCAGTGCAGGTATGGGGAACTTTGAGCAATATATTCAAGGGAATGAAGCAAAAACATACCTTGAAGTGAAAAAGAATTTGCATCCACTCATCGATCATTGGTATTTCATTCAGATTTCTGATCTTTCAGAGTTTTAATCAACTAAGGCAGTATCTACTTTAAGTCTTGAAAAATTGCACAAAGAAACCCTGAGTCTTTAGTAAACTGACCTGGATCTCATAGCTGTGTCTCCTCCAGTGCCACAGCTGTACCCTGTGTTTCCATCTGGCCAACACTTGGCCTTCCTCTCTTCACAGTTGTACCAACACATGTAATTTGTGAGGAGATGTTCATCGGCATCAAATAAACAGATATTAATACTTTTTTCTTCTTAATGCTCCAGTTTCTGGGATATTCATAAAAAATACAAAGGTCCACATACATTTTGTGAATTCTGAGATTCAGAAATTTCCTTGACTTCTTAGAGGATTCATGATTATTTGTATTTTGATTTGCTTATACCTACATGTAAGGACAGGTTTAAAGCAATTTTATTCATCCATTTTGATTTTGATTTAATATTTTTGATTCAATATTTAGCGTTTCAAGAAATAGAAAGAGAACCTGAGAAAACGTGCTTCCACCTTATAGTATGTGGAAAGATAGTGTTTATGGGCTTTGCTGGGTTTTCTGCCAAAAATCAAGTATAATTATGTGTACTGACTCCTGGTCTGTAGGATGGGGATGATGGTAATAACACCTACCTCATAAAGGTGGGGAGGGTTAGTGAATTCATCCTCACTGCTTAGAGCAGGTCTGTTTATCTAAAGATGATCATCATTAAGCACATCCTATTTCTCTATCTCCACTGTGAGTTTCCTTGGATAAACTGTAGGCAAAGTATTATTTTCAGATTATTGGAAATGTGCTTTTCATAACAATAGGCAGCAAGCTTGGCTAAAAGTTTTACTTAACTCGTTCATGAAGGAACCAGCAAAAAGACAGAGTTGATTCCTAAGAACAAGTGAGACCTTGGATGGATTTTGATTAAAGGAAACACTAAAATGAGATGGCTCACATAGATGTTTGGACTCTCTGTTCTATTGGACAGAAAATAAAATCACTGCACTTTCTCCATTTTGAAGTCTAACATCTAACTTTACAAGAGTTGTGAAATGCTTAGGCCGTAAGTCATAGTAAATAGTTGAAGTTGTCTTCCCGTAGAGAGTCAGCCCGTTACACGCTGTCATCGTTATGCAGTATTCCTGTGTTCAGGAGAAGTTTCCTTAGTAAGAATGAAGTATGAAATATCTCAAGAATTTCTTTTCCACCACTCTATAAAACTATCTGCAGAAGGTTTGGGGGCAACTCTTGCTAAAGATCTAGTAGCAAAGAATCACCTTTGTCTTTAGTAAGGAATAAAATCATCAATGACAAAATGTGAACACGCTGTATGCAACCGTGCTCATATTGACAAAGTTCATTGCTGCTTGAAGTATCAAATGGGTTTTATACTGATGCTGTACATGTCCTTTATTTTAAAGCCACTGAATTATGAAGAAAACCGTCAGGTGGTCCTAGAAATTGGAGTAAACAATGAAGCTCCATTTACTAGAGAAGTAACCAGAGTGACATCCATGAACCGAGCCTTGGTTACAATTCACGTGAGGGATCAGGACGAGGGGCCTGAATGCAGCCCTGCAGTTCAATATGTGCGGATTAAGGAAAACTCAGCAGTGGGCTCAAAGATGAATGGTTATAAGGCGTACGACCCTGAAACTAAAAATAGCAATGGTCTAAGGTACAAAGAAAAATATAACCATATAATAATGTATTTGTCATAATGGAGTTACTTGTTTTAAAATGTATTATGATGCCAAAGACTATTTTTTATTTTTTAACAGATTCAAAAAATTGCATGATCCTAAAGGGTGGATCAAAATCAATGAAACTTCAGGGTTCGTCACACTTTCCAAAATTCTGGACAGAGAGGCTGCAGCTCCCCAGAATGAGTTATACAATATCACAGTCCTGGCAATAGACCAAGGTAAAAAAAAGTTCTAATCTAGCATTTTATGAAGGAATGGGAGAATGAATTGATATTATTTTTGTGCAGAATTACTCTTGTGATAAGTGTATGGACCTCTTAGAGACTAACTACCAAGACGCTGTTCCTCCCTTCTTAACCACCTAGCAGGTAAAAGTGATTGGCAACAGGAGCCATCTCTTGTTTATATTCCCAGCATGGAGGACCTCAAGTGCTTGTATAGTTCTTTGGTAAAGGACAAAGATAAAATGGAAGTATACTAGACGAAATGGTCATTAGATGCTTCCCGGTCTTTTTGTGCCTCTCTTTAATTGATCCTTTAAATAATTCAGCTAATTATTAGATCAAAATGATTCTTTTCTTGAATTCTGTTCCTTAAAGTCACTCAGTCAGGCATGCTGGCACAGGCTTGTAATCCCATCACTCTGGGAGGCTGAGGCAGAAGGATCACAAGTTTGAGTTCGGCGTTGGCAACTTGGCAACTTAGTTGTTTTTTGTTTTGTTTTGATTTTTGTTTTTTTAAAAAAGAGCTAGGGATGTAGCCCTGAGTTCAATCCCCAGCACTTCAACAACAACAAAAAATAACCTAGATTTTCTCATCTTTGGCTTCATTAAAATAAGAGTATCAATGTGTGGGCATTAATATAGACTAATTGAATCGGAATCTCTGGTTGTAAAACCTGGGTGTCATATATTTAAAAAATCTCCCTGGATGGTTTGAATGTGCAGTGGGATTAGAATAACTTTTCCACAGTCACTTCACTCCCATAACCTCTGCTCCAGGAACCCAAGAGGATAGAGAGTTTGCAACGCAGACATTTATTTTTATCATTTGGTAGTAATTCTGGTAAAAGATCTGTTGAAACTTTTATCTGATGTATCAATAGCAGTAATCATTTTTTATTATCTGCAGATCTTATTCATCCATATTCTTCCTCCCCTTTCTCCAATAACAAGTTTACTTTTAAGAAAACTCATATATCATGCAGATTTTTAATTGTCTTTCCCTTAAGAAAGTATAAAACAAAAATTTGAAAACAATACTAAACCTGTTCTTTTCTTAGATGGTAGATCATGCACTGGGACACTTGCCGTGAACATTGAAGATGTGAATGACAATGCACCAGAAATACTTCAGGATTATGTCGTCATTTGCAAACAAAAGATGGCGTATGCTGACATTTCAGCTCGTGACCCTGACGAACCTATCTACGGAGCACCGTTTCATTTCAGCTTGGCAAAACCATCTTCAGAAGTCAATAAAATATGGACCCTCAGCAAAGTTAATGGTATTCAATAAAAAAAAAATTACATGCTCTGAAATAACAGAAAAACTAGAGAAGAGATTTACTTGTTTATGTATACAAAGTATAACAGAAAATTGATTTTTAGAAGGCTGATGCTTGACATTGTGTGGTGATTGCGTTTATGTTATAAATAAGATGAAGGAAATCATAACTTTTCTGAAGGCAAAAATCTGTGTTAAATACTGAGCAACTTATTAAGGTAAACTTTTTGTCTTTTTTTTTTTTTAATGTGGGTACCGGGAGTCGAACTCAGGACCTCGCACATGCCAGGCAGGCGCTTACGCCGCTGAGCTGTCTCACCGGCCCCCTTTCTCTTTTATTTTGATACTCATTCGCAATGCTTATTGAGCACCTGCCGTCTATCAGGCCACGTTCCAGGTCCTGAGGGTGTACAGAGAAAGAGAAATAACACAGACACAGCCCGAGCTCAGCTGCTCAACCTCTGCGAAGTTTTCTTGAAGTATGAGGAGTGGCAGTGACCTTTTGATACCTGTATCATGTACCTGTAGCATCCTTCATCCTGCATTACCAGCTGTGTACTCCTCTCCTCCAACACATGAGTTTCTCAGAACGTTTGTAATCCTTCTATTTCCAGTACCTTGCCTGGTGCCCAGTAGATATTGCTTAAAAAGTGTTTAATCAATATTTGCTTAAGAGATACACATACAAGAAGAGAAATACTAGAGAAATAAGCAAACTGGTATGATAAGAGTTTAGAAAGTTTCTGTAGGAATAGTGAGGGTTTGTGCAGGGGGAAGTGTGGAATCTCATGGTAAATAACCTCAAGGGCAAGGCTGAGGAGACCGACCTGTGCCCTGTAGGTGACAGCAAGCATGGTTTTAGACTGTGCAAGGAAGGCCATGCTGTGTGTGGATTTATGTCATGTAAAGTTAACATTGGTGACAGGAGAAAATTTGAAGAAGGCAGTGTTGAGTGATGAGGAAAATGAGAGGCTGCTGCACTACTATGAATAAATCAGGCAGCTGTGGCTCAACTGGTTATCTTAGAGAAGAAAAGACACTTAAAAATCTTACCTTAGACATTTATGGTCCTGAAGGATCCCAAATGAACCCAAGCAGTAATTCACATTCCTTTATGGGGCTTTCAGGTATGAGGCACAGCAAAAATTGTTGAAGTTCTCGCAGCTTAGTGCATTTAATCAAGGCGTAGAAACTCCAGATGACTTTCAGTATGTGCACGATGCTGCTTTGTCATTTTATTCAGCCTATTATAAAAAGCCAAGGAGGTTGTAATCACCATTGAAAGTCTGTGAAGCTTTTGGTTAGCTGAGGATAACATCATTAAAATAAAGTAGCAAGACTGTTGGGGAAAGTTAACTATCACAGTTGAAAAAAACAAATTGTTATGATGTCAGTGTATCTGCTTTTTTGGTAAGCTTTACAAGTAGCCTGAGTGATATAATTAGCTTTCTGGTGTTGAGATTACTTCCAGATGTAGGGCATTAATCATTAAAGATCGTGTGCTTTGAAAAATTTCTTTATCTATAAGGATAATGGACAGATACTAGAAGATAAATGGATAAGACAATTTAAATGGAAGACATCCTTTGTGTGTAACTGTAGGTGTTAAATCTTTATATGTGTGTGAACTGGTACCAAAGAAAGATACTTGACCTGTATGTTAAGAGCAAGTCTAGTCTTACTAGTTTCTGTAGGGAAAGGAACAGTAAATAGTGCTGGAATGCTACTGGGTCACTCCAATGCCGGATTATTTCTTTAAGGCTTTTTTCTAGAGTTATATGAAGCAACATGTATAGTATAATGAGTGATCGAAAGGGTTGAAGATAGTCCTCCATTTGTATTTATTTTCATATAGCAGGCAAGTCCTTGAGAGTAATGCTTTTTAAAGGCAAGATGAAATAGACAAGGTGAAATAGATGCCTGGGGAGGAATAAGTGATCTTTTAAAAATAAAAATATTTTATTTTCTTACAGATACCGCTGCCCGTCTGTCCTATCAGAAAAATGCCCAACTTCGGGAATATACAGTTCCTATTACGGTGAAAGATAGAGGAGGCCAATCTGCAACCAAAGTGTTGAGAGTCAAACTGTGTGATTGCAGTCACCCGGGTCAGTGTGTCTCAACCGCGAGGAGCGCAGGAGTAGTGCTGGGGAAGTGGGCCATCCTTGCCATATTACTGGGCATAGCACTGCTGCTTTGTAAGTACTTATTTGGAGTTAAGATGCAAAATAAAAGAGTTGAGTCAAGAAAGGATCTTTAAAAAGTAAGCTTGTTTAAGCATATATCAGGTGTGAATTCCCTTTACCAGTTCCTTTGGTATCTGAGATATGTTTGAGTGTTTACTGTGGAAGGGAATATGATCCTTCTTGAGATAGAAGTTTCATATCTGGACAGAATTAATGAAAATTCCTTAAATTGCACCAAATCTGCCAACATATAGCTTTTATTTTTTGATCTTAGTGCTACTCCTTTTAGTGCAAAATAGAGCAACTTAAAACTCCTGCAGTCTCAGAGTCCACTAAAAGCAACTTCTATTTCCTATCTTCTCACCTTTTCAGTCACAGATTTGCAGGAAATGTTCCGATCACGGCAGTGTCCCATTTTGGGTACAGATTGCTCATTCTGAATTATTAACCTCCTTCTTGCCATTTGTATGGTTCCCAATGGCACCATCTCTCTCTCTTCCTTCCTTCCTCTCTTCCTTCCTTCCTCCCTTCCTTCCTTTCTACTTCCCTCCAGCCCTCTCGCCCAGATTTGCTTTGTTCTGTGATAGGAGTAGTGATTAAGAGCAAGACTGTGGAACCAGACTGCCTTATCAACTGCAAGCCGTAGGACTGGGGCAAGTTACTTAACAGAACTTCACGTTCTTCGTCTGTAAGAGGGGACAGTTGTGGTAGCCTACCCTATGAGGCAGTACTCAGGATTAAGTTAATATGTGTGAAGTGCTTGGATTAACGCATGGTAAGTTTCTAGTAAGTGTCCATTATTTTTCATCACCCCAACAAAATAAATATGTATTAAACATCTACTAATTGTCAGAAACTGTTCTAGATGCTTAGAATTGATCATAGAAGAAAACTGATTAAAAAAAAGCCTCTTGACACTAAATGAATAAATCATTTAAATGCTTTGATGGGAAAAATAAAGCAAAATGACTAAGTTTTTTGTGCTATGGAGTGTGTATATGTGTGTGAGGATATCGGGGCTAGTGTTCGCAGTTTTCAGTAGGTGGCTGGGTCAGGCCTAAATGAGAAAACGATCTCTGATGAGTCTGGAACAGGTGAGAGAGGCCACCTTGTGGAACACCTGGGCAGAAGAGCTTTCGGTTGAAGGGAGGAGTCAGTGCAAAGCTCCTAAGGTGGGATCACATACGAAGAAATCAAGGGCTAACGGGGAGACCAGCGTAGCTAGATGGTAGTGGTGAGGGGAAGTGGACTAAGAAATGGAGGCAGGAAGGTAGCACACTGAGTAGGTGAGGGTTAGCACACGTTTTCTGTAAAGGACCACGCAGTATATATTTTAAGCTTTACAGACCATGTGGTTTCTGTTGAAACCAGTCAAATTGGCCCTTGCAACAAGCGAACAGCCGTAGAAAATGGGAAAATGAAAGGCATAGCTATGTTCCAATAAAACTTCAGATATGGATGCTAAAATTTGAATTTCATGTAAATTTTATGCCATGAGCTATGACTGTTCTTTTGATTTTCTCCACCTATTTGAATATATAAAGTGTTAGCTCATGGGCCTCATAGAAACATGGTGGGCTGGATTTAGGGCCATGGTTTGCTCATCTGTTAGTGTCTTGTAGAACATTGTAAAAAATTATAGTTGTTATTGTTGGTTTTATTATGATATATTTTAACATACCATAATTATGATATAGAATGAAAATTCTCAATGGACAAGAGACAAACTAGGTTTAATTAACACTCTTGGAGATAACTCTACGTGAGAAAGGAATTTATTCTGTCATGTTTTCTTATAAGGCAAACCATCCTTTAGAGAATCAGTAAATCTCTTTAACATCTTTGTTTTAAATAAATCTCAGTGATTTATTAAATGTAGTAATTAATTCTGATTCTCAATATTTTAACAAATCTAAGGTAAACTGTAGCCTGCTAATTCAGAAATGCCAAGATAATTCATGGGAAACCATGCTTTAATGGCTTAATTTTTCTCATGTAGCCCTTTGGTTATAAGAAATAAAGGAAAATTATTTTATTCTAGTCATGCTAACCTAAGTTTTTTTTCCTAAACTCAGCTGTACTGCTAACTTTAGTATGTGGAGTTGTTAGCACCAGAAAAGGAAAACAATTTCCTGAAGATTTAGCACAGCAGAACTTAATTATATCAAACACAGAAGCACCTGGAGATGATAGAGTGGTAAGTAATTTTTTTGTGGTGATTTTCTATTGCCTATGATTTTTTAAAACTCATGCTTCTGAAGTTATTTTAAAAACTGGGAGTTAATTTTTTTTTTTTTTTTTTTTGTGGGTACCGGGGGTCGACCTCAGGACCTTGCACGCCAGCAGGCGCCCGTGCCGCTGAGCGATATCACCGGCTCTTTATTCGTATGTGGGTACCGGGAGTCGAACTCAGGACCTCGTGCTTGCCAGGCAGGCGCTTATGCCGCTGACCTATCTTACCGGTCCCTGGGAGTTAATTTTTATATTTTGGTTGGGTCACATTTTGTAAGAATAAATACTTGACATGTCAGTATTCAGATTTTTTTTTAAAAGATAGCTTTCATTAAGCTACTTAAACCAAATGCATAATTATAGTTTTTCTGCTCTTTAGCATTCTGACTTAAAACTTGTTTTTCAACCTTGCAAACTTATTGTAACAATAATTTTTGGCCGCTCTCTGCAATGTATGTTTCCAGATATTATTTGTTTATATAACTCTTTGACCATTTATAATAGGAAAAATGAGCTTGTTAAAAGTTTTTAAGACAACTAGGAAAATAGCAAAGATATGTATGTAACAAAAGAATGGGAGTTTGGGAGATTACTGCCACTCTTTTTCCTAAATATTTCAGGATCTCTGTTGTTTTGTGGGAAGAGTAGAAAAAGGACTGACAAGGCGTGTCTCTCTTCAAAACTATTTCAGTATCTTTATGGGAAATAGAATTTACTTTTATGGAAAAGGTAAATAGTAATATGGTAAACCAGTGTAATAAAACACTATCAAAGTTCAAAGATACTTATAAAATATAAGCATACTCGCAAGGTTCGGATAAACCAGGAACACCTACAGCTTTTTCTATAAGAAAAAGAAAGAGGTATGGTTTGCAGCTTACAAAATAAGAAGGGTCTGAAAGTGAAGAGTTGGTGAGGCTAGCTAAAGTGGAGGAAAGCAGCGAAAAGAGTATGATGGCAAAGTTTAGGGACCATTCAGCAAGTAGTGACTACATTGCTTTGGAATGGAAGAAATTGGATTGAGTAGAGGCTTTGGATGTAAGTAAGTGTTGGGGGAGAGGATATATGAGAGAATGGGGAAGAGGACTCCCTCCTGCCCAAACCGGGAGAGTCTAGGATATGCTCTGTGGGCAAAGGTGCGTCAGCCGTAGTTCTCTGTGTGGCATCACACCAGCTACTTACGTGATACTGTGAGAAGAGAGTGAGAACAGGAAGGGATGAGGATGGGGAAGGTGAAGCCGCAGCATCTTCCAGTAGTTTAAGCAGGAGGTAACCCTTCATGATGGTAATTGGAATGTAAAAACAGGGATGAATAATAAATATTTTTAAAGGTATAAATGATAAGGCTGTGGACAGAATTTGAGGAACAAAGGAAAAAGTATGGTCAAAGTAGCAGAGGCCAGGGACAGGGATGACTTATCTGTCCTTTTCTATATCTCAAAGTGAAGATGATTTTATCATTTACAGTTTAGCTCTTCCAGCTGTTTCCTGCCATCGTGCAAAATGATAGCCATCTGTGCTTGTTATGTTATCATCTGGAATGTTATGATTATCTTTGTAATCAGAAAATAGGTTGGAAAGTGAGTTTAGTCCTTTGATAGCCCCTGACCTACAGGAAGTTCTTACTTGATATCTGAAAATGAAGTGCATGAACTTTACTTAATATTGGTTCTTTGCCATTTGAAGCTGGAGCTGCTGCAGTTTATTGGTCACTTCACCATATTTACTTGTTCTCTATTAGGAATACTTCAAAAGGGGCTTGGAAATATTAATTTATACCAGAAAATATCTTTAGGTACATTTTCCCAAACTATGGCAAAATTGCATAGTGAATATATAAACTCACTTAAAATACAGTGAGGAAAGGTTATGATTATCATTTTTGATCAGGGTTTAGTTGAAGGCATTCAGATGAGATTAGGAGTTGGGTAAAATTAGGCCTGGAAAAGCACACCTGGGAAATTGTTGACCCAAGTAAGGCGTAGTTGAAACCCTGTGAAAACGTGGGGAGTGCAGTTAACATGATGGGCTCAGCATCATCAATTTTAGTTTACTTTTAATTTCCCTTTCATTAGTTTAGAAGTATGTCTCTGAGCATATATGTATTATGGTAAACTAATACCATCAAAGAAATTCAATAATCAGGAATGTGATTTTTTTTTTTTTTTTTGTTGTAGTAGAATTTTACTGGACCAGCAACCTGAGTAAATATAGGGTAGCACTGCCACCAAATGGCTACTTTTCAATTCTCCTTTCTGATTCTCTCTCTCTTTTTTTTTTTTTTTCATAAGCAATGAGCTAGTGTGTATGACTTTTGTAATAGATTTTGGGTTCAGTAAATTATCTGAATTTGAAAATCTTCCAGTTTAGTTAGAAACTCTTCTAACTCTTAAGTAGGAGAAAAATTAAATTGACAGCACGGTGGAATTCTGATTACAAGGGGCGTTCTTGTTATGAAATAGTGCAGTGGTTTATCCTTAGAACAGACCTGAGGTTATTGCTGTAACTAAACTTTGACCTACGGCCCGGATGGTTGTAGTGAACTTCCAGTGTCGAGTTAATATTTAATCAAGTCCTTTTCATTTTAAAGCATTTCCTTAACGCTGTCCCTCTCTATTTCTCTCTGCATATTTATTTTTCTTTAAAACTGAACATTGGGAAGAAAAGCTTTACACTTGATTTTTCTATAACATTACTTCCTGTTTACTCACATCTTGGAAATTATTTCTGACACGATCACCAAGGGGCGCTTTTTACGGGAATTGAATGGGCACACTGTATTTGAACCGGTTCTTACCGTACTCAGTTCTTTTCTCCCCTCCATTGGCCACTCTTTGCCTGTCACAGTCTTCTCTGCACGGCCTCCTTAGCTCCTGCTGTTACCTCAGTGGCTGCTCCTGATCAGTCATGCCACCACCGTATTTCTCTTATCTGCCCCTTAAAACATGAATCTTTTTCCTATCCTTAGCTCTTTTTTCTTTTGGTCTACAATTTTCTCTGGATAACTCATCTATTCCTGTGGCTGTAACTGCTACCTATTTGTTAGTGATGCTCAGAATTGTATCTCCAGCTCAGACCTCTCACCTGAGCTCCAAACGCACATATTCATGTATTCGTCCAGGACATCACACGTGTGTCTCAAGTCCCTCACTCCAAAGTTGAATTGTTCATCCTCCTCTCAACCACAAGCACATTTCTCTTTCTTATTTTACTAAATTGTACCATTTATCTACTCTCTGAGGGCTAATCCCTGACTCTTTGCTTTGCTACCGGTAGACTCTCCAAGGAGTCCACTCGCTTACAGTTGTTATGACTTCTACCTGGGCTCATTTTCCACCAGGGACAATTCAGTGATCCCATCTGATCTCTGTGATATTCATTTGTCTCCATTTAGTTTATTTTCCACATTAGTGGCTAGAATAAAATTTTCTAAAAATATGCTTCTCTCCAGAATAAGTTAAAATGCTTCGTTGAGTCTCCATAACCTTTAGGATGAAATATATACATAAAAAATATGTATATATTTTGTCCTCTCACCTTTTATAACCTCTCCAGCTTTCTCTTCCTTTCTCTCCCTTTCTCCTTCCTCTCCCTGTCTTCTTCCCTCCCTCCTTCCTCCCTCCCACTCTCTTTTATTCCTCTCTCTGTCCCTGTATGCAGCTCTGGGTAGTAGCCACTCTCAACTCAGTGAAATTCAAGAGCCTTGACATAACCCAGTTACCTTTGCACACTGACCCTCTTGCAAACATTGCATTTTTTTCCTCCCAGTCCTCCTGGTCTTCAGTCCCTTAGCTCAGGGTTTTCCGGTCTATTCCACTTATCCTTTCTGGGCTTGAATTTTACTGCTCTACTTCTGTACTCTCTCCCATTCAGTGTTCACCTAGATAGCAGAGCAGTTACATTTGTAAAAAAAAAAAAATGTTTCTCTGTTTCACTTGAATGAGAGCTTCTTAGAGCCATGGTGTCTATCTTTGTATCCCTGTGGTTTTGAATCTGGGCACATAATTACAAACTGATAAATGTCTGCTGAATGCATGAGGGGATGAGTAAAAGGTTGAATAAGTGATTTCTCTTGGTTGCCTTCTCGTGACTTTATCTAAAATCCATTTTCTCCCAATATGAACAGTATTGTATTGTATCGTATTGTGTTGTGTCGTGTCGTATCGTATCGTATCGTATCGTATTGTATTGTATTGTATTGTATTGTATTGTATTGTACTGTACTGTACTGTACTGTATTGTATTGTATTGTATTGTATTGTATTGTACTGTATTGTATTGTATTGTATTGTATTGTGCTGTATTGCAGTGTTCTGCTAATGGATTCACATCCCAGACTGCCAACAACTGTAGCCAACGGTTTTGTGGCACAGTGGGATCGGGAATCAGAAATGGAGGGCAGGAAACCATAGAAATGATGAAAGGAGGACACCAGACCTTGGACTCCTGCCGCAGTGCCGGGCACCACCACACCCTGGATCCTTGCAGGGGAGGCCACGTGGAGACGGAGAACTGTCGGTACTCGTACTCCGAGTGGCACAATTTCACTCAGCCCCGACTCGGTGAAGTGAGTTTCCCTAGGTGTTTTAACTCTGAAATTTAAATGTTCTACTGGAGAGCAATAGGAAATTGAAATTACTGTATATCTTCAGAGGCTATTTTTCCATATTGTTCCAAGTTTTCTCTCTTCCTCAGTCATTTAAGTTATTTGATTTTATTACATTATTTAATTTAAAATAATTTAATGTCCTATGTCATATTTCTTTAGTTTTTAAAACCCCATAAAATTAGAGGTTTCCAATATCCATCATTGTAGTTTTATTTTTAGGTGCACATTTACCTGGTAAGGTCTTTTCATGTAGAAAAATGTGAAAAAAATCTAGTTTATCCCTATCATAAATTTCCCAAATCAAATCTGTTTTTCTGTGTGAAAATACAAACATCTGTATGCAATTTTAGGATAAAGATTAACATGACTTCCATGAAATATTTATTTTTCATTGGTTTGTTTTTTTATTCAAATTGACAAATTATAATTGTATATATTAATTCACATGAGGAATGGTAAGTGATGTTATGGTATATGTATATAATGTAGAATTATTAACTTACCTTCAAAACTTTTCAGGGGTAGAACATTTGAAATTTACTCAGCAATTTTGGAATATACAAAAACTAGTTAAAGTCACCATTACATAAAATATTTTTAACATTGATAGCACCATGCAAATATAAAGTGTTTTTATCTAGAGGAAAGCAAGAACATGAAAGAAATGAAGAATTAAATAAGGAATTCTTGGCCCATATCAAAATTTCTTAGGAAGATTCTAAAACACGCTAATGTTTTCACCTTGAAAGAATTTAATTGATCTGGCTTTTTTCTACAATTTCTCAGGTGACTCAAAAGTGTATTTAGGATTAAAATGCCACTGGATTGAATATTCTTTTTTTTTTTGGTGGGTACCGGGGGGTCGACCTCAGGACCTCGCGCGCCAGCAGGCGCCCGTGCCGCTGAGCGATATCACCGGCCCCTTTTTCGTATGTGGGATCCGGGAGTCGAACTCGGGCCCTCGCGCTTGCCGGGCAGGCGCGTAAGCCGCTGAGCCTTCTCACCGGCCCTGGATTGAATATTCTTGCTGGTAGATTTTCACCTCTTTATGAGAGGTAGCAATGCACATATAGCAAATAAGGGACCAGAAAATCTTCGTCCTTGGATGAATGGCCAGTGGGCAGCATCCTGTGATAGGGCTGTAGGTTATTATATGTCCACAGCAATTTTTTGGTCACCTTCAAGTGTTAATCCTTTTCCTGTTTTTAGACAGCGTTCATGTAAGATCGGGTTGTGAAGGAGCTTAAGCCTAAGACACATTCTGAGGAGTGTCCTTCAGTGCGCACATGTGGTAGTGGGAGTGGTGACTGGCGGAGGGCTAGCGAGGGCGTAAGGGAAGACTCTCGATAATATAAGCAAACCAGACGAGCTCTGGCTTAGAGCAGTGGGCACACAAAGGAGGAAAAGCAGGCGGCACAGAAGCTTGACAGGTGGGTAGAGAAGATAGTGACCGATGGCAGAGAAGGTAGATATACTGAATGCTTGGGCTCTTCATTACACAAACTCAGATTTTGCAATGTGGGTTATTTTGATTATTTTTTACTTGCAGTGGTTCATTTTTTTGTGCATGTATCTATTTTTTTTTTTTTTTTGGCTATCTTATAAACCTGATTCTGAAGTGATTATCCTTATAATTGTGTATAATAATAATTTTAGTTAACATTTTTGTACATTTAGTAGGTTTATTTTTTCCATGCATTATTATTTATTCATTAATTTCTAAAATGAAATGACACTGTGAGACAGTTACCGTCGGTATTCTCATTTTAGATTAGAGGAGAAAGAGACTTACAGATGCTTAGAAATTTGCCCAAATTCATAGATCTACTTGGTAGAGTCACAACTGCAGCTCTGGCTCTAAAATTGAAAATTAAATATTTCATAACTCAAATGTATGTGAAAACATAACATTTGTATACATAAGATTTTATTTGTATGGATTATTAGAAGTTGAACATAGACTTACTTTACGATATGGTTGTGATATAGACCAATCATGTGCATTTTTTGTGTGTAGGAATCCATTAGAGGACACACTGGTTAAAAATTAAACATAAAAGGTAAATAAAAAATAAATTTTATGTTCATATGTCGAAGTTGTTTAAAACAATAATACAATCCTTTCTTAAAAATGACTTCGCAGAAGGTGCACGTGTGTAACCAGCATGAAGAGCAGATGCCATCGCGAGACTACGTCCTCTCATACGGCTACGAAGGAAGGGGGTCTCCAGCCGGCTCTGTAGGTTGCTGTAGTGAAAAACAGGAAGAAGACGGACTTGACTTTTTAAATAATTTGGAACCCAAATTTCTTCCATTAGCGGAAACATGTGCAAAGAGATAATGTAAGAGCTGCTATAATTAGACACGTCCTTGCCAGTCATTCTAGAGGTTTCTAAAAATGATATTGTGAAATTCAGTTACACATCCTGCATACAGATGGTCCCCGACTTAACCATGGGTGGACTTATGACTTTTCGTCTTTACAAATGGGTGAAATTGATACATATTCAGGAGAAACTACTTGAATTCTGAATTTGGGTCTTTTCTTGGGCTAGTGTAATATTCTCTTGCAAAGCTGCTGGAGCTACAGCTCCCAGTCAGCCACGGGATAGCAAGAGGAAACAATTTATACCCTAAAGTGTACTCTGTGGCTGAGCTATGATGCTCAGTAGATTAATTTTATTACATGTGTTTTCAATTTACCAACATTTTAAATTTATGATTGCTTTAATAGGCCATAACCACATGATAGGTAGACGAGCATCTGTATAAAGAATATATTTTTCTAAATTTATAATTATGTCACTTATGAGTTTGTGTTTTTAAAATTTTTTGCTTATCTTTTACAGTAAGTTAAAATGTTAAAATATACAACTAGCAAATTGCATCCCATAGTACTGGAATTAGGGTCCAGAAATGATCTGCTCCTTTGTACAGATACTTTCCTAATATGTTGAGTATATACTAGTCCAAAAATAGGTTAGCTATGCTAAGATCTCTATGATACACTCACATCATGTGCCAGTGATAACACAGGTAAGAAATATTAAGTACCACTATTTGAAGACAGTTTTAGGAAAGAAAATATTGAGACAAAATTAAGTAAAAAATTTTGCAGTTCTGAAGAATTGGTACCAGCCCTATCCACCAACCCTATTATCAAATTCTTCATTTGACTTTGAAAGCAAAGTTTCTATAGGAACAGTGTTGGAAATGAATGTGTATGTAACCTTATTGTATAGTTGTAAAATTACTCTACTAGTGTATAAAATTATTAATCAATGCAGCGTTTGAAATGAAATGAAAACAAAGAGGAAAACGGCAGTGATTTAAAATAAGCCTGGATGTGGTTTATCCTATAGTAGAAATCCAGGGTTTAGGAAGGACAGAGCTTCTTGTGCTTAGTTCTTACATACCGAGTCATGACTGAACTTACCAGAAAGTAGTTGGAGTCCGCTTGTGGAATTTGTTTACACTTGGAAGCAAATTACTCTTTTGTTGCAAGTGGGAAAGAACTAGGGAACCAGAGGAGTCTAGATTCGCTTCGCTGTCTATTTAAATAATTCTGCATCCACATGTTAGAAGCAAACTGGGGAATATGAATCACACTAGGGCTCCTTGCTGAGGGCCAAGTTCCAGAGGTGTTTTTCTTAGGAGCTAATACTAAAAACTTAAAAGGAAACTTTATGTCTGTTGAAATTGAATCCTCTATTGCCATTTTCTTTTGTCTCTCCTATCTGTGAACATGTTTTATTACTTAGAGCCAAATAACCATGTCCTTTCCGTCAGTACAGAGGCTACAGGGGATGGGGAGGAGGCGAATTGTACTGAACTGTTGAGTGGGAGGGAGTGAGCGCCCTTAGAGCGAAGTCCATAGACGACCCTGCTTACATCGCGCTGTGATCAGAACCCGGCGACTGCAGAGCGTCCTTTCTCTCTACTCAAGCCCTGTTCTGAAGTGGCGCTGCGAGATTCGAGGAAAGCCAGCCTTGTTGGCCTTCTCCATTGATCTCTCTGTCAGCATTGTAACAAGGCCCCCAGCAGTGATTCACTTCGTTGGCAAATATGCCAGATGTTCAGAAATCCTGCAAGGTGAATTAATTTTTTTGTCCATTGGCCTCGTTATGAGGGACTTCAGTTAAGGGAAGAATAGGAATTTCAAATGCGTGAAAGAAAGTGATCAAGTTGTCATTTTAGCACATGAGGAGGGGACGAGCCTAAGAGATGAAATTGTCGTTTTGGAGGGGGCGCGCTCATGTGGGGTATTTGGACAGTCAAGGGGCAACACGCAGACCCAGGTGCTGAAGGGCAAGGAGAGAAGCTGACGGGATGTGAGCGGTGCTGAGGGCAGTGTTGCCCCGCTCCACACTTTGTGGGCCTGGCCCTGCCTTGGCCTTCGTTTCTTAAGCCAGTGCCGCTGTCCTTGGATTAGGGTGAAGTACCAGCCAACCCCGCTCTCTGCCTCTCCTTATCTGGAGTGCGGAATAAGGAAAAGGGCTGGCTGCATGATGAGTCTAAGGCGTTCTGGATGGGCCTGAACTGGTCTTGTAGAAAAACAAGGTATTCATGAGGAAAGTGTCACTCCTTCTGTAGCCCTTAAGGCACTAAGAAAGTCTTCAATTAAATGTGTATGTGAAATTCTGGTTTGATTCTACATTTTCTGTTTTTCCATTTTTCCTGAAACCTAGGGTTTTTTTTAAGACTTATACTCTTAAAAGTCGTTTTTTTTGATATTCTTCTAATTTTAATGTAATAATTTTAACAGGTAGTATTGTTCTTTCCTCGTATGTATAAGGTGAAAATTATGTGATATTAGTGTGTAAGAACAGGTCTTTTTAAAGCTTTCAATTTTTTATCCTGGTGAATTATCTTTGGTTTTGTATCTAAATGTACAGTTTTTTTTTCCCTTACATTTATAAAGAGGTAGGTAAGTGTCTAAAATGTGGTAGGATTTGTTTCGCAATGTTTTACACAGGATTTTGCAATGTTTTAACTTTGCCATTAAAAGAAGTTATTTTGGAGGTCAAAATAAGCAAAAACTGTGTGTGTAAAGTAATACACATATAGAATATAATAAAGCAATGTCAACTTGGTTTCTTGTCTTTCTTGTGCATAGAGATTAAATGATCTAAGATGATCATATTGCACAATTGTGTTTTAAACTATCATGAAAATAGAAATCTCCAAGAGATCCTTTGTTCTGTTAGCGGGGAATATTTTAGAGAATGGGTCATTATCAAAGTGTCAACATCATTAACATATACTATTGGGAAGAGATTGCTATTTTGAGGCACAGTTTCACAAATGAGTATCTGTTTGTGTGTAACTTTATATTGGATTGCAATTTGGTGTGAAAAATATTACAAGGTGGTTGTAAATTCAGAATGTTCCAGAAGAAGTACTGTAATACCGGAGTTTTATCTGAGGAGTAGTCCAGTCAAGGGAAAATGTTGAGTATAAAAAACAAGAAACAAAAACAAGCAATAATCCAATCTTGATTCTGCCACTTAGAAGACAGATGATGTCTAAGTATTAATCATCAGATGAGCCACTCAAGTATCGTGGTATGTGCCTCACAGTTAATCTTTCCCCCATGTGTAAATGTGTTCCTTCCCAAAGGTAAAGCTTTCTATTAAAAAAATTTATTAGTTCTGTCAAATGCCTTAAATTTTAATATAAATTGAACCACAATCTCAATTGCAGGGACTTTTATTATGACCATTATTTTTGTATGTATTTGCCTTCAAGAACATTCACTGGAATTTTGTTTGTAGCAGCAAAACATTGAATAGATTCTGAGCATCCAGTAGTATTGATCTGGTTAACTATGAGGTCGTAAGAATTGGGAACAGACCCAGAGCCAGAATTCTTGGATATAAATCCTGGCTCTGCCACTTACTAGTTGTGTTACCTTAGAAGGGCTGTTTATCCCCTGCCTTAGTTTTCTCATCTTTAAAATCAGAATAACAACATCAACTTCATGGGGTTGCTGGGATGATTAAATTAGTTAATATATTTAAAGCACATAAAAGCTTGTGTGCATCTAGTTAAAGAAATTGTATTAGGTATACAGTCAGTAAAATTATGAAATCGGTTATACTGTAAAACAACATCTAGTTTCTTTTTAGGGTAAAAATGTGCTGATGTAGAACAAAAAGGCCTGAACAGATTCTTTCCAGACAATGGAATTATAATTCATTCATGTTTTCTGTGTTCATTTTCTATAATGAACATTAATATATTAAATTTTTTAAAGAAAGATGATGACTAGCCTGAACTCCTTTTCAGCTCTCTATTATTGGGAATTAGAGTTGGTTGTGTGGATGGAAAACTTCAGTGGTGTCCAGAGTCAGTTGCAGGTCTAACTCCTCTGACAGCTTACTCATTTTAACCATCTGTAAGTGGGCAATTCAGTTGCGTTTAGTACATTCAGAATGTTGTGCAACTATCATCACTGCCTAGTTACAAAACATTTTTATTACTGCAGAAAAAAACATTTTAAGCAGTCACTCCTTAATTCTTCTGGTCCTGGCAACCGCTTATCTATTTCCTGTTTCTATGGTCGTGTCTATTCCGTACATTTCATATAAATGGGATCATATCTAGGATATGACCTGTGTGTCTAGCTTCTTCCACTGAAAACCATTTGCACATCCCTTCACTTCAGGAAAAAAATCCTGGAATATCTGAAAAGACTCATTCAAAATTTTTTAAAAACATGATATGACTATCATGCTTTTATCAAATTCTAAATTATGGGTTTTTTTTTTGCAAAAATCAAAAAAATAGGGTGGTAAGTAAGAACAGCAGTAGGTGCTGATATTTGTTATTTGTACGAACATCACTATCTTCTTGATAAGAATTTAGAGCTACAAAAATGGTCATTGTTAATAGTCATAATGAAAACTGGCAATGCAAATGCTGTAACTGGTAACATTTGTTATAAATAATAGAACAAGTGCATTTTGTATTACAAATTATGAACAAAGTTGATTTATTCCTATCAAAATAACTATAATAAAAATAGAAAATAGGAAAAAGTTTAACTTTGCTGTATAAGAATTTAGAAAATCAAAAAGGCTTAATTTTATTTGGGCTGGAAAGTATTTTCTGGACAGAAATTTATTCATCTGGCCATAATTCTAACTATAATATTTATACACAGAAGGTAAGCTCTTCTAAAAGTTTAAAACTCAGGTTGTTTTCTTTCTCCTCTCTGTTCTTCTGATCAAAATAATCCAAATGAATCTGTCTTTCTGTCTGTCTGTCCTACACACCAGTCAACGTGCTGTCTAAAATAGTCGTCTCCGAGCCTAACCTTTGCTGCAGGCAGACATCACCGCACACTGCTGCGCTAGAGTACTTCCTGCGCACCACCACCAAGCACTTCAGGGAGTCTTTGTCTAGACTGCATATCCATGATTGAAGGGCCCAGGCTAAAATAAGAGCCCCTCCTTGAAAATAAATTCAGTGGAAAAGTAGTAGCCCTGTCAATCTACTGTCAGATTTGTCAATATGTAATATGCCGTTTCTTCCAGATGTGCCTTACTGAGTTCCAACAGGCCTCAGGAGCACCCCCGCCCCGTCTGGGGACAGCACAGTATTATGCTTGGAGGGAGCAGAGAAGCCATAGGATTCAATTATGGGTGATGGGTGAGAGGCAGGAGAGTGGGAAAGAAGTTATTAGTATTCCACACCCCCTTCAGGTAGCTTGCGGTAGACGAAAAAGCATTCTGTGATGTGTGTTTATTTCTTTCTGACTGTTTAATCACCTTCCAGCTCCCATCCCATTTAAGCAAAGTCGTTTTGTGTTTGTCACTCCATGGGGTACCATGGAATCGACAGAGAGAGTCCAGGTGTACAGCTCCCAGGTGACCGCGATGAGAGCAAAGCCGCCTCAGTGGCACCTGCAGCAGTCCATGACCAAGCATCAGATAGTCCCCTTCCCCAGCACATTCTTCTCCCTCAGAGTGGGGGACCCCTAAACCCAACCTCAGAAAAGTTGTGGTGATGATGAAATCCCAAATGACTGAGATTTGTTCTCTATCCCTTGATACAAGAATTTGCTAATAGAAAAATAAAAAGATATTTCTGGAACATGCAAGATATTCACAAGAGTTCTTGCCTACTCTTCCAACAAAGAAGCTGTTAGAAATGAGTCTAAGAGGTAAGCTAATTTATGCTGATTTTTAATTTTTGTGTTTGCTTAGGCAAGTTCCATGTGAAGCTTTGGGGTAGGAGGGGCTCTGTGTTCTGCCCTCACCTCCGGCTCCAGCATCCATGGATGCTCTGCAAGTGTCTGTGGGAGACTGGGGGCGACACCTTTCTGTGACTCACACCTCTCCAGTACTAAGAGCAAGCAGGAACAAGCTGGCATCAACAATGCCAGCAATGCATACATGTTGTTATTACAAACAACTTCAAAAGTAGAATGATCTTCAGAAGCCAATTTGAAAAATGCAGAAAAACTTGTAATCTCCCTCTTCTGTAATCTTTCTCTGCCTCCTGTGTACAGTGCAATCACTATGGGAGGAAAATACGCTGTGGATACCACGAGCCAGTATTGTCCATTCACTAACCCAGAACAATAGATTCAATATGATTCCAGGGGAACCTGAATATTTTGCTACTGAATACTCACATTATTTGTATTGAGTTTATTATTTTCTTTCCAAAATGTCTTAAAGTAAATATACAGTATGTGATGTAAATGTATACACATTTATTTTACTAAAAGATAGATTTCAGTTTTAACCTTAATGGGTTCACTTTCTGTGTAGTTAAATTATATTACTGGTTACTGAGTTGTGCTTTGACTTCTAATTCTGGCTCATGGGCCATGCAAGTTTCTTTGACGTGATGTGACGAGTTCCAAGCTAAAGGGCACTTTTACAGATATTCCTACTACACTGAAATTTCTCTTGCCCCCTTATATGAATCATCACAGACAAATTAAAGCAGGTGTATAATAATATTTAGTTAGAGAAATGCCAAAAAATTGCCTTAAGCTGCATTAGGGATAGAAATAGAAAAAACAAAAAAAGTGACATGAATTTTATTGGAATCAAGCAGA
Source organism: Erethizon dorsatum (assembly GCA_028451465.1). NCBI lineage: Eukaryota > Metazoa > Chordata > Mammalia > Rodentia > Erethizontidae > Erethizon > Erethizon dorsatum. Next base: position 16,123,520 of record CM051838.1, read on the forward strand.
GTTAGTAACACTGACGATATGAGGATCAGAGGTAAATCTGAGTACATTCCTCGGTCTAAATCTTGCAATGCCGTATTCTCCAAATGGGAACCCCATTCATCCCACTCTCGATCCAGAAAGGTCCTGTCTCATTCAGAAGGAATTATAAGTTATAGGGTAACTTAAGCTGCCACTAATATCCCCAATCACAAATTCAGTTGTAGAAAATATACCTTTTTTTTTTAAATAACTTAATGGACACACACATTTAGGTAGGAGGCAAAAACTAAATAAAAATATAATTTTATTAGCCAGATTAACACCTGGACTCTCCTTCACTCTTCTCTTACCAGATTGTGTCTTGAGTTTCAAGGTTATACTTCTTCAGACAATTGGTGAAGAGTTTTTACTTCTAAGATCATTAGATGCAGGACTCCCCACCCATCATTACTATTATTGTTATTATTACTAATATTTCAAGAAGTTGTAAGTGCCTGTGGTCAATTTCTGAACAGATTTCTAGATAATCTAATTAAAAACAGGATGTCTGCCAGTCACAAAACCTAACTTCGTACTCCAGTGTATCCATTGTCATGCACACCAATTACACAAAATGGGATTATGGTGATGATGACTGAGAATAAGAAAACATAAAATCTGAAGAGAAGGACAAGAAAACAAACAAAAAAAAAAAAACAAAAATCTACACATATACAGAAACACAAGAGAAGCTTCAAGTTTGAATGTAATTAATGTTGTAAACAGGTACAATGATTGTTTGGTCCAGCATGTAAAAATATTTAACTTTCCAAGTAAACTGGATAAATACTCCCTTTCTCTGTGCTTCAGTTTGCTGTTCAAAACAAGGGTCTGCATTTATTTATTAATTCCCTTATTCAGTCACTGACAATTTTTGGTCAACTATCACAATTTCAGTTGCTAAAAGTATAGCAATGAAAGAAGAAGGCAAAAGCTGTGTTTTTCTGTAAATAACATCTCAGGAGGGGAGGGGAGGCAGGTAATAAACACATGCAGAAAAACATGTATGAGACATCGTGCAGCGATAAACGAGAGGCACAAAATAAAGCACATTGCAGAGAGAGGGTGGGAGGTTTTAAGAGTGGCCAGAGAAAGTCCTTATGATAAGACAGTGGTGCAGATACCTCAGGGGAGATGGAGCATGCCACGGCAGGGGAGGAAGGAAATATTCTGGGGAAGAAAACAGCTAACACAAAGGCCCTGCAGTAGGATTGTGTGTGTGTGTGTGTGTGTGTGTGTGTGTGCGTGCGTGTGTGTGTGTTCAGTGAAATGAAGCTAAACTGGAGGGGAAGAGAGGAAAAGTAAGGGGACAGGAGGGGTCATGGTGGGAAACAAGATCACACAGTATTCTATGACAATAATGGTGTGGGATCCTATTTTTTAAAAAGATAAAGGACCATTGGGAGGCTTTGGGAAGAGGCAAAACAGCTTCAACGGTGCCTGCATCATAGACTAAATGAGGCAGTACACAGATTCCTCCTCCTCCTCCTTTTCTTCTCCTTCTCCTCCTCTTCCTCCTCCTCTTTTCTTCCTTCTCTTCCTTCTTGTCTTCTTCTTCATGTCTGTCTCTTTAAATGTTCTTCTCTTGCTGAGTTTCTCCTTTCTCTCCATTTCTTCTCCGTCTTGTAGAGAGCCCTTCCTGGTCCTCATCATGGTCTGGAAGTTTATATTTGTAATCCCATGGAAAAGTTATTGGAATCCTAGCAGGTTAATTCCAATCTACCACTTCCAGTGCAACCCACGGTGAGAATAAAGACACTAAGGCATATTTGTAGTTGTGGGGAGCCAAGGGGGTCCTAGGGTCCAGCTAGGGTGATGGCTAACCAGAACAAAGGCCTCAACCCAGGGCCGAACCCAGGTTTTATTAATTCTCAACAAGGGGCTTGGCTTGGGATGAGTGACTGTGAGAAAGGTGAGAAGTACGTGAGTGCTGTGAGCTGGGCTAGGTAGGAGGACTGAACTCCCCTCTGCAATATGCAGAGAAGGGTATGCAGAAAGAGTACTCTGCATAACACAATTTGAGGTAGTATCTAATGTTTTGGGGTCGGTGCTTCAGCTCTGATGTGCAATCTTCTATGCCCTGGGAAGTCATAGCTTCTTATCTCAAGGTTCGTCCCAGCAGACAGAGTGGAGCATGGGTCTCCTTCCCGCCTGGCTCACATGTGTTTTTTTGGGAGCTATAGGGGTGGGGTAACACTGACCTGTCACCTTGTTTCAAAGACTACACAGCACCTCGGCTAGACTGATTTACGCTGATTAAAGCCAATTGAAGGGATAAGGAAAAGTCCTAGCCAGCTCTGTAGATATCAGCACATGGAAATAGGGCCAGGTTTAGTTAAAATGGAGATAATTGCTCTTCTTTCAAGGAGGGTCATCCAGGTGGCCCTCCACACTTCTTTTGTCTTATTTTTAAGTGCTTCCTGAGCACTAACGTTGTGCTTGCATCTTAGCTTAGCCCCTAGCCAGATCCTCTTATTTGCACCACAGAGGCTTCTTAGTGATTTTGGAGTATCGCAGTGCATTCATAAGAAGGCCTGCACCAACAGGCAGTGTTTGAGAACCTAAGCTGCCAATATCAATATTTGGCATCTTGCTCCTCCTCAAGCAGTGTGACTCTAACTTGTCTTTCAAAACGTCTTTACAGCCATGAGCTTAATCTGATTTCGGGTCTCATGTTTGCTCTCCAGCAGGCTGTATCACCTTTGAATGTTTTGTCTCCACCCCAAGTCAATCCACTCTACTTATAATGCTTGGAAAATACTCCCCTTAAACGGAGCCCACTGTCCTTATTAATCTTTATCATTTCCTGGTCCATGTAGAGGCCATAGTTCTATGGTTTTTATTCATTTCTGAACCAACAGTCCAAGAGTTTTACATGTTAGTAAGAAAGGTAAAAGAGATAAATATTTATGCTCCAAGAGCCTATCAAACAAGCATACAGAACAGTCTTCTTCATGATTAAGTAGATTATGGTGAAGATTTCAAGGAGATTAAAATTGGCCATTTATGTTATTTTTTATTGTAAAAGTTCCCACAAGAGTGTTTATTGACCTTCACTATAAAGAGAGCTGAGGACACTTGGCAAATTGTTTTAATACAGAGCTTTTTACTTCTGGATTTCTTTCTGTGTCCAGTAGCACATTTTAGATACTTCTGGAATATATCAAATATGACTAGTTTATGATATGATTATTTTATTTTATTTTTTTTTGTGTGGGTACCGGGGGGTCGACCTCAGGACCTCATGCACCAGCAGGCGCCTGTGCCACTGAGCGATATCACCGGCCCCTTTTTCGTATGTGGGTTCCAGGAGTCAAACTCGGGCCCTTGCGCTTGCCGGGCAGGTGCTTATGCCACTGAGCTATCTCATCAGCCCCCTATGATATGATTATTAATCCATTTTATCTATTGTTAATTACTTTAGTTGTACCTTAATTTATAGCCAACATATTGTTTTTATTTCCCTTCCTTTATTTAAAATAAAATGCTTTATTTCACACACAATAAAACCTCAGTGTAACTCATGTTTAGTCAATAACTACTCATATACACATTCTTTCTACTTCTGCTTATACCAAACATGAATCAATAAATACCTAATGTCTTAATTACTTTTCTGTTGCTGAGACAAATTACCAGACACCTATAATTTAAAGGAGGAAAGGTTTGTTTCAGATCACAGTTTGAAGAAGTTTCAGTCCATAATCCTCTGGCTCCAAGACAGGGCAGCATGGCAAGGGAGAAACAGTTCATGGTATGACAGGCAGAAAGCAGCTAGCGCTCAAGGGAGAAGAAACAATATATATTGCCAGGCCATGCTCACAGTGACCCACATCTTCCCATCGTGATTTACCTCCTAACGTCACACCTAGCTGCAAACCCATCAGTGAACTAATTTAGTATCACACACTCATGATCCAGTGTCACACAGCCATGATCCAGTCACCTCCCAAAAGTCCAACCTGTGAGCCTAGGAGGTTTCGGGGGACATCTAGCTATAAGACATGACATTCTACCTCTAGCCCCTAAAAGACTCATGAGCATCCTTTTATGCAAAATGCACTTAGTCAATTGCTGAGTGTTGCTGAAGTCCTGATAGTTTCAGCATTGCTGAATTTCTCCTCTGAGATTTAAGGCAAATTCTTAGTTGTAAGCTCCAAAAGTAATGATAAGAAAGTTAAACACTTTCAACATAAAATGGCACAAAAAAATCATTCTTATTCCAAAAGGGAGAAAGGGGGGATAGGAAGGAATGGGACCAGAGCAAGACCAAAATCCAGCAGGGCAAACATTAAATCCCATAGCAATCTGTGGGAAGATGTGAACCCCAAAGGGCTTGGGTGGTACCCCTCTGTCACTGCTGGTGGTTGCAGCCCTCATGGTCTCTCTCTTGGGCTGGCTTTGCTCACTCTTTGTGGCTTTCCTCACATGACCCATGTTCCTCATATCTCCAAACTTTTCATGTTTTCACTGAGCCTTTGGCTTCCCACTCACAGCTTCACATATTGGCCTCTCAGGAACACACTGCCTAGTCTTCCAGGTCTTCTTCTGAAATCTGGGTGGGAGCCTTTCTGACCCTACAACTCTTGCATTCTGCGTGCACCTAAAAGCAGCACAACATGGATGACACCACTGTCTGCCTCCAGCTGGTACAGTAACCAGGCTTCCTTCTCTCTTGGCTATTGGAGTCAAGTGTCTGAATTGGTCAGCACTATGAACCAAATCCCAAGGAACAAATTCCCCAGGCTGCCACTATTTGGTAGCAATTCTGAAAACAAAGATTTTGCAACAATTATGCAAAGACCTGGTCAAGAAGGAAACATTTTCAAAGTGATAGCAAAGTTTTGTAGATTTAACTTGTCCCACTCCCTTCCTGGCCCACTAGAAATCTTGGTCTTGAGCAACAGTAGTTTCCAGCCCCTAGATCCCCTATTCTGAAATTAAGGGAGTAGAATATTCCTTATTTGTAAATTATTGTATATTTCTGCTACAGAGTTGGTTCAGAGAGCTGACTGTTTTTCCTCAATGTTTTCATAGAGAAAGGTTTGGAGCTTCCTTGTCTGCCATTTTTCTGGTGTTGAACTCTACAAAGTTGTTAAACATCCAAATAATTCCAACTTTTTCCATATTTCTACTCACTTCTGGAATTTTATATTTAAAAAGATGTGGTAGGGAATAAAAAATAATTCAAAGCATATACAATTTAATGTACAGAAGTACAGCTTTTTCTTCATTGAGTCACAGATGAGATCATAAATCCTAATGACTCAAGTTCAATGGAAGTGTTTGTCATAGAAATTATTTATAAAATGTTTTCTGAGTCAAATACCACTTATGTAAAACACCTTCTGATGCTGTGCTTGATTTCTCTGTAGAGTTGATAAATATCTTTGTACTTTAATTGTTATAATACATTCTGCAGTTGCCAGTTATATTTTTCAAATCATAAAATTATTTGCTTTCAGCTTAAAAGGATATATATTGGTTTCTCTTTTTAAAATACAACATAAAATAACTTGCCTTCATGTTTAAAATTCTCTTAAAATGCTTTCATGGATTTATTATATTTATCTTTTTAAAGAAGTGACACTTTTTCTTCTGAAAAATCTTTATACGTGGACATAGGAACTGTCTTTGTAAAGCTAATTTTTAATATCATGTTGATTTAATCAATCCAATTAATGTTATAATTATAAAATATCCTCACAAGTAAGCTTTAAAGTTGGATTTTGCTTCCAATTACCTTTTCAATTAGCTAAGAAGTGCTTCATGGATAAAAATTTGTCCAAACAAGACCTTTGAGAATAAAAGGGTCATTCTGAAAGAACGTCAATGAAGTACTATTAAGGGATTATTTTAATAATGAAGCCAGGGTACACATTAGAGGGAGATGAGCTCTGTATGGTGTTAACTTCCTGTAAAACGATGCCAGAATTTCAATGCCCAAATGAGCCAATAACTACCTATTATCATGTTTAATCTTGTGCATATGTTTTGTAGGTATCTTTAATGACCTCATTATATCATCTTATGGTTCTACTTCTTACAAATAAGTATTATTATAGTAAAATAATACATACTTTTCATTCAAAAAATATTAACACTGAAACAAAAGTATAATTTTGTTAAATACATATAATCCCCATGTTTTACTGATCTGAATTATCCAAAGTAGGGAGTTTTTCCATTTCTAATGGCACCAGTGTTTCATCCTGCACTCAGTCCTGCTCCCTAGAGGATGGTAAAATGTGGGTGATCGTCCGCCCAAGCGGAGGTCTCAAGGTGAAACATGAGAACTTCTGCTCCCAGTGGGTTTCTCCTCTCAGATTTTCTCTAATTTTCCTTGCAGATTATTTTAGAATTGAAGGCTATTATTAGGAATACTCAGGACTTAAAAACTAATTTATGATCTTATCTCAATACTATCTATTTGGGTGGGGTGTGAGTCAGAAGATTTGCTACATCTGAAACTCTGAATATTGTGTTTCTTTACTTTGGCATTTATTACTTTTCAAGGTTTGGGAGCATTATGATTAAGTTTCATCCCTTGATTGATTGCAACTGCTGAATTTATTTTAACTCATTTCGTATTGCATTATAGTGAAATTGGTATGAGGAGAGAACATTACAGATATATTTGCCAACATAAAAAATCCAGTGGCAAAAGCAAAAACTAACCTTTACTCACATGTATTTTATTCATATCAGGATAAGATTCCAGATGTTTTTAGTAATCAACTTTAGAAATCATCTGTACTTAGTCCATGAAAACAATGATAATGTATGAAAAAAAAGATATCTTAATTGAGAAAGAATCAAAGATGATTTTATCCCAAAAAGTGTGTTTGAATAAGTTAGCACATATTTAATCATTATTTTCATTCTTACTTGCTTTCTGTTTAATTTATACATAGATGTTCTAGATGAGGAAAAATGCTAAAAAAAATCCTCCTTTGGTATTTCAAAAATATTTTCATATGATAAATATTTTCTCCCAAAATTAATTGCAAATTTAGGTTTGCTTTGTTTCCATTAGAGAGGGTGCCAAAGAAGAGGTTTTAATGACAAAAGTAATTATAAGTATTTTCAAGACCAAAATTACAGGATCTTTGTGGGGATTTCCTTTTCTTTGGAAGTATAGATTTTAAACTATGTTAGGATAATGGCAAGGAAAAGAATGTCTAAACAATGAAGTGTAGAAAGTCCTAATTGGACATGGATATTTTTCTGATGCTTGGTATTAAGTGGGATATTTGAGGTCAAAGAATTGAGGGATGTTTGATGAAAAAGAAAATACATACAAGGTGATAAAAGGCAAGCTTTGAAGATATGGGCAAGATATTTGGAAGAAAACCATAGGCTGGAGACAAGAGAAATGCTAGACAAAACCCCTAAAAAGTTACTCTAAAAACAAGACTGGAGTCAGGAGTTTATTGAATAAGCTAGTATAGAAAAAAAAAAAAAAAAAAAAAAACCAAAAAACAAAAACCAAAATAGCCCATGTTCTTATCTAGGAAGTACAGACTCTATGCCAGAAGTTAGAGAAAGCAAAGAAAAACTAGAACACTACAGTCAAAAAATCTTCAAAGTGAGAGACAGCATTTAGACTGAAGATTTAGATTATTTTATATTGTAGAAAAATATACTGAAAATAAGGAGGGTTTTAATGTCTTACCGTAGGAGAAAAATTTTCATCAAGAGAAACTAAAATGAAAATCATAGGTGAATGAGAGACAAAGATGCAGCTATAATTAATAAATAGGGTAGATCCTCCAGGAAACTTGAAACTCTATGAGAGTGGGCTCTGTGTCAATGTGGTTGTACACTAGAAAGGTGATGCGTACTAAACCACCGTCAGCAAGGTGGGAAGAAACAGGTGTAGCTGCCATAACATCAGATATGAAAAAAAAATCCAGTATTTATTGGCAAGAACTTGAAGAGTGCTGAGTAACAAAGGAAATGAAATTCACCCAGTGAGCAAATCCACTCAGGGTGCTGCTCCGTACTTTATGCCATTGGTTTATTGTGAATGCTTTTTCAGTTTGTCCCTTGGGTGCTAAAAGACAGGATCCTTGTCTTTATATTTGGCCAATTATCTTTTCTCTAGGTAGCATGTGTTTTCTTCTTGTAAGTTTGTAGAAAGCCAAAGTAACAATTGCAACTGCCTGTAATGTGAACAAAATATGATACTTATTTTTTACACTTTTAACCTAAACACTACTTATTAGAGCAGGGACACCTTCTACATTGAACAGAGATGGCTCTAGCTTAGGTGGTAGCACAGTTGCATGGTACACTTCTCCTTCTTACTATGTGTTGTCCAGATGTTGATCATCCCACACCTGCTTCTGGAATGCAAACCAGAAAATGAAGTCAGAAGCTGCACAGTGGTGGTGTTAGAAAATGAATTTAGGCACATTAAGATTTTATAGAGTTTATCTGAGCCAGCAGGACTTGATTCATGAATCATGCAGCACCAAAGCAGCAAGTAGTTTGGACTCCAGTGAAGGAGCTCGAGGGCAAAACTTTCATCAGGTGTTTGTGGAAGCAAGACAAAGAAAATAGTTCTATAGTGGAGCAGTAGCTGTAAAGCAAGTTATAAGCAAGTGGGCAGTTTCTGCTTTGTTTGTCTTGGAAAGGTTGCTGGAGCCACCTCAATCTGATGGCCTCCCAATTAATTATTTTAACTCTGGTGAAGAGACTTGTCCACACACTTCATTTACTCTGTCCAAGAGTTCCTTCGACTCCAATTCAAAACCCTGAAAAGCTGCCATTCAAATTGACCCAGAACCACTCAAAACTTTCATCCCTTCTCTTTTCTGTAGTTTATGAGCGAGGAAAGCAAAAGCTTCATTCCTCAGCCTCACTTGCCTTTTGGAGTTCGGCTGAAATGACGGATCCATCAATCAGATGTTCTTGTACGTGGGCTGGGGGGGTGTAAGTGAGGCCGAGTCCTGATTTCTGTTTCTTCTGTGTTTTGCTTCTATTTTGGAACCATTTTAAAGGTGCTTTATTTTCCTGCAGTGGTTTCCTGATAACTGATGCTTCTGGATGGCAGCTTTCCTAACTGTGGCAGTGGTGATTTACTCCTGGAGCCATTCTCTGAAAAGTGACTCCCATGGTGACATTAACCTTCAGTATGACTCTGTATTACTTCCTACATATTCAACTTAGCATCTGTTTCCTAAAGCTTCTCAACAACCCTGTAAACATTTAATTCTTTTAATTAATCTTTTTGCTAAAACTAGTTGAAGTGTGTTCTTGAACCCTGCCCCATATGGCTCCCTGTTCATTGGTGAGTCCAAATAGCCTACATGTTTCTGTTTTATTCTGTGTGGTTGAATGTTAGTGCAATTTCACATTAGCTTGACATTTGGTGGCACTACAACTTGGCTGTTGAAGTGTGCACATTGGTAGGCCTCAGTAGTGTGTGTGGCTTCTCTGATGCAAGACTATCCAAATCTGAGCCCTTTCCCCATTCCTGCTTTGTATTGAGACTTATTATGGCATTTCAAAACCATGGCTGATGTGCCATTCCAGTTAGAATGGTGGATTCCAAGCTTTCGTGTGCATAAATATGTGCAGAAAGGAGTTAAAATAATGCTGTAGGGCAGCCAGAAATCTCATCAAGATGCTTCATTGCTTCTGTGGTAGGGAGACCTCTACTGTGGACCCCCACAGGTTTTGATGTCCTTCTGTTTTGGTCTCAGTTGGACAGTAGGACTCTTCTAGCTAATGGAGTATAACGAAGTTGATGAGATGTCACTCCTGTAATTTGGTTACAAAATATTGCAACTCCCTTCCTGTTTGTAGACTCTATTGCCTTCTCAGGTTATGCTTTTTGATGAAGTAAGCCTTCAGGGTGGTGATGCCCATACAACAAGGATCTGAAGGCAGCCTCTGCCAACAGTGAGAAAAATAGAATCCTGATCACAGCCATGGGAGCTCAGAGCAGATTTTCACCCTGCTGAGCCCAGTGGCACCATGAAACAAAGCCACTGAGAAACCCTGCAACATCCACCTGGGTTTCTCACCAAAAGAAACTGTGAGATCATACAGATATGTTCTGTTAATCCACTACATTTTGGGATAATTTGTTTCTCATCAATAAATACCTCTTACTTGGTTGTACTGTTAGTGATTTGCTCATTGATAAAGTGCCTGATTTTTTTTTTTTCTGGAAAGCAAGGATTCTGATAACTTCTAAACGTCTTAGTCTAAAATTCCAAAGAGTAAAATTATTAGAAACATTATCAAGAAACTTCTGATATTTTATCCAGTCCGTGAAAAAACTGATAGTCTATTGGTTAGAGATTGATTAATAATATTCACTTTGAAGATCCCTCTCTCTCTCTTTCACTAAACATCCAAAACTTCAGTCAGTGGTCATGTTAACATTACTTCTTGTCATGATTTTATTACAATTCTAACTTTGCTCTCCTTTTACTTGGTAATTGATGCTTATATTTTCTCAAGCAATTTTGAATTTTTTCCCAAGAGAGTAACCTATAAAAACTCTACTTGATTCTCTCCCTCTCTGGCTCTTTCTCTATGGTCTCTCCCCATTTCCTCCTATGGTCTCCCCCCATTTCCTCCTTCTCTAGCTATAAAGAAAGGAAATATTTAGTGAATCTTTGCAGGGACAGTAATGCTTTAGGACAGGATGAAGGCGTCCATAACTGGTCAGCATGAGTGGCATCACTGTCAGACTCAGGACTTCCGTGCCTCAGGCCTGGACGTTGAGATGTTCATGAGCTAGGGCACATGTAAGATGTCGTACGATTATATCCAGAGGCTTGAACTGTCCTCTGTTCAGTTCCCACATAAGTGCAGATATCACACTTCTTGCCTCTTGTACTCTAAGTCCAATACGTGGGGTCAACAAGATCTTCACCGCCATCTTTGACTGTCTCATGAAGATTTCTGCTGAGTAATGGCCACAAAACCCAAGTGTCCAGGGAAATATCTGCCTATGGGTTTGGGGACAGATTCTCATCTATGCTTCTGAGGTTGAGCTCAGTAGTTTAATGCACTCAGTCTGGGGAAAAGGGGGACAGGAATAGAAAGGTATCAGTAGAATATAGACTGGGTTCCACTAACTTAATGATGTGTAACATGCTTAACGCAATTCCTGGAAGAAATAGGTATCCCCAGTGTTCAAGTTGCAGTGGGCATGATTAACTGCCAAAGTGATGATGACATTCACGAATGACTCACTGAGCCTCGTGAGGTTCAGCCCCATCCCGGGCCAAGGCCTCTCCTTATGGTTTTACTTCCACTTGGAAATCTTCACATTCCCTGTGTCAGTGTAATTCCCCTTATTCAAGCTAAATTCTTTTTTTTTTTTTTTTTTTGTGGGTACTGGGGTCGACCTCAGGACCTCGTGTGCCAGCAGGCACCCGTGCCGCTGAGCGATATCACCGGCCCCTTTTTCGTATGTGGGTTCCGGGAGTCGAACTTGGGCCCTCGCGCTTGCCAGGCAGGCGCTTACGCCGCTAAGCCATCTCACCGTCCCTCAAGCTAACTTCTATTAATTATTCTGTAATCATCCTAAGTGTCCTGGTTTTCCAAACCTCATATCCTAGGTGGCATTTTCCTGTTAACATTTATTCAGTGTTTGGGGGATTCATCTACTATTTCCTTTAATACCACTACCATCACCACTGGTACCCAGCACTAACTTTCTGATATTACTTGGTTTAAAGATCAAAAGATGCTCACTTTTATTTCTTTTTTACATAAATGAATTATCAAAAAATGACTTGTTTATATACCTGACCTGTCAAAGGGGAAGAACTCCTGTAAGTTTAGTTTTTGCCACGACCCTCGCAACCAGCAGGGTCCTGAGAGGGGGCGATGGGAGATTAAGAAAAAACAACACACATAATAGAAGGAAAGCTGGGACAGGGTGGGACCTGACCTGTCTGATGGAGAGGCAGTGACAACTCAGTGTGGTCTGCATCTTTATTTATACACAGTAAAAAAGGGGGAAGCGTGATGTGGGGTCGAAAGTGCAAGGTCTCAGTATTTTGCTGAGAACACTGAAAGCAAAATATTCTCGGAGCTATCTGTGTTATGGTCAACAGGGAGGAACGCCATGGCCAGACACCTGCTGGACTGGCCTTGCTTTAGTCCCAACAACTTGTTCACATGGCTCGGCTCTGGTGCTCTGTGTTCTTGGGGCTGGCCTTGCTCTAGCCCTGAATGTGTGCTTGATCTCCAGCTCAGCCGCTCCCCACAAGTTTGAAGATGTATGCTGTGTCTTTATGTAGCAGATAGTCATCAAAGGCCATGTGATTTTGTGTGAACTAACTTATTATTTGTTTCATACACAAGAAGAAGCTCTGGGACATAGGTTTATATGGAGAAAACTAGGAACAAAAAGAAGCTGATGCTATTGCGAAGACAGAAGGATGCTTCTGCTGTAGCCAAGACATTAAGGGAATGTGCATTTTTTGTGGTGTGAATTTAAGCTGCATTGCCCTTGAGGACTGGTGTGTGTGTGTGTGTGTGTGTGTGTGTGTGTGTGTGTGTGTAGGTGCATGCATGCATAAGGCGCCCCTTGCTAGTTTAGTTGTTACCAGCTGGATGGGTAACTGGGAAGAACCAGGCATCTCATAGATAATCGTGACTCTGTTGAAGGTTTGCAATGTCAGTTTCCTGAGAGGAACATGAACGTAAAAAGAGGATGGCTCTGCTTAGAGTTGAGTATTTCCAGAGAGGTCTGCTTGAAGGATGTCACTTTACTCACTTATGATTATTCATTTAATTTTGATAATGATCATCATTAACATATACTTTTTCCTCTAAGTTCTCTAAAACGTTCATACTCTCTTATCTGTCCTTATAATCTTTTGTTCTTGAATTTTGAGGCATAAAGGAACAAACCAGTAAGGAAAAGAAGATCCTCCTGCATTTGTTGAATCCTCCGTGGAGACATTACAACCGTATTAAGGCGATGGGGGCATGAATGTATGTAGTGATTCACACGGAATAGGCCGGGACGAGTAGCTGCTGGGTGCTCTAATGCAATATGCAAAAACCTCTTCTGCAATATATTACAAGATTGTGACTCTAGAAAGAATAGTACAACTCCAATTAAGAGTTTTTTGCATGTAATTTTTTTAAACATTTGTTTTCTACTCTAGATGCCCCAGAAGGAAGAGTTTAGATCTCTCATTTATTACTTAGGTCTATTTACTAGCATATAGCAAAGTACCAATTAAATACTTTAAATGTATTTGTTAAAGAAATAAAATAAAACTATATTTAGGACTGAGCATAGGCCCATTCCATAACTCAGGAAATAGAGCATAAACAGAATTTTAGTTAGTTGCAATGAACTGATAATATAGCTATTATTTCTTTTGAAAGGCAGTGTGGCTATGATTAACCTCATATGATTGGAAAGCTTATAAATTAAATTAAAGGTAAACATCCAGGTGCAAATATGTGTAAGCAGACAGATTAAATGAAGCCTACCAATTAGCTCCTTGGAAATACCAATTAACTATTATTTATACTTAGATGTTCTCAGTAAATTTTAAAAAATGGATAAACAATATAAAACCTCATACACTCCATGAAGAAAACTGTCATCACAAATTAAACTGTTATCATGATGGGATTGTAAGTTAACCTGAGTGCTCTAGAATTCTATCTCTGGATGTAATTACTGCCACATGACGATATTTAGTCAAATGTTCCCACTGCAGCGCAAAATGCTGTTTAATAAATGGCCACTAGATGGCAATATACATTGATGAATTGGATAGTTTCTGTTAGGTCGGAGCTTTCTTCGGAAGGTGCAAAATTTTCACAACGTTTAAAATAACAAATTGAGAAATTTACACTAGTTAGGACACATGAGACACTTTTGAAATAGGACGAAAGTAGTGTTTTGGGAATTTGAGTTCAGGTTTTCACTGTTAAGAATATAATGGATGAGATGGCTCAGTGGCATAAGCGCCTGCCTGGCAAGTGCGAGGTCCTGAGTTCGACTCCCGGAACCCACGTACGAAAAAAGGGCCGGTGATATTGCTCAGCGGCACGGGTGCCTACTGGCGTGCGAGGTTCTGAGGTCGACCCCTGGTACCCCCCAAAAAAAGAATATAATGGGTTGAAAACTAAGTAGACTGTATATTCAATATTTGCCTTGTCAAAATGCCAGTGGTATATGTGACACATTATGTTTTTTTTTTTTTTTTTTTTTTTTTGTGGGTACCGGGGGCCTTTTTTTCATATGTGGGTGTTGGGAGTCAAACTCGGGCCCTCGCGCTTGCCAGGCAGGCGCTTAGGCTGCTGAGCTCTCTCACTGGCCCCTATATTATGGTTCTTGAAAGATAATATCAATGCTTTAAATCAGTATTTCTGAGTGCATATTAATAGCTGTATTTAAAAGGCTGGGTTTAAAAAGGGTAAAATAGTTCTTTTCTGGGGAAATTTTCAGAGATTTAATGTTAGTTTACACATCCTTTTTATGCAAAAAATATGTGGATTTTCCCAAATGAAAACCTTATAATACAGCATTTCCTCAGGGAACATTCCTTAGAGAATATGCTATTCTAAGTGAGGGTTTATAAGTATGACAAGTACTACCATCTGAAGTAAGTGTAGACATGTGTGAAAAGAGGAATTAAATATAAAGTAAAAATATACGCCTATAGAATATGAATGTTCTAAACCCCAAATAATTTTTGAAAAGATTTGTAGTTTTTAAACTGTAGAAATAACCTAGCATTCATAGGATAGTTCATCCACTTTGGAAATAAATTATGTCTTGTTTGGTAATGGATAATGCAAAATAAAAAAAAGCACATGCTAATGAGGACCACAAGTCGATACAATCAGAATGAATTTTTGCACATTTTAATTTCTTCTTTATGTAAAGGAGAAATTGGAACAGAGAGAAGAAATTGAACACATTTTTTAAAAAGGCAAACTGTAAGGCTATCATGGATAGATCTTTTACATCTGCTCTGAAGCTGTAATATTTCTCATTACAAATTCAGGTTCACACTGATAAAACTGTGGTGCTACAAGAAGCTGTTGCGTGAAAGACAGTTTCTGTCATGGCCTTTTCACTAAGTTGAGAAATTACCTGGGGAGGTGTCGTTGCAGTCACACATGGGTAGAACTAAACATCACACACACGTTCCCCATGAATGAATTTTCTACCAGCTCTATGTGTTAGCCAGGAAAGAATTCAAGCCTGATTAATAACCTCTGGTGGATGATTTTGAATTAAGCAATCAATTTTGATTTATCGTCCTATGCTGCCATCCTGTGGTTACTTGAGAAATGAACAAAGTGAAGAAATTCAATATTTAAAAAAATGATTTGAGCTCTCTCTTTCTGTGGAATAATTGGGAAAAAAAGACCAAAGCAGACATTTGTCTTCTGTCTCCAGAAAGAATGGCGTTCGCTGGCCTTCCTTCACTTCTCTTCTCTGTCTTCCACCCTGCAGAGACAGGCTGAGTTTAAGATATTTGCTGCATAATATATGAAGGAGAAAAATCCTGAGAGGGCTTAACAGTGCTAAGAAATAATTGTCTCTTATGCTTAAATATTCCCATGGTGAGGAGGGAGGAAGGACATCTATTTCCACCTTAATTTTCATTTGATCTGGAGAACTCATTCCTTTCTGACCAGTTTGTCTAAACTAGGCTTTGAAAAATATCCATCATAAACATATAGTAATGAAAAAGCTAAAGCTGATCTGCATAGAGCTGGGCTGATTTATTTTGGAATGCCACTTCTTCGGGTTTTATCCTTTTTTATCTTAATGAAACATGTCACTATTATGCAAGTGTTTTTGCTATTACTGCAGAATAATCTACTCTGTAATGGGATGGAAGTCTTTTTTTGGCAATTCAATGTAGAAATACTTTCCCTTAATACACAGCAGATAAGAAATTATCTTCTAAAAAAGAAAAGCTTCTGATCCCTTGTTTATAATTTCAAGCAAATTTTTGTCCTCTCATGGTTGTATTTAATAAAATTTAAAACACTGTATTAAAAATTTCTTTAAATAATATTAATGTTTATCATTGCATTAATAGTCAGACTGGTTAAAGTCATTAATCAGTATTTCTTACAAGGTTTTTTTTTTCTGTTAACATTTCCACTGGACCCCAGTAGATGTAGTAAGGTTTGCATGTAGATGGAAGTCATAGAGAAAAAGAGAAGTTGAAAGAAAATTAGTATTCTAAATTATTAGATTAGCTTTATGTTAATTACTCATTCATATAGCCCTGGATATTGCATTTTAGAAGACATTCAGGATTATAATTTTGTTGTTAAATATTAATTTCTGGCACTTTTATGTTAAAATAATAACAACCCACAGCTTTGCCTGTTATTGAAGAAACACTATGATATTAACTTACTAAAGTTCATTTTATCTCATTTATGCCTTCTAGTTACAAACTAAATAGGGATACTATTTGTTAGATATTACTGAATTGAAATTCTAGTTGGAAAGAATATTGCCACTAAATCAGTCTTCAATTGTTGCAATGCAGGTTGAATTTAGTAAATATAATATTAAAATGCAGTCACCTTATCAATTATAAGTACATAGTCACAATCATTATTTTAAATTATACTTAATTTCCTCTGTAGGAGAAAAAAACTATGTGCATAACAAATCAATGTAAAATGAAAGAGGTAAACAGCAGCTTGCTAAATAAATACCATAAAGCAATTTTCCATCAAAGCCTCAGTAATTACTTTGTGGAACAGGCTGCCCTTAGTAAAACAATTAATTTTTCCAAATGAATTATGCAAGCCAATATTTTTTCTTCACTAATGTTTTGTTGAAATCATTAAGTCTTATTAATGAATAACAAAGAAAGAATTGGCTCTTTATTCTAACTGATATATATTAATGTGCTTAACTTGAACTAAATGTGTTTCCAGTATGTAATCAAATTTGAATCAATCAAGTCAATTTGCTAGTCAAATATCCTTTTGGGCTCTAGCTACTTCATGTGGACGGCTCTTCACAAAAAACACACTGAAAGTGACACAGAAGATGACACAATTCTGCCAAATATCACATCAGCTCTTAATTATGAGCCATCTGATATTCTAAACAAGGCTACTAGCTTGTGCCTCATGCAGAACTCTATTTTGTGATTCTAATTATAAGGAATTTGGGTAAAAGCTCAAAACTCATCAGTGTAAAGTAAATGACTACTAGCTTCTCCAAAAAACTAAGAGAACAGAAAAAGTCCTGCTAGTCTTATGTCTGCAGTAATAAGAACACAGGCAGCTGTTATTATTCCATTTGATAAGATGTATGCCCATTTATCAAGTGTGTGAAGGAAAGCGGCAGAGTTCTTTCTGTTCACATATTGCTGCCCATCTAAAAAAGTCTGGGTACTGAGTTACATGACAGGACATCATGATGTCCTCTGTTCTTGCAAGTAACAGGATTTCATCTGTCTTTTGTTATGGCTGAATTATATCTCATTATGTATACATAGCATATTTTAAAGCCCTTCCATCGTTGAAGGGCATTTTTGTTAATTACACATCTTAGTTCTTGTGCACAGTGCTGTGAAAATATGGATGTGCAGGTATCTCTCTGTTGTAATAGTTCACTGTGTATGTATTCAGCAGGGGGGTTGCCAGACCATACTGCATTTCCAGTTTTAGTTTCTTGAGGAACCTCCTTACCTTTCTCAACAGTGGCTGAACTAATTTACATCCTTACCAACAGCACGGAAGAGTTCCCTTTCCTGCATTTTCTCAGGAATATTTGGGATTGTTTTCTTTTTGTTGTTAGCTATTCTAGCTGCAGTGACCTGATATTTCATTATGGGTTTTCATTTGGGCTTCTCTGATGTTTAGTGATGTTGAGCATTACACTTGTTGTCCACTTTTTATGTCTTCTTGTTTTTTTTTTTTTTTTTGGTACAGGGAATCGAACTCAGGACCTTGCGCTTGCCAGGCAGGCGCTGTGCCGCTGAGCTATATCCCTGGCAGTCTTTTGAGAAATGCCTACTGAAATAATTTGCCTATTTTTAAATCAGATTACTTGACGTTTGAATTTTTTACGTATTCTGGATGTTAATCCTTTGTCAGGTGTACAAGTTGCAAAACTTTTCTCTCATTCAGTAGTGTCTCTTGTGCAGAATTAGTTTGATATAAACTCATTTGTCCAGTTTTTCTTTTGGTATTTGTGTTTTTGGAGTCTTATCTCAAAAAATCTTTTCCTGGGCCGGTGAGATGGCTCAGCGGCGTAAGCGCCTGCCTTGCAAGTGCGAGGGCCCGAGTTCGACTCCCGGATCCCACATACGAAAAAGGGGCCGGTGATATCGCTCAGTGGCACGGGTGCCTGTTGGCGCACGAGGTCCTGAGGTCGACCCCCCGGTACCCACAAAAAAAAAAAAAAAAAAATCTTTTCCTGTCCCAATGTCTTGGAGTATTTTGAATTAACAGGAACTCCACAGTCTGCCAAGATGACGGGAATGTCAATGATATTTCTTCACTATTTAGGTTCTTCAGGAAAACATTTCAACATATCTCATCAATGCAGCTTTATATTTTCCAGTTTTGTAGCCCTGTAATGAAGCATCATAAGTTTTTAATTATGGGGCACCACACAAAAGGTGATCGCGTACCAAAATCAATATTATACTTCTGAAAGAGCGATGAGTGCTTTGAGGTTCATTTAGAAAAGCTAGAGCAGTTCAAGTTTGGTTTGTTTATGTTATGGCATTTATAATGACAAGCCATCTGGATGAAAAGTGAAAGTTCTGTGAATTAACCAGATGTGTCCAAATACCTAAACTCGCAGCATCAAAGGCTGACTGAGTATCTGAAGATAATTAGTTTCTTGCCTGACTCTTGGAGTGGAGGATTATTATGCCACTGATGGAATGCATCACTCCAGTGACATTCAGCTATTATCTGGAGATTGTAGAGCTAGAAGAGGGCTGGAACAAATTATGAAACTTTGGTGTTTAAATTGTAAAATGTCCACAGTATGAAGATTTTAATCTCATCTTCTTTCTAGAGTTGATATGAAGGCTAGGCATTATCTACTATAAAATATTAAATAAATATATGTATTATTATTGCATGTGTATTTTATTTTTCCTATATATCTGCTTTAATGGCAGGGACTGGCTTAATATCTTCCACAGGGCCTAATATGCAAGAGATACTCAAGAAATACTTGCTAAATAATATAATGTTACATCCATCCTCCTTTTAATACAGATTCGACTTTCAAATCTTCCAGATTCTACCTCTCAGAGCTTCCATCAGCTGTCAATGGTATGGCCTTTGGACAAGAAAGTCAGAGCTGATATATTTCTCAGGAGATGCTTAATTGAGAAAGACAGGAATTTCTTATTGCCAAAATGAAAAACTATGTCAACATTATTTATTTTACTTTTTATTATTACAGATAAAAATCTTTCCACTATCGATGAGCACAGTGGGGTTTAGAAATTTGCTTCAATTTGCCAAAATAAGAGAAATGGGATTTGTATCAAATACTAACTCCCAAGGCCCCACCTTAACTTCTGGCCTCAGGTAATGCCTCACAGGCAGGAAGTGATGGCTAAGTGACCACTGAGTGACACATGATTAGTGGTGTAATAATCCTTCAATCTTATTGTAAGGCAGTAAACTACTTAAGATAAAAATTCAGTCAGGTTTCTGATGCTGAAAATTTGGATATTTGTATAACTCAATATTATATTGAGATATATATTAAATTATAGTGAGATATATTATTGTGACAAAGGCTATGGGATAGCCTTTTAAAAAAGTTTCAGGGAAATGTATATGAATGAGTTTTACTTTATTCCTTTATGTATGCATTCCATATGCACATACTAAATCTCAACTGTGCTCAGAGCCCAGGAGATGCAGAAGTGAATTAGGTACACTTTTCACACTGCTTTGCAGTCTGATAAAGGCAAGCAAAAAACCAAATAGTTGGAATACAAGACAATGTGACACAGTAGAAATGCCCTAGATAGAGTAATGGCAAAAGGATGGAGTGGTCAAGTCTACCACAGGGAGGGAAGAGTAGGGTCAGGACAGGCATAGCTGAAAATTTAACATTTAAGCTGTGTAGACTTAAAAAGAGTAGATCTGGGCCGGTGAGATGGCTCAGCAGTGTAAGCGCTTGCCTGGCAAGCACGAGGTCCTGAGTTCGACTCCCAGTACCCACATTAAAAAAAAAAAAAAAGTAGGGCTTAGCATCAGGACCTGGTGGCCATTACAGATAGAGGAGGTGTAAAAAGCAAAGACAAAGGCCTAAAACCTGTGGTTCCTTTGATGAGCTGAAAACAATTCAGTTTGTGATACAGAAGGACGAAGAGCAGGGCTGTGTGTGTGTGTGTATGGTGGGAAATGGCTTTGAATGAATAAGTAGAAGCAGATGAGAAGGGCAGTGCAGACTGGCTGCAGAGTGTGGACTTGATGCTGGGACCAACGTTAGCTGACAGAAGTTTGCAAACACAGATTTCCAGGGCTTAGAACCTGGCATTGGTACTAAAAGAAGGAAAAACAAAACCCAAGTATCATATGCAGCAAGGTTTTAAATGCAGCTCTCAGGATTTATGATAATAGCAGCAGAGGTGGAGAGCAGCAGAGTTGAATTTGAGGCACCGTTATAGTGTGGATTTTAGTGCGGTGTCTCTTACACTTTATTGGATATGAGAATAATAACCAGAGGATCTTGAAAGATGCAGATTCTGGGTAACTCTGGGGGATGCCTGAGATTCTGCATTATATCAAGTCCTTCTTTATACTGTGTTTGTGGATTAAGATTATACATTATTTTTAAAGGAGAAAGAAAGATAAAAAAAACCATTAGGAGTGGTTTTGTAATTCCCATTAGGATGGCTAAGGGATTCTGGTAATAAAAGCTGGGAGAAAGATCATGAATGATTTTGAACATACTGAATGTAAGTGAGCCTGTGAAATATAGGAGAGAATATACAAGTTCTAGAGTTTGAGCAAGGTGTCTGGACAAAAAAACAAAACAAAAAAAATGTGTGTGTTTTCCACCTTTTGAAAGTAGGAGTTGATGAAAATAGGTGTAGTGTGGAATGTGGGATGGGGCTAAAGACAGATCTTGAAAATAGTAAGAAGAAAACACTAAGGGGTACGTTAACTGCCAAAGAAAAAACTAGTAAGACCTTTCGGGATCTAGGAGGCTAACCAGGGTAGCAGTGTCACAGAAGCCAACAGAAGACAAGACTCCAAGAAGAGAATGGGCAACTCTGTGACATACTCTTGAGAGTCCCTGGGAGATTACGGGACAATCACTGAAAGGGCTCACAGGTGGTCTTGGTGGTGTGGCCCTAGAGCCCTTGTGATGGAAGCATGACCACGGTAAGTGTGCGAGTAAACTGGAACCTAAAACAGTATTTCCCTGGCTGGGCTGTGAGGGGGATGAGGGAGAAGCGAATGGGCAGATGTGGTCTCAGGAATCCGGGAAAAATATTTTCCTTTTACCTCAGCCTGTAATTCTTACATGGAGCTGATGGGGTACAGGGAGCTCTCCCCAAACATAGGGCAGCCTGGCAAGTGAGAAAACAGCAGAAGCTGGAAGGCCACTTTCACCTTCCCACACTCACCCTTGTGGTGAGTCATAAAACTCCAACCTTCTCTGGAGGTCAAGCTCCAACCTTCTCTGTCCCTCCTCTTTTAAAGCCCTTCATGTGAAAGGCGTCCTGCCCTACATCAAGGGGAAAGAATGACATATCAGTGCTCTTCAAAAAACCTGAACGAACAGGCCTTGTTAAGTTCCATGCATTTTATTGTCACCAGATCAGCCTTTGTCCTCCAACAGTTTTCTATGGACCTTTGGGACTTCATTTCTGATAGTTACTGTGTCATGTAAAACTTATATTTTAAAAAGTTTCTTATGCTTTTCTCTCACTAATTTGCCTATTGTTATAAGAGGATCACCCATGAACCTTGCAAAGGATGAGGAAGGAAACTCTCCTCCACATAGCCAAGTTTGAGAAGCACCACTTTTTGGCACTGTGACTTTGTTTCTTCTCCACAATTTGAAGAAAACCAAAATATCAGTCAGTACACAGGTTTTTTTTTTTTTTTTTTTTACAATATAGACAAACATATAGATCTTAGGAATGTTATTTTCATAATGTCGCAAAAATTATTAAAGGGAGAATGAGTGAATATGGGCAGACATTTTAGGCCTAAGATGATTCTTGGGAAGAAATTATGAATTAAGACAGGAAATGGAAATGAAGATAGCATCCAGAAACAATGAAGATATGAATGACTAAACAGTATTTTGGAAAAATACTAGACTCAAATTAGGGAGATAGAAGAGCGACAATAAAAGTGTACCGAGGATAAACCCCTCCAAAAGATAATTTTATGGGATTCTGCATTTGTAATGGGGGATGGGATTTAAATTAGAGTGGCAGGTGGCTTAAAAAAAAACATCTCTCCTCAAACCATGAAGTTACTTGTGAAAAAAAGGGATAGTTTTGCTTTCATCAAGAACTTAAGTATTAAACTATCCAGGCTGGCGCTGAACCTTATTAGGAATGAGAAGGTAAGGTTGATCCAACCCTTACAACCAGGCTGTTTCCATAATTGCCAACATGTATTTCATTTGTACCCTGAATGTGGACCACACCGGAAAACATAAATCTCTGAGTCCTCGAGGTGTGTGTATACAATGGAGGAACAGAAAACGATGCTGAAATGAGGTTGCATTTCAAGGCGAAAAGTCTAGGGAAGAACTTTCTGTATTCTCTTAGGATGGAGCTTTCTTTTTAAGAGGTTTCTCATATCCAAATTATTTTATCTTATGGACAGCCTTTGAGATACTTGGATGTGACTGACAACATCTTCGGGTTACAAGGATTTGTAGTAATTCTACGTTCAATATTTAGATGGTTTAACTGGAGATTTATGTATTTATATAAAGACATTATAAGGGATTGGCTTACATGGTTATGGAGAACCGTGAGTCTCACAATATGTTCTTTGCAAGCTGGTGGTGTAGTCCAGTCCCAGCCCCAAAACTTGAGAAGTAGGGGGCCAATGGGGTGAAGTCTGAGTTCAAGTAGGAATGCCTGTGAACCAACGTCAAACAGAAGACAGATTGCCCAGTTCTAGAGCGAATTCATCCTTCCTCTGCTCTTTTGTTCTACTCAAGCCCTTGGGGCTTTGCATGATGCCCACCTACATCAGTCAGGGCAACTGAAATTATATCTTAACTCTTTCTGCCTACGCCTGTGACCTATTATGAATTTGAAGAGTCTGTTTTTACCGTAGGAGTAGATGGCCTATCAGCCTGTTGCTGAATGATCACTGCAATTTAGGCATTCAGAATTATATTAAGTTCATCCAAATGAGCATTTAAAACCACCAAAGTTAAATGGCCAATCCTGACTGAACAATTGGGTAGTAGTTCTCAGCGATACAAAAGCCAAAAAATGTAATCAGCTGGACAAGAGTTAATTCAGGGCAGAACTAATTCAGTGCAGATCTGCTCACATTACAACCAATTTTAGTATTTTTCAGTCTTTTAAATTACTGAAATTAAAAATTAGGAAATGTTCGAATCCATTTTAAGTTCCCTTAATGGCCATGTTAGAATATATTAAGGATAGATGCTATTAGATCCTACAATTACTACTCCACATTTATCACAATAATTATGAACTTTCTATTGTGTTTATCACTGCATTAATTTGATTATAAATGCCAAAAATGTTTTTAATGAAATACTTCTTTCTTGGCAAAGACCCATTTAGTATGAATGCTGTATATTGAAACTTCACAGTTTGTTAGAACACCCATATGTAATCATTATAAAGTAAAAAGTTAATGCTAGAAAATGAACGTTAATTAAATCCAAGTTATTAGGATTTATTAGATAGCTAATTGTAATTTACATGGACATAAAATAATTTAGCTTAGAAATGACTATTCATTGTTTTGGAGGAAAGCTTTAACTTCCTAGGGATTCTTTTTCACTCTAGAAAAGTATTTTTTTGTTTGTTTGTTTGTAAAGGAAACAGTATATTGGGTGAATTGTTGTGCCTCATGCAGTACTCTCACTGACATTAATTGATTCTTTAGAACTACCCTGGCCAGAGTGCCACATATGACTACCAAACACTGGATTTGTGCATTACTTTACTTTCTGTTATTATAATAAAATACATGAGATTGGGTGACTGAAGGAGAAAAGTTTACTTTGCTTCCACTTTTGGAGGCTGAAAGTTAAACAGCATTGGACAGCTTCTGGTGAATATATACACATGTACTTTATATGTGTAAATAAAGTATATGTACAGGATATACACAAATGCTACGTCACTTTATATAAGGAACCTGAGTACACATTTTGCTATTTGTGGGAGTTTCAAAACCAATTCCCCAAGAATGTGGAGAAAGAATGTATATATAAGACCTTTTGCTTCTGTTCTCTGGAGATTCCTAACACAAGCAGCAATCTGGAATATACTTGGCACACAATATTCAAATTTTCTCTCTTTTGGGCTAACTTATTATGAATCTCATACCTCAGTGTCTCAGAATGTACAGCTTCCCAAGAACCTCAAAAACCTATTTAGTTGGGTTTTAAGATAAGAAAAATAATCCCTCAGAAGAGCCCTTCCCTTACATGTTTCTGAAAGCGTGAGGTCGCCGCTAGAACTCGTGGGCCCTGCTCATTTGCCCTCACGGAGAGAACCGTATCGTCAAGGTGATTTTGTGTACTACACTATTAATTTTTATGAGACCAATGAGCACTAAAATCAACAAGAGAGCAGAACTACTTATCCAAAGATGTGGAGGGAAAGAATCGCCCGTGACTTTTCTATTTTCCGCCTACTGGGAGACTTTGGGTCCAGGATGCATTCCACTGAGTGGCTGGCTTAGAAAAATGATCACAGCTCAAGCATTTTGACTTCAAGTGCTTCATCGCTATTTAACACTCCATCTTCATATATTGTCTGCATTGTTAAATTGCCCCAAACTGCAGAGCAGTCAAGCAGTACACAAATTAAGCCACAAAGTAATCGGATTTCAATCACTAAATATTCACAGCTCAATTAAGTTATTTACTGACATGTCTTAGCTTTTGAAATTTTTGCATATTTATAGCCACTTCACACTAACCTTTTAAAAATATCCTGATGTGAAAATAAAAAGTCACATTTGTTTTATAAGTTAGGTTAAAGTTATGGCTTCAGGTATTTAAAAATGAATAAAAAATCAATTACCTTCAAGTTCTCCAAGAGTGTGATTTGCTATCTAAAATAGAAAGCTGACTACAAATTGCCTGATTACGCTTTTGTTTCTGAAAAAGCATATTTAAAAAAATGTGATCCAAGTTACAATCTAATCTGTTCTCCCTTCCATTTTGCGATGTTATAGATGGATCATATTTCCCAGATTCAGCACTTCTATATTCTGCTTCATATTCAACCATAAAATTCTGAGAGTGGCTCTGGATAACTTTGTTCAATTCAACTTTTGAAGTTTCATTTCCTCCACAGCAATGAGGGGATAATGAAAGCTACCAAAACAGGGCAGTTCCAGGGTTCATTTGCCATCAGTGAAAAATTACTTTGGAACATTTTGGGAAAAACTATGTGCTAATAGGCTTATAATAGATGATAACAGTGACTAATATTTGCAGCAAGATATTGCTAAGAATAAGAAACTACTCAAAGTACTTCACAAATACTCCCTTTGATCTTTACAAAAACCCTATTTTTAATAGCCACTTAAGAAGGAAGGAACATAAACGTGACGATGCAGTTGCCTGGCCCGGTGGTATTCTAACGAGATCTGTCCGAGGCCAGACCCTGTGCTCTAAAATTCTGCGCTTTATCGATTCTCTTGTACTGAGAGGTGTGACCTCACTCTATTAATTTCTTATTGCCTCTGTAACAAAGTACCACAAAATTAATGGATTGAAACAATACACATTTATTAGCTTGTAGGCAGCAGACCAGAAATCTGAAATGCATTCCACAGGGTCAAAATCAAAGGCTGAGCCCATTGCAGAGGCTGTAGGGAGAATCTCCGGCCTTTTCCGGCTTCTAGTGGCTGACCACATCTCTGCTTCCCTGTTTCTTCCCCTTCTTTTTTTTTTTTTGGTGGGTACCGGGGGTCAAACTCAGGACCTCGCGCGCCAGCAGGCGCCTGTGCTGCTGAGTGATATCACCGGCCCTTTTTTCGTATGTGGGTTGCGGGAGTCGAACTTAGGACCTCGCGCTTGCCAGGCAGGTGCTTATGCCACTGAGCCATCTCACTGGCCCCTTTCCCCTTCTTTGACCTGACCTCATTGCCCTCTTCTGAGGAACCTCATGATTTCATTGGGCCCACCTCGACAACCCAGGAAACCCTCCTTATCTCAAGACCCTTCATTTAATCACAGGCAATGCTCTTTTTGGTTTGTATGGTAACATACTCACAGGTCTTGGAGACTAGGTAATAACATCTTGGAAAGGGGCACTATTTTCTCTACCATACTTCTACTGAAATGAAAAGAAAAAAAACAGTTTTGAATGTATCTTGGAAAAAATGCTGCTAATTCTTTTCACGACAGCGTTATGGCTTGTATCTAGATGTCCCCCCAAAGTCTCATGAGGTCATGGGGGTGGCTTCCGGCAGGCGGCTGGCTCTAGGGTTTGTGTTGCTGGGATCAAGAATGTGATGCTGGGATTGATTCACAGGGTGATGCTAGGATTAAGGGTGTGAATATTACCCGCCCTCAGGGCAGGTAGCCTGGGTAAGATAGAGGGACAGAAAGAGCTGTGGTTGTGTCTTGCTGCGTGCTTGCTGACTTCTCCCTTCTGCCTGCCATGAACTGTTTCTCCTCTGCGATGCCCCTCCGCCTCGGAGCCAGCCAACCATGAACTGAAACCTTTATGAAGTGTGTGCTAAATAAACCTTCTGTCCTTTACCTATGGATGTTGGGTATTTTGTCTCAGCAATGAGAAAAGTAACTAAAACAGACACTAATATGTCTTATTTACAGAGTGATACAATTCAGTTTGTATTCTTTATGATGAAAGCCTGAGTATAAGTGGTCACTTCCAGAATCGTGGGTTGCACAGTTTTACCAGTGTGGATGGAGCTTCGCCATGCAAGGCTCCTGCTAGAACATGAGTTCTTTAATCCAAGCACCACCTGGGTGGGGCAACTCTATCAGCTTACACTCACCAGACTGGAAGAATTTAGTTTACACTCATGCGATGGAATTCTATCATACCACTTAAAATTTCAACACACAAATACCCGCTGTGGAAGGACCATGAACTTCATACCACATTATAGTCATTCACAAAAACAAAATATTTAATGTAATTGGGCAAGAGAAAATTGAAATTATAGATATGTTAGCAGGTATTTAGGATATCTTAAAGATATTTAGGGTATTAGAAGATATTATGGAATTGAAAAAGACATGAATTTAAGAAGTTTTTGTTATCTAGAAGTAAATCTAATATAGCTAACTCAATACATGTTTAAAAATACATATTAATTTTCCAACAAATGGTTCAAAGGGAAAAGATTATCAATATTGTCATTGTTCTTCTGAATACATTCCTGTCCCTCATCCAAAATATTATTATAAGTAATGACCTTTTTTTGCATTCTGAGAGGAAGATTCCTATTTTCTTTGCCTTGTTTCCCTTCTTTGCTTGCCTTCCTTGTTCCCTCTTTCTTCTTTTCCATTTATCCCCCACCAATGCGTTGAAGAGCACATTACAGTGTAAAAGGACTTAGTTAGAATCTCTTTGCCTAAGATTAATACGACATTAAAAATTTCCCCAATGTTAAATATGGGGAAAATGTTCTCTCCCACTTCCCTCGTAGCCCAGGTGATGGTTTATGCCCACTCCATTTCTGGCAATGCCACTTCTCCAGTTAGAACCATTGAGAGAGGAAAGGGATTTTTTTGTTTTTCACTGAATATAATCCAAAGTCAGGAAAGAAACAAACATTTTAACATAATGCACACATGAAATTCCTTCAGCACATGCTTCTGAAGCCCTTTTCAGCCTCAGAGAAAGGAAAAACTGCTGGAGAAATGACTGGGCTTTTAGGCTAAGAAAAGAGACCTAGCGGGGTGGGAGGGGAAGAAGGCAGAGGAAGGAGGAAGCACGTGAGTCCAGCAGGAGTGTTTAAGAGACAGGATTCCCCAGAGGAGTGAGGCCCAGGCCTGCGGACCAGCGGAGGAGCCGGTAGGTGGGCCTCCAAGACTGGGTGTCTGGGGAAATCTCTGCCTGTGCAAGACCAGAGGCTTGCCCCTGAGGTCGCCAGCTTTTCTGAAGACCTTCTGGGACCTACCTCATCTATGCTACTGAGAAAGAAAACTGAGGTTTTATTGTTGTTATTATTTTCTTTTTTCCCTTATTGGAAATGGATGTGCTATCCTATCTTTCGATGCTGTGCTGCAAAGGGATTACATAAGCATTAAGCTTATTGGAAATTATATTTCAAAGGAAAGATGCTTTGATGGTGAAGGGTTTGGAACATGCTTTGATCAGTCATTGAAAACAAAAGCGCCATTGTCATATTTTCTTCTTTGAGGCTGACAATACTGGTTAATTTCTATAACAGGGGAAATGTGGGAGCTGATAAGTGGATGCCGGTTTTCTGCATCTTAAACTGCTTTCTAAATTGCTGAATCACTTTGCGATGCTATTAGTTTTATTTTGGCTAGGATACTAGAAATTCTTATTTTGAAGAGAAATGAAAGCTCTCCTTCCAGCTCAGAACAGTTTAGAATTTAAAGCAAATATGTTCATTTGAACATTCAATAGAGTGGTTGTATAATTTGTTATAATTGTTTTCATATCTCAAATTTTATGCTTTCATAGCATGATGTATGTATTTCCACTGGAATTATAACTTTATAATATTCACTTGCTTACATGTTTGCCTTATCATTGGGCTGAAAACAAATGGGGAACAAGTACTGAGATTTCTGTATTAATTGTATGTGAAATTAAAAAAAAATCCTTTGACTAAATAATTAAAAATAAGCTATCTCTGATGGGTAGTTTCACAAATAGACTCTGTAATGAATTGAATTGTATCCCTCTACCAATATGTAGAAGTTTTAGCCTACAATCTCTCAAAATGTACCTTTATTTAGAAATTAGTCTCTACAGATGTCATTAGTTAAGATGAGCTTATAGTGGAGTAGGGTTGGCCCCTAATCCAGTATGACTAGTGTTCATATAAGACAATGGCCATATAAAGACAGACACTATAGGGAGAACACCCCATGACAATGTAGGCAGAGATTAGAGTGTTGCTTAGAGAAGAATCCAAAGATGGCCAGCAAGTACCAAAAGCCAGGAAGAGCCAAGGAGGGATTCTCCCCTATAGGAGTGTGGTCATCCCCTGGACTTGTAGCTTTCAAGGGTGTAAGCGATAAATTTCTGTTGTTTTAAGCCATCCAGTTTGTTGTGCTTTGTTATGGAGGCCCTAGGAAACCAACGCAGGCCCTTCCAATGAAATATTTCTTAATGATGAGAAGTCTGTCAGAGTCTTAAGGAATGCTCCTTTTGTCATGATAAACTATCAACTGCTGTTGTTTCTTCTTTTTGGGGCCCTGAAGAATTTCTTGTAAGGGATTCAACTGATTATCTCAGATCCACCCTGGATAATCTCTCTTATGATTAGCTCAGAATCAATATATGGGCTGTGGGCATAGCGCTTGCTTAACACGTGTGAGAACCTCAGTTTGATCCCCAGCATTTCAAAAAGAAAAAATCAACTTGTAAGGTAGTTTATATTTTCAAAATTCTATCATGGCTCCAAAACTGTGAGCCAAAACAGCCCTGTTGTCTTTCTATGTTGATTATGTCAGGTATTTTATTACAGTGATGGAAAACTAATTAACACACAACTGAAAGAACATGCTTTCTAAGGACTGGTCAATGTGTCAGTGTTGCAAAGGGCATAGTTTAGATAAAGCTGACAAATTACAATCAGACTTTGCATTAAGGAAAATCTATTTATCTCAGTGAAAGTATTAACAGCAGGTACAGGAGGGGAAATTGTTGGGAGAAGGGATTTGGTCTTGGCCATAAGAGTTTATGTCTTTTCAATGTTTTGTATAATTTTGATAATCATAATGAAAATTACATTTATAGCCTCTGTTCTGAATATGGCTATAGGCTTTTAAATTTCACATTAGAATTCGCAGTAAATGATGGGAAAGTTAATGGAAGGATAAATACATAGTGATACCCAAAAGGGAAAAATGTGGAGGCACAATTTGGCATCCTTATTAGCATGGCAAAGGTGGGTGTTTTAAATATAAAAATATAATTCACATTTTGCCTAAGTGGAAGTTACAATTATTTTCTTACACAGAGGGATCCCTGCATTGAAGAAATAACTTCTAATTATGTTCCATTTAATTTGGATGCAAATGTGCTCCTGGCACTAGGACCCCACTGTATCCAACACCTGCTGTCTCTAAAGGCGTCATCTGAAGCCTGGAGCTTTAAAGAGCCCCTCTCTTTGCTCCTGTTTCGGGAAAGCATGTTTTAGAAGCTCTTGTGTTTGAAATTCTAGTTCTTCTGAGAAATTAAGAAAAAAATTAAATGAAAGCTCTCACCATCATCAATAGAATGACAAAAAATTCATTGAAAGATTTTAGTTTTGAAGTTAGGAAAATTCCACAGTTTTCTGCTAGAAGTTAATTGTGCACAAGCTCTAGTCCAGTGGTGGGGAGTCTATGGCATTCATGCTATTGTGTTTTTCTTTTAAGACAAAAGATGGTAATGTAGATTTGTTTTTCTAAACTAAAACCTCAGTATTCAGGTTTAATAGCTGTGTTGGCATTTTGTGATAAGTAAGTGGGTGCTGGGTTGCAGTTTGGGCACTCAGTCTCTAAAAGGTTTGCCATTACTACTCTAGTCTGATGATGAAGTAGTTTAAGTTCAGTTTTCTCTTGAGTTACTAAGGAGACCATTGCATTTAAAAAGTTGTCTCATCTAAGAAAACCATATCCAGCCTGTGAAGTAGACCCCTGTAGTATGTGAATCAACAACACTAAAATTGTTGGGTTAAGAGCTACTGATTCGAACCACAGTGAGTTATCATCTTACCTTACTCACAATAGCTGTTACCTTTTTTCCTCCAAGCTCTTTAATATTCACTGAAATGGCTGAGGCACAAGCAAAAACAGAACATCATTTCTGTACGTTATGAGAAAGAGCTTTTGCCATGTTATCTGTATGATACACCCATTTCCACATAATTTGTTTTCCGCAATAACATTTCATTAACACTCCTGTCCACAGGTTCATTCAACAATGTCATAAAGGCAGGCAGAAGTTGGTAAAAATATCAAGCTAACTAAAGAGTAAGAATCATAGAATGGCTATTATCAACATGATAAACACAAATGCTGGCAAGAATATTGAGAAAAAGGCACTCGCACACTGTTGGCGGGAATGTAAAATTTGTGCAGACACTGTGGAGAACAGTCTGGAAGTTCTTCAGAAAACTAAATGTAGATCTACTGTAGGCACCAGTTATCCCACTGGATAGCACATGCATGCTTGGTGTTATACTACTTACAGTAGCTAAAATATGGAATCAAACTAGTTAGCCACCAAAGGATGAATAGATAAGGAAAATGTGTACATATGCACAGCATAATATTATTTAGCCATAAAAGACTCTTATCGTTTGCAGCAAAATGGAGAGAACTGGAGGATGTTTTGTAAACTGAAGCAAGTCTATCAGAGAAAGACCAACAGGCCAATTCTGCATGTAGTTTCTTACATGTGGATGTTTAAAAATGTTGGTCGGAGAGGTTGAGAAGTGTCAAGGAGGGGGATCATAGGAGGTTAGAAAACAGGAACTCAAATACAGGTAGATAAAAGTAGTAAATTCTGGTGTTCTACAGAACAGTGGGATGACTATAGTTCGCAACCTACTATATATTTTATAAATAACTACAATATAGAAGCTCAAGGCCCCTAACACAGTAATTATAAAGAGATACAAATGTTAATTACTCTAATTTGATCAGTACATATTACAACTAAGTACTGAAATATCACAGTATACTCCATACCTATGTACATTTATTATGTGTTAATCAAAATTTTGAAAAAAGGTTTAAGGAGATGGAAATGTTTGCTACCTTGATTTGATTTTACATATAAACTTGTGCAATTTGAGTAATAACTTAAAAAACAGCTATTGATTCCTTTCTAACCCTGGATTAAGTCATAAAAGCCATCCAAGTAATAGAGAATGGTTTTTGTTTTTGGATGGCAGCAGGTACAAGTTAGAATCTGATTCCAAATCTCTCTTCCAACAGAAAGTAATGGGTATTAACTTATCCAGCTATGAAATAGTATTTGAAAGGTACTTGCTTTTAGGTTGTGATAATTTTGACTTTACACCTCTAGCTGTTTTTTCATTAGGTAGTAGTTTTTTTTCCACATCATGTTAAAATGTCATCATCAAATTGCTATTTATATAGAATTGGCTATGTGTCAGCCATTGCTCCAAATGCTTCACATATATTCATTCCATTAGTAGTCGTGCAAATTGCTGGTGCACTGGAACATTTTTTTTGGAGCTAAATTTCCACACATAAAAGTCACAGTGGCTTAATTTTCTGTTTAGCTACTGTATATTTCTCCATCTGCATTTGTTCTGTATTTCAGCATAACAAATTGTTACAAAATGTAAAAGCATAAGGCAACAAACATTGCTATCTTGCAAAGTTTCTGAGGCTCAGAGCTTAGCTTTGTGATTCTAGCTCAGGAAGAGAGAGAGAAAGGACTAAGATCAAGGGCGTGTAGAAACAATTCAGAATAAGGTTCCTAGGAAAAAGCTTGTGCATGCACACACATATATGCATGTACAAATATTTTTCCTGTTTGCTTCTGACTGTAGCACATCAGTCATGAAATGAGAACAGTAAAACTGCTATAATGAGCCACTACTGCCATGATTCTAGGGCACTACTTACACAATAGAGAAATCTGGGTGATTAAATATAAACTTGAGTTTTAATTAGCTCTGGACACTTGAAGTTGAGATCTATGTTTCTTTCCTCACTGGTTTGTCTGTGTTGCAGAAATAAAAAGAATTATTTTCAAAGTTCTTCCTTCCTATGCTCTGCGGTTGGCGTTAGCAGGGAAATGAGAACAGTAATGTAACTAAAGGCAGCATGCGAAGACAAGGCAATAAATAGGTCAGCATAGTTTTGTTTCATGTAATGAAACATAAATTAATATTTATTAATGTAATATGCATTAGTATAAACTTTTATAACCTTAGAGTTTTTTCATTGTCAGTAAAGATCATAGTGTTGAAATTTAAGTGACTATGAGCCATTTTCACATTGATACTTCTAGATGGATTTGAATGATGCTAAATAGTTCTTACTTTTGAGCAGAAATTATTTGGTCTTTTGTTTAAACCCACATTGCAGATCAATATACTTCTAAAGATGGTCACTAAAAATTTTATTACTTTAAAATGCACTAACATTTTATCAATCAAAATAGACTATAGTTGCTGTGACAGAGAATTAACAAATTATTTAGCCTGCAGTATAATCCACCAATTCCTTCCCTCTTTGTTGGTCATATAGGTTATGTTGGCTGTTAAGGGCAAGCAAGAATGACAGACCATTAGAAGTCATGTACATTCCCTCATCACCAGCCCCTTTCTGCTATTTCCTTGCAGGCTTGAAAATAAAAGACTACTTGAATGAGAATAAGCAGAGGCTGTTTATTTGGAGCTTAGTAGAACAAGACAGTCAGTCACTATCACTGGCATTTGGCAAAGACTCAAGGCAGGTAGGAAAGTGGAAGGGCTTCATGGAGGGAGTGGGGAAAAGGACAGCTGCCAGTAGATGACTAGATCCTCGCCTCTCTCAGCTGGCTCGTGCAGGGTTGTAGCTCAGAGGTCTACTGTCACGTATAATCTGGCCTGGCCATTGTCCCTTTGTGGATTCAGTCTCAGAGTTGGGACACCAACCTCCTATTTACCCATCAGACACTAAGGCACAAATCTAGGACCCAAGACATGTCAGGGAACTGTGAAGATAAATATCGGACTGGAAAGAAATATTGAATACAAAACATAAAGGCAGAGTCTAAAGAAACAAAACAAATAATGTTTGATTAAATGTTCACAAAAGATAGCATGTCGTCTTCACATTTGCAGACAATTTGTTGTTTTTTTTGGCCCTAATAGCAGAGAAATAATAGTTGATTATAATTAAATGAAGGACTCCTAGGAAAATCATTTTGAAAGCAAATTTATAATACTTTTTGCCCAAACATGTACAGCAGATTTATTGTGGTTCGTGGGGATATTTGATTGGCTCTGTATGATGTGGGGTTGGGTCTCCCAGAGCCAGAGTGTACAACGTGCTGGGGAATCTGTGGGCACCAGCTTGGCCTCATGAGACCCAGCTGTGGAGGGTCTGTGTATAATGTGGAAAATGGTAAATGTCACTTTCGTGTTGCCCAGACTGAGTCACTTAACTCTAGTTAAACTAAAACTTCTACCGTCAGACATCATTATAATTTAGATTGTGGAGGAGGAGCCCTCTGGGGTTCTTCGGTTGCTTCAGAGTGGCAAAGACATATTGTGCAGTTAATTAACCTCACCGAAAGATGAAAGAAAACGACCCAGCAGCACAAACTTGACTTATGTTTATTTTTGTATTTGTGCTTTTGTCCTCATTTGGTTCTCTTCTCCCCAGCCCACTGCCATATGCTGCTGGGACTGCGCTGTAATTATCCTACCCACAGATGAAACACCAAGTGAAACAAAGCAAACAGAGCCTCCACAACCATGGCTCGGGACTCTGCTCTCAGCAAAGTGCCGGAAGTGATTTTAGCGTGACACAAAACTTCATGAGGAAAAAGATACTGAGACTTTTCCACTCAAGGCAATAGGTGTCTACACCTAACCGTAACTCGTACATTTGAGCCTGAATTGAAATTCTTGGAGATAAATAGGAAAAAATATTCAACCAAAGCTGCACATTAGAAATACCTTGGATGTTTTAAAAAATATACAGTGCCCAGATTCACTAGGACCAAATACTTAGAAATTCTGAGGGTAGAACTCAGGCATCAGGAGGTTTTGTCCCTAATCCTTTGCCCCTTCCATGTACTGATATATAGTATGTATCTGCTATGTGGTCAAGATTGAAAACACTGAATTATATTATCTCAATATATGAGGTAATAGTACAACTGTGGATTCTGTAGATATTTTCATTTGTGGTAGCTTTATTGATGAATAATTAATTAGGAGTCATTCTCTGTTGGACTAGTGAAGATAAACCAGTCCATTGATCTTCAGATCTAAACTCAGGACTGCAGAACGCAAGCATTATAAAGTAAAATTTAAGGGATTTAATTGTTTTAAAAGTTGCATTGGTTCAAGAGACTCCTAGAAGTTGGGTTTAATTGTTCTGACACCATAGGTCAGTTTGGTCAAACGGAAGAAATCCTCTCATATTTCCTATGTAGTGTTTGATGTGGTGTTTTCTCAGGTCTACACACTGCTCTAAAATAAATCAGGAGAGGTTATTTAGCAAATAGTTTAGAAGGTAATAATTTACAACTAAGCAGTTGCCTCCTTGCAAGCCAACAACCGGGTATTCTATGTTTTCGTGTAAGTCCTGATGACAAATTATAATGCAGGTTTAATACCCCATTTTTTATTTATTTCACATCTGGAGAAACTTTGTCAAAATTTACTGTCTGATAAACTGGGAATAATTGTAGCACATTTTTGGTTAAATGCAATCAGTTAAATGCAACAGTGACTGTTAAGAAGAAAGAAAAATTATGCAATAAAAAGAATTATAGAGCAAACCTTAGGCTAATTGTGGAATAGACAATAAAGGGATTCATCTGGCATTTCTTCAAGTCTTTTTCTTTTCAGATGAAGGTAATTTTAATATATTAAAAATCTCCCCAAATGCAAACAATTTTACTAGTTTTAAAAACTGACATTTTTCACTGTTGACTGTGACATTGTCAGAATCAGTTAATGGAAGATTAAAGCTTCTTAAAATATACCTCTAAGGCCATTTAAAAATTATTCTTATAGAATCATGCCTTCTTTTCACTTACTAAATTTAGATTATTTCTTGTGGGATTCTATTTCCTATCTCTGAGAATACAATTTAAAGCAATGAAAGAATGCACCTAATATACAAAACTTAAATTCACCTTCACTTGCTTTGGAACACGTGACCTCCCTGAAAGTGAAGTGTGTCACTTTGGCCAAAGTGATATCCTTGCTGAAGCTGAAAGGGACTTGCTGCTTTTTAGGATAATAAAGAAACTTATATGCCAGAAATTGTTTCTACTTGCAGATTACATGCTTTTTTCCTCTTATCTGAGGGGCTTTGACAATATCAAGGCATATATTTGATCAAAACCTTCACTGTGAGAACCTTTGTTCTACGTTAGAGTATGTTTTAAAAGGAAATGTCCAGAAAGTCTGTATCTCAAAGTCAGAAATAAGGTAGCTAAACTATTTCAGGATATAGATCAACTTAAACTATGAACTAAAAATAAATTAATGATGGGAATCATGACTTCTCCAAAAGAATAAGGATGAAAACTGACAGCAGAGTCAGAACTTTGTGAACATTAATGTCTTATAAAGAACATATGCAATCTACTAATCTAAAACGTAGCAGGCAAGTCCTCATGTAATATGAACAAAAGGCACTGAGATACAAACTGTATGGGGAGCTGGGTGGCACTGGACACTAAGACCCTAATATCCACAGACACGCCTGGCTACATAATTTCAAGGCTCACCAAAAAATGAAAATATGAAGACTCTTGTTAAACCATTAAGAATTTTAAGAGATTTGGGAATGGCATCAATAAGATGGCAGAATAAGACTTTTGAAAAGAAACTCTAATTTGAGCAAAAAAGCATGTGTGAAAATATCTTGACAAAGAGCTAAGGACCCCAAGGGGGGTGATGGTGGCACCTGTATAAGGCATAGACATAAGGAGAGATGCGTTGACAAAGGTAGAGGGGCAGTCTCTTATGACCTATGTCACTCTTCTCCCAAGCCGGGGTAGCACAGCCATCAAAGATGTCCTCAGCGTGGAGAAGGGAGAGTGAGCATCGGACTTCACCTCGGACACAAGCACAGGGTGTCGCAGTGAACCTCAAAGCCAGGCAAACTTCTTAGCTCCCGGCTCCAGGCGGGACTCTTCTGACTCAGGCTTCAGGATCATTCCACAACCAGACCAATTCCTGCAACCCCAGGCTCAGCTCCACAGGCTCAGGCTACAGTTCCAGCCCCTCACCAAACCAGTGCCTGTGGGCCCGGGCTCCACACTGGCCCCCACAGTCCTGGGCTTTGGCTCTGCCCATTGCTGTGCCTGTCTGTGCAGCCCCTCTCCAAGGGATTTAGGATCTGGGAGGACTCCTGTGGATCCATGGCCTAGGCCTATTTCAGTACACCCTGATGCTAGGCTGGCCTTGCAGACCTGATTTAAAAATGGATAAAAGACCTGAACAGACATTCTTCAAAAGAAGACATACAAATCGCCAGAAATAAGAAAATGTTCATCGTTAGTTATAAGGGTGATGTAAATCAAAGCCATCATGATATATCACCTCATATCTGTTAAAATGGCTACAATCAAAACAACTGACATCAAGTGTTAGAAACCAGGTAGAGAACAGGGAAGCCAGGAGTCTCCTGCACTGTTGGTGGGAGTATAAATTGATACAGCCATCATGGAAAACAATGTGGACATTTCTCCAAAATAAAGTAATTTCCATATGGTCCAGCAATGTCTTTTCAGGATATATATCCAAAAGAAATAAAACCAATATAGTGAAGTGATAATGCATACTTATGTTTGTTGCAGCATTACTTACAGTACAATAGCAAAAAATGTGGAATCAAGTGAAGCGTCTGTCGATGGATGAAAGGATGTAGAAAATACAATATACAACAGGCAGTAGAATATTACCCAGTATTTGCATTTGCAGCAAAATGGATAAACCTGGAGGACAATTTGCAAAGTGAAATAATCTATGCACAGAATGACAGATACTGCATGATCTTGTTTATAGATGTGAAATTTTAAAAAGTCAAACTCAGAGAAGTAGAGAGAAGAATGGTGCATGAGCAGGCCTGGGGATTGGGGAAATAGGGAGATATATTGGTCAAAGGGTTTGAAGTATCAGTTATGCAGGATAAATTCTTGCAATCTAATATGTAACATGGTGTCTACAGGTCACATTACTGGACTCTATCCTTGAAGTTTGCTAATATAGATGGCCCTTCTGGACCTTGTCGTGGTCTGGAGGAGTCCACATTTGTAATCCCGGGGAAAAGTTATCAGAATTCCAATAAGTAATTCCAGTCTACCTCTTCCAGTACAATCCATGGTGAGGACAAAGACACTAAGGCATGTTTGTAGTTTTGGGGAGCCAAGG
The DNA here is from genome assembly GCA_028451465.1 of Erethizon dorsatum. Taxonomy (NCBI): domain Eukaryota; kingdom Metazoa; phylum Chordata; class Mammalia; order Rodentia; family Erethizontidae; genus Erethizon; species Erethizon dorsatum. Next base: position 16,162,016 of record CM051838.1, read on the forward strand.
GGGTCCTAAGTCTGGCTAGAATGATGGCTAACCGGAACAAAGGCCTCAACACAGGCCCTGACCTGGATTTTATTAATTTGTGAAGAGGGGAGTGGCTCAGGCATGAGTGACTGAGAGAAAGGTGGGAAGTACATAAGTGCTGTGAGCTGGGCTAGGTAGGAGGCCTGAAATCACCTCTGCAATATGCAGAGAGCGAGAGAGATATGCAGAAAGAGTAATGTGCATATCACAGATTAAGTATCTGGTGTTTAGGGGTCAGCGCTTCTTTGGCTCTGATGTATAATCTACATGCCCTGAGATGTCATGGCCTCTTCATTGAGTCTCAATCCAGCACAGAGAGGCTCATGCATACTAGCTGGGAGCTATCACTAACCCGTCATATTGCTTTAAAGACTACACATCAACACCAGCCAATTGAGGAAATATTTTAGCGAGCTCTGTACATATCAGTACATGGAAATAGGGCCAGGTTTAGCCAAAAAGGAGCCAAAGGCTTTTCTTTCAAGGAGAGCCATCCTGGTGGTCCTCCACAGCTAAGAGGCTAAATTTCAAGTCTTCTTGCCATACACAGACACACACAAAATAGTAGCTATAGGAGATGATGTATATATTTATTAGCTTGATTATAGTAATCACTTCATATTTTATAATATGTTGGTATATTAAAACATCACATAGTACACCATAAATAACCAATACTTATTTTTCAGGTCTATGTCAATAAACCTTGAAAAAAAATGTAAAGAAGAAAGAAATATATAAGACATTTGCTACCAAAGGAGAGGGAAGACTGAGGAACGGTAAGAACCTTCTGTTCTGAGGAGAGGAGTCAGTAATAGGGCAGAAACGGCACCTTTTAGGCCTAGGGCAATTTGGATGAAAAGTGAATGATGGGAAATAATAGAAATGTGTTCTAAGTTTTGCTTAGTGCCACAGAAAAGGACAAGATGCCACAGTTCTCGAGCCATAGGCATAGGCTGTGTTGTGGCAATAAGTCTTACTGGTTTATTTCATATCAAGTCTAAAGTTGTAGGTGCAGAAAAGAAGTTCAGCTCGTGAAACTGAAGTGTTTTGCCACTTGAAAAAAATGAAGTTTGAGTTGCTGACAGCTGAAGACTAGGCTGAGTGTCTTGCTTGCCCGAGTTTGGGCCCTCGATGGCCACACAGGCTGCAGGCAGATGACGCCAGTCTTGCCCACCACAGATGTAACTCTAAGACCATCCTAAGCAGTTTGGGTTGAATTGGAGCACTTCATTTGCACAATGATATGATCTATTGGGGAACAGATATCAAATTATCCTGGATTTTGAATCTTTTGGGTTTTTTTGAATACGCTTTTTACAGTTTATCTCCTAGACTGTAAATAATTATTGGGTTTGGTGGATAAGAGAGCGAAAGCATTGCTCAGGAAAATGAAACTGTTATTAGTGAGAGTGGGATGCGTTGCAATCACTGAACAACTGGAGGTGGAATAGTAAAAGGTAAAGCTACTCCAGGAGTCTAGCAATAAGGTGAAAAAGATCTGAGTAAATAGTCTGTCTGTGAACACATATGTTATACATATGACGCAGAGAAAATGGGATTCTTATTTGTTGCTGTTGGGAAGGTAGAGTGGTATTGCCGCATTTCTGCAAGTGTTAAAAACAGAGTTACCACGTGACCCAGCATTTCCTCTCCTAGCTGAGTGCCCAAGAGAAATGATGATATTTATATGTACACAAAATCTTGTACATGAGTTTTTATAGCTACATTATTCATAAATAGTCAGAAAGTGCAAGCAGCCAAATGTCCATCAACTGTTAAGTGACAAAACAAAATGTAGTGTAGCAGTGAATGAAAAATATTTCATTCAGCATAAAAAAAGAGTAAAGGCACTGATTTTTGCTGCACTCTAAATGAATCTTGAAGACATTATCCTAAGTGACAGAATTTGAATTTATTTATTTATTCTTTTTCAAATTTTAATTTTTATTAGTACACCTTTGCAGTACATTATAATTGCATTCCTGGTGGGGAGTTGGTATTTATATATAACAAATTTTAATTTTTTTCATCCCCTTCCCTTCTTTTCTCTCCTCCCTCCCCTTTCATCTCTTGGTCTCTTTCCTTTTTGCAAAAGATCTTTGTCCCTATTTCCTATTATCTATTTTTATGTTGCTCTTTATTTATATTTGGGGTTTCTGCTATGAGAGAAACCATGTGAAATATAGGCTTGTGTGTCTGATTTATTTCACTTAACATTTTAGTCTCAAGGTACAGTGGTACCTCAGCTCACGAACACTTCTGTTTGCAAACAGTTTGGTTCACAAACAGAAAAGCACTTGGCAATTTTTTTTGGTGAATTGTGCATCAGGTGACGAACACAACTGTGGCCATTTTTCCCATACAAACATGAACACAGCCATTTTTTTCCAGGATCGTGGAACAAATTAAGTTTGTGAACCGAGGTTATCACTGTACAACCATTTGCCTCCAAAGGACTCAAGCTTATCCTCTATGGCACAGTAGTACTCCGTTATGTATAAATATAAAAGGCAGCATATCGTGTGATTCCGTTATATGAGATGTTCTGAAGAGTCAAATTTATAAAGACAGAAAGTAAGGGGCTGGGGAAGTCAGGTTACGGGTGCAATTGCTAATGAATTTGGGATTTCTTTTTGGGGTGACCTAATCGGGAGATTAATGGTGATGGCTGCAAAACTCTGCAAGAAACGTGAAAGTCATTGAACTCTATGCTTTAAAAAGGATATCTGAACTATATCTCAATAAAACTGTTATTGGAAAAGTAATATATTACTCAAAATTTATTAAATTATACATTTAGGTATATATAATTTATTGTATGTCCATTTTACTTCATTTAAGCTAATAAAAAGACCTTGAGAAAGATAATGGCTATATGAAAAACGCAAAGGAAAGAAATAAATGAACTTTTGAGCTATAAAATATTTTTGGCTATTTATAAACATGAACATTTCTATATAGATGTTGAGAAAATTTGGTTTATACAAAGCTGAGGTCAATATTTAAGAGATTTCTTTTTTACTATACTTGTTTCATGATATGAAAATCAAAATAAAGAGGAGGGGAATCAAAGCGCTTAATGATTAAGTGGTAATAGGTAATAGGGATACACTGCACGCGTGTTGCTGTGTGATCAGAAGAGGTCAAGTATAACACACACAGGAGATTTTCTTTCTCTGAGTGCGAGGCGCATAGGCTTTCTTGAGCCTTGCTGAATCCTCAGTGCCTACCACAGTAATGGGCAAGCTGTGGCCCATGGGTCAAATTCACCCTATCCACCAAAGCTTTTGCTACAATCAATAAAATAACAATTATTGACAAAAATGAAAAATATGAATAATAATGACATAAAAATTATATGCAGTTTCAATTTCAGCATCTATTAAGTGCTTCTATTTAGCACAGTCGTGCCCATATTGTAATTTTTGTGCTGCAATATCAACTCCAAATATGGGAATATGGTAATCTTTCCCTACGCCTGGTTTTGTTTATAGTTTGTGACCTGTGGTCAACTGCAGTCCGAAAATATTAATTGAAAATAAACAATTCGCATGTTTTAAATTGTGTGTTGTTCTGAGGAGCAAGATGAAATTTCATGCTGTTCAGCTCTGTCCCGCCCATGATATAAATCATCCCTTTGTGCAGTGTATCTACAAATATATACTCCACAATGTGTACGGAACTCACCTGCTTGTTACTGAGGAGCTCTCATGGGTCCTGGTTTTCAGATGAGCTGTTGCCATATCAGCATGGCGATGTTTGTGTTCAAGTAATCTTAACATAGAAGCCTAAGGCTACACCACAATGCCTACATCAGTCATCTCATCGCGTAAGTATTGTATCATTTCACAGCATCACGGGAAGGATCAGTGCTGTTCAATAAGAAGTTTAAAGACTATGTTCACATAACTTTTATTAAAATATATTCTTGAAGTTTTTCTACTTTGTTATTAGTTATTATTAATCTCTTACTGTTCCTCATTTATAAATTAAACTTCAGCATGGATATGTTTGTATAGTGAAAGACAGTACAGAATTAGCTCCTGTTCATGGTTTCAAGCACTCACTGGGCATTTTAAAATGCATTCCCTGTGGATTAGGAAGGAATTTTGTAGTTGCAACACAGACGTATAGCTCCCAAAGCTTGAAATATTAATTCCCTGAATTTTACAAGAAAAGTTTGCTGGTCTGTGATCCTGAAGAAAACTAGCACATGGTAAATATTTAAAGAGCTTCCATTGAGTGAAAAATAAAGGGGAAGGGCAATACATTTTGATTGTTATGTAGTTAGTTTGAAATTCAGTAGACCATCCGACAAATATCTATCAGGCACTGGGACAGGGAACACTGAAGTGTGAAGGCGGGAGAGAGAATAGACACATTGATTTGGGAGTCATTCCCATGAAGTGAAAATTTCAAAATCACTAAGAATAAGAGTTTTAAGAAAGAGAGTAGAGGAGTTGTCCTAGAATGCGAAGAATGTCTAATTTTGTGGTGTGTCAAGAGAAAGAGGAGTAGAAGAGGTAAAAAAAGACATTAGATTAGAGTGCTTGACAAAGTAGTGCATGGAAGCCCAGACAAGGAAGGAGATCATTTCCAGAGTGTCTATTTTGCCTAATGTCAGTAATGCACTTAAGTTATTAGTGACCTGGGAGAATAAAATTGCTTTGTAGAGGGAGAGGAAGCTATAATGCTAGTATGAAAATGCTAATCAAATGATTTTGCTAGACATTATATTGTCTGAAAATGTTGGGAATTAAAAATCTCTTTCAAGTAGTTATTATATAGAAAGACATGAAAAGGAAATCATGCTGTGTTCAATCTATACAAATGTGCTTATTTATCCAAGCACAAAGACATGCAGTTTAGTGATACATCATTAAAAATAAATTATCAAATTATGTTTTAATAGCTCAGGCAAAGAAATTCAATACAAAATACTTGACTGCATTTGTTTTGGAGCTCAGAATGTTAGAAAAAAATGTATACATCTTACGCTTTCTGGAAAGAAGGAAGATAAATACCTTAATTTAAACAGCAGACATTTTCTCATTTAATCTTTGCTATTATTTTATCATTTACAATAAATAGTTCAATAAAAATGAAATATGGTTGTTGCCATCATGCCATGGTTTTCTTCCGATGTTCAGTAAGCATTGTGTTGCATACAAGTCATTTAACTTCCCCCTGAGGTCTACTGACATTAGGTAGAGATCTTGATTGATAACTGTTTATATGCGACACTAAACCTCTTGTGTTTTGCTTATTTCTAGTAAATGAAAGCAAATCCCTCTAGACCTTGAGGCAAAATTTAAATCAGTCTTTTACCTCATGTTGCACTATCTTGCCTCTCACTGATCTAACATTGGTAGAGAAAATTCATTTTCTGTCTCAGCCAGAGTGATCAGGCAAGTTTAATTACTTTAAAGTAATGCTTTTATATATTTATAATAGAATTTATACATTTATTGACTAATTTCCAGTTCTAAAAGTGTGTGGCTAAACCTGATAGTCAAAGTATTTATTGAAATTTATACAACAATCACTGTTGGCCAAATGTTTACATATATTCTTTGAAGTGGTTAAAAGGAGAAAATCTCCACCAAATATATGCCTAGAATTAAATATCTACAAACTGCAAAAGAAAGTTTATCCCCTTTTCGTATATTGCTAAACAGATAACTCTCTTCTCAGCATTTAGGAGTTGATACATCTCAGATTGTATCCAGTACATTCTCTTATAGAAAGTAAACAAGAGTATCACACCAAAGTAACAAGGAACAATTGAGAAAATGAAAACAAAATTTAGCATTGTTAATGTTAAAAAGATTATCTTATATTAATAGTAAATCATTATAAATTCTTTATCTTGTGCTGTATAAAAATTCTTTTTGATTAATGCTATTTTCACTCTTACATTTATTATATTTGACACATGTATTGATTTCTGTTGAAACTTATTTCCAAAATATTCTTTTTTTAAGGGAAGTCATTGTTGAACTAGTTTATGAAAAAAGTTATTATGCATTGATGATACAGTCTTTCAAATTGTGCTTTACAATTCCTAAAGGGTTATCTGTTTTTTTAAGCAAAGGGACAACAAAAAGTCATTCAATGATATAATAGGACTTCTCAGGAAACTGAAATAAATAAAATGAAATAGAACATAATGAAAGATAAATGGAGTCTTTAAAGAATACTCATTCTCACACTTTTTATTAGGTGGCACTGTAGCAGAACAAGCTGGTATCTGTGAAGTTTAAAAACAAAACTAGAGGACCACATATAAACATATCCACAATTAAGTAAAATTGAATAACTTAAACATTGGGATATAAAAAAGAGGAAAGAGTTGTCCTTTCTTTTGGTAATTCAGAAGGCTTACATATGCTAAAATTATATTTCTGCTACTGGACCTTCTGTACAGATACTGAGCTATTTCATCCATATATTATTGTTCTGCAAGGGCTGCAGACTAAAGGCATAGATAGAAGGAAAGTACCTGCCAGAGAAGGTGTACATTCCAATTTTACTCATGGTGGGAAGAAGCAGGTCCTATGGCAGCAAGAGAGGCTGAAAGACCCTGGTCTTCTACTCTTAATCTTGGTATCTTTAGATATGTGTGAAGCAACTCTGTGTGCTGGGGACAATACAGTTCCATCCCAGGAAATCGAAGTGGGGACACAAGGTGACACAGGGAGGCAGGTGTATAGCGTAGTCATATTTCAATTCTGGGCACTGTTCCCGGGAGACAGTAGTAAGAGATTCTGAGGGTAGTTTTCTTTATTGCTCTTCTCACTTGCTTTGTGAAACAGTTTGAACAATGTAGCTTGATTTTTAAAATGTGCTATGGGAAATTAAATAACTGTGCTAAATATTAGGGTTTGCCCCTCGGGATCTAGTCTCCATTCTTCCCTGTTCTCCGCTCCCGGAACTAGAGCTTCAGAAAGCAGGACTAGGTGCAGCCATGAGGGACGCTATTAGAACAAATGTTAAGTGGAGACTGACTTCCAGTGGTGGCGAACCTGTGGCACGAGTGTTGTTGTGCTTTTCTTTTAAGACAAAAGATGTTAATGTACAGTTGTTTTTTCTAAACGAAAACCTCAGTATTCAGGTTTAAATGCAATGTGGGCACTTTATGATCTGTAAGTGGGTTTTAGGTTGGTCCCTAAAAGCTTTGACAACACTGCAGGGCTTGTCCCTACTTAGATGCAACAGATTGACCCGATGTGTCTGCTGAAGGTTGGTGACCCTTTCTGCAGAGCTAACTATCTGAAACTCTTCCCTCCCTTGACTTCCTCAGGCCCAAGGGGGTCTCACAGCTTCCACCTCTGTTCGGTGCCATTAAGGGATATGGTTCCCTTTAATCCTGCCCATGTTTTGTAAATAGTTACTCGCTTTGAATGTGTTGTGTCCTTCTAAGTCCCTGAATGGCTCAGTAATGACCTATGGACCTGTGGAACATTACAGATAGACTGGAATAATACTTGCATTATTATTTTTTCCATAAACTTTTCCTTGCACCTTCCCACCTGCATTACATTAGACTCAACTTGAACACCGGGTTTTCCAAGCATCTTTGTCTCACACTTTTCTCAACCTTCTGTATTTTTACCTCTCTTAACCCACTCTCAATTTGACTTTGGTGGTTTTTATAGGTATTTTATCATATCTGTATTATAATTATCTACATATTTGGGTGCTTTTAGCACAGCATAAGCTTTTAGAGTACTATGCCACCTCATTATGTCTCTTAATTGCTTTAACTTTGGGGAATTTTTCTTTTGACTTTATCCATTCTTTCTTCTATTAATAAAATAGATCATTGCCTCAAAAAGAGTTTTAAATATAATTCAGAAATAAAATGATGAGGGACTAGAATGATAATTATTATGTGAATATAAAAGGAAGGATGAATATAAAAGATTTTGCAAATGAAGACATTAGAAATGTGGTAACAACAATTTTGTAACAAAATGGAACAAAAACTATCAAAAGGTACAGATAAAATTACAGTATTAAATTACTTTTAATCAAATACAACACTAGCAAAGTGTTGTGCATACTAAAAGTGAAAACCTGCCCAAATTATAGTCCATCTTTAATTCTGAGTTTAATGAGAAATATATTAGAAAAGAGTGCATTAAGTATTAATAGTACGTTCTAAGCATGTTTTACAATACATAAAAGTGTTAATTATATAGTACTGAGAAGTTCAAATGGAATATTCTGAGAGAGCTTCTAGCTTCTAGGAGTTAGGATTTAGTTACTGGCACAGGACATACTTGCAGAAAAGAGGTAAGTAATTATTTTGGTGGAATACAATAGTATGGATTGAAAAAGATAAGTACATTGAGATTAGCAAAAGGAGACTACTATGTACTAGCAAGGATGAAAAAAACAAAGGTAATAAATTAGGGCTTCTGGTGAATTCTGAAATAAATTGCAGATCCCTGAAAGTGAGGGGAAGGAATCTCCAGGCAGGAGAATAGGCCAGGAGAGGTATGATGTGGTTGAGGGACAGGAGTCCATAGGGAGAAAGTAGAATATGTGTGGTTGTAATTAGAAATAGGGAAAGAAGCCCGAGTGTAGTGGTACATGCCTGTAATCTCAGCACTCTAGGAAGCTGAGGCAGGAGGATTGTGAGTTTGAGCACAGTCTGGGCAATTTGATGGCTTAGAGCGACCTTGTCTGAAAAAGAAATGAGCTTAGTGTGAAGGCTCTGGGTTTAATCCTCAGTACCACAAAAAAAAAAAAAAAAAAAAAAAAAAAAAAAAAGATAGAGAAAGAAAGCAGGAGTGAAGGACAGAAGGAAGACAGGAAAGAACAAAAGAAAGAAAGAAAGAGAAAGAAAGAAAGAAAGAAGGAAAGGGTAAAAGAAAAACAGTTGAGATCTGTACATTTTAATGAAATGCATGGAACTTGGAATATTTGACCAAGCAGTTTAAACTTCACCATTTGGAGAAGAGAATGATGAGTACTGGTGGATAAATGAAATGATGCAAATGGCGTTTTAAGATGAATCTGATTATGGTGTGCTGAATTGATTTTAACAGAAAGATGCTGGAAGCGAGCCAGTCAGACAGAAAAATTGACGTGCTAGTCACACTGCTTGGTGTGTGAGTCAGATATGTCGGGTGTCAATGGCATGAAGCTGAAGCCAGAGATGGAGCAACATAGAAGACAAAGAGAGAATATAACTTTAGGTAAGAGCTACTTGGACTTATATTCTGTTTCTGGCCCTTGAAAGTCATATATTGCCTTCAAAGTAACAACTCACAGGTTTAATTTTCCCATGCTTAAACTCATGGTAGTCATGTGACGGATTGAGATAATGCAAAGTAAATTACCATTGTGTTCTCTTCGTGTCATAGTTGAACCTCAACTTCTTGAAGAAGCATCCGGCACATAACAGGCCTCTAAGAATTTCACACTTGTTGAATGAATATAAATGATTGAAATGATGATAGATAGTAGCTATCCTCACTGCTTTCACCAATAATTTTAAGTGAAGGAATTTGGTGAGTGAATTACATGGCTGGCATGTGAAAAGTATTTTCAGGACACTTGTTATTTTGGAATTGCATTTATTGACTTCTGGTCTTGATGAGTACCCTTAAGATTTTAATTAAGAATGTTCATTAAGAATTTCATTCAGAATGTTCCAAAACAATTTGCAAAGAATGTCCAAGGAAGGGAGGACATGGAGGTGCCTACATCTTTAGAATGACCATATTTTCTACTGGTCTTCCATTGTCTTACTGCTTTTAAGCTTCTCTTGAGGACTGAGTCGGAGAAAGTACAGTGTCAAGAATATTTACACTGAAGACTGGATATTTTATTCCTATATCTATTCTGACACATATGAGCTAACATACCCTAACACATATTAGCTTGATAACTTAAGACAAACTATCTGAGCTTTGTTTTCATTATTCTATAGCTAGACTGATATAATCCACATCACAAGTCCTAAGTATATTGCAAAACTTTGTATTCTATAAAACAAACACAAAGGAAAAGCACTATGGGTAATGATTTGTCTGGGGATGATATGATTATTATTCCAAGTTGGAGAGGTTAATTGCATCAAGTGAATTTTACTTAAATGAGAAAAATGACATAGAATTTGGTTATACAAAACCAAGAACTAATTTGAAGAATTGGAAGCAACAAATTACAATCATGAGGCAATATTTGTTATTTCTTTCCCAGAAGTATTTTCAATCTTTAGACTTAATTGGAATTATTGATTCTCCTGGTTTTCTGTATGATACAAACGGTCTCTATCACATGGACAGAACTGAACCATCTAGAAAATGTTTAATACTCTTACTGATATAAATGATTGTTAGTGTTATACCTGAGGTATTTCATTATGAAACATGTCCTCAGTGCAATAAGTACAGATTTTCTGACAAAATAAACATTCAACATCAGTACTTTCTATCAGAAAGACTTGACTCAACGTACCAAAGCTGTAAATGTGTCAAATAATCCTTTAATTAGATTACAAAATGGGGCTATTATATGTCAAATATCTATTGATCCCAGGAAGAAAATGGCTTGAGGTTTTTTAAGTATGCAACACCAAAATTCATTTGCCATGCAATTAACTCCAAATTACTTTCTTGGGTAATTAATATTAGTGAGAATGTTTAGGCATGTAAAGGCACATAATTGACATTCGGTAAAACAAAACAAAACAAAACTTAGGAATGATACTAGGGTTTTGAAACATTTACTTTCAATGAATATACAGTTTACCATTTTACTCACCAATATCTAGTTTTAATAGACATTTACTTAAGAATTTGCATATTGATTATAAAAATAAAGTGGTTTGAGGTTTGGGAAGAAGGGAATTTTTCTTCTAGCTATGTTAACGAGTACACAAACATTTGAGCATCAACCTCAGTAGTGCTGAGGAAAGTTAAAAAGACTCAGGATTCTGACCCTAGTATATTCAGCTCAGGGCTAACTGAGGCAGTAGGAGCGGGGAGGAGGAAACGACTGGCTTGGGCAAGATCATGTCAGAGGCTGGGCACCAAAGGAGCGAAAATAGGTCCAGATAAGACATCTCTGCAATAGCTCCCCATCTTGGTGCTAAATTCTGGCAATTTAGTGTAATTTGTTTATTTCATTCATTCACTTTATTTATTATTTTATGCTGGGGAGTTTTTTATGCAGGGCCTTCTGCATGCTAGGCAAGTGCCCCACCATCGAGCCACATTCCAAGCCAACAGCTGAAATTTTTGCAGAAGGTGAACGCACCAGTTCCTGAACATAATCTGCTTGCTCAAGGGAAATGGAAAAAACACTGGTTTCTCTGGACTGACCAAAACCATCCTTGGGGAAGAAAATAGCCAAGGACATAAAAATTGACCAGACCTACAGAAAAAATATGGAGCAGACATCTAGAAATCCTAGACGCACCCTCTTCTACTGGACAGGAAGCGGGAGGAGAGAGACGGCAGGTTGCTGGACTCAGGGCGAAGTCGGGGCTGAGGAGAGACGTTTGTTGCATGAGGTTCAGAAGATAGGAGCAGACGCTGTGTGGATCAGGAGAAAAGTGTCACATTACCATCACCACTGAAGACTTCTGACAGCAGGTGTGTGGGGTACCCCTCACACACACCACGTGAGCAGTCAGTTTTGCAGTAGGTATCGCTGGTGTCTTGCGGTCCAGTTCAGTTCTGAGAGAGCGTCCGTCCTTCATGTTGAAGGCTCAGTCCCCGACACTGCCTACCCCCAACTCTAGATGAAAGCCGCGGGCCCCAGGTCACCTTACCTGTGTTTCTCATTGACCAGCTGTATATCGGGGTTCCTACAACCCCCTTCTTAGGTTTGATGAATTTGCTCAAGCCTCACAGAGATCAGAGAAACACTTACTTCCATTTACCTGTTTGCTATAAAGGAAATTACAAAGGATACAGATGGAGGGATGCACAGAACAACGTTTAAAACAGGTGTGGATCGTCTCTGCACTCTTCAGATATGCTGCCATCCAGGAACCTCTAGGTATTCAGTTATCTGGAAGCTCCTTGAACCCTGTCCTTTGAGGGCTTTTATGGAGATCTCGTTGTAGGGGCATAATTGCTAAAGGACTGTGTGGAGAAAGCCAGTGAGTCCTGTCTGCTTTAGCTCTTTTTCTGGCCTCCTGAGCAAGGTAAGGGGCAGGACCCTTCTGCAGTGAGGCGGGTCTGAGGTTTACCATTGGACGAAGTAGGTCAGAGTTATAAGCCAGGGGCCATGGATGAGAGCTAAAAAATGTGTTATACTACTATAGGTGCCCATTTTATTTACATGTGTTTTTTTTTCCCCTAGAGCTTATAATTGATACTAAGAAATGATGACTCTAAGACACTTTAGGATCTTTATTTCTAGTGGCTACTCCTAATTTAACGTTGATGTTATCTTTTGAATAACATTTTCTTTTCTCGCAGCATAAATTTAAAGACAGGTGTCATACTGTCCAGCAGATTTATTATTGAAGATTCTGGAATATGGTGAATTTCTGGAACACGCTTATGCCAAAATTAATTCTTCTTACTGCCCTTTCTATTTGCTGATGAATTAATTAACCATATTTTCAGTTATTTATTTGTATGTGAAGCATTTCACAAAATCCATATGGTTGCACTAAAAGGAAGGAGAAAAAAAATAAATATATTTTGTGCTAGATTTCTTTTTCAAGCATGAATATTGGAAAAGCTGATTGCTCAGTATTTTAAGTGATACGAAACCCAAACAACCCAAGCAGATAGAGGACAGAGTTATTGACATAATAGAAATTGGAATAGTAAATAAAAACTGAACAACTAATGCAAGTATGGGAAGATAGAGAATGTTTTTGGCAGTCGTATGCATGTATTATCATGAACAATTTCTCAGAGATCTGATCAGTTTCTAAGAAACTGAGGTCTGGGACAGTGGTTGAAGAAGTAAAAGAGTGATTACACAAAACTTCAGACATATATTAATTTGTTAACTTGTCTGGAATACGTTTGTGACACATACACAATAAATGAGTCGTGCAAGTATTTTCTTTGAAAGAAAATGAAGTATGGACTTTGGAAGAAAGGAGGAGTAAAGAGAAAGAAGAGAGAAGTCATTTGAAACAGTGTTACACACTACCTTTGAGAATGCCACAGAGAGGTCAATTTCTGGTGCCTGTCAATCAACTCTCATACCTGGAAACCCGCAATGCTGAAAATTAAAAGCTACAGAACTGCCGTGAGGGAGGTGATTCATGACAATATTTTGCTTCCCTCTCCAGGCAAATCTCCATTTGTCTCCTACTAAGTTATATCGTTTGAGGGTGACTTCTATAACAGCCTGTCTCTCCCAATAGATACCTCATCTTTCTGAGAATCCTGTGCACAGCTTTTTAAAAAGACAGCGCTTATATTTGGGGGGTGGGGTTTATATTAAGCCTTTGATAATTCTAGAAATTCTTACTTTTTAAGTGGAAATTCCTTCTTATATTTTTAGTCTAAGATTATACAGGTGTAACTCCTGACTTAAATCTGTACATTCTGATTAAAAATCTGTGAGAAGAAATGAGATTTTAATCATAAATTTTGTGGTTTTCATTAAAATTATTTTCTGAACCTTAAAACAGCTATATAATAGGCAAGAGCAGTTTTGAAATAAATTTAAATTTGCATGTTAAGAGTCATATGTGGATAATCCTTATTAAACATGTGTGAAATGGTGTGTGTTTGCTGTCATTTTTTTGTGGTTTTTCATGAAATTTGTTAGGAAGTAAGCTCTGGAATGAGCCAGGTGGTGCATTGGTTAATTTTAATTTTCCAGTGGGCCAGATTCGGAGACCCTATGGAGGGATTGCATCATGAGGGCACTAATAACTGAAGGGACCAATAGGAGGTGGGGCCTGGGGCATGGCTTTAGGGACTATATCCAGCCCTGGCCATGTCCTGTTGGACTCTTTCCTTACTCTCTTCTTCCTAGATACCATGAGTTGAGCAGGTTTCCTCTGCTGTGCCCTTCCACCATGTTTCTGCCTTGGAGCCAGCCAACTTCAGACTGAACCCTCTGAAACTGTGAGCCAAAAAATAAAATTTTCTCTTTCTTTCTTTCTTTCTTTCTTTCTTTCTTTCTTTCTTTCTTTCTTTCTTTCTTTCTTTCTTTCTTTCTTTCTTTCTTTCTTTCTTTCTTTTTCTTTCTCTCTTTCTTTCTCTCTCTCTCTTTTCCTTCCTTCCTTTTTTTTGTGGTACTAGGGATTGAACCCAAGCCTGTCACTTTGACATATATCCCCAACATACTTTTTTTTTTATTTTGAAACATTGGCTTGCTAAATTGCCCAGGTGAGACTTGACCTTGCAATCCTCTTGCCTCAGCCTACTGAAGTGCTGAGATTATAGGTGTATGGCACTACATCTGGTTTAAATCTCTCTTCCTTTGGGTTGTGGGTGTCAAGTATTTTATCTCAGCAACTGAAAAGCTGACCAATAAGGTTGGGATCTAGTTCTGGCCCCACCTTTTCTGATCATGCCCAAAGAAAATATATATAAAAATATGTATATGGAAAGTGAGTGTACTATGAACAGTACTTGGCTCATAGAGATGTTTAGAGAATTAATGTAAAGTTTTCTACACACAATTTAGCACTGAATAAACTTTTACAGTTGGTATCTCATTATCTACTGAGTATATATGTTTCTGTCTAAATGTCTTGATAATAAATGACACTACTTAGGAAACATTCATATTTGTAATACTATTTTTAAGAAGCTGTTATTTGAAAATAAAGGCACAAAGGATAATTAATTTTCTAAGTGTCTACTATGTTATAAAAATTATATTTTCTCATTTATTTCTCAAAACAGTCTTACTCTTTGCTTTGTTGTGCTCCTGAAATCAGGATGGGCACCCTCAGGTCACTGGAGCCACTCAAGAAAGAATAGCCAGGGTTTCCAACTTTTCTTCTTAATCGGCAAAGGAAAAGGTGTGTTTACTTATGGTGTTCATGTACTCACTGTGGAATGATTAAATCAAGTTAAATAACTTAATTGTTGTGCATACTTATTTTTTGTGATGAGAACATTTAAAATCTACTCTCTTAGTAGTTTTCAAGTGTATGTCTTTATTAACTATAGTCACCAGGCTGTGTATAGATATCCAGAATTTATCCCTTTTGCCTATCTGAAACTTTATACCCCTGAGCCTGCATCTCTCCATTCACATTTCTCCTCACTACTATATCTTTTTTTTATTTATCTGAGCTCAGTGCCTTTAGAGTCTACATGGGAGCAAGACCATGCAATATTTGTCTTTCTGTGCCTGGTTTATGTCAGTTGGCATAATGTGCTCATGGTTGTCTGTGTTGAAATGCTCCTTCCGTGTCTACCCACAGGGTGTGCTCCTATCTGGAAATCTCTGCCAATTACCATGTAATTGTGGAATTAGTGTTTCCATCACTATGCAAAGGATATAGGATTTATCAATTTGGAGCAATCAGTCTCTTCTGAATGGGATATCCTAGACATTTACTCAACTGACAGTGCTCTTTGTAGATAACATGCTAACAAGTCTTCAATTAAGAAACAACTCTTCACACTCTTTTGAAGTAGGTACATAATTCTACTTTTCACAATCAGTATTTTAAATACTTAGACTAGTTACACCACAGAAGTAGTCAGGGAATGGTGATTGAGTACCAATCAGGGAAGAGTGATTAAATACCAATAAGAAGGGTTGGTAAAAGCTGGCATTAAGATTAGAACCCACCTTTGTTAGTCTTTTCAGCCCGTGATCTTCCCATCTCATCACCTTGCATCTCCTATACCAATGGAGAGTGGCTTTATGCACGGAGCATAAAAAGGCTTAACGTTAAGAGGAGATACAAGTCACATACAAACATTTCTGCTGTCAGAGCTAGTCACTCCTACTGAGTACCTAAAATGATAAAATACTGTTGTTTTGTTTTTATGGAGAACATGAGCAATAACTTTAATATCATCCAAGGGATGAATTAGTAATATAGTGAAATATTTGTTGTATTTGTTCATTTTTTCTTTTGAAGTATAGTGAATGAAAATAAAATTCAACAAAAATGGTGTACAATCAATGTTATGTAATTGTACACATTAAAGCTTAAAAGCATTTGGACTCAGTTTAAATACAAAAATGTTCATACCATTTGGGATTAAGGGGCTTAGGAAGTAATATCCTTGGGTTATCTATGGAAGGTGTATTTAATGCTATTCAGACAACAGTAATTCTTCATTTGGACCAAGCACAAAAACAAGATTTAAATGTGGATCCAACATAGTCGATCTTTCAAAGAGAATTTTGATGTTAATTTCAGAAGAAGCACAACTTAGTTATTCTTATGAATTCATTCTATCCATTGACTTTTTTCATGAAGCTTGCCTTACTTCTATCTACAGCTACTAACAGATGCTATTATAAGTGCCCATAGGAAAACCTGAATATGTGCTGGGTTTCATATATATGAAAGCTTAAGGTTTAGACAAGTTGCACATTTTAAAAATACAGCATGTGGTGGAATTAAAGATCTGTTGCCCTGGGGCACTGTCGAAGTTGCTAAGGAAACACCGTGGGATATGGTATAACATCCCTAAGAGCAGCTTTTAAAATAAAGGTAGTAAAGAAAATAGATAGCAGAAATGGGGAAGGCCACGATTTTGTTTAGGTTAATTCATAGGCTTACATGGAATTCTAAAAGCTAATAATTGAAACTTGGCTGTAAGAAAAAGATTATTCTGACTGTGAATGTTAAGAATCCAAAGAAAAGTTATGTATAAACTAGGGTATGTCAACTGAACCATGAGGAATAGATGATAAGAAGGAAACTACTGGCGATACAATTGTGAGTTTTAAGCTTTATCTTACAGTGCCATTTTAATAATTGCCTTAGTATTCACATACAATGCATTTGTATTGAGTTTTTAAAAATTTTAAACAGAAAAAAGTAAGAAATAATAAAACAGAGCTTCAAAACAAGATAGTAGGAGAGTAACAATAATCAACACATTGCATATTGTTATATTTACAGTAATTGTTCAGAGTACAAGATATAGGCATGAAGCGTTGTCCAAAAAATTACTAGCACAAAACTTTACCTTCAATGGACAAAGAGAAGCCAGTTGTATAACTATCTTAACTGTCTTGTGTTTATATATATATTTTTCCTTTTACCTTCCTTCCTTTCCCCTTTCTCCCATTACAATTTTTCTTTTCTTTCTAACAGTTTCTTCCCTAGTCATAATATCCATTGTACATTGGATCTTGTTTACTATTTCATATTCTCACACTAGTGAGACAATGCAATGTTTATACATGTGGGTCTGATTTATTTCACTTATGAGTGTGGTCTTGAGTTGCATCCACTTATCTATAAAATTCTCATGTTTATCTTTCTTTATGGCTGAGTAGTATTCCATTATATAGAAAAACCACATCTTTTTTATCCATTCCTTGGTTGATGGGCATTTCGGTTGTTTCCAAGATTTAGCTATTACAAATTGTGCTGCTATAAACATGAGTGCACATATTTTGCTGTGGTATGATGTTTTTAATTCTTCTGGGAAGATACCCAGAAGGGGAATAGCTGGGTTGAATGGGACCTCTAATCCTAGTTTTTAAAGAAATCTCCACACTGATTTCCACAGTGGTTGCACCAGTCTACACTCCCATGAATGGTGGAGAAGGGTTTTTTTTCCTCCACAGCCCCCCCCAGCATTTGTTATTTGTTGATTTCTTGATGATAGACATTCTTAGTGGGGTGAGATGGAATCTCAGTGTTGTTTTAATTTGCATCTCTCAAATTATCAATGATATAGAATATTTTTTCATGTATTTATTTGCTATTTGTATTTCTTCATCTGAGAAGTGTTTATTCATCTCAGATGCCCATTTTTGGATTGGGTCTTTGAATTTGGGGGTTTAATTTTTTCAATTCTTTATATGTCCTAGATATAAGTCCTTTGTCTGAGGGACAACTGGCTATAATTTTTCACACTCTGTGGGTTGTCTTTTCACTTTGTTGGTGATTTCTTTTGATGTGCAAAAGCTTTTAAAGAAAGTGAGATCGCATTTGTTGATTCTTTGTTGTATTTCCCATGTGGTCTGGGTTTTGTTCATGAAGTCTCTGCCTACACTTATGTCTTCAAGATTTCTATCTATTTCTATTTTCAAATTTAGTGTTTTTGTTTTAATATTTAGATCTTCGATCCATTTTGACTTTAGTTTAGTGCATGGTGATAGACATGGGTCAAGTTTTAGTCTTCAACATGTGGAAAGCCAGTTTTTCCAGCAGCATTTATTAAAGAGGCTATCTTTCTTCCAGTGAACATGTTTGGCTCCTTTGTCGAAGATAAGGTAGTTTAGTTTGTTTGTAGTTCTGTCTGCTTCTTCTAATCTGTTCCACTGGTCCTCAGGTCTATTTTTTTTCTGCCAATACCATGCTAATTTTATCACAGTAGCTTTGTAATATAATTTCAGGTCCAAGATTTTAATGCCTGACTTGCCCTTGTTGCCCAGGATTGCCTTTGCTATTCTAGGTCTCTTCTGGTTCAAATGAATTTTAGGAATGTTTTCTCCAGTTCTGTGAAGTATGCTAATGGTATTTTGATTGAGATTGCATTAAATCTGTATAACAGTTTTGGGAGTATGGCCATTTTCACTATGTTGGTTCTTCATGAGCAAGGGGTATTTTTCCATTTTGTGATATCTTCTTTGATCTCCTTTTTCAGGGTACTGTAGTTCTTAATGTATAGATCTTTTACTTCCTTTGTTAGATTGATTCCTAAGTATTTCATTTATTTGGATGCTATTTTGAAGGGTGTGGTTTCCCTAATTTCTCTCTCAGTGAGTTTCTTGCATGTGTACAGGAATGCTATTGATCTTTGAGTGTTAACTCTGTGTCCAGCTACACTACTGAATTTGCTTATTAAATTATAAGTCTTTTGGTGGAGATTTTGAGGTCTTCTGTGTAGAGTATCATGTCATCTGCAAATAATGATAATTTAACTTCTTCTTTTCCTATCCTTATTTCTTTTATTTTTTCTCTTGTCTCTTTGCTCTGACTAATGTTTCCAGAACTATATTGAATAGGAGAGGTGATAGTGGACATCCTTGTTTTGTTCTTGATTTTATAATGAAAGCTTTCAGTTTTTGACAATTTAGGATGATGTTAGCTGTTGGTTTGTCATAGATGGCTTTGATCAGATTAAGATAAAGACCCTCCATTCCAATTTTCTGTAGGGTTTTAATCATGAATTCATGTTGGACTTTGTCAAAAGCTTTTTCTGCGTCTATTGAGATGATCATGTCATTTTTGTCTTTGGTTTTAGTAATATGGTGTATTATATTTATTGATTTGCATATGTTGAACTAATCCTGCATCCCTGGTATGAAACCAACTTGGTCATGGTGTATAATCTACTTGATTATTTGCTGCATTCTGTTTGCCTGTATCTTATTGAGTATTTTTGTGTCTATGTTCATTAGGGAGATTGGCCTGTAGTTTCTTTTTTGATTGGGTTCTTCTCTGGTTTTGGAATCAGGATAATACTTGCCTCCAGAAATGGTTTTGGAAGTATTGCTTCCCTTTCAATTTCCTTAAAGAGTTTCAGCATTAGTGAGTGGTATAAGTTCTCTAAATTTCTTGTAGAATTCAACCATGAATCCGTCAGGGCCAGGGCTTTACTTTGTTGGTAAATTTTTAATTACATTTTCAATTTCATTGGCTGATATTGGGTTATTTAGAATTTTTATACCTTCTTGATTTAGTTTTGGCAATTGGATTGTGTCTAGGAATCTTTCCATTTCTTCTGTGTTTTCCATCTTATTAGAATATAGATTCTTGTAGTAGATTTGATGATCTTCTGATTCTCTACACGATCTGTTGTGATTTCCCCCTTTTCATTCCTAATTACTTGAATTTGTGTTTTTTATTTCCTCTTTTTGGTGAGGTTGTCTAATGGTTTATCAATTTTATTAATTTTTTCAAAGAACCAACTTTTCGATTTGTTGATTCTTTGTATTGTTTTTTAGTTTCTATTGCATTAATTTCTGCCCTTATCTTTGTAACTTCCTCCCTTGTATGAGCTTTGGGTTTAGTTTGTTCTTCTTTTTCTAAAATTTTAAAGTTCAATGTTAGGTTGTTTATTTGAGCTTGTTCTGTTTTCCTGATGTGAGAGTTTATTGCTATAAATTTCCCTCTTAGGACTGCTTTCATCGTGTCCCATAAGTTTCAGTATGTTGTATCAGCATTATCATTTAATTGTATATACTGCATAATTTCATGTTTAATTTCCTGTGACCCATTGGTTGTTCAGATGTGTGTTGTTTAATTTCCATGTGTTTGTGTAGTTTTTGTGATTTCTTTTGTTGCTGATTTCCAGTTTCATTGTGCAATGGTCAGATAGTGTGCAAGGAATGATTTCAATTCCTCTACATTTACTTAAACATGATTTGTGGGCTAGTATGTGTTCTATTTTGGAGAACATCCCATGTGCAGTTGAGAAGACTGTGTATTCTGATGTTTTGGGGTGGAACACTGTAGAAATCTGCTAAGTCCATTTGTTCACAGGCTTGGTTTAATTCTGATATTTCTTTGTTGATTTTTTTTGTCTAGTTGATCTGTTTGTGAGAGTGGGGTATTAAGGACTCCCACTACAATTGTGTTAGTGCTCATTCGATTATTCATGTTTGCTAATATTTGTTTTATGTAGTTGAGTGCACCAGTGTTTGGTACACATATATTTATGATTGTTATCTCTTCTTCTTGGAGCTTTCCCTTAACAAATATGCAGTGACCTTCCTTGTCTCTTTTGATTAGTTTTGGCTTAAAGTTTACACTGTCTGCAAAAAGAATAGCCACCCCTGCTTTTTTCTGGGTTCCTGTAGCATGGAGAATTGTTTTCCATCCTTTGACTTTTAGTCTATGAATTCCTTTTTGGGTTAAATTTCTTTCTTGAATACAGCATATTGATGGATCTTGTTTCTTAATCCATTCTGCCAGTCTGGTTCTTTTGATTCATGAGTTGAGACCATTTACATTGATGGTTATAACTGATATGTATTGGCTTATCTTTTTCATGTTATTTTCCTGTTGTTGGTTCCCTGTCTTTCTCCTCTGTTTAACTGATTGCCCTACTTGGAGGTTTCTTTCTATTGGTGTTTGTGTGTTTGTGGTCTTTGTTATCTCTGTCTAATATATCCTTCAGAGCATTCTGCAGTGCTGGTTTTGTGGTCATGATTTTCTTCAGTTGTTCTTTGTCATGGAAGTATCTTATTTCTCCATTGAATTTGAAAGATAGTTTTGCAGGGTACATCAATATGGGTTGAATGATGTTTGTTTTTAGGTCTTGAAATCCTCCAGGCTCTCTTTGATTTGAAGGTTTGTGTTGAGAAGTCTGCTGTGATTCTGATGGTGATTTATTTCTTTTCTCTAGCTGCTTTTAATATTTTGCTCTTGTATTGAATTTCTGGAATTTTGATTGTCTTGGTGTAGATTTATTTTGGTCATGGCTATTTGGAGTTCTATATGCTTCATTTATTTGTATGTCAAATTCTTTATCCATGTTTGGGAAGTTTTCATCCATTATTTCTGTGAACAGCTTTTTAATCTCCAGCTTTCTTACTGACTCCAACCAATCTTATATTGTTCTTTTTTGCTTCATCTTGTAACTGTTGGATTGATTTTTCATGGTCTCTTGTTATTTTTAAGATATCTTTCTTTTCCTGGTCACTAGTCACATTCCTGTCTTCTAGGTCCGATATTCTATCCTTGCCTTCATTCAATCTGTTGCATATACTTTCAATGGAGTTTTTAATCTCCTGAATTTCTGTTTGGATCTGTTTCATTGATTCCATTTTTTGTTTATGTTGGGCATTTATAGTTTCCATCATTTTTCTAACCTCCTCTTTTTTTTTAATCTGTGTGTGCTTTAGTTTCTTCCATTTTGATTGTCATTTCTTTTTGTACCTTAGATATTATTTTTTCTATGGCCTCTTCCATTTGTTTTTCACTTCTGTTGCTATCATTTCAGAGAGTTCCAGTGGTTGGATTCTGATTTCCTGTATCTCTTTGTGCTCTGGACTTGTCTTGGGTGGGCTGGTTGTTTGGGGTTGCATTTTGCTTCTTCCTCTTGTCATTTTGTTAAAAATTTTATTTTGTTTTATGTCTTGATGCTTGTAGATTTCTTATGTTAAATATTTTTATCCCTTTGTCAAGGCTTTCCTAGGTGATGTCTGTTCCTCAAGGACGTCTTCTAGATATAGGTGGTTCTTGCTCTTTCTGTCTAGTCCAAGAACCTAACTTCCCAATAAATTAAGAATGTGGAGTTGCTATCTTTTTTACTCAAGGCCCATTCCTTTGGTGCTGGTGATGGTTACAACCACTTGCAATCTCGGTGTTGTCATACAGTGGAGAAAAAACTGATTATAAGAGGCATGGCATCCTGGTTAAAGTAGTACAGTTAGCACTAACAGCAGACTCAAGCACAGCCTGGCTACTGACAAACTGTGGTAACTATTAGCCTGATATATTTAGCCATAGGAGCAAGTTCTGTAGTTATATAATATATTCCAACTTATACCAGGAACTTGTATGCAATGTTTTTCTACTTAGTAGAGTGGTTTTACCCTGTTGTAGGGGGGGTGGTTGAAAAGGGGTAGGATGGAGAGGTGGATAGAGTTAAGTACAGTAGGAGCAAATTTGGTGGGCATAGGATGATCATCCAAGTTTTGGGTACCTGTAGGATACAAGAGGAGAGGGGATTGGAAGAGAAAGCCTGGGAGTATTGAAGTGAACCAGAAAGGAAAGAGACAATGTTTACCCACATAAGAGTCTCATAAAATCAAGCGAGATAGCTGATGAAAGAGAGGAACAGGACCAGTGGAATAATACAAAGGGAAAGTTTAGGAATCTAAATCATGAACAAGAAGGAAAAGAAGGTAAAAGAGAGAAGGAAAAGGAAAAAAAGAGAGGAGAAAAGAAAGAAAAAATAAGAAAAAAATCACACACATGAAAAACAAACAAACAAGCAAACATACAGAAAGAAAAACAAAACAGGGCCAAACAGAATGGAGAGAAAAAGAGGAAAGGGGAAAAACACAAACAGCAACAACAAAAATAAAATAAAAAAACCAGCAAAACAAAACACAGTAACCCAGCAGACTACCAAGAGGAAAACCCATCAGACAGAGAAAAATTAAAGTAGTGAGATTCCTCTAGTGACTACAGTTCTGTGAATCAAGTCTGATCCCAGAATGTGTACTCTAGCCAAGATTGCAAGTGGATTTGTGCTGGGTTGGGTCTGATCTTTGTCTCTGGATTTGGGGGATGGGATTAATTTTCTGTGGCTGGAGTTCTCCCCAGCCATTTAAAAAAGAAAAAAGAAAAGAAAAAAAAAAAAAAAGAGAAAAAAATAGGGAGAAGAAAAGAAAAGAAAAGAAAAGAAAAGAAAAGATGTCACTACCCACCCACTTCTATTACATGTGTTTTTGTCCCCAAGCACAAAGCTGGTTCACCTAACTTACCACCTGTTTGCTCTTATTGCTACTATTGCTTTGGACTTTTCTGCACCTCTAGTCCCGCCTGTCCATTGTGTGCACTCTGGCTGGGGTCCTACTGTGTCCCTGGGTTTCCCACTGGTCTTCGGTCCCTGAGTCCCATCAATGGAGGGAGCGGGAGCCGGTCTCAGACCCCCTTCCTGCCAGTCACCACAGCTCGGGGTCAATGGCCTGTCCTGAGTTTTTTGAGCTTCATCTCTTATTTTCTATTAATTTTTACAGCTCTGTTTTGGTGGAGTATACATAGTAGATACTCATTTTGGAATCATTTTTAAAAAATTCTTTGATTAAAAAAACTTCAAATGATTTAAAAAACTTACCATTTGCTACTATAGCAAGTGCTAAATTCACATGGTGATATTTTTACAGGATTACAGGATATATTTAGGCGCTTGAAATGAGCATTGGAGAGATGAACTGAGACACGATCTACCATTTTTCTGTTCATCATGGCTCTGTGCCACTTAGGCTGTGTTTCACTTTTTTTTTTTTTTGTGTGTGTGTGGGTACCGGGGGGGTCGACCTCAGGACCTCGCGCGCCAGGAGGCACCCGTGCCGCTGAGTGATATCACCGGCCCCTTTTTCGTATGTGGGTTCCGGGAGTCGAACTTGGGCCCTCGTGCTTGCCGGGCAGGTGCTTAAGCCGCTGAGCCATCTCACCAGCCCCTGTGTTTCACTTTTTAAGCATCACCTAATGCAAAGCTATAAATAAACAAAAATAACAGAGCAAAGCCATATATAAATGCTGTTTAATGACAATGATACTTTTCCTGGGAGTAATGACCTAAATGTTTATAATTAGTATTTGGATGCAGAAATTAAGCCAAATATTGCAAACATTCACTTTAATGTTAAGTACTTACCAAGCACAGACATTTGTAACTGTATACACAATGTATAGGTAATTTTAGCTATTATCTGGTCTTGTTTTTCATTAAGAGAAAGATGGTGTAAGAGAAATTGTGAGAAAGATGTAAAAAGTTATGTCTGATATTAAAAAGTTATCATAGCATCGTAACTTCTAGAACACATATTTCTTTTATTCCTGGAATCAAAAGCAGAGCAGAAGCTATTAGAATGGCTCCTCTTTAGTGCTTTATTATTTAAAGAGCATTTGGTATTTAAATATAGATCTCTTTTACTAAAACATTACTTTTGTTTGTAAGTTATTTTCCTTGTAAAAGTGACTTGTAAGATTTGCAATCAATCTTGTAACCAGATGTGCAGCACTTATTTAGGCTTGGTTTCATTGGGTTAAGAGCTCATTTTTAAAAAAAAACTATCCTGGGTTTCCTATTTTGAGAGCTTAATATGGTTTCATTTTGTGATGTATTTTCAAGTATTTGAAAATTTTGTTCTTGTCATTGTTTCATATTTGACAAATAACTATGAAGTATGAAATGTACATTTATAAAGCTTTTCTCCTGATTTTTAAATTTAAGTTTATATTTTGTGTTTATTGTAGATTTGCAAGCAATTATAAGAAAAAATACTGAATGATCCTGTACCCTTTATCCAGCCTGCCCCAGTGGGAACATCTTGAGAAGCTTCACCAGGACACTGACATTATCCCAGTCAAGGTATACAATATTTATATCACCACAGAGATCTGTCCTGGTGCCCTTTCAGAGCTATACCTGCTAGCCTTCTGTCTTCACAGCCTTCCTTAAACTGACAACCATTAATCTACTCTTCATTTCTATTATTTTGCCATTTCAATAGGTTATATAAATGGAATTGTATGTTACATATCCTTATAGTAGTTGTTATAGTTATATTATAATGTGAGTGCATAATTATTACAGTGTATTCTCTGGAGATGCATTAAAGACATTGCATATGGCAATGTTCATTATCCTTTTTGTTACTGAGAGTTTTCAACAATATGGTGCACTGCAGTTTAATCATTTGGCTATTGAGTGACATCTGCAGTTTCTAGTTTGGGATTATTATGAATAAAGTGTCCATGAATATTCCTGTACAGGTTTCTGTATGAACATATTTGTACTACAAACCCACCGTGCTGGTTAAACTTGTGTCAACCTGATTGGCTTGGGATCATCTGAGGGAATAAATAAAGCACACTTCTGAGTATATCTGGTGGGTCATGAAGGTGTGAGCTTGGGTATTATAGCATGTCCCTTGGTGGCATCATACCTCTTATCTACTTTCTGTCCTTGATTAACTGAGCATCGTTACTCTGTCATGCCCTTCCACCATGATGTTTCTGCCTTAGATCCACCTACCATGGACTGAATCCCCGAAACCATGAGCCAAATTAAACCTCTCTGTCTTTTAAGTTGTGAGTGTCAGGTATTATATCCCAGTGATGAGAAGGCTGACTAATTCAGAAAACTGATACCTGGAGTGGAACCATTTTGTTATGAGTGTACCTGACCATGTGGTTCAGTAGCCTTTGAGACTTGCATCTGGGAGGTATTAGAAGAAGTTTGGAAAATGTGCCAGAGAAGACTTAGAATGCTGCAAACAGAGCCTGATGAATGATTGTGGTCAGAGCTCAGAAGACCAGAATGCTGATGGACGTACCAAGAGTATAAGATAGGCTCATGAGGTTTCAATGAAGAACAAGGATTCTTCAAGGGGCTGGACTAGAGACCATACATTTACAACACATATTTGATGTTTTTATTAAATTTGGAAAAATTTTAACTATTATTTCTCCATATATAAATCTATATGTCATGCACTCCTCCCCATTGAGGACTTCAACTACTGCATGTTAGGTGGCTTGAAGTTGTTCTACATTTTTCTGATGTTTTCTTTATTTTTTGTCTATTTATCCTCTGCATTTCATTATGCATATTATCTAATACTGTATCTTCAAGTTTAATAATATTCTCTTTTACAATATCTTTTTTTGTTATTAATGTCATTTATTATATTTTAAAATCTCAGACACAGCTTTTATCACTGGATTTTTGATTTTGGTTTTATTTTACTTCATGCATAGCTTTACGTAACATGTTTAATCTTTCTTCTTGCTTTTTGAACATATTGAATTATCTCATAGCAATCGTTTCTGAATTCCTGTTGGATAATTTTAACATCTGTGCCTGTTCTATGTTAGTTTTGACTGGCTTTCCTTTTTACAGTGTGTTATCTTTTGAAGCTTCTTTGCATGTCTGGTACTTTTTTATTGGATGTTACACATTGTGAGTTTCACTCTTTTGGGTGTTTGATATAGTTATATTTCTATAAATATTTTTGAGCTTTGTTTGTGGTGAAATTCTATTACTTGGAAATAGTTTATCTTGAGGTATTGCTTTTGAGGTTTGTTATGCAGGATCAGAGCAACAGTAAGTCTAGAGCTGGTTATTTCCTTTATTGAGGCAAGACATCTGAATAGTATATCTAACTCTCCACATTTTAGAAAATTTTCCATTCTGCCTTTGGTTAGTTGTATGTATGATTTCTTGTCCGTACAAGTGCTTAGTACATTCCTCTCTAATTCTTTTAGATAGTGCTTTTCCTGACCATTGTTAATTTCTTTACACATACACACATGCAGATTACTATCACTCTACTGAATATTGAGGTGAGCTCTCTGCACTCGTATGTCCAGCATCTTGCTCTGAACTTCTCTCTTTTCTGTAGTCTTCTGTTGTGAAAACTCTGGTCACTTTTTCCTTATTGAGTCTATCTGGGTTCTTCCTTTTGCACCAAAACCAGGAAACTTCCTCAATGCTGTAAAATGGGGACTATTACAAGAACTATTTAATATGTTTTATATATCTTAGAAACTGCTTTTTATTGTTGTCTGATGTCCAGTATGCTGAAAAACATTGGTATTTTATGTGAATTTTCAGTAGTTTGGTTTCAATGAGAGGATAAATATAATCCTAGTTATATTATTTTGTCAGAAGTAGAAATTTCAACTCTAGTTTTTTAAAAACTTTTACTTGATGAATAATAAAAACTATATATTTAATATCTGAATTAGAAAGAATGATTTAATAAGCACCAGTAAGTCACCTAAGCAATCTAAACAACATACTACCAGTGACTTGTTTCTACCT
This sequence comes from Erethizon dorsatum, assembly GCA_028451465.1. NCBI lineage: Eukaryota > Metazoa > Chordata > Mammalia > Rodentia > Erethizontidae > Erethizon > Erethizon dorsatum. The sequence continues at coordinate 16,189,648 of CM051838.1, forward strand.
GTGTATATATCCCCTACGTTATCCCATGTCTTCATATCATTATCTCATCATTGTAAGTCTATTAATATCTTGATATTTAACAGCAGCTTTAGTAAATTTGTGTATAGTTACTCAAAATAATTTTCATTTTTCTGGGTTGTATATAATGGGTTTTCTTTTTTCAATTTTTTAGTTTTCAATCACACATTTAGCTGTAAATAGTTTATACAGCTTAGTAATTTTCTCTTTTAATTTAAACTTCTGAAATTTATTAGCCATTCATCTAATAGTTTATATTTGTGGCATTTTAGTTTTCTTATTCACCACCATTGATTTTTATGAACATCCTTGTCTAATGCCACTCTATTTCTATGTTTTTGTGAATAACTTTTTTGTTGTGTTCTCTTTCCTCTGTTGTCTAACTCACGATAAGACTACTGTTGTCATTAACACAATTTAAAAAGTGTAAGAATAAATCTCTGCATAATATTTGCTTTGAACATGCTGAATTTTTAAGATTATCAGATGTGAATTTCTTCTCTTAGAAACATTTCACAAAATATTTTTGAATTTTTTTCTGTGTCATTTGTTTTTGCTTCTTAAGAATATCTATCAGCATGTAAATAAGACTTTGGATCTCTGGCATACTTTACCTAACTGCCTCTTTTCTGAAGTTTACAGTCTTTCATGTCTTTTGAAATTCCATTGCTTACTTGTATTCCTTTCATATTTACTCACTGCATTTCTTTTTACTCTTTCAATATTCTGTTTCTTTTTGCTGCCTTCTAAGAGGAGCCATGGCTTGTTATCTATTGTTATGCATTGTATGTCATGGTCTTTGGGATCCTGAACTATTTCAGATAACAATTATTTTTCTTGATTTTATTTTTGATTGTATTTCTTTTCCTTTTGGTACACTTTTTTTTCAGAATTTAAAATCAAATTGTGTTAACTTCACTGTTTTTTGTTCGTTTGCTTTTTTAAAAGGCAGGCTTATTCCTGACTCAGTATTTGTTAAATGAAAGACTTGTTTTAGTGTTTGTGATTTCATCTTCTCTCAGCCTTATGGATAGGAAAATTATATTCTCAGGTATATTGTTGGAGAGTAGATGGATACATCTCATAGTTCTAAGTTTTAGTAGGCATTCAGCAGTTAGGAATTTGCTCTATTGTGCTGTTACTGTGAATGGTTTTATTCTATTTGTCACTCAAACAACTGAGTTAATAACACTTTAATGGTAGTTAATGTTATGGCTTAAATTTGAAGTGTCTCCCAAGGACTCAGGTATTGACAGCTTGAAATCAAATGCATGGATATTCAGTGATGGAACCCAGAAAGATAATTGGTTCATGAAGGTGCTGAGCTCATCCATGTGTTAATCTATTGAGTCTGTAGCTAAATGGGCTTATTAGGAGCCAGGGGACAGTTGGAATAAATACAACACTGGACGTGTGCCTTCGTGGAGTATATCCTGTCCCCAACCCCTTCCCCTCTAGCTCTTCCCCTGCTCTCTGCTTTCTGATGGCCATGAGGTGAGCAGATTTCCTCCACTAAGCCCTTCTGCCACAGTGTTTCTACCTTCAAGCTGGTCAACCATGGTGTTATGGTGTAGGTAAAAAATATCCCCCCAAGTCCTCATGTGTTTGAGTGGTGATTTGATCATGGGGGCAAAATAGCTGACTTGCTATTAAGAGGTGGGGTCTGGTTGGAGATAGGTCAAAGGGGGCATAACGTGTAAGGGTGTATTCTTGTTCCCAATTCCTCCCTTTTCTCTCTGCTTCCTGGCCACCATGGGTTGAACATTTTTTCCTCCATGCCCCTTTTCCTTGGATCCAGCTAACCATGGACTAAACACATGAGCCAAAATAAAGCTCTTCTCTTTTAAATTGTGGGTGTTGGCTATTTTTTCCCAGTACAAGAAAGTGACTAAAACAGATTTTGGTACCAGGAGTGGGGTTGTTGTTGTGACTGTACCTGACCATGTAGTTTAGACTTTAGAACTGGTTCACAGGAGGAATTTGGAAAGGCTTGGAGATGTGGGCTAGTGAAGTCCTAGGATGTTGTAAGTTGTGCTTGATGGGAAATTCTGGTCAGAGCTCAGAAGACCAGAATAGTGATAGAAATGCAGACAGTAAAATTTAGGCTCAGGAGGTTTTAGATGGGAGTAAGAATTCTATTGGCAACAGAGGCATGCAGATTATTCTTTGTTAGAAAATTTTCCTACATTTTGCCCATATCCTGAGACTTTGCAGGAGACTGATATTAAAGACAGCTGATTAAGTAACCTGACAGAGGAAATTTCAAACCAGCCTCATTTAGGATGTGGCTTGGTACTGTTGGTTGCCAGAACTACAGTCAGAATCAGGAGCAAATGGTAGTACTCAATGATTTGAAAAATTTGGTGTTTTCCAGAAAATAAAAGCTTCTAAATTTGGAACAAAGGAGATCATAGTAGCTGAAAAGATTACTATTAAAAAGAAGTCAAGTACTTTACATTAGAACAATTGAAAAGATGTCTTGACAGCATCTTGAATCAGCAAGACCCCAGTGCTTTCAGGGGCAAGGGTGAAAAACTGTAAAGGTTTCATTTGAGAAGAGAGACACTGGGACCTCTGGAGAAGGGCCCCTGCTGAAGAAGAGCCTCCTAAAGAACTTAATTACAGGATTCATTTCACCATGCTTAGCCATCCAGGTACTCAGAGGCCTCTGCGGCCATGATCCAAGGAGCCTGGCCACTGCTTAAATTGGCAGTAGACTTGGATCATCCATGTAGTGCTAGTTTTACAGGCATAGAGAATGAAAGAGTTGTAGTGTCAGGGAGGCTTCCACCAAGATTTCAGAAGGCCTGGAAGGCCAGGCAGTGTGCCAATGTGGGGACAATGTGTGAAATCTTGACAGTAAAACTAAAAATGCAGTGGTGACCCCAGGAATTTGGAGAGGCCAGGAACATGGAACATCTGTTGAGGAAAGCCACAGCCAATGAGCAGAGGCACATCAAAGGAGTGACCATGAGAGCTGCAACCAGCAATGCTATAGGGGTGGGTCTTTTCAAGCCTCCTGATGCTCACTTTTTGACACAACTTGCCCTAGGTGCTGGACATGGAGCTACAGCATTTAATGTTTACCCTGCTAGCTTTTGGTCTTGCTTTTGTACAATTTCTTTCTATGCCTCTCTTTGTTCCCCTTTGGAAAGGGAATTTTTACCTCATGCCATTGTAGGTTCAAAATAGTTAACTTCCTTTTTGATTTTTACAGTGGCTCACAGTTAAGAGTTTTCTTAGTGTCTCAGATGACACTTTGGACTTGGACTTTACAGCATTACTCTTAAAGATGGACCAAATAATACATTTTGCATAATGAGATGGACATGACTCTTCTGGGGGATGGGAAACAGGTTGTAGTTTAGATAAAAAGTGTTCCCCAAAAACCTCATGTGTATGGAGGGTGATTGTCTCAAAGGGCACTGTAGCTGGTTTGCTGTTACCAGATGGGGGTCACTGCGAATGTGATCTGGAATGCTGTACTCTTGTCCTTGGCTTAAGTGGATTTTTTAAAATTTTGTCAAAGTAGTTGTAAAATTAATCTCAAAACATACACAACTATATACAATGATATTTTTGAGGAATTTTATTTAATATAAAATAGTTTCAAATAGGCCTGGATAGTCATGAAAAAGAGAATAGTTAATATATGGCAATCAGTGTTATTGATGGCGTTTTGTGGATGTACGAGCTCTGGAACGAAAAGTGTGTGCTCATTCTGTCGTCTTTAATCATCTTACATGGAGGACTTACGCAGAGTGGTCTGTTTTTTTAGAGACAGAGTGATATCTTAAGAGAGATACTACTGTTAGTTTGTGTTTTGGGGGTTTGAGAGTTGATAGAAACTGTTATTACTAAAAGGGCTGCTGAAAATATTACCTGTTTATGTCACTGTATCTCACACTTGCTCAGTGTTCTTCAATAGTCACAAGCGTAGAAATTTGCCATGTCTTACCTGAGAAGAATGCACTGCATTTTATGATTTTTGTAGCCTTCTACAGTACCTGTGTTTAATTTCGTCTCATCTCCATTTTGTTTCTTAGCACAGTTTTCCTACTTTTCTAAAAAGAGTTTTCTAAAAACTCTTCAAAATCTCAAGTTTGCTAATTCTCCCCCCCTTTTTCCCTTGCTGTTTTCTGTGCTATTATTTATTCATCTATGCAACTTTTAAATACAGTTCCAATAGGATTTTGGTTAATAAAATCTTACTGAGTATGGTTGGTTGGTAAATAATACATGTGCTCCATCTACCACCACAAACCAAAGTCTAAAGATACTTTGACAAGTAGAAAAATAACTAAATTTTGAAAATAAGAAATCATATAAACCTGAAGCTATAAAATACTGAACTTGTTTCTATTCTAGGAAAATAATTCTTCTGACTAAAATATTCTGGCATGAATTTTAAAGATATCATATATTAATGCATTTGATATTTAAATGAAGTGATACAGATAATGTAAGTGAGTGAAGCTGAATATGTGTAGTATATACATGAATGGTGGACACTGGTGTTCAAATTTGTGACTCCAGCTGGATTCTGCTGCATAAAGTGTATGATCCTTGGTGAACTTTCTAACATCGAAGGACAAGCCCATGAGAAAGAAACCAAGCCGTGATTATTGTTTGGGCCAGTTCCAGCTGCGGGAATGAACACATAAATCACCTTCTCTCTAAATCACACAGTCTCATTTTCCACATTTTTTCGTTACTTTTTGTCAGTAATCATAGAAATCGACCTCAATATGTCTAACATCTCTGAACAAGTCTATTAAAACATCACTTCCTTAAAGAATGTGCTTTCCTTATCCTTGGATACTGGACATATGTCAAAGAAAAGTCACACAAGTTGAGTTAAATAAGTAAAAACTTTACTTGAAATTGTTGCAGTAGGAGTGTCTCAGTCACTTTCCCATCACTTACACAATACCTGACACCCACAATTTAAAGAGTGAGAGGTTTAATCTGTTCACGGTTTCAATCTGGGATCAGTTGGGTCCGAGATGGAGACATCATAACTGAAGGGAATGGTAGAGTAGAACTGCTTAGTTCATGGCAGCTGGGAAGCAGAGAAGCACAGATTGCTGGGGCAGAGGAGCACAGGGACCTGACATAAACCCCAAGGCCAAGCCCCCATGACCAACCCAGGCCCATCTGGAACTCTGCTCTGCCAATCCCTGGGATGGATCCCAAAGCCAGTGAAGTGGAAACTTCACCCTAACAGTCACAAAAGGAGAGGAATTGAACTCAATACCATACCAGAAATGGGTAAATTTTTTAAGCAGTGGGAAATTGGAAATGTATTGCAAGATGTTAGGAGAGAGACTGGCTAGTATGACATCTGTGTTTTCTCATTGTCACTTATGGAATTACTAATTATTACTTATTCCTCAGAGACTGGGTAATAGAGACACTGTTTCCTTGATGATTACATTTCAAAAGGATGATGCCTAAGTGGTTTGAGAAGGCATTTCTGTTTTTTTTTTTTTTTTTTTTTTGTGGGTACCAGGGGGACGACCTCAGGACCTCGCGCGCCAACAGGCACCCGTGCCACTGAGCGATATCACCGGCCCCTTTTTCTTATGTGGGTTCCGGGAGTCGAACTCGGGCCCTCGCGCTTGCAAGGCAGGCGCTTACGCCGCTGAGCCATCTCACCGGCCCAGAGAAGGCATTTCTGAGTGGTAAAACTGAAAGGAGATTCACACCTCAATGGGGGGCGGTATAATTCATAATTGTAAATTTTCTAATGTAAATCCTGCAAGAAAGAGGTGGCTAAGGATTTAGAGTCAGAAAGAAGCTTGTCTAAAATTTAATGAAGCTGAAGAGGCCTTCTTATTTAAATGAGAGTGATATGTAAATTGTTCATGTACATATTTTTTCAAGGAATTAAAATATTTTAAAAGAATACATTTCTCTTCTTGTGGAAAATTATTAAAATATTTTAAGTTAAAAGTTTTATGAAGTATGATCAATGGTAACAAAGTCCAATGGTTGGATCCATGTATATCTATGCTTGATTCCAACTACAGCATTAAAATTAGATGAGAAAATTTTCCCTCTCTAGTTTTTAATAAGGATATTTTAATTGCAATCATTTATGAAAGCAGTTTAAAACAGAATGGTTGAAAGTTAAAAATACCTCAGTGCATTAACGTATAATCTCAGCATTTATACAAACACAAATTTCATTTTTTTGTTTGTTTTATTTTATGCTTTTCTTTGGGCACAGCTGTTGATTAAAGTTCTACTTTGAAAGAAATATATCAGATATGTTTGAATGTTAACTTTTAGAATATACTCTGAGGACTGTGTGTCACATTGATATCAACTGACTGCCAACTTCACTGGTGTTTAAAGTTTTACTTTTGAATTAATGTACACACATATAATTAGAAATTAACGAAGGGCCCACAGGGTATGAGAAGCTATTACTTAAGTAAATTCAGCCCAACTTTAGTCCAAAATGTACATAAAGATATCTTTATTTTTCACTTCAAATAAGTTGCTCAGTGCAGAGAAAGAAAAGTGAGCAGGGGAAACAGCCTGTGTCCTTTGAATGTGCCATTTAGGACTGCAGTTTCTTATTCTCATGGCCTTGTTTCTGAACTGCTTTGCCTAATGTTTTTTCAGTCCGTGTTCTAGCTATCATCTGAAGATTTTACCTTTGCAATTTAATCTAGGGTTTATTCTAAAGTGTCTCTCTGGGACAGCATCTACTGCCCAGTTATAGTCATGGCGAAGTAGGACTCATGCTTAGCAGTGGCTTCAGTGCAATGTGGCTTTTCTGTAAAACACAATAAACATGCCTAAGTTTTAATGCTTTAGCATGGATTTCTACTTGAAAATTTTTGCTTCCTATTTCTGGGATACAAATGCTTTAAAAGACATTAGCAAATAATTTCTGCCCTACTATGCATCATATATACATATATTTATATTTATTTATATTTATATATATATTTTTTGCTGTAGAACTTTGTAGAATCTAGGTAAATGTTAATAATTAAGCTTGATTTTAGTGTTATTCCTCTAATTGGATTTTCTTTGCTTTTAATTTTTAGTAACTCTTGACTTACTCCTAATCAATTTTATCCTCTTACTCTAATTGCATTTTAGTCCTTGTCCTGATAGATATATTTCCATAAACTCAATAATTAACTTATTGCTGCTCTAATCAAGTGTTAACACTCCCCATTATAACTGTATAATACAATTAGCCCTATTAAAAATGCCAAAATAGTTTGCTTTCTCAATATTCGATTTTTGTATATGGCTCCCTGATTATTACCAATAGATTATGTGCAAAGTGTTGAAATTTTGCTTTTTTTGCGATTTTAGGAATATAAAAAGTTCTCAATGGGTTGGGAATAATTTTCCTGTAAGCTACAAAATAAAACCATTCTATGAAAACATAGTATTTGAATCTATATTCCTTTGAGCATCTTATCATTTTTCTATGCCTCTATAAAACCTGAGGATATCTTTATTGTTGCTTATTTTATACCTTTCTATCTCTCCACTACTGGCTACAATGTAGAATTGGATTATATTTTAATTAATTATTGCATTTTCAATAAACTTACACAACAGCTATAATTTATTTTATTATAATGTTTTTCTTTTTTTTCTAAAAACAAATCAAGTTTCTAACAATGCTAGACATCAAATTAATTTGGAGGCTTTTTAAACATGGTCCGCAATTGATTTTTTTTTTGGCTTTGTGCATTTTGTCCTGATGGTACAAAAGCTCTTTACTTTGCTCTCAGTTCATTATTGATGACTGGCAAACCTCTTTACTGGATGCCAGATGATGGTTAGAGGTGCCAAGGAACGACTAATGTGGTTAGGAAGTGGTTAGGAACCATCAAGCGTTGTTAAATAAAACATTAACTTATGCGTAGGCAGAATTATTGCGAATGGGTTGTTACAGAGTCTGATGCTTTGGCAACATGAATGAACGTTATAGGGATAAAGAAAAGAACAGGACTTTGTATTCTGAATTCATTTTAAAGAAACATTTATCATGTGACTTCATAAGTAATTATCTGTGTTAGTAATAAAATTGACTTGGACAATCATCTCTAAGTGAATTAACATAATTAATATGATTTTATTGTTGTAGCCAAAATACTTTCCTCTCAGAAAATTTGACAGACCCTCTGCTCAGCAGCACTGGGCCACTGGCAAAGCACAGCTGTCCCTTTCCCCACCCCTGCCACACCCTCAGCAGTACCGGTCAGTGAGTTTTTGTAGGCAGAATGGTTTAGACAGGTGTCAGAAGTGGAGAATTATGACACATCTCAGCTAAGTGAAGGTGACAAATAACTTCTATTGAGTGCCTAATTTGTTCAGAGCCCTAGGCACCATGGGTGATCAAAAAGAAATGGAAGGAAACAAATAATATTTTTTTCTCTTAGTGGTTTATAGCTATGACAAAGATAGCTTATCCGTTTGGTCCACGTGATAAGGAGAGCATGAACTGGACGAGACAGGAGTCCAAGCGGTGCAGAGGATGCAATGGAGATATGGAACCAGAGTGGAGTTGCCACTGGAAGGATAGACGCAGCAATGCTTTTATATTTCTGAGAAGCACTGAAACTTTACTTCTGTGGCATTCTAATCTTTTGTACATGGTGTCCCTATTGCCTAAAATTTATCAGTCAATTAAGTAAATGTTGTCATGTGTAATGTATTTTGTTGGGTCTCACTGTAGCCATAATAGTTAACACTGTTTTTGTGTTTCCTTCCAAAAATTATATATATGTTGCAGGAAAAGAAAAACAGTATGACATTTTTTCAACAGGTGGTGTTACCCTCATATGGGTAACCCTAGAGGATGTCATATATTACAGAAAACCCACTACACTGGCCGCCCTTAGAGAAGAGATTGAAAATGTGTGTGCAGCAATCTCAATGACCAAGGTTACCCAAGCAGCAGTTTGCCGTTCTAATAAATGTCTGGAAGCTGACGGCCACCACTTTGAGCACCTCTTGTAAGTGTAAAAGCCAAAGATGACTTGTATTAATCTCATGATGTCTCAATACATTTAGTATGAAAATATTTATACAAGTTTTTCTTTTTCTGAAGTGTGTATACATTTTTTTGGCAGACTCTGTATATATATTTATGCACTGCTTGATGACAAGGATACATTCTGAGAAATGCACTGTCTCTTGTGATTTTATCATTGGGTGAACACCATAGGGTGTACTTTTACAAACCTAGATGGTGTAGGTTGATCATTCAATGTAGCCTCTTGCTGCAATGAAGAGTGAAACACAAAGTGCATGCAGCTGCTACTGGGATAACATGAAATATTATTTTGCAGTAATTTTTATGAGTGGAATGACTATGTTTTAAATAATGATAAAAAGTATAGTACAGTAAATTCACTAATAACCTAGACAGTTATTGTTATTATTAGGTATCATATATTACACATAATTGTATGTGCTATACTTCTATATGACCAGCAGTGCCAGTGTGGCAGGTTTGCTTACACCAGCATCACCATACACATGTAAGTGATGCTCTGGGCTATGGCATTATGATCAGCTACAACATTGCTAGGCAATAGGAATTTTTTAGCTATATTAGAATCTTATGGGACAACAGTTACACATGAAGATTATCATTGACTAAAACTGTGTTCACACAGTGATAACCCATTGCTTACACACAGAAGTATGCACAGATACAAAGTAGCTGACAAGAAGAATACTTTATAATTGCAAAGAGATTATGACAGCGTAAAGGAAGAAGTAAGCAGTTTCTGATTAGAGAGTTAAATTTACATTATGAATCTCTGTGTTTATGTCATTGTTTGTTTAGAAAAATCTCATGTAAATGTGAATTACAATGGATAGAGATAAACACAAATTCATCATAATAAACTGTCAGTAGAATAATTAATTAATAAGTGATCTATTGAAAGCAGGACAACATCTGGACATCAAAGTGCCAGGTGGAAATAGGTGGCGTGGGTTGTGGGCAAATAAGAGAGGGTGAATACTGAAATTATTACAGAAACTGGCTGAGTGTGGCAGTGCATGTCTATAATCCCAGCACCCTTTGAGATTGAGGCAGAAAGGTCACATGTTCTAGGCCAGCCTGGGATATTTATCAATTTAACAAGACCCTGCCTCAAAAAATAAAAATAATAACATGGGTTAAGGATATAGCTCATTGAGAATGTCCTGTGTTCAATCCCCCAGTACTGCCAGAATGAAAAAGGTTATAGGTACTTCTTTGTGTCAGCTTGGCACAGTACATGCTAGCACTTGGCAGATTTAATTTTATGTCATTTTCCTAACTCCAAGACCTGGAAATTCATACCCTTGTTTTATAGTTGAAGAGACAGATTTGAGTAATTTTCTTTGTTAGGAATTATAAAATTACAAAGAAACTTCAATGAATGAGAAACTACTTGACTATTTGCAAAAGCAAGTAGGATAAAAATTTATTTACATCCATTCCTGGAGGACAGCAAAAAGGAAAGGTAACTCTGGTGTTGCTAATGGGAGTAGGTTAAGCCTATATGGAGTATAACATGAGTGCTATACACAATAAATTTTATGTGTTGGAAAGTTGGTCTCAGTACAGCAGTGTTGAGAAGTTGGGACTTTGGGAGATAATTGGATCAGAAGGGCTCTGCCATAGAGTAATTCATTCAGAATTCATGGAGTAAGTGTTATAAAAGTTAGCTCTTGATGACCCACTTTTTCTGTCTCCTCATGTGATATCCTTTGCCATACTCGGTGCAGTGAGAAAGCCTTCCCCAGCTGTCAATCTCATATCATTGAACTTCAGAACTGTGAGCTAAGTAAACCTTTATTCTCTATAAATTACGCAGTCTGTGGCATTCAGTTATAACAATAGACTAAGACAACACGTAAGTAAGCAGAGACAGACCTAGACTAAGAAGAATCTTTATGAATAGAATAAAAATAATTTCAAGAAATGTCAATTTTAATCTATATTCTGTAGAGATAAATTCTGGGCTTTCCATGTTGCTTACATGCTGCTTCCCCACCCTATGGTAAAATGGTTCTTTTGTATTCTAAATAGTTGATGTAACAATATGGCAGAAGATCAAATTATTAAGAAACAAATTGGAAAGAACTGAAGTGTCAGTGCTGTACTGCTAACACTGCAAATAAATAAAGGATCTTTCTTCTTCCTGTGAACGAGAGGAATAGCATGAGAATGAGCACAGAATGGCCTCTTACTTGGATACTTCTGTCATTTCATCTTTTTTTTTTTTTTTTTGGTACCAGGAATCGAACTCAGGACTTTGGGCTTGCCAGGCAGGCACTGTGCTGCTGAGCTGTATCCCCGGCCCTTTTTTTTTTGGGGGGGGAACAGAAATTTGTTCATATGGTATTTGTTTCAACAGCTTCAAACAACCATTTTTTATTCTCATGGAATTTGGGGGCCAGGAATTGGGATGGGGCATGGAAGAGATGGATGGTTTCTATTTCTCCATGTCTAAAATGTGAGTCGGAACTTGAAGCCAGGGAGTGACATGAAGGCAAGGGGCTGGAAGCATCTGAAGGCCAATTCTCCTGGATGTCTGGTGCCTGGGCTGAGATGACTTAGGATGGAGCACCTGAATGCAGTCTGCCTGTGTGATTGAGCTTTCTTACAACATGGTGGCCTCAGGATTTATGGTATTTTTTTAAAACTATATTGTGATTCATATGGACCAAAATTTTGTCTCTAGGAACTATGTTTAGTAACGCTCATAGCAAAATAAAGTAAATTGCGGATGTGCCAAAATTTTCAGCTTGATTTCCTTGGCTAAAAGCTTCAGATGCAGTCCTTTTAATGTTTATCAGTTACAGCATTTCTGGTGCGATTGGGAAAAGTAGCTATGCATTCAGCATACTTAATTATTTATACAGATCTGTTTTTAATAGTCAAGCTCTTTAGTTTTCACTATTAGCACAGCAACTTCAATGACAGTAGACAGGCTATTTTCTGTAGTGTATGTAAGCATTGAGAAAAACAAAATGAAGGTTTTAGTTTTTTTTCTAGTGGGCCAAGATCAATTCATTAAAAAACAGGGCTGTAATATAAAGCAAGTGTTAAAGCAAAGCATACCTCGTTTTTAGAAATTGTTAGAAGAGACAGAAGTAATCTAAACATATTTGGCCAAACTGTATGTCTTTACTCAGATCATCATCAAAGAGTACAATATTTTTTGACACTCTATAAGGCTTTTCATGAATTTCAAATTAGAATAGAAATTACTTTTTCGCTTCATGAATTTATTGTTAATAAGAAAGTCTATATGTACGTTCTGTGAGGTCTAGTTTACTTAGGCATTTTTTTCCTAATACTTCATCTACTGGGAAGAGACAGCAAATAGAAGGTGAGTAAAATCACTCTTGTGTTTGTCAATATGATTTCTTTTTCTCTTTTGCTTTTTAAATTATTTTTAATTTTAAAGAGAAAAAAACAATTAAAATAGTGATACAGAATTCCAAAACAAGATAATAGGGAATTAACAATGGTTAATATATCATGTATTGTTATCATCAATGTAGTTGCTCAGATTACAAGATATAGCCATGAAAAATTGATCAAACAATATAAGCACAAACCGTTCTTTTTGAAGAACTAATAGAAATTAGTAGTATAATTATTTTAGCTGTCTTATACATATTTTCTTTTTCCTTCTTTTTCTCCTTTCCTCCATTCTAGTTGTTCTGTCCTTTTGAGCAGTTTCTTCCTCTTTCACAATATCTATTGCAGATTTTGGATCTTATTTACTCTTTCAGTTTCTTACACTAGGGAGACAATGTGATGTTTACACATGCAGGTCTGATTTATTTCACTTATGAGTATGGTCTCTAGTTGCGTCCATTTACCTATAAAAGCCTCGGGTTTATCCTTCTTTATAGCTGAGTAGTACTCCATTGTATAAAAATACCACATCTTTTTTATCTATTTCTCAGTTGATGGGCATTTGGGTTGTTAGATTTAGCTATTATAAATTGTGCTGTTATAAACATGGGTGCACATATATTGCTGTGGTATGATATTTTTAATTCTTCTAGAGAAATACCCAGAAGGGGAATAGCTGGGTCAAATGGGACCTCTAATCCTAGTTTTTTGAGGAATCTCCACACTGATTTCCACAGTGGTTGTACCAGTATACACTCGCACCAAAAGTAGAGAAGGGTTCCTTTTTCCCCACAGCCCCTCCAGCACTTGTTATTGGTTGATTTCTTGATGATAGCCATTCTGTCTGGGGTGGGATGGAATCTCAGCGTTGTTTTAAGTTGCATTTCTCAAATGACCAATGATGACCAATATATGAACATTTTTTCATATATTTATTTTCCATTTGTATTTCTTCATCTGAGAAGTGGATATTAATTTCAGATGCCCATTTTTGGATTGGGTCTTTGAATTTGGGAGGCTAGAGGTTTTTCAATTCTTTGTATATTCCAGATCGAAGTCCTTTGTCTGAGGGACGGTTGGCTAAAATTTTTTCCCACTCTGTACATTTTCTTTTCACTCTGTTGGTGATTTCTTTTGATGTGCAAAAACTTTTTAATAAGATGAGATCCCAGTTTTTGATTCTTTGAAGTACTTCCCATGCAGTTTGGGTTTTGTCCATGAACTCTCTGCCTACCTCTATGTCTTCAAGATTTCTACCTACTTTCTCTTCCAGTAGATTTACTGTTTCTGTTTTAATGTTTAGATCTTTGATCCATTTTGACTTTAGTTTAGTGCATGATAGACATGGGTCTAGTTTTAATCTTTGACAGGTGGAAAGCCAGTTTTTCCCGCACCATTTATTAAAGAGGCTATCTTTCTTCCAGTGAACATGTTTGGCCCCTTTGTGAAAGATAAGGTAACTGAGTGTGTTTGTAGTTGTGTCTGCATCTTCTAATCTGTTCCATTGATCCTCAGGTCTGTTTTTTTCACCAGTATGATGCTGATTTTTATCACAGTAGCTTTGTAGTATAATTTCAAGTCAGAGATTGTGATGCCTCCTTCCTTACCTTTATTGCCCAGGATTGCCTTTGCTATTCTAGGTCTCTTCTGTTTCTGAATGAATTTTAGGAATGTTTTCTCTAGGTCTGTGAAGTATGCTAATGGTATTTTGATTGGGATTGAATTAAATTTGTGTAACGGTTTCGGGAGCATGGCCATTATCACTATGTTGGTTCTTCCTACCCAAGAGCAAGGGATATCTTTCCATTTTTTGATATCCTCTTCAATCTCTTGTTTCAGAGTACTGTAATTTTCAATGTACAGATCTTTTACTTCCTTCTTTAGATTGATTCCTAAGTATTTCACTTTTTTGGATGCTATTGTGAAGGGTATGGTTTCCCTAATTTCTCTCTCAGTGCGTTTGTTGTTTGGGTAGAGGAATGCAATTGATTTTTAAGTGTTGACTTTGTATCCAGCTACACTACTGAATTTGCTTATTAAATTATAAGTCTTTTGGTAGAGCTTCACATCTACTATGTGAGTAGTAGATGTCTTCTATGTAGAGTATCACATCATCTACAAATACTGATAATTTAACTTATTCCTTTCATTTCCTTATTCCTTATATTTCTTTCTCTTGTCTCATTGCTCTGGCTAATGTTTCCAGAACTTTATAGAGTAGGAGTGGTAATAGTGAATATCCTTATCTTGTTCCTGATTTTAGAGTGAAAGCTTTCAGTTTTTGTCCACTTAGTATGATGTTGGCTGTTGGTTTGTCATAGATGGCTTTTATCAGATTGAGGTACAGACCATCTATTCTGATTTTCTGTAGGGTTTTTATTATGAATGAGTGTTGGACTTTATCAAAAGCTTTTTCTGCACCTATTGAGATGATCATGTGATTTTTGTCTTTGGCTCTGTTGATATGGTATATTATGTTTAATGATTTGCATTTATTGAACCATCCCTGCATTCCTGGGATGAATCCCACTTGGTCATGGTGTATAACCTTCTTGATGATTTGCTACATTCTGTTTGCTAGTATTTTATTGAGGATTTTTGCATATATGTTCATTAGGGAGATTGGCCTATAGTTCTCTTTTTTGGTTGGGTCTTTCTCTGGTTTTGGTATCAGGGTAATAACTTGCCTCCAGGAATGAGTTAGGGAGAATTGCTTCCTTTGAATTTCATCAAAAAGAGTTTGAGGAGTATTGGCATTAAATCTTCCTAAATTTCTTGTAGAATTCAGCAGTGACTCTACCAGGACCTGGGCTTTTCTTTGTTGGTAAATTTTATATTATGTTTTTAATTTCATTAACTGGTATTGGGTTATTTGGAATTTTTGTATCTTCTTGATTCATCTTTGGTAATTCATGCATTTCTAGGAATCTGTCCATTTCTTCTGTGTTTTCCATCCTGTGAGAATAAAGATTTTTGAAGTAGGTATTGATGATCTTCTGAATTTCCACAGGATCTGTAGTGATTTCACCCTTTTCATTCCTCATTGCATGAATATGAGTTTTTTCTTTCTTTTTTTTTTTGATAAGGTTGGCTAAGAGTTTATCAATTTTGTTTATTCTTTCAAAGAACCAACTCTTTGATTCGCTAACTCTTGGTATTGTTTTCTTAGTCTCAATTGCATTAATTTCTGTGCTGTTCCTTATAATTTCCTTCCTTCTATGGGCTTTGTGCTTGATTTGCTCTTCTTTTTCTAGAAACTTGAGGTGCAGCATTAGGTTGTTTATTTATGCTCTTTCTGTTTTCCTGATGTGAGAATCCACCTCTATAGATTTCCCTCTTAATACTACTTTCATTGCATCTCACAGATTCCATTATGTTGTATTTGCATTTTCATTTGATTGTAGATATTGTTTAACTTCTTTAATTTCATCTGTGACCCACTGGTTGTTCAGGAAGGTGTTATTTAATTTCCATGTGTTTATGGAGTTTTGCAGTTTCTTTTGCCTTTAGTTTCCAATTTCATTGCACTATGGTCTGATAATATGCATGGGATAATTTCAATTCCTTTGCATTTACTTAAGCATGTTCTACGGGCTGGTGTATGGTCCATTTTAGAGAACATCTCATGTGCAGCTGAGAAGAATGTGCATTCTGATGTTGTTAAGTGGAATACTCTGTACACGTTTATTAAGTCCATTTATTCACAGGTTTGGTTCAGTTCTGTTATTTCTTTGCTGATTTCTTATTTACTTGATCTATTTCTTTGTGACAATGCTGTATTAAGGTCCCCCCTTACAATTGTGTTATTGCTTATTTGATTTTTCATGTCTATTAATATTTATCTTATATAGTTGGGTGCTCCTGTATTTGGTGCATATATATTTATGATTGTTAGCTCTTCCTTTTGAAGTTTTCCCCTAACAAGTATGTAGTGACCTTCTTTATCTCTTTTGATTATTCTTGGCTTGAAGTTCACATTGTCTGCAAAGAGGATAGCTACCCCTGCTTTTTTCTGGGTTCCTGTTGCATGGAAGATTGTTTTCCATCCTTTGACTTTCAGTCTAAGAATTTCTTTTTGAGTTAAATGTGTTTCTTGTATACAGCATGTTGTTCAATCTTGTTTCTTTACTTTTCTTTCTTTTTTTTTTTTATATGTGGATAATGGGAGTTGAACTCAGGACCTGATCTTGTTTCTTGATCCATTCTGCCAATCTGTTTCTTTTGATTGGTGAATTGAGGCCATTTACATTTATGGTTATAACTGATATGTATTGGCTTATCTTTGTCTTGTTATTTTCCTGCTGTTGGTTCCCTACTTTTCCCTTCTGTTTAATTGCTTGCCCTGCCTGGTGGTTTCTTTCTGATGTTGTTCTTGGAATTGTGGTCATTTTTATCTCTATCAAGAATATCTTTCAGTACTCTTTGTAGGGTTGGTTTGGTGGTCATGGATTTCTTCAGTTGTTCTTTGTCATGGAAGTATCTTATTTCTCCATTAATTTTGAAAGATAATTTTGCAGGGTACGTCAATCTGGGTTGGAAGTTGTTTCCTTTCAAGGCGTGAAATACTTCATTCACTCCAAGCTCTTCCTGACTTGAGGGTTTGTGTTGAGAAGTCTGCCATGATTCTGATGGGCTTTCTTTTATAGGGGATCTGTTTCTTTTCTCTAGCAGCTTTTAATATTCTGTTCTTGTGCTGAATTTCTGGGATCTTGATTATATGTCTGGGTGTAGATTTATTTTGATTATAGTTAATTGGAGTTCTTTATGCTTTAGTTATCTGTATGTCAGATTCTTTTCCCATGCTTGGGAAATTTTCTGTTATTACTTCTGCAAATAATATTTTTATGGCATTTGTGTTGACTTTTGCTTTTTCATTGACACCATTATTCTTGTATGATTTTTCTTTGCATTACCTTGTGGCTGTTGAATTGTTATTTACTGATGTTTTGTTATTTTCAAGAGATTTTTCCTTTCATGGTCGCTAGCTGAGATCTTGTCTTCAAGATCTGAAAGTCTGTCTTCAGTTTTTTTCAAGCGGTTTTGTCAGATTTCAATGGAATTTTTAATTTCCTGGATATATGTTTGAATCCATTTCATGCATTCTATTGCTTTCCTATGTTGATCATTCATGGCTTCCATCCTCTTCCTATCATCATCTATTTTTTTTTTATCTATTTCTACTCTAGATTCAATGAGCAATTCCTTTATAAATGTTGACATTTCTCTTTTTACCTGAGAGATTATTTCTGATGTGATTTCCTCTATGGCCTCATGGATTTTTTTTTAATTTGTTTGCTATCATTTCAGAAATGTCAGGTGTGTGTCTTCCATTTCCGTCTATCTCATTGTCTCCTGGACTTGTTCTGGGTGGGCTGGAGGTCTCAGGTTGCATTTTGCTTCTGCATCTTGTCATTTTCTAGTTCAAAACTTTGTATTTTGTTTTCTGTGTTGATCCTGTAAGTTTTTGTAGTAGGTAGCTTTATCACTAGTATCAAGGCTTTCCAGGCAAGGTTTGTTCTTCAGGAAGTCTTCTGCTTATAGGAGGTTGTTGGTTTGTGTCTGTCCTAAGATCCTACCTTTCCAATTAATTAAAAGTGAGATGCCGGTATCTGTTTGGCTCAGTCCCCAGCCCTTTGGTGCTGGGGTGTGGTGAGGTTATTATCCCAGAACTTTCCAGTATTGTTACAGAAGAACGACAGATTAAAACAGATATGACACCCTAGCTGAAGTAGTATAATTAGCACTGAAAATAGAATCAAGCACAGTTTAGAAACTGATAAACTGTGGTAACTATTAATTTTGTACCTTTAACCATAGAATCAAAATCTATAGTTAAGTAACAAAACAGATTTTAAATTGGGAGCTCGTATACAAAGTGTTTCCCCTTGGTATAGTGGTTTTACCTTGTGGTGGGGAAATTTAAGGATAGTGGATAGAACAGAGATAACTGAAAAGAAATAATGTAGAAGCCAGGCTGGAGGACGATCACATAAGCTTTGGGAAACTACAGAAGAGGGCAGAAGAGAAAGAATGAAGGCATAAGCAAGGGATTATTGAAGTTGACCAGAAAAATTAGAGAGACTGTTCACTCATATGAAAATATCAGTAAGTCTAGAGAGGTAAATTGAGGAAAGAGGGGAAGAAGACAAATAGATTAGAACAAAGATATAGGTAAAAGAGGAAAAAAAAAAAAACAAGGAAAAGGAACGAGAAACAAGCACAAACCAGGAAAAAAAAATAAAAAAAATAAAAAGACAAAATTCCTCTGGTGTCCACCAAGAATCCAAAACTACTGGATAACACTGCCATTCCTGCACTAGAGTTTGTGCTGGATTTGAGGCTGATCTTGCCTTCCAGATGTGGGGGACTTGGGCCACAGTCTTCAGCCAGTACTTTCTGTATGTCCCTTAGTGACCTCCCTCTCCTTACCCTGTTTCTCTTGTTTGCATCTCTCTCCTAGTTGCTGTGCTGTTTTCAGAGACATAGGGCTGTTTGCTGTCCCCTGATCCTTTGGCCCCTCCTGTCCTTGCTCATCCTTCTGTGTCCTCTTCCACTGGCGAGGCTCTGTCCTCTCAGGTCGTTTGTTGCAGGGTGGGGTGAATGCTGTGATATGGTCTGGTCCTCTGCTCCTGCTCTTGCAGTCCGAGGCTGCTCAATCCCAATTCTTACTCCTCTCCCAGGGTGGGTGCTAACTTCCCATTCGCTGCTTTACAAATTCCACTGCACGTCACCCTCCTCTGCTGTAGTCTGTAACATCCTTGGGCGAGATGGGTGCTGTGGGTGCCTTTCTGCTCTTGCCCCAGCACCATGGGGACAGCCTGGGGCTGCACAGTCCTGAGGTGCAGGGCTGTTTAATTCCCCATGCGTCTCTAACCACAGGTCATGGGGGAGGGGTTAGCTGTTCCATTTACCATGCACCCCTGTGGTCTTTAATCTTGTTCCTGGTGGTTCTAGTTAGAGCTCCGGTGACAAAAGGAACAGGAAGGAAATAAAAAAGAAAAGGAAAAGAAAAGAAAAAAAAAGAAAGAAGGGAAAACGAAGAAAAGGGAAACTGTTCGATTGTCTGGGAGGGAGCAGTTCGATTCAGCAGAATTTACTGCTGGACCGCAGTGTCTTCTGTTTGGAGGAAGGCAGAAGAGGCAGGGGACCTTATACCCCAAGTCTATCCTGTGTGGCTTGATTTAGCCACCCTATTTTAGTATATCTTTTTTTTTTTTTCTTCTTCTTTTAAGAGTCCAAGTATGGTGGGCAGTCATCCTGTCCAGTGACCCACCGGCAGCTGGGTGGGCTGGCCGTTTTATTAAGTCCTTTATCTATGTTTGGCTTGATCTATTAGTCTCTTGTGTCAGATTGATTTTAGTTTCAGGGTGTGTGTCCCTCCCCTTTTTTCCAATTGCCTGTGTTTTAGTTGAATTCCTTTGAGTAGCTCTGAACGAGGCTCCTCATCTATTCAGCCATGCTGAATGCTCTCTGTCAATATGATTTCTGAGGAACACACCAAAAGCCCGAACTCAAGACAAGGAATTGTGCTTGTATTTTATAGTAAAGCTTTCATTTCTGAACATAAACTTCTAACATTAAGATTTTCATCTATGGTCATTGCTCCATTTCCATTGTTTGTAATGTTGCTTAGCATTTTAAGTGTTTTGTAAATATATGGAGTATAAACAAAGGAACAAATGAAATTCTGAATGAATCCATTATTCACGTGTACCTAGTATCATTGATTAGTGCATTGTCAAACCAAATAGTTAGTGAAGAACTAACTTCCCTGCAGACTTAGAAATGGATATATATATATATAATGAAAATAAGTTTAAAGATTATCCATTGATAGAATAGTATGACTTTCTTAGTTTCATTAATTATTTTACTAATGTCTTTATTTTATCTTTTCCTTCATAAAGTCTCTGTCCAGACTGGATGTCTCAAATGATAATTCTAAGAGTCTTTCTAATCAGAACATTTTAAAATATTCATTTCCTGATTTCTTTGATTACAATTTTTTTGAACTCCTTCAGATTTATGTATGCCAAGCATATTTAGCCATGACTTCATAACTGCCCACCTTTATTGTAAGCCCCTCAAGGGGGAGGATTTTGTCACACTAGCACTTCATGGTATTCCTATAATCTTAGTGATGTATATAAAAGATACCCTAAGTAACTATTTATCCTTGAGCAGTTGGAGAGAATATGAGAGAATCTTACTATTATTTTGCAGCAATAGGCTCTGGGTGTCTCACTTATAGTACCTAATTTAACCCTGACTACAACCAGGGCTGATGAGTAGTAGAACTGAGATCAGAATCTAAGCCATCTGATTTAGCTCAGCATAATTCATAATATATAAATGCTTATCTGTTAGCATTTCTTTCCTAAGTCTTGAATAAACCCTCTGCTTTTAAATAACATGGTCCTAGAATTCTGTGCTTGACCGATTCATGTATAAAGGTATCGACATATAAATTATTCCCTCTGAGCATTTCTTAGACATTAGTGAAATAGTTTTTTTTATTACATATTGGATGTTAGGCTGGAGGAAAATTCATTGATAGAACAAATATAAAAAACTGAGTCTTGACTCAAAATTGTTAGAAATCCCAGGTGTTGCCATGGCTAAATGTTTTCATCTGTTTTTTTCCTTGAAAAAAATAAAGGAGTCTCGTGTTTAAAATCTATTATTCACTATGTTTTGTTTTTCTCTGTAATTTTCAAGTCACATGAAAACAATTTAAGAGTTACATAGTAAGTGCTTTAGTAATATTTAATAAAAATATATGATTTTATTTTCTTTTAACCCACATCCATTTTTATTACTTATAGAATTTATAAGGTTTTGATTCTAATAATTATTATAAAAACAAGTTTATATGGAGAAACAAATGAGTTAAAGAATTATTACACATTTAAAGTCAGTATTCAGATAAATCAGTATCATTTTTCATAGGAGAATAAACAAATCACTACTTATTTCCTGCCTGGTTTGGGGCTGGTATAGGCTCTTGTTTATTATTTTACCATTTTTCAATTTGACCCTGAGGTTGCACTAGCAGTGTTTAGAAACTCTTGTCATTCTTCATTTTGCAAATGGTCATTTATGTTATTATGCTAATAAGTTGAATAAGTTTAACATTGGCCTAGGAGTGGATTTGAGTAAGCTTCTGGGAAACCTCTACAAATTCACAAAGTTAATGGCTTGACCTCCCAATTCTCCAATGCAAAATACGCTATAATGATTTTTCAGGCTTTTAGCTCCCCTGCATTTTAAAAAAATAGCTTCCATTTACTTCACATGACTTGATTCTCCTTATAACCGAATTGTAAATGAATAGCCCTCTATTTATGTTCTTAAATGATTCACTTTGGCATTTGTTTGAGACCCTTTTTCATGACAGAGAAGGAAAAATTTCTTAGCAGATGTTCTGAACAAAAACAGTAGGTTCTTTGGAATTTATGACTCCAGGAGGATATTTAAAAGTGGCAGCTCATATTTTTGAGCAAAGATCCGAAGAAGAAATATGATAAATACTCTTAATATTTATTTGCTTAAGTTAAGCAGAAGGTTGTTAAAGTAGGATGGGATGTATGCAATATATAAAAATTTGGCATGTGCCCTTTAAAAACTTAGAAAGGAACAGTTGAATTATAATTTCTTTAACATCATGGCATTTGAAGATTTTAATTTGAAGCTTTGCCTACCACACTATGTTCGTAGCTCTGTTTTTAATGAATGATTACCAATTCATAGCCTCTATTCTGATAAACTAGTGTTTGTCAGTATTGAGGATTTTTACTGTATTTCAGCAGTTGAAATTAATGTAAATAGGGGAAAACAGTAGGATAATTTTAGTATTATTACTATGTTGTTTTTTTTTGCTAAAAATGGAAAAGAATTAACAGCATAAGTTTTCAAAAAAAAGTACTGAAATAATTATCAAATTAATAAGAACTGACTTCAGTCTCATCAGTGATATTCTTTTTATTTTTTAGATAATAACAAAACCTATGATTTATGGCTTTTTGGTTGGAAAAACCAACATATTTGTGGAATAACCATATCATAGCATATCTCTTGATAGGCTTTTTATTTTTCTCCTTCTCTTGATATAGGAATTTAAAAACAATAGATACATTATTGTATACAAGCTGGGCGTGGCTGTGCATACTTATTATCCCAGCACTCAGGAGGCCAAGGCAGGAGGATTGCTGTGAGTTCAAAGCCAGCCTTGGCTACATAGTGAGTTGAAGGCCAGCCCGAAATACTTAGTGAGACCCTGTCTTAAAAATAGTGTCATTGGGCCGGTGAGATGGCTCAGAGGCTTAAGCGCCTGTCTGGCAAGCGCGAGGGCCCGAGTTCAACTCCCGGAACCCACATACGAAAAAGGGGCCAGTGATATCGCTCAGTGGCACGGGCACCTCCTGGCGCACGAGGTCCTGAGATTGAGCCCCCGGTACCCACACACACAAAAAAAAATAGTGTCATTAAGTAGATGTGTACCCCCATATAAGAGAGGAAAGGGAGGGTCAATTTATTTTTTTCCTTCAAACAAAAAGCTCTCTTTCTAATGGATTAAAGTTGTCTACTTACTCTGGTGGTTTCTAATCAGTTTCTTTATAAGCCTTGGAATTTTTTTATTCATTCATTCATTCATTCATTCATTCACTTTTAGTCTTGAATTTTATGAGGAAGGTGGTGAAAAGCTGATTTTCTCTGCCTATTGCCCTGATGTGGGGATTTATTCTGAACTGATTTTACTATTCTTAATCTTTAGGATCCTGACTGAGCAGAAGGAGGTCATGTATTTAATTTCTTTCCAATTTTGTGACACTTAAAGAAGGCAGTGGTATAGTTAAGTACATGAATTAGAAACTAAGCATTTTGCCTTCTGTCCTGAATGATTTATCCCTGAAGCCATTTCACATGAAGGACATGATTAAAATCTGAAATGGAACCAGGGCAGCTTTGAGTGAAACACTGAACCCCCAACGTACAATGAACTGTTTTCCCTGGAATGAACTTTGCAGTGGGGACAGGACAAGTAGACAAACTAGAGGTGCTTGTCCAGTGTCTAACAAAGCGTGATCTTAGAGAAGAGATGGTTCATTTTATAAACCGTATGCTGTGCTGTCTCAATGAGGTCATTGTGTGCTGCTGAAAGTGTCACTTTAAGTCTACAACATAGCTAGTTGTGCTGAAAAGTACTTGTTCAGGTATCTGCTGTAAAAATAAATAAAATTCTCTAAGTCATATTGAAGTTGTTCATAGCTTGAAAATGTCATTATTATTGAATCTTAAGACATGCTTCCTTAAAACAACATTTACATCTCACATTAATTACATCTATGTAGGTATCTTAAAGTGATGGTTATGAAGAGAATACTTTGACTAGGAGATTACTTTGGGGACATTGGAATTTCTCTACTTGGCATAATTTTGGTTTCTCAGTAATACACAATGTATTGGCTCTTTGGCAAATAGTCAGCAATAGTCCTTTGGAATCAATGACTTTGGTTCTTGAGCAGGATTTGGCCACTTATTTACCAGGAAACTTATTGACTCTCATTGGAACTTCTTTATTTAGAAGATTTTAATTAATGAATCAAACAGAATCACAGATAGCAAGGGGCTTCAAGAAATCATTTATTCTCTTTCATGTTTTCAGGCAGGTGAGAAAAATAACAATCTAATTACATCAGTGTCCACTTATCTAGGCAAAAGTAGATGGATACTTTTCATGGCACAATTATCCAATGAAGTTTGGTTGGCTTTATGGTCAATGTAGGTGTTTTTTAGGGAAAAATATCATCTCTTCTTAAGGAGCCTCCTTAAATTAAATTATATCATAGTACAAGACTTTAACTTTGTACAGATGATACAAAAATTGTAGGTTGAAAGAGTTTGGATTCTTCAATGAGTGTAAAATATTAACGCTATTGTCCTTTCTCCATTTTTTCCTGAGAATTGAACCTGGGTTCCATAATTCCACTAATGAAAATGGATGGGTTCATAATAACAACAAACATTGACATTGCATTTTTTTCTCTTTCTTGTCCCCTGTAAATCTTTCCTTTTTAGTTTTTCCCCACAGTACCGGGGATTGGACCCAGGGCCTTTACACACTGTTACATCTCCAGCATCTTTATTATTTTTAATTTTTAGACAGAGTCTTGCTAAGTTTACCAGGCTGGGTTTGAACTTGGGTTTATCCTGTCTCAGCCTTCCAGAGTGCTGGGATTACTGGTGTGACCATCATGCCCAGCTGAATCTTTCCTTCTTACAAATCTCTCTGGCCCATTTTGGTGACCACCTAATTCAGAAGTCCCACTAGCATGTTTTGAAATGAATTCACCCTAAATATCTTCTGCAACGTTCTTTCCCCAGACACGAGTGATGCTTGAGCAGATACCAGCATTAACAATGGAGGAGGGGCACTCACAAAGTTTCAGTATTGCACTGTGGTGTGTGGCAAGTTTGGAGAAAAACATCCCCTGTTTGCGTGACCCTTTACAGACAGAGTGTAACAGTCAGTTTTCTCATTGCTGGGACACAATACCTGACATCCACAATTTAAAAGAAGAGAAGTTTAATTTTTTCATGTTTTAAGGAGACTCGGTCCATGGCATACTTGTTCAAAAGTAGGAACTTCATGAAAGAAGGGTACGGTAGAGAAAAGATGCTTAATTTATAGTGGCCGGGAAGTAGAGGAGGGCAGCAGCACCAGAGAGGAAAGGGCAAGGGGCTGGATGTAGTATCCAAGGTGATTCTCCATGACCCACCAGGCACCCGGAAGTGCACTCCACCAATTCCTTAGGTGGATTCCGAGCCAATCAACTTGACGCAATCAATTTAATCATCACAGAAAGGTAAGGCTGTGTGTTGTCTCATGTGTTACAAAGCTACACCTTCCTTGGTTTCTACAGTTTACTTGCTGAAATACTTTGGGAGGCAGAAGTGAGGGTGAAATTATGTTTTCTGAACCATCGTAGGGTCAAGAGTTGAGGATGAAATGACCTGATGCCCAGATTCATTTTGCCTCAGGATGAGCTCTTTGACACCCTCTTGAAGACTGGCTTTTGGAGAAACCATGTCCCCATTTCATGGACTTGTCTAGATGTAAGTACCACTTTGAGTCATGCTGTGCCTCCTCCTCACTCCACCTTCATCATTATTCATTATAATATTTCATACATTTTATGAATTTAATTGCAAATTGACTTTTGCCTTATAAATTCTTTACCCAGTTAAGGCCTTTAGTTATTTCACTTATCTATAATACAAGAGAAGAAAAAACAACTATGTACATTTCACATAGCTTTTTATTTAGAAGGTATCCATATTTAAAACCATTCGGTTGTTTTAGTCATCCCTCTAGATCATTTTATTTCTCCCTTATTGTAAACATTCAGATGACTACACAATTTCAGACATGGGTTTCTAAATCATTCCAGTTGTAACAAACTAGAGCTCACAGTCTTTTCTGTAAAATCCATAAAAATTTCAGTCTCTTTTGGAGAATTTCCATGTGGAATTAATAGATAAAAGCATACCTGGAGGAGCAGAGCAGTTCTAAAACAATTATACTAAGACTGTAGTCCTTGTTTCCCTGTGCAAACCTTGGTTGGGTTTTCTAGTTAATTTGCCTTAAAATGCAACTTTAACTGTTTTAGAATGAATATGACTTTACCGATGATAAGTAAAGAGGAAATGGGATTTACATCCTTTGTCTAAGCCCCCGAATTAGGGTACCACATGGCAAAACAAGCTATTCTTTGACCAGGACCTGACATTTCTGCAGACAGAAGGTGGTGCTGTTGATTAGGAACAACATGCAACTCCACATTTTTCTATCAAACTCATGATCAGGTTGTTAGCATCACAGTCATTCCTTGCCGAATAGGAAAAAAAAAATCATAGTGAACTGAAACGTATTCTGGCATTGACTTCAGCTATTTCACTCCTTAAAAGCAACCTGAAGAATGTTCCAATGATGTTCTTCTTCCTATTTTATGTAAATTTGGAAACTGGGGAAAATAGTTCTCAAAGCTGTGCATATTGTCTCCCTTCATGCTGTGAGTTTAATATTATTTGCAATGACTGCAAAATATCTAGGGCTCTGGATAACTCATTGGTTATGAGAAAAAGCAAGGCATTTAAAATTGATGCAGTATCGTTGAATATGAATATTAATGTTTAATGAACATAGAATATTGAAAAAGCATTTCAGACTCTAAGTTGTTCCCTGGATAAGTCCTCCTGTGTCCTGATAATCAAGTCAGCTCATCTATCAGCTAAGAAGTCCACCTTCGCTACACATGGCAAATGGTGTAGCAGTCACATCTGGAGGTCCTGGATCTGTTCTGGGGAAGAATAAGGAGTGGCGAGTGAAGGCACAGGGCTGTGTATTTGAGGAAGACCCTGGAAACTGCAAGAACGTCCTCTGTAGAAGATGGGCCTCCTAAAGCATCAGTAGTATTATGGAAACAGGTCAATATTGAAAAACAGCCTAATATTTAAAAATAAGGATTAAGGCTCTAAATCAAATCTAATGAGTCATCGGTTGACTAGAAATCTAGGCAGCGAGAGCCAAGGCCCGGCAGGACATGTTTTATATAATTTTTCAGACAAAGAGGTCCAGATGCCTCCTATTAGCGTGTTAGTTAGTTAGCACCAATTTGGGAGAACTGTATTTAGTCTGAAAGATCTGTTTCTGGCCAGTAATATATGATGAGATCTTTTGGGGGAAGCTCAGACAGGAAGAGAATCTTAATTAGTAAGAATCATAAGCTTGAAGCATGAACTTGAGATCATGCACGTTCTCCTTCTTAAAAAATCCCCAGATTTCTTCTCAGCTTTCCTTTTCCATGAGTTATTAGCGAACTTGTATCCTATTCTGTTGGAGTAACAGAGTTTGCTTGCTACTCAAAATAATAAGTTTGCAGGAGGAGGCACCAGTTTGAGAACAGACTAAAATGAGATTGTCTCTATTTTTAAATCAGGCTCCACTGTTCGCTGATATGTACTCTGTGCCATAATTTTTCACCTAAGGATAAAGAGAGTACCTAACTCATGGGGTAGAAAAGAGTCGATGAGTTCATGTAGGTAAGGCACAATGGAAATTACTGTATCTGGCTCATAGAAAGTGTGGCGTAATAAGAGCTTGTGATCCTTCTTTCCATCCAGTTTTAGGGAAAGCAGTGGAAAGATCCGGAGGCAGGAATTATCCACTGGGAACACTTTCTTTCAGATAACACTCATTCTTTATGCCAGGTCATGATTCCTTTTTGGAATCTGCCCTGAAACTTCAGGCATCTAAAGGCGCTTTGCCCTTCACAGTGTGAATGCAGTGACAGAAGGGTTTTTCTGTCAATACGTCCACGGTGGCAATGAAAGGCTATTGTCTCTCAGAAGCTGTACAATTAAGTAGGTGCCTGCATGACTTTTCAAATAGAAAAGAACATTTTTAGAAGGGAAAAATAAAAGATTGCCTGATATAGTTGTGCTGAGGTCTTCATCAAGTGGACATGTACACGTGATCTTAAACAGTAAGACAAAAAACACAAGAAACATGTATTTGTGCTATGGACTGTAAAAATCCTTTCCAATGAGCTGATTCTCTTCCATCAGAATTCCAGTGTAGCTGGTGTCCTTTTTCCAGAGTGTCCCAAAATGCTGTCTCCAAAGAAAATTGCCTTAGGTTTACACATTTTGCTTCTGTCTGTTTTATTATTTTTCATACCATTTTTAGTGCATTAGTGTTTGATGTAGATTTTTTTCCTTTCATTATTTAAAAGGCACAATGTCTTCAGATACCTCCCAATTTTAAAGACATTATTTATTTATTTATTTATTTTTATATGCAGGTACTGGGAGTCGAACTCAGGACCTCGCGCCTGCCAGGCAGGCCCTTATGCCGCTGAGCTATATCACCTGCCCAAGACATTATTTTTACAGGATAAAAAGTATCTGCACATTAGAACACATCATTTAAGTGAGTGTTGCACACTATAGAAAATATTTGTGTATGATATTCAGTGATTATCTCAGGTTTGATTTCTGTGTTTCCTCCTCAAATCCTCAACATTGAGCTAGTTGCCTTTCCCATATGTTCCCATAAGTCTGCAACTCTCTGTCTTTAGGAGATATCGTTGTAATTGATTACTGCTTCTCTATGACTACTGCTTCTCTAGACATCTCATCATCTCTGTCTTTGAACAAAGGTTGGATTTTGTTCTTTGCTATATTGTCTTGTCTCTGGTTCAGGCCGGGCAGGTTCACTTGAGATTTAGGCAGCCGGAAGAAGAGATGCAGGCTCCTGGAAATGTCTAAACTAGCCTTTATTCTCAGGTGCCACTCAGCAGCGTGCCCTTGTAGCAGCCTTCAGGCCCCAAACCCACCCTTGTGGCTCCCAGCCGCTGTGCATTCTCTGTAGTCCTTAGCCTTTGAGACCCCCACCCATCTTCCTAGCAGTCTACATTCATGCCAAAATGCACAGTAGTGGCCATGAGCCAGTAACCACCTTGGCTGTATGAGTTATTTACACCCGCCGACATCGACCCTGGCTACAGAAGTTATTTACATGAGGGGGTCTGGAGAGGTGACCTGCGCTGGAGACCTGCAGACTCAGAACCCATCGCTTCCCAGGTCCTCCTCCCTTCACAGCCTGAACCAGCGTGCCGCCATCTTGCACTTTTGCGTTTTCCTACATACATGCCTATAGTAGACATTCAATAGCTATTCATTAATAAATGACTGAAATAAGTGGTGGCAGTTGTTACAATAAGAAAGCGAGTGCCAAATGAAACTTGGTGCATCCAAACTCATTCTAAGATTTGAGGAGTTGTATGGGGTCCAGCAGAAATACACATCCTGCTAGTAACAAATTGCAGTTATTAACTAATGCAATAATATTATTTCTTTTCCAACTTATGTGTAGTATCTTTCTAAATGCCTTCTAAATTGTGAGGAGATAAATAATGCTTGAGTTATTTGCATCTCACAACTTAATAAACAGAACTGCTAAGTATTTCGTTTTGCCTAGGGGCACTGTTAAAAAATTACTGAGACACTAGATGGTACTGTGAACAGAAAAACTTTGGAGATCTCTGCTCAGTCAAAAATTGAAAAGTAGAAATGAGGTGTAGAATAAGAAGATTCATGATTTTTGAAGATGTGATGTTGCCAGAATTACAGTTTTGTTCCTGAACATGGGACTACAATTGAAGGTCATGATAGATAATTAAACAGAGACCTTCAATTCAAGTCTAGGAGAACAATTTAATTATATTATTATTTAAAAGAGTTATTGCTACATGAGTCTTGGCTTTATTTCCTCACAGACCATAAAGTCTTGCCAATTAAATGGTTTTTTTTATTACTCATGGATCAAATACCATAGACTCTAGTAATACGACAAACATAAAAATAACATAAGCTTTCTTTTTGAAATATAATATTTTATTTTTATTTTTTTATTAGGACTGCAAAATTCTAAAGCAGTGACTGGCAGAAATGTTTTGCTGAATTTTAATAGTTAATATGAGCCTTTTAAGCTTTCTATTGGCCAATTAAAAAATTAATGTACAAGAAATATCATTTATTATGATTTGAGCATAGTCAAAATTGAGCCTTTTTTCCTTGCTTTTTCCAGCTAATTAACAATCTAACTTGACAATAAATTTTTAAAATCTCATTTTTAGAAAAGATCAGAATTCAAGAGACACTGGAAAATAATGTCTCTTCTAATTTTAGATTCATATTTTAATTAAAATGCTGTTTAGTAAGCTCTTTTTAAAAATGAAAGCTGCTAGCTATGTCTCTAAAATCACCAGAAACGTACAGCAAATATCTTCAATATTTACTGCTTGTGACATATATAGGGAATATTTCCAGCATCTGCATATTAATCTTGTGATTTTCTCTACTTGAAGTGAAAAAGAATATGCACGACCTAGCAGTGAATCTGAAGGCAGTATTTTCCCTTGATGAATATCTCATCTTTTTTCTTTAGTGCTGCAAAATACTTCTGTCCTTTATTTGCCACTAATGCTTATGATAAAAAATTAAATTACTGTTCATCCTTTCAATATGTTTTCCTCAGAGAATCACTGCTGGAGAACAAACATTTAAAAGAGGATGTGGAAGCTTTAGTTTTATACACAGCCCTGCTATATTATTCATTGCAATGCATTTTTAATGTTAGAGAAAGAAAAATAAAATGTATGTTAATTTCTAGGGTGAGACAGGCAGTGAATGAGGGAATGTGATAAATTCACAGAGGCTGGAGATGTGTGCTTAATCATAAAATCCAGATTCTAGAGGTTTTATTGCTACATGTGGGAGAGAAACTTGCAAGGATTTTGCAAAATCTCAAGATATCATTGCCAACTAGCTAATGTGTCTCAGGCTCTTCATATCTGAAATTGAGATAGAAGTCACCAGAGCAGTATTATTAAAAGGAGAAGCAAAATAACAAAAAACAAAACAAATAAGAAACTCTGACTGTCAACATCACTGCTGGGATTTTACTAAATCCCATATTGCATTCCCAGATCTCATCTCTCCATTTCATTTGACATACCTTAATGAAATTAGCACTCTTGTTGTTCATAAATAAGACAATTATTTTCCTAAAAAGAGGAACATTCTTCTTTATTTTTAAAACCTGATGCTATTTTACAAGAACAGGAATGAATAATGTGCTTTATTTTGTCTGTGAATTGCCAAGGCTAATGTTTTTCTCTATATTGTATTCCTTTGGAATTCAACAATTTATCTTCAATCCTTAAGAACTGCAGCATCTATTAAGAAATAGCCTTACAAACTTTGCATCACGTAAGATGGCAGATTAAATTTCACGGACTCTGTTCTTTGAACTCCCACAAGTTTTTCTGTTCAAGGGAAGGGATCAGTTTTCTGTGAATAAGAGCTAGTGAATGTGCACCGGTTTTGGGATATTTTCTCAAATTCTCCAAAGCCATATTAAATTTGTCATTGTCACTGGGAAATTCAATTCATTGTCATATTCAATTGTCAATTCATATTCATTGTCATATTCCATTGTCATTGGGAAACACTTATTTTGAAGTTTGGAAGGAAAGAATTTGTTGTTTATTTATTTATTTTTTTGTGGGTACCGGGGGTCGACCTCAGGACCTCGCGTGCCAGCAGGCGCCCGTGCCGCTGAGCGGTATCACCGGCCCCTTTTTCGTATGTGGGTTCCGGGAGTCGAACTCGGGCCCTTGCGCTTGCCAGGCAGGCGCTTTTGCCGCTGAGCCATCTCACCGGCCCAAATTTGTTATTTAAAATAACAACAGAAAACAAAACAAAGCAAAAACCCTAACACTGTCACGTGGAGAACTATCTATTCTTGATTATCTGGTGAAAACTGAGTAGTGATTAGTTTAAAAAAAAAAAAAAATGAAGCCTTTTCCATTTTCTTTATGTTGAGTACAGGGAAATAAAAAGGAGGAAACCATTTATGTATAGAAACCATATGGATATAGCTTTCTTTTTCAAAATATTTCATTTTATAATGCTTGAAACCAAACTCACATACTTTATTATATACTTCAATCTGAATGTAGAATGTTTTGTATAACTTCCTCTTTTCCATGAATTCACTTTATTAGCATTTTCTTTACCTCTTTTAGAAACAGTAATATAAAACTGGGAATACTACCATTTAGAGTAAATACAATTCTATTTCAGTGCTCTAATAATATTCAAGATAACAAACATCCATTTTTAAAGTAATACCTCATTGACTTTCCTCCGGACATGTAGTGGTCTTGATTTTATTTTACTTATTTTTTAATGGCTATCACCATAGCAACTCGACAGATTTCATCAAAATAAAAAAAAAGCATTCATTATAAGTAGCTATCTTACAGTGATGCATGATAAATAGGCTACATGCCAATGCTGAATAAATGATAATGAAATTTAAATTATTAGTCATAATCAGAGACTAACAAAGCCAATCACCCCCAAATATGTTGTTCTGTCTTATTCATTTCTACTTCTTTCTTGTCTTTTGCTCTATTGTTAAGGCAGTTAGAGATACATCCTTAGTTTAAATTACATAAACCTTAGATTCTTGTATCAAAATTCCTATTTACAAAAATGTTGCTATTGTTATCTAAGTCTGTTCAAATTAATCTGATAGGCATATTTTTTATTGAAGAGTAGTTAATATGATTTAATCCACTCAGAGCTTTTAATATGGTTCCAGTGTGACCATTCCTGTGAACCTGCCACTCGCTGAATGTGTGAGTCCTCTAGACTCCGAGGGTGCCCTGGAAATTCACATGCTGAAGTGTGGTCCCCTATGTAAAAATACTTCGGGAGGTGGTTAAGTCATGATGGTAGACCCTTCGTGATTGGGGTTAGTATCTTTTATGGAATGAAAAGACCAA
The DNA here is from genome assembly GCA_028451465.1 of Erethizon dorsatum. Lineage (NCBI taxonomy): Eukaryota > Metazoa > Chordata > Mammalia > Rodentia > Erethizontidae > Erethizon > Erethizon dorsatum. Next base: position 16,222,495 of record CM051838.1, read on the forward strand.
AATTCTACCCTTCCACCATTGAGAACACAGCTATAAGTTGCCAACTATGAACCGGAAAATGGATAACACCAGACTCTGAGTCAGCTGGCATCTTGATTTTGGACTTTCCAGCCTCCAGAACTGAGAGGAATACATTTTTATTGTTTCCAAGCCACCTAGTTTATAGTATTTTGTTGTAGCAGTCTGAATGGACTAAGATAGTTTTCTGAAGTCGTTAACTCTAAAATCTTGTCTTTTTCTTTTTTAAAGTGAGGTTTCAGCAGTGATTCAATGTCAGATTTGTAAAAAACACTAACAAATATTTAATTATGATTGTAGTGTTTATGCTAGAATAATAACATTCCTCTTATAAATGTGTCTTTCTCTTTTCTGCCTCAACCCACATTTATTCTTATCTGATAAAATTAAAGTTAAATATCAGCAATATTTACTTTTAAATAAATATATCAAATAAAATTTTCAAAAATGATCTCATCCTTTCTGTCAAGCATGCAGTGTCTGCATCTAATAACGTCACAAGCTTTTCCATGTCTTGGGAAAATACTTGTATGTGCAAACATGAACAGATATTTTTACCTACAAACTCATATATTATTTGAGATTAAAAAACATTATTTAGAATTTCTCAACACTATTTTTCTGAAATTTTTTCTTATATCCCTGGTCACACATTATTCTTCCTTTCCTCTTAGCATCATGGGGTCAGGCAGGCTCAGACTTGTTGGCTTAGCTCAGAAATGAGAATTCTCTGGCTTGCAAGTATTTGCCTTCTGTGAGTACTGTGTGCAGTGTAAGTCATAAGTCAGAATATAGTCACTCAGAAAACTACTGCCTAGAGGCTATAATAAAAAATGCCAAGACAAGGCCTTGGATCAAATCTTAGATCTGTGCTAATTTTTGTCCAAGAATCTTATCATTTGATACAGTAAGTAAAACATTCATAAACTATAAGAAGACACATAAAACACAAATCTAAAGTTAAGAATCATGAAATGGCAATATAATAACATTTTTAATATGAAAAAGTTAAAAGCATATACGGTTACAAGTATTTGCTGCTGGGAAGTGAAACTCAAGTAGGGAGCAGTAGTACTAAATATTTCCTTATATTTAATATCTTTAGCCACTCGTACATACAAATATTTTCCCATGAACACGATTAACATTTATTTATTTATTTATTTATTTATTTATTTATTTATTTATTTATATGTGGGTACCGGAAGTCGAACTCAGGACCTCGCGCTTGCCAGGCAGGCGCTTATGCCGCTGAGCCATCCCACCGGCCCATGATTAACATTTAAATGAAAGAGGATATTTCTTTATCAATTACAGAGGATAAAAATGAATGAACTACTGTGGTAACAACATCTCTGTACTTTAATTTTTGTGGAATAAGATGACACGAGAACATCAAATAATCTAGAAAAGATATTTGTGAATGATTTAAGCCATTACCACTACTATGATATTTATCATGATAGATAAGTCACATCATGCTAATCTTAGTTCTGTAGTATTATGGACATCAAATGGAAATCCTAAATAAGGAAATCACAATAAAAGTGCTAGGATTTAGTTTTTACTTTTTCTAATTATTACTTTCTCATAGGCTCCAACTCTTGAGGACAACAGTGTTGAATCTTCAGGAAGCACTAATTAGGTTTTATCTCTTCATTCCTTTCCCTTCCTTCATTTCTTCCCCTTTCTTCCTTCCCTCCCTTTCTCCCTCCCTCCCTCCGTTTCTCCCTCCCTCCCTCCCTTTCTTCCTCCCTCCCTCCTTTTCTCCCTCTCCCTCTTTCTCTCCCTCTCTCCCTCCCTCCCTCTCTCCCTTCCTCCTTCTCTCCCTCCTTCCTCCATCTTTTTTGCTCTTCTTCCTTGCTCCCTCCCTTCTTCTGTTTCTTCCTTCCTTCTCTCCTTGGGTTCCTCGCTGAGGTTCTTTGCTTTCCTCACTATCTATATCCTCTGGAGTCATGTCCTATTTATCTTTGTTTTCTCATTTGGGTTGGGTACTGGGCGAATTCCACAAATGTATGATGATTTTTCCTTCAATGTGCATCATAAGAATGAGGTAATGTGGAGCAACTAGACTTTCTTATTCCACTATTCTTTCTATGCTTTAAGAATATATAAATATACACACATATTTGCATATTGTGTGTGAAGACATAACTGTGTGACCGACATTGCTGCTCTGCTACCTAGTATATGACACTCTTCTAAGAGCAGCAAACTGTTTGGTTTCTGCGGGGTTGTCCCCTCCCATTCCTCACTGATGCATCTGGAGTGAGCTGACCTAACTCCTGGCTTGAGGAGTGGCCATGTGTGATGGAAACCTGGTGCATTAAAGATCAATCTACTTGTCATTGTGATTGGTTCCAAGATACATGCCTATCCCGAACAATCAAATTAGGCACAGATTAGGCATCACAACTATCCCAGATTTTTGTTTGTTTGTTTGTTTGTTTGTTTTTAGGGACAGGAAAGCGAATTCCTTTTTTTGGGGGGACTCGGGCCCAAGAGAATACGGTATGATTCATGCTTGTGAGCAGCAACGACGCTACCACATGTTGCTGGAGCTTGATGGTAAATCTGAGCCACAAGTTGGAAAATGATCAGTACCTGGAGACAGAGGTCAAGGCCCTGGATCAAGTCACATCCAAAGGCCACTGGTTGTTTTTTTTTGTCTGGAGCAATAAACTCTCCTTACTATTTAACTCAGTTTGATCTTAGTTCAGTCCTGGGTAATGACTACAGATTAGAGATGATTACAAATTCTTTGCTATTCCTTTTATGGACAGTTTGAATCTATGTTCCCCTCAGTGCCCCCTGAATTCTGGAGGGCTCTGTGACTACTGTATCTCATGAGAAATGCAGAAGCGAAACTGTCTCACTTCAGCCCGCATCTTAAGACGACAGCAGTTTCTATATCCTTTTCCGGGAGCCCACTCCCTAAATGCTCTGAGACACTGCGGGAGAAGGCCAACAGCTGTGCGACTGCTACATTGAAGAGACTGTGATGGGTGACTTGGTGAATGGTCCCGGATGGGCATGGACTTCCACCTGAGGCACTGGACATGATATCCCAGTGGGTTCGGAATCTCCAGGCAGGCTCATCCATTGACCCCACTCCATTAGAAAAAGTGAGTAGTCACATAATATTGAGTGGACTCAGTAGGCATTACACGGAACTGAAGAACCGACTAGCTGAATCCTGACTAAATTCTTGATTCACACACTGTTAGATAAGCTAAAACAGTTATTATTTTAAATCACTAAGTTTGGGGTAGTTTGTTATTCAGCAATACATAACTTGCAAATAGATTTAGAAATGTAGGACTGGTGATATAGTTCAGCAGCATAAGCGCCTGCCTGGTAAGCACGAGGTCCTGAGTTTGACTCCCGGTACCAGTATATATATAAAAAAAAGTTACCTCATAAAATTTGAAGTTATTTAATTACTTACTCATTGCTTATTACTTTTACAAATGTTACGTGTAGCCAATCGATGTTGAAAAATAAGAAAAAGATTTTCTCTTTCCAAATAGACAGTGACAAACTAGCTGACACAGTTTTTAGCTGAGAGGAAAAATGGGACTTCTTATTTCTTAGGTGAGAGCTGCTTTAGAATAATGTTTTCTCAGTATTGGAATTATAATCAAATTATCTAACTTATTTGGATCTAAGTTTTTGTTAATAAGACATGTACTGGCTGTTATTCAGGTGAAACATAAACATATACATTATACTTATATATATATTCTCACACATATATATGCACACACTCATGTATATAAAAGCATGTCATCATAAATTACAAACATCTGTACAAAGTTCAAGGTATTATTATGAGTCCACTCATACATATACATATATATTTATATATACATAATACATCATGAATACATTAGTAGAAATGAGTCCTACCATGACTACCACCATGTATATTCTCTTCATATCCATGCAAAATAATGTTATTTATATTGGAAGTACAATTTAGAATTACAGCTGAGGAAAGAGTAATTGCAAAGGAAAAAATTCATTCACATAAAGTTTGGCAAAAAGATGAGAATTTCAGAAAATAAGACTCCTGTGGTCAAAAGTGACCATAAAATATCACACTGAAGAGGAAAAGTGGTGTGATGGACATAGCCTACCAGTTGCAGTTCAGAAGATAAGAATTCAAGCTCTGGCTCTGGCACTCAGCAGGTTTTGTATTTGGGACACATATATGTACCTTCTACAAGTCAGAGAGATAATATTTTTGTGCTTTGTTCTGTGCATAATTTACTAATTGATTTCAAAGTAATCTCCAATGTATGAATGGTTTCTTCGTATGAAGTCTGTGATCTGATAAAATGAATACTTTGAAAAGCTACACTTCTTGTAGCTGCATGCTTAGAAGATGTCCATGACAAAGAAACAAAGCAAACCTGCCATTCCTTTGTGTTTATGTTGTATATTTTTCCCCACATTCTCCAGCCCTTTGAATGAATAACCCAAAAAAATAGGTTTGTAGATCATCTTTCATGAAGCTCTAAATTTACTTTAAAAGTAATATGAAATAATGTGCATTGGAAATTGTTTCAATGTAATTAAAATTTAATAAAGTTAGAGCTGTTCACTTAATTATTTTCTGGCATTTTATAAATATTAAATGATGACTATTTTTTATTTTTGGAGGAAGATAATTACAAACATTACCATTATCTGGAAAGAGTCACTGTCAGGAGTTTGGCCTTCCTTTTGTTGTAATAAAGCAACATTTCCATGGACCCTTTTAACGGGTGATGAGTGATGCTTGATTTCCCTTTCCTGTTTTGTAATTTGAAAGCCTAATTTTCAGCAGTGCAATTTTTACTTTAAAACTCTTCCAGGTTTCTGTAATGTTTTAAGCCTATCGATATTTCCTCTTTAATTTGTAGCCTAAAGCAGAGTTCTGTGAAATGTTATGATTTTCTTCTGGAAGCTCTATTTGATGCTGTAGCTCATATAATTAAAAAAAAAGTTATTTGTAATCCTATTTTCATAGGATCATCACTGGTCCTTGACATGGGGAAATTACATCCAGACATCTTTCATGGTGTGGCTACACTAAAACTACTGATGGCCTGTTTCACCCATTCTTTTTATTTGAGCTATTAGAGCTTGATGACCAAATGAATTGAAATCACTTTCAGGAGCTTGTAAAAGATGAAGATCCTAGCATCTCCTATACAAGATTCTAATTCAGTAGGGCTGAGATGAAACAAGAGGATTGCATTTTAAACAAGTGCCCCTAGGAGATTCTTAGGGTTTCTGCAATAAATATGAGGGCCATTGAAAATAAAGTTATCCTATATGAATAAGGTATACTTATAGAAAAAATGAAGTGGAAATTAGAGATAATAATTTGACTAGTTTCAGAAAAAATTTTGGTATGCAGGCATATCTTCTAGGAGGATTATGAAACTCAATTTATTTATTCTAAAAATTTAAAACCCTCATTTATTTTCCGCTATCATTGTAGCAACAGATTAGGAGGTCGCATATATATTCAGTTAAATAATTGCTCACATTTTGGAGGTTCTAAAATGTGCCCATAAATTCTTTGATATTTTTCCCTTCCAAAGGAGCAGACTGTTCCCTTCATGTGAATGCAGGTTACACTTAGTTACTCTCTTGTAAGGAATAGACTGTAGCAGAGGAGACAGTGTATGCTTTCCAAGCACAGATCACAGGACATTGTGGTTTCAACCTTGAGCTCTCTGTCAGCTCATTCCAGGGCAAGGAGGCTGCCATGATGTGAGGATACTCAAGAGCCTTGGCAAGAGCCCAGCAGCAAAACTAAGGTCCCAGGCAGCACCACCTTGTCAGGCAGGAGAGTGAGCCATCTTTAGAGTGGATTCTCCAACCCTTGATAAAGCTTGCGATGGCTTTGGCTCTGGCTGACACTTTGGCTGTGACCTCATGGGAGACATTGGGCCAGAGAGCTTAGCAAAACTACATGTAATACCTGACACACAGAAACTCTGAGAGCTGTGCAAGGCGGTGAAGTCAAGGATTTGGCATATGCACCAGTAACCACACATTGTTATACTGCACGCCATTATCTTTATTACAGTATTTTATGAAAAAATGGTTAAAATAATTATGTACCCAATAATGTAATAATTCATTCTGAAGACTGACCTGTTCATTGGCCTGTGTTCATCTCTCTTGCATTCACCAGCATTCACCAGAACACTTTTGCTATCCCGATAAACTAGATTGCTCAGCTTCTTTCTAAGTACTACATCTTTGAAAAAGACATTTAAAAATAATATTGCTCAATGAGCTTACATGTGAGAAATTTGGATATTTTTTCCCATGAGTGATTTATTTTTTCATTTAACAAATGTTGACACCTACCAGGTGTCAGACACTCTTCTGGGTAGTTAAAACACATTAGTCAACAAAAGAGGCAAAAATCCTTGTTCCAACAGAACTCATCTTTCAGTATTAGCAATGAATTGCTCATTAAAGAAGACTGCAATGAGGACATAGTATGTATAAGTAGAATTATATATATGCATAGGCCTGTTTTAAGTAATCATGTAGTTTCCACATGAATGCCTTTTTATGAACTCAGTATCTTTCTTTTTTTTTTTTTTTTGTGGGTACCGGGGTCAACCTCAGGACCTTGTGCTTGCCAGGCAGGCGCTTATGCCGTTGAACTATCTCACTGGCCCTCAATATCTTTCAAAATGAAATTTTAGAAAAGTTTTACATCACTTAAAAAGTACAACAACAAAAATGAATTAAGAAAGTGATTTTGTCTATCACCCGTGTCTTGGCTATTCTTACAATGTAATAAGACTGATTGAGTTCTGCGGATTATTTAGTCTGTCATCTTGTCACATTTTAATGCTAACTGTCTATCTACTAGGGATATTTTACCAACGGGCTCTTTATCTTTGTGTTTCATTTAAGAAAGACTGATAATGTCATAGGCATATGAGGGTTTTTTTTGGGAGGGGCTGTGACTGCTTCTTGACATATCAGCACCGTCACAAAGTAAACATATCTCTTTTTCTTCTATGCTGAGGGTGACACTGTCTACTATTTTGATAATATTCATATCTAACTATGTATTCTTAAATTAGCAAACCTATAAAAATATTTTGAACATAAAATGATGTAAAAAGATTTTTAGTTATAAACCTCACTCCAAGTGAGGTCACCTTTACAATGGAAATACCATTAGAAATAGTTGTTAGTAATCACAACTTTTCATAGACTTAAAAGTTTTTTATTCATTAGAATTTTTGTTTAACTTTTCATAACCCACTAGAAATAACTACCTCTGAAGATAGTTAATTTAGTTCAGATTCATCCATTTACAGATAAGAAAGCACAGTCCAAGGGATTTTAGTCAAACTTGATGATGAGCAGGAAAACAACAGACACCCCAGCCTGTGATCCTCTGCACGGTGTTATCATCTCATTCTTAGGTATAGATCGAAGCAGTCAAATATCCCTCTCGCTAGTACTTCATTTTTCATTTAGCAGAAATTCACTTCGAACTTTAATGTCTTGCACTTTTAATTACCAGTTGGGTCAGTGTGACTCTCATCTGCTTCAGTATCTGTGTGATCAGCTTTGGGGTGGTTATGAATTTTTGGAGACATCTCTTTTTCTTGTTTTATCATGATTCTTGTGATTTTGAGTTAAAGTTTGTGGATAAGCTGGTATGGAAAGCTTTATCATTTTTGTGTGGAGACCTCTTTAATAAGTGGCTTGGAAGATAAAGGAAACCAATGATATAGGATAGGCTTGGAAAAAAAGAAAGAAAAGAACCAAGAAACAACCCTAGTTGGAGGAGAACAAGAGAAAATAAGGTAAGGAACAATAGATGCAAAAGCAGACGGTAACACTAGTACACAATACTACACACCTACACTCCCTACACACAAACTGAGAGGAAAAAAGAAAAAACTGAAAATAAAAATGTTTTAATGACATACAAGAAAAGAAGAGGGAGAGAGAGTAGATTTGAAAGGGTGTGCAATGGGAAAGAAAGAAAAGATAGGGAAGAAGTGTGAATGGAAAGTGAGAGAAGTGTAACTTACCTTTCCCCTACATGGGAAAAGATATACTTGAATCCAATTGGATACTGAATATTGAATATTGCTCAATTGGATAGTGAATCCAATTAACGAACTAAGAGAAGCATAGATTTAACAAACCCTATAGACCAACCTTTGGTGTGGGAGAACATAACACGGTAAGACACTACAGTAACAAAAGCAATAACTAACACTTGTGAACACATACATACAGATGCTAAAAAACACTACAAACAAAACAAACTATCAAGTACATTTTTCCTTGTGATGTTTATATTGGAGTAAATTTTTGGATACTTCCTGATGAAAGGAGAAGAGATGAAAATCTTTTTATTTTTTTGGTTTAGAGTTCTCTTCTGCCTCTAAGTAGTACTTAAAAAGAGAAATACCATAAAATACCAAAAAACGAAAAAACCATAAAAAGAAAGAGAGAAAGAAAGAAAAAAGAAAAAGAAAGGGAGGTAGGGAGAAGGAAGGGGGAGAGAAAGGGAGGAAGAAAAGAGGTCTGTATCTCTCTATCTGGTGGAATTGATACTGGGGTCAAAAGTCCGGAATTCTCCACCTGGCTCCATATGGAGAGGGCGGAGGAGGCTGAGCTCACCCTGCTATCGTGGGTAGAAACTCGTAGTCCCGGGGCAGGTCAGGAGCGTGGGCCAAAGCTTCGTGGATTTCCACGCCACGCTTTGGCAGTCCTGGCTGGCCGGTGTCTGCACCTGCCGTGTTTACCCCGAGAGCCTCAGCGCAGACCGGGGGAGATGGGCACACAGGTCTGTGCGTGCATTGGAGGCTGCGACTGCCCAGCCTTCTGCTGGCCCACGCGGAGCGCCCCAGACTCACACCCCTTCTGGCTGCAGAGACTGTTTCTTGCTGCTGTCTTCAGACTGCGGCTGCCCCTACAGCGCACCGGACCCTCGGGGATTCTCCCAGCCCGGAGTGTGGTTTCCCCTGAGCGAGGCCTGGGTCTTTCTCCAGATCTCAGGATTTTAGTGTGACTGCGTCACAGTCACCTTTATTCTGGGCCCTAGCTACTAGGTCAGGTGTCTATTTCCTCCTTATAGGGCGGTGGCAGTTACCTCTTGGAATTATAGAAAATGTTTGGATTTTCTGAGCCTAGGCAGAAGGAGTTACTCAAGATGCCTTGTCCCTCAATCACTTTATATTTCTTTTAGCTTCAATAAAATTTTAAATCGTATTCATGAGGAATTTTAATATAGGTGAGCATGTTCACTTTTTATATTTAGCATTTATCCAGTTATAGAGTAGTTTTATTACTTCAAAGGAGATTTTCAGTTTAAGGATTAAGGATTCTTAGAAAGTGGACTTCCCAATTATATGCACATACAAGAATTATTTTTATATTATTTACTAGGTAATTTAAAAATCATATTTAGGTATAGTGGTTATGGCAAATAGTGTTTATCTGTATTTTACTAGGAGTGCCTAAAATATTTCAGTATGTAGTGTTTTTCTTGAGGTAGATTTTTTCAGATTTATTTTTAAATCGTGCCCACATTTTTAGGCATTTGTTATAGTAATACACTTCTCATTATCAATTTTTGTTTACATCGTGACAAATAAGAACATGAGTTTTGTGCTAATGTACGTGTAAAATTTAGTACACTTTGAAATAATATTTAATATATTGTTTATATCTTAATAGAGCTGCAATTTGTCAAAATCTATCATTTATTTCTATGCAATGACTTCATCTTATCATATATTTTGTATAAGAAATTGAAGAAAAAACAAAATGAAACTTATTCATAGGTAGATCAATTATATATGATTAATTTCTTCTTTGTTATGCAAGTTAGTTTAATTAAATTTACATTAATTGTAACTAAAATCACCATTGTACAAAAATCAAGTAGAATTGAGTAATATGTCAATTACCAAATTGTGTCTTAAGTTTTTCTTTTCTTTTCCTGGAGAACATAGAAGAAAAAATAGTGTAATAAGCTGCCAGGTATCCATCATGTAGCTCCAGCCCCTATCAAGGCATGCCAATTTGTGCCAGTCCTTCCCCTCACTCCTGTAGTAGTAGTAGTATTTTTTCAGGCTAGAGATTGAAACAGGGGCTTCACACTCGGTTACATCCCCAGCCCTTTTTATTATTTTATTTTGAACTTACGATCCTGCTGCCTCAGGCTGCTAGGGTTCTGAGCTTACAGGCATGTGCCAACACACTCAGCCCTATCCTGCATTATTTTAAGGCAGACCCCACGCAGAATGATATAACATGTAACTATTCTAGAGTGCACGTTAAATGACAAATACTCCTTTGAAATTATGTGCAATATTTTTATCTCAATGATTTTCAATAAATCATTAATCTTATCACATATCCAGTCTGTGTTCTGATTTTACAGCACATAATGATGACATTCCTTGTGGGGAGTTGGTCCATGTACGTAACACATCTTAATTCTTTTTCATCCCCTTCCCCTCTTTTCTCTCCCCCTCCCTCCATCTCTTGGTCCCCTTCCTCTTTTCCATTCACTTTTCCTTGTAGCATTTTTTTCTTCATTTCTTTTTCCTTTTCCTCCCTCATCCCATCTTCTCCGTTCACATGTTATAATTGGTTAACATATCCTTATGTCTTGTAAGTTCTTTTTCCTCTCCCACTCACCTCCTCCATTTCTTCCTTCTTTCTCTCTATCGTCCTTTACTGAAGAAAATGGGTTCTATGTCATGTAAGGGTTTCTTACGATTTTCTGATCGACTTTCCATATTTGATTATGGTATCATTGCTTCCCATATCTAACACATTTGAAAATATTAACTATTAAAAACTATGTAAGAAAATTTCAAAGTTAGAAGTATCTTTGAAGGTCACCTAGCTAATTTTTAGGTAACTTCATGTGCTTTCCGTGGTTTTGAACCCTCTCAGTGCTCTGCTTTCTGCTCTGGAAATCCACATTTGCATTTTTTAAAATAGTTCATTAAGCATAACAAATGTTCTTGACTAAAATAAGGTAGGGTGAAGTTATTATCTATAGTTCCTTCTCCAAAGAGGTTTTAAGTAAATAGGATATTTCATTGAGTAAATACATTTAAACAAATACCTCTTTATGGAGTAAAGGTAGTTTTAACAAATATAATGCTATGATGAACATAAGATACATGGGTTTTTCGACGTTTTGAGTCATTTCCTTGAGATATTCTTTCTAGAAGCAGGATTTCTGTATTTGAAAGGACATGCATATGTTAGTACCTTTTTATGTTTTCCTTAAATTTTACCAATTAAAATCATGAAGAACCATATGCTGTTGTATTAGTTCTCTATAAAAGGACAATATCAATGTCAATATTATGTTTTATAATATTAATCCTTTTAATTCTTATTTTCTATTCCTTTTTTTTTTTGGCAGTACTGGGGATTGAACTTAGAGCCTGGTGCATTCTAGCCAAGCACTCTATCACTGAGCTACACCCCCAGCCTGTTATTTCTTAGGTTATGAATAAAATTAAACTCTTTTATATATTTGTTAAGAAGTTGCATTTTCTTTCTTGCATGTAGACTTTTCTATTTAATTTTGTTAACTAGCCATTTGTTTTAATATTATCAGTTATAAGCAATATGGATTCAAATGAAATATTCAACTGTTTGATTTTCATATTTGCTTTAGATATTTTCAGTCTTTTGCTTGTGGTCTAATTTTATATTTTTGTTATGCATATGGTACAATTTTTAAGCAGACAAGTTTGCTGATCTTGTCCTTTGTGATTTCTTTCCATCCTTTCTAAATTTAGTAAATTGTCTCTTTTCCAGATTTTAAAAAATATTCAAATTCCTTTCCTCAGTTTTTTATAGTTAACTTTTTAACTGGGCTTGATTTTTTAATGGTTTAATGACTTTCTTTTTTTTTAACAGCAAATTTAGGTTTACAGCAGACATTTCCCATACATTTCCTGCCGTCACTCATGCATATCCTTCCTCATTATCAAAATGTCCCATCAAACTGGTACAGTTTTGGTAGTTGGTGAAATTACATTTACATAGCATAACTAATCAAAGTCTTAATGTTAGTGGTTAACGTTAAGATTCACTCTTGCTGTTGAAGGTCCTATGAATTTGTTTAAATGTGTAATCACGTGTCCACCACTATCGTCTCATACAGAGTAATTTCACTGTCCTAAAAACTTTCCATGTGCTGTCTGTTCATCTGCCCTCTGTTCACTGTCTCCCCTTGTCCCCCAACTGCAACACCTGGTAACCACTTATCTTCTAATTAACTCTATAGTTTGCTTTTTCCAGAAGGTAATATGCTTGGAATCATATACAGAGATTTCTCGTTTAATGATTTACCTGTTGAAAGACTGGTCAGATTTACAACTGGCTCCTCGGACTTATGACTCATGTTTTTCTTTTTATTTTGCACTGTTCTGTGCATCTTGTTTAGAGAACCTCAATTTCTTTTTTTTAATACATTGTACCTTGTTTATACAGTACTATAATTTTTGCTGATTGTACTGTATAGTCTGTCAGTTTTACCCATTATATATAGACTCAGTGTAATATATAATATACATACATACAATATGTTATACAATATACAGTGTACATTACACTGAGTCTATATTTAACATTGGGAAAAACTGGCACACTAACAATATCGAGTCTTCGCAGTAATTGCGAGTATTTTTCTTCAAACTTGACGAATGATAGTTTCTACAGGGTAAGTTTTAATTTGAAATCTGAAAGAATACCGATAAACTTTTTATATTGTTATATTACAATCTATTGGTCTATCATCCACATTGAATGGCTGTTTTATGCATGATGATTTTATGCAATTGTCAATTGATTACTCAATCATTATGGATTTACTGAGTGATGTAGATCTTCTGAATGTTTACACACCTCACTGTAAATTATTTAAAACTCATACAGGTCAACATCCCCACCAAACTCACCAGTCTTAAATACTGAGAAGCTCTCATGCTTACAGTAGTAGCTGGTTTTGAGAATTTCAATTTTTCCTTGAAAGATTGAATTTTATCTCTAGCAGCAATCATTGTCACTTGTTTCCTTAAAATGAGAGGCTTGTTTTATTTATTATGCCAATTACTCAAATCTGAATAACTGCAGGTTATTGGGCTATTGCTCTTCATGCAAAAATATTATTCTAAAGGAAAGGCTAGAATTTATTCATTCATCCAGTTAGAGCCCCCAACAGTGCTTTCTTTGATGAGAATAATATTTTGCTATCCATCAGAATTCATTTTTTTCCCTTATGGTTCTGGGGATTGAACCCAGAATTTAAGTGCATGATAGGCAAATGCTTTTCAACATAGTAACACTCTTAGGCTCCATGAATTTTTTTTTTTTTAAACGTATGTTTTTATTTTTCCACAGAGAATATGGAAGAAAAAAACCTGCACTCAAGATTTTAAAAAAATAGTCGAAATTTCACAAAATTATAATTGTCACTACTTCAACAAGGGCATCTTTAAATGAAAAAATTTCTTGCAAGTAAATAGCAATATGGAAGACAGTGACTGTTAATATAGTTTGTTTGCTCCACCTTCTTTCATACTAAGGCACCGCCAGTTTTGTCTGTCATTGTCATTGCACCATAATTGCAAATGTCACGCAGTAAAAGAAATAAAAAGGCAAATAGTAACTTTTAAAAAAATAAAAGTTGCTAGGAGTGTTTTGGGTGTTGAGGCCCCTCAGAGATCTGCTGACTACACTCAGAACTGCAGTAATTACCGGATCCTGTTGCCAAGCGGCGGCAGACTCCTGAGGTTTAGTATCTTCTTTGTGATGTCTCTGTATTTACAGTTTAAACAACCTTGTTAATATTTTAGAACTGTAAGATATTAAACTAGAATTTCTATCCAAGAAAGATAAAAACTAATCATCTAATTATAAAACTGAATATCTATTGAATATAGGCATTATCATATCTTATTTATTGGAGACCACATTGAGAATGGAATATATATATATATATATATATATATATATATATATATATTCCATTAAATTTTCTAGTATGTGAGCTCTAAAAGGGAGAAAGCATGTGTGTTTGATGCACCACTAGTATAGTTCTGTCCCTGTGTTAGAAACTGATCTAAGGGAATTTGATCATTAAGCTAATGTCATGTCATTTTTGTGTATGTTGGTAGCTCCAGGGCTTCAAGGCATATGTAGATTTTATGTGTCTTTTTCAATGCTGTGTTGTAATGACAACCCGTTTTAGACAAAATGATGATAACTGTTAAGATGTTTGTTTGGCAACAAGACAAAATTTTACAATGCTTGCTCGTGTAAACTTGGGGAAGTACACACTGAATGTCCTCAGGAATTCCAGCTCTATCCCTAACCTCTAATCCTAATGCTACTGATGAGATACGAAGTGAGAAATCAAAAAAGGGCAAATTTGTGTGTATCACCAAGAGGTGCTTCCATGTCTTAAGCTTGGATTATAAACTTCTCTGCTAACTACTTTTGGAAACCTCGAAAAGTCATTTAAGGTCTACTAATCAGCTTCAGGTGCATCGTTAGAAAGTTTTAAGGAAAAAATATCAAGAAAGGGTAGCTAGTGTGAGGGATGAGAACAGGGATGAGAACACTGCAGCCCGGCACTCTGCCGCAGCAGTCTAGGACACACCCATCATTACTACTATGAGCTACTCTTAAGGAAGAACTGAGGTAAGTTAGGAAACCAGAAAAATTAAAGGACATGCCAAAAAATCAGAAAAAATCCTTCCACTATTGTATAAAACTTTGGAAAATTAATAGCGAAACTGGTAAGAAATTCTCTTAGTCTGCAGGCTTCCATAAACAGCCCTGGGAAGGCCAAGTAGGTTCAGTGAAAGCATTGTATGAAGAGAAAATGAATACAGTTCTAGAATTTAGGAATTCTAATAGCCATGCTATAACCTTGCAGACTCAATATCCTCCTGGAGAGAGCTGTTGGAAGAGGTATTTTCTGAAGGGTTTACATGACTTTTTTCTTTTTTAACAGGAAGGAGAATTTAGATGGGAAGGCCAAAAGAGAGGCTTTGCGTACCACCCTTCTCTTCATCCTTCTTGGAATTTGGGATTTGACTCAGACTGAAGGAATAGGTTTTCTTAGCATAACTTCCCACACCCATTTCTATTACAAGCTAGGTCCTTAGACCTGGACTTCGTCACAAGGATCGACAAACATTTTATTTTGCTCTTTAAAATACATAAGACTTGTTTATAAAATAAACATAAATAACTTGAGATGTAATTGTCCTATCTGGTTAAAATGTTCCTTTTATTTCATTAACTCACAGTCAGGTAGAAGAAAAGTCAACAAAACAATGGAGCTTGTTGGAATTAAAAATCTTGGTGTGTAATACTAATTAGTATTCTCTTCCTTCAAACTTTAGAAGTAAACGGAATGTGTACGTATCATTTCAGAGGGAATGATGTTTTATGTCAGCCTCACTTGTCTGTAGTTAAGATTCTGATTTCTTACATTTTGACTTCTTTATTTGTGTAAGCACAAATGTGGTCCATGCAGCGTCTAGACCAATACAATAGCTATTTCTGCTGATTTCAGTATCTTTCATCTTTATCTCAGACTTTCTGAAGCAACAAGAATCAGAATCCTTCAGTGTAAATTGGATAGCAAAACTTCTCTTCTGAGAAGGAAAATGACTACTGGCTAAAGTCTAATTAGAATTCTAAATTATAGGCTTCAAAATTCTTAATCACTGGGATTCTCTCTGCTTAGTTGATCTCATTTTCTGTAACATTTCAAGTCAAACACTGTGCTTCCTAAAAGCAAATATATTCACTGTCACCCACACAAAATTCAGCAGCCTCAAGCTCAGCTCCTGCTCCCCTATTATGTCACAGCCTCATGCTGGCTCAACGCTTTCCCCAAGTCACAACACTCTCTCCTCATTTAAAACTTTATTTATAACTCATCCTTATCATGACGACTTCTTGACTATAGATAGGGTGATCACGAGAGATTTGTCATCTAAATTGGGATACTTTTAAGAATAATAAAGGGTCTATTAATAATTACTTCAGACAGTTGTGAATAATTAATTCACAACTTTCCCTGGCAAATCAATGTAAATGTTTTACCTTAATTATAACCTTATTATTTCAGAAACCACTAATCATCACAAACACATAAATACTTATAAAGTTGCAGATATAGGTATCTTCTCTCCCCTGATAACTTTCCATCTATTATTTACTAGGACCTTGATTTTGCTACAGATCCAGGCAAAGATTATTTCAATATTTAAATGTATGAGTGTTCCAACTACCTTTTTCCTCCAGGTACTATATGTTTTTGCCTGTTCTTTGCTGACCACTGAATACCACTGTGCACAGTATTTTCACATGTGCTTTGCACAGCACTGTCTATTCATAGCTGAAAAGCTTTGGAGGAATCGAAGATGTAGCAACTTCTGGGTAAAGATGGAAAATCTTTTTATCATGATGGAAGTCTAGGGGGCTGTCTTGGTTATTTTTTTCTCTTTGCTGAGACAAAATACCTGATGCCCAAAATTAAGGGAGGAAAGGTTTGTTTAGCTCAGTTTGTGGAGGTTTCAGTCCATAATCAGCTGGCTCCAAGGCAGGGTGGCGTGGCAGAGGAATGACAACAGTTCAGGGTGGTGGAAGACAGCAAAAGCAACAAGAGCAAAAAGGGAGGAGGAGAGAGCGAGCCTCTTCCCTCCCTCATATTGTATGCAGGCTGCCTGCCCCAGGGTGGGTGTAGCACTCACACCCATAATCCCAGCATTGGACCATGAATCAATCACAAACTCTAGAAGCTGGCCCCACGAACTCATGAGGCTTTCGGGGGACATCCAGACACAAATCATAACAGGGGCCAAAGACTAAGACTGAGAAGAGTAAAGATGAGTTTGCTTGGATAGGAAAAGTCCATAAGACACTGCAGATCTAGGCAAGCAAATTGTTAAAACCATGAAAGTCAGCTAAGAAGAGAAAGCTGCAGACCGTACTATGTGGCTGTGCAGGATTCCAGATTCCAGAGATCAAGTGTGAGCATGACCCCTGCAGCATCCGTAAGTTCAAGGGAGGCAACATCCTGTTCACACTGTGCGGTGTGCACTTGTACCTTTCCAACCACAGCCTCACGGAAGAAATAACGCTGTGGTTTGGTGGTGTGCCCACCCCATGAGCTAGTTCAGCAGTGAGTATAGCACGGCAAGTTCCTCATCCTCACTGAGTAGGTTTGTGAAATGCATTCACTATATTTACTCGTGTGTTACTTAAATAGCTTTCAAACATTCAGCTGAATATTTGGTTGGATAAATTGGATAAATATGCTGTTTCTTTTACATCAAGGAATATCTTTTGTAGATTTTCAACAAAAATCAACACAGTTTTAAAAAATTGTTTTAAAATGTTATTTTAAAATTTTAATTTATCTCATAATGGATGTAAGAAAAAGTAAAGTGTGTGTTTACAGGTTTTTTTTTTTTTTTTTTTTTGTTAGTTTGCTGGTAAAGCTAAGGCCCATTTTAAGGCCCTTATCTGTTTTGTCAGAGATCTGATTTATCTCTGGTGGAAGATACCTCCTGAATTTGGAGTAACAATGCTGTTTGGAAAACTGATTTAGAAACCTTAATTCATTTTCTACCTTTTATGTTCAAACTAATTTTTGTTATTCTGGAGTTAAAAGATTTTCTGGTCCATCCACATCTCTTATCAACAAGAAATTTCTAATCTACATATTGGATCACTTACGAATGCCTTATCTTTCAGGATATATATCCATAAATGTAAATATGTACATATACATATATTTATAATATCTTCTTATGCTTGATTTTTTTATTGTTTCTTAGAAGGCAGTAATAGCCTGTTTTTTCTTTTTTCCTTGGGGTCCCCAAATGTCTCCAACAATCATAGTCATGTGACTATGTTTCAAGAGGTATTCAAGAAGTAGTTAGTTGTTGAGGAAGTAAAGGTTTTGCTTGTAAAAAGCAATGCTTCCAGAGTCTTTGTCTACTATAAGAAAATAAATATAATACAAGACTTTTGTTGTTGCTATTTGTTTGTAATCAACTTGAATAATATCAAAGAAACAAGTTAGAATCATCTTTCTACAATTTTATACTCAGGGATAGTGCTATGCACACTTAAATATTAACAAACAGTTAAAGATTAGAGAACATATTCTAGAATCATAGTAATGGGTTAGGTGTCAAAAATAAGGTCAACATAAAAAACAACAACTGGCTTATTTTTGTCCCTCTGCAGTGGAAAACTATCTGCTATCAACTGCTTCTTTCTGTGAGAGCAGTGTAAGGATGAAAGAAGACCCTGCTTCCCTGCAGGCACTGGAGATGCAAGTCTGTTTTCTAATTGGTTCTCTGCTCGCGTGCAATCTAGAACAGAGCTGGCAACCAACAGTGATGAATATAAGGATGTAACTGGTTCCAGATCCACTCTGCAAGATGTCTGGGCTGAGAAAGGCTATTATTCTTAAATTGCAGTTCATTATTCCACATCAATCCAAGGAAAGAATAGGAAAATGTCTGTTACATTGTTTAGATTTCATGTATATATAAAGAAAAGTCTTTTGGTGACTTTCTTAGGGACCGTTTTTAAAAGGTTCTTCAAAAATTTCCCCGATAGAATTTAAGGACAGTTTTGCCCAGAAATGGGGAACTATTCTGAAAGCGATTTTCAATTCTCTGTGACC
Organism: Erethizon dorsatum; assembly: GCA_028451465.1. NCBI lineage: Eukaryota > Metazoa > Chordata > Mammalia > Rodentia > Erethizontidae > Erethizon > Erethizon dorsatum. Next base: position 16,241,261 of record CM051838.1, read on the forward strand.
ACTTATCATGACTCTCCTAAGTATTTAACTACAGCACAGTCCTTTTCATTTTAAACTATGAGTATAATTCACACATAAAAACACTTTAAGGACAAATATAACCTAGATTATATGGTCCTTCTTAAATATTTTTTTTTTTTCCTAAGTAACAGACTGATGAGATGAGTATGAAATTGGCCAAATACAGAATTATGGTAAAATCTATCATGCAAAAGTATTTAGAAGACAGGCAAAAATAATAACTAGAATTGGTTTACAGTATTTTTAAATTGTAAATGAATATATCTGTGCTTTTAATATATCTGGAGGCTGATAAACACAGCTGTCCATAAAGAGAAAGTAGATTACATCATGTTAATCTAAATAAGACTTCTAATGAGAAATCAGGATTAAGTCGAATCTGGAGGAGAAATTTGTATTTGCTCTGAGAATTTCAAGCTGATCTCCCCTAGGGAGAATGATGGCACATTAAGAGATTTTAATTTGAAATGAGGTTATGGGATTGTAAATTGCTGACAGATATTTAGTAAATGATTTAGTGTTTCTGTTTACATTCCGGCTTAGGAAAGATTTTGGCTTTTTCAGCAAACCGAAGAAATGTCTTCAAAACACATTTAGCTAATCAAAATCAGAAGAGGGGGAGGTGGGATGAGAAGTTAAATTGATATATTTGAATTATAAATTTAAATTCAACTGTAAGCCTTCACTTTCTGAACAAACCTCAGTTGTTATCCAGTTGCCAACAATTAATTTATTAATGTCAATTAATGAGCTGGAGGCAATACCTTTCAGTAAGTGTTATAACCCATACTACCAATTTACAGTACTTCTATACTTCTTAATTCTAGAAAAGACCATCATTATACATAATCCAAAATGATTTCTTTTTTTTTTTTTTAGGTGAGTTCACACATGCTCTTCCTGAAAACACTCAGGAATTGAAGAATATACATGTAAGACATTGTGTTTATTCTACACCCACTGGGAGTGAGTGAGGTACCTCATGTCCAACTAGCTGTACAAAAGGGTAACCCTCCGGTGAAGACAGATAAGACCGAAATGGATAACACAACCTACTCCCTTTTTCCTTTTGAAACTTTTATTTTCAATATGACACCTACTATCATACACAGTCCCTTTCTCTTCTTTGTGACAAACCACACAGCTTGCAAAAAAAAAAAAAAAAAAAAAAAAAGTGATTCAGGCTTCATTAGAGAAATGCCACCCAAAGGGTCTCTTTCAAAAGCTTTATGTTTTCCAGCTGGAGACAAGAATGAATGCATCATGGTTTCTATGGTCTCACAATATGTAGCCCAAGATAGATGCCGCTGTCATTATAGATATTGCAAGAAAATGTGCTATGTCTTGCTGAGCTGCCTTGTGGACCAGTGTCACCAGGGAAATATCACAGCCTGGTTTATGAGAAGCTGTCCTATTTTACATGCAGGTACATTATAAAGAGCTTTATGCTTGGGAGGCTAGCAAGAAATACACTGCTTTCCATTCGGCCAAGATTCCCCTTTTTGCTTCTTCTACAGGAAAAAGTGGCTCACGATTACCTTTTTTATGTCCATTTCTAATTTGGAAAAATCCCTTTTCTCTCAGATTTCTGAATCTGACACCTTCTCAGGGTTTGCATCCTTTCCCTTTGCTTCTCATATACATTTTCTTCTGCCCTAAATCTGTGCAATTAACTTCTATCACCTTAAAAGCCTTTCTTACAGCACATTGCTCCAGCTGTTGAGGCATGTGTAATTACATCCTACCCTACCTGTCCTGGGGCATGCCGGTGTCATACAATTTTCATATCACCCTTTTTCATTATTCAAGCAGAGTGAAATTTTAAGGACAGTATGATTAGGCTGAAATTGGAACTATTCAATTGGAACTATTCAAGGCTTGGCATTGTGTGAAAAAGCATACTCTTTCCTTCCTTATATAGAACCGAAAAAAACTGTTAAAAAATGGTTCAATCAGTTGGCACACGCACTAGTCACCTATATAGGACCATCACATTTAAGACTTTTTGTGGACCTACATTAAAGCTCATTAGTATATCCATGGAGTTTAATCCAGAGGAAATGGTGTTAATGATTCAGCAGTTTTATAGAGTTATATAGATTTCTAATTTTGGTGATGAGAACCAAGAAAGATACACTGAAGTAATGTGAACAATACAGGCATTTATGCAAATTGTTCCACTGAGGTGCTTAAAGAATATTGAACATCATTTAAAAAAATCATTATACAACAAGAGAAAAAGGAATAAAAGGCTTAGTTATTCTCTCTTCACATTACGTTGGAACAAAAGCCTATAAAACAGATGTAAACATGGAAAACGAGCTCAATTCATTTTAAATTAACAATTATTCCCTAACTTCCTAACACCCTATGCTCATATATTAGTTTTTAAAGATATACTGTGGTTCATGTTGTCAGTAAATTTTTAAATATTTTATCAACTCAGAATTAAATTGGGTTACTAGAAGCATGACACTTACGAAGTCTCTGTCATTTTGATGTTTTCATTTATTTTACCCAAATTGAAAGTAGAATTACAAAGCTAAGCAATGAGAAACCTCTAACACTGCATGTAGTTTCTCAGACATATTTATAAACATTTTATTAATTTGTCATACAGTCCAACTGTTTTTATCAAATGATTAAATCCATTATTATATCATACTGACTTATCAGAAGAATTAAGAATGTGCTGAGTTTCCAGCAGCAGACCACAAGCCAGAAAGAACCAGGGGTGCTAGGGATGGTAGGTTTGTGCATTAACTAATGAACATTGGTTAAAAAATGGGGAGGTTGTGTGTTTTGTGAGTGCAGGTAATTAATTTGGGGATTTTTTGTGTTCTCTTACTATTATCTGCCATTCTTTCCTCCTTAGAAAATATTAGGGAGATGATTACTTATAATATACTTACTAATAAAAATGACAAAGAATATACAAATGCATGTCATTTCAATTCTGTTTAAACATGAGTAAGTCACAAATAACAAGAAAATTCCCATTTACCAAGGTTAAAATACTTCAATCCTGTAAATTTAAGCTCTTGATTTTGCTCAATAGATATGAATTTTTTGAGAATATAATCCATGTGGTAAAAAATAAGTGATCAAAAAATATCACATGTTGGAAGAGATCTGGGTGAGTAGGATATTTTTGTCTGTTACTTGTAAGTATTTAAATTAGTACAACTAATATCTAAAAAATTTGACATGTAATAGGACTGACTAGGTGTATATATCCTTTGAATGAAAAAATTCCAAATCTAAATATATTACATAGAAAAATTCTTGCATGAATGTATATCTAACTAAGGATGTTTATAACATTGTCCATAACAGAAAACCCCTGGAAAATGATCATAAAACTCTATTTGCTGAAGAATAAATGAGTAAATATTTATATAGTGGTATGACTATATGTCAGTGAAAAATTAAGTATAGCAATATGAATCAACATGGTTAAATCTTAGATTTTAATACTGAGTACAAAAAACAAGTCTTAGATAAATAATGGTAGCATTACTTTATTTATATGAAGGTAAAAGCTAGACAAAACAAAGACATCTATGCACACATATTTGGTAAACATTGGAAATGCATATTCATTTGGTAAAAGTGTACAGAAATCCAAGGGAATGAGCTAGCCCTAAATTCAGGGGGAGTGGTTTTTTTCTGAGGAAAGGAATACAGAAGCATTGCAAGGTAACATCAATGCTTAATTTCACAAAATAAGTGGTGCTTTTATAAATGTTAATTCTTATTCTTTAAACTACAAATATACATTTTACACGTGTGTGTATATATTGTCAATATCAAAGCAATTCAAAATAACACCCTTCCTAGATTAAAATTTGTCACAGGCAATGTTTTATACCATCTTAAGAAAGTTATTTGGAGCAATTTAATATCAGGAAAAAATTATGTACAGTGTAAATGATAAAACTTCAAGGCTTTTCCTAACCATATGTACAACATTTTATGTGAGTACGTTACTGACTTTTTCAAAATAAAAGCAATAACCTATAAGGCAGCGCTCTCTAAATTTATGGGTGAGAGAATTTGGAGGTCTGGGGGTATAGTTCCTCTCCAGGAACCTGGAAGTGAGAGTTGATGTTTCAATTAGTGCCATTCGCAGTCCCAAGAAATGCAGAGAGCTACCATCTGGTGGCCTGCTACACACAGAGAAGAGAGGAATGTTTCGTGGATATAACTAACTTCCTGACAGATAATTTCTCTGCGAATAAATCCTTCAAGCAATTCAAGTGTATATTTATTTCAGCTTTTTATGGGAATTGATGAGACAGGTGAACAAATATCCATTAAGGAGTTACTGCCTTTCACGGAACTTACAGTGACAAGAAGGCAATGTGAAGTTCTCAATCATTCACAGAAGAACTGCGCAGCGTGGCTTTAAGGGTGCCAGTAACACATTTGCACGGAATGAATGTCTGTTGTTCTCTTAGATTAATATTCCAAAAATTGCATTTAAAGCCCCAAATCATGTGGATTTATTTTAAAATTCAGCTATAAAGCTTCCCAAAGTTATAACACAGCCTACCAGGAAGGCTTTGAGCTAGGAATTTTGTGACTCATGTTACTTCAAGGATGAATATGGCAATATGGTATCAGACAGCTTCCTGTCACTTTCTAAAAATCATTACACCCACAGAAATCCTATTTGGCCCACCAAATTTGTGTTCTCTCAACTCATATTTCCTACCATCATTTCTGCTTTTCTGTTTCACATCATGATGCTAAAGTAAGTGCTTACAAAAAAAGTAGAATCTGTCTCCTGAAAAATATCAGATTTCTTTGAAAATTGAGTTTATGAGAAAGGAAATGTCAGAATGGCTATATTTAATTAAGTTTTCTCAGACTAGATCCTTAATTTAATTAAGCTCACTACTGTATTTATACTATCAGTTCTTGGATTAATATGTATTTTCTATTTATATTTTTTTGCTATGTTTCAAAATATGTTAGTGGGCATTACGATCATTTACTGAATATTAATGACAGATGTTTTGCCAAATTGTTACATGCATTTTTATCCAATGTTAAGAATCTATTCTTAGGTAGTTACTACCTCCAATTTCTGACAAGCAGTTGGAAATGGCTGCGTCAAGTTTCAAACTCAATTCTTTCTCAGATATTTGCACACACAGATAACGCGATATTTACCTGAAAGTCTTCCATTTGCAAACTCGCATATTTTACATATCTTCAAAGATGCTGCATCATCTTTGTGGTCCTCTATAGTAAATATAGCAATCATAATTTAGTGAGTGATATTTGAAAATTTTGGAAGTACATGTGAAAGCATATGGGGGAAAAGTAGGACTGAATTTAGGCTAAATATACTCTTACACTAAAAATTCTGCATTATGTATTATAATTATTCATAAACTCATACTTTTTATATTTTATATGACTATTATATTTCTGTAGGGCCATTTAAATGCTTATAATGCTGTAAAATTGATTGGTTATTTCTCTGAAACCCTTAATGATATAAGATAAATTATGGAAGCAATATTATGGAAGTACTCTCTTTGAGCTGGGCTGAACATGTCTATAATCTTATTCTTATTATTTGAGCAGGTATTATTAAATATTACTATATATTTATCAGATTTATTTGAGGTTATTTTATATGAAGTGTAGAAGAATCCACATATTTGTCTTCTGGAAACATATTTATGTCTATTACAGTCACTTCAAAGATTTTCCAATATAATATGAATATTTGTTATATATTTTTTCTTGCATGAAAAAATTTTCAACTTAATACAAATGCCATCTACAAAACATAAGAGTTTGATACCTGTCTCTGATAATATTTATTATGAAGTAGAATTGCCATGTACAATAGGGAAGAAAGAGAGGTGTTGGGGAAAAAAAGGAAAACTGCCAACGAAGAATAATTTTCCTGAAAAAACATTTAAAAATATAGAGATAAAGACTTTTGAAGACAAATAAAAGCTGAAAGACTTCATTATCATCACGCCTGTCTTATAAGAAATGCTAGCCGGGCATGGTGGTGCATGCCTGTGTTGAACATGAATGTGTAGTTAGGAAGTGGAACCTGGTTGGAGGTCGGTCACTGGGGGTGTTCTTCTTGATGGATTGATCCTTTTTGTCATTATTTAATGTTCTTTTTAATTTTTGACAGCTTTTTATGTATGTTCTATTTTGCCTAGGCATAACCATCCCTGTCTTGTTTTATTATCATTTTCATGGAATATCTTTTTTAATCTTCCTATATTCAGGCTATGTCTGTCTTTAAACTGAGTCTCTTGAAGATGGCATGTGGTTGGACTTTTTCTTTTTTTTTGTGGGTACTGGGGGTCGACCTCAGGACCTCGCGCACCAGCAGGCGCCCATGCCGCTGAGCGATATCACCGGCCCTTTTTTCGTATGTGGGTACCGGGAGTCAAACTCAGGACCTCGCGCTTGCCAGGCAGGCATTTACGCCGCTGAGCCATCTCACCGGCCCCGGACTTTTGGTTTTAAACCTTCAATTACTCTGTGTCTTTTGACTGAAGCTTGAATCCATTCGCCTTTAACTTGATTACTGATGGAGAATTATTTACAATTGCCATTTTGTTAACTGTTTTCTGTTAGTCTTGTTCTTTCTTCCTATTTCTCTTTTCCTGAATTTCCTTGTGTTTCCTTGTTTTTTTGTTTGTTTTGCTATGCTTTCTTTTCCTTCTGTTTCTTGTGTAACTTGCTTTGGACAGTTACACATTTAGTGTATCAATCTACTGGTGAGTATAAGGGCCCATGGTCCAATCACCTTCTAAAAACCTCACTTCTGAGCACATGAAACTTTTGGGTGACAGTTTACATCTACACCATAACAAAAGACGGTTATTAAAAAAAAAACAGTGAGCTGCTAAGAATGTGGAGAAACTGGAAGCCTGGTTGGAAACATTATTGGTGGGAATGCAAAATAGAAAAATGGTATAGCCACTATGGAAAACAGTGTGAAGTTCCTCAAACAATTAAAAATGGAACTATGATATGATCCAGCAACATCACTTCTGGGCATTTATACCAAAGAATTTAAATTAGGATCTAAAACTATTTCACCACTCTCAAGTTTAATGCAGAACAAAGTACAACTGCCAAGATGTAAAAACAACTGAAATGCCCATAGACAGATGAACAGATAGAGAAAATGTAGTACTGTGTAAGCTAGCCACAGAAAGATAAATACCGCATGATTCCACTTCTATAAAGTGTTTACAATGGTCAAACCTTTAGAAGCAAAAAATAAAGACTGGTCAGTCATCAGGTTGTAGAGAGGAGGCAATGGGAAGTTATCAACACATCCAAAATTTCCATTGTGCAAGGTAAATTAGTTCAAGAGCTCTGTACAACATAGTACCTGTAGATAATAATACTGTATTGGATACTTAAAAATTTAAGAAAATATATTTCATCTTATGTGTTTTTACCAAAATTAAAAAAGAACTAAGATAAAAATAGTATAGAATTTCTCAAAAAGGACATGATTATTATAATAAAAACAAATTAGAAAAATGGATATATTGTTAGCTAATGAAAGTTTTAGTCAATGGTGTACCTTTTGAGCTTGGCTGAGTTTACTTACAGCCTTATTCTTATGATGTTAGTAGTCGTCATATCATCAACGAACCATGCTAGGATGCTGTGACCCAAATCACTCGTCTCTATGTAACTCCAGAGGGGCAGTGTGACATAAAGAGGCTCCTGATGACAGCAGCAACATTAGTTAATGTAGAACAAATAGAGATCACACCGCAAGATGAATCACGTTCCTGCAATAATGCCACTTGATATTTTGCAAAATAACACCAACTATCTCCTTGCACTTTCATTTTTAGTATTGCCATTTGTTTTTTGTATTATCACTGCTTTACTTATCTTCATAAACTATATAATAGGTTATTGTGAACTACAGTCATCCATGATGGTGAAAAACACATTTATTCCTTCTGTATGACCATGTTTTGGTACCCATTATCCAATCTTCCTATTTCCACCTAATCCTAACATCTTTTCTTTTTGCTCTCCTTCTCAATTGCCAGGAACGACTATTTTATATTCAAGTTGACTTTATTCTTTTTAGCTTCCACGTATGAGAAAGAACATGTAGGATTTATATTTCTGTGTCTGGCTTATAAAATGCTCCATATCATTAGTTGTTAGGGAAATGAAAATCAAACTGACGATGAGATAATATCTTATCCCGGTTAGAATAGCTATTATTAAAAAAATAACAAATGCTGCAGGCGATACGGAGAGAAAGGAAATCTATATGCTGTTGATGGGAAAGTAAATTAGTATAGTTACTGTGGATCATAGTATGGAGGTTGCTTACAAAACTAAAACAGAGCTACCATATGATCCAGCAATCCCACTCCTGGGTATACCCAGAGTGAATGAAGTTAACATACCAAAGAGACACCTGCATTTCCATGTTATTTCAGTACTGATCACCATAGCCAAGGTGTGGAATCAGCCAAGGTGCCTGTCAGCAGATGTATGGATAAAGAAAACATGGTATATATATATGCAATGGATTGTTATGCAACCATAAACAAAAATGAAATCGTGCCATTTGCAGGAAAATGGATAAACTGGAGGACATAATGCTGAAAGAAATAAGCAAAACAGAAAGATAAGTCTCACCCTTTTTTCTCAGATAGAGAAGCTTAAAAGAAGATGACTGGAAGTAGAAGAGGAGCTGTTAGGGATTGGGAAGGGGGCTGAGGGAGGGGAAGGGAAGACGGAAGAAGATGTTAGAAGGCATGGTGGATGTGACCAGTGCCTGTCATACACATGTATGGGAATGTCACAGTGAAACTCATTGATTTATACAACTAGTACATTACATGTTAGTAAAAGTGGAGGTCCCCTGTGTCTGTATTCCCAAAAGATTTCATGTCTCAGACTTGTTCACATTAAGCTTTTATACTTTTTTCAGTTAAAGCAAAGGCTTTCCTACTTAGAATCTGAGTTTTATTTCTGCTGCGGTAAATTGTGATTCTCTATTTTTACCAGTCAGTCTTTACCATTTTGGGGGCAAATATTTCCCTGTGACCTCACTTCTTTTATGGACCTAAGAAGTATTATTGATTTTTTTCAGTCCAGCTTTGTAGGTATTACAGGGACAGAGTGTTAACTTAGAAGTTCTTACATGCAGAGATAGAAACTGTGTTCTATTTCTTAGAGCCTGTGTAAAGAACCATTAGAAGCAGATTAGTAGCTACATATTTTGGTGATAGATGTTTTACCATGTGTAATAGAAAAGAGATTCAGAATCCATGATGCTAAGAAATCATTCTGTTCCTGGCTTTTCATCACAACCCTGAGGGAGGGAAAGCAATTGGGTCTGATGAGAGGACTATTCACAAATTGCTTCCATAAACTCCATAGCTGTGTTTATCCCATCATTTTTTGCAGATTATTATTAGAAGTTAAATGAGAATTCTAAGTGGCTATTTTGTCTCATGTTATTGATTTCTTCTCTCCAGTATTTAATTGATAGAGACTGTTTTTTTAATTTTGGGCTTTATTTTAACCTGTCCTTAATTCATGATATACTATCATCTTGGTTCATGCTTGCTTGTTTTTGCTTTTTTTGTTATATAGGATGCAATGTAACCTCACGAACCATCACACGTTTAAAAAGTGAAATGCTGCCTGTAACTTCTAATTGTGAATGTGCTTGTCCCATACCCCATTCTTCTAACTCCTCTCCTTTTATAATAAACACAATTTTGATGATAGGTTTTAGCCATTCCCTTATCTATACCTATACCTATAGCTATACCTATTACTCAGATGTAAAGGTATATCCACCTGATGCTATATAGAATACAATTTAGGTAGGATTATTCTGAAATTATAATAATGAGTATTATGTCAGTAAACAATATATTCTAAGAACCAATCCTTACTGACAATTGCCTCTCAATCCTTTAAAGATAACATTTTATAACTTTTGATTTCTGTCTGGCTGTGGTCCTTTTAGCAGTCACTCTATTGAGGATGATCTTTCTTTTTTTTCTCTCTAGTCAATATCCTTTTCCTTGATTTTTCTTTTAGTTTTACTCTACTATGTTTTTCATTGATTTTTGAAATTTGTCTTGTTGGTAATGCATTCGATTTGCAGATTTATAGTTGGCACTTGGAAAATTTTCTGCCATTATTATTTTAAATACTTAATCTTCAACATTCTGACTAGTCTTTACATCTAGAATTCCATGTAGATATAACAGGAATTTCCATGGTAACCTTGATATCTCTCTAATGTCTCTCTTTTGCTTTTTACCTGCTGATCTTTCCTTATTACTTTCAAAGTAATATTTGCATATGTTTTCTCGTTTACAAATTCTCTCTTCACATACATTTAATCTTTCTACTGAATATAGTTTTATTTCAATGATCATATCATTCATTTCTAGCAATTTAGTTTTCAAATCTGCCAGTCCTTCTTTATGGCTTCTTGTTGTATGCCTAACTACTATAATAACTTTATCTATGCCCTTAAATTTTCTGCACAGCTATCTTACACTGTATCAGACATTTAAAAAATTTCCAATCCTTGCTTCTAAATTTTTGTCTTTTTTCTGTTGCTTATCAACACAGAAAATAAACTTCTACTTTGTTTAGTAATTTTATTATCTCAGTCCTGGATATATCTTGGATAAACACTTCCTCCAGGTGTCTAATTCTGACAGTAGCCACCAACCTTGACCTACACTCATTTCAGCATCCTTTAAAGTCTCAGGTTCACTTTGTCACCTTATTAATTCGTCTCCATCTATACCCAGGCTGGCCTTTTGGTTTGTGTGCCCCAGTTCTCTACTGGCTTTGTACTTACTCTACCCCCATTCATTCCCCTCTACCTCTCAGTCTTTCCCTGCTATTTTAGGGTCTAGTTCCCTGATATTCCAACTCCACTGAGCTCGGATTACTGTCCCTCTGATTCTGCTCAGGTTTGTTTGTGAGGAGACGAGCTCTGAGACTTCCATTGGTTAGGAGAGGAATGGTACGCACAGTGAATCTTAGGTTGGGGAGAGGTGCCTACTCTGGGGAGGTGTATGTAAGTTTTTCAGCCTTATTTTTAAATGCAGCACATTATAGATATAGTATATACATAGCCAGAGGGAAATAGAGTGTTTTTTCATGGCTCTTAGCTTTCTTGTTCTCTAAAGAAGCCAATAAACCTTCCCACGCAAGGGAGTTATTTTATCTATCTCAGAAGGGTACCTAGGGTTTAAAGACTTTCCTATTGTTTCCGTAATATTCAAAATCAATTTTTACCTTTATAATTTAGCACTTCTGTTTCTGCGTATGCTTCCTGAAAACAATTTTTCATATTATTGTAGATAATGATCACAGCCTCAGGAGTTTACACATTATATCAATTTCTTCCATTTTAATAACGTTCTTTAATGTTATCTTGGCTTAAGCTTTATTAAGGAGTTCATAGAGTTTTCAAAACATGGCTCACTACTTACGTAGCCCTTAAAAGGAGACATGCAGTGGGAAAATCAAGCCTGTGTAAAGTAAAGTAATTGGAAATACCACAAAGTATATAGTAAAAATGCAATTACTTTAAAAAATGGAATCTGTGAACTAGGTCACTGAAAAGTTGTATGGAATATTTTAGTTCTCCTTCAGTCTCTAACTTATTAACAACATTATTTCAAAGAAAAGGAAGTGAAATCATTAGAGAAAGTTAAAGAATTTAAAGAAAACATGTCATTATAAAAAAGCTAATGATCTGCATATGCCTGGATTAAAATATATATGAGATGATAAATTAAATATATGTTTACTCAAATTCAGCACCCAGATAAAAATGCAAATGTGATATCTAAAACCATAAGTAGCACTTAATTAAATAATGACTCAGTGTCTGAAGAAAAAGAGGCCTATGCAATAACTATGTTTTTTTCCCTTCTTGATGAAAATGCAAATTAAATCATTAATAGTTTATAAATGAGCCTAGCTAAGAGACAGCTAGTGCATATCCTGCTTTAAATTAAATAAAAGCAGTAAGTATTCTGCTATACTCATTGAGGTAAACTCTAAAATCAATTCATATTTATGTAAGTTTCAACTATTTATCTTATTTTTTGTTGCTCATGAAACCTCATATGCCATTGTGAATTTTGGCATAAAAGAAAAATCAGCTGGAACATCATTTGCTTTCCTTTTAAAATTAATTGGTTACTTCTATTTCTTCTTTCTTCTACCCCACCACCATCTGGTCTCTTTTCCTCATTGAGATGGAAGGACACATATAATTTTTTCAAAAAGAGATGATAAGACATAATAAAATAGCAACCACACATTAGCTTTTGGGTCAGCTGCAGTATTTGGTAACTATAATGTTATCATTAAACGTTATTGATCATATTCACACTCAGTATTATATGCTTTCCTTTAATGCTTATAGAATTGATTTATACTTGGTATCACTCCTCATGGACTTTATAATATGGTGGGCAAATAGAATGAAAAAAATGTATATTAATCAATTAACTCTTGATGATCAGTATATTTTAAAGTTGTGTATCTTATTCATGATGGAGTTTTGTTTTTATCCAGAACAACTCTCTGTACTCCACATTCTTTTCAGTATCTCCTGGTCCCCTGTCAATGGAATGCAAATTATGTTTAAGTTTAGCAAAAAATATGTAACTGTGAAAACAAATACTCTTAAAAAACTGCCATTAGCACACTTGTAGGTTGTCAATGTATATTGTACTTCCTTGCATTAGAAGTAATAACTAAATTGCCTGTAAATAAATTGTTTAATAAATCTATAAATTGAAAACAACATAAATTATTAAAATGGATAAATAGTGTAAGATAGACTTTGAAATTCAGATTGGTTAGTACAGTGAGAAGTGAGGATAATAAATAAGATGGCCAATTAGGGAAGAATCTTTATTTAAACTTTTTTACTTTTACTTTAATTGTAAAGCATTGCCAGGGCATAAGAAGACAGTATGTTGTGTATAAAATAGCATAAACTATTAGCTAGGAATTTTCCATGGGCAAAAGGGTAATGTTGATAGAACAGTTCTAAAATCAGCCAAAGCAAAGTATAACCATAAGGACCATACTTATTTGCATAGTAATTTACAGCTACTAAAGAATTTAAATGTCCATTTTTTAATCTGATACTAAAACTTTTTTATTAACAAGGTAAGCAGTATTAGTCTAATTTTAAATATGTGAGAACTCAGAAAGTACTAGCCAACTTAATCAGAACACCTAATCTGAAATATACAGAACTGGGTGAGATGGGACAAAATTGTATTGGAGTACAGCGTACAGAATTTTATGTTTTCCATGGAGGGAGCTAGCCCTGAAAAATGTAGATGGAGAGTTTATAATTAGCACAGTATCAGGAAACTATTTCCCAGGGAGCCTTACTTTAGTGAATTCTGACTGTGGTTAGATAAAGAAGGGTCAGTGACCTTACGAAGTGTAGAAAACTGTCGTCAAAGATGGTATTAGCAATTTCTGCCATGGTCTTATCCACAGGCAGGGTCAACTTCCCCATTCCTTGAATATAAGTTCACCTTGTGATTACTGTACCAAATTTTTATTAGAAATATTAATCTAGAGCAAGCTACTGGAACAAAATTCATAAATGTCATTTTATTATTTCTCCCTTCAAGACACTGGGAACAGAAATTTATCCGTAGGTGAACTCTCTTTTCTTCCCACCCCAACCACTATAAAATATTTAACCATTAGTGCCCATGCAACATGTGTTTATTGTATAAATAAGCAGACTGCCCTTGTGGCTAAAATATATTCTTACTGAAGATTTATTCCTCTATAACAGAGCTCTGCTTTTGTCCTTACAAACATGCCATATAGTTCTGGATTTTAAGATCAAAGAGGGAATATATAACTCCTTAGAAAGGACTCAACTCATTCAGAATGATCCTTTGACCTTTGTTCTTTCTATTTTTCTGCCTGGAGTTCGATGGTGATCCTGGAGCTCCAGTGGCCATGTGCAAACTGAAAGTAAGAGCACGCTAAGAAGAGCCAAGTAAGGGGACAGTAGAATGAGATCCCTGATGGCACTATGGAGCTGCAACCCCTGCCTTACAGTTGTAATTATGGATTTTTCATTACTTGAAGAAAAATAAAAATAAATATTCATTTAAACCTCTGCAACTATTAATACTAACATGTCAACTTCTTTGGATTAAGAAATGCCTAGCGGATCATTAGACCACACTCCTAGGTGTGTCTGGGTGGGTCGGGAAGGCATGGTCTTGGATACTATATGTATATTTTCTCTCGCCCATTCCCTCATGGCCCTGTAACCCTGCTCTGCTCCTGGGCTACCATGAACAACACATCTTTTCTCTGCCTTTCCGCCATGATGTTCCTGCCATAGAGCCAGATGACTATACTCTGACTCCCCCAAATCTTAAGGTAAATTAAATGTCTCCTCTTTTAAATTGTGAGTGTTGGGTATTTCATCCTAGCAAAAGAAAAGCTAACTAATACAGCTATTATTACCCGTGGGATTTTTTTGTTGTTGTTTATTCATGGCTAAACTCTATGCATTACCCTTATGTAGGACATGTTATTCAATTTTCAGATGAATAAAATAAGGCACCTAGGGGTTGAATGATACCAGAGATGAGTCAGCTAATTAGGTTATCAAGCAGAAGGAGAACTCTGGTTTCTGAGATTCGTTTTCCCCCCAAACTTTCCACTGTAAAACAGGTTGTGTGCTAACTTTGAGGGCAGGAAGTTGCCTTTATTTTATTTTCTTTATCTTAATGTCCTTTTTTTTTTTACCTTCTGGATATAAGCATATGTGTTGGAAATTGCTTTTTAGTCCTGGAGAGAGAGAGAGAGAGAGAGAGAGAGAGAGAAAGAGAGAAAGAGGAAGAAAAACAAGTCTACTGTTAGCGTGGAGCTTATCTTCTAGTGAATGAACAATCAATACATTGTTTTTTTCTTTCCAAATGCCTGATTGATCAAAGACGGTAATGGTTTATTTCATTTCACACACTTAACACAGCATGTTAATATGTCTATTCCTTAAATGCCCTCATTTTACCAATGAGTAATTTGAGGCCCAGTGACATGAACTCTTCTAAATGGGCGCACAATCCTTAAACAAACACTAAGATGGCAACAAACACCAGATGGCAAATTAGTATTATTAAGATCATGGAACAAAGTGAACCCATTGGGATTCATGTAATAAACTGTAGGATTCAGGTACTAGGTTAGCTATAGCTAGAAGCAGAAGGGAGATAGGATTCCTACTTCTTCACCGGGCACATGGTGGGGGAATATATTTCATTTACGTGTAAAGAGGTTACTAGGAAACCAAAGCCAATATGGAATGGTAGTTTTAAAACTTTGCAAACTGAAAGGTCTACACCAAATTGTGTAGAAACTTCTTCCCCTTCTTCTTCTCCTCCTCCTTCTTCTTCTTAGAGCTGTAGATTCAACTTCCTGGGACTAAAAGACACAAAGAAGTCTAAAACAGCAGATGATCACACAAAAACAGTGGCATTCGCTAGCTAGAAAAAACATCGAATACCTCTCTGA
Organism: Erethizon dorsatum; assembly: GCA_028451465.1. Classification (NCBI taxonomy): domain Eukaryota; kingdom Metazoa; phylum Chordata; class Mammalia; order Rodentia; family Erethizontidae; genus Erethizon; species Erethizon dorsatum. The sequence continues at coordinate 16,256,879 of CM051838.1, forward strand.
GATAGCAACTCAGTACACAAAGGACCAGCTCTGAGAAAATTATATGAAGAATGTAAAAGACGGAACAGAACAATTTCAGAGAGCCACAATGAGTAAACTTACTGTCTATAAGAAGAAACTTGCAGAACTTTTACTGCTTGTGTGATTGACTGAATATTCTGTCACATTAAAAAAATCCCATTATATAGATAGATGATTTAAGGCTAAATTTAAAGAAATTCCTCATTTTAACTCATGGTATTTATTTTTATGTGTGTCTTTTACATGATTACAAAATGTAAGAGAAAAGTTTGAAGTTTAGGAAGTCCTTAGATATCGTTATCCTTTATGAAAAAATGGGATTTACAGAATTATGAAAACTTGGAAGTTTTTCTATACATAGGGTGTCTCCTGTCAATTTTCATATGAATTTGCATGATGTATAATAAAATTATACTACATTCATTTTATATAAATATCATGGGAAATGGCTATCTTTCTATGAAATATGATATTGAATATAAAATTTAAACTTTATAATTTTGAACATTGCATAGAATAGTAGTTTGTATTTTAAAAAACAAATTATTCTGTGTAAACAAAAGTTATTTCTAAGAGAAATGTATTTATATTGGCAGGCTGGTATTTTTACAGCTATTAGAAATTATTTATCTTATGATAAGTGTTCCTTCTTTACCTTCAGTACTTCCTAACTAACATAGATGTGTGCTGAGATTAATGGCCCCTTAAGATAAAAACTTGTGTGTGTGCGCACACACACACACACACACACACACACACACACATGCATGTGTGTGTAAAACTATAATTGTATAGAAATATCTATGTCTATATAAAGAAATCTACATATCTATCTGTAGCTATATATTATGTACTGATATATGTTAATGTATATATGTAATAAATGTAATTTATATATGTAATAAACATATATATATATATGCATATATATTCAGTAGCACTTCTTTATCTACAGGTAAATTCCTCATCATGGCAGATCCATCATTAAGAGGTGTGTATGGCCTATTCTGGGTGCAGGCATTTTCTTTGGATGGTTTATAAATAATAATAAAACCAATGCAAAACTGGTATTTTTATTATTACCATATGTCAGTAATTCTAAATAATGCTACTAATAAAATTCCTCTGCCTGAAAAATATTTTGCTGATGTAGATAAATAATAGCTACCTTTACTATTGGATTTTAATTAAATATGCTTCTAAAATATATGTCTATATTTACTTCAAATTAACATAATTTATTATTTATTTTCTAAATAATTCTGTTACTTTATTTCTTTGCTTCTTCTGTTCTCTGTCTAACCAGATATGAAACATCAACCCGTTTTTCAATATATTCTCTCTACAAAAAACAAAGTTAGAAAAATTTTCACACAAAGCATTTGTACCTGTTGCCTTTTCTACAGCAGGGTTGGTCCCTGGTGGTTATGGTGGAGAGCAATATTTACAGGCTGAGCTGTTTAACCCAATCTCGGTCTCGGGATCCTGAGTTCTTGTCTACAACCTCATTCATAAGCCTTGATAAAGGTGTGTTGCTTTTTAAAAACTTGATTTTATTTGCTCTAAGACATTAGAGCACAAAGACATGCACAAAGACATTTAATTCCCTGCTCTTTCTATCCTACCTTGCTGTACAAAAAGATTCACTAATGTGCTATGCTTAACCACGGATAAATGATGTACTTTGGGTTCTGCCATTTCGCAGCACAGTTTTGGTTATAATATTTACATTCCCCTGTATAGAAATTTAAAATAGATTTCAGAACACTCTGGCTTTAGATATAAAGTTGACCTAGGCAAAAAAATTTCTCTCTAATTTTAATCTCATCACCTATAAAATGGAAGCTCACTTCAGAATTTCCTTTACGTGTAAATGCTAATGTTGGAGATGTCACATAAGATTTTCTGTAAGTGCCACTGATTGTCAAGTGCATAGATGTGTTTTATTTTAAGTCTTATGCTCTATCAGGACAAATAATGCAAAGTGGTAATAATTAAAAACTGACATAAGGAAGCATTTTCCACACCCTATGCTATCCATGCATTCTTTTAATTGATCCTGTCCATTTTCCCCAAGATTTATTTTCTCTCAAGCCCAGTTGATCATTAGATTTTTCTGGTTTTGATACCTTATATAAATGAGATCATACAAAAGTGACCTTTGTGACTGGACAATTTCACTTAACATAATGCTTGCAATGCATGTCATAGCCTAGTTTATTGGCTTCAATACTCAGCCTATATTGTGGCAGTTACTGGTGCTGTCTGGGAAAGCTTCCTGAGACTAGTGGGGGTGAAGATTCTCTGTCCTCCCCTTTCAGTGAATTATGCTCCACCAATATGTCACCCTCTTGTCCCTACCCCCGCAGACAAAGTAGACTCTTTTCTTATATTTTCACAAATGTGTTTCTTTGTGACCTAAAATAATGCTGCATTACCTCTCTCCTCATTCGCATAGAATATCTTTGTAAGTCTAAATTTCTGTAGTTTTTCCTTCAGCTCTTCATTTAACTTTGGTTGCTGAGGTCGGTCACAAAGCATGGTGACATTCAGCATTTCTCTCTACTCTAGCATCTGGATAAAAATAACCTTGGTGAAAAGGAACAACAGAGTTACTTATACATTATCCCCACTCTCACCAAAAAAGACTCCTCCAAATCAGCCTTCTTATTTATTCTTGTTTGCAATTTTATTACTCCTTAGTATGCTTTTTTTTTTCCAGGCAGACCATAGTTGACAAACGTTGAAATTACTTATTCCATCAAGTTTCTCTAACTCATTAATAATACTTTGTCTCCTTTTTCTCCAACATCTCAAGTTCTGCCATTAAATACTCACTGGACAAAACCATAACAAGCATATAATAGAAAGGACAGGTGGCTACAGTGGGAGCATTGCCGGCCCTTTCTCTACACATTTACTGTAATGTTTGAAAATACAGACTTTCTGGCTGAGAAAATGCTAACTCTATGTTCTCCCAGTTTCTTCCATGTCAACCTTTTATACTATCATCCTAATTTACCTCACCAGCACTAAGAAAACTTAAACAACAATAAAATAAACATAATATTAAAAAGCTCATTATAGTCTAGGATTATAATGAAGTAGTACAGCACATGATAGCATGCACAAAGCTCTGCTTTCAATCCCTAGTACCATACAGACACACGCATACACAAACATGCACACACACACTCACACGTACACACAGGCTCATTCGTTTTGAGTTAAAGTTCTCTTTTGATATTATTTTGCTTTTGCTACTAATTTAATGACAGAAATAAGTCTATTTCAGGACAACAGAATTTCCTGCCTAAGAAAAAGGTTTGATTAAAAAGACAGGTATTGGTATTGAACAACCAAACAAAAAGAAAATGATTTCTCAGCCTGACCATCCTGTCAGGTCCAGTTCATGGTTCACTACTTAAGACATCTCATAAGATTTTCTATAAAAGATGGGGGACTTTTGGCCAACGTAGGTAAATGCACTGAGTGGAAATCCGAAATTTGATTCTTTTCTCCTTGCTGGAAAAATGGAAAGAAAATATGAATGATGAAAAGTTAAAGAATAAAATATTTTTAGTGGCAAAGATGTAAATCCTATATGTCAAGCATGGCTGTACCATGATTCCAGGTGAAGATGAAATTTTCAGTTCTCTCTCAATTCCCGTGGGATCTTACCAGCCCCACAGATGAGGACTCTGACACTTGGTGAAACATCTCTCCCACCTTTGGTTATCTTGCGTTATGGTTTCTCTGGAGGTCTTGGTACATGTTTGGTCACCACTGCAAAGCTGCTGTTGATTCCCCAAATTGACTCTGAGACTGATAAGCTAAAGACTGATTTGTCAAGTATCCCTGAGGCTTCAGGAACACGAAACTCTAGATATGCTTGAAACTCATTCTAGCTCCTGAGAACTTCACAGGCTCAACTAGAAGTTCTGTGCTAAGTAACTTTTATGCATTATTTTTTCTAACTTTCAAAATAACTCAGAGTTGATTTCTATTTACATCCTTGCGTAGATCAGGAAACTGTGGTTTAAGTGATGGGTAATATATCTGGGTGAGATCATACTCTCGGTAAACTATGATACCAAACAGACTCAAGTCTATTTTCTTTTCTTTTCTTTTCCTTTTTTTTTTTTTTTTTTATATGTGGGTACTGGGAGTCGAACTCAGGACCTCGCACTTGCCAGGCAGGCGCTTATACCGCTGAGCTATCTCACCCGCCCTCAAGTCTACTTTCATGTTTGCTAACCACTCTGTTGTACTATTTCTTCCACTCAAGAAATATTTTCAGTTGACACCTCTTTTTCTTTATTTCTACTTCTTCCACTTCCTTCTTTGATATCAGTTTCTTTCCTTCCATAGAAGTAACTATGGTGTATAATCAGGCAAAAGATAATTTTATTGTCAGTATATTTCACCTTCTTCATACAGATTCACAATGTGTTTCCTTTAAGCATAGAGGACTGTCTTACTGATTATAATTAAATTTTATTTATATTCTTATACTAAGAAAATTAAGGAATTGTCTCAGAATATATGACATTGGAAAATAAATAAAATAATAACATTAATTAAACATATTTTATTATAACTCTAGAATAAGATAGGGGCTTTGAAATAATTTTTTCCATCCATTCTTTTTTTATTTCTTTTTTGTTAGTACATGTTTGCAATTCATACAGTTTACAATCATCTTGGGAGTGATTACATGTACATATTACGGCTTGTTTCCATTTTTTAAAAAAACCCTTCCCATTCCCCCTTTCCCTCCTCTTCACCAGTTTCCCTATCTCCTTTTTCATTCTTATTGTTTTTAATTGTCTTAGTTCATGTTATGATGTCCCCTGCTTCTGGACAGACAGACCACCATTGTCAGAATGGCCATACTTCCAAAACTGTTATACGGATTCAACACAGCCCCAATCAAAAATACCAACAGCATACTTTATAAATCTAGAGAAAATAATCCTAAAATTCATATGGAACAAGAGGAGACCCAGAACAGCAAAAGTAATTTTGGGCAATAAAAGCAAAACAGGCAGCATAGCAATAACTGACTTCAAGCTATACTACAAAGCAACAGTGAAAAAGATGGCGTGGTACTGGAAAAAAACAGACATGCAGATCAATGGAACAGAATGGAGGATACCAGACACATTCGATTATCTGATCTTTGACACAGGGGTCAAATGCATATGTTGGAGAACCCCTATTCAACAAACGCTGTTGAGAAAACTGGTTATCTGTTTGCAGAAGAATGAAATTGGACCCTATTCTCACCATATACCAAATTAAAATCAAAATGGATCAAAGATCTAAACATTAAAACAGAAATATTAAACCTTCTGGAAGATAAAACAGGTAAAACACTTGAAGACATAGGTGTAGGAAAGGATTTTCTAAACAGAACCTCAATAGCACAAGAAATAGCATCAAGAATCAACAAGTGGAATTATATTAGACTAGAAACCTTCTGCACAGCAAAAGAATCAATTGTAGAATAAAGAGACAACCTACAGAAGGGGAAAAAGTTTTGCCAGCTACTCCATCCATTCTTTTCTAGTGCAAAAAGGTGGAGCACTAAGAACTTAAAACTTGTTCACAGTCATGGTACAACAATCCTAGTAGAAGCAGGAATCGATGTTTTTATTCCAATGACAGTGATCTTTTAAAATTTAATCATTTAAAAATGGTTTTCTCTTTGCTCCACTTGATTCCATTCTTGTTGCCTTGTCCTACATAGTCTGAGATGTATGAATGTCTGAACAGTGAGATAAAAAATATTTGTGAAATAAAAAAGTTATACTCAACAGTGTCATTTAGATATTATATTTTACTATATCACACAGCAAACCTGCTATACAATGTCAAGGGACAAAATAATAGGCTAAATATAAACATTTTATTGAAAACTTTTTGGAAAATATTTAAAAATACACACCATTTGAAAGTCTCAGTATAATTGATATGTTAGAATGTGGCCAATTTCAATAAATTTTTATTCCTCTTCAAGTTCTTAACATGAATTAGAATGATTGTCTTTGTTTCTGCTATTTTAGAAAAATGCTTTAGTCCTTGTTTTGCTTAAGCACCCTAGTTCTAAAAGAAGAATTTATATTTCTAACTCTGCAGCAAAAAAATAATGTATAAAATGACAGACATTAAGAAAAGAACTTCAGTTTTGAAAGCCTTTCTTTAATCAATGTCTGTTAAGTGAACCTATTTATAGAAATGTTTGATCAACTGAATTTCTTGAATCTAAAAATATGCCACCTCTCTATGAGATATTCAGTGAGGACAAAAGAAAAAAAAAATTTTCTGGCCCCTGTAGCTGGACCTATATCAATGCTCTAAAAGGTCTTGCCGCTTTGAAACACAGGAATGGTTTCCTGACAATGATTTATGCACTAATATCCCCAGAAGATTGCCTCTTTTTCATAATCATAAACCTGTTCAAGTTTAGATATTAAAGGTAAATATGCCAATATAAAACATGCTGACCCCAGAAAAGGTATTTTGATTCTATTCAAGCACACTACAAATAACGAAGTGTAGAAGTGAAAAATAGAAAGGAAAATAACAAATTTTAGGCCACTAAGTCCTGTTTTTTTAGACAACATTTTTATTTTATGTTTTTGGACTAACAGAACTAAATGAATGGAGACTCTGAGACTATTAATGCTTGGGCGCCTCTGGTAGTCTCCGTGTACCTTGGCACCCTTTCAACACGAACTTCGGCAATTTGTGGAGGAGAAGGTGAGATCAAGGCAGAGAAGAAGGATGCGGGCAGAGTCAGCCCTTTCTTATAACACTATAACAAATTAATTCCGACTCAGAAATTCAATGTCCTTTTCCAGAAAGGCCTTGAATATAATAGGATCCACCTTTCTTGGAGGTCCATTTAGCAACCATACGTTATTCAAGAATGGCCTGTGAGATTCTCATTAACCTCTACCCTAACTGTACATGATTTATCAACCTCTTCCTTCCAGCCATATCCAATATTCTGCTGGAGATGAGTTTTGGTAACTGTGATGCTATCCATCATACTGCACGCCAGGAGCAGTGTCAGCTTCCTGTAGGCCCTGCTGGAAGTCAGCTGATGGTGGCAATGCTCTCATGATCACCGAATTTCTCCCTCCTCCTCTCCCCACTCCACCAGAAATTGTGAAGTTGCATTAAAGAAGACAGTTTCAAAAGCAGTTGAGAGGCAAATCCTTAGAGAATGACACTAAACAAGATTATCCGACATTGAGGAAGGGTTGTTCTCAAGGCAGAGTGGACCACCATTCTCTTTTTTTCTTTAAACTGTAATGCTAATAGAGCTTTTGGTTTAATTACACTAACAGCTATGGTTTAAATATTAAAAATGATATGTCAAACTTTTCAGACTGTTTGACTTCATGAGAACCCTATCCTCATGTAAAACAGAAAAGCAAATAATTTAAAAATATCTTTACTCGACAACAAGAAAATCCACATAACTTTTCCTAGGAACATCCAACTTAATGTAATTTAAAGGGAAATTTCTTTCTTTCAAACCATTAATTGAAAATGAAATTAAAGTGAAATTTACCTTGTCTTCTTCACATTATCCTCTCATTAACCCAATCCCAGAACACAGGAGCTTCACCCTAGATTTCTCCTCCTCATTACCTCCCGCGATCATGAACTCTACACATTCTCAGTGTCTCACACATCTTTCTTCCTGGTTTTCTCTTCTCCAGCCTCTTTGCCTCTACCCTGTTCTCTTCCCTCATTCTTTGCCCTTGGATACTTTGTATTGTTCTTCTTAATTATCCTCTTCCTCTGTGCTTATCTTTTTCTCATCCATCCTCAGTGTCCTCTCCAGAAGGATTTGTTCAACACAAATATCTGCTCTACCAAAAATGGAAATGCATTTCTTGAAACAAGAGTACAAAATGAAGTCTGCTGCATATGATACTAGTTTCTATTATGAAACTTATATAACTGGGCCCCACCTGATTCTTTATGTCACTTTCCCTCTCTGAGTTCTTCAGTATTGCCAGACTGTCAGCCTTCCTCCTGCTTTGCACCTGACTTTCTTTTCATCTGTCATGCGTGCTGCCGATTGTTACCCAAGCACCTATTCATCCTGTCAGTCTTAGCTTCAGGCTCCCCTGCTCCTTAAATATACCTTGGATTCTCCCAGGTAACTGCCAGCAACCTGCCTTAAATTCATCATACATCTGGTATGTAACTTTATTACAGCAACAATACATTGCATTGTAATTTTTGGTTAGCATGCCTATTGCCACTCTATAAATTCTTGAAAGCAGGGACCACTTTTCTCCTTTTTTTTCTTTTCTTTTCTTTCTTTCTTTCTTTTTTTTTTTTTTTTTTTTTTGAGGCAGGGTCTCAATATGTAGTTCAGGCTGGCCTTGAACTCACTATGTAGCCCAGGTTGGCCTTGAACTTGTGCAATCCTCCTACCTCAGCCTCCTCAGTTCTGGGATTACAGGCATGCACCACCATGCCCAGCACCTTTCTCCTTATATTTGTAGTCTGAGTAGCTAATTCAGAGCTTGAATGGAGTAGACACACAATACATCTTTTGCAGAATATAGGCATTTGTCAAGTAATCCCCTCTCTAAAGGTAAGATTGATAAACACACTGAGTTTTCTCAAATATGATTAAGATGAAATAATACCTCATTGATAACCACATCAGGAACCCTAGATCTTAAACTATTTAGTATTGTGAGACACAAACTACACAGGAGGCTTACACTGCCACACTATTTGCCAATAATGATAAACGGAGAGTAATAAGAGAATCATTCCCTGTGGTTGTTAGACAAACATCAGCTGTAAAATCTTATCTATTAGAATGTAGAAATCTTAAATTCAGATGTTTATACTTGTTCTGTGACTCCCAAATTGTAATAGAAATGTACACTTTACTTTCCTAAGGCATTAAGTGAATGATAATCTACTCATCTCTACTTTTCCCTACAAGGAATAAGATATGTATAAATTTCAAAAACAGATTTTTTTTTTAATTTTTATTTTCAAAAACAGATTTTCAACTGTAGCAGGTGGATAGTGAACCTACTGACTAGATAACAGAGTCACCTGATTTCTAGGGATGCAGGAAGTAACCATTACATTATATCAAAGCTGGATTTCTTTTATTTGAAACAGCAAATTTCACAAGTATTTTAATATTAAAGCGACAATGTCAACTTTATTAGATTAAAAAATTTCTCACTTGAAACATTGCTTCTTTTGCCAGTTTCTACTTAATGATTCTCCTGAGAAACTAAATGTTTGGATATATAGGAAAATATCATTAAAGCGATTTATAATTTGAACTTTCCTAAACCGGGGAGTATTTTGAAAATTGTCTTTATATATACCAGTGTGCTAGTCAGATTTCTATTACTGTAACAAACGCCTGAAAAGTCCCCCACGGCATTCAGTCTGGCCGGTTCCACCTCTCTCTGCAATGCCCCTCCCCACCTCAGGAAACAGGCTCACGCCAGGGGCACCAGAAAGGAAGAGCAGAAAAACAAGGAGAAGATTACTAAAGACAAAACTTTTGGACTGAAAAATAAGAAAGGAACAAAGCAACGGAAGTTTCTCAAGGCTGTCATTCATCAAGTTACATTTATTCAACAAAATCTACATCAGGTAGCACAAAAGTGAAGCTGAAACAAAATCAAAGATGACAAGATGAAAGGATTGCAGGAGCTAAATGAGCCATGTAAACCTGTAGTTGCTGCTCAAAAAATAAGTAAAGGTAGGTGCAGCTCCCAAAACTGTAGTATGTGCCTTCTTGAAGCAAGGACGGTACATAGAGGAGATAAAGGCAAGATCTCTTATGACCTGAGTTTGGAGAGAAAATGTGAAAAATGAAGTGTTAACATTGATGCAAGAGACAAAGAATTAAAAAAAAGATACAATGGGTAATTGGGATGAGAAAAAGCTCAAAGAAGTAGTGAACAAGAAGCATGGTGAGGTGGAAAAGAAAAATACCCAAGAACTCAGCAAGCATTTCCTTGAAGCTATTGAAAATAACAAGTATTGCTGGGTTTGGGTATGTCCTGGGATTGTTAAGTGTGTATGTCATGCACTTCTTCCTGGATTGTATTGAAAAAGATAAAAAGAAATAAAAGAAAGGAGATGAAATTTTATCAGGAGATCTCATCAAAAGAGAGTGTTCTGCCCCAGGTCCAAATGTTACCACATTCACTCTAGAATCTTTTCTTGCATGGAAGAAAGGAAAAGACAAGAAAAGATTGATAAACTTGAATAAGATACGGAAAGAAAGAAAGTTGACTTCAAAGCAGGGAAGGCGCTGGTCATCAGTGGTCCCGAGGTGTCTGAATTCCATCCTGAACTGGTCAGTGATGATGAGGAGGAAGCAGATGATACGCGTTGCACTCTGGGAACAGCTGGTGATGAGGATCATGAGCCTGTGAATGTAAATGATACAGATTTAAACTTGTGGGTCCCAAGAGATGTAGATGAGGCAGGTATCACCGTAGCCGGTCTTGAGAGAGTCAGCACGTATGCCTCAGGTAAACATGAAAACGACTTAAGCAAAGCTTTTGGAGGCAGGGCCAAAAATGGTGAAAGAAGCGATTGGGAAGAGGACAGCAAGGTGGAGGGGCGGGAAAATGGAGCCATGGGAGCTGTTCCTGTTGATGAAAATCTTTTTACCGGGGAAGATCTGGATGAATTAGAAGAAGAATTAGACACACTTGGTTTAGAAGAACGACACCATACAAGTCAATGAAAAGATCAAGTCAGCTCAGCGTGAGCTGAAATTGACTTCGTTAAATTTTTTTCACCTACAATCAACAGGATGTTTATTTCCCATGCTGATTCTGCCGGGAATTCTCTCCTCCAAAAAGGGAATATTACCCTGTGTCTTCTCTTTTGATTTTGGCTTCATCTCATTGTAAGTTCACAGTAGTTCATGATACACTGAAAATATAAAAGTCATTGCAGAAAATGATTGTTGAAACTGTCCACTCAAGTAGGAAGCGTAACTGCTTTTCCAGTGTTTAGTTTTCACTGGGCAGGAGTTATTATCAAGAACAACAGAAATTTATATTTAAGATGCACTTCATTTGATGCAGTCTTTAATGAGTGATTTTTTTCCCTTTGCCTTTATGTTTTAAAGACTACCTAGAATGTGAGCAAATGTAGATACAGTATTGTTTATCTTTGGACAATTTAATGGACATTTGAAATGGAACACTGACTTGGCAGGGCCAGCTACAGTGCCCTGTGTTTTCTCTATTCTTTTTTACCAAAAATATTGTAAATAAAGACTATCATACATTAAAAAAACAAAAACAAACAAACAAAAACAACAAATGCCTGTGGTAATCAATTTATCAAAAGAAAGGCTTTATTTTGGCTCATAGTTTCAGAGGTTTTAGTCCTTGATCCATTGGTCCTGTTGTTTTGGGCTTGTGGTGAGGCAGAACATTATAACCAAGACAGTGTAATGGGTCAAAACCGTTCACCATATGGCACCCAGGAAGCACATCAAGAAAAAGACATGCCCACGGTTCTCAAATCTCCTTTGAGGGCATTCCCCTACTGATCTAACCTCTTTGTACTAGGCCCACCTAAAACTTTCACCTATTCTCAAATAGGACTGCTAACTGAAACAAATCTTCAACACCCAAGACTTTTGGGAACACTAAAAAACCCAAACCATAACAAAGATGAAGAGGATGGGCTGAGGTTCCAACAGCCCCTTCAAGGGCAGTCTTGCACGACCTAATTTTCTTCTACTATGTCCCACTCCAAAGGTTCCATCCCTTAGGATGGGGAAGAGGCTTTCACCACATGGCCATTTGCAGGACATTCCAGATCCTAACAGTAGCAACATTCGGTGCAAAAACTAACACTAAATTCACTTTTGAAAAGCTTAAAGATATCACGTATCTTTAGCATATACAGATGCATAAATTATACCTAAAAGTAATGCATACAAGTGTAACTACAGCTAAGATTAAATTGACATGATGTGTGGTGAGAAGTAGTATGACTAAGATAAAACTGGTTATTACATTTTTCAAAGAAAATTTTCAGAGTTCAAAAGAGATGCTGGCTAAGGTATAGTGGTAGATGAAATGTTTCTCTCCAATTAGTCTCATTTGTTATATGCTTTTAGGGACTCCCCATCCTTGTCCACTTGTGCTCTGTTTCTCTGCCAGTTTTTTTTTTATGTGGGTACCAGGGGTCGACCTCAGGACCTCACACTTGCCAGCAAGCGCTTGTGCCGTTGGGTGATATCACCGGCCATTTTTTTCCTTTATGTGGGTTCCGGGAGTCAAACTCAGGACCTTGCACTTGCCAGGCAGGTGCTTATGCCACTGAGCCATCTCACTGGCCCTGCCCAGTGTTTTGAGTTGACAATTTAAATAAATAGATGCTTCCCTTCCAATGGTCCTTTGAAGCGCTGTGCAGTACACTGGGGCTGCCAGAAAGCCATCAGAAAGGCTTGTTTCCTGGATGTGGGAAAGAAATTGCAGACCATTTGTTATCTTTGCAGAAGCAGCATAGGGATGAGACTCTCTCTGCCCTTTGCTTCTTCTCCTTTATCCTGCCCCAAACCTGGAGGAGCAGGAGGAAGAAGTAGTAGGAGAACAGAGAGGAGCCAGGCAGCCACCCGGAACCTTCCCTCTGGCATGCACCTACCTTGATAGGACCAAGAAGAGGGAGGAAAGAGCTTTAAATTGTAATGAAGTTTGGGATTTCAATTATTTCAGTCAAACATTAACAGTTACTGAAGTGGAATCTTGGAACCACTGGAGGGACTGGTGTCACTGGGGATATCTATGAAATGACAGTGATAGGAAAAATAACGTGCTGTGATTTAGATTTCATTCAGAAAAGGCAAAAACAAAATAATTAAGCCCCACTGAAAAGGTTTCCAGGGATAGTGCAAGAAAAAATAAATTTGTTTTATTATTCATCCTGTGCTCGCTTTGGCAGCACATGTATTGTTGCATCTCGGGAGCCCTGCGTGTGTGGCATTCTAGGTGGCAATTGTGGCTAAGTATAGGTTTATCTAGGGCTGCCAAAAAAGAAGGGTCACTTTATTTTATTTTTTACCCTATTTTATACAAATCAATTGTGTATGGAGAAAACTAGACTTAATTTATACACGATTATAATACTAAGCACTGGTTTTAAATATGGATAAACAATTTGCTAATATACATAGGATATGTTAATGTGGTACATTTTATTCCTTTAAACCTTCACTGAGGTAAATTTTAAGACAGATGCATTTTCTTTATCTGTGTTTCAGTGTATCTTTCCAATGAATTTTTAAAATAAAACACTTTGTATCTAAGATGTTTTTATATTTCTGGAATATGAGGGCTTGGGGTAATTTCCATTAAAATTGTATTACATTCATCCATAATTTACAGTATAGTTATGAGGCTCAGTGAGATAATGAAGCACATTACCATTTTTGGCAGCCTAAAAAAATTAGATATTATGTATACTGTTATCACTACTTAAGTACTAACAATTACTCTATTCTTAGGGCACAACATACTTTTATTTTTAACTTTGGAAATTTTAAGCATTAGAAATATCAAGGAAAAAGTTATAATTTTAGATTGTATTATTTTTCCTTTGAAGTTTTTTCTTCTTTTTATATTTTAAAGAGAAAAAACCAATAAAAACAATGATATAGAATTTTGTAACAATATAATAGGAAATTAACAATGGATAATATGTTGCATATTGTTATCTTCAAAGTAGTTGTACAGATTACGAGATATAGGCATGCAAAATTAATCAAACAATATAAGCACAAACCATTCTTTTCAATGAACTAAAATAAATTAGTAGTATAATTATTTTGGCTATCTTATATATATATATATATTTTTTTTTTCTTTTCCCTTCCTTCTTTTCTCCTTTCCCCCATCGCAGTTCTTCTTTCCTTTTGAGCAATTTCTTTCCCTTTCACAATATCTATTGTAGATTTTGGATCTTGTTTACTCTTTAGTTTCTTACACTGGGGAGACAATAAGATGTTTACACATGTGAGTCTGATTTATTTCACTTACGAGTATCACCTCTAGTTGCATCCATTTGCCTATAAAAGACTCGAGTTTATCCTTCTTTATAGCTGAGTAGTACTCTGGTGTATAAAATACCACACCTTTTTTTATCCGTTCCTCAGTTGATGAGCATTTGTGTTGTTTCCAAGATTTAGCTATTATAAACTGTGCTGCTATAAACACGGATGCACATATGTTGCTGTGGTATGATTTTTTAATTTTTCTGGGAAAATACCCAGAAGGTGAATAGCTGGGTCTAATGGAACCTCTAATCCTAGTTTTTTGAGGAATCTCCACAGTGATTTCCACAGCAGTTGTACCAGTCTACACTCCCACCAACAGTGGAAGAGGGTTCCTTTTTCCCCACAGCCTCACCAGCATTTGCTGTTGGTTGATTTCTTGATGATAGCCATTCTTTCTGGGGTGAGATGGAATCTCAGCGTTGTTTTAAGTTGCATTTCTCAAATGACCAATAATGTTGAACATTTTTTCATATATTTATTTGCCATTTGTATTTCTTCATCTGAGAAGTGTGTATTCATCTCAGATGTCCATTTTTTTGATTGAGTCTTTAAATTTGGGGGGGCTGAGTTTTTCAATTCTTTATATGTTCCAGATAGAAGTCCTTTGTCTAAGGGACAACTAGCTAAAAAATTTTCCCACTCTGTGGGTTGTCTCTTCACTCTGTTGGTGATTTCTTTTGATGTGCAAAAACTGTTTAATAAGATGAGATCCCAGTTTTTGATTCTTTGACGTACTTCCCATGCAGTTTGGGTTTTGTTCACGAACTCTCTGCCTGCCTCTATGTCTTCAAGATTTCTACCTACTTTCTCTTCCAGTAGATTCAGTGTTTCTGTTTTAATATTTAGATATTTGATCCATTTTGACTTTAGTTTGGTGCATGGTGATAGACATGGGTCTAGTTTTAGTCTTCAGCATGTGGAAAGCCAGTTTTTCCAGCACCATTTATTACAGAGGCTGTCTCTCTTCCAGTGAACATGTTTGGCCCCTTTGTCAGAGATAAGGTGGCTGAGTGTGTTTATAGTTGTGTCTGCATCTTCTGATCTGTTCCATTGATCCTCAGGTCTGCTTTTTTTGCCAGTACCATGGTGATTTTATCACAGTAGCTTTGTAGTATAATTTCAAGTCAGGGATTGTGATGCCTCCTGCCTTGTCTTTGTTGCTCAGGATTGCCTTTGCTATTCTAGTTCTCTTCTGTTTCCAAATGAATTTTAGGAATGTTTTCTTTAGATCTGTGAGTTATGCTGATTATATTTTGATTCAGATTGAATTAGATCTGTATAGCGGTTTTGGGAGTAGGGCCATTTTCACTAAGTTGTTTCTTCCTGTGCATGAGCAAGGGATATCTTTCCATTTTCTGATATCCTCTTCAATCTCCTTTTTCAGAGTACTGTAATTTTCAACATATATAACATTTACTTCCTTTGTTAGATTGATTCCTAAGTATTTCATTTTTTTTGGATTTTATTGTGAAGTGCATGGTTTCCCTAATTTGTCTCTCAGTGAGTTTGTTGTTTGTGTACAGGAATGCTATTGATTTTGACTTTGTATCCAGCTATGCTACTGAATTTGGTTATTATTTCTAGAAGTCTATTGGTGGAGTTTTTGGGGTCTTCTATGTAGAGTATCATGTCATCTGTGAATAATTATAATTTAATTTCTTCCTTTCCTATCCTTATTCCTTATAATTCTCTCTCTTTTCTAATTGCTCTGGCTAATGTTTCCAGAACTATATTAAATGGGAGTGGTGATAGTGGACATCCTTGTCTTGTTCCTGATTTTAGATTGAAAGCTTTCAGTTTCTGTCCATTTAATATGATGTTGTCTCCTTTTAATTTTAAAAGCCATTTAATTATAGGTCTTATTTTTGGATAAGTATGGAAATGGAAATCCAATCATATCACAAAAGACCTGCATTTTCAGCATATTGCTTGGCTTTTTAAATTTGAATATTTTAAAACACTTTTAAATTTTCTGTTGTAAAATAATTCTTCAGTATATAATAAACCAACATTTATAAAGATATAGGAGACATATTATATGAAGAAAAAGTTAAAAAGTTAGCCTTGCTGCCTTCCTTCTTCACTTGGCAGTTTTTATATCACAGCATGTACTCATAAATGTTTGTCTTATACAATGGAATCATTCCTAACATATATTCTATGATTTGACCTTTATTTTATTTTATGTCTCTCAGTAATTTATAACAACCAGCTTTTGTAACACTGCATGTCAATCCTGCAAAACACCACGTTATAGTAATTTAATAAATGTCTCCTATTTTAAATATTAACGTTGTTTTAAATACTTAAATGATCTTTCAAATGTGTATGCCTTTAAAATTTTCAGTTTTATAGCTGTTGTATGTTTCCTAGAAGTTGACTTGCTGATGTGTTAATTGTAATAAAAATGTTGGTGTTTGTATTCCATATCCCTTTTCAAAAGTAGAAATATTTGACCAACAATGGTCACAGTATCCATTAAATCACAGCTTCACTAATAAGATTTTATGAAAAACTTTATCTTGTATCATTTTGGCAGTTTAGAAATGGGATATCATTGCTATCTTATAGTATTATTTTTCATGAATGAGCCTGATCATGAATTTATACATTTATTTTCATTTTATTTTTACTTTTTAACACATTCTTGTTCATATAATTTTTGTTTTTAAAAATGAGATATTGGTTTTTGTTTTATTGATTAGTAATAGTTTAATAT
Organism: Erethizon dorsatum; assembly: GCA_028451465.1. NCBI lineage: Eukaryota > Metazoa > Chordata > Mammalia > Rodentia > Erethizontidae > Erethizon > Erethizon dorsatum. The sequence continues at coordinate 16,273,720 of CM051838.1, forward strand.
TTAGGTTACCCTGTGATTATCTAACACTCCTTCTGTATAGGTAGGAGGTGTCAATATTATAACTCTATAAATAATTCCAATATTAGTTGTTTACTTGAGTCTGCTCATATTCAAATACATCTTTTTTGTGATATGAAATGATTCTAAAATATTAACCAGGAAAAATAAACATCCAGGAATAGAGAGAATTTTAAAGATCACTAAAATAGAAGACTACAATATAAAAATTAACAGATGAAGATACCATGACACAAAATACAGGAATTTCATATATATATATATATATATATATATATATAATTTATTAAGGATATCACGGGTAACTAACAATTGATACTAAAAGTTATATCTAAAATGTATCATTATTAACATCAGAATGGATAAACAATGGAAATAAATGATTTTATATTTTCTGAGTAGTATCATATAAAGCCTATAAATAAAAAATTCATAAAATATTTTAGAAAAATATTAAAAACATGAAAAATAGATATACAATTATTAAAATACACTAGAGAACAGAGACAACAAATTCCCAATATATTTTAAATACACAAAACATTTTTAAGAAACATCGACTGAATTTGTTCTATGAGAAAATGGAGTCGTCAAATGGATGGATAATTCTTTATTGTTTTCATACTATATTTAGATATAGTTATTTTGATGCTAGAGATATGTTGGTAGGGTCACTATTGGCATTTTTTATCAGAAATTATTGACGATATTTTTCACAAAATAGAAATATCTTTATTGGCCTTTACTCTGATAGTAAAGTTAACACATATTCGCTGTATGAGACTAAGCAAAAGGATATAAAAGAAAGTTATAAATGTTCATAACTCAAGAACTGTTTCAATACATTTGTTGATTATCTTTCTAGTTACTGTTGCTCTTATTTTTCCTTCTCCCTTTGTCTTTCCCTGCCTCTGTCCCTTCCTGCTTTCCTTCCACTCTACCTTTTAAAACAAAGATACAGTCATAGAGTACATGCTTTCACAGACTTCTTTTTTTCATCTAATGTAAGTTGGGTAAATCTACAAGCCAAGTGCATGATGATTTTTACTGCTGCTGAGTATTTTCATTGCATTCATGTAGACTATGTAATGAGCACCATAAATGAGCATTAAGGAAATTTTGTTTTGCACTAAATTAAAACAAATCATCCATGTGTATTCTTGTACATTTACCATTAAAAAGTCTATGTCCTTCAGTTAAATTTTCAAAAGTGGCATTTATAAGTCAAAGTATCTGTGCTTTAAAACTTGTCCTGCATATTGCCAAATCACCTTCCAAAATGTTGGATTGGGCCCACTGAAGTATTACCACATTTTTATTACCACTTTTTATGTTTTATTTTCAATTGTTCAGTTGCCAACCTGAGTTTTGAATTAAAATCTCATTTGATTTTAATGATTCTATTTTTAAACTGACTTCTTAATGATTTCTAGTACATTCTCATTGACCATCTCTCCTCTCTCTCTCTCAAATTTCACCCTTTTTTTTTTTTTTTTTTTGGTTTTTTTGAGACAGCGTCTCACTATGTAGCCCAGGCTGGCCTCGAACTCACAGCAATTCTCCTACTTCAACCTCCTAATGCTGGGATTACAGGCGTGTGTCACACCTGGGGTTAAGTTTGCCCTTTTATTTTAGAAGATTTGTTGCAATAGTTTCTGTCTAATATAGTACTAAAATATTTTTCTCTGCTTGTAATGTTCATTTCAACTGCTTATCTGTTGTGTTACATAATTTAAATTATTTTTCTTAGTGATCATCTTGTTCATTTCTAATCTTTTAAAAATATTTATCCAAACATTTCTCTGGTACCTTTAAAAACCATCATACATGTGACTGAGTCAGATGCCCAACAGAATACCTTCTTATTAAAGCTCTTGTCCATACTAGTATGCTATACCCTTTCTTCTTAAAGTGGAGCAAGAAGATCATAGAACAAGTATAATAGCAAAATAAGTAGCAAATCTCCAGTGCATTTGGAGATAATAAGTAGGACACGAAATCTTGACTTGGGGAAACATTGACTAAAGAAACTAACAAGCCGGGCAGTCCCAGCACTCAGGAGGATCACTGCAAATTCAATGCCAGCCTGGGTTACACAGTGAGTTAAAGGACAGCCTGCACTACAAAGTGAGATCTTACCTCAAAAAAAAAAAAAAAAAAATAGAAGAGGGGGGAAGAAGAAGAAGAAGAAGAGGAGGAGAGGGAGGAGGAGGAGAGGAAGGAGGAGGAGGAGAAAGGGATTAGCAATAGTGTCCAAATACCCTCGAAGTGGTAACTATGACCAATGAAGGGAAAGAACAAGTACATACCCAAATGTGCATCAAAGTGTGGGTGTCAAAATAACATTTGATGCCAAAGGAGAGGGTGCTAAGGAAAAAGATGTGTACAGGACTATGACTAGATGTGGCTCATACTGGAGAATGACAGAAAATCTAATTACAAAATGTGAGACAGGTGAGTTTCATGTGAAGTTTGAGTGCCTGGATTGAGATGATATACAAGTAGTTACTTAGGCTGGTCACTGAATGGCAGAAAATTTGTTTCTTTTTTCTGTTTTTAAATGTCAGCCTCTTGCCAATAATTTTTACCCAGTACTTTACAGTTCCAAATTTTCAGTAGGATTATCTTTGGCATTCAGCAAAATCAATTAAGCATTTAGTAACTGTCACAGGGAAATTAACTGGTCAGGGGATGGCAAATGATGAAAATGACAGTGACAGCTATGTCTGTTACTAGGTATTTCTTAAGAGAGTGGTACAAAAACTGTCCATCATAGGAATTACAGTGGCACCTCGGTTCAGGAACTTAATTTTTTCCATGATTTGGAAAAGATGGTCACATTTGTGTGTTTGTGTGGGAAATATAGCTGTGGTTGTGTTTTTCACCTGATGTAGAGTTTACACACAAAAACAAAATGTTGCCAAACAATTTTGTTCATAACCAAATTGTTTACAAACCCAGCATCTGTGAACCCAGGTACCACTGTACACTGTTGGATGTTACTAAATTGCCTTTATCTGTTAGCAACATCTAGGAGACTAACAATTTAGCCTTTCAGTAGTTAGAGAGATGAATTAGAATCCTCTTGTCTCAGATCCACTCAGTCATGTTCAGCATACTTGGCAATTTCAGTAAAGTAATAGAATTTCCAAAATTGTCAGTACAGAAGCATTTCTACAATACCTAGCACAGACTATAAAAAATAAAAAATAAACTTGGCGACCACAATCAAACAGGACAAGGCATTTATAGGACAGATTACCACATGATGAATAATGTCTTACAAGGAATTTACTTTACATATTTTTCCTTTTATTTTTTTGAGACAGGGTCTTGTTATGTAGCCCAGGCTGGCCTCAAACTTACACCAATCCTCCTGCCTCAGCCTCCCAAGTGCTGGGATTACAGGCATGTGCCACCACGCCAAACTTGACTTTACATGTTTTAAAATGTAAATTCTACAGATAAATTTTTTCCTTATAACTGAAACATGACACTGTTTTCTCACTAAAGGAACTAGAAAAATAACCCAAGTATAAATAAAGAGCAAAATAAAAGATAGGTAATAGGATATAGGATGGTAGATCTCCTCAAAGGGAAAAATCAAGAGATGGCGGGAGGGGGAGGGAAAAGGGAGGAAAAAGGAATTAAGATGAGTCATGTACAGGTACCAGCTCCATACAAAAAGAGTAAACATGTCCTTTAAGCTTGTACTAATAATAAAAAATAAACTTTTTAAATTAGAGGAAGGAACTGATTAGAAACTAACAGCTATGATCTCAAGACTATGTTAGGAGTCACAGGGGATTTAAAAACAGATTTTAAGTAGGAAGTTTGTTTTCAAGAAACCTGAAAATTAGTAGAAGAGAGATGATTATGGTGTGAGAGGAATCATTATATCGTGATAAGGATGGTGGGTTGTGGAATATAAATACCTGTGTTTGAATTCTGGTTCTCTCACTTATAACCTGTGTGGCTCAAATTATTTCATTTATCTGTACCTTAGTGTTCTCATCTGCAAAATTGGAATAATAGAAGTATCTACACTGTAGGTTAAGTACGTTCAATTTTGTGATAGGCTTAGAATGAGCTTATCACATACATGCTAAGCTAGCAAATACATAAATATGAAATAGAAAATAATAAATATAAGTGATGAGATATGAATAGTGTGTGCTATCAGCAACAACAATAGTAATAACCTCTGGATATGGAGGGCTGATTTTTTATTTCACATTCCACTAAACACTGTACAAGAATTACCTCATTCTTGTAAGATTTCAGTAAGAGAGATAGCATTATCTTCATTTTACAGGTAAGAAAATAAGACTTAGAGTATTAAAGTAATTTATTTGGTAAGACTAAGATTTAAACGATCTTTTTTCTTATTTTAGGAAGATCACTGCAAGGTAGCATAGTCAAGGGAATTTTTTCACCCTCCTCTATCTTCCCTCCTTCCCTCCTCTCCTTCCTTCATTCCTTTCCCCTTCTCCCTTTCTTCCCTTCTTTCCTCCTTTCTTTCCTTGAATATATGTTCGTGGAGTGCTAACTTAATTCCACAGGCACAATTCAGAGTGTCGCCGAGGTAACAAGGACCGGTAAATTGTACAAGGTAAAGACTACAGTTTCCCCAAGGGTCACACAAGAAAACGATTGATGCCTCATAAAAAGAGAAACTATGCCGTATGATTACAGATTCATGCTATGATTCAGGTGTGCCGAGTGGTAACTTTTTGTTGTTGTTGTTGTTTTCAGTATAAAATTTCCATGTGACTTGGTGGGAGAAAACATAATTTTAATCTGTTTATATAAACTCAATTTTTTTGAGATTCAATAAAGAAAAACAATGAATTGAGGATTCTTCTTGAATACTGTGTCTTCTCGGGGGAGTGTTTCTCTCACGCATCTTACATGTCCTGTCTTTCAGAGGGGGGTGGAGTCTTCTAGTCACCAAAACTGGCATCTTTCCCATGAGCTTATCCCAAGAGCCTTCCTGTCTGATCCATTCGCCAGTTGCACGAATGTCTTCAACCTGTGAAGGCATCTCCTCAGAACTCTCACGAGTCAGTTTTAGGCCTACTAACTTTGGGTGTCATATCCTTGACTCTCTTAGCCAAGGGTCATGAAGTGTGGTAAAAGTTGGTTGCTCTGTGTTCTACCAGAGCTTGTGAGGATACTCCTGGCACTGTCTGGGTCCCTTCTCATGATGCAACAAGTCACACATTACCGTGGATCCATCTACCCTCCACAGGAAGGTGCGCTCTAGCACTCATGCCAGACAGGCCGGGGTAGAGGCTTTTCCACGACTCTAACTCTGATTTTTCTTCTGTGTTTCCAAACCACAAAAGTCTTCACAAGTTTTAGGTGCCTGAGGTTATAATTTACTAATAGATTACTTATTTGCCTCTTCCTATGATCCCATCAACAGCTCTTGTTTTGATGCTCTAAACATGCAGGATATTGTGACTCAAAATAAATGAAGACTTCACCACAGGGTTAATTTTTTTTGTTTATGTTTACAGAAGTTAAACCTTGATTCTTTTCTTCTGTCTTTATTTCTGTGGTAGGGAGAATTACCTGAGAAAGGACAGTGTGCCCTCTGTTTCTTTTTGTCTGTCTTCCTCTCCATCTTTCCTTTTTCATTTCTCTCTCTCTCTCTCTCATACACACACACACTCACACAGGTGTGTGTATATCTGTATATATAAATACATTTATATGTATATAAAATACATACCTATAAATTCTAAATGGCTGAGATGGAGTCGCACATAGTACACTAATTCAAAAGATCTTATATTTGATCTCAGTAATCATAGGAAGATCTTAGGTAACTGCGTTAGGTAAAATCTTTCATTGTGAAGAGATGACAAATATCAAGAATTTATTTTTTTTTTTTATTTATTTTTTTTTTTGTGGGTACCGGGGGGACGACCTCAGGACCTCGCGCGCCAACAGGCACCCGTGCCGCTGAGCGATATCACCGGCCCCTTTTTCGTATGTGGGATCCGGGAGTCGAACTTGGGCCTTCGCGCTTGCAAGGCAGGCGCTTATGCCGCTGAGCCATCTCACCGGCCCAAGAATTTATAAACTTTAATAACTTCGTATTTATTTTCAGGGTCGACAAATCTTGTGGAGATGTATAGTGAATTCTTTACAGGTTTGACCTACCATTTCTCACATTTTTGTTCTAATTTTATGAAACATATCCTGCAGACTTTTCTTGCTTAGTCACTAATGGGAAAAGGTCAACCAAAGAATGAGACAAAGTGTTCCATCTAGAACTGAAAAAATACAGAACAAAAGACTTTTTAAAGGCATTTCCTTTGCCTTCTTGTTTTTCCTGTTCTTTCTGTTCATACTGCTTTCAAGTTCCCTGGAATTAAGCACCAGCAAATTAAATATTTTCACCCAATTTACAGTCCTATCATCTCAAGATGCTCTCAGAAATATTACTTTTTCCTGTGTATATAAATATACTGAGAAAGATAGACGTGAGGTAAATGAAAAAGGGGACAATTCAACCGTTGCCAACTTGTCCAGGATCTGTAGAAATGTACCTTTCTATGGCTTCATTTAATGACTAATTTTCTAGGTTAATTTAGCTGTAGACAGTAAACTGCAAAAGAGATTAGTACAGGATCACATTTGAATTTAAGTTACAATCGCATTTGAGTCTACCACCCCCATCATTGCTTTATCCCAAATCCTGTTGTGCTGAGTCAGCCTTAATTTCTCCATTTATTCCAGAATCCTGCAGAGCTCAATCTAAGTATTATGATATCAATGCTTTGTTAAAGGTTTTGGACAGTCAGTAATAACCTCATTGTAGTTAAATGTACATGTGGTTAAGTCTTTAGTTGCCCTTTCTTATAGTTATGGTTGTCTAATGGTGGTAGAATAGTCATCTTGCTATAATTTTGTATTTCAAAGCTATTAATGTTATGCCTATAATAAAAAAGACAAGACTTTTTTCTTTTTTGAGGTTATATTTAAATGTCTTGGGAAGGCAAATTGATTGTTTCTGTGCTCATCAGAAACAGAATATCTATCATTTTCTCAAATATCTTCTATTTTATGTGGTTGAAATGCTGCCAGAAACCATAGGAACAGTTGTTGAGTATAACATTAATTTTAGAGCAACTTCATACAGCACTGGTGATTTACACATGACTGAGAATTATCACTGAGAGGTTCTATAAATATAATAGTAGAGAATAACTTTTAATAATTTCTAAAAATGCAATCACCCATGGAAGAAGGTGCAAAATAGAATTTCTGTATATGTGGCAAAATTTGCTGGGCTGTGGTCGCAATTCCACGGAATGAAAAAATATGTCTTGTTACTTGCCTAACTGGTCTTATTTTAGCAACTTCTATTTTTTGCTAATTTTAACCCTAAAAATTCAGAGGGAAATTTTTATAATGTGTTATGTTCATAGTATACACTCGCAAACATGCTTTTCTCTTTTTTTTATTTTAAAGAGAAAAAAAAAATTACAATAAAACAGAGCTTCAAAACAGGCTAGTAGGAGGGTAACAACAATTAATTCATTGTGTATTGTTATCTTCATAGTAGTTCATGCCTGTATCTTGTACTCTTAACAAACATGCTTTTAAATAGTGTAATTTTGAGATTTATATTAGGAAAGAAGCTGCAAGTAATTTTATTTTTAGTCACTGAGTAGCTCATTTTATGTATTTGTAGGCTTTTTATTTCTTCCCCTGATTATGGTTAAGTTGTAGCCTATCATTCTGATACAAGTAGAACAATTTGGTAATGGGCTATCAATGGAAATTTTGCATGTAAAAAATAAGTTACTGTCACCATTTTCTCAAGTTTTTTTTTTGTGGGTACCGGGGGGTCGACCTCAGGACCTCGCGTGCCAACAGGCACCCGTGCCACTGAGCGATATCACCGGCCCCTTTTTCGTATGTGGGATCCGGGAGTTGAACTCGGGCCCTTGCGCTTGCAAGGCAGGCGCTTACGCCGCTGAGCCATCTCACCGGCCCACCATTTTCTCAAGTTTTACTTCCCAGCTTTTATCTGGAGATATGGAAAGAGAGAAAGAGAGAATATGATTTTATAGAACTTTAGAAATCAATATTATTTTATTTTGGGAAAATCACGAACGTTTCTAAGGGGACCTGCCTGTTTTAACTCAAAACCTCTTGTCGCCATTTCTATACATTCCACAAACTTATGCACATTGACAACTAGGAAGTACAGGGAAGTAGTTAGCTTATACATGTTGTCTTTCCAATTAATTCTGTGATACTGTGAGACTCAGCTTTTTAGACTTTGTCTATTACAGTCATACATTTTGAATTAAAAGTACAGGCAATTATTTTTAGTTGTAAAGATTTATACGACTGGCAGTGAAAGTCTGTATAAACAACATGAGATTTGCGAGAAGGAGCTCCCCAGAAAAGCTGAGCTTCGACTTGGTCATTTGTAGGGTTTACACAGAGGGAGAAGAAAGGGGACTGCAGAGTTAGGTGTAATTTGGCACAGCAGCAGGATGTGTGCTTATTTAGATTTCATACCTACTTGTAGAGGGTCAACTGTCTTGTTTTCTTTCTTTCTTCACTTTTGGCATAGTGACCAATAACTTTGATAACTTATTTTAACAAATTTGTATCTGGCTAATTAGCATTTTGTGCAATAGTCACCGTTAGGTAGCTAAACTTTTTCATACAGGATGCAAATATATATTTCTGTTGATTATATGGGGTCAGGTTGTCACCTGCAGCATTAGTTTCCTAGGACTGCTGGAACAAAGGACCACATGCCAAGTGGTGCCCAACAGCAGAAGTTTATTTTCCCACAGTTTTGGAAGATAGGAATCTGAAGCAAAGATGGCGGCAAGGCCATGCTACTTCTGGGAATGTAGGAGAAGCTTCCTCAACTCCTCTCTTTCTCTGGTGGTTTGCTAGCAAGACTTGTTCCATGGGCCGGTGAGATGGCTCAGCGGCGTAAGCGCCTGCCTTGCAAGCGCGAAGGCCCGAGTTCGACTCCCGGAACCCACATACGAAAAAGGGGCCGGTGATATCGCTCAGCGACACGGGCGCCTGTTGGCGCGCGAGGTCCTGAGGTCGTCCCCCCGGTACCCACAAAAAAAAAAAAAAAAAAAAAAAAAAGACTTGTTCCATGGTCGAAGATGCATCACTGCAATCCTGTCTTTACATAGAGCATTCTCCTCTTTCCATGGTGATTCTCTTATAAGCACTTCAGTCATATTGGATTAGGGACCTACCCTATTCCAGTATGAACTCATCTTAATTAATTAGATCTGCAACAATGTTATTTCCAAATAAAGTCACATGCTGGAGACCAGCACACTAGGACTTCAACATATCATTTTGGTGGGCACATAATTCTACTCCCAAGACTGCATATAGAAACCAAGACTATATACAGAAAACCAATTAGTGTTTTGCCATGTTTAGTAAAAAAACTGGACAAAGCTATGCTAATAGCTAGGCATAGTCCATGTGTAGCATTTTCTTCAGGTACTTAATCGATCTGAAAATATTACATTTGGGTGGAAAGGAAATTATTCCTAAAGGGCCTGAATCTCACACTGTTACATCTTCTATGTATGGAATTCTAACTTGCACTGTTGGGCACTCTCCAGTGGGAGGAAGATAACTTTACTGATATTACTTATGATTTTATTATTTCCAGTGGGCTGCATTTTTCCTTTTCTCATTTAGATAAATTCTTCTAGAACACAAAGTCAAAGTCAGTAGGGTAGGCTTGGGAAATTTATTTCTCTTAATGTGTTTTATTCTAATCATATTTTTATTACCTATATTGTAAGTGAGATAGACTGAACTGGCATTTCCAAATTAATTTTTCTTTTAGTTTTTGTAACTTGGATTACTGTCCCTCCATATGCACCCAGTTGTAAGAACTTCTTAGATGTAGATGTCAAAGAATTTTTAATACTTAATTTGCCCCTAGGAGCCTGTTGGTGAAAGTTTTATTCTTATTAAACTAGTTTGAAGGCAGGCAACTCCGGAGTTTGATGCTATGATCTATGATCTGTAGTTAGATCTCATTAAACCATGAGCAACTTTTGTGAATTCTTTATACATCTATGACATGAAAATAAGACCCCTTAATTGCCAAATGTAATTATCTATTTTCATGTTTCAGCCTTATTGACTTTTCTGGACATTTTACTACTACTTTGTCCTCTAGATATTTTTCTTTTAGTATCTGCCACACCACTCAATCATGTTTTGCTTCATACATAAACGCTCCTCCTTAGCCCCCTCTGCTGACTTCTTTTCTGTTTTCTACCCTCCATGCAGTTGTTATTCCTTTCCGTCCTTTTCACAGTATATGACGGACAAATTATTACATGTTATGTACTAATGTTGCCCAAATCTAATCCCTTATCTCTCATATCACCAATATTGCATCTTCAGTTGCATCTTAGTTGTACTAAGGGTATTTACAAACATTTTTGAATATAAATTACATCAAATTTATTATCATTTCTATAAAAATGTTTTGGTAGTAAAGCCAAACCTCATTTCTTCCTCATTATTTCTTCCATGTAATTTTGCAATTTCTCCCACAAAACTCAAAGTATACCTTCTCATCTTTAGATTCGGGGCTTGGATAATGGGATTCCTTGTTTTGGCCAATGGGATGTTGAAAGTGAAAGCCTTTTCACCTTTTTTCAGCATAAAGGGACAAAAATTGGTATATAGTGTATATGTCTCAATTGACATGAAAATTACCATGGCCTGTTTAGATTGCTGGTCCAAGAATATTGTAAAACTCATCCAAAAGAGCTTCTTGGCAAAGCCACACACCTGTTTGAAAAGAGGTACTATGGTGAGTCCACCCAAAGTCAGGAGATCCACAGATGTGTGAATGAGCCTAACTGGCAAAAGCAGGTGCACTCAATCAATGAGCAAGATGTTTGAGAAATAAATTCTTATTCTGTTCTGTCATTGAGTTTTGTGGTTGTTGTACAGCAAAAGTTATCTGAAGCACAAATTATACTTGGAGTGCTAATAAAATAAAAATTAAAATATGTGGCTTTAATTTTAGAACTGGACAGAGCTGATATAGGAGGCTCAGAAAATGGTAGCTTATAGGATGTAGTTATGAAATGGTTGTAAAAGTGGTCACATGTGATCATCTTGAAGGCTGATATAGAATTTAATTTGTGGACTTGGGTAAGGAGGATTCCAAGAAGAGTACAGAGCCAGTGATCTAATTCCATTTAGTTGTATTGAATAAGGTAATAAAAGAGAGATCAAGAGAGATGAGGTCAGAGAAGAACTATCCAGTCAGTAAAAAGAATGGAGAAACAATAGAAAGCTTCCAAAATCTGCTGAGCAGTAAGACTATTTAAAAAAAAAATTCTTGGGGCCGGTGAGACGGCTCAGCGGCTTAAGCGCCTGCCTTGCAAGCGCGAAGGCCCGAGTTCGACTCCCGGAACCCACATACGAAAAAGGGGCCGGTGATATCGCTCAGAGGCACGGGTGCCTGTTGGTGCGCGAGGTCCTGAGGTCGTCCCCCCGGTACCCACAAAAAAAAAAAAAAATTCTTCTTTTCTAATCTTTCCAGTCAGTAAAATAGTATCAAATTAAGATATAGTTTGCTTTTGGAGCAAAGACAAAATCAAGGGTCTTCGAGATATAATTTAAGGGCATAGATCAAATCAAAGAATAACCTTTCTATGCTTTGTAAAGATGTTAGAAAGAATTAAAGTGACACCTACTACAAGCTCTCAGGGGATTAAAGTGCTTCTAGGAAGCATGGTTCCATTAGAATCTTGACGAGCCAACAGTAAAGTATCCATAGATCTGTGACTTTTACAAATATATAATAGTTCATAAGAACAGAATACATATATTTTTCATATTTGCAAATGTGGTTGACTACACTCAAGCACATATGTCCTTCAGAAAATTTGGGATACATACCTAAGTCACAACCAGCCAGCCTAAAAGGGACTGAGGTTATTTAACATCTAAAATAACTTCAGAGTCTCTAACTTCTCAGGTAGAAATTAGGCTAAGAAAGCTGCTTAGTTGCCACAGAGGGCATAATATCTAAAATCCACTTTAGATGGCCGGTGAGATGGCTCAGCGGCGTAAGCGCCTGCCTTGCAAGCGCGAGGGCCCGAGGTTGACTCCCGGATCCCACATACGAAAAAGGGGCCGGTGATATCGCTCAGTGGCACGGGTGCCTGTTGGTGCGCGAGGTCCTGAGGTCGACCCCCCGGTACCCACAAAAAAAAAAAAATCCACTTTAGAACTGGACAAAGTTGATTAAAAATGATTAATTCCCCAGAGTATTGAGATATGAGATATGGGAAGCCATAGACTGACAGCCACCCCGAGAAAGCAGAGGTGGGGCTTAATCAAGAAACCTTCCTTACTTCCTGAGCTAGGGGATATAGCAACACCTGCATAACAGGAATTCTGAATTGCCACAGAATCACGGAGTATGGAATAATGACTTCAGTGTGCTTTCTTTTCTTCTCTTTGAATGGGAGTGTTTATAAAAAGTTACTTTGTCTTTATTCTACAAATATATATAAATATATATATACACCAAGAATCTCATTCTCCATCACTGAATGTCTCACACAGCAGCAGCAGAAGTGCCCTGCTATGGCATCACATCTTGGGGAGGCCAATTTGGTGGCAATCGACTCTTCAACCCCTTCTATCCTGGAAGCAATTTGTACTGATTGAAACTGACAAATCTTCCAAGGATTCATTTTCCTCTGCTGCGGGGACCACATTTGAGGACTCAGCAGAGTTTGAACCACTGACACTGAATCCTGAACATCAGATGAAACTAAGAGACCTAATTCTCAGCAAGATACAGCAATCAGAGAAGACCGTGGAATCCACTGGCTTGTCACACACCACACCACCTAGAAACTTCTGACCTGATAAAACGGTTCAACGACATCTTAAAAATTTGTATTTATCTTTGATTGATATGTAATAACTGTAACTTTTGGGGGGAACAGTGTGATATTTTTGATTCATGTGTACACTGGGTAATGATCAAATCAGGGTAATTAGCACGTTCATCACTGTAAACTTTTATCATTAGTTGGTGTTGAATACATTAAAAATCTTATCTTCTAGTTATTTTTTTTTTTTACCAGAACTTGAGAAGAGTAGGCAGGAAGGGATGTAGGGAGAAGTTGCACTAAGTTGCCTAGGCTGGGGTTGAACTTGCAATCTTCCTGCCTCAGCCTCCCAGGCACACCCAGTGTGGTTCCCACCACACCCAACTCTGAGGCATCTTTTGATATTATACCCTGTGAAGAAAGGTGCTGCCCTTCTGGAGGAAGTCTGCAGGCTACACTCTAAATTAATGAAAATTCTAGAGGATTACCTGGGCCTCTTACAATGAAAAATTGTAAGTCAATAATCTTTAAAGAACTTGTACAAATTAATAAGAAGACAGTTGGAAAAACTGTAGAAATCATTTTATTTCTAAAATTCAATAAGAGCGAAGTTTTGTTTTCTATAATGTGATAGGTTGAATAAAAAATGGCTCCCAGTTGCCCATCTCTATTGGTATCCATGACTTCGTGTAATGCTTTCCTCTGTGTGCAGGCTTCATGAGTAGAATATGGTAAAATTGTTAAGACATCCCTTCCAACAGTAAATTAAACAGTACATATAGAATATAACAAAGCTAAGTTCTGTATTATTCCCATCCATTCTATACTTCCCCTTGCTAACTTTGAAGAAAACCAGGTACCCTATTGTAAGATGCACTTTGGAGAGGCCCCAGTGTCCAGGAACCAAAGGAGGTTTTCAGCCAAAAGTTCATGAAAAACTGAATGTGGCTGAAAACTGCTTTTGTGGATTTACCCCTGTTCCACCCTTAAAATGAGAATATAGCTGTGACTGTCACCTTAATTGCAGCCCTGTCAGAGACTCAGCTAGAGGACACAAAAAAACCATGCTCAGACTCCTGTCCCACAGAAATTCTGAGACAAAGAATGTTGTTTTCTGCCACTAAGTGTTGAGATGACTTTATGTACAAATAAATAAATATACACAGAAATTATGTCTCACATACATTTTTAAGATTTAGAAATTAGGGCTGGTGAGATGGCTCAGCGCCGTAAGTGCCTGCCTGGCAAGCACGAGGGCCCGAGTTCGACTCCCGGAACCCATATACGAAAAAAGGGCCGGTGACATCGCTCAGCGGCACGGGTGCCTGCTGGCGCGTGACATCCTGAGGTCGACCCCAGGTACCCACAAAAAAAAAAAAAAAAAAAGATTTAGAAATTAGGGCCGGTGAGATGGCTCAGTGGCATACGCACCTGCCTGGCAAGCGCGAGGGCCCGAGTTCGACTCCCGGAACCCACGTACGAGAAAAGGGCTGGTGATATTGCTCAGCGGCACGGGCGCCTGCTGGCGTGTGAGGTCCTGAGGTCGACACCCCGGTACCCACAAAAAAAAAAAAGATTTAGAAATTAAAAACATCACAAACTTCAGGCAAATTTGGCAGGTTCCGATTAAACTTGATTCTCGTATATGTTATCGTTTTTAGACTTTGACAAGCAGGATTCTCCAATTACAGTAAAGGAAGGGAATTTGGGCTGGAACATGAATTCCTGAGATTGTCTCTATGCTTTGATTCTGACTATGTAAAAAGCGTTCTGATTAATGGTATGTGAAAAAGGAAAATCAGGAGTTAGTATATAGGAGATTATTGTGTCATCAGTCTTCTAAATGTTTTTACTCTGTATATTTCTGTGCGCTTCTAGATATTTTTCAGATTGTATATGTCTGAGAAAGTAAATCTAATTGTACCCAAAATATGTTACTGGTTTTATTTCTCTTGGAATCAATCACGCAAATAGTGAGAAATGTATGTCAAAACTGTAGTCAGGTACTGGGAATATCAAGGAGAGGATAAAGCACCTGTGTTGATCAGAGTCACTCTAATTAAGAGATCTATTACATAATTTCTATAACTCCAAATATGTGATATCCAGCCTACCGTTACACACATTTGAATGTTTTATCCTTGTTTGGTTTTGCATGAAGCCCACAAGGAAGAAATTTTGCTAGGCAATGTGTTTTCCATGATGAATTGTTTTTTGAGTTGTTCCCAATGCTCACATTTTCCCTTCTCAAGACACTTTCAAGTACTCCTTTCCATCCATTCACATATCATATTTACCATTCAATTTTTCCTTATTTTCCTCTCTGAACACATTGTCCAGGTGACCCTATGTGCAACTCAGTATTAGCTGTGTGGTTAGCATGATTCCCATAAAGCTTGCTTCAAGCTTGGCTCTGAAGACTTAGGGCTACATAAGGATTTGGCAAAGCTAAGCTCAAAAAGCAGACACTTTGCACGGGGTTCTGTGACCTCTTAGGAGCCCGCGAAGCTGTGTGAAAAGGAAAAGTCTCCTGACACAAGTTTTGTTCTTCTGATAACTCTGGAGGTGGTGGGTTTTTACTTTGCAGCTAGACAGATAGAAATTCCAACTGATTTCTCCCTTTTAATCTTAGCAGCCATTTTTGCTTTTCTGATGGTCTAAGAAACTAAGAATCAAAGGAGATGAGAACAAAAAATATATTATAGCAACAGTCTGCCTCAGAAAATCGGCAGATGATATACTTAAGTTTGGAAGGTAGAACTTGAAGAGATTCTTAGATGCAATAAGATTCAAGAGAAATTAGACCTTCACAGGGCGAAAAGGAGAAAAGGAGTTGCCAAACGGTCATCCTGGAAATGTCAGTTTTAGTCATAAGGTATGCCTGCCTGCTATAGTTTGAAGGTGTGCTCCAAAAGCATGGAACAGAAAATTATTCTCTAGTGCAACCGTGTTGTGAGGTGGGATCTTTGAAATGTGATTAAGCTGTAGGGCAGGTCCTTAGAAATGGATTAACACCAGTTCTAAAAGGGCTTGGGTGATGATTTCAACTGTTCAATCCTTGCTTGTCCCTGCCTCCTGCCACTTGATGACACAGAAAAGAAGGCCCTCACAAGATTCAACCCCTCCACCTTGGCTTTTCCGGCCTCTAAGACTGTGAAAAATGTTTCTTTTCTTCATAAATTACCAAGCCTGTTTTACTTTATTATAGAAACACAAAATAGACTAAGATACTGACCATAATTTATACTTAGTTTATCCTTAAAATGATGTATGTTGCACTCACACAGCCCTTTATATTACTATTCCCCAAACATCTTGCCGTCTTCCAAAATCTAAATATCCCAAGCTGATACATTCTCCTGAATCCGTGCTACTCATTTGACTCCTTTTTCAGACAACTGTCAGAGGCCTGGATGCCAGGCTTTCCCCACTTCTCCATTTCCATGTGAAGTCTCACTTTTAGCCCACTATTTTTATAATCCCAACTTCTCCCTGGCCGTGATGAGCACAAGATCATCCTCTAAAATCAGAAATTAATTTGTCTTTTCCTATTTAAAATCTTTCAGTTAGTCCCCACTATTTGAATAATGAAATGCCTGTTCTTTCTACGTCTCCAATCTCACTCCTGCTCTTTCCCTCTTGCTCTAGGTAAGGCACACACTTAGTTTCCTGAAGTTATCATTTGGGTACTATGCCTCATGCTTTTTAAATCTGCTGTTCTTCCTGGAGGGAATATCTTTTTTTTTTTTTTTTTTTTGGTGGGTACCGGGGGGTCGACCTCAGGACCTCGTGCGCCAACAGGCACCCGTGCCGCTGAGCGATATCACCGGCCCCTTTTTCGTATGTGGGATCCAGGAGTCGAACTCGGGCCCTCGCGCTTGCAAGGCAGGCGCTTATGCCTCTGAGCCATCTCACCGGCCCCCCCTGGAGGGAATATCTTACCCTTCATGTCAGTCTGGAAACCTCACGTTCATCCCTAAATACTCACTTCTATTTTCTCTGTCCTCTCTGAAACACCGGTCACAGTCTTTACACAACCACTGTGTCTTACAGTATATCTTTTACAGAACATGTAACACTTCCATTCAATTCTTTAATCAGATGTTATCTCCCCTGCTGCTTGTACATTCTCCGGGGGAGAAAAATATCTTACTTATCTCTGTATTACCAGGACCATTTAAACTGAGTTCTGCTTACAAATGGCACTGAAGTATATAGTAAATGGCTCTTCCTTGACTAGAAATTCTTGACTAGTCATGTGTTCGTTAAATTTGAAGATTTTACTTACTTATTTATTTATTTATTTATTTATTTATTTTTGTGGGTACCGGGGGTCAACCTCAGGACCTCCCACTTGCCAGTAAGCACTTGTGCCGCTGAGCGATATCACCAGCCCTTATTTTTCCTTTATGTGGGTACCAGGAGTCGAACTCAGTACCTCGGGCTTTCCAGGCAGGCGCTTATGCCACTGAGCTATCTCACTGGCCCAGATTTTATTTTTTAACATTAACTGAATTTCATCAGATTAAAGTGATACGAACTCAAGAATTATAAACCTGTAGTCATGGTCTTAATTTGTAGGAGTTCTTTCTGCTCATTAAATATCCAACTAAAAATGTGTTCGATCATTTCTCTTGTGTGCTGGCAGAGAGATGTGCTCCCTTGAAGCTCTCTTGCAGTCTTGGTGCTCCAAGGTAGCATTGCCATCCTGAGCGCTCTAGCATCATAATGTCAGCTCTGATATTTCTCTGAATGCTTCAGAGATTTGTAGCAAAGTAACTGAAGGGAAGTGGTGTTCTGCTCTCTCAGTCTATGAGATTGCCTGCAAGGTCTCACCCTGACCTCTAAGAAAACTGCGTATCTTGAAAGCAGAACTACTGTGCTATCATTTAATGGGAAGAATGCTCCTTCACTCTTTGGCCCATGAAAATTTCATTTTTATGGATTTATTACTTCTTGCTTTCCAAATTGGTCCTGGACACAAGATATAATCATACAATTCTATTTCTACCTAAATGGAAATTACTGGCATGTAATCAGAAGAATATAATAACAAATATTAAAAATTGAACAAAGTGAAAATTGTTCAAGATGAGATGCACTTGAGGTTTACATGGGAACACTATTTCTATGCTAATAAAGCTCAGTAAATACTCAATGAATGAATTTTTTCCCTTTCTTTCATTCTTTGCTGAAGCTTGGCAAGCTTAGCCTGTATAGATCATTATCCAAAGCTCTGATTTTTTTTCACAGTTACTGACTTGAAGATTTTGAAATTGAGACCAGGCGGTTGAGTCCAAGGCCTTACATTTGAGATACTCAATTCTCCCAGGGTTGCAGTCTCTCAAGAAACCTTTGTGTGATGCACAGTCCACATTCTTCTGCCAGGACTTGAGGGGAAGGACGCTCTCGAGACTCGGCACCAGCTGAGGAAGTGTTCTGTGGCAATGAGCAGGCAACAGTGACATTCTGAATGCATTGCTTTTATGCCCTCACAGTGATTTGGCATTTCTAACACTTTTTAATATTCTTTCTTGTTTTGAGCTTTTGGCATTGCAATTATGAGGTTTCAAGAAGAGGTTCTTTTGTGGTTATGTCCATCTGGGTTTCTAAATGCATCCCAGGATATGGATACCTGGGTATCCATATCTTCCGCCAGATTTGGGGGAATTTTCTGCAGTAAATTCAGTGAATGGATTTTTTAGTACACTAGCCTGTATGTCAATATTCTCTCTGAGGCCAGTGATTCTTAAATTTGTTCTTGCAGAGTTGTCTAGGAGCTCTTGCATAATCTTTTCATTGTTTCTCATTCTTTTTTCATTATTACTGAGTGTACTAGTACATCTACCTTGTCTTAAAGTCCTGATAACTTTTCTTCTAATTCATCTTGCCTACTGCAGAGACTTTTGATTGATCTTTTTGTTAGACTTTGAAGTTTTCATTTCTAGAATTTCTGCTTGATTCTTTTTTTGCCTCTATTTCTTTAGCCTATATTATTTTCCTTCATTTGTTCAAGTGTTTATTTGTATCTTTCTATATCTCATTGATTGTCCTAGTAATTGATTCATTCACATCCTTATCTGTCTCTTCCTTGATTTCATTAATGATTTTAATTATCAGTTTCTTGAATTCTTTGGAATTTCATCTACTTCCACATCAGTGTGATCAACTTTTGTGGAGCTAAAGGCTTTGGAGGCATCTTGTTGCCTTGATTTCTCATCATAGTTGCGATGCTATAGAGAGGTTTATAGATTAGATCAGAAGACTCTCTTCCCCTGTCATGTGGGTGTTTTTATGGTAGTGGATTTTTCTTTGTGAAGTACCCAGGCTTGAAAGTCTTCCACTAGTCCAGTGATGGCGAACCTTTTAGAGACTGAGTCCCAAAACCCGCTTATTTATTGCAAAGTGCCGACACTTCAATTAAACCTGGATAATGAGGTTTTAGTTTAGAAAAAACACCCGTTATCCAGTGCTCAGCTGCTGGGACGACGTGGCCTGTGCACCGACAGAGAGGGCTCTGCGTGCCTGCTGCGGCACGCGTGCCATGTGTTTGCCAGCACAGCAGTCTGTGCCGAATATTAGGCTCTCTTTTGCGAAGAGAGAACAACTCCCAGTAACATCAACAAGTCAGAAGCTAACTTTAGATAGTATCGGGTAATTGAGACCTTGTTTTAACACATCTTACTATTTCAGTATCCCAGAAAAAAACAGGGAGAATAATAAAATATAACAGGCTAGGAAAAGATATCTCACTCTCTGGGCCTCGTGTCCTGGAGGGAGAACTGTTGGGTGTGCTGCGTCTTGCTATTTGTGGCAGACGGGCCGGGTGCCCATCAGTAGCCTCCTTACTGGGCTTTACAAAGAAATTTCTCCCCCAGATGAATTACTACATGTCCCAAAACGGTGAGTTCTCTAAACATGTGCTGTGAGCAATGCTGGAGTCCAGCAGCTGCCTTGCCTTTATTTTAACTACCCTTGTTTCTAAATTTCCCTTGTTTGCGCTCTCTTAAAAGTTGTATTCCCATGGCTGCTCTTCTACCGCCTGCAGCTGCTCTCTGCTGACCTTGGGGGTTGTCCTTGAGTGACCTGTCACTGTTTCTGCCTCTAGCCTGTCATGATGCACCTTTTTTCCTAGGTTTAATCAATATTTGATTTCATTTTACGTCCAGCTTTTATCACCCTATGTGTTGGAGTTACTACTAAAAATTACTGTAGTAACTATCAAATTACTATCAAATTACCGTAGTGATCAAAGTGAGGATGAATAATGCACCCATGTCTTTAAGGTAACTGAAGTTAGTAAATGGAAGAAATTTTATTGGATTGAAGTTTGAGTTTTCTTAACATTGGTTCTTGGTACAGAAATCTTAAGTGCAGAAATAATGTCAGTGAAGAAAATAACTCATGCACTGCATTTTCTCCTACAATAGATAGCTCTCTATGGAAAATTACTTTTCCTTACTTAAAGTGATGATAGTCATATGGCACTTAAATCTATCCACTTATTCTCTGAAATGCTTTCAAATGGAAATTTTTCCCACTAAATATTTCTGGTAAATCAGGGTTTAGACTCCATGGATTTGTTATATCTTATATATTTTTCCAAGTTTAAATTTGGGGGCAGTTTGAGATTTTTTTTTAACTTGGACTTTTACTTCTGAAGAAAAAAAAATCTAAAAACTAAAAATAAACAGTAATATCAAAGTGACAGAGGACTGAAAGGTGATTTTTCTGTGTCATTTGGAAGAAAGAAAGCAAGCTTTTTTTTTTTTTTTTGGTACTGAGAATTGAACTCAGGACCTTGCACTCGCCAGGAAGGTGCTGTGCCGCTGAGTTACATCCCTGGCAAAGCATGCTTTTTTGAGAAGTATAAATATAAAATGCTCTTGTTTTCAAATAAGAACAGATTAGAAGGTGATTTGCACAGGAACTCTAAAAGAATGGTGATTATAAAATAGACAGATGTAGCTGGTGCTCCTTGTATTAATATTAATGGCATTTAAATGCTAAGAATGCACATTTTTAAGAATTTAGGTTCTTTAAAACTACATACTGAGAAAGGAGTGGCAGAACTATACATAGGTTAACTATTACCTTTACCAATGTGCATATCAGAAAAAAGCTATGAAAAAAATCTTTCCATTTGAACTTACAATAAAAGTGTATTATTTTAAGCACGGTACTTATCAGAGACTTTTCTAACATGTTAACCAAATCCACTGAGTAGAATAGAATGAATATAAACACAAAATTTATTCATAATTTTAAAAGTTGCCAAGATTTTATACAAAGTAGACATTCAGTTATTTCATATTTCTTATACACAGGAGGCTGAGGCAAGAGGATCACCATGAGTTCAAGGCCAGCCTGGGATACATCATCCTTCCTGAAGTAGCTGCTTTTCTCTTATGAAAATTTCATTAGATCTTAAAGTAACACTGTAATTTAACTGTAATGATGATTAAGGAACACTTCTGCCGCCAGAGGGTTGTAATCCAAAATTATTCATATTTATTAAGCTTTCTTTTACTGAAGCTTTTCTATTATTTTTCCAATGTGAAATATAGCCTTCTGAGATATATATATATATATATATATATATATATATATGAATGAAGAGAGCAAGAGAAAAAATTTGTCATTTTGATACTGTTCTTGAAAAAAATGTCCCTTTCAGTCAGTTGTTCATAGTTAATTAGTGGAAAGTTTCCTGAAGTCTTTCAGAACAAAAGCTCAGTTTCTGTTTTACAGCAACAAAAGAATATCAGTGTGAAAGCAAAAAGTTTTAATTTAGATAAAATGTGGTTGAATTGGTTGGTATTTAACATTTTTCCCTTATTTCATTATCCCAATCTATATAGCCTTAAAGAAAGTATACTTAAATGGGAGAATAATAACAATAGGGAAAGGCGTGAACTGCCACATGTTCATTATCTCTACCATTGAAATCTTCATGAAGTTAAACTTAACTTGAGGATCTGATTTTTATACACTATTTTTATTAGGCAAAACTGTAAAACTTGCCAGAAGTTAGAAATAATTCTGAAAAACATTTAAAATTTAGGAAACATTGTGTCTAGCTTACATTCATTACAGTAGAGATAGTATAATTTTTGTTATTTAGTATAAGTTTTATTTATCACAAGTGGTATTGTGGTAAGTGTTGGGAAATAGAAAAATCTTCTCCCAACCCAGACCATCTTCCTACACTGTTGAATAGGTATTAGATCAGTGCAGAAATCTTTAAGAGTTTGCAAAGACAAAAAGAAATTTCATTTTTTATATGACCAAGTAGAAACATCCCATTATATACACATTCTGGAGAAGAATGATAACTAGTTCTCAGGTAAGGGAACTTGACATCATTTTGTATGTACAGTTTATTTTAAATTCACTTGGTAATTAGGGTGACTATCTGTGTTAGTTAACTGGTCTTACACAAAGGGAAAATATACCTCTTTATGACAGCAGGGAGTTTTGCAGTTTGGAAGTAGGTGCTTTGCTGTCTCTCTCCATGTTTATATTTCAATGACATTTCCAGGTCCTTAGCCTGGCAAAAGGCTCATTTAGCTTTTTGAAAGAACATGTGTAGTTTTCAAAACATTAGAGTAAGAAATGAAAATTTCCTGAAGAGAATGCTCAAAGAATGTGTACGGGGGATCCTTTTTTCTTCATCTTTTGCAGGGAGAATCAAGTCTCTTATTTTTAATTTTACATGTTCTTACATAAGTATAGTCCAGAGTGTTCTGATATTATAGTAGCAGAATAAGGAAAAACTGAAAATATCAGAACGATCTCTTATTTTCAGTAGTAGGAATTTCATCTTCTCACATTCTCAACCCACCAGCAATATGTCATCTCTATGACTTCAAGACTAAATGCTGTTACCAAAATGATATACAAGTCATAAATCCAAATGTGTTGTACACTATAGCAAGTTAGGTACAATTGAATTAGAGAAAGAAAACCTTGAATTTTTTTTATCATAGTTAAAAATGGTTAAATAATAAAATAAGGATTTTTCTAGTAAGAAAAACTTTTTCTTTCAAATGTATTCATCTACTTTTCCCCCTTATTTACGTGGGACACACTGTAAGTAAACAAGGAAGGATGAAGCAACAAAAAGTATTCAAACTTGGGCCAAATTTTCAGTCCCAAATTTCATTAGACTCTTTCTTCATTTGATTGTATTTTATTTATTGTTCATTGAGCTCAGGTGTTATTTCAACAATCAAGTTTCAACAAATGCCTCTCAGGCTGACTTACCCTTTCTTCCGTGCCTATTTTTGTGCAAATTTATTCTAATGGGTGATGTATAATCACTAGCAATTCTTAATCATTGAAGTTTGGTTGCTGTATTATAGACAGCTAAATTAGATAGACATTAATAGGCACTCAGAGAGGTTTGGGGCCATCAAGGAAGTCCGTGTAAAAGATGAGACACACCAAGATTGTGGCTTCACAACGAGGAGATGCAATAGCCAGGTCTGCAGCCTCCCTAGAGATAAACAGCAGTTTGAGATTATACTGTAATTAGCATCACCTGGCCCAGTGAGCCCAGATAGGCGTCAGATGCATAGTCCGGTGACCAGAATATCTAGACTCATACTCCCAGTCCTTTCTGGGAATGTCTTTGTTCTCTGATTGGAAGTTATAGGTCAGCTCAGGTCAATGATGTGCACCAGGTACCCTTGTTCTATGCCTTACTGCCCTATTGGGTCAATATAGACAGTGACTGTACTTGTAATTCTATTGGTTGATTGTAGTTTGACCCATGTGATTTTGCTGTATGTATAAATTGCCCCTGACAAAAAGCCTTGGGAGCCCCCTCTCAGGACCCCTCCCGGAAATCCAGGAGCTATTTTTCTTGTTATTTCCAATTAAACTCTCCTAACCTCCCCCTTTGGTTCGCGACTTCATTCCTCAGTGTTGTGAAACCACAGGTTTAGTACATATGGTAACAATTGGAGATGAGTAAGGTGAGGACAAATTCTTCCCTGTGTTATACAATAGAAGGGATGCAGAAATTAAAACTGAGGATCACACTTCATTCTAGCTTTGCCCGGTAAGTACTTGTGAAGTAATTATAATCTCTGTCCCACGAGTTACTGTGAAGAGTAAGTTATATCAAGAACACGGTGTAAAACATCCAGCAAAAGTAGGTTTGAATGAAACTGAAGGAGTGTTTTGGAGTTAAAAGCATTTTGAAAACTTTTTCAAGATCCAGCATTTCATGTTCTGTTGCTTCAAAATGTAGGATAATATTACAGGATTTACTTCCTTTAATTTCTGCAGTCCTTTTCATTCATGCTGCTTTAAGTATTTACACATCAGTTTCAGCTGTTGGGTTTTTAAATTTTATACCGCATGACCCTAGTATGTGGGACCAGATTAACTGATATCCATTGTTGTCTCTGAGATTTATGTTAGAATTGGAAGTGGGAGTAGTAGACATCTGGTATGAAACAAAGATGAGGTCATGAGATCTCCTTGTTGATAAAAATATATTGACTTAGAATTATTAAGAGATGTCATTCTTAAAGGTTTTCTTTCATGGGTGCAATAATCTAAAAACCTGATTTTACCTGGCAAGGGAAACAGTGAGTAGTTATGTTTGGAAATGCAGTATTATTTCTTAAAACATGTTTTCTCTGTGAAACTTGAAAACATTATGAAGAATATCAATTTCCTTTCTAGATACATATTTGAGGATGCTAATATCAGCACTTTTTCTGATAGCGATAAGAAGAATTTCCCACTTTATCTTGAGAATTCTCTTAAGCATTGGTCACATGTTTAGCTATACCAGGCAAATCAGCACACCTGCCTTGGAGACAACAACGTGTGCTGTTTGAAAGCAAGATCAGCAAAGTGTATTCTCAAGTTGTGCTTAGGTAATAAAGCTATTTTCTGAAAACCATAAATTCCATTTTTACCAATTTTTTTTCAAAAAAAATCTGAAACATTAAAATCTAGAACTACTTATCATGCATATTTGTATGAAATATTAGAGTCAAAACAGTCTGAAAAATATTAAAAATTTATTTCCCAGCAGCAAATACACTCAAGTTCTTTCACAGTACCTCATAAAAATAAACTAAGAGTCTTAAAAGGGTGTTTTAGCAATATTTTCCATCTTGGGAAAGCTCATCTCTATTTTACTACCATATTATTATTCAACACATGTAAGGATTTTAATATTAGGTTTTTGGGGTGTGGGTTGCATTCAAGAGCATAAAAGTACTACTTTTTATAGTTGAAATTAAAATAAAATGATTAATAAAGAGAAAAATTGGTTAATTGGTTAAATCTAATGTTAAGATAATATAAATAAAGAGATAATAGAAGATTGTTGGACAACAAGGTGATAAAAATTTTGCATTTAAATGTAGCTGGAAAAAAAAAACATAATGTTAATTTCATATCCAGGACTCCTCTTGAGAGCAAGAGAAACTCAGATGAATTTGGCCAAATGGAGGAGACTGGAGCCTAGGTTGCTGCCACTGAGGTACCAGCTTTGTGAGGAATGAGGCCTCTGAGGAAAATGCTTTCAGCTACTGGGAAGAAGATGACAAGAGCACTGCAAATGATTTTCTGAAAAGAATAGACACTTCAAGTACATCCTTTTTGTTATTACTGATTTGTTTGGCCCAAGACCAGTGCCGCTGGGGCAGAGACAATACCACCCTTGATAAAGTAGGGCAAGAAATCAGAAAACAAATATGTTGTTCCCCGACACCAACTTTGCCATATGGTGCTCTCCAAGGGTCGCATGTGGCTGAAAGCACAGAGTCTTGATGGTACAATGGGAGGCACTGTATGTAGTATCCAGAATGTGTGCCATGGTGTTAGACCCAAGGATGCATTGTTAAATATGTATGGGGAATCACAGAATCACAAAGATATTTGGAGAAGTATTTGCATGGAGTTATTGCCATTTTGTCAGAGATATTAGGCAATGATTGAGAAAAATGGAGCTATTTCTCCTAATATCGCATTTGCATGCACAGGTCAGACCTCAGAAAACTCAGGGAGGACCCTCCAGTGAATGATCGGACATCACTGTCTTCTAAGAGGAAAGCATTTGGAGAGGTTCTGGGGATTGGCTCTGGTCATTCGCGTGGGTGTACCAGAGCTTGGTCACTGGAGAAGGCCAGTGAAGGAGAACTAGATCTGACGCAGTGGGGCCCTGAAACAATCTTTTGAGCAAACCTATAGCATGTAATGCCCGATATGGAGGTTCCAAAGCCCAACTTGTTCATCACAATAAATTTCTGGGGATTGATTTCAGGAAATTGTGAATGAAGACGACTGTAGTTTGAAGGCTACTAGACCCTCAGGTTCATAAAATGACTTCAGAAAGTACCAGTGGCACTGATGGGCAGGGTTAAGACAGGAAATCTACCAACAGACTGCGTCGTACAAAAGGGAGGCTCAGAGCAGCAGTCTTTAAACCTAAGTAGACGTTTGAATTAGGTTCTAGTTTGAATCTAGGTCGTATTAATAAACACACTTAAACAAAACACTCATTTTTAGTTTCAACATATATTTAACAATCTGCTAAATACCTTATATACACCCTCTTCTTTAATCCTCACAATTATCTCATAAAATAGGTATTGCTACTGCTAGCTTAAATGTGTTTTAATAAAGCAAGTATTGGAAACACAATCTCCATTGTAACATTATTAAAAGGCAGCAGATTTAAGAGATGATTGGGCCATGAAGGCTGGGGCTTTCTCTTAGTTACTTTTCCATTGCTGAGACAAAATGCCTGACACTCAAAGTTAAAGGGGAAAGATTTATTTAGCTCACAGTTGGTAGAGGTTTCAGTCCATAATCAGCTGGCTCCAAGGCAGGGTGGCTTCGCGGAGAACAGTTCATGGTGGGCAGAAGACAGCAAAAGCCACAAGGGATCTTAACAGCATCTTCCTGTCCCTTTTATCTTATCCAGACTACTTAGGGCGGGTAGCACTCACTCTTAATCCTCGTGCCCTTGAGACTAGCATTGACCATGAATCAGTTCCAGCGTCACACACTCTAAATCCAGCCACCTCTGAAAAAGCCCCGCCAGTGACTACATGAGGCTTCCAGACATTCAGACACAAGCCATAACAGCCTTCGTGAAAAGATTGGTGGTATTTCTGCAGGAGTGAGATCCTAAGAAAAGGACTAGTCAGATCCCCTCTTGCATTTCTGGCCCTCTTTCATTCTTCTGACTTTTGCTTTGGAATGACGCTACGAGCAGACCCTGACCAGATAATGGCTCCTCAGTCTTGGACTTCCCTACATTCATTATAAGTTATCCAGCCTGTGGCCTTCTGTGTGTATGAACAAAACTTTTCTGAAATTTGTTCAGAAATAAAACCTCTTTCCTTCTATAGAACTAGACCTCAGTGGAATTAAACAATTTTTAAATGATAACCTCTAGAAAAGAAATACCGTGTAGATCACATTCTAGCGAGTATTAAAAAACAAGAAAGTTTGGTTGAAAATAGTGATTTTCTCACTTCTTTTTTCTTAGGCACATTTCTCTTAAGTCTACTTCTGGTGCCCTTCCGTGATGTGGAAAAATAACTCCCCACCTGTTAGATTCAGATGTGTGGGGTTCGTGGTCTCACAACATCAAGGAAGGAAGTTGGGACACAAAGGGTGTTTAGAAGAGTTTTATTGGAAATAATAATAGTAATTGCTCCAGGATTTATAGGAGGGATCCCCAGGGGGTGGCCCCATGGCCTCTAATCCATAGCTTATTACAGATAAGCAGAGCACAGGAATCGCTCAGTTGTTTTGTGGCCACCCATTACAAATAGCTCTATAGATTTAAAATGACCAGTTGGAACTCAGGCTCTCTAACCCAGTTCCCCAGCATGTGGGATTTAAAGGAAACTGGGATTTTAGAGAAAAATGGGTTATTTTGCATTTTAAATTCTGCAGAGCACAGGAACTTAGTAGAGAGTGGCTACACCTCCCTTTAGTAGGGAGTGAGCTGTATTCTATGTTGTCATATTTTAAGTTCCTCAAAACTCAGGAGCTTTGTACAGAATGGCTGCAACTTCCTGCATAGGGAGGGATCTACTGAGGTCCAAAGTCCTAAATCACTGTCTGTTTTTGTTTTAATTCATGTCAATATGACTTATTACCCAACTCTATCTCAGGCCCTTCCCCGAACAAGCTGTCTTACTTCTAAGCTAACTAAATAAACTATTCTTTACACTTCCAGAACTAATTACTCATTTCTAAAGAAAAAGTATGTACTGAAAGAGAGGAGCAGACAAACGTTGATTTTATTCTGAAATTGTTGCCAACATGAGACAGAGAACAGAGTTCAAGTCTGGATACTCAGCTCAGCAGAAACGAAAGGGAAAGGGTTTGAAGTGTTGATGCGTGTTGGTAAAAAAGTGCTAGAGGACATGAGGGTGGAGGTTAATGAAAGGATCTGTGGAGGACATGGAGTTATGCCTAGTATGAAAATATGTTTTCTCTTTGGTTAGGCCGTGTATTTGCTAATAGATGTCTTTCCAGTAAGTCTACTCTCCCACAGAGACTGATAGAAAGGGATGTTACTTCTACTGACATTTACATTTCAAAGAAAAAATAGTTTCCAA
The DNA here is from genome assembly GCA_028451465.1 of Erethizon dorsatum. Lineage (NCBI taxonomy): Eukaryota > Metazoa > Chordata > Mammalia > Rodentia > Erethizontidae > Erethizon > Erethizon dorsatum. The sequence continues at coordinate 16,302,245 of CM051838.1, forward strand.
GTCTTTAAGAAAGACATTTCGTGAGCTATAAAACTGGCAAGAGTCTAGGAGAAGATTTGTATACATTTCAGAGAGACAGAGAGATAATTTACAATTTTTCTCAAGTAAATGTCTAAGAACAAGGAGGTCAGAGACCTACAGTTGGAAAAACCCTGTCTATAAAGTTTCCTTAAGGTGAGGGACACATTACAGCCATCTTGGCCATCCTCACCCTAGCCTTTCTAACATATCTACAGCCTTCTCTGGAGGGTTCTTAGCAGTTTTGGTGACACTGAGGCAGGAGATTAGGGTGTGGCAAACTGGTTTGGGAAGGGGGTGTGCTTGTTAATTACATAGTTCCAGGATGCATGCGCAGAACAGTTCCTAAGGCCATGCATGTGGAACCAATTAGAGAGTGCTATCTTCAGTTTTCAAGAGAGCTTGAGTGTGGGCCAGTGAGATGGCTCAGCAGCACAAGCGCCTGCTGGCAAGTGTGAGGTCCTGAATTCAACCCCCGGCACCCACATAAAAAAAAAAAAAAGAGAGAGAGAGCTTGAGTGGATTTTTAATAGGATAGCCTAGACCTGAGGTCAGCCAGAAGAGTGAGAGATACAAAAGATGGCTGTGGAGTGTACTTCTTTTCCTACATTTAATTAGCCCAAACTTGCTCTGTACAGCATGTTTCTTTTCCTACCTCACTATCTTTTGTGCTTGTCTTGATCAATTCTTTGTTTAGGACATGAAGAACCTAGAAAATACCTCTAGATTGAGACCCCAGAACACCAGAAGCCAGTAATACCTCACTGTGTTAACCACTATTAAGAGAAGATTCTAGTGTGTCCTTGTCCAGGCTAAGAGTTTTCCAGATCATGGTTTTTCTACACATCCACTCAGAGCCTGAGACTCAAGATTTATCTTCATGGCTTTGTATCAATCTCTATATTTTATGCTGCATTTAACCCATCTATGGCTCTGAAGACAGCATCTATTTTTACCCCATGCAAACATTCAAGTAACATTTTTAACACATTAAAAAAACTAATTTTGCAAAGCACTAGTGAATAAAGCAGATTTTACTAAAGATTTTTGAGGGAAATAAAGGAGAACAATTTAGGTCTCATGAAAAATACAATTCTAATGTACCCCAAAAGCTCACTCTTCTTCATACTGAAAAGGTCCCTGAATCTGAAATGAGGAACTTAAAACACCCTTTTGTGGAATAAATTTGCAAGCCTGCTGACCCCCATCTTAGAAAAAGAATTTCCTGAATGCATTGGTGAGAGGCACGGGAAGGGTTTATTAGACAGAAATTTAGGACACAGTCATGAGTGGTTTGTAGGTTGTCGGAGAAATGAGACACACAGCAGCCTGGAACTTATGCGTTTTTGGCAGCAGAAATTTGTAGAATTTGATAATCTATAGTCTTGGTCTTGGTCTAGTGAGTGGAGGAGGATGTCCCACTCATAGTTTAAGATAATCTATGTGTTTTGGGTGGTGGCCTGATTTACAGGTGAAAATGTGGTCTATTCACGAGTGCAAGAGGACCATGTTCAAGTATAAAGAAAATGGCCAAACCAATTTGCAGGCGAAAGGGAATTGCCCAGACTTATTGTGTTCTGGAAGAAAAGGAAAAAATAAAAAATAAAAAAACATGGGCCATGTACTGAAATATGATTTTCCTTGTCTCTTTTTGCCTAGTTTTCTCTTTTTTCTTCTATGCTACTTCAGTTCCAGCTAGCTCATGGCAGAACAAAGCTGCTCATCTTGAGGCAGGAGGTTGGTGTATAATAGACTGGCTGGGAAAGTAGGTTTGACCTGTTAATTGCAAAATTGCAGGCCACATGCACAGAACAGTTCCTAAAGCTCTGTATGTAGACCCAGAGAGTGCTGTCTTCAATTCCTCTCGTGAAAACCTGACCAAGTTTTCAATAGGAGAGCCTAGGCCCCATGTCAGTCTGAGGAGTGGGATATACAAAATGATGGTTACCACTGAGGTCTCTGCTACTGTGTTCTCTCTTACACAGTAGTGAGATAGGGGATAGGGCATGGCTTAGGCTGGCTGGAAAGAGAGGCATGGGATCCCACCACTGCCTCTCAGGACCCATATATAGAAATTCTCCTGGGTTCCCTGGAGATGTGGATGGTATAAAAGGACACAGGTGCCACGAAGAGCTCACTGTTGTGGTTTTCCTCATGACAGCCCACGCTGTGTCCTCCAGGGAGCGCTTTTTCTCTTCAGCCTAAGTTCACTCTGCAAAGCCAGTTTCTCCCTCACTCTTCACTTTTACTTTCTCAAATAAATTTTGTTACTTTTTTTGCTTGTTTTATTTAATTATCTGTTTGAGATGAGAAGAACCTGGAAACCAAGAGGCTAGTGAGCCAAAATCCAGTAACATTTGTTTGGTGAGCCATTTCTAGAAAGGAACTACCCAGTAACAGTAGTCTGCTCTCATGCTGCAGAGGGTACTTTTTTCTACTTTTACTTGGCCCAAACTAACTCCGCAGAGCCTGTTTCTTTTACTACCTTTAATAAATATAAAACCTTGCTACTGTTTGCACTTGTCTTGACCAATTCTTTGGTCAGGATAGAAAGGCCCTAGAAACCATCTCTAGAAGGAGACTCCAGCACAGCAAAACCAAGTAATAGAGTAATAATATCATGCAGGCCAAGAAAGAAAATGGGATAAGGTGAGAGAGAGAGAGGGAGAGAGAGAGGAGAGAGGAAGAGAGGAGAGAGGAGAGAGGAGGAAAGAGAAGGAGAGAGGAGAGAGGAGGAAAGAGGAGAGAGACCTGAAGCAAAATATACCCTTCAAGGGCACATCCTCAAAGATATACTTTAACTAATTAGAACCTACCTCCTAAAGTTTCCACTACCTTCTGATAGTCCATTAAGCAATAAATTCATAAATGGGTTAAAACATTATTGAAGTCAAAGCCCTCTTGATATCATCATCTCCAAATTGTCCCAGTTCTGAATACTGCTGCATTAGGGACCAAGCCTTCAAGACAAGAGATTTATCCTAAGCATCACAGTTCTTTATTAATCGGTACATTGAGGTGCTCCTCTAAATGCGAATAGTACTTTAGCAGTTAAAAAACTTTTTCTCAAATTTGAAAACTTAAAGAAAAGTCTAAAGAAAGAATATGACTACACATAGTTATTTCCAAGACCCTGAAACTTTCTGTCTGGGCTACCTTACTGCTTTTTTGACCCGGGAGTCTCCTGTGAGTTCTGGCTCTTTCTTATTCATGCATAATGAAATTATATTTCATAGCTCCTCACAGTTCCACTAAAGCTCCGAGGCAAGTCAACTCATCCTTTCCTAAGAATCCTTCCCTCAATGAGGCCAAAGTTTAGTTCTGATCCCCTTTGAGAATTAAGAGATTCTGTAAAACAGGTCAGACGTGCAAAATTTAAAATAGATCATAATAGTCTAGTGACTTCACAAAACCATTGTACTTTCATTCTTCTTTGAAAGAGGGTGGTAAAGCAACGTTTTACTATTCAGGGATAACTAATTCTCGGGCATTATTTTCAAATTGTAACAGAATTAGTTAATTTAGTGTACGTACAGTGCTGTAAGATCGGATTCTAAGGGACTTCTGGGTAATATGTTGTACAGAAAAGAAGACCAGGACATGCAACGAAAGAGTAAAACCCTGACACTACAATGACATGAGCTTCCTAGTGTCAATACAATCATACTTAGCAAGTGAGGACAAGATACTTTCATATGCCCAGAAGTTCAGGCCTTCAGCTTTCATTATATTACTCAGTGATCATTTTATTACTCAAAACACATTTTTGGTGGATTGAAATTTTCATTTTTATGATGTTTCTTGACATTGTGGACATAATTTTAAATGATTCCTTGACTGAGCCTGAAGTAGGAAAATTGTTAGAAGCTGAAACAGATTTTCAAAAAAGAATCTCTGTTGGACCTGTACTCTGTAAACACACACACACACACACACACACACACACACACACACACACACACACACACAGACACACAAAATATAAAAAAAAAGAAAAATTTAAAGATCAACTCACTCCCACAGAATCTGATTTGTGAATTTAGCGAAAATAAAGGGGAAAACGACTTGGAAAGCATTAATCACCTTTAAAAATTGCTATTGAAAATTAATGTCATATGTATAATTACTTCTGAAAGTATCGATGGCACAAAAGACCCAAGTCCACTTTTGAGATGTTGGAGGACTTGATTTTTGCGTTTAGCTTTCTGTTCTAGCCGGCAGGATAACACAGCTGAGGTGGATATACATATCATTATGACTCATTCAGTGATGAATGCAATTTCCTTCCAATAAAACAAGGGGTTTCAGTGCAACCAGAATCCAGAAGTGCTGCCTAATTTAACATAGCATTCAATGTCAGAGGACGTGACTGTCTGTGCAAACAAGAAATAATGTTAAGAAAAATAGATTGTAATTAAAGCAAACTTTATCACTTGAATATAGCAATTCCATGTGAAGACTCAACTTTTTTCCCCTAAAAATTAGATTTAAATGACCTGTGCCTACCAACCTCACCCATGACCTAATTCTTTTTCTTTGAAGTAAACAACATGTTCAGTTTAACATTTTGATAAACACATTAGGAAGTCGAAATCAGCATATGGATGTTAATATCAAATTCAAATAAAAATTCCCAGTAGATCATGCTTGGGTTTTATCCTTACCACTAGTGAAAGGAAACCTTGTCAGAGCGCAAAAGCAGACAATTATCTAATAAATCAGATGATGGCAAATAGATGTGGATGGTTGCATAGTCAGCTTTCCCATTGCTGCATGTAATACCTGACACCCATAACTTAAAGGAGGAGAGATTTCATTAGGCTGTTTTAGGGGGAGTCAGTGCATGGTCAGCTGGCTCTAAGACAGAAATATCATGGTGGAAGGGACTAGTAAAGTACAGCTGCTGAGTTCTTGGCAGCCAGGAAGCAGAGCAAGGGAAAAGTCTGGAAAGGAAGGGATGATGCATCAGACATAGGTTCTAAGTCCATAAACTCACCGATGTACACCCAGACATGAGCTCCACCAAATCCCTGGCTGGAACCTAAAGCAATTAAGTTGACACTCTACCCTCTTCCCTACAAAGGAAATTTCATGATGAAGTTATTCTGTATAAACAGGATATATGTCTTAGAAGTTTAGCAGCAAATAGAAATCTATGCATTACATTACACATCTTTGCTGAGATTTCTAGAGGTAGGAATATTCAACTAAAATGTTGAACTGCCACTGGGAACCTATAAAACGAATAATTTTATTTTCCACTAGAAGCTGATGATTTCAAGTTTCAAGTTTTATAATTTTATTGGGTTTTGTGGCTTTAAAATATTATCTTCTTTGTCCACAATAAATTTGTAATTGTGAGCTGGCAATAGATTCTATTCTCTTTTCTGTCATGTTTATGTTTTTATAATTTTTCCACAATAACAAAAGAACATCCACTTACACTAAGTTAAGTTTAAATAAGTCTGAGTGGCATAATCATCGTATATATATTAATAAAGAAGTGTTCTTTCCATTATTGGCTGGTTACATGTGTACCAATGAAAACAGGAAGGGTAATAATTATACTTTGGAAATATATCATATCTATTTTTTTCATATTGTATAATTGAAATTAGTGGTTTTAAGTTATATATCACCTTAACTGGGCTATGTTGATGAGAATTATAGTTGTGTGCAAATGACATGAGTTAGATTTATATTAAGATAAATGTACACATTATATACATTATTACCTATTTATATTGAGAACTCTAGTGGCAGGATAAATATTTATGCTTAATTGCTTTCTTTTGGATTAAAATCTGCAGCACTCTGAAATACTTGATCCAAGTTGTCCCAACGATACAGGATAACATTATTGTAGTAGCATTTAGATGTGTGAAGAAGGAAAGATAATTTCCCAAGAGTTCATACTAGAATATTTCTAGTAACACAGAGTTAGAAGAAATACATTTAAAGCATGTAGCATTAAATTTGTTTTAATAAATTTCATTAGGCTGTATTTTATAAGAAAATTTAAAGAAAATGATGTCTTAAACCTATTATTTTTTGTTATCAAAATGGTATTTATGCACATTGGAATGCTACTTTGCCATAAGGAAAAACTTGAGTTATTTGTAGGAAAATGGATGTACCTTGAGACCATAATGTTAATTGAAACACATCAGACAAGCTTAAATATCATATGTATTCTCTTAGAAAAGAAGTCCTACATATAAATGAAGAGCAAAATGAAAGATAAATAATAGGAACTAGGGAGATATATCTTTCTCAAATGAGAAGGGGATCAAGCGATGTTGAATGAAAAACTGACTTCTGGGTAATTATCCATTTAAACTTTTCTTTCCTTCCTTCTTTTCCTTCCTTCCTTCCTTCCTCCCTCCCTCCCTCCCTTCCTTCCTTCCTTCCTTCCTTCCTTCCTTCCTTCCTTCCTTCCTTCCTTCCTTCCTTCCTTCCTTCCTTTCACTTAGTATTCTTTCGTTTCTAGTGCTGGGGATTGACTCCAAGACTTCATGTATGCTAAGCATGAACTCTACCACTGAGCTACAACTCCAGCCCCTTCCACTTAGATTCTCAAAAGACTATCAGTCTAATAAATTATAGATTAAAAAAACGATATTTTTTCCTCAGTGGCCTTGTGAGTAAGTTGATGACATTCCAATTTACACAAGAATGAAAAAAAAATCATGCTTTGCCCCAACTTGTTTCAGACAAGTACTGTATTTGTAAAAGTTACTGTGATTTAAAAATGTTTGCTTATGTATTTCTTGTGCAGAATGAAAAACTTTATGTAGCAAATATATGCATGAAGAAAGTCATTGAACTACTGCACCTGAAATGAGAATTAGCTACTTTAGCTACCGGGAATACTACTCTCATTAAATTGGGAATATTCACAATGATCCATAATATATTCTCTGAAATCTGTAGGTCCCATTACAGTTAGATTCAAATTTAGAAAAATCATGTAAGGTATACATCATATATTCTTTAATACTGAATAGGGTCTAGAGCTGCATCCCACAACAAAACACGTGGTTATATACATATTCAGGGATTCATGAATATGTATACTAAATGGGAAAACTAAGATCTAGCAACAGTCTCACAAAAGTTCAGGATAGTTTTCATTTAAATGAATTTTGGGAACAAATTAGAAAAATTTGGTCTTCAAAAATTTTCGCATTTGAAGTAACAGCTAAGGATTGTATACGTTTACTTGATTTGTGTCATGCAAAGGAGAGTTCTTAAGATCAAATGAGATCATTTTAATGTAATTGTATAAATTAGTATGTAAAGCATTATAAATATGTAAAGCATTATTATTATCTATGAACTTAATTTTATGATTATCTTACAGAGTTTTCACAGGATTTGGGGAACTAAGAAATAATTTTTCTTTATGCTAGGTTTGAACCTAGCATAAAGAAGGGATGAAATTAAAAGTTAGATTCTAGGAACATATGGTGATTATACTACTTAAGTGTCATTGAAGTCAACAAGAATTTATGTGTTTGGCAGGTAATAAAGTTACATATTTTACTAAAATAATGTTAACACGTTTCTGCTGTTATAACTTTACATTATCTTAAAACCTTTGAAATTATTCATTCATTTATTCCATCATTGCTAACTTTGAACTACTATGAATGGAGAAAATATTCAGTGGAATGCAATACTGACTTGAAGGGCTATTTGACCAGAAGAATGTTTGGAAATATATAAAATATAATAATTTATGTTATAATTAGAAACCAAAAAAAAAACTAACTAAAAAGTTCACTTACAGGTCTTTAGTACTCAGGTGTAGATAAAAAGTAACAAATTGGGAAGAGCCTTGTTAACATGCATAGGGAACCCTTACTACCAATGGCCAAGAAGTCATTAGATTTGGTGAGATGCAGTTGCAGCTATGGCCATGCAAAGCTGTGAGAGCTCTTCTGGACCTTCCCAAAGTGGGAAAGAGTAGGACTCTGCTTAGCAGAGAACTCTGGAATGTTGGTCACCTCTCAAATCCTTCTTTGGTGAACCACTCCGAATAGTCTTGAATTTATGTTGTACAGGAATCATTATGACGCTCAGTACTTTGTTTTGTCGCTGTTTGATAAATTAAATTCTTTCCTCTTCATAAACTAGTGTCATCAACATTATGAAGGGGAATTTATCAGTGCATGTGCTTGCTATATTTAATTTAGCAACACAAACACTAATACCATACTCTCCTGCATAAAGATGGATGAAGCTTGCTTTTCCAGGGAGGGGAGGAGAATAGGAAAAAAAGAAGTAAGATATACCATGTACAGGTACAAATACCCTACGATGAAAGTTTTCACTATGTATATCTAAAGTGTGCCAATAAAAGAAAAAGATAAAATGTAAACTTAAAGAAAGATGTAATGGTAATAGTAATAAATATGTTAACACAAACTCTAGTCTTAAACTCTCCCAAGTCAATATGACTTTAAACATAGAAATTTAAAATATGTTTGGGTCTCACTTTTCTCATTTATAAAATGAGAGGATAGATGTGATACACCTGGTCCTAGTACTTGTTCAAAAATGTATTTGAAATGGAGTACAATTTGGTACTTTTTAATTTCATGTTAGCCATGTACTGTGCTTCAATAATCCAACAAAATACCGAAATATCAATGAGTTTTTTATATCAGGTTGATGTAGTGTTTTTGTGCCATGTTTGTTCTTGAATATAAAATTGTGCAGGTTATAAATCACCTCCATTCCTCTGACTTTTCCCAAGTTCTCTCGTCTTAGACAAGTCGATGAAAAATGGGCATTGTTATCTATGCACTTAATTGATGAATGCACTTTAGCACCACTGGATATTTTACACTGAATATGTCTTTCTCAAGTAATATCATGTCATCAATTGTAATTTTCAGACTCTTTCCTCACTTCCTTATAAAAAACAAAATAATTATGACTCCTTTACAAGTGACGAGTGTACGTTTCCGAGCACAGAGAAATTGTTAAATGGAGCATGAGTAGTGTAAATAAATGAAAAGAAAGACATTATATGTAGGACATTAATAGAATAAAACTTATCTTGCAACTGGGCTTTGATAATCGATCATGTGACTAAGAATTGGAGATGAAACACTGCTTCTAAAGGATAAGATTTTCTAAAGCAGCGTACTATTCCTTCCCATCTCCCACAAATTTCATCAGTCTGTTTACTTTGCAAAGAAAGTGCTACTTCTTTCCACATCTCAGTGGAAAAACTTATGGATATAAACGTTCATTAATCTGAAATGAAGGCGATAACAGGAAGAAAGAATATGTTTTATTGTTATTTCCACACACCATCTCATCCTTTAGAACTCAAAACTGTCATTGATTTCTTAATGATATTATAAAATAGTTCAACAGATTGTGTCAGAAGGTAAGATGTGATAAAGATAAAGTTAGGGGTGTCTAATCTTAGTTTTCATTTTTATATTTTTATCCTTCTTGTAAAATTTGGTAAATGTTTAGAAATTGCTTTGTGTATACTGAAGATTGTATGATGATGTGCTATACAGATAATCATAGAAACGGTATTTTTTTTTTTTCTGAGAAGCTGATTTTGTAGCAGAGAAGACATTGCATTATTATTATAATTTTTTTTTTTTGTGGGTACCGGGGGTCGAATTCAGGACTTCGCGCGCCAGCAGGCGCCCGTGCTGCTGAGCGATATCACCGGCCCTTTTTTTTTTTTCGTATGTGGGTACCGGGAGTCGAACTCAGGACCTTCTGCTTGCCAGGCAGGCGCTTATGCTCTGAGCTATCTCACCGGCCCGACATTGCATTATTAGCAATGAAAAAAAGTAGGTATAGTTCACATGTGTGGAGTGTTTGCCGTGCCTCCAGTACTGTACTTCCACACCTTTACACAAACGGTCTCATTTATCGTTACCACAATCCCATGAGGTAGATGTAATGTCGTTTGTCAAATTAGGAAACAGGTTTAGCAGCTAACTTCCTAAGAGCCATGTTAGTTATTGGAAGTGTTGGCAGGAGACAAATGGACCTTAATCAAAGCAGTAGTTACGTGGAAAGAGAACAGAGGAAAAACACAAGGGAAGATTCAGCGGAATGAATTCAGTGTGATAATGTACTGCTTGGGACGAGGACCAGTTTGGATTATTCCATGGTTACCAGTTTCGGTATTAGGGTGGATGAGACAATGTGAACAACTATAGGAAAGAAACGAACTGGATTGAAGACAAAAATTGAGTGTGGTTATGAAAATGTTGTGTGAGGCACCTACGGAGCAGCTAAGCTGAGATGCTCAGGAGGTGTAGATAAGATAACGCGATATTTTATATAACAACAAGGTTGAGAACATAAAATGTTGGGCTAAAAGTTGTAGCAGGGAATTCTTGATAAGTTATCAATAACTCTACAAATGATAGAGTCAGCAGTCTGTGACTCTTTTTTGTGCTATTTAGTTATATACACGTACGCAGCCTTGACATCAGTTTCTTTGTGAAGACAAATTCTTTCTTGAAAGACAGCCTTCCCTCAATTTTGTGCAAAAAGTAGGGTTGAAGAAGTGTAGTGGCATAGAAACTGAACCTTCTTTCTCCAAAGTTAAAGATTTAGATTCACATTTAAAAATAGACTAATAAAAATTATGTATCATTATCTTTCATCTATGAATAATGTTCTTTTATTGAATAGTTTTACTTCAAAATTCTGGTTTATGTTTCTATTTGTGATTGTGTCTGTGTGATTGTGTGTATGTGTTTGAGAGTATGTACACATGTGCGTACGTTAATGGGGACTGAACCTGGGTTCTCTCATATCCTAGGCAACAAAGGCTCTAACAACTGAGCAAAATCCTCAGACTTTTTTTTTTTTTTTTTTTTTTTTTTGAGACAGGGTCTTTATAAGTTGCCCAGGCTGGCTTCAAAGGTGGAATCCTCCTGCCCTACCCTGACAAGTAGCCAGGAGTGTAGGCATGCATCACTATGCCTATCCATGATTTGTTTAAATACAAAAATACAATTTAGCTTTCAAATATTATTTCAAATTATGTTTCTTTAAAATGTTGTCATGTTGCAGTATGTGTATAAGATTCTTCCAAATTAGAATTCCTGAAAATAATTTCTTCCAAATTAGCGTTCCTAAAAATAATTCCTAGTGTTAGGAAATATAATTTTTAGGTAGTGAAAATCCTGTTAGTTCAACCATCACGTAGGCATTAAGTAGTTATTTCAGTGTTTGGGTACTTAAAAAAACTGAAGCAAATAAAAAAGCATGACCTAAATTCCAGATACAGAACTATTTGGCTCACTTTCAATACACAACCAATAGTTTCAGAACAATTTTTTTTATTCTAAATTCATATTTTTGCATTTAAAGACAGGATGTGAATTGCATTAGGACCTTTACATTTGAGAATAATTACTCATGCAGTAACTTGTTTAAAGTAGTTTGACAAAACACTCATTTTGCAAATGAAAAACAAACGTTAAAAGATTCAACAAGGTATAGAGTAAAATAACTGCCCCTCAACCTATAATGAAATTGTAAGAAAAATTAATTGTCTTGTGAAAGTTTTGAAAATTCACAGAAATAGAGCCTTCCTGTCTTCAGTTTATTTAATTTTAGATGGTCCTGTAAGATCAGTTGAATGGCACTGATTGAATGATGATCTTATACCAGAGGCAAACCAATGATTTGACTTTTTTGAATGGTTTCTCTCTGCCTTTGTTTTTCTCCTCTTCCTTCCTTCCTTCTTGCCTTCTTTCCTCCCTCCCTCCCTCCTTCCCTCCTTTCCTTCTTTCTTTCTTTCTTTCTTTCTTTCTTTCTTTCTTTCTTTCTTTCTTTCTTTCTTTCTTTCTTTCTTTCATATTTCTGAACAACAAAACTAAATCTTTTTTTTTCCTGTGTGGAATTAATATTCAGCTGCAAATGAGATAACTGGTAGAAAAGAGGAAAGATAAGAAAAAGGAAGCAATATTTGCAATTGTGTCCTTTCTTCACTTCCCCTGACCTTTGTCCTCTGCACCCCCCCATGCCTTTCTCACTCCCCTGTCTTTGAGTGGTGAAATAACTGGAAATTTCACCTACGGAACTAGCAAGATGTTATTCAAAGGGAGGGGAAATAAAATATTTAGTGCTTTGACATGGCTGTGACCTGCTTCTTTTTAGTGCCATAGTTTGCAGAATGTTAAAAGCATTTTATTAATTTGGTGGGGGCTACGCAGTGACTAGCTATATAGTGTTTTACATGGGTACCATCTTTGTAAAGTTCTCCTATTTAGTTAATCATTTAATGATCTAAATGCTAACCATTCTCACTTTTTTCAGCTAAAATTTCACTGGTTTTATAACACATGCTGCTGATCATTAGCCTCATGGTAATTAAGACGATATGTATGCCTTGTAGATGAATTCATGGACAGTCCATGCCAATGCCTTTGTGTTCTATTTTCCATTTCCAGATTAATTTATAAAAGCAGGATTGTGAAATTCCCAAGGAGCTTGCATAATTTATCAGGTGACCATCTTTTTTAATGGTATATTTATAAATTTCTTTCCACTGCTCAATTATGCGTATTATGTAGTAATGTCCTCGTTTCTGACCATTGAAATTATGTCACTGAGATAAGTTATTTGGTGAATATTATGTTACATAAAACATTTTTTATGATTATGAATTCTAGTTTTATTTCCATTTTTAAAACATGATACTATTATCTTTAAGGACAACAATAAATTATTTCTTAAATCAGTATAAATAACTTTTCAAATATAGAATATTTGTTATATATAATATGAATATTATAATTAATATAATTATTAAGAGAGCAATTATATTTATTTTTCATTTAAAATTTCATTGTAGATAATATTGCTTTGATGTATATGTCAGCTTTCCTTTGCTGCGATAAATACTTAAGATATGTCAATTTAAAGAGATGAAAAGTTTATTTTGGTTCACAGTTTCGGAAATTTCAATCCATGGTCACTTGGACCTGTTGCTTTGCACCAGTGGTAAAATACAGTGCAACATGGGAAGCTGATCTGGTGCAGGAGGTCTGCACCACAGGGCTGTCAGGAAACAGAGAGAGAAGGAAAGGGGTTGGGATCAGAACGTCGCCTTTGAGAGCACAGCCCACTGCGACCTAACTTCTTTCCACTAGATCCCATCACCTGAAAGTTCCACCACCTTAGTGCCATAGGCTGGTGGCCAAGTTTTTAACCCATAAACTTCTGAGCAACATCCCAGATCCAAACTATAGCAATAGAAATTTTGGTATGAAATTCCAGGGAAAAATTACCTTCAGTTCAATGTGATTAAATCTACACTAATCGAAAAGCTAAAGTGATTCAATATCAAAGGAAGACGTGACACAAAAGCATACTCATGTTGGTAAAAGTTTACTTGTACATTTTCTCTGAGAATTGAATGAGTTATGTTTGTGTCAGAACTGCAGGGCAAATGTATGTCCTTATTTCCAACATTTTACAGTAGTACTAAGAAGTCATCTACGACAAAAAATTACAAACAACTCTTTGACATTGAAAGAATAATTTGAATCCCAGTGTTAATATTTTGCTTTACTCTTATTACCTGAAAATACTTATAGACGAATTAATTAAAGGCAGATTTTAAACTATATTGTTAGAGGAAGCGACAAGGACATGGATGAAAATGATGTTTTAATACAGAACAAGGTGAGATGACGTATGGAGAGTAATTATAGAACTAATGAGCTACTTAATCATTCTGAGAACACACCATTGTTTCTATTTGCTTCATCTGCTGGTAGATTTAAACAGATGACTTCTTTCATTCTAACAGAATCTAAGGTTCTATGACTCTGTAATTTAACATAATTTATTATTTGGTTACTCGATCAATTAGAAAGTTTGCGAAGTGTGCTATGCATTTTTTGGCCTTTACAATAATGCTCTCAGACACCTTACTAAGAGGAAAATTAATATTTAATGTACCCAACCTATTATTGTGGCATTCTGAAACAACAAACAGATGAGGAAGATAAAACGCCAAAACCCAAACAATAGACACCAAGTATTCACTAATGAATTAAGTTTCTGTTCCATGTCTAAAATGATATCCTACTCATAATTAATGCAGGGAAATTAAAATTTGAGTTAAAATAACAATAAAAACAAACGGACTGATTGATAGAGTAAGGTAAATTATCTTGTTCTTTTTGTGTCATGAAGACCTTGCTTATTACTTGAGGAGAATATACTGTGGTCCTGGAGAAACATTTTATTAACTTTGGTCACTTAGGATATAATTAAATTCCCTGTAACTCCCAATAGCTGTGTGTTCTGAAAGGCAGCTCAGTAATGGAGAGAGGTTACAGATCTCTCTAGTTGCCACATTTCCATCATTACAGAGTAACTTTATTTTGAATGGTGCCTAATCCATTAGGGTGTAAATTATGAAACTACAAATCTGGAATAGTGAAATAAAATTTATACAAATAAAAAAGTAGTAAAATAGTTTCTATGCTACAGTCATGTGTATTTTATACATTTATACATTTATATTTATACATTTATATTTTTATAGAATACACACACACATATATATGGAATAAAATTCATACAAATAAAAAAGCAGTGAAATAGTTTCTATGCTATAGTCATATGTATTTTAAAGCCCTTTTATACATTTATATTTTTATAGAATACACACATATATATGGAATAAAATTTATACAAATTAAAAAGTAATAAAATAGTTTCTATGCTACAGTCATATGTATTTTATTTTATTTTTATTTATTTATTTATTTATTTATTTTTGTGGGTACCGGGGGTTGACCTCAGGACCTCGAGCTCCAGCAGGCGCCCATGCCACTGAGTGATATCACCGGCCCTTTTTTCGTATGTGGGTTCTGGGAGTCGAACTCGGGCCCTCTTGCTTGCTAGGCAGGCGCTTACGCCGCTGAGCCATCTCACCGGCCCAGTCATGTATTTTAAAGCCCTTTTATACACTTATATTTTTATAGAATACACACACGCACGCACACACACACACACACACACATATATATTATGAGACAGAGAGAGATTAAGTTGAATTGCTCTTTCTTATTATAGAGTGACCATTCTTTGTGACCTAGGATAAACATCATTTACATTGATTGTCCTAGTATGATATTAATAGGTCCCCCTTATCCTCAAAAGTATTACAGTTTGCACAATAAAGTCTCTTCTGGTTGGAACAAATAAACAATGTTAATTATCCCTTTGAAGCATAAACTGAATGTGTTACATCCCTACCAAAGCTCTTACTACCTAGGAAAAGTTAAAAGACTGATGTCAATCATTCTGCTGCATTTTGAGATACAATATTCCATTTTAATGAAATTTGATAGCGAAGGCCCTCCAAATAGGAAAGTATATATTTTAAGTGTAAATTTAGTTATAGTTTAAGTTTTGGAATCATTTGTACCCAGAACGACTGCATCGTTAAGATCATGCCTATCTGTGATTATTATGATAATTAACTTCTGAGTCATCAGCTACACCAGGGAATGCTCAGATGTGTGACCAAACATTACTTCTGGTTGTGTCTTTGAGAACGTTTATTGAAGAATTTATCACTTGAATTGTTGGGCTGAGTAAAGTAGATGGTCCTTCCCAGTGTGGGTAGGCATCATACAATCCTCCAGGGCCTGAATATAGTAAAAAGTCATTGAAAGGTTGGATTTGCTTTCCCTCTTTTTGCTTGACTGAGTAGGGACATCAGGTTTCTTGTGTCCTTGGTGCTTGTGGTTCTTGGACCTTCAAACTGTGATCTACATCACTGCTTTTCCTTCTCTCAGGCCTATGAAATGGCTTTCCTGGGCTTCCAAGTTGCAGACAACAGATTGTGGGACTTTCAGCCTACATAATCGCTTGAACCCATATCTTTAATAAATCTCTTAATCCAAATATATGAGCAATTATATGTAAACATATATATGTATATGTCTCCAGAGAAACTTAGATATAGAACCAATAAGATACATATTTTCTCTATATATTTTTATATTTGTAATAAAATTAATTTTGCATATCTATATCAAGAAATAAAATAGAGTAGAAAGATAAATAGATACTATAGGTTCTGCTTCTCTGGAGAACCTGGACTAATTCAGCTATCTAGGAGGCAATCATGCATCATTGGAAAACTTTCTTGTTATAAAGTATTAAAGGCTTTCTAGCTTATTCAATTAAAGGAGAAGCCTTGAAAGTAGCCTAAGACACAAATTCATTATGATTTATGGTTTAGAAGAATGATAGTATTTGAAGGTCAAGCAAAGAGACAAAATATTTGCTGGGAAAATAGTAGAAAAAATTACACGGTCTTATAAGACAAAGATGTATTCAGGTCACACATCACTGACAGATCATTATTCCTACTTGAAAGCATTCTTAGGAGCTATTGGATGAAGAGGTAGATGGATTTGCAATTTAAGTGCAATGAGTAATAGTGAAAGAGAGTATAAATTATACTAATATCAGTATTTTAACAAAATAGCTACCTATCTATAAAAGAAAGAGAAATGGATATTTATCCTGAATGTTTTGCTTAAAATATGGACTGTGGACCTTGGGGAAATGTTGAAGTTTATTGACAATAATTATAAATAGTAAAAATAAAACTATAATAAGTCCCCCATGAGATCATTTTTTTATTTATGAAGAGATCTAAATTAATGCTGATAAATGTTTCACTTTATTCTCCTCACCCATCTTTTCTAACCACTCCGAATTTGCTTTGTATTGGTGTAACTTCATGTCTTTGCCCATGAGTTGATTTCTTCATCTGCTCTACTGTTCCCTCCTTACTTTGCCCAATTGCTAGCATCCCTCAAGATTTATTTATTTCCTGATCTCATTCTGCATTCATAGCACCCTGGGCTTTGCTCTGGGTGAAGTCTAGGGTTCTAATTCTGTAGTCTGTTCTTGCCCCTCCTCTAACTGGGACCTCATTGACACAGGCTCACTTTTGCTGTCGTACTTAATGGGTGCTTACCAAGCATGTGCTAGGTATCCAAGAGATAGGGCTCATTCTTATCTTCATTTTTTCAGATGAGAAAAATGAGATTTAGGGTTAATGTCTCTTAATAAAAAGACAGCAACACAATTCATAGCTAAACCCCAAGACATAGTTCTTGGTTTAGGTAACTGGATAATGTTTTATGTCCCCATCTACACTGTGACAAGACATGTAGGAAAAGGCAGTACACTTACACTGAGGAATATCACTTATTTGTCATTTGATAAAAAAATGCATTTTTGAGGAGTTGTCAGAGTAACTAAGGCTCTGATGAATTTAGAAAATTATGATAAGTACACAGAAATAGCATTTTAGGAAAACATTATTGTTAAATTACAGCAAATTTTCAACCTTTATGTGTACATGAAGACTAGAAACCTTTTATGCAAATCTGAGGATGAAATTTTATCCAGAAATGTCTTAGAACAAAACATGCAAAAATAGCCCTTTAGTACTCTATTTTCTTCTCTTGAAAAATCACAAATGGAATTTTAAAAATCCATTTAAGTGGGAGAAAAAGAGGTTATTTAATCCCAACTCTTGGCAAATAACAGAAGGCACATATCCCTGAATACCAGCTGATTTCTCACTCCGTCATTTCATGTATTATAGATGCGTGCTATAGGAGCTGTGCACTCTTTTACTGACCCAAGAAAACACTTGCTAACGAGCAACAGAAGACAGAGAACTACGGAAAACCTGCCCCGACAAAGTCATGAAATGAGTTTTACTAGAGATCACTTCATTGTTCCCCCTTTTATACAAATGTTAAAAGCTACAGCACCCTTATCCTACACAGAGCCTGAACAATAGGATTCTAAATAGCACCAGATTGAGCTGTGAATCTGCAGTGTGCTGAAAACGTTGTCAGCTGCCAACTTGAGTGTCCCGTACTGTCAGGACCAAACAGATTAAATAAATTGGACAAGAAGGGGCCAGTTTAGTCTGTGTGGTATCCTCATTTTGTGGCTCTCACTCAAAATTATTTGCCTCATATTCTATTGACAGGATATTGTAGATTCACAATGTTTATATACTTTCATCAGTTGTCAACTTGAAAAAAATTAATCTTTTCAGTGTTATAAGATTCAGGCCTGTAGCTTTATCTCAAATACGTGTTTCACACCATTCTCAAATTATCAGAAGAAAAATTATCCAACTGGCTAAATACTTGTTGAATGTAATAATCGCTCTATTACTTGTACAGAGAAGAACACCTAAAGTTTTAGAAAACTTATCAAACTATTCCATTACTAAATTTAGAGTTTCCATAGGAACTGGATTTTAAAATATAAATATATAGCAATGTTGGGAGATTTTTAAAATAGCTAACAATATATTGAAAATTTAATTTTGATAATTTAGGACTTATTACTGCATTGTTAAGTAAAAATTGTTTAAACTTAATGAGTGGTCATTTAATCCAACCCAGCTTGTTGTGTATTTACCAAATGCTAAATTTTAAAAATCAATATTCAAAAGAAAGGTAATCATATAGGCTGTTAATTAGGGCGTTTCTTTTGTCACATTGCAAAGGTGCTTTCTGCTACTTTGTGAGCTCGTTACAAGGCCAAATTAAATCCTTCAGGTTAAATATTTGTAAATAGCAAGTCAAAATCATAAAGAGCTCTTAGTTTTTGATGCGATCTTTCTTACTCAACCTTTTTTGTCAGATTCATATTTTCTCACTGTCCCCCTCTCTCAAAAAAGAGAGGAAATAATAGCTCTAAATTCTCTAGAAATCTTCCATTGCTTATTGAATAAAGCCCAAATTCGTTACTAAAGACCGAAGACCTAGTGCAACCACGTTCTTATATACCTGTCTGACGTTTTTTCTTTTACCCTTTGCAGCTCCTTTCTCCCTCTCAAAATAAATGAATGAATGAATAGAAGTGAAACAATAATCTGACATTTTATAGTCCCAGTATTGAGATTCATCATGATCTCTTTGCTTTAGATCCCAGTGCTTCTGTAGCCTGAAATATATTGTCCCTAACTCCATTTTCTTAAAAAAATTATAGATATTCTAATATTTCAAGATATAGCTAAGAAGACACATCACCTCTAAAGAGTACCTAGCTCTTTCATAGCTTGATTGACTATTGCTAATTTTCCCCTGGGTATTGTTTAATTTTGGTGGACTATCTGTTTAAATATTGTTCTGTTCTACTAAAATGTGTCTGCATCAAGAGCAAGGACAAGGTTTTGATTGCATTTGTGTCCTAAACATAAAAAAAAAAAATTAGCCCATAGTCCTTAGTGTATTAATGCAATTACATTAAATATTAAATATAGGTACAAAGTATAGGGTTCAATATTGCAGAAGGGTTAGGGGTAGAAGGAGAAATTCAGTTTATGATTACAAAGATCCCCGGCGACCTATTTTTTTTTCTGATGGTGTTTATTAAAATGAGAAGAAAAAACACTTAGGTGTCAAATAAAAAATTAAAATTATAAAAAAGTTTAAAGCAACTACAAATGCCTTTTTACAATGTCTGCCTTCATTATGTGATTTAGATGAAGTGTTGGTTTTCTGGAGTTTGTTTTTAACCTTATAGCTATTCATTTTTTCTTGGTCCTCTTAAGGCTCTTTTCTTGATAACATAAATTTTATTGAAACTAAGCCCTCTCCTTTCAAAGCTAACAACTTTTTTACCCAAATAGGCCTAGATTTAAGACTCTGAGCTTATACTGCATGCCATCCTATTTCACCCCTTGACCCTTTCACTGATAGAATGTATCATTTTAATCTCCTGCGATTTTCATTAATTCACATGGGTCCACTTCATCAATTACTGTTTTTTTTTCCTGACAAACTACCTTTTGCAATTGCTTTGTCTTTTAGCAAAAAGTGTGTGTGTGTGTGTGTGTGTGTGTGTGTGTATTTGCAAGATTAACTTCCAATACTTATTGTCTGCATCTTCATTCTATGTAACAAAAATATTCATTAATTATGGCAGTGGATGTTATTTTCATAGCACGTAAATGCTTTTCCACTGAATGACTTCTGAAGTATGGTAGCTACACTGCTGAGTGACCTAAGTCTTATGTGGTGGTATGATATTAATCACTCTGAAATGTAAAGCCCACAAAAACATAAGTTAAAGAAAGCTTGTTTAGGGGCAATTTACTATTCCGACTTCATGTGTACCCTGAGAGTACTTTTTATTGCACACCACGACCACGACACATTCATTATATGAGACAAAAATAAACTCAGAGCCAGTGTTTAGAACAGCAATTCATAACCAGCCACAGAATTAGCACCACAGGCTAGAAACAATTAGAGTACAAGGAACAAGCTAGAACGGAGCCCTGCTAATTCCAGCAGATCCCTACTGCTGCTTATTGAATAAATTTGACTATTTTACTTAAGAATTTTCAGACCTACTGTATTTATGTGATTAATAGAAGCTGAATCCTGAATAATTACTAGAATTGTTGAAACAGAAGATTTAGGTATTTCAGAGAACACAGAAATTTCTGACTTCGCGAAGTTTGGATAGTGTCTTTAAAAGCTAGTGATTTAGAGGAGCAACATAGGCAAGCTGGCAGAGTACAAATCCTTAGTCCCTTCTTCCTTCCACGCAGACACTGATTCCGCAGGAATACGTGGACTGGTGGCCTTAGTAAAATACCCAGGAACCAGTTAAGAAGCTTTCACGGGCTAATCAAGCAGGAAAGCCACTTCTTCAAAGTGCTTGGTTGTCCTCTCTCTATAGTCCCTCCACAGCTCAGAGCCACGTTATCAGGAGGAAGCTCCTGGCTCTTGACTTCTTTGTGAGGAGAGAAAGAGAAAGCTGGACTGTATGTAGAGTGCTCTGGCTTTGCTAGAGACTGTTCAAAGGACTGGCTTCTGGCTTATCTGTCTCAGAGACCTGAAGGGACGTGATGTACTCTACGTGCTTGAAGGCCACTAGAAACCAGAGAAGTGGGTGGTGTGCTGCTGAGCCACAGCACCATCAGCATAGCAGACAGAGGCCACTGCAGCCTCAGCTTTTCTATACGGGAGGAAAAAGAAGAGCAGAATGTATGCCCAATGTTGTGGCTGTTCATAGAGCTACCCAAGAAACTTCTGTCTTTCCTAGGATTATGAATGGGACACTCAGAACAGCGACAACACTTGGAGTGGTATGCTGCTGCTTCAGAAGACCCAGTGCAGAAGAGATAAGAATCAGAGAAATGAAAGACTGTGATCCTCTGGAAAAAAGAATAAAAAACCCCCCACATATCCTTCTAATCAGGAAATCATATGCACAAGTGCAGAAAAAACACAACCACAGGAGTTTCAAAAAGCTTGCAGAATCTGCTTGCAGGGTGATCTGTGAAGTCTTTTCCAGAAGGAAGCCAGTTCTTAATGACTGAGAGGTGGCTGTTTTTTTTTTGTTTTTTTTCCAAATGGCAGTTAATAAGTGTCTGTTAATAAGGAGAAAAATGAGAAAAGAAAGAAAACACCCAGAAAACAGGAACAAAATAAACAATAACAAAAACAGCAACAACAACAACAAAAAATCAGGGAAAATGGACTAATTAAAGGACCAAAATAAATCTCCAGAAATAAAAGCTGAAGAAATGAAGGTATACGAATTACCTGACACAAAATTAAAAATTCTTCAGATTGCAGTGCTTAATGAATTCAAGAAAATGAAAACAAAGTTTTCAACAAGATATAGAATGTGTCAGAGAACCAATTAGAAACTTTGAGACTGAAGGACATAACAAACTGAAAAATTCACTGTAGAATTTATATAGCAGACTTGATTAAGCACAAGAGACAGTCACTGAACTGGAAGGAGGCCATTTGAGATTATCTAGTCAGAGAGCAATAGCAAAATGAATGAAAGAGAGGATGAAAGGTAAGAAAATGAGGAGACACCATTAAGTAGACTAATATACATATGTAAGGGAAAGAAGGAAAAGAAAGGGATAAAGGGACAGAAAGCTTTAAATGGACAAAATTTTCTCAAATCTTAGGAAGGAAATAGAAATCCAGGTTCAGGAATTCAAATGGACATAATGAGTAAGATAACCGGAAAAAGTCCACACCAATCTACACCGTAATAGTTTCCAGAAGTCACAGTCAAAGAGAGAATACGGAAGGGCATTGGAGAAAATGATGTTGTTATGGTTTATACGTAGGTGTCCTCCAAAGCCTCATGTGATCATAGGCAGGGCTTTGGGAAGGGGATTGGATTATGGGGCTTACAGCTGACTTCTGTTATGAGGCGGGGTCTAGTTCAAAGAGGTGGGGTTGGGGGGGTGGCCTGGAAGAGTTTATGCTCCTCCCTGGTTCCTACCACATGCTAAGCAGCTCTTTCCCTGTCATGCCCCTCTGTCATGCCGCCCTGCCTTGGAGCCAGCTGACTATGGACTGACACCTGTAGAAACTGTGAGCCTAAATAACATTTCCTCCATTAATTTGTTGGTGTTAGGTATTGTGTCCCAATGACAAGGAAGTGACCAAGACACATGTCATTATGTACAAGGGAATTTTCACATGGAGATATATATATATCTATATATTCTTTTTGAAGAAATTTTGTAGGCCAGAAGGGGTAAGATGATGTATTTAAAGATGTGAATTAAAAAACCAAAAACAGCTGCCAACACAAAAAACTATACTTTTAAAATTGTCCTTCAAAACTGAAGGAAACATAAAGACTTTAGAGGTAAACAAAAGCTGCAGAAATTTGTCATCACTAGACTTGATTACAGCAATGATAAAGGAAATCCTTCATGTGGAAATGAAAATACACTAATTAGAATGTGAAAAATGAAAGTAAATATTCTTTAATAGAGGTTAACATTGATATACAGTATAGTATATAGTACTATTAATGTGTTAATTATTTTTAATGATGATATAGAAGTTAAAAGACAAAATATTTAAAAACCTATAACAATATGTTAAAAGCTACTCAATAGAAATGATGTAATCTATGACATCATTAACATAAAGTGTGTGGAAGAAAGAAATAAAAATGTGGAGTTTTTTATGCACCTGAAGCAGGTTGTTGTCAGCATATTAGCTGTAAGAATGTAGTTATAAGCATAGTTATTAGTGATTAGAACTATAAGATGTTAGGTAAGCCTTGTGATAAGCACAAAAATATATCTACACAAGACACATGGAAGAAAATGAAAAAAAAAATTAAAAGAAGACCAAGACCTAGTTGGATTTATTTTAGGGATGCAAAAATATTTTAATCAATGTGATATATCACATCAACAGCCTGAAAGATAAATGTCACTGTTATTTTAATAGATGGAGAAACCACATTTGATAGGATTCAACCCTCTTGCATGGCAACATCACTCAAAAACTAGGAATAGAAAGAAACTACCTTAACATGATGAAGTCCTTACATAAAATATCACACCTAACATCATATTCAACAGTGAAAAACAGAAAGCTTTTTCTCCAAGAATAGGAACAAGGCAAGTGTGCCCACTGTCACCACTTTTATTTAGCATAGCACTGGAAATCCTAGCCAACAGAGTTATGCAAGGAAAATAAATATAAAGTAACTAAATTAGAAAAGATGAAATAAAGATACCTCTGTTCACAGATGACATTACTATATGTATATAGCCTTAAAGATTTCATAGAAACTGTTAGAAATAATGAAGAAATTTAGTAGAGTTTGTATACAAATATCAATGTTCAAAAATCAATTAGATTTGCATATATTAACAATAAAGATTTCAAAAAAATTTAAAAAATTGTCTCCCAATAGCATCAGAAATAATAAACTAGGAATGAATGTAACCAGGGAAGTGAAAGACTTGTGTACTGACAACTATAAAACACTGATGAAAAAAATTTTAAAATGTACAAATAGATGGAAAGACAACTCATGTTCATAGGCTGGAATAATTAATATTGTTACAATGTCCATACTTGCCAAATAATCTACATATTCAATATAAATTACTATCAAATTTTCAAGGGTATTTTTTAAAGAAATAGAAAAAAAATCTTAAAATTCATGCGGAACTACAAAGGATCCTAATAGCCAATACAATACTGAGAAAGTGCAAACCTAGAGGCCTTACAATTCCTAATTTCAAAATGTATAATACTACAATAATCAAAATGGTATGATGTTGACAAAATGACTACATATAAAAAGTGGAACAAAGCAAAGAGTCAAAATTAAAACTGCTCACACAAAGTCGCCTGATCTTTGACATGGGGACCAGTCAAATGGTGTTGAGAAAATTGGACATATACGTGCAAAAGAATAAAATTGAACCCTCATTTTACTCTAACACAGAAGACACTTCAAAGTGAATTAAAAGTCTTAAACATAAGATCCAAGACTAACACTCCTAGAAGAAAACATAGAGGTGAAGTTTTACAACATTGGTCCTGGAAATGATTTCTTGGATAAGATACCTAAAATATGAAAGGTGATCAAATAATACAGTAAATGTTTAAACTAAAAGCTTATTACATTAAATGACACATTGCCATAAGTCCCCCTCAAAATACTTCCCCTTACATTGTCAGTATTCTTGATGATATGTCTTTTAGTGTAATAAGTTTTAAAATTTAAATACTCACTGTATTTTTGATCACCTTTTGTACAGCCAAAAATAAAAGCAAAATAGGCAAGTGAGACTATAGCAAACTACAAGTTTCTGTACAATAAAAAAAAAAAACTAGTCTGTAGAATGAAGAGCAACCTACAAAAATGAAGAAAATATTTGTAAGTGATTTATCTCTTATGAGCTTAATATCTAAAATATATAAGTATCACCTACAACTCAGTAGCAAAAATGTCAATGGATTCAATTAAAAATTTATGGAGGATATGAATAGCAATATCTCCAAAGAACACATGCAGATAGCCAACAGGTACATGAAAACATGTTCAGTGCCACTAATCATCAAGGAAATATAAATCAAAGCCACCATGAGGTACGATCTCACACCTGTTTAGGATAGAAATTATAATAAAATTAAAAATGAGAAGTGTTGGTGAAGATGTAGAGAGACTGGAACACTTGTATATTATTGGTGAGCATGTAAAATGTTGCAGCCTTTGTGGAAAACAATATGCAGACTCCTAAAAAAATTAAAATAAAACTCCCATCTGACCCAGCAATTTTATTTCTTAGTATTTATCCAGAAGAACTGAGATGAGGATCTTGCAGAGTTACACTCTGGTGTTCATTACAGCAGCAATAGCCGAGTTATGGAACCTGCCTAAATATCCATTGTTGGATGAAATGTGCTATTCACGTACAAAGGAACATCGTTCTACCATTGAAAGAAAGAAACCCTGTCATATACTACGAAATGGGGTGAACCTAGAGAAAAATTGTGCTGAGTGTAATAAGCCAGCCATAGAATGACAAATAATTTATGATTCCACTTATGTGAGGTAGCCAAAGTAGTGAAAGCCATCAAAGCAGAATGTAGATTTTAAATCATAAAGGTTCCATTCTTTTGAATGATTTAACATCATTATAAAGGGGCTTGAAGGAGGCAGTGTTGCCTTTTCTTTACCCTCTGCCTTGTGCCGTGTGAGTACTGAGTGTCCCTAGGATGGATGTTCCTAGGAGTATGCAATATTGGGTTACTGTCTTGGAAGCAGAGATCGGCCCTCAGCAGACACCAAACCTACTACTGCTTTGATTTTGCACTTCTCAGCCTCCAAAACTGTAGTAGCATAAATTCCTGTCCTTTATAAATTACCCATTCTGGGATATTTTGTTGCAGCAGCACAAAACAGACCGGAACTCCTATATTTGGGGTGTGTCTAAGTAGCTTTGTGTCTAGAGGGCTCTGTAAAATCCTCTGATTCTCTATCATGCTCTCTCCTCCGTCTTCATAGGAGCTTATGTCTTTATGTTGACAAAAGTTCTTTACTTCTTCAAGACTGTGCATTCATCACCTCTCTCCTTCAATACCAACCATGTCTTTGATATCTGAATTCCACATTTATTCCCTTAATATTCCTATCTCTGTTAAAGCTAAGATTGAAGCCACTATGAAGATATACTTGATTTCTTTTTTCTAATTTGTTCTATGCTTAACTATAACACCCAACCCAATATCTTACATATAGAAAGCTTATTATAAAGAATTGTTAATATTACAAAACCTTTCACTACCACTATTTCCAACTTTTTCTAATCGTAAATCCTAGCTGAAGCATCAGAATTAATTTTTCCAGGAATACAGATCAAAATTGTAATCTGATAATTACCCAATACACACAAACTAGAGATTTGGGAAAATGTACACAAATGTTTAATTGAAGTTGAGTGACAAAATCAAAATAAGTCTCATGTTTGTTTGCTTATTAGATTTTTCTATATCTTTTGCAACTATTTTGCCTGCTTGCATAACAAAACTAATAAAAGAGCCCTGATTCATTAATTTTTCTTTAGAGCTATTTGTATATTGGTCATCAATGGAGTATATGGCTAGAGAAAATATGTCATGGTTAAATGTTGGAAATATTACATTCTTAGTGGATAATTGACTAAAACCCACTGTATAATGATTCATTAATACATTCCCTTTATCTCCCTTAATGATCAGTTTTTTTTTAATGCGGGTACCAGGAGTCGAACTCAGGACCTCGCGCTTGCCAGGCAGGTGCTTATGCCACTGAGCTATATCACTGGCCCTGATGATCAGTTTTTGAAAGCTTGTAAGGAAGAACTTTTTCTTTTTGATTAAATATAACTAAACATAGATCATAATGCCTGCTAACATTCTAGGAATTGTTTTACATGTTAAGAATACAGTCATATTCCCTAGCTTCATATACTTTTATTTAGTGAGGCAAAATAATAAATGAACAGATTTTTACAGAAGGTAATTTCAGACAATAAAGAAGATAAACAGACTAAGTGATAAAACGCACTAGAGAAGAAGGGTGAGGGTTTACAATCAGTGATTTTGGAGGGTCTTTCTGAGATGTGAAATTAAAGTAAATAAAGATTTAGCATTTTAAAAAAAGAAGCAGTCACATAAACTCTGGGGCATGGAAATCTAAGGGAATGTTAAGATGATGTTTTATAATTAATTTCCCTAATGAGTGAAAGTTAAAATGATGTTTATGCTAACGGAGAAGCTAGGTCAAAGGGCTTAGGGGCTTGGCATGTTAAAAGAACAGAAAGAAGGTTGGTGATGAGAGAGACACAATCTGGGAGTAGGGGAGAGAGAGAAAGAGAGAGGCAGAGAGGCGGACAGACAGACAGACGCAGAGACAGAGACAGAGGCAGAGGAAGGAGGAGGAGGAGGAAGAGGAGGAGGAGGAGGAGGAGGAGAAGGAAGAGGGCTTCCAGGCCGTGGTAAAAATGTTCTATATTGAGTTGATGAGATTCCTTTTAGAGGAGTTTAGTCAGAAGAGTGGCATAATCATATTTATGTTTTAAAATCTTACTGCCTGCTTTTCAGATAACAGATCATAGAAAGATAGGAGATGCAGCATTGGAAGAGGTAGGGAAACTTCAACAAACACCAAGGAAAAATAACACAGTGGCCCATCCATACAGCTCAGGAAAAGATTGGTGTAACTGAATGAATTCAACATTGGAGTTATTGTATTTAAGTTTATTAAAAATGTCAGTTATTAAATACTGTTGGTATGGAGCCAGTAGGCACAATTTCTGCTTCATTAATTGAGATGTCTCCGTTCCTTAACAAAAAAATGGGCAAAAGATTTTAAAAAATCCAGTGACAATGCCCTATAAAATTTAATTCAGAGAACTTTATGCTTCTAGCCTTTTATTCTGGCAAGGATTTATTTATGTAACAGTAAAAATTTTGAGTTAAAAATATATTATCAGTTCAACGATTTCTTAAATAATATCAAATACCTGGATATTTAATGAAATCTGAAAAATTAACATAAAATAAATGACTTTTAAAATTTTTTCAAGAAGTTTTGATATCATGGAGAGACCATATAATGATTTCATTTTAAATGTATTAAATACAGTCAAAATATATCAAATTGTCAAGATTTTACCACCCCACAGCACTGATTTCATGGGTTTTATTTTATAAACTCCTAAATCTTATTATAGGCCATAAAATATTTTTCAAAAGAACAAAGGTAAACACAGTCCTAAGGCTTAGTTTTCTCTCCATTAAAAAAAAAATCACTTTGTGATATTTTACATTCTTTTTTCTTTGACTGACCTTGACTCGTCATTCCTGAGAATTAATGGAACTTGGTCAGCTGAACTTTTCTCAGTACACATTTCACATTTCTCAGCTTTGGATTTCTTGACAAACACAGAAGTTGCATGATTTATTTGAAAGAGAAGAGAATGATCTCACACATGCATACATAACTACATGTTGAAAAACGAAAAAGCCCAGAAAAGAATAAAATATATAATATACGATGTCGATCAATGACAGTGAAAAATTACTAAAGGGATTTCTGACCCATGTGGAACCAAGGCTTTAATTCAGGGGACTACTTGCTGTGGTCTAAGGCTGCCAAAATCTCTCCCAACCCCCACCCCACTTATCCACTTATACTAATGGAGACAGGCAGGGGCTTTATAGAGCCAGTTCAGTTTCCTTAATTTTCCAATTAGAAGCATAAGTCCAATGAGGCAGGAAGAGCAAGTTGACACCAGAATCCAGGTGTAGCAGATTGAATTACTCTGGGAAGCACGTACTGAGAAGAAAATCAGCATGCTGGATTAGGATGCTCTTCAAATCAGCACACGTGGATGGGTGAAGCAAACAGGCGCAGAAAAGAAGCCAAGCTGCGAGACAGTCACAGCAAAGTGACTGTCACAGAGTCAGAACTCTGAGACTGGGATGGTCTTAGAGTGTTTGGTAAGGGACATCTATGCAGCTGTACCCACCCGTCATTGGATTTGGGGTGGGGTAGAGGGTGACATCTAGAGTGCTTCGTGAGTCCATTAGACAGTGTCTCAGCTCCCGACACTGGGCACCATGTAAGAGAGAAAAATTAGTATCTTTTTCTGATTTCCCCAATTAGAAACTCAAAGGGAGCAGGAGGGGATGAAAAACCTACACAAATTTGGTTTAGGGACAATGAATGAGCTCAGAGAAAGGTTAATCACTGAGTGACATTTAGTGTTTTTTTTGTCTCAGACCTTAAGCACTTAGGTTAGTATGTCGAATAAGAGCTAAATAAAGAAACCATCCAATGAAACTATAGTACCATCATCGAGATTTTCTAAATAAGGGAGTAAAATGTAGGATAAATTAGCTGTAACAAATATCTATAAGTATCCATTGCACAATTTAGTATACATTAAGAATACATTTTATATTTTTAATTTATGTGTATAAGCATTATATTATATAAGCATGTATTATGTGATTATATATGAGGCATAAAATATTTACCTCTCCTGATAGATCTGCTATACCAATATAATTTTTCTTTCAGTTGGCAGATAGTTAAAGAAGTAACTTGCAAAGTTTTATCAACATTCATAGCATCAAGAATTATGATGTGACTTGCACAGTTTATTATGAGCGAACAAAGAATTGCCCTCAGGGTAAATAAATGATTAAAACTAAAACGTAGAAGATGTAATAACACATGGATGTTCACAGTCACTTGAGGGAAATCTGCTCTCTGCTGGGACTGGAGGAGAGGATCGGGAACCAGCTTGGTCAAGATTCTAATGGGGGTTATGATTGATGTGTGTAAGAGCAAAGACTTTGTTAACAGTTACTGTGAGTCCGTAGAATCCACAGTTACTGCAATCTGAGGAAACAAATATTACATTTGATAAACGATGATACAGAGCAGCAGATAAAAAGGTGATTATTATTATGCTGCAAACTAAGAAAGTGTTAAAAAAATCACTACATTGACACCTGCACTTCAAAGAGGCACAACTGCCAACTAAAAGATCAGCCTAAGGGTCAAAGCTAGAAGTACTATTTGAACCACAGAATAAGTCATAGTGGGTTATAAATCCATAGTGGATTATAAATCAAATTCCAAAATAAATAGCTATGAGTCCATACTAACATAAATAAGCTATTGGTGGTGTGAATGCATGGAGAACATTGACAACTTCTCCCTGAGAATTATTTCAATTAACTGTTGGAGATAATGTGCTCTCAAGGAAGTTCCTCCCACCCGAGTATGGCTTGCATGTAACGATTTCTCCCAAACGGTACAGAATCAAAAGGAGGACAAAGAGCTGACTTCGCAGCAGAACAACAATCTTTAACTCATCTGGTGATCAAGGTTGACATCAAGAATAATACATCACGCTGATTCCCTTGATATAATATAAAAACACTTTACCTTTGAAATCTTCCTCCCAAAATCCTAGTCTAATCATAAGAAAAATACCACTTAAATCCCAGTGGAGGAACAAGCTGAAAAACACCAGTGCATAGTCTTCCAAATTGTCAAAGACATTAGGAGAAATTATCTCTTGTAAAAAAAGCCAAACAGACATGACAACTAAGTACAATATGATTTTCTAGATGAGATACTGGAGGAGAAAAAATAGCACACTGAGGAAAAACTAAGGAAATCTGAATAAAATATTAGCTTTAGTTCATAACAATGTAGCAACATTATTTTATTAAGTGTGACATGAGATGTTCAAATGGAGAAACCATTGAGTATATGGGAACTCTTTACTATCTTTAAAACTTCTGAAAATCTGAAACTATTTTGAAATATAAAGTGTATTATTTTGGCAATTTATCTATGAAAATGTCCGTGGTATAAAAGGAAAAAGGTAAGACATAAAGTTATATATCTATTATTTAGCTTCCTAAAAATAAAAACATGTACATACTAGAAAATATTATCACAGGAACACAACAAAAATTTGATAGCAACTGTGTATATGACTATGGTGATTATTCCTCTACATTTATCTGTTCATGAATTTTATTTAATGCTGTGCATTGATTTTATAATAAAAGAAAAGAAAAGTGAAGGACAAAGATGTTTTATGGATCACAGAACTGAGAGGTACGCTTGTTCTAGATGTGGAGACGTATGGAGCAGACACCTGTAGGTGTCCCTTTGATAAAACATTTTTAAAGGAACACACAACACTAGCAGTCATCAAAATAAAATGAAAGGAAGAAGAATAAAATCAAAGCAAAGTGGCTATAGCACAGTTTTTCATTTTTTTGTGATAGAGCATTCAGATTTACATACGAATTCTATATGTGAGTACATTTTACAGTGTAAATTATATCTATGGTATGTGCAAACTCTTCCTGGAAACTACATTTAATGGTAATTGCTACAAGTTTCTGAAATAAAATACTTTATTTTTTAATATTGTATTTATATACAATTTTAAGTAAATACTATGGTTTATTTTAGAATGCACATCTACATTCCTTATTTTTTATTTATATATCTGCATAGATGTAAACCACAATATTTGCTTAAAATTGTATATAAATATAATATAAAAATATAAAGTTTTTTCTTCAGAAACTTTTAGTTGTAATTGAAAACCGTCTTCAAAATTAGTAGCCATGATACTGATAAATCTACTGATTGCTTCAATATCTCTGATACTAGACTGTATAAAATTATGTCTTCTAGAAATGATACACAAAGAGCACAGGAAAAGTAATCTTGGAAGCATAATATTCTTTACAATAGAAGTTCATTATAAGTTGCAAAGATTCTTGTCATAAGCTACATAAAATTTTTTATATTTTAGATGCCTATGTAAATACGTGAATGAATGCCTCCATCACTGTACCCTGAATAAAAAATAAAATAAAATAAATAAAAATTTGACATCAGTAATCAAAGGCTCAAAAGCATTTATCTACTGAGAAATAATTGATGATTAAGATACATGTCAGGCCATGTATTGAATCATATTTAAATGCAATGTTGAGTGGAAACCACCAAATCTATCTTTATTAGTTTTCATATCTTTTCACAAATTGAATATCCATGATCTCTCGCCTCACTTTTACACCAAGGTTTTAGAAGCTCATGCATGTTTTTAAATTAATGTGTGATTATCACCATTAAAACCACTTTAGCATAATTATTTTAAATTTGATTTTTTTTCCTGGCCAAATTCATTTTATCACCCAGTGTATTGCCTTAATAATGCAATAATGAGCACCATCCTTGCTGCAATCAACAAGACGGCGTGGTGTGCTCTTTTTAATCAAAGATGTCGCAAATGAGAAAATTAGGTATCAAGAAAGAAAATGGATCATTTTCATTATAAAGCTAGCATCAACACTAATTAGATTGTGTATACTAATCTATATCTCAAAGCATAGTAATGCACATCATAAAATTCAACAGGAACTTGCTGACTTTTCAGTATGTTTTTCATCAGTCTAACTTTGACCTTTCCAGATTACACTCCTGAACTTGCCACATGCCACTGACGGCCAAATAAGAGCACATAATGAAAGCGGCTGCTGGGATGCTATGAACTATTTCGCCAGCCAGAGATGACAACCTCTTAAAGGCACTGAAAGCTCTAAAGGAAACAATTCTGTTTGCTAGTAGGAAGCAAGACTTCTTGCTGGAAGAGGCTAATCAGTTCTTTCACTTGATAGAAATTTTAATTGAAGACAACATCCAGAGGTGAAAATATTGTTCAACCAGCTGCTTCTCTTGCCATTCTGTCATATTAATTGGGATTGTCCTAATATTTTCATTGCTGAATTCACTTGACAGAATCACTAAATTGCATTAAAGTTGCTCAAGCATGAATTCTGTGAGGCAATCCTTTTAAATTTGAGCAGTATGTAGCAAGCATGAACCCGATACATGAGAAGTATAATTTCACAATTCTCTAACAATGCAATATACCATATGCCAATGAGGCATTAAAATTCACTTCATACTCATATCAATAATATGGGTAATTTGTTTTGAAACAAATATTTACTCTGAAGATGCAATAGAATATTTATTAGTGATTTTCTACTGTTTTCTTGTCTCCCATGAGAAGGGGGATGGTAGTTTTACTTCTTTTGTGCATGTTCAACTGTATAATTAACAACATGTATTACCGGTAATAAACAGTTTCAATTGTGTTACGAAAGCAATATTGAGGGAAAACACTTCTATACCCTGTACATTACACTATTTCATCAATCCATTAGACACTGTTTCTAGAAATTTAAGCTGTGTCATGGAATCTTCTCCTAGTGGGGTTTCCATATGCTTAAACTTATTGAAGGATGACTGGAGAATGTTTCTTCTATACCGAGGGTCCAACAAGCAGGTGTGATGTGCTTTGTGATTTACCTTGTACCCTACACTCAAGAGAGAAACTTGGGAGTCATGGGAGGGTCTCCTTGTGCTTTTATTACTAAGTTCTGAATTATTTATCTCTGATTATTTTCAAACATGCTTTGCATTTTCTCCATTTTACTTTAAAGCCATGTTGTTCCACATACAGGCTACACCATCACCCTTCCCACTGCTCTCCCCAGATTCACGCTGCATGAAGTAACCTATCTGAAATTTACACTTGCCATGTAGCACTATTTTGAAAATCCACAGTTGTTTCCTATATAGTGTCCATAGGTATAATTTAACCACCATTTTTGATAGTTGGAATTGGGTAAGAGCTCAATAAATATTTACTGATGAGTCCTTTCTAGAGCTCATGTTGCTTCCATGCTATTATATTTATTGATGGTGTGGCAGAAAATGTTATATCTTCTGGGATGCCTTTAAGAATCTTGCCCTGGTTTCATCTTTACCTTCTGCTTTCTTAATTTTCCTGCATGACAACAGTTGCCTTGACATTATTTTTTTTAGCAT
The DNA here is from genome assembly GCA_028451465.1 of Erethizon dorsatum. Classification (NCBI taxonomy): domain Eukaryota; kingdom Metazoa; phylum Chordata; class Mammalia; order Rodentia; family Erethizontidae; genus Erethizon; species Erethizon dorsatum. The sequence goes on from CM051838.1 coordinate 16,336,067, forward strand.
GCACTGAAACACTGGAATATTATATGCCAAATTTTTCATACTAGCTGTTTCTAGATTTAGGAATAATTTTAATTATTTTATAATTTTATGAATTTCCTAAATTTCCACAATTTTAGGACTCATTTTAAATTATAAAAGACACTTTATATTAATTTTTTAAAAAATAAATGATCCTCATGACTGTGTCAATTATTTTATAAGGGAAACTTTGTAAAGTTTGTCTCTGCCCTTCATGAGTATTAGCTGCACTTAACTTTTGTGATGGCTTAAATCTAAAACGTTTCCCAAAGTCTCACGTGTTTGGCCAGTGATTGGATCAGGGGCCCTATATCCATCTGTGGACTGATCCACTGATGAGTTCAGGAACCAAATGTACTTTTAGGATGAAGGGCCTGGCTGGAGGTGGGTCACTGGGGAGGGGACTTGGAAAGATGCATTCTTGTTCCTGCTCCTCCCTCTCTCTCTGATAACCGACTGCCATGGCCTTCTACCACATCCTCCCACCAGGCATTTCTGCCTTGCAGCCTTCCAACTTTGCACTGAGCCTGCTGGAAACTGTGATTCGAATAAACCTCTCCTCTTTTAAATTGTGGGTGTCTAGTATTGTGTCCTGCGCATGGGAAAGTGACTAGGAGAACTTTCTATTTCTTTTTTTGTAGGCACCATGATTATAATCATTCAAATGTTGATGCAGAATAGAGCATTTTTATGTAGCAGACCACTTGGCGTCTTTTGACGTTAGCAATCTAATTTGATTTGGCTCATTTTCTATCTCATATTGAGCATTTATGAAATAGCAGAATTCTTCATTACTTAAGTGAGGATTCTACCTAACTGCAAAGTCATTGTAGAAAATCCCATGATTTGTTGTGTTATCTTTACACACATAGACACACAATTGATTTATTAATGATGTTTATTCACTCTAGTCCTACCAAAATAGAATAGCTTCTGGAATAGTAAGAGGAACACAGTCTTTGTTCTTTACAGTTTTACAACCTTCAATCTGTGTACAAACTGTAGAAGGAGGTAATTCAAGTGCTACTTGAACTTGGAGTGTGAAGGCATAGCAAGAGTCTTTAGCCTTGAGGAGTTTGCAATCTTTTATAGACAAGATTTACCCAAAGAATATTTAGAAGGAAATGTCATACATGTATAGAATAGAATTTTGTATTTTCAACACAGATTATAGGATGCAAGAATGTATATAAAAAGAGGCATCACAGAAAAGAGAGAAAAGAAAGAAACAGGTTTCTTCAGGAGCTAAGACAAATTTATTGCTGAAAGCTATTCAGACTTTAATTGGTTAGAGAGGAGGCAGGTTAGACAGCAATCTGGGGCAGTTAACACAACCATTATTTTACCAAAGTCTATTGATTCTATTCTAGTATTCTCATCCTTTCTACTACTTTAATAATGAATTATCTCTGAACATATTACAAAGACTGTGAATTCTTGCCGTAAAATGCATAAACTATCTATAAACGTTTTTCTCTGCACCTCAACATATTTTCAGAATTTTTATTTATTCTTTCTCTCAGATTACTGATTTTAAAAGAATAACAGTTTGTCTTTCACACTGCTTACATTTGTGAGTTGATTTAAACTCCATTGCCTTGCTTGTTTTTCCTCCAGAAATACAAAACTCTATCCATTTTTTGGCACATTATCTGTCCTTTCAGTGAGAAAAACTCTAATACTTTCTCTTCTCCATGATGATGCTAGTGATATTTTCCATGTATTTGAGTACATGTATGGGTATTTGTCAAAGAAAAAGATTAAAATGCAGTACATTGATTCAGGGTGCTTTAAGAGTGGAAAGGCTATTGCTAATAAAATCACAGACATGTTTGCTGCTGAATCTTTGAGCTGGGCTGCAGACAAGCTCACCCCAGGTGTGAAGTAACTTTTGGACTGGGCTGATTCACATTTTCTTGAAAAATTGTTCCATAACCTGTGCTGAAGTTCTGTAAAATGGACCCTTTCCATCAGACCACCCAGAGAATGAAACTGCACCCAGTCCCTTTCATGCAAGGCAAGTTAATGTTAGCTAGCACCAATCATAACTCCTGTTTAACAAGTGATATATTTTCCAGCATCTTGGAGGTTTAAAGCTATAAATACATCTTCTATTTTATAAAACTTCAAGCACATCTTCAAGTGTGATAACTCATACCAGCCATATAGTATATATTTTTTTGCCTCTTGGTTGAATTTTAGTTTTTTGTTTTGGATAACCATTATTCCTTGTATCTAGATGTCCCCCCAAAGTCTCACGAGCTCATAGGTGGGGCTTTTCAGAGGTGGCTGGATCTAGGGTATGTGGTACTGGGATTAAGGGTGTGTGATAACTAAATTACTCCAGTGATTGGAATTAGCATAGTTCTGGGTGTGGCTGAAATGATTTAAAACAGCAGCCTAACCCTGAGTGTGGGTGGTACCACCCAATAGGTTTATAGCCTAGGTGGGATAAAAGGGAAAGGCAGATTTGCTGCTGCTGCTGCTGCTTGGTGCTTCCTCCCTGCCCTGCTGTAGACTCGTTCCCCTCTGCGATATCCCTCTGCAATTCCACCCTGCCTTGAAGCCAACTGACTATGGACTGGAACCTCTACAAATGTGAGCCAAAATATATCTTTCCTCCTTTAACTTTGGGTGTTGGGTATTTTGTCTCAGCAGTGATAAAAGTAACTAAGACATTAACTAACGAGTTAGAGAATTTTTGGAGGTTTTTTTTCAGTCTGCTTCTGGTTAGCTTTGTTGTGTTTGATATTCCTTTTGTTGGAGTATGAATCAAAAGTAGGATAATTTAGGAAAGAACGTATAAGACCTTGGATACAAGCAAAGGAGCTAAATGTTCTGTTGACAAAGTGTGACAAGAGCTGAAAAGTTGACTCTTTTCCAATCCACTTCTTATCTTTTAGGGTAGTTATTTTTTGGAGGGGGAAGAGGTGTAACAAGACACAAAGCCTGGCAAGAACAGATCTGTTCCCATGGTGACATGGTGACTATTTGGTGAGACCCAGGGTGTTCAATTCTGAAGCAGATTAGACTTTAGAAAAGCATAATTTATAAAGGTTAGAAATAATTAAACAGAAACTCCTTTCTCCCCTCATATCTCTTAGATGAAATTAGAGAAAATGGAATTCGTATGTCTTCTGTTCTTTCTCCGTCCCCATTTTCTGGCGTATTCACAAACTGGTGGTCATCTTCATCACCAGACAACCTCGCAAAACTCTCCAGTGCCCCAAATCTTTGCCCGTACCTCACGCCCATCTCCTGCTCTTTCTATGTAGATTGGTTTAATCTACCTTTGCTAAGAATGTTCTTCTCCTCCTCCAGCTCCTATCAGTCTTTCCTCTGCTTGCTGATTTTGTCTCCCCCCCTCCAAGTTCTCATGACTTTTAGACAAGACCAAATGTGTCTCTTGAAAATGAGATAGTATTAAAAAGTAAGGATAGATAAAAAGTAGAAAGGAAATAAAAAGTGTAGTTTAAGAACACAGCAGTTATCCAAGGATTCAATGCTTTGTCCTTTCCAGAAAACTCCAAAACATTTTTTTCCAAGGATTGTAAGGATACGATAAGCCTTAAATTGAGACCCATGCTTTTTACCCGTAAAATGCTCTTACTCACACAGATCTCTATCCTCAAGGAAGCAGCACTATTAAGTGGGCATCGTGTCTCTAAACTTCAACATGTACAAATTGTTTTCATTCTAACCTAGCCCACCAAATAGGTAGACTGACAGACAGTAGTAACACACATCCTAGATTCATGCATCCCGAAGACATCTCCAAGACCACATAAAACCCTACACCACCAGACCAGAAGACATCCTACTGTATGAATAACCATACTCCCCTCTGAGTGTGTACTTCTTTCTGCCTAGTAAACCTTTCCATGGCTCTCACAGACTCATCCTGTGATGCTTTTCTTTGACTTAAATCAGTGAACCTATAATTTACCTTGTGAATGGGGTGAGTGGTGGTTCTCATCTCCTCTTTGACTGACTTTCTCTGACCTCATTTGGAGATAAGAGGGTGATGGTGATGGGTTAGAAGGAATTGCTGATTAGACTGGAAGTGCCTGATTTCTCTTTTTCCCACTTGTGGGAGGAAGTATTCTGTGATCATGTTAGTATGTTGTATATCATCACTCTAGGAAAGCAAGAAAAGCAGTGAAATATCCAGAAGGCCTTGCAAACTCTGTAGATGGAAAAATGAAGCTATAGCAGGACAGAGGAACCATACTGATATTTGTGTAGTGATGTTTGAGACTAGAGCCCTATATCAAGTGGACTGTTCAGGGAGTTTATAAGAGTAAAATATTGAAATAAATCTGAAATGATCCTAGTTTGCATATTCATAGCCAGCTCCTTACATCATTGTTGAAGTATAAAATAGTTCTTTTCTTCTCTAATAGTTAATGTTCTTAAGTAGACCTTTAAAACTAAATAAAATGTTTCTGGGCAGATGAGGGGAAGCAGTAGGACACAAAGCTGAGCAAGAACATTTCTTGGCCACACTTTACAGCTGTTAAATCAATCCTTAAAAGAGCACCAGATTGAAGAAGCTCCAATTACCTTCCTGTCTGGGGTACTTATATCACTGTCTATAGCTTTTTGAAACTTTATTTTAGTTCCAAAAATAAATGGAGTAATTTTGGCTCAGGCAGTCAGGGAAGAAGGACACCGTTCTCTTAAAAGAGAGGTGACTATGTATCTCAGCAACCACATTTGTACTTTGATATAAACTGAATGTGTAGAGTAAATGAATAAATAAAAAGGATATCAAGTGAAGAGACACTACATTATTATTTAAAAAATAAAATTGCAAACACATGATATTGAATAACAGCTATTTGCCAAGATATTTTAGAATTGCGCATTTTGGAACTTGCAAGATGAAATAATCGATTGATTACTGCCTTCTGCCCCACTTTTTTCTTACAAGGGAAATGTTGATAAAGTAGTTCAATGTCATTTTGCTATGCGTACTTTTGTAAAATGTTTTTTATAAATAGTTACATTGTTGTTTATTTGATTTATTTTTGTTTCATCTATAAGTTTCATTTTTAACAAAATAATATATACACGTAGTTCAAAAATTCAAATGACACTGTAAAGCTTATAACAGATTCAGTGATATCATATTCACAATTCTCCATTCTCCACAGAATTTTTTTTGATATTTTTAATTACATGCTTACAGTAGCTCTTATTTTTTTTTTTCAAACATTTTTTTCTTGACATTACTAGAGATTCCCTATTATTAGAACCGATGAGATTTCCCTTAGGCTATTACCTCCACATACACATATTTCACTTTCCCCATTCTCCCCATATAGTTATATAGATTAAAAAATAGATCAATGTTCAGCTATTCAATTGTTTTAACTTTGGAAATATTGTTAACAGTTTAGCCACATAAAGTAGAATGATTGCATTTTTTCCTACAATGTTTTTTTTCCTGTTTTTAATAGTTATTACTTGTTTCTATTGGTATTTTTGCATCTATTACTAATTTATCCCTTAGCTTCCACATAGAACTGCAAAACTCCTCTTGAAATATCAATTTTTAAAAGGTATCATTTCCATTTTTTTTTAGCAATTATGACAGAAATATTGCCTTAATTGACTCAATTCTCCAGGTCGCTCTGTGTCTATGCATTTTCGTATTACTCTCACACACTGACTCTGGGCTCGGTTTATTACTTGCACTGGCCGTCAAGAGTGTAGCAAACTTAATACAAGAAGTAACTTGAATAGTGTTTGTCCATTTTTGCTTCCATTCCTGTGAAGAGCTTAATTTTCCCTGAAATATCATTCTAGCAGTCAACACCCAATTAAACATCAGCTGACTGCATGTGTACACAAGTCTAATCAAGATTGTTTTAGGCCTAGTCCAGATTGTCAAACTGCTCAGCTTATCAATAACCATGTTAAATATACTGTACTAACGTTATATATTTTGAAAGTAATTAAGTTATAAAGTGGCTTTTACTAGACAAGGTGTAATCATGCAGTGATATTACTCCTGGAGTCTTCAGTTTTGCTGTACTTTTCACTAGTGACCCTTTAAACGTGCTACACTGCCGTTGCACCTATATCCTAAGATGTCCTTTAACCCTCTTGGAAATTACCTCTGCCTATCTTACCTTTTTCTGTGACCCACATTTTGTGTTTTTGGTTTCCTCCATAACTGTAGTAGAGCATATCTTCTATGAGAATCTTAAGAAAAAATTTTTACATACATTGACTTGGATGCAAATTTTATGAGACTTTACAAATCTGAAAATGCTAATTTCATTAATATTCAATTCAAAGTTGATCAAGCTGTGTAACATTATGGGTTAAAAGTCATTCCTAAGAACTTTGAAGTTACTTCTCTCCTAAATTCTGATGTCATTATAAACAAATATTAAAATGTCTGGCTTCCCATCTTTATATTTTTTTTTACCTTTCTGAAAGCTTTTAGGTGCTTATTTCACTTCAAAATTCATATATTTTATGATATATACTTTGGAATGAGTTTTATTTTATTTGTTGTATGAAATACTTAACTGTTTGCTTCTATCTGAAGAATGATGATTTTCAAATTGTATTAACTTTCCCATTGCTGGGACACAATACCAGGCACCTACAATTTAGAAAAGGAGAGTTAATTTGGCTCATGTTTCAGGGGAATCAGTCCATGGTTAACTAGCTCCAAGGCAGAAATATCATGACACAGCACATAGTAGGGCAAAGTTGCTCAGTTAATGGCAGCCAAGAGTGGAGCAGGGGAACAGCATTGGAGAGGAGCAGTCTAGTGACCTTATATAGTCCCAAGGTCTCACCTGCACGACCTGCCCAGACACACCCAAGAGTGCGTTAATAGTCTTCTGGGCATATCTTAATTCAATGTCATTGACTAAATTAGGATTAATAATCATACAAATGCAGCATTTTAAATATTATTCTTTTTTTCCCTTTCTCTATTTTCTCTATATCTTAAAAATATATACTCTTTCCAGAAGTAGTAAAAAATTAAAAATAATGGTATAGATCCAGAGGAGCAAAAGAAATAGCAAGTACAGAATGTCTCCAATATTTCTAAAATTGAAAAGCCGGGTAGAGAGTAATGACACTATTAGATCTATTTCCCTCCTTTGGAGCCCTTATTTTAATATGTTAGACCTTCTGGATTGATCCTTTATTTTACTTGAATTTTCCATAGTTTTATTTTCTTTTCTAGGAAAATTTTTGACATTACATTTTAACCTCTTCATTGCATTTAAAATATTTCTGTTATTTTCACTCTAAGAGCACTTTCTTGCTTTCTGAATATATTTTTTAAATACTCTGTTATTGATATGCATAACTTCTTTTAGCTCTCTGAAGACTTAAAGTTTATGAAATGTTTTTTGTCTCCCTCCTTCCATTGTCTTTTTTTTTTTTTTTTTTGTGGGTACCGGGGGTCGACCTCAGGACCTTGTGCACCAGCAGGCACCCGTGCTGCTGAGCGATATCACCGGCCCTTTTTTCGTATGTGGGTTCCGGGAGTCGAACTTGGGCCCTCGCGCTTGCCAGGCAGGCGCGTATGCCACTGAGCCATCTCACCAGCCCCCTCCATTGTCTTTTTACTCCCTAATTTCCTTCATTTCTTTTTATTTTCTCAAGCTTTTGTGTTTCACATTGGAGGCATTCTTTGACTCTTTGATGATCCTTGAATGTTCATTCATATTTAGATTTGCACACACACACAAAAATAAACTAGATACAAAACTAAATAACTGAGTAGGTGCAGCTGATTTTAGGTTTTCTTGAAAGGTGATAAGGTCAAGGCAAGTTGATTCATGATTATCTCAGCTGCTAGCATCTATGTACATTTTCTTTCTTTTTTTTTTTTTTGTGGGTAACGGGGGTCAAACTCAGGACCTCACGTGCCAGCAGGTGCCCATGCTGCTGAGCGATATCACCGGCCCTTTTTTCGTATGTGGGTTCTGGGAGTTGAACTCAGGACCTCGCGCTTGCCAGGCAGGCGCTTATGCCACTGAGCTATCTCACCGGCCATGTGTACATTTTCTGAACTCTTTTAGTTTTGTGACCAGAAATTATAAATCTGGCATTAGTGGTTTGGAACAAGCAAGGTTGAGGAGCTGAAAGTTTCAGGGTTTAATGTCCAGACTTTCGCTTCATCCTTTTGTCTTTAATAGATCATTAATATCCCGTGATTCCCTTTCTGCCACTCCCAGGTCTGACTAATGTTACAGAATCCATGTTTTCTCTCATGCAATTCCATAAAAGAACATCTTTGTCAGCTGAGAGAAAGATAATTTATGGCTTCAGAGCCTCAAAGAAGAGTTTTAAGTATAACTGCCCCTTAAACTGATGTGTAATCCTTACACATCTCAGATTTTTGTCCAGTCCTCAGGCTTCTCTGGTTCCTTGTGGATCATCAGACAGATTCTCATCAGTCCTCTTCCTTTTCTAGTGGCCTCTGACCTACTCAGTCAGTTACCATCACTGTCTATCTACTTTCAACTTCAAAAATATTGAAGGCATTCTACATTTCCTGGCACCCTTTTCTATTTCTTTCCCTCTGGGTCCATACCATTTTTTACTATCATTTTCCTAGAATTTGTGGAAGGGCTGTATATTTTTAATGTTCTATATTTATAAAAACCTTAATTTAATGATTTTATACTTCAAATTCTACAAAAATTTGTGTAATTATGTTATAATCACCATTGTTATAGCTAAACAAAGTCAAACTAAAATTATTTTAAACATTTCTTTAAAATAGCACAGATCTTAGGCATAACTATTCATTTGAAATTATAAAATAATATTAAATATTACTTTAAATGATGTATTTTTGTGAGTAATAGGAGCAGTAAAATTAGATAAATACTTCGTCTCTGAAAATATATGCATTTGCACTTATATATGTGTATGTGTATGTATACAGATGGATTAAAATGAATTAATTCTAGGAAAACAAATGTAGAAAAAGCTTACCTTTAAAAAAGGTCCAACTTACCCTTTAAAATGGAAATATAGTGCCTTTATCTGCAAGTTTTATTTCCTAACAAATTTGGGAATAGCGACTATTTTAACCTACTATTATCCCTGTAAATAATGTTTTCTCTGCACCTAAGTTAATGAGGTAAAGTTTAGTGATCTGCTCATTAAAATTCTAAGAATAGAGTGTGATAAATGTGGTGTCAGAATTTGTAGGCAAGGGGACAACCTGCAAAGCTAATGGTGATCAGTGCCCAATGCCGACACTGTGACACTGCATATTCATTTAATGGAGATCTTACCTGCTAATTACTACCTTTCCTTGAATTAAAATTATTATGCTTTCAGTGAAAAACCTGTAACAATGTTGAACTTTTTTTTTTTACTATTAGTTATTTGCTTAATTTCTTGGATGGCCTGATTTGGACTCCAATTTGCAAAACTGTGAAGAAATCTGTTATAAATTCAAAAATAAACGGGACAACCTTCTCCATAAAAACTGATTATGAAGGAGTATCCTAAGAAAAACATTAATTATTTTGAAAGAATTCAGTGTAGTATCATTGGTGCCAGCGAATTTTGTTGTGTAATCCTGACTTTCATGAGTTCTATGAATTGATTGAAATTTCATGCTTCAAAGTTATTTCTTTTGAATTCTATGCACACTGATCAGGTAGGTGTTGTAAAGTTAGTTGTAGCTTGAACATCATGTCTACTATGTATTAGGTGTGTGCCTTTGGGAGAATTAGTTGTTTTAAGTGTCTGTATATTCATCTGCAAAGTGGAAACAATGTAATGTCACCTACCTGCTGAGGAGTTAAGTCTGCGTGTATTGAGTAAACCTCAGAGCCCAGTGCTAGGTAGGAGGCAGACAGTCATTATTGGTTCTCCACCCACAGAGAAACATGAAATATAGACAAAGTTCCTGGCAATATTAATTTTAAAAGCAAAAGATTTAATTGACCTGAATTGTAAATCCACATAATCCAATGTGTAATGAATTCTAGCTTGACTCCAGCTTTCTACTGGAAAGTGAATAATATTTTTATAAAGTTCTTACTATTTAAATCAATAATTCTCACCACATAGTAGAGTGAGTGTGTGTGTGTCAAAAACAACTAGAGAGGGTTTTCAACCTTTATCCTTTACATTCTCAGCTCAAGAGATTCTGACATTCATTATCCCTAGTCAAAAGTTCACTATTTCTGGCCTATGAAGTAGAATTCTGAAACCCAATCCTTTAAGACTTTCTGAAATCACATGTAAAGCATCATACTTTCCTTCAACTATGTTTGGATAAATGACAAAATCTTTTCCATGATTTATGACACCTGTTAGCTTTATAAATAGGTACTCAAATATTTATCGTATGTATATCCCAGGGTCATAAAGCTGCACAATATAGGCAGACGTATCAGTGCAGAAAAAAATTGTGTTTCTTTTAAACTCAACATGACAGTTAATGAAAAAAAGTCTGTTCACAATGTAAAGATAGTGCCAAGATGTTAAAATAAAAGGTGTGATCAAAATATATAGTGAATGTTTAAACTAAAGCATGAATTGCAATAAAAGACACATGCAATTAATCCTCCTAAAATACTCGCCCTCACTTGGAACACACTTATCATTCTAGTGACTTTCTGAAGTAGTTCTGGAAGTTCTCTTTCATGAATGTCTTTAGGAGATGTAACCAAAAATACTCAAATTCCACTGCTGAGTACCATACAATGAAAAGGCAGACTCATAAAAACATCACATTGTGGCCACATCTACCTTATTCACTGGTTCCAATGCCATGAAACTTCTAGCTCTTCCACAAAGTCACAATGACCAGAAACTAAAGACCTCCACTAAAGAGAAGTTCCGGAAGTGCTTCAAAAAGTGTCAACAACAAGGGATAAGAGTGTTTGAAGTGTGCATGGGGGAATTAATGACAGTGTGTCTTTCACTATAATATACATTTTTAAAATTTAAGCAGTCACCATATTGCTTGATAATACCTCATAAATTTAGTCCTTTAGTCAATGTGTAAATCAAAATTTCAGGGTTAAAAATGGTTTTTGCTGCTGCTGCTGCTACTATGGAAAACATTTACTGAGTCATTACTATGTCTAAAACATTGCATTAAACAACTTTATCTGCAGTTCTTCTAATCCTCCTAACCATGTGAAAGCTCCTCTTAGGGAAAATCCAGTATAGAAATTCATTTGATACTTAAATTATACCATTATCCCCACATATTCTCTGATCTATGTTAGAAAGTACATATTCAAACCTGAATGAGCTAAGCTCTTCCAGCCTGGAATTTTTACCTCTGGGTCCTAGTCCTACCTTATTGAACTGTGAACAATATTTTTAATCTTTACTCCACTGAGATATTTTAAATATTGGAGACAGTGTTTCTGCTCTGTTTTCCAGATTAATATTTTTATTTTTAAATAAAATAATGATATTTTGATTCCCCCTTTCACTTTGGTAGTTATCTTCTTAGTATACCTTATTCTTTCTATTTTGCTTTTGTAGATGTTACCTGAAACTGAGCATAACACTGTTCTACCCAGGAATTATCATTCCTGGAATTATCATTTTCCTTGTGTTGGGCTTAGCTTTACTTTCCAAACAGTTGCCATATCAGTTCTTTTGTGCGCTGTGCCACACGTGCATCAGGGGTTGTGTCATCTCTCTTGTCCTTCCTCTCATGCTCTGCAAAAAATTATGGGCAAAAGATATGTATGGACATATATACTTATGATACCAGTATTTCCAATTTACACATAGTTACTTATACTTCATGTAAACTTCAGGGACTGAGGAATGCTACAATTTAAATTTTTTAAAAAAATAATTTATATTTGCTTTGCAGAATGTAGGCAGGGTCAGAAGATCTGACACTTATTCGTTCCATGAATGATGTCTTCATTCAACTGTTAGCAATTTAAGAACAGGTTGAAGTGCAACTAAAAATATTAAAAGAATGATAGACAAAGCCATGAAAAATTGAAAATCACCACTCTAATTTTACTTACACTGTATAAGAAAAGTGAAATGTCATTCTAATCAAATTGTGTAAATTTTTCTAATATGATGTATATAATACATAATGCATTCTTAGTGCATAATACATAAATGCATTCTTAATTTTCAGGAATCATCACAAAGATTCTTAGCAAGTGTGTGCATGTAGGTAATGGATTATGTTGGCAAAGGGCCATTTGCATGGCCATATGAAAAATGATACAGTCTATTTAAAAATGTTTCCAAAGTTTAAGTAACTTTGGTCATTTTTCTCTTTAACAATTTACTCAGTTATTATAAGTGAAGATAAAGAACCAACTGAATATAAGTTTTCTTTGGAGAAACTGTCAAATAACTACAAAGAAAATACTCTATAAAAGCCTTATTTTTCTTTTATAAAATTACATACTTCGCATAGAATTGAACATTTCAACTTGGTCTTTGACCTTCCCCACCCCCATTTTGAAGAAAATGGAATTTCTAAAAAGAGAATGTGGCCCTGGGATTTGTTTTCCCTCTATCTGCCTTTTCTCAGTTGTCTCAATGTTGTTTATTTTTATTACTGTAGGTAAGAGACCAGAGGAATTGCTTTAGATGTTAACAAGCAAGAAAAAGAGGTGAGTAGTGTCTGTGTTAGAATGTTCAAGGCTTGGCTTTAGTGATCATTATTTTCCTCTTCTTTGACATGTTATCTTTACCTTGGATTGTCTATTGTTTGGCAAGCTACTTCATCTAATTTTCCATGTTGAGCAACCGTGTAAAAAGGGACGTATTAGGAGATGTAGTTTTGCATATCCTTGTAGGAGATAAGCCAGACAAGACAATTTTACTTTGACACTTTCTCCTCCCTTTGAGTGGTCAAGTACATATCGTGAGCAATTCTGAAAGTGTTTATAGACTAAAAACCAACACTTTCATTCATCAATTCATTTATTTAGTTAGAAAACATGTATTGAAAGCGTATCTACCATGTACTAAGAACTTTCAAAACAAGGGAAAACAGATAAATAAAATCAGTATCTTAAAAAAGAATAAGCTCAGGAACTTGTGGTCTGTTAGTGGAGACAGAGGTAGAAACAAATCATTTTAAAATATTGTAGTAATTTTAGTGACTAATATGTGTTAAAGTATTTATGAGGAAAATAAAAATACTTAGCCCATCATTGAAAAACTAGAGACAGTCTCTTAGGATATATAGTGTCAGAATTGACTCTTTGGTGTTAATTAGTAATTGGACAAAGTGGGTGGGCATGAGTTCCTGGCCTAGAAAACAATCCAGACCAAGAGCTTAAAATGTAAAATGGTCTTTGGAGTTACGCATCTGTAAGCCCTCTAATGCTATCATATCAAAAAATGTCAGCCAGGGAATTATGGGTGATAAAGCTAGAGTGGTAGCCAAATAGTCATAAGAATAGAGAATTTTATATGTGATTTTAAGAACTTCAGAATTTACCCATAGTTACAAGAGGCAATTGAGATGTTCAAGTAGGGAAGAAAAAGTCTTGTGTATTCAGAAGTGGGGCTTTTGAAAGGTGATTTGGTTATGGGAGCACTACATTTATCAGTTGCTTAATCAATTGATGACTTCATAACTGATGCTATTGGGAAGTGGAGCCTGGAAAGGAGAGGGGCCAGTAGGTGTGTGACATGGAAAGATATATTCTTGTCCTTAGCTCCTCCTCTATCTCCTATGCAACCTAGGCTGGCCTCGAACTCATGGCAATCCTCCTGCCTCAGCCTCCCAAGTGCTGGGATGACAGGGGTGTGCCACCACACCCCTCCGTCTCCTTTTGGCTGCCATGATTTGAGCAGCTTTCCTCCGCAATGCCTTTCCACCATGCTGTTTCTGCCTTGGAAGCAGCCAACCATGGACTGAATTCTCTGAAAACCATGATTCAAAATAAACCTCTCTTCAAGTTTCAAGTGTTAAGTATTTTGTCCTAGTGACAGGAAAGTGCATAATACAGAGTTAATATCAGACATGAGGTTATTGCTGTGACTGTGTCTACCAAATGGTTCAGAAACTTTTGACGCTGGTTTGTGGGAGGAGTTCGGGAAGATTTGGTGATGCCCTCTAGAAAAGCCGTGGAATGCTGCAAGTAGATCTTGGTGGCCAATTTGGGTCAGAGCTCAGAAGACCAGAATGCTGATAGGAATGCCAACAATAAAGCCCAAGCTTGGGAGTTTCAGGTGGAAACAAAGATTTTATTGGAAGGTTAACTAGAGGCCATGCTTGTTATGGTCTGGCAGAAAATTTGTCTATGTTTTGCCCATGTCCTGGACTTTGCAGGAGGCTGTGATTAGGGGTGGTGAGCTAATTAATCTGGCAGAGGAAATTTCAAGACAGCCTAGTGTTCAGACTGTGGCATGGGTAACACATTTAGCCAGATATATAGTGAGAATTAGGATTAAAAAGCAGGGCCAAAAGGAAGCTTGCGTAAAGTGCCAGGCAGAGGATGGTTACTGAAAAGATAATCATTAAGAAGCAGCTAAGTCCTCTGCCTGAGAAGAATCAGAAAGATACATTGAGGGCGCCTCAGGAAATGGTCAGACCCCATTCATAACAGGCTTGAGGGTGGAAAAGCATAAAGTTTTCCAACTCTCATGACTATCAGAATACAGTGAGGGAAAAACAGTTACCGCAAAGATCAGAAATTGGTAAACTACAATTATCAGGCCAAAGCTGGCCTTTGACATTATTATGGGTTGAATTGTGTCCTTTAGAAATTATGTGTTGAAGTCTTAATCCACAGTACCTTTGAATGTGACTTTACTTTGAACTTTTTCTAAAAAAATAATTCAGTTTAAGAAAAGTCTATTAGGGTATTCTCAAAGTCAACCTGACTGGTGCCCTTATAAAAAGAGGAAACTTAGATACAGAAACAGTGAAGCACAGTGGAAAACTATGTACAGATACACAAAGTAAGGATTCCTATGCAACCGGAGTGACACTACTATAAGCCAAAAAACGATGATAATTGCTTTCAAACACAAGAAGTTTGAAGAAACATGAGGCCATTTTTCTTCCTCTAACAGAGAACATGGCCCTGCTGCTACCTTGATTTTGAACTTCTAACCTTCACAACTATGAGGAAAAAAATTTTGTTATTTTAAGAAACCAATTTTTTTGTATTTTGTCATGGCAGGTCCAGAAAACTACTAGAGTTGGTTTTCTATAAATAAGTTTCATTAGAATACAGCCACATCTATTTTTTTAATTATTCTGTTCTATTTACTCAACTGTTAAGTAGGTCTGTCTACAGAGGGAGGGGAAAGTGGGAGTACTGAGACGGTAAGGATATGTTCCATCAAGATTCAAAGCATTTTTGGATATTAACCTGTGAAAGTGGTAGAAGAAGGATTCCAAGCATAGAGAATAACATATTCTCCCAAAGGAAAGCTTGAAGAAAATGCTTTTATGGAAAAACTTTATTTAGGATGAGATCCCAGGGAGCAGAAGTAAGAGTACAGTTGAATTAAACAAAGACCAACAAAAGCACAATACAAAGATGTATTATGTTGTTGGTGCTGTTGGCGGCAACTACTATTTGTTAAAATGCCATAACCTTCTGAAAATGAAAATCTCACAATTTTCCCCATGAATCTTCAAAGGTTGGCATCAAAGAAAGTCCAAGACAGGAAATGGGAGTTACACAAGTTTAGATTCTGTCAGACACAGGCGTGGGAAACTGATCAAGGCACGAGCTGACCTAGCTAGTGCATGTGACATCATGAGAAATGAAGTGAGGGACAAGTGGTACCTGAACACAGCATCCAATTCAAAGGAACTATGGATAGAAGGAATGTGGTATCAAGGTGGCCTGCTAAAAAGGGTTATTAGTGAGGCTATAATGCAGAAAGTAAGGTTGGGATCAGAAGCAATTGTGACTAGAAGGAAAATGAGCCTGAAAAGTCAGGTGGATGCTGAAGAACATAGTCTTTTGTCATTATACTGAGAAAGAACTTTGTTCTTTACCCTAGGATGAATATCAAGCCAGCAAAGGATTATAACCAAGAGGAAAAACCTAAAAAGTGTTAAATTTCAAGAGTCACCATTAGCTTCAAATATCTCTGGATCCAGGTAACCCTGATTACAGGCAACCTATTAGGAGGAATGGATTAGAAAAGGGAAAACTTGGATAAAGCAAAACTTTTAGAAAGCTGTCAAAGTCATCTGTTGAGGGATGGTGGTAGTTTGGACTGTAGTGATAGGAATGGAGAGATAGAAAAGTAGACTTGAGAGCTATGTAGTATGATTGCAAAAGATGATGGTGCTTGGTAAAGAGTTAGATACTGGGGAAGTTGTAGTAGTTAAAGAAGGATATGTCAAGGCTGGTGTGCAACTATTCATCTTGTAGAAATTGATGAATGTTGGTGTCAGTCATTGACAAGTAGACTACAGGAAGAACCAGATTTAATATAGAAGCTCAAGATACATTTAAGATATCTAAATCACTATGTCAACCAGGCAAATAAATCCAGTGCTTGGAAGAACAGAATGGGCTGAAAAGAGAAATCTGGAAAATTTCTGCATAAGGAAAATGATTAAAGCTGTAATTGGAGTTGAAATTTACTGGAGTACACAATGAAAACAGAAGTCTTGAGAGAGTTCTTGAGACATGTTGATATTTATGACTAGAAAAAAAGTTTACAAAATAATCTTTAAAAAAGCAAACAGGGGCCGGTGAGATGGCTCAGCGGCTTAAGCGCCTGCGCGGCAAGCGCGAGGGCCCGAGTTCGACTCCCGGAACCCACATACGAAAAAGGGGCCGGTGATATCGCTCAGCGGCACGGGCGCGCAGGCACCCGAGGTCCTGAGGTCGACCCCCCGGTACCCAAAAAAAAAAAAAAAAAAAAAAAAAAAAAAAAAAGCAAACAGAAACAGTGTGGGCAGAGAATGCAAACACACGAAATATTTATGAGTTAAAAACTGTGTATAGAAGTTGATTGCAGTTGGGGTGAACTTGAGCAGGAAAGGAAGAGTGACTCCAGCTTTCTAGTTTGCACGAATGGCTAGATAATGGCTGAGACAGAAAGAGGTTTGAGTTTAGAACATTTGAAATTTTAAGTAACCAAGACATTATGCACATGCATTTAGAAATGCTATTGCTAAAATATGCTTTTGGATAAAACCCTTTCAATGCACCAAGCGTGAAGTGACTTACCAAATTTTCTGAGTCCAGTGAAACAGAACAATCATGTAGACAGCTTACGTGAATTAGATTTATTACTTACAGACAGGCATCAAGGGACAACAGATGTTCAGCATTCTTGTGAACTTGTCCCAAGGCTCCGGACATCTGCCCAAGGATGAATTCTGGACTGTTTAAGCCCTGTTTTCACCATTACTGAGGTGTCTCAAGGGGTTACCAGTCCCCGGTCACATAGCTCACGGGCACCATTACTTACTGGACTGAAGCACAGATGTTTAAGGAGACTCTATGAGGGAAACAGAAACAGAGCCTGGCTTGCTTTACCCAGTCTCTTCCTGTCTCAGGATGCTGCATTCCCAGCACATTCTACACTGATTCTTGAAATCTTCAGGCATGAACAAGGAGACAGCTTGTTTTGTCTGAAGTCACCTAAAGAATTCCCTATGTTTACTTTTACACTAGGCATTTCATTTATATTAATGCATTTTAAATGTCAGAGAGACACTACTATTCCCTCCATTTTAAACATGGGGAAATAGAGGCTTAGAGTAATTTGTTGTGAGTCACAGAGCTGCTAAGCAGTGGAGCCAGAATGCAACCTTACACAGCCTTAGAGCAATGTCCTCTGTTAACCACTGTGTTAAACCGATTTACTGTACAAATCTAAAGTTAGGGTAGAACAGAGTATGGAATATAAATTCAACAGTAGCCAGTATTGATTGCTGTTAAATCATAAGATATAAAGAGGGAGAGTGCACAGAGAGAGAATAATGAGAGGGCGATGGTGGGACAATGGCTAAAAAGGACATTTGTGCCAATGGCCTAGGCAGTTATGGTGAACCTATGGCATGCATTCTGCAGTGGGCTGTTTGTATCACTGAAAGCGCTAAATGGTTTGCCATCACTGGCAAAGAGTAATTTATTAACAAGTGACAGAATACAAATTATTGGAAGAGAACAAGTAAAACCAGAATAGTGAACTGCTGTGAAGTTTAAGCTTAAGTGGGTCTCCCTGAAAGGCTTAGAACTGTGTAGGGGATTAGAAAAGAACAGGTCTGGGTGTGTCTTAGTGGGTTATGGAGGGATGACCTTGGGCATCTATACCTGGTTCCTCACCAGCCCCACCTTCTCTTGCATGCCACTTCCTGGCTACCATGAGCTAAGCAGTTTTGCTTCTCTATACACTTCCACCTTGATGTTTCTGCCTTAGAGCCAGCTGACCATGGACTGAATCCCCTTAAAATCTGAGTGAAATTGAACTTTTCTCTTTTAAACTGTGAGTCTAAGGTACTGTATCTCAGTGACAGGAAAGCTCAATAATACAATCCCAGGAGTGAAAGATGTAAAAAATATTTACAAGATAGTGACCAAAGTAGCAAATACAGTTAGCAAGGTCCACTAGCATTAAAATGAGTACATCTGTAGGACATGGGAATCATGACATTTATAGCGACCTTAAAAAGTGCTGCTTTGGTAATATGATATCAATAGAATCTGAATTACTGGAGTTTGCTAGGTTAAAATGAGGTGTGAAGATGGAAATAACAAATGTGCTTACATTTTTTAGACATTTGTATAAGGAGGCAAGTAGACTGTTCAGCACCACGAAGAGTGCACATGGCTGAGAGAGATAATTTTGAGGGTTCAGTAGAAATTTGGATGTGTTTATAGGTTGCAAAAGGAACAGCTGGAGAAGGAACAGTCCTGATGAGATAAATAGATGGGAGGGAAAAATATAGATGGGAGGTTTTGATATCAAAAGATGTGCTAAACGAACCATGTGACAATGCAGTGGCCTGCATCATTCTCTTATATTTTTGTCTGAGGAGCAGCAATAAAGATGGCAACAATACAGATTTACCTAAAGTTAAAATGGACAGAGAATTAGGTTATGATTTTGAGATTGTCTGATAAAAGTGAAGTTGGTTGAGGCTGAAATGGTTTGAGAGGTGAGATACATTTCTGGAATAGTTGAATAGAATGAAAGAGATAAATACAGAATAATTAAAATGAACGATGGGCACAAATATGATTGTAATTGAAACATACTGCAGTTTTACTGGTGATAGCCTATACTGTAATTAATTTTAATCTATAAAGTAGCATTCAGTAACATGGATGATATTTGGTGGAAAAATGGAATTTTTTTTTTTTTGAGACAGTGTCTTACTATGTAGTTCAGGCTAGCTTCGAACTCACTATGCAGCCCAAACTGGCCTTGAACTCATTGTGATCCTCCTGCCTCAGCCTCTCAAGTGCCGGGATTACAGGCGTGTACTATGCACCCGGCTTGGAATTGTATTGTTGATTCAAAAGATCCTTGATGGAGTTTCCAAAAGAGGCATAAATAAAAGAAAAAAACTTCAAGAGAATACAAGATATTGTGATAAGTTAGTTCAAATGCTCAGTCACAGATTTCAATAAAAAAAACTGAGAGAAGAGCCTACTGGGTATATTTGACTTGGATAAAAACCTAATAATGTAGAGATAAAATATTTCTACATTTGACAAAGAAGATTATTATTATTATTATTATTATTGTTTTCGTGAGTACCGGGGGTCGACCTCAGGACCTCATGTGCCAGCAGGCGCCCGTGCCGCTGAGCGATATCACCGGCCCTTTTTTCGTATGTGGGTACCAGGAGTCGAGCTCAGGACCTCGCGCTTGCCAGGAAGGCGCTTATGCCGCTGAGCCATCTCACTGGCCCCAAACAAGATTATTTTAAGATATAGTTGTGCAGCTGGAGGTATAGTGAGTAAATATGGGATGTTAGAGTAGTATTTTTTCAGTACATTACTTCTGGACATTAACTAGATGAAGGATATAGGCATGAGTAACAGAAAGAATAGTGGATGACCAAGAACTATAAGTTTAGGGCTAGGTCAAACTATCCAGGCTTTAACATTTAGACTTAGGGTGTTATTTGGAACCTTCTGTTTCTCAGGAGATCACTATAAGCTACCTGGTATAATTCTGCTAAGAGATCATCTTACCTTCAATCAGATGATGATGCTTTTCTTCATTATTTATTCAAGAGTCCTTACAAAGAAGAGAGACAGCAAATATTCTGATTTTTAAACATGAGATGAAGCTGGGTTATATTTTTTGTAACCAGTCCGCCAGGATAAGTAAGAGAACTATAGTCAGATCATAAGCAGATTACCGAATTTGGTCAGTATGGAGAATGATATCTGACTAAATTTAAAATGTGTGAGCCATCTAAAATGGTAATCTCATATTAAACAACTTGAGTAGATGCTTCACCTAAAGAGGAAAATTTAACATGACCCATAAGCATCTAACTCTGTAAGAATATGCATTTAACATTTCCTTTGATTTAAATCACAGCTCACCTCCTCAGCTTAATAGCTGTCTGACCTTGAGCAAATTAATTAACACTATAAATCACAAATTCCTAAATTATTGAATGAGAATAATAATACCTATTTTAGAATTGCTGTCAGAATTAGAATAGTAAAGTCCATCACATATCACATACTTAACACACTGTACTTGTTCAATTTTTAAAATTGGAAATGCTGATAGAAATTGCTCTAAGAGATCACTTGAAATGTAGTGTATGAAAGATGTTTTTTTCCTATTTGTTTCCAGACTAAGATGATTAATTTACTAAATCCTGCCTACAAACGGTAGATATAGAGACTCAAGCATCTCCTCTAAAGCTTATTTATCCAGTAGTCCCTCAAGCCCTCAGACATAATAGAATAAGCTTTTGAAATTGTTGTAACATGGTGATAAAATGATTGAGTGTTTACTGTACCATAGGAAAGTACTGAGAAGCCTCTTACAAACAGGGGCAGTTGGGCTGGACTCTCCAGGGTGGAGGGTCCGATGATGTTTCTCAAAATAACTACTGTATCTCTCCACCTCCTGGTTCCTTCTGACACAAACTCAGACTATAACCTACAGTTGAACAGTGCACAGAAATCTGGCTGCATCCAGACTTAGATATATTTTCTCTTTCTTCCAAAATTCTCCTCCCAGAAGCCAATCTTCTGTTTCTTGATCATGAAAGGATGTAGTGTGTTGTTCAACAGTTTTATCTCAGTTAAGTTTGTTTGATTGGTTACTAAGAATGGTTCTCCTTTGGAGACTAATTAATATTTATTTTATTGCCTTGTGTGTAATTCTGTCAAATTTCAGACATGGTAAGTACAAATGCCTAGATTCCCTGAGAAGAAAGGAATAGTACTTTCCTATTTTAATTTTGTTTTGATACGTCTCCACATTTCATGAATAAATGAAGGACTTTGTGGGTAGTGTCTTGTTGAAGGAGAAAATCAACCAAGCAAGCCTTTAGTGGAATGCCGTCAATAAGAAAGGCAGCATTAGGGTTCATGTTCCAAATTCCTGATTAAGGTTTCTTACATTTCTTCCGAAGCAGCCTATTTGCTCCAAGACGTTGAAAGATAAATACAGGATAGGCAGACTTGCATTCCTCTTTTTTTTATTTATTAGTACATTGTTGGTGTTTCTTTTCTCTCCTGCATTTTTCTACCTTATAATTTACCAGTGAACATAAAGGTATAAGAAAAGAAATGCATCTTAGATACCTTTCCAGAGCTCAATGTTAGGAAAACAAATGAAGAGTAGGGGTAAGTCTGAAAAGTTTTGTGGAATGGCCTGCTTTGAAAAGACAATGAGGCTATTTCTCATGGCATTTGGAGGTGGAAATGGTCTCAAACCTGCTCCATCTTTGGATGGCATTCCATTTGAGTGTTTTATTGGAGAAAGGCAGGCAGTGAAATGAATGTCCATTGTAATTTAGGAAGGAAGCTAAAAAAGCAATCATAGCAAAACATTGAAAACAGAAAGTTTCAACCAGAGATCAGTGAAAGTACCTCGAGTCTGTAGGCTAGTTAAAATTTAAAGTAGAATTTTATATATGAATGAAAATTTCAGTCCCTTAGTGAGATGGTCACAAAATTTTCCCAAATCAAAGCTAAGAATGATATTTGAATGGGAATGGATTAATGTGCTTGGGTAGGATGAGAAGAAAAGGTAGAGTGGGAATCTTAGAGAGGAGTCCTCTTGCAGACTGCTGTGTCATCCTGAGCAGGAGGCATGTGGGGTCATGGGGTGCTGAGCAATAGCAGTGAGTAACCAGGGTGCACTAATAATGGCTCTGAGGAAGAGACAGATTCTGAAACTGCTATCTGAAAATGATGATTTGACTTGTATCTCAGTTTTTTCAAAACTTTGGAAGTAGTACAGAAAGGAAAGAAGCTGCATGGTATAATGTGTTTAAGTAATGTAAGATACAAGAGGTACAAATGAAGAAACTAATACTGTGAAATATAGTAGTCTTTACTATTCTTTGATAATTATTTTTAAAAGTAAATTCCAGGATATTTTATGCCCAATTTTCAGGTAGAGTTAATCCCATTATTAACTGAAAGATACAAACAGCCCCAAAATTTCAAACATAACTCAAAATAATTCAGACCCTGAAGTCCCAAAGTAGAATATATTAAGTAAATTAGCTTTTACAAAGTGTGTCTAATGTAGGTGGTTAGAATTATATTTTATGTTTTATTTTTACCAAAGTGGCCTGAGCTGTGGAGTATCTAGCCATTTGTACAAAAATACATGAACCAGGATAAAGCTTTTTGAAAACTGTTCTATAATGACTGACCAATAGTATTTCCAGTATCCCCAGTAACCTCCATATCAGATGACAGAAATTCCTCATTTATTATTGTAATTATTTCTTTTGCATGTGTTTCTCTGTAATGAGAAAAATTGAGACAAGTACAAACTTGAAAGCTTGGAAAAGGAATTGAATTTACATTATAAATTTACATTATATAGGCAACCTATATAACATTAAAAAAGTTCACCTCAAAAACTTCAAAGTACTCTCGTTTTCTTATTAGTTTAAAATTAATTTAGTTTAAGTAGCATAAGCAACTTAATTGTGCCTGTAATATGCTGGTTGTTTTATGTATTTTATTTTAATTAATTAATTAATTAATTTATCTATTTATTGTGGGTACTGGGGCTCGAATTCAGGACCTCGTGCACCAGTGGGTGCCTGTGCCACTGAGCAATATCATTGGCCCTTTTTTTGTATGTGGATACCGGGAGTTGAACTCAGGACCTTGCGCTTGCCAGGCAGGTGCTTATGCTGCTGAACTATCTCACTGGCCCCTGTTTTATGTATTTTAATATGTGAACATTTTATTAGTAAAGGATGACAAGAGAAAGAATCTAGGCAAATTGATTTAAAATATACCCCTAACTTTTCTTTGGAAACTTTAATTTTTTCTGTCAAAGTTTCATTTTCCTTCTTTGCACTAAGTCCTTAAATCTGCAAATAAAATATCCCTACTAATGAATGGTTGGCAAATGTCTTGGATGTTTCAGTGCATAATCTGACACTATCTGGTGGTTTTACCTCTTTGTAAAATGATGGGTAATGATCCTTCATTTTTGGTCATTTTCTTCATGTGTATACAGAGTTCTAGTAGAACTCTTATTTCACTAGAAAAAGAAACCATGTTTTTATCTATGTCTATTTGAGAAGAGCAGACTTAGCAAGAAATTGGAAAGCTAATTATAAATAATTTAATAAAACTGTCAAAAGAGGTGATTTTTTTTCATTAGTGGGAATTCCTATTTTCTCCTCAAGTGAAAAAATTTACACATAACAAAGATTAAATAAACATTAGGAATAGATACATGAATTATTAAATATATTTTGAAAGGAAAAATGAGTAAGGGATGCCAATATGCTTATCAATTGCCATTGTCTTCTGGTGTCATTCATAAATAATAACAGATCAGGGGTCATGGAGCATCTGCAAATCTGGAATAATAGCTAGTGATTCTTCTCTAAATTTTCTCTGACTTTCAAAGTGAGAATAATTAGTTAATGCAAAGATTTCTAGAATCTAAGAAGTTATGAATAATAGATTTTAAGGAGAAAAGAGTAAGGAGGTTATGAAGAAAGAGAAACATGACATGAAATGAGACTAGAGGAAAAAAGAAGTCTGCACTCAGTTAAAAGGGCCAATCTAGCAGAAAATTATTTATTTAGCATTCTTTTAATTGCAACACACTTCAACTCACTGTTTTTAAAACTTAACGATTGCTTCTCAAAATGTCTAAAATGGTACAATGATTCTACTAGCTTCTCTAACTGATAAACCTGAGATTCAGTGGCCTACCATAAGAGAATTTTCACCTTCTCACACATAGTTCAAGGTTGCTGGGGGTGGGTGTAGGGAGGGCCTCCGCTCCACGTAGTCATTTAGGGATCTAAGCTCTTGAGGGCTCTGCCCACATTGGTACTTTTCCTCTCCAGTCATTCTGTAAATTAAGATAAGAATAGGAGAAGGAAGAGCACAGAGCCTTTTGGACATTTATCGCTTTCACCCCTTACAATTGGCCCAAACCCAATCACATGGTCAGACCTAACTGCACAAGGAAATGTGATCTCTTAATGAGCTCAGAAAGAAAAAGAAATAAGTTTGGTAATAAGCCACTCACTATGTGTTATTCATAAAGGTAAGAAGAATTCGTTTTTAAAATGAATAAGGGTAAAATCATAAAGGTAAAATCATTAGTTTTTAAAAATGTAATATTCTCTTACTTCTCAAACTGCAGTGAGCACAAAAAATCTTTGAACATTTGATGAAATGCAGATTAGGACTCTGCATGCAGAGTCTGATTTCTAATAGGTTCCCTGATGCTGGTATCCCACAGATCTCGGGACTGTAACATGAGTCACCCTGGTCATCATGTGAGAACAAATCCAATCTGAAAAACAGAAGTCAGACTCCACGAGATGACGTGTAATCACTACGGTGTTTTCTTGAGATATAATTTCCCCATTTGTGCCTTGATTCTCCTAAGTAAAGTGAATGTAATAATACACAGTTCTGCCAAAGCTCACAGAAATTAGCAGATTTACAAGATAATATCTATGAAAATGCTGTGCTCTAATTGAAGAGAGATATTAGAAATATACTAAGTATTACATTTTCAATTGTCATTAGCTGGAATGAAAGAATGTTCTAGTGGAAAGAAAGTATTGAGTGTTCCTCTAAGATTCTATAATCCTGTGCAAAGAAGAGAAACACTTTCTGTTGCATGAAATATTTTTCCCATTATTATTTCAATTATTCCATTTTGACATTTTCCACTGAGACACAGAATAATCCAACCATATGTACTATACATATAATTGCTGTATCAGTCAGTGCTTACTAGAGAAACAGGTTTGATATAAGATATACAAATATATAAGAATTTACAAGATTGGCTTACAATGGCCACCCACAAAGTCAGACATGGAAAAGCGCAAAAGGTCTGTCTGTACACTGGGGACCCGAAGGATGCAGCTGAAGGCCTGGAGCTCACTCGTGTTCTGTGCGAGTCCATATCAGGAGGCCAAAGGGTCTGCGCTGGAAGCCAGGAGACAGTGTCCAAGGTGAAGGCAAAGACTGGAGCCCCTCTGAAGAAACAGAAGCGATCCTTCCTTCTTCATTTCCTTTTGTACCATTCTGGCAACAACCCTCCCCGGGTGAGTCTTCCACATCCGCAACTGTGTTGAGCCAATCTAGTTGGGCTTTTCTTACTCAAGTTGACACAATTAGCTATCACAATGGCTAGCAATGCGTTGACTCTACTTTAGCTCTATGACACAGTTAATGTGATATAAAACTCAGGACATAATGTATACATTCATATATATGCATATATATTATGTAAACACACAAAAACACACATTTACATCTACAATCAGCTGCAGCAGAAGCATAGCTATTATATGATCAATGGGATTTATGCATTCATAGAACCTCAGATCACCACAGATCCTACAAAGTTTGTGAAAATTTCCCGTTACTTACATTTGGTCTGAATCTTTCCTACCTTAGAAAAAATAAATATCATTTTTTAAAATCTCTGTTACTGAAGCCATGAAGCCAAGGTTGTCACAGTGTATTTTATTCTGATTTATTCATTTATTTGTTTGTACTGATTTTCACTTCTCAGATGAAATTAGCTAGAGAGTACTAAGGGGGGAAAAAAAAGACAAAATGGAAACCTGTTGCTTTCGTTGATAGACTACTTTCCCAATTAATCTGGGAGATCATTTTGTAGCACTTTTACAACTTGCAAAGCAAGACTTGGGCAAAAGTCAAAGGTTTAATGTGTAATGGATATTCTCTTTATTAGCATTTTCTAATGAGTTAAAGTGAGCGCTAACTGAAAGGGTCGAGTGTTGGATTTTGAATAAATACATCAAATATTCTGTACATTCTTGTCTAGTTTTTATCCTAAAATCTTATAAAATATCTATTATGAAAAGTAGGTACTATGTAACAATTTTAGCATATAACATTTATTACAACTATTAATTGCATATTGTGAATCTATGTCTGGTTTTGTTGCTAGAATTACGTGAATTATTCAAGCAAATAGGAAATTTTATTTGTATATATACAAAATTGCTTCCACCACTTAGCAGCTTGATATAGTTTATTAGCATAATAACACTAGTTATCCAGTACAATGTAGTTAATCTAATTGTAAGCATAACACAGCTTTGAAAGGTAGACTGCACTTGATTATACTGTTCCAATTTCATTGATAAGAAAAGAAAATCATTTAGGTGAAGTGACTCAATATCAATTGTAATACTGCCAGTAGAAGAGAGAGAACTTAGTTTCCTGATTCCCAGTTTAAAATTACTTTAACATTAAATTGATTAGATCAAAATAGAATTTAATTTCTAATTCTCTTTTGTTAATTAGATGAATGTTCTTTAATTATATAAAGTAGTATAGGTTGAGGACTTTAAAACAGTCAGAGAGCACAGGATGGTAATTTCAGAAGAAATGATTTAATGACAGTTAAAATTTTTCCACTTTTCCCTATCAACCAAAATCTTATGCTACTTCCCAGAGGTATGTGTTATTAGCAAATTTTGTGTGTTTGCCTGTAGGAGTTTTCTGTGCATATTTAGTTGGATAAATATCTTTAATTCACTTTCTAACAGTAAACCTAGTACTGATATAATTCAAAATGCATAGATTATATAGTTTAATGGGTATGTTGATATCTTAAGTCCTGTTAGTTATTTTAAATTGAAGAGAACTTTTTTTTAAAGGATATTTCGTTGGCAATGTTCCTTACATTTAATTTTAAAATTTTTATTACTGTGCAAATAACTATAATAAGTTATTCTTACACCATATACTTAAGCACACACATATACATATATATGCATATATTATCTTGTCTCTGTAAGAACCACTCTTTTTTTTTTTTATTTTAAAGAGAAGAAAAAACAAAACAAATCAAAAGAAGAACAAATTTTCAAAACAACATAATAGGAGGGTAACAATGGTTAATACATTACGTATTACTATCTTTAAGTTAGTTATTCAGGACACCAGACATTAGCATTCAATTGTCCAAACATTATTGGCACAAACCTTACTCTTCAATGAACTAAGTAAAAATGGTAGTGTAAAAACCACTCTTATTTCAGCTTTTTAAAATCATGAAAACCACTGAGGTATGTGCATTCCCTTAATCACATTTTTCTCCTGTTACACATTGCTGCTGCAAAATAGGAGATACTGGGCTCATTGTCCAAATTATACCTGTAGTGGTATGTAGTGGTCTTAAGAGTACAGTTGCAATGAATTCAAATGCCATCCAAATACATCCTAAAAATGTTGGTTTGACCCCTAATTAGTTGGTGCATATCTGCGAGCCACCCAGCCAGGCTGTAGGGGTTGCAGAGAGGCATTATGCTTTCTTAGCGATCCTTTTCCCTGTGTTCTCAGCAGACAGATGAGTCTCTTATCAGAAGGAGCAGATGGCAGCGTGAGTCTGTTTGAAATTGCAGACATGAACTTGGAGAACAGTTCCTAGAATTTTTTTGTTAAAGTGTATTACATAGGAGGACAACTGGTGTGAGAAGCCTCAGGGAAAACTTCTGAATTTTGGCTCAGAAATGTTTCTAAGGTTTTGCTTTAATGGTTCTGCAATGTTGGGATTGAAAGTGAGGCTGTTTATTGGTCCTTGGTACTCTGATATGTGGAACACTGATAACAATTTCAGAATTGAAAATTTCTGAACTTTGCACTAATAATAAGTAGCCCCAGAATTATTTATTAACACAGAATTTAACAGTTTACAAGTGCTTTTGTATTCACTATTTTACTTAATTCTCAGGACAAATAATTTTTTATAAGTCCCTTTTAAGAGATTAAGAAACAGAATCAAAGAGGTAAAGGGGCTTATGCTAGGACCAGTAAACAGCAAATCCACAGATTTAAGATAGTGGCCAAAATGTACCTAATGGGTGAAGTTCAGGGTGTGAGTAGAGAATGACAACGCATCAATCATTGTGGTAGGTGTTTTATATACATATCTTATTAGTCATAAAGTTCTTACAAATAAGGAATTGCTTCAAGTCGTGTATTATGGGTAATTTCTAGAGGCCAATAAAGGTCATGTTAGTCAGTTTTCCATTACTGTGACAAATTACCTGAGAAAATCAACTTTAAAAACCAAAAGATTTGTTTTGGCTCATGTTTTCAGAGATTTTAGACCATAGTCCCTTGGCTCATTTCTGGGCCAATGGTGAGGCATAATGTCATAACTGAGAGCATGTGTAGAGCAAAACTGCTTTTCTCTCAGTGGCCTGGAAGCAGAGGAAGAGAGCTTGCTTTTATAGCAAAGACCCTCCTGCAATACCCACTAGGCAATGAATTCTTTTCTTTTCTTTTCTTTTTTGTGGGTACCAAGGGTCGAACTCAGGACCTCGTGCGCCAGCAGGCGCCCGTGCTGCTGAGCAATATCACCGGCCCTTTTATCCTATGTGGGTTCTGGGAGTCGAACTCAGGACTTCGCGCTTGCCAGGCAGCTGAGCTATCTCACCAGCCCAGCAATGAATTCTTAAGTACATTAATTCATTAATGAGGTCAGAGCCCTCGTGATTCAATCATCTTATCAAATCCCTCCCTCTAGACAGTGCTGCACTGGGGACTGTGGTGGTTAATTTTAACTGTGTCAGCTTGTTTACTTGGAAGTGGCTGAAGGGATTAGGAAAGCACACTTCTGGGTGTTTCTGGGTGGATCACAGAAGTGTTACCTTGAGTTCTGTCTTAGTTACTTTCTTGTTGCTGGTACAAAATATCCAACAAGTTAAAGAAGGAAAGTTTTGTTTTAGCTCACAGTTTGCAGAGGTTTCAGTCTATAGCTGACTGACTCCAAGGCAAGGTGTCACAGCAGAGGGGAAACAGTCCATGGCAGGGCAGGCAGGAAGCAGTGACACTTTTTTATTTTTTTAAATTCCATCCAGACTTCAAGCCTATTGGTTGGTGCTACCCACATCTAGGGTGGGTCTTCCCTGTTTATTAAGTCCATCATCCACAACTGCAACTATGCTAAACCAGTCAGGGAACTAATCCAGTATCACATATCCATGACCCAGTATCATACCTCCATGGTACAGTCGCTCTCCAAAACCACATCTAGGAAGGCATGAAGCTTTAGGGGAATATCTAAATATAAGCCATAAGAAATATAATATCTGACCCCTTGCCTCTTTTTCTGTGGCTACGTTCCCCTGCTCTGTTTCCTGGTCTTCATGAACTAAGCATCTTTGCTCTGCCACATCTTTCCACTCTTATTTTTCTGCTGTGAAGGCAGTCAGCTATGGACTGAATTCCCTGAAATGAAGAGACAAATTAAATCTCTCCTTCTTTATTTTTTTTTTTTTATTTTATTTTTTTTTTTTTGTGGGTACCGGGGGGACGACCTCAGGACCTCGCGCACCAACAGGCACCCGTGCCGCTGAGCGATATCACCGGCCCCTTTTTCGTATGTGGGTTCCGGGAGTCGAACTCAGGCCTTCGCGCTTGCAAGGCAGGCGCTTAAGCCGCTGAGCCGTCTCACCGGCCCCTCTCCTTCTTTAAATTGTGAGTGTTGGGTGTTGTGTCCAGCAATAGGAATGGTAATACAGGCACCAGTTTGTCAACACATGAGCTTTGGGGTGCCCCTTAAGATCAAACCCGTAACAAGACAGGAAATGAATTCTACATTAGAGCTTCCAGAATTAAAATAGCCTGACTGTAGAGCATTCTTATTTTAGCCCATTGCTTATATGAGGTCACTATGCATAACTTGTCCAAAGTCCTTCTAGTAAGAGGTAGGCATGTTTTAAGCTTGGATCTAGTTAATTCCAGCTTTTATGTTCTGTCTAGGATAAAAATTAAATGACAAGTGAACTTCAGATTTACCTAGTAAGAATGTGATACTTCTTAAGGCTGATGGACTTAGTAGTTTGGCCTTGTAGTTGTGTCAAAGAATGGTAAGTGAATTATAATGAATACTATTATATGAGAAAACAGGCTAATATTAGAGCCAAAATATGAAATGAAATATATAATTTTGATTTTGTTGTTTCAAACAATATACACGCACTTATCTTTGGTAAGTTAATATTTGTTGGACTCCTTTGGTGTCCACAGCTCTGAATCATAAGAACAGCAATAAATTAAATATACAACACATGACACCTTGTCTTGAGAAAACTAAAATATGCTTTCATTGCAAATTAGAATAATTGTACACTAAAGTTTTGATGAGTAGAATATTGGCTACCAAAATGTTCAGAGTTGACTCCCCTGAGAATGTGTTAGGTTAGGTGGCATGGATGGATTAGGTTAGTAGGTGGAATTAAATTTACTAATCAGTTGACCTGAAAGCAGGGAGATTATCCTGGATTTTCTGGTTGGACCCAATGTAGTCATAAGAACTTTCACAAATGTAAAAAGGAGGCAGCAGAAGAGAATCAAAAGAAAATGGACTACAGGAAAATGGCCAAAAAGATGCAAAGTTACACTTTTCAGATTGGAGGAAGACCACAAGCCAAAGAGTGTGTGTAGCCTCCAAGGGACTGGCGAGGTCAGGAGAAATGATTCTACCTTACAGCCTCCAGAAGGAACACAGCCATAATAATACCTATATTTCAATCCAGTGATTCAAGTCAAACTTTTACCACACAGAACATATTGCATAAGTCATTAATTTTATGGTGATTTGTCACATCAGCAACAGGAAACCAATACAGGAATGTTGTAGAAATTAAATGAGATCAGGTAGACGAGAGATAGATAGATAGATAACCTGTCACATTATAGAGATTCAATACAGAGAAACAAGTTTTATTTTCTTTATCTACTAAAATGAATTTTGCCAACTGCATTTAATCTGTATCTTGCATTTTAACTTGTGCCTTAAAAATAGAGCAAAAGTTTTGTACATAAACTCATGTAGAGCTTTTGTATGAACATGTTTTTTTTTTTTTTTTTTTTTTTTTTTAAGAAATGTAGATATAGTCTGTATGTTTAAAAGCAAATCTGGCTGGGCGTAGTGCTCATGCCTGTAAGTCCAGAACTCAGAAGGCTGAGACAGGAGGATCCTGAGTGTGAGACCACTCTGGACTACATAGTGGGTTTAAGGCCAGCCTGGACTGCTTTGTGAGACCCTGTCTCAAAGGGAAAACCTAGTTAATGTTTTCAATGTCAAATGAAAGAAAGAAAACAAAAAAAGAGAGAAAAATAAAAATAAACCAATACCATAAAAATTCTACCAGGTTTACATAAAAAATAATTAATTCTATTTAGGATTTTAGAAATTCTATTGGTACATATCATATTATGATTTGTTATATTCATATTTATTATCATTTATTTATTTTATTAACTTAGTTATTTTATTAAGGATGTTTCTGCTAGTGAGTTAAAATAGAGGGCTAATTATTAAAGGTGTTACAAGATTATACCAGTCTTGTAAATAGATATCACAAGGTCTGTTTTTAATGTATCTTTATTCTTAAGCAACAACAAAGCAAAAATAAAAATTATCACCCACCTATTATGTGCCAGAGTATATGAATTCAGGTGCTGTGGCTATTACAGTAAATAAGAGAAGCAAAATCCCTATTCTGCGAGTAGGGAAGTGTGGTGGATTAACTAATGGTCAATTTGTAACACCCAGCTGAACCGAAACAGCATGGTCCTGGGTGTGGAAGGCCCATCTGAGGATTGTTGCCAATAGCATAAAAGGAGAACTGGAGGGGAAGATGGTGCGCTGTTGCTGGAGAAGCTTGTCACGCTGGCTGTCCTGATATGAACTCAGCTGTCCTTATTGTCAGAGGAGCTTGGATCCTTGCTGTCACTGAGGATGGCTGCATTTCTCTTCAGGGGAGCTCTGGTCCTTACCTTGAGCGTTGCTTCCTGGCTCCGGTGCAGATCCTTCAGCCTGCTGGCACAGACACTTCACCCTGCTGGCGCAGACCTTCTAGCTTCTACCACTGAGCTTTGGGCCTTCCCAGTGCGGATCCTAGATACAGATTTGCATGAGACACTGTCGTGGCCCTAGGCCTCAGGTTGGACTTGTGTAGAACATTGCCCTGGGCTCTAGGTCATCAGCTGGACCCGTACAGGACATCGCCATGGGATCCAGAACTTCAGCTAGATTCTTTGGGTCTCTAGTGCATGGAAAGATCTCTTGCACTCCTCTGCATTTGACTTTTTGGGTGAATATTATAAAATAATCCTATAAATTATGTGTCCCTGTATTAAATCTATTCCTTTGCAAACCCTGACTACCACAGGAAGAAAGACAATTAGATAAATAAAGCAGATGTTTACTTGTTTTAAGGCAACACAGAACTGAATGTACTTAAAACTCTAATGGTTAATTTCATAGAATTGAAGAGCTTGAAATTTAGTTTGCTCTAGAATGAAATAGTAATGTTCTTCTCTAACACTACATAGAAGTAAAGCATTTCATGTAAAAGTCATTATTTGTTTGTAATGTCCTACACTTTAAAAGTTTTGTAGTAAATCTTAAAAACTTGATATTAAAATGCTGATTTCATTTGCTTTGAGTATAACCCTTGTAGTATAATTGCTGGATAACATGGCTGTACTTTCTCTAGTTATTTGAGGGACCTCTATTTTGTTTTCGTAATGGCTATAGTAATTTAATGTTCCCATCAAAATATATGACTCCAAGGTTTTTTTTTTTTTTTTTTTTTTTTTGGTGGGTACCAGGGGGTCGACCTCAGGACCTCGTGCGCCAGCAGGCGCCCGTGCCGCTGAGCGATATCACTGGCCCTTTTTTCGTATGTGGGTTCCGGGAGTTGAACTTGGGCCCTCGCGCTTGCCAGGCAGGCGCTTAAGCCGCTGAGCCATCTCACCGGCCCTTTTTTTGTCTTTTTGATAGTGGTCATTCTAACTGGGGTATGGTGATATCTCATTTTGGGTTTGATTTGCATTTTCCTTATGAATATTAATGTTGGACACATATTGTCTTTACTGTAGCACTGTGCATAACAACTAATGTAGGGAATCAACCTAAGTATGCATCAGTGGATGAATGCATGAAGAAAAAAATATATATATACAAATCCTATTCCGTTATAAGAAAGAAGTAAATTCTGCAATTTGCAGCAACATGGCTGAACCCGGATGATATTGCGTTGCAAGAAATCAGCCAGACACTGAAAGATAAATACTGCATGGTTTCATTCATATGCACTGAGAAGCTGATCTCAAAAGTAGAGAGTAGCATAGTCAGAACAGATTGGTCAGTGGGTACAAAGAGAAATTATTCCTCCTAACTCTTTTTGTACCCATTGACTCCATTATCTATACATAATGCTCACGGAAATTAAGTGAATTTCCGAAAGTGATACATTTAGGAAAGGAAAAGAACTCAGATGTGAACGTGGGACCTCGACATTTTAGTCCAGATTTTTAAAAATACCAAACCACTGTTTCTTGCTCCATTGTTAAACAATTTTAATAATAGCTACAATATTTTTAGTCTTTGAATCCTCATAACAATTACATAAGTGTAGAAATGTTTAACCTGATTTAAGAGCTCAAGAAGCTGAAGTAAGATTCACCAAAGGGCACATACCAGTTTTTATTATTTTAAAAACCTTGTATAATGTGGAAAATGGCGACTGCCCTATTTGCATCTGCAGATAGAATGTGATAAAATTGCTTTGAAGGATACAAATAGCTTTGTGAAATTTTATTATTTTATGTTTTAAGAGAAGTGTCTGAACTATAGACAGGAAAAAAAAATCAACCAGCCTAAACAAACCCTGATAAATTTCACTTACTTTGCATAATAAAATCATTAACCATGTTCATCAGACACCTGACAAATTATGTTCCCCACTAAGACAGAATCTTGCTTTTGGCAAAGCAAACAATTTGACATACACAGGGCTCACTTAATTTAACTGCTGGATTCATGCGGTATATGTCTCCTCTCTAGTCATCCAAAACTATTCTGATGAGTTTCTTTCATGTATAGACAGGTTTTGTTTCAGATGATTGGATTTTGGAATTTAAAGGATTGGGACAGCTAAGGGAATACCCTTTCATCTGACCTTTATTTCTGTTGCTGAATAGATGTTAACTGGAAACTTAGGCTAGTGTCTCATTGTATATGTAGAATAGATATTAACCTTAAATTTAGTATGTGTTTAGTATGAAAAATCAATATGCCCTGGAACTCTTTCACTGGCAAAATAAATCTCCTTAGCTCTACACTTCTTTAGGCATCAGTACTGACCCTAACTTATTTCCCTTCTCCTCATGCCTTTGCTATATTTAGAAGAAATGGCTGTATATGTTTAATTTAGCTCTTTCCTCCTTCTTTTGAGGAATAAATACTTGCAGAAAAGATTTACAATACTCTGTCTTGGTCCTTATTAGCTGGGAGGCTTAGCAAAGTAGGACCCGTCCCTGTGGGAGACCTGGAGAGTCCCACATATACTGTATGCAGTGGATAAATATTTATAATTTGAAAAATATATACAGTATTAGCAAGCTATCTGACCAAAGATTCAAAGCTGTGTCTCCAATCAGGTTTAATTGTAATAAAAATGAATTTACTATCTCTAACTTTTCATTGTTGATTTGTGTTCCCTCTCCCTCTTCCTCTTTTCTGCTTTCATTCTTTATCTCCCCTTCTGTCTCTCTTTCTTCTCTCTCTCTCTTCCTCTGTCTCTCTCCCTCTGTCTGTCTTGTGCTCTTTCTCTTGCTCTCTGCCTTTCCCTTTAACTGTGCATTTCCCTCTCCATCTTTCCCTCCCCCCTTCCTTTATCTTGAATCTGGAAAAAGAAGAGAGGTACTAATAGGTGTTTATCAAGTTGCACAAAAGTAGTATCCAAAATATCTAACAACCAGTACAGGACCTGTCAGCTAGCAAAGAAGCTGTAGGGAGTAGGGAGGGTATCCCTGTACATCAGCCTACCTAATTTCTGAAATTGACCCCCACACATTTGTAAATTTCTGGTAAACTGAATGATCTATTCATAAATGTAAGAAACTTCTATCTCATAGTATGATTGACATCTAATTTTAATAGATATCTTTAATATTTTTCTTAATCACACTATGGTGTGCTTACAAATGATATCCATCCACCCACAACTTCATTCATTTGATCAATTGGCAGGTATTAGGCAACCCTCAGTTAGCTGTGGCTAACTAGGTACTAGAGACACAAATTGTCTTCTAAAGTGACAGCACCATTTGCACTCCCAGCAACACTGATTAAGCATTTCTTTGCTGCACATTTTCACCAGCATTTGATGTCAGGGTTGTGGATTTAGCCCCTGTAATAGTTGTGCACTAGTATCTCATTATTTTACTTTGCAAGTTTCTAATGACATATG
The DNA here is from genome assembly GCA_028451465.1 of Erethizon dorsatum. NCBI lineage: Eukaryota > Metazoa > Chordata > Mammalia > Rodentia > Erethizontidae > Erethizon > Erethizon dorsatum. Next base: position 16,371,993 of record CM051838.1, read on the forward strand.
ATATTAAACGTTCCTTCGTATGCTTACTTACCATCTGAGTATCTTTGGTGAGGTATCTATTACAATCTCTTTCACATTTTTTAATAAAGTTGTTTTCTTATTGTTAAATTTTAATTTATTTTTATATTTTGGGTAAGAATCCTTTACCAAAAGCATCTTTTCCAATGACTGTCTCCTACTCTGTGTCTTGTCTACTTTCTCTTGACTTTGTCTCTTATAGAACAGAAGTTTTAAATTTTTTTGAAGTCCAGCTTAGAATTCTTTCTTTCATGGACCTGCCTTTGGGGTATCTAAAATGTCATTGCCATATTTAAGGTCATGTATATTGTCCTCTATAAAATTTACTAGTTTTCATTTTATACTTAGGTATATAGTTGATTTTGAGTTAGTTTTTGTGCAAGAGGTAAGTTCTATGTCTGTTTTTCTTTATATGTGGATGTCTAGTTGTTCCAGCACCATTTGTTGAAAAGACGATCTCTGCTCCAGTGTCCGGCCTTTGCTCCTTTGTCGAAGACCAGTGTTTATTTCTGGGCTATCCATGTGCTCACTGATATGTTCATCCCTTCTTTCCTCGGTCCCGTTTTGTCAGGATTAGTGTAGCTTCACAGCAAGTTTGAAGCCAGATTAGTGCATCTTCTGACTTTGCTTTCCTTCAATATATATATATATTTTTTTTTTTTTTGTGGGTACCGGGGGGTCGACCTCAGGACTTCGCGCGCCAGCAGGCGCCCGTGCCGCTGAGCGATATCACCAGCCCTTTTCTCGTATGTGGGTTCCTGGAGTCGAACTCGGGCCCTCGCGCTTGCCAGGCAGGCGCTTATGCCACTGAGCCATCTCATCAGCCCTCCTTCAATATTAAAGCTGACTATTTTGGGTCCTTTATCTCAAAATATAAATTTTTAGAATCAAGTTGTTAATATTCACAAAATAACAAGGTTTTCTTTGGGATTATATTGCAATTACAGTTCAAATTGGGAAGTGAACTGGAAAGTCAACAATATTGACTCATTAACATGAAACGTCTCTCCATGTATTTATTTCTGTCTTTCCTTAGGGCTTTATAGTTCTCTGTACATAGATCTTGCGCATAATTTGTTAAATTTATATCTAAGCATTTCATTACTGGGGGAGTCAATGTAAATGACAATGTATTTTTAAGTTCAAGTTCCAACTGCAAGTATATAAGAAAGCAATTAACTTTTATACGTTAACCTTGTATCCTTATATCCTGCCAACTTGCTATAATTACTTATTAGTTCCAGGATTTTTGTTATTGTTGTTGTTTTTTACTTTTATTTTTATTTTTATTTTTTTGGAAGAGGGTCTCGCTATGTAGTTTAAGTTGGGTTTGAAGTTGTTACACAACACAGGCTGGCCTAGAATTCTCAATGATCCTCCTGCCTCAGCCTCCTGAGTGCTGGGATTACAGGCATGCACCACCGCACCCAGCTTTGCTGGGAGAGATTATGGGGAATTGGTATAATTTCTTTCTTAAATGTTTGGCAGAATTTACCAGAGATGTCATCTGGGCCTGATATTTTCTGTTATAGAAGGTTATTAATTATTGATTCAAATTCTACAATAGATATAGGCCTATTCAGATTATCTATTTCTTTTTGCGTGATTTTGACAGATTATATTACTTCCATATCATCAAATCTGTGTGCATGTTCATAGTATTTCTTTTTTATCCTTTTAATTTCTATTGCATCTAAGGTGATATCCTTTCTTTAATTTCTGATATTAGTAATTTGTGTCTTCTTTTTTCTTATGTAACCTGACGAGAGGCTTATAGATTCTACTGATCTTTTCAAAGAAATATCCTTTGGCTTTGATTTTTCTCTATTGATTTGCTATTTTAAACTTTTTGTATTTCTGTCTTTCTTTCTTTCTTTCTTTCTTTCTTTCTTTCTTTCTTTCTTTCTTTCTTTCTTTCTTTCTTTTGGTATCCGGAATTGAACTCAGGACCCTGTGCTTGCCAGGCAGGCGCTTGTGCTGCTGAGCTATATCCCCGGCCCGACTTTTTGTATTTCTGCTTTAATATTTGTTATTTCTTTTGCTTACTGTGAGTTTAGTTTGATTTTCCTTTTCTACTCTATTAAGATGGAAGGTTGGGTTATTGATTTTTCATATTTCTTCTTCTATGCATATTCAATACTATGAATTTCTTTCCAAGCACTTCTCTGCATTCCACAAATTTTATATGTAGTAATTCTATTTTCATATAGATAAAATAGTTTTAAATTTATCTTAGGATTCCATCCTTCACCCATACGTTATTTATAAATGTATTGCTTTATTTTTTTTAATCAGTACATGTTTGCAGTATATAATCTTTACATTCCTTATATAGAGTTGGTACATATACATAGCACATCTTCATTCCTTTTTTCATCTCCTTTCCCTCCCCTTCTCCTCCTCCCTCTATCTCTTGATCCCCTTCCCATTTGAGAAAGATCTATCTCCCTACTTCCTACTATCTGTCTTTTACATTTTATTTATAATTTGGGTTTTCATATAAGAGAAACTATGAAATATTTAAACGTGTGTGCCAGATTTATTTCACTTAACATTATGGTCTCAAGGTGCATCCATTTTCCTACAAATGACTCAAGTTTATCTTTCTTCATGGCATATTAGTACTCCACTGTGTGTTAATACTACATTTTCATTATCCAATTGTCTATTAATGAACATATAGGCTGCTTCCGAGATTTAGCTATTATGAATTGTGCTGCTATAAACATGGGTATGCATATATCACATAATATAATGACCTAAACTCTTTTGGGAAGATACTTAGAAAGGGGACAGCTGGGTCAAATGGAAGCAAAAAGAAAGAAATGTAATCTTCAAGTATTTTGAGATTTCTGTGGTCTATCCTGGTGAATGTCCCATGTGCTTGGAAAGAATTTGCATTCTGCTGACATTTGATGAAGTGGTCTATAGTCATCTGTTATAACCAGTTGGTTGATGGTGTTACTGAGTTCAACTGTGTCCTTACTGATTTTCTGCCTGCTAGATCTGTCCATTTCTGATAGATGGGTGTTAAGCTCTTTAATTTTAAGAGTGGGTTCATCTACTTATCCATGTCAGCCTCCCCATTTTGGTTCCATATCGTCTGGTGAACTGTTATGTATATACAGGTAAGGATTTTTATGCATTCTAGGATTTGTGATGCCTTTACATTGTTATATAATGCTTCACCTTATTCTGGAAAACTTTCCTTTCTTTGCAGACTTTTCCATCTGAAACTCATGTAACTCCCTTGCTTTATTTTGATTTATATTAGTATTAATATTAGCATAACATATCTTTCTCCATTCACTTACTTTTTATTTACATGTGTCTTTATATTTAAAGTGAGTTTCTTACAGACAGCATGTAGTTCAGTCTTGTTTAATTATCCACTCTGTCTTTTCCTATTAATGGTTATATTTAAGCCACTGATTATTAAAGCATTTATTGATACAGCTGGACTAAAATGTGTATTTATTAATGTCTCTTTTATCTTCACTATAATTCCTAGCTAAATCTCTTTCAATTATTTATTTTTCTAGTGGTTTCCTATTGTCCAAAAATACATTCTTAAAATTTAAAAATCTACTCCAAATAATATTAAAACTTTATTTTTATGTGATGTTATAGTCAGCAGATATCTTAGCTTCCTCAAAATAGGGTCTGTTATCCCTCAACTCAGACTTCTTTCTGTGCTGTTGAGCTATTGCGCCTGCAGTGTGTCTAGAAATTATCAGAGAGAAAGATGGGGAGGTTATTGCTCACCACACTTGTGTACGTTGTTTACTGTTCCCAATTTCTGTTGATCTGTGTGTGTGTGTGTCTGTGGCAGGTATGTAAGCCGGAACCAATTCTTCCTTTCTTATCAAAAGTAAAAGTTTCACTCCAAAATATTCTATTTCAGATATTAACTTTTCACTTTTGAGTATCATCTCTTTCATTTTCAGAATTTCTCAATCCCTACTGGAATGATTTATTTCTTTACTGATTCTCTCATGTTTTGTAAATTCTTTAAGATAATTTTAGTAGCTATTTATTCTAATATCTTGTTCACGTTGCCTTTGTGTTCAGTGGCTTTTTTCCCCTTTTTATTAGCATATGTTTGTGATACATAATAATTACATTCATCTTGGGGAATTGATACAGATATTTATTGCAACTTAATCATTTTTACTTCCCCTTCCCTTCCTGGGCTGCCCATCTCATCCATTCCCTGGTTCCCCTTCCCATCTCCAGAAAGTCACCTTCCCTGTTTCTTATCATGTACCTTTTATTTTGCTATTTAAATTATTTATATTTTGGGTTTCTCACAGAGGAGAAACCATGTGATATTTCAACTTCCGTGTCTGATTTATTTCGCTTAGCATTATGGTCTCGGGTGTATCCATTTTCCTGCACATGACTCAATTTATCCTTCTTTATGCCTATATAGCACTCCATTGTGTATAGATACCACATTTTCTCTATCCATTCTTCAGTTTATAAGCCTCCAGGGACTTCTTTTTTTTTCTCTTTCTTCTTATGGTTAAAATTTTCTCATAGTTTCTTATGTGTAGTAATTTTTAGAATTAATATTAATTAAAAAAGTATACACTAGTAAAAAACAAAAAAGCCTACACTAGTCCTTGTAGAGGATATGTTACAGACACTCTCAATTCTGTTTTTTTTCCTCTGAGGCTCAGATTATTACATTTCTTTAGGTCTCCTTGTTTCCTCAGAAACTCGTTTTAGTCTTTTCAAGGCATATTTATTTTAGTCCTGCCCTTTATCCTGGGACGCAACTGCTTTTCCTGAGGTATTGTCCTTTTAATAAGTTATGAGTACTTCTGGGACTTCTCTAATTGCTCAAGCCTTGCATTACAATCTTGCTTTCCCAGACCCCAGCTCTGTAAGCATCTATTTCTTTCCTCTGAGGTCCTAGGAGACTAGCGCTGGCCTGTGCCATTGAAGAGTCAGTCAAGGCTGTTGTGATTTCATTCAAGTTTCTGGTCTCCATTCTTGTCAGGATTATCCTTGTTATTTTCCCACTAAATCTTGCATCCATCACTCCAATCTGTGGCTCTTCAAGCCAGTGAAACAGTCATTTCCTGCTTGAGCTCTGTCATGTTCACATAATGGCCTGGAGCGTTCTCTCAGGTGGAAACTGGTTTTATCAAATGTCCTCCTGTCTCAAGGGTCACGACTCTCCTGCTTCTGCCTGCTTTGGTCGTTCTCCAAAGCTTTGAAGTGTTTCTTTTCATAGCCTTTATGGTTAATATTTGTAATCAGCAATAAGATTCACTCAATACCACTCATTACACACTAAGCCTAAGGGAAACATTCTGCTTCCTCTTACTATTTGCCCCTCACCTACAAAACACAAAGAACCGAATATGCCGGCCTCTCTTCAGTTCCTCATCCCTTCCTCACTCTATTGCCGTGTGATACATTACGGAGTTTCACTTTCTGGTTCCTATGAAATGCTTTTATTTATCACCAGTGCATGTTACCAAATCCTTTGCATAGTCAAATTATTTGCCCTACCTTATTGTTCTCTCAGTATCTCTTTTTCTTCTTCCCTGAGTAGGTTTTGTAAGAGTTCTTTAAGGAGGTCTTCTATGGTTTCAAAGTATTTTCACTTCATCTTCAAATTTAAATAATATTTTAAGCAAATATGAACTTTTAGGATAATGGTTACATTTTCCTTTGTTCTTTTGAAAACATTGCTCTAGTATATGTATATATCAATATTGTATTCAAAAATTTTGATGATACTCTGATTATTATTTCCTGATGACATGTTTCTTCTTGTTCTCTAATGATTGAAAAATTTAATACATGTGTTTCTTTTATTCCTATTGATAATAGGATCCATCCAAGTCTTAAATTTCCTTTCATTTTTATAAACTTAAGTCATTACCTTCCAATGTTTCTTATCTCATTTCACCTTTTCATCTTTTTTTCTTGCAGTTCTGTGTGTGTGTGTGTGTGTGTGTGTCTCATATTCATCACATTCTCCTTTGAGGAAGATTTCCTTGCTCTTTATTTCATTGTATTACTATTTGTTTCTATCACTAACTTCTTCTTTAGCAATAGCCTTTCTGATATTTAACCATCTATTGAGTCCACTTTAAAATAATGTTTTTAGTCTGATAGCTGCAAATTTTCCATAACAGTTTCCTTGTGCTTCATGCTTTTTAAATAAAATTCACATCTCTAAAGATTTGTATCCACATTTTAAAGTCTTGTGTTGATGAATATATTGCTTTTTCTTCTTCTTACACTTGTCTTTGTTGTGTTTTTTCACAGGGCCACTAGTTCTCAGATGTCTCAAGATTTTTCCTTCTGAATGTGTTGTTCACTTGCTTTAGAGCATTGTTCATCTTGCCTATTAATACCTTCTAGAAAAATTTGTAAAAGCAGGGTCTAGGCTGTGATAGTCCAGATGAGTTGGGAGTAGGAGTGAAAGCAATGGTAGGAAGGGTCTCCAGATATTCAACTTGCACCCCTGTCAGCTACAAACCTCTCCAACTTCAGCTCCAGCTCAAACAGTTGTGTTGACCAAAATGTTTATATATAATTGAGATGGCTCCTCCTTTTCCTTGTCAATTAATCCTGATATATTTGAATTATATCTTATTTGCTAATGTATCTTGATTTCAAGAGTATCGAAAAATAGGAAATTTCTCATCAATAGGACATTAGATGTCATTTAAGAGAAATGTTTTATAGTGTACTAATACTCTTCTAATTTACTAAATTACTTCCAAACATCATAGAACTTCCTTGAATGCTCAGCCTTGAGATAATCTATTTGGTGGAACAACACTTATGGGACATTCTTATTTCATTATTTTACTGTTGAATGAAGATACATTTAATATATTTCAAATGAATAGCAGTAGCTTAATCTGGGAAGCATATCCTTGAGAAAATGTTTTTGTTCTTTAATTTGGAAAATAAAAGTCTTAAACTGCCTAAGATTGTTGATGTTTTTAAACTTTTAAAAAAATCATGACATCTAACAATGCTTTTGTTTAAGATCTCTGTAATGAAATAGGTGTTAGGAAAACTATAGACCTACATAATGTTATTACAGTAGAGTAGCTAATTGCAACATTATCCAACTATAATGGAGTTATACACTCAGCAGGCTCTCTGATGTAAGGATGAAATCAGGATCAACTGATTTTTCAAGTTGTGGATAGATCCTCACCATGCCTCTTCCGGCAACTACTTGGCTACTATCCTTGCCTGCAGAAGCCATTCTCCTAGTGTTTAAAACCCAATCTGAAGTCAGACTATCTATGTTTGAATGTGGGTTTATCCATTGCTAAATTTGGGATTTTGAGGATATACTTAGCTCAGTATTTTTGTGATGTCAGTATTAGAAAACATATTTAAAGGACTGTTAGGAGGAATATATGAATTAATCTTTGCACTTGACCGACATGTAATAAAAGCTATATATGTGTTATGTACATGTATAATTAGCGCAACCACCACTGTTATGATTACTATCTTCATCATTATTAAGGACATCCTACTAGATTGGAAGCTTTAGATTTGGGTAGAGAGATGTTGCAGAGAGACCATAACTAATGGATATTCTCTTTTAAACTTAATAATAATATTGAAAGAATGATTTAAAAAACATGGTGATAATTTTGGTTCCAGAAATGATTTGTTTAGGAAAATGTTTCTATTTTTTCTAATTATGATTGAATAGGCATTTCTGTAATTTGTAAATTAGCAACTAGCTTTGGAAGACATTTGGATTCATTAAGGTTATAAACTGATATTTAAAATGTACAGCTTATAAGTTACACAGGCTTCATGAAACATGATAAATAATTCTATGATCTTTACTAATGGAGGGGATATTCTTTTATTTTGTAGCCTATTTTCAAAGGCTAATAATAATGACTAAAAACATGCTAAAATGAGGAACTGAGATGAACCTTGTGCTATGGAAAATATAGTGGATGAATTTTACCTTGGAACATTTACAGGATTGCTTTTGAATAGTAATTTTCAAATGTTTACTTAATTGCATTAAAATGACTACTTTTTTAAAGTTCTTACTAATACTATGTTTACTCTTTATGGTATGTTTGAATCTGGAGTATAATAATGGACCATTTTCCTAACCTAGTACTGCTCTACACTTTTGAAGTGACACAGGTGACATCGTTCTTGAAAAGTGGACACTTTCGTTGTCTTAGATCAAACAGGATTCTAATGCTAAGGTTTCAACTACAGGATTTCTGCTGAGCGGAAAAACAACTGGTGCTAAAAGGCTAACAGTGGATCAAAGTTATCACAGCTGGAAATCTCTGTCCCTCACTTTAAAGGGATGGACATAGAATTTTTAAAAAAATGCCATTGATAAATTTTAAAATTTGTCCTAAAACGTGACTGGGTATGTGTATGTTGGTCTTAAATATATGAATTTCTCTTCCTTTGGGAAATTTTTGGCATAATCATCATGTGTCAGGTGAGGAGGTACAAGCTAAGGTGATCCAAGAGGTCAAAATAGATTCAACCCTTACATTCAGGATGCTTACAGCTCTGTGAGTTTCATGAATAAAGGACATCATTCTTACAGGATGGAAAATAATTTTCATCAATCATTTATTATTTTGCCTTAACTATTTTGGAAAGTGCCAACTATTTTCTTTCTTCCTTTCACTCTACTGTCACGGTCTGTAAACAGCTTTTGTTTTGAAACACATATATTATATAATGTTAATATATAATAAATATAAGTATTTAATAGCTTACAAATTACTTTTATGTTTGGTGCCTCACTAACCTTGTGATAGTTAAGTATTATTTCTTATTAGCAAATGGGGAAATAGATACAAAAAAATCTAGCAAGACACTTGCTCAAGGTCACACAAATAGGAAATATTCTTCATTCCAATGCACATCCCACTGAAGTAAAGTTTGTGTTTCCTTTCTTCTATCACTGTAGTAGTGCTTGGTTAGCATGGTGCCTATCACTGTGGTAGTGCTTGGTTAGCATGGTGCCTAGCATAGTCAAGATGATCAAGCCATATCTGCTGAATCCAAGAAAGAATAAAAGTTGAATGAATCCAAAGTTTTTTCCTTTACAAAATGATGAGAAAGGGAATACTTAATATGTAGTATACTTTTTGCCCCTAGAGGATAGGTACTGTGCTTTTTGTCTTTATTTTACAATTTTATTCTTTAAGTAAATTATTTAAAGAACAATTCTTTTTGCCTTTGGAAAAAAAACAAAAAAAAAAAAAACAAAAAACCAACTGAGTTCAGCTGATTAAAAACTCATTGTGGCTCCATAGCTAGTATAGGCAAGCTTGTATGATTTCCTATATTTCCCATATTATTTTACTTGGTTATGAGATTTGGACGCTAACCAGATATTAAATTTTCTTGGGGAATTTTTCCAACTAATAACTGTATTTTTACTTAATACTATAAAGAATTTGAAAGACAGTAATAATCTATCCGTACTTAAATGAGTTGTGAAGTGATCACAATTTACGTCAATGACAAATATGAATGGTGTAACTCTCATGGATATTATGCCATCCATGATCAGTAAAGTATCAGTGGAATTTATTAAAAATAGTCACTTGAAATGGGTCAAAATGCTTTACACAAATTGGATTTGTTGCTAATTATTTAAGCAATCAGGAATTATTCATAAAATAAAGTCACAAATATAGAGATGACTTGCTTTTTAGTTGTGCTAATCACTTTGTGGTAGTGAAGAGGAGGGTTTGAGTTCGATAAATAAAAAGATACCAAAAGATGTTGATTAGAAACTCTGTGATGAACAGAATTAAACCAGTATTGTTTGATGAGAAAGAAGAAGGACTCAGTATATAAATACTTTTCCAATGTGGGATCTTCTTTTAATGAATTTAAAATGCACGCTCATCTTTAAGAGTGAGTCTGTTGAAAATTGGTAAAAATAGTGTTTGCTTTGTGTCATTTCACTCTCGACTCATATTTATATACATGTGTGTATTAGCTGTGAGCGTACGTATGTGTGTGTATATATATTTTAGCTATGCTTGCTTTCATTTACTCCTCAAACATTTGAGGTTTGTGTTTTGTATTTGTTTGTTGTTCGCTTAGGCTATCTTTAGGATGTTTTAAGTTTCCTTTTAGAAAATGTTCGTCGTAATGTTGAACTAGACTTCTTTTCAGAACATGAGAAGAATTCAATTAGATCACGTTAAAGACAGTCACCAGTGTCTGAAATAGCCTCAGGTTGGCCATAAATAAAAGGCAATCTGTACTAGTTACATGGAATTCTAGCTTGTAACTAGTTTAGGGTGCACAGTAGCAGCTCACCATCTGATATGTAGCAAGAATAATAGTGTGGACTGAATTCTTAGGATAGATCATATTATCTCGGTGAATCAGGACAATGGTCTATCCGAGGCTGTGGGGATTGGGATCACAAATCACTGAGGAAGCTGAACCACTAAAATAGCAACCATATAATAAAAAGTAACCCGAGAAACCAGAGTCTAATATTACTCTGTGGAGGAAGGGGTTGTTGAAATTTACATCTAAGACACCAGATATTGTGCAATCCATAATAGCAGATTTCCTCCAAAAATTTTGTTTGTCAGGGTCAGCCTTGGAAATCTAATAAAGTAGCTTGGACATGATTTAAGCTGGAAGGTTTTGTTCTCCATGGCTCTTGCACAGAGAATTAAATTTATGGACTCTTCACGCAGCAGCGGCCATTACATGCAAGGTGCCAGTGACTACTTGATTATCTCGGAAGGATCTCAAAGCTAGTTGGGCATGAAATAGAGGACCTCTTTAAATGAAAGGGATCAGAATATTCAACATAGTTTATAAAGTGTGACAATTCTATTATGTAAGTTTCAACAGCAGCCACTACTAGAAAAAAAAAATTCCACAAGAATATCCAAAAGAAAAATAGCTTGGCAGAACTAGTGACCATGACAAAATATAGGCTTCATTACTAGAGAGAGAGAAATGTTAGGAGATTTACACATGGATGCTTTTATATCGAAAACTTAAATTAAGCTCCATAGAATATGGGACTTGTCCCCGGTAATGTGAAACTGTTATAGCATAGATAATATTTGTAATGACTAGTTCCAGATTTAATGTAGAAAAATTGCTCCCTGATTGAGCTTTTAAATTATTAATAATGTCTAAGCAATTCCAAATTGAGACCCTGATGACCTTTTCTTTTTATGATTGATAAGAATTAGATATAATTGTGTGCAAGAATAAAGGGCAGGCTGCATAATAATCTGTTCTTTCCTAAGGCAAGAGGGACTGTATTTTCAAATAAACTTTTAAGTTTAAAATAGCTTTATATTCACAGGATTATTGTGAGAACAAAATTTCCAATTATCCCACACTCAGTTTTTAGTGTTATGAATGCCTTACCTTAGTATGCTATGTCACAATTAATGAACAATACTTGATTGATCATTATTAGCTAATATCCATGTTCTATTCAGATTTCCTTAGACATTATCCAATGTCTAAGGCTTTCCTGGCTGTGGATGCCATCAGGGTACCACACTGCATTCGTTCATTATGTCTTCTTGGGCCCTTCTTGGTTATAAATAGTTTCTCAGAATAGTTTTTCAGGACCTTGACAATTTTGTGGAAGACTGGTCAGATATTGTGTTGAGTCCCATACAGTTGGGAAGTGTCTGATACAATCTCTCTATTACATCTGGGGGATGTATTTTTGTGGAGGAAGACTATGAGGAAAATACCATTCTCCTCACAGTATTTTAAGGGTGCTTATCAATGTGACTTACCACAGTTGATGTCTTCATCACTTGTTTTAAGGCAGTTTATCTATTTTTTCCACGATAAAGTTATTTTACCCCCACCATTTAAAGTCACCAAATGCAACCCACCCTTGAGGAATAGGGTCATGCTTGACTTCCTTAAAGGTGGAGCATCTGTATCAATTAATTAGGATTCTTTTGCCCTGGAGGTTTGCTTCTTGTCCTGCATATACTTATTTATTAAATTATTTATTTTAATGGATGGGCTCATGGATATCTATTTTGTATGTCAGATTATAATTCAAAGTTACTTATTTTTGTTGCTCAAATAATTCCAGCTTTGACTATTAGTAGCTCTTTTATTTGAATTAATATACTCCACTATTGTTTTCTGTTTGTTTTTAACTCACTTCTTGGAAATGCAAAATGGCCAGGCTTATCTTCTGCTCTTCCATTGTGAGTTCCATAATCAGCTACTTCTCCAAGGATGCTCAATTTCTTTTGTTGACAATGGTATTAGAAATCAAGATCTTGGTGTTAGGTATGTTCTTCCCAAATTTTTCTAGGCCCTCTCAGCTGACAGAGCAAAAACATGTATGTGTGTATTTGCCCTCACTTATAAATGTTTTTATATGTAAGCATCTGTATTATTTTAAGTAAAAATACCAGTTTGTACCGACATAAAAATTTTTCAGTATTCAGGACTATATGGTGATGTTCAAAAATTGCATATGCTATGTGTTCATTTTAGCACTCTTTGATAATCATATCGTGTGTGTGTGTATGTGTAATGTTGTGTTGGCCTGTAATTTGGTTAAAAACAAAATAAAAACAATTTCTACCAGAATGATAGCTATTTTCATTTTAAGTAAACTTTTCAGTTTTTATACACTAAGATTAAGGGACTGAGGAAATAATCTCCAAGCTCCGATGGTCGGAGACCTCTGTGGTTACTCCCTCCAGGAGTACCAGGTTGCTGATAAATCAGATGATAATTTTTCAACCCATAGAATGTCTTTCCTCCTAGAAATTAGATTGTTCCTTGACTGTGTATTAAATCACATGGGAATCTTTTAGAAAATACAATGAGTTGATCCCTTCACCCTAGGCCGAATTCAGTCTGTGTAGGATGAGACCTTATAATTATATTTTTGAAAAACTCCCTGGGTGCTCATATTATAGGGCTGGAGTTTTGGATTACATTGATATAGATGACCTCTAACACCCTTCTGGTCCTGCAATTCAGTAAATCTCTTATTTTCATTAATGTGACCTGCCTGTGCTTTGTTTCCAGTAAGATGAGATACACAAAAATAACCACCGCTGTAAAAGTTATCTGGTGCCTGAACACTGAGATTAAAACACTCAGAATTTGCTTTGTTTGCTATAAACCCTTTTATTCTGGCACCATATAAACCCAATTTCAGACAATGGGCCTTGTAGCCATTTGAGAAAATAAAACTGAAGTAGGCCAATATAAAAGTGTTATTTCAGGATTCAGAGTTCAAGTCCACTGTGGGTGATTGAAATGCTTCCCATACTGGCGAATTACATGCTCTTTGTTGACCTACTTTGGGATAGCAAGATTCAGCTCTTAAGAAACAGCAAAAAACGGCTTTTCCACCTTTTAAGTAAAATCATATCAAAGGGAAAACAGCAGCATGGATTGTTCTTGAAGATCCCCAGGGAAGATTTTATAGAACACTTGAATAATTTTTTCAGGTATTGCATAAGGCCCAATATCAGGAAACATTGTAATTTAAAGTCTAAAATTATTAAACTAAAAATCTAGATGTTTGGATTCCAGTTCTGAGACTCTGTAAAAGCTTTTTATTTTTCTTTTTAAATATGCGGTTACCAGGAGTCGAACTCAGGACCTTGCGCTTGCCAGGCAGGCACTTATGCCACTGAGCTATATCACCGGCCCTGTAAAAGCTTTTTTGATAGAAAGGAAGTCATAACATTTTTGGATACTTTGGTTTCTCCATCTGTAACACAAGGTAATTACTTCTTCCTCATTAGAATGTTGAATGAATGCATGAGACAACCTATAAGAAAACACTTCGGACTCCATAGTGTAAAAGTCCTGTACCACATACCAAGATTGCAAGTTGCTGTTGCTCTTCTATTTGAGCAAACTTCCTCCTGGAGAGTGTTCTGGGGAATTAGGTTGCCACCGCTTATTGGCAGTGAAGTCTTTCCTAATGTTCTGGCCCAGTGTTCATTTGTTTTCCTAATGGTAGCCATCTTTTGTCTGTGGTCTTACTGAGTAACTGGCTTCCTGCATTTGACTCAGGTGTTGAGCTGCTAAGTGAACCTACGGTATTCAAGGGCACACAAAGCCCTCTACTGCTGATTCTCAGATATTAAGAGTCACTTAATCTTAGCTGTTGTATAAGCGTTGCTCTTCCAGCTCTGAAATTCTGTGATTTTAATGGTGCTTCTGGAAATTCTACACGGATTTAGCTTCCTCTTTATAAAGATCTCTGTCTCAATCACACACAAAATAAAAGTAAGTTGTAGGAATTCATATAATGAACCTTGACTTGGGGTTTGGAGGATGAGCTATTTAGTTGAATAGCTTTCTCTATTGCTCCTCTGAAGGGCTTCATTTAGTGGAGAATGAGGTAAGGTGACAGTATATGGAATGTGCCTATGCTTTAAAGAAAGCTTCAAATATGCACTATATATATATATATATATATATATATATATTACATATTTTTAGTTTCTGTTCAAGTATTTCTTGAGTCAGAACATTTTAGTGCTGCTTTTCTGCATAAAGATGGTGATGCAGGTAGAATTTATTACCAGTGGTGCCACACACAGACCAGGAGAAAGTTTCCTGAAGGGCAGGAAAAGGGACTAATTATCATCATCATCTTTTGTACTAATCATCTAGATATTTAACAATACAGGACTGATGATGTACACAAAAGTGGGTTCAGTATACATGAAACTAAAGACAGGATTGGACCACAGTCTTTTCACCAAAAAGAAAGCATAGAAACACATTTGGCAGTCACGCTGTATTTGTAGATTTTCAGTTATCTCTGGCTGCTGAAGGTCTGTTGAACTCAAGGATCCTTCATGGGCAGAGAGATATATGGTCAAAATTCCAGGAGAAAAGCATTTTTCATTAAGAGACATTCAAATGGGAAACGGAGCATATAGGCAGGTGAACACGGATACAACACAGGGGAAAGAATCTCAGTGTTCTCTCTCTGAAAAGAAACTAAAGGTCTTCTTTTAGGGTGAACAGTAGGCTTATTTTTAGAGAGTAATTGTAAAACAAACTATAATATTGCAGTGTCCTTTAAGCAGGTCTTCCTACTTTCGCTCCAACTCGCTGTCATCACTGTCTCAGGTCACTCTGAGGTACTGTCCTTTGCTCTTAGGATCAATAACAGAGTCTTTGGACACCTTGGTGTCCTCCACACCTTGTTTTATGGCCCCCAGTCTCATCTCATGTCCTCCATGTCTATCTCAGTCCTTCTTATAGTGTCTTCTAAAAGTCTAGCCTTCCTTTCCTTTTCCAGCACTACAGCTAATCTGAGTTCATCTTTTGGAATTCAGCTCAAGCAGTACTTCAGCAAGGAGATGCTTCCTGACTTTCTCACTACTCTCCAAAATCAGGTCTATAAGATATGATGCTTTACTAATGTACTCTGGCCTTATTGTAGTACTTATCACTGTTACCCTTTAATGATTAATTTTGAGTTGAGTAATTTTTAAAATTAACCCGTAAGAATTGTGCATATTACTGGAATTCAGTGTGATATTCCCATGTATGCACACAGCATGCATTGATCATAGGCAACCACCCTCCACCCTCACCCCTGCCACCACAAGCACCCTGGTAAGTCCTTAGTAATCACTATTTTACTTAAAACTGGCTCTGCCTCTGAAGTGTAGCTTCAACAGGTCAAGGACTGCTTAACTATTTTGCACTGTCTGCCTTCATAAAGCTGTTATAATAATCATCTCTACCATATACTATAAATATATGATGCAGGAAAAGCACTTAGTTTGGGTGGGCTTGCACACTGTGAGTACTTGATACAACAATATTATTATAGCTGCTGTGGTGTGGTTGGAAGTGAGGAGGGGAACGAGGCTGTATGACCAAGACAACAGGCTCCTTGTCATTGATTGACTGGAAATGCATTTTCAGGAGTCAGCCCATCAAAAGCCTGGAGCTGCTTTGGTAGAACTGAAAGCTTAATTTTAGAGCAACATAGGAGTCCACACAGAAAATTGAGCTATACAATCAAAAAGGAGCAACACAGCCAGGATTGGTGGCACATACCTGTTATCCCAGCACTCTGGGAGGCTGAATTGTAAGTTTGAGTCCAGCCTGGACAATTTAACAACCTACTGTGATCGTGCTTCAAAATTAAAGGGCGTGGAATGAGGGTGTAGCTCCATGTGAAGACCCTGGCTTCCACCCCAGTACAAAAACAAAAGGAAATAACTGCATAGGTGACCACTGTGAGCATATTGAAGTGGAGGAATTTTACAGCTCAAGTCTCAAGTCTGCGTATCTGACCCATGCGACCACTGGTGAAACTATCCCTGCACTGGAGACAGCACAGACTTATCTGTAGAAAAGGATAATCCACAAAACGGGGTTGGCTAAATAAGTCCAAGTCTCATGTTAAAAATATGTATTCCAAAGTTAGTTCAGTACAGTGGAAATATTCTTCTGAGATTTTACTCTTTTCACGAACAGCTTCAGATTTTCCAATTTCTCTCCATTTAGAGAGAAAGCCTTTTGCTTTGTATCAACTGTTCAACAAGATGTATATAATGGGCAAAATGCAAAAAGAAAAACTACTAAATAGAAGTTATTCTCAGTGATTTGGGCCCTCTGGCCTCAAGAAAAAAGCAATATATTTTTTTTTTCTGGTGGATAAAAAACATCCAAATAGGGCCGGTGATATAGCTCAGCGGCATAAGTGCCTGGCTGGAAAGCTCAAGGTCCTGAGTTTGACTCTTGGTACCTGCATATAAACAAAACAAAACAAAGCAAAACAAAACAAAACTAAATAAAAAACATCCAAAGAGCCTTGCTTAGCCTATGAAAACTTCTCTCTTGTCTAGGTCATTAGCAAATTTTAAAACAGCCGACAGTAATGGGGAAAATAGACGTAAATATTTTTTGAGACTCTGAAGATTCTTTTAAATATCCACAGTCTATCACTTTCAAGTGCAAATGAAGGCAGAAGAAAATTAACTTGTCTTGAACACCAATTATGTGTCTTTTCTTGTAATTGATGCTTTCTGTAATTTTTTCTTTTTTGCCTTATTTTAATCTTTTTTTTTTTTTTTTTTTTGTGGGTACCGGGGGTCGACCTCAGGACCTCGTGCGCCAGCAGGCACCCGTGCCACTGAGCAATATCACCAGCCCTTTTCTCGTATGTGGGTACCGAGAGTCGAATTCAGGACCTTGCGCTTGCCAGGCAGGCACTTATGCCGCTGAGCCATCTCACCAGCCCCTACCTTATTTTAATCTTAAACTAATCTGGAATAAAAACATTATTATTTCCAATTTAATGTTAAGAAAAATAATCTGATATGACCAAAAATAAACCTATGTGACATTTGAAAGCAAGTTCACCTACTTTCAAAATCTGTTATGAATTTCCCCCAAAGGTAAAAAACTCTCAAAATTTCTTCCAATTCTAAAAATATACTTAAATCTTACCACTAACAATCTTCCTCTTAGCAAAACTTCAGCATGTATAAATGCAACTGTACACATGTTCCTTACCTGCATCTGAAAAACTGAAAGTGGATTGAGAGAAGCCATAAAAATGCTGACTGGACTCATTATAAATTCATGATTGCAAACCTCAAAAGAATTTTAGTCCTGTAAGGAAATACTGCTGCTATATTTTCCTAGTAAATTTACTCTATTATCCGACTCTCTCTCATCTGCCTCTCTTCCTCAGACCTCTGCAATCTTCTCTTTTCTCCTCTCAGCAACAAACCAAGCTTTTCATTAATGGGTGAATTAATAGAAGAATTGGAAAATGTCTAGTTGGCTCTATTTATGTGTCTATGTATGTATGTATGTTTGTGTGTGTGTGTGTGTGTCTGTGTAGTTTTAAATTACAGTTGTTTGACTGACTGCCACAATCTAATGATGGCACATCAATCTGTGCTTTGGATTCCAAATCCTTACTAATTTAGATTTCCTTTCATAGGTAATTCCTTGTCTCTCAATTACTTTCGGTTTTTTCAAATCTACTAGAACATCATAAGTAATGTGACATGTATATATGGGCATAAACACACACACATGTATGTGTCAAGTTATATATATATATATAACTGGACTGCTGTAACATTTGGACTGCTGTAACAGAATACCATTAGACTAGAGAGCTTATAAAAAGCAAAACTTTATTTCTCATTGTTCTTAAGGACTGGGACTCCAGATAAAGGCACAAGCAGATTCAATATCTGGTGCACTCGGTTTCCTAGTTTACGGATGGCTGCCTTTGTCCCCGCGTGGCAGAGGGAGCGGGGTCCTCTGAGAAGTCTCTTTCCCGAGAGCACCGATGTCATTCATGAGATCTCTGCTCATGACCTAGTTACTTCCCAGAGGCTCTCTCACTGTACCACCACACTAGGGATTAGTTCTCCATGTAAGAATCTTGGAAGGAGATAATCATTTTATAGCAACATATTTCTCGTTATTCATGCTAGTGATATGAGTGGCTGTGTAATAATTGCTCTTAAGAGAAAGTCAGGGTTAGGTTCCTGAGAGCTTTTGGTCACAACATTTTGTTTTATGCGTGTTTCTGTGTAGACACTGTATTTAATACCTATTTCTTGCAAACAATGAGCTGTATGGTTTTGAGTTATTTAAAATCAAGAGCTTTCAGGGTCATTTGCATTATATAGGTTCACTTGCCAACATCCTTGTAAAATAAGCCAGCTTTATTAATGTTGAAAAGCACTTTTCCACATACCCTTTTCCTGTATAATGCCTAGCAGTTACTTTAAAATTCTTCTGCAGCCTTCTGATCTTCAGATTTTGCCTTACCTTCAAGTTTAACATTTTCATACCAGATTGTTTGAAAGGCAAAAGTGAGCCAGCCCGAGCTGAGATGACTTCAGAATTTTCCTGACCCTGAATAACATGACTGCAAATTTTTTTGGCTTTCATCTGACAGCAATGCAGTCTGTGATGGCTTTCTAAAAACTCAAGTTATCATCTTAAAAATCTCAAAACTTTCAACTTCTTCCTAGCTTTTTTGCCCACTATAGATGTTACTTGGGCATGTTCCGGAGTAATCTCACTTATAGGTTGATGAATTTCCTCTTTATTTCTGGGTATACCAATTGATAACTCATCAGTTGAACTCCTGGTCAACAGTGCGATGGCATGCATGTGTCAGAATGAAGCTTATTAAACTCTTGTATTTTCTCTGAGCTACACCTCAGCCTTCTGGTGCTTTGCAACACTGGACAGCAGCACTTCAGCACTAACTACTCTTGGGGGTCACTTTTTTCTGAAACATGGTTTCACTGTGTAGTTCAGGCTGGCCTTAAACTCACTATGCAGCCCCAGCTGGCCTTGAACTCTTGGCAATCCTCCTGCCTCAGCCTCCACTTGGGGGTCATTTTTAAATAGTAAAATCACCAACAAAAACAGAAAAATGTAAAATATGCAGAAATAGGCTATGAAAAGAACACTTGCTTGGAGTATGATTTGTGTCATGAAGGTAGGGTATGGTGCTTTTGGAATTCAGATGTAAATGTCATATTAGAAGACTCAAACGTGCACTGCTCTGTGCACATCCTTAAATGACAGAGAGAATATCACAGGTATTGATTTTGGTGATATATATAAATGTTGGCAAATGAATGAACTTACAAGTATAAAATCTGTGGAAAGTGAGTATTGGTTATATATATATTATATATATGTATGCTGTGTGTATATACGCTGTGTGTTGCAATTACATAATTTAAAACACAAATACACCCTGTAAGTATATATGCTGTAATTGAGAAATAACAAAAGCAAAATGTTATATTCCTAGTTGCCTGCAATTTATTGTCCTCTACCTTCTCTCCTTGAAATCTTATATAGTCTCATTGGCTCTATTAACTTGTACCCTATTTTTTCTTATGTTACATCATCAAATTCCACTGTCAACCTACACATTATTAGATTCTATACTCCTTAATCCTCATCTTACTCAACCAAGCTGCATCGTTCAACACAGATAACCACATCTCCTTCTTAAAGCCTTCTCTCCAATTGATTTTCTGGATAACACACTTTTTCTGTAGGATATTTTCATCCAGACCTGTGATTCTCAAATTGATGCATGTATACACGTTGGATTATGCAGACTGTTTCAGGGACACAGTAGCAAATAGTTTTAAAGGATTCACATTCTTCATCCTATTCTTGCCTGACACTAATTCATGCTGGCTGCGCTTTGTTTTGCTCTCTTTCATACTCACTCTTCTCACTTTATAAAACAATGATAGAGTCTCAACTTTCCTGAACTAATTGTGGTACACAACTCTAAAAAACACTAGGACCCCACATACATCCAAAAGTTGGTGAAGAGAAAATTAAAGACCAAAAATGACTGAGTGACTAGTAATCAGGCATTTCCAGGTCTTACCAATCATTGTTTTCAGCAAATCTGAACAAGAATTTATTGAATGTTCCTTTGGTAGACTTTCAGGAGACGCAGAACTTATCTACCATTGCACACAGCTTGGGCACTGAGGAGCGGAATTATCTACTCCTCCACAATATTACCCCCTACCCCTCCAATGACATAATGATCTTATAATCTACATTACTATGATATTACAGTTCAGCTTATAAAATTCAGAGTTACAGGAGTGCATAGATTTATTGTTATTATTTTATTATTTCAGGAAATGAGAATAACATAAGCAGGTGACTTAGTGTCTATTTCTTGTCTCTCATCGCTTACAATCCCCTCCTCAGTCCTGCAGCTTCAGTCACACTGGCTGCCCCTCCTTCTGTGCCACTCACAGGCCCATCTTTGCATGTAGATGCAGCTCTCCCTGTGAGCCACAAGAATTGGATCACTTAGGTCACCTCTGTCACCACCCTGCATGCTGGCACCTGTATGCAGCATTCCTGGTTTGTCCCCTTCTGTCCCATGCCATGCTCTATATGATAACACTGCCCACATATATATTTATTTGCTCCTATTTTTATTATCTTTTCTTACCTCAAGAAACTTTTGTTGTATTTACTGCAGCATTCCGAGAAATTGGTACAAGGCTTAGCACATAGTGGGTACCTAGTAAGTATTTCGTTAACATATGAATGAATGTCTTTTTGATAAAAGCAGGCAGGGAAGGAGACTGATTTCAGGCTATTGCAAAAAAGTGATCCAAAAATCAGTGTTTCTGGAGTATGGTTTTGCCTCTAATTTTACAGGAAGAAGGAGGCAAGTTAAAGGTGGGGCACTTACTGTGGTATTGTTTTTATAATCAGGAGACAGTCAGTTAGCCGAACAGGAAATGTTCATCCCTGTGACCAACTAGTGTTAAGGAGGGAACAAAGTTAGAATTTTGATTAATTCCTCTTGAAACAAAACAAAGCAAAACAACAACAACAAAAACCTCCGAGTTGGTCTGAGGCTTTTTAGGTTTCAAGCCAAGCAGCAGGGAGGACTGTTTGGTCCTGTCACAGGTAAACAGGGAGTGGTTGTCGAGATTGATGGGAGAGTGACAAAGGATGCAGTGAGCCTCATTTACTCACATGGGGAAGGAATGGTGGGAATATTTTAGCCATCGCTGTTCTCACGGGAGGCTCAACATTGTCACCTGGATTATGCTAAACCTTCTCAAAAATGTTTCTGATAAGACCCTCTTATACTTGGACTTTTTATTTTGTTTTGTATTTTACTAGTGAATTTATTGTGTTAGGCACCAAAAATGAACATGCAGTGTTTTAAACTTCTCAAAGTTTCTAAAGTTTTACTTTTCTTAGCTACCTGTATATGGCAGAAATAACTGCAAGCTGCTATTTGTGTGATCTAATCTTCAAGAATATGAAAGATGAGGAGTAGATGGAAATTGAGGCTTAGGGGAAAATATAACTTCCCTTAAGGCCATAGAACATTAAATTCTGGATCAAATCAAATACTTTATGTTCATTATAAAATATATCTTATTACTTCTATGTTATACAACACTTGTCAGTGGGAAAACAATCAAAGACATGGTTCTGATTCTTGGCTTATGATATCATGCTACAATTGCTCTTTATGTCAAGGTTAAATACACCTATTGTATAATATAATATGTACATTATAGTATTCTCTTTTTTTTTCTTTCTTCTTCAAAACAGGTTAGTAGGAGAGTTATAATAATTAATACATTGCACATTATTGTCTTCATAGTAGTTATTCAGATTACAAGATATGGGCATGATATCTTGTCCAAACAATATTAGCACAAACCTTTCTTTTCAATGAACTAAGAGAAACTAGCTGTATAACTATCTTAACATCTTGTGTATAAATATATTTTTTTCTTTTTCCCTTCCTTCATTTCCCCTTTCCCCCATCACAGATTGTCTTTCCTTTTTTTTTTTTTTTTGTGGGTACCGGGGGGGTCGACCTCAGGACCTCGCGCGCCAGCAGGCGCCTGTGCCGCTGAGCGATATCACCGGCCCTTTTTTTCGTATGTGGGTTCCGGGAGTCGAACTCGGGCCCTCGCGCTTGCCAGGCAGGCGCTTATGCCGCTGAGCCATCTCACCGGCCCTGTCTTTTCTTCTGAATTATGTACTATTCTCTGTTCAAGGAAATAATATCAGCATTTTGAGCTTGCCTCACTTTTCAATATCATTTTCTCCTTCCTATTTTCCCCAACCTTCTAGTACCACTGTCATTCAGGCAGAGAACTATATGTGAGGTTTTGTAATAGGTGCTTTTGAATTTTGTGGTGCTCAGAACCTTCCCACCTGTCCAATAAATAGCCATGCAGTATATCACCGCAGAGATTCAACATAGAGTTGGTCTTTGTTTAATGAACAAACACATGATTAAATGAATAGTTATCTTCTCTGAAGAACAATTTGTTCAAAACTTGGTGCATCTTTCATATATATAAATATAATATATATACATATACATATATACATATATATACATATTTTGCTCAACAAGACAGTTTTCAGATCTATCCATTTTCCTGAAAATGACAGAATTTCTCTCTTTGTTATGAGGTATACACATTTTATTTATCCATCCTTTTTTTTTTTTTGTGGGTACCAGGGGTCGACCTTAGGACATCGTGCGCCAGCAGGCGCCCGTGCCGCTGAGCGATATCACCGGCCCTTTTTTCGTATGTGGGTTCTGGGAGTCGAACTCGGGCCTTCGCGCTTGCCAGGCAGGTGCGTACGCCACTGAGCCATCTCACCGCCCCGAAAACAGCTTTTTTGAAGTTTATAGTTTAGAATTTATCAATATTAGCAATATTATTAAGACTTTGAGATGTTCATTTATCCGTTAATTCATTTAATCAATGATTTATTTTAAAATACTTAACAAACATTTAAGATGCGCCTAGTACTGTGCTATATGCTAAGTGCAAGTGGTCAATAAAATGGAATGAATTCATCTTTTATGAGTTCATGAAATAGAAGCGTGCAATTGAAAGTTATCAGGAACAAAAATCAACAACTACAAATATGTAAGTGGAGCTACTTGAGGAGAGGCTAATATTTTCTCATAGCTATCAGACTGTCTGCCTATTCTGAATTTGACACCCAAGAGGCAGTTGGTAAATATTTCTTGGATTAATGTAGTTGAATGATGGTTAAAATTATAAATGACCCTGAACTTACACTGGTTCAAATGATGATTTTTCAAACTTTAGGATGGTGCAAAATTGCTATGCGTTCAGTAGAATCTGTACTTCAGTTTTGAATCTTGATATTTTCTCAGGCTGGTGATACGTGGTGTGATCTTTCCTTGTGATTCTCGGCAGGGACAGAGAGTCAGAGGTCAGTCAGCTTGCAATCACGTGGCTGCTCAGCCCACACTACAATACACTGTGTTACTAAGCTGTGATGGTTGGCAGGTAGGCGTAGTAAATGCATTTTTAACTTACAATGTTTTCAACTTACGATAAATTTATCCAGACACAAACCCATCATGAGTTAAGGAGTATTTGTGCATAATGAGTATAATTTAATTAGGGATATAATTAAAATTCTGGATGAGGAAGAGGCGCTATGAATCAGAATAAAAGCAAAATAGAAAAAGACTTTGAAAGTGTTTTGCCAATTGTATACATAATGACATGTTGTCATTTAGAGTAAAAAAACCATTAAGGTGTTATTTTCCTTATCCTGAAACTCCTCTCCTCTCAGTTAAAGTTTAAAGGGTCTGAAAAGGAAAACTTATTTCTGTATGTAATGCTTAAGGTAATTTTCTGAAATATCGTCTTCAAGCAATTTGGGCCTTTTTCCCTGAAAAGCAGTGTGAGAAAAATCTTTAGCAGTAAGTGTTTGGAATGTAAAAAGAATTAAGTAAATGTTTATTTAATGGCTTTATTATTCTATTTATGTGTACATTTTAAAATTTGTTAAATACCACTTTGCTCAAGTAAATTTCAATTTTATTTATTGAGAGAAATAATTTACTTTGTGGTACCATATTTCAGATTGTGATAAAGTTATTTTAATGCTGAGTCTTTAATCCCAAAACAATGCAATAGTAAACACTTTTTAAGCCATATATACACCCAGTACTGCGTTGTCTTTTTATTCCACCAAAATAATATTAAAGGAACAGGATGTTTGTGTGGCAGAATTGTATCCCTTCTCTGTCACAATAATCACATGCCCAGTTAATACAGAACTAAGAATAAACTTTATGCACGTTTAAGTTTTTTTCTTCAAGCATTCCTACTTTCAATTCTAATGAAATTCCTATCACCGTATGTAGTGACATTTCAAGTAGAGCATCACTGTCCAAATATTGTCTCTAATGTATGTTTGTTTATAGTAATTACTCTGATTTACTTGAATGCGATGAAAGATAACAAACATATGCAAAAATATCTAGAGGGAAAAGAATCAAGATTAGCTTGCATGAGACAGCTTCTGACAAATTGAAAAATGTAGGGAATTAACCTGTTTTATACCATTTTGATACCTGTTCTTCCCACAGGTGCAATATAATTTTTTCTTTCACTATTTCTGCAGATGGATCAAGGCTCAAGGCTATTGTAAACTGCCCCTGCATAAATGAAATCATGTGTCTTTCTCAACATAAGCATTAGTCAAATGAAGAAAGTGAATGTATTCTAGTTGATTTTGGCAAAATAGTTTCATTTAATTAGCACATAAGGAATTTTTGTATTTATGTGTATTGAGATATAGCTTACATCAACACGATTTACTATTTAAAGTAGTTTTAGTGTTAAAGTTACACGAATGTTGATAAATGCCTAAAGTCATGTGACCACGACAGTAGTTATGATGGAACATTTTTGTGATCTTCAAGTAATTTCATCGTGCCCTTTACAGTCACAGTCCTCCCCCCGTTCCCAGTTCCCAGCTACTCATTTGTTTTCTATCACTATAGTTTTTACTTTTTTTGAAATAGTAGCTATAGTGTGATAATATAATAGAATTATAGTATAATTCTGTATAAAATTATAATATAATTCTGTATAAAAATTAAATAATAAGAATATGTGGTTTGGTTTCTTAATTTATTTGCTTAGCATGATGTTTTTGAGATTCATTCATATTGCATCATAAGTTTAACATTATTATAACGTTGTGTAGTCTTCCACTGTATGGATGTACCAAAATTTGTTTATCTGTTCAAGGGTTAATAAAGATTTTGATTGTTTGAAGGTTTTTGCTATTGTCAATAAAGCTTCTCTGAAGATTCAAATAAAATATTTGTGTATCAGAATGCTTTATTCCAGTTAGACAAACATCTGGGAGTAAGATTTGGGACTAAAAAAAGTGTGACTAATGTCTCAAGAAAATGTTAAATTGTTTTCCATTTTTCATTCTCATACATATTGGCACAAATTTATGTGCAAACACAAAATAATAAATAATAATTTCATCCCAATTGTAAATAAAGAATTATAACGTAAAGTTTGTCTCCTCCTATATTGAGAAGATGGAGGGAGAAAGAGAGACAGAGTGAGGGAAAGGTAGAGATATAGAGACAGGGAAACACAGACAGAGAAATAAGTGAGGACATAGAAAGAGTATTATTTATGTTAGACCTTCTATTATTCAGGGTTTAAACAAGTGAAAGAGTGTCTGGCTGACTTCAGCAAATCAACAGTGATTCTCAACAATAAAAGCAAATGTAAAAATCGAGGGCACTTGAGTCTCTTTTGAGGAAGCAAAAATGGACAATATCTTCAGGCCGGAAGTGTTGATTTAAGCTAGCTTCAAATATTTTCGGACCTAGTGTCATCCTCCTCAAAATTCAAATCTCACAGGAAAGTGTTCTCTGATTCATTTGCCAGTTCTGAATCAAGGATAAATATGGATGAGAACTGTATGTAGACAGAGAACACACGTTCTTGATTTCCGTCATGACCGATCTGTTTTCTTTCTGAATGCAAATGAAGACTACACATACTAAACTAATACATGTCCAGTTTAGGTTTATAAATACTTTGACATGTTAGGTTTTTTTTTGGGGGGGGTAGTTACCGGGGTTCGACCTCAGGACCTCGTGGGCCAGCGGGCACCCGTGCCGCTGAGCCATCTCACTGGCTCCAGCATGTTAGTTTTTATTACCATCTCTTTTTATGCTACTTGTGTTTCAGTTCTTCCATTTTGTCTATTGTTCTGAAAGTAGATGTGTATTGTTAATATTCACTGGCAAAATAAGAAACAATGTGATTGATATAGTTTGAAAGTGTCAAAAGTTCATATATTACAAATGTAACCCCTAAATTTATGTTAAGGATTTTTGGAAGGAAGAATTTAGGAGAAAACTTGGATTACATAAGATTATGAGGATAGATCCCCATAATTGCATTAGCGGCTTTTCAGGAAAAGGAAGAGGAAGGGAAACTAAAGACAGTATACTTGCTGGGTGGTGACATATGATGTCCTGGCCCATGTTATGGTGCCGCAAAGAAGCCCTCACCAATGCCACACAGATGCCCACAGTATGCTCATGAACCTCCCAGCTTCCAAAACCAAGTAAAATTACAGGTTGAAAAATTAGCCACAATCTTAGGTATTTTTTTATAGCAACAGAAAAGATATTAAGATAATGGGTGAAATAAAACACTGATCATTATAGTTATAATTAAATAGTTTCAAATTGTGAACGGATCCAGAAATTAAGGAAAATACAAAAAATGTTGTTTTGTTGCAACATAATTTTCTAGAGTTAGTCTTTTTCACTTGGTAAATGCCCTGACTGGTAAGAGTGGTTCACTCTTTTTGAGTCTCTGAGGAAACTAGTTTTCCTTTGTTTCACACTTATAAAACTTATCAAGTAATACATTGATTGCAGCTGTTAAAAATTCCTTGAAAAGTGGGCACATGAAACTAACATAATATATGGTACACAAATCTATCACCATTTACTTAGCAAATCATGCTTCAGATTTGTCACTCAGCATGGAGAAGTCACATTTGACATGGAGTCTAGACGAAATGGTGAAGTGGTTGATTGATGTGACATACAAGCTGGCAGTACCCTTCCTTTCCCAGTGTTCTATAATACTTGATAATGAGATTTCAAATATATGGATTTTGAATTTTGTTACTACATTTTTAAAAATTGTAGTGTTTTTCCTCTACTCAATGACCTATGGCTTCTTAAATTATTTTGTGAGTTGGAGACCAATTTCCTAAAGAATCACTTTACCTCTGCACTGTGAACCTCTATCACACATATTTGAAGTGGAACTGAAAGATAGCATCCTAAAATAAAAAGAAGATGGGTATTGAACTCCTTTCTTCCTATTTTTGTGATCTTAAGCTTGTTTCATAAGCCTTCATGACATTTCTGAAGATCTGACACATAGTACAGGCTAGATTTTTGGTTTTCCTTCCATATGAGGGAAAAACAAGATGAGATTCTTTTTGTGAGGTTCCAAAAGGACAAATGTGAAGATTCAGAATCATCAGTCACAAATTAATTTTGCTTTACCTTTTTCTTTCTTTCTTCCCAATACAACTGAAAAGACCCCAACCCTCAACGGCCCACAGTTGTGTTTTGGGTAAGAAAAGTCAGCTTAGTTATAGTGTCCAAGCATCCTTGAAGTTGCAAGGAATTTTGAGTCAGAACAGTCAAAGTTTAACTTATATGGTTTGTGATTTGAAACATGTTACTTTGTATATTCAGTCTTTAGATTTCTCCTGCAAATATATATCAATGCCTCATTCATAAGGAATAAATGAGATCATACACAAAACTTATTACATGTGGTATTCTTTCCATAAGTAGTAGCTGCTTTTAGTTCCACATCAGTTTAATTCATATTTCTAACCATTGAATGATAGGTTCTATACCAACCATGAATCTTGTGAGCTTCTTTTTCTCTTTTTCATGTTTATTCCAGTCTGTGGAAGAGATGCAACACAAATGTGTATATAAAAATCCCTCCTATGTTCCTATTTTCTACCTGTAATTTTTCTTCTTTTTTTAGAGACTAGAACCCATTCTACCCCTACCTGTAATACTATGTCCCCATGCTTTTGTGACAAGCCTGTTTCATTAGAATGGTTTAGAACGCATCATTCACAATGTCATCCAATAATACTCCTCCCACTATATCACCTTGATGGAAACCTAGTTTCATGAAGCACAGTCCTTGCGACTTTTGCACTGATGTAACTCCTCCAGAGCTGGGTAATTGAAGGTGTAGGTGAACTCCAGCAGTCGGGTTCCAAAGCATCAAGCACAAATCGATTTGTATTTACCATAGTTCTTCTGAGAAATAGTAATACTAGTGTTTTTAAAATATTCTGGAATAACTCACTTGGGCATATGAAAGCTGTAGTTCCAGGATTTTCAAATCCAATATTTCTGTTTACTACACACCTCTTTTTATTATACGAGTTGTTATAAAATGAGAATATCCCATTTACCATCCTGAAATAAAGTTCATGGGTAACAAGCTAACTAGACATAAAATTTCCAAAAATTTATATATACTTCTTCTCTGCAATATAAAGGCAAATAAAATGTAATTGATAATAAAATGTTGTATTTTAATGTGAACTGCCTAGGCATGACTAAATAAAAAGATGTAATGAAATATCCTGATTTTGGAACTGATTTATAATTAATGTATTTGCTTAAAAAATTAAATAGAAGTTATCCCTATAAAAGGCACAGAAAAATATACAATTAAAATTGTACTAGAATAAATAAAAAATGACCAGATATTGGTTTTCTTTTGTTTATGTCTTTAATGAGAGAAATAGGAAGTGACCTTAATTGGCATAAGAATAATATGCCAAAATGAATTAGACTGTTAAATTGAAAAAGTAAGGAAGGGAATATTTTTAAAAATAAGCTGGACCTTAGATGTAAGTTTATTTCAAAACAACGATCTGTGTTTTGACATAGACTGGGGTATTAGCAAAGTGTCAAATAAAATCAAATCATAATTTAAGTTCCATATTTGTTAAGAAACATCTTGAAATGCTACAAGAAGGAGATTTGAATTGAATGGATTAAGCAAAATAGATTTTATTTCTTATGATAAATCTAGGGATGAGCAGTCCAAGGCGGATGGAATGGTTCAGCCAATGCCCAAATGCCAAGATAGTAACAATGTCACCATTTCCCAGCCACAGGCAAGGAGGAAAGGAAGGTCCTGAATAAGGGGCTCCAGCATTCAAGATGATTGCTGATTTCAAAGTTGCAGATATTACTTGTCCTTTATGCCATTGACCAAAACTTAGGCTCCTTATCACAACTAAATACAAAATAGACTGGGAATGTGACTATGTGAGCGGACAAAACTCAGAGAATCCATTACTCAAAAAAATAAGTTGTAATCTTTGACAAAACAAAATCCCACTCCCATCGGGGAGCAGTTTCAGTTTATGTAGCTTAAAAAGACCTGAGAAATCATAGAGCACTAGAAGAAAGTCAAGGGGGGAAATAAAAGAAAATGCTACAAATTGCTTTAAAATATATAAGGTAAACCCAAGAGAGTGTCCGCACAGGACTAAAGAAATACTTCTAAGAGAGACATAATTTCAATATGTAATTTTTAAATATTAAGTGAATATGAAACATTTTGTAAATCATCTTTACCAAAGAACTTTACATTTTTACATCCCACATATCTCTGCTAATTTAATAAAATCTAGTTCTTCAGTGTTAAAAATTAATAAACCTTCGATTTCTTTCTTATATATTTGTAATTGGTTTTGTTGCCTTTTGGTAACAGTACTGCTGAACATAGGCACCTGTTCTAATGGAAATATGCAGCTGAGAACACTATAATAATAAATTTAGTTTCTTTTCAAGGAATGGGTATGTAAGTTTTAATTAGGGCCAAAATCTATCATAATTAGATGTATTAAATCATGCTTTGGATTCAAAATCATTTTTTAATTAACTCTTACTGAATTATTGGCTAACATGTTTCACATCCATTTCAAAGGGATTAATCATCCAATCTAGTATTGCATGTCCATACAGATTTTTAAATTTAAGCATTATATCTTTTTAAATAGCACACAAATGAGAGCAATATAGTTCCACTTCTGTACCCATGAGCTTGTCCTTATTTAACTGCTGCAAATATAGAAATTGAAAGTTCTTGGAGAGCAAAGATTTTTTAAAATCAGATTGTAAGATTGTTGATAAATTTCTTTTTTTTTCTTGTGGGTACTGGGGGTCGATCTCAGGATCTCGCGCGCCAGCAGGCGCCCGTGTCGCTGAGCGATATCACCGGCCCTTTCTTCGTATGTGGGTTCCGGGAGTCAAACTCGCACCCTCGCGCTTGCCAGGCAGGCGCTTACGCCACTAAGCCATCTCACCCGCCCCGTTGATAAATTTCTTGATATTCCCTTTACTTTCTTTAGTTCCTGAGAAAGACCTTATTTATCTTTTAAAATATGTATTCGAAATATATCACATCATTTCATAATATTTTAATTTTCATATTTAACTTTTATGTGATTAAAACAATTCTACAATAGAATCAGTTATTGAAGAAAATCACTTTAGAATCATTTATTTATTTATTCATTTATTATCTTTTCATGGTTTATGTAGTAATACAGTGGATTATGTTAATTATATGAATATCACTAATAACATTTTTTTGGTTTGTGAAATTTTTAACCAAAATTCTTGATGGTTAAGTATGACTGACAAATATTGAAATATATGCTAAAATATTTAATGCATTATTTAAAATATATGTTTAAAATCATGTTACTGATTAAACATCCTTAGTGCTCCATTCGTTACATAGGCAATGATTTTGGAGAGATGGCCTTTTTTGTACAAACTAATATTTATTTATGAAACAATATTTTCCTTTATATTTATTGTTAGTGTTTCAATTCAAATCCTCCAAGAAGCAGATCCCAAAGCAGGATTAGTTGTTCAAAAATTATTAGAAGAAATACTTTTGGAGAATAAAGAGGAGAAATAAAAACACAAGGAGTGTTTTCAAAATAAAATGCTCACAGGATTACTGTGAGCCATTTGTAGGAAAATGGGTGCATTGAGAACATAACAGTAAGTGACATAATTCAGACACACAAGTTTAAGTATCGCATGATTTTTCTTTCATGAGAAAGCCAAAATATAAGTAAAGAGCAAAATAAAAGATAGATAATAGGAAATAGGGAGATAGATCTTTCCTAAAAGGGAAGGGGACCAAGACTTGGAGGGGACAAAGGGGAAGGGAATGAATAAAAAATGATGTGTTAAGTACATGTACCAACTTCCCACAAGGAATATAATCATTATGTACTGCAAACTTGTACTAATAAAAACAACAATTGAGAAAAAAAACATAATGCCATCTCACATCTGTGAAACAAGAGGGGGAAGAAGCAGGGCAAAGAAAGTAGAACCTTAGACTACGGAGAAGTTTTAACAAAAACACCCACAGGCCAATAGGAGATCTTCAGGCTGGAGCTTCCCGTCAGAGCAGCCCTGCAGACCACGGGGATGCATTTGTTCCAATGCTACGCTGCGCGCCGTCCCGGCTTGACCATGTCAGGAAGCGGGGTCCCAGCATGAACACAGCGCTGTGTAGTTCAGATGGCCCGTGGACACAGTCGAGGCCACCAGATTGTAGTGCTGACCACAGCGGAAAACCTAAGTAGCTCATTTCCATGGCTCCTGCACCAGTCACTCCAAAAATTACGTTTTCTCTATGCCTTTTTTAATTAGTCATAAACTCTACACCTCCATGCTGCAGAACCTCATCTCTATGCAGGTTACTTTCGCCCTTCTTTTTTTTTTTTTTTTGTGGGTACCGGGGGGGTCGACCTCAGGACCTCGTGCGCCAACAGGCACCTGTGCCACTGAGCAATATCACCGGCCCCTTTTTCGTATGTGGGATCCGGGAGTCGAACTCAGGCCCTTGCGCTTGCAAGGCAGGCGCTTACGCCGCTGAGCCATCTCACCGGCCCTACTTTCGCCCTTCTAAGGTGCCCTCTCATGTTCATTGCAACTTTATTCACAAACACCGAGCTATGGAAACTATCCATGTGTCTGTTGACGAATCGATGGGTAAAGGAATTGTGGCACATACATGAAGCGAACGAATTAGTTGTCAGTCTTGAAACACAGAAGGAGATGTGCCATGTGTAACAAACTAAAAGATAAAACCAAAGGCCATTATGCTAAGAGAAATAAGCCAAACATAGAAAAGTGCTACATTATTTCACTTGATTGTGGAAAATTTTTTTAAAATTCAAATTCGTAGAAGCAGAGGGTAGCATGGTGTCTATCCAGGGCAAGGGTGAGGTGGGGAGTGGAGGGGAAAGTTGAAAGATGTAAGTCCAAAAGCGCAAAGCTGCCTTTATATAAGACGAATAACTCTAGACTTCCAGTGTATAGCTTGAAGACTCATTCACAGCTTTATATTATATCCTGGTGATTTTCCAAGAGAGTGGTTTATAGATACTCTTACTATACACTGGAAGAAGAAGATGATGAAAGAGGAGGATAAAGAGAAAGAGAAGGAAGAAAAGGAGAAGGAAGAGGAGAGGGAGGAGGATGCACGGGAGGAGGAGGAGGGAAGGGGACAAAGAAGGGAGGGAGGAAGGGAAAGAGGGAGGGAGGAAGAAAGGAAGAAGACAAGAAAAGAAAGGTAGCTACAAGATACATGAGATGATGTGTATATTAATTTACTTGACTATAGCAATCACTTCATTATGTATATCAAAATATCACCTTGTACATTTTAAATGTATACAGTGAAATAAAAGGTCAGAGAGACAAGGGGTAGTTCTTCATTTTATAGAAAAAAGCATACCTTACAGTACAAAATGTCTACTACTGCAGCAATACAGCTCAGTCAAGGTGACAACCAAAAGATTTGTACCTATTCCAGAATGCCCCAGGACAATGACTCCGGTGCACTGAGCACACGGGCAGTACTGCTTCTATACGTTCAGTTGGTGAGAGGTTGATCATGTGGCGTCATCTGCAAATGCGGCTGATTGGGCAAAGAGTCCCACAGGTACGCTTACTGTGAGCAAAGGGAGAAGAGATTTTGTTAGACAGATGGCCTTGCTGACGTAAGTTACTTGGAGTTACCAATACAATAGGAATTTTTCCATATTTCAAAAGGGTACAAGGGTTTTCTCTGTCACAGGGACTAACAATATGGGAATTTAAAGGTCAGTATCAATTGCAACCCATCCTTCAGCAGAACTTGTGGTAAACGTAGTTCCAGGCCTCCGGCTCACACACTGTCAGTATCTTCAGGACATAGTTTGGAAATTTCTTTCTTTTTTTTTTTTTTGTGGGTACCGGGGGGTCGACCTCAGGACCTCGCGCGCCAGCAGGCGCCCGTGCCGCTGAGCGTTATCACATGCCCCTTTTTCGTATGTGGGTTCCGGGAGTCGAACTCGGGCCCTCGTGCTTGCCAGGCAGGCACTTAGGCCGCTGAGCTGTCTCACCGGCCATGGAAATTTATTTCTTAATGTATGATCAAGGTGATTTCTTCATAGATTTGACTTGAAAAGTGTAGGCATAAAAATCAAACATTGCAATTTTAGTCAATTGTGACTACAATTTCACTTCTCAATGACTATTACTATTTGTTATTTAGCACAATAGGCCTAAACAAATTAAACATAAAAAAAACCCCCAAAACCATAGCTCATAGCAGTTCTATACCCATGATACATATGTTTATTATCTAAATGATGCTGCTTTTTTCAGGTCATTGAAAGATACTGATGAATTAGCTTTAGTAATAGATTGTATTATTTGATATCTCATATGTCCATTTTAACCTGGAATTATAGTATCAGGAATAAAATGAACATAGTAGGTAGTACATTATGTTTAAGATCTACAACTAAGCTGGTTACTGTGAAAGCAAACTTTGTTTTGTGTCAGTAATCCAATATTTATTTTTCAATAATCACAAATTTATTATATGACTTTGGTTTAAATTTCTATTCAAATATGTTACTTGGAATGATTCAATTGAGTTAAAAAAACGTTTTTAAGTAAAAATCTAAATGATTAAACTTTTACAAAATTATATTTCATTCATTAGGGAATATTTTCATAGCCTAAATCTTCAAATACAATTTTAAGTTTTATTTTTTCAGTTAATATTAATATGTCATTGTTTTAAAAAGTAACCATTTTATTAGTTTTGTACATTATAAATATCCCAAATGATTTTATTTTCTTACACTTAGTCTCTTGGTTCCAAAAATGCTATTTCTGATATTGAGAGTATTTTCTTAGTGTTTGTGATTTGTCTTGAAATCTCTCATTTTGAGCTAGCAAAAGATTAAGCTTTCCCATTTTTTTAGCATAAAGATCAAGCTTTCTGGAAAGTTGTTGTGACCTTTTTCACTTTTGATGCTTTTTATATGCCTAAGGCCAGTGAGCTTCATATCTCAGTTTCCATAGCACGCTCAGATCTGTGAGAATTAACAAGGGATTAAAGTGATATTTTCCCTGGTGTTCTTGCTTCTGGCTACTGTGCTCTTTCTTTTACTGTGTAATGTTTTCAGGATATTTTTTTAAATACTCTAGTCTCCATTTTGTCCTCTATTTTTCTAATATTCTTGTAAGATTTTCTTGACATCACTTTGGCCAATACTGGCACCAATGTTGGTTTTATTTTTCTGTAAATATGCTTGGGTAATTCTGAAAGAACAGATGTATGTAAAGCTCCAAAACAGGCTCATGTTTATCTGTCACACACAAACAAAATGTGAACTAAGAATGAATTCCACACCTCTCATTACAGAAAACAAGTGAAGTATAGCTTAGCCAATACTGAATTTGATTGTCGGGTATGGGCAGGTGAGGAAGCAGTCATTGATTTGACATGCAACCACATTAAGTGAATTCACTATGCATTATTTACAGATGCAGAGCACAATCACGCACTTAGATGTATTTGTTCATGATGGAATAATAAAGTCAAAATTTGACAGTCTGAGTGGAATATAATAGGTAATCCTAAATATTTGATGACCATATTTTTATTTTATAACCACATTTATAATTAAAGCAGACTATTTCTACTGAGATAATTCATTTGATGTCTTTAATTTTTATTTCTAGTTTTAAGGATTCTTGTCTGTTATAAAATATAGTATTCTGCTTCTTTGGCTTTGAAAAATAAAGGAAATAGTTAATTTGCTAGATATAAATGCATAATCACCAAAATGTCTTTGTGGTCTTGACTCTAGAGGTTATAGTTAAGATAATCAAGAGTAGACCAATGACCAATGTGATAGAGAAGAAAAAAATTGTGACTATATTGTTCTGCTATTGCTGAAAATTTCACAGAACTTTAACTTTATATACATACACATTATATACTCTGTGTGCGTGCTCTGTGCTATTGCCTGTTGATAATATGTTGTATCTAAACTCAAATATAGTTTGCAACTCTAACAAGTAATACAACTAATCCTATTATGTTAGGCAAATGTGACAAAATAGGTAACATCTCTTTTTCTCTCTTGACAGATGAAAAAAAACACCAAACACTGTTTTGTTTACAGTATATAAATTATATTGCATTTCACTTATGTTTTACACATGAGGAATTAAGACTCAAGAAGTGACATAATTTATGCAAGGTTAGATAAAAAGACAAGAGAAATATTAACACAAACCCAGCCTGAAGAATTGGACTGAATTCTAGACCTGCTGAGTTTATAGTACAAGGATACTTGGGATGTATCTTATATTAAATACAGCTGAGACTGGCAGAATAGACGGGAATGAGTATAAGAAGAGTGAGCTACTCTTATACCTATAGTTAGAGTGACTAGGGTTATTGATGGCTCACCTTTGGGTGCAGGTTACCACAATGTCATATGCCAGAGTTGCCATTACATTTAGGAACAGTTGGATGGGGCCATGAGGGTACTACAGCCCCATGAAAAAAGTCCTGATTGACAGGCACAAAGAATCCGTCAAGATCAACACTGAAGGAGTAGCATATTCATTGTGGTTTAGAATAAAAAAAAGACTGCATATCTGATTGTGTGCTGTGCACATCCTGTTTTTTTAATAAATAAAAAGAGAAGATACAGAAATATTATAGTTTTTACTTTCTTTATTTTCATCCAGGAAAGTTGTTCCATTTGCTTTGATGATGGCTTTCCATCAACCAGAGATTCCTTTGTGACAATTGCTAGAATATCAGTGTGAGCACCCTTTCCACTTAGACTACTTCCCATCTGGGCATTCTTCTCTGGAATGCAAATGAGAGTAATTTACTTGTTTAGACATGATCCAATATCTACCTGAGATTTCCCATTCTGGATTAGACATGATCCAGTATCTACCTGAGATTTCCCATTCTGGATGACATAGAAAATACTGATGAAAGTATACTTTCCACCGAAGAGTGAAGGGTGTATACAATTCATAAATGCTTTTAAAATGTAGGCATATTTTTCTTACTGTAACTACCATTATCATGACTATACTCACCAACAACCACAAATATATATTGAACTTTCTGGGTATGACATAGCTATTACATATGCTTATACAAAAATATTTTTCAAATATAATATCTCTTTTGGGGACCAAATCCCAATATATGAATAGAAAGTATTTATGTAAAAATATTTTTATAACCTAAAATAATATTTTTTCAGTCTAATACATGTCTTAAAAATAAAGAATGATAAAAAGGTGGTTATGCATTATAATTTCTTAAATATAAACCTTTGCTGATAATAAATTCATGTGACCTGGATTTTAGTTTCCTAAAAAAAGTGTAAATATGATGTTGTTTGTTGAATTGTCAAACAGTTGTAGATGTTAACACAAATTCTGTGTTTAGCCCTAACATATGTGCTTAACAGTAGAGAAAAGCAATTAATTTTGAAAAAAAAAGTTTTATCTCTTTAAATTTTCAACTCTGACAGTTCTAAGAATAAGTGTCTCCTTGGATCTAATGAGCATTATCCCCATATGTTTTAGGCACTTATTTAGGCAGTGTGAAAAAAATTAGCCTCTTTTAAAATTACTCATCTAAGATAATTGACAGTTTTTCTAATAGTGCCAGCGTTTGCCACAAATAGAGACGCAGACCCTGAGACACAGGAGCATGGCGTTTTGCATTAAAACGGGGCCAATTGACCTCTGTACTTGTATCATTTTGGAGCGGCCAGGATCATTTTGTAGCTTAACTGGATAAGCAGCTAATATTCTTTTAAATTTGAGAGTATTTTAGGAGTGGTGTTCTATGAAAATGATTTCAGCTGAGTAGATTTGACAGGATGAAGTCAAAGCTGACAAGATCTTGTTATTAAAGTTATTATTTTGAGATTTTTTAAATAACAAAATACTGATAGTAAACTAATGTGAAAATTATTCCATCCATTTTGATTTATAAGATATATCTATGTTTCTGTAGGTCTTTTATTATTTAAATTTACTTTATATTTTCAAATAGACTTTAAAAGCTGGGGAATTATAACATGCTGGATTTATTTCTCAAAAACAATGAAGTTATTATATACAAATAGACCTGGAAGATAACCAGAAAAAGAGTCCCTTAAATAATGGCTTGTATTTTCTCACCTAGCCAGTGGTCTTGGGATGGGAGTGTACAACCAGCCATGTAGCTACACAACAATGTCATCAGAAATGCTTTCTGAATTTCTGCTTTATCAACAGCCGCACCAACTCAAGGTTGATTCTTTGTACATGCAAAGTCTTGCTGTAGCTGGAGACATCATTTCCACATTCACACTTCTGAGTGTGCACTATTAGTAAGAACTGAGTTGTGGGTGCAGAAAATAGTGGATAAAGACAGTTGACAGTTGACCAGGAGAGATTTATCAACATGCTTGTCCTCAGAGTTCATCAACAGAGAATTCAGAAAGGGTACCCGAAAAACTAAAAGCATTTACCAAACACATGCTCATTGTACAAAATAAAAGCAAGGAAAATAAATACTATACACAAAAGACTAAAAGTTTTTAAATTTCTATTTTATTTAAACCCATAATTAGTCATTATTTTCTCAATTTCATTTCATTTACAGTAGAAATATTTTCTTCTGCATATTGAAAATATATATGGTGTTTTTTTTGTTTTGTTTTTTTTGGTGGGTACCGGGGATCGAACTCAGGACCTCGCGTGCCAGCAGGCGCCTGTGCTGCTGCATGATATCACCGGCCCCTTTTTTTCCTTTATATGGGTTCCGGGAGTCGAAATCAGGACCTTGCGCTTGCCAGGCAGGTGCTTATGCTGCTGAGCTATCTCACCGGCTCAGTGGATTTTAACCTTAATCTTATTTCATATATATTTTTTGTTCTTTGCTTTTTTGATTATTCCTTGGCCCACTACTACCTTTTGTGCCTGATGACACCAACACAGTTTCTGCAGGACTCACTAGGAAGGATGGACAATCACATCTGCTTCAGATCTCTTCTATACCTGTTTTTGAATTCTGATTTCTTTTGCCTCTTTCCAGTACCATTTTAAAAGCAGTTTTGTTTGTCTAGAAAGTCTCCCAAATTTCCAGTCAGCTGAAGAAATTCTTTTTCATTTTCCAGGAATCTCATACATTAATTCTTTGAAAAATATTCTAATCAGTTCAATGAGGTATGGTGAAGGATGATGATAAACATATACATTTATCACTGACTATTGAAATTCCTTATTTAATTCTCAGTATTTTATTACTCAGTTGTATTTCACAATTTTATTGAGTATGTCTCAACATCAAGGCATCATGGAAGTTTTTAAGGTGAATATAAAGATGCCTAATACACAGTCTTCGACAAAAGAGAAATTTTCAATATAAAAAGGTTAGCAGAAGAAAAGAATCTCATAAACTATTTATGTCATGATTAAAGCAACAGTTTTTAGAACACTAAATAGAGAGGAAAATCATATGTGCTCAAAAAGGTCAAATAGTAAGAAAAGGATATTATGATGTGGGGTAGAATGCTTCAGAGAAAGTGTAAAGCATATCTGTTGATTGTAGAAAAGTAGGGCAGATGACAAAATTAAACAATTCCTGGCAGTTGGATGATAAAATGGTACCTTCAGGAAACAGAGTTAAATACTTATAATTATTTTGTGGATTGTAAAAAAAAGATCTATCTAAATGTAGAAGTCATTAAAAAGGATTGTAGGAGGGAAATTCCAGTTAAATTTTAATCAGGAAGTAGAAGAGGTTTGCTGCTGCAATGGGCTGCGGTAAGCACCAGTTGAACAAAAATTAGAATATAAACTTCAAAATATGAAATTAGAAGAGTAAATATAACAGATTCAGTGAGATGGATGATTCTGCAGAAAGAAAGATAGTCTTGACTATTCTTCTGGATACTAAATGCTATAAAAGCCCAAATCAACTTTTATCCATTTCAAGTAGTGTCCTCAATATAAAAATCCAGTTGGTAACTGAATTTATAACAGTGATCACAGGTAGATTATCTTAACTGCTTTCAAAAAATTCTAAAATTCTTGTATTCAAATAACTTCCCTGAAGCCTTCACAGCATGTCAGCAACAGATGCAAGGTGAAAACTTATTTGTGGTTCTTCTATGCAAAGTTACAATATATGCATCTGTATTGGTATCTGTGTGCATGTATGTGTAATTCATGTGTATGTGTTTCTGCATATGACTTTCTGTATTTTATTTGACATATACATAATACTGAAAAATTATCACTAAACTAATTAATGGTAAATATACGCAAACAAAATAGAACTAATGATAAAATAAGACTTTTCCCGTTGCTGAAAATACATTTCATCACCTGAGACTCCCTTTTAATTGATCCCTTAGGGGGAGTATGATAAGCAGTTATTTACCTGGCTGAAATGAATACTGTGGCAAATCTTACTTTTCACTACTTTCTCTATAGCTAATATTTCCTTGTGTTTATTAATGTCTCCCAATTTCCTTCACTTATTAGATTTGGTTGTTTAACTCACCGGGAGCAATAATTTCTGAACTGAATTGAAATTGCTCAATTACTAAAGTTTTATTTTTGCTATACTTATAAATGTTTGACTGGCTATGGATGAAAGTAAAACTTTGGGATTTTGCAGAGGTGAAGCATTTTAGTGGGTCATAGCTATGCTGAAACATTGTGTGGAGGTGTATGGAAAGTTCTGGCATGTCTGTCTGCAAGCAGAATAATGACAGCAGTAGAAAATAGAAGTCAATGTCTCCCTACTTATCGCCCAGCGCACAGAAAGAGCTGTGAGATTTACAGTGATGAAGCTCTGATTCTTCAGAGAAAGATAAGTATAATTTATTGTTATGATTTATAAAAGTTGCAAATTAACAGACATATATAAATGATTTTATTTAACATTTCCAGATATTTATCAGGGGAATCTTTAAAAAAATAAGATGTCTTCTCTCTATATGAGTTCCTTCAGTTCTTTTGTGATATTTTACAAAAAAACTCAAATCATCCCTCTCAGATATTTTAGATAGATGTGTGTCTAAGCAAAATAATTGACAACATCAGAAATGTTAGGCACTCAAACCAAAGAATAGAAAAGTCTTTACTAAAATTGATAGCTTCAAAGATCTTAGGTAATAAATACTATAGTCAATTAACTCCTTAACGGGAAAATAGAAAAATTCATAGCAAAAAAGTAAGAATTTTCAGAATTAGTATGTAAAAAATTCATGGAGACTATTGGTGTATTTCTTATTATGAATCTAAAAAATATATGCTACTTATCAAAACTGCTGGTACTTGCAAAAATTAGACCACCTGCTAAACACAGCAGACATGAACTGATGGACAGAAAGCAGAGAAAAGAAAAGAACACTGATGTAACCTGCAAGTTAGATCAGTAAAAAATTCATCATAAATGAATCAAAAAACAATAAAGTGTCCAGTGTTAGCTAAAGCAGAAATCTATCTGAGGTGTTATCACTGGAATCCGTTTTTGACTCCGGAGTAAATTATGTATTCAAGAATAAAAATGTGAAGTCTGATGGACTTAATAGAATTAATAGAATTAATTCTTTGCCTTAGACTTTAATTAGGAAAATATAAGGGAGATTCTCAGACCCAGATTGTTGCAGGAAATGAGCAGATTGGGTATATGAAATCAAATAGTGGTCAATACTCAAGATGTTTTCGCAAAACTGACAAAGTAAATGTAGTTTAATGACCAGGCCCAGATGGTTTCTACCCGAGGGTTTTAAGGAAATCTAGAATGAAACTGAGAAACAGTTGGCCATGTGCAACCAATCATGTCAGAGAAACATTGTATGAAAAGAGAAGACTATTTGTTTGCAAATTTAACTCCTTTAGGGAAAGTTCCAGGGAATTTTAATTGGTGAGTATACTTCAGTGATAGACAAATCATGCCTCTATAGTGAAAAATAGTCATCACATACTTTTAAAACGTCCATTGTTCTTATTTGAAAAGAAATTACAAAGCTCAGTCATCTTTGATATTACTCTTCGTGAAATTTATATTCAGTTACGTGAAATTTAGAAAATGTGTGCTTGTATGTGTCTGATGTGTCTGTCCTTGTATCTATCTCCACACAGAAAGAGACAGAGAGACAAAGACACAGAGAAAGAGACATTAAATATGCAGAGTAAGTAGTCTCTTGTCTCTTCAAATAAAATAATACATTTTTTCAGGACAGTGTCTATCTTAAAATACTAACCTGATATTCTAATATTAAAGATTCTGCTGCATAATCTCCTTAAGAATACCAGACATAGTATCACAGGTGCTAACACGAAACAAGATAATCATCATTTCCTCTTTGCTTTAGCATTCACCCATCTAGCTAATTGGTGTCAAAAGGTGAAATTGTGAGAGAAGACATAGAAAACTGTTTGAAAATTAAGCCCATTGAGTCTCATACATTGTCTTTTAATCTGTTTTCACTTCCCTTTATACTCTTGTTTATATTCCATATCTTGAATTGACTATATTGTGTTTTATGTTAGGGCAAAATATAAGATGCACTGAGTGGTCCCATTTAGGGTTTTTATTATCAGTTTGGTGCCCCCAAATCCTACTATCTTTCCCTTATTAATGCACTTCTCAACCCCCACCCCTGCTATGTCTAATCTCAGTTGGTGAACTTTATTATCTTACTAACAATTTAAAAGAGAATGAATATACTTTCCGAAGAAGAACCTATACTATATCTCTATTTGTACATATATGGACTGGTTTCCTTCAGTTACAATGGACAAAATATTCTTTTTTTCTCTATTTAAGACTGTCTTCTCTAACTTTTGTACTGATTCTGTCTCTTCCATCATGTCAGTCACAATTCCACTTTCTTTCTCTTGGACAGCCAGTACTCTCCTCTCCACTGGATCAGTCCCGCACGGTCATACACGTACTGTACATTTCCCTTAAAACAAGCACGTTAAAACTCCTGTGATGATAAACTCCTCAGTTAAACTCCTTTTCTAGAAAAACTTTCTGAAAGTATTGTTTTATACTTGAACCCCCATTTTCCTTTAACTCAGCTCACTTTTCTGCAGTTTCCTTCAAGCAAAACTACTGCTCATCAGGGGTAGAGTGAGTCTTGCTGTCCCCAATTTTCTCCTAATGTATGATGCACTTTTTATTGTTTTTTGATACAAGTGCAGGCTTCCTTCTTTTGCCTCTAAGCTGCATGTTGAGCACTTCATTCTTCTGGGGTTTTTTCTGTCTTGCTGGCCACTTCTCATTCTCTTTTCTAAGATATTTTCTTTTTCCCCATCTCTAAATACTAAAGTGATAATTTAGCAATCAATCCCACTTCATGGTATATACCCCAAATATTTGAAATCAACATATCATATAGATATCTGAACTCCTATATTCATTGGTGAATTGTTAATAATAGCTCAGATATGAAAACAACCTCTATGTGCATCAGTAGAATATAGCATTTTTAAAATACTGTGTCTAGAAGCAGTAGAATATTATTTAGCCTAAAAAAGAAGAAAGTATTGTCATTTTTGACAATATGGGTAAATCTGGAGGACATTACTATTAAGCGAAATAAGCCAGTCACAGAAAGACTAATACTATGTTATACAATTTATATGGATTTTAAAATAATGAAACGCAGAGAAACAAGGAATAGAATGGTGGTTGGTAGGGGCTAGAAGGAGGGGGGAGTGGGAATTGCTATTTACCAGGCATATAGTTTTGGTTATGTTAGATGAGTAAGTTTTAGAGATCTACTGTATAATATTGTACTAGAGTTAACAATACTGTATTAAATAATTCAAATTTGTCAAGAGACTAGATCACATGTTAATTGTCTCTGAAACAAAAATATCATAAAAACAAAAGAAAATAAATTAACTAACTATAATATATATTTAAAAGAGTATTTACAAATTAATTTTAGCTCAAGAGAAAAAAAGGGGAAGAATTACCTATTCTTTCTGGATAAATAATATTTTCCTTGCACCCCTCTCTTTTTCTTATCAAACTCAATGTACATTGAGAAAAATGGAGGCA
The DNA here is from genome assembly GCA_028451465.1 of Erethizon dorsatum. NCBI lineage: Eukaryota > Metazoa > Chordata > Mammalia > Rodentia > Erethizontidae > Erethizon > Erethizon dorsatum. The sequence goes on from CM051838.1 coordinate 16,415,930, forward strand.
TTTTTTAGATATACTCCATTATAAACTAACATTACTGAACATCTTATGTTTCTCTTTCTAAAATTGCCACCAAAGCTATATTGTCTTGTGCTTGAAGGGAAACTGACCATTCCTGAAAGTAATTGACATGGATGCTTCAAGCCTTTGATAAGGGACAGACCCATGGCAAATAGAACTGACATGAAAACTGGACTCTCAAATTTAGTTTTCTATTTACCTGGTGCTATTATTTTGGAGGCATCATAGTGTTATTTTGTGAGTCGATGTTTAAGTCATAATTTTCCCATAGAATCTGGAGGGAGGCTCAAGTCTTGATGACTGCAGAGTTAGAGAATAAAATGTGGGATTCTAACAACTAAAAAGCAAATAGATTGGAAGAGATAAATATGGGACTGAGATTCATTCCAAATGCAATAGCCATTTATCAGCTCTCATTTATTAATTTCCAAGCCAATCATGGCGACAAGAAATTCTAAAGACAAATGGTTATAGTCAAGAGCAAGGATCTACTTTTAAAAAAGTGTTACATGAATGAATTTGATGGAATGAACATAAATGTAAAAGGAAACTTTTATCCTGCAAGTATTCATCATCAGTATTTTATCTTTGGCAGGTGTTTTGTACCCTGATTCTGAATATAGGTTTGATTAACCTCTGTTCTTGTGAATCTGATGGGTCTTTCAAAGTGAGTCCTTTCTTGGAGATTTTCTAGTAAATCTCTTCATGCTGACTAATCTTTTTGGTACTGGTGGACTGGGGAATTGAGAAACAGAGTCTACCTTCCTTGTAGCAGGAGTATTCAGCTAGCTGGTTATAATTCTCTTTAGTTGGCTAGCCGGACTCTAGTTGTCTGAAAACTGGCCCTGGGAATATAAGACACATGAATACAGGCCCAGAATCTGAAACTCTGGTAAGCTAGGTAGTTATAAGCATACATGTTGAATTGTTTGGAATGCTTTTGAAAAGCAATTTTCCTACTAAAAGAGATGGGTGATGTAGAAGGCAGAAGGCCAAGGCAAGGTGATGCAGGCATATTGACAGGTTGGCAGCACAAGGGATGTCCAGCTTATGTATGCAGGGAAGATGGTTAATTCAAGGATTCAAGTCATGAAGGGCAGGGGTCTAGTTTTAGGAGAGGACTTCTAATGTTCAAAAGATTCACAAATCAAAGAAGCAGACTAATAAAAACAATTTTTGAAGGCCTGCTATGCATATTAGGCATTGAACTGGTCAGCAGGGGAGGTGGAGTCTACAAATACTAGGGAACATAGTGTCAAACACGAGGAACACAGAGGGCATGGCGGCACTTGGACATTTCTTCCCGACTTCTAGAAAACAGAAAGGTTCTTCTTCCTTCTCTAATCAAACATACTTAACACACTTCCTGGCCTAGAGGGGGACACATTAAGTAGAAACACGATGAAGTTGTTAACAAAGGGCGATGCATAAAGAAATGTTTCAGGCAGCTTCAAAAAGAAAAATTGATAGCCCTCAGATAAGTTTGTTTATTTGGATATTTAAATGATGTTCATCACTGCAGCATCTGGGGTGTTTCACATCTCAGAAAAGCATCATTACCAAAAAAGGTAATTTCAGCAACAGAAAGCAAAATAATTGAACTGAATTTTTGCCTGCAGGACTAAATGACCCTGAAACAACAAAAACCTCAAATACTCACAATGAAAAATAAAAGGGGAAAGTAAAAAAGTAAAACAGAGGAAAACTGTGTTTATTGATGATCTTAAATCATCACCAATTTACTGTTCTGATGGACTATTTCCAAATATTATTCTCGAATACTTGCAGGAGTTTGGGCTAACAAAATGGATTAAGAAATGATCATGTCTGAGTTCATTTGAATTTTGCTATTGTCCTGTAGTTATGATGAGGATCTCATATTTGGGTCACTGAATAATGTTTCCTTAAATGAAGTTTCTTTGCTTTTGAATTCACCTTCAAGGCACTGTCTGACTTATCTACCAAGGAGTACATCCCTATTAATTGAGTTAAATTTACTCAATCTTTCTTAAATAATCTAGATCAGAGGTTGTAATCAAAAGAACTCCTAAGTCCATGCCAATTTTCATTATTAATCTTTTTTATATTTTGAACTGTCTAAACATCTGCTCTTTGATAACCCATCCTTTTTTACTTCTTTACCCTTACTACAAAAACTTTAAGTTTTCTATGATGTTTGTCTAACAATTCTGAATGTCTTGAAAGTCCTTCTGTACCTTAAAAGTTATTTTATTGTTTCTTTAGTAAAATAATTGTTTTCAAAAAATAACCTAGACTCTCAAAGTCAGAAATCATATCTTTTTATATCTTTGAATACGGCAAAACACTCTTAATGCAATAATATCATAAATTCTTAAATATTGGCTAAATTATGAATTTATGTAATTCTTATATACAAATTATTTTGTATTTTAAAAAAATAAATGTAATCCTAATTAAGTTCCTGGATAAGTGCTAGCCTAAAATATTCTTCTTTTTTTTTTTTTTTTGTGGGTACCAGGGTTTGACCTCAGGACCTCACTCGCCAGCAGGCGCCCAAGCCGCTGAGCGATATCACCGGCCCTTTTTTCATATGTGGGTTCCAGGAGTCAAACTTGGGTCCTTGCACTTGCCAGGCAGGCGCTCACGCCACTGAGCCATCTCACTGGCCCCTCTAAAATATTCTTAACAGGTCTTCTTTCCTAAGTCTATAATCAAGACTCTAAATGCAGTGAGATATGAAAATTACCAAGTATATTACTCTATTTACATTTATGTTTATATTTCACCCCATATTTTTACTTACAGATGCTGCAAAGACATTGGGATGTCTCATAGTATAGCTTCTAATCTTAAATTAACTGATTGAAGAAATAACTACTGCCTTATTATGATAATTAGGAATATCCGTGGATAGTTTCTTAAAGATTAAATTGCTCAAAGTACAAAAATCATTAAAGTGACTCCCAGGAAGCAAGAATATGATTCTGCTTCAGAAAACAGAAACAAAGATAAAAAAGTGGCAATACGATCGAGCATGTGAACTGCTTTCATTTCCTGTTAATTCTGTAATTAGATTCTCTAATTTCAGATTATTTAAAAACTAAGGTTATAGATAAAAGTATTTTCTTTCTCAACAAGTTCTTGTTTCTGATTTATGTCTGGAAAGCATAAAAAGATATATTGTCTATACTAACAAAAGCTCGGGTTTGAAAAGTTACTTTTTATTTAGCATATTCAAACCATCACATGTCACTGAACCAAAGCAATCTTCTCTCCCTTGTATAGGGTGTCATAGTAAGACACACATCTGGGTGTGGGAAAGAATTTCTTTCTCACTTTTGCAATTACTCCTTAAAGCCATATAATGTGACTGTTTGTCATAATAACTGGATTTGTGAATTCAAAAGTCTAGAATGGCTTATTCTTTTCTCAAAAAACAATCAATTATACAAATTATTGGCTGTTAGCAGGTTGTATTAAATCCCATTCAATAAAGCACAGTTCAAGTAGTTAACACATAGATATGTTAGAAACGGTGTAACAAACATGATAGATACGAACTAACCATTAAAACAGTGACGTGTGTTACATTAAACAAACTTGAAAAAAGATGCTAAAATTGTTTTTTCTTTCCAATAGTTAAAAGGATATATTCTAAAAATATTGAGATTAGAATTTTCTCTGCTAAGTTGTAAGAAATACTAGTGTGCTTGGATCACCATTTTAAGAATAAAAAGTCATGAAATCGCACATTATAACAGCCATCAATTTGCTTTGACCTGAAATGTTTTATTGGCCCATGCAAACAATTTACATATAAGAAGGCAGGTGGTCAAGTTGTTTGATGGAAAAACATTGAGAACCACAATAACAGAGTCTATTTTAAATAATTTTCACTATACAACCTTTTATTTTTTTTTCACTTACAGTCTCATCCAAACCATAATCTCCGAAACTGTAAGACTAGTCCTCTTTTCTGAGTACAATGTAGCAACAACATCAATTGCAGTATCAGCAGACCCCTGAGATTCCATTCACATTCGCTGAATACCAACTACAGGGCTCTGCTGGTGCTGAAATGACAAACAGTTTGTGCTTTATCTTTTGCTCTTCTGTATTTTCCAAATTTTATTGTATTTGTTCTACCTCTATTTTAACAATAAAATGTATTGTAAATAAAGCTAAGTCACCTGTATCCCTCATCCCAAATCCTATTCTTTATACCTTTCTGTGGAAGTACCAATCGATAAAACTTGTATAACTTCTCACTGTGTTTCTAGATTGTGTGTGTATGTGAAAGACAGAGAGAGAAAGCAAGAACATGAGAGTCTGTCATCTGCTATTTTTATGTTTCTTTCAAACATCAGGCATCATACTGCAATTCATGTTTTAAATCATTGTTTGGTCCTCCATTATTTTTGTATATCCTAATGCACTTAATTTTTTTCTTCAGTGTATAATATTTCACCAGAGAGTAGACAATACATTTGATTTACTTGTTAGCTTATTGATGGTGATATAAATTGTTTATTATTTTCTGTTTCAAGAAATATAAATGGAAATCCTTGTATATATTTTTATGTCTTTGGGCACCATTGTTTGAGAGTTTTATATAGTATAGAATAGTTGGTTTAAAGGAGTGTGAATCAGAACTGTCTATTGCTGAGTTTTCTGACAAATTATTCTACCATTCTATATTTCCAGGTATGAGTTTTTTAATCCAGGAACTTTTCCAACATGTGATATTATATTTTTAAGGCATTATATTTTTGGTCAATATAAGATGTATTAACTCTTTTGAAACCAGCACATCTCAAATCACTACACATTTTTTTGGCATATTTTAATATTTTTGGACACTTGAGTTTTTCATTAGTGAATTAACTATCATTAAATATTATAATTTACTTTTGGCAGGATATATACCCATTCTCATATTAAGTTCAGAAGTACTAATGGATAATAATCATTTATCTTTTACCAAGTGTCATATACTGTTTCGTTGTCAGCCCAAGTTTAACTTTTAGTCTTGTTTATGGTGACTATAGAGGAACAAAAGTACACAGTTTTGATAGGATCAAATTTGTCAACTCTTTTTTTGTATTTTATAAGATTTACTTGTATAGTGGATTCAAGAAATCTTCCACTGTCATATATAGGATATAGTTCTACATTTTCTTGTGGTAATTTTCAGTTTTGTTTTCCCTGCTGAGTTATTGCCTCCATCTGAAATATTTTATAGCCTGAGATCAGGACAAAATTATTTCTTCCTTTATGGAAATACTGTTGTTCTAATATCCTCTACTTAATTTATAATGTTTGCTGTAACAACATCCCATTTTTTTCTGGGTGTATTTCAGTGTCCCATTCTGTTCCACTTGTGCAGTTTCTATTTCTTGTCCTGAGCTATAATTACAATAACTTGTGATACCTGACAAAAAGGAACCTTACATCATTCTTTATTTTACTTTTACCCCAGAATTATCCTTACTAATTTTATCTCAGCCTCATGAAGTTTAGGATTAGTTTGTCCAAGATCCACAAAAAATTGTTTTGGGAATTACACTGGAATTGAATTGTACTGATAAATAAATTTGGAAAAAAATTGACTTTTTTATGACATTAAGTCTTCTATTTAAGAATTTATATACTACTTACATTTGTTCAAAACTTCACAAACTTTTCTATTTCATGAATAACTTACACACACCTGCCAGTAGTTTCCACTTGCATGTTTTGCTGTGTATTCTTATTAGTTTTAGTGGGTTACACAATACCTTATGTATTCCTTGCTCAGAGTCTGAAAGTATCTATGATATTTGTCCTCTTTAAAGTATTCTTGCCTTATATTACTCTGTTGCCTGTGTACAGATGTGCAAATCATAGGATGGAAGTAGAATGGGAAGAAATCTCTTTTGAGCCTTACATGTCCTTGAAAAAGTACTTCTTTCAGGCCATTAGGCACAAGTCCTCCTAATTCCAACTATTTGGTTCTTATTTTGTATGGATCTGACAGAAAATATTTCATATTGTTATCTAGAAAGGCCAGATCCAATGTTCTGAAGGTCTACTTTTACTTGTATTTAAGGTTTTGTTTCACTGGCTCATATCATCATGCTCCCTAACCACAATCCTGGCTGAAAATGTTGGTTTCTTGTGTTGCTTTTTAAAAACACTCTATCCATTGAAAAGTCACCAACTGAATTCATCAGTTGTTGCATAGCTTGAGTTGTTAATACCATACAGAGCATGCATAAGACAATGGGGTTATTATTATTTTATTAATCCTCAGCCTCCAGGAATTGCTAGCTTTCCTCACAGGACATATTATATTCGTAAATGAAGAATTTGCAGGCAGTAATATACCTATGTCTAACACATTCTTCATTTTTTCAATTTTTATTTTTTATCAGTGTATATTTACCATACATAACGATAGCATTCCTCATGGGAAGTTGGTACATGTACATAACAGATTTTAATTATTTTTACTTTTACTTCCTCGTCCCCTCTCTTCCTTTCCTCCTCCCTCTATTTCTTAGTCCCTTTCCTTTTCCAACAGATCTAACTCATGTCCTATTATCTATCTTTTATTTTGCACTTTATTTATACTTTGAGTTTTTCATATAACAGAAACTGTGTGATATTTAAGCTTGTGTATGACTTATTTCACTCAATATTATCATCTCAAGGTGCATCCATTTTCCTACAAATACCTCAAGTTTGTCATTCTTTACAGCAGAGTACTGCTCCATTATGTATGAATACCACACTTTCTTTATCCATTCATCTGTTGATGGACATAAAAGCTACTTTCAAGATTTAGCTCTTATGCATTGTGTTGCTAGAAACATGGATATGTATTCTTTTTTTGTGTGTGTGTGGGTACCAGGGGTCGAACTCAGGACCTCACATGCCAGCAGGCTCCCATGCCGCTGAGCGATATCACCGGCCCTTTTTTCATATGTGGGTACTGGGAGTCGAACTCAGGACCTCGTGCGTGCCAGGCAGGCGCTTATGCCGCTGAGCTATCTCTCCGGCCCAGATATGTATTCTTAACTAAACCTACAATTTCATGATGCTCCTCATCTCTTTCACATTGTATTATATTAATTCTAATTAACTTTTAATTCTAAATGTTCCAATCTTAGATGCTCACTGAGAATACAAGGAAGAGTGGATTTGTATGATCTTCTTTTCCTCAATGGTTTAGATAAAGGTAGCCTTTCCACACACTCTTGCATAATATTATGTCAGCAGTGCACATGGGTAGGCTGAAGCAATAACCACTCATTAACTTTTTTTAATCAATTTTCTTTTGAGACACACTTCACCTAAAATCCTCCCACAGTTAATATAGCTGTGTCACTCTAATTAGTTATATTGTCTGATGGGTCCTAGCCCATGTGGAAGCTGCTTAGTCATCATGGCGATGGTCCAACATGGAGGAAAGCCTGAAAACAGCAGCATATCACCCACTTCCTCCCTCTTTTTCCCACCTCAGAGGGAACTCCCTTCTCCTCTCTTGTGGGCACCAAATATCTACCAATGGCCTTCTGTAATGTCATCTGGCCCCGCCTCTCCAAACTCTGCCCCCAGCCAAGCCCAATAAATACTTTGTCCTGCAGCCTCCCCCTCTGAGGGTTTCTTGCGCTCTACTGCAATCCTCCCATGCCAGCATTAAAGACTTTTCTTACTTTCGTTTCTTTGTCTTTACTGGCGCCAGACCTAACATTGTCCTTTAACTTTTCATCAGTGCATTTAGAGTATTGAGATAAATTTTGCACCAGTGTCCATCAAACCAGGTCAATGTCGTTTCCTGCCTCAGTTATTTGACTCATCGCATGCAAACAACCTTGATTTCCCTGTTGGAATTTCCCCGACACCACACCCATCTCCCTGTCATAATCCTTTTTTAATGTCACAACTTCTAAATACACACTGTTTCCATAGACACTGTAGATTTCTTCTTGGGTTATTATAACATCTTTAATATTTGTGAAACCCAGGAAAGAATCTGAGGTGGTCTTTATATTACTCGAGGGGCTGATGGATTAATCAGTGCATCTGCTGGCTTACTAGTGACCAGTCAAATATAGGCCACTACTTCATCTCCTGCTTCCTTTTCAGACCATTTTTAATTAACCGTCTGAAAAGTTCCAACCAGTTTCATCGTGTAGAGGATTCTTGATCCCTTTTAATTGTTATTGTTTCTTCTTTTTCTAAATAATCCTAATCCTTTTCTTCTTTCAAGCTCACTTGTAAAAGCTAAGCTTATAGATTCCCAATAGCCTCTTTCACATCACTGTGTTCACAAAACCGGCTGCTGCGATTTAGAGAAGGAAAATTGGAAGGCTCCACAAAGTCTGTTCACGTTAAGCTTGTAGTAGAGGTAATTGTGCAGCAGAAAGAAAACTCAGGTAAACCTGGGGAGGGCCAGCAACTTCCAGACGCAGCTCAGCGTCCTTTCTCGCACAGAATGTTTCATCTTCAGTTTGCCAGCCATCGGATGCACACAATGATCCCACGGTCTCAAGGAAGCAAAGGCACAAATTTACTGATGGGTTCTTCTGTACCCTTTTAGTCATAAAATCAGGTTATACACAAATAATCAGTCTATTTTTTTCTGCAAATAATTTGGAGAAGCCAGCACAGAGTGACTCCAGAGAAAGTTTGAACTTAGTGCAACACATTTTCTATCACTAGCTAGTACGTTTAATGCCTGTCTTGGTCAAGGGTTAGTAGCACACTTTTGAGACCCTCCCAGTAAACAGTTTGTCACAGAGCAGCCACAAATTAACCCTATACTTATCCACATTGTTTACAACTTCAGTTATCCTTTTATTATTTCACTTTAAAAATAACACAGTAGAAGGACACATTGTTTACAATTTCAGTTTTCCTTATTTCACTTAAAAATAATACAGTAGAATGAAAGAATATGGACTATATGATTGATTTTTTGAAAGATTTTCAGACTTTGTTTAAGACTTACAGATTGTTTTGCTTTCTAATATGTGTTGTATGCTTGAGAAGGACATGGGTTCTACAATTGATAAATTTGGGCAATGTATAGATATAAATGTCTTAAACCAATGTGTCTGTTAAGATCATAAAGCCTTTTAAAACTTTATTATTTTGTCCATTTTACCTATCAATTAGTAAAATAGATTTGTTAAGGAGATTTTTATTATTCTGTCATATATTTGAAGACATGGTATTCTGTTGATTCAGGTTTTAGGTTTTTATATAATTCTGGTAAATTTAACTGTTTTTTATGTTTATCCCATCACTTTGAGTCTGACCACTGCCCTTCCTATGTTAAATGTTGATATGAGGTGCCACCTCCCAAAGGTACATATGTGCCGTCAGCTGGGAGGGACACTCCTCTTCATGCTTACATAATCCAACCATAGTCCCATATAATTTTCAGTGAATACTTTAGGAGAAGTCATCTGTGTAAACTTTAATATAAAATGGTCACATTAATGCTCTGACTGTTCTTTGTTATATAGGCAACTTGAGAAGACATTTCCCTTTGCCTTTATCTGATGATTCCTCAGTGTACACATGGCTCATATCACTGTATTCATGTGCATATTTCACACAAGAATGCACCTTTCTTTTCTCTCCCATCAGATCCTTTATAGTTCCTGAGATAATGTAATAACTTCCAATGCAGTGGTTCTCTTAAAAAATTTTCCACTTTTAGACATCACTTCCAATAATAGACAATAATGCATTAAAAAGTAGGAATAAATTCTTTATGTCAAGATACTACCATTACATTTTATGTAGTAGCCATGCTGCCTTCATTTTACTGACTTGTTTATTCCCTGTATATTACTGAATTTAGATCCTTAGAGTGATGCAATTGATTCAGTATTTTAACACAATGATGTATCCAACATGAGTCATTTTGAGGAAAAATGAAAATGAAAATTTACAAGAAGTATTTTACACTTTTAATGATCAAATATAAATGGGGTATATCTGAAAATATGTTCTTATTCACCTACAAATATTCTATGGTACCGCTGGATTGGTTAAAAGCAGTTTTGAAACCAATGGTTTAAAGTGATCATTTCATCAATGATATATTCAGACACACTCTTATTTTTCAAAGTTTTTTACATTCTGTTTTTTAAAAGTGGGGCTTAAAATCAAAATTATTTTTCAGTATTTGTAGAGTTTTACATTCCTCTGTTGGGGGTATCAGTATGCTAGCTGTTGTTCACTGTTTTGCCTCAGCACCTAATTTCTGTATTACCTTCTTTTTTTTTTAGAGTATCAATTATATTATTGAAGAATTCTAGTAATAAAATTGTCCTATATTAGTATAACATTTGAAATACAACCTTGCTCGGAAGAGGGTCAACTCATTTTACCATCGCTAATGGGGAGCTTATGAGCTATTTATTGCCCCTTTGATCCAAAATCTCATAACTCATATAGGATGCATTTTATTTTAAAAATCGTAGGCTAATTTTTCAAGTAATTATGACCTATTATGAGTTAAAGGAAAGCAAATAATATTTTTAAAAGTATTATTGTGTACAGCAGTAAATGCTGGTGATAAATGAAACATAAACTATGCCTTAGACTTCAATATATTTATTGAGAGTATTCCTGGAAGAAAGGAACTAAATACATGAGAAGTTAACAACAATAGAAAGATATGAAAGGAAATACCAGTTGACAAGCAGCTAATGTCATTTGATTAGTCAACAAGGGAGTGATATAGACACAAACTGGCGTTAGTTCAAAGGAAGGTAAAACTTAAAATGAAAATCCTTTACAGGATGATTATGCCCTGAAACTACAAGCTATTTACATGTCTGGATAGTTTGAGAATAATGAAAGGCAATTTACTTTAGCTAAAAGATAATGTTAGCCTTTGCCTGGTAACTGGTAATGAAACAACTTAGTTTGAAAAGTACAGCTCATCGATAATTGATGTATAAATATTCTAGTCTTTCAACTTGTATCTGAATTACTTTTGGTTCATTAACTCTATCTAAAAGTCATTTATTTTAATATGCATTTGGGTGATCGTATTTGAATTGTAAATACTTTCACTTACTTTTTTCTTTCCTGTTTTAGTTTTTTTTATTTATTTATTTATTTTTTTTGTGGGTACCGGGGGGTCGACCTCAGGACCTCGCGTGCCAACAGGCACCCGTGCCGCTGAGCGATATCACCGGCCCCTTTTCCGTATGTGGGATCCGGGAGTCGAACTCGGGCCCTCGCGCTTGCAAGGCAGGCGCTTATGCCACTGAGCCATCTCACCGGCCCTCCTGTTTTAGTTTTTTGTAAAACAATCTAACAGCAAGATAAAAAAAAATTCATTTGCACTTCGATGTCACCACACAGCCACAAGAGAGGAGGTAAGGCATATTCATTTTATGTGAATATCTTAAAAATACTGAACATTTTCCTCTGAAATGTGTAAGCAATTAAATACTGACGTATATGTTCAAACACATTTAAACAAGATCATGTTTTTATATATTTGAACATTAGTGGAATTTTAATCCAAATTTGAGTTAATTCAGACAATCCCAGGCCTCGCTGCCTAGAATGAAGCTTTTGTTTCATATTAAGGAAAAGAAGTATGAAGGGATTGGCCAAATTAACAGTGTCAGAATATCATATTACCAAATGCAGTGTTTGAATTCAGTGCAATCCCTATCAAAATACCAATGGCATTCTTCATAGAACTAGAAAAAAAAATGCTAAAATTCATGTGGAAACACAAAAACTCAAAATAGCCAAAGTAATCCTACACAAAAAGCAAGGCTGGAGGAATCACTATACCCAATTTCAAACTATACTACAAAGCCATAGTAACAAAAGCAGTGTGGAACTGGCACAAAAATAAACAGGTAGACTGATGGAACAACAGAGGACACAGGAACAAAGCCACACAACTGCAGACATCTAATTCTGCACCACAGAGCCAAAAAAAAATACTTTGGAGGAAAGACTAGCCTCTTTAACAAATGGTGTTGGGAAAAATGGATTTCCACTTGTAGAAGACTGAAACTAGATCCCTATCTTTCACCTTGTATAACAATGACCCAGGTATAGGGCTTGAAACTTTAAAGCTGCTAAAAGAAAACATAAGGGAAACACTTTAAGCCATAGGCACAGGCAAAGACTTCCTGAATAGGACTCCAACAGCACAGGAAATAATAGGAAGAATCAACAAATGGGACTACGTCAAATTAAAAAGTTTCTACACAGGAAAAGAAACAACCAACAGAGTGGAGACAGCCTACAGAATGGGAGAAAACATTTACCAGCTACTCTTCTAACAGAGGATTAATATCTAAAGTGTATCCAAGAGCTCAAAAGCCTTAACACCGAAAAATTAAATAACCTAATTAATAAATGGGCAAATGAATTGTAAGACACATCTCAAAAGAAATATGTATAGCCAGTAAGTACAGGAAAAAAGTGTTCAACATCTTTAACCATTAAGGAAATGCAAATCAAAACTACAGTACTATTGTATTCATGATGATACCCAGTCAAAATGGCTATCATTGAGCACATAAAAAACAATTAATGGCAGCAAGGATGGGGTGGTAGTGAGGGAACATTAATCCAGCCACTGTGGAAATCAGTATATAAGATCTTCAGAAAACTAAAACTAGAGCTATCATTTGATAGAGCTACCATGCTCCTTGCTATGTATCCAAAGGAATTAAAGTTGATGCACTATAGTGATAGCTACATACCCATGCTTATTGTGGCAGAATTCACAATAGCCAAGGTATGGAAGCAGCCTAGATGCCTATAGACACAAGAATGGATGAAACATGTGGTATATATGAGCAATGGAGTGTTGTTCAGCCAGAAGGAATAATAAAACTCTGTCATTTACAGGAGAATGATTGGAACTGGAGACCATCTTTTGAGTGAAATAAACACTACTTAGACAGAAAAATACCACATGTTCTCATTAATATGTGGAATATAAAAATATGATGACAAGAAAGTAGAAAGGAGACTAATATTAGACAAGAGAAAGGGAATAAGAGGGGTGGGGAGGGGGTGTAAATGTGGATAATAAAGGAGATGATATGAATGAAATATTATAAACATTGATCCCCCCAAAAGAAAAAAAAGCATGAGAGGGGTTTATGTGGAAACCAAAGTCTACAACTGGTAAGTAACTTGTCCATAGTCGTGTAGTTAGTAGATTAGTATAAACTCACATTTGTATGACTCTAACTTATATGTTCTCTCCATGCTACCATTGTGGTGTATGGGGTTGACTTGGAAGCAGAATTGAGATAGAGCTTAGTTAGAATATTTTATTAAGGCATGTCTTTTGGATCAAAAATTAATAAAGAAATAAGAAGGCACCAGAACTACTCACTTCATGGTTAGGAAGCAAAAAGAGAGAAAGACACTGGGGTCCTACAATGCATTCAAAATTATGCCTCCAGGGACCAAAAGATCTCCCACTGGGCCTCAACTCTAAAGGCTTCCAATGGCACCACCCTGGGGACCAAGTCATTCACACATGAGGTTTGGGGGACACACTAAAGATCCAAATAATAGTAGTCATGCTGGAAATTAACCCTAGTTATTATTAAGTCTACCTGAGGGGAGAACGTGTTGTCTTAGGCTGTTTGCAGTAACAGTAGCAGTCAGGGGTAGCGGTTCTGCATTAATTTTCAGTGAGTGGAGGTAGGTAGTTCTTAGTAAGAAGGATATGGGTGGGTATTCCCATAACCTTCTAGTGCTTACAAAAATCTGGGCATTCAAGATTTATGGGGGGATTAATACAGATGAAACCAGCCTATCTGTTGGATTTCCATTCTTTTTCAACCAGGCACATGGCTTTAGCATTGCAGACATGTGTTGGTAATTTAACATTTTTTGAGCTTGGCTATTTATTTTTTTTTAGTATGTGTTTGCAGTACATACATTTTACAGTCATCTTGGAGAATGAGTACATGTACGTAAGACAGATTCATTCTTTTCTTTTTTTTTATCTCCTTCTCCTTCCCTCTCTTCTCCCTTCCCCCTCCTCTAAACCCTCTTTCCTCATTTTCTTTCTTGTTGATATTATTAATCTTGTCTCATGTTTTGACACATAATGTTTACATTCATTGAGGTTATTAGGTTCCTGTACATGGTATAAATTATTCTGTTTATTTCCCCTGTCCCTGCCCCTCTCCTCTTACCCACAACAATATTACATGCATAGCAATATTTATAGCAGCACAATTCATAATTCATCATAGATAAATCCTGGAAGGAGCTTCCATACCCATAAGTAGACAATTAGATAAAGAAAATGTGGTATCTATACATAATGGAATACTACTTGGCTATAAAGAAGGACAAATTAGAGACATTTGTAGAAAATGGATGCACCTGGAAAATATAATATTGAATGAAATAAATCAGATACACAAGCTTAAATACAGTATAATATCTCTCATTTGAGTAATGCAAAATATGAACAAAGAGCACGATAAAGAATGGATAGAAGGAGAAAAGGAGATAGATCTCTTGCAAATGGGAAGGAGTCCAGGAGAACGTGAGCTTGACTATTCTTGTATTTAAATAAGGTCAGACCTTAACAATCAGATTTCTTTGCTCTCCTCTGGAAAGTTGTTCTTGTTTTTTTGTTTGTTTTGTTTTGTTTTGTTCACCAAGGAGTTCTTCTAGATTTCCTACTCAGTTTACAGTGACCTGTTAATCACTGTTAGCTTTCTATTGTCTTTTTCTATCTAGAATGTCAAGGAAGTTTGCCCATAGCTATACAATTTTTTTTTTAATGTGGGTACCAGGAGTTGACCTCAGGACCTCGTGCTTGCCAGCAAGCACTTGTGCCCCTGGGCCATATTACCGGCCCTTTTTTTCCTTTATGTGGGTTCCGGGATTTGAATTCAGGACCTTGCACTTGCCAGGCAGGCACTTATGAACTCATCAATGGATTAATCCCCACAAAGCAGTCATCTTCCAAAATACTGAGGAATTTTAGATCTAAATCATAACACCATTGATAATTAACATAGATATTCAACAAAAGCAAATATAAATATTATAATCAAAGTTATTTAAATAAATCTTGATTACGTACTATAAGTAAGTCAGTTAGGAAGTATATACTGATTACCAGCTTAATAAAAATATTCTCTTCTGTTAGCTTTGAATAAATCAGCTTACCTAGAAGAAGAATTTGACTATAGTACCTTTATTTTCATAATTATGAAAAAGCAAGTAATTGCTCTGGACTCCCGCCTTGGTCTGCAGTGGGCCTTTTGCTTGATAAATTCCATGTGTAATTCTAGACTAATAATTGTTAACATGGCATGTAATTCTTTTCTGAATTATCCAGATACTTGTCTTAATCCCTTTATCCCCTTTGAGCATGCGGAGATGCAGGAAAAACAGAACATGGACATTATCCCAGATAACTGAAAACAAAGTTTATTTGTGAATTGATTTGCATGGGGAATTGCCTCAATAATTTAAATACTTGTTGTATTTAGAAGGATTTAAAATAATAGTTTTACTGTCTTTGCTTACTTATTTTTAACTAGAATTATACAAACATTTGCTTCAGTTTTTATTCTCATCTGACAAAAAAGGCACAGGAGATATTATTATAATTAATCACTTATTAATTATTGTTTACTGTGGGCATCTAAGTCTCAGGATTTTAAAGTAGATCATAAACTATACCAGCTATTGTTAAAATGAAGGTAAAATTACATTTATAAAACTTAATGAACATAGTGAGCATGTTTTACTTTAATTAAGGTGTTATATTTGTGGCAATAACATTGACACACTATAACATTGGCAAACTATGAAAGTAACAGTCATTTGCCCATGGTAGAGAGTCACTATAAACATATAATTAAGGATTAATATAATAAAAGAAAAGATTGTTTTCTTTTCTGTAAGTATAACATGTTTGGGAACAGTTTCCTTAAATATAAAAATAAATTCCAAGATATTTTATTAAAGTTAAAACACGGAATGAGGTATGGATGCAATGTGTATATGTCTTGCCTGAAGTTGTTTGCCTTTCATTTGACAATGTTGTGACTTCTTAAGTAGATTTCCCAAATTTTTCTAATGTAAATATTTAAAAGGTGTCTCAGGAAGACTTTAACTTCTATCCAGGATTGAGTAACCAGGACAGTATTTGCTTCATTTGCATGAAACACCTAAAAATGGGGCAACTACTTGTAAAACAGTCACTTCAATATAATGAAGCTTTGTAGTCTAACATATGAGGAATAAATGAGCTTAGCACTATGATTGCCCTGTCTTGTTGCTGGAGGAATTTTCTAGACCGTGGTACTGTGAGGAAGAACCCAGTGAGAGCCCAGGGGCTTGCCAGGTCTTTGGGGGAGTAAATGTAGTTAGAGTTGTCAGTAGAGAGTAACTGAGGGGATAGTCTTGTATGTAGAAAGAAAAAACCCAGATATTTTCAAAGAGTCCATCTGAAATATTCAGTTGAGTAGAGATATACTCATGTATGTTAAGAAAATATTAAAGGCAAGAAAGAAAGAATTAAAGGAAAAGTACTGAAACTCACACAGGGAAAGGGATATATAAAGGTAAGAAAACAGAATAGCTCAAAGCATCAGATCAGCATTCAGAAATATATATAGATGTTATTATCCACAAATGTGCAAAAGATTTGCTGTAGACAAATAAGGCTCTTTTCAGAATATGATGATCGAACTAGTGGAAATCCCAGTGAAAAATTTGAATATTGATCCATGCCTCAAATGAGGAACAAAACACAAACTCAAAATATATCACAGACTTAAATGTAAAATCTAAAAATATGAAAATTCTAGACAAGAATATGGGAAAAATCTTTACAAATATTCCTTGATGTGTTTTTGATATAAATTGGAAATCAACAGCAAAAGAAACCACAAAAATTCCATAAATACATGGAAATTAAATAACACCCTACTGAACAACAAATAGGTCACAGATAAAATTAGAGAAAAATTAAACAGTATCTACAACTAAATGATAATGCTGATACAACATATCGGAACTTACGGGACACAATGAAAGTGTTCTAAAGAGGGAAATTTATGTTAGGAAGACAGAACAAGCTGAAATAAACAACTAAATGTTGAATCTCAAACTTCTTCTAGAAAAAGAAGAACAAGTCAAGGCTAAATTCTTTGATTTGGTACCAAAATCATGAGTGAGCCATAAAATATAAGAAAAAAACCCTAAAATTAAAATTCTGAAATTCCATTCTCAAAGTCTCTTTTAAGAGAATATAAAGACAAACTGCAGCTTTGGAGAAACCTTTCGAAATTATATGTCTGATAAAACATTTCTATGTTGAAAATATGAAGAATCCTAAAATGTGACAATAAAACATAATTAACAACCCAATAAAATTAAGCAAGATTCAAACAGACTTTTTAATTCACCAAAGAAGATGCATGGATAGCAGGTAACCATGTGAAAAGATGTTCATTCAATGTTATTTGTCTCCAGTGATTTTCAAATTAATATCTATGTGATTCAGATGCTTATCTAATTGAATGTCTATAATTAAAAACTCTGATCAGCCCAAGTATTGGTGATAATGCAATAGAAAGCAAGGCATGCACCTTGTACAATTTGACAGTTGTTTTAAGTTAAATAAAACAACAACCCTAACTGACAGCCTTGGCATTCCACTCCTACGTTTTTCACAAAGGAGGACTGAAAGCGTTAAAGGACTGATACTCCAATGCTCATAGAAACTGTATTTGTAATAGACCCAACTAGAAACAGCACAAATGTTCTGCAGCAGGTTCTGGGAAAACATTTGTGATATGTACGTATGGAAGAATATTTGTTGGCAGTGTGAGGAAAAGAACAATTGATATACTCAAGTATATGAATATACGTTGCAATAATTATGCTGAGAAAAAGATGACATTGTTTATGATTTATACAAAACTATAATAAATGCAAACTACTTTTAGTAAAAAAAAAGATCAGTAATTATTTAGGTACAAGAAGGGTGACTGGGATGAACAGGAATGATGGATTATAAAGGGACATCTGGAAATACTTATGGATGATGGAGATGTGCATAATTTTTAAAGTATAGTGATTTCCCCCCCCCACTGGTGTTTAAGTATGTCAAGACTTATTTTACTCTTCACACATGTGTAGATTATTGAATATCCATTATGTATCAGGAAAGCTTTTAAAAAAACTGGCCTCAAAATTAAGTGCAGGTATGTCTAAATTCTAACTTCAGTACTTCATAGTCGAATAACTTTGGGCCACTTGCTAATACACTCCCAGGTCAATGTTCTTGCATCAGTGCATGGTGATATGTACTTTGTAGTTACATTGGAGGATAAAAAATAGTGAAATATTTTTTACAGTATTAGACATGTATTTAAATTTTTACAACAAATGCTAAATACACAATGATAGATCCAAATCATGTTATGTCAAAAGCATCACGTTATAACTTCTTTTTAATATTGCTCCGGGTGTAGCACACTAGCCACTGAAATGTCTCACTTCATAGTTCCAAATTAGCTATTAAAATTGACATATTATAGCAGTATTATTTAAGAACAAATGCTTAAAACTACTACTGTACAGCCAAAGGAGAGTATAACTATGACTGATTACTTGGTTGTGCCAGGTATCCCTATAATTTGATCTACTTTATGGAGAAATTATAGACATCAAAAAATAAAAAGAAAACAGTTTGACTTATTAGACTATCTGCTTCACTTTTCTACTTCGGTTCATTAGGATAGAACTGTCCTAATATGGTATGCTTAATTTTTCCTCATTCTCTGCCAGGGCGAATTAATTTAATTAATATCATTTTATTCAGTGAACAAAATCAATATAACAACTCCTCTAAAAATGCAAACCCAGTGCAGCTTTAATTATTAATAGAAAGCTTTGGGCTGTGAATTAATCTGTATTGTCGCAACAGCATTTTTCTCATCCTACTTATGTAAAAGGCTTCTTTCACCCTAAGAATTTGTCTGCATGAAGAAAAAATTATGTATTACTTTTCCGTTAATTCTTTCTTCTTTGTCATTTCCAATATCTGTATGGGAAAAATATATCGCACTAAAAAATCAAATAAGATGTTATGCATAAGAGGTTATAGAAAGGAAGATGGCTTTCTTCTTCTTCTTCTTCTTTTTCTTCTTCTAGTTGTTATTATTACCACAGCTGCTATTATTACTATTATCACTAATACCATTACTACTGCTAGAGAAGAGAGGGAAGAGAAGGAGAAGAAAAAAAGAAGCAGAAAGGAGGAAGAAACAGCATAATTGGCTAATTCTACAATCCTAATGTTTATGGTGAAGATGGTAGTCTTCTCTTTGTGAAACCAGGCTACCAATGTGCGCAATTCCAGCAAGCTTCCTACTTTCTGGGGTTGCCCCATTAACCAAAAAAAAAAAAAAAAAAAAAGAGAGAGAGAGAAAAGAAAAAAAAAATATATATGTGGCACCAAATTTAATTTGAAATTGAGATCTACAGCAAATTGTTTTTGATGTTGGTATGTCCCACTCAACATTTGGAACCTATAAGAAAAAAATTTTTGTTATAAGAAAAAAATTTTTGTTATTTTTGTTATTTATCTAAAATCAAACTTAATTGTATATACTGTACTTTCTCTGGTGATCCCACCCTTTCTCCTTCATCTTTCATACAGTATATGGCTCTGGTAACTCACATAGCGATTACCATCATGCATCACATACCCAAGTAGTTATGGGCATGCAAACTCCCTACCAACCAAGTGTAGCAGAACGTCTGGATTCCTGGTTTGGCAAATAGTCAAGTTGAAAAGATAATAAAGGAATAAAAGGGCACAGCATGAGGAGATAAGCATGAAAATCCCTTTTAGTGTAGCTCAATTTAATCTTTTTCAATGTTCCCATGCTCCAAATGTAAATATTTTAGAAAAGAAAATGTGGTGAGAATTCTCTTTGTCCTACCAAACCTTATTTATGTAAGGCTGTAAGGAGCAAAGACACTTTTTTGTGTCTTTCTTAAATGTAGTTTTCACTTCAAATCTGTACAATGCCTGCATGTTAAGCCAATTATTTAAAGGATTGTTTTGGTTATTTTAGAATTTTAATTTTATTATTTAATGGGCATAATATTTTACATCAATCAGTTGTGAGAAAAGATTTGAAGGATTGTCTTTTTGGAGACACAACAAGAAAAAAATTTAAATATTTAATTCTCATATTTTAGCAATATGTAATATTTACAAAAAATAAAAAGTTTGATTAATTTTTGTGTTCATTTGAAAAATTATATTTAAGAGGAAAATAAGTGATGACCATATTATATTCTACCCTGCTTCATGTACTGAAAATTATAATAATTTTTAAATGAGATAGAAGAAACATTCCAAAAATCTTCTAACAATGATGCATTTTGTCAGTGGGTACATTAAGGATGATATCATACTGTAACAATGGAAAAGAAGATTATTTATATTACAAATATCTAATTTCTATAAACTATAAAATATGTTACTTCCTATATGGAAAAAGTTCAAAAAAATTAAGTGATACATTGATTTAAACAACCAGTAAGTGACAAAACAAGAAAAAATTTCTTTGACACAAAGTATAAATCACTGTAGGGGGAAAAAACTCTCAATTGGTGATAAATATTTGAACAAATGAATAAATTATGCAAAATCATACATTGTAAACTTATACTAAATTGAGAATGAATAAAATGCTAAAAAATCCAAGTACGTTGAATTTCTAACTGATATTGAACAAAAGAAGCCCAAGATTAACAGTATACAATGAAGTTTTAAAAAAGGCACCATTCAGCTGTAAAAATTAATGCTTCTTAACTAGATGGTAAGAGAAAAAAAGATTTTAAAAGGAAAAAAACAACTGCTTATAACAAAAATCAGATTAATGTTCTTTTCTAATACAGAGTATAAGGGGTTACCAGAAATATATATTGGGGTTTTGAAGGGCTGAGAATATTCTCTCCATGTATGTTTAGGATATGCAAGTGTTTATTTGTTTGGTAACAATCTGTATTTTTGTTTTATATACTTTTCTGCAAGTGTGATATAATATAAAACTTTATTGTTGGAAGTATTGTTGGATATTTATTATAATTATTACTTGGAGAATTACACTCTTAGAAAAATGCAGCTCATCAGAACTGACTGTAAAAGAAATAGAAAACTCAAAAGAATAATAATTATTATAGAAAGTACATCTAAATTTTTAAGCTTAAATATTTATTTATTGTCTTTATTCATAGTTTTACTAAGTAGTTAATAAAGAGCTAAGTTCAATTTTGCACAAATTCCTTCAGATTAGAAACCAAATTGAATATTATGTTTTCTAAGAACAATAAAATTTATTTTAAACCAAGTAAAGACTAATCAGGAAAATAAAACTGCACACTTACCTGTCTCCGGAAAATAAATAATATACCATGAAACATTCATATTTATTTCAGGAATGCAATCTTAGCCTGACACCAGGAAAAGACCAAATAATTATCTACAGTAACATTTTTAAGGAAAAGACCACATCTTTTCTTGCTTTTTCACCATTTTGCCTTTCCTTTCCAGCTATCCACACAAATTTGAGTTCACAGCCTCCTGTGTGTGCGTGTGTGTGTGTGTGTGTGTGTTTGTCTGTGTGGTGCTAAGGAAGAGGTAGATAACTGTGCAAAGGTAGCTGTGGTTTTAAAAAAAGAAAACTTCAACTATTTTGTCATATTAAAATTTTGTTTACATGGTTTAGTTTAACATTCTAGAACACTGTAGGCTTAGAATCTGAGCGATTGCTACGGTAGAGTTGACTATTATAATATTGTAAATGTTTAGCCTATAGTGGAATCTTTGTTTTAAAGTATAGCAATTGATACTGATTTAAATAAAAGCCTCTTTGAAAAAATTCTTTATACAGCTTCCCACAGAGCCATGAATAATTTTTAATGTTTTTCTTTAATAGTACATTAATTCATATTAATTTTTTTAGGAACTTCTATTATGTTTATACTATTTATTCTATTCATAAGGTTCATTCTATTGTTCACTTATTTCTTTCTTTATAAGTTACCAATACAATTTTAGTTACTGGTTATTCATAAATAAATTCTGGCTCGAATTATATTGAAAAACACTCCATATATTTTTCACTTCATTATGAGTATATTCCATCTTAAATTCCTTATAGACAAATCAGAATGGGGTGCCAAATCTTCAAAGGCAGCCCTGAAGTGGTGAATAAACAATAAAATTAGTATTCCTGGTTTCCATCAACATCATGCAGCTGCATAGATAAATAAATCATATGGGATAAGTGTTTCCGTTCTGTCTAATTGGACTATACTCTTATAGCCAAGCCTTAATATGCAAAAATAGTTATTGCTGTCTTATATCTTCATTTTCATCATCATCATCATCATCATCTCGTATTCAGATGAGCTGATTAGAAAAACTCTAATGAGTTATAGGATTCGATATCATGCAAATGCACTTTTTCCTTAGCTGATGAGTTTATTCTCATCTTTTCGCTTAAGAATACAAACTCATAATATGGGTGAATCAAACCTATGCATATGTAACGATACAAGAATAGTTCCAGTCTATGTACGCATGTGTGCCTTCAATTCTCTTCTCTATTTTTCTATATTTGCCTTTCAATAGAATTTTGCAGTAAGCTTTTTTTAATCTTAATAAAAAATAAAAAAAAATTGTACTCCTTGATTACTGAAAAAGCATGATATTGTTTGAATTTTGATTTATAGTGGCACTTGAGATGAATATTGAAGAAATAATATAAGAAATGTGTTTTATGCCAGAGAAATCATCAAATTTTATAAGAGCGTCCATCTGGCATATTAAAGTATTAATATGACATCAATATAAACAGACTGCAGCATATCTCATACTATGATGTATTAAAATAATCAAAACCCTTTGAATACAAAGAACTGCTTATTAAAAGCACCAGTATTGCATACACTGCATACAGATAAAATTTACATCAAAGCACTTCACAATTGAGATGGTAGAGAGTCTGAAGAAAGTTATAAGGAGGGAAGTTATCTTAAATAATAATCATTTCAAAGTAATAAACTGTCTAGAAATGATGGTTTAGTGCTTCTGCATTTGATATTCAGCAAGTAGTTATCCTGTCAAAACTGCCAGTGCTGACTGATAAATGTTCAAAAGACTCTACTGGAATATTGACAAATCCTCAACTTGTATGTGTTATGGAGATAAGAAGATTAAATTTGTATTTACTCTAACTTGTAGCCTAGCCTGTGTTCCACAAAACAGAAGATATTTGCTAATAATTTTTCAGGATAACGAGCATTATGTGGGTGAATAGATATACACAATATACACACATCACCCCATAATTTTTTCACAAAGTCTTATGGCATTGCATGAATCAGGGTTGAAGCTGAGAAACGGAAGTAGTGGGACATATGTATGTATCTGTCTGCCTGTTTCTGTCTCTGCCTGTCTCGCTCTATTTCTTTCTCTTGCCTTTGCTTCTTGGCTTTCAGCAAGATTGGTAATATATTTGTGACTATTTATTTATCTCCAAACTAGATTACCAACATATTATAATCATATATTAGTATATATTTAGTAGGGCAAAAATATGAACTAGGTACTGCACTTTTTTTAATCTGTCTCTATTTTATTTTATATTTAAACAATACTAGTACTTAAGATATAGGTAGATAGTATAGAAGACTATTATGCACAGGTAGAATTTCTTCTCTGTAAGGAAAGCCTCAAATTTGTCCTTAATCTGTCAACTAAATCAAATCAGCCCCACCTAGTTCATGCATGAGACTACTTTTTACTTAAATCAACTGACTGTGGACTTTAATCATAGCTACATGGTTTCTAGATTTAACTTAACTAATTAGGCTTAATTGAATTTAATTAAATATCTGGCTATTGAAACATGAAGCTACCCAAAACAGACATAGTTTCATGATAGGTGTGTGTCTTGCTACTGTTGACATTATTTACTCTAACTTATAGCCCACCCTTAAGTTCCACAGAACAGAAAAGATTTGCTAATAATTGCTCAGGACACTGTTATGTATTCAAATATTTAAAGTACTATTTTTATAAATATGGTGCTTATGTTGGCATGAAACACTGTAGTAAATATGGGAAGTACATTGGCCATTTTAAAATTTATTAGTGTTCAATGAGTACTGCATCCTTTGTGTCCTAAGCATTGCAATCAAAACACCTGAACTTCCTGCTGTACAAAGAGAATTCCTAATGTTGCTAACAATACTATTCGCACACTGTTCATAAATCAGTGTGGTGTTTCATATAGTAATGCATGTTTTTATATTCTTTCTTCTGGCCTGCTCATTTCACCAGCATGTTTTCTACATTGCTTTCCTCTAATGCATTTAAGGTATTAAATTTAATAATTAATTAAATATTAATTAAAAGATTAATGAATTAGAGCAGAGGGTTGAATTTGACGTATACAAATTTACTTCCTTTTTTCTAGCAGAATACAAGTGAGAGAAAGAATATCTCTCTCGTGAAATATATTCCTACTCTTTTCAACACACTTATCGTAATATGGAGTCAGATTTTTGTGTATTCTTCACTGTTCATTCATTTTTTTTGCTACTTTATAAACATTCATTAAACAATGAAAAAATTAAGGGTTATATACAGAAGGAAATACAGGTTAAAGTAAATGTATTTAATTGTAGGCATGTCAGAGGTAACATGAGAGAAAATTAACATGTCATAGCATTCAAGAGTGGAATAATCCTTGAATTCCACTTAGTAAACGATTTGAAAAAGTTATATAACACATTTGTGCCTCTATTTCTTTACAAATACACGTGGTTAATAGTATGTACAATCAGATAATTAATAAGTATCAAATAAAGTGAAAATATGAACCAGGCACTACACTATTCATTGGATATATAGTAATGAATATGGTAGATGTTTTTAATTTTTCTATGGAGCCTATATTCTATCCTACAGTGTTAACTGTAGAGATGATGCATGTGGTTGGTAATATGCCTGACATATGGAATATAATCAATGGATGTTAATTTTTACTTGCATTATTTAGTAGCAGTGGCATCATACACATACAAACACACACACACATGCACACACATACACACGTATGTATGATTAATGAGATGGAAGTTTGTGGTCAGAGTGGAATGGAAAAATTAATGAGGGAATTAAATATTATAGAGAAGCATGTCATTAGAATAAGCCATTCAAAATTATGAAACTAAAATATTAGAAATATCATATATTAGATATTAATTTATCAATAATGACAGTGGAATGCACAGGAAGATTTTTGAAGAAAATATCTAGTTAAAAGCAATGGTACATATGGTCAAGAAATAAACAGTGAATATATTCTAATCACAGAGTCCAGAACAAATTTTGCCATGTCTTATGGAGCACCTAAAGTTCCCATAAGAAAGTGGCATCCATGAGTAGAATGAAAACAAATGATT
This sequence comes from Erethizon dorsatum, assembly GCA_028451465.1. Lineage (NCBI taxonomy): Eukaryota > Metazoa > Chordata > Mammalia > Rodentia > Erethizontidae > Erethizon > Erethizon dorsatum. Next base: position 16,441,466 of record CM051838.1, read on the forward strand.
GGTTTGTGGTTTGACTCATTTGTAGAGAACTTGCCTAGCATGTATGAGGGCCTGGGTTCAATCTCCAGCACTAAAAAAAAAAAAAAAAGAAAAAAAACCATAAAAGCTATCCATCAAAAAAAGAACACAGCCTGTACCTCAGAAAAGAAAAAAAAAAAAAAAAAAAAAAAAAGAAAGAGTAAGAAAAAAGAGAATGTATAAAGATAAAAATGTCCTAATCTTAGTTGAGAGCAGAGATTAGTGATATGCAGTGATGTAAGAAAAGTGGGAGAATGATCAATGAGAAGAATGCAAATTACATTTTTTTTTTCCAATGGAAAGACTTTCCAAGTAGCACAAAGACACCAGAAGTTATGAGTGAACTGACATTTGGATCCTTAACTTCCAAAGTAATTTTATAAAACCAATATACTTGAGGAGAAGCCAAAACGAAAAGCGAGTACGTGTTAATGACTGCTGAGTGTTATTGTTGACCAAAGGCAGACGGCCAGGATGATGTCACCAAGAAGAGCTGTGAGGATTTATTTTTTAGGCTCTGGTAGATGCTGAAAACAATGAACCGGACATGGAAGCACCTCCCAAATATCCAGGTAACTGCTTGGAAAAGATCTGAAGCCCATTTAACACATTTGTTTAATTCCCGCTATATGTACAGCATTATTCCAGTTGCTGGTGATGTATTGATTAATCTTTTTAAAGATAGATGATAGATAGATGGATGGATGGATAGATAGATGATAGGTAATAGATATAGACAGATATAGAAATAGATTGATATGGTGTGTGTGTGTCAGGTGCGTGATGTGTATTCAAAAAGTTTTGCCCTCTTAGAGCTTGCATTCTATTGGAAAGAGAAACAGGAAACAAACAAATATGTAATGTTAAATAATAGTAGGCAGTAGTATTAAATACTTAGGTAGAATGTACTATTTTATATGAATTCACATATTTGATTCTAATATCACCTTTGTTAGGTAGGTATTATTTTATCTGTATTTTAGAAGCTAAGAAATTGAAGGGTAGAGAGAAAAAGCAATTTTACTAAGATTTCACAACTTCTAAGTGGCAGACTGATATTTGAATGCATATAATTTGGTACCAGTTATTATACTTCTAGTCTAATACTTGTCTACACCACCATAATTTATATGGAAATGGCTGCCTCCAAGAAAGAAAACATAGGAGGAAGAGACAATTCTATGTCTGATGGGCGCCTGGGCGGAGGGACTGGTAGGATTTTTATTTGAAATGGTGCTGTCAGGGAAGCCCGCAGTAAGGTGAGGAAATCACATCAGAAAAATGTTCTGAAGGAGATAGGAAGCCAGCCATGGCTTTCTTCACTTGGTGCAGAAAGAATTTAGGCCAAGGAAACAGATGCGAAGGGAGGCAGGAACAAGCCTGATACATTTCGAGGGACCGGGGTGGATTTGGGGGAGGAATAGGAGAAACATTTAGGGCTATCCAGGGCTCACACCTTGGAGGGGTTGTAGACCAAGGTCATCACTTTGGCTTTTAGTAAGACTAAATAAAAAAAGGGGGAACCAATGAAGTTTTTGAGCGCAGAATACCATGATCTTATTACATAGCAATGATAATTACGGCTGTTTAACTGAGATTCAGGGGCAAGGATAAAAGCAGGGAGCATTTCACAGTGATCCAGGAAGAGATGATCCTGCCTGGGTGACGCAGAAAGCAGTGAACGTGGTTCCATGTCCACCACTCAAGGAGTCTACATGCAGTAAAAATGCAATCAAGATCGAACTGTTCACAGTAAAAGAATTCTGACATAGAATTTTATAGTCAAATTTATAGTGTGAGTGTTGACTGGGAACATTTTCAGAGGTATGACTCAGGATTTTTATTTATTTACTTATTTATTAATTTATTATTTTTTTTTTGGTGGGTACCGGGGGTCGACCTCAGGACCTTGCGTACCAGCAGGCGCCCGTGCCGCTGAGCGATATCACCGGCCCTTTTTTTGTATGTGGGTTCCGGGAGTCGAACTCGGGCCCTCGTGCTTGCCAGGCAGGCACTTACGCCGCTCAGCCATCTCACCGGCCCCTGAGTCAGGATTTTTAGTAACCAATAACAAAATTCTCTTGGGTTAGTTTAAAGAAAGATGTGCATATTATGGTCTATTATTATACTTCTCATATTCTCTAGGATATATCTAAGCTCTTCCTTTCAAATACCAGTCCCGCTTAATTACTATTTACTTGAGTCACTGGTGAAGTCAGGATCACGAGCCCAAACTCTAGCAGGGAAAGAGGCTGAGAAACGAATTATGCCTTCTCACCGGGGGTGTATAGGGTGCATATGAAGCATTCCAAATTTAGGACATGAATCTAAAATATGTTGAATACGAACTCCACTAACTACAAACCTAATACATTCTCATTATATTCCACCTTTGGCTACTAACAGCAAACGTTACTCTTTTCCTACACATATGTTTCCCTAAAACAAAACAAATAATGAATTCTTTCTCTTTCATTCAGTGAAAGGAAACACACTGTAAAGGTGGGGCTACCCTAAGATTCATCATGTACTTCATCTATCTTTTAATTCAGGTGTTCTTTTTAATGATTCCCATGGTTTCCTAGTATGTAATGCACTGATTAATTAGAAAACCAATATGAGATTACATTTTAAAATTAACCACCGTCTATTTCTCTTATTTAATTATCAGAGGAATTGTGGGTTAAAATAAAGGTCGGTGTTCCATATATCAAAGAAGAAAATATGAGTAGATGTTTTAGTTCTAATTTCTGAAACTTGTCATAAGTCCATAGTTGGTATTTATGATTTCCTTACTTCACTACCAATTTCCTCTTTCTTCTGGCCCTACCAAGCTGATCAGCTGCTCAGGATTTCTTCCTGAGAGAAATATTATTTTTTAGAGAAATATTATTTTTTTCTCTATTCACACTTTCATTCCTGAGGGACCAGAGTCCAAGGTAATCTTGCTCATAAATGTTACATTATGTTTTATGATTAGATACAGCAGGATTAGAAGGCACATCAGTGTACTCCCCTGGACTTCAAACATCTTCTGTGCTATCCCAATTTATGGTAGCAACCCTGTTTTTCTTAATAATCTACATCAGTCACTGTGGCCAACATCAAAACCTATTCTTAACCTATTCATTTAGTGGCATAAAAAGCCCACAATGACACTAGTGCAGCCACCTGTTCTCATTTAATATAAGTTTCTCTACATTCCCTGGATCTGGGAGAGAGTTCTCCAGGGTCTGCCACAGTTTTACACAGCTTGTTAGCAGAAGCAGTCAGTGCTGTTTTCTAGAGGGTCTCTTCAGGTTTGTGTAACAAAAAGCCCTGGAAGATGGAAATAGTGTCCTCCCCCTGAGCAGAAAGCAGCTGTGTTCGCTGTCATCATGAGGAGGAAATTTTGGATAGGTTTGCTTGCAGCCCACTTAAAAAGATTGGGATTTTCTGAGACCATGATTCCCCAGCTATTGTCTTAGTCTTTTTGAGCAGTCATATAAATGCCACCACAGACTTGGTGACTATCTTAGTTACTTTTCTCTTTGCTGAGACAAAATACCCAACACCCAAGGTTAAAGGAAGAAAGGTTTACTTAGCTGACAGTTTGTAGAGGGTTCAGTCCGTAATCGGCTGGCTCTAAGGCAGGGTGGCATGTGGCAGAGGGGCAACCATTCATGGTGGTGGAAGACAGCAAACACAACAAGGGGGTGTGGGTTGGGAGGACAAGCCTCTTTCTGTCCCTCACATTGTATGCAGGCTACCTGCCCTAGGGCGGGTGTAGCACTCACACCCTTAATCCCAGCATTGCAGTACGAGTCAATCGCACAAGTCAAATTCAGCTATCTCAGAAAAAGCCTCATCTGAAATTGTATGAGGCTTTCAGGGGACAACTAGACACAAACCATAACAGTAACTTAAAGGACGTGTATTTTCTTACAATTCTGGAGGTTGGAAGTCCAAGACCAACTTCTAGTAAGTCTAATTCCTATTCTCCTAGCTTGTAGGTAGCCACCTCTTGCTATGTGCTCACCTAGCCTTTACTTAGGGCAGGAATTTGAGACTTTTTCTGTTGGATGATCTCTCACTCCAATAGCCAGGAAATCAATGTAGGCAGAAATTCTGACAATATTTAAATATATTCATTTATCCCTAGACCTCCACAAGATCATATTAGACTTGTGATCCACTGCGATGTTATGGATCCCAAGGAGTTAACATAGTTTAGAATAAGTGTCTAATCACCCTTAAACAGTATGAGTAATTTTCTTTACACAGGGTGGAGCAACTCTGGGAAACAGCAATGAAGAAAGTCTAAAAAGGAAATTTGTGTTCATTTCCATGCTAGCATCAGAGTTTCCTTACTGAATTGCACCAAAGTTACTTCCAGTGACATAGATTCTCCGTTATCTGACCATGGTTATTGTGGCAGCTCAAATCTATCTTAGATTGGTACACATAAAATAGTTTCAGTTCTATAAATCGAGTAGAATCTTTCTGGATAGCCTTGAAATTTGTTGCTAAGGCACTGAGATCAATAAGTAACCACCAAAGATTTACCTACTTCAGACCATTTTGGTGCCAAGAAGAGTAAATATACTTTTATCTTATAAATTTTAACTGCTTCTTGATTAACTCCACCACTGCTACTGAAAATAAATATTGCATTTCATTAGTAGCAGCACACATTATTCAATGACATATAGAAATTAGCCATTACAACACTTTTCGAAGATCTCATGTCTACCTTCGTCTGTATATTTCTAAAAGTCATGATACTGAGGATTTCTTACAGAACTTCTCATAAGAAATAGGTAGTGGCTGGGTGTGTAGTTATCTTTACCCTTGACAATATATCTATCTCCAAAATATTTGGAATTCCTTCTCTACATTATACTAAAAGTCATCTTGTACCCCAATCTTATTTACAATAAGATAGCAGTGAGTCTAGGTGTCAGTTACTAAAGGAATCACTGACAGTATATGTAGAGGGTATAAATTTGACACATAATTAGCTTCTGTTAATGTCTATTACAAGTAAAACAAAGAAACTTACTGTCAATTTCTCAAAGCAGCTTATTATATCTAGAATCTTTGTCAAGTGCACCCATATTAAGATACTCAGGCTGATTTGAGATAGCTTCTTTATTTCCTGGTTTAGCATCATAAAAATGCATGTCTACATGTATTCCATATTTGTGTTGGTGCAATTTAGTATGATCTTTAATACTTTTGATTCCTACTCCTCTCTTGTAGGTTTAACGTTTGATTTGATTTTCTAAGACATACTGGTATCTAACTAACAGAGATTGGCAGTCAGGGAGGACAGTATGGGAAGTAAAATAAGGAAAAGTATTTTATTCTTCAGAGCATCTGGTTGTCTCTTAGGACTACAATATGAAAATAGCCTTTTCAGGCTGAAAGGAAGGCTGCTTATTCCCACAGGATGTAGGGGTCAGTAGGATTGATACTTAGTGTCCTATTATTCCACAACTGATTCGAGCAGAGCGTTGCTGTAGTTAGAACTGAGTTAACTTGACATATTTAACCACATTATGAAATATGCATTCTACAAGGATGAGGGAAAGATTGAAATAAAGTGAGCCTCCATCTTCCATGGCAGAAATTTAATAACAATATCTGAATCTGAAATGTAAAAAGTTATGATACTATGAGAATTCTCTTCAGAAAGAAGAGGAAAATACAAAGAGAAAATGCTAAATCACTTGAAATTAGTAGTGTCTGCGGAACAAGAACCCAGGGCAAAGCATATAACTGTTATTTTCAGTTGTAAGTATTGTGATAGTAATTAAATTTTAAAACAAGGTGTGTAGTTTACATTAATGCAAGTAAAAATATAGATTAGATAAATAGGCATTAGAGATATAGAAGTATAGTGTTAATTTCCTGGGGCTGTAGTGACAAAATGCCATAATTTAACAGAAAATTATTTTCTCGTAGAGACTAGTAGTTCAAGTATTGGTAGAGGTTTTTTTTGTGTGTGTGGTTTTGTTTTGTATTGTTTTGTTTTATTTTGTCTTGAAGCCTGTCTCCTTGGCTTGCAGATCGTACCTTTTCGCCCTGTCTTTGCATGGCCTCTTCTCTGTGTTTGCACACCCTTGGTGTCTCTCCGCGTGCTGACATCTCCTCTTGCTACAAGAGCATCAGCGCGATCGGATTCTGGTTCATCTAATTCAATCACATTTTAGCTTACCTCTTTAAAGCCCTGCCTCTAAATTTACTCACATTCAGAGACCCTGGAGTTTAAGGCTTTAACATAGGAATTTGGGGAAAATAAATAAGTCCATAACATAATATATTTTTACATAATTATATCATTACCTAATTATAACATATATTGCATATTCATATGATACATAAATACAAAATTATAGATTTTATAATATACAGTTATACAATTGTCAATCCTAATTCTGCTATGATTATAGGATAATTATTTCTAATTTTCAAATATTATCTCTTTTCTATAAATAAAAATTTGAGTGATTTATATCATATACTTTTTGTGAAGTCCATAGCCCAGTAACTGAATATACTAAGGTCTCTGCTTCTTCCCCAGACCTGATAACCATAGTAATGATATCTATGCATGAAGTTTGAATTTATTCACATTGTCACCAATTCAAAACTTGCTGCACACTAATCATACTTCAGACACTCTTTTTAGAATCAAATATAAATAAGAGGTATTTCCAGGAATTAAAGAATTTGTATTTAATGATATAAACCAAGATGTGAACAGAAAGTAAAACATAAATGTCGGTTTGCTGACAGAAACCTCATCAATGCCCTTAGAAGTATGAAAGGTGATAACGGTCAGTGTCTGGAGGATCGATCACAAGAGGAGGCAGAGTCAATACAGTTCCTACAACAGAGATGATGGGCAATGCAGGACTTCATTGTTAAGAGTTCACAACAGGAATGGAATACAGTTCAGGTAATGAAAATAGGAAAACAAACAACTCAGGCACTTAAGAAATGACTCATTCAGAGATATGGAAAGAATCAATTGGAAGAGGTGACGGGGGATGTCAAGAAATTACTTTTCAGAATTACTTTGTTCAGTGCTTATATCAACACCATGAAATAAATATTCTTATTTTTTCAATATTACAAGTGAGGAAAATAAGTTGATAAAAGCTGAGTCCACGTCAACTGCCTAATGTCACCCTTCCAGCAAGAGACCGACTCCTGATCGAGTAATGCAAGTTCAATGAAGCTTGGAATGAATGAATGGTTGAGTATTGAGTGTCATGTTGATGTGTTGAATCCATGTCTACCTAGGAGTAAGATTTTTTTACAGTAAAAACAGAACAAACAGAGATAAATAATGTTAGTCTTTCTGTACTTGACCTATTTCACTTACCATAATGCCCTCCCAGTCTGTCCACTGTCACAAAAGATAGAATTTCATCCTTTTTTTCTCACTGCATATTTTAAATATATATATATAAAATATGTATAACATATATAATATATATGTAACATTTATATAACATTTATATTGTATGATATATATAACATGTATAAACATTATTATATACCACATTTTATTAATTCATCTGGGATGGACATCTAGCTTGATTCTATATACTGGCTATTGTAAATAATATAGCAATAAATATCAGAGTGCAGGAGTCATGCTAATTATCTTGATTTGATTATTACCCAATATAAACATGAATTAGAACCTCACACCTCTTTCATTTATATATATATAATTATTATGTGTCAATCAAAAACAAATAGAGAAGTCAAGATTTAGCAAGAAAATTGAAAGGAAGATTTGATTTGTGTTCTGCTAGAGTAAACCTATAAGTTACATTGTCATAAAAATATGTTTCAGAAAAAAAATTCAGTCTAATTTGATGTACTTATGTTTTTTCTTCTTTAGGTCAAGATTATTGCCCTAACTGATTACGTATTTATTAAAATTTAGTATGGATGTTCTTAACTTTTCACAAAGACAAAATGACATAAACAAAACACTCTTCATCTGCAAGGTTTTTTTGGGTGGGGCGAATTTTAATTCAGAGGAATAGCTGTCAAAATATTTAAAATGTTAATGCACACAAGATGCTAATAAATCTAGACTCATAAAACTTGGTTTCATTCTTTACAAATCATTTAGTATGTTTAAAAATTGTACTGTCAACAGCTATAACCATAATTAACTAGTCTTAAGTGATACATCTACCCTGGAGCTTAAATGAATACCCAGTTTCCCAATTATGTCTCTCCTGTTCTAAATAGACAGAATACCTGACTCTCTTGAGACTTCATCTCTCCCCAAATCAAGTAGACTTTCGTAGTATCAGGAGCTTTGCTTCCCTGAAGCTCAGAACCTGTAGGAGAGTGACCCCTCCGCATCAGGGCCAGCAGCTTTGGTCCAGTCTACAGGGGACCATTCAAATTCACAAACGCAATGGACTGGGGAAAGGGTCACACTGGATGGGTATTTATATAGATCATAAATTATGTAGAGTTTTCTAACCAAAGTGCTAAGACTATTAGCTTCCATAAGACAGTAATTTGTTTTTAATGATTATTTCCCAACATTTGTGGAAAAGACCTTAATTTAACATTTATGGATGATTTGGGGGTTGCAGAAAAAAATTGGATAGAAGAAACCACATGTATGTTAAGGTCTAGAAGTTTAGAAATTAACTATCAGAATGTCCTTCCCAATCTCTTAATTATATTTTTAGCTTCAACTCCACTGTCATTGTAGAGCAACTTTGAAGACATTCTATGAGATTTAAGCTTTAAATTAATAACATTTCAGATAATTAGCAGAAGAATAGAGTAGCTTAATAGCTTTGGAAGCAGCAGTTCTATAGAAAGAAAGAAAGAAAGAAAGAAAACCCCTTTAGTTGAAATTGCCTTGGGGTCACATTAGTATTTAATCAACGTGTGTGGGTTAATGGTAATAACGCGAAGCTGGCTGGTTCCACAGCCATGGAGATTCTGCATTAGAAGCACATATTTCTTTGGCAGATAATGCTTTAAAACTTTGATAGCACTTTCCAGGAGTTTCCATTATTTTGAATTAGAGACATAGATTATAACATAGTGAAAATTAGTCCTACTCTAATGAATCTACAGTAACAGTTCATTAAATTCAGAATCCTGGGCTCTGTAATTGATAATTTAGAAAACTTTAACCATCTAGAGGTGCAATATCATAAACTTCGGTTTCAGTCTAAAAATAAAGCAAAACTCTTTTTAAAGCAGCAAATCAAATGTGCTGTGCTGTCCCTAAGGGGAGGGAAGTGGATTCATTCTCACATCCTTGCATCAGTACCTTTATTGCTTCAGAAATGACAGAGAAGCCCGCATGCTGATCTGCAAACCTCAGATTCCCTTCCTGCTCTGCAGGTGACTTGGTGACACTGTGGATCTTTAGACTTTAAAGAGCTTTCCTTTCATTCAGCCTTGTTGCTGGCCAGTTCAGGGTCTTGCACTCTTTGTTCCCTTTCCTTCCTCAGATACAATCTGGTCTGGGATTATACAATGGTTGCTATAACCAGTATGTAATTGCTATATTCCAAAACACTCTCCTGTAACTGATGCATACACTATGCTCACTGAATTTGTTTATTATCTATTTTTGCCCATAGGAAAGAAAGTTTTTCCTGTGATTTCTTTTTGTTTACCTTTTTATTTGGCTTTGCATTATCGTATCCCATCATGAACAGTGTCTGGTATATATTAGGCACTCAAAAAATTGTTATAGAATAAACTAATGTTTGTATGAATGAATGAATGGATTTGTATTTTTGCTCTTTCCTATCATCTCTTACAAAACCATTGTGAATTACTGCATGAGTCTTTCATTGTACTAGAGTTAATATTTTCTTGTCTGATCCTTGGGTCTAGAAATGTTATGTGTACACATGTGTTGCATGAGCAGCATCCTATGTCTCATGAGTGCATCACATTACCACCATCAGACCCTTTGTACATACTTCAGATTCAGTCTCTTCTCTAAGTCTTCGAAGCACTTGCCTACTGCCTAAAGCACCTGGGTGCCTCTTCCAGTGCTAGCTTTCTGATCAGCATGTTCAAGACAGAGAGAACCTAGAAGTCAGACAACTATAGCCAATACTGTGGGACACCTGAGGCACTTACCTGGTTCCTGATATTGTTGATCTCACCACGGACGCTCTTGCTTTTTCCTTATGGTAAATAAATAGCCTTGTTGACAACCTGTCCTCTCACATTACACTCAGTGATACCATTTCCCAGAACTCTCAGCATGGAGATTCTGGTCACTGATATCCTACTGGACTAAATTTACCATTAAACCAAAGGTTATATTGTATTTGATCAATGGGTATTCATCCCTGAGGACAGGCTTAGATCCTTTGGGAACACACAGCTGACATTATACTGTTTATCACTGTGATGCATTAGGAAAAATTGTATCTGAGGGTTAAGAGTGTGGTTTAGAGACAGATAAAATAAGCAATATTGCATCTCTTCTATATATATATATATATATATTTAAAATATATATATATATTTAAAAATGCAATAAGAAATTAACTTGATTCTAAAATCTAGGTCATTAAAAACGTATTGTCCCCTACAGTAAAAATTACTTATTTTTGTAATTACTTATTTTGTAGAAGTTATATTATCATAGAAATCTGAGAAGGAAGTATGTTAAAATTCAGTTTTGATCACTTATGTTCTTGATTAAATCCTTAAATTCTATTTCTTATCAATTGAAATAATCTTTTTAGAACTATGCAGATGATTCTGCCAATTCATGCCATCCTCCTGCTCTTCATTTACCAGATACCCCCATGAAACTTCCACACTCTCCCTCCCCACACTACACGGTGGATCTTTGCTCTATTTTTTGCCCTTATACTCTGCTATGTTTGGTAACCTCAACCCTCAGTCAGCATATAGCTGAAAGGAACCTGGGTAAAATATCAGGCTTTGAAGTGAATGGCCTGAAATCAAACCTTCTCTGTCACTTACTAGCTGGGTACCCATGAGCAAATTTTATTTTAACTGACTTTATTTAACAAGATAACATAATATCTACTCTACCATGCTAGCTAACATTCATATAAATTATACAGATGTGGTAGGTAGCTCTATCCATGACATAAATGATATCTGTTACTCGATGTACTAAGCAACATGTATATTGTAAGCATTCTTTTCTGACCTTGACCTAAGTAATGCAGAAGAAAGAGGACAGTTTTGGGGTCCAAAAGTATTATTTTCAATCTTGCCTTTTTCAGTCATTTGCTGTGTGCCTCAGACAAGTACTTACCTTAGTCGAGCTTGTTTACTTATCTCTAGAAAACCAGAGTCAGTATTTCATATTACTTAACTTAATATTTTAATGAAATAATATTCAAAAATGCCTCTCACATAGTACATTTCCTCTCTTTCTTTGAATACATTTAGTGCATTTTCATAGATATTATATACCTTTGAAAGACTCTACTTTGTATATTTGTCTTATATTATGTGTTTTCCTTTTTTAATAAGAACATGATTTTCTTTTTTTTTTTTTTATATGCGGGTACCAGGAGTTGAACTCAGGACCTCGCGCTTGCCAGGCAGGCGCTTACGCCGCTGAGCTATATCACCAGCCCAAGAACATGATTTTCATGTTTGTATTTAATGATTTGATTTAAATATATATGTATGTTTTATAGATATTTTATGGCATATATAAGTGTATAAGATAGCTGGAGACAATTATGGGTTATCTCTTTCTAATTACTTACTCTGAGTAGAGGATAAGGTCCAAAACCCTGGGAAATAGAAAGGTGATTAGATAAAGAAAATGTTTTATGGGAAGCTCAAAAGAGCTTATAGGAAGCATGACAGGTAAGGAATATGAACTGGAAAGGCTTAGTGGGGTACAGTCTCTGGAGAAGTCCTAAAAGGGGGCCTTCTACCTGATCTTCCAAGGGTTTTCTGGAATGTTCTTTGTACCTTAGGGTTGCTCTCATCTGAGAAGATGGAAGTATCAAATTTTTAGAGTCTTTCTTTTATCTGAACGAGGCAGGAAAGGGGGCTGTGCTAAGCTAAGGACAGCTCTCCAAATAAGACATTCATATATTGAGTTTGGGACTAAAAGCACAATATGTAGATTCCTCCCTTCATTTTCCAAACTATATTCATACAAAGGAGAAAAATCTGTATGTCTTAGCTACTTTCCATACACTAGGACAAAATACTTAACATCCACAATTTAAACAAGGAGAGGTAAAGGACATGGTGGAAGGACCTGGCAGAGGAAAGCTGTTCAACCCCATCAGCCAAGAAGAGGATACAGAGAGAGAGAGAGAAAGAGAGAGAGAGCATTCTTGTCCTGCCCCACTGCTAGTGATCCACCTACAACACAGCAAGTCAATTATAGAGCCTTTATAACACAATTACTGGCCAAACACATGAGACTTTTGGGGCTACATTTTAGATCTAAGCCATAACAGTACCTCTCTGGGCAAAGAAGCTACAAAAATAAGTGGGAATTGCAATATGGTGACCATTCAGAGCTTGTGGTGGGATGCAGAATTCTCAGATATTTGCCTTTCACTCCCTCCCCAAGACTACCCTTAGAATTGGAGTGAATGGCCTCCAGGACCAGAAACAGCAAAGAGATTAGAGTAATCCTAGGTGGAATGCTTCAGAATTTGAAATAAAGTAAATTTTTAGTCTTATAGAATCCAGGTGATTGTTGTTTCATTTAGCTTGGATTTTGGGCATTTTAGAATCAGTGTCCCTGAAAACACAGTGTTACATACTCTGCATTCATGCTTCATGACCTTACAATTCCATCCCACATGTGACCATTTCCATGGAACGATATGTGCTGGAGCTTGGTCTAAAATGTTGATGTCACTCTTAAAGTTGGTTAATTTACTTTACAGGACTTAGAGATGAGTACCTGCCCATTTTATATACTCAATTACTATGTTATTACACTATTATTTACAAGAAACAACACACTTTGTGCAGAAGTGGGAGAAACTATGTTAATGCCCTCAGAAGCAGAATGAGCTCCTGTGAGTTAACAGCGGCATGAATGCTTTAGAGACACCAAAGAAGTTAGCAGCTGTATTGCAAGCTTTTTCTCTGTGCTTTAATTTTGAAGCAGAGCATTAGCTTTGACATTTTGCAGTTGATAGGTATTTTCTAGATATTCTTTGGGGATTTCAAAGTAGGCTAAAAGGCTTTTTGAAGGATGAGAAAATGAAGCTTTTATATTTGTTATTTCCATTGCAGCTATTATTGAGAAAATTAGCTCTATGGCAAGAGAATAGGACAAACAACACAAAATTACTTTCTAGGGTCTCAAATCCGACAGTGTGTTGTGCTCTTTATCATTTAAAAAGAAGAAAGAAAAAGAAAGAAAGAAAGAGAAAAGAGATAATTAAGTTTTTTTTTTAAAATAGTCCTAGCTAAAATTAGCTGGAGGAATCAATTAAGAACATTAGCTTTCATGAAAATATCTGATGTTAAAGATCAGCTAATTGAATGCTTTCATCTGGGAAGCTCAAAATGACATAGCTTATACTCTAAAGCTGGATCACTACATGGCAACAAGTTCGTAAATAAGCTCCTTTTTAAAAAACTAGCAGAATATATTGTAAAAACCCAAAATGGTAGTGTTCTTGAGATAGTTCGACTCGGCCTGAGCAGTGTGAATCCTACTGACATCTGAAAGTAAGAGAGTTATAATTGTGAATGAATAAAAAATGTATTTGATTTAGTTGTTGGGTTAATGCAAAATAAGTGAGTCAGTTATTTCCAAATCTACTAAGAGGAAATTATTACTCTCCATATGTTTATAACTGCAGGACACTGTTCTAATACTTATCTACATCTGCCTCCTTCTTAGAAAATTGCCACTTGTCACAACAAGAAAGGAAACATTTTCCTTTGCTGCCAAAAGCTTATTACTCAAAGCCATATGCATAGAGAGATTGCAGAATTCGTCTCATTCACTTCTCAGCAAAGAAATATTTTGATGTGAATATATTTATAATTTTTATGAGTGTTATGTACTTGCATAATTATATTCATATTTTCTTTACAGATTAACATGATTATCTTTATGAAATGAGCCTCCTTGTATCTGGGAATATTTCCTGTATTAAAAAGTTCTACTTTGGGGAAAGGATTTATTTACACGGCATATAGATATATTGTTTTATTTCTGTCTTTTCAATATATTTGTGTCTTTGAACATGCAGTATGACTTTATAGACTGCATTTGAGAAAGTCGTGCTTTTTATGCAGTCTAACAATCTCTGCCTTTTGATTGAAATGTCTAGTCCATTCACATTTAATATAATAATGGATATGATTGAGATTACATATAATGTTTTGCTATTTGTTTTCTACATTTCACCTGTGTTTTTTATAATTTCTCTGCATATATTTCTGAATGTACAATAGTTATTTCTCTGTTGATTATGTAGTATTTTAGGTTATTTACTTAATGATTTTTCTAGTGAACACAAAAGCCATATTTTATTTCTACATTTCATTGATTTCCCTCTATCAATTCCTTTTACACTATGCTTTTGTGCATATGTTAAAAGTAATTTTAGCTTCTCTGTTAATTTTTAAGTATTTCTTGAGTTATTTGACAACAAAGAAATAATAAAGATTAAGTAAAAATTGTCAATAAAAGGAAGAGGGATATCATCAAAGTATATTATATGCATGTATAGAAATGTCACATGAAGCCCCCTATTTTGTACAAGTACTATGAGCTAATAATTATAATAAAATTTAAAAAGAAATATTGTGGTCAAAATTTAAAAATCTACAAGAGAAAATGAACAGCAGATACAAGAAAGCAGGGTAAAAATAAATCAATGAATTTGTAGTTCGAACAATACATATTATCTAATTTGAAGAATAGAGAATATGGGAAGAAAAATGAACAGGACACAAAACAGCAAAATTCATATAATGGGATTTCCATAAAAATAAGGAAAAATATCTTTAAAAACAAGACTAAAAATGTCACAAATTTGAGGAAAAAATTAATTAATCTAAAGATGAAAGAATCTTCTCAGACTCCAAGAAGTAAGAATCCAGAGAATCTCATATGGGCTGCTTACAGGAGAGTTTGCCTCTGAATGTGTTTTATACCTTGTATTAGCTTTCTCATTGCTGAGACACAATACTCAACACCTACAGCTTAAAGGAGGAATGATTTAATTTGCTCCAGATTTCAGTTCACCATAAATTGGCTCTGAGCAGAGGTATCATGGTGGAAGTGCCTGGTGGTACAAAGCTGCTTAGTTTATGGAACTCAGGAAACAAAACAGAGGAAAGGTGTCAGAGCAGAAGGGGTGAAACACCAGGCATAGAATTCAAGGTCATGCCTTTATGAAACACCCAGACACACATGGAGCTGTGCCCCATCAATCTCTGGGGTAAGTCTCAAAGCAAATCAGGTTGGACCTCCCCCTAACCTCTATATCTCATGCCTTTTCACAGTGCAACTCAGTATCATCTCCTTAAACCATACTTAATCTTCAAATAAAGACAACAGCAAGTTCATAATTCTACCTAACATAGTATGACTTTTTCATCTATCCAACTGGAAGGGCAATAATCCCTTCCCAAAAGTCTTAACGGTTCCAGCATTTTTCAAAAGTCCAAGTCCAAGTCTCCTTTGTGACTCCATGTAAACTCTGAGCAGCGAACCTCTGTAAAAATAAAAAAAAA
This sequence comes from Erethizon dorsatum, assembly GCA_028451465.1. Classification (NCBI taxonomy): domain Eukaryota; kingdom Metazoa; phylum Chordata; class Mammalia; order Rodentia; family Erethizontidae; genus Erethizon; species Erethizon dorsatum. The sequence goes on from CM051838.1 coordinate 16,457,213, forward strand.
AAAAGTTAGATATTCACAAGGTACAATAGCACAGGGTAAACATTTCCATTGTGAAAGAGAAGAATGGGGGATGGAAAAGAATCTGACCAAAGCAAGACCTAAAGCCAGCAGGGCACTCATTAAGCCCTGTAGCTCTCTACCAGTATCCAGTGTGCAATGGGAGTTACAAAGGAGTTGGGCAGTCCTGTAGGGCCTTGCTGCTCAGTAGCTGCTCAGCCCAAGAAAATGGAAGCAGCAGAACAAGAGGGATAAAAGGTGCAGCACCAGTCCAAGTTCAAAAGTCTCTGTGGAGAGCTGTTGGTACCAGAGTGCCTTAGAAGGTCAAAGAAACTGGAGCCTGATGTACAGAGGTGACAGGGGAGACTGGAACTCTTCAAAATGGACAACTTCCTTCTTCTTTCCTTCTTTACACCATCCAGGCTACAAACCTATTTGATGATGCCACCCACATCCAGGGTGCATTTTCTCTCCTCAATTTGCTGGTCTGCTTCTCAGTCATTCGCAGACGCCCCAGCACTGTGCTTTGCTAATCTGAAAGGTATTTCTTAATTCCTTCAGATTTCCACATCATGATTAATGGTTACACCCTTCTTAAAGTTATTACTAATGTATTCTTGTACATGATGGTCTAAGAGGAATTATTTTCCTAATTTTGTTTTTAAATTATTCATCACTAGTTTTAAATATACTTTTTTATGCTTGTCTTTTATCTGAAATGTTACTACTTGTTACTTTTAATAGTTTTTTACTGAATTTCTCAGAGTTTTTTATATATAAAATAAGTTATCTACAAATACTGATAATTTTAGTTCTTTCATTCCATTATGGAGGTCTTTAACGTCTTTTTTTTTTTAATTAGCTGTCCTGAAATTTTGATATTTTATTTTTTATGTGCCTCATATTTTCTTTTGTTTTTTCCTTTGCTTCTTTTATTTTTTCACTTCATGAGCATTTTCTAGTGTAGTATTTTAATTTTTAATGTATCTGTGGTTTTGTTATCACTTTACAGTTACTATAGGTTTTATGATGGAGTCCTTCTCCTCTTCCTCCTTTTCCTTCATTTCTCCTCTTCTGCTAGGCAACTTGTCTACTACTGAGCTATACCCCCAGTCCATGACATACGCATTATCAGAATCTACTTCATATTCATACTAACTTTATTCAAGTGAGATTATACATATGTTACTCCTATATATACTTATTATTTCATCTTTATTTTAGGATATTACTGCTACCCATAAATTATTCATATTTATGTCCAATGATACATTTTAAAAATAATTAATCTATATAATTTATAATTTCATGCATTTTAAAGTTAAGAGAAGAATAGATATGTCCAGGTTTGTAGATCTTATTATACATACCACTTAATTATCATTTCTGCCTCTCATTTGTTTCTATGGATTCAAATTTCTATCCCATGTCTTCTTTTTTAACTCCATGACAAATTTGCCCCTCTGACCTCTATTTTTTTTTTTTTTTTCACTTTGGCTAAATTCCAACATAAAACATGATAAAGAGATGAATTTATTTAATTTATCTGTAAGACCTTTGAAATAATGTGATTTTGTTCAAAAACAACACCTAACATGATTTTGCTTATATTCATTGAAGGAAAGACTTGAGGAGTGGATTCACATAGAGTCTCTTTTATCTTTACTTGGCTCACAACGTTATAAAGCATTTTACTCGATTCCATACATTGCATTTTTAAATAATAAGATTAATTAGAGATTATTACAAAAGAATGGTAAAGATATAAATCATGTATGTAAGAAAATATTCTGGGGACTAACATGAACTAATACAAAAAATTTGAGAGTTCAAAAATTTGAAAAATTGACAATATGGAGGAAGATTTAGATCTGCTTTTATGCCCTGAAGAGGTAGAGGGAGGGCTAACGAAGTCCTACTTGGCTCAAGTTTCAGCTCAGGAAAAGTATTTTTAACCTATGTAGAAAAATATTAGATGAAATAATTGGTGTCAATTACTGCAGCTATTTAAGTATACACTAACTAAAGAATTAAAATTTGTGGAGTAATTGCACATTCAAAGCAATATATAAACAACCCAGTTTCAGAAAAAGTTAGAGACAGAACAGGAAGTGGAATCCAGCTCGCTGTCTCTTTAGAGTTGCTCTTATGCAGGTGGGACTCAGATCAGAACAGTTGGCCAAAAGGTACAAAGTTTCACTTAGACAAAAGGGATTACTCCTAGTGATAAATTGTACAGCATATAACTAGTTATTTTACATTTCAGAATAGCTAAAAGATGTTACTTTTTGAGCACAAAAGATGAAAACTATGTGATATAATGGATATGTTACCTGAATTTAATTATTCCACGATGTATAAATGCACCATAACATCACATTTTATGACATAAATATATACAATGATTATTTGTCGATTGGAATAAAATTAAATTTAAGAAAAAGACTTAATGCCTTTAAAGGCAATTTATTTGGTATTTGATCTTTGTATTCAGTATCTTGGCCACTTCAGTTAATCTTCACCCAAGATTGCAGGCCAAGAGGGAAGGAGACTTTCTGGAGAAAGTGAACTGTCTGGAGGAGCAAGTGGCCTTCTCTTTCTAATATTTCAGAGCCAGTTGATTTTATAATTCAGAACTCAGCGATGGCCATGTTCTTGGATAGTCTTAGCCAAAGGTAAGATCTAAGAGGAACCAATGTTTGTGGCCTTTGCCATCCATATCGGGTCATAAAACAATCTCTTTTAATTTAACCCTCATAGAGAAGGTACACAATACAACCGTCCAAAGAATCCTGAAGAGATTACTTTCCAAGAAAACAGAATTCAGATCAAGGCATAAAAAAAGAGAGTTAGGGCCGGTGAGATGGCTCAGCGGCTTAAGCGCCTGCCTGGCAAGCGCGAGGGCCCGAGTTCGACTCCCGGATCCCACATACAAAAAAGGGGCCGGTGATATCGCTCAGCGGCATGGGCGCCTGCTGGCGCACGAGGTCCTGAGGTCGACCCCCCGGTACCCACAAAAAAAAAAAAAAAAAAAAAAAGAGAGTTATATAATGATAAATGGAATCAGTTCTCCAAGAATACATAACATCCTTAATGGGTAGGAGATTAACAATAGAAAGCCAAAATTGGCTTTTGTCCTGACTACTCGATTTAATACTTTTGTTAAAATTCACGAACTATGAGCTTAAAATGATCTAATGACAAAGATATGATTAACAAATACTGCGTATATTTTGATTTATTACAGTACAAGACCTACTGCCATTAGTTTTCCTCAAAATACTCCCCCTTGCCTCAAAAACTTTCCCATTGTTCTTGTCACTTTCTGAAGCAGTTCTGGATTTCCTCTTTCTCAAGTGTCTTAGTTGCACTGTCATGGCTGCCTTGATGTCCTGAATCTATTTAAAAGTTTTGACTTATGGTCATTTTGACTTTGGGAAAGAGCCGGAAGTCACAAGGTGCTAGACTCAGTGAAGAAGGTGGAGGTAAATAAAGTGGATGAGGACACACCGTAATGATTTTATGAGCCTCCTTTTCATTGGATGGAATTGGCAGCAGCATTCACTGTAGTTTTTGATTCTGCCTCATAAATGCACAAGAAAAAGACTTATAGAACTGCTTCATAAAGTGGAAAGAAAAATGCACGAACATTCCTCGTCCAAAAAATGAGTAAGTAAAACAAAATTATGTGTTACCTCAATGTTATGCCTGGATTCCTGAGGCAGCTTACTGGGTCGGGTGACAGTCCTAGTTTAGGTGACCACTTTCTGCTGTTCAAGATGATGATGAAGACAACTTGATTGTATATGGGCATCATGAAACTCTAGTTGAAATTGAAAACATTAAAAACTTTAAGAAGATGATTGTGTATTTTCATTGTCTTTAATTTGAACTGACTGAGAAAGGGTAATTTGATGGGGGGGGCTTAGATCCTTTTGGATATAAAAATACCTTTGGATTTAATGCAAGGATATTAGATATTTATAGTTATTTTCACATTGCTGTTTTCATAATACTGTGGGAATTATATGTAAATTTGCAGAATTTAATGTTATCTTTCATATTGATGTATTTTTGTGTTGCTATTCAAAATGACTGCAAATCTTCAACAAGAAAGTATGATTAACAGAATAATGGCTTTCTAAAGATATCTGTGTCCTAAATTTTGAAGTCCATGACTATGTTACCTTATGTAATAAAAGGGACTATATTTACAAATGTAATTTAGTTAAGGGTATTGAGATTTGGAGATATAATTGAATACTCTGGTGAGTCCATTGTAATTACTGAGATTCTTATAAGAGAAAGATCAGAATAAGAGAAGGTCATGTGACAATGACAATAGAAGTAGAGTCTGAGTAGGTGACTCTGAAGATTGGAGCGGAGTTTAGAGTAATGTGGGAAGAAGGGGCCACAAGCCAAGGAGTTTTGCAGCCTGTAGAAGCTCAAAAAATAAAGAAATGGATTGTTTTCTAGAATCTCTTCGATGCTTTGATTTTATTACTTGGAGACTTCTGACCTCCTGAACTGCATAACAATAAATATGTGTGTTTTTAAGCCACTAAGTCGGGGCCAGTGAGATGGCTCAGTGGCATAAGTGCCTACCTGGCAAGCGCTAGGGCCTGAGTTCGACTCCTGGATTCCACATACGAAAAAAGGGGCCAGTGATATCGCTCAGCGGCACGGGCGCCTGCTGGCACGCGAGGTCCTGAGGTCGACCCTCGGTACCCACAAAAAGAAAAAAAAAAAAAGCCACTAAGTCTAGAGTCATTTTTGCTGGTAGCAATGGAAAGCAGATTTAGAAATGAAATTGGAGGCTTGGGGACATTATCACTCTGGAGGAGATAATCCTCTGCTTCAACTCATTTAAGATTTTCTTTCAGCATGGTTGATATTAAAAAATGGCTGGAGGACAGTAGTTCATATTGTAGAGTGGTTTAATAAAGATGAGTGTAGGATTGTGCTGATAGAGTAATAATTTCTGACTGATTATAGGAAAGTCAAGCATGACTGAATACAATGGTTAAGCTAAATTAATTATAAGAAAAACTCAGAAATCATTAAAGAAAACATTCCTCTCAGTTCCTAATTATTCCTTCCACTTGTACGATGTCTTAGTCATTTTCTTGTACCTGGGACAATATACTCAACACCTGCAACTAAAAGAAGGAGAGGTTTATTTTGGTTCATGTTTCAATCCAGAGTCAGCTGACTCCAAGGCAAGATGTCACGACAGAGGGGCCTGGCAGAGGAAAGCTGTTCAAGCATGCAGATAGGAAGCGAAGCAGGTGAAGAGATGAGTGAAGAAGGGAGATGGACCTTTGCAAGCCAAGCCCCCACGACCCACCTCTTCCTACTGGTCACACTATGTAACAGCCCATTTAGCTTTTGTAAACTCACCAATGAACTAATAGCACCCCCATGATCTAATCACCTCCTCATAGCTTCACCTATGATTACATGTGGCTTTGGGGACATTTAGATATAAACCATAACAAAGGCTTCTATTACTCTACCAGCTTTAACGCTGGTGATTTGAGGTGGAGAAATTAGACAGGCTCCACCCAGGCCCTTTCTCCTCTTTCCTTTCCCCTTGGGTGCAAAACCCTGAAGGGTGTAGACTCTGTTGTGCCCTCAGGCAGGCTCTGAACTTGCAAGGATGAACTGTTCTCTTCCAGCCACTCCTGGGCCTGACCAAATGACTGGAATTTTAGAGTTCAGGATGAGGAAATCCATCTAACTCCCACACTAAGCCAATCATTTGAATTAGATTTTTATTGGAAATATAAACAATGCTTTTGATTTTCATTCTGTTCACTTTTGTTTCTTGACTTGAAGAATTTAGGTGAATAAAATGGGTGCTAGAACTAAAACTCCATGAGAGACCTATAAGATTTAGAGTTCAATGGTATCATAATCACTTAGATGGCTGGTAGAATAGCTCAGCATGTGTTTAACCTCACCAAGCCCTGGGTTCGATCCTCAGCACCAAATAAATAAATAAATAAATATAAAAATAGAACTTAGAAGAATATGCAATTGCACATTTTGTTGTCATGCCTAGTACCCTACAAAATTAATTTTCAAAGAGAGATTTTAAATGTTTTACAATTTTATACGATCAATTGGATTTATTGAGTCATATAGCATTTTTTCAAAGAAGATGATCACTTAAAATTCTATCATATCTTCTATATTCCCAAACAAAAACTAAACAAAAATGTTAACCAATAACTTTCACTGCCTAGGAAGTATTTGAAATGTTTCTTTTTCCTTAGTAGATAATAAAATTATAAAGAATACAGGATTGGTGGTAAAAATACAATGACCCCATTACAAATTTTAGGAAGAACCAGAATTAATTATAAAGGACAGCAAACAAATAAAAAAATGATACTTTGTCATATTTTATTTCTTATAAACTCTAAACTTCTGGGTATGTTTTTTGAAGTTGAGTCATTAACTACAGGTGACACTCTATTAAAGTCATTTGTGGCCAGTTGGTAGTCCTGGATTTTGGTAGTTGGGTTGTTTGTATGTGAACAGCTTCGGCCCTAACTGTACTTTCTTCTTCTGCTTAATAGAATTACGTGTTTCATTGTTATAACACATTACTTTTAATTGCCATTTGAAAGTCTTAATGCATTACAACATGATCTGATATTGAATGAAAAATTACCATTGAATGAAAATTTCTATGTATTCAGGAATGCATGGAAAGAGATCAATGGGAGGTAAATTCGATATTTTAAAACCAATATTAATCATTAGAAGAAAAACCATAATTTCGCATTTTCTTGCAAAGCAACAACCAAATATTTATAGGATCTCAAGAAGAAAAATGCCCTCAAGAAAAGTTTACTTTTTGTTGTTGAGATTACCAGTAACCTATTTTTAATCACAGCGCATCTGAAGGTGGGAGCCATTGCCAAAATCCCAGAATGAGATAAAAATTAGTGTGATTGCTATATGAATCAAGTCCAAAGATTGTTAAAACACTAGCATAGTCATTGAATTAGTAACAGTTGTTTTTTTCTCATTTTTGCCATATATGATAAAATAATGGTGCATATTACAACTAATGGCTTTGGATAGATGAAACACAAGAAACAAACCCAATCAAAGCATTACGCAGCTCACGAGTGGCTCTTTTCAGATGGAATTTCTTGTATTATTATTTGTAAATAGAAAAATTTTTTAGTCCTTTTCAGAGGCAGTCCTTTGAAAACCAATGATCTTTTTTACTGAAATTGACACCTATTCCTCATATGGGTGAAATAAATAAGCCAAAACTACTAAGAGCATTCAGTGTATTTTTTTCAAGGTTAAATCAAATATTGAAAAACTATGCAGTTTTCCACTTACAATTTCTTCATTCAAAAAGGTATCTATAATAATTTCCTATGTGAATCAGCTCTATGAATACAATCAGCTCTATGAATACAAAACAGGGTCATAGGTACTACTCCTTCAGTCAGTTATACCTGCAATTTGTTGTTGTGCAAGGCTCACTAGCTACTCCATGTCTGCTGTAGAGCATTTTCAGCAATATGTTCATTTAGAAGCACTCTTGTAATTTTATTCCAGTATACCTTGAAAAATTGTACTTGTCATTGAAAGAAAATAGAGATATGACCCCACTGTTAATCACACTCTGGACAAGGATTTGTGTTATCTAAAGGGGTCTTCCTTTTACCGCTAAAAATAAACATTAAAGAAAGGGATTTCCTTCTCTTCCTCCTCTTTTTCTTTCATTAACATACAGATACCACAAATCAATCATTTATGTTCACTTATAAGTTATTTTTGTTTCAGTTATATGTTATATTCCTCCAGCTCAAATTCCTCCATTTGAATTGATTTGTAATATTCAGTCTTAGTGGAGTTTTGAAGCATTAATGACTTAAATTATGCTAAGAAACAACCATTTTGGGGGGAAGTTTCTCTTGTACAGTATAAAGAAGGAATTTGACAAGCAGCTCTGGACTTGATTAAATACAGCTCAGATTCACTAGGAAATAAAACCTTTGCTTGATGAAATTCTTCTCCGAAGGTGTTTCCTTCCTTAACTCACTGAGCAACTGTCATTTTCTCAGCCATGTAGTTAGGATATAATCTGATTCCTTTGGGACCCACTAAGATCATCTTGAGGAATTCTATAATATTTCCTCAGGGAATGGGAAGCAAAATAATTAAACAGGGGGTTATAATTTTCTTGTATGACTCAATTTTCAGAAGGGAAAACTGCCTTTTTATTTTTTCTTATTTTCCAATATTTACATTAGAAAATAAATGTACACAGTTATACAAAACTTAATGCATGATTTTCCCATGGATTTAATTTATTAAGAGAACTTATGCATTTACTTGTTGTATAGAAAATATTATTTTGAAGAAGTAGGTATTGTGCATGTCAGAGTGACCTTGGCACAAAACAAATTTTAATAAAGCAGTATTCTCATCTGAGAGCTAACTGAAAATCTGTCTGATGGTCATCATAATCTGGAAATGACCAAGGCCAAAGCCAAAGACTCCTGTAAAGCTACAGGGGTGGCAGTTCAAAACATAGAGAAATGTCACTCATCAACATACCAGTTTTATCAATTTAACTTTTTTTTTTTTTTTTTTTTTTTAGATCTCAGAGTAGGAGGCATTTCTTTCATGGCCATTTGCTTCCCACTACTAGAGTACTTTAACCCACAGTGTGTCTCATATATGCTACTATCTATTGGTACTTATGCCTTAAATGCTTGTTTATTTTCATGTATCACTTACCAGTTTGTAACCTCTCTTAGAGGATAAAATGTGTTCACATTGGTTGCCTGTATCTAAGTACCAAAATATTTGGTAATCAAAATAAATTGAATGCTTTACTAAATGAGTAGTATTTAGTCTTTCTAATATATCAGACTTACAAGGCCCTCAAAATTAAATAATCATGCCATGTATGTCTTTACTACATCACTGTAGTTTTTACAAAATGTGTGTTCTGTGATACGATCGGGATGATGATCCTCTTCTCCTTTTAAAATCTTATTAAGCAACAGAATAAACCCATATCATAACAAAACAAGAAAAAATGCCCCGTGGAGGAATTCATGAAAGCACAGAGCCAGGTGATGTTGGATACGCGTGGGATCACTCCTGGAAGAAGTCAGAGCAAGGAGGCAGTGTTTAAATAAGGGACGTCTGGAAGAGGTCCAAGGCAAACGGGGCAGCTCAGGTAGCTACTGCCACTTCCTGTTTCTCCTTTTCTTAGCTGATCAGGACATTGGACCAAAGGTTAAAACAGTGAGTAAGAAGCTTGAACCAAGTCGTAGAGTGATGCTCCAGTAGACTGTTGACCTCCTTGAGGCGGAAACCTAACAACTGCCAGAAGACAAGCACCGCCTCCATCCCCTATAGACCTTCAGCTGTTGCAGAGTGGCTCTGAAAGTGAAAATTAATCAGCCAGTGAATCTTTGAGTTAATGCAAAAATATTATGAATTTGAGACACCAACATTAAAAAATTACCATCTGAGTAAATGAGGAATTGGTAAATTCAATAAAATAACTATTAATAGTGGGTGCACAGAAATGTGAAATTCGGGCTGGTGAGATAGCTCAGCGGCATAAGTGCCTGCCTGGCAAGTGCAAGGTCCCAAGTTCGGCTCCTGGTACCCACATAAAAGGGAAAAAAGGGCTGGTGAGATGGCTCAGTGGCACAAGCGCCTGCTGGCAAGCACGAGGTCCTGAGGTCGACTACTGGTACCCACATTAAAAAAAAAAAAAAAAGAAATGTGAAATTCTCCTACTCATGAGATCTTTCTTGAAAATTTAAAAATTCTGCTTAAGAGGAAAATGTGTCCTATTTGTGGTAGACAGAATTCCAAAAATGCCCCTGCAAAGTTTCTCTTAAAATCTCAAGAAGAGTGATCATGTCATGTTGTATGGGAAAAATCATTTTGCAGATTTACTTACAGTTACTAATCAGTTACTTTTGAGGTCATCAAAAGGAAGGCTATCCAAGCAGCTATCCACATGGAAGGTTATTGAATCTAATCACAAGAGCCCTTTACAGAGAGGGCTTTGAACAGCTGGTGGAAAAAGACCAAGTCTGAGAGGTTTGAACCATGGTGATGATTCACTGACCCCTGTTAGCTTGAATACGGGAGGGGGTGTGTGGGGAAAGGCCCAGAAAGATGATTTGGGAGGGGGGGGCTCAGACAAGTTGCTGACTGACAGCCACAAGAGATCAGGTATTCAAAGTCTGCAGTTGCAAGGAACTGCGTTCTGCAAAGAACAGAAGTTTTCAAGCAGATTCTCCGTCAGAGCCTCCCTGTAACAGAAAATACTGATATTCCTCGTGATCCATCAACTCAGGTATGCACCTGGATGACCCCTGGCTTTCGGCCTTGTGAGACTCTAAGCAGGGAAACTCGTCAAGTCAGCTGGACCACAGACATAAAGAATTGTGGGGAGGGCCAGTGAGATGGCTCAGCGGCGTAAGCGCCTGCCTGACAAGTGTGAGGGCCCGAGTTCGACTCCCAGAACCCACATACGAAAAAGGGGCCGGTGATATCGCTCAGCGGCACGGGCACCTACTGGTGTGTGAGGTCCTGAGGTCGACCCCCCGGTACCCACAAAAAAAAAAAAAAAGTAGATATCGTTTGAAGTTGCTAAGTTTGTGTGGTAATTTCCTACACAGCAATAGAAAACCAATGCACCTCCACATTTTCAGTTAAAGTTTTGTTGGAGACGTTGGTGCTTCTTTCACTAACACCTTTTCTTCTTTCACTAACACCTTTTCTTCTTTCACTAACACTTAACTAACAGTTGAAACTTTATCACCTTCACCTTGTGATATTTATACAATTTGCTCTGCATTTATTAAGAAGTTGAATAAAATCATTTTTATTCATTGCTATTAAAGAAATATTTTAACACCTATTTCTAAAATAAATCAGCAAAGAAACTTTAGAATATGAAAATTCACCATAAAAGAGTATTTCTTCCTTAATATTCCTATAGCTACCTGGGTAAGTCACTTACAAGTATGTCATTTGGCATCATAATTTATTTACTTCAGATTAATTTTATAATTTCTTCGGATTACTTGTTTGTCTTATTATCTGCTAAGAATGTCTTTGTATTTTTCTTCATTCTTCAGGAGGTTATGACACAAGAATTGTGACTATAAATGAGTTCACATACAAGCCTAGGGAAAAATAAACAAGAACAAAAACTTTCCTTGACTGTGAATGTCCAGATTACTTTAATAGCCCAGATAAAAACTGGTCAGAATTGTCAAGCACTTCTTGATTATTTCTCTCTCTCCAGCATATTTGTACATTTGTACATCTCAACAACTATGTCAGAGTACTTTCGCATGTTATTATCTCTAGTTCCAATTATTGGAGCTATAATTAAATATTTTAAAGGAAATTTTAACTTCTTTTTCCTGTGAATAATCAACTCTAACATGTGTGCATAATCTCATTCCCTACCATTATTCAACAATACAGTAAGTGTATGGCTTTGCAATTTTAAAATCTTGGAATCACATTTGATTCTACTTTCTTTTATTCTCAGTAGACAATCATTACTTGGCTACTTTCCTTGAATTATTTTTCACATTTGTCTCTTATAGACCTTCCCTTTATGCCCTGTCTCCCCATAGCTGGAAATCTGAAGTTATTAACGGCTGTGCTATTCCCTAGTTTCCTCTCCTACCAGTATGCTCTGCATAATTGTCACCAATGTATACTATTAAAAAGCATCTTTAAGCTGGTCCTTGTGGTATACACCTGTAATCCCAGCACTCTGGGAGGCTGAGACAAGAGGGTTATGAATTTGAGCATAGCCTGGGCAACTTAGTGACTTAGCAAGACTCTGTGTCAAAATAAAAAATAAAAAAGGCTGGGCCGGTGAGATGGCTCAGCGGCGTAAGCGCCTGCCTTGCAAGCGCGAGGGCCCGAGTTCGACTCCCGGAACCCACATACGAAAAAGGGGCCGGTGATATCGCTCAGTGGCACGGGTGCCTGTTGGCGCGCGAGGTCCTGAGGTCGTCCCCCGGTACCCAAAAAAAAAAAAAAAAAAAAAAAAAAAAAAAAAATAAAAAAGGCTGATAATGTAGCTTAGTGAAGGCCCTTGGTTCAATTCCCAGTACTGAAAAGAATAAAAATCCCCTTCAATCACGTACCTCTTTGTTCATATAACTAGTCCTATTTCCTATTGCCTAAATCATAATATTCAAATTCTTGTGTCTACAGTTTAAAATTTCCTATAATTTAGTATCCACTGCCCTTCCAAGCTTATATAAAATGTCTTTTCTGGAACTTCTATGTGAATGGTAATTTATTCACCATTGTCCAATGAATTTGTCTTGTGTTCATTATATGTTGATTTGGTTTGTAGAATGTTTTATACATGAGATGCTTTTCTATCTCCTAGAACACTTCTTTCCTCCCCAAATCCATTTCAAACTCCTGTGTATCCAGTATAGTCTTTCCTAAATAGTTTAGATAAAATATTTTTCTACTCTAATACCCAATTTCAATGATATTTTAATAAATTATTTCACATACCCTTGGCAGCTTGTTCTCAAAGTTCCATGTTAGATTTTAGGGGACATGATTCTTCATCAGAGGATTTGATATTGTTCTTAACATAGCTCAGTCACAAAGTAATCAGGGGCAGGCAAGTGATAGCAGAAACTACATTTCTTAGGACTTTAGAGAGGACATTTTTTTGTTACTTATGAAAAATAGGTGATTCTGTTGATTTTAAATGAAAGAGTGATAATTCATGTCCTTACAGAGGCCAACGTCAGATGGGCATTCCAGGTGAACATCCCTTCTCTTCCCGGGATCCTCCAGGTCAGTATTAAAGATCTGCAGCATCGTTAGCAAGGGAGAAGTGCTATTTTATGTCTTATCTATGGGCAAATCCAGTCTGATGATCTGATTACATTCATTATCAATCTTCTAAATCATAGTGCAGTATCAGTTGTGGTAACAAGACACCCTAAAGGTCTTTAGTTTAAATCATTATATTCTTTGCCTTTTCATGTTAATCATGACAGAAAATCAACTGATACTTGCTTCAGAGAAAACACTGCCAATCCAGTATCCTAAAAATTAATTTGTGAAAACTGAAAGACATTCTATTTCCTCAAATACCAAGAGTAAAATACTGAATTTTGAAGAAAACTTTTCCTTAAAAGTTAATAGAAAATATTAATACTCCATAAAATATGTCAATCCATATGTACATTTATACATATATCTATACATATGTTTATGAACTTTGCATCCAATTAATATCAATAAAGTTTTATTTGATATAGCAGGATTTTTCTACATATTCAGTCTTTTCCCAAAATAACAACAACTGCATCTTTTTTATTAGTACATGTATGTGATACATAATGACTACTTTCATTGTGGTATTTGGTACATGTACATGACACATCTTGATTCTTTTTACATCCACTCTACAAATGCATCTTAAATTAAGTCTGCAAGTTGGCTGCCATATGTTTCTTTTAAAAACTCTTCCCATTTCCTCTATCTGCTATATTGGTTTGCACACATTTCATCTTCTATCTTTCAATAATGTCATATAACAAGTTTCCTTTCTCCCAATTTTTCTCCTCTCTGGTCTTTCTTTTACATTGATGTAGAAGGATTTTTTCAAAGGGCAAATGTTCTTATTTTACTCTCCAGTAAATGGCTTTCATTTGACTAGAAGAGAAAGTTAAATGCCCTACCTTGACATACAAGGTGTTTTGACACTGGCTTTTGCATTTCTTTCACTCTGTCTCTCACCAGGTTGGAACTGCCTTGCTATTTAAAGCTCTCCAATGTCCCCATCTTTTTAGTCATTGTTGCCTCCCATGGAATGTACAAACTTTAGTCTCCTCCCACCGTGCTCCTTCCTATCCTGACCCACGTGTCTGATAAGAGCCGATTCATCTTTTAAGTTTTACTCATGCATCACAATCCAGAGAGTTATAAGATACATTATTTATAACCTCAAAGGGAAATAAGCTGTAACTTTTTCTATATATCTGACACTCACTGTATTTGCAATATATTAGAGTTCATTTTGTATTCCCCATTGCTTCTGGAGAGAGTAACTCTCTCTTATTTTCTTTGTCTACATGATATATAATCCATGATATATACAATAAAATATTACCTAAAAATTACCAATAAATTCATTCATTCATATTAGAAAGTTGACTTATAGAGATGACTCCAAAGAAATAATTTTTGATGTCTTGGTGAGTAGTGAATGTTTATCAAATTCACAAAGTTAAACAGGTGTATGTTCCTTATAATAAAGACAATGCTAACATCAAACATTCATGAAGAATTTACAATGTACTAGCCACAATCCTATGCACTTTATGTGTATTGACTCATTGCAATTTCTGAACTCTAGCCCCTCGGAATTAGAATTCTAGAAAGTCTACCAGTTAAAATGTAATATTTGGAGTAATTCTTGACTATAATAGATGCTGATCACTACAAATAACTGTGTCAGTTTTTTTGGAGAAATATAAATGTAAGCTAATAAGTATTAGACACATTTCAGTGAATTACATGGTGCCTAAATTTTCTAGTCCAGTGTAGTCTAATTTAACATATTTTAAAATATTTTAGAAAAAGATATAGTTTAGCTTATTATTTCAAAAATCTGAATATATTATGCCATATTATCAAGATATGCATAATTCAAAATACACGTCTTAAACATCCTGAGTTTTGTGCTTTTTCTTTGTGCCAACATTCTCTGAAGTCACAGATCTTATTGTGTTTTGCTTTATTCTTAATTATTTGTATATGTGCTTTCTTATTAGATTGTTGATTCCCTGTAGACTATAGAGTAGCTGCCAGACTATGTCCCACCTACCTTGCATCTTTATGCAAAACCTAAATGTAACGTTGTAAAGTCCCTCAAGGTAGTAGAAAGGAGAAAGACCATAAAATAGAAATACTGATTAGTCTCAGCTCTGCTGGGAAAGCTTTGATAACTTTCTCTTTTTTCCTGGGATACACTTTATTCTTATGAAAATAAGGGTTTGGGATTAAATCATTTTACAGTTTCACACATATTTCTAATATTTTACTATTCAATGAATCACATAAGAGTTTATATTAAATTCTATAATATCTACTGAAGGATCCTGGTTATTTAGATAGGAACCTGGATTTCTTTTTTTTTCTGAATTTCTATATAAAATAAGTTAGATATTACTTTCATTCACCCATTTTCATTAATAATAAGCTTCCTAAACTCAAGCACATTGGGAACCCTTTAAAGTGAATGGATGTAGCTTTTATCTTCACTTCTTCCTGTTGGAAGGGATGCAGGCTTGGTGGTGAGTTATATACATAAACGCTATGCCCAATACCTAAGGTGAGTTCATTAATGAAAACAGAAGACCTGGGTTCCCAATCCTATTTTTTCTACAATATTATGCCTGACTTCTTATATTACCTAGTACACACAAAATATATATTCTGTCATACCCATTACTTTGTGCTTTATTATAGCAGCTAAGCCAATATCCTAACTAGTATCTGGGGTTTAATTCATTTCAACAGAATTGTTACTAGACAAGGTATAACTAAACCATCTCCAACTGGACATTTTGCACTTACCATTCAAAATCTACAACAGACACTTCATTTTGGTGTAAAGGAGTCTCACCAATGGGTTATTTTATCTTTTAGATTCTGAGTGAGTTCATCAAATAGAAAGCTCTGGTAAGGTATTAAAGGGAGAGGGGAGTGCGAAGCTGACTGCACTGCGGCTGTTTCTTCAACAGTTTGTCCTAGGCTGATTAATTCCCTCCGTCAAACAGCACAGTTCCTGCAGGAAGCCTCTTCCTATCACTGCAGCTCCTTACTTCTGGGGAAGTTTTGCCATCCTTTGATTTCCTTTGATACTTTCTAAAACATTGTAAGAGTTCTCTTTTTTATTTAAGTTTATTGGTGCAATTTATATATTTATTTATATTTAAAACAGAAAAAAGGAATAACAATAAAACAGAGTTTCAAAACAGGCTACTAGGAGAGTAACATTAATTAACACACTGAGTATTGTTATAGTCACAGTAGTTGTTCAGAGTACAAGATATAGGCATTGCCCAGAAAATTACTAGCACAAACTTTCCTCTCAATGAACCAAGAGAAACCTGCTATACAACTCTCTTAACTGTCTTGTGTTTATATATATTTTTTCCTTTTACCTTCCTTCCTTTCCCCTTTCTCCCATCGCAGTTTTTCTTTTCTTTTGAACAGTTTCTTCCCTATGCACAATAACTATTGTAAATTTTGGATTTTGTTTACTCTTTCAGTTTCTCACACTAGTGAGACAATATGATATTTACACATGTGGGTCTGGTTTATTTCACTTACAAGTATGGTCTTGAGTTGCATCCATTTACTTATAAAAGTCTCAAGTTTATCTTTTTATGGCTGAGTAGTATTCCATTGTATAAAAAAACCACATCTTTTTTATCCAGTTCTCAGTTGATGGGCATTTGGGTTGTTTCCAAGATTTAGCTATTGCAAATTGTGCTGCTATAAACATGGGTGCACATATATAACTGTGGTATGACATTTTTAATCCTTCTGGGAAGATACCCAGAAGAGGAATAGCTGGGTTGAATGGGACCTCTAATCCTAGTTTTTTAATAAATCTCCACATTGATTTCCACAGTGGTTGTACCAGTCTACACTCCCACCAACAATGGAAAAGGGTTCCTTTTCCCCCACGGCCCCGCCAGCATTTGTTATTAGTTGATTTCTTGATGATAGCCATTCTTTCTGGAGTGAGATGGAATCTCGGTTTTTTTTTTTTAATTTGCATCTCTTGAATGACCAATGATGCTGAACATTTTTTCATGTATTTATTTGCCATTTGTATTTCTTCATCTGAAAAGTGCGTATTCATCTCAGATGCCCATTTTTGGATTGGGTCTTTGAATTTTGGGGTTCTGATTTTTTTCAGTTCTTTTTATGTTCTAGATATAAGTGCTTTGTGTGAGGGACAACAGGCTATAACTTTTTCCCACTCTGTGGATTGTCTTTTCACTCTGTTGGTGATTTCTTTTGTTGTGCAAAAGCTTTTTAATAAGATGAGATCCCATTTGTTGATTCTTTGTTTTGTTTCCTGGGCCATCTGGGTTTTGTTCATGAAGTCTCTGCCTACACCTATGTCTTCAAGATTTCTACCTATTTTCTTTTCCAGTATATTTAGTGTTTCTGTTTTAAAAATTTAGATCTTTGATCCATTCTGATTTTAGTGAGGTAGACATAATGACCACATTCATTATAGGGAATTTCTATCTGTACATGATATATGGGAATGGGGGAAAAAAGAGGAATCAAGAGTTCTCTTTATTAAACTTAACTTTGCTGCTTGCACATATAATGTTTTCTACTAAGATTTTGACTAATTAACAAATTGTACTAAAGTGGATCTGGGAAACAAATCCTTTTCATTAAACTCTTGGATGGTTACTTAAATATTTGGTGAGTATATGAATAATAGCCTTGCCAGTGGAAGTATGTATCCAGAAATCTATGGTTTGGATGCCATGGTACTTATCCAAATAATCCAGTAACATGCCAGAAATAATGGACAATAAAGGGTAAGACATTAGCTCATCATGTGATAGAGACACGTAGCTGTTATAGAAATGACAGTGATTATAAAAACTCAGGGTTCAGCTGTTTGCTTTTGATGTTCCCCAGAAGAGTACACACAGTAAATGACAGATCAAAGGTCTGTTTAGATATTTGAGTCCATGCATGGAAAGACCTCTAAGCAGCTTTAAAGGAAGCTTTCTTTAAAGCTTGGCAATTTAAACAACAGACTCTCCTGAACTTATCTCGCCGCCAGAATCAGCCTCTCTTCACCTGTACATGTTCCCTGTCCACTGCGTTACATCTATGCCATAAAAGCACCATTTTGGTTGGTAGTGATGTTCTAGGACATATCAACCATATGGGTGTCTAGAAGTCCTGGAATAGTGTTGCTAGCAGAGTGTTATAGGCAGAATATCATATTCAGATCTTATACCTCTCTATCCATCCCTGGTTCACTCCACATGGCAAATAATCCTGTCCAGTTCAAGTGGTGGCAGAAGTAAACAGAATAGTAGATGCGTGATGGAATTTGGAAGGTACAGAAATGAGACTGTTAAAGCTAGGTTTTATATTAATTGTTTCTTTCTATTCCATTCAATTGAAAGGACTGATGGTGAATAAAGTTTTACATTTTAGGAGGGAGTGAATCCCTTCTTACAACTCTAGTTATTTTCCCAGGTCCTAGGCAGTCTTATAAACTCTTACCTCTTCAGACTTCGGAGTATTACTAGCTCTTGTTGACCCTGATGTCTTTAACCCAGGCTTGCTGGTTTTCCTTAATTGCTCACATTTCCTGAGTAGACTTTCACTAGTATGTTTTCGGATATATTTCAAACACATCCTGTCTGAGTGTGCAATTTGTTTCCCATGAAGAACCTGAATGATACAGGTACAGAGCAGGCAAGTATTAAATGTTAGATATTCTGTCATCTTTTATATTTAATATTTTAACCATGTCAAGCAAAATAGATGCTATTATCTTAGAGAATGCCACCAGTGCCAAATTTCCATGTGACAATTCCATCCTCATTTTGATGAGAATAGGAAAATAAATGAATCTACCTAACTTTTTGTCTTCTTGTGCATGCTTTAGAAAAAAATTACCTTTAGAAGCAGCATAGCGGGGGCCGGTGAGATGGCTCAGCAGCATAAGCGCCTGCCCGGCAAGCGTGAGGGCCCGAGTTCGACTCCCGGAATCCACATACGAAGAAAGGGCCGGTGATATCGCTCAGCGGCACGGGCTCCTGCTGGCGAGCGAGGTCCTGAGGTCGACCCTCGGTACCCACAAAAAAAAAAAGAAAACACCACCAGTGAATATAGCAAGTGGCACTTATATGGCAAATAACATAATACTGAATATTGCAGTAGTTAATGTCAAAAATTTATTACTGTGATATGATAGCTATACACATTTATACTTTTGTAAAATTAACTCTTTTTACTACTTTGTTTTATTCTTATATTTTACCAATATTAATGAACACTTTTTTACTTGGATTCTCTATCTGCGTAGCACACTGCACAAAAGGGTTTCAAGTACCAAAGAATTTAACCACAAACATATTAAAATCATTTTTACTTCCTGTGTGTAACGTAAGAAGGCTTTTATATGACGTATTTCTTAACACTTGAGCATACTAATTGATGAGTATAAATATACTATGAAGAAGGTGAACACATTCATAAATGGATAAATGATAATAAATAATCATTAAACTGTTCTCTTTGCAATCTTATGAACCTTATATAGTTAAGTTGCATTGCAAAGACGTATTGAAACCTGCAAGTGGCTGTTATGTGTGGATTTACTTCTGTGAAATAGACAACCCTGGAATAATCTTCCAAAGTATTTATTAAAAAAAATCATTAAGATAAGAGAGACAGTAAAACTCAGTAAATGTATCGATCTAGGAAATCATGTCAACATAGCACTCTCAGAAGAAAACCTGCTATTCTAAAGTCTTTTTATATAAAGGTAATTTAGATTTTGTGTGAGGTTTTCTATCTCTAAGTGTCCTAGTTAGATTAGATGGCCCCAGTTGTCTCCCTTTTCTGCCACCCCTACCTCCCAGCAGCCCATCTTCCCTCCTTGTACGTCGGAAACTGCTGACCTCACAGAAAGGTGGAAGACTCTCTCCTTTATGGGATCTGTGTTCTGCTTTTGACCCCAACTTCTCTTTCTGCTGAATTAGTTCAATGTCTGGATCATGTTGTGAGCTATTCTTCCTGCTAAGGTTACCATATTTAGCAAAAAGAAAAGGAATTTTGAGTGACATTTGAATTACAGATAAAATGAGTATGTTATCCTTGTTATTATTTTTAGCACAAGTCTTTTCTATATAATATTTGGGGCTTAGTTTTACAAAACAACAGCAACAACATGTAGCTTATTTGTTGGTATAAAATTGTTTTACACTCATATTTAACTAGCTGTTTTTGTATTTTACCTGCCATCCCTATTTATTGCATACTAGGTACTCTTGTGTAATTTATCCCCTTTCATTAGTCCTTCCTTCCCACCCCCAATCCCCACCTCAATCGAATGTTTGTCTTGTAAAGTAGACTTTAGCAGAGTTTTGAGACAAAGGAGAAACACGAAAATTATATGTTCTAAAATATAATTTGTTTCTACAAACAAGTAAAAACCTATAATTTTCATGTTTCTTACATAAAAATTGAGTTTACTTTCTGTCCCCAAAATATCTATTTTTAAAAAATCAGTATTGAATGATTCTAATCTCCAAGAAACAGAAAGGGATTCTTGTAATTTTGAGTAAATTTAAAAGGTTTCTATCTCTGTTTCCTCATATACAACATAAAAATATTGATTATAGAAATAGGTAGGTAGATTATCTGCTCATTGGGAGTCTAGAACTGCATTAAGGTTTCTCAGAATCTTTTTTTTTTTTTAATGTGGTTACTGGGAGTCGAACTAAGGACCTTGCGCTTGCCAGCAGGCACTTGTGCCACTGAGCGATATCACCGGCCCTTTTTTTCCTTTATGTGGGTACCGGGAGTCAAACTCAGGACCTCGTGCTTGCCTGGCAGGCGCTTGTGCTGCTGAGCCATATCACCGGCCTCTCAGAATCTTATTTTCTTGGAAAATAAGAATTTATCCTGCTAAAAAAGAAATAGAATATAGAAGATGAGGCAATAAGGAGTTCTATGTTAAAATAAAATACTAAAATAGAAAAGTTAAAAATTCCCCAATGCATGTTTTTTCTATTTTTTATTGTTATGTCATTTATTTACTTTTTAGTATTTCCTATTTCTAGCTCTGTTTCTGTGCATCAAAACTAAAAGCTGACACTTTATAATAAGGAGACTGACTCCACCTTCCATTAGTTTTACTCATAATTGCTAACTTTTCTGAGCTCTACTTGATTTTTAAAGGCTGATATTTTTGTTGTGTATTTTCTCAAAGCAAGCTTTGGCACTAAGGCCATCTCTCACTATCCCATACAAAACAGTAAATCAAATGCATCATTTATCTTTTATCTTCTCCAGAGAATGTATCATCTCTTACTTCATATAGTTATTTGTATTTTACCTTGTTTGATTTTTTATTATCTGTCTTCTAACATTAGAAAGTAGCCACCACAATAACTAGGATTTATTTCCTCTATAGTTCTTTGCTATTTCCCCAGTATTTCAAAGTGTCAAGCATGTAAGAGGCCATGTTGACTGAAAGCTGAGCTTTTCCTGTTTACATATGCATATATATTGCATATAAAGAATTTAGAATAGTACCCCACTTATGATATGCAACAAATGAATGATTAATTTTACTATTATTAACACAGTACCAACTACCTGACATGTAGCAGTAAATCAATGGATTTTAATACTTCTTCGTTTCCTCACTTTCTTTGACTTATGTTAACAGAATCATGGAAAGACAGTGAAACACAAAGAACAATGAAAAATGTAAATGTAGAAAGCATCAATAAAATTGCCTGTTGTTTGACTCATATACATAATTAAATGCTCAGCAATAATAACACAAATAATAGAGGAAGCATATGATATCACATTACTTATAAATTTTATTATTCAGGGTGAGATGAAAGTACTCATTTAAATTAAGTCCTACAATATCAAGGATTTATGCTGTAATTGCTTGAGCAATAGAGAAGTAAAAGAGTAACTAACAATCATATAGAAAAGAAAATTAAAAGGATTACAAGTAACTTGATCAATCCAAAAAATGGAAAAGAAAAAAAGAGAGAAAATGTTTAATGTAGTAGCTACACATAAGCACAAATGAACTATCTCTTTCATGAACATAAATGCAAAAAACCTAAATAAAATATAAACACAGAGAATCTAGTAATACATAAAGCATGCTTATATATTACAACTTCTTTGCATGTATTGTATCAAAGAAAATTTTGAATTAGGAGTAAGAATTCAAGAAATGTAATTTGATACACTAACAGAAATATTGGAAGAAAAATATGACCTAAATGGATATAAGAAAATATTTGCTAAAATGTAATACCATTCATATTTTGCAATATAAAGACCATATTACAATTACAAATGACTTTTAAACTCAATTGATGTATCTGGAATAATAAGCAAAAATACATTGTGAAATTTTGAGAAACGTTTCTTATGAAACTGGACAAAAATGAATAAATCATGCCTTCCCTTATTGCTGTTATTTAACATGACACAGAAGAATCTATTCATAGCAATAAAAATAGGGACAATATATAGCACAATAACTGAAAAGGAATAAAAAACTGTTACTTATATCTTACATGATTATGTTCTTAGAAAAAGCAAATATACAAACTATAACTTTTGTATAAGAAATGACATAAAAGTAGATGAATGTTTCTAAAAAGAGTAAGGAAATAAGGGAGTGGGAGGTATGAGGAAAGGGGTCTGGAGTTGGAAATGACCAAAGTATGTAATATGCATGCATTAATATCCCAAAATGAAGCCCTTACAGTGGACCCTTGACTTACAAACTCAATTTGTTCACGAGGGCTGGTTGTAACCCAAATTGGTTGTAAGTCAAGACTATTTTTCCCATAAGAAATAATGGAATGCACAATGCATTTTAAACCACCAAAAATGACCCTTAACTTTTTCATAACTAAAAAAGTTGTATAATGTATATAATTTACCAAAACATCAATAATTTTCCTAGTGTATTCACCAAAAAGTTATAAAATGTGGCTAGTTTACCAGAAACAACAATTTCACACTGTACTCACCATTCCAGTTGACATCTTCGGCTTGCAGGAAGGGAGGATGGAGTGGAAGGTGGTTATTGTTTGGAAGGAGAGCCCTTCCATAAGAACCTCAGGAGTCTGGCTTTCCGGTGTCCTTTCTCTCCTTGGGAGTCTGTAGCCCAATACCACCTGCTTCTGGCTCACTTGGCCTCAAGTTTTCAGAAATAAAAACTGGTCTAAGGTTGTCTGTTTCTGTCTTTTCTTTAACACTGTTCTGTAGTATGACATGACATTAAGCAAGTGAGTGCAATGACGGGCTTTTTTGTGGGGAGCAGCTGAAGCTGGAGATCAATCACATGTGTGGGGCTAAAGCAAGACCAGCCCCGAGAATACGGAGCACCCCAGGCAAGCCACGTGAACAAGTGGTTCCCGCTAAGCAAACAAGTTGTTAGGCAGAGGGGTTTCAATTGACATCAGCCTCCCGCGTGTATAAATAAACACACTACAGTCATTGGGCGGTTCCTTTTCTCCCATCGTCCACTTGACCTCAGCTTTCTGCATTCTGACTCTTGTGTCCATTTCTTCATCCTCCACCATCCTCCACCCGAGAAATTCGAGAGCTGTGCTGGACGTGGCACTTTTTCTGTCTGGGTGGGTCTTCTTTACAAATGTTTGTAGCTCTGTCCATTTTTTCAGGATTTCCTTTATTTCAGAAGAAGAACTTTGCTGCACTGACTGTTGATACTCCTCCTCCCCTTCAGAAAGTACCTCAGCTGCCATTCTCTTTTGCTCAGCCAGAAGTTGCTGAAGTTCTTCTCTAGACAATTCCTCTGAGTGCTCCTCCACCAACTCCTCAACACCACCACTTTCTATCTGAGAGCCTGTGGACTTTGCTATAGTGACAATGTCATCAACCACAGGGTCAATTGAAGGCTCAGGCTCCTCTACGCAGCCTTCAAAGTCTCTCTCCTGTATAATTTTAGGCCACGCTTTCTTCCAGGCAGATCTCAGTGTCCTTAGAGAGAACCCAGTTCTCACTTTAAAATTGTGAAACCACCCACTACTGGCACAAAATGTTTCACCACTATGACTTATTGATGGATTATCCTTTATGAGACCTGCTTTTATAGCCCTAGCTTTTTCACAAATTATAGACTCTGATAGGCTATAACCTGCCATCTACCTCTTGTTTCTTTACACTAATAATGGCCTTTCTACCTTATCTAACACTGTTAATTGGGACTTACTATTCTGAGTAACATCTTTGGCAACACTAGCTTCCTTATACAAATCTTTTCTCTGGAAGATTGCTGAGATGGTGGATTTTGACATGTACATACTAGCAAGATCAGTCACAGAAACGCCACTGTCATATTTCTCCACAATTTCCTTCTTCTTTTCAATTGTGATTCCTTTCTTTATCTTCCCTTCCTTCCTTAAGTTCTTTCCTAGCTTTTTGGGGGCCATTTTGATAGTAGTAATTTTAGCAATTATATAAAGCACTGACCAAAATCACATCCACAAGCACACACATCTGGGATCAGAATGATGCTTACATGCCCTTACATATACTATTCTGGCATCGTGAATCTTTACTTACAACTGCACAAGCAGCTGGCATTCTGGTTAAAACTCAAGACTTTGGTCGTAACTTAAAATTCTGGTTGTAACCCAAGTTGTTCATATGCAGGGGTGGTCATAATGCCAGGGTCTACTGTATTTTTTATAACTAATAGTCACCCCTTTTTTAAAAAAGAATTTATCACTGAATTTACCAAAATATTTTTATACGAGGATATCACAGAACTAAAAAACAAAGGAAAAAATTACAAAATTAATGTTTACAGTATTAAAAATCATGAATATTGAAGAATATATCCATAAACAGAAACATGTACCACAATCACAGTTTGAAAAATTTAATACTATAATATGTCAATAAATACAACAAAAGCGGCCAATAGCATTAATAAGTGAAAAAAAGTAAAATCTAAGTAAGTATATTACCTTCTTTCCACTAAACTGGATACGGTTTAAACACAGGATTACCACTTGTTGATAAGAATCCTCATATACTTCTAATGGAATTATAAATTGGCATAACCATTTTGAAAGTTCTTTAGTTGTATTTATTTTTATTAGTACATGTTTGCAGTACAAAATATTGACATTCCTTGTAGGGAGTTGGTGCATGTATATAACTCATTTTAATTCCATTTTTCATCCCTTCCCCCTCCCTCTATCTCTTGATCCCCTTCTCATTTGAAAAAGCTCTGTCTCTCTATTTCCTATTATCTATCTTTTATTTTGCTCTTTATTTATAATGTGGATTCCTCATAGAAAAGAAACCATGTGATATTTAAGCTTGTGTGTTGGATTTATTTCACTTAAAATTATGCTCTCAAGGGGCATCCATTTACCTACACATGACAAAAGTTTATCCTTCTTTATGCCAGAGTAGTACTCCACTGTGTGTAAATACCACATTTTAAAATCCATGCATCTGTTGATGGACAATACAGGCTGCTTCCAAGATTTACCTAGTATGACTTGTGTTGCTATAAACATAGCTTTGCATATGGCACTGAAACACAATATCTTTTAATTTTTGGATAGATACCTAAAAGAGGAATAGCTGGGTCAAATGGGATTTGTATGTTTAGTTTCTTAAGGAATTTATGTCACTAAGGCTAAGTATACACATATGTTATGACTCAAAAATCTACTCCCACATATATTAATCAAGAACTCTGTATATAGCTTCATGGAAAAGAATATGCATGGCAGTACTACCGTGGATGATCCTAAACTGTAAATTTAAAACATCTCAATGCTAGAATTGATGATGATATTATGTATTCATTTAATGGAAAATTACATGTCAGTGAAAGGGAAAAAACTACTGTGTACAACATGGACTAATCTCAAAATATTATATATAGACAATTTATTAAATAGAACTGCACATTGTGTAATAGCATTTAAATGAAGTTGAAAACTAATCACACTAAATTACAGTAGAAGTTAAGTTGATGGTTTTGTGGGATTTAGTAACTCCGAGAGGGGATAATGGAGGATTTCTAAAGGGAGGAGCTCATTATAACCATTGTTCTGCTGTTAAATCATACTCAGCATACAGCTATATATTTCTTCTCTAGATCCAGATGTTCAGTGGAAAATTTTGCTGTGACTCTTTCTCGTTTAACAAGTTATGAACAAGAGTATTCATGCTCTTTTGAATTTCTTAGCACCAATGGATTATAGGACTCGAGAAGTGAAAAAGTGCTAGTGCTATTGGAAATAAAACATTTCATGGCTTTGTTACAAATGAATTTTCTAGTGTTACCTGTGTCTTTGTTCAGGTTGCTACAACTGAATACCATAACTGGGGGGTAACTTTTAAACAACACAACAACAACAACAACAAATATCTATTTCTTACAGTTCTGGAGGATGTTAAGGGCAAGATGAAGGTTGCTACATGTGCAGTGTCAGATAAGGACTTTCTTCAGGTTCCTAGGTGGCTGTCTTGGAGTGTGCACTCACCTGGTGGAAGAGGTGCGTCGCTCTCCAGAGTGTCTTTCATAAAACACTAACCCCATCGTGAGGGCTCTAACTTCACCATCTGACCACCTCCTCAAGGCCGCACCTCCTAATACCATCACATGGGGGATCAGGACTTGAACTAAGGATCAGGGTGGAGCACAATATTCAATCCAGGTGCTTTCGCTCTGCTAACTCCTAATAAGTGGGAGAAATTCTCCAAGCTATTTGGAAATTCAGCTCGGTTCACTTTCCTCCATTAAGGAGGACTAGGAGTATAGTTATCCTAGAGGAACTGTTATGGCCTCTGCTTTTAAAAATGGCCTCTTTGTGCAGAGATAAGAGAATGTGTCCAATTCCTTTGTGACATTTGAAGAACTTTGAGAAATTTTCACAAGTCAGTAAATGCTGTTATTTCCCCTCCAAATATATCATCATCTTCCTCTAACCCCTGGGGCCTGAAAACAGGCTCAAATTCAAGTTCTATTTTATGGAATGCAAATCCATTGAGAAAGGAAAAGTTTATGAAATCTGCCTATGAATTTCAATAGTTATCTGATATTTCCCACAGGAAGTGAAAGGAATTAAAGAAAATTAGATTTTATTGAACTAATGAGGCACACTGGATAAGGTTTAGTTTTGCTATCATTTTTTTTACCGAAGCAAGCAATGTGAGAATGCAGCTAATTTTTGCATATATTCCATCTATTTAAGTTATAAATCAGACAAATGTAAAACTTCAACTAAAAATTCCATAAGCTAAAGAGGATGGGTAGATGCACCTAGTATTTACTGGGCACCAGTGATTTATGCAATACATCAAATCCTCATAAGAATCTCACCAAATAAGGTATTTTGAAATTTTACAGGTAACGACATTCAATGGGCTTAAATATCACCTCCAGATTCACAAAGCTACTACATCACAGAGGCAGGAGTCACATCTTAACCATGCTGATAATGCTCCCTGGTAGACTTAACGAGTGGTGATTTGAGCTTATGTCTATGTGCATTTTACCACTTTGTGGCCTTTACTTGGTTATGTCTACTTGAACAATAATTTGTGGTAGATACAGTTTAATTTGTATCAAAACCTTGTTTGATTTGTATCAATGGCGGTTTCCTTTCTAAAAATATGCAAAGTATTATCAATTTATCAATATTGTCAATTATCATGCCTTTTGGATTTTCTAAAGAGCAGAAAACCCATTTAAACTAACTTTTTACCAATGTACCTAGAGTGAAATTAGAGAATTTCATGTGTTTCCAGGTGAACTGCTTATTAGGAAGGAACACTCTGAAATACAACTGGTAATGTAGTGTAATAGCATGAACCAAATAACTAGTTTAAACATTTCAGTCCATTATTTGTGAGAGTAGATGAAATACATTGTGATGAGAATTATGAATTTTGTGATTAAGATGATCTGTGTATTGCCAGGTCAAGTCTAAGATTCTATTGACTATAATAACTAACATTATGTTATGATGGAAGAAAAAGTGCTACAGAATAATGTAGACATAACTGATTGTATAGTGTATCCTAATTTCAGAGGGGTTAAAGTTGAAAGAAATAAAACTAAGTTTTAGAAATGATGACACAAACAATGCATGTATGTATGTTACATAAACTATTGCAGGCTCTCTAATGGACATCCCTCACTGTGGCAGTGTTTTCCAAGATGTGACTCAGGGATCCAGGTCTTTGATCTGATCCATGTCAGAATCCCTGTGCTTATTGGCATCAAGATGGCAGAAGGGAAAACAACCTGGGGAATTACATATGGGGATGTTTTGTGAGCAATGGCTGGCAATGAAACCAGTTGCTACTATACACATTTAAACGTCAGATCTCAGTCACAAGGCCTTAAAGGAAACTGGAAATTTTCCTCAAGCTGTGTGCCTAGAAATAAAAGGAATTGGGGTGGGGAAGAGTTGAGCAGGCCCTGTTCTAACCTAAGTTAGGCTCACCCTGTTCATCAGTGTTTCAGGATTCTGTCCATTCAAGAACACATGGGAGACTGGTTCCCTGTCCAGTTTTGATTCAATGGGAAATTCTCTAAGAGACATCTAAACACAGAGGAATTGTTTTGTGTGAGAAATCAGCATTTATCATCTTAATTTCAGGTTTGAGCCACTTTGTTTATTACTACAACATAATTTATCCTAATATGATTAGTAAACACATTTTCCTCCACTTACTTATTAGAGAAAATAATGATTACTTCACATAGCAGCTGTAAGGGTGAGAGGAGCCATTGCATTAAAATATTCAGGATAGCTCCTGGCATAGAGCAACCAATCAATAAATAAACCCTATTGTTACTATAAGATAATTGTTCACTTTTAAATTTGGAATCTGTGCTCTCATATGACATACACTCATGTGTAAATATCTAAATAATTATCCTCACATTTGCGAATCAGTTTTTACTCAAATTGCTTAATCTTCTAAATTTTCTGAAAAAGTTCCCAAAACATATCATTCAGATACATTTAATATGCTTGGAACCCCTCATATGTTTTATTCATATACATATTAAGATGATTTAGTCAGATACCAGAAGGCTGTTGGTGATTGTAACTCTCTTCCAGTGACTGTGTGAGAGTTCCAGTATTTTGTGAATTAAGATGGGCATGGATTGACAAAGGTATAATTTTGTGCTACCTTTAAGACTTTATTTTAACCTTAAAATATTCTAAATTTTTTCAGAGCCTATGAGAGAGCCATGGATTTGCTCCAGAGAAATATCAAATCATCTTGGGTTGAAATCTTCCTTATCCCCAAGCTATTAAACTCTATTGCCATTCTGAGAACACCATCCTCTATGTTTTCAGAGTTTAAAAAATATCCCTCACTTTTAGATATGAAGTTATAAATGCCTCAATTCATGTCAAAGTTTTCTCTGAAGTACTGATGGTTCGTGTTTTGAGAATAAGTTTCTCACCATACATGGCACTAAACAGGAGGCATATCCCATAATTAGTTGAAATATACCTGCATTTCAAGAAAAAATTAAAATGTTAAGACAGAACACATTTTAATGTCATCATGAGCAAAGTAGAATGCATGTTTGTTGAAATAGTTATAAGTGGAATAAAAGGAGAATTTAGGATCAAGATCTGTTTTTGCCTAAGGTCTATTCCTAAGGCAAAAGCGTAGACTAACTTATAAACTTCCAATGTCTGCATAGCAGATGTTATTAAAAAAATAAATTATTATTAAAAATAACTTTATAAAATTCCTTGTGTAGGCAGGTATATTCTTTGGTAAATGTCTATAAATACAGATTACCCATATGCGGTAGTCTTTGAAACATTGACTGATTTTTATCTTGGTTTTATTTATCATTTGCTCTCATGCAGCCAAATTCAAAGTGATGATCATACAGAGTAAAGATACACAAGGGGATACAAAAGTCTATGTAAGTGAGACCAGGGTAGCTTGATTCCTGTGTATAACTGTTACTCATTTCTATGATATGTACTTACTGAACATTTTTGTTACTCTAATTGAAATCATGAAGTTCAGCAATTTAATTGGCTTCTATAAGATAGTTCAAAATAACTTTGCCTTTTTAGACAACTTGACATTTAGCTGAGTAGCTTTAATTACAGTGATATAATGTAATAAATTATAAGGTGCTAAGATATGTATATTCTTGGTATTAGTAGCTATAAGAAAAATTTATTTTACTTTTTTTGTATTATTTTCCTATAAAAAAAACTATTATAAGATTCCTGAAAGTTATCTTTAAATTAATTACTTTGTAAGCTTTTATAAAGGTGCTACTATATAGATAATAAATATAAAATATCTTGATGTGAAAAATGACATTATATATGTATTATTACCATTTTTTATCATTATTTTGTTTAAAGACATTTTTGAAGCTTGTCATTTTAGACATGTAGGCAGGAAATTGATAATTACAGATATAAGATTTTGATGTACAAATGCAATTTTTGTACTAAAACTACCTCTTTTTCTTTATATGATTATGACAAAATATGTGATAAATTTGTATAAAGTTTAATAATTGAAGCCTTTCCTAAAGGTAATGACTAAAATTACAGCAAATAACTGCACAAAAAATAGTTATTCCTTCTTCATGTAAGAATGATCTATGAGCTACTGTTTGCTCAAATTTTCCTATTTGGGCTTATAATTCAGTGTTCTCTCTGTACATAAATAATAATTAGTACCATTTTTAGTATCTAGAGATAAAATTATAACATTTAAATTCAGATCCACTCTGAATAGTTTGAAAACCATTAGGAATTATTTAATGAATAAAACTCATGTCCTGAAATAAAATCTCCAGATAAAATACTTCTCTTGACCCATCATGTGACAAGATTTCATCAAATATTTATTTTTTGTTTTGATTTCTATATCATTTTTTAAAAAAGACCATGATAGCAATACTTTTGCATTTATTTTCAATCCTTTTTTCTTAACTTTTCTTAATGTCTTCATTCCTTTTTTTCAACATTCACATTTTTTCTTGAGACAGAAAAAATACTAACCCAAAGGACAAGTAGCAATCGTTTTCCCAAGAATTCCATAAACTCTTTAATATGAAATGATTCTTTACTTAATAATCTTTAAAAATGAAGTTAAAATACAGAAACATGGTTTCCAGGGAAATGGTGGAGTGGTGAGCAGCAACAAGACTGTCTCTTCAAGATTTGGCGTCCAGACATTGGAATACAGCAATGTGGGGGAGAGAAGAAGGAGCGAACTGAGTTCCTGGGACCCAGCAAGATCTGAAGTGAGAATTGGAGCCAAGGGGAAGAACAAAGAGAGGGACCTTGATGCAGAAGAGAAAGGTGGCAAACGGTGCTTTCTCCCTGAAGCCCAGGTTGCGGTGTGAGAGAGGCGGCTTGACTCGAACCTATAGAGACATGGTGACTATGGGTGACTCGACAGTTCTCCACGGAAAAAAGCACCAGTGGAACAGTGCAGTGGGTGCTGCGGGGTGCAGTGACTGGTGAGTGATTCCAACCCCATTCAAACATCCCAAAGAGGAGGCAGTTTGTTGGTCATCATTTTGGAAAGGGGACTATTGAATTTGGGACTCAGAACAACAGTGGGTTGGTTCCATCTCAGGGTTCACAGTGTCAGGGTGAGGTGCAGCCATGGGAGACATCCACAGCCAGACACCCAGAGACACCCAAGTTCAAGGTGGTGAGAGGTACCTGGATTGTCATGGGCTGAACAACTCGGGTCCCAGTCTCACAGCCAGAACCAGATCTGCCTGAACTTCGGTGGAGTCAAAAGCTCAGGCTTGCTGGGATTTTCCCACCACCCCACAGTAGTACTACTGCAGGCTTACTTGGATCAACCAGCACAGATCTGGGCTCTGTCTGTCCCCTTTGTCTATCAGTGACAGCGGAGATGTGTCTGAAGTGAACATTGTTTTTCTTCCTTTCTTTGCTTTTTTTTGCCTTGATTGTTCTTGTTTTTATATGAGTGCGAGCAGCATTGTTTTTAATTTTATGCTGCTGTTGTTTTATTCTGTTTTTCTTTCTGTTTCTTCCTTCTTTCTTTCTGTCCTGTCTTTTTTGCTGGTTTCCCAAATCTTGCATAGTCTTCCTTTGTCCTTCAGCCTTTTTTTCTAATTTCTTTCTCTTCTTCTATTTTTCTATTTTTTCCTCTTACACCTTTCAAATTTCTTCCCTGAGGGTATAATCACTCTATCGAGGGGGTATTTAGTATATACAATTTTCTGGTTTGTATTCTATTTTGTTGTATAACTACAAAACTTGTTAATATGGTTAAAAGTTGAAATTAATTGTTACCACAGTTTGTCATTTTCCAGGCTGTGTTTGATGCTATTGTTATTACTGATTGTACTACGTTAGCCAAGGTGACATAATTATTCTAATCAGTTATTTTTCCCAGTATGCCAAGGCAAAGATTGCCTGAATGTCATGAACAATGCTATAGGACAGTGCCAAAGAATCAGGGACTAGGCCAAATAGGCAGCACCTCCTCATCTCCAATAAATTGAAGAGGTAGGATATTGCAACAGATTTAAAAGCCAAAAGCCAGCTACATCTAGAAGACATCTCTGAAAAGTAGTCATTTCCTAATGAGTTCTCAATACTAGCAATAAAGCTACCAACCATAAGCAATTTATAAGCATCAACACAAAAACTAAACAAAAAAAAAACAAATACAAAATGACAAGACACAGAAACAATATGCATCCTCATAGTTCCAGCTCACCTAGGCAAGCCCAGAGGCACTGAGGTGGAACAATTCAAAAGCCACCAACTTGAACTCCCTGAAATGGTACCAGCAGAAGTAACAAAGCAGATGCATGAGGCTCTAGAAAAAAATCAACTTAGAAAAAATTTCTCAGAAAACTGAAGAGATGACAACCATAATGAAGGACATTGTTAGTGAATCTAGGGTAAATATAGATTAGAAAATAGAGAAAAATGATGGAAACCATGAATGTTCAGCATAGGAAAGAAATGGAATCTATGAAACAGGTTCAAACAGATACCTATTCTATTGAAGTTATATGCAGCAGAATCAACCAATGTGGAGACAGAATATCAGATCTAGAAGACAGGTTTTCATGTCATGAAAAGAAAGACTTCTTAAAAAAGGCAAGGAACCATGAAAAATGAATCAAACAGTTGCTAGGTGATGTAAGGAGGAATAATATAAGATTGATCAGAGTCAATGAAAAAGCAGAAGACAGCATAAACATCATAAAAACCTGTTCACAGAAGTGATGGCAAAAAGGCTCCCAATCATGGAAATAGAATTTGACGTATAGATAAGTGAGCTATATAGAACTCCAATTAGCCATGATAAAAACAAACAAACAAACAAACAACTATGCCAAGGCATATAATAGTCCTGGATTATTGTTCAACACAGGAAGAGAATATTAAAAGCTGTTAGAGAAAAGGGAGAAATCACCTACAAGGGAAAGCTCCTCAGAATCACAGCAGACTTCTCAAGGAAAACCCTTAAGTCAAGGAGATCTTGAAGTGAAGTATTTCAAGCCCTAAA
Source organism: Erethizon dorsatum (assembly GCA_028451465.1). Classification (NCBI taxonomy): domain Eukaryota; kingdom Metazoa; phylum Chordata; class Mammalia; order Rodentia; family Erethizontidae; genus Erethizon; species Erethizon dorsatum. The sequence continues at coordinate 16,490,621 of CM051838.1, forward strand.
AGAAAACAACCTCCAACTCGGATTGATATAGCCAACAAAACTATCTTTTGAAATTGATGGAGAAATAAGATACTTCCATGACAAAGAACACATGAAGAAGTTCATGACCACCAAACAAGCACTCCAAAATATTATGAAGGATACTCTAGGAAGAGATAACAAATACTACAATGCCATGAACCCCAATAGAATGAGTCGCCACACAAGGCAAGCAATTAAACAGAGGGGAAAGAAAGGGAGGTAACAACAGGAATATAATGTGATAGGAATAATTCAATACGTATCAGTTATAACCATCAATGTAAATGGTCTCAATTCACCAATCAAAAGAAACAGATTGAAGAATGGATCCAAAAACAAGATCCAACAGTATGTTGCAAGATCCAACAAGAAACACTTTTAAACTCTAAAATAAAAAAATAGACTGAAACTCAAAGGATGGAAAACAATACTCCATGCAACAGGAACTTGGAAAAAAGCAGGGGTAGCTTTTCTATTTTCAGATAAAGTATATTTCAAGCCAAGACTAATCAAGAGAGATAAAGAAGGTCATTACATCCTTGTAAAGGGAACAATCCAAGAGGAAGAGATGCTGATCGTAAATGTATATACTAAATACCAGCTCACCCATCTATGTAAGACAAATATTGATGGACATTAAAAGTCAAATAAGCACCAATACAATTGTAATAGGGGACCTCAATACCCCACTGTCACAAATAGATCAACTAGAGAAAAATAAAATCAGAACTGAACCAAAGTTTTGAACAAATGGACTTAGTAGATGTCTACAGAGTATTCCACCTCACAACATCAAGAATATACATTCTTCTCAGTTGCATATGAGACATTCTCCAAAACAGATCACATACTATCTCATAGAACATACTTAAGTAAATGCAAAGGAATTTAAATTATCCCATGAATATTATCAGACCATAGTAGTGCAATGAAATTGGAAATCAATGGCAAAAGAAAACACAAAAACTGCATCAGTACATGAAAATTAAATAACACCCTCCTGAACACCACATAAAATTAAAGAAGAAATTAAATTTTCTACAATTAAACGATAATGCCATTACAACATACCAGAACTTATGGAAAGCAATGAAAGCAGTCCTATGAGGGAAATATATAGCAGAGAATTCCCACATTAGAAAAACAGAGCGACAGAATACTACCTGGTACATAGTGTATGCAATGAGTGCTGACAGAATGAGTGAGTGGAAGAATTTAATTACCAGAGGGGACTGCAAGTCTTTGCTTTGGTGGATCTTGAAATCTAAGTTCCTGAAGTCATTCTCTTTCTTCCTGAGTCTCACAGGAGCCTTATTGTGAATGTTATGGAATAAAAAACAAGATTTTGAAAAAAAAAAAGAAAAATTAAAAAGAAAAACAGAACGAGCTCAAACAAACAATGTAATGTTGAACCTCAAGCTTCTAGAAAAAGAAGAGCAGGTCAAAGCCAAAGCTTGGATGAAGGAGGAAATAAAGATCAGAGCAGAAATTAATGCAGTTGAGACTAAGAAAACAATACAAAAAATCAATAAATCAAAGAGTTGGTTCTTTGAAAGATTAAATAAAATTGGCCAACCCATACCCAACCTTATCAAAAAAAGGAAAGAAAAGACTCCATGCAATTAGAAATGAAAAGGGTGAAATCACAACAGATATTGCAGAAATCCAGATCATCAATATCTACTTCAAGAACCCATTTTCTAATAAGATGGAAAACACCAAAGAAATGGACAGATTCTGTCTTAGTTACTTTTCTCATTGCTGAGACAAAATGCCTGACACCCAAAATTAAAGGGGTAAAGGCTTATTTAGCTCACAGTTTGTAAACGTTTCAGTCCATGATCTGGTGGCTCCAAGGAAGGATGGCACATGGCAGAGGGGCAACAGCTCATGGTGGCTGAAGATAGCAAAAGCAACCTGAAACAGTGAGACAAATGCTTTCTGTCCCTTATATTGTATCCAGTCTACAGGAATTAGGGTGGTGCCAACAGTCAGTGGACTGATACAGCAATCACCCACCCTTAATCCCAGTGTTGCACTATGAATAAACAACACACTCACTCTAGATTCAGCCACCTCCGATAAATCCCTATGACTGCATGAGGCTTTGGATGAAGCCTCTGGATGAAGGACATCCAGACACAAATCAGAACAGATTCCTAGATACATATGACTTACCAAAGCTGAGTCAAGAAGATATAAAAATTCTAAATAACCCAATATCAGTTAAGTAAATTGAAGATGCAATTAAAAAAACTACCAACAAAGAAAAGCCCAGGTCCTCATGGATTCTCTGCTGGATTCTACAAGAAATTTAGAGAAAATTTAATGCCCCTACTCCTCAAACTCTTTAATGAAACTGAAAGGGAAGCAGTTCTCCCAAATTCATTCCTGGAAGCAAGCATTACCCTGATACCAAAACTAGAGAATGATCCAATCAAAAAAGAGAATTACAGGCCAATCTCCCTAATAAACATAAACACAAAAAATCCTCAATAAGATACTCGCAAACAGAATACAGCAAATCATCAACATTGTACACTGAGACCAAGTTGGATTCATCCACGGGATGCAGGGATGGTTCAAAATATGCAAATCAATAAATGTAATACACCATATTAACAGAATAAATCTCTGTTAATATTAAGGTCATCTCCATAGATGTAAAAATGCATTTGACGAAGTCCAATACCCATTCAAGATAAAAAAAAAAAACTCACAGAAAATTGGAATACATAGTGTTTATGTCAATCTGATAAAAGTCATTTATGACAATTCAACAGCCAACATCATACTAAGTGGTCAAAAACTGAAAGCTTTCACTCTAAAATCAGGAAAAATACAAGGATGTCCACTATCACCACTCCTATTCAACATAGTTCTTGAAACATTAGCCAGAGCAATTAGACAAGAGAAAGAAATAAAAGGAATAAGAATAGGAAAGGAAGAAGTCAAATTATTATTTGTGGATGACATAATGCTCTACATAGAAAACCACAAAACTCCACCAAAAGACTTCTAGATTTAAGAAACAAATTCAGTAGCATAGCTGAAATAGAAAGCCAACACTCAAAAATCAATAGCTTTTCTGTACACAAATAACAAACTCATTGAGAGAGAAATTAGAAAAACCACACCTTTCACAATAGCACCAAAAAATGAAATATTTAGGAATCAATCTAATGAAGAAAGTAAAAGACCTTTACATTAAATTTTACAGTACTCTGAAAAATGCAATTGAAGAGAATATTAGAAAACTGAAAGATATATCTTTTTCCTGGCTAGGAAGAAACAATATAGTGAAAATGGCCATGACATTTATAACATTTTCAAAATTGTTATACAGATCTAATGCAATCCCAATCAAAATACCAATAGCATATCTCACAGAATTAGAGAAAACAATCCAAAAATTCATATGGACTCAGAAGAGACATAGAATAGCAGAAGCATTTCTGGGCAATGAAGGCAAGGCAGGGGACCTCACAATCCCTGACTCGAAATTATACAACAAATCTACTGTGACAAAAACAACATGGTAGTGTAAAACAAACAAACAAACAAAAACCCCCAGGATCAGTGGAACAGATTAGAAGATGCAGAAATAACCCCCCACACACAAAGCCACCTTATCTTTGCGAAAGGGGTCAAATACCTTCACTGGAAGAAAGATAGCCTCTTTAATAAATGGAGCTGGAAAAAAATGGCTTTCCATATATCAGAGATTAAATCTGGACACATATCTCTCACCATGCGCTAAACTAAAATTGAAATGGATCAAAGACCTAAATATTAAAACAGAAACACTAAGTCTGCTGGGAGATAGAACAGGTAAAACTCTTAAAGACATAGTTGTAGGCAATGACTTTATGAATAAAAGACTGACCATGCAGAAAATATTACAAAGAATCAACTACTGGGATCACATGTAATTGAAAAGCTTTTGCACAGCAAAAGAAATGAGCAGCAAAGTAAAGAGACAACACGCAGAGTGTAAAAATAATTTACTGGCTGTTCCTCAGGCAAAAGAATAATATATAGAATATATAAAGAACCCCCCAAAAAGTCAGACCCTACAAATTTAATAACCCTATCCTAAAATGGGCACCTGAAATGAATAGACACTTTTCAGATGAAGAAGTAGAAAAGGCAAGTACACATATGAAAAATGTTCAACATCACTGGTAATTCAAAAGATGCAAATTAAAACAACACAAGAGTCCATCTAACCCCCCAAATAATGGCTATTGTCAAGAAATCAACCAATAGCAAATGCTAGTGGGGCTATGGAGAAATGAACCCTTCTCCGCTGTTGGTGGGAGTGTAGACTGGTGCAAACATTATGGAAATCCATGTGAAGATTCTTCAAAACATTAAAACTAGAGGTTCCGGGCCGGTGAGATGGCTCAGCGGCGTAAGCGCCTGCCTGGCAAGCGCGAGGGCCCGAGTTTGACTCCCGGAACCCACATACGAAAAAGGGGCCGGTGATATCGCTCAGCGGCACGGGCACCTGCTGGTGCGTGAGGTCCTGAGATCGACCCCTGGTACCCACAAAACAAAAAACAAAAAGCAAAGAAAACTAGAGGTTCCATTTGACCTAGTTATTCTCCTTGGTATCTCCTCAAAAGGATTAAAAACATCATACCACAGTGATATATGCACACCCATGTTTACAGCAGCACAATGTACAATAGTTAAATCTTGGAAACAGCCCAAATCCCCATCAAATGATGAATGGATAAAGATGTGGTTTTTCTTTTTTATGCAATGGAGTACTACTCTGCTATAAGGAAGGTTAAATTTGGGACATTTCTATGTAAATGGATGCACCTTGAGATCATACTCTTAAGTGAAATAAATCAGACACACATGTTTAAATGTCACATTGTTTCTCTAATGTGAGAAACTGAAAGGGCAAATAAATACCAAATGTATAATAGATATTGAGAAATAGGAAGACATTTTTCAAATGGTAAGGGAACAAAGCAGGGGGAGGAGGGAAGGAAGGAAAAAGAAAAAGAGACTAGATGTAAAAAATGGAAACAAAGCTTTTGTAAATAAGGAGAGGAAGAATGGTTGAAGGGAGGGGAGAGGATGCAGAAAAAAGAAGTATCAAGATGTATTATGTACAGATACAAATTCCCTATGATACATGAGATCATTATGTATATTTAAAATGTACCAATAAAATGTATTTATAAAAAGTACAGCTTACCAAAAAAATAAAATAAAATACAGAAGCAGACATTTAAGTCAACATTGTAAAAAGTAACTCTCTTGAGTTTTATTAAATATTCTTCATTTATCTTTATTATGATGCCCTTCAAAGCAATTGCATTTTTTACTTTAACTTACAAAACCTATTTGCCAACCATATTATGTTTTCAAGGTTGAATTTCACTTTGTGGTTGCCCTTTAATCAGTGAAAGTCTATTTTTATCATGTCTGTACTAACTGGTGTTAAAACACTTGACAATTTATTGTGATTTAAGTTTTATTAGCTTGTATCTCTTTCCTCCCTAGGTGATTTATAGAGACTTTAAGGAAGATTACAACCTAATTTAAGGCTCTCTCTACCCTGCCCGTACTTCTTCTCAACTAGGTAGTAATGTGTTTTCATGATGGAAACAAAATGTGGTTTCAATCTATCTCCTGTGAATAATTAGGCTACTTATTTTGATAATTGGAAGATTCAGGATGGTTCTCTTTAGCCTATGATATATGTAAGTTGAGAAAACTAGTGCTTATTTAATTAATATATATTTACGTTAGTATTTGCATAAAATCAAACAATAGTTAAGTTTTTCAATCATTCAGCATTTTAAATATAAACATAAATTCTAAGGACAGAAATATCTCTCACACACATTCAATCTCATAATACAGAAATATTTAAAACTAATTTACAGTTTTCAATTTATGCTTTTCAATTTCTTGATGATATCTTCAAGTGGATTTACTGAAAGGATGAGCTTCGATTAACCTCATCTCAGCAGACAATTCTTATATCTTTCTAAAAAAGTTTTATAAAATTCATGTATAATAAAATTGATCATGTAAAATGTACTGTTCAGTGTTTTTAATACTTCACAGAGTTGTAATACTTGTCTGTATTACTGATTATAACTTGCGTGTTTACTTCATCGTCATTTTATACAGTCTTATTTTCTCAATATAATTGCAAGTTTCGTTATTGGTTGGACCTATACAATGGATTGTTTAAGTGCAAGTTTTGAAAATAACAATCAAATAAAATTGATGTGAAAATTTCAAAGTGAATGTGAGATCATAATAAGCAAATTTTTTTTTTTTTTTGTGGGTACCGGGGGGTCGACCTCAGGACCTCGCGCACCAACAGGCACCCGTGCCGCTGAGCGATATCACCGGCCCCTTTTTCGTATGTGGGATCCGGGAGTCGAACTCGGGCCCTCGCGCTTGCAAGGCAGGCGCTTACGCCACTGAGCCATCTCACCGGCCCATAATAAGCAAATTTTATAAAGGAAATACCCTCTAATTCTTCCATGGAGCTCATTTCCTCAGGCCCGGGTGCTATCATTAGGTACTGGCAGTGAGTTAATCTAGGGCTCCACCCCCTACAGATTGTACTGCACGGAATTGTATTCCTTCAAATTTTATGTCTGCCCAGGATCTCAGAATGTGATCCTACTTACAAATAGTGCCTTTGCAGATGTAATCAAATTCAGGTGAATTTACAGTGTATTAAGTTGGGCTTTCAATTGAATATGCCTAGTATTGTTATAAGAAAAGGGATGTTTGAACACAGAGACTCAGAGAGGAGAAAGCCATGTGAATTCACAGGTAGAAATGGGTGTGATGAATCTATAAGCCAAGGAAAGTCAAGGATCGCGTGCAAAACTTTACAGCCCCAAGAAGTTAATACAGAAACTCATCACTTGGGAAAGCTTTCATTCTCTCAGTTCTCTCATATGTCCAGACCCATCTGAGGCCAGCTGTGCAGTCTAAACAGGGTTTTCCAAGTATGAAGGGAGAACCCAGTGAGCACCAGGTCTTTTATTCCTCCCTCATATGGCACTGAAAATGCATTAGATTCTTTGCCTATCCTGTAAATGTGGTGGTTTGCAAGACAGGGGTTACAGTCAACCTTCAAAGACAACACATGCTACGAATGTGAAACAAAGAGAAGAAATGTGATTCAAGAGAAGAGATGGTTAGAAATGTTTACTCAGGGTAACACTTGCATTAGTGGTCAGAAAACTGTAATAAGAATTTTTAGGCAATTATTTAAAGCCATCCTCTATAGGCAGTAAGAGCAATGATGCATAATGATATAACTAAAATAAAATAAACAGTATTGGGCAACTTTCAAAACAAGAAGATCTCTATTGTTTCAGCATGACTATTTTCCAAAGAGCCATGAAATTGTGTGAAACACTGTTACTAACATTTTCTTTGGATGTGGAAGATATTAGAATAGAATGTTTGATGATAAAGTGCATGAAAAGGTGGTACCCAGACCTAAAGAAGGAAAACTGGTGTCTATACTCTACATTTAATCTTCACACGCTTTCTTGCTTGGACAGTTGATAGAGATATAAGCAGTCTTCCATCCATTATTCTAAATCATCACCAGTGAATTTTGTTTCATATTATTAATCAGATGTTTCACAAACAAAATCCCCACAAAAATATTTCTCATCCTCTATAAGGACAGCCAGCCACAGTCACATAAGAAGTTAGGTGGGAAAGAAAACTTCTGGAGGCTTATTTGAAGAAACATATACTTTAAGGCTCATCTATACTACCTTCCAACATATGAAAGGAGATGAATGAGATATTTGTCTCCTACTATCTTCAGGCTAGACTTCAGGATTCCATGGGACAAATACAAGAGCTTAGTATGTGTTCTCTAAATTTAGTGGGGGGCATACTGGTGTTCGATGTATGACTGAAAATTCTGAAGATAAGAGGTTGTTTTCATTTACTTGAGGCAGCAGCAGGAGCAGGGTGAGAGGTAAATAAGGGAGAAAGAGACAGAGAGAGAGAGAGAGAGAGAGAGAGAGAGAGAGAGAAAGAGAGAGAGAGAAATCCCATGGAAAGTAGCAGAAAGGATGTATTAGAATTTCCTGTGGTGCCTAAAGCAACCTCCAGGAGAGAACAACTGTATGTGAATCACTGAGGTTGCTGAGGTCTTAAGGGAGGAGAAGCTGAATGCTGACCATGGAGCACCTGACTCCTGGAGGCAACTGCAAACGCCCCCAAACATCAGATCAATGGGAATAATAGAAGACCAACAGCCTTGAGCAGTTCTCGGGAGGACCATACCGACACTTCTAGGGAGACAGTGTAATTTAAATTCTAGTCAGACTCAGGGATCACCAATACAATGCATAAGTAGCAATCAATAAAGAATTTTCTGCTAGTGCCACCACTTCTCTCTCCCCCGCTCTACCAGAAAAAAACTCATGACCAGAGTTCTGAATTTTTTTTTGTTGAATTGAGGCTACAATTTAAACCATGAGTCTTTTCTGAAGTTTTCTTTTTTCTGAGGGTGATCAGCAATGCTTAAGGATTGCAAGAAGGGCAAAGGGTGCACTTGACTGCCTGAGATTATTTAAAAGATGTATGGAAAAGAAAAATGAAGTACATTTTGCTTATATTCCATGGCTTTTGTTAATTATGGAAAACAGTCAATATCTGTGGTATCTTTTATGACAACACTGATGAACTTGGAGAACAATATGTTAAATGAAATAAATTTGGATCAGAAAGACAACTCATTTTCTCACTTATATGTGGACTCTAAAAAATTGAACTTACAGAAGCATAAAGGAGAATGGTGGGTGGAACAGAACAGTAAAATATGAGAGTGGTAAATGTTGGTCAAATGATACAGAATATCAGCGAGGTAGAAGGAGTAAGTTCAACTTACCCATTCTATAGCATAGGAATTATAGTTAATAATGTATTCTTTAAGGTCATTAAGATAATGACTTTTGAGTGTTCTCACCACACACACACAATTTTGTAAAGCAGGTGTTGTTGTGCACACCTGTAATCATAGCACTGTGGGAGGCTGGGGTGGGAGGATTGCAAGGTCAAGACCTTGCCTCAAAATAAAACATAAAAAAAACTGATGGGGATGTAGTTCAGTGTTCAGTTTTCTGGCTTTACTCTCCATCATCACAATTAAGTGTATTACTTAGTTTCATTTAACTCTTACACACTGTATATATCTGCTATGCTTCACACAATAAATACATATATACAGTAATACCTCAGTTCATGAACGCTTCTGTTTGCAAATAATTTGTTTCGCAAACAAGCAACCTGCAAATGTGAATTCCAGATCGGGTGGCAGACACAACCATGGCCATCTTCCTCGCATGAACATGAACGTGGCCATGTTCCCTAGAACCATGGAACGAATTAAGTTGATGAACCAAGGTATCACTGTATATATTTGTAAATAAATGCATATACTGTATTTAAAATTTTCAATAAAAATAGTTACTACCTTTTTCTTTGGATGGCAGATAGTAACATTCAGTTATACTTCATAGAATAAATACATATACATATATTTGTAAACAAATACATATATTTGAATATTTCATTTAAAGTAATGAATTAAAACCTTTTGTATATAACATAGCACAGTTCTTACATGCAATGATGGTGCACAGTGCGGCATGGGTTATAGTATGGAGAGTTAGATGGGAAATACAATTTTCTGTAGAAGTTTTAGAAAGTAATTTTTTTTTTCTATGTAGTCTCATACATCAACTTTCTTCTGTAAAGAAATTCTAAACAACCTTGACCTGATGCCTTTTCATCCCATCTGCTCTACAAGAATCCAGCCTTGAGTAAATCCTTCACTCTGTGTTCTCTTTGATGCTATGGAGATTTCTGAGACTGCTGGGGGAAGAAGTCCACGCTGGAGCCAACTGGTGACACCACACACGCGTGGCCACCCTTTGATCAGAGTTCCCACAGTGATTTCAATTGGATTATGCTTCACTCAGCATTGCTCCTTCTCATTCCTTACAGGAAATATTTCATCTTCTGTGCTTGCTTCCCTTTTTCTTCAATCCTCTCTCTTCTCAATAATTCATGGGCCCCTGGCTTTACAAAGAGAATCCATCAAGATGCAAAATCCAAATTCTGGCTTCCAAAAAACCAACAATTTTATCTGTACCTATACATGTCTGTTATTGTCGTTAATGTGGAAGTCCCATCACCAGTGTCAACCCAAATTTGTTCCTACATTTTGAGTGGCATCCTGTCTTTAATCATCACGGCCTTACAATTACCTCACTCTCTTCTAGATTATCAAACTGCTCCTCGTAACCAGGAAGCTTTTCCATCTTCGTATGAGCTTGTTCGAGTCTCTTTAATCTAGAATAACTACAAGCATAGCAAACAGAAAAAATAAAAAAGTAAACTTTTTCAAATTAAAGCGATAGCAGTGAACTATTGAAAATAGTTGAATATGAACTCCAGAAAAGAGAACAGAAATGAACATAAAACAGAGATAATGCAGTGCAGGTGAGAAAGTCCAATGATTCTACCTCAGTTTGGAGGCGCTTTTGATAATATTTACAAATTTATAAGTCTGTAAATTACAAGGCTATGCATGCACAGGAATAATGCCCTTCCCTTGAGTGGAACACTGTTATCAACATCCTTTCCTGTCTGGAATACGAATTCCATGAGAAGTTTAATCTTCTCCTCTTTTCTTTTCTTTTTTTTTTTTTTTTGTGGGTACCGGGGGTTGAACTCAGGACCTCGTGTGCCAGCAGGCGTCCGTGCCACTGAGTGATATCACCAGCCCCTTTTTCGTATGTGGAATCCGGGAGTCGAACTCGGGCCCTCGCGCTTGCAAGGCAGGTGCTTACACCGCTGAGCCATCTCACCGGCCCTCCTCTTTTCTTCAGAAAGGCCTGAAATAATCCCAGTATACACTAAAATGTAATATATTGTTATTGAAAGAAAGGAAACAACCAGTTATCCATTGAAGTTGAGTATTTGGGAAAAATATGGCAAATCTGTAAAAACTTAGTCATATGTATTATATATTAGTGAGCATGCTTTCTGTGTTCTGTGAAATACATACAAGATATATGTTAAATTAAATACATAATTCAGAGTGGTATGAGAGAGTAGTATGTTACATGTGTATAAATGTGTAGAAAATATTAACTCAGTTATTTGCACTTCCATTAAGAAATTTTGTGTTTATTAAAATATTTTAAATGCAGTAAATGTGCCCACACATATTGTTTTGAACTCAATCATCTGATCTCATCATATTACAGAGAGCTAGAAAACATAGACTATTTTGATAGTCTTGACTCTGGTTCTTCATTACAATGGAAAAGGAGAAAGACAAAGTTTTATGGAAAGCTGGAAGTCTTCTCTAGGATCTTCAAGAAAATACCATGTGTCACAGAATATAGATATTCTGATTTTTCCTAGAATTTCTAATACATAGGTCCTTTTCTTTATTAACTTGAATGACATCTGCTACTTGAATCTTTTTTTTTCTTTTGTGGGTACCGGGGTTCGACCTCAGGACCTCACACGCCAGCAGGTGCCCTTGCCGCTGAGCGATATCACCGGCCCTTTTCTCGTATGTGGGTTCTGGGAGTTGAACTCAGGACCTCGCGCTTGCCAGGCAGGCGCTTGTGCCGCTGAGCCATCTCACCGGCCCCTGCTACTTGAATCTTTAAATAATGACTGCTGCTAAAATTTTTCTTGTGTCTCTTTGAATCATTTATAGATCTTTGCAAAGTGCTGCTGCTATTAAAAATTCCAAAATGCCTGCCCCAACAATTATGTGATCTTTTCCACAAAGTTGGTTTTCCTCAGCTTTTGAATTTCCTAGTCTTTGAATAACTTTTATTTCAAAAACAGGCAAATACTGTATCCCCTTCTGCTGTTTATTTTACCTCAATTCTAGGATATGTGTTTTCAGATGTGTCACGTCATTGTCTCCTGTTGTTTTTCTAATCACTACCAGCTCTGACTTAATTCAGGCTGCTGCTGGGATATACATCCTTGCCTGCATGCTTCTCTGGAAATGTGGAGTTGGAGAAAGAGTAGCTGATCTTCTTGCTTCACTTTGTGACTTTCAAGGTATTTCTTCTTTATTCTATTTTCAAAAAATTTTAGATACTTTGACACTTGTTGAAATTCCCTCATTCCTTCATTTTGGTTCTATAATTATAGTGACCAGTGTCCATCAGCCACTGTATTTCCCTGTGACTGCTTTATAATTGGATGTTTCTTTCAACATCTCCATATCTCAGCGTCTTTGTAAGTTTATCAACCTGAGTCTCTACAGGAAACTGCATTTCCCCTTTGTAATTCATAGGAAGAGATCTTAAGGAAAGCACAATTTACATAAGGAAATACACCTATGGGTCTTTTAGAGCTAATTAAAAAAATAAAGTAAAAACAAAAGGAAAAGTGAAAAACAGCATATAGACAAGCAATAATGAAATAACTAAGAAAGCAAGCAAGCAAGCAAGCTTACATAGATAAAAGAACTGGACCTTGGTTCTGTTGCTTGTCTGCCATGGGTTGTGATCATATGATGAACAAGGCTCTGAGACTAGATTGCTGATCTCCAGTTCCCAATCCAGCTCTTCATTCTCAAACAAAATTCATTCTCAGTTTTCCTGTCAATGAATTTTGTACTTGTCTCTCAATCTGAAAATTGAAAAAAGATGGGATGCAATAAATATTGGGGACAATTGAATGAATGGGTTGTAGTGTGTGTTTCCAAATGTACAAATTGCATGTTCCTTTACATGTAGAAAGATATAATTTTGAGGAAGGAAAAATAAAATATGCTCTTTATTTGAAAAATATTTACAATAATCTTTTAAAACATTGATGTGTCTTTAGGTTAGCTCAGAAAGACGTAAATACATTTTCAATTTTAGATGTTGAATTACTAGTGACCGGGTTTGAGTTCTCATTCAAACACATCATCCCATCAGCTAAGAAACAAAGAAAACCTTGTCTCAATCCTCAGGACTTCTAGAGTGGAAATTTAGCCAATGAAATAGATGATATTTGGAAGAAAAAGAAGAAGCAATTTCTGTTTATCTTCTTTAAAGTCTTGTGCTCTAATAGAAAAGCTCAACTGCCTAACTCTACAATGAAAATTGGTACCCTTCTGATTTTCCAATGTCTACATTTTGTGTTGTTTTCTTATTTGGTATAACAGTATCTCTTTATTCTTTGATACTATGACAAATTCCTGCGAATTATAACATGTATTTTTATATCTTTTGACTGAACTACTCAAGTTGTTGTGGCTGATAACACATCAGCTGTTGTAATGAAGTCTATTGATGGGTGTGTCTCTGAAGGATTTGCCCCTAACACCTCGTAATCCATGAAGGACTCCTCCATAGTATTATAGGGCTCTTAGGTTCAGAATATCAATAAAATCTCAAAAGAGGGATGTGTGCTTGCTTTATGTCTCAGATTTCTGATATATCCCCCCAGACTCATTTTATATTCTCTCTTCAAAGGACTATATAACACTTTACCTTCAGAACTACTTGCAGTTTTCATGCCACACTTCTTAAAAGTTTTACTAACCTAAAGATTTAAGAAGGGCAATAAAATAGACTAGTAAAAACTGGCCTTCTGGTCAATGTCCATCTCTCAGTAATAAGATATGACAGAGGAAATTTTATGATATTGGGATAGAGCAAAATTTTTCAAATACTAAGATGTACAAATAGTTATAAGATGACAGGAAATCTCAGTATGAGAGCATAAAAAATGAATCCTTTCAAAATAGATGAAGATGTTTATTTCTGTTTAGCCTCTTTCTAGTTTTTCTGCTTTCTCAATAATTATGGGAAAACGATATAACAATATTCTGCTTATGTTGCTGTTAACGCTCTGAAATCTGCCAGGCAGATTTCCTAGGTTAAAATACAAGCTACTGTGCACACAGGAGTTCACTTGTGACTTCTGGAACTTTATCCAATGGAAATAATTTAAGAACATCTTTTTAGGATAATTGAGGCAGTATGGGAGAAAATGAAATTGCAGTGTTACGTTGGTGGTTTGAATTGCACCACCAACTTTCATTCCAGCTCTGATCTGTGTACAATGTTACATATAATCTGTAGTATTTTATGTAACACGCTATCCAAAGAGGCTAAAACTAATGCCATTTGAGAGTTGAGCATGCAGTATGTCAGTAGGTCTCTTCAGGCTTATAAAGACATGGCACTCCTGGTAAACTTTTAATAAATGTTTTGAATTTCTAAGGCCTTGAATATATATGGTAACAGTTACAATCTATTCTCTCTTTTTCTCTCTCCTATATGGGTTCTTATGGGAACTTTGCTGCTTAGCCAGTAAACTCCTAAGTCTGAGGAAATTTAAAAAAAATGTTAAGGAGGCCTGTCTTTTTTTTTTTTTTTTTAGCTAACCTGAAATGTTCTTATTTAGTGCAATAGGTAAAGCTATTAAATATCTTATATAGATAAGTTTTAATTGTCTATTTTTACTCAGTAGAACATGTATTGAAAGGACAACAAGACATACACAAAACCAAAGCCTAATGTCTACATGTCTCCTCTGAGGCAGTGTTTTTGAGTAATTACTAAGAGATATTTGCTAAATTACTGCCAAGAAAAGTTTCAACTTTTCTTGTCTGATTTGTATTGAACATATACAAAAATAGTTTAATGCATATTTAATAAAGAAAAATACGTAAAAGAACTAAGTTTCTGGCTTCTAATTAAATGCAGTAAATTTTTTTAAAAGTAGGTTTATTTTATGTCAAATAGCATTGATTTACATATGAACTTTACTGGCACTTACTATGGCTCTGACTCTGAACATCCTCTAATTAGAGAATCATGCAGTTTTTGAAGTTAAGAATATTTCATGAGCTTTGCTTCTCCCTCTTATTGGGATAGGCTTAGTTAATATAAGTGAACTAGCTGAGAATTCTAAGCACCTACTGTGGAATAATTATCACCCCTAATTTAGTGATGTAAAACTACAACCTACTGCTATTCTTGGAAAACTCGTAAGCCAGGAGTCTGGGCTTGTGCAGTGCAGAAAGCTTATCTCTGCCTCAAAGATCTGAGGCTGAGCTTGAAAATCTCAGCTACCTACTGGCAACTCAAATGGTGGGGAACTAGAATCACTTGGAGAATCTTTCACTTGCATATTTAGCACATAGACTAGGATAAGCCAATGCCTGGGTTACATGAAACTATTGACCTGAGTCCTTCATGAGCCTGAGGCTTCCTTAAAGTGCGGTGGTCTATAGATAGTCAAGTTTCTTACAGTGTACATCATGATTCCAGAATAAATCATCAGGGAATGAAGGAGAAGACATAGCACATTTTGACTTAATTTTAAAAATCTCAGTCATTTGTACCCTGTTCTGTTTGTCAAAGCAGTAAACCCACTTGGACACAGTGATGGATGAATGTCAAAGAATAGTGACCATGTTTTCTTTTTTTTTTTTGTGGGTACCGGGGTCGACCTCAGGACCTCGCGTGCCAGCAGGCGCCCGTGCCGCTGAGCGATATCACTGGCCCCTTTTTCGTATGTGGGTTCCGGGAGTCGAACTCAGGCCCTCGCACTTGCCGGGCAGGCGCTTAAGCCTCTGAGCCATCTCACCGGCCCCTAGTGACCATGTTTTAAAAGTATCATCCTCTAGCATCTAAGCAATCATGCTTTCAGTAAGACACCCAGGGTGTTTATTGATTTCTAGTAAATGTGCATGTATTTCTAGTTCACCAAAGTTAAAATGTATATATTACATTTTGAATTAATGGAAGGATTTTATTTTATTTTATTTTTTGACAGTGGCAAAGTTGCACATCTGCTAAAGGTAGGAAAAAACAGAAGAGTAGAGAATAAAGGGCTCTGCAAATTAAGCCAAGGATAGGCTGATTGGGGCTGACATTTTCTGAACTCATGTTTTCAAGGCTGTTTATTTTCCTTCTAGGTCTTGCTTTTGGGGGACACATGTTATATGCCTAATTTTGATATCATGATAAAAGCATGAGTTTCTAGACAATGATTGTACATAAATACACTACCAACTAAGAATGACATTTGGAATCTGTGGTAAACATGGCAATGTACTCTACAAGATCAAGGAAAGATTTGATGACTAGCTACAAATCCTCCCAAATTCATGCCCCTCCCAACACGCCCATATCTAATGTCCGATGGAGTTAATGTAGAAAGTCTTGGCTATTTGGAACAACCTTGGCAAACCATGTGGTCCCAGTTCTCACCAGCTCCATGGAGTGGATTCAATCAAGCCTGTTACTACAGCTTCTTCTCAGCTTCTTCTTGACCCTCTCCTCATTCCTACATCTTTTCTCTATCCAACCAAGTTTACTCTTGCATGTTCAACTCTACTACTGTCTGCTTCTAGAGAACAAACATACAATAAACTCTAAAAAACTTAGGCTAATAGAACCTGAACAGAAGCCATGAGATTGCCCTTAAACTTTTAAGATATGCAAGCACACATTCTACTAGGAAAAGAGTAACTTTTTCTCTGTGTGCAAGAGGCACTCTTGCAATTGATTATGTCATTTTGAATTAAAATAACTCCTTTCTGATAATGGAAAGTGTCAGTGTCAAAGTCGGAGTGCATTTGAAAAGCGTGCTTGGAATGGTGTGTTGAGTAGAAGCTTGATAGAAGTAGATTGACTTGCTAGCTTATGCTGCCACCATACAATATAATGACCAATAATATTGTTGGAAATGACATAAAATATATGATAGTTTTCCTTTATGCCTGATAAAGGACATGCTTTAACAGCAACAAAACACTTTTTAAAACTTTCCTTAATGTAAGCAAATTTCAATTCTCATAATGACAGCTAGTGGGTTCTAGGTTCCTCCAATGACTTAAAAATGAAAAATGACAGACTAATCTGGGACCCGTAATGGAAATAATTGACTAAAATGAGCAAAAAGGTAGCTTTTTCTTTTTATGAAGTAGAGAATTATCAGCTGTATCATTTGGTTTCTTTCCTGATTTCTTCTTAGTTAAGTATTTCATTTATTTTTGAGGATATATGGGTTTGAGATAGAGTTTTTGTATTGTTCAGGTTTTATTTTCAGAATAAAATATTCACAAATCATTCATTGGGGGATGTTTTTGTGTTTTATTGAATTATGCACTTTTTCCTTCTACACTAAAATGTAAACATATTCTGAACACATGTAGACTTATCATAAGTAAATAAGTCCTGACAGTTGGAAATTATTGAGTAAAACATATGTTTCCTACTCTTCTTTTAGTAGTTTATATAGAACTGTTATATAATTTAAAGAACACCCTTCTTATATTCCTAAAATAAGCACGGTTTACACAATGGATGTATAAATTTCTGTATTCGTTTTTTATAAATATGGACTCATTAAAAAGTTCATAATATCTGTTTACATATCACTTATACATATATTACACATTCATATATAATGAGTTTCATTTTAATGTAATTAAATTTACTAAATATTCAATATTCAAGCTCTAAAAATAATATATATATAAAAAGTCAGCTAAAGCATGTTGGATCAAACGGTGTTATTTATGCACCAGAAAGAAAAATCACTTCCTCTTAGCTGATCTCCGATCAGAGAATTGCAGGAAACTCTGCCAAAACAATTATGAACAATTTCACTACTGGTGTGTTCAGTGTAAGGATACAGAAGAAAATCCAACTATATACCATAAAGAAAAAAAGTGATTATATGAATTGATAAGCTCGATCTCAATATTACTGTTTTTTAAAGTAGTATGTGTCATCACAGGTTATTCTGCCTTTTATTACACACTTCTGTAATTTCTCAATACCAAACACTCTATAAACACAGCTAAAATCTCTGCTTGGGAAAAAACAAATATATGAGCAAGAAATCAGACTCTTTTGATTTATAAAAAAGGACAATTTTTAAACTTTAGTGGATTTTTAAAGTAATTCATAGTTGGGATAACAAAAGCACAAAGAAAGTGGTTAAAAATCAAATTTAAGGTCACACCTTAATTAAAGATAAAACTGATAAATATCTTTTTGTCTAGCTATTTATACTTCCTTATGCATTGTACTGTTATTTGTTGGGTAAATAATTCAGTAGTAACATTGCATGATTCATTTCTGGGAACTATCTTTCCACTGTTCTGTGTGACAATGTTGGATAGACCTCCCTGCCATCACAAGCTGCTATTATTGTTCCATGGCCTCAGCCTTTGACCTAAGGAAGCCAAAGGAAATCTTTTCTTAGGACTTATATACAAATTCTGAGAGAATATTACCCTGTCCTTCTCATTGGTTTACTAAGCTGAGAATGTGTATGTTGAGAACTGCTTTGTGTAGACCCATATTGCAGCATAGCCAAGGCACAGCCTCAGATGTTCCCAGTTTTAGACATCAGTTGAGTAAGATGGAGATTCCAGATGGCTCCTTTTCAAAATGCTTGATTTTTTTCTTTAACTTTCAAGTAATCAGTGGCAATATTCTGTCACCGTTAGAATACACATTTCCCTAAAAATCTTTCACCAAATGGTTTTAGCTATATTAATGATCATTTCTCTGAATCAAATATTTAAATAATCTCAACAAAAATTGCAAAGTCTATCATTCTATTTATATTTAATGGATGGAATTCTTCTGTAAGAGGTTTTCTCTCCCAATTGGGGTATTACATTTCTCCATATAAAGGCTCAAACTTAATGCCTTCACTTACTAATATTCCCAGAAAAGTCTGTACAATAATTATCTCCAGTAGTATCAATCAAACTGTGTTTCCAAGTTTTTAATCAATATTGCAACCAGTTACAGTCATTAATTTTTATGGTCATATTGTTCCAAATTTGAGACATTAGGGACAACTTCAGACTGATCACTTTGTCCTTCTGATAGGTCCCCCATTAATCTTTCAGTTTTCCTTTGCTCTTGACAAAAATACCACAGCATCCAAATCAGCAAACTTCCCAAAGAATACTGGTTGAATTGGTTGAAATCATAATTTAAACATAAAAATTTTTGTCCCTGGAGTTCTTTGGACTGGTTAGAAGCATTGCACAGACCAATTAGAAGACAACTGGAAACCATTTATAGTTTGGAAGAATTATCTGTGGAAAATAAATTGTAAGAAAAGAGTATAGGGAACCCAGAAATAATAAAATTTGTGCAAATTTATTGCAGTGAGGATGGAAAGGGATAGACGGATTGGTCATCTATATTGAGAAGGTAAATTTAGCAGTTCTCTGTGACAACTAGTTATAGACAGTGAGGTTCTTTGATGGCTGAGGATTATTTACGGGCTACTAGTTTATGGAATTAGATTGATAGTGCTGTGATTCATAGAGCATTTTAAAGAAAATCAAAATGACCTAAATTGAGGAAACATAAATTCAATTTCCTTAAAGTGTATTGAGTCTTGGAAATTCTATATTAATTAGCAGTCCACACTACTCACACAAAGCATAAACTTTTAAATCTAGTTCCTGTGACTTACGAATATTTGTTTATACTAGAGTAGTTAAGACTGTCTATATTTAGTAGGGCATTATAAAATATGCTTAATTACTTTAGACTGAAAATGTATTCTGGCTTTGCTGGTATAATTTGTATGTAATACTTAACAATTTTAAGCTTTTGTTTCTAATCAGATCTCTCATTTGCTAGAGAATGTTGGTGTTCACACACACACACACACACACACACATATATATTAGTGAATAAAATTCTTTTTAGAGGAGCTTTAGAAACCTAAAGTGTTCATGCATCTATATTCAATTCAACCTGCTCTGTGTTATTATACTCTTGATGTGCTTTATTTATAGAGATAATTACTAGTTGAGGAAGTAAGCCTTTACAAATAAATCATACAAATTTTAAAAAGTATGAATATTTGTAAGTCACAGTTACTGATGAATTAAAATGCTACTAAATTACCAAACATTCTTTAAACAAAATAAATAAAAATTGTGACAGTATTCAAATACAGGAATACAGCTCTACACATGCTTTACAAATGTGAAAAAAATATGGAAAGAAATCATTTGGAAGATACAAATAGCTGCTTGACTTAGGTTGAGCAGTTAGTTGAAAACACTGTCTTAGTTACTTTTTTGTTGCTGGGACAAAATACCTGACACCCACAAGTTGAACAAGGAAAGGTTTATTTTATCTCACAGTTTGTAGAGGTTTCAGTCTACAGTTGACTGGCTACAAGGCAGAGTTGCATGTCAGAGGGCCTGGCAGAAGAGAAACAGTCCATGGCAGGGAAGGCAGGAGACAGTAAAGCAGTGACATTGAACCTCCCTTTCCCTTTTATTACATTCAAGCTATGAGCCTATTGGTTGGTGCTGCCAACACTCAGGATGGGCCCTCCCATTATCCACACTCAGAACTATGCTAAACCATTCAGTGAACTAGTTTAGTCATCACACATCCTTAATCCGTATTTACACACCCCTAATCCATATTTACACACCCTAGCTCCAACCACCTCTGAAAAGCCCCACCTATGAACATATGAGGCTTTGAAGTGGCATCTAGATACAAACCATGACAAACACATTTTGTCTTATATTCTTCCTCAAAATTTTCAGACAAAGTATTAAACTATTCTTTATTATTTATTAATGAGCTGGTGTCTGTCTTTTATTTATCTTATTGACTTAACATATATCCTAGCATATTAGGTTATTAGCTTTTATCCCTCAACAAATCTTGTATAGTGTAAATAAAATGACTTATAGGACACAGGAGCATACTTTAATGCAGTTATTCTAAAAAGGGAAGAATATATATATATATATATATATATATATATATTTTTTTTTTTTTTTTTTTTTTTTTTTGTATCTCACATAATGCTGTGGGGCACTAAAAAGGAAGCAAGGAATAGCTTGGGAGAGTCATAACAGACTTCCAAGCTAGGTCTTTGAGGATGGATAAAGTTTGGGCGACTGCAACAAAGATGAATATTTCTCCAAATTTCTTAATATCCATTCTTTCTTTATACTTTAGTAACAGAAATTTAAGCTCATTGCATGGTTAAAGATTACGTTTCTGAGTTTCTGTTGCATCCTCATGTCACCATTCTTTAGGCTCTGGCCCACGGACTGAGATTTGTGATGTAGGCCACCTCCAGGCTGTGCCTGAAGTGAACTGACTATGCCTTCCACTGCAGCTTTCTCTGTTCTCCTCACTGGGATAGTGGAAGCTGGACCAGGCTTTGTGCCTTATTCTGTGCAATCAAGAGATGAAGGTGGCGGAATTTGGAGAATGAGGTTGGGTCCGTTACCCATACCTTTCCACCTAGCTTTGACAACAAGGCAAGTGTAATTTATGTATATATGTGTGAAATATCTATTTTGTTTGACTTACAATATTTTTTATTCTTTTAATTATAAGAGCCTACTTTCTATCTAAACTCAAGGAAAAGTAGAAACACAATTTAAGACAAAAATGCTTTGGGGTTTAAAGATTAAAACTTGGAAGTAAAATAAATAATATAAGTAACTTTACAGGTATAATTTATCACCAAAGTATTAAATATAATATGAAAAATAAAATCAAAATATAGAAATAAATTTGTGACATAATTAAAATAATCACCTAAAAATTACCAAGAAACTCTTTAAAATAATAATTCAAGACATGACTGGAATATTTTCTTTAGATTCCACAGATCATTTCTTAATCCATGGAAAATATGCCATCAATAGAATTATAAGCCACTCAAGGTTGCATGTGACTTTCTTGATATATCTTAGAAAATCGGCTAAAATACATAAAACTTAAGTGTTATTTTGTTCTCTAAAAAACACATGAATTTTAAAGTGTGTTTTAATTTATCAGATTTTTTTTCTGTGCTTTTTTGTATTCCCTGGCAAATTAATATTAAATTATGGTATCTGAATTTATGTACACAAGCCTTAGCTATGTAAATGAACATTTATTAAAAGCAATCTCATTTAGCTTATTATATTTCTGTGTTTCTTATATTTCTGTAGAGAACTGAAGTGTTAAAGTGTTCACTTTAAACCATTACATTTCATGGCACATGAATGATGCATTTTTGTGAAATTATTCATTCTAAAGTCCAATAATAGGAATTTCCTTTTAAAAATTGAGAAGAATCAATTCCATGATAAGTAAGTAGGATAAAAGTATCAATGTTCATGAAATAAAAAGGTAAAATTAAAATAATGAAATCAATTATCACTATACTGTCTCATTATGGAGCATAAACTATTGGAGAAAAAATGTAAGCTTTAGTCAGCATTTTATATTCAGTTCAGCCTATTAGCATAGTATCAAAGATTCATTGAGCTAGAAGTAATAAAGACATCAAGAAACAACTGTTCACTTCAGAGTCAGGAACCAAAACCCAGAAGGGATAATGATTAAACCAAGATCATACTGCTAAACTACTGAGATTAGAACGGGCTTTTGAAATCATCTGTTTAACTTAGTGTCTAGGGGGAAAATTCACTTTCCAACATTTCCAACATGATAAGTAAGCTTTGTTCAAGCATCTTCTGATGAAATTTTCCTTGGGTGTAGGATAGAGTGTTATCTAGTAGGTTCTTTTCACAAATATTTAATACCTACATTGTATCATAGATGATGCTAAGCTATGGTGATATGGAAAAAATACAAAGAAATAATACAGAAGATGATCCCTGTATTCATGGAGCCTATAGTTTAGAGCAAACACCAGATGTAAATCAATCATATAAGCAAATAATTATCAACGACCATGAGTGTTGCAATGTAGTACTGTAGGAGCATACGAGAGTAAGTAATAGATTGTTCTCTCATCACGGAAGGCTACCTATGATTGATCCAGGTTGAGGGCTGAAGCAGAAGAAAGTGTATTCAAGCTAAGAATCAGCATTTGGAAAAGCATTGAGCCAGGCAATAATATGCTAAAAAGAATAGCTAAAATGTTAGGGTGAGTATGGCTCAGGCAGATGGAAGGTGAACAATTGGTAAAGGGGCTGGGATGACACAGGACTCCTATGCTAAGTTAAAGATTTTAATCCTGGTGTTATCTCCACCATCTACTATCCAGTAGATTAATGAGGAGATCAATCCCTTTATACTTTATGTTTCCTAATGTTTAATAATAACAAGAGTTCTACCTGTTTTTCCTACATGATAAGGTAGGGGTGAATTCATTTTTAAATATTCAAAAGAAGTGATAATTCAGTAGAGAGAGCTATCCGTTCCTAATAGTTCAACACCTACTTAACATAAACACAGTCCATCACCTTGCATCACAGTTGCTCAGCTAAGTAAACGCAGCTCATGTGCTTTAGAAACACATATAAAGTTTAAGTGCCAGAAAGACCTATAGTGTTTGAGACTGGAGGAGACTGAAACTTCTAAGAAATCGTGGGGTAAATGAAGCTGAAATATACTTTCAGAAGAGTAAATGTTTATACGTAACACAATCAGTGAACTTAGTGTTATCTAAACTCTAAGCCAAGTGTTCTCGTATCAATTTCAAATTGATTCAAATTCAATGTAATGGGTAGTCTGGTCATGTATGTTTTAGGACCATGGACGTTGAGTGAACCATAACTCTGTTTAGAATACTTACACACATCTGTCCCTGGATAACTGTAATACAGGTCCCCCCCTCTCTCTCCATGTTCCCCAAGCCTTCTTTCCCATTTTCACTTAGTTTATAACATTCCTTCCAGATTTACTCTGAAAAACTGATGCAATCAGAAGAGAATTTTGCAAGACTCCCATGATTTTAACATCCCACCTACCAGTATCTGACTCATACGTTCCCTCTTTCCACTTAAATGCCACGTTACCTTTTCATGCTCGCACATACACCCACTTGGTTTTGTGTGCTAGCCCTTCCTTTCTACCCTATTCAAGGACTTTGGCTCAGATACAAACACCACTTGTAGCTCTTCTTCACTCCAATTCTTGATTGGGTCTCTGTCATCAGCACCACGGAAAGGTGCTATCCCTCTATTCACAAACAGCCATCGCATCAACTCTGAGGTCCCACTGCTTCCCCTGCCTATTATTGTATTTGAATATTGCTGTTTCTTTTTCTTTCTTTTTTTTTTTTTTTTGTGGGTACCGGGGGTCGACCTCAGGACCTCTCGCGCCAAAAGGCACCCGTGCCGCTGAGCGATATCACTGGCTCTTTTTTCGTATGTGGGTTCCGGGAGTCGAACTCGGGCTCTAGTGCTTGCCAGGCAGGCGCTCATGCCGTTGAGCCATCTCACCAGCCCTGCTCTTTCTTAAAAATTCAAACTCTACAGGAAAGTCATCAATAAGGATATGTTCAATTCCTTCTCTTTCCTCTCTTAAACCTAATCCAACTAGACTTTTACTACACCACACGATCCCAGGGCTCTTGGCAAGTTTACCAGTCACCTCTGTGTTCTTGAACTCAATTTGTAGTTTCCAGTCCTTGGCTTTCTTAATTTATTAATAGCACTTGGCACAGTTTGTCTCTACGTCATTCTTGGTACATTTCCCTTTAGTTTTCACCGAACTATCTTGACTTTTTCCTCTTATCTCTTAGCTGCTTTTTCTCTGTTTCATTTAATAGTTTCTTCTCCATTTCTCAATCACATGACATAGGTATGCCCCAGGGTTAAATCCTAAAACACTGATATTTTTGAAATATAAAATGTTTTCTGGTGAAATATGGCCTCACATACAAATATCATTTATAGCCTTACTAATCACAAATTTACATACTCGGTGCTGACCTGTTCTAAACTTGAGACTCATAAATCCACCTGCTTACGCCATACACGGATGTGTGTGCATTTGTGTGCACACGTGTTTGTGTATGTGTGTGTAAATCTTGGGATTAATCTTTTACTTTTCTATTTCCTTCTCATCCATATCTAGTATGTGATTATTCCAGAAATTATTTCAGCTTTCTCCTCAAGCTCTTCTCAAGTTTATATAGAATATAATTGCGTACTTATCTCTCTATGCACTAATATCAAGACCCATTATCTTTTTCAGGGCTCCATTATTGCTCCCAAATTACTCAGCTAGACTCTTAACATCTCCCTCTAGGGGACTAGTTCCCAACATATGTTTTCATTATTGCAGTCAGACAGGCGCTTTAAAAAAACAAGTCAAATAATGTTGCACCTCTGCTCAATACCAAACAATAGTTTCTTGTTTTATTTGAAATAAAAGGCAAGGTTGTTTAATAAAAAAGTGCTACCCAATCGAAACTTCTTCCCCTTACCTCTCTGACTTCCTTTCCTATTGTTGGCCTTCCACACCTCCCTCTCCTCCTCACACTGGCCTTCTTCCTGTTTCTCAAAGTCAATGAGCCTGGCTGGATTCAGGCCCTTTCTGTGTCTTGTCACTCATCCCATAGTTAGCTAGGTGCTCACCTCCTCACATTTGTCATGAGTTTGCTCAGTTATGCTTTGTCAGTTAGGTCTTCTTTGATACTTCTGTTAAAAATCACACCTGAGTTTCTCTAGCTCTCACTTTACCTTTCTCCATAACACCCTCACACATGATGACCCTGGCCTGTCACTTACTGCTCTGAATGCCCAGGTTTGCTTCCTGAAATGGAGACTGTGAGAATGGCAGTTTTGGTCTGTGGCTAGTATTGTGTTACAAAATTCAAAGAATGCCTGACTAGAAATAGCTGGTTAATTCACACTTATTGAATTAATAGTGGTAATTACTTAACATAGAGAAAACATAAAATGTGTGTCTGTAGATATATACTCAGTAATAGACCAAACAACTGATCCCAAAGATCCTATAACCTACCAGGAATTTGAGGTATGTGGTGCCACAGAAAATGGGGATGAGATAGACTGTGAACAGAAGCAGAGTTAATGAAGTATATTTTAGAGTCAGTTAATGGCTTTGAGCCCCACTCCTACTGAGAATAGCAATACAATTACCATTCCCTTACCACCTCAGGTTAGAAGAGATTCATTCTTGGAGAAATGTTTCCGTTCTTGCCAAGGTTGAGGGCAGGAGTGCTGTGGGTTGGAAAAAGACATTTAAATGAAAATTTCTGTACTAACTATAAAGACCTTTATGCTTCCTTCCCTCTTCTAGTTTCCAGAATGTTCTTAGCTAAGGTTAAATGCCCAGGAAGTAGGTTAGAGGCTTCTTCTCTGGAGAAATTGTGGTCAGAGAGAAAAAGAACTACATATTCCAAGGTTCAGAAAAATGTCTACTTTCTAGACAGCAAAATTCAAGCAAACTGACAGAGGACAAAAACTAGTATTTTAAATACTTCTTAAATTATAATGGATGGTCAAAGATTATAGAAATATGAGGAAAGAAAAAGACAAACAGAAACATGAACAGAGAGGAGAAAGAAATAAAGGGGATAATAGAAGAAAGAAAACTTCCAGAAATATATTTCTGAAATAAGAGACTCTATTTCCATGAAAAATTCAATTAAAGGGAAGAGTCATAGAATGGAAAGATTTGTAGAACATCTTAAATTTTCAGAATATCATCAAAAATCACATTTTAAAAATGTGAAATGAGAAACATGACAGGGAATTAGATAGTGAGTAAATATGACTGTTACTTTACTTTCAATGGTATTGAAAGTTAGCAGAAAATATAAAAATGCTTTCAAATTTTAAAATGAAAATGCTGTCTGACCAATAATTTTTATTCAGCAAAACTGTAAACCAAGAAGGGATAAAGATATTTTCATATGCATGGAATCTCAATACTTTATTTTGCATTACCCTATTCTTAGAAAGTTACATGATAAATATGCTACCAAAATAAAAGCATCAAGCAAGCTAGAGAAAGACATAAGATCCAAGTGAGTGGTCCCACACAGCAAAGTTAACTTCCTGAAGACAGCGGGGGATGGCACACAAGAGAATTTATAGAATGGATCCAGAAACCTAACTAAATCCTACTTAAACATGGACAATGGGCTCTATGAGCAAGGACTCCAGATTAAAAGAGAAGGAAAACTCTTAACAATCTGAGGGTTCAGATGGTGTAAAGAAATTCCTTCAAAAAGCTATAAACATATTTGCAAAACATTAGTCTTGTTAGTTAAAAACTAAAACAAATAAAAAATAAGATGATATTAAATCTAGAAAACTTAAAATTTACAAAAACGTAATCATAGGATTTTATTGGGTCAGCAGAATGCTATTCATAGTATTTGATGTTATTCATTACAAAAATAAAGAAAATTCTTAATATTTACTTAAAGCAGATATGACTATATTGATAAACTTGTGAGAGAGAGTTTTATAAGACAAACTTTTATCCATAGTAACTGCAAGTTAATATTTTACCAGTAATCTTAGAGTTCTTTTGCTAAATTTGTGTGGAAATCACAAAATAGGAACGTCATCAGATGGGGTCAAACAAGCTCCCCGTAAAAGAAGATAGAGACCCTAACTTGTCTACCTCTGTGGAGTAGGCTCATTGACTTTCATTATAGAAAAAGAATTTCAGGACGTATCATTGAGAGACATAGTCAGATATATTAGGCGGAGTTAGAAAGTAAGAGAAAATAGAGAAGCAACTTTAGCTTCAAGAGCTAAAGTGGGTATGGTCAGATGATCAAACAAAAGATTGGGACTAGTTTTCATGGCTTCACTGGGGTGGGCTAGGAGCTGGACTTCCACTGTGACATGAGTACAGCATTGTTTTAGACTTCTTATGTTTTAGGGGATCTCTTCCTTGTAGGATATAGAGTACCTGGCAACCCTTGGAGATATCCTGGCATCTTCTCTTCTGTTACACACACCTGGTTCTTGAAATAAGAGTAGAGGATATGGAGAGGACACAATTCATACATTGCCAACAAGGGAGAAGAGAGAAAAAGACATCCCCAACTTTAGTGAATAACAGGTCATAGATTAATGTCTGAGAATCCTTTTCTTCTATCCCATGAGGGCACCTGTTCTATGTTACATAGATGTTCTATAAATCTGAAAAACCAAATGATATAATTGGAAAAGTATTAGGATATTTTTATTTAATCTCAGATAATACCAGTATAAGATGTATCATTCTTTTATATCCTATTGAGAAGGAAATATGATAATGTTTTGTATTATTAAGACACTATATTTGGTGTGCACTGAAAATTCAAAACTTATTTACAAAGAAATATTTTCTCATATAGATTGTTATATATTATTAAAATATCTTTCCATTCAAAATTGATTCTTTTAAATTACATTTCTTCTTAGAGTTATTGGTTTCTATATTTATTTTCCACACAATATGAAACTATGTTACCAAGAATATTAGTTTTGTAAAACTTCTAGAAAAGAATAATCTATTGTTGAGTTGGATTTTCTGCTAAGTAGTTAAAATTCCTTTGTGCAAATTTCAGTGGTTCTAAATTTAACTAAAAAATCATCAGAAAATTTTCAAACAGCGATCACAATTCATGCCTTTTAAAAGTTGTCCTTTACATGTTTTGTTTGCTGAATTATCAACTCCGAACTTATACTTGGTGTAAACAGCAATAATAATTATTAAATTAGGAAATGCAAGGTAACTTTGATTTCAAAGATGTTAAATTGTGAAAACAAAATATGTATATTACAGTCAAAACAGTTTGTTAGTTAGGGAAATAGTGACAAAACTGCTAAAACACTTGAAAGAAGTTGATCCTAGGGAAAACAGTGGTTGAGGATGATTTAGGATAAGTGTCTTGCAATCAGACCTCTGGAAGGGGTTTCACGTTTAAGTGAAATACTGAGAAAGCAGCCGGAGGGGAAGGGAAGTGGGAAAGCAAACTGGGGAATAGGAAGAAATCTTAAGCACAGAGAGAAATTTCCATCTAACTCTAGAGAGCTCTGGAGCAGGAGTTGCTGCTGGAGGATGCATCTTCTCTTGAAAGGCAAATTGTGCACCTCACGTCCACTGGTCACTAGGTGGAGACATGAGCTCTGAGGGAATTTTCTACAGTCCAAGAGCAGTTCCACTCCCAGCATCTGGGGATATATGAACAGCCCAAGAGGAGAGCTTACAGCAAGGCATCAGAGATGGGGTTGTTTGTTTAAATATAGCTATTTTGAACTATATCCTTAAAATTATCAAGTAAATATTTTTAAATAATAACAGAACACAGAAGGAATTCATGAATCTTAGAAAGTTAGGGACAGCTTCATCAAAATAATATATGAACTAGGACCAAAAAGCTGTGTCAATACAATAATTTCCCAAACTATATCACATAGGTATAAGTAGCAAAGGAAATCATGCAAAATGAAGTGTTCTATAAATGATAGGAAATAGCTCTGCTTTGCTATAGTGAAAATACTTTGGGACGGCATTAAGAAAAAAATCTTTCTTGATAGAATTTTGTTTTTTGAATAGGCCAATATAACTTCTTTCTCGATTTTCAGATTTTAAAATAATTTTCAGTCAAAGATGTTGGATAATTGCTATCATTTTCCAATTTTTGTTTAAGACTTCTAACTGTACTGAGATAAAATAGATGTCTTAATAGTGTAAGTTGACAGGAAAACCTCAAAGTTCTGAGAAAAAAAAATTTAGTGATCTCAAAAATACTTCTAAATTATATACTAATTATACATTAGACTTTTTTCAATATAAAGTGAGGTGTAATTTTTCAGAAAACATAAAGGAATTTAAATATCATTGGGAAAACAATAGTTTTTAGAAGTGCTGGCATCAAGGTTTTCTTAAAATAGCCAAAAACCAAAGCTTTTTGAGAAGATATTTTTGAGATTAATACATTTCTTCTCATCTGGAGAACTTCTATTTATTTTAGCTTTTCTGAATTTAAATAGTTTTTCTTAAGACTTGTCCTCAAAAATTATTTCAATTCTTGCCCATCAATGGAGTAAATGGCCATGCACTTGTTATTAGACTTTTGTCTTACCATCAAAGTACTCCATTTAGAAAAGCCTTGATGTTGTGGTTTATAGCTGTGAGTCTTTTGTAAACATTTGAGGGAAAAGAACATATCATAAAACATCCATTTTTCACTTTTCTGACAACTATTGTTTCATTTTAATGATTTATGATTGCATTTTAAAATATATTGCTAAATGAGCTGTTACATTTGTGTTTTGGAAAATATAAACTTTCCATGACATCTGATCTCATTATTCCTTACTGTTACTAAAATAGTTGAGAGTAAGATTTTTAAAGACTATGTCATTATTTTCGTATAAATATGAAGATTATTTAGCCAATACTTTTACCAGGAATACATGATAAGATGGAATAAACAGTGAACAGTTGTTTAGGAAAATTGATCTGTGTGAGTTCTTTCACATCAAGAAGATACCTTTCTTTCAACAGGATTTTTTGCTGTGCCTTTCAGTGCTGACATTGTACAATGTTTTAACTGGCAAATGAGCTTATTAAAAACCCAAACCTTCTATCTACAAAACTAATGAATATGGAGTAAACTATAAAAAATGTGCTTTTGTTAGATATTAAATAAAAGGAATATTCTGACATGCAACGGAAGAAAGGAGCAAAACCTGGAGGAACACGTAGCAGTTAAAGTGGCACTGTAGCCAACCTGGAGAGCACGTAAGTTTTCTCAAGTGACTTCCTTTTTAATGTCAGTTCATGGTAGGGGTAAGATGAAACTCGGTTCTGGGCACTGTGAGAACTGGGGCTGGGATAAGGTACAAAGTTTTGATCACCGAACTCTTCCCCCATCAATAAAAATGTGAGGATCAGAACATTCCTCCTTCAGAGCAAAGTATGAAAATGGTAACCAGGCTGTCTCTGCGAATTCTGAATGGGGAAAAAAGAAGACTTGAAGGTTCATTGTCAGTGCCTTTTCCTTACATTGAAGCTAAAGTTTACATTCCCATGTGTAAGTCACCAAAACACTGACATTTCCCCCAAAATTTTAGCTATTACCCCTGAGATACCTTATAGAAATAAAGAAAGCTTCTTTGAAGCAATATCCCCTGAGTCCTGAATCTAAAGGATTCCAATAGGTTAGGGCCCTGCTCCAGGTATGGTCCCCACTTAACACAGGCTGATTACCCCAAATCTGAAAAGCCAAAATCCAAATGCGTCAAAATCCAGAATTTTGGGGGAGCCCACGTGATGCCACAGGAGAATATTCTTCACCTGATTCCGTGTGATGGGTTGCAGTCAAAGCAGGCACAGTGAAACTATCTTACACAGTTTCTTTCAGGCTATGTATACAAGGTGTTAATGAATTTTGTGTTTAGATTCAGGCTCAAAAATCAAGACGTCTCATTATGTGTATGCAAATATTCAAAAATCTGATAAAACATGATATATGAAACATTTCTGCTCCCAAGGATTATATACACAATAATACACAATAAGAAAACAGTCTAGCCGGGGATATAGTTCAGCGGCACAGCGCCTGCCTGGCAAGTGTGAGGTCATGAGTTCTATTCCTGGTACCAAAAAAAAAAAAAAGAAAAGAAAAGAATCCATAATGATAAGAATTAGCACACTACAAACATAGGATTATATGCTAAGGAATTTTATCATTGAACTCTCTCTCTCTCTCATCATATGTGTAAAATTAAAAACAAACAAGTGAAAACATGAGAAAATAAAGAGATTAGGGCTGGTGAGATGGCTCAGCGGCGTACGCGCCTGCCTGGCAAGCACGAGGGCCCGAGTTCAACTCCCGGAACCCACACATGAAAAAAGGGCCGGTGATATCGCTCAGCACGTGAGGTCCTGAGGTTGACCCCCAGTACCCACAAAAAATAAATAAATGAATGAATAAATAAATAAATAAATAAATAAAATGATTATTAGAAAGATACATATTTTCTGCAAAAGAATAAAATAGATCTTCTAAATATAAAAAGGCATGATTGAAATTAAAACTGTATGAAAAGATAAATTACAGTGCAGATGTAACACAGCTGAAAGGAAATTTGGCAAACTCCAGAGTACAACGTGATACTTGCCAGAAGTCTGAACAGAAACATAAAGATATGGAGGATATACTGTATAGTATGATGAAAATAATTAATATCATATTTGAAGTTTGCCAAGAAAGTAGATGAGTAGATGTCAAGTATTCTCACCTCGACACACACACACACACACACACACACACACACACACACACACACACACACACACACAGACATGTAAAGTTAATTAACTTGATCGTAGAAATCATTCTACAATGTGCACCACCATAAAATCATGCCACTCTACTCCTTCAACATACATAATTTTTTTTTTTTTTTGTGGGTACCAGGGGTTCGTCCTCAGGACCTCGCTCGCCAGCAGGCGCCCAGGCCGCTGAGCGATATCACCGGCCCCTTTTTCGTATGTGGGATCCGGGAGTCGAACTCGGGCCCTCGCGCTTGCAAGGCAGGCGCTTAAGCCGCTGAGCCATCTCACCGGCCCCAACATACATAATTTTTATTTGTCAATATACTTGAAATAATAATAAGGAATTCCAGAAGAGTATAACAAAAATGAGAGAAGGAAAATACCCAGAGATTATAAATGAGGATTTTTAATATTCATACATTCCATGATTAATAATGAAGTCACACATCCAGGCTATGCTGAAATTATAGAACCATAAAAACAAACTTTCTTTGAAGTAGTTCTCAAATATAGGAAAATTAAACTTATTGTAGACTACTCTAGGAAAAAATAGAATTTATTATTATCTAAAAAACAATGAAAAATAATTCCTCCTATATAACCCTACGTGTATTTAATACAGAACACTTGCTTATTTAAACAACCATTCAAAACTGAAAGTGAAATGAACATTTTTTAAGGAAATAAATACAATTTATTGAAAGCCTAACAAAGGATGTATTTAAATAAAAAAGGGATTGATCCTTAGAAGAAGAAAGATACCAGAAACACCTTCCCACCACCCAAACTGATTCTCGCATATAGAAAATGCAAATGGACTTTTGTTAGATTGTCTTACTTTTTTGTGGGGGTGTTGGCCAGAGGTATGTGTGAGATGGACATGCGGAGTTAAGGGCTGTTAGAGTCACACGCCTATCCCCCTCCCGCTGTCGGGGATCGGTACATGGACATAACACATTTCAATTCTTTCCTACCCACCTCCCTTCATCCCCATTTCATGTTTTCCAGCATCAGATTCATTTATTTATGACATCTTATAAATTCATTATCATAATTATCATATATACAGATTGAAAACCAGCGGGCCGTTGAGATAGCTCAGCGGCGTAATTTCCTGCCTGGTAAGCGCGAGGTCCTGAGTTCGACTCCCGGTACCCACATATGAAAAAAGGGCTGGTGATATCGCTCAGCAGCACAGGTGCCTGCTGGTGCGCTAGGTCCTGAATTCAACCCCCGGTACCTACAAAAAAAAAAAAAAAAAAAAAAGAAAACCAGACTAATAGGCCGGAGAACTATAAAACAGGTAAAACCATTGTATTAAGTCAGGATACACTTTTAGATACATTATCCATGCTGGATTACAATACCTTTCTTTTTCTTTCTTTTTTTTCCTGTTATCTGTCTTTTATTTCCTATATATATTTTCCTATATATATTTCCTATGCATATATTGAGTTTTTCATATAAAAGAAACCATGTGGTGTTTAAGCTTGTATTATTTCACTTAACATTATGGTCTCATGATGCATCCATCTGCCTACAAATGACTCAAGTTTTCCTTTATATGGCAGAGTAGTGTTCCACTGTGCATAGGTAGCACTATTTTTTTATCCATTCATCTGTTGATGCCTGTATTGGTTGTTTCCAAGATTTAGTTATTATGAATTGCGCTGCTATAAACATGAAGAAAATTTTAGGAAAGTTTCTTTTCAAAAGTAAGTCATTGAGAGATGGGGGAGGATAAAGGGAGGCTGGATTTGATAAGTGCATGTAGGAATATGTTGAAAAGTCACAATCAACCCCATTAATATATATTATTAATATGTTAAACAAAAATAAAATATCAAGAAAAGCGAATCACTACCTAAAAAATACAGCTGTTTTCACCATAAATTTAAATGCTAGAATGGGGAAAATGCACATTATTAAAATAAACAAGCACCCACAAAAGATGGATAACATCTGACATGACATAATGTGTTAAGCACTCACTCATTATTAGCTTCTGAGATGTGTCAAGGTCGTACACACACCATGTGCGTCTGACCTCATTGGCATGTTGTGGCTTGTAGCCAGGGAGTCTATAGTTGTCCACTGGCTTGAATATTAAGAACTAGAGTACAAAAGATCATAATGAAAAAAGAAGTAGCAATGTTTTGAATTATGACCCCAAAATATAAATACAGAGTAAAATAAAGTAGGTCGGAAACAGGGAGCAAGAAATTTTGGAAACAAGGAAGGGATTATGGGAAGGAGGAGGGGAAGCGTGTACCGAAGAGGGTAAAGGTATGAAAAATGATCAACATATGACATATACATGTACCAATTCCCCAAAACAAATGTGACTGTTACGTATCACAAACATACATTGATAAAATAAGGGATTCAAGTATATTTTAAAAGGAGGAAATGTTTCATATCTCCATACAAGAATTATTCTAATAACATTTGCAAACATTTTCATACTCTAATGGGTTGTGATTTGGTACATAGTACATTTGAGGAAATTCCACACCATAGTTAAAAGATCTGGTATCAAACTGAAGTTTGAATATAACTTTCTTTCTCACTACTTATGTATTATTGGCAAAATTATTTTACCTCATCAAGCCTCATCTTCTTTCCAGTAAACTCAGGATTTGTACACTCCTTAGGGGTTGATATAAGAATAAAATTAGGTAATGCATGTAAATCTGATTAGTAAAATATCTGCTCATAGTAACTGCTTAGTAATTGCAAATCTTATGAATTTAGTTTTTAAATTAAAATATATCTAGAAATGACAATTTAAAAAAATGATTTATTTTTAAATGTCTCAGTTCTATGGTATTACTTATAAGCCATTTTTTTTGTTGTTGTTCTACACAACCTCATTTCCCACTGATGCTATTTTTAAAGCTATCTTAAATGACTTCCATAGAGCCCCATGGTTGCAAGGAGGCATCTGGTGCATTCATCTTCGTAGTCCTTCCAACAAGCATCCTCATTCCTTTCTTTGTATCAGAACCTTTTAAATTTTATTTCCGGTTATGAGCAGCTGACCACTGGCTCCAGAGAATTAAATGTAACTATTAAAACCAGTTTTAATAATCTCATGTCCCCCATCAGTATTTGGCTAAGGCATTCTGACTTTTTTTTTTTTTTTTTTGTGGGTACTGGGGATCGACCTCAGGACCTCGCGCACCCTCAGGTGCCCGTGTAGCTGAGTGATATCACCGGCTCTTTTTTTTTTTTCCTGTGTGGGTTCCGGGAGTCGAACTCGGGCCCTCGCTCTTGCCAGGCAGGCGCGTACACCGCTGAGCCATCTCACCGGCCCTCTGACTTCATAAGTAATGAAGGAGAAGAGTAGTGTTGTCAGTAGGAGGCGAGAGTTTCTTAATCAAACAGATTTGTAAGTCATGTGATTTACTAGTTATAGGTGAGTTTATATATAAGAGCTATGCTTGATGATGCAACCATGAGGAGAAGAAAAGAAAGTTGGAACAAAAACGATCTGACACAATTGAGTAGGTACAGAATCCAACCTGGAGCAACTCGTATTCCACATTTGTCCTGTGATGAAATTGATGTATACATTGTACAAGCTATTGTTAGTTTTTTTCTATAATTTGCACTTGACTACTTCCATGCATATGTATCCCCATTCTTACAAGAAATAAGCAGGTAATTTTAAAAAATATGAACATTTAGCTCATGTGTACATCCCAATTGGAGAAAGATATTAGACATGTAATTTTTATTTTTTATTTTTTTTTATTTATTTTTTTTTGTGGGTACCGGGGGCTCGACCTCAGGACCTCGCGCGCCAGCAGGTGCCCGTGCCGCTGAGCGATATCACCGGCCCCTTTTTCGTATGTGGGATCCGGGAGTCGAACTCGGGCCCTTGCGCTTGCCGGGCAGGCGCTTAAGCCGCTGAGCCATCTCACCGGCCCTAGACATGTAATTTTTAAAACCAAACATTTTACAAGTGTGTAGAATGAGGCTACCCAGCCCTTTGGGAAACTTTTTGAATAATTTGCATAGGTTATATATTAGTCAGGTTCATTGAGATGCAACATCCAACACCCACAACTTAAAGGAGGAGAGGTTTAATTTGGTTCCTGGTTTCAGGGGATTCCATTCATGGACAGTTGGCTCCAAGGCAGAATCGGCATGTAAATTTCAGGTACATTTGAAGTTTCATGTGTAAAAACCTTGACCTAGACTCTTGATTGTATTGCATATTTCTATATATTTACTGTTCATAAAAATCTTTGTTTAATCTGAAGAATTGATAACGTGACTCAAGAGAAGTTTAAGGATTATGTCTATGAACACGGTTTTATTTAACTTACATTCATGTCCTCTTTCATTTAAATCAACTTTTGCTAAGAGAATTGGCTATATTATTAATGATGATGCTACTATTGTAGAAGCTGATTAAAACTTGTTAGATTAAAAACACAGATTAGAGTTTTAGTTATCTATCAATTTAAATGAATTGCCCTAAATGTTTTGTGCAAATCACAAAAGAAAGGCAAAGAAATTGGAATATTTTTCTATATACTATACTTAAGATTAAAATTTAATATTCCTTTATACCTGTTATAAATAAAAGAGAAGCAAAAGATAGAAAGCTAAGAGGTTTTAAGACTATTCTGTAGACAGGTTAGGTGTCCTTGCAAAATATCACATGCTTGTATTACATGTTGGGAATGGCAGCATTAAAGAGTTAACTGAAGTTCCTGAAGTGTACTCCCAGAGCGATGTGCACAGCATCTTTGGGAAATTAACAAGAAATGCAAATTCTGTCATCCGACTTCAGACCTCCTCGATCCAAAACTCTGCGGGTGAGCATAGTGACCTCTGGTGCAACAACACTTCAAGTTGTTCTTCTGCACGATAAACTGTACTAAACAATTATGTACAGGGAAACGGAACAATGGAGCAAATCCATCCACTCTGCTGCCAGTGCTGCAGTTCACATTGCTGTAATTTATTCAGTAACAGGCCCATCTTCCTTAACTGATTATACACACCAGCAATCACGTGTTCGGGGCTCTGAATCTGTGTTGCATGCTAAAATACACCAGACATTAGTCAAACTAAACTGTTCAAAAGTTCAAGAAAGAAAATAGACAATTGAAAAAAGTTTAAATGAGTTTCAAGATATCTATTGCCACATTTTCCTTCTCATTACTCCTATATTAACTGAAAATTATCAGTTTTTCCTTGATCATTTCTCTTTGGATGAGTTGCATATCAGTACCAGCAGTATGACTTTAGGATTTATAAAACAAAACCTTGCATTATTCATCCATTCATATTATATGGTGAAGACATTCGTGTTTTTTGATTGATTGTTAAAGAAAAAACAGGAGTACATCACTTTAACTGTAAATGGTAATGGTGCACTTTAACCACATTATTACGAAAAGTATTACATATTGTTCTGAAAAAATTTCAGTGAAGAAAAAGCAGCATCTGATGGAGTGAGAAGGCAATTGTTTATTGTTTCATTTTCTTCCTGTATTACTTGGTTCTGAGCTAGTTTTGAGGCAAGAGATCACTATACTGTACTGATACAATTTTTTCTGCCCACAAATCTTATTTTTTTTTAGAATTAAAGGAAAACAAAAGTGTGGTTTTTTTTGTTTTTTTTTTTTTTTTTTTGTGTGTGTGGGTACCGGGGGGTCGACCTCAGGACCTCGCGTGCCAGCAGGCGCCTGTGCCGCTGAGCGATATCACCGGCCCCTTTTTCGTATGTGGGTTCCGGGAGTCGAACTCGGGCCCTTGCGCTTGCCGGGCAGGCACTTAAGCCGCTGAGCCATCTCACCGGCCCCAAAAGTGTGTTTTTAACAAACTCCTCAACTATAGCATTTCATGTGTTGATTTAAAGAATTGTAAATAACATTTGAACCAAATTTAACATTAAAAACTTTTCAGCATTAAAATTTATACCGGAGGGAAATTAGGTACTTCCACAGCCAGAGAAATAGCATCACAGTGATCAAATAGAATTGTGTTTTTCATCTTGTAGCTTACAACACAAAAGCAATGCACTTTCCATATCATTAGATACACAAATTCAGAAATTTTATCAATTTAAAGTTAGAGAAAAATTAGAAAGTGTTAATTTGAAGAACAGACTTCCAGGCACAGATTTCTATCAAAGCCAATGCCTCCGATACCAATCATGAACCCAAATTTGTTGAAATTCAAAGTAATCAGTAGTTGTGGGACCCTCAGATATAGGAAATAAATTATTGTTTTGCCAGTATTCTTTAAAGTAATTTGGGGCCAGGGATATAGCTCAGCAGCACAGCTCCTGCCTGACAAGCGTGAGGTCGTGAGTTTGATTCCTGGTACCAAAAAATAAATAAATAAAGTAATTTTGTTTTTTATCTCTTGTGAGTCAATATATTCTTTAAAAATGTTTTTATAATAGTGCAAGAAATAATTAATTTTGAAGAAAAATTGGAAGCTTAGGAAGAAAAATAACAAAAAATAAATCTATATATAATGTCTTGTGGTATGAACTTCTCATATTGTCTATATGCATGCTGACATCTATTTCAGAAAAAAATTGGCCAATATAAGTCTACGTAAACTATTCTTTGGAAAAACATGGCAGTAACATCTTCTCATGTGTTATATAAATGTATATATATAAAGCATTGTTCTGAAGGCTGAATAGTATTTCATTGAAATATTACATCTTTGCTTAGTAAATCCTAATCTGACAAGAGGTTGCTTTTTCCTAATTCATTCCATTTTAATTTATGCCTTAATGTACATTTTTGTATATACAGCTAGGTAAATTTATTTCCTTATAATATATTTAGAAATATAGACATTTCTTAGAAATTTATGAAAGCTACCTACTGACAAAATTCAATCAAACTGAACATTTTAGATGAAGTCTAGACAAAGAAATAAACTGACAATGGAATAAAAAAGTTTAAATGTTTAAAAATAACTATTATCATATTTTCTTGGATAAATGTTTTATGTTTGCAATACATAGTAATGACATTCACCTTGAGGTATTGGCACAGATACATACATATGGCATCTTGGCCATTTTTATTCTTCTTTGCTTCCCTGTCCTCCCCTGTCCCTCCTTCCCCGGATTCTCTTGACATTTCTACAGATTATATTCCCTGCTTCTTACTATTTTTTTAAATTTTCTTTTAATTTCTTTTTTTTAAATTTTCCTCTATTAATTATCTATATTATGGGTCTCTCCTTTTAAGAAACTATGCAATATTTAACTTTCTGTGTCTGATTTATGTCATTTAATATTGTGGCCTCAAGATCCATCAACTTTTCTAAAAATGACTCAAAATTATTCTATTTATAGCTGAGTAGCACTGCATTGTGCATATATATATTACATTTTCTTTATGTATTTATTCACTGATGGGTATATAGACTGCTTCAATAGCTTAGCTATTTTGAATTGTGCTACTATAATTATATTTATGCATGTATCACTGTGATATAATCATAATGCTTAGTGCTTTTGGAAAATGCCTGGTAGAAGTATGACTGGGTCAAATGGAATTCTTATTTTTCATTTTTTGATGAATCTTCATACTGATTTACACAGTGGTTGTACTAGTTTACATTCTCACCGACAATGTAGAAAGATTCCTTTTCTCTACAATCTTATCAGCATTTGCTTTGTATTATTTCATTTTGTTTTGTTTCTTAGTCCTTGATAATAGCATTGTTTCTGAAGGAAAATGGAATCTCGGTGTTGTTTTAATTTTAATTTCTCTAAAGACCGAAGATGCTG
This sequence comes from Erethizon dorsatum, assembly GCA_028451465.1. Lineage (NCBI taxonomy): Eukaryota > Metazoa > Chordata > Mammalia > Rodentia > Erethizontidae > Erethizon > Erethizon dorsatum. The sequence continues at coordinate 16,530,515 of CM051838.1, forward strand.
AGCTTTTCTTCATGAACCTACTGTCCATTTGTACATCTTCTGAGAAATGTTTATTATTTTCAATTTTCCATTTTTTATAGCATATTGTATTTTAGAGAGATCTGGTTTTTCAGGTTCTTTACATATCCTAGATATTAGTTCTCCATTTGAAGAGTACCTGGCAAAAATTATTTTTTTCCATTCAATCTGTTGTTTCTTTTACTGAACAGAAACTTTTTAATTTGATATAATCCCATCTGTTGATTTTTTTTTTTTTTTGTGGGTACCAGGGGGTCGACCTCAGGACCTAGCGCGCCAGCAGGCGCCCATGCCGCTGAGTGATATCACCGGCCCCTTTTTCGTATGTGGGTTCCGGGAGTCGAACTCGGGCCCTCGCGCTTGCCGGGCTGGCGCTTAAGCCGCTGAGCCATCTCACCGGCCCCCATCTGTTGATTTTTGGCGTTATGTGTTCTGCTAATGAAGTTCTGGTTAAGAAGTCATGCCCGTGCCCATGTGTTCAAGTTTTTTACCAATTTTTTCTTCCAGGAGATTTCTGTTTCTGTTTTTATATCTAAGTATTTGATCCATTTTGATTGGATTTTAGTACAGGATGAGAGATAACTGATCTAGATTTATTCTTCTGTACGTGGGTAACCAGCCTTCCCAGCACCATTTGTTAAAGAGACTATGCATTCTTCAGCATGTGTTACTGGCTCCTTTGTTTAAAAAAAAGCAGATGGCTGAAAGTGCTTGGAGTTGTTTCTGCATCTTTTATTATATTCTGCTGTTCAATACGTCTGTTTTTGTGCCAGTATCATGATATTTTGATCACTGTAGCTTTGTAGTATAACTTGAAGTTCAGCACTGTAATGTCTGCTGCTTTTCTCTTGCTGCTCAGGATTGTTTCGGATATTTTGGGTCTTTTGTAGTTGCATGTAAGTTTTAAAATGCTTTTTTCCAGTTCTGTGAAAAACTAAGATGGTATTTTAGTTTGAATTTTATTCAATCAATACAGCATTTTTGGTAATATGGCTATTTTGATAATATTGCTTTTGCTTATCAAAGGCTATCTTTCCAATTTCTAAAGTCCTTGATCTTTTTCTTTTTCAGAGAAATATATTTTTGGTGCTAGTGGTCTTTCAACACATTGGTTAGGTTGATTCTTAGGTATTATATATTTTTGAAACTATTGCGAATGGAATTGTTTTCTGATTTCTTTCTCAGTGTGTCCATTGTTGTTGTATAGAAACACCATTGACTTATGTGTGTTTATATAGTATTCTGTCACTTTGCTTTTTAGTTCTGAATTTCTGCTGATGTAGTCTATTGGATATTCTAAGAAAAGGATCATGTAATCTGCAAATCAGGACAATTTGAATGTCTTTCCTTTTTGAATTCTTTTTATTTCTTTCTCTTGCTTGATTGCTATGGCTAACTTTTCAAGGTTTATATTGAACAGGAATTGTAAGAGTGGATACCTTTTTCTTGTTCCTGATTTTTAAAGGGAGTGGATGGTGGATTTTGTCAAAGGCTTTTTTTGTGTGTGTGTCAATTGAGATTATTGTGTGTTTTTATTCTTATTTCTGTTTATGTAGTGTATTACAATTGCTGATTTACATATGTTGAGCCATCCTTGCTCTCTGGGATGAAGTCAACTTGGTCATGATGTATGATCTTTTTAATGATTTGTTGTACTCTGTTTACTAGTATTTTGTTAAGGATTTTTGCATCTGTGTTCTTTAAGAGAGTTTGTGTGTAGTTTTCTTTTTTCTTTCATATTTGGGGGCCCTTGTCTGATTTTGATGTGAAGGTGGTGTTAGCTTCAAGAAATGCATTTGGCAGCATTCCTTCATTTTCAATGTCATGGAAGAGTGTAAGGAGTATTGGCATTAATTCTACTTTCAGTTTCAGTAAAATTTAATAGTGAATCCACTGCGTCTTGGGTTTTTCTTAGTTGGTAGAGTTTTTATTAGTACCTCTATTTAATTTCATGTTATCATATTTTCTTCTTACCATTTCTATGTTACTTGAAAAGTAACATAAATTTCTTAGAAATATTTGCATTTTTGAATTGAATTTTAAATAATATTTAAAATATCTTCAGAAAACTTACATAAGTTTAAACTATAGTAATTAATGTATAGTGAACTAATTAATTGCTTTAGAATTTCCAACAGAACAGTAGGTAAGTCTATTTTTGCTGTTATCTTTATGCAATATGACAAATCGAGGAATGAAAGTATCTGGTTTGATTTTATTTTTCCATTCTGGAAAGACTGAGAAAATTTCACTTCCTGTTTGTATTATTTATTCATTTTTATTTCTTATTTTTTAATTTGAGAATTTGTATCTTTTTTGTTAATGATGCCATCTTTCCTTATTTATTTTTAAGCACTATAGATAACTCATTGTCTTAGGTTGAAAACACTTTTCTAGATTCCATTTGCCTTTATTGTTAATTATATTTTAATATATATTGATTTTACTTCATATGTAGTCACATGTATCAAATTTTCCCTCATTAGTTTTCTCCTGGAGACTTATTTAAATTTTTTTATCTCTAATGTTTTATATATATTTTCCTCTGTTTTCTTTAATTCAATGGATGGCTTCTTTCTTATCATTTTCATTTTAAATCATCCATAATTTATTTGGGTGTTATTTCTAGGCTAAGATGAATTTTATTCTTCTTCTTTAATTTTCTGGTAATGATTATGATGAGATTTTAAAAAATTATTCACCTTGCCCTTATGTATCTATGTAGATGCACGTAGTCACAGGTATACAATAAAAGTATAAAAATCATGGAGAAAATACAAATGAGACACATCCCTAAACCAGAGTTTACATTTGTTCCAGAAACTTTGAGTTTTATTAAACTAAAATTTTGATGCAAACTAAAGAAAACAGAAAAAACTGTAATAAGAGATAGCAGTCTAGATCCTAGTTAGAAAGATGGGATGACTGACTGATGGAAGAAGGTAACTTTGGTTTATTTGCTCTTGAAGAGGGTTTTGTACTGATTACTTTTCACTGACTACTTAATTTTCAAAGTACCTCCATGAAATAGGAATTATTCCCACTGTACAAATGTGGAAGAAGGGATTCCCATAAACTGGGGTTAATAGGCTAAAGCATACTGGGAGGAAGACCCAGAATTCGGCAAGAAACTAGAGCTGATTGTAGTCAAGAAAAGTTTCATCTTTGCTCACAGACAAACTGCTAAACATCATGATCTGGGGAGTGTTCTGAGGTCAAATCCAGGAAAACATTAATCCACCATTCTAGGAGAACAATTTACTGCACACTTATAATAAGTTTAGTGAACATGTCTAGATACTCTATAGCAAAAACCTAAGTGAGCTTGCTTTAGAATTCTGGTAATGTGCCAGACCTGTGGGAAAACTTGTGATAGTTTTTTGTGCATTCAATAAAAAACTTAAGAAAATTAAAAAAGTGTCATAAAAAAAATCCAAGTAGCGTGATATAAAGTTGTGGCATATTTATTTCCATTTTTAAAAATCTATGTTTTGATTGGAAAACTGTATCTTCCTATCGTCTGCTTTTATATTGATCCAGTGACAATGTAAAACAGATAAAATGCAACAATAAAAATATTAACAGCCATGTAATTTAGCAACTAGATTGAACTGACAAAGCTCAGTACAAATATGGACTCTATAATTATCTAGTTATGTGACCTTGGTGAAAGTATTTTTTTCTACAACATTTTTCTCATCTGTGAAATGAGTGTAGCAATAACAAACTCCTGGTCCAGTGGGATTTGGGTATCACTGAGGGTTACATGAGCCAATGTGCCATGGAAGAAGTTTTGAGCATTACCAGCTTTCCAAGCAGGAATTTATATAACAGAACAAGTCCCCTTGGCATCCTTTGGTGTGATGTCCCTGGTCGAGGGCTCAGCTAGAACTACACAGTGCAACAAGGTTTTGCAGAAAGAAGCCGGAAAAGAAAAGTATCTGTTTTATATTGTTTTGTTTATTAAAGATTTTGGGCTTGTGGGCAAACCATCTCTTAAGGCAACAAAAATATTGGGGACAAACAATTCAGGACAGGTTAGAAGAATAGCAGACTTTGAAGAATTGGGGCCTTTCTGCCTTCTGAGCCCGGACTAAGAATAGTCCCTCTTGGGCCAGTGGCATAAGCGTCTGCCTGGCAAGCGTGAGCTCCTGAGTTTGGTTCCCGGTACCCGCATAAAGAAAAAAAGAAAAAAGAATAGTCCCTCTTCCTGTTGGAGGGGGCGGCTGCGATTTTCCCAATTCAACCAAATCATACCAGGCAACTCAGAGATTTTCCCTAAGGTCCTTTATTTGATGATGATGACACTGTATCTATCAATGTACACTATTTGTAATGTGATAAGGACTTTAAAAAGTGATAGCCGTCCCATCTATTGTAGTACACAAAATTTGAAAGCAGCCAGTTAATGTGAATCTTCCTTGTGAAGGAAAATAAAATAAATCTCTACTAGGGGCTTCTGAGTTAGTAGCTCATTTATAGATGGTTGAAGTTTGCTACAAATCTGATCATTAACTTAATTACAACAATTCCATTCATCATTAGGAGAATACAGAGGATGCTTTGTAGGTTTGAATATTAACTGTGCTAAGCTTAACTGGCTTGAAAAATGTGATATTTCTTTGAGAGCAAAACAAATCTCTCAGAGCTTCAAATTACTCCTATAATTGTTATTATTATCATTCATATACATGAAAATGGCAATACTCCCAAATAAAATTCACTGGTTAAAACAAGAATGTGGAACCAAAGTCAATAACATTTGATGCACCAATACACTAATAGCACATTCTAGATATTGAAAATATAATAAACTTTTACCATCAACTTGAATATGTAGCATCTCTTTATGGAGAAATGTTAGGACATTTCGAATCAGTGCTATTATTTGAATCACTGTATAATGGTGTAATAGCTTGACACTGATATTTATTCTGAAAAATAACGCTATTCTATCCATGCCTGTCCTCCTCTCCTGACTGAATAAAGCATGAATGAAAGAAATAGGTTTCATGACTCTAATTGATTAAGTGGCCCTGTGAAGAGAATGAAAGGTACTGCCACTGATGTTCTCAACGCACTTAACTTTTGAATATATGGGGAAAGATATTTAACTGAAGCGTCTCACACCTTATTTCCAATCCTACCACTTACCACTACCACCTAATGCTATTACTAGGTTTCTTTGTGTATGAGAGGATATTGCTTATACAAAGATAAGAAAATTTATAAATATGTTTTTCTTTTTAAAGACAAAAATGCTTTCTGTCACTATCACAGAACTGATTTCAAATCTTACATGAAATCACACTTGCATGTCTGATTTTCACTAGCTTCCTTTATTATTTTTTGAGGTTCAGCCATTTACGAGCTGGTATGGTTTATTCATTAATGTCTTACATTTCTTTTTATGCATATATCAAAATTTATTTATTCATGGGTGGAATTTCGGTGATTTTTCATTTCCAGAGGGTTATTATGGATAGTTACATGAGCATTTCAGTGCATATTGTTTGGGAAATACATGCCCATGTATTTTGAAGATTTTAAGTAGAAATAACATTTCTAGGTCACAGGTATGTATATGTTCAACTTTATGATACATTGTCAAACAATTTGTAATAAAATATCTGCAGAAAATACACATTGTTAATACTTCTCTCTCCTGTCTTTTTCATTTGATTGATTCCATATCACCGCTGTTGAATTTCCATAATAGCTTTTTTGAGATTGGCAAACTAAAAACTAACAGACTAAAATTCCCATCTTTCAAAGAGAAACAAAAAATTCCGAATGACAAAAATCTAATTAAGGCCAAATATCTCAAGCAGAAAGCTTGACATATGAATACTTAGACAGATTGCAAAGCCAGAGTTCCAAACAGTCTGGTATGGATCTAGAAAGACAGAAATAGGTTAATACATAAACCAGGGATCTTAGAAATAGATTCCTGTCTTATGTATACAATATATGAAAATAAAAGGTTTTGGCACAAATCACAAGAGAAAGAGCTTTAACCAGTAAGTGAATCATTTGGCAGATAATTAGCTATTCATGTGAGAAATAAAAGTAATTGGATCCCAGCTGTACACATAGTAAATAAAAATCTCAAGTTGTATTATGTAAAATTCTATTAAATTATGAAGAAAATTCAGAAATATTTTAATGACTTGAATGCAGACACATATTCTTTAGTGAATAAAGTATAAATCTTTAATGTAAGGGGACAAACTAATTTGCCTAAATATAAATAAAGTAATTCAACTATCAGGTATAATATAAGGTAGCATAAATTTAAAATTCCAGTAGTAAACTCTGAAAACAATTACAACATAATAGATGAGTATAAATATATATATATATATATAAAGAAAAATCCTATTTCATTAATAAAGACAAATAAAAATCTAATAAAAATATTGGCAGAAAAATAAAAGGCAAATCACAGATGATTGGGTAAACACAGCCAATAAGCCCATGAAAATATATTAAACTTGTGTGTAAACAGAAGGTTAAATAGAAAAGAAAATGAAATGGATAGCATATACATTATATTGGCTGGTATTAAAAACTGTGAGATAACCAAATGCTGAAAAACATATAGACTAAAAAGAACATTCATTTATTTCTGTTTTAACTATTCTTGAGCACATTAAGAAAACTCTAATAAATTGAAAATGTATATAGTTCATAGCTCAACTTTACCTATCCATACATCTAACTCAGAAAAAATTTTACATGTTCACAGTGAAATGTACAGAAAGATTTCACAGATAATTTTACAGAGTGGACAGAATTTCAATAGATAGAATAATAAATAAACTCATTTATTTCATATTTATATTTACTTATATTTACATTTATTTATATTGCAATTATATTAAAATCATAAAAACTGTACAGTGTTTTTTAAAAAGTCTCTGTGTATATTGACATGATTGAGAAAAATCCTGGGCAAGTTGTTTAACCATGCATAAATTTGGTTACATTACCAAACAGAAAACAATACCTATATTCAATGATATCTGAACATTTTGAATGAAAATTGATAAACATGGAAAAGAATTATACAACTCTTAGAGTAGAAGGAATTAAAGAAATTAAAATAGGTATAAAATTGCTAAACTGTTTTAGCAATGTTTCAGTTAAAATGTTACAAGTTAATTAATTTCTCTGCAGTAGCTAAATTCATATGTTGTTTTTCTCTCTGCTTTTTTATCATTACTGTACAAAATAATTCTTCATTTCAAAGGAATTTTTAAAAAGACTTGGGTACTCTTGCCTTGGCTTTACAGAAAGGAAAGGGTTATTTTCCCCAGTAAAGTACAGCCTTAGCCAAAGGTGGATTTTTGGAGACTACAGTTCAAATCAAACTACAGAAAAGTTCTTCAAAATAACAATGTGAGAAATACTTTCTTTGACATATAGAAGATATTTCCTTCCTGTTAGGAAGGTCTGATTAGGTGATCAGATGTGAACATAGTATATTCTCTGGTAAACACAACTGGATAGAAGGTGGAATATTATGCTGTCTAATGAATTGGACTTTTCCACTCTAAGGATATTTGTATTTAAAGAACTGATGTTAGTTATTTTAAATCAGGTCATTTTGCCACTTAGCTTTTTAGCAGAAACACTGATGAATTCTTGATCCCTCATTTTCCTTTTCCAAGAACTGTGATGACAATTTAAACTTTTATGCCATTATTGGTAAGCTTTCAAGGATAGAAGTCATAATTCTGTCCTCTTTGGCCTCCTTCAACAAAAGCTCTGTAACACACACACACACACACACACACACACACACACACACACAAGGGTGCAAGTCCAGAATATCAGGTGTTGTACTTAGAGATGGAACTTTCAGCTTCATTACTGGTAAGGCTGGATTGAAACTGTGGGTAAAATAGAAAGTCAACGTCAGCTTCCTCCTGGTCTTGACCTTGTGACCGAACACCGAAAGCAGAGTTGAGATTATGGAAGAGAGATTGCACCGTCCGTCTCACCGCAGCACAGCTGGCCGAGTGCTTAGAGAAAGATCCGAGAGAAAGTGTGCTCAAACCTGGCACCAGGAGGCAGGTTTGACCTTGACTCAAGCTATTCCCAACTGAGTGCAGCAGCAGGACCTTGCATACATTTTTTTTTTTTTTAGAAGGAGAATCCTAAAACACAGAAGGAAGTGCTAAACTACAGTGCTCAATTTCCCCACACCAATCCTCACAATTCTCAACTCACTTTTCCCTCTAAAACTTTAAAAGAAGAGATCAGTTTTCTGGGACAAGGCAGAAACCCTAGTGAAGGAGAAAAACGATTCCTCTTCCACTTATTCTTTTTCTGAAAATCTCATTCATGTCATCAAATTTTCTAAGTTTTCTAGTACTTAACCAGATTGAATGCTGAAAGGACAGCTTGTCACATCGGAGAGGAGGGAGAATTTGGTAACATTCTTGTAACTGAAAGTTTTGTTGACTATTTCCCCTTGCAGACTGTGTTCACTAAAGGCAGGGACCTTATCTGTTCTCCGCTAAATTTTCTATACAAAAACAGTACTTGAAGTGGAATAATCCTTCAGGAAGTGTTCAATGAATCAATGGTTGTAATCACCGCACTTTCTCCCAAATATATTGTTGAATGGGCTACCTTAAGGAGGAGTTCCTGTGACAGTTTGTCACCCATGCATGCTATGAGAGTTTTTTAGCTAAAAATAAGGAGAGAGAAAGAGGCGGACTGGTATCACCTCCAAGATTTTCTGACTATTCCACAAGCATCTTCTACATGAATTAATATACTTCAGCCCTTCATGCACACTAGAATTACCTGGGAAACTTTCAAAAATTACCCATGCCTGACCTCTGCCAAAAACAATCAGATGTAATTAGTCTAGACTAGGTCTTGGATATTCTAAGACCTATTTTTATTTTTATTTTTATTTATTTTTTTTTTTGTGGGTACCGGGGGGACGACCTCAGGACCTCGCGTGCCAACAGGCACCCGTGCCGCTGAGCGATATCACCGGCCCCTTTTTCGTATGTGGGATCCGGGAGGCGAACTCGGGCCCTTGCGCTTGCAAGGCAGGCGCTTACGCCGCTGAGCCATCTCACCGGCCCTAAGACCTATTTTTAAAAGGCCCTTCTAATCAATTAAGAAGTCAGGGCTGAGAACTATTGTCCTAAATCACAGAGTCTTCTGCATTACAAATATGTACTGGATGATGATAATTAGTAAGTTGATGGGAAAAACGATGTTTTTTTTTTTAAAATAAGTTTTGGGGTAGTTCTTTATGTATAGATTGTTTCTATAATGGTGGATTAATTTCATTCCTAGATTATTTATTAAGGGATTTGAATGCTGTTATCAGAAAATAGTTCTTTTGGATATTTCTAGTATAACTCCTTGCTAAAATTTTCTCTTTTAAGAAAAGCATAACTAATTTTGAATTACATTTTAAAGTTAATAGTTGCTTTATTTCCCTTGGATTTAGAGGAATGATTTATAATTAATTTTCCCTATTAGACTTAGAACTGCAGTTAGATTCTGTACCCAGCTTGGTTAATGTTTAAACAAGTTTTTAGATAATAAAAAAATTTTGGCATTTCATTTTGTATTTACCCATTATGGCAATATCACAATTTATAGCACTTCATTTTTATATAATTCATGTATCATTTTCAGTTTTATAATTATAACAATACCTGGAATTTAAAGTAATTGATCAAAGAATTAGTGCCTATTTTAATTTGATATGATAGCATCTAAAATATCTAGAAAATATTTTTACTACACATCAAAATAGGTCAATATTTATACCCATTCACAGATAAAAAGATACACATACAGATTTGACTTCAGTTGCAGATGTTAAAATATTTGCTTTCTGCTGACTTTCAGAGTGAGTTTTAAAATGGAGTTTCAACATCTCTTTTCAGCATTTTTGTTCAACTTTAAGGTTAATTTACATTCTACACCTGAATTAATAATTTCTATGTCAAAATAATTTAGTTACTATTTTCCCCTGAATCTTATATTGCCTGTTTTACCTTTTGTCATTTCTATAAAGTCTTGCATGATAGCCTAATTTACAAAACATGATTCTATCCCAACTCAGAAGAAGCACAACAAAAATCTTTATTATTTTCCTATCCTGACCAAAAGACACTATATTCAACCCTTTCCTTAAAACTCAGGAAAGTCTTTAAAACATGGAAAAGTCTGAGTTTTATGCTGATTGAAGGTGCTGTCTAGCTTTACTTTTTACACCCAGGGCTTATCTACTTTAGGGAAGAGGTAAATGATTATAAACTCTCTGCTCTATTTCATTATTTCACATTTATTCATAATATTTATTTAGGTAAAAGCCATATGACTAGAATTACCAATACAATAATCCGTGCTTTTTATGAGTTTGGTAGGAACTTTGTATTAGTTCTTCAAATGAGCGGAAGGTGAGAAATATCTGCAGGATATTTCTGTGGGGGGAAAGAAGAAGGGAAAAATAATAGGTGTTTAATACCTCCATCAAAACACTCATGAGGGGAAAAAAAACAAACTGTTCAAGAAAGATTTAAGCAGTAGGTAACACCTCACAATATCTTCAAGGACTTAAAATAATAAAGTATATGCATGGATATGAAGATTAATTATTGTAAAACTGTTAATTCTTCCCAACATAATATAGATATTTAAAACACTTGTAATCAAAATCCTAAATGTCCTTATTGGAAATGGGGGAAAACTAAGTCCATTTTAAAGTATGAATTCATGAAAGTAACCGCTTTTACTTTTACTTTTACTTTTACTTTTTTAAATAAAAAGTTCAGAGGCTGGATGGTTAGATACCAATATATATTAAAATGATACTAATTATAACTGAGAGATTTTCTTTTTAAAGCTTACAAACATATTTTAAAAATAACAGAATATAGGGTCTGACTATAGAACTATAGAAATGACATCAAATAAATAGAGAAAAAGTTTACTCAATAAATAAAGTTATTACTGAATAACATTTGGAAAAAAATAAATTACTAACTGTTATGGCTTATGTCTAGATGTCCCCCCAAAACCTCATACACTTACAGGGGGCTTTTCGAAGGTGGCTGGATCTAGGTTGTGTGATGCTGGGATTAAGAGTGTGTGATTACTAAATTAGCCCACTGAGTGGTTTAACACAGTTTTGGGTGTGGATAATGGGATGGCCCACCCTGGATGTGGGTAGCACTAGCCCAAAAAGCAAGTATCCTGGACAGCATAAAAGAGAGAGGAAGGCTGCTGCTGCTGCTGGTGCTTCACTGTCTCCTGCCTGCTTTGCCATGGATTATTTCTCCTCTGTGATGTCCCTCTGCCATGACATCCTGCTTTGGAGCCAGCTGACTATGGTATGAAACCTCTACAAAGTGTGAGCTAAAATAAACCTTTCCTGCTTTAACTTGTGGGTGTTGAGTATTTTGTGTCAGCAAGGAGAAAAGTAACTAAGACTATCTAGGGAATTTCTACAATTGCAATAAAATGCCAATTTACTTCTCTCCCCAAAAATATCTACTGTAAATTAACTAATAAAAACAGAAAAACAGAACATTTAAAGAAAGACCTATACAATAAGACTTGTATACAAAAATATGCCTAAACCTCCTATTAATTCAAATAACAACACAAACATATGAATATGAAATATCATGCCACATAAATATTACATATTTAAATATTCATTTTAAACTATTAAAAAGATATATTCACTAACTTGCTCTTAAATGGAGGAAGCATTTACCTCATTTTAAGTACGTGTATAAATGTTAATGAAGTGGGAAATATTATCTTCATAAATAATCTTTCTTTTCGTTTTGTGATCAACTATAATCCTATTTCTATCTTGGTCACTGGAATAAATAAAAATTAAATAAATTAAAGCTCATTGTCTAAGTAATACAACATTCACTGTTTCTCATTTATTCAGTCAACAAATGATAAATACCAGGCTCTTCCTACCTTCCTAGTTTTCCATGTTCTCAGTGAATACAGATGACCAAGGAGGAGAGTGCATTGAAATGGGACCCTTGGGGATGGCCTCACCAGGATGATTGGTGAGTAGGCAGCCACATGCTATCTACTATATAGGTGGAAGGAAGAGCAGGCACGTGCCTGAGGAGAGAACAGCTTTTGTGTGCGAGTCAGCAGGAGACAGAGGGAAGGAGGAGCAGATGGAATGAGATCAGAGATTATTTAAGGGCTTGTCAGACCTTGCAATTTGATTTGTTTTATTCTGTGAGTTGACAAACCAATAGTTTTAAGCAGGGAATTATAAAATCTACAAAATATGTTCAGAGATTTATATATTCAGTTTTGCATCACTGTAACAAAAAACAGAGAGAATCAACATATAAAGAGAAAAGGCTTGTTACAGAATCTCACAGTTCTGCAGATTCCAGTGCACAGCTGATAAGTTCTATTGCTTTGGGCCTGTGATAAGGCAGCACATCATGGCAGGGAGTGCTTCGTAGCGCAAAACTGCTCATTTCATGGCTAGGATGGAAAAAAAGGCAGAGAGGCCAGTGGCACATTATTACCTTTCGTAGGCATCCTCCCCAATAACAAGAATACCTCCTACTAAGCCCTAACTCTTAGTTTTCAGCACCTAATGATATTGGCAAAATGCAGACTAAGATTTAAGAAAGGTGAATAACGACACACCATAATGTTTTTAGGAGTCTGTCTTTCCTTTGGATGGCACTCAGCAGTACCATTCACCATATTTTTGATCCCATCTTGTAAGGAGAGTCATAAGGACTTCCAGAACTGGTCCAGAAAGAGTCAAGAATGGTTGTATAACTCTGTGAAGTGCAAAGAGCAGTATTTTGAAGGGGATTAATGGCAATGTGTCTGTTATTATAATAAATTTTAAAAATTAAATATTCACGGCATATTTTGATTTAAAAAAAGTAAATGAGCCTTTGAGGAATATTCCAAATCCAAACTATAGTTATAACTTTGACTGTTTTATTGACATTATACTACAGTGGCAAAAGAGCGGAGGCAGGAATCCAGTTAGGAAGCAACTGAAATGAACAGGATGAATAATTATGGCACTGCATTAAAGATGTTAGCAGCAGAGGTGATAAGAAAAACTATTTGGATTGCATTTCTAGTAAGAGTGCATTGAATATAAGCTGTAAGGAAAAGACAACAATTACACATGATTCAAAAACATAAACCACACATAATAATACTATACTCATATATCATTTCTCACTTGTCAGATAAGAAATAAACTAATGCAGTATAATGTAAGTAAATGCACAATTTTATATAAAGCCAGTAGGCTTACAGAATAGTTCAATATCGATGGAGAAAAACTTGGGAAACTGTAAGAAAATTACAGTTATGCCCTCACTGCTATTAATTTTCCCATGAAGAAATATCATCCACAGTACAAAATACATTTTGCAAAAGTGCATTTCCACATTATTTTTAATTGCAAAATATTGTAAGTATTCTGAATCTCATACCTATAATATTGGCAAATTATGAAGTTGCACAAAAAAGAGGCTTATGTTTGTAAACTATTACATAAGGAATTGTGATAATTTTTAAGAAAAGAAAATGTAAAATTCCATATTTTATGTAAGGGAAAAAGGAAAATAAGTATGTATATGTATGCATTATATATATTCTTTTTTTTTTGTGGGTACCGGGGGGGTCGACCTCAGGACCTCGAGCGCCAGCAGGCGCCCGTGCCGCTGAGCGATATCACCGGCCCCTTTTTCGTATGTGGGTTCCGGGAGTCGAACTCGGGCCCTTGCGCTTGCCGGGCAGGCGCTTAAGCCACTGAGCCATCTCACCGGCCCAACATTATATATATTCTTCATTTTTCTAAATGAAACAAAAAAGATAGTAAGAAATTGATGAAATTGGTTATCAACAGGGGGTTTAAATATGGAAAAAGGGTTGTGGAACCTAATAACTTTTCGTCTGTACATCTTTGCAGGATTTTATTTGGAACTTGTATATTTGCATACACATAAATGAAATTATGTCAATAAAAATGGAGAAAAATAAAATTGAATAAAAATTGGAAGAAATGAACCTAATTCTGTTTCTAAGGGGAGCATATCACAGAAAAGAATACAAAGCAGTTTTGAACACATTTTTTAGATTATATGCCCTCAGTGTAATTTTAAAAGACCTTTAACAATATTGAATGATAATTAGTAAGTTGGTGTTCATAGTGATGTGAGCATAGCAATGATGATAGTGCATCATATGTTTGATAGTGTTGAGCAATTAAGAAATCATTTGATGCCAGGACCAGAGTTCCTATGCAGCTACTGAGCTGTAGCCCCAGAGTTATTATGGAGAAGGAGCATGTTGATATGGCATGAGAGAAGACACAAACTAATTCTGTATTATTGAGCTGAAAAGAGAAGCATCAGAAAAAAGGTAAGATTACTATGTTTGTATGTTAAAATTTATGCATTTATGGAACACTCCCAATGTCTAGGTCTAAGTTTCTAAATAACTGTCCTCATTAAAAGTAGTGATGGATACATGGAGAATGTCTGATTCCAAGGCCAGGGGAATGAAAGTAGAAAGTTAATGTGGAATACCATGGGGTGCGAAGAAGTACAGACTTAAAAAATAATAATGAGTATATGGTAAAAAGCCATGAGAGCTATATGAAGCAGCTTCCACTACTCAAATCTGTGGCAATATAAGACTGAAATACATATTGACAGTAACAAAAAGCAAGGGAAAAATAATAATCCACGCAACCAACCAAAATATAAATTATTATGCAAAGGAATAAACTAGCTAATTAATAAGAAAAGAATTTTCTTCCTAAGAGTAGAAAGCAAATGACTAAATTAGAAAAAATGAAATATTTAAGTAGTATTTTTAAAAATTTCAGTTAATTTAGCCAAGAATCTTCACTAGAGGCTAAAAAATATTGCATGAAAATTTGAAAATTTAGACACTAAGTCTGAAGTTATTTTTTTCTCATACTACAAATGAACAGTGGTAACATTATGATTGAGAAGCCTGGCAGACATCATCTTTACAAATGAGCAAAGCTAACACTACAGCTGCAAGGTAAAAGCTGACATGATGTACCTCCTAATGTGATTCTCTGAGAACATAACACCACTCATGGGTCTTCCTGCCAAAAAGGCACAACCTGAATGCAATCATGAACAAACACCAGACAACCTTGTCTGTTCAAAGAACAAATCAGTATCTTCAAAAACAGAAATGTCATGAAAAACAAAGTGAGTAGCTATACTAAAGGAGATTGAAGAGATATGACAGCAAAAGGCAAAGTGTGATTTTCATTTGTATTCTGCTTTGGTAGAAGAAATTACAGTAAATAGAGGAAAGTATTGGACAAGCAGAAAAACTTTAATATGCACTATCTTTTTTATTTATGCAATAAAATATATACTTTTTGAATTTCATGATTTTTTAATCACATAAGTAAAATTTCTTATAGAAGATACCCCAGTTATCCTCTAACAGTTCAGCAAAAATGAAATCAATAAAACAATACTTTAGAGACAGAAAACAAAAGTGGCAAAATTCTAACAACTGGTGAATATAGAAGAAGGATGAGCCCTGGGGCTCTTCTCAAAATTGTAAAGGTGAAAGAATGCTTTGAAAAGAGAGCCTCAGGGCATCGTGTTCAGAATGGCATTGGTCTAGGGAATTTGTTCCTCAGGATTGGGTTCAGTAATCCAGGGACTCAACCCTAAAGCCAAGAGAAAAGGAAGCCTGGCTACTGCTCCAGCCTGTGACAGACCTTGGTGTCATCAGTGTGTTATGGGTTTTAGGTGCATGCAAAATGCAAGAGTTGTGGGGTCAAGAAGGATTCTGCCCAGATTTCAGAAGGAGGCCTGGGAGGCCAGGGAGTGTTCCCCTGAGAAGGTAGTGTGTGAAGCTGTGAGTGTGAAGCAAAGGTGCAGTAGAGACCCAAAAAGTTTGGAGAAGCCAGAAACATGGATCTTCTGAGGAAAGCTGCAAGGAGTGAGAAAAGACAAAGCAAGAAAGAAACCATGGGAGCTACAATCACTTGCAGTGCCATAGGGATGGGACCACCCAAGGTCTTTGGAGTTCACATCTTGCAGTCGCCCTGGATGCTGGACATGAAACTACAAGATTCAGTGTTTTCCCTGATGAATTTTGGTCTTGCTTTGGTCCCATTAGTTTTTGTCCCACTATTTGTACCTTTGGAGTAGGAATGTTTATCTTGTGCCATGGTATGTTGGAAGCATTTAAATTTCTTTTCATTTTTATAAGGGGCTCATAGCTAAGATTTTGGTTTAAATCTCAGAGGAGAATATGGACTTGGACTTTTCAGCAATGCTGAAACAGTTAGGATTTTGGCAACTCTTAAAGATGGACTAAGTGAGTTTTGCATGGTATGAGGCTTTTGGTGGGCATCTAGATATAAACAATAACAGGGTACAAATTGGGTTTTGTGATGATTGTAACCATTTTTTAAATTACTTTAAAATAACAATTACAGTTAAAAAGGTACTTCACTGTAAAAATCTAATGCATTAATCAGTAGATAGATCTTCAGAAATTTGATTAGAATTATGTCAGACCTCTTAGTAATATACATACATTATACATTGGTAGTTTGTGTATTTGTGTTTCTACTAACTAAATTACTGGGTTTTTACTGACATACAACAAAACACCTCAGTTGCATTACTTCAGCACTTTTGTTGTTATCTGCAGCAATAAGGACATTTTGCCTTACATTTTAGGTAAAGGTGGTCACTGAAAAAGATTAACAACTAGTGTGAAATGCTGACATGAAACAGATATGTTTGACATAATTCATAAAATCTTATGAATTTAGAGAGTATATTCAGGACACCAGAAAAGAGTGCTGCTTTAATCTAAAAAAATTTCAAATGGGCACTTAAAATAGGAAAGTTTTCCAGGAGGAGATAGCCCTGGAGATAAATTTAAAGGAGCTAGATAAATAAAGTAGGTCAGATCATGTGGTTCCCCTAATATGTAAATCAGGTTAAGACTGAAAGCAAGAGGATGCTGTTATTTGAAAAACCACAGTGAAAAATTAAACTATGGAAGGAGAGGTGGTGATGGCTGTTGATAATTGAGGTAGGTTTCAATACTCAAACATTTTAATGATACACTTGTAGCATATATTGGATTATGTACTAGAAGCAAATAGGAGATCATTTTATTTACACTGAGAGAGAAGAAAGCTACTTATGTCTCTGTTGACTTACTGTAAAGCTTTTTTTCTACCTGTGATAGCTATAAATTATTTAAGGTGAAATTTCATGCTATATTTTAAGCTTCTTGAAGAAGAGGCAGAGATCACGTAATTCTGGTTCAAGTTTGCCTCCAGTTTTAAAATTCTTGTGTACTTGCCAGCTATTCCTTTCTTATGTCTTCTTCTTTCATTCAAAAATGTATTCTTCCATTTCATCAACAGGGATTTGTTAGTCATAAATTCTATGCATTATTGTGGGTCAGCTGGTCCAAAATAACTGTAATTTGACTTTATTCTTTGTTAAGTATTTAGTTCATTGTCATTTAATTGGTTGTTGTTTAGTTGGTTTGTATTTTATGATAATAGTATTTTGGCATATTCTTATATATATTTCTTACTGGTATCTTTTGCAGTACCTAATGTTTACCTATCTGGTATGGAGCTGGTACATGTACGTAGTGCATCTTAATTCCTTTTTTATCCCCTTTCCCTTCCCTTCCTCCTCCTCTCTCTTGATCCCCTTCACATTTGGCAAATATCTATCCCTCTAGTTCTTATTATCTATCTTTTATTTTGCTTTTTATATTTACTTTTCTCATATAAGAGAAACTATGTAATATTTAAGCTTTTATGTTTGATTTATTTCATTTAACATTATGGTCTCAAGGTGCATTAATTTTCTTACAAATTACTCAGGTTTCTTTATCCATTTATCTGCTTCCAGGATTTAGCTATTATGAATTGTGCTGCTATAAACATGGGTATGCATGGATCACTGCAATATGATGCCTTTAACTCTTTTGGGCAGATACCTTGGAAGGGAATAGCTGGGTCACATGAAATTTTTTAGTTTTTTTTTTTTTTAATGTGGGTACCGGGAGTCGACCTCAGGACCTCCCACTTGCCAGCAAGCGCTTGTGCCGCTGAGCGATATCACCAGCCTTTTTTTCCTTTATGTGGGTTCCAAGAGGCAAACTCAGGACCTCACATTTGCCAGGCAGGCACGTATGCTGCTGAGCTATCTCACAGGCCCAATTTTTTAGTTTTTGAGGAATTTCCATATTGATTTCCATAGTGTTTGTATTTTTTTTTGTGTGTGTGTGTTGGTACCGGGGGTCGACCTCAGGATCTCGCGCGCCAGCAGGCGTCCGTGCGGCTGAGCAATATCACCAGCCCTTCTCTCATATGTGGGTTCCGGCAGTCGAACTTGGGCCCTCGTGCTTGCCACGCAGGCGCGTACGCTGCTCAACTATCTCACCGGCCCCCCATAGTGTTTGTATTTTTAATTTAAATTTGTTTTCTCTCCACTCTTTAACAATATCATTCCATTGCCATGTGGTTCTTACTGTCATTGATGAAAACTCTGTTGATAGGAATTATTTTCCCAGGAAACAGATGAGACAATGGCTAAGGAAGGTTACATATCACAGAACTAAAGACCCAGTGATCCTTTTAATTTCAATACATTTACATATTTGGTCTTATTGAAGTTTCTGTCTCTTCTCCTCCTATGTTAACATGAAAAAGAAAAGACTTAGTACAGCAGAATGATTCAAAGGTCTTTCCAAAGTCCCAAATAATGTCCCAGCTGTTCCTACTTCCCAGGGTTTTAAATGTATAGTAGCTTAGAGTGACAACTCCGGTTCAGGATCTGAAATCTTTGGCTTCCAGTTGCAACTGAATACATTTATCCCTTACAAAAAAATTTTTGTGAGCCTTCATTGTTCCAAACTACAAAACAAGGGCTAATTATATCAAATACCTGATAGACATATGAGGATTAAATAAATTATGAATAGAAAACATTAGCATAGTTTCTAAGTACATAGAATTTTCAAATATCAGAAATGTTTTGTTGAATATAACTTTTAATTTTCTTATTCTTTCTACTGCTAGCTAAATATTGAATTGACCATACTAAATCTTCCACACATTTTGGTAAAATTTGTGTATATGTATATGTATATATGTATATATATGTATGTATATACGTTTATATGTGTATATATGTGAGAAAATGAATTATATATGTTAAATAGAAAATGAAAACATTTTGACATTTATAAATGAGAATACTGAGGAATAATTTTTAATTTGTGCATTATGTTCAGCAGTAAATTGAATCTAATTTGCTCATATTGCTCTTGTCTCCATAAATTCAAAGTTATCTCTAAGTTAAAAGCATCCAAGAAGCAATCACATAGCAAGGACTATGGCTCATGAGTGGCCATATATTTTTTTCTTGTTAAACAAATGGAAACATCAGAGATGGCAACAATTCAAGTAAGGGTTTGTGAAAGCAGGGCTAATTCCACAGGTCAAAATATACGGATCCCAGGGACAATTACCTATGACATCTATCATGTTCGCTACTACTCAAATACAGGCCTATAAAATTTAACTAATGTTCCTTGTGTAGGGTCTTAATCACAGTCTTTTAAACTTTAAAAATAGTTGTTTATGCTTTTCTTACATGTATACTAAGGATAAAGCAGAAATACACACAAAATGGAAAGATTGAAGATTCCCTTGATGAATTCTGCCTTCAGAAATGTTCAGCCTGGATCTTCTCATTCAGTAATGATGTTATATCTTAGTGAAAAATTCTAATCACTTCTAGAAATATGGAAATAACCTAAATTTATTTATTTTAGACTCTGTACACATTTTTGGATTTTATGAAGCAGACCAATACTTGCAAATTGTATAATTATATTCATTTTCACATACTGTCTATATTTCAGTTCAGTAAGACTTGACAAATGGTAATGAATTAATATTCTTGCAAATCAGATGTGTTTCTGTTAAGCTCTCATTTAAACAGAGAAAGAAATGCAGGATTATATTGTTTTGTTTTTATTTCATGTTTTGCCTGTCATCATAAGCAAATTTAATTTACATTATTAGTAACTGTCAACAGCATATTTTGAGCATAAGGAAAATACAGCAGGTGGTTTAAAAAATGGCTAAGAAGAAAAATGCAAAGCAAATGATCGTTAGGAAATGCTAGTCTATTTTTGTATCAATTTAAGATAAATTTAAATGCATGCAAATCTCCCACTGAAGGTTAACACTAGAGAGAATAGGAAATAAATTAACCAATTTTGTTATTGGACTATTTGTCCAAAAGCTAAATTAGTAAAAAGTTTAACTCTTTACTAGTTGCACTGAGTCATAAATATGAGTTACTTACATTTATAAAATACAAGAAACTAAGGCATAAGGTTAAAGTAATATTTCTTCATGTTAACATTTTAGAAGTTGTATTTGTGGCAATGTTATATTACTGTATAACATCCGATTATTTTTGAAATAGCGCCAATTTTAACTAAGAATAAATTACAGAAAGTATAAATAGGAGGTGTGGAAAGATACTAGTTTTTATTCTGATATAATGGCATATTTCAGGAATTGCCTTCCTGTTTTGGAGGGTGCTAGGGTCTGGATGCTGACTGCCACGAGGTCCTCTGTGTAAAAGTGTAGCCAGCAAGGATGGGGCTACTGGGAGGTAGTGGAAACGAGCACGTGGGGTCTAGTGGCATTTGTAAGTCACTGGAGCTGTGCCCTGATTGTGGAGTCAGGCTTCTTCCTCTACCTCTTTCACTTCTTGGTAACAAAGTAGGCAGTTACCTCTGCCATTTGTTCTGTAACATTGCCACCTGTTGTCCCTTTTAGGAGCCTAGAAGCAGTGGGTCTGATTGATTGTGGACAGAAACCTCTAAAATAGCGAGCCAAAATAAGCTTTTTTTCTCAATAAGTTAATTATCTCAGGTATTGTTATAGGGACAGAAAACGCAGAGGGAGATCAGATCAAAAATGTTATCTGAGCTATCCTGCACTTACGAAAAGCATGGCATTCAGTTACTCTGGGATGTAAATGACAATTTAAAAGAGGAATGAGTTTATGACTCTCCACTCACTGTTGTCTTGTCTATATGCTGAGGAGGGCTCTGGGAAATATGCCCTACACTTTCTATAGATATCACAGAACTCATCATTTGACATCATGCTTTCAGATATCTAACAGGTGCTCAGATGATAACGGTAATATCATCAGTGAGAGACAATGTCACTCCCGAGAAGCACTTATGCACCTGCCAACCTAGATCCAGGAGTCTCAAAGGAGCTCTTGTTATTTTAATCTTCTGGAAAATTAAAAGGGATGATAAAACAATTGAGACCAGGGACACTGAGACGGTTAACTTTCATGTCTTTTAATGTGGGCCGAGGAAAGAAAATGAAAATTCAAATGAAATGCATGTAATCATCATTTAAACTTTATATAGCCACAGAATGCAGTTCCAAGTTTTGAGAGGTCCTTGAGAGAGAAGAGTTGGTTATACAACACAGAGAGAGTTTCTACATTTACAGGACATTTATGTCAAGTGTATACTTTTCAGTTTTTATTTGAAGTATGTAAATTCATTGCAAAAGAGGTTTCAACCACAATTTTTAAAAAATGACACAACCAAGCGAATTCCTTCAAAACATTCTGTGATGCTTGCTTTGTCCAAATGTGATATAACTTAAAATTAGAACTGATAGATGGGGCCCAGTGGGAATCAGTTGGAATGCAATCAACATTTCAGTGATATTGGAATGACCACCAGTGGGAGGATGGGACCTATGGCAAAATATACTTCCAAATTTCCTAACACCTTTCTTTACCCATCCCTGCTTACCAGCCCTCTACATAAAGGGCATCTTCTTTGCCCACATCACTCTACTCCCAAACTTTGCCTTGTCATTATTTGTGCATGCATTTTTCTTTCTTTCTCAACTTTTCCTTACATCGCCGTTGCTTCTCTTGCCTAATTCAAGCTTACTAGTTTGCACTGTAAATCCCTACATGTGATTTCATCACATGCAGGTTTCTCCATTCCTTGGTCCAATTTTTTATTACAAAAATCTCAAGATTCACAGAAAAACATAAACATGTCTGTTTTTGTTGATAATATTGGCAGGAGAGCCCACTAGTGAGAAATGCTGTGAAGACAAAAATATTCATAATATCTGTTCCTTTCATAATTACAAGTGTATTCCCCAGTGCGCCAAATGTTGATACCAGTCACAAATCAAATTAAGAGCCATTACTTACTTTCTCGGCATACTTTGGCCATTGTCAAACATGACCGTTCAAGGAAATAAGCACCAACCCTAGATGGTAAGAAATTTGGTAAGGCTAAACAAATGAAAGTTATCTGTGCCCTCATTTGCTTTATGCATGATTGAAAAATTTTTTAAAATGACCACAAATTATAGTTCATTTTTAATCATATTGAAACATCATCATTTAGGGTAAGTACATTAGATAGAATTAAAAAAAATAATAGAACCTAACATACAGTTCACAAATATTACGCCTCATTAAACAAACCAGGACCACAGAAGAAGGGGGGAGAAAGTGGTGGGGAAGAGTGAAGAGAGGGGGGAGAGGAGGGGAGAGGAGTGGAGAGGCTTTGGAGCTAGGAATGTTATGCAGGGTACTAATGCTATACAACAATGCTAATCCTGATCAAAAAAATTTTTTTTCTTTTGGTCTGGACAACGACTGCTAAGGGGTAGAAGATTGTTTATTTACTTGTCTGGTTTAAATGGAGACCCTACACACTCAGATTAGAGTTTTGAGTTTGGCAGAACATTGATGACTGAGTTTATGAAATACTTGTCATAAGAACAATTTAATAGGATAGACCTGATGGGTACCAAGCATCCAAAGGTTATGTGAGAGAATGGTCAAATCACTTTAGCTGGAAGGAAAAGCAAGTGGACACAGAGAGGTATGTTTAGAAATTGGATGATTAGAGTGACTGGAGAGGAGGTAAGAGAAGAAAGGAAAAGCAGGTCACATAACAGAGTGCGGTTACCAAACCAAGACAAAAGAAAGCCATGAAAGGGTTTAGGCAGCACAGTAACTTGATCAAGTTTAAATTCAGTAAAATGCATTGAAAAGTGGATAGAAAACTGAAAAACTGTGGAACGTTTGGAGTTAGAATGCTTGATTTCAATTACTAGATGTGTGACATTGAATAAGTCACCTTGTCCTTTGGATCTTTAAAACCATCTATGAAATGGGGATGATATAATTGCCACTACATAGTAATTTCATGCAATTTTAAAATAGGATCATCTTTACAAGGCGAGGTGAGCAGCTTAGAGTGCATGGTAAGCATTCTGTAAATTTTAGTTATTACTATTACTACACTAGTACTACTGTTACCTGCCACTTGGGTCCATCCACTCAGGTTTGTTTCTGACCAAATTAAAGAAGGCCTTCCATTTTGGTGAAAAAGAAAAAGGATTTGTTCAAAGCTGGCTCTGCAGAGACGGAGGGGGTCTCATTTGCCTCAGATCGCCATCTCACCATGTGCAAGTGGGCAAGAGTCTTTTGCAGCAAGGAGCAGAAGGCAGGAAATACAGTGAGACAGTGCTCATCCCAAGGCTTTTTTTTATTGTTCCCGACCATCTTCCACTTCCTCAGTTCCCCAAGGGAGGAAAACTGTGGGGTCAGCATCTGCATATTCCATCATTCAAATGGGGTAAGGAGAAGAGCCAGTGCTGGTTATGCCCCAGGAAGTCTGCAGAAGCTGCTTCTCTCTAAAAGAAGAAAATCTGACTTTTAAGGTTCTACTTTTGAAAGCCGATTACAGTACTAAATAACTATTATAGCAATGACTTTGTTGGCTTCCAGCGATCCATGTGAGAAAACTACACATTGAGTGTGATTGAAAATATGGTAAATGTTAAAATTTTTCTAAAAAAATGATTGCAATAAAAGGCACATTGTCATTAATTCCCCCTCCAGACACTCCCCCTTGCTTTGAAAACTCATATTGGCATTCTTGACCCTTTCTGAAGCGATGCTGGAAGTTCTCCTTCCTGTGTTTAGTTGCGCTGTCTTGCTGTCCTGAATCAATTTAAAATGTATGCCTTTCCTGGCCATTTCGACTCAGGGGAAGAGCCAGAAGTAGCGCAGCGCCAGATGTGGTGAGTAAGGTGAATGAGGACCCACCATGGTGCTTTCGCGAGCCTGATTTTCCTGTGGATAATTCTCAGCAGCAATATTCCGGTAGTCTTTTATCACAACTCATAATAACACTTATGAATGCTGATATTTTTGTAGGTTTGTATCTTAAAGTGCTGCTTTATGAACAGCATATTGTTGGATGGTGCTTATTTTTCTCTAGGCTCTCATCTCTCTTTCTAATTCAAACTTTAATTTACTTTCATGTTATATACTCTGATATGTCCGAGTCTGTGTCAAACATTTTCTGACATGTGTTCTAGGAGGCCCCACTTTCTTTTGTTTTCCCTTCCTTGTCATTATTAAGGTTAAATGAATATTTTAAAATACTAATTTTATCTTCTCTGTTGGTATTTTAGTTATAACTCCTTGGATCATATTTTTTTGATTATTCCACAGACTACATTTATCTTTAATTCATCATAATCCACCGGGAATTAATAAGCCTTCAATTTTAATGAACCTTATACCAAGTTAATTCCATTTACATTTTTTCTGTCCTTTGTACTACTACTGTCACATGTGCTATTTCTACTTATAATATTTGCTTTAAGCATTCAATTGATTTTAAAAACATATTAAAAATAAACAAAATTCTGTGGTGATGTTTTGTATTTCTTTCTAGCAGTCTTCATTCTTTTGTATATCAAAAATTTCTAACTGACAATATTTCCTTGTTTCAGAGGTACCAAACATACAAATTTTTAAACTTTTAATGAAAATATGTTCTTGAAAATTTCTATAATTCTGCCAGCTCTAATTTTTTCTGTAATGTCTTCATTTACCTTGAGATTTTTTGATGGGTATATAATATCCAAAAGGTGATATTTTAATATTTCTTGGACATTTGGGCAGCTTTTTAAACCACATTTGGGGGAATTTAGGTGATATTGGATTTAATATAACTTTGTGTGTATGTGTGTGTATGCGTGTTTGCAAAAATTTGCTTTTTTTCCCCAAATCTATAGCTTACCTTAGTGTCTCCAAAAGGCACATTACAGAAAAATATTTAACTTTTCAAAAATTCTACTTTTAAAGTCCTCGTGAGTGACTAAGCTTTCAAAAATTCATAATATTTTAGAAATGCTGATCCAGTATATTACCTTGTAGGAATTCTTTTTCAGAAAAATAATCAGAAATGTACATAAAACATTGTATAAAACTTTATTAAACCATTGTTTGAAATAGCAAGATACTGGACAAAATGGATTTCAAAAGTAGTTTCTCTATAAGAAGTGCTCCGAGTATATTACTATCCTAATAGAAAAGATAATATAGACTTTATTTTTATTTTTATTTTATTTATTTATTTATTTTTTTTTTGTGGGTACCGGGGGGACGACCTCAGGATCTCGCGCGCCAGCAGGCGCCCGTGCCACTGAGCGATATCACCGGCCCCTTTTTCGTATGTGGGTTCCGGGAGTCGAACTCGGGCCTTCGCGCTTGCAAGGCAGGCGCTTAAGCCGCTGAGCCGTCTCACCGGCCCTAGACTTTATTTTTAAATGAGAAGTTTTTTCACATCAGTGGATTCTTATCTGAAAACAGCCACTGTGGAATAGAATATATTTTAAGGAGATAGCAGTTATATAAATAATATCGATTAATATGGGCCTAAATCAATACCTTGAACTATATGATTTGGGGCTTTTAGTAATTTCATATCAAATTTTTGTTCTTCCCTACACTGCATATGGATTCTTTTGACAAAATTAGAGGGTAAAATAACTCTGCTTTCTGCGAGTTCTTCAACCCATGCCAGAGTAGAAGGAGTAGCGTGGAGCTGCTGGCAATGTCAATCATTCCAGAGCAGCCCGGTGCAGCTTATGGGGGTGGTGGAAAGCAGCAGAGGCATGGCATATTTAATTGCTACCAATTTGGGGATTTTTCACCAAGACAATATTGGCATTTCTGGTCTTTGCTTTTTCTGTTTTTAAATTTTTACTTCACCATTGCTTATTACATCTGTCAACCTTCCCACCTCCAATTTTGTGGCCATTTCTGCAGACTCATGTCTTAAGTTTGTCACTATTAAAGATTTACTTTAATTTTCCTTTTATAATGAATGTTTATCTCTTTCATGTTTATATATGTGGTAAGAAATCTTGATCAAAACCTGTCTTAAGATACGTTTTTCATGCAGTGTGTTTCCTGAAATCTGCCTTATCAGATCATAATAGCCATAAATATATATCACTGAAAAATCCAAATAATTTTTCTAAAGGAAATCATTACTACAGGTCTATGTACAAATTTCTAATTTAGAAACAACTAGTACTAACTGATAAAAAGTTTTATTTGGGGGATAAAAATTAGTAATAGAAATGCTACTTTTGTTCTAAATTAAGCTTCTCACATCCTACTTTGAAGTATTTTGATTATGATCCTTAGATACTGTGACATGTATATAATGTGAGTTTCCTAATGATTTAGCATGAAGTTGCTTTTAACTATCATTCTGCAGTATAAATTACTTGTGGATCTATTTACTGAAAGTTGTAGCTGAAAGTTGTAGGGAAGCAAAGCCATTTTATGACAACCATAATTGTCATTTACCCTAGAGGTTTCTTTTTCAGATGGACTAGCATGAGACAGCTGGGCTGACATTTCCCTCCTGGAAGATCGACTTACAGCTTCTTCTGAATACTTCTTCCCACTGGAGGGCATGCCTCGCAGGCCCTGAAGACAATGGAAACTGCCGTTTCTAGGCAGTTAGTGTCTCCTGTGAAGGAGATATCTGAGGTGTGAATGCACGATACTTAAGTCAAACATAACTATTTATGTGACAGTTCTCTTTTATTCCATGAGAAGCAATAGCAAGTAGATGAACTTTCTCCTATTATCTACTCTGCAGATGTTTGCAGCTGCACATGGATTCAACCATATAACCTTTTAGATACTCACATAAAAAAAAGAAAAGAGAAATAAATGTAGAATCCCACTGTTATGTATATTCATCACTTGGTATATGTAGAGGATTAGTCCCTTAGATAAAATGCTGTAGTATTTACATCTAATCTGTATATATTCTCCTTTCTTCTTTAAAGTATCTCTTGATTACCTGAGAGGATCTGTACAATGTAAATGCTATAAAAATATCTGTTCTACTCTGTTTCTTAGGGAATAATGACAAAGGAAAACATCTACACATGTTCAGTACAGAAGCAATATTTTTCCTGAATATTTTCAATGTATGGCTTGTTGAATTTGTGGAAGTAGAGCCTGTGTATACAGAGAACTGATTGTACTAGAGAGTCTGTCAGTCTCTAGAAATAGCCATTTTCAGAAGTATGGAGCTGAGTATATTAACATAAAAATGATAAATAATTTTGGTATAGTTACAGCATGTTTTTATATTAAGAAACATAGAAGGGAGAGGAAATAACATTGTTGGTATGGATGATTCTTGATTGATCGATTACATATTCACTAGTTTTTGATGTGGCTTCAAATTACATATAGTGGTATTTAGGCAAAAACACATGTTTAAGATTTACAGGGATATCTTTTCACTATCTTTAATAACTTTTGCAGCTAGGAAGAGAAGAACTTGTCAATGCACACCAAACTCCATACTTTAGGGACAGGGTGACAACTTATACCTGTCAGAAAATCTTTGTTATCCTTGAATTAATTTTTGCCATGAAATATTTGCATAAGTATATGTTTATCTAGTTATCAGGATCTAGCCTTAATCCAAGAAAGCGATGCTGGAAACAGCAAAAATTCAAAATAGAAAATCAAAAATTAAGTGACAGTGCAGAATTTGAATGAATATCCTATACAGTTTCTTTAAAGTTTGTATATGGAATTCAGAAAAAATATGTGGAGGTTTCATGTGCAGGTTGTCAACAAAACACACCGGGCACAAAGTGGTTCTGCACATTGCAGTAAATGGAGCGTTTGTGGGAGGAAGAGGGATTACGCTGTGAAGATGGGTGTTAGGCATAGAGTGTGTCTGGCTGCTTGTATTCTCAGTGGAAATTTGTGAGATGACATTTAGGGGCCTGGAGCCAGTGATGCTTGTCACCTCACAATGAGCAACAGCCTTGTACAATGAATGCTTGTCCTACATACTTCCTGACTTTCAGTGTTCGCTCTGCTATATTGATGGAGACGTAAATCTGTTTATAATTACATGTGCCTAAAGCCAACTCTGTATTGGATGCATTTCACTATATATTGAATATTACATTTTTGAAATACAAAATGAGAGAAGGTTGTATGCTTTTCTCTTAGAATTTTTATCAAGAACTCCTCAGTTATTTTGCAAAATCCATCAGTGTCAGTAGCATTGCTTACCGCACATTAATTACCAATATTCATAGGGGTCTTATGGGAAAATGTACACGATTATTTCACCATGTTTTCCATAAGAGTTTCTCAAATACTGAAATTCTGAAGTATGTATAATTATATTTAAATGATTATTTTATTATTCCTTTATATATTTGTAAGAACATTATTCAATCTTTTTAACTTGCTGGAGTAGGTATATGTATTTTCTATGAGTTTTCTATGTTAATAAATGAGTTTTACACTGCATTTGCTAGGAAAAAGAGATGATTTGGTAGGTTGAGAATAATCATCACAGACTATTTTTGAATTTCAGTTACAGGAATTGCATTGTCAGGAAATCTCTCTGTCAGCACTAAATCAGACAGAGTCTAAAACAAGGAAAACACTTAACACATTACATTGCAGTTGCAGCTAAGAAATGATGAAAAGTGAAAAAATAGAGAAGATAGAAAGATGTGTTAAGAATACAGTGCAGAATTGGCTTAGAGATGTGAGTTTGCCTCTCAAACTTTTACTTGGGTAACTAAGGGGCAATGATTGAATTAAATTCTAGAAAATGAAAGTAGATTTTGAGAAAAATTGATGAGTTTATGTTCTTTTTGTTTGTTCGATTTGCTTCTGGGTTGCATTTTTGAATAGCGAGTCTCTGAGGGACATTCAGGTGGAGAGCTGGGTCCTCTGGGTTGCAGATACGGCTCTGGCGGCTTTGAATGCACACTTCCACGTGTGGGGGAATCAGTGAACGGGCACGTGCAGTACGAAAATCCACGGAGTGAGGATGCTGTGCTGAGGAAGAGCAGTACATAGGACGCCTGAAGGAAGAGCGCGTAGGGTCTCTGAGGGACCTTGAAATGTAGGAGAATGAGAAGAAAGTAGAGGAAACATAGTTACAAAGGCATTTCAAAGACATAAAGATCAAAACCAGTGCTACAAAAAGAAGAAGTACGTGCCCAGCAAATTTGAAAGTTAGAAAGATTTTTACAATGGTGAGCCAGAGAAGGAGGCAGAACCTTCCACATAAATCCCAGGGCCCGGTGCAGATGGAAATGCTCTGACCTTAGCCCTGAAAGCATTAAGATTTTTGAGACCAGACAACAAGACATTAGATCGTGTGCAAGGAAGGCCCTTCTGAGCTTTCGGCCCTGTGTGACAGTATGGACATCATTCCCGGGAGGCCGGCCCAGCCTGGAAAGATGAACAGGGTGTGGAAGAACAGATACATAGTTAACATGTCTGATTAAAATTTTTTCTCGAGATAGCAAGAGTTCAAATGGTACATAAAAGGGAAGGCTGTGGAGGAAGGGATTTTGTTTTTGTCGTAGAAACAAAAAAAATTTATATACATAGATATGTCATCACACAGAGAGTATAAATGACAAATGAGAAAGAGGTAATTGACAGAGTGCAGAGGACATCCTATTCCTATAAGCAGTGTTTCTCAAAAAGTGGCCCACATACCACCTTACTGAAGTCACCTGGGGATTATTTTCCAAGCTTCATGCCACACTGTAGATAAAGGATGTCTGGTGGTGGGGTTGAAAATGAACAGTTTAACAGGTCTCTCACATTACTTTTGAGAACGATGGCTTTACTACAACAAACGTTGAACTTAGTCATGCACCGGAATTACCCGGAGATCTTTAAAAAGCCTGCAGGCATCTATGTTCATATGAAGAGGTTTTAGTTGGCCTGGTGTGCAACATGGGTTTTGAGAATCCTTGAATTTCTGTGTGGGTTTAAAAGCACTTCCTAAGAAGAGATAGCAGAGTTCAATGGAATCATTTCTTCTGGAAAATCAGTATTTCCAGGTGTTAGGAATAGATGAGGGAATGTGTTTGGGATGACCAGAAGAGATGAAATCGAGAAGGAAATTTACAGATAATTGTAAACAGTGTAATGCTCAGCTAATTGAAACTTTTTAAAAGTTGCATGCCCAAGACTCATCACATGTACCCATTAGGGTTTGTGTACAGTTGTCCCCCCAAGCCTCATTAGGTTATAGGTGGGGCTTTTTCAGAGGCGACTGGATCTAGAATGTGTGATGCTGGCATTAAGGGTGTGTGATTTCCAAATCAGTCCCTGAATTGGCTTGGCGACACTCTAATTCCAGTAGCCTAGATAAAATATAAAAGGGGCAGAAAGAAGCTGCTAAGGCCCCTAGATTGCTTACTTCGTTACCTTCTGCCTGCCATGAAATTTTTCCCCTCTGTGTTGTCTGCCTGCCACGCCGCCTACAGTGGAGCGAGACAATTATGGACTGAAACTTCTATGAACTGTGAGCTAAATAAACCTTTCCCCCTTTAACTTTGGGTGTTGGGTATTTTGTCTCAGCAAGGAGAGAAAAGTAACTAACACAATACCCTCAGACCAGAAGGTCTCAGCAGGTCACTGAATTTCCACTTTGGATGGATAGGGGAAGAAGAGTTAATTTCTTAGAAAAATTACTTAAATTTAATAATATAACTTAAACTATCAGATTATTCAGGAATGATGAAAATATATTGGTATGGTTTTGATTTGACTGAGGTTTTCTTTCAATTAAAATAATCTGTTAAATGAAATGAAGTAAATTCTAAATCAATTTGAGTTATGACAGTCAAATTGACACTCTACCCTGGAAAGTGTCATGGAAAAATCACAATAATCAAACTGATAAAATTTTTAATAAAATCTCATAGACATTTTTTGATGTATAATTTTAAATTAAGCAGACTTAAGCGAGCTACAGTAATACAGGTTTGCCAATGGTAAAAGCTACATAGCCCCACATATTCAATAAAACTGTTACAGATCAACAGTATTGTAAGGGAAAGTTGGCTATATCTTTAAATTTTCTTATACTTATGGCTCCAACAGTACAGAGAAAACATGAAGTCATGGTATTGGGAACAGGTCAATTGAACATTCAAATTACATTAGGTTTGGAGGTGCTCAACAAATGAACTGAGTGAATATTTCAAATTGAAATGTGAATTTTGCGTTTCATAGAAGCAGAGTTAGTTTGGCTTCATTTCTCCATATCCTTCATCTCACTTACCTGTTAACTTGTTTCTCTTGATATTCATAGAAATTCAATGGAAAAATCAACTGTATTATTGCAAATGTGATTACCCTATTGCTTGCTCTCTCTCTGTCTCTCTCTCTCGCTGTCTCGCTCTCTCCATATTTGCTAGAGTGGGCCATCCTTCCCACTAGATTGGCAAGAACATTACTCACTCCTATTCTGTAGCATGAGGAGTTAAGCCCTCACAGTCTAAAGCATGGACAGGTCATGCTGGGCATTTTTCAAGAAACTATGTAGAATAAAAGCAGTCCCTAGTCTGAAGATCTGAGAAAATATCTAAAATCTGTTAAAAGTGCAGAAACTATGGTTCAGTCCTATCATTTCAGCATTATTTTAGTAGACCACACTTTCTGGATTAAAAAAAATACCCCCTCCACCTCACATAGAACATTACCTGTTGAACACATATGATCATGTTACATACATACACACTCACATAAAATACACTCGGGAAATATTAACATCAAATAGATAACTGGAGAGGAAATAAGAGTTGATACCCACCTGGTGCCACTACTTTTCTCATTGCTACTAGTTTCTTAACTGAAGTCACTGGCCTGGTCATGGAGACTACAAAATATCATGTACTCGTACACTACAGATGCAAGCTACACAATATATAGCATCATTTAATAAGTGTAAATAAGTAACAGAAATCACAAAATGTGTAGCAATATTCTTCTTTTAATGCATTAATCAAATTGAACATGTAAAATTGTGCTCTTTAACCAATTGCCCATTTCTTCTAAAAAACTTCCCCATCAGCTGGGTCAATTTTACTATTAAATATAGCAAGAAATTAACTGTTTACACCTTCTTCATATATGAAAAATTTTCATGTGTTATGATGATAGTTTCATCTTTAAGTTTAAAACACATTCAAATTAGTGAATGTAGAAACAAAGCTTTTGTACATGGGAAGGGAAGAAGGGGTTGAAAGGAGGGAAGGGGAATGGGAAAAAAAGAACCAAGTTATATCATGTACAGGTACAAATTCTCTATGATGAATGTGATCATTATGTATATCTAAAATGCACCAATAAAATCTGATTGAAAAGAAAATGTGGCTTATTCTTAAAAAATATTTCTAAGTTTCAGCTATCAATGCCATCAGAGTTATTGGGTTCCAGATCAGGCCAGGAATAGTTACTCTTTTAGAAAACATTGTTCAGTAAAGCACATGGCTTCTTTAAGGATGGAGGAATTTTTTAATTATTGCATGCTGGAAAATGCTGTCCGGTAAACTTTCTCAAATAATGTGTGAATAAAATTATGGATCCAAACCTACCTGTGACGTGACAGGACATCTATTTGCTAGAAGCTTTAGTGCCCACAGAAGCTACTGCACAACATCAAGAAACTTAGGCTACTTTATAACAAGCCTTCTTCTCCAGCAGGTACTGCAGATCACACAAGCTGACCTTTAAAACAGGGAGGAATTAGGGAGTTATAATCTCTGAAATGGTCACAGTTTGTGTAACGTCCACTTACCTTAGTTTTTGATTAAACATACAATTAAAAAACAAGCAGCGAGCAAATGTTATAGCAGATTCTACTTCTGCTAATGAAAAAAGAAATGTAGATCAACCCTTCCTCCTGAGGTCACACAGACCAACTGGACAATATACTAAGAAAGAGGTCTTCTAGAAGTAATCAGAGAGCTGAAAGATAATAAAGAATTATGACTTTAAAATCCTGGAAAAAAGAAATTCAGAGACATGAGCCCCACCTTTAGGGTGTATTTCCTCAGTGAACACTGGCTCCTCTGGAAGAGTCAGTTGAGAAGCCGAGAGGATGAGTGATGGCTTTGTAACCTCAGTGGTGAAGAAACAGTGAAGCCCAGGAGTCATGAAGAAGGCACTGGTAAAATCTGTGGGCACTAAGTTTGTCTACCCAAGTGTCAGAAAGTTATGAGTGAGAGAGACAAGGAAAAGAAACAATTTCAAACATGAAATTGTAGCCAGTAAATCTCAGAAAACTAGAGAAGACAAACACCTGACAAAAGCAAAATGAAATTACTCTAAACCAAATTATTTCTGCAAACAATTTTTCAAATAGTATACATTGCACAATAAAAATAGTTGTTTAAATACATGCTAAACCATAAAATTCTTAGGAAAATACAGGAATTAATATTCATGACCTTGAATTTGACCATCAGTTTGCATACAGGGGTGCATTAAAACTTTAAAAATTAAAAAAAATCAAAATTAAAAATATGGGAGGCATTAAAAGGTGTTATTATGAAAGTGAAAAGACAACCTATGGACTCAAATAAAAATTATAAATTATTAATAATATATCTGATTAAAAGCTAGTATCCAGAATATAAAAAGGGACTTGTATAACTTAATGTCAAAAAGACATACAAATATATATATATATATATATATACATATATATATATATATATATTTTTTTTTTTTTTTATGGTACTGGAAATTGAACTCAGGACCTTACATTGCCAGACAGCACTTGTGCTGCTGAGCTATATCCCTGGCCCACAATAAGAATAATTTTAAGAACATGACAAAGAATTTGAATAGGGCTTCTCTCTCAAAAGACTATACGAAGTTTCAGGAAATGATCATCATCTTTTGTGTGAAGAAAAATACAAATCAAAACCATAATGAGGTACCATGTCATTAGGTTGGCTATAATAATAACAATCACAGAAAATAACAAACCTTGACAAGGATAGGGAAAAATTTTATTTTATTTTATTTTATTTATTTATTTTGATTTTTTGAGCCAGGGTCTCACTATGTAGCCCAGGCTGGTCTCGAACTCATGGTGATCCTCCTGCCTCAGCCTCCCAAGTGCTAGGATTACAGGCTTGCTCCCCTACGCCTGGCGATACGGAGAAATTTGAAGCCTACATATTGCCAATGGGACTGGCAGATGCAAAAATTAAGTGTATGGAATTTTCTCAAAAACAAGTAAAACTAAATAAAATAAACATAGATACTATCTGATCCAGAAATCTCACTGTTAGGTATGTATTCAAAATAATAAAAAACAGGAATTAAACAGATATTTGTATAACAGCATTTGTTGAAGCATTATCTGTAATAGTGAAAATATAGAAACAGACCAAATCTCTACCAGTGGGTGAATGGCTGAACAAATTGTGTTATACAAATGAAAAGTAGTATTATTCACTCACCACAATGAAGAATAAATCACTGATGTATGTTATAAAGCAGATGGGTCCCCAAAACCCTATGCTAAGTTCAAAAAAAGACACAAAAGTCGTATATTATTTGATTTAATTTTTATGGACTATGCCGACTAGTTAAATACATGTAGAGAGAATGCAGACTGCAATTTGTCAGAAGCTGAAGGAAGGGAAGAATTATGAGAAACTGATTAAGAAATAAGAGATTTTACCTGAAGTAACTGGAATATTTTAGAGCTAAGCAGGAGGGGTTGCAAATCATGTAAATGTATTAAATGCCACTGAAGAGTTACTTTATAATTGCTATTCGTTATGTGAATTTCACCCCAGTAACTTATTTTTTAAAAATTTAGACATATAATGAGATTACAGAACATACATTAGATTAATCAGAGACAATAAACTTCAGTTTATTATGTCAGGCATTGGGATACTTAAGGTCATGTTAAAGTGAAAATGGTTACACATGTTCATGAGGATATAACGTAAAGGAGAGATTACAAATTTTATCACGGAACAAAGCCAAAGAATATATAAGTCTTAGAAAATCAAGTAGAAATTCTAGATTTAAAATTCAGTAATAGAAATTAAGGCAGCAGCTGATAATTTTAAAAGGAGATTTGATATGGTTGAAATGAGAATCAGCAAAGGAAAACAGAATGCATGTGTGTTTGAATGAATTATGGAGTAACAGTGGGGTGGAGAATATAGAGACAGGATAAACTGTGTCATACATTTGATTGGTGTCTCAGAAGGGAATGAGAGAGACAAGAGACAGGAAGAAATGTGTTTAGATATAGTGACTATTTTACAAAGCTGATAATGAAGACAAATCACTGTTTTAAGTACCCAATCAAGATGAACAAATCATGATCTACACCTGAGACATCACACTGACACTGCCAAAAAGACGAAGATAAGGAAAAAAAATCTTTAGAACAAATGAAGAAAAAGAGATCACTGTGAAGGAGCGATAGAGAGATTACTAACTTCCAATAAATGAAAAATTGTGCCAGCCAGAAGATAGTGAAATTTAACATTCTAAGTGAAAATATACCAACTTTGAATAATGTACTTGAGGAAGATATTATTCAAAAGTGAACATTAAATTCTATTTTTCCTTCAGAAATAAAAACCTAAGAGATTTTTGTCACCAGAAGAATGTCACTAAAGGACATACTGATAGGTTTCTTTAGTCATCAGGAAAATATTTAGATATGGAAGATCAGAGATAATTAGAAAGGAAGATCAGAGATGTGGAATAAAAGGAAAGCAAGGAAATGGTTAAAAACATAAAATAAAATATTATATTGAAACTAACATTCGATTTTCATTATTAACTTTTATTAGAGTCACATTATTCAGGTGTTCACACTGGAATTAGCATAGAACACTGCATCTGCTTGGCTTTTCTTCTTCTTGGCATTGAATCATTAGACTGGCTTCAGTACTGATATTTGGTATCAATAAAGTATGACATGAAAACGTTAAATACAACATCACTTAATTTCCTGCACTTAGTCTTTGTATTTAACACAGTGTTAAAACATAAGTTGTCCAATTACAACCATTATTATAATTTATTGAACTAAAATATGACATATATGACAAAATATGAATTTTTAGTTCCCAGAACTTGCATTATTCAACATTTATATCTTTATCATGTACTCAAGGAAGTTTGAGTAAATCTTCCTGCCAATAATTGCATTAAGAGATATGCTTTTAATTAAATTCTTTGCATTCTTTTAAGAAAACATAAAAAATTAATTATTACATTATAGATTTAGAAACTAGTCCTTTCTTCTTTTTAAAATTTCTCAAAACTGTAATTCATATTAATAACATTAAAAAATGTAAGCAGTTTTAATAAAATGATTCTTATAATTTCCTCCCCAAAGAAAAGTAACCTGGATTTTAAAACTAGTAGAAAGAGGGCTGGTGAGATGGCTCAGCGGCTTAAGCGCCTGCCCGGCAAGCGCGAGGGCCCGAGTTCGACTCCCGGAACCCACATACGAAAAAGGGGCCGGTGATATCGCTCAGCGGCACGGGCGCCTGCTGGCGCGCGAGGTCCTGAGGTCGACCCCCCGGTATCCACAAAAAAAAAAAAAAAAAAAAAAAAAAAAAAAACTAGTAGAAAGAAATGACTGATAGAAAAAAAAAAAAATCGTCACCAAAACTCTAAGTCTGCTTTATTTTACATAGGCTAATGGATATATTAGCAAACCATAACAGTAATGTAAAACATTTTTATTTCCATCTTTGACCTCCAGTCAGTCAAAAATGAATTAAAATATCTGAATAA
Organism: Erethizon dorsatum; assembly: GCA_028451465.1. NCBI lineage: Eukaryota > Metazoa > Chordata > Mammalia > Rodentia > Erethizontidae > Erethizon > Erethizon dorsatum. The sequence continues at coordinate 16,567,636 of CM051838.1, forward strand.
ATTTGAACGCTCACTGTGAGTTTTCATAAAAGTTTGATTTACCCAAGGGCCAAACTCATGAGGACATAGCATGAAGGTAGCTATCTGCAAGTCAAGAAAAAAGCCCTTACCAAGAACTAAATGGGGCCAGATATACGCTTGGACTTTTTCACAGCCACCTTAGGTGTGAGGAATACAAGTTGCTGTTGTTTGAGTCACCCCCTTCTCTTTACGTTGGTATAGAAGTCAAGCTGACTAATACATGCTCTTTTTAATGTGGTACATTTATTCATGTAAATAAGTATAATTCTTTTTTTTTTTTTCAAGCAGAAATGGCTATTTTATTTTCAAATAAGGGGACTTTGAGCCAAAGGTGATCAGAAGAGATAAATATATCACTACATACTGGCAAAGAGAAAAATTCAACAGGTAGAAAAAACAATTATAAGTATATATGTTTCAAATACCAGCACACTCAACATCATAAAGCAAATACAACTGGATATAGAAGATAAGATAAACTTCAACACAGACATAGTGGGAGACCTCAGTACCTCATTTTCTTTTTTTTTTTTTTTAATTATAGTTCAGACAGTTCTGAACTATTAAACCCATATTTTATTCACTATAAAATAGACATATAAAGTGCTGCTTATATGTAGAATTTGGATTATCACGTATCAGCTGATAAATGGACATTTTAAGTTTTTCTTATGTGGCCTGCAAGCAAGTTTCATTTTGGTTTTTTTTTTTTTTTTTTTTTTTTTTAAAGAGAAGAAAAAAAACAAAACAAATCAAAAGAAGAACAAATTTTCAAAGCAACATAATAGGAGGGTAACAATGGTTAATACATTACGTATTACTATCTTTAAGTTAGTTATTCAGGACACCAGACATTAGCATTCAATTGTCCAAACATTATTGGCACAAACCTTACTCTTCAATGAACTAAGTAAAAATGGTAGTGTATCTATCTTAACCATCTTATATATATATATATACAATTTTTTTCCCTTTCCCTTCTTTCTTTTCCCTATTCCAGTCTCTCTTTCCTTTTGACCAGTTTCTTTTTGATTCACCATATCTATTGTACATTTTGGATCTTATTTACTCTTTCAGTTTCTCATACTAGAGAGATAATACTAATGGCAAACAAATATACAAAAAAATGTGCAACATCACTAGTCATTCGAGAGATGCAAATTAAAACAACACTGAGATACCATCTCACCCCAGAAAGAATGGCTACTATTAAGAAATCAACTAATAACAAATGCTGGAGGGGCTGTGGGGAAAAAGGAACCCTTCTTCACTGTTGGTGGGAGTGTCGACTGGTACAGCCACTGTGGAAGTCAGTGTGGAGATTCCTCAGAAAACTAGGGTTGGAGGTCCCATTTGACCCAGCTATTCCCCTTCTGGGCATCTTCCCAGAAGAATTAAAAACATCGTACCACAGCGATATATGTGCACCCATGTTTATAGCAGCACAATTTGTAATAGCCAGATCTTGGAAACAACCCAAATGCCCATCAACTGAGGAATGGATAAGAAAGATGTGGTATTTTTATACAATGGAGTACTATTCAGCCATAAAGAAGGATAAACTGGAGACTTTTATAGGTAAATGGATGCAACTCGAGAAAATACTCATAAGTGAAATAAACCAGAAGCACATGTGTAAGCATCGTATTATCTCTCTAGTATAAGTATAATTCTTTTAATTCTTTACCATTGTGTTTTGATTTTGTACCACAATGTTACTTATTGAATATTTGTATGCTTTGATACCTTATACAGTTCATCCAATCCACAGCATTTTATTTAAAAATTCACAGCTTTTCTTTGTTAGTATTACTGGAGAAGAAAACTGAACATTTTATGTAGATAAGAAAATGATTCTGTTATGCCTATAAACAAAATCCTTCCAAATTCTGATTTAAACTATGTTAAGCTAACATATAATACAAAAATACTTGACATTTTATATTCAAAATTTCTATTTAGAAGCATGGCATGCTTTCATTTATTTAATTGGTCATTGTAACACTCTAGAGATTTGCTTATTGTTAGAATTTTATGCTATCATAGGCTTCACAAAGTGAATTTAAAAAAAAAAATTAAATTTTATAATTTTAACTTTTTGAGAAGAAACCACTTTATGTTGCCCAAACTGGTTTTGAACTCTTAAATGTATGTGATCCTCCCTCTCATAAGTATTTGTGCCTACAGGTGTGTACAATTTACACAATGATACTTTCCCACTATTTTGATTTAGTGTTTTTATATACAAAATACAGTATTATATAATCAAGTTTTTAAAACTATTCATTATTTGAGATATCCCAGTTATATAATTATTGGTTAACTAGTATTGATACAATTATTCATTGTACATTTACTTTGATATTAACATTGAAATTTTTGCTTTGGTTATTTAAATTGAATAATTTCACAAAATACCCTAATTACGAATATTTCTTTTCAGTTTTCATTTTCCCAACAAATTACTTCAGTATTCATTATAAATAAGTTAATTTGATCCAGGAGTTTCTTCTGTCTAATAAATATTTTATTTTACTTTTCCATCACAGTCTGGTTTTCTCCTTTCTCCTTATGACCACTTCACTTCATCTTCTGGATATAAGGTCTTCTACCTCACTGTTAATCTCTTTATCTTTCTATAATTCCTGGGATTCTTTAAACATTACAGGATTCTTTAAATAATACCTTGCCTTCTTTGCCCTACTCTATCTTGTGCAATGTCATATGTGCTATTTATGTAACTGTTAATTTCTTTTTTTAATTTCATGTAGTCTTTTCTTAAATTGATTTAATTTCATAAAAGCCAATTTTAGCATACTAATGACTTTGGCACTAATTTCCTGCAAGTTAATGACAAAGAAATGATTAGTAAACTCTGCCCTTGGTGGCACTTTTCTGCAGCAGGTGTGTGTGATAAAATGTTTCCTTTAATACTTTGAAACTTATCATGTTTGTTCAGATGTTTTACCTGTAGGTCTCAGGTTATAAATTTTCTGTTTACATATTATTCCTAAAAAAAACAACATTTTGTTATTGATTGGTAAAGAGCCTCAACAATATCTTCTGATAAGTAATTTAAAATTTCTTAAATCTGTAAAAAAAATTGGAACCTGCAAACTAAATCAAGCAGTTGATATATTTTTTTTTCAAATAACAAATAAATTTATCTTGCTTATGGTATAAACATGTTTTACATGACTTCCTCAGTCTCTCCTAACAAAGATGAAGGTAAAGACATCTGCAGAACAATCAATAGTTAGGTAGATACCATTAGTGAGCACCCACTGCTCACGTGTAATTGAGGAAGAATTTGAGATGACCCCAACCCCCCATCTCAGTTGTTGGTTGACTGCAGTGGCATGAAAGGTCCCAAGTAAGAACAAACTCACAGATTTAAGACCACAGAGGTCAAAATATAACAACTGTGGTTTAAAACAGTAACTACTGGAAGACTTTACAATACAATAATAATTAGGAATAAGAAGGGTTTGATAATGGTTTTATGAAATTCTGTTTCAGTTATGGTTTTGGGATAAACATAACTTTCTATAAGATATTTCTTCTGTATATTATGAATTAAAATTTGAAAAAGCATTGTGCAGAGAACTAATCAGTAGAAAAACTTGGAAAGCTCTGTCCTTATCTCCTAAATGAGTGGCTTTGACTCCCAGGCAAGATAGAAGGCGTGATATTTGTGATACACTGTACTGCTGAGACTTCCTGGTGGTAGGGTCAATTTGTAAACTGATGGGTTACACCCAGCAAAGGAATAATAAGTTAGATATCCTAGTATGCTTATAGAATCAGAAGGACAAAAAGTACAACATAATCTTGGTAGTTTTATGTGGCGGTAAAGCCCTTCTTGGTAGAATAGGATTCCTTTTGCATTTGTATGTGGATCTCTCTCAGACTCCCAGCGCTTGTCTGCACCATAGCCTTTTCCACATTTTCTATTTATGTGGTTTATCACACGGACTGATTTGCGTGTATTCTTGAACCATCCTTGCATCCCAAGGTAAATCCTATTTGATCATATTGAGTGATCTTTTTAAAGTGCTATAGAATTCAGTTTACTGATATTTTGTTGAGGATTTTTGTATCTATGTTCATCAAGGACATTGGCACGTAGTTTTTACATAATTAATAGCTCTCAAGGTAGCTTGTCCAATCCATCTCAGCTCCCATCCTCCCATACTAACCTAATGTAGGTATTTCTGAGGTCAGCCCTGACCGTGTTTGTTATTAATTCCTGGGTGAATGATTTCCTGGTACATGAAGAATACTTTTTTCATTTAGTAAAAGTATACACTATATGCATGCTACGTGCAGAGTCCAGTAGTGACCCAACAGTGAAATAAAGCTTATATTCTTAAGTAATGTGGCACAAAAAAAACTCTGTCAGTCAGAAATATGGGATGGACTTCCAGAAGTGTTATACAGATTTAATGCAATCCTGATCAAAGTACCAATAGCATACCTCACAGAAATATAGAAAACAATCCTAAAATTCATATGGAACCAGAAGAGGCCTAGAATAGCTAAAGCAATTCTAGGCAACAAAGGCAAGGCAAGGAACATCACAGTCCCTGACTTTAAATTATACGACAATGCTACTGTGATAAAAACAGCATGATACTAAAAAACAAAACACAAAACGAAACAAAAACCACACAGCCCTGAGGTTCAGCAGAACAGACAATAAGATGTAGAAACAATTCCAACCACACTCAGCCACCTTATCTTTGACAAACAGGCCATACACCCTCACTAGAAGAAAGATAGCCTCCTCAATAAATGGTGCTGAAAAAAATGGCTTTCCACCTGCTGAACCTATATCTATATCTCTCACCATGCACTAAACGAAAATCAAAATGGATCAAAGATCTAAATACTAAAACAGAAACACTTAATCAGCTGGAAGAGAGAACAGATAAAACTCTTGAAGACATCGGTGTAGGCAAAGACTTTGTGACCAATACCCAGGTTGCACAGGAGATATTACAAAGAATCAACAACTGGGATCGCATCATATTTAAAAAACCTTTGCACAGTAAAAACAAACAAACAAATAAACAAAACCACCAATAGAGTGAAGAGAAAACCCACAAAATGCGAAAAAAATTTACCACCCACTCTTCAGGCAAAGGACCAATATCTAAAATATATGAAGAATGCAAAAAATACCAGACCCCCAAATTTAAAAACCAGCCCAAAAATGGGCATCTGAAGTGAACAGACACTTCTCAAATGAAGAAGTACCAGTGGCAAATATAAAAAAGTGTTCTCCATCACTGATCATTTGATAAATGCAAATTAAAACAACACTGAGATTCCATCTCACTCCAGAAAGAATGGCTATTATCAAGAAATGAACCAATAACAAATACTGTCAAGGCTGAGGAGAAAAGTGAACACTTCTCCACTGTTGATGGGAATGTAACTTGGTACAATCACTATGGAGATTCCTCGAAAAACTACAACTACAAGTTCCATTTGACTCAACTATTCCCCTTTTAGTTGTCTTTCCAAAAGATTTATAAGTATCATATCACAGTGATGTATACACACCCGTGTTTATACCAGCACGATTTGTAACAGCTTAATCTTTGAGACAGCTCATACATACATCAATAGATAGATGGATAAAGAAAATGTGGTTTTTATATACAATGGAATGGTACTCTTCCATAAAGAAGGATAAATTTGGAACATTTTTAGGTGAATAGATGCACCTCGAGAACATAATTTTAAGTGAAATAAATCAGACACACATGTTTGAATACCACTTTGTTTCTCTTGTAAGAGAAACCCAAAACGTAAATAAGGACCAAAATAGAGGATAGATATTGGGAAGTAGGAGCAAAATGTTCAAATGGGAAGGGGAACAAGTGAGAAGGGAGGGGGAGGAAAAGGAAGGGAATAGAGATTAAAAAAGAATGAAAGAAAAACAATAGTAACCAAGTTTTGTAAATGTGGAGAGTAAAAAGGATTGAAGAGAAGTGAGGGGAATGGGGAAAAAGGATTAAGATATATTATGTACATGTACATATTCCCTGTGATAAATGTGATAATTATGTCTGTCAAATATGTACCAATAAAATTAACTTTAAAAGAGGGAAAGAAATATGGAATGGAAAGAGTAAAACAGCAGGATAAATGAAGAGAGAATGAGAGAATATATGCTAATTTTCAACTCTAGGATCAAGAGTAACCTATCTAAGAAATGAATATTTGACTAGTGTCTTGAATAAAAGATCAACTACATCCTATCAGTTTCATAGAGAAGAAATTCTGATTTTGGATATGTGGGCATTTCTTATCCTTAGTTTTTTTCAGCCAATGGCTATATTATATGTCTTCTTGTGTGAACATTTAAATAATTGTTGAGTGTATTAAGATATTAGAACTCTAACTTCAAACATTATTTTAACTCAGAATAATCTGGTTTATTAATAATTATAATTATTTTTAAGATTTAAAATGATCCTTCTTTTAAAATCTTACTATTATATTCATTGTATTAATGTCAGTCAGTTACATATATAAGCAGAAAAATTTCAGATTAGAGATATATATTTAATGCTAGAAAAAAGCCAAAAGACATCTCTTACTTCCTGCCTTATTTTCAGAAGTTATTATTTAAATATCACTAATTTTTCAGATTGTCTTTATTTTAATAATCATTTATTTCCGAATTAATTATGCAAAAATAAATTGGAAATGAAAGCTCTGCATGAACATCATGAATCACTGTTCATTCTCTTTGACAGAATCAGTTAGAATAAGATGCTGAAAACAAAGTTTACCACAGCTGGGATGCAAAAAAATCCTTTATATGTTAAATTGTGAAAGCCCGCTGCTACTTTGATGTGAATGCTCAGGTATTATAAAGTTAGACTTTAAAAATACAAAGATCTTTAAGCCTCATATGAAAGTATTCTTGTCTGTTAAATTCAAAATTTAATACACTTCTCCCAAATCATTTGTGTGTTATAAATTCTTTTCTTTTGAAGAAAGTTTTTAATTGAAACGTGATTATACATATTTATGAGGTACATGAGATGTTTCAATTCATATATACATTGTATAATGATCAAATCACTTTAATTGTCATATACTATAAACCTTTATCATTTCTTTATAATGAATATATTAAAAACCTTGCCTCTAGCTATTTTGAAATATACAATTTGTTACTGGTAACTACATTCGTTTTGCTGTGCCATAGAACCCCTTATTTCTCCTACCTAACTGTAAAATTGTATAAATTGTTGATGGGAATATTAGTTTGTTCAGCCATTATGGAAAATCTATGAATTCTTTAGATTAACCCACATTCAATTATATTTTAAAGTATTTAGTCTAAAACAAAAACCAGCTTGAGTTCGACTCCCGGAACCCACATACGAAAAAGGGGCCGGTGATATCGCTCAGTGGCACGGGTGCCTGTTGGCCCGCGAGGTCCTGAGGTCGTCCCCCTGGTACCCACAAAAAAAAAAAAAAAAAAAAAAAAAAAAAAAAAAAAAACAGCTTGAATGTAAACATTACTCAACATACTTTTCTTTCCAAATAATATTCAGTGTAAATAACAAAGTGAATATTTAATGTATTCCATAATAGATCATTTTGCTATTTCTAACAGTTTCCACATCACACATTCACCTATCAGAATAGCTAAAGAAAGAAAGGAAGAAAGTGTTTTATAATGAAGATCAAGTTACAACTAGATCGGTTTTCTTTGTTGATTCAGTTTGGACCAAAAATGGCTTATGGTAAAATACAGCTGTACAGTAAAAATATTATATTCATCACTGAATATGATAAATGCTTTTTGTGAAAACAGTATTCAAATCACACATTTATAAAATGTTAGGATTCTGCTGCATCTGCAGAAAAAATAATCACCTAACAGATACAATGAAGCTAAGTGAGGGCAAAAGCTTTGGCAAAGGTTTCTCAGCTGGTAGGTGGCAGAGCCTGGGACTCAGGTCTCCTGCTCCCCGCCTGGGGCTTCTGCATTAGATCATACCACCTTGCACAAGTCAAGAATACGATCAAAGAGAGGAGCTTGACATAGTGATTGCAGTTCATCCCACCTGCTAATTTTAGTCATTACTTAGATCCTGTTGAACACATACAGTCCCCTAGGTTTTATGTAATTGTAATCAAGACCTCTTCAGATTTTCTTCGGAGCTTATTAGAATAATACATCAACAAAAGAATTTACGCTTTTGGACTTTACGTAGGGTAACCTTTTATGATCCTTTAATAAAAACTGAAGTAGTTGTGTTATTTAATTATGAAATATGTAACCTCATTTTAGCCTTCCCTATCAAGCGAGTATTGAGGCTGACACTTCAGCTGAGTTGACCCAAGGGTCCAGAAGCTCGGAGAGTTAAACACAAGCAGCTATCAAAGCACAGGCTTCATCATGGGCTCCCTATACCTAATTACTACAAGTGGAAAGTTTCCTCCTGAGAAAGACCACTTTCATTCCAAATCTGACAGGTAGAAATTAGTTGCCTAATGAAATGGAATCGTTCTGCAAATTGAAGGAATTAAGTGTGCTTTTTTAATTTAAGCTCCTGCTAAATTAGATTTTAATTTGGATCCAAATGTGAAGAGGTTGATGGTATGAAGCAGCTTAGGTTGGCCCAGAGCCAATTATTTTATATTCCTCTTCTCCAGATTTCCTGTGTCTCCTTTATTGCCACCAGCTATGATGGGGCAGAAAAACTGTCATGCCGTCATCAAGAGATGTTTTCCTGAGAATAGTGTGTCAGTTTTCAGCACTGTTAAGTGATTTGCTTTCTCTTTAAGTAACTTTGCTGTTACAGGGACATTGGAGGTAGAAAAAACATATTTTTGTGTGTGGGGGGGTATTTTTGTTTTTAATAAATATCATTGAAAAGAAGAATAAGAAAGAAAATATTATCACATCAGAAGTGGAAAAGAATGCAGAGAGATCATTTGTGTAGCTCCTGTTAATTCATATAGAATCCTTCTCATGAGCAATAAAATAGTAACAACAAATAATTCAATAAGGAGATCATTTCTTAAAATACATGATATACTCATAGATCAAAGTGACCGACTGGTGGAAGATCGGAAGGACATATATGTTATTCAGTAAACTAATATATCTGCTGATGGTGTTCACGGACATCTCTGAATATTATTGGGATGCGTATGAATTGGGAACCTCAGCTGTTGACTCCAAATGAATTAGATTAATTATATTTGAAGGTATGCCTCAAACTCCAGTAGGAACAAGCTTCTCCAAAACTCCTTAAACTTTCAGGAGAACATTTCAGACACACATGAAACCACCAATAAGTCTTTAAATACCTTGAGCTATGGACATAATGGTAATATTAATGATATAAAATGCCAATATTGCACATGGAGTCCAGTGGATGAACTGATAACAGACAGGAATAAGAGAAAAATGAAAAATATTAGTAAATGTCACAAAATGAATGCCTCTGTGCAATAGGCTTAAGAAAATATCATTTAGTATTCAAAGTGGAAAATAATTTTCATTTCTCACTAAAAGCCAATTAAGCAAAGACCTCTGTGTCACTAATGACCAAGAAAAATGTGGGCCATTTTTTTTTTTGTTACATTCATAGCTCAAAATTTGGTTTACAAAGTACAGAATATTTTTTCCGTGATTAAAAGGATGTTTTACTTATAATATTATGGTTAATTTCATGCATCAATGTGACTAGTCCACAGGTGCCCAGATATTTAGACAATTGTTATGTTGGATGTTTCTGCTAGGGAATTTATAGACGAGTTTAACATTTAAATTAATAGATTTTAACATTAGATTGAACTGACATTACAATCAATAGAATAAGACAGATTACCTTTCATGATGCAGTTACACTCATCCAATCAATTGAAGGCCTAGAAAGATAAAAAGATCAATCCTTTCCCACTAAGAGAAAATTTTCCTGCTAACTGCCTTCAGACATTACCTGTAACGTTAGCTCTTCTTGCCTGATGGCCTTTGAACTAGAAAGAGTGGCTCTCCTTGAGTCTCCCAAACCACTCGTCCATCCTATAGATTTTGCACTTACCAGCCTCCAAAATTATGGAGAACCGATTCCTAATATCTTTATATTGGATCTCTTTTTTTCTCTCTTTGTAGAGTCAAGAAGAAATCAAAGTAATCTGACTTGCACAGACTTCTGGAACTGGCTAGTTGATTGTGTTTTTCCTAGAAGTGAAAGAGAAAGGAAGCCTTCTAAATGCTTACTTGATCTGTATAAGCAGAAAAATTGTGAGTCAAGTGAACAAAAGACTGATCTGAATCATAAACAAGAGTCATAGCCCCTCACTCAGTTCTCAGACTACAGTCAGTTTAAAGACCTAGACACTCAGATTGAAAGAGAAATGAGATCTTGAGAACCGTTACATGGCTGAAATTTTATATTATTGAGCTTTCTTTCAGCCTCATCCAAAAGACCTACAGCCTTTGGTCTGGGTCACAGGATCCTGGGGAAAAGGTAAAGATCAGACCTTCTGGGGACTGCTGGACACTGGCTTTTTACTGATAGTGATTCTGGGAGACCCAAAATAGATCTGTGGTCTACCAGTTAGAGTAAGGATGTGGAGGAGTCAGGTAACCAATGGTGTTTTAGTGTAAGTCTATCACATCGTGGTGCTGGTGGGTACCTGGACCTATTTTGTGTTTGTCCTCCCCCCAGCCCCCAGTTTCAGAATGCATAATTAGGAATAGACGTATTCAGCACCTGGTAGAATCCTCACACTAACTGCTTCATCTGTAGAGGAGACTTTTGCTATGGGAAAGGCCAAGTAGAAGCCACTATAACTGCCTTTATCTAGGAAAATAGTAAATCAAAATCAATATCCCATTTCTGGAAGGATCTCGGAGATAAGTGACATCATCAAGTACTTGAAAATGCAGGGGGAGGTTAATTAGTGATTACACCCTCACCCTCATTCCATTCCCCCTTTTAGCCTGTGAATAAGACAAACGAAACCTGGAGTGGATGTTATGAAATTAGCTAGGAGGGATTCCAATCGCAGTTAGTGTCAGATGTGGTTTTATTGCTTGAGTAAATTAACATATCTACCGGCACCTGGCAAGCAGTTCCTAATATGTCAAAAATAATAATAATAGAAAAAATAACTATATTATGAGGATAGAAAATATGAATCCCTAAGAATGAAAATACAGATGATTACTCTGATACCATAATTTAATTGTTAAATGACGTGCACTTGGAAATGATAGCCAAGATCCAGTAGCCAGGCCTGGCTAAGAGGAGGAGAGTAAGTATGTCACTGTCATGCTTGTAATGATGAACCATGAAGACCGTGCTAATAGAATTTCATGTGACAGACACGTGAAACCTTCTGAATCACTGCTACCACTTTGCCTCCCTTTGCCTCCTCCCTATAATGAAGAAATATCTTATGAAATGATCAATATTAAATATTCAACCATGTGTTCAAATTGCAGCTAATACAGACAATTAGGAGAAAAGGAAAAAGAAAAAGAAAGGAACCATCTATTCATGGGAGCAAAGTGAAGTTTTTTATACTTATAACACAAAACAAGGAGGAAGATAAGCCATGCTTTACTTTACCTGTTAAGTATAAATTCCTCTTAAAATTAAGACTTTCATTTCTTTCATTTATTGAAATTATGCAAAAGCAAGTTTTAGATGAAAAATAATAAATTTCTACACAAATAATAATTAAGACTAATAGAAGTCCTATTTACATATGAAAACTTTTATCTTACTACATATAATATTATCAGTAAAATGGGTAACATAAATGAAAGAAATACAAGTTCTATAGTAGTAAAACAAACAAACCCATACCCAAATTGTAACTTTTTCAGTTGTACTGTGGATACTTACAGAACTTTCATGTTAATCAAACACGTAGAATTTTCTTATTCTAATTTTCACTGGTTTTGGAAATTCTGCTACTATTCTAGAATACTCTTTTTCTTTCTTCCTAAATATCCCTTTCTTCCAAAAAGCCATTATTCACTATTGAGACCAAAATATCACTGAAAATGTTTTCTATCGAACTTTCTTCCCAGAACTCCTTTAAATCTTTAGATATCTTCTTTCATCTTTGTTCATTCATTTATTAAGAATGTATTTTTTTATTTTAAAGAGAAAAAAACAATAAAAACAATGATACAGAATTGCAAAACAAGATAATAGGAAATTAACAATGGTTAATATATTGCATATTGTTATCTTCAAAGTAGTTGCTCAGATTACAAGATATAGGCATGAAAAACTGATCAAACAATATAAGCACAAACCATTATTTTCAATGAACTAAAAGAAATTAGTAGTATAATTATCTCAACTATCTTGCATGTTTTTATATTTTTCTTTTCCCTTCCTTCTTTCCTCCTTTCCCCCATCCCAGTTGTTCTTTTCTTTTGAGCAGTTTCTTTCCCTTTCACAATATCTATTGAAGATTTTGAGTCTTTTTTACACTTTAAGTTTCTTACACTAAAGAGACGATATGATGTTTACACATGCAAGTTTGATTTATTTCATTTATGTGTATGGCCTCTAGTTGCATCCATTTACCTATAAAAGCCCAGAGTTTATCCTTCTTTATAGCTGAGTAGTATTCCATTCTATAAAAATACCACATCTTTTTTATCCATTCCTCAGTTGGTGGGCATTTGTGTTGTTTCCAAGATTTAACTGTTACAATTTGTGCTGCTATAAACATGGGTGCTCATATATTGCTGTGGTATGATGTTTTTAATTCTTCTAGGAAGATACTCAGAATGGGAATAGCAGGGTTGCATGGGACCTTTAATCCTAGTTTTTTGAGGAATCTCCACACTGATTTCCACAATGGTTGTACCAGTCTACATGCCCACCAACAGTGGAGAAGTGTTCCTTTTTCCCCACAGTCCCACCAGCATTTGTTATTGTTTGATTTACTGATGATAGTCATTCTGTTTGGGGTGAGATGGCATCTCAGTGTTGTTTTAATTTGCATTTCTAGAATGACCAATGATATTGAATGCTTTTTCATATGTTTATTTGCCATTTGTATTTCTTCATCTGAGAAGTGCATATTCATCTCAGATGCCAGTTTTGGGTTGGGTCTTTGAATTTGGGGCCCTGATGTTTTTCAATTCTTTGTATGTTCTAGATAGAAGTTCTTTGTCTGAGGGACAGTTGGCTAAAATTTTTCCCCACTCTGTGGGTTTTCTTTTCACTCTGTTGGTGATTTCTTTTGATGTGCAAAAACTTTTTAATAAGATGAGATCCCAGTTGTTGATTCTTTGAAGTACTTCCCGTGCAGTTTGGGTTTTGTCCATAACTCTCTGCTTACCCCTATGTCTTCAAGATTTCTACCTACTTCTCTTCCAGTAGATTTAGTGTTTCTGTTTTAATATTTAGATCTTTGATCTATTTTGACTTCAGTTTAGTGCATGGTGATAGACATGTGTCTAGTTTTAGTCTTCAACGTGTGGAAAGCCAGTTTTTCCAGCATCATTTATTAAAGAGACTATATTTCTTCCAGTGAACATGTCTTCACTTGCATAGTATGGATAACACGGAGGAAATGGAGAGATTCCTAGAAACATATGAATTACCAAAAGTGAATCAAGAAGATATAACAATTCTTAATAAGCCAATATCAGTCAATGAAATTGAAAATATAATTAAAAACTTACCAACAAAGAAAAACCCAGGTCCTGATGGATTCATGGCTGATTTCTACAAGAATTTTAGAGAAGATTTAATGCCAATACTCCTCGAACTCTTTAATCAAGTTGAAAGGGAAGCAATTCTCCCTAACTCATTCCTGGAGGAAAGTTTTACTCTGATACCAAACCCAGAGAAAGACCCAACCAAAAAAGAGAACTACAGGCCACTCTCCCTAATGAAAATAGATGTAAAAATCCTCAATAAAATACTAACAAATCATCAAGAAGACTGCACACCATGACCAAGTGGGATTCATCCCAGGAATGCAGGGATGTTTCAACATACGCAAATCAATAAATGTAATAAACCATATCAACAGAGCCAAAGACAAAAATCACATGATCATCTCAATAGATACAGAAAAAGCATTCATTAAGAATGTATTGAGAGGGCCGGTGAGATGGCTCAGTGGCATAAGCACCTGCCTCGCAAGCACGAGGTCCTGAGTTCAACCCCTGGTACCCACATTAAAAAAAAAAAAAAAGAATGTATTGAGTACTTACTATGTTGACATATGTATGATGCTTACAAAGATGAATGGTAATAAAATTCCTACACATTTTCCTTGTCCAATGAAGGACACGATATACAGCAAAATATTGTGGTGAGGAAATGCCAAATTATTTTTGTAGTATTTATAATGTTGTATCCTGAAAATACCACCCATTCTAGGACATGAAGTATACCATACTTATTTGCATTTAATATCCACCCTATTTCTTCAACTCATCTTGAGACTTTTCCTTTATCAAACAATTAAGTGCATCTGTTCGTGCACAACAGAAAATACATCTATCAACACAGAAATCTGATGAAATAGTTATTATGATGGATTTTGATTTGCTAGGAAACTTACATTTTCCTAGGAAAGTTGCTATTAAGATTTTGAAGTCCAATCTTCATTGGCAAATTGGTTCATCAATAAAGGATGTACTTAAATTTGTGAAGTAGTTTCTTTTTTTTTTTTGGTGGGGGTACCGGGGGTCGACCTCAGGACCTTGTGCGCCAGCAGGCGCCTGTGCCACTGAGCGATATCACCGGCCCTTTTTTCGTATGTGGGATCCGGGAGTCGAACTCAGGCCCTCGTGCTTGCCAGGCAGGCACGTAGGCCACTGAGCCATCTCACCGGCCCATGGAGTAGTTTCTTGCTCGAGCAAAAACTTAAGGTTATTTCTCTACTATTTTATTTTTCTGTTTTATTACTGTGTCTCTCTTTGTTTTCTGAGTAACATATGCCCAATTATTTAAAAGTTTAGGCATTATAGGAAATTATAAAAATAAGTGTTAAACTACTATAAGTTGACAACTTAGCAGAGAGATCACTTCTTTTAGTATATCTTTTTAAAAATAAATTTCAAAATGAAAATTTTCTATGTACAATTTTGTGTCTTGATTTTATTTTTAACAAAAGATCTTTTGTGCATTTCTACATGTTATTAACTATGCCTGAAAAAGTTTTTAAATAGTTACATCATAAATGTTATAGTTTGCAAATATTTAGTATCCTCTTAGGGAAAATTTAAAACACTCTCTAATTTTAAGTAATATACTTTAGACCAAATATACAAATTTTTGATTACATGGCTAGTCATTTGTTTAAGAATGTGTCCTATAGATAGAATCAACAGTTAAAATTTAGGTGTGTATTACTAAAACCTTTAAATAAAATCTGGATGAATTCAGGTGTTTTTCATATTATAGTCACAGTCTCAGAGCTTGTCAATATTAGCCATTATTGTTTTCAAGATCTTTGCTTATTGATTTCTAAAATAGTACTGCACTGTTTTAATCTTCATGTCTGATACTGCTAGGAAGCTTGCATAACACACATACTTGGGCCACTTTTATGCATTTGTGTAAATAGGCTATTTAATTGCACATTTTTCTTCTTGGTTTATTTTCCCTTTTTGGATTATAGGAGTTTTTATATTAAAGATACCACTCTCTAAATATAATATTTGTTATAGCTGTTTTCCCATTTCCTCACTGAAATTTTACTTATTGGTATATACATAAGTCTTTCTCATATTTATTCACTCCAGCTTTTACTTTCCTTCATGTTTTTATCTGATGTATTTAATGCAACTTTAATATATTTTATTCCTATTAAAGTAATAGATACTTTTGGAAAGAACTGAGAGGAAAACACAAGTTTAATAAAATCAATTTTATTCAGTCTTAATACAAAGAGAATCAGAGAAGTATTGTTATAATTTGCATCTTGGATCACCTCAGAGGCCCATGTGCTAAAGGCTTGGGCTCTAGGATGTCATCATTGAGTGGGGATGGAACATTTAAGACTTGATGCCCAGTGCGAGGTCTCAGTAGCATCGAAGGATTGATTGCACCCTTGAAAGGAATTCTGAGAGCCTCTTCTGCTCTTTTTTCTCTCTTTTGCTTCCTGGCCATGAGGTAGGAGGGTTTGCTCTGCCTGGCACTTTTGCTATGATGTAGTGCCTTGCCCTAGGCCAAGGTAATCGCTTGGAACTTCCAAAACCGGGAGACAACATAAATCTTTTCTCTTTTAAGTTGATTATTTCAGGTATTTCACTATAGTAAACTTCCTATCAGAAAACTAACACAAGGATTTAATTATGTTTTCCTACTTTCAATATAAGCTACTAGTTCCAAGCTTGCCTGATCATCAGAAGTAATTAATCTGTTTATTTAAAGTTCATATATCCAGGCCCTCTCCAGGATTATTTCTTTTTGTGTCTTTTGTGGAGCCCTTCTATCTGTATTTTTATTAAGTTAATTTCATCTGTATTTTAAAGACTCAGACAATTCTGAGGAAATAGGTAAGAGAAATATAAAAATATATATAATTGACCAATCTGATGGGTAGAAACTATTTTAGTTTTGTTGTAGTGTTTATCTCTTTGATTATCACAGGTTATAAATCTTTAAAATATATTATCTGTGCTGTTTCTTTATAAGGTGTTTATTCCTATTTTTATATTGAGTGCTTGTATATTTGTTATTGAGTTCTAAGAATTCTTTCAATGACAAATACATGCAAATATACTCTGATACATGAACATTTTTGTAATTATAAGACATTTCTTATTAGTATACATATAATGTCAATTTATACATGATGATGCTTTGCCATTTTATCAATTTTGTATATTTAAAACTGTACAATGTCTATTAAAATTATAATCTTTATTAATATTATTAGGAACAGCTTTTTGTAATCTCCCTACTACCTCCTATATTAAACAAATAGTATCCTTTAAGTTTGTTTGTACCATTACAGTATTCCTAGAATTTATGTTTTTGATGTACTATAGGCTTATAACAAAAACCAAAAATAAGACTTAATAATTATTTCATATCATGAGGTCAAGACACTCAAAAATGCTCTAGAATATATGTTTAAAAGTCACGCTTAGAAATAAAGAGAGGCATGAAAAACAGATAAGATTTTAACAGTACCATATTAAGAATAGTGATTCTAAAAAGACCACAAACTCGTGGCAAAAAAATATTGATTGGCTATTCCTGCAAAAGTAATTATGAAATTACAACTACTTGCAAGGACAAAAGTGATCAGACACATGAAATTTCATGGAATGATGATGGCAAGGATGACACAGCTAATCTCCCATTCAACTTTGGTACACAGTCAGACTCCACTTTTGGGGTAGGCCACATCCATCACAGGAAACCTAAGTCCTTGCCCTTTGTAATTGCTAATAAATCCCTGACCAAAGGATACACTCCCTCTCTTGTGTTAATTGTGCTATTATTCTCTCCTCCTTTGAGAAGCTTTATTTGCTGCCCTCATGGAGCCCAGAATACTCTTTCTTTCCCAAAGTTGGTAAAATGATTTGCAACTCCCTCATTCCTTTTGAGGGTGGGAGTCCATTCAGGTTCCCATTGTGTAAGCAAAGTGGAAATTCACTGTGTTCTTATCTCCTTTTGTTGCAGCAAAGAGGGAAGGAAGCTCATCTGGACTTTGCAGGATCCTGATGATACCAGAGCAGGGAAGAAGAGAAGCAGAGTGACAACTAGATTCACCTCCTATCACCACCTTGGCCTGACTTATGCCAGGTAGAGGTGGAAATACAGCTCCCCGTCGGCCTGCATTGATACCAGGGTCAAGGAAGATGAAGTATGTATTACCCTGGACTTAAGCACCTTGTTCAATGTCATTATTGTCAGACAGGCAAAGTAGGTGGCTTAGATCCACTCTATGCTCCCCTCACACTAGGAAATGGGTGAACATTCTCATGGGTGATGGAGGTATACTTCCACCACCCCTGGGAAAAACCATGTTTAATCCTGTTCTAAAAATAAAACACATCAAAATCTGAATTTTGTTTAATCGTACTTGATTTTCAAACACTGATTTGATCCAAATTGCCGTACATCCTTCTGTATAAAGTGTAGAATTTTCAGGTATTTTAGCATTCTGAACCCAAAGATGTTGTGAAATGATCACAGTTATCTGTGGATGAAAATGGCAGAGGATGTCACCCACATCAGGCAGTACAACGGCAGATGCAATTCTGATTCATTTTCCTCACCTAGTGCCTCTCTTTCATCCAATCACAAGCCTCTTCTACATCATTTGATGAAGAACAAGACCCTTCTTATTTCAGGAAGTTAATTTAACAAAATAATGTTTCATTATGTAATGGCGGACTAATAATTCTCAAGAGTGACTTAAGGCATAGAATCTTTATACATAGCACAATCGTGATGGAGAACTTGAGGTTACCTTGGCCATCACATAATATGTCTTCCTCAGTGACCACAGAAAAATAATTTCCTGCAAAGGGCACATAGTATTTTGCAAAAATAGCCTGACAGTATTCTTAGTTTATTAACTCCATCTATTCTCCATAAGAATGAAGAAATCAAAACACAGTGTAATCAACATGATTTTATGTACCATAAAAGAAAAGCTTCCTGTACTTTGAGAAAACTGGTAAACCTTGGGTACTTGTAAAGCAACTGAAATTTATTATTAAAAAGCCAAATCTTTTGTTAGCATATTTTAGTGTTCTACCTTACTCTTCATGACTATGTTTAAGTGGATGGAATTGTAATAAGAATGGCTTGGCAGATGGTATAAAAATATCATTTTGTTCTAGAATATCTAAGCTAACCTACACTATTGCAAATTCACTCTACTTTCCAATGTGCTGTGATGGATTGACTGGTTGTGTGGACTACACAGAAAATGTACACTTACAAAGCAAAATAATAGTGGAGAAAAGAAAGAAATGGTTAAGAATATTTTCATATTAGTAGCATAAAATGCTATAATATTTTAATTACACAATTATCAAATATACTTTTTATTTATATGGCAATTTATATGGCAAAGTTCAACAGGCTTCTTTCACTATAAATAAAGCCTTATTTTAGTCTACTATTTTTATTTTATATTATATGTTTTGCTTTTTTTTCTTTTTGGAGATGATTATGAAAAGTAGGAGTTGATGATATAATTTTAACTTTGGGAAATGACTAAACTTGACATCAAATAACAAGTCCAACTATAATCTTTTCAAAACAATGCTATAGAAAGTCTTGGTGCACTTAATAAAAGCAGAAATCTACAACTTATGTTGGATTTACACCTGAAGACTACCTTTGTAGCTGTTTGAGAGATAAAATACAACATTCTGTAATAGGTAAATATGATTTTATTAAATGTTTATTGTATATTTTGATTAAAAATTACTTTTATCCTATAGCTAATTCATATATGTATTTGAAACCAAAGCTATATTTCATTTTTACTTAATTTTTGTTATAATTTGTGTTTTCTGAAATTTATTGCTGTCCTATTATCATTTCCACAACTGAAATGATAAAACTACAACTATAAGAAAAACTTGTAAAAATTCATAGCAACATAAGGTGTATGAAACTCAGTATTTTAATACGTTAGCTTGGGAGACTTGCTGTGTTTTAACACGTCAAATGTTAGTGACAACTTTGTATTGTTCTAAACACAGAAGCAAAATATTACATGGGACATTATTTTTTCAGACTTCTGTTACTATTAAAATTATAAATATTAGTAAAAATGTTATCATTTAGAGTAATTTTCAGTTTTAATGAGTATTTTATGAAACAATGCTTTCTCTTCACTTGCTAGGGTTCTCATATTTAATTAAGGCAAGTTTTAAAAGAATATAAAACCTGAGGTTAAATGCAACAATATATACTTCTATTTAATAACAGAATATAATACTTTATTAATAGAATTTCCATCAGTACATTCACTCAGCGACAGACAGAAATACCATTAAATGACACATTGACAAATGTAAAGAAAACATATGAGGATGTTCTGTAATCTTCCTGAATGTACTAATGTACCAGCTATGTCAGTAAATAGAGAATAGGAAACAGAGTAACAAATAGTTTTTAAACTATGTAGAGCAATGTTAAGGAGATACCTCAGTGGTTAAGCTATCCATTACTTGTTTAGCATGCTTCAGGCCCTGGATATAATATCTAGCACTGATAAAAATGTGTAGAAAAGACAAATAATACTACTGTTGTTCCTTATGAAGCAAAAACATTGACAAAATCGTATTATGGCTGGGTGGAATTACACCAGTAATCCCAGCTTCTCAGGAAGCTGAGGCAGGAGGATTGCAAGTTCAAGACCAGCCTGGACAACTTAGTGAGACCCTATCTCAAAATTAAAAAATAAATTAAAAGACCCGAGGATAGTATTACTCAGTGTTCCGTTTTCAGTACTTAGTATTTTAAAAATCATGTCTAATTAAGTATCTGAAATTTTCTGATACTTGTGCTGTAGGAAGCAAAATGATCAGGGAGCAGGGGGTTAAGCTGTGCAAAATTCATTAACCATGGAAAAGGTCACTGACTGATATTCTCCAAATTTGATTAGACTTGGCATCTGTGTACTAGAAATCAATGTTTTTTCTTGGCTTCTGTACTTCCCCTCTGGAACAAGTCATTCTCCAGTGGCCTCACTTGTAATAGGAGGGCACACCAGTGTTAAGCTCTCTCCTGAGCACAAAGACAGCAAGAAATTAGGGAGGATTTGCCAGTCAAAATAGGCAGGACTGCAATTTCTACAGCTGAGTGACTTCAGAGGCAGACGGGGAAAATATATATGTATCTCCAACTATGATACTAAAAGAACTATCGTGTTGGCCAAAACCTGTGGGAAAGATAAAACTGGGATTTCACAGCTTTTTACAGCCTTCCAAGTACAATCTAGTCAAATTAGGATAAATCCACATAGGGCCTTACACATAAAATTGCCACAAAGTGGTTATAGAACAGGGTATTACAAGAGTAATCGGATTTAACAAAGTAAAAAACAAAAAAAAATCTACAAAAACAAAATAATATAAATCCATCTCCAAGCAGGATTAAGTTACACAGGCCTCTGTTTCATGTAACCTTATTTTTACAGAGAAAAGTGGAGGTAAAATATATGCAGTTTGTCTTACTTAAATTCTACCTATGGCATTTAAATTGTAGTATTAGGTAGGATTTATTATACCTTCACTACCAGACAGGCAATATGTTACACGCTTTATTTGCATTATTTCTTTAAGCCTAACAGCCCTATGACATAGACACCTTTATTTCCATTTCAAATATGAGCAAAATTAATCTTAGATGGATAACTTGCCTCTGGTTACACAGCTCATAGGTCTGCGACATCAGCTCTAAGTTGTAACCACAACCCATGCTGATTGACGCTGACGCTGATTATTTGAAAAACACTTGTTTCATGCTGGTTATATTTATTCCATTTACTTATTCTTTGTTTTTTTTGTGTGTGTGTGGGTACCGGGGGTCGACCTCAGGACCTCGCGCACCAGCAGGCGCCCGTGCCACTGAATATCACCTGCCCTTTTGTCGTATGTGGGTTCCGGGAGCTGAACTCAGGACCTTGTGCTTGCCAGGCAGGCGCTTATGCCCCTGAGCCATCTCACCGGCCCATTCATTTATTCTTTTAATCTCATCCTTTCTTTATAGATTCTTTTTCAAGACTGCCTCCATTCCATCCCTTTCGATCATCCTTTCTATTTTTTCATAGCTGATCTTTATTCCCACTCTAGGTTTCATTCTATGCAAATTTAAACCAGCAGGGTCCTTGCAATCCCTTACTCAACTCAGATGTTACCTGTTCAAGGACTTTCTTTGAGCCATTTGTTCAGTCTACACTCACTCTTGTGCACTATTACATTATTGCATTTTATTTTCTTCAATGGATTTCATGTGTGAAACTTTCGTTTGTATCTGTTTTGTTATGAGAAGGTAAGATCTATGCCATTATTTTAATCCATCCCCTCAAACACAGTTCATAATGCAAAAAGTATTTTGGGTAAGCATGTAGGCTATCATGGTTAAAATACTGGGTCAGCAGGGGATATAAGTTAATAAAATTCTTTTCTGTTAAATGAAACAAATTAATATGTAACTAAATACATTTTATTTAGGCTACTTAAGGATCTTGGTCCATTTCTTTGTGACTACTGACTTATATCTCTTTTCATTTAAGATGGTATTTTAGTCTCTTTTCTTTTTACTGTAAGTGTAAGAACTTTTAACTCTCAGGAGAAAATATTTGCAAGTTCTTTAAAGCAGTTGCTACATCATTTGGGAAAAATAACTGAAGTTAAGAAGGATATGAAGTGGAAACTTTGTAAGTTTCCCTTCAGTTCATTTCACTAGAATTCAATTCTTAATAGCTCCAGGGTGCTATTACATACTTTAGAGCCACAGGCAAAGCATGCTTTCCCCAGGACGTCCTTTTGAATTGGCTGCAAACTTATACGTAAAAGAGTGAACTACTAGGAAGACAGAAAATATTATATAATTATTTTTATTTATTACTCTGCTCTGAAAATAATGCTACTCATGTATTCTTCTAGGTAGTATATTCATACCATAGGCACTTGGCATGTATATACGCCAAGGAGTTATTTAGTACCCAATGAAGTAATGAAGTCATTATGAAAAAAGAAATTGCACAAATTTGGAGTTCACATCCCTAATACTATTTTAGGTACAACACTTAATGTCTTTTTTCTCATCCTGAAGAAATTTCTCTCAAGAGATAGAAACTTTCTCTAATAGTCGGTTACTTCGCATGTCCCCTCATAGTGATAATTATTCTTGAATATGGAGTGGCTTACCATTTACACCTACAGGGAAAAATCTGGCATAGGAATCAATTATCAGAAAAACTCTAATGGTTAAAGTTATTTAAAATAACTTTACTAATGACCTTTACTAACAAATACCTTTAAAAAAGTTTTACTTTATTATTAAAAAATTATGTCTCTTCACTGTAGAAAATTTGATCATTAAAGAAATTTGTGAATGAACCACAAACAATACATAGAAATAATTGTTAATATTTGCGTATATTTTTCTAGTAAAATTTGTATCATATGAGTACATTCTATATAGGTATGTTTTTAAATATATAAGTAGAATGCAGAATATATACAAAAGGTAAGAGTTTAAAAATAGAGAAGTAGTTAAAGTCTTCCCCTATATTCACGATATCCTTTTCTTGGGATATGAATACTCTTAAATGTGAATGCTTTACCCTTACAACTTTTTCCATTAATTTATAGGTTATTCTGTATATGTGTATAAATAATGAAGCTATATCTTATAGAGCTCCAATGAACTACATAGTCAAGAATCCTGACTTTGTTTTGAAAATAGATTGTGACTTTTTCATGATGTTATGATCCTGTGTTACAATGCAAGTCAGTGACAGAGCAAAGCAGAAGCAGTAAGACCAATGTTTTATCAAGAGCCCTGCCATTCTTTGACAGCCAGCTTTGGCTCCAAGGGTCTGGCCATCTTCGCCAAACTTGAGACAACAGAGCGGTCTAGGATCCCTCCACTCAATCTTCCCTACCTTTTCCCTTTATTGAAATCGGATTTTCCCTACCACAGATACTTAAAGTATTTATTAACTAGATGGAAGATTAATTAAATTGTGTCATCTACCTAATAGAATGCTATTCAGGTATTAAAAAGAAGCCATATTAATATGTATTAGTATATTAATGTATTCAAAATACTTTATTAAGTGAAAAAATTGTATCCATATATATATATACATATATTACAATCATGTTATATTAAACATGCATACCTAGAGTTTCCACTTCAAGAATAACATCAGTTCTTTCATGGACATCCTTCACAAAAAAAAACAAAAGCTGATGAAAATTATAAGGAAAAGAGTCATCTGGAAATGGTCCTAAGGCCTACAGTAGAAGGCACAATGTCTACTCAAGAGAATCTATTGAAACTTCGCATGAACGGAGAGGATCTGGGCATTTGGACCATGGCGAGGTCCTCCCTCCCTCCTAACCCCACAGTGAGACAGAGATTTCATTCTTGATTGTTGCTGAGTCCAGCCTAGAATGCAGGGCTCCCTCTCCCCCAAGATCCCAAGTGAGCTACAGCATCTTCACAGAAGGTACACATCAACGTTGCCCAGCACCTCCCACAGCTTCCAGTTTCAGAGAGAGGAAGAGTTTCCTCTGGTCAGCTCCCACTGTGAGGAGGACAAGATTCCTCAGCTGCGGTGTACTGAGACGACTGTGGACGGTATGGCCACCAGCCTGGCGTATTTGTAGTCCTGGGACAGGTAACCTGAGAAGACCAGAGACCACAAACTCACCTCAGTGCCCAGGTCTTGAGGCAGGGGTGTCACTCAGAGACAAATGGCCTTGTTTCTGCCTCAGCTCTCAATCCTTGACCCAGAGCCTATTTATCTACTTATTAATTTGCCAAGAGGAAGTGAGACCATAGCATAGAAAGCCCCAAACATACTTATGTTTTGGTATTAAAATGATTGGGTATTTTCTGTGCGAGCTTGAAGACAGTGAAGTAACGCCTTAACTCTCAGAACAAGTTTATTTTCAGTCTTGGATTACGCAGTCAGCCCTCCATATCTGTGGATTCTGCATCTGCAGATACAACCAAATGCCCATAGAAAATATTTTATAAAAATCACATTTGTATGAAACATGTACAGATTACTTTTCTTTTTTTTTGTGGGTACTGGGGGTCGACCTCAGGACCTCACATGCCAGCAGGTGCCTGTGCCGCTGAGTGATATCACTGGCCCTTTTTTCGTATGTGGGTTCCAGGAGTTGAACTCAGGACCTCGCGCTTGCCAGGCAGGCTCTTATGCCGCTGAGCCATCTCACCGGCCCCAGATTACTTTTCTTGTCATTACACCCTAAGCAGTGCTGAATATAAATGATTTACACAGCATTTATATTATGTGAGGTATTATAAGTAATCTATATATGACGTATCAGACATTTAAGAGATTTATAAGAGACAAGATTATAGGTATAGGAAGATAATCATAGGTTATATGCAAATACTTTACCATTTTAGCTATAAATTACATAAGGGACTTGAGCATCAGTAGATTTTAGTGTCTGTGGGGGGACCTGAAACCGATTCCTCATAGGTACTAAAAGACATTGTATATCAAGCCACAGTGGCAATCAGGTATGATAACAAATAAAGAAACATCAGACGTGAAGTGTCTCAATAAAGCTGACTATCTATATGAATCAATTGTATGAACTATATTAGCTAAGTAATATGATCCACGCACAAAAGAACCAAAAAAACAGTCAAGTATTTTGACTTTTTTCATCAAATTTGGCCGTTATTTTTCTAACAGGGGATTAATATTCAGGATATATAAAGAACTCATAAATGTAAAACCAAAAGAGCAAGTAATTCAATCAATGAATGGCAAATGACATGAATAGATAGATGCTTCTCAAAAGAAGTATAATTACCAATAAATATATGAACATATGGATAACTTTCTTAACATAAATGGAATCCAAATCATATTATGTTTAGATTCCTTTTTTTAAAAAAAACAAAATATAACAAATACTGGCAAGGGTGCAGGGTAAAGGAAACTATACATTGTCGGTGGGAATGTACAGTCATTAGTACAGTCCTTAGTACAGTCATTGTGGAAAACAGTGTGGAACTTACTCAAAAAACTAAAATTAGGCTGGTGATATGGCTCAGGGGCGTAAGAGCCTGCCTGGCAAGCACGAGGTCCTGAGTTTGACTCCTGGAACCCACATACGAAAAAAGGGCCGATGATATTGCTCAGCGGCATGGGTGCCTGCTGGCACGTGAGGTCCTGAGGTCGAACCCTGGTACCCACCAAAAAAAAAAAAAAACTAAAATTATAACTGCAATATGATCCTATTATACCTCTCTTGGGTACATACCCAAAGGAATCAAAGTCAGCATGGGGGAAGAGATGCTTACTTGTCCATGTTTATAGTGGCACTGTCTACAATAACCAATTATGGAATCAGTTTAGGCACCTACCAACAGAAGAATGGACAAAGAAGACATGGTGTATGGTATACATACACAATGGTGTATTATAGAAGTACAATGAAGAAGGAAATCATACCATTTGCAGAAAAATTAATGAAACTGAAGAGCATCATGTTAAGAAAAATTAACCAGTCTTAGAAAGACAAGTATCACATTCTTTCTTTCATATGTAGAATTGAGGAGAAAAAAAAAAGACAAATTGAAACTCCAAGGGGGCCTATTAGTGAAGGGGAAGTGAGTCAGAGGAGGGAGATTAGAGGGGGTGGAGGGAGCGTGACACAATAAAAGCACATAATATGCATGTTTACAAACATCACAGTGAAGCCTAAGAATTTGTATAATATGCACTAATAATTATGATAAAACACTACAAGGTGTGGAAGACAGAAGGATTTAGAATATTTACAATATAGTACTATTACTTATGAAAATAATGGTTTATGATATATCTGAAAGCTGGGGAAAAGAATGTAAGTATTTTTTCATAATACTACTTACTAAAATTCTTATTTACTGTATTTCATAATAATAAAATTATATTACTAAAACAAAAATTTCCAATGATTAATTGTATCAGTACTGCTACCAATAATAGCAATAAGATAGACCGTGTGATACTTTGTGCCTTTTAAAATAGTAAATATCCCCTACTGCAAACATGTATTAATGAAATAAGATAAAAAAAATAGCATATATATGTTTTGTTTTGTTTTGTTTTGTTTTGTTTTATGAGACAGGGTCTCACTATGAAGTTCAGGCTGGCCTTGAACTCTCTATGTAGCCTAGGCTGGCCTCCATCTCACAATGATCCTCCTGCCTCAGCCTCCCAAGTGCCAGGATTACAGGTGTGTGCCACAACACCTGGCATATATATGTTTTATAACAAGAAAAATATTCTAAAAACGCATTTTAAAAATAACATTAGACATGTACAATGATGTATTTACAAGGACCTTCTTTAAAACATGAATTTAATCAGAAAGGAAACAATATAAACGTGCAATAAAATAGAAGAAGTGAAAATATAATTCTAACTAATGTGATAGGCTAAAGATACTAAAATAACCTTGCAAAATAATATTCAATAGCGTGAAAAATGTTTATTTCATATTGTTAAGTGAATATACAATATCTTTTCAATAATACTAGAATGTGCCAATTTATTTTTATATGCTAAGCACTGTATTCAGTGCAATGCATTTTTCTCATCTGCTATCCATAAAAAGTGTTGAAATATGTAATGTTAGGCTAAGAGAATTACACAAGGGTATGAATTATGTACAATAACAGTTCTATACTTTTAAAAGTAGACAAAGTTAAACTGAGGGCAGTAGCCCATGCCTATAATCCCAGCACTTTGTGAAGCTGAAGCAGGAAGATCTCAAGTTCAAATCCTGCCTGGGCAACTTAGTGAGACTCTGTCACAAATATTTAAAGGGTCTAAGGTGGGTAGCATAGTGGTAGAGTGTCCATGAGTTCCATCCACAGTACCATACCCACATACGCACACAAGAGATAGAAAAAAAAGAAAGAGAAAAATAAAATAATTAAATACATAAGCATGTGTGTACACATATACACAGATATTAGTAATTATTTCTCATGATGTGTGATAGTCCTTTTATTCCTGCTTATTCATATCTTCTATAACATGTATGATACATTGAAGAAGGAAAAAGACAACGTAGCCTTTAAAATAGGAAATTTTTAAGTCCTCATCCCATACCAGACACAGTGTTGGATTTGGTGAATCCTAAAGTAATTAAGATCATATTTTGCCTCTTTAAGAATTCATTTTAGGGGGCCGGTGATATAGCTCAGCAGAATAAGCGCCTGCCTGGCAAGCGCGAGGTCCTGAGTTCGACTCCCGGTACTCACATACGAAAAAAGGGCGGTGATATCGCTCAGCGGCATGGGTGCCTGCTGGCGAGCGAGGTCCTGAGTTCGACCCCCAGTACCCACAAAAAAAAAAAAAAGAATTCGTTTTATTTTTACAAAAGAATCCCTTGACATAATCATATATGGAGTTTTGAGGTTGATTATATTATTACATGATGGCTTATATTTTTCAAACATCATAGTATATTTTCATCACAGTGAAGAGCCAGTCGACTTAGTTAGTATGAAGATATCAATACAGAACAGTTTTTTTATAACATAAACACATATGAAAATTTAATTTTTTAATTTTTGCTTGCATATTGAATTTCAATTTTAGTCTTAATCTCTTTTATTGTTTGAAACTTTGAAAATATTATAACTGTACATTGGTAGATACAAAAATAACAAAAGAAAACACATACAATACATTGGCAAAGCATTTGGAGTTTTTAGGGTGAGAAGTTTGCTACCTTAAAATTTGAGTTATTTTACTTGGTTTTCCTGTTACTCGCCATATACTTATTCAGCGCTTGCTACATGCCTGATACACGTTAGTGTTTGGGGATATAGCCGTCAACAGTAATGGAAAAATGTCTGCTGTAGTAAACAAAACATTTATTCTGATGAGAGAGAAAAGTCAAGAGTGATAGACAAATATGCACATGTAGGTAAAACAATCAATTTCATTTATTTTCATAAGCAATAATTACCAGTTAATTTTAGTAAATGTATGGCATATATTTTCTCTTACATATTGTAACTTCCTTCATTGTATTAAAGCCGTAGCATTCTGATTCATGCTTTTATTGTTTCATAACCAAGCCTTCCAGCTTTAGGCTTTCTTGGGAATTAATCTTTCCCATATTGCACTGGCAGTTGGTATTGCTACAGCGTGTTTTCCAAACTCAAGAAACCAGTGATGAAACAGATGTAGTGGGAGCAGACCAAAATTTTCATAATGAAAGAGAAGAAAACCAAAATGAAAAATCAGAGTGCTTTATAGCTAGTGAAAATAAGATCCCATGGAATATTTTTCATAAGCATATGCAGGTGTACTGGCCATAATGTAATTCTTACTGAAGATTATGTGTAAAAGGTTTGAAATCTGTGCTACACTCTTATATTATAGTGACCACCATATTAACAATACTATCAATATATTAAGAAACCGTAACAACTTGTTTTTTACCAAATTAAATATAAATTCTTGTCAATGGCTTGGAAAGGCTCCAAATTTGTCTCTTACCTTGGCTATATTTCCCTCTCCTCCTTTATCTTTCATGTGTCTAACCAAACCGTCTGTTACTTTGTGCTCAATCTACCTGGAATATTACCTTTTACATTTCCCTCTGTCAAAATTTTGTGCATGTTTCAGGCAGGGTATAGTTCAAAGCCATTTGTTTATGGAAAATATTTTTTGTCCAAATAAAGAACTTCCCCTTATCCTAATCATGCAATTACTTTATTAACATCCTTGAAATGTATTTTTATAGCAAAGAGATAATTCATTGTTGTATTCCTTAGAGTGAGAGTATAATTACACTCTTACAATTTTTTCTCAGTAAATTAAATTTATTGAATTGGATTGACTAGAGGTGCCAGGTTCATTTGAGTCAAAAAGAAATAATCATAGAAATATCAGAGTCTTACTCAAGTACAAAAGTGAAAATATGTAGAGATTTACATTTTAGACTTCAATAAGTTATTAAAGTTCCATGTTACCTTTTTCCTGACCCATGTTTAGTAGGTATTGAATAAATGGCATTTCTAAATATAACTTGCATTACTCAAATATTTTTATACTCTGATGTAGTCGAACATTTCAAAAATTTTTAATGGACAGTATTTGAGGAAGTAAGGAACATGGCAGAGTGTTTTAGATTCTTAGGTTCTCATTGTTTGTAATGAATTTCTACACTCTTCCTGCCCTAGCATGTCAAAAAACTACTTCATGATCTTGCCTCATCTGTAACTTTCCTTAATAAATTATTTTAAAACATTTTACATTTATGGATTACAGTATAACTTTTGATAAACAGAAGAAAAATATGTTAAACTTGAATTATTCTAAATATTTGTTTACTACAGTACAATTTCATCAGAACATTTGACCTCTCTTTTGCTCTCCACTTGTCAAAAAAAGTCTTTATTCATTTTATAATTAGTAATATTAAGGAACATGAGTGAATCGCAATTGGAATTTTTAGTTTTCATGTTCAGCATAATATAATCTTTGTTTCATTTTTATAGTAAATAATATATATATGACTACACTACACCAGATATATGTACAAAATATCATAGAACCAGCTCAAAAAATTCATCTTAATACCAATAGATTAATTCCTTATTATATCATGAAATTTTAATACAGAAGTAGTAAGACAACCCAAAACAAGGCAGCCATATTTTAGAATTAGGGAAGCACTAATTAATGGTAAATTAGGTATCTACTCTCCATGTCAAATATATACTCACATAGTTATGCTGTCAGCCTTTATGTGAGAAAAAGGTACAGAAAAGTTTTTCATTTAACACTGAAAATTTTTGATGTTCTAACTACTTAAGTTAATTAAAAATGAAAAGCAGTGCTCCATAAGTTATAATGTGTTTCCAACACAGTATAATTTGTGACATACGGCTAACTAGAAAAGGATACACATTATTAATTGAGTCCAAGGTGGATTATGCCTGACCAAAAATGAAACATTACTGATCACGGAGAGAATAGCTAAACAAATGTCGTGATTATTGATTAACTACATTAAAATACCATTGATTCAAGTGGCTTCTTACATTTTCCTAAGTTATGGGCATGTGAGAAATTAAAGTTTGTCTACAGCATTGAAAAGAGCTGTAGGACAAGGAAATGCTTTAGTGGCAGTTTGAGAAAATTTTAGTGCAAGTTTGGGAATAATTTTATTCAAGCATGATAGTGTAGAGAATACTGTTCACTCTCACTTAAGATTAAAAATAAGTTATCAAATTTAGAGTTGAATAGGAACTGGATAATGGATTAGGAGTTAGACATGGGGCAAGCAAAATGAAAGGAATATAGGTAAAAAAAAATGAATCACCCAACCTTTTTCACTTTAATACTTTCTCAATTTTCCTGTTGAAAGATGTAAATAAATTTTTATATATAGGGGTAACAGTTTTACTAGGGGAATAATGCCTTTGCTGAATATAGCAACAGAAATGTCTAAATTATGATAATGAAAAATAAATACTGCTATGCATAAAATATGGGAGGTTATGCATTCTTAAAATGTTCAGAATTCTTTTTGATCATAGTTTGAAATTATTTTAGATAATAAAATTAATAGATTATGTATTCAACATGCTAAACAGTTATTGAAAACACAATAAAGCAATCCACAAATATGTTTAAGGTGCTTATAGATAATTTTTGTTTCACTGGTACTAGTTTCTGTGCTTTCCAAATTTTTAAGCAATAATTACTCATTTATTCTAGAATATGAAAAATATATGAAAGAGGAATTGGGAAATATTACCTAGTAATCATACCCATTTTATTTGCTCATTTTGTTTGAAATCGATGTGAGAATTTTTCTTGCTTTGTATTGTTCTGATTTTTATTTGTTTTTCCTTTTTGTGGAATGGCAAAATTTTATGAAACTATTCCTGAAATCTTCCTTTTTGCTTCAGAACTCAGTTAACGTAGGAACACATATGCTTACAAATACAGTACTTACTTTGTACAGAATAATAATGCTTAACAATTGCACTTCAAGTTCAAAAGGAACAAATTTCAAACATAAGTAATATTAAAATATGGACAGTACTATGCTAGCTTTATGTTAAAATATTTTTCAGCTCTTTTTCATCACACCCAACCTACTGGATGGAGAGAAACAATAATTTTATTCTCTTCTGGCAACTTCGACCTAATTTCATCACACATTCTCCTTAAGATATTTACTAGGTTTTATTAAAATATACAGTGAATGTTTAAATAGAAGTATTATTACAGCGCAAGACATTTTTATTGACACCCCCAAAATATTCTCCTTCACTTCGAACACACATCCATTGTTCCTGCCACTTTCTTAAGCACTTCTAGACATCCTTTGTTGTGAGTATTGTCTTAGTTACTTTTTTAATTGCTAGGACAAAATACCCGACACCCACAAGTTAAGGAAGGAAAGGTTTATTGTAGCTCACAGTTTGTGGAGGTTTCAGTTCATAGTCAGCTGGCCCCAAGGCAGAGCAACAAGGCAGAGGAGCATGGAGAGGAGAATCAGTTCAGGATGTGGCAGGAAGAAGGCAATGAAGCAGCAAGCAGCAGCAGGGACAAGCCTGCCTTCTTTCTGTCCCCTTATATTCCATCTGGGTTACACGCCATTGATTGATGTCACCCATATCCAGGGGGGCCTTACATTATCCAATACCCTTAATCTACATTTGCACATCCTAATCCAGCCACCTTCAAAAGTCCCCACCGATGACCCCATGAGGCTTTGAGGGGACATCTAGATACAAGCCATAATAAGTGTCTTTATGAGATGTGATAAAAAATACAGGGAATGCTGCTGCTTAGTGCTATTCAGTGGAAAGCTGGGTTTGTCAGAACATTACAATGTGTCCTCATCCAACTTTTTCAACAGATCCTGGAACAGATTTCTTTCTCTGATCCAAAGTCAAAATGACCATGAAAGGTAAATGTTTTGAATCAATTCAGGACATAAAGCCAGTCAGCCATAACAGTGCAATTAAAGACAAGAAAATGACTTCTATAACTGCTCCAGAAAGTGGGAAGAATGATTGGACATGTGTGTTCAAAGCAAGGGGGACTATTTTTTTGGGGGGGTTAATGGCAATGTGCATGTTATAGTAATTTTTTTAATTTAAGAATTCATTGTAGTTTTCTACCACACCTGATATGTTTTTTCCAGAGTGAATCAGTTTGTGAACCGCTGCCCTCCTCTCTCCTCTCTTGTCCACTCCTTCACAAGTCACTGGCTTATGAGAGCAGATGCTCTTCTCTACTCCTTTTAGCCATATTTCTGTCCTCCAGTCACTGTTTGCCTTGTCAACATTTAAGGTTAAAGTACCTGATATGCAATTTATGACCTGGCTTTGGCATGTCTCAGAGAAATTCCTAGGGGACCAAGGAGAGATTCCGAAATTTTGGGCTTCTTTTATCCCAGTCCTGCTGCTCATCCAGGCTTGATTTGACATGGCTGCTTACCTGAATCCAATGCTGATGGAAAAATACCTCAGAATTCATTCTCTTGTAACCTTCTGCCTGGGAATGCTGAAACAGACATGAAAATGCTTAAAGGTGACATTAATTGATACCTTGCTAAGCATATATTAGTATTTTCCAGCACATAGTCCCATTTAGCAGGTAGCACTGGAGTTATTATAAATAATAAGTATATAATTAAATGCTAAAGAGACTAAAAGAAAAAATGCCATTGGAGTTTGAAGATACAAAGACAGCTGGTGCTTGGCTTGGTCAGGAAGAAAAATCTATCTAGTTTCCACTTTTCTTGGCTGCTTTAATTCTTTCTACCACATCCTCCCTACAATAAGCATTATAGTTTATATCACTAAAAATGTTATTTAAAGCATGTGACTACAAAGGTTAAGATAGCAAAGTCTTTTGATGATATAATTTCAAAGATACCCAGTAAGGCTTTATTTCCTTTAGCTGTGATTATTGCTTTGAAATTTGTGATAACAGATCATGAGTTTTCTACATTATATTCCTGAATTCACACTTACACCAGATTAAGTCCATCTGTTACTTCCTGAAGAGCCGCATAGCAACATTTTACCAGGAGGGCAAATCTTACTCTCTTGGTATTCTTTGGAAGTCTCTTGATGTTCATTGCAACACACAGGATTGCTAGGGCTCTACGGATTTTTCCTGACTTTAATTGGGCTATTCTTCATGACTCATTATGGAGCAGTCTCTACAACAATCAGAGTTACTGAGCTTTCACTCTGCAAAATCCTGTCCTATACAGTGAACAGTAGAGCATTACAAAGGAAATAAAACACTTGGTCCCTGCTGCCAAAGTCATTACCATCTAATGGCATTTAAAACTCTCTGCTGTCTTAGTGTTTAGCCTGGTGCCATATCAGTTTCATTTCTAATGTTAGAAATTCCAACAACTCACTGTAACACCTCTTACTACAGAGGATAATTTGTTTTAAAGAAGATGCACTTTGGCAGCATTCTTAGTTATCAATGAATCTAAAATACTTTTTTTAAGTTAAGGGGTATTGAGGATAGTCCTATGTGCCACTTAGGATAATAATTTTAATATATTTGAATAGCATTTTACATTTAAAATATATATGTATTTAATTCTCAGAATAAGAATGGTTGAGGAGGGCCGGTGATATCGCTCAGCGGCACAGGCGCCTGCTGGAGCACGAGGTCCTGAAGTCGACCCCGGTACCAAAAAAAAAAAAAAAAAAAAAAAAAAGGTTGAGGATAATAATTTCTATGTATTTGAATAGCATTTTCTATGATATATATTTACTACTCACGACAAGTTTGGTTGATGTTATTTAAATGTTGAGGAGGAAATCTAAACTCATTTTAGAACTTGTATTATTTTGTAATGAAAGTCATTTTGGACATAGAGTCAAAATTTAGACCATGCACATTTCATTTCTCTTATTGTCTCTTAAAATTTTTTTTCCTTTATTAATGACAATCCAATTAAGAGAAATTAGGGTAAACAAATAAGGAATTGGCTTACCAAATAGTGACACATATCCCTTATTTGGGAATTTTCAACTTAGCATATTATAACTATCATATTTCTAAATACTGAGTTATAGTAGGATGATAGCTTAGTTTAAACATATTTGTGAAGTGCTACTAGATGACAAGTATAGATATGAAAAATTACCAATTGAGTGAGAAAGAAAGTTAAACACATAATCATACACACACACACACACACACACGTACACATGCGCACACACACACGCACACACTCCACCAAAAATATATACATAAGGAAAAGGAAAACTAGTATAAATATTTTAAAGCTAAATTTATTGAGACATCATGTGATTAATACAAGTTTCCTTTGGTCTTTACAATTACAAAAAGTGCTCAAAGTGATGGCCATTTTCTTCCAGACATTTATTAGTACTTCAAACTGTTGTAGTGTATATGTAGTTTTGGCTATATATATATAATTTTAAGTGTATTAAGAACTAAACAAGCCACATGCCTGTTTTATGAGAGTGCAGAAGGTGGATATTCAAAAGAGTCAAGTTGTTTAGTGATTTCCCTTTAAAAGTGATATAGGTTGACACCTAAACATTGAGGAGCCAGCGGCAGAGGAGGAGCAAGAACACCCCATGCCGGAGCAACGGCATGCATGCGAACCTCGATGGGAATGGGGGGTGTTGTGTCCAGGTTGGAGGAGGACGGTGTGTCGTTAGGATGACTGCAGGAGCCAGACTATGACAATATAGAACACCGTTCAGTATCTTTAAATCCTTTGTTCTATTAGATCTCTTCACCTTAGAGATTCTTCATAAGTCTTTTCATATTAGATATGCCCATCAGAATCCTGAAAATATAAATAGATAACAAGTAGGGGACGCTAATTGATAACATATGATTTAATGTACTACGTAGATTTTTAAGGAACCACTAGAGATTAGCAATTGATGTAGCCTAGCCAGTTTCATCGTTACTTCATGGAAAGGTTTTAATATGACATGTGAAGCTGAAGGGTGATGGTCTTTGTGAATAACTACCTGTATAGAAATGAATAAGGCAGAGGCTCCCACTTCGTGGACACATAGCTATCATCCTTTTCTACAAAGTGCTTTCTGCTGAGACACTGATGAAAAGTCCGCTTGCCTCAGAGAAATGAGGGAGCAGATATAACCAGGGGAAAAAAACTTTAATTTAGATAAAGTAATGGAAACCTTTCTTCATTTATATTGGAGAGTTCTGGTATATGTTTAGTTTTGTGAAGGGTCATCAGGAAAATGCTTTAAGAAAATTGACTTGTGAAAATTTACTAAATGAAGTGGAAAGTGTTAGAAGGAGAAGATTGAAAAGGATGTTGGTGAAACAAGCATAAAACACAGACCTGTACTCTGTTGATGCCCAGTAGCAAAGTGAAGGGTTATTCCAAAAATTACTACAAAGTAAGAGAATATAATATTTGGAAAATCTGCATTCATTATTGACCTGTACCAATTGTGTCTTCATTGATACCTTAATTCATCACACTCTTTAGGCATGTGTGAAGTCACAAGCCCTACATCAATAGGTGTTAAATCAAACGACAACAATGAATTTATATTATATTTACTCCATAAAGTTTCATTAGTATGAAAATAAAATATAGCAGTTAGGCCAGAGGTTCCTACATACTTAAATAAAAAGTTAAGAAGTGAATTTTGAAATGCAATTAATATACTATCACATTAGTTCAAATATACTATACCTTGTAAAAATATAAATGAACTCCAAATTGTAATAAATCTTTTTATGAAATAGATACAAGAGAGTTTCAAACAACTTAGCATGACATTTGACACACACAACACACGCAATTCATTTGGAGAATAATAGTATTCTCTATGGATTACACAGATTCTAAGTGGTCAAAACTTTTTGATTTTTGTTTATGCTTACCTATTATCTGCCACTTTTGATTTTTTCCTTTGTCTAAGGTTTTCTGTGACTATCCCTTTTGATGTATATAAAATATGCACTTAATTTCAAAGTGGGACTGTAGTTATTTTCTCAGCAAGGGGATAAACATGTACTGAGCAGAGTAATAAACATATTTCAACTTCTTTATTACATTCTGTTTCAGAGATAGAACTCAGAAATCACTTAGTCTATTATTCTATTTTTTGATGAGGAAAGGGAAGTAGGGAAGATTAAGGGAATGTTTTATTTTAGATCTCATAGCAGGCAGAATTATAACTAGAAATTAAAGTCTTATTTTCAAGACAAGTGTTTAAAGGAATTTCTGCTTTCAGAAGGATAAACTGATGAACATTTGTAAAGAGCATACTTAGGTAAAAGGTTAATTGAATATTGCCAGTATTTGCTGCCTACTTTGTTTAGAAGAGTGCTAAGTGTAAATGCAATTTTAAGTTCTACTCCCATGTGACAAAACTCTAATCACTATGATGGAATTTAGAAATAAAGTCTAATCCTAATTTTAACCAACTGCACTGCAAATGTAAGGGTCCAGTATAGATAATTACTTTCCAAAGCAAAAATTCCTACTGAAAATGCAGTATCACAAAGGGCATATTTGTAAGTCAACATAACATTGTTGAATGGGAAGAAGAAAAAAATATTCTAGTAAACGTGTTTTCTATATATGGATTTACCTAGCATCTTGGTGGATGAAGAGAAATACAAAACATGGACTTGCAAAATTCACACAGAACATATTCTATACTGTGAATAACAAGAAGCAGTAAAATCTCATTTTCTTAAACTTGAAATGCAGTACTCATTACTCATGATAGCTTTTTCTTTGAATTTTGAATATTTCATTTGAGAGCTATCAGCCCATATTTGAGTTTTAAAAATTTAAATAAGTAGTACAAAATATATTACTTTTATGACTGATACAAAAATAATTATGCAAATTTACAAGTTACACATTTACATTAAGATTTAGAATTCCATTTTACGTAGAAAAGAAACCATACCATTATATTTTCTGAACTATAGTTTTCATATAACTCAGAATTAGACACTTCATTGAAGTGATAGAAATTTGATCTTACCCTATTAGAACATGGTGTAACATTAAAGTCACATGGGTTACTTTTAAAGCTTGAGGTATATATGATTAGCTTAACCACATGCTGATAAGAACCTATAACTATTTAATGTTTCATCTTTACATCTCACACACTATCATTTTCTGGCAGCCTGCAGTTCTTGCTCACTAGTATTCAATCTTGAAAAGATAAAGCGTATCCAGCTAGAATTATTCCTTGAGTTAACGACTTTTGAAGCATTTTAGAGTGCCCTGTGATGATTACAGATTGTATCCTTGCAGAGATCAAAATCTATCCAGAGAACACCTTTGTAGTTCTCTTGACGCTATGGGCCAGTTCCAAACAGTATTTCTCTAGGTTGTGAAGCGTTGAGCCCCCTAACCCTCACCTTGCATGCACACATTGGGGAATAATTTCTGAAGCAAGAAAATGAGCTTATTTTCTATTAGAAATCTTTTGCTCTTTGGCAAACTGGCAAATTATGATGTGTGTTATTCTTCCAATAGATAATCTCAAAGATTATATTTATTATTTGCATTTTTTCCAAATGCTGGATTGATATTTTAGTTTATTGATGATAAAATTCTGGGTAACTTAAATTACAACAGCAATTCTTTTGACATTATCAGAGACTCAATACTTTCTTCATACTTTATAATTAATTCTCTGTTATTTTCCATATTCTCAAAGTCCAAAAAGTACTATTTAAAAATAGAACATATTACATTACTTTATTTTGAAAATGCCAAAAAAATATAAACTATTTAGCAAAGGGAATGTAAGTGTAAAAAAGTGCTTATTAGATGAAATATAAAGAAAATTGATTCTTCAAATTCTCATTAAAGTGTAGCCAGGACATTGGAGATTTCCAGATTAATTTAGTCTATATGTATTATGTAATCAGGCTACCTCATTATCAATGTTTTTGGCTTATAGTTAGGTGTGAACTAATATTATGTTGTTATTACCTGGGATCATATTTTTTTGTATTACTTAATTGTTAATTTAAACCCAAATCTGTTGTATTTCTGATAGTTACTGGTATATTTTATAACTGATCCAACAATATATTTGTATCCAAATTTGCGTTTCTGAACTAAGCCTTGAAATATAATCTTTGTAACTTATTCAAGGTATATTATCCTATCGTTAATTATGAAAATACCTTGTATTTTAGTAAGTATGAGTCACAAATACATAGTTTATATTAGATTTGTTCAAATCATATGACATTAGATCATAAACAAATCAGAACATGAGCATTTTTTACAAGTACATGATGTGTTAGATAATAGGAAGAATGCCTTCCCAAAATAATACAGTCCAAATTCTTGAGAATTTCCAGATATTTGGATAACAATTGTATCAATGTGTGCTTGAATTCAGAAGTAGACATACACCCCTCATCATTGAGTTAGTGTTTTTTTCCTGAACAACTATGCAAATTGAAAAAGATTCCAGACAAGCATGACTGAAAGAGACCTAATGGGTTTTTACACATTCCTGTTTTAGAGTTTGTTTCTTTGTTTTTATATAATGAGCTAAAGAAAGTAGTTGAGAATATGGTCGAGCATGAAGAAGAAAATATATTAGGAACCTTAGGGCCAGTGATCTTGCCATATCACAGGTAAGATATCAAGGGATATATCCTAGTTCCTAACGTCAATAAGATCCTAATTGGCACACTGATCAAAAATGGGGTTCTCATTTATTTAAAGCATGTTTTCAATATATTCTGTTTAAAAGAAAGAAATTAACTTCAGTCTTCAAAAAGACAAGTCAGTAAGAATCCTCTAGTAGACCCTGAGCTCAAGAATGGATAATTCTCCTCAAATGTAAGTAGTTCTTAGACAGAAATGGGAACAGTTTAAAGCAAGAGTAGAAGTAGGGCCAATCATTCAGAAGACTGAACCCTGACAAACAGCAATTCTGATGAGGCAACTAATGCAGAGTACAAAATTGTTGAAGCTTCTCAGAGTATATTCTGTATTTGAAAATTTTAAATATTTGATGAAAACATTAATGGGAGGAGAATGCCCTAGTAATTTTATTGCAAGACATTATATCTACTTAAAAGATACATTGAAAACTTTCCAACAATCCCCATTTTATTCAGAGCAACAGCTAAAGTATATACCTAGGCTACAGAACCTTACTTAGTATCATGTCTTTCACCTCCAAAACTCGTATTTGTCCCTGCAGCTCATTTCAAGAACACAAGGCTTTGTTTATTAAATATACTCAACATATCACCGCGTGCACTTTCTGTTTGAGACAATGGCTCAGAACGCTCTTTCTAGAGCTAGTCCCTTGGCTCATTCCCTGTGTCCTTCAAATCTTTGCTCAAATATGTGAGGCCTGCCGTGATACCAACCCATTCTTTCACCTTGACTGGAGTCTATTTCTCCACACCACGTGCCACCTTCTTACAAAGAGTATGCATTTCTTAATCATGTTTTTATTTTATAATTTCCTAGTTATTATGTGTTCTATACTGTCTGATGTTTCCAATGAGTTTGTCCCCTCCAACAATGCAAGGTTTTGTGCCTTTTTATTTCTTAACTGAGAAATCCCAGGCACCTACAAACATTGCTGACATATAGTAGGCACTCAATAGATATTTCTTGACTCAACAAATTATGCCACTAATTATGCTTTAAAAGAAACCCCTGCAAAATTTCAAATGAAGCAAAATTGCATGGCTCAAGTGGCATGCTTTGTTTTGTTTTGTTTTTATATTTGCTTTTGTCTTTAATTAGTGCTAGAGAACGTTGTGATTTGGTTTGGGAAGTTGGCACATGCATTTACCATCTCCTGAACTTTTCCATCCCATTACTCATTACTGCCCCCTTTTATTAATCCCATTTTGTTGTCCAAAAGTCTAACTCTTGGTTTCCTGTTATTTTATTTTATTTTATTTTATTTTATTTTATCTTATCTTATTTTAGCATTCTGTATTTAGGACAGAGATAAGTATTTTGTCCTCCTACTTGCTTTAAACATGATCCAAAAGAAGGCAGGTCACAGTGGTCATTATGCAAACTTCAACCATGTTCTATACACCTCCTCTTCTAATTACTCAGTGTTTCTTGTATCAGAGAAACCATGAAATATTTAACTGAATCTGGCTAATCTCATTTAATCTTATGGCTTCTACTTCCATCCATTTTCCTGCAAATAACATGATTCATTCTTCTCTTTGGCTAAATAATATTCCATTGTGTATATATACCACATTTTCTTTATCCATTTATCTGTTGACTGGCATCTAGGCTGTTTCTAAGCTTAGCTATTATGAATTGTACTACTATGAACATGGGTACACATCTATCACTGTAGTACATAGTCTTTCTTCCTTTTGCAAATATGCTTATGAGTGGTACAGCTGGATTAAATGATATTTTGTACATTAGTTTTTTCAGGAATTTCCAGACTAGTTTCAATAGTGGTTATATTAGTTTAATTTCCACAAAAAATGTAGAAGGATTCTTTTTTCCCCAGATCATTGACAGCTTTATTTTTTGTATTCTTAATGAGAATCATTCTGACTAGGGAAAACTGGTATCTCAGAAATTTTGACTTGCCTATCTCTGACGGCTAGAGATATTAAACACTTTTCATATACCTTTTTGGACATCTGCACTTCTTCTTCCAAGAAGTGTCTATTCACTTCATTTGTTTACTTTTTTATTTGGATCTTCGTTTGGGGTGTTAATAATTTGAAGTTCTTTATGTATTTTGGATATTAATCCTCTATTGGAAGATAGATAGCAGAGATTTTCCCCATTCCATGGATTGTCTCTTCACTGTGTTATTTCCTTTATTATGCAGATTTTTAATTTGATGTAGTCTCATTTGCTGATTCTTTTTTTTTTTTTTTTTTTTTTTTTTTTTTTGGTGGGTACCAGGGGGTCGACCTCAGGACCTCACGCGCCAGCAGGCGCCCGTGCCGCTGAGCGCTATCACCAGCCCCTTTTTCGTATGTCGGTTCCGGGAGTCGAACTCGGGCCCTCTCGCTTGCTGGGCAGGCGCTTAAGCCGCTGAGCCATCTCACCAGCCCCTCATTTGGTGATTCTCGATGTTATAGCGCTATTCTGTGCATTTACAGGAGAGATAAGTACTCTGTCCTCTACTTGCTTTAAACACAATCCAAGAGAAGGCAGTTACATAGCGGCCATTATGCAAACTTCTACCATGCTCTATACTCCTCCTTCTCTTCTAATTGC
The DNA here is from genome assembly GCA_028451465.1 of Erethizon dorsatum. Taxonomy (NCBI): domain Eukaryota; kingdom Metazoa; phylum Chordata; class Mammalia; order Rodentia; family Erethizontidae; genus Erethizon; species Erethizon dorsatum. The sequence goes on from CM051838.1 coordinate 16,609,646, forward strand.
TCAATGTCCAGGAGCTCACTGAAGCATACACCTTAATCCATCCAATGGAAATTCCTTTGATCTTTTCTTTTTGGCCTTGTTTCATAGCTGGGCTTCTTATTTAACTCTTCAGACACTAGTATTTTTCAATGTTTACCTCTTTCTCTCATGGAGAAAGTCAAATCTCTGTTGCCCTTTCTGTATTTGATAAAATGTCCAAGTAACAAATAAATGGACAAAATATGATTTCAGAGTGCATGCCTATTCCTTTTCTCTTTAAAGTCTAAAAAAGCACATTGTTTCTGAGGCACAAGTTTTCTACTATGGAATAAACATGGGTTGCAGTTGGATTGGAAAGTCTAATATTATTCACAAAAGCACACTGTAAATGATGCCAAGTAGATTTAAAATGCCTATTACACAATCACCTGCTTAATATTTGTGCATAATTGTTCTAACTACAAATATTCAATGACAAAACAAATTCAAAGAAACCTACATGCACTAATAGAGATCCACTATGCGACTTTGCTGACAGAACCACTTTATACTTCCATTTGTATTTTACCAAACATCTACAGATACTCCTTTCATGTTGAGTTGATGATTTTGGACCAAATGTGGAAAATTTCCTTTCTGAAAAATTAGGGTTGTAAAGCGATGGATGAGTTGCATTGGAGCAAGTTCTGTTTTGAAGACCTGTGATTTTTTCCCTTGATCACATTGTTCCCATAGATACTTTAAACTTGTATGAGTCTAATTCTGTCTATTCATAGTAGAAAAAACCATGGATACAAAAGAAGACAGCAGATTTCTCTTCTTCTTCAGAGTTTCAGAGACAGTAGCTAGAATGATCTAAATTGATATTGCAGAGTAATCCTGATGTGTCCCTTATTTCAGATATTATTGTTCTTTTGTAACATTTAAAATGTTCTCTTTGACCTGTAACTCCATATATGGGAGTATGTCCTGAATTCACACATTTACCACATGAAGACACAGCAACACACAGAACCTTGTTAACGGTTTTTCTATTAGTTTTTCTATCAAGTTGCTCAGTTCCTCATATAAAACCCAATGTAAAGAAGACAGATGGCTTTCTCGGCAGGCTTCTCTAAATGTGAGCCCTTTCACAGTGAAGATCTGGCCACTAGGAATATTTAAAATGCCTGTAGACCTATGAGAATAAAAATCTTCTGATATGCTCATTAAAATATGTGTTCTAGAATACTTGTTTTTATGACAAAAAAGACATAAATATTAAAACTTAGATGGGGGCCGGTGAGATGGCTCAGCGGCGTAAGTGCCTGCCTTGCAAGCACGAGGGCCCGAGTTCGACTCCCGGACCCCACATATGAAAAAGGGGCCGGTGATATTGCTCAGTGGCACGGGTGCCTGTTGGCGCGCAAGGTCCTGAGGTCGACCCCCTGGTACCCACAAAAAAAAAAAAAAAAAAAACTTAGATGGAATTTACTAGAATAATAAATATAGTAACGGAAGTATTTTCTTAGGGAAAGGAAAATAAAGAGAAAAAGTATTCAATCAGAAAGAAGTTATGGGAGATGAAAAAGGAAGCAATGTGTGAAAAACCTAAATTTCAAAATAAAATGTCAATAATAATTGCTAATATATCCACAACTGCAACTAACTTTTAAAATAAGATTTACTTCTGTAACTAGAAGAAACACTCTGAAACTGGATTTCTTAAAGTTTAGCTCTTATGCAGATTATAAGTGATGTAATTACTTGAAACAGAAATTTGAGAAAAAAGAAATTTGAAAAGATATATTTGTTAAATACTCATAAGTTGGAGAGTAGTTGTATGATGGAATTTTATAGTATTTAGAAGTAAAATGCATAAGTTAAACATAATATTGATTTAAATATACTAAAAATTATATACTCATATATTAGCTTTTTGCACATGCTCAATCTTTATGTAGTAATTTTAAAGCCATGAAAAGGAAAGATAACAGCAACTTCACCACAGTGGTTATCTCTTTGGATGTGGGATTGAGAATTGGACTGCATAGTTTGAATGGATAATATTCCAATTTTATATGATAAATTATATTGACAACATATTGACATTTAGTTACTTTAACATTGATAAATGAATATATACAAGGTATTCTTCAAAGAATTTCTCTTGGCAAAACAGAAAAATAAACACATGTATGAACTCATCTTCATCTTAGCAAAACAGAAAAATAAACAGATGTATAAACTCCTTCACGATGAGGCTGACATGTTTTATTTCTTCACTCTCAAAAATATGGTTCCAGGAACCAAAAGTCAGAGCAAATCAATTTTTGTGTATTTTTCAAAATGCTTCTTGGAAATTCTTTAATAGAATTCTCTGAATCTTTTATTTTTATCAGTTTTACTCTTTTGTGAAATGACTAAAAGCTCAATTCAAATGGTTTAAGTAAAGTATATTGCTTCACATAACTTAAAGAAACTAAAGTATCAGGGAATGATCTGTCTTTATGTAAAGCCATATTCAGGGTAAAAATAATGTCATAAAACTCTCTTTTATTTCTACCTCTTGGATCCATAACCTGCACTATTGATTTGATGTATAAACATCTCCACTTATAACCAGTCATAGGTGTCTGAAACAAGGTAGTACTTCACAACTTCAAATCAACCAAAAAAGAAACAGCAAGAGATTGATAGAAAACCAGCAAAATTCTCATTGGAGTCACTGACCTTAACTGGAAATGGGAGTATTGAAGGGCAAATTAATTTGCCTCAGTAGAGACAGTATTGTGGCCTAACTTCAGGGGTTGAAGCTAAAATGTTCAGGAATTTACTTTAGCTAGTTCTCCATTCAATTAACAGTTTTCCATGCATTTCTCTATAAGAAATAATTTACATATTGGAACCTTAACTCAGAGTTGGCCTCTGGGAAGCCAGGCTTGAGACCGAATGTATTGAGATATACATGCAATTATGAGGTTTCATTTCTGGAGCAAAAACAAAGTCAACATACCTGAAACCAATCAACCAAATAGGCATGGGGCTGTCTCAAGCAAAACACAAAGTCTTGTTTCACCAGGATCCTTGTAGCTTTCTAGTAAGCACTGAAATCTGGCAATGTGCATCATTCATCATCATTTCCTTTTGAAATACTTTTGGCTCTTTGATTCTTTGGACTTTCTATACAAATTTTTGCATATACAGAAATACAACTGAGTATTGTAAACTGACCTTGAATTTTCCAACCTAACTAACCCTGCACATTAATTCTAGAAGACTCTGCAGATTCTTTATGAATATTGTACATGGATATTGTGGTTTATCTGTGGCTAAAAGATTGTTTACTCTCTTCAAATAGGTATATTAATTTTTCTGATTTCATTGTGTTGCCTAATACTTTCACCCTCTAACATACCTTGTTCTTTAATATTCGTGTGGTATTAGTTCTCATAGACATTGAAGTCTGCATATTCTCAGGCCCATTAAATAAAACAGAACAGTATTTGCATATAAACTATGTAGTCATATATTTAAATCGTTTTAGATCAATTATAATACACCCAATGCAATGTAAATGGTATGTAATCATTATTATACTGTATTGTTGACATAAAAGTGTGCATATGTCTGGCACAATTTTCTTTTAATATTTTACCTCCATTGGTGGATATGGAAACTCTTGATGGAGAACCCATGCTTATGGAAGGCCAAATATAAATTTAAACACTTTGATATTGTTTAAAATTCCAGCCTAGCTTCCCAATTTCGTGTTATGTTCTCCCTCTTAACCCAGTGAGTCCTTAAATCCTTCAACAGTTTCAGGCACCCTTTCCCTCTTTCAAACTGCTTTTCAAATTGTTTCTTCCCCTTGAAACTCTCCTCTCAGTCCCATAATTTTATCACCTGGTTAACTGTTCACTGTTCTTCATCCTCGTGCCATAGCTTCTTCCAAATGGCATTCCCAAAATTTCGAATGATAGCACAGGTCTTCTCGTTATTGCCCTCCAACCTTCATGTCCATACCATTCATTGCAATAGTAATTATAAGTTCAATATCCACTACTCCCCACTGTATTATCACTGGGCCAGAGAAAAAATCTATATTGTTTACTCCTGCATGCCCAGTACCTGACTGGAAAGCTACTGAATAGATGCTCTTGACTCTTCTTTGAATAGCTGAAAGCAAATTGCATGAAAATATAATACATATATGATTTAATTCCTCCATTTACTAATTAAATTCTAAAATATCAAAATACATTTCTTGTCTAAATTTATAAACCTGGGGTGTCAGGTGAATAAAATTCAACAATAGCAGCCTAAATAACAATGATCATTCTGGACAGCATTTTGACTTTGCCAACTATTCTTTATTGAGTACCTTTCTTAAAACAGGTGTTACAATATGTGTTTTACCAACACAACTGCTTGTCAATTATAATAACCTGATATATTACTATTATGTCCCCTTGGTTTTCCACATAGCAGTGATGTCTGCATTTTAGGAATTTTAAACTGATTCTCTGAATTTCATAAGTGAGATAAGTCCATCTCACAAGTAAGCTACAGTCATTTACGTATGAATATATGGGCTCATATTCCATAGACATTCAGAATTTAAGGCTTTTGAGCTATATTCAACTTAATTATTTTTTCTAATAAGTGCTACTAATTATGAACAGTACAAATAAACAAAATACACTATTTTCTCAATTGAGATAAATAGATCAGTGATTCTAAGGTAAATAAAATAATGATAAAGAACACTATAAGTATAAAGTCTCTTTGGGCTTGGGAGTGACAAAAATTATTTCTGAAATCTTTTAGAAGATAAGATTCAAGAAGATCCTTAACTGATTGTGGAAGAAAAATATTTGCCAAGTATAATATAAAATAAATAATTAAAATGAGGATTTTAATGTTTTGAAGCATCCATGCTCCTACTGTTTTAATAAATAATAGGAATAAAGCTTCTCTTGTTTTGTGCCTTCAAAAGGTAAAAAATCCACCTTCTGTGAATTTTTCTTACTTTATGGTTGTTCTCACCACACTCCTAAACTGCAAGTATTTTGTTTATATTTACCAGAAATGTAGGTAGTCAAAAGATATTTCTATTAAGTTTGAAACAATCATATACTTCCACTTTTATATTTTTATGTGTTTTAAATATTACAGTTTCACCATTGGATGGCAATATTGCCTGTTATTTTCTCTTCAATATTCTGATTAGCTTTTATCTAGTCTGATAAAACTAATGCTGCAGAAGAATTAAGATTCATTGTTCAACTTAATTTAATTATTTGGGTTTCATTATTTAATATATTACAATGAAATATACACAAAATGATGATCACTTCTACATTCCTGGTAGATTCTTAGTCAAGAAATCAATAGTTCAGAATTCTTTCTGTATGGAAGGTGAGGTTATCTGCCTTCTACGTATCCAGAATCGACTCTTAACTGGCTGAATAGATTCAGCTGAGTAAATAATCACAGTTTTCTCACAGTCCAAAATCCCTACTATTAAGGACCATGTGAAAACATTCTCAATGGTCATCCCTATTGTGACTTCCGAGTCTCAAGTCCCTAAAAAATAACATTTGCCTCTATAAGTATTGTTAAAATGATTTAAATTACTAGACAGAAATTTTAAAGAAAAAGTATTACAATGAGCCCCTTCAGTTGCTGTAGGTCATGTTCCGAGTGGTGGATCCCTTAGTTTCAGTTTAAGGCTCTTAGAAGTAGTCTAGACCTAGCTCACCATGCAAATGTGAAAGCATCTCACAAAGGGGACGTTTCCATAGTGTATGAAAATGGTATCCTACCGCTGAAATGGAAGGGAAGAATAAAATTGTTATAAAACATAATCCAATACATAAGATGATAAAAAATAATCTTCAAACAATTCAATAATAATTTTTGTTATAAGTGAATTAGAAATAACAACTGTGGTCTTGTCCACAGCTCATGAAAAAACCATATTCCTACTATATATTTTCATTCCTGTGATATTTATGATTATAATTAATGAGTGAATTATAAGTAATTGGGTTCCGTTGTGGATATGCAGAGATAGATCACTTACAAACTTCATGGAGAGGTTTTTTCTATGTGTGAATTAACTTACTCAAAGTAATATTTACTATTCATCTTAATTTGGAAATTTACGTACATACACTCAATATGCCTAATTATTTTTTAAATGAATTTGTTAAATTTGTACACATATTCCAAAAATTAAATATTAAAATTAAAGTAATTTCCTAAGTAGATAAGTCATCTAATCTCCTGATATGCTTATAGTTTAGGTTGATTAATAATACTGTTCAATAGATTTGAGTAGTACATTTTATTAAATATAACTATAGCTAATTATTCTTTCCTATTATGCTTACTAAAATTTCTTAACATTAGGAATACATATCATATAGATATGGAAATACCACTTCATTCTAGTTTTGATAGGAGATTTGGTATCTTGAGAAATTTAGGACCTGGGAAGTCATTAATCTTTAAAACTAAAATGTTCATTCAACTAAGACTATAGTGTCTGATAAACTGACTTAATATTATGTTGCATAAAAATCAAAAATTTTCTCAAATGTCTTATATGTTATTTATAAATTATTATTAAAGGATCTCAATGAATGGTAATAATGACCATATTTCTAGGACATATGTATAAAAATAGAATTGCTTTATTATATTTATGTATACTGGAGCATTAAAATTCCTAATATTTGATGAGTACTCTGAAAACATATTCACAAGAAATAAAAATCTAGGGTGCTTTAATGGACCCAGAATCAGACATTCTAGAGGATTCATGATCCAGAGTTTGTCCCTAGGTACTAAAAATTGATAACAAATTGAGCCCATTTATCACTGGATAGTTTTCATAACATTAGGGATAATTATTTTCTGTAATGCTACTTCTGTTGTAATTTAAAAGCACAGGCTTCTCTTTCTACATAAACATAGAGTTTTATAGGTTTATATTTTTCAAGAATACGTTCAAGAAGACAGTCCTAATTTTACCACCAGCTCTGTATTGTTAATCCAATTATCTCTGTTGAAACATATTTCAAATCTTCCTCCTTTTAAATGAGAAGCTGAATAATGCAGTGGTGTTTTTACAATTGACTAATAATCACACTACCTCCTCCTACTTTCATGTAAAAATTTCTACTATCAGTTTCTATGAGTAGTACATTCAACTTTCAGTAAAAATATTAGGATCTTAAATACGAAAACTCAAGTCATTTTTAAGCAGATACCTTTGCTATTCTCTCAGAACTATGTGCAGATTTCTATGAAAACCAATGCATGCAATAAAGATTAAAAAAGCTATATAGCTTACAAACTTTGGATTATTTAGCACTCAGCAAGTAAAGTTCTTGAGTAAATAAAATGGGGACGGTGAACTTTGCAAGTAAATGACTGATTTTCAAAAGTAAACCTGGTTCTTTCTGATACCACTTGGCAAATGCAATTGGAGTTACTTCAATCTTTATTTTCACAATCTTCTGATATTCAAAAACAGGCACAGAAAACATAGCCTACTCAATGAGCAGGAAGAATAATTAGACTCCTACGCAAAAATCAGTGGTTTTCCAATTGAGTCTGTGAAAAATAATTATTACATACATTGGCCATGTGAAGGCAGAATGCACAGTTTTTCTTACCCTGTCTGGATTGTGTTGTCCTGAAATGTTTTCATGTTCCTTGTGAGTTACGACCTTGCTGGCACCATGCTTCCTGTGCCTCATTTCAATAGAAATGTGCAAGGTGATTATGTGGTGTCAGCTACATTACAAGCGGAGTTTGAGACTTAGTCATTAATGTCTCAAGAAACAATCTGCAAACACAATTAAGTACTTCATTTAAAACTTTATATCAATTATTTAAAGCTAACAGGATTGCTATGGCAACAATATGTCACAAAGAATCAAACATTTCTAAATGCCTTTGTTAGTATTAATTTCTTGAATCATAGCTAAATGAATAAAAAGAGATGGCAGGGCTATTTGAAATGTTTAAACTTTCCAAAGCTAAAATCTTTTTACCTGCTTAGTGATTAGATATAAATAAACCAGCTTACAGCCCTGACCAAATGTCTTCATTTAGAAGCCATTCACATTTAGTTGCTGAACTTTACCATAGAAATTTCAGGGGAACGTAATTACAGAGGCAATTTCAATTTAAAGCCACACAGGGAAGTAATTAAGGGTAATAATAACCATAACCTCTGAATAAATATATAGAAAATAGATTCTGTATCTTATTTAAATGAAAGAGGTTAAAAAGAAAATAGCTTCGAATGTGGCTTTTAGGGTTGAATAAGAAAAACCACAGCAATAATAAAACAACTATTTCCAGATATATAGCATTCAAAGAGTTATATGTAACAAGATTGTGCTCTGGTGTTGTCTGAAGAGCTTCATATATATACAGATATGCATAAATAGGTTGCACATATAGTGCTTCATATATTATACAAAACATTAGCTTTGTCTAGTACCTCCAATCCTCTGCATTATTTCAAGTAATTTTGTTTGCAGGTGTTCAGAAAAGAAAAAGAGGAGGCGAGAGTAGAAATAGATGGGAAAGGGAAAGAAATAGTAAGAAACGTACTACAAGATAGTAGTATGATAATGCTTAAAACATTGTTTTAGAAATCTGAGCTCTGAGTTCAAAGCCAACTACATAATCTACAGGAAGCATGAATTTTGGGTGAATCTTTATGCCTTTCTTTCATTTTTGATTTAAAATAATAGTGCCACATATTTTTAGATCTTTAATTTGGCACAATAAAACAAAATTGTATCTTCAATTTGCTGTAAGAGATATTATATTCAAGAGTATTTTGCACAATGGTTGGTACATAAATGATAAACTCTTAATTGTTACTGTTATTTGTATTATTACTAATTCTTTAACAGTCTTTCTTAGAAAATCTTCCTTTCCTTTCCCACTTTCTATTTTCTCCCATTCGCATTCATTATGATCCAGTTACTCTGTACGATTGAGAGATCTGCGGGTCTACTTGCTCTACTCTCTCTCTATCCCTATCTCTATTTCTATTTCTTGTCTCTGTCCTGCTCCTTATTCTTAAAATTACTTTTTCTTCATTTCATCGTTTGAAATTCAGAGATTTCTCAAGATACTGGTTTTTCATGCTTGAATGTGTCTTCATGTTAAATATTAAATGAAATAAATTCTACTAAAGAAAGTTCCAGGGGGCCGGTGAGATAGCTCAGTGGCATAAGTGCCTGCCTGGCAAGCACGAGGTCCTGAGTTCGACCCCCACTACCCACAAAAAAAAAAAGGAAGTTCCAAGAAAAATTAGTGATTTAGAGCATCAGTGTTCCCAGTAATGCCCTAGGAAATACAAATATAAACATATTATACAGAGAGTAGCTTATATACATCAATAGGAAGCTAGAGACTGATTGATCTGCCCACCTTATATCTGTGGTATTTTGTTTTTTTAATGATTCACATTCAGTAATAAAACTTTAAGTATATGAACCAAAATATAACACCAACCTGAATATGACATCACAGAAGGAGCTAGAAAAAGTGGTACCTGCACCTGGAAGGTATTGTTGTAAAAAAATAATTAAAACACACATAATTTATATAGCTACTTCTAGGTTTAAATATATTCATAAAATTAACATATCTGACAAAATATATAGACATGATTCTTAAAGACTAATATTTTTTTTTGTTGTTTTGTTTTTTTCTTGTGGGTACCGGGGGGTCGACCTCAGGACCTCGCGCGCCAGCAGGCACCCGTGCCGCTGAGCGATATCACCGGTCCCTTTTTTGTATGTGGGTTCCGGGAGTCGAACTCGGGCCCTCGCGCTTGCAAGGCAGGCGCTTAAACCGCTGAGCCATCTCACCGGCCCTTAAAGACTAATATTTAGGTAAATAGTAAAGGAAGTTGATTTCATTAACTCTCCTTTCAATATTCACTTAGGTTGATAAAACACACTGAACCACAGATTACAGCTTTTCTGGAATTTTAAAGATTTGAATGGTTATTTTAAAATGACTTAACTGTTTATGCTATTTAATATTATTTAGCTAATTGATTCCTCTGAATTTTGGCAAAGAACTTAAGGACAGACAAAAGCAGTTTCATATGATTCAGCTCATTTTTCAAAGCAAATTTTGAGATTAGTCTTTTTATTGTATATTCTATTTTTATTCATTTATAAACATTAGATTCTTAAATACTACAGCAAACCAAATAAATAAATTTTCAAACAAATAGTTATTATTTTAATTTGACACAGACATTTACTTTTTTATGCATGTAAATGTAACTACACAAACACTGCTGTATAATAATTGTTCAATTGTCCTTTGACATTTTCATTTTTCATTATGGTGACTACCAAAGGATGTGTTAAATATAAAATAATTTTTATTTTAAAGGTGTATTTGAATGTTGAAAGATCATAAGAAACACATAAAATTGCTTATAAGACAGAATATTACATATAAACTATGACAATGTGTTTTGTTATTAATTTAGACAATAGTATATCTATTGATTTATGTAATACTCCAGAAGCATTTTATTATTCACATGATTTTTTCACCCACTTCAAATTTCTTTGTAGTGTTAAGATTTCCAACAGTATTCTCTCAATAATCACTTAATTTATAAACTGATTACTGTATTTTTCATAAATATGTTTTAGTCTAGATTCGTAATTTCTTTCATTAGACCATTTCTATTCAAAGTAAATCTTCTTTTGACCAATATAGCAGGTTATGAGGTGACAAATAAATTCTCAGACTTAAATGCTTTCTCTCAGCAAAAATACTAATTTAAAAAATAAGAAAGGATCTTAAGATATGGTAAGTGCAAATGATATATGGTTGTTTTTATATAACAAATAAGCTCTACCTTATTTACTGGGATGATACTGATCCACCACCTGTAGAATTGGTACAACATTTTTTTCTGCCAGAAGTGAAAATGTACATCCACTTATATTCTCTTCCTGGTTCCTTTTTACTGTCGATAATTTGATCTTGGATAGAATATGAAATAAAGGAAGCCAACTAGTTTAGTACATATCTTATTTTCAGGAAAACTTACGAAATATAAAGCTTACATCTGAATCAATCTATGTGTCTATTTCCTCTTAACCTAGGTCATTTTTGGAGGAGGATCACAAAGCAGAAAAAATAAGCGCCAGCATCACTAAAAATTCATAGTCCATAATCTAAACCGGTGATGCCAAACCTATGACCCACGTGCTGCAGCCGGCTGTTTGTATCATTGAAAGTCTAATAAGTTCTCCATCACTAATGTAAACTAACTCCTTTATGATGTTTGATTTTTGATATAAAATCCATATCCACCAAATTTTCCTGTGAAAGCAGTGTAGCCGAAAAGTAAGCATTCCAGTGTCAGGACTCTTGTCTTCAACTTCAAAAAAAATTCGCCATTTCCTGCAGCGCTCCTCTCCCGAATATCCAATGGATATTATAAGTTTGTCTTAAATACCCTTGGTAATGAATCCAAACCCACTGTGTGCTGCTCAGTGAGACTGCTGGCTGCCTGCACAATTGGCAACTAAGAGCCTGAGAGGCCGATGGATGAAAGATACCTCTCCTTTTTGTGTGTTACCAGTTTTCTGATATTTGTGCCCAGATGTCAGCAGAGTATTTTAAAAGAACGGTGTTTCACTTTTTGCTTATATATTCTCTTCTTCACATAGAATTTAATTAAATGTTCCATAGAGTCAGAGCAAAGAAACAAAAAAAGAATATTTTTTTCTACACAGAATTGTTGCTCTTTTCTCCTAGAATGTACTATTTTTACAGAGATGATATAATCATAATTAATATTTGCTCCCCTAGGATATCTTTTGTCTCCAAAGGTTACCTCTCCTATTAAGAATAAGCTTTTTTTGGGGCCGGTGAGATGGCTCAGCGGCGTAAGCGCCTGCCTTGCAAGCGCGAGGGCCCGAGTTCGACTCCCGGATCCCACATACAAAAAAGGGGCGGGTGATATCGCTCAGCGGCACGGGTGCCTGTTGGTGCGCGAGGTCCTGAGGTCGACCCCCGGTACCCACAAAAAAAAAAAAGAAAAAAGAATAATCTTTTAGCCAATATTTCCCACCTGTCCATCAGACCTTCTCTGGCATGTCTGCCATTGATGGAGCTGCTGACTGGTATTTGATGATATTTCCCTACTTCCCTAAGTTAATATTACCAGTACCTACGGAAGCCACTTCTGAGATTTTCAACATTCCTTAAAGCTCCCCTACATCTTCCCAGTCAACAATTCAGTCTCATTCACAATTCACAGAAACCAAAGTATACTCCCTCTTAACCTGTAATTTTGCCTCTGCATGTACCTACAGACACATAAATCTTGCCTCACAGTAAAAAGTGTTTTTTGGTCCATCAAAGATGAATACCTTTGAGTTTTCTTCAGGACTCCATTGACTTCTGAGCCTTTGGGAACTATAACCAAATCGCCCCTCAAGGACACTTGTATTTTAAAATGTTTCTTGATCCTGCTGGTTTATTTCAAAGAGGAGGTAACCATAAAGTCTTTGCTTTAAGACACCATTTCACAAAGCAAAATCTCTTCTTTTCCTATTGTCTTATCTCGCCTCACTTTATGTCTAATCCAGTTGAAAGGATTATCCCTACAGATGTGTGCAAATTTGTTTTTCTCATTGACTTTCAACCACTGTAATTTGGCTTCTATCTGTTCATCTGCATTTTGTAACAGCAGTTCCTGTAAATAAGACCATCGTGGATCACCCTTGTTTTATTTGGTCAAATCCAATGGGTAACTTTAAAAAAAATTCCTCATTCTACAATTATTTATAACATTTAGTGATAATGCCTATATCTCCAAAAGTATCTTTACTTGTTTTCCCTGACAACATCTATGCTAGATTTTCTTGTGCTCTTGACTGATTGCTTTATCTTTTCTATACCACATACGAATGTTTAAGTTTCTCCAGTATTTGATATGTGCTCTCTTTTCTTTATCTATGCATTGTCCTTTAATAATATGATTTATTCTTCTCATACCAATTATTTATTAAAGTAACAGGCTTATCAACATATCTCCAGATACTGTTTTTTTTTCTCTTGAAGTTCAGATTTGTTACTTTTAAAATGCTTATGAGCATTTCAATTAAAATGCAACATATTCTAAACTGAGAGTAACCTAGAAACTTACTTTAGTGGTACCTCAAATCTTATATATATTTTAAACTCGTTTCTCCCCAGCATTCTTAATCTTAAGAATTGTACCACCATGTGCAAGTTAATGCCTGGATATTTTCCTTGATATTGTAATCTGAATTATTTCATCCAAATTAATTTTTAGTCTTGTTATATCTACACAGTAAATATTTTCAAAATCTACTTCATTTCCATCTGTGCAATGCTTATGTTATTCAAGGTCACCCTTATCTTTTGTCCGTATTAGTGTAAAAACCTCATAACTTTTCTAATTGTCTGTTCCCACTCTAAACTATTGTCCTCAGTGAAGTCAAAGTTATCTTTGCACAGATGTATTTTTCTGAAACTATCCAGATACATGAACTTAGCACATTTGCTGTTTCATTACTTGTAAAATTCTTAAAATATTTACATCGATTTTATAGAATTCTTTTGAGGATTAATTGAAATAATTCACACAAAGATTCCAGTACCCAATTCTGGATATAACAAGGGGTGAAAAAAATGTGAGAAGTTAGCAAGATCATCAGTATTAACATGAAGGTCTAATTTGTCTGAAAATATGTTGATGTTTGGAAAAATCCAAACATTTTTAAGTATTTTAAAATAATCTTCACAGTTTGGCATCTCTGCATCTTCATTCCATTCTGCAATTATGCTAACCATGTTCTCTGAACATCCTTCTCAATCTTTCTGGACTATCTCTCCACATACTTGTTTCTTTAGACCAAGAAACAGGGATTATCTGGAACATAAGGAAAAGGGTTCTGATTCAATAAAGATTAAACTAGTAAGAATCCACTATGGTATTTTTTGTATAAATTTATCATTTTATCTAACTTTTGACTTTTTTATCATTTGTATATTTTCTTAATATTCTTTTAGTATTTTTGTAATGTATTTAAAGATTTTCCCCTTTTATATGCATTCTGAATTTTCTACCTTCTCCCTTTTCCTCCTCAGTCAATCTTGCCAGAATATTTTTCTAACTAATCAGTCTTAACTAGGTAGTAAGTATTGGTTTGTTGTACCTTCATTGATGCCTATTTTCCAAACTTATTTATATCTATATAGTTATTAATTGTTCTGTGCTTTTTTTTTGTGGGTACTGGGCGTCGACCTCAGGACCTCACGTGCCAGCAGGCGCCTGTGCCGCTGAGCGATATCACCAGCCCTTTTTTTGTATGTGGGTTCCGGGAGTCAAACTCGGGCCCTCGCATTTGCCAGGCAGGTGCTTACGCCGCTGAGCCATCTCACCGGCCCTGTTCTGTGCTTTTTTACATGAGTTTTTCAATAATAAAAAGTAGATTAAAATAACTCACTTATTCTTTTTACCCTAGTTCATAGAGTGGTACCTGACCAAGCAGTTTTGATTTAATAAAGGCATAAATTTCTATACTTAGATATCAATATGGAGACATTATGATTAATATTACTCAAACAAAGTTGAATTTTGTGCCTATCTTACAATTTCTAGGCATGGAAATTTTTTCTAAAATCACAGTATGACTTGTCTAACAACCCTACAGACATTAAGAAACTGCAGGAAGTTAGAGTGTCTTTTTCAACATTTTTGTCCCAGCACTTACATAGCACAGAATCTACTATTTGGTAGGAAATCAAATAAATATTTGCTGGTATAAGAAATGAATTTTCACCAAATTTGCAATGTAAGGTGGGTTTCCTCACTACACTTACTTAGGTCATGAGATTTCCAGATTACTATGATAGTCTGTCAATCCTTCACATGTATATAACTGTCCATCTCTGAAGGATGATAAAAATATCTTCAAAGAAAATATTCATGTTCTTATTTATATCCCCCTCAAAATGTCAGGTGGCATGCCTGGTAAACACCTGTTCTGTACAATATTATCTAGTCATATCTCTAATGTAGTTGTCTTAGTTACTATCTCTTCTCTGAGATGCAACATGGAACACCAACAAATTAAAGGAGGAAAGAGCTATTTTTGCTTACAATTTGTAAAAGTTTCAGTCCACAGTTGGCTGGCTCCAAGGCAGGGAAGCATGCCAGAGGGACATGCCAGAGAATACACAGCTCATGGCAGGGTGGTAGAAAGAGGGATCAAGGGAGAAGAAAGGAAGATAGACCCAGGCCACGCCCCCCAGTGACCCACCTCCTCCTAACAGGCTTCACCTCCCAGCACCACATTTTGGTCAGTGGACTAATCCACTGAATAGCGTTATACCCCCATCATCCAATCACCTCCAACTCTGAGTACATCAGGCTTTGGGGAGACATCTAGATATAAACTATAACAGTAGTTACATACCAAATGGGTGTTATCGTTCATCTTGATGATATCTAATATAAAAATCATATTTTACATGTATCCCTATCAGTAGTCAATGATTTTTAATAATTTTATGTTTATTTTATGCACAGTTCGTAGATGCATAACTTCAATCATGTTGCCATTTCAGCATTCTCTTTTCTTTTTCTTTTTAATTTTATAGAAAAAAGGTAAAACACAATTTTATAACAAAATAATAGGAGAATAACAATGGTTAATGCATTACATGTTGTTATCTTTAAAGTAGTTGCTCAGGTTTCTCCTTTTTTTCCTTTTTTTTTTATATGGGTACCGGGAGTCGACCTCAGGACCTCGCGCTTGCCAGCGAGCACTTGTGCTGCTGAGCGATATCACCGGCCCTTTTTCTCCTTTATGTGGGTCTGGGAGTAGAACTCAGGACCTCGTGCTTGCCAGGCAGGCGCTTATGATGCTGAGCTATCTCACTGACCCAGCGCTCTCTTTTTTAAATCCCTTTTCCCTTTTTCTGATATGACCTTTTGTTCCTCAGGACGACTGCATAGGAAAATGAATTTTCAGTAAATCACTTATCTGAGTTTCAGTTTCCTTATCTTTTAATGCCTAAATAAATAAATATAATTAATACCTACCTGATAAGATTGCCATGATGATTAACATAATTACTTATATTAATGTAAATCATGAGATTACTTATTATATTAAATGATGACAATATAAGTAAGCTTCCTGGTATAAACTGTTTCTCCAAAGAAAAGTAACATGCAGAATTGCATCCAGTATTAAGTGCAAACCTGCTGGTATTCTGTAAGCCTAAAATGATGAGTCTAGTTTCTTTCTGGTATTTTTTTATCAGCTACTGCTCCTTATTTGAATGAATTTGTTTGTTTGTTTGTTTGTTTGTTTGTTTGCATTAGTATAATATCAGTCCGCTATCTTCGTCAAGCAACCTGCCCTGATTTCCTTGCTGTCAATTGATGTCTCTGAGCCCCAGTACTAAGAAGTAGCATTTCATTACTAGTAGACTGATGTTCTCCTCGAGGGACCTGTGCTGATAATTTCATGAATCTTTAAAACCCCCAAAACTATTATAGAATCTAATTTCTCTCATAAATTCAGTAAAACATGAAGCTCTTAAGTGACCCCTTTGGATTCTTAATGATTCAATAAATGCATTACTAAAATAATTTATAAGGCTAAGTGACTCATTCAACACATCACTGTGGGTAATTCAAATAGCCACTTCAGCAAAACTCCAAACTGCTGCAAGTCGTGGACCTAAGCACTTTATCTCACTTACTACTGAACACATCTGCTCACCTACATGCCTCACCTCGTCTGCAATTCTCTAAGCCTGATGAGTCCCACTGAATTTGTCAGATCTTTAAATTATATTTACTACTTCCTGAACATGTACCACTGTTTACATTCCTTTACTAGAAGTTATCAATCATCTTTAAGGTTCTTTCTTTGTCTTTGAGCGCTTCAATTTTTGTTTCCATCCATAATAGTAATTACTTGAGAAATATTCTGTGTTTACTATAATTGGCAAATAAAAGTCTGTAGGCATTTTTGTGAACAACACTCAATTTTGCTTTCACAGACATTGTGGTATAGATGTGAACATGTAGTGTGAAGGAATACCTGAATTTTAATCCAGCTATTCACATTTTCAAAGCATTGCAACTAAGTGAGTTGTATAATCTGAGTTTGTCTGTAAAGGAATCTTACAAACTGGCCAGGAGGATTAAATAGAATAAAATATGTAAACATTTTTTACAGGAAAAGTACTTAGTAATTATAAATTCTCTTCACACTTCTTTCTAATCACGTTTATTTTGTGATTTCGTACATGATGAATATGACATTGTAAAATAGAGAACAAAATGAAAAATGCATTAAATTTTTTTTCTATTTTCTTTCATTATATAAAACATATTTTTCTATTTTTATTTAATGTTTACTATTTTAGAATTTTATTTTCTTTCCAATTCATTTTTATTGCTGTCAAGTCTTTTAAAAAATAATTTGTACGTTATATCCTACTACCTCTGCTATTTCTTTGGGTACTATTTAATAGCAGGAAAGCTTTCTATTTTTGGATAATTTACTATTTGGTTTGCATACGGGTTTATTCATGATTTTTTATACTCTTTAGCATTACTGGGTATATTCATTAAAGAGAGTATTTTTTAGTTTCTTTAGATGTATATTGTGATTAGACAATAAGGTACATCATATATCTAGAATAATAGAGAAAATTAGACTTCGGGAAAGAGTCTATATAGTCATTAATTAGAATCACTCAGATTCGCATGAGGAATAATGAGCTAGTTCACACATCAAAATATGAAAACAAACCATTTAATAAATGTTGGATAATTAATTCCAACTGAAATGTTTATAAAATTGCAAAGTCCTCTATTTTCAAATCTCAGCATAAGCAAACCTCATATATATTTTTTTCTGAATGCAGTTTGCACTTTTTAAGTAACTTCTCCCTATTGTAGTTCTCTCTGCCCTATCTGTATACTGATTATACAACATTTATGGAAAATATAGACAAGTTTTCATGATCTCTTATCCTTCATTCATTATTTTCATTGATGTTATCATTTCTAGTTTGGCAGACCTCACTTTTATATGGCGATTCCTATTTAAAATGTACATTTGCCTGCATTGTGGAATAAGTGGTTAGAGGAATTACTGATGCCTATAGGGTAGATGATGCTATCTTTCTTCAGTGAGTTAAAAAAAATTCTGATAGTTAGCTTTCTGGCCAAGAACACAGAGCTAGGACTCCAGTCCTAATGTTTTAAGATAAAGTCTTTGTTAATTCAGATGAGATCAGGTGCATTCAGAATGGAATGGCCTTAGAACATTACCTCAATATCACTCCACTAGAACAACTCACATATGTAAGGAAGAGAGCTGATAATAATGCTAGGAAAATTTAAAGAGTAAAGGGAAACCTAGAGAGCAGAGTACAATTGAAGTAACGAAAGATTTTATCTAAGAAAATTAGGGTTAGAATCCCAGTTCTGAGATGTTGGCCAAAATACTATTAGATAGAGATGCACTAGACACAAAGATAGATAGATTAGATAGATGATAAATAGATAGATAAATAGATAGATAGATAGATAGATAGATAGATAGATAGATAGACAGACAGATAGATAGATGATAGATATTAAGGTATCAGCTCACATGATTATAGAGAATATGGATGATGAAAAATCCCAAAATAACCAAGTGGTAAACTAGACACCCCAGAGAACTGATGGAATAGTTCCAGTCCAAGTTCAAAACCTGAGAAACAGAAGAGCTGAATTTGTCAGCTTTCCAAAAGCTGGATAAAATATCTGACATGCACAATTTAAAGGGAGAAAGCCTTCTTGCAGCTTATGGTTTTGGGGAGTTTGGTCCATGGTAAGTTGGCTCCAAGGCACAAATGTCACAATGGAAGGGTGTAAGGGAGGAAAGATGCTCAAATCCTACATCTGAGAAGCAGAGAGGAGGGAAAGAATCTGTGAGGAAAGGGCCAGGAACTAGTTACAGTCTCCAAGGTTACACCCCATGATTCACTTCCTCAAGCTAAGCACCACCTCCTAAAAGGCCATGAATTCATAAATTGGACAATCCAGTAATGAAGTTTATGCTCTCACAATTCAATCCCCTCTCCAGAAATATCTTAATCCAATTAAGTAGAAAAATCATGATTAATTGGCATAAATGACAATGGTGTAAATTTCAGTCTGAAAAGCTGGCAGACTCAAGATCCCAGAACAGAGGATATTTCAGCTCAAGGAAGTAGAGCAATTCTCTCTTATTAGGAAGTGTTTTGACTTTTTTCATCTCTTCTGGTCTTAACTGCACTTATGGGAAAGCAATTGCTCTAGTCTACCCATTCAAAGGTTAATTCTTGTGCCAAAACAACCTTACAGATACACCCCAAATACAGTTTTACCAAATATCTGGGCACCTACAGCCGAGCCAATGTGACATATAAAATTAACCATCACATCATCTCTCTTTTTGTTGTTTGGGAGACAATTTAAATATTTTTTAGATATGTTGAAAGCAAAACAAACTGTTCAGGCAATACACATATTTTGGGCTCTGCATAATTAATAAATAAGATGATAAGCTTTCTTGGAGAGACACATTTTTAAAACAACCTGAATACTTTCTAAGTATTTTGTCAATGATGTTATAGAAAGAAATAATCAAGAAAGTATTTCAGAAGAAAATTTAATTACTTTCCATGATTAAAATTTTGATCAGGAGCATTTAATTAACTGTTAATATTGAGATTTACTCTTTAGATTTTTATGCAACTGTGTTCTTTCTTATACAGAGATTAACACTGAAGATAAAGAAAGCTCATAGAAAATCTTTTTTCTTTTAGTTCATTAAATCAATCACAATTTACTCTAAAAACTACTTTATGCTATGAGATGAAAAGTGAAAATGGTTTCATTTTCCACTATCTACTGGAATGAAGTTGGTTCTTATAGAAGGCAGCAAGATAAAATAATTTAGAGGACTATTCTTATGCAAAATTGGAACTGATTCATAATATTGGAGGTGAAATAAATAAAAGCTAAAAAAATGAGAGGAACCTAGCAAAGTGAAAAAAAAGATTTGGAATAGATATTGTTTATGGGATTTATGACATGGTGTCATGTCAACTTCATGAACAACAGGGTGGACTAAAATTGATTTCTTGTGCTAACACTTGAAGTTTGCACACATTCTCTGTACTGCAAACACACAAAATGTCATGGAACTGTATCTGATTACTACAGAATGTGTAGTATAAAAACTTAAAAATAAAATCTACTTTAAACCACTTTAATACTCTGGATTTGATAGTGTTATATTCATACATCTACATACAGAGGTAAGATTTCCTTTTGTTGAATGTGTTTGCAATAATTAATTTAGATAATTTTCATTCTGTTGAAATAGTACACTTAGTTGGAAATTAAAATAGAACTTGTGTACTTATGATGATATTTCTGAAGAAAATCCCACATTAATACATTATTTGCTATGTTCATTTAGCAGTGTCTTTTCCAACAAAAACAGCTTACAGAAGTACATAGAGAAGCCACAATATTTCGTATTTCTTAAGACAGAGTCCGGGGCAAGTGTTGAGTATTAGTATGCTATTTGAAAGATATAAACCCAGATCAGCAAGAGGGAGTGAAAAGGAAAGGGAGACACAGGATAAGAAGTAGTGCAAGGTGACATGTTACCTTATTGGCCACTGAAATTTGTGTAAAAGGAGAATATATCTGGAGAGGATACTACAGGCATCTCCAGATAAGCAGTGGAGAGAATGTAGCCCATAACAGTCCACAAGAAGGGGCAAAAGAGTTTTATTGTTCTGTCTCCTGTTTCTTACTAATCATAGTACATCCATGAATAATTAATTCCTTTCTGTGACAGAGTAGTTTTCTTTGTCCTTTTCCCTTTATCAGTTTCACCAGAAGTCATACCTGTGTCTCAAAGTGTTGAGCTTCTTCCATATCTGGAAGTGACTACAGATGGCAGAAAGTTACAACACGTGACTTCCTCAGCCAGAGCAGCAGTGCTCAAGACCGAGCTCCCAGGCTTCCTGGACCAGGTCAGTTCAAGCACGGTGATACAATTATAGTTATCCCTGCAATTGGGGAAGAATGAGTTTTTAGTGATCTGGAATTTGGAGTATTTGTCAAAGAAATCTGTAATGGTTCTTTGAATCTTTTGCATATTTTATCTATTTTTAGTTGTATCACATGTAGTTTTGGATGTTGACTAGTGCCAATGTTGGAATGGCATTTCAGTACACATAAGGAGCAGATGTGTACTAATCTACAGACATGGTGAATTCTGGTTGCTTCCCTTTTATGAAAATTTTTCTAGTGAGAACCAGCAAATATTTAAAACTTTTCTTCAGATTATCAGATGAACAATACGACTTAATTCTTACATTGTCTTATAAAATGTCAACCTACAGCAACTGATTTAATAATATACAAAAATTTTATTATACCACCATTATTATATCAAAGTTTAGTTATGTTTTTAAAAGCATAACTTTTGTAAAAAACTATATTTCTCATATTTCATTTCTTGATTTTCCTCTTAAGTGTAAAATATATTAATTCTTTGGTATAAGTTAGTTGGAAAAGCTAAGAATTTATTATTATCATTGAATGAGCACAGGATAAAACTCCAAAATGGATGAAAACTTCATTCCAAAATATTTATAAGCACAGAATTATAAATTGTTCACAATATACAAATGGAAATGCTGTCATAAACAGCCTTAGAAAACATGTGAACAAAACAAGCATGGTTCTGGGAAGAACTCCATGTTACTTCTAAAACAATTGTTGCCCTGATACACATTTTTACATGCTTTATTGCATTAAATATATTCTACATGTAATTTTCTTCCTTCATACACCATATTTAAGATTTCCTGAAATTATTACTCTGCAGATAAAATACACAAATACTTTGTTTCAAAATATCTTAGAACTTTAACTTACATTTTTTAGTAAGAACCTCAGATTACATTACAGTAAACATAGTCTCAAATGAAAAATTATAATTACGTTCTTAGTTATGGCGATACTTTCTGTGTTAAGAAAATGAATGCATAATAAAACAGTGCATCTAAGAATTTATTTAATCACATTTTTGCAACATGTTTTGCAACATATTGGTTTCACTCAGTTTTACATTTTAAATATTTACTCACAAAATATTCATTGCATATAGAATTTTTGATACTTAATTTAAATTATTGAATGTATTACTGTTTATGGCATAAAAATAAATTTTATTTGAAGTTAACTGTTTACAAAGTAGCTTTTAGCAATTGTGTAATATATTAATGCCCTTTGACTTTAAAATGTATATTTACACTATGGATAACAATAAATCTACAAATAAATATTGGAAACACCAAAGTGAGTGTCAAAAATTGGTTTAATATGAGCATAGATATTTGTAATTTTCTACGAGTAACGATGCCTGGGCCTAAATCATCTTTTTTATTTTTTTGTAGTCATGGTTTATAAATATAGTCAGTGAATGTATGATTAAAAATATTTTATTTCTTCATCTCCCTTTAAGAATTGCTTCTCTGTGGTGGACAATATGCTGCTCATGGAGGAATAAATGTGTAAATGAGATTGAGTCCCTTCCCCAAAGCGGATTTTCAGTCTTGCCTGATTGTCCCTGGCTGCACCATATATTTGTATCTCTGCTACTCTTAGTAGCAGAAGTCAGTATACAGACACAGAATAGAGTTAAACAATCTTGTACATCATTGACATTGCAATTTTAGCTCATTTTAGTACTTTTAACACACTGAGCACCTGAAAGTTAAAAAGTATAGATATATCAGATCATTCAAAAATTATGGTGTTCTGTGGAATATTAAACCAAAAGTGATCGCCAAAGTTTTATCTTCTATGATCAGTATTCGTATTAGCAATTTTAGAATTAACTGGTTTGCAAATAGTTGCTGTTTTATAATATGCATATGCAAGAAAAACAAATGAATAATGCACTGACTTTTGCAACTTGTATAAATTTTGTTGATGTTATAGATATGTACACATATATTAAATAAATGAAAATATCCTTGGAAGAACAATGTCTAAGCAAGTAGTAGTAGTTGACAACTCAGTTTTTTAAAATTCAAATTTAGTACGGTGTACTTAAAGTACATTATTGATTTAGTCTTAGAGTTTATATAGAATAAAATAGTCTTATCATTTTATAATTTAATAAAACCACATTAATGATCATCTGATCTTCAGTATTATTATTTCCATGTTAATTCAGTTTAGTTTCAATAGTCAATACAACTCTTCAAGTTTTTCTAATTTGTTTCTAATAATCACAAAATCTATCTAAAAATTATGTGTATAAAGTAATCCTTCTTTACTGAATTAAAAGTGTGTATATGAACCAACACCCCACAATGAATATGATCATTATGTACTGCAAACATATATTAAAAAATATAAAATGATTCTTTAAAAGTGTTCATAGTGGAAGTGACTTTTTGATTAACAAATGTCAAAAGAGAATTATTTGCCAATGTGATTAGATAAACATCTACCATTAGGGCTGCAACTGGAAATGCAAAATGGGCAACAGTGAGGGTAAGGTATTAAACTAGAATTCTGGATAATCAGAGTAAGTTTCATGGGAGAAAATAATGTTGTAAAAGTGTGATTAGCCAGATTCACAGAAATAATCTCTTACAGGTTCAAGGACTGAACATCCCACCAGCAAGCAAGAGTTACATCAAAAGAGTATCTGTGAATTTTATAATATTTAAAGGTAGCTTTTAATAGAGGACATTTTTTGATCTGGAATGAAAGAATTTCCTAGACTTTTTCCAACCTGAAAGATCTAACAATGGCAATTTCACTTCAAAATATCAAATTGTCTTCTGAGATATATAAATTATGCAATCAATTTGGAAGCTTCTGGGTACGAGTAATAGGAACTTTTATTCACTGAACACTTTTAAACACTAAGGAATTTTTTAGGAAACTCAGAGGTGATACAGATTTTTAAAGCTGGCTATTTAGCACTCAGGAAAGTTCTTGAAATCCCTTGATTTTTTAAATGATTTGTCTTTACTCTTTCAATGTTCTCTCTCTCTTTTTTTTTTTTTTTTTTTTTTGGGAGTACCAGGGGTCGACCTCAGGACCTTGTGCGCCAGCAGGCGCCCATGCCGCTGAGCAATATCACCGGCCCTTTTTTTGGATATGGGTTCCGGGAGTCGAACTCGGGCCCTCGCGCTTGCCAGGCAGGCGCTTACGCTGATGAGCCATCTTACCAGCCCCTAGATGTTCTCTTTATACTCCAATTTGTAGCAATATGGGCACCCTTATTTCAGAATTCACCGCGAGGCATGGTAACAGTAATAAAAGAAATAACCCAACTTTTTATATGGGGTAAATAGTTTACTTATTACCTCCCACATTCTCATCTTTGTGCCCTGAAATCATATGAAATTCACCCTTCTAGATATAACATGCATTATATGTTGCATCGTTGTCAACTATGACCTTATTTGGTCACCAAAATGAATGTTTGTTCACAAGAAAAATTTAAAAATTCAAACATTCAAAAAATAGAAAAATGCCATAAGCTGACAAACTAGAGATAATTGCATCAGGAAATAAATATACGTATGTATATATACACATATATATACATACATATATTCACTTATACATATATACACAAGGATATACCTGCAGTTTTTTAGTTATAAATCTACACATATATATAGTTGTAGATTAAATGTAGTTGATTATATACACATTTTTCAAAATGCATATTACAAATAAACATAATGATATAAGCAAATATTATAAGCTTTTTAAATTTAGGCATTACAAATATTTTTCAATGCCATTAACCTTTTTAAAAAATTGATTTTTTGCTAATAGCATTTTACAATTAAACTTTAGAATTACATTATAGGTTATTAAATCCATAGTATACTAATGACTGTGTGCACATTTATACATATACATTCTGCACACAGAAACCATGTATGTATCTGTAACTAATTTGTATGGTCATTACTTGAATGTTGATAAAGCATTACATGACTCAGTCATAATTTGTTATTATAATTTTGTATGTATGGAGTGCTGGAAAGGCATTAAAAATTTATGTGGGGGGTCGTGATTGTCCCCTACCAACTACACTAAGTTTTTTACTACTGTACAGTAGTAGCGTACCACCGTCACTATTCTGATAGTTATAGATATGACCATATTTTGAAAACCTATACATTTTGGCTAGAGCATATGGTACATCTTGATAAAGTTTGCATCATTTCTACTAATTTTCTGACATGTTTCTTATTTTATGAACTGTTTGTCTTTGTCTTTTCTCTACTTAAAATTCCTTTCTGATTAACTTGTTATGAGTTTATATATATATATATAATATTGTACTGTATTATATACAAATATACTTTATATGTGCTTCATTATGTGTTTATTTCACATACTTTATAGGTACATATACAAAGCTCACATGTCACATACTTATAATATTTCTATTTCAGTTTTGTTCTCAGTGTTTACAAAAGGTTTATGTCAAAATTAATAAATTCTTTCTGCTCAGGAGATGTTTTAAATTTTTTATTCATGTGTATCAATTATTCAGAATAGTTTTTTAAATTTGTACAAGCATGTAACATACTTTGGTCTTCTCCATCCTCCCTCCTGTTCACCGCTTGTCTACCCCTCTCTTCTTCCCTTCATTCCACTACTCTTCTCCAGTACTCTTACTTCCACATTCATGTCTCTCTCTTTCTCTTTGATCTCATTTCTGTCTCTGTCTGTCCCTCTCTCTGTCAGATTCTGCCCATAAAAGAAAATATGTGATTCCTCTCCTTTCCTGTAAATAAAGAGACAGAACAGAAAAAAAAAATGTGCCATTTCTCTTTTTGGGTATGGCTTATTTTGCCTAACATGATAATCTCCAAGTCAATCCATTTTCCTGTAAATAACACGATTTTATTATAGGTAGCTAAGTTAGATAGAAATTAATATACAGTCAGAGAGGGACTTGGCTCTCAAGGAAATCAGCAGAAAAAATGAAGACGTCAGAATTGTGGTTGGAGGCACATCTGAAGAAGGCCAGGCCTCGAGATAAAGATGCGGTGATCAGGCCTTTATGCCTCCCTAAGGGATAAACAGTAACTTGGATGTATACAATAATTAGCACCACCAGGTCCAGGAAGTCCAGATTGGCATCAGTCACCCAGGTGGGTGACCAGAGCATCCTTCCTATCCTTTTATTCTTTCCATGTGTCCTTGCACCGTAACCGGCTTCCCTATTGGACCAACATTAGCTAAGCAGCTGTACTTGTAATCCTATTGGTTGATTATAGTGTGACCTACACTGTACCCACATTGTGACTTTGCTATATAAATTACCCCTGACAAAGAATCTCAGTGGCAGCCCACTTTCGGGACACCTCCTGTCTCTAGGAGCTATCTCTTAATAAACCTTCCCTACTCTTAACCTGCTCTGTCCTTTGAAAGTCATTCTTCAATTTCAGGGGACATGAACTTGGCACATCTGACATCTAGCAGGTTGGAAGTTATATTTCTCTTATATCAAGTTCATTGTTTACAGCTGAAAATATTCCATTGTGTGTGTGCATACACAATGTACATGCATATATACTCCATTATATATATATATATACATATATATATATACATATATATATATACATATATATATATATATACATAGTTTCTTTAGTATTCTTTTTGCTCATGATTTCTTCCTTTGAAATAATGTCTTACTAAAGATCTCAAACCAACATCAAGTGGCCAATGGTATTATCTTTTAAGTCTTTCATTATTTCTTTAAAAATACTAATCCTTTAACTTATCTAGAAATTAGTTTTGTGTGTTGTGCAATACATAACTTTTATAAAGATTCTCAAGTCGCTATACTTTACTTTGATTTTGATTCAAATGCTTACTCAACTGTTTTAATCTAGCACCATCTCTCCCACTGATTGAAGTATCTGATTCTCTGGCTTTTATTTGAAAAGAAATTAGACAAAGATCAGTGAGAACAGGTTACTGAGAAATATTTAGGACTGATTTTTTCCCTGTATCAGTGATGCCTAACCTTTTAGAGCTTTCAGTGATACAAACAGCCTGCTACAGCATGTGCATGTACCATAGGTCCACCACCCTCTATGGTACTTCAGTGCACAAACTTAATTCTTTTCCATGATTCTGATTGCAGCTGGAATGAATTCTGTGACCAGAATCGTGGGAAAGAATTAAGCTCATGAACCGAGATACTACTGTATTAGAATTGGCAAAACTGTACCTCGGTCTGCTAGTTTTTAATGGGACATCTCCTAAGAAAATGACAAGAATTAACAAGAAACAAAGACAAAAATATTTTAGGTGTTCTGTCTCTTCTCATATATCAGAATAACTTAACGGCTTACTGCAATTTCAAGTAGGCAGTTAGCTTTTCCAGAGACTGCTTTTTTAAAATTTTAACTTAAATTGTATGGATTTTAATCCTGAAGCTATATTATCCCTGAGTTTCTATAATACATCTGTAAAAGTAAATTTGACCATGATTTCTTGTGACCTTTAGAAAATGCTATCTATATTATTAATAGGTATATGTTTCTGTTTGTAAACATTTCCATTCATTATTATTTTAGATTTCTTACTGCTTCTTTGTTTTCTCTTTTCTCTTGTGATTACTGAGTAAAAACTGTCTCTTTGGATCTACATATGGAGGGATTTTTCACAGAAGTGAAATAATTTCTGAAGTCTTGCCGCTTGCTTTTATCCCTGAAGATTTATTAGTTAAAAAGTTCTTAGTAATCGATTTTTAAAAAACAATTTTAAATGAATGAAAACTATATTATAGGTGTTTAGAGGATAATTGTGTATTGATTACCTGTATAGTTCAGTAAACATTTCTCATTTGTGACATTAAAACCTATATTTCTCTTAGAAAACACTGAGGATGGAAACAATAGCCTGAGAATTCAAAATCTGGTATACTTTCTGAGGAAATTCCACCAAATGCATTTTTATAACATTGAATTATATAGGAGAAACTGGTAGGGATTTTTTGATCAAAGTAGGAGTGAAATAAGTTGAATAAAAAAAAATTAAAACACATTCAGTCTTGACTTCAGAAAATGTGATTTTGTACAGAAGGTGAAGTAAGGAACAATGGTAAATTTTTTAATAAAAATCATTATGTAGATTTGGAAGACTCCTATAAATTCAAGTGAACATGTATTACTCATTCTATGGTTTAGTTATGTCTTCTTTGAAATAAATTTGAATTTTTTTCAGCTAATCTGAAAAGGAGATCCAGATCATTAGATAGGTGGTGGGGAATGGTGGTTAATAGCATTCAAAAGTCAAATTACCTTGATTCAATTATTGGTTCTGCCTCCTATAAGTCCTATAAGCTCATTCAACTTACGTTTTTGTGTTTTCTCTTCTGGGAAGTTGGGATAATGATAGAATAAGGACACAATGTGGTAAAATATGTTATCGTATAGACAAAATGTGAAGTCAGCAGTTGATGAATTTAGTTGATATTCTGTAGTCTTTGAAAAATCCTGATATTTTTCATTTTTTATTGACTTAGAATTTACGAAGTATCTGTACTTTTGTTATCTTAATTAAGGGGAAAGTCTAATTGAGTTAGTAGTTCCTTAGTTAAAGTATCCAAAATTAAGAAAAATGGGAAATACTTGGATGTAAAATTTGCACACGTATGTGGTCAGATATAAGGCACTTCAACAGTTCTTTATTTCTGACCTGAAAAGAAGGAGGAAAAACACCATTAATAAAGGATGAAGGAAAAGGGAAAGGGTCATAAGCAAAGACTTTCCATCATTGTTCACTTTTAGGAGGGGAAAATGATCCCAGAGAGGACTGATTGATGTTTCACCAAAAATCTTAATTGACATAGTAGAAATGAACTGACATAAACACTTTTAATCTTAGGTCATACCAATTCTCAGCTAACTAAACTTATCGGCATTCAATTTTGTACAGGAAAAATAAAAGTCTCAAGGGAACTCAGCCAATATTTGAGATCATTATTATTATTTTGTGAATAAGAAGATTGAGATTGAGAAAAATTATTTATTATTGGAGAATTATTATTGAAAATAATAAAAATCACCAGTAAACACAATTTCAGAAGCTTAGTATATATATATATATATATATATATATATAATGTCATAATCTACAAATTCTTTGTGTTAATTTTCTCCATAATGTGGAGTTATACACTCACATTAAGACTTAAAATATTCTCTTAACAATGATCTTGGAATTATTGTTATTGTTTTTTTTTGTGTGTGTGTGTGGGTACCGGGTGTCAACCTCAGGACCTCGCATGCCAGCAGGCACCCGTGCCGCTGAGCGATATCACTGGCCCTTTTTTCGTATGTGGGTTCCGGGAGTCGAACTCGGGCCCTCGCGCTTGCCAGGCAGGCGCTTACACCACTGAGCCATCTCACTGGCCCCATATTATTTTAAGAATAAGTTTTACAAATCATTTTATGTTCAGCACATCCAAAGTTTCAAATAAACATACTAGTCATCATTCAAACTGAATAAAAATCATTTACAAAAAGCTGCTATAATTCTACCTGTGAAAATAATGCTTTTTAGTATCAGATATAATTCAGAATGACAGGAAAAAAAGACGTATTCTGAATTCATGTTTTTAAAGAGAGAGGTATAATTCAGAACTAGTAGTCTCTTGTTCTATATTTAGAACCCTACAATTTTCTACTGTGTTCAAAAATTATTTAACTGCAGTTAATAATGTATTATTTACTCTAACATCAGGTCTAAAAATTGCAATCATTTGGAATAGTATCTCCTTTCTATCTTAAAACATCTTTTTGAAATCTTGCCATCTACATTATTTTCTTTTGTAATGTCAATGTAGCCTGTAAAATGTTAAGATGTGATTTATTATGCTCTGCCACCTCTTGGCTCTGTGTCAGAGAAGAAATGTCAGAGGCCTACATGTGAGTTCTGTGTATGTGACAATCA
Source organism: Erethizon dorsatum (assembly GCA_028451465.1). Taxonomy (NCBI): domain Eukaryota; kingdom Metazoa; phylum Chordata; class Mammalia; order Rodentia; family Erethizontidae; genus Erethizon; species Erethizon dorsatum. Next base: position 16,639,764 of record CM051838.1, read on the forward strand.
CAAAACTTCACCTTTTAGCAGGACAGTTATAATGATTAAATCTCAATTTTGAATGTCTGATCAAGCCATTCTCTTTATATACAAGGGAAGGGGGGGAATAGTGACCTCCCCTTTTGCCCCAGATAAATTTACTTAATTCTTTTCTGAAGATACGTGATGATCTTGTTTATTAAAGTGCTTGGATAGGTAGTTTCAAGTATAAAATGTTTTATCTGCAGTATAGCTCACATAGAAACAAATAAGTTGCAGTACTTCCCTAGATAAATCCGAACTGAATATTGGGTTGTGAGAGCTCTGTGAAGGAAGAAAGGAACTTGTTGGGCAGCTCCAGAAAATACTCTCAATCTGTAGTGAAATGGATGGGATCAAAAGGCAGATTCAGACATCAGATTTCCTGAAATAAACTTCGCTACCCTATTTCATCACTCCATGCCCTTAGACACTCAATAAACTTCAGAAAACTAATATACACACTTTACATGTACATACATACACACTATATTTATGTATATAACTCTTTCAGAAAGATTCCTAGAAATGGAATAGTTGGGTTAAATGGAATTTTTATTTTTCGTTTTTTGAGGAATCTCCATACTGATTTCCGAAGTGGTTACACCAGTTTATATTTCCACCAACAATGACAAAATGTTCCTTTTTTTTTTCCTGCAGCTTCTCTAACATTTGTTATTATTAGATTTCTTGATGATGGCTATTCCTTCTGGAGTGAGATAGAACCTCAGTGTCATTTTAATTTGCATTCCCCAAACATCCAGTGGTGCTGAACATTTTTCAGGTATTTATTGGCCATTTGTACTTCCTCATCTGAGAAATTTCTATTCATTTCAGATGCCCATTTTTTGATTGGGTCTTTAAATTTGGGCCACTAATTTTTGAGTTCCTTATAATTTCTAAATATTAGTCCTTTGAGGACTAGCTGGCAAAAACTTTTTCCACTTCTCTAGGTCATCTCTTCACTCTGTTGGTGGTTTCTTTTGCTGTGCAGAAGCTTTTTTAATTTGATATGATCCTATTTGTTGATTCTTAGTATTATTTCTTCTGCAACCATGTTTTTTTTTTTTTTTTTTTACCAAGTCTTTGCCTATGCCTGAGCTTTAATTACTTTTCTTGTTGCTGAAACAAAATACCCAACACCCAAAGTGAAAGGAGGAAAGGTTTATTTGGCTAACAGTTTGTAAAGGTTTTGGTCCATAGTTGTTTGGCTCCAAGGCAGGGTGGCACGGCAGAGGGGCATTGCAGTGGAGAAACAGCTCATGGCAGGCAGGCCGGCAGGCAAGATAGCAAGCAGCAAATCCAAGTGACTTTAGCAAGTTCTTTCTGTCCCTTTTATATTCTATCTAGTCTGCTACGTTTAAGGTGATGCCGAACCAATCAGTGGACTGATTTAGTAATCACACACCCTTAATCATCCTTTGCTTTTTGTGTTCTTGTATTTCATAATCCTAGAAGTGACCTTATTCAAAAGGGCTTTCTTGTATTACCTGGCTTGAATGGAGTCTTATCCAGTAGAAACCCTTGTGATAGTCATTAAGTAACTATATTTATTATTTTACTGATCAGATAGTCTGTAATTCACACAAGGTATAATTATAGTACATGGTCAAAGGATTTTCTGCACTAAATATTTTATTCTGATTTTGCCCCATATTTACCAAAAACCATCCATATCTTAAAAATGTAATAAAATTTTATGAGAGTATATATACAAGTATGTGTATATACACAAAATTCTTAATAGCACTATATTATAATATGATTTCTTGCTTTAAATTTTAAAAGAATCGTACTATATCTTTAACACGTTTAAATATTATATTTTTATGAAAGTATTAACATTTTATGCTTTTCTCTCTGGTCGTTCTCTTTTGTAAGGAATTTTTGGGAGTAAGATTGCAGCAAAATCTCTTAATTTTTTAAAGTAATACCTTTTAGATTCTGAGGAAGATTATATTAATCCACGAGGGGAGTAGTGCGTACTCTTCACTAATGGATATACTTACCGGTCATCTAACACTGTAGAAGGAATCAAAAGATTTTAAAATTTCTTTTAAGGTGAGTGGTACATGTCAAAATCTGGTAGTGAAGCTATTTTTAGGGGTAAATAACTGGGTGACTGGACACACTAAAACTATCAAAAATTTGATAGTTGTTAGTAATACCTGGTGAGATAACAATACCGTTTTATTTAAGAAGCATACTTGAAAAACATACTTTATAAGTGTCCTGTCAAAGAGAATGAGGAAGTGAAAACACAGAGATGAGAAATGAGCTTTCTCTCAAATCAATGCATATGTAAATTAGAATGGACACATTCAAACTTGATTTTAATTAATCAAGAGTATAGAAACACACAAGCCTTAGTGAGACTACAAAAGCTAGACACAGCCCCTATGTCGCCTAGCACGTTGCTTTTAGGATTTTTTTTCCTCTTTCCTCTGGCTCCTTCACATCTCCCTTCCTCCCACCTTCTATTTTTTAGCCTCCATTTCCGTTCCCTAGGCTTGAGTGCTGATATATTTTTCTAACCATGAAGGAAGAAGAAAAGTGTCACAAGGGATGGAGGAGGTGAGCAGGAGAGACAAAAACCTCTCTATTTGTTTCCTCCAAAAACAGATGAAAGAGTAGCAGCCAGATCTACCGTCTAAAGTGGGTTTGTCCAAAAGTGGGTAGAAACTTAAACATTGTCATTGCAAGTGTCTATGTTTGTTGCCCTTTTTGTCATATTTACCGCTATCAGATCACCATTAACAAGCAGAGGCGTCATAGCTGTGAAGCAGTTGATGATTATTTTGAAAAAGATAAAATCTTTTGGCTGCTAAATACTTCCTTCCCCAAGCATATTGCAAAATCATGAAGGGATCCCTGAGGAAGACTTGAAACCATCTATCTCCTGAATACATTTTCACCTACTCAAGTGCTGAGAAATCAGGAGAATTAAGGAAATACTCAATCAAAAATGGAAATAAGAATCTCCTAAGTGCTGAACTGAGATACGTGTTGAAACAGGCTCTGCCCTTTGCTCTTTTCAGAATTCTGCAGTGCAATTTAACCTACTTCATGTACACGGCTGTGTGGTGGCGTTCAGTGAATTACTTGTTTTAGTGTAGTTTATTTGAGTCAATAGGTTTGTCTTTTTAAATCAGAAAGAATATCACTATACAGCTATAGAGATAGGAAGGAAAAACACAGCAACATTTAAAAAGCAGGTACAAAAGTCAAAAGATAAAAAGCCTTGTTGTATCAGTGGTAACTAAAGAAAAAATAAAAGTTTTAAAATGTTACTGTAATAAAAAATAGCACTACCAAATTAAACACACTACTTTAGAAAACAGCATGTAACTTTTTCCCAATTGTATTCTTATTTTTTAAAGTAAAATAACTGTATTCCAAATACTAAGGTACACAAGACCTTTACGGTGCATGTTTTCCAGTGGATACATAAATTATTTATTAATCTATGCTTTTTAAAGCTCTGTAGAGTTGTTTTTTTTTTTTTTTGTGGGTACAGGGGGTCGACCTCAGGACCTCGCGTGCCAGTAGGCGCCCGTGCCGCTGAGCGATATCACCAGCCCTTTTTTCGTATGTGGGTTCCGGGAGTCGAACTCGGGCCCTCACGCTTGCCAGGCAGTGCTTATGCTGCTGAGCCATCTCACCGGCCCTCTGTAAAGATTTTTAAAATCCCTTAAATTAATGGGGTTCAATGTAATTTTTGAATGATAGACATTTAAGCATCAGGTTTTTATATATATATAATCTCATGGACCCATTTAGGTAACCAGTGATCTTTTATTTCAGCTGGCTGTGTTCCAGCTATGGTTGGGCAACCATTCATAGATGGGCTGTGCAATTTCACGTAGGTGAAACCTGACAGTGCTTCATCTCATGCTCATGTCTTGAGCTCTTGCCTCCCACTTGGGAGCTTTCCTGCAGGTAATGAGGTTTAGGGCACTGCAGAAGCAAGCTTGGCCCTCAGGTATGCAGTTCCTAGAAGAGCAAAACTCTTTAAGAATTTATAAGGTAGAGCTTTCCCCAGTGGGCACAGAAATCAGTGAATAAATCCTTCCTCTTTCACATCACTTGGTGGACTGTCTTAAAATACTGTATTGTTTCTCAGTTGCTATCCATACACTCCTATGTGATGCAGTCACTACTAATACTCCGCATCTGCTTCTCAGTAGCATCCTCTTACTAACTTCTCTTCTTACCTTTTTCTCATCCCTTCTCTTTAGGTTTGAATTCATTAATACAATAACAGCACATGGCCTTACTTCAACCTCTCTCTTTTGTGAAATATTAAGACATGGCTGATGTGATCTGAAAATTTCATTTCTGAATTTGCAATTCCTATTTTTTTGAATCTGAGTGTATGCATGTGGTGCTTTGAGCATAGTTTAAAACCCAGTGAATCAATACAAGAGGAGAGACCAGTCATTTCAGTAAATTGTATATATTTTTAGATAATCTGAGTTACATAAATTACCTTGAAACACTGAAGTTAACCCTACATTATCATTTTGCTACAAGAGGTATAGACAGTGTGTGTAGCCCTTCTTAATCAAAGATTTAAACATGCACAAACACAGAATCTAGCAATAAACAAGAAAGAAATTTACAGTAGTATCTCAGTTCACAAATGCTTTTTGTTTGCGAACAATTTGGTTCCTAAACAGCAGCGTTTGGCAAACTTTTGTTTTTGTTTGCAAATTCTGTATCAGGTGATGAACATGACCACAGTCATCTTTCCCACACCAGCACAAACATGGCCATCTCTTCTGGAATCATGGAAAGAATTAAGTTTGTGAATCGAGGTACCACTGTACTCAAAAGTTTATTAATATAAAACTTATTCAACAATACAACAGATTACACTCACATAGGTGTCTCTTCCCTAGTCCCGATATTTTCTTCCTTGAGAAAGAAGCCCCGTGAGTATAACACTCATCTTCTTGCTGTCTCTTTATTACGTTCTTCTGAAGGAACAGGGACTTCTCTGAGAAGTTTAGTAGAGAAACAGATCCATCACGTTCCTTTCATTTCTTTTACTTCAGACCAAACAGCTCTGGAACCAAGTGCTCCTCTAGACTCCGAAGCACTTCAGCATGCAGAACCGGGTAAGTAGAGAAGGTGGCCCCAATTCACACTGTCCCTTATTAAGCCCAACAAATTCTGCTTTTCACTATTAAGAAATACTTCATTGTGTATACGTAAGTCATGTTCTCCAGCCAGAACTTTCCCAGTAATAAACTGATATTTTAGATTCCATTTTTTGCTTCAGAAATGTATGTTTCTGAAGAGGTCATATAGAGCCAGTCGTGGTGGCACACACCTGCAATCCCAGCACTCTGGGAAACTCAGGCAGGGGGATCACAAGTTCAAGCCCAGTCTGAGTAATTTAATGACTTAGTGAGACCCGTCTCAAATAAAAATTTAGAAAAGGGCTGGGGATGTAGCTCAGTGCAAAGGTCCTGGATTCATCCTTTAGTATCTCAAAAAAAAAAAAAAAAAAAAAAAGGTAATACGAACAGTATACATAGGCTAACAAAAATTATGATTAGGTGGTTTCTGTCCAGCAAGAAAATCCATTGTTTACATAGAACCATACACAACATAACATTTCAAGTTACACTAAGGATTTTTCTCAAGAACCAAGTTTTGTGGTACACTGGTCTTTGCCAATATTATATATAACATTAAATAATATATATTAATCAACAACTGGCATTCCCAATAAATTGTCCCACTCAAATCTCAGATATCCTAGATTTCCCTTTGAAAAAAGGTAAATTTTAGATTCTTGATAATTATCTTTCAGGATGGCAACCAAATGGTATACAACTGAGTTTTTAAATAAATTTACCCCATGAGCCTATTGTAAACTTTGGTGAATAGCTATGAAACTCAATTGTCATATTAGATATAATTAACTCAAAGTTTCTATTTTTTCCCACAAAACAAGTAGGGCAATAGAATCGTTTCTACGTAGAATAAAAGCCTACATTTATTGTTATGTCATGCATCCAAATCCAAACTAAATCTTACCCGTTAAATATCAGTTCAAATATGGAACTGTGATAAATGTGATATAAGGCATTTCTAAAGATTAATGTATTATTTTGTAATAGAATTAACAAGGACTGTAATTCATTCACATCTTAGAGTATAGAAAATATATTCCTGAATTTGTAATTCTTTGAATTATTTTCAGTGGCTCACTCCAGAGCCATCTGATTTTAGCCATGATTTCATAACACAAAATGGAAAAGTTCTTTGTCTAGATCACATACCATAATTACATATTTGTCAATGGCTTACCACAATCCATTAATTCACAGACCAATGCAAAGTTGCATATTATATTTATTATTTTGCAATGATATAAAAAGTATAGTGAAGCAATATACTATTCCTTTGCAGTAGTAAATATTTTGGGTTATCGTACAAGTGCTCACCACTTTTCTATATGTTAAGATTACAAAGGGCCTGTTTCCTAAACTTCATTGTCCAGTAATAGATGCATTTAAGTAATTTGGAAATTACTGCACATTCAATGCATTTTTTAATGTTTTATGATTACTTTTAGCCTGAAAATACTCTAGAAGGTGTTTAGCTTAGACTTGGTGAACTGTGTTGGCAATTTTCTGATGAAATACTATTTACCTGAGACTGTGAGTGTCATTAGGGCTGCTCATAAATTTTTTGTGTTTTCTCCTTCCGGTCACTTTTCACAAGTAATTGTTAGCTTCTTTCTTGTTGTCTTCTTTCTCTGCTTCTGGTAGTGTTATATTTCCTCGCTCCTCTCTCTACCCCTGCTGAATTAAGAATAACAGTATGACTTATTTGAGGCATTAAATGTGTCAGTGATATCTTGAAGAGCTTGTGCATAATTCATCTAAATAAGCTATTGCTGTTACAAGCTATTAGGATTTTGAGAATTAATGCAGCATATTTTAATTTTGCTATAGCTAAGAATGATGAAGAAGAGTTAAAAAAAAAAAAGTAGGGGTGGAAGCAGAGAATACTTTAGAGAGAAAGGATTATGTAAGACCCTAGCGTAAATGGAATGATGACACCAGTAGAGTAAGGATTAGGTGATAATTAGAATTCAGTAATACCTGAAGGAAATCTCTCTCTCTCTCTCTCTCTCTCTCTCTCTCTCTCTGAAATGCTTGTGAAAGGTGAGGTAAGAGAGATAAAATAGAGTCTGAATCTGTGTGTTCAAGAATTTGACCTAAGAACACCATCACGTGTGCCAGATGTTAGAAATGGAACCACCTGATTTAATGTTTACTATTCTGCATTTTGGTCTAGGTTTGTTCCTATTCTTTTCTGTCTCCTATTCCTCCCTTTATTTCTGTTTGTTTGTTTGTTTGTTTGTTAGAGACAGGGTCGCTCTGTGTAGTTCAGGCTAGCCTTGAACTCACTATGCAGCCCAGGCTGGCCTCACATTCACAGAAATCCTCTTGCTTCAGCTTCCTGAGTGCTGGATTACAGGTAAGTGTCACCACAACTGCTTTATTCTTACCTTTTAGAATGGGAATGTTTATCCTATACCATTGTATATTCAAAATATGTACTATTGTATATTCAGAATATGATTTTTTTATTTTTAGGGATTTACAACTCAGAGTTTGCCTTGATTCTCAGACGAGATGCTAGATTTGAAGTTTTGAGCAATGTTTGAACTGTTGAGGCTTTGAGAGGGGCATTAGTGCATTTTCAGTAGATACATCATGTAAGTGGAATTATAATCGTGTTTATTTGGGGATTAAGTGTGGTTTAAAGAGATGTGTTTCATTGTTACATTTGCAAGGAGTAGAATATGGCGGGTAAGCTTTATTATGTCAACTTGATTGGTTTTAGAGCCACTAAGGGGATTGGCAAGGGCTACTTCTGGGTGTTTGGGTGGGTCATGGAGGCATGATGTTGGGTATTATCTCTTGCTCCTGGTCCCATTCTCTCTGGTACTGTTTCCCTGCTCTGCTTCTGGTGGCAATATACTAAGTGGCTTTGCCCCACCAAGCCCTTCTGTCATGTTTGTGCTTTGGAGCCACTTACCATGAATGAACCCTCTGAAACTGCAAGCCAAATAAACCTCCTCTTTCAGCTTTGTATGACAAGCACTTTGGTCACAGTGACGATAAACTGATTAATACAATATCCAAAAGAAACAAATGTGATCTGTACACAACAATCTTAACTGATTTATAATGCTTTGGAAATTCCTAATATACTTATTTTCCTTTGTTTTTATTGCAGATCAACTTTTGGCAGTAATGCTATGATCGCTTCTAGTTGAGCGTCTAAATATGGCCTATCAGGCAAAAATGAAAGAGTCACCAGATAGTCCCCCTTCATTACCCAGTCACTGGTTTAATTGGAATTATTCCTTTAAATTCCAAGTATATGATACTATACTTCACATTTGTTTCTAAAATGTCAGTGTTTTGGGGTTAAATCTCATCTATTTGACCACTGTTACTCTTGTTACATATTGCTATTCCGTAATTCAGTATAAAGTAAATTAAAAAGTAGAAATGACACAACTTATTAAGCTATATATTATATTACAATGCTTTAAAATAGGATCATTCATGTGTTTCTATAGCAAGTTGATTTGAGGAATGTTCATTATAGAAGCTAAAGGGAAGCTCAGTAATGCATTTATCCAAAACAACCATAATTAGCTTAAGTTATTCAATGCCTTAAAAATAAATGAAAGTTTTAGGCTGTGGCACATGTTTGCTACTATTTTGCTAAATATTTGTAGAAAAATGATTTGGATCTTTGCAAGTTATATAAACCATTAAGATTATGGCCCAAGGTATTAAAAGAAAGTTATTTAAGTAATTTCCAAAGACTTTCACAGTAGACCAGGCATTAATCATCTTTTATGTCTTCTATAAACATGGAAGCAATTAAGTGAAAATTGCCAAGTTTACATAGTAGACTTATCATTTGCAATTATAGTATTAGAGAATAAGTAGTGATTTAAGTTTTGTTGAAGAATATAAACCTTATAACACATTACAATGGCTCTTCTTTTAAATAAAACGAATTAAGTAAATAACAAATACAACAGATTTGCAGCAATATTCAAGGGATTAGAAAGGAAACACTGGCCATTTGACAATAAATAAAATGCAATCTTCTTTTAAAATAGTAAGATAAAATACCCATTAATATAATTCACTTTTAAAATAGTGAATTTAGGTAAGGCATAATTTTCATGATGTTCCAGTATTCTAATTTTGGGTCAGGGACCCCTTGTGCAACTGTGACTAATCTATTACTTAAAAGAACCAAATTTTGGAGGTGTGACACGGTGTGCACATTAGAAACTGTAAAGTTAAATACATTCACAATATTTATATATTAATCACAAATAAAATTTAATATTTTTAACTTCCTTCTATTATTTTAAATTTTATTTATTAGTATATTTGCAATACATGAAGTTTACATAACACACCTTGAGTAAATGAACCAGTGATGTAAAAGAAAAAAGAATCTTACATTTAAAATTTAGTTTAAACACATTTGTTTTGATTATAAAAGATAGGGCCATGTTCCTCTTTGGAAAGTTAAGTATATAAACTCTGCATGTATTTGCAGAGTTAGAAAAAAATACAAACTAAATTGGAAGTTAAATTGTATGCCAGCAGGGTACAAGTTGGTCCAAGGCATATTTCTGCAATTAGTATGAAGGGAAACAATTTGAATGGTACCAACTGTAAGCCTGAAGTTCTCACATCATTTTCGAGCTGTTGATTGATTGTTGTATTCGAAAAACTGGGCCAAATGTTTCACACATATCTCTCAGTGTCTTTTAGCTTCTATATCATTGAAAAGAATGAGAAAATTCATCTTTTTAATTGTTCTACACTTGACTGAAATATACTTTTTATGTTTTAAATTGTCAGGGAAAATATAGTAGAGAAAAGAGAAACGTTTTACAGGAATTGGAGGGAGAGACTTGTCATTACATATCTACTTCCTTCAAATCTTGGATATTTGTGAAATGGAGGCGATTCCTCTTTTTTAATACTGTTGCATTCTAAACGCTCTCCCATGAAGGCGCTTGAGTAAACAAGGGCACCAGACTATGACGGTAACAGCTAAATATATACAAGGATTTGGCAAATGATTTTTTCTTTATACCATAACAACAAATCTTGTGTAGAAATAGTTTATTATACATTTTAAAATGGATGAGCATGTATGGTAAGAAAGGAAATAGTTGGTAAGGTTATCCACATTTTATTGTGTCCTAACACAGTAGTTCAGACAGTGGAGCATCTATAAAAATGGTTAACTAACACCTAATTTCAATGAGGGATAAATGTGGAGAGAAAAATCAGCAAAGTATGTTGTATACATGGACTAATATGCCAAAGTGAAGGTCACTATTCTATATAACTAATAAGAGCTAACAAAAATACTACAAGATGGCCAAGCGTGGTGGCACATGCCTGTAATCCAGCATTTGGGAGGCTGAGGTGGGAGGATTGCCACTAGATTCAAGGCCAGTCTGGGCTACAAAGTGAGTTCAAGGCCAGCCTGAACTGCATAGTGAAACCCTGTCTCAAAAAGGCCAAAAAAAAAAAAAAAAAAAAAAAAACCAAAAAACCTTCAATAAATTTTAAAAATATGCGGTGTGATAAAAAATCATGGTGCATGTTGAAATTTTGACAATTTATTACAGTAAAAGACATATTGTCACTAATCCCCCTCAAAATTCTTCCCCTTCCTTCAAACATTAATCCCATCATTCTTGCCACTTTCTTTAGCAGTTCCGGAAGTCCTTTTTCCTTAGGGTCTTTAGTTGCACTATTGTGCCTGCATCAATGTCCTTAATAGATTTAAAACATTTACCTTTCACGGTCATTTTGCTTGAGGAAGAGCCAGAAATCCTACAGTGCCAGACTTGGTGAGTTAGTTGCATGAGGATACACTGTAACATTTTACAAGCCTGCATTCCTGTTGCATGGCACTTGGCAACAGTATTCACTGTAGTTTTGATCATACCTCATGAAGACATTCATGAAAGAGGGCTTCCAGAACTGCTTCAGGAAGTGGCAAGAATGATGGGAATAAGTGTGTTGAGGGGGAGTATTTCAAGTGGGATTAAAGGCAATGTGTCTTTTACTCTCATAATTGTTTTGATGTAAAGATTAACCATATATTATTCACCATGTAGTTTGATGATATCTTGCATAATAAAATCAAGATATCTGCAACATGGTCTTTGTGTTCACTGTGTAAGTTCTTTAAAATGGTATATGATGTGTTTATTTTTTGTGATTGCATGTTAAATTTTAATAGATGTCTTAAAAAAACAAAAAAATCTACTGTGTGGGTGAATTGGCATCAGAATATAAATCTAATGAAGAAGATGACAGTGGATGATATGGTAAAGTTGAATAAGGTATGGAAAAGAAGAGGACCAAAGATGCATAGAGGAAAGATTACAGATATCCAGCATATGGAAGCTACTTATTCCTAAAACCAGAAAGAAGATGGCCTAGAAGCAAAAATAAAATCTTCCACAGAAACTTTCCTAAGCTGAATAAATACTTTTAACTTCAAATCATAAGTCAGTATATTATTTCAGAAACATTAATGACAAACACATACATTTTAAAAATAAAGAAAAATAAAGTGTGAAATCTGCCACTAAAATTGTAAAAACTCAGTGAGACCCTCTTCTCAAAAACTAAAAAAGGAAAAAAGAACGATAGTAAAAACAACAATAACAAAAATAAAGACATAAGGTCTTAGAAGAATATCTAGGTTGTCATTTAAGAAATGTTGAGCCAATTGAAGTATACTTCTTCAGGTAAATATGAATAATACTCAGACTTTCAAAGTTCAAAAAATATTTTATTCAGGTATTTTAAAAAACTCACTCAAAATGCACCAAAACCTTGGAAAATTCATAGAAAAGTGTGAGACTGGAAATGTCTTCGAATTATGGGATAGTTAGTAAGCAATTAACCCAACTAAAATAAGGCAAAAACAATTAAAAAAGTGTACTTCCTTTATTATTAACATGATTTCAGATGCTAGTAATTGCTATTTGTTTAACAAAAATAAAAGTACAAGAAATTTGAAGAGAGGATTATTCATTAAAATGGGAATATATAAGGGAAATGTAAGAATTGAAAAATAAATAAATGCTGAAGGTGGAAGACTGTTTGCCTAGTATGTGGGAGTTCAATTCCCATCCCGCCAATAAATATATAAATGAATAAATATACAAGTAAACAAAATATTAATTCGCTGGTGTGTCTTTCATGAAAAAAAGCCAAAGAGTATTCTTTCACTATTTATAATTATCTAAATGCATCTATAAAAGTAAATTTTAATATAAATTCTAAGGTAAGTTCTAGTTGGATTAAAAACAGAATACACATATCTAAATCATTTCAGAATTATCTTAATTCAGAAAAGTTCACAGAGCACAGACCAAATACAGTAAATATGGCAAAATATTATAGTACTAATTCTGCTTATAAGAAGGTAATCTTGAATTGGGCTACAATATGCTTCTACAGAATTAGCCTAAATGAAATGAATAGATTAAAGCCAAAGAGATATGTGGTAAAAACATTTACCAATTTCCAAAAAAAAGATGAAAATATGACTACCAGGCAAAAACAGTAAGAAGTGACAGGTAGTCAATGGTGAATAAAAAACAACTGAATTTTTATGTACCAAATTAATCAGTGTAAAATTTAAAACATGTGTCAGCTGTTTAAAGACAAACCAACAGGTTTTTAATTGTATTGGCAAGTTTTACCTCATTATTATTGGTTCACGCTATAGAAGAATACATAAATTTAAAAATGCATAGGATTTGGTCAATCTGATCAACACAATGAAACTAACCCATGTGGAATCCCTATCCTTTACTCATATTTTTACACCTCCTTTTATATTTTCAATGATCCATATATAAAATTTTGTTTCATATATTTAGCCAAAATGATACTCTCAACATTTTTTTTTTTCCTTTTGTGGGTACCCAGAACTGAACTCAGGACCTTGCACTTGCCAGGTAAGCACTTATGCTGCTGAGCTATATCACTGGCCCAACAAATTTTTATAATATAGAAATTATATAAGTAAATAAAAGCAGTATCCAAAACAAACTTTCCATTCAGCATCTATAGGCAGCATTTTGAGTAATACACAAACATCAGATATAAAGGGAAAATTGCTGAGTGAAAATTTACCATTTCCTGTTGTTATTTTATAAAAATATCATTCAATGTGAACACAGATAATGCATCTTTGGAAAGAAAATCGAATTTGTCCTGAATTCTAACAAGCAAGGATATTGCTGAAAAATAAGAGTAGAAAAAGTTGTGTTCTTTTTGGTGGATGTGAAAGTTTATGGCTGTGTTCAATAGAGATGTAATTGTATACATTTGAGATGATAGATTTCAAAATGAATTGCAAACTTAGTTTACTTACTTCTGCATGGTCACTTATTAACTTACACAATGAAAATTTTAAAAGAGTTAAAAAAAGAAACAGAACACTGTTGTCTTTCTGGTAATGTAGCATTCCTGCAACTAAAATTATTACTTTACCTTAACTTTTATTTCCCTATCGTGGTCTTCGGATTTTACTTTCATCTTGTTTGTACATACTTTTCGCAGACCTAGACCTTTACATCCGTGTGCATTATTTTAACTTTTAAGTTAATAACTCCGGAATCATGATGGCCAGCTTTGTCATATAAAATTTGAGTGGTTCAACATTTGTATTTAAAAATCCTCTGGGGCCGGTGAGATGGCTCAGCGGCTTAAGCACCTGCCCAGCAAGCGCGAGGGCCCGAGTTCGACTCCCAGAACCCACATACGAAAAAGGGGCCGGTGATATCGCTCAGCGGCACGGGCGCCTGCTGGCGCGCGAGGTCCTGAGGTGGACCCCCCGGTACCCACAAAAAAAAATCCTCTAATTACCTCATTGGTGGGATGCTGAAATATAATCCGATGCTAACCCACCTTCAAAATCTCTTTTTCTTCCAGTACTTGCTAACCTAGTGAAGAATAACCACTACTGGCCCCAGATAGAAACCCGATATTCATCCTGTGTGCCACTCTTTATTTTACCAAGCTAACAAATCTGACTAAATCTATTAATCCATGTTATCAAAACATGTCATTTTAAGGTATTCTCTATTGCATGTCTGTACTATAATTGCCAAGAATCTCCTAAGTGGTCATCCTTACTCCAGATTGCAAATTCCTACTTCTGATTTTATCCTCTAGATTGTTTCCACCATTATTTTCTTCCTTTAAAGTCTGCATCCAAGTTCTATAGCATTTCAGACAAGTTCCTTTAATATTTACTGGGTTTGCCTTTACAGCTCTTTCCCATCAGCTGCTTTCTGACCCTCCGAATTTACCAAACTGCTTTTGGTTCTAGTACTGTGTTCTAATTTATCTCCATGGCATCACAATTGCTATCCTTGAATTGTTCTTCTCCTTCTTTCTACCTACTTTCCTATCTGCATCCTTCAAGGCTGTGTAAGCATTATCAATAAAGTTCTCTCTTATTTCCTGGAAGCAGAGCAAGTTCTTTTATGAATTATATTTTATAAGCCATTATCCTGCTCAATTGCATGCTCCTCTGTTGCTTTGTTAAGTATGAATTTACTTCTGCAAAGGATTGAACAACCAAAAGGACTGAGGTTTCTATATCCATATAGTAAATCCAATGGGAATAATTTTAAATGAGAATAATACTAGACATTAGAATTAGAAACAAGTTAAAGTAGGCAAAGAGGGATTTCCAGTTAAAGCCATAGGAGAAATAAAGACAGCCACAGTTAAAATAATTTTGCTTTTAGGTATGCATTGTCAGGAGGACATTTGGAAACAAGCATTAAAAGGTAAATGCTTTAATATGAACTCGTCATACACAAAACAAGTATTCTACTCAACTCTATTCTCTTTTTCTAAATCTGCTTTCTGCACTATGTTTCCTACCATACAATAACTGTAAAAAGCATATGGCTTTCATCCTTTTACCACACACATTTTTCTTTTGAGATGGCACATGAAGTTCAAATTTCCCATTAAATTAGACTCATAATATTTTAAGATTTTATTGCAAGTAAAGTCCAAAGCAATTACAATAGTTTTTATTTTATTAAACTGGAAATCTTTGCATATATCTCCACCATTTTGTCATTGAAATGCCTTTACAGACAAATATGTCCTCCTTTCTATTATTGTGGTTTTTAAATTTTGGCAATCTGAAAACTTTGGGTTATGTTTGTGTGCTCATTTGTTCCTCTAATTAAAAATTACTGTAATACTTCAATATGAAATGCTCACCATAGTATAAATATAATTTCATGGTCTCTAAATATTCTAACAGAGAAAGTTATGAGGAATAAAAAGAGCAGAAATGTACCAGCGCCACAGGACTTTCATCAGTGGATTCTGGGAAACTGCAGGCTATTCCTCTTTTGTCACCCAAATGATGTCAGTTCAATGAGAGGCAAAGTCTATTTTAGAGTTTATTAAACTTTTGCATGCCTGACAATCACAAGGAGGGCTTGTTAAACCATAGGCTACTGGGGTACAGCACCCAAGAGTTCTGGATTCGATAGGTTTGGGTGCTGCCTAATGATATGCATTTCTAACAGATTTCCAGGTGGTACATACATGTTAATCCACTTGGAAATTCCCTGTTCGTGAAGGCTATTAAACTGTGCCTTGACCCGTGTTCGCCTCTGAATTTTTATGCACTTTGCCTGCTGACTGTAATTAACCTATTTCTCTTTTTTTACCTGACTTTTACTTATTATTTTAGATTTCAACTTTTAAGAATTCATTCCTTTTTTTTCATTTTTATTAGTATATATTTGCAATGCATAATGAATACGTTCATTGTAGGCAGTTGGAACACATACATGACACATCTTAATTCTTTTTTTGTCCATTTCCCATCTCCTGTTCCCCTCTTTTAATCTCTTAGTTCCCTTCCATTTACAAAATATCTCTCTCATTTCCTATTACCTATCTGGTATTTTGCTCTTTAATTTTTTTTTATACTTACGGTTTCTCATATAAAAGAAAGCATGTGACATTTAAGCTTGTGTGTCTGATTTATTCTTGATCTCTCACTTTCCTCCCCTTTATTAGTTGACACTTTCAAATGTTGTTATATCCTGTACTTGCACATACTTTTTAGCAGTTTGTTTGTTTCTATTCTGTCCTATAAATATCTTTAGAAGATTTAGCATTCTTTGTTCCTTTGTAGTCTCAGTCTAAAATGTGTTATGGTAGCACGGTCTCATTTTTTTTAGCATTTGTTGAATAACCTAATTTAATTGATGTTTTAGTAAAATTTTTAAAAAGGAGATTTTTCAAATATTAAGCAATAGCATTATTTACACAAAACGTCTTCATTTTTTTACCTAAGCAATCTTTTATGGTTTATTGTTGCCTGAGTTTAACCTATGCTGCATCTCATGAAGGCTGCTTTGTTTTTGTATTTGATTCCAAAATATGATTTGGAAATATCATCTCTCCACAGTATGTGGTGGAATGTTACTGCTCATATATCAGAATATAGAAATAATAATAAAATATACAAAGGGGGAAAGAACAGCAGTGTGTTCTGTAACAACAAATTAGTGACAGAGATAAAAATCAGGCCCAGGTAAGCTGGCAGCATGCACTTACTTTTCTCAGCTGCTTCTTCACTTAGTTCACCGTCTGTGTCTTTCAAGTCATTGTATGCAATATATTCCAGCCTGGAAAAAGCTAACGTTAACTTGGGTAGGCACGTTCTGGCTCCGTCACGTCTGGATCCCAGTTCTGCCACCCACTAATAAGCTGTTCCCTGTTGTGAAGTCAAAAACATAAAGTATAAAACACATGAGAAAAGTGTTCTCCTATAACAGCAAATCTGAAATAAACAGAATCCCTTTTAAAAAGCAAGGTTGTAGGAGTACAGAGAGCATTTTGTATTTGATTTTAACACTAAAACATTCTTTCCTGGCAAAAGCTTATGTGGTTTACCAAACACAAAAGAGACAACAGAGAAAAACTGTGAGGAGAGCTATGTACACATCCTAGAGCGTTTGATTTAATCAGAAATAGCTTGATTTTTACCTCCTGAGAATTACAATCAAAGCATTTTGGAGATTAATATGAATACATGCAGAAACATGTTTTAGGATATGCTGTTAATTTTTGTATATAACACGAACATGGAGTAAAATTTTCAGGTTGATCAATTAACCATTGATCTGTCAAAGAGAAATTGCACTGGACACTTGTTAAGAATCAAGAAAGACTGGGCCGGTGAGATGGCTCAGCGGCTTAAGCGCCTGCCCGGCAAGCGTGAGGGCCCGAGTTCGACTCCCAGAACCCACATACAAAAACAGGGCCGGTGATATCGCTCAGTGGCACGGGCGCCTGCTGGCACGCGAGGTCCTGAGGTCGAACCCCGGTACCCACAAAAAAAAAAAAAAAAAAAAGAAGAAGCAAGAAAGACTGCTAAAATAGGGGTCAAGACTATGGTAATTTCACTGTAAGGAAGGAACATTTTTAAACTCTAGGGTGAGCTAATAGAAAAGGTTTGGGAGACAATAGTGAGAGTTTGTTACTGTGTTTGGTTATCAATGTCTGCTACTCAGTGCTACCAACATCCAGGTCCTGCCTCCCCACAAACATGGGCAGACAGATATCTTCTCTTTCAATGATTATATTTCAAGAGGATATCTCCAAGTAATTCTGAGAAACAATCCTGGGTGTGGAATGTTTACATTTCAAAGGAGCAAAGAAAGAAGTTAAAATTGAAAGCCGCTAAATCAAATGCTGTAGAAGATACAAAGCAAGAACTTATAGTTTGAAAAAAAATAGCTAAATTGTTCAAACCGAAGGTAATGTTAATGCCTTCTTCATCTGTAATATATTGTATGTAAGTTGAATAAAACAAATTATAATACTAAAACATTAAAGCACTCTTGTAAAAATGTTAATGCTTCCTTTAGTATTTAAAATTTACTTTATGCAATATTTTAGGGCTTCTTTTTTTTTTTTTTCTATCTTATACAAGTACAAAAAAATGCCATTGAGTAAATAATTCTGTAGGAAGGTACTAGGTTATAGTTTTCTTTAGCTGAAGAAATGTAACACAGAAGAATGTTCTTTAATTTTAAAAATCATAAATTTGTTATTGTAATCAATACAACTAGGATTGAGTTCTGAACAATTTGGGAATCTAATTCACAGTACATAGATTTTTGCAAATAATACAATTATGAAAACTGGAAAATTCAAATAATAATGATAATGATGATTTACATTTTAAATTTTTCTTTAAAATTACCAACATATTTGGTGCTGTCCATTATTTAACCCAGATTATTTTTCTGTATTTCCATCAATTCAGCAACCTTTTGATATAAGTAATAAAGTAGAAACAAGAAACCTTTCTGTGTACATTTAGCATTTTAATTCCACTGATGGAATCATACAATTTTTTTTTAATTATGTGGTGGATCTTTAAAACATCTTATTTGTCCATTTGCAAATTATAAAAACTGAAAAACACAAAAAAATGAAGAAAGGATACAGAGCTGAGGAATTTGAACTAAAGTCTAAGGACTGTCTTGATATTTAATCTTTCTATTATACATAAAATAAAAACTTAAAACAATGAAAAAACAAATTGTAGAAAGTTCACTTAAATTCTTATAGCATGAAGTAGGAAAGGGGCAACTGACTTTCCAGGTTCTGTACTATTCTTCATAAGAGCCCTGGAATTTATTGTGTCTCAGAATAAATTAGTCTGTGCTTTGAAAATGGTCCAAATAATCTGGCTGAAGCGTTTCCTCCATTCTTCTGCGTAAGACTAAATTGAAGACATCAAAGGTCTTGGAGTAAATGACAATAATAGCTCTATGGTAATATTGATAATGAGGCATATAATGAACTGGACTTCATTTTGGAGATCCTCAGTGACCAAAAAGAGAATTGCAAATGAAGTGGAAATTTAGAGAAGATTAGTCAGGGGGAAAGAGAAAAGTCTATTTTAAAAGGCGGAATTTCAGGTTGGTTGCAATTAAGCATAATGAGATTCTACTGTTAAGTGAAAATCCACTAAATGCCAGAAATAATTTAAATAATGAGAAATTATATGAAATGAGACAGCAAAGCCCATATATGCAAAATAAATGTTGCAGCCTAACTTCAGTCTCTGAAAACCACAATGAATCCATTTCAAGCACAGTCCATTTTGATCAATTCTAACTATGTAATAAGTCAAATAACCCAAGAACATTTTATTTGAACCCACTGAATTTGTTGTTAGTATTCTGTTGAGTTATTGTGTAAATTAATAAGTATAGTTTATTATGTTAATGTAAGTCTATGACTAATTTCCTGAACTTATATAGTTGTTTATTCAAGCATATCATACATATTTTTATTTATATATATGGTGAAAGTTGATCAGTCATCCATATGTTTATCTATTAATCTATCATCCATCATTTATTTATCTGATAGCTAAATTTATGTGTCACCTTGGCTGGGCTACAGGTTGCCCAGGTAAGCGGTAAACATTATTTCTGGTAGATCTGTCAGGGTGTTTCTGGGATAGAATAGCATTTGGATTGGTAGACTCAGTAAATAAGATCACAGTCACCAACGTGGGTGGCCACCACCTATTCTCTAGAGGTTCCAACTGAAGGCAGAGGAAAAGCAAATTTTCTCTGTCTCTCATGAAGCTACCACATTCACGGTGGCCTGAACCTTGATACTGGAACTCCTGTTTTTGTGATCTTCAGGCTCTGGGTTGTATCCCAGTGCCAGGTCTCCACCCTCCCCCTCCTCTTCTCATGCTATTGAAATCATACACAAGCTGAATTGTATCACCATCTACTTTCCTGATTCTCCTACTTGTAGACAGTGAGTGGAAAGAATCTCGCCCCCATTATCACATAAGCCAATTCCCATTTCATTGGCTGTTTTTCTGGGCAACCTTGGCTAATCCCCTCCCTGACTACATCTATCTATCTATCATCTATCTATCGTCTATCATCTATTACCTATCTATCTATAACCTGTCTATCCATCTCTCATCTTTTGTCCAATTTAGAAAATAACCACTAAAATTTGAAAAGAGTAGTAGCAGTGATTCATCTATGCGTTTTTAAACTTGGGAGGGGTTTCTTAGTGAGATGTCTTTTATCAAAAAAATGTCTCTGGGGAAGTCATTTCCCTTGACAATGTCGTTTTCTATTGTCTCAAATAGAGACCTAGTTCTGTCATTTACCATCTGTGTGGATTTCAACAAACCTATCATTCCTTCTGAACTTTAGGTTTTTCCCTGGTAAAACGGGGTATAGCAGTTCTTATAAGGTTGTTCTGAGGAATAAATAAGTTTCTTCAGATTTTGTTGATTGGATGAAGGGGAATGGACTGCATCATTTAGTAAAATGCACTAATGTTAGATAAAATACATAACTAGAAGTGACTTTCAAAGACATCTAGTCTTTTTATCCACACATATAAGAAAACTAGATCAAAAGATAGAGTGATTTATCGAGGTTATATCACTTTTAGAAATCATGAAAATATTAGAATTCAATGTTTCTACTTTCTAAATCAGTGTTTAAAATGCATTTCTTCAATATTCTATTAAATAAATAGCATTAATTGTGATGAGAATAAATTATCCTACCATGTGTTTCAGGAGAACACTTTGGTCCAGTGTTGAATTCTCAGCTTTTTTTTATTGAGAGTCTCATGAAATTTGCCATCCTATGAGCAGTCGGCATTTCAATTTTAATATTCTGGAAAACATCAGTAAAAATTGAAAACTAATTTTAAGAAATCTATTTGACTGCTTTTAGATTGAAGATTTAAAACTAATAATTTCTTCAGGAGAGAAGGCAGCTGAGTAAACATACATATATTTCCTTGCATCTAGGGAAATATTACAATAATTTGTAGTTCCCAGAATCTAGACAGAAAACATCTAGATTAATCCACCTATATATTTTGGAAATATTCAGCACACACACACACACACACACACACAAACACACACAAACAAATTGTTTAACCAATATTTGAGGAGAAAAATCAGTTCCACTTGAGAAAAAGCTCATTATAAGGTAAATGATGAAGTACCACAGAAAAGATGAAGATCTTTTCATTATCTGTTCTCCTGGGTCTGTTCTGACCAGATAATTCAAAAACAAGGCATAAATTCAGGCAGTGTTTTTGAGTCAAGAGCTTGGAATATTCACTGCTACAAATTATTTCAGTTTCATGAGAAAAATTAAATCACAGAGTGGTAAATCATGTGGTAGGTTTCAAATACATGACTCTGATAGTTACCTTCTGCTTATTGACATAATTGTCTTTTCCAAAGAAAGACAAACTAATACTAATAAATAGTAATTATGATATATAAAAATTAAATCTATTCAGACCCTTGTAGTTCCTGTACTTAAAATTCTTGATAATCCTTTACCGGTACATAATTTTCAATTATCTCATTTAAAGTAAATGATTTCATATATAAAATTTGAGAATGTTAACTTATTAATATTGTTACTTTTAAATAAAAATTTGCAATTCATAAAATATATATTCTTTGAAAATAACTAATGAAAGTACAAAATGAAAGCAATTATTGTACTTTCAAGTTAGTCTATTAATTTAATTCTGTACTTTTCCATCTCATATTGTTTTCTTTTAATTTTTAACAAAATTCACATAGTCTTTGCAGCTGAAAAAACTAAAGGTATTACAAATATAGATATCTAAAAGATCTTCAATAATGTGCATTATTTCACTTAACTAATGGAACACGCACAGTTCCTGTGGTTAGTAATTCAGAATGAGGAGAGAATTTATATTCTCAACTTAAAATTGGTTGCTGGCTCCTTGAAGCCTTATTAGAATATCATTTTCCATATGGATTCCTCTTAGGCTCTAATTATTGAAAGCCTCAGCAGTAATTTGTTAGAACACTCTGTCTCCTTAAATGTAGTCTTGTGGCCTGAATTTAGATAATATTTTCTTTTTAATACCAACTCTTCAGTGTAGTTAAAATAAGCTCCATTTTACATATTGGTCAGTATTGATGGGGAGAATACTCATTAATCTCCAAATAAATTAAAAAAAGCCATGTTAAGTTTTTTCACAATCTGCTCAGATCATTAGAAAATGAAGTAAATGACCAAAAAGAAAAATTTTAATTCATTATTGTGTGAAATTTTAAACATAAAAATAAATCCTAGATTTTTAATTAAGAAGCGCACATTTGGGTGTTCTCATTATTCATGTGCATGTGTGCTTTTTAAGTATATGTAATTCATTCATTAGCAAGAGGTTGTATTGTCCAAGGGACTGGCAAAATGAAATACTATAAAACCATGACCAGCAGTAAAAATATATTTCTGATTTACTAAATAAATCTTGTTCAATTGTCCTAAAACATTAAGCTCTTCACACTTCAAATCGTGTTCTCTAATTATGTTTTCAGTAGCTCTGGATTTACAATACAAGCTGATATTTTGGGTTAAAGGAAGAACATTAGAGAATCACTTGAGAACACACAAAAGGAAGGTTGAATAGAAGCATTTCAGGACTTACATTTGGAAATAATACGTTTCATATATAGCAATGAGAGGAGAAAGATGCAAACAATTTCAAATCTTAATGACTGTATCTCTCATCCTTCTTAATTATTCAAAGACATTTTCTGTAAATTTCCAAAGCAAAGTGTTAGTCTTTCTAGAGTGAATCAGCAGGGGGCAGTAAATATCACTAAAAAAAAATGATTGTACCAATAAACTTAATTATAAAAAAAAGATTGGAAGAAGCTTGAACAGTTTCTTTTCCAATGATTTTCTTCACAAACTCTTTAAAACAAAACTATAACCAACAAATCATGCAGTGTTTGTCAGTTCTTTTACATACGCTTTTTGGAAATAAGCTGTTACCAAAAACAATTATCTTAATTTCCCCCAAAAAAACCTCCTGTTGAGTGTGTGTTTTCAATGGGAGAAATATTATCCATGTAAGTAAGAGACTTTCACTGGGATACGAAAGGTAACATATGGGGCTTGAAATGGGCCCTTTACCTTGGCTTGAGCAGCTTAGAATTTGATAAAAGCAGTAGACTCACACAGTCCCCTATCCAGGAAAGACACTTCAGCATGAATGTTAATACTGCTATGAATTTGAAATTAAAAAATTAGAATTTGAGAATAAAACATAGACTACTGGAAAGCCAGGGGTTTCTAAAATCAGTCACTAAAACATTAAAAAGTGTGATGTCTTTTGGTTTTTAAAAACATGTTCCAATGAAAGTTTTTGTTTTGCTTTGTTTTGTTTCACAAAGCCCATCTGTAATACAGCCCTATGACAATCTCTTTACCACACTGGTTACTATGTGATAATGGTAGCTGATTATATGATAGAGCTCCACAGTAATAATTTGCAATCTGTCATGTGTGAAATCTTGCACTGAAACAGATAAACCCAGCCCGCTGAAGCGTGCTATGTGTCACTGCATTGGCAGAAATACCACAGATTGTATAACAGTATATAATAAAAACATTGTGTATGGTCAATGATTATGAATTTGATTACTGTAAAATATCATTATGCTAAATGTTTTAAAATTTTTTAAAACTAAATTTAAGTAGGATTTTACACATTAATTAAAATGATCTATCAAAATTGCAGAGAATTCATTAATAAACCAAAATCTTCACTCCACCTCTTGTTATATTTTACCAGCACAAGATTTGAATAAATATCATGTTTGGATTCCACCCATTATCATATTTACATTATCATGTAATAAATACTGAAAAAGTAATGAGAGGATTCTGAGTGGGACAGGCCATGATGTACACGTGCTATATAACATTATTAAGAATTTTATCTGCCAGCAAAACTGCAAATTTGAAACTGTTCTGTGGAATGACCCTCAGTAAAATCGAAATCTTTTTCTTTACTACTGTGATAAAAAAATTTCCATGTATATTCACACCATAGAAGCAGAAGATGTAGTATGCTGTCATCAAAATTGGTTAATTGCTCCTGTTGCCAAGAAGTCCTTAGATTTACTCGGTAATGATAAAAATTATCCTTATGTCCATGAAAAAAAGAAATTTCTCTGTGTGTGTGTGTGTATAAATTTTCTTCATGCCAATAATATTTAAACATAATACCAGGTAGTTGTGAAATATACTGGTTTGCCAAAATTCTTTTGTAAGTTGCAAAACTAGGTAACAGAATGTGACAAGTTCATGAAGTAGAAAGAAGTTGTGTAGGAAACCGAATTAGTTTAGGATGAACCCCATGAAAAGAATTTCCTTGTCTTTTTAGGAAGGATATGATGACAAGCTAAGAGGCTAAGATGAAACAGATACTCTGGCAAAAAGAAATACGCACAAAGATTCATAGGCAACAACATACTGTCTCAAAAGTGGATACTTTAATTTAAAAAAGAGAGAAAAGTAAGTAATAGGGAATAAAAAAAGATTTATTATCAGTTTGGTATTCTGAATGAAAAAAAATCTGGCAATCCAGGATTCTGTGGTGGTGTTAAGTTTCAGCTGATGGACAATTACTCAGTGTGGGTAACACATATATAATCAATAATAATAGTAAAAGTAATAAAATTAATAAGTGAAATTTGCTCAACTAAAATTATACATCAGTAACACTCAAAAGCACTTTAATGTGTTTTATGATACCTTCATGACAAACCTGTACATCTGAAAATAATTTTATAACAATTATACAGATGTGTATATTAGGGTAAAACGTGATTCAAATGCTCAATGTGCTGATAGTGAGTAAATTAAAGACCTAAAATCTGAATCTAAGAAATCTAAAATTAAGAGTCTCAATGTAGAAATTTAGATTCCTGAATATTTATGATGCTTATTTACTAATAACTTTGAAAGAGTTCACAATGTGCATTCTGAAAGCATGTTGTCAATAACATTTTGAGTATAAACATGTTGCTAATGAGCTAATGATTATACGTAACTAATGGTAAAAAATCAAAATCAAATAACATGGAAATTGTCTGTTTTATTAACATACAAAATTTACATTGGTATTCCAACCATGTTTAGAAATTTTCAATATGTTCATTGATAAAGATGAATGAAGTGATTGATGAGAGTATATTTTGCTAAAATATAGAAGACCATATGAGATTCCAAATGGTTTTAGCTATGTTTAGCTGTACCTGTAAGGAAGAAAATGAAGGTAGTGTGATAAAAGTTCATACAATAGAAGTTGAAAATACTACAATTATTCTACTATCCCTAAGTTGTCGAGTTTCA
This sequence comes from Erethizon dorsatum, assembly GCA_028451465.1. Taxonomy (NCBI): domain Eukaryota; kingdom Metazoa; phylum Chordata; class Mammalia; order Rodentia; family Erethizontidae; genus Erethizon; species Erethizon dorsatum. Next base: position 16,665,142 of record CM051838.1, read on the forward strand.
TTTATACATTTCTCTAATTTCTTTCTTTTCACATTCTACGTAACATACCACTATTTTCTCATTTTTGTTTTACTCACAATGTTCTCATCCATTTGAGGTCACGGTCTTTATTCATACCATCTACTGACCAGCAAAAGGAATGGGAAGATAATAAAAATGAACAACAAATATTAGACAATTATTATGTGTCAGAAAGCGTACTTACTATTTTATGTTTATTACTTCATTTAATCTTCACAATGGCATTAAGTCCTAGTGAATTAATTAACAAGCTGAAATTCACATCATCCTAAATTGTGAGGACAGAATCGCTTCTGCTGAGGATGATGACTATTGAGCATGGTGACTAAACAAGTGAATAAATGAGGATATCTTTGAATGAATTGTATGGTTTCAATTTCATTTTATGTTGCATGACAACTTGGCAAAAGAAGCTACAATTTGGCAAATGTGTTCAGTCCTCATCTTTGTCAAACAAAGTTAAAATTCAAAACTTCCAGATCTTAGCTTGATGGTCAGGTTACATTGATCAATTTATGAACACAATAAAAATTCTTTCTACAAATTCCATAGTCTAGATATACTAATTATAGAAAATTTCAAGTTTGTAAGTTGTATGTATAAAAATGGGATAGAATAAGAACACTTCAACATAGAATGATAACTGTTCTGTTGTTTTACTTGTGTGTTTTTATTTTCATAGTTCAAGTGATTTGGTATTCAACAGCCATCGTGAAAGAAAGAAAATTTAGCAGTACCATTTGATTCTGGAAGGTTGTAGCTTACTAAAGCATATTGATGTAGATTTCTTTTAAATTTATTAAATTACTGTGAGTTCAGAAACTTATAATAAATTGGCCTTACCAAGCAATTTCTATTTTAAAGAAAAATTTTCAAACTAGCTGAAATACAAAACACTGGGCAAACAGTGCATCATATAATCAAATAAGAAATTAAAATATGAATAATTCATAACAAATGCTTATATTGTGCTCATTATAGGACAGAGACAATTATAAATGATACTTTCTAACTTTTAATTCAATTCATAATAGTGCCATAATTATTCTCATATAAGTACGAAAATGAAGGCAAAGAAAGGAAAATAAGTTACCCAAGTTTAGTTAGCAGCAGAAAAACTGGAATTTGAATAAGTTATAGTGGCTATGAGTTTGAACATTTAATTGCTATTTTAAACCATTTTCTCTATTTTGCTGTCATCTTGAAGAACCTAGAAACTAATGATTTTAATATTCACCGATCCTTTTTATCTGCAGGTTCACACTACTATGTGTTACCATTTAGGACAAAGAAACTGTATTTAACACTGGATCCTGGGGTAAGACTTGAGTTTCTTTCTCTTTCAATATATTTCTTCTTTTCTTTTTATATTAGGTAATTTAAAATAAAAATATTATTTAGTGACATCTAAAGTCACTTTGGTCTTGTGAGGCAAATCAGTAACAATGCACAGATGGAAGTCATAGTTTTGAAGGATAATTCTACAAAGTGACTTACCCTGGGATAGTATAAGAGCTATTATTGTGGTAACAATAGGAGGGGTTTATATTCAAAACTGTTATTGAAATTAGCTGTCACATTAAATTCATAGAACCTCCAATATAGGAATATTCGAAAAAACCAGAGCAAATAGAAAACATAATCTCTTACATCCAACTTATAGAAAAACACACCTGTTCGGGATGGTGTTATGTCACCAGTCAACTGACATTTTCTAACCATCCTCAGTACTACTACTTTAAAAAGAATACAATTCTAGGGCCGGTGAGATAGCTCAGTAGCATAAGCGCCTGCCTGGCAAGCGCGAGGTCCTGAGTTCGACTCCCGGTACCCACATAAAAAAAAAAAGAATACAATTCTGTTATTTATAGCAACAAGGATATAATTTGAAGACATTATGTGAAATAAGCTGGCAAATAAAGATAACTAATGCATGTTCTTACTCATATTTGGATGCTGAAAACAAAGCTGATTTCATAGAAATAAAAAGTGGAATTAGTGGTGCATAGAAGCTAGAAAGAGTAGGGAAGAATTGAAAAACAGTTACCAAAATACTTTTAAATAAGAGGAATGTGTCCTAATGCTCTATGACACAGTATGGTGCCGATAAATCACAACTATTAATTATATACTACATTAAAAAACTGAAAGAAAAGAGTATGAAGTTTCTCATCACAAAGCAACAACAAGGGCCGGGGATATAGCTCAGCAGCACAGTGCCTGCCTGACAAGTGTGAGGTCCTGAGTTCGATTCCCGGTACAAAGAGGAAAAAAAAGAAAAACAAAACAAACAAACAAAGAAAAAAGCACAAAGCAATGACAAATCTTCAAAAAGTAGGAAATACTAATTACCTTGATTTGATCATACACTTTGTATACAGGTATCAAATTATCACATTGTCCCATAAATATGTACCATTATCAAAAATTAAATACATAGAAGAGAATTGACACACAGAAAAAAGGAAAACTAATAAAGAAATATAACTGTAGGGAATGAATAAAGATATGAAAATATGAACAAAGCAATGTTAATATATTTTATTTTTTGTATGTTCTATCTTCATGAGACACTGTAGTGTAGTGGTTAAGAGCAAGAAGAGTTTCCTTTTTCAACTATCAGCTTTACCACATCCTATCAGTGCAAACTAAAGAAATTTACTTGATTTGCTTTAATTTCTTCACTTCTACAGTAGGATGATACTAGGACAGATTTCAAAGCATTGGGATGATCTGTCTGTTAAGCTGTCTGTCTGTCTATCATCTATTTATCTACTCAGCTATCTTTTTATCTCTCTACCTAGAACCTGACAACTGGTACGAATGAAAAGTGCTAAGCACACCAGTGTGCCCATGATGGTACACTGTGCTAGGTAAATGTCCTGTAAAGTCTGGCTTTCTCGGTTCAAGACCTAGTTCTGCCATTTTCTCGTCAAGTAACCTCAAAAAAAAAAAAAAGTTAACTAGAATTTTATTTAACTCAGTTTTTTAATCTGTAACATTGGCATAAGTTTAGAACTTAATTAGTTCAATTATTGTGAAAATCTTCCAGGATGATGATTCAACAATCTCTATTCGAGTGAATTATGATGCATTAGTTTATTTCTCCTTGGTTAATATGCATATACATGTATATTCTTAAGCTATTCATAAAGCTCATATCTATTTTGCTTTTTTTTTTTTTGGTGATTTTAAAGATTGATCCCAGGTCCTCATGCATGCAAGGCACTCTATCACTGAGCTACATCCCCACCCCTGAATTCTTTTCCAGGTATATATTTAATCTTTAAACATTTTTATTAACACATATAAAATTCAATTGCGGAGGCTACTTTTTACATATCCTTTTCCTTATTCTGTACCAAGAGTTTTCTGTTTTAATAGCAAATAAATTGCATTGTCATGTAAGGCTGCATAAAATTAAATCTGATTGTAACATTATGGTGAACATGCTATGCATACAAATTTGTACTGTGGGACAAGGATCAGGAACAGGCCTGGTGATCAATGGGAATTTTAACTCTCTACAAGGAGAATGACAAATAATTTAAACTATAAAATTTAAGTAGTGCCTTATAGATAATTTAATATGTATTATATCATTTTAAAATGGGTGTTTTATGGTCCATTTGATTTCCCTCTATTGCTCTGGCCTTGCCCAACTATTGAACATTCAGTATTCTTATCCAATAGTATTACATTCCTACATAAACCAGCTGCAAAGAGCTCATTTTTATGACTTAGTTCACACGCTATTTACTGCAGCTTAATTTTTCATAAATTTGTTATATTGAATACATATCTCTAAATTTGGACTCCTTAGTTTTACACAGCCATAAGTAACCGCTATGTGTAGGTGCAGAACTGTAAGTTAAGTGATAAACCACGTAGCACTTGTGAAAACTAGACTTTATATGTACCATACAGACGCTCAAAATGTAGAATGACGTCTTTGTTCACAAAGACCTGCAGATAATATGTGCGGATCAGTTAAGATGTAAAGAGAGAGGCTGATTGTGAGGGTGACAGAATACGGAGGGTGAAGAGCTTACTGAGGGCTGAGGCGAGGTGGAGGGGTCAGGAGCGAACACTCAGAGCAAAGAGAGAAACTGAAAAGCACGAGACCTCCTGCGATTCAAAGAAATCCAGACAAAAGGAATCTGTAAACATTTATAGTGCTTGAGGTAACTCCTAATATTAGACACCAGGAGACGATGACCTGAGCAAGCCCTGAAGAAATCACTGAAATCAATAAAGGAAAAGGAGACGAATTTGGAAAGCAAAAGGTGGCTGAGAAGTCAAGAGAGGGATTTCTGTGCAGAGGCAGAGTTGAGGGCTAAGAGAGGACAGCAAGCTCTTTTGAGAATTTTCATGTAGAAAGTTGAGTGTACACGGTTAAAGTTTTAGTGTAGAGAAACAGCAAATGAGACACTTCCAAACGTTTAAGAAGACCGACTGATTTTTATAAAACTTTGGATTTGGAGTTCAATAAAAGTACTTTTTTATGAGTACAGTAAAAACCGCAAACTGTAAGACACACACACACATACACATAATTAGGAAGAGTTACACTCATGATCTGTGGTTGAATAAAAACCTGTCACTTGTTCATTAATGTAATTAAAATAATGTCTTTCATCTGCATATGGCTGCATAATTCTTATTGAAAACTTTGTTTGCATATTCAACAAAATTTAATAATGACTTTGGAAAATACGGGTAGTATTAGGTGTTATTTTTTTTTCTTATTAAAGTTTTGAGAGAAGAAGAAAGTGAATGCTGAGATGATAAAATCTTTTGACCATAATGGCAAAACTTGCTAGTGTCAGATAAAACCCAGAAAATTTGAATTCTAGCTGTACGTTCTTTTATCAAAATAGTTTCCTTTTCTCTATTTGTTGGATATGTTCATATATATTAAATATATTATAAATAATGAGTCTTCTACATGCATATATTACATGTATATTTTATATGTGCTTTTTTTCTGTAATGAGTATTGAACCCAGGGCTTTTGCACTGAGCTAAAAACTCAGATCTTTTTTAATTATTTACTTTTTAAAAAGTTTTTGAGACGGGATCTCACTAAGTAGCTACATTACCCGTGCTGGGCTCAAACTTGTCATCTTTCTGCCTCTGCCTCCCAGAGTGTTGGGATTACAGGTGCAACTTACCAAGCCAGGCTAAAATTTTAATGCAAGCAGTTAAGTATTTCAATTTTCTTCACTTTAATTTTTTTCATTTTATTGATTCAATGACTTTTAATTCTCCACAGGGTAGTGACAAGTGGCTTTTCTCAACCCCAATGCTGTATCATCCGGGTATCCCAGTTGGTAAATATTAGTGAGGTTTAGAAGACGTAAGCCAAGAACAAGTCTGAACTCAGCAGCAACATTCTATTGTAAACTCTTCAGCAATGAGATGAGTGTCACAGCAATCCACAAAAAACCAAATATCATTTCCATGTAGAGGCTGCGTTCTTAGGGGGCAAAGAAATAGCACTTCAGGGTAAGGAGAAAGAGGAGAAGAAAAAGGAAAGGAAAAAATAAGAGGAATGGAACAGGATTTGGTTGGATTTACATATGAAATAATATTTAATTTTCACAATTTTCTTTGATGCAGCTAAAGAATTTTTTTTTGTGTGAGACAAAATTTGATTTTAACTTGGATTTTGAAATCTTTTCATCTCAATTAAAGAATTTGGACAATTGGATAGTCCTCATTTCTTTTCTCCATTTAGTATAAAAGCATTTCTCAAATGAACTTTGTTTATATTCAACATTTTTCAGAACAACAGCTTGAAATGTAAATTGTTCTTGGTGAAAGTATGCCAGTTAGAAAGAATCAAAGGTTTTAACAGTAGTGAAAAAACATGAAGGAAGCAGGTGTATTGCCTAGAAGAGGGGCAGTTTAAGATTGAGAAAACCCACTAAGAACTCCAGAATACAAAGACTGTGTGCAGGCTTGTAGCTCTGGACTTTGGTAAAAGATCAGCCTTTCCCAGTGTGAGGACTGACCAATACTCCAACTTTAAGTAACAGTAGCTCTCATAAGATTTTTTTGAAACAATTCTACTGTTGTATTATAACTAGGCATCACTAAATAAAATCTAGAATAAGACAATGAATATATGCACCACTTCAAAAATTGACTATGCTTCTTTATAATTCTTGCCTTCCACATTTCTGCCATCCCTATTCAGCATCTCCAGACAACCACTATTCTACATGCATCGTTTGGTTGCAATGTTTAGATTTTCACATAAATGTAATAATATAGTATGGATTTTTGTTTGATTCTTTTCATTAGCATAATTATTTTACAATAATTCATATTATAGCCCACATTCACAACTATTTTTCTGAATAGCATTGTATTATATGGCTATAGCTGTTTGTGCATCCATTTATTTGTTGATGGACACTATGAACTGAATATTTATGTACCTCTACAAATTCATACATTGGATCCCTCTTCCTCAGTGTGGTTGTATTAGGAAATGGAGACAGTAGAGAAAGATTACATGGGATTGTAAGTAGGAGGCTCTGATCCAATACAATTAGTGTCTTTGTAAGAAGAGACAACAGAGAACACTCTCTCAAGGTTACAAAGGAAGACCAGGTGCCTGCCCTGGGAGAAAGGTAGACATCAGGGAGCCAGAGAGGCCTCACCAGGAAGCAAATAGGTTAGTACTCTGATCTTTGCTTTCCCAGCTTCCAGAAATACAAGAAATAAATTTGTGTTGCTTAAGCCACCTGGCCTGTGGTATTTTACTATGGTAGCCCTAGAGGATTAGTACAGTAAACATTTGGGTTATTTACAGGTTTTGCTATTAAAAATCAAAGCTATTACCATTCTTTAGGTACAAATAAGGTAGCCATATTTAGCAAATAAAAGTACAGGATACCCAGTTAAATTTCAATTATTTCTATTTGTTATGCATCTGTTCGCAGAGGTAAAAGAATATTACATTTACACTAAAAGTTATTCCTCGTTTATATGAAGTAAATTTTAATTGTCTCAGTTACAAACTTCTTTCTTTAATTTTATTTCTCTAAGGATCTTTCCCTCCTTAAATGCTCTTTTTTGCATAATTTGCATATAAAATTCCTTGAAGTTGTAGTGTATGTTCTATTTTCATTGTAAATAGTTGCATGCATCTTATTTTGTTCTTTGCCCATTGAACATTCATTAATGAGAAAATACCTTAAACGTTAGCATTATAAATTTGCATACAGAACTTTCTTCCATAAAATTAACAAGTCTGAGGTTTCAAATTTGATTTGTTGCAGCACATATAACACTGTTCATGAAATAACCTGTTTGTTACCTTCATCATATCATATTACATCTCATGTTATCTAGTAACAAAAAAAAGAACCTTGCCATTAATTTTTATTCCCTTCTCCTTCAACACCCCTTGTTATGATTTTATTTACTTCCAAGTATGACAGGTTTTTAGTAAAGTCTATGAAAAATAATCACTGGCCATGGTGGCACATGCGTGTAATCCCAGCACTTGGGAAGTTGAGGCAGGAGGATTGCCATGGTTTCCAGGCCAGCCAGGGCTAAAAAGTGAGTTCAAGACTAGCCTGAGCTGCGTAGTGAAACCCTGTCTCAAAAAAAAAAGATAAAAACAGGGCCAGTGAGATAGCTCAGCGGCATAAGTGCCTGCCTGGGAAGCACGAGGTCCTGAGTTTGACTGCCGGTACCCACATAAATGGAAAAAAGGGCTGGTGATATCACTTAGCGGCATTAGCACCTGCTGGCAAGCGTGAGGCCCTGAGTTCGACTCCTGGTACCCACATAAAAAAAAAAAAGATAAAAACATAGATACAAAAAGAAAAATAATCAAATTCTTCAGGATAAAATTCATCTCAAAGGCAGTCATGAAAAGAAACATAGTATTTAGTTAAAGTTAGAATTTATTTTCCTACTTATAACTGATGTTTTGCCTTTTAAGGGCAGACTTGACAATATATTGTGTTCTCTTTGCAGTACTGCAGATTGAACTGAAGACCTTGCAGTGAGTTACATGCCCAGCTCTTTTTAAAATTTTATTTTATGAGACCCGGTCTTCCCCAAGTCCCAAAGTTGCCCAGGCTGCCAGAGTGCTGAGATTACAGGCAGGTGCCACAACACACAGCTTTACACTATAAGTTTTAAAATTCTTTCTTTATTATGTTCAACAAGTTGGTTCAAGTAATGGAACAATTGAATAAGCCAATTTGCTTTTCTTTCAATGTAAACAATCTCATTGCTAAACAACACACAAGAAATTAATAGCTTTTATTCAATGGATTACTTTAAAAGTCAACAGTAACTTTAGGGACATGTGGAATAAAAGCATAATTTCAGTACTTAAAAAACTTATTCAATTTTTTAAAGAAAGGCAATTGATTTTTTTAATTTAAGGGAATTTCAGAATACAAAATGACAAAAACATCACAAATTGACTTACAGTTGCTGGATCCAAAGTGTATCAATCAAATCAGGATAATATTAATGACAATTATACCAGTATCAATAAAAAGAATATCAGGTAGTGTATACAAAAAGTGGAAGGACAACCAACACCTTTAAAAGAATCATCCAGCTTTGCCTCAACTTTGAAAAAACATTTGTATTTTCACACAAGCAGCTAGAAAAATATGTATTTATATTATCTTGACCATGATCAGTTTGATTTTGCCCATTAAAAGTTCACCTGTAAAAATTTGCTATTGCTTTTGAAGTTTTATCTGAAACAAATTTTATTTACTATAGACTTATAAGGAAGCTTTCTCATGAGAAGAATTGCAAAATCAAAAAGAGCTTTTTCTGCATCTAGGATTAGATTATTTGCACCTACTATTAGATTATGCTTTAAAGGCAAGAAATGATAATTGTTCATTATTCAAGTTTATTTTGTTGTGACATTTGAAAATCTGCTGTCTTTTTGGGTTCATAACGTACTTCTGGAAGACACATGCTCAAACAATCATTTGCATTTAAAGACTAATGATGATGCATGGTTTGGAAAGCGATTGTCTTCCTCTGTGATTATTACATCTTTACCTTAATTTCTCTCAATCAAAATGTTATTTAAATTACTTTTTAGTAGCAGTTGAGGAAAATCTACAACTCTTATGATTAGTAGCTGGTATATACTGGTCTACACATGACTTGTCATGGTTGCTGAGATTGAATGAACCAATGTTTTTCTTCTCTAAATGTCCACTGCTCAGAAAACTTATCATGGAATTTATACTCAGATTTAGGCCCTTCAATATTCAAACATACAGAAACAGAACTATAGATAATAGCAATCATGACAAGAATTGAAAAAGAAATTTAGTTTAATGATCTCCTGGACACATGAACACAACTGTTATTCATAAATTGTAAATCATAACTGACCATCAACTTGTTCAAATCATGGAAAGGTTTATGAACTAAAAAAATTGAAAATCAATTAAATTAGTTTTGTCTTTTAAGTGATTTAAACACTAACAATTGCTATGGTGAAAAAATTTGCTTTGTTGAATTTCTGTAACTTATCAATAAATAACAAAAGAGACATGGATGAAGGACATTTAGGGTATGCTAACAATGTCAATAAAGAGTGCAAACCAAAAGTCATTCAATATAAGACATCCTTGTACATATAGAATGCCTGACAACCTTCTGTATGTCCTTGTGTGGACATATGCTTTCACTTCTATTGGCAAGATGCCAGAGTGTTGGAAGTCTAAATAAAATGGTAATCAGGTATTTATGTTTGCACAAGTATTAAATTTGCTTCCAAATTGATTGTACCAGGTTTTGCATTGTCATCAGTCCTGAAATGAGATGTTTTCTGTTACTTCATATTCTCCAGAACCCAAAATAGGTAATATTTTAAGCCCCAGACATTCTAAAATGTATATATTATCTTACCATCATAATCCATTAATATTAAGTGTTGATATTGACATTTCAATGTGCTTAACATATTTGCCATCATTACATCTATCCATCTATATAGTTATTTAATCCTGATCAATTGTCTGCTCCAAAAATTTGCCCTTTTTATTAGCTATCTATTTCATAGACTATAAAATCTGTGTTTTAAAATTCTTTATATATGGTGGATATGGCTTCTTTACTCAACTTTTATGACTTACAAATATATTTTTCAGTCTAAGACTTGTCTTTTCAACCTCTTAATATTGTCTTTTAAAAACTAGAGGTTCCAAATTTCCTACCTGGTAATCTTTTGTTAGATTACAAACATTGTAAAATATTCAGTGTTGTGTGTTCTACACACACTAATTGTAATTATCCTGCTGTATTCTAAAATGTAATTAAATTTCTTAAAAAATGCTAATCTTTCCAGACCTTCTCTTGAGACTAGGAAGTGGTTGGTTTACAGGCACTGTTTCTTAAGCTGTTTTCAGTATCTTCTAAGAAGCCTTTTTAGATTATTTTTCAAAAGTTGTCCCATTTTATGAAATTTTTATACCACAGAATAGGGATATTCATTTATATGCTGTGGCCCTATTGATGTATATAAAATATTGTGATATCTAGGATTTTCCTAACTCCCAAGAACTAAATTTCAATCCCTTAAAAGTACCCTCTTGAGAATACACGATCTCAACCTAAGTATTTCCTACTACTGGTCTACATTTCTCTGTTCCTCTACTGAGGGAACAGTGATGTTTTCACTGGTGCGTGTTTCCTCTCTACGAGTTGGGAATAAGCTCCCTTTCTACTACTGTGTAGCTCACTGCTGTTACCTCTAATCTTCTTGAGTCCTTCCTTCGGCTTTGAGTAATTGCTGTTCACTCACTCATTAATTTGAATATTTCTGGAGAACTCTTCTAAAGATTTGTGGAGTTCTCTTTCTATGCACTGCTCCATTCTTATAACTGCCCCAGTGAGCTCTAGCAGCTTTGGTTCACACACTCCCACCTCAGTTTTTAGATTTCATCTTAAGTAATCTCTTTGGTTTTGTCCAGCTTCTCTTCTTTGTTCCCTTCCTGAAAATTCTTTCAAGGAAGTAAGCTGGCACAATCACAGGGCTCATCCAATTTGTGTGTCATTTCTCAAGCAGCCCTGGCCCCCATTGCCTGATTCTAGAGCCTTGGAAACCACTGCTCCTCTCTTTTTATATTTTTTCCTTTGCATGGATAGGACACATTTGGTCTCTGCTACCATATCCCAGGTTTATTGAATCAAATTTAGTACGCACATGCGTCTGTACTTTGAGTCCTTACGTAAGGAACTGCAGCCTAACTTAGTGAACTACTTGAAAGCTTAACCTAGAGTATTTTTGTAAGGAATAGCTGGGCCTCAAGCAATGATGGCAGCCAAGCTTCTGTCAGTCATGGGCAGCCATCTGATCAGATCATGATCAAATAAGGCAATCAAGCTGTTTATGTACCTCAATTTTCTGTCCATCAATACCACTGCCCACGTCGTGGAACGGAGTTCCCTCACCAGCTTTGGGTTCTGAGCAATGTCTGATTTGTAAATTGCTTCAATTAAACTCTGCTAAATTTAATGCGTCTGAAGTTTGCATTTTAGCAAATTAAAGCAGAAATGTCTCTTTATGAGGTTTTAAAAGAAATACAAGAAAAATTTATCAAAAGGCCAAAGGTCTTTGTATCTTAACAGTTTTAAATGAAGGTGGTGGGAAAGAATGGGGCTAAAACATCAATCGTGAGGAAACAGCAGTCGCCCATTTGGTGATTTCTGTTGGGCGCAGTTTTCTTGTTTCCCCCCGTTTCAGGTGTGGTTACACAGGGAACATTTTCCCCCTTTTGATCTATTGTAGTTATAAAATAACTTTTTCTGTTATTTTTTCTGGTATTGATGTTTTGAGAAATAATTTATGTTCAACAAAAGAACATCACAGTTTAGGTGTTTGTTATGTGTTAATGAGGTCAGCTTCTAACTATCAAGTGTCCCAGAGTACTTTGTGACTTTTTGATGATCAAATGTGTCTAAGGTGTTTTAAATTTATTTTTATGAAAATAAAAATAAAGCTACATTCATAGCTTTAAGTCATATTTTCCCCATTGCTCTTAGTCAAAACCGAAATCTTTATTTCAGTCCTGTACTTGCTGAATTTCACATTATGAACGAAACACTACAAGGGACAATAGTTGTTTAATTTGGTGTCTATGACAATATTTATTTGATTATACACTCATGTCCTACATCTCTCTAGAGACTGTCCCTTTATTTTCTAAATGGACATGGATTATAACTTTATGTCACATCAGTAGTCAACGTTATATTATTAAACTGTGAGTGTCCCCATTTCTTGTTCATCTAATTTGCCATCCAGAAGTATTCTCCTTCACTATTACCCTCATTTCCAACCATCAGTTTTATTTATCACATATTCCTTAATATTTTGAAAAAGTACGGGATAATTATTTGAGATTCTGTATCTGTATTAAAATCTATACTTCTGTTTAGCATAGAATTGCAAGTTAAAATTAATTTTTCTATTGAATTTAGAAAGTATATCCTCATTATATTTCATTGTTATTCTTGATTTCTGGTCTTTTATATCAGTTTATGGTAATATTTCTTTATACCTAGTGTTCTGAAATTTTGTAGTGATATTCTTACTGTTGATCAGTTTAGTAGGAGAGAGGCAGGCACATGAAGAAACTTTCAATATAAAACAAATATAATTCAGTTTTTTTAATAGTTTGTTTTATTATTTCTCTCATAGATTTGTTTACTTTTATGTACTTTTTTCTATTTTTAGATTTTTAAATTTATACATTGCTCCTCTAATTTTATTATGTTTATACTCATAGTTCTCATCTCAATTTCTTTGGGTTTATAATTTTATTTTATTTTATTTATTTATTTATTTTTTGTGGGTACCGGGGTCGACCTCAGGACCTCACGCGCCAGCAGGCGCCCGTGCTGCTGAGTGATATCACTGGCCCTTTTTTCGTATGTGGGTTCCAGGAGTCGAACTCAGGCCCTCGCATTTGCAAGGCAGGCGCTTACGCCACCGAGCCATCTCACCGGCCCTGGGTTTATAATTTTAAATACTGCATGAATTAAAAATATTTTTCCATAATATTTATATTTTCTGGAGACTTTTATGTTTTCCACAATTTTTAAATTTTTTATTTCACAAAAGTAATATGTACTCATCCTCTAAAGTTATTAATTATAATTTTTGCAGTGTTTTTCCTTTTCAATTCATCCTATACTTTGTTTTTGCTTCTAATGTAGAATGTAGAGAGTTTTCTCTTTTTTGGGGGGATACATATGAGAAAGGCAATGTAACTTCTGTATACAAAGCTGGATCATTTTAAATCATGGGCTTAATAAACAAAATAATGTATTAAAATTCATGGCAAATGGAATTTTGGGTAAAGAATGTTAACAAGCAATTCACAGAAGACTTAAATGAAAGACTAGACCCATAATAAAAATAAAAAGACATGAAACGAATGCTTAGCTAAACTGAGAGTCAGGAAAGTGAAAAATGAAAGTATGGTGGTTTCCTTTTTGTCTCATCAGATTACCAAAATTTAAATTGTTTGATATAGTCAACAATTAAAGCTAGTAAGTGAATGTGTATTCTCTTATACATCGTTTAGCTATAAAGACTGATTTCAGAATTTAATGGCAGTAATCAACACAATTCTAACGCAGTCACTTCATTTCAGTTCCTGATCACTATCTTTATATATCCCAGTATACAGTGAGACATAGAGTTCATTAATTTCCATACTATGTGTGATAAATATATACTAGAAATAATGAAGTATGCACCAATAGGGGAAGACTAAAGAAAAGAGTACTGTATAAAAAACCAACAAATTGTCTTCCAATTTACTCTGTACTTTAATTTTTAAAAAATTTTCATTTTTTAAAATAATGAGATACTACTGTACACATATTAGACTACCTAAAATCTATCAAAAGCAACAAGAAAATGACAAGAAGACATTCTGGCAAGGAAATGCAGAAACAAAAACTCATTTATTGCTTGTGGGGAAGCAAATCGCCCAGGCATTTTGGAAGACAATGTAGCAGCTCCTTATAAAATTAAACATACTCTTACCCCATGATCCAGAAGCCATGCTCCTTGCTACTTACTCAAATGAGTTAAAAACTTACTTCAATGCAAAAATCTGAAAACGTATGTTTACAGTAACTTTATTTAAATTGCCAAAACTTGGAACTAAACAAATTGTCCTTAATAGATGAATGTATAGCATACTGTGGTGCTTCCATACAAGGTAATACTATTCAGCAGCAAAAGGAAATGAGCTATTAGGGACTGAGACTGGGGGAATCTTATTGCTAAAGGAAATATACCACCTGAGAAATTTCCAGAGCCTGATTCCAGTTATGTGACTTCTGGAAAAGGAAAAACATGAGTGTTGTAAGGGGCTGTGGTAAGAGAGATGTAGGGAAGAACAGGTGTATCACAGGGCATTTTTAGGACAGTAAAACTATTCAGTATGACCATATTATTGTGAGTGTATGCTATTATGTATTTCTCAAAACCCACTGAATTTACAACATAAAGTAAAGGCCCTAGTGTAAGCCATTAGCTTTATTTAATAATGGTGCATCAATGTTGGTTCAGTGATTTTATTTTATTTTATTTTATTTTATTTATGTATTTTCTGTGTGTATGTGTGTACCTGGGGTCGACCTCAGGATCTTGCGCGCCTAACAGCAGGCAGGCGCCTGTGCCGCTGAGCAATATCACCGGCCCTTTTATCGTATGTGGGTACTGGGAGTCCTCAGGACCTCGCGCTTGCCAGTGCTTATGCCACTGAGCTATCTCACTGGCCCGGCTCAGCAATTTTAACAGTGCACCACATTAAACCAAAATGTTAGAAATACAGGAAATAAGAATAGAGCGTGAGGAGGCATATGAAAATTCTACATGTTCAACCTAAAACTGCTAAAAAATGTTAATTAGAAATCCAAGGACTTCATAGGGATCTACCAATTTGCTTCTGCTTTCTTATCAGGGAAATTCTCTTTACAAAATATGTTCTAGTTTAAACCAACATTTCCACTACCAGATACTGTTACACAAGCCTAAAATCCTACCCCAAACAGAAAGAGATAGTATCAGTTCAATCATGAATAATCACACATAGTTGTAATCACTGTACTACCACGCAACCCATTTTTGACCCATTTTGCAGAGAAGGAAACAGAAGTATAGGATAAACTACTCACTCACCCACATTGGTGAAGTCAAAGTTTAGGCTACAGCACAAGATACCTTCCTCCTAGGTTAGCACTCTTTGCACACTAACAAACTGGATCCTCTTCAGGTACTGATTAAGTAGAAAAGAGACATTATTTTCCTTCTTAAAATTTCTGCCAAAACTAAATAACGTCCTATGCCTGATCTTAAATTAAAAAATCATATTTCCTAAGATGAGTTAGAGCATTTTAGAATGCAGGATGTTGACTGATGCGATATAAAGCCTTTGACTGAGACTTCTCCATATCAGAGGTCTTCTATAAGATTCCTTTTCTTTATCTTCTGTAAATAAAGCCAGGGCATTATTAGGGCGGGTGATACAGCTCAGCAGCATAAGCGCCTGCCTGGCAAGTGTGAGGTCTTGAGTTCGACTCCCGGTACCCGCATATAAAAAAATAAAAAATTAAAAATAAATAAAGCCAGGTATATATTTGATTCCAGTTTAAAAAGATATCCCTTAAATCCTTCACTTTATCCCTGTCTTTTTTTTTTTTTTTTTTTTTTGTGGGTACCGGGGGGACGACCTCAGGACCTCACGCGCCAACAGGCACCCGTGCCGCTGAGCGATATCACCGGCCCCTTTTTCGTATGTGGGTTCCGGGAGTCAAACTCGGGCCTCCGCGCTTGCAAGGCAGGCGCTTAAGCCGCTGAGCTGTCTCACCGGCCTATCCCTGTCTTTTTGCATGTAGAAAAATACAGTGACTGGACACAAAACTAGATGGAGTATTGAACAGGTATATCTGGTGTTAATTGGAAAGATGAAAGAAAAAAAGAATGAAGAGTCAAGAAGGATTAGAAAGATAGCATTTTTTAAGAAATAAAATGAAGATAAGCCACATTCACTGAAATAATTAGAAGGAAACAATATGGTAGCTGCACACTCTTGTAGATGCATTAAAAACACTGAATTTTTCATTGTAGCTTATTTTATTTCATGAGGATTTTAGCTCAGCAGACCAAAAAATAAAAATTCATTTCCATTTTCAAATTATTAAATACTATATGCATTACTTTGGAAAGTACTCTACTCATTACTTCTGTACTAAGTCTATTGAAATCACTATAATTGTTACTTCTACATTGGACCCATGATATTCATGGACGATATGGTTTAGTATTTTGAAATTTCCAAAACGCTACTAAGACCAAGAAGTAATTCAACCAGGATGAGTCTCATAACTGCATCTGAAATATTTAAAATGACCAATGGCCAGAATGTCTCTTTAGATAACACACAGGTCAGTAGGTCCAGATTCTGGCTTAACTGTCGATATAAATAGAAAACATTTATATAGGTGGCTCCAAGTATTTTTTTGTATTGCAACTGCACCTAATCCCCAATCTAGGTCCACTAAGTTCTGCACTATGTAATGAAATTTTACTAACTTTGGACTCAGTATGTTTTCATGGGATTGAAATAAAATACAAGGACAAAATATTGGCTTGTAAAATAAACACACTACACACTGCACAATGACAGTTGCACAGTTGAGCACGCGCTTACTTGATACAAACGTGGAGGTGATGATGGATACGACTCCAATTCATACGTGTTCTTCATGGATAATTGCGCAACAACGTGGAGTGTGGAAGGGGAAGCCAGTAAGGGATTGTGAACCTCTTTCTGAGTCATTAGCCTCCAGCTTTCTCAAAAAAGAAAATCGACAGAATGGACAAGAAAAGAAAAATGTCTTTATAACGAATGTGAGTTCGATTCCAGTTACCAAAAACAAAAACAAAAACAAAAGAACAAAACAAAACAAAAAGACCAAACCAAACAGACAAACAAACAAAACAAATGTGAAAGACCATCCAGCGAAGGAATTTCTAGTTTCAAATTTTATAAGGAAAATCATCACCACAAAGTCATCTATGTACTCGAAAAGGGGAAATTCACTTTTGTTTGTTGTTGTTTTTTTCTGTACTGGGGATTGAATCCAGGACCTTTGCATAAAGCTACTCCTCCAGACTCCTTTTTCTCTTTTTAAATAGGGTCTCACTGAGTCGCTATATTCCCCAGGCTGGGCTGAAACGTACAATCCTCCTGGCTCAGCCTTCTGGAGTGCTGGGATTATAGGAGTGCCCTACCATGCTCAGCTGGAAACACTCTTATTCTTGATGTGGATGCCAAGATTTTTAAAAAGCACGTGGTGTGAAAAATACTGTTAAGGACAGTTTTGAAAAGATACAGTATGTTTTGAAAAATTTTAAAACATATAAACAAAACTTCTAATTTACACACAGATAAATATATTTATTAATGTTCTTAAAAGTATTAAATATGTTTTAGATTAAATTTGTCATATATATTTTTATTTGATGAGTATGCTACTTAATTATTGAAGTTAAGAGGTAATTTTACCATATGAACTTAACAAAAATAAATACATATTTTCATTTATCTTTGGTACTTATTATTAGATTCGAAAACATCTTAAAATATTGATCATTCTCCAGACTGTTAACATAACAGTTAACAAATAACATAACTCTAATCTCAACTTTTTGCCTTTGTAAAGTTAATTATATTTATTACAAAAAGTATAATTTTCAGAAATAGCTATGAAATAGTTTTGGAACTTTTGCTGTTGTCACTAAAATTCAATACAGCACATTTCTGTTACTAATTGAATATGCAGTAGATCCATAATAAAGCAAGTTAATTCTTCTGACAGGAGAAATAAAAAAGAACAAAGACATTTGTATTTATTTTTTATGCTATATTAGTCATTATTATACCATTTTTGAACTCAGTTTTTGGTTTTGTTTTGTTTTTTATTGTTATATTTCTTTATATTTACAAAAACATATGTTTTTAGTTATTATCTTGAATTATTGAAATGAATATTATCTAGCTGGAAAATATTTACATGCTAATATTGGTGTGAAATTAAGTTTTCCATTGACTTTATGCGTGTGTGTTTCTTTTGTTTTTGCTTAAAATTAATTTTCATTTATTGTGCTTTGAAATCAATTATGAAGCTACCACACTCCGTGATTTAATGATACTTCAAACTGAGATTTTATTATAAGTTCATGTGAATCTAATATATTTTACACAAATGATTTTGTAACACACGGCCAATAGATGGACAACTAGATGAGAGATAGATGATAGATGATAGATTGATAGATTGATAGATAGATGACAGACAGTCTGGGTTACAAAATAATATTTTATTACCCAGTTTTATATTTATAATAATATAGTCTGGGGTTACTTTTGCAGCACCTGTGATGGCATAAAATAGGACTGGGTGGTGTCTTCGGGGTATGAAGTGTGATCAAAATATATGGTAAATGTTCAAATATAAAATAAACGCAATAAAAGACACATTACCCTTAACGCCCCCAGAGATACTCTTTCACTCCAAACACACCTACACCACCATTCTTGACACTTGCTTGAAGAAGTTCTTTAAGTCCTCTTTCATGAGTGTCTTTACGAGGTGTGATCAAAAATGCAGCGAATGCTGCTGCCTAGTGCCATCAAATGGACAGGCAGGCTCATAAAAACATTACACTGTGTTCTCATCCACCTTATTCTCCAGATCAGGCACACTGTGACTTCTGGCTCTTCCCCAAAGTTACAATAACCATGAAAAGAAAATGTTTTCAATCCATTCAGGATATGAGGAAGTCACAATAATACAGCTAAAGACACTCAGGTGAAAGGACTTCTAGAATGCTAAATAAAGTGGCAAGAATGGTGGGATTACTGTGTTTGGAGAAAGGAAAAGTATTTTCGGGGATATTAATGGCCATTTGTCTTTTACTATAGTAAAATTTTTAGATTTAAATAATCACTATATTTTTCTAGCATACTGCTTAAATGAAAGGAAATGGCTTACAACATGTTGTTGGACTTTTCTTGAATATAGTCTAAAGAAGTCCCTAAATGAAATAGTGTTTCCATAATCCATCAGACTAACATAAGTTTTTTCTTAGTATAACACTATCATTGGATTTAGTATTATGAGCTATTGGAATACCCACTTGGTGTATCATTTTTTTCAATTTCACAAGTTACCTACATTTTAAGACAATAATGATCAAGAAAAATAAAACAGATATTTAATTGTCTTACTAAATTTTAGTTCTCTTTTTCATGATATTAAGCCGTGATGCCATAGATTTTTAATCAATTCTTTTTTCATAGTAACTGAAAAAACATAACTGTATCTTTGATTTGCAGGTACATATGCCTGTGTACACGTGCAAGAGTGTATGTTTCTTACGAGACATATTTTAAGCTACTTTTTGTGAATGGTCTATTTTCCGAGACAATCGCATCTTTGGTGGTTATTCCTCTTTCTGAAATGTCTAACAAAATTTTCTTTTAATGTAAGATCATGGTATCAGCCACAAGATTATGAAGTTCAGATCAACCAGCGAAATTTTTCTACAAATTTTTACCCGCTAATTAAAGCAGAGAGATATAATCAGGTTTGTCACCTGGATTTGCAGACCTGGTAGTGTTATATTAAAAATCGCTTTCATAGAAAACACCTACAGAAAATTTGGAAAAATAGGCTCCAAATTTCAGCTTTTCAATGTACCTTCTCTGTGGCCTTGAGCAATTAACTTCCCTAAACTTCAGGTACCGAATCTATCAAACTAGCATAAAAAAATCCACTGCATAGGTAACATTGTAGAAAGAAAATGAAAACATGGGTGCATGATGACTAGTAGACTTTAAACATAAATAGAAACTCAAATTATTTTATCATTTTGTGGATTATTTATCAGAAATGAAGAAAATTTTATTTTCAAATTCAATTTGGCTCTACTGAAAATCAAACAGAGGACTTGAGGTGACTAAATATGTTTGGAATTTGGGGGGTATTTTCACCTACTTTTAAGACTGGATTAAAAAACTATTTTAGTTCATGATGACAAAGGGTCTGCATAATGCATAGAATGAATGATGTATTTTCAGATCACTCAAATAAATCTTAGAAATGAGTATTGGATGAACAATATTTTTAATTAGATAATTGAGGTAATTTGTGTATTTTTATCTCTGAACAGCACATTTGTTTTGATGAATATAACCAGTATAGATACAAATAAATTGCTCTTTGGGTTTAAAATCTAGCCTATAAAATGCAATATTAAATTTGAAAGTTTGCCTTTTTGTCATTGCTGTCCTAATTATAAACTATACCTCTTTTTCACAGGATATTTGCAAGAGCAGTTTTTAAAACAGACTTCTATTTTTTGGCAAATAAAACAATTGGTGTCTGAACATAAAATTCTAAGTGCTGATATCTTCACCTTTCTGAACTTTTCCAGTTTGAGACGCAATTGTGCCTGAATAATATTGGAGAATTAAGTGAATGCTTTTGGAGTGTTTAGGAATCCGAATGTGAATTTGTGTCAGGCCTGATTTATTATGTTTTTAGAAATTCAGCAGGTCTACAGATGCATATTCTGCAGCCCGCATTTTGAGGTACTCTAACATGCAATATAAATACAACAAATTGCTCAGTAGGCTATTATATGTTTAAGGGTTTTAATTGCTGTGTACCTCAAACATTTCTTACATTGTGCCATCTGGCACATAGAAACTTTAATGAATTTTTAAACTTAATAGGATATGTTCTACATTAGGAATGTCTGAAAATTAGTTGCTAATCACTGGTAAGTGACAGATTTATCATCATGAACCTCACAAAATTACCTTTGGTCTCTTTGAGCCATTAAGGCACCAACACCAACACCTTCCAAGTGGAAGGAAATGTTGCTCAAACAACTGTATAAATGGGAATAAGTGATAAAAACAGTAGCTTTCTTTTTATTTAAAGAAATCACATCTGTAATATCATGGCAGTATTTTTCTTTGAAAGTGGTTTTGTAGAAATATTATTTATGCTAAGTAGAACATTTCAGTTAAATTTAGAACAAGTTTGGGTGATGTTGGAAAAAGTCTTGTAAAGTTTTCAAGCGCTCTTATTTTATTGAAATCTGTATCTATCATTTGAAGAAAAACTTTTTATTTGACTTCTATTTCCACTGTAACTATACTTTAAGGTCATCAAATCCGACAGTAATATAAAATGAGTAGCTACCAGAACACTGATTTCAAAAGAGTATAATCTATTTTTCTGTTTACCCTAATAATCTTAGTCTCTGTTTCAGTTTTTCTCCTTTTATGAATAAAGAAAAAATTCTATATTATCCCATCAAAAAACAAAATGCAAAGAATCAGCCAAAAATGCAAACAATAAACACAATCCATTCAGTAGTATAAAAAAATAAAATAAACAGAAGAAACAGTTCAATAATCTGTTGGGTAAACTTCCATAAAAAAGAAACATTTATCATAGATAGTTTTTACAACCAAAAATGAACATTGATAAAGTACTTTAAAAAGATTAAAGCTGCTTCAAACAACTAGCTCAGATTTTGAAAAATTATCATCTGGAGTATCATAAAAATCATCTTCCCATTCCCTGTAAAATATCCAATTGGTAAATTAGTAAAATGTCCATTACACAAAAATATAGCATGAAATTTTCTTAGGTAAGCACACTTATAAGATACGATGCTTTTGTTTTCAGTTGTGTTATGTAAATATATACAATACGAGCGTAGATGTTCACTGCTTAAATTATTATTTTGCTATTTTAAAGCTTGTATTTAAAAATCTTTAAATTTTAAAATAATATTCAGCTGAAATAACTCCCCTCTTTGATACAAATCAAAAAAGATTCTGATAAATTATACTTTCCCATAAATTTTCACCTTTGTCCCCAAACAATATCCCTCCTGTAGTTAAAAATGGCAGGAATGTCAAAGTTGAGGGACTCACTCGCTACAGTGGGTGACAGGGAGAGAAACTGTTATGACAGATGCAGCACTTGCCAATTTCCTTGTTCTTGGAACTATTCACAAATGCAACACATCTCCCATGCAGGATCAATGGTCTTGTAAGTGGGCAAAATAATCGCATAGAGAGAATTTCGGAAAGATTAAGATGCACAGGAAGGAATAGAAGAACATGGGAGATGTGAAGGGTCAGAGTAGACAGGGGTGTGAAAAAAAGGAGACAAACAAAAGCGATTTTCATAAAGCCACACTTTGTTTCCAGGAATGTTGTTCTACTGATGTCTTGTCGACACATGTTTCACCTCCTTTCAAGTTCTGACGGGCTCTCTGCTGTGTCGTGTTATCTGCTTTTCCCAACCTGGCTTCTTCCAAATGACTTGTAAGATGCCAGCAGCAGAGAAATTATGCAGGTTGTCTTCTCCCCTCTGCTCCCACGTGTCTGTTATTTTGTCAGTACAAAATAATTACATACTTGTTTCTAATTATTTCATGTGCTGTTAAGCTAATTTCCCAATAAGATCTTAGACCTCTTAAGAAAAAGGACTCTGTTAATTTTTATTGTTTACACCACTTAGCTTAAATACACTTGGTAAATACTGAGATATTGATAAGACACCCATTGTTAACCCATGGTTTTCTATTTTTATCTTTTTCCTCTGTAAAGTTTTGAAGTTTTTAACTAGCAAAAAGACTGTTTTAAGCTGACAAATGATGACTTGCTGTAGCTTACCCTAATGGCTGTTATCCATTTAGGAATAATAGAAATTTTTAGAAATTTGAAAAACGAACAGTGAGCTCTTATAAATGTAAGCAGTATGTGTACGAAAGATGGAGTGTCCAAGATGGAATTAGGGCATAAAAATTCTTAATAAACGGGAAGTCTGCATCGTCCCTGCTTTCTGTCTAAGGAATCTAGGAAGGGAGAAGGGTAAACCCTCCTGCTATGGTCTAGACCCAAAATGTCCTCCACAAGTCTCATTTTTTTTTTTTCCTGTTGTTTTTGTGCTTTTTGATGCAGGCTCCCTATGTACTTCAGTCTGGCCTTGAACTTGCTATGTAGCCCAAGCTGGCCTCAAACTCATGGCAATTCTCTTGCCTCAGCCTCCCAAGTGCTGAGGTTATAGGTGTGCCACTACACACGGGCTTGTCCCATGTGTTCTGAGGTGTGGTTTTGGGGAGGTTATTGGATTACGGGGACATAGCTAACTACGCTATCAGGAGTGGGCCTCTGGGTAGTGTCTTTGGAGGGTGTCTCTTTTGCTCCATCTCCTCTACTGTCTCTCTG
Organism: Erethizon dorsatum; assembly: GCA_028451465.1. Taxonomy (NCBI): domain Eukaryota; kingdom Metazoa; phylum Chordata; class Mammalia; order Rodentia; family Erethizontidae; genus Erethizon; species Erethizon dorsatum. The sequence goes on from CM051838.1 coordinate 16,688,517, forward strand.
CTTTCAGCTATCATGAGGTGAACAGTTCTCTCTGCCATGCCCCTCTTCTAGGATGTTTGCAACCATGGATGTAACCTCTAAAACTGTGAACCAAACTAAACATATCCTCCTATAAGTATTGTAAGCATCAGGTATTTTGTCACAGTAATGGAAAAGCTGACCATTACACCTTCCAAGGACAGACTTGCTGGCCCTGCATGCATGTCTTAGCATGTACCTTGCTGTGGTGTTTCCTATTGGTGTTTATGGTACTCCCTGTAACCTTCATTTGTTATATTGCTCCCTGGGCCACACGCCTGAAGCCCTGAACCTCAAAATCTGTGCAATATTTTGCAATCTATGATATTAAGCACTATTCTTTCATAGTCCATGTTTTTCAGTTGCTGATAACAGAGGAGAGAGGGACAGAAGATAATTTCAGTGATAACCGAATCAACCCTTTTACTCTAGTATTTCTCTGACAATTTTAAAGTTCTTGAGCACCTCCATTTATTTCCTTACAGTAATTTATTCTATAATTGTTGCACAAACTGAGAGTTTAAAGGGCTTGTTCATAGATCTTAGCTCCATGCAAGTTAGGAAGCAGTCAATACCTAAAAATACTTTTCATCCTTGTCATAATTTAGATCAGTAATACTCCCCAAAACTCTTTTCTTTGGAGGTGGCGATTTCTGAAGGCAAGTGGATGGTGGGGTTGCTACATTTACCCATGGATTACTCCAGTGATGAGTTAGTTCATAGCTGACTATGCTGGCAGAGGGTAGGCCAGCTTGGAAGAGGCAGGTCACCTTGGGTTTGACCGAGAAGGGTGTATTCTTATCTCCAGGTCCTCCGCCTTCTCTCTGCTCCCCAGCTCCAGCCTTTCTCCACCATGCACTATGACCGGTTCATTTCTGCTTTGGAGCTGGCTGAACACTGACTGAATCCAATAAACTGTGGGCAAAAATGAACTCCTTTAAATAGAAGCGTTAAGGTATTTTGAACCAGTAATGAAAAAATAGCTAGTACAGTTCTTTTCTTTTCCATTGTCCCTTTAGGCCATCTTATAAATTTACCACGGATGGATTTCTTTGTCATCCTCAAATTTGATTACACACATGGGAATTTGCAATGTTGCCTTAGAAGCCCTTATAAAATAATGATTGAAATACATACCTTCCTAAGCTTCCTTTTGCATGACTAAATTCACTTTTATCTAGGTTACAATTCAAAGATTTGTTTTAGCTATTATATGGTAACACTGCCTGCTGGTAGAGACACTGGAACCCATGTGGCATGGAAGTGAATTTTTCTAAGAGTTGTTGCTAAGGCTGTGTGGATATCCTGTAATATATGTGGGGAGATCAGTTCCTTCATATTTCTACTATATATATATATATATATATATATATATATATATATATATATATATAATTTCTGATTAATTAAATCTCATGAATAGTTTCATTAAAAAATTGTTAGTCCTATTTGCTTAGCTTTACCATCTGGACTACTTATCCAAACCTAAGACTGGCTTGTCTGGTGCAGGTCAAGGGTCTGAATAGAGATTAACAAAGTGCTTGCATTTTTCTTTCATTTCTTTTAATTAAATGTTTATGCTGAAGAAATATTGAGACACTGTAGAAATAAATCCATATGTGTGTTTTGGATTTTGTAAGGGTTAACTTGTCAAAATTTGTGCTAATGGAGCTTAAAGGAAGCCTCCTAAGAGGAATGCTGCTGGCCCTTCTGGAACTTTATATCACAGGCTACCTTGTCTCCAACCCCCACTGCACTCCCTTCCCACCCCAGGATTCTGAGATGCCCCACACAGAACTTAAGTAGTTAGGACTGGAGGTCTTTGAGATCTCTGTAGTCAGGAATCTCAAAAGTGTGGCCACATTCCATATGGCAGTAGCAATTGGGAGGACATGCAAAGTAATTTCCTGCATTCTAATGTTATAAAAATCATTAGGGAAACCCCCCCCATCACAACCTTTATTTTTCAAAAACCAAATGCAGCCAGATGTACAGCATGTACAGAAATCCTAAAGGTAGTATCTGGGTCAAATTCCCCTAGTCCTCTGGCTGGGATAGTAGATTTATCCCTCTAGACTCTCAATAATTGGTAGAAATGATTTTGTCTATCCTCATGATTTTAGGGCTCCAAAAGAGAGAATAATTTCATGGAAAAAACTGAGAAAATTTAATATTCATTTAGCACTCTAATTACAATATATAAGGCATTTTTTTAAATTTTGACTTGGCATAGCTCAGTAGAACATATTTTATATAAAATGTTTGTTTCCTGCAAAATTCCTTGAATAAATTGGATGAACAACTACACTAAACAATCTTAATTTATTCCTTTTTAAGGAAAGAGTGCAACCATAAAGTATGCAGCAAAATTTTCCTTGGTATAAGTTTGTTATGGCTTATATCTAGATGTTCCCCCAAACCCTCATGTGTTCATAGGTGGAGTTTGGGGGAGGTGGCCAGATCATGGGTATGTAATACTGGATTATATATGTGATAACTGGATCAATTCACTGATTAGTTTAGCATAGTTCAGGGTGTGGATAATGGGAAGGCCTATCCTGGGGATAGGTGGCTCCAAGCAGTAGGCTTGTAGCCTGGATAGAATAAAAAGGGAAAGGAAGTCTCACCGCTCACTGCTTTCTGCCTGCTACACCATGGACTGTTGTCTTCTATCATGCTCCTCTGCCGTGTTGGCCTGCCTTGGAGCCAGCTAACTATAGACTGTGAGGTAGAAAAAAAAAAAAAAAAAAAAACAACAACTATGAGCTAAAATAAACTTTTCCTCATTTAACTTGTGGGTGTCAGGTATTTTCTTTCAGCAATGGGAATGTAGCTAGGACAAAGTTTAAATTCTCACTACATTTTCTATGGAATAACTTAATCTACATTTTATTTTATGATCCCAAAGAAAATAATACTGAAACCCACTTGCATCTGCTTAGTATTCACAGTACATCAACATAATGGAATATTATATAGCACTAAGGAGAAATGAGCTATTAAGTAATGAAATGACATGGAGAAACATCTCATGTATATTACTAAGTGAAAGAAGTCAGTCTGAAAAGCTACATTCTATGATTCCAATCAAGTGATGCTCTGGAAAAGGCAAAACTTTGGAGACAATAGAAATTAATGGTTGCTGGAAGGTAAGAGGTAGGGGTGAACAGGAAAAACAAAGAGGATCCTTAGGGCAATGAAACTGCTTTGAATGATACAGTAATAGTGGGTGCATGTTAGCGTGCATCTATTAAAACTTATTAAAAGTACAACACCAACAGAGAACCCAAATGTAAACTACGGACTTTGAGTGAGAATGTGTCAATGTAGGTTCGTCAGTTGTGACCAAAGTGCCAGTCTCATAGGCGATGTTGATTATGAGGGAGCTGTGCGCATGTGAGGTTAGGGCACATACGGGGACTCCATGGAGCACCTTCCGCTTTCACTGTGCTCTAAGTGGACTCTAAGAAAACAGTCTCCTTCAATATAGTAAAATATTGTCATGATCATATAAGTAGTATTGCAGTAGTCTAAAATCACCCCTATGGGGCCGGTGAGATGGCTCAGTGGCATAAGCGCCTGCCTTGCAAGCGGGAGGGCCCAAGTTCGACTCCCGGATCCCACATAGGAAAAAGGGGCCGGTGATATCGCTCAGCGGCACGGGTGCCTGCTGGCGCGCGAGGTCCTGAGGTCGACCCCCGGTACCCACAAAAAAATAAATAAATAAAAAAAATAATAAAATCACCCCTAAGCTTAGTTTTTATTTTATGTTTCCTCTATACACATTTAAAATTACGGATATCATGCTGTATATAGAATTTATAAAATTTTATATGTAATTTAGAAAATTATTTCATCTTTCGCTCGCCTAAACAAAATCATGCTATCAAAAACTGTATATTAATTGTATAACCTCTACAAGTAAACATTTTACTATTAAAATTCAGAAATTTTAACATGCTAATAATTTGCATACTTTTATTGGATATTTGGGATAGCTCTAATTATTGAGTATTACAATAAAGCTATACTAGCACTTTATATAATCGCAAATGTTTTATTAGACTACATTACTCTCAGGGACATGCCAACATTTAAGCTATTAATATTCTGAACAATTTAGTGAATATTCTAAGGTGCTTTCCAAAAAATTTAAATAAAATATTGCTATTACTGGGAGCATAAGAGAATGTCTTTCACCATCTTCTTCAAAGAACCATGTCATCTTAAACTTCTAATAAATAACTAAAATACATTCTAGTATTCTGTGTTTGAAAATATACCCCATCTCCTCTTCTTTATCCAGGAGAATAAGGGTTTGTTTAAATGCAGAATGTTGAGATTTTGCTGAAGGGCTTTAGTTCACAGTGAATCCAAAACCTCATTTTTGTTTAGTAGATTTTGACATATAATTAACTAGATATATACAATTATTTTCAGAACACAGTGTGAATTAATGCTGTCGTTTTAAATTTCTAAGTTGTGTGTGTATGAGTGAATTTGCAAGTCACATTAAGTTTGAATAATTCTAGACTCCACTTTTAAGTTCCAGGTTTTCAAATCATGCCCAGGATACAGTGATGGTAAAGTAGTCAGATGGGATCTCTAGTAACTAATACAGTAATATCTCAGTTCTTGAATGCTTCTTTTCAAGAACGATTCAATTTGCAAACAAAAGCATTCAGCAAAATTTTGCTTCCATTCACAAACTCCATATCGGGTGACAAACAGGACCACAGTCATCTTCCCCAGTTCAGGGAATGAATTAAGTTTGCTAACTGAGGTATCACTGTATTATTGAGAAAATGCTTCCAAAGTCTTTCAACAGTGTCTAGTGATAAGAAAAAAAAAATCTTCCAGAAAAGAAAATCACACTTCACATTTATAACAATCTACTGGTACCATCAATCATATAATATCTGAAGTGTTGACAAAGTCTCATTCTCTTGGAAAGTTTGTCAAAAGGCATCTTAAAGAAATGTAGTAGGGTCATAAATATTTATTAATACTGTTGTAAATTTGGTAACATCCTCAGGCTTAATCCTCTTAACCTCTGGATGTGACCTCAATCTTTGTTGTCATTTGACCAGGAGAACAGATATGAGGTGACATGTGTGAAATGATTTCTATATTTACTCAAATTCAATACATTATATTGAAATATATATATATATTTTTTCTAAGAATAATTCTTGCTTTGGAAAATATGACTTTGCATGCTCTAATCTGATAAAGCTACTTTAGTGTAACTATCCAAACTCATATTGGGGATTACTTTGCTATAATATGTATTGAAGCTGAGAAGTTATATATGCATATGTATAATGAGAATTTGTAGTAATTTGTGGCTCATTTAATGTATTCCATATTTATTTTAAAGGGGAAGACAACAATAACAAACACTACAGCTGGAGTGTGTGTTAAGCCTAGAAATGAAGACTGAAGCCCTGTGACAGAGGGACACAAGTCTCTTGTAACATTCTGAACTTTATTTCAAAGGGGATAGTTGAAGACTTCCAAGCAATGAAGTCTGTATGATTTTATAATATGTTGGGGGTGAAGAAAAGGAACTGGAGGTCAGAATAGGGTGATGTACATAGACAGTGATAGGTGGAAATAATGGTGGCAGGCAGGTAACACACTGTCATAGTGAATTGATTATTCTAATAAATAATGAGAATTTGGGACATGATTTTTGAAAGGTATATGGGAAAGAACATTACCAAAGTTAGTAATTAATTTTATTTGAAGCTAAAGGAAATCCATTTAACTTGGGTTAGTGGCTATGAGGGCAAGTGTGGGTGTTGGGAGCAGAGGTGGGGTGAAGGCATGTGGGAGGGACCCCGGAGCACTGAGGTGAAGATCAGGTTCAGATGATTGAATATATAGATCGGAAGTTCTCAAGGTAGTGTGGGCTGGAGTTTAAGACTTGGAGTTATTCAAATACAGGTGATGAAACCATAGGAAGAGACAAGACTATTAAAAAGGGAGTGAAGGCGTGGAGAAACAGAAGCCCAAATTCAAATATGTGGTAAAGATTGCTAATCTTAATGGATCCCTCAGTCTAAGCTTTCGACCATTCCTCCCTGACTCTAAGTAAGCTTTGATCTTCTTTTTCTTAGAGCACTTACTTTAGAAATCTTATAATTTTTTCTCTGCCTTTTCCAGATGTAAATCTTTTAAGAAATCTTCTTGCTGAGTTTAACAATCCAAGACTGTCCTTTTCAAGTACCTAGGAACTCTTCCTTTAAAATATCAGTGAAGACAGCACCTCCATCTCCCAGGCTCCTTAAGAAGGTGGCAGGCAAACTTTAGAGGGCACTTGCTCCAAGTTGTAAAATACCTCCTGCCAGGAAGATATGAGAAAATTTGCTTTTTCTTTGCATAAATCTCCTTAGCAACTTGAAATAGCCTACAATCTCCCCTTTTCCCCACCTTTTCAATATGGCGGTGCCATTTGTTTTGTAGGAATTGAATTCAGGCTGAGTTCTGGTGACCTCTCTCATATTGCAATAGCTTCTGCCTGTTTAACTTTATCTGCTACAGCTTTTACTTTGAGAACACAACATGCCCAAAATGGACTGAGAATGATCGGGGTTACGAAAAGGAAGAAAACCAGGATATGATGACACCTTGGCAGCAGAAGAAAGACAACTGTTCAAAAAATAGGAATGATTATCAGTAACAAAAATGCTGAAATAACATGGAAAATAACTAAAAAAATTGTTTTGGGTTAAAAATCATCTAAGCCTTAAGCAAATATATTGAAATCAAAGTATGTTAAGTATGTAAGAAGAAAACAGTAAAGAACTGGAGACTAAGGAAAGAAAAAACAATAAAATATATAGGTTTTTTAACCGAAATCTTTGATGAGCCATTATAAATTTGTATAGTTAAGAGAACACATTGAAAGATTAATGTCTACTACATACCATTTTTATAACATACTATTCTATGAGAAATGCCATAACTGCATTGCTGACTTCATTTGTGAAATTTAAGGACCTGTAATATTGTTAATGAGAAATGTTCTTTTAATAATTTTGCACATTTATAAACACTGTTCATGCTGTATGAACCTGAAGGATGTGATAAATCTTAAACAACACACATGTTTGTGTTAAAGCCAATCTGAAGTACATCCTGATTCTGTTCATGTCACTTATTTTGTTTCCTTAAAAAGAAATAAAAAATTTTCAGTACATGATATTTGGAAGCTAATTTACTAACGTAACTTGTGTATCTGTATGTCCTTACTCAGCCATTTTATGCTATGTTTCTGCTCAAATTTAAGATGGAAATTGTATTTCACTGATTATTAGTATTTCAGAATGGATTTCTGTCACCTGATTTTTACCAGAATTATTGTTAAGTGGGGATTATTCATTCTTTTTAGGACAAAATGCAATAATGGGAAGCTGTAAATAAGTGGCTAGGTATTGAAATTATCATGTATGCAACTAGAAATCTCTGTGCTGACACACCATAAATTATTGCATTGTACAATTAAATAATCCATAAGGAAAGAAGCTTTCTTCTGTGTATGTGGTCATCATACCGCTGATTCATGTTCTTCTAATAGAACCATGGAGAGGTATTTTTTTTCTTGGATAGTTTATTTCTTTTAAGGGATAATAAGATATTTCACATGGTCATATTGTTATATTTTTAATAGAGATTATAAACAAGGCTGGTAAAGAATTTGTAAAGCATTCCAGCATAGAAGAATATCAAAATAGAAAGGTCTACTGTGATGCCAAGCTCAGCTCTTGTGCTAGGTAGCCCAAGTCCTCAGACAGAATATACAATTGCGTTTTGTAAACATTTCTCTGATTCAGGACAAATGAAAGTGAGCCTACTTTTTTTCAAGGCAAATTTAATAGGAAGTATTGCCAATGCACAATGGATAAACTGTACAATTACTGTAAACACTGACTAGACTATGGTCAACTGGAAAAGTAATAACTAATATTTTCAGAAGTCCATTTAGTTTTTCTTTAATATATAACTCAAATTCTTCATCAGAAAGCTATTTTTTGCCTACAGCCCAATCCAAAGCAAGTTCCTTCCAAATACTTCCCCCAAGGTTGAATTAAAGAGTTCCTAATTGATGTTTATTTATATTGAAGAGATTTTCGTTGGGATAATGCTGTTAGCATGAAGATTCTATTGGCAGGATCACAAGGAACAGAGTTCACCCAATTTTAGTCTCGTTAGAGATGTCTAACCTACCTAAAATGTCTGCTTTTTTCTCTTCTTTTCATGATCAAAAAAACCAAAGCGTTTCACAATTTTGACCTATTTTTATTGCTGTTTTTCTATGTCACTTGTGTCTGGTTGACCGAGACAATTTTCCTTGAATTTATTGTCTTAATTCAAGGGATGATGGGTCAGCAAAAGTATCTTGATTCGAATGGTCCATCTGCCTGATCACCATCACATTATAATTCCAGTCCCTTTGGCTCCTGTTTCCCTAAGGAATTCACAGTGAGATTTGATTCCCTTAATTTTACTAATTCCATTTATTTTTAAAAGTAAATATTTTATTTCCCCTTTGCTATCCAATAGAATTCCCTTTTTATCAACACTGCCCACCTAACATCCGTTATGCTCCTTCAGTGTTTATATCTCCCTAAAATAGCCTCATTTACTATTGCATTGTTTAATGTATCTTTTTACTTCTTTTGTTTTATTTATCTATCTATTGCAAATTAGCACCAACAAAGAATAATGATTTCTCATGTGTTGAAATTGGGGTTAGCACCACTCAAGACCTATGTAACTGCTACTGCTTCCTGAGTCTGGTCCATTTTCTTGCTTCTGGATGCAAATAGACCTGTGTTTCCAACAACTGCAAAGTCTGAAATGCTATATCATTGGCCTCGAATTTTGTCTCAGTCTTCCCAAGTTTACGTGCATATACTGATAAGAAGTCCGCCATCATGCATTCCAAGCAAGGTTCCCAGCAATTTCAGCAGTGTCTAATGGGACAGAATAGCCAAAGACTCTAGTTTTTTGGGCAGTTGGATAGAGGGTGTGGCAGTATAATTCAGATTTACTGGAAGTTAGCATCTCATGGGATTAGATTTGTCTATCCTGTCCTCCCTTAGCCTCTAAACTGTTTAATGATTTTTTTTCCTGATTTTGTGTAACTTCTACAGAGGCCTTGACAAATATTTGTCAGTCCTCTAGTTTTCCTTCCTCAGCAGTGGTTAGCAAAGCATAGAATTCCTCAGTTTCATTTCTTTCCTTCCACTCTTACTTCAAGGTTCTGAGATTGTATCTCCGCCTTAGCCAGAAAGCTTTTGTCTGGTATTGCTGTTCTCCAGGTTTTACCACTACTTTTATTACAATTCTCCTTATTTAGCTACTCTTACGCCAAGTTTTTAACAGTCTCAATTTATCCTCTAAAGATCGCATCCTCTTAACTGGACCCTTTTACATGCAGGAGTATTACCTTTTTAATAACTTAGACAATTTTGATCAATTATTTCATTGTCTTTTTATCCTAAGTACTCTCATGTTTTACAAATCCTATAGCTTCTACACATTGCTATTCATAACTTTTCCTGCTTTTGCAGTAAAATCCACAATATCACGTGATTTCACTTTATGCCACAATCACCATATTTCCTTGACTGTGTGCCATTCTAATTTAAATTATAAACCAAAAAATGTTCCACGATATGTTTTGCATGATCCACAATTTTCAATGAACCCTGAGTAGTTTCTCAGGGTCTTTTAACTACTTCCCCATACAATTATTTTTTTAACTTTCCTTTTCTTTGAAATGTACCAAAAGTATAATCACATATCCTGATGTTTGCACTCAGGTTATATCTTGCTCAACTTCATCACCTTTTTTTCCAGAATTGAGGCCCATATATACCAGAATGTCACTCAAGTGACAGTCCAAAGCACTGTACTAATTTGACACAGATGGAACGTTCAGAAACTGGCAGCCTTAGTAACTAAAGTAGAATATTACAAAATAGTTTAGTATGAAGAAAACAATAAAAAGCAAAAAAAAGAAAAATTGCCAGATCCAGAATCAGCTACTTTCTGATTTCCAAAGAGGCTCATTGATGAGTGGAAGGAAGAAGAATGATAAGAAAAGGCTCAGTCCCTTTTGATGATAAAATAGATTTTCCTTTTATAAATGAACCATGCACTAATATTAGCAATTAAAATTTCTCCTTCCTTTCTAAATTTTACACTCGGGTCCGGTGAGATGGTTCAGTGGTGTAAGTGCCTGCCTGGCAAGCACAAGGGCCCGAGTTCGACTCCTGGAACCCACATAGGAATAAAGGGCCAGTGATATCGCTCAGCAGCACGGGTGCCTGCTGGTGCACAAGGTCCTGAGGTCGGTACCCACACACACAAAAAGTAAACAAATAAAATAAATAAATTTCACACTGACTTTGTTGAATTTAGAGCTATCTGTTTCCTTTTTTAAATAGTTTGGTCCTGTTGGCCTAAAAACTATGCAGTTCTAACAAGAACGTTTCATGGAGTATCACTAGGGAGACATCCATCTAAAAAGTAAGATAACCCACAAATACTAGAATGTGTCATCAAAAACAGGGTCTCGATACTCCCAGAAGACAGTTATTAAAACAAATTTTTTTTCAAATTTTGATTTCATATCTTCTTTTTAAATTTGGATTCATTAACTGAATTTTAAAAATTTTTGTTACTTTAATAATGCCATCTTCAATTTTTATATACTCTTTTAAGTAGGCACTTTTAAGTCTGTGGTTGCAAGATTACTATAGAATTCCCAGTATATGCTTATTATTGGGGGATTCAGTACTTCAGTTCTAATTAATAGAGTCTATAACAACCACCCGAAGTATACCCAGAATTACCAAAGTGCAGCAAATGTGAAAGTTAGAGCTCAGAAAAAGCAGTTTATATAATCTTCTGTAAATGCAGGTAAATGCCTTACATTTTTAAGTGTGAGAGGTCTCTTTATAGATAGATAATATATGATAGGTGCTAGATGGACGATACATAGATAGAGGATGATGGATAAACCAGATAATATAACAAGGGGATTTGATTTGCTCTATCTGCAGTATAGTTTCCAATTACTTGCTGTTCAGGATTAAAGGAAATCACAGTTCAGTGGGGGATAACTGCTTTTTCCTGCTCCCATCAGCTCCCATTGGCTCTTTCTCTGTCTCCTTCTCTCCGTCTCTCTGTCTCTCCGTCTCTCTCTGTCTCTCCTTGTGTCTCTCTCTCTCTGTCTTTCTGTCTCTGTCTCTGTCTCCATCTCTCTCTCTTTCTTTCTCTGAAACAACCACAATAGGGAATATATTAGGCTGTATATTTTTAGTGTGTCAACATATGAATTTACAACTGTAATTGAGATTCTAGTACTATAGCAACTGAAAGCAATATTGCTCTTCAAATACCGTTATTCCTTTCCCGCATTCTGATTTTAAAAATCATTGTAAGGCACTGGGCATAATATTAATATATCCCATCAAATTTAAATTCTCCCTTTAAGTCTACATGAATGCAAATATGAGCTTATAGCTCCATAGCCATAACACAGAGTATATACAAATGCTGGCTTCTCTTCCAGTTCCCCTGATACACATCCAGCTTTTATGGATGAGATTTTGGAGCCTCTTGTTGGAAATTTAGCTGTAATGGCAAAAGAAGTGACTGCGCTCATCCACAAGCATGCCACTAAAATTACACCTCATGGAGGCATCGAAAGACTGTGTTTATCCCTGTAAAACTGAAGGAACACCTGCAAATGTAGATGAGGGGGAAGGTCAAGAGCACCATGGAGCACCTGGTACAGGGAATATTTTAATCATTCGTTTCCTGGAAGAGAAACAATGCTAAACCTCTCTCTTTCTGTGTCTCTTTCTCCCTCTCTCTGTCTCTCTCTCTCCTTTTCTCTTTCTCTCTCTCTCTGTCAATTGAACTAATTTATTAACAGAAATTTCTGACAAGTTTTTGTTGTGGGATTTCTGTGTTCGTCCAAGGTAGGCTATTTATCCTAGTGAAAAACACTCCTTTACTAAACCATGTCTTTTCATGTGAACCACTAGAGTAAATGCATTCCTGCGTCACGAATAAAAACAGCCAGTGGACGCCTGCATTAAATTTCATTCATTCCATGGGGAACTGTCTGTACAACTGCTTTTTTTCAGTACTTTTATTTTACTCTGATATGCCTATTGTGCTTAGATGAAAAACAAATGTTTTAATCTTGGGGGTGTATAAAAGCATTATATTCAATTGAAATTTATGTTGAATTGTCATTAAATTGTTGTTTAAAGGATTAACCTGGCATACATTTTTAGAGCCTTGTTTTCCTAGTTCCACAGAAGAACTGCGAGAGTCTATTTTTTTTCTAAGGGGACAAGAATTTACACACCGTTAAAGCATAAACTATTGTAACACTTTGCAGAGATTTAGAAGGTATTCTGAAAATATTAGAGTAGGAAAATGCGTTGACTGTCATCAGGAAAATTTCAAGATTACAGAGCATTTGTATTTGAGGGTATATAGTCATAATAAATATTCATGGAAGAAAAATTGAATTTAAAACAAAATGAGTAATTGCTCAGCTTCAGGCAAAATATCCAGTTGGTAGTTTTTTCTTAAAGCTCTTTTAGGACTTGAGAAATTTAAAACAACAAAACTTCCATGCTATAATTCAGGCTAATATTACACACACAGAAACACACACACACGCATACCCACACACAAATACTTCTTTTTACATGTTGTAAATTGTACTCTTCCTGTGCTAATGTTATTATGGTCCCAGTTCTCTTTGGACTATTCCAGAGTCTACACTGTGCCGAAAGCTCGAGTTTAATATTATCCTCTATGTGTTACAGCTAGATGGTGCTAGCCATCTCCCGTTAATAATCTGATAGAGAAGCAAAAGCTAACTCAGGGTTTTCCAGTAATTGAAATTGTTTTAAAAGATTCTTTTTGTGTGGTCTTATGGTCTTGCTATGCAAGCTCTCTGCCACTGAGCTCTCTCAGTCCTTGAAAGAAAATTTGGGGCAGGGAGACATTTATTTCTAAATTGATTAGATTCATATGGTAAATCCTAAATGTGGAACTAAGGTGGGGGATCACCCCATGGGAAATTGTAGAAAGATAAGAAATTATTAACACTTCTTTAGTGCATTCATTAGACAACTATAGAAATGTTCTCCTTTCATGTAAAAGTAAAAATATTTGCGAATGTAAAATCTTACTTTTTATTGGTATTTCATGCTATGTTTATGCAGATTTCTTTCCTTTCTTTCTTATTTCTTTTTCAATAAAAATTAGTTTATTGGACCATTGTAATTTTCTTGGAACAAAGCATAACTGCAAGTGAAAAAAATACCCACATGAGTGCTTTTTCTCTTCTCTTTCTTTCTTTCTTTCATGCTCTCCCTCCTTCCAAGGAATATTGTAGCAATGGGAATGCAAAAATCTCTATTCAACCACTTCTATATCTAATAGCATGACAAGGGTAAGCCAGTTAGGATCTGGGAAATGGTTAATTTCTTTGCTTCAAAACTATAGGAGGGAAATATTTGTCATTATGATGCATTTGGCTACTTTTACCATATGAAAATACAAAAGCAAAGCAAACAAAACAATTCTCTCTGGCTCTTTCTGACCCTTGTAGTAATATAAATAACTTATTCATAGAACACTATATAGAAGTTATTGAAGTAATGAAATAACAGTTCATTAACACATACATAATTCTTTTCATTGTCAGCAAACTCTGTGACTTTTCCTGATCTATAAAAGAAAGAAAGTTAGGTAGGTGTATTCACCATTTCTTTTTATCTACCCAGGACTTTACTTTTTAATTCAATCAATAAAAGTTGGAAAATCAAAAAAATGGTGAGCTTTTGATGAAAGCTTACACTTGCATATATACAGACGACCACACATATATTGTAAACATCATCATATAGAGTAAAAGAAGTGACATCTGACATGAAAATATGAGTCACCTGTTTGCACACCAGTTATTTCTGTGTTTTACTTATCTTAGATGCCAAAACTTTTATTTTCTATAAATCACCTAGAATTATACTAGGATATCTTGACTAATAAAACAGGGACTTAGAACGTGGGACTGTATTTGCAGAATAAGTAATTAAAAGTAAGATAAAGATTGGCATCTTTACTTTCATCGTATATCTGACAACTTTATTACCTTAAACCTTTGGGTGAGATCCCTTCTCCATTGCTCACATAGACATGTTGATCACCTGAAATGTGTAGGTAAAACAAAGGTTATTAACCCTAAATTTACCTACCCTACCTTATGCCCTTTCAAGACCGAAGACACCAAGGTAAGAGTAGCTAAAGCAATTTTCAGGATATGCAAAAGCATCCAGTAGCCAGATTTTATAGCATTCTCTTCCAGAACCCCTGGAGCAATGCCTAGGACCTTCCAGTTACTGTGGTAAACCTGCAGTCACTTTGGATTCCCAAAAAAGCAGAGATTCCTAGACTACCTCACAATGACTTCAGCCCCTGTGATAATTAAACTGAACTGTTAACTTGATTGGTTTGAGGTCTACCTAGGGATTAGCAAGGCACATTTCTGGTTGTGTCTGCGTGGGTCACGAAGGTATGATTTTGAATACACTCTGATCTTTGGCTTCCTTTCTTGCACTGTAATGGTTGCTCGCTTCCTTGCCACCATGAACAAAGCTTCTTTGCTTCTCCGCATATTTCTGCCATAATGTCTTTGCCTTGGAGCCAGCTGTCCTTGGACTGATACCTCTGAAAACACAAGCCAAGTAAACCACTCCTTTAAATTCTGGGTGTCAGATACTTTGTCTAGAAATGAGAAAACTAATATACACCTAAGTGGGAGCAATAGTGCCATGACATGAACCGAGGCTGCCTCCAAGCAGTAGCATTTTTCATCTTATCCTGAGAACTGAATTGCCCTCTCAGATGATGATGGCTTTCTTAGAACCTCAAGAACCAGTCCTGAGATAGCAGTCAACTAGACCACAACTTGACCAGAATTACCTACCCTGCCAGCTATGCAAACCCCTGACCTTGTCCTTGTTCCACTTTTCTATAAAACCCCAGGGTATCTGTCAGCCCCTCAGAGACAAATCTCTAACCTCTTTTTCTGTCCTCCTAGTATGGCCTTCCTGATTAAAGCTCCTTTCCTGCCCTTCAACACTGCTTATGTCCTTGATTGGCATTACAGGATTAATAACAGAGCCCGGTCTGTTGGGACACTTAAAGTAGGCCTTTTGCCCTAAAACTCCAGTAACACTACCATTTTTACCTCCAAATGGGCTGCTATCATCAAAATTACATGTTTATTAAGGGGTTCCTCCCCGATTACTAAACAAAGTACATATAAGAAAGTTTCAATAAATGTTGACCAAAAATATAAGCTCGTGTGAATTTTTCTTATCCCAAGTGTCTCTTGTTTACTAAACTAACTCAAAATATATTCAGCCTAAACTGAAAGAAACTATTTGCTTCTGATCTTTCAAAGATAATTCAAGAAAGAGTGGATTTTTAAAATACTCAGTGAACAGCGAGTAATGGAAAACATTTCTTTAGAAAACAATCATATGCATAAACACATAAGTATCACAGAAAAAGCTCAGATTTTTTTCACAAAAAATAAATGACATCTGCCCCTACTCGAAAGTAAAACACATGTTTTTAAGGTTTCAAAGCTACCTAGAAATCATCTTCCATAACTACACCAGCAACATCGATAACACTTTACATAATGGATGTGACTATTACATATACTTTTATATAATTTCTACTTCTTCTGCATAAATGTACTTGTCTATTATTGCAAAATGTTATTTAATTGGAAATCTCCTACATTTCTAGGATGATTGATCTGTAAATTATGAAACTAAATATTTTCATACTGTTTTATTTTTGTGCAATAATTAACATATTTTGAATTGTTAAATATGACATGTTGTATATGTCATTTCTTTTTTTTTTTTTGTGGGTTCCAGGGGTTGAACACAGGACCTCGCGCACCAGCAGGCATCTGTGCCCCTGAGCGATATCACCTGCCCTTTTTTCGTACGTGGGTTCCGGGGGTCGAACTCAGGACCTTGCACTTGCCAGGCAGGCGCTTATGTTGCTGAGCTGTCTCACCGGCTCTGTCATTTCTTTTTTTTTTTTTTTTTTTGTGGGTACCAGGGTTCAACCTTAAGACCTAGCGTGCCAGCGGGTGCCCGTGCCGCTGAGTGATATCACCGGCCCCTTTTTCGTACGTGGGTTCCGGGAGTCAAACTCGGGCCCTTGTGCTTGCCAGGCAGGCACTTACGCCACTGAGCCATCTCACCGGCCCTGTCATTTCTTTAAATAAGAATTTATATTATAAATATATCTGAGCAAAATCCATAGTACATACATCACCATTCTTTTGTAGATGGAGGATGAGTATATTGAAAATAAACAGGCACAGGATGGGAGAAAACACTGTCTTAATACCTCTCACTCAGGAAGCTAGAGATCTGGTTTTTTCCTAGGTTTTGTACATCTACTTTATAATGATGAGAAGTCACAGAAATCTTGCTACATGCTGATTTCCTAATAAAAGTGACATTGTTGTACCCTCATTTTTGTCTTCAAAGGGTTATAGTATCTAAAACTGAAGTAGCCTCCTTATAAACGTTAAAGAGAAGACTAATGTCAACATACTAAAGTTTAGGAGCAGAAGTAAATGGAGAAGGCATACCCTCAATAAGATCTTGGTGGGGCCGGTGAGATGGCTCAGCGGCGCAAGCGCCTGCCTGGCAAGCGTGAGGTCCTGAGTTCGACTCCTGGAACCCACATACGAAAAAAGGGCCAGTGATATCGCTCAGAGGCACGGGTGCCTGCTGGTACGCGAGGTCCTGAGTTCGACCCCTGGTACCCACACACACATATACAAAAAGAGAAGATCTTGGTCTAACTACGCTGAAATCAGTCATCTCCCTGATGGTTCTTTTTGATGGTCAGTGACCAAATTGAGGGACATTTGGTAAGAGAGTTCTGGGCATGACTGCTAGGAGGTATCCTGCGAAGACTGGTGCACTGGGCAGTGACCTGAGTGGGAAAGAACGACCTTGAATGTGGATGGCACCATCCAAGTGGCTCAGGGCCTGAATGGAACTAAAAAGAAGGGGAAATCCTCCTAGAGTTGTTGCTTTTTTCTGCTCCTTCTGCTTTGGGACATCAGCCTCCGGGGTTTTTAGCCTTGAACATAGATTACACCTCTAGTTCTCCAAGATTTTAGGCTTCAGCCTTGGACTCAGGCTGTATCATTGATTTGTCCTGTCCTGAAGATTCTAGCTTTTGGGGCTGAGCAACTACCTGTCTTCCCCATTCTTCAGCTGGCAGGCAGCCACTGTGGGACTTTTTAGCTTCTGTGGTTGTGTGAGTCCATTTAAAAGAAAATCCCCTCTTACGTATATTCTACTTCTTCTGTTTTCTGTAGAACTCTGACTAATATAATCTTGTATAATCTTGTTTAACAAAAAACCAAACTCTTTCTATAATTAATATACTCTTACTTGTGTTTTCTATTACTTACAAATGGAAAATACCTATTTAAAACACATTTCATTTATATTCATTACATTCTAAATTAAATTAGTAAATTGTGCTTGTATTACCTTTGCTTGTGACTGACAAGACACCCCAAATTACATTGGTTTGAACAAATTAAATGTTTACATGTGTTTTGTGCAAAATTGGATTTGTATGCTATGCCATAATGTCACAGATGTGTGTCTACTATATCAACACATTTGTGTCCTGTATCCTAAGACCACTTTATACACCAAGGTGGATGTTTCAGGCCCTTCTAGCACATCTGTCCACCAACCAAAGAGAAAAAAGAGGAAGAAAACAAAGGACATTATTTTTCATTGTCTGCTCATCTGTTCAAGGACACTTGTCCTTTGTGAACAATGTTGCAGAAATCATGAGGGTAAAGATAACCATGATTGGCCACGAAAAAGAAGAAAATCCTGCCATTTCTGACAACATGGTTAATTCTGGCGGACATTATACTAAGTAAGATAAGTTAATGTTGGACAAATACTGCACTTACATGAGATATATAAAATATCAAATTTAAAGAACCTGAGATATAGTGGCTGTTGCCAAGAGGTGGGTGTTGGTGAAAAACCAAAGCTGTTGTTCAGTGAGTGCATAGTTTCAGTTACACTCAGTGAATGAGTTCTACAGACCTGTTGTATGACATGGAGTCCACAGTGTCTATAGCTAACAATCAATTATAGTACATTTCAAAATTCTTTGAGTTCACATGCCATGTCGTTTTCTTACGGAACATACATACATACAGCAAAAACAAAACCAAAAAGACAAAAAGATCCTTTGGGAGATGTCACCTTGATTGTGGTGATGGTATCATTAGTATTTGCATACAAACTCATTAAGTTATGTAAAATAAATATGTATAGTTCTTGATGTAACAATTATACCCTATTAAAGCTGGTGAAAATCAATAAAACCAATGTTTATGGCTATGGAAATCTATCTGCTTTATCCTCTACAAGTTAACTATATAACCTCATCTCCCTTAAAGAGAAACTGAAAAATATGCCCTGCCACAAAATCTATTACCAAAAAGACAAGGACACGTTATCTTCAACAGTAAAGACCCTATAATCTCCTCCAGCCTTTATAGCCAGTCCATAGACCACTATTTCTTCCTATGTTGCATGAAATTCTCCGTCAAGTACAAATAAACAATGATGCAACAGAAGCAGGAAGTCATAATAAAAACATATGACAATGACAAGGCCATAGCAATAGTGAAATCCAACTAGTCAGGAATAATAAATACTCTAGACTATGGCTGAGGTGTAAATTTCATTATCAGCACATCCACCAGCCCCTGATTATATTCCATGAGAAGAATCCCCTTTTTCATTGTTCTTTAAGCACTTTTGGGTCCTCTGATAGGTTCTTCATTATTCTTCATTATCCATAGCCAGGTGTGTAGTGGGCATAAAATAAATATGCCCTTCTTGGGGACTACATAGATTTAGAGCCCACCTTCAGTTGATACAGACTTATGAGTGCTGCAACTGCTGTTAGGTAGACAACTTACTGACTTTTTGCAGTCCAACCTATCTAATGCTTTCTGTAACAAAACAATCTATACCATAAGTCTATAAACTTAGTTATTTGTTCCCAGTGGATTTCCCATTCATGTTCTCTTAGCAGAGCTTGTTTAAACTTAGTTTTCAAGTGGGAATTCTCTGATCTTGACCCATTCTCAAAGCTTTCAGTTAGTACTAGTTACCTTGACACTACTTCAAAAAATGCCACAGGATAGCGATAGATTTCGAATGACCCCTCCAAAGTGTATGTTGAAATTTAATTGTTATTGCAATAGTGTTTGGAAGTAGGATTTTTAAGAAGTAATGACAGCATGAGGGCATGAGGGATCTTGTCTCATCAATGGAGAAGTGGAGTGGGTTATAGCAAGAGTAGATTTGTTATAAAAGTGCTCTTCATCTCTGTATGCTCTCTTGTTCAGCTACCTTACATCATAGGATGACACATCAAGAAGGCTCTTTCTAGATGCTAGTACCACACTTGTGGACTTCCTACCATCCAGAGCCATAAGCCAAATGAACTTTAACTATTTATGAATTAACCAGTCTCTAAAATTCTGCTACAGGAGCAGGAAACAGAATAAGGGAGGTAGGAAAGCATCACCTGTGATTCAACCTTGCCATTAGGCTTGGACTAATTATAGGGTAGGGTGTCTATATTTCTGGAGTTTGCCATTTTGAAGCTTCTTAATAAGGTTCAGTTTTGTTTATAAATGCAGCTAGATTTTTCAAAACTTCAATGCACCAATTTATGAAATCTTCTATGGATTTTGATACCTTGTTGAAAGTAGTAGCATTACCCCAGTGTCTAGTAGTAGCATACTAGACACTGGGGTAAAAATTTCTGCTTCTGGCTCACTGGTCAGAATTTAATTACAAGACCATATTTAGCTGCAAGGGAATCTGGAAATACAATTTTTATTCTAGGTGGTATTAAGCCCATATCAAATTCAAAGAAAAAGGGAAGAATATTTTCTGAGAGAAGTAGCCTTGTTTTTTGGTACCAGGAATCAAACTCAGGACCTCGTGTTTGCCAGGCAGGTGCTGCGCCGCTGAGCTATATCTCCAGCCCCTTAGCCTTCTTATTATACTGTTCTGCCATTGTATTTTTCTTTTCTCTAAAACAATTATGTGGTCTTAATACGTTCCAGAGTAATATTTTAGGGAGGTGTAGATAGTACTCAATTCCTAGTCAAAGCAATAGAAAAAAGCACTTTCTTGGCATCAGCAGTTGCGTGATATGAAAAGCCATTTCTTTTTTTTTTTTTTTAATTTTTTTTTTTGTGGGTGCTGGGGGGGCGACCTCAGGACCTCACGTGCCAACAGGCACCCGTGCCGCTGAGCGATATCACCGGCCCCTTTTTCGTATGTGGGTTCTAGGAGTCAAACTCGGGCCCTCGCGCTTGCAAGGCAGGCGCTTACACCGCTGAGCCATCTCACCGGCCCATGAAAAGCCATTTCTGTTCCATAAAACTTTTTAAATATACAAAGATGAGCAAATTTACTGGCCTCAGTGAACCAGTGTACTGGTCAGACTGAAAATAACTTTACTAGTCATTGCTTCTCAGTGAGTTCTAAAAATATTAATACAAAGGCAAGGAGATATATTTTAGGTTTTTTGGGTGTGTCTTTTTCCTGTGCTGAATATTGAAGTCAAGCCTCAAGCAAGCTTGGCAGGCACTCTATGCCATCAGTCCCTAGAGCTTATTTTGTTTTTCTTCTCTCTTCCTGTTTTTCTGATATGAAAGAATGCATAATCATACTTTATCTTTTTTGTAAAAATGTTTATTAATTCTCCCTACTTTTAAGTGATTTGGGTAAGAAGAGATGATATATTCCTTACCACTCTGATAAGTTTTTTGACTATTCTAAAAGATGTTTATTCTAGCTAATGAGAAAATTGTTTCTAATGCAATGTTAAACTAATATCAAGTTAGAGATAGTCTAAGAAGTGTAGGTGATCAGAACTGTGACTTCAAATTTTATACTCTTATTGTATAGTAATGATATACAAATTTAAAAACTGCAGAAGAAATCCAAAATGTTTTTTCAAACTCTAGATTTGGTTTAATCAAATATGAAGCAGCATTAGATCAGAAATATGTCAACTTCAGGGAAGACAACATCTCTTTATAACAAATAAATACTTGCTTGTCTTATATATTAATCATTACATTGTAAAAGACATTTCAGTAACATTTACCATGCATCATCAGTTCTTTATTTTAAGAAACCTTAAGCTATTGATGTAAATTTCAAGGGATTCCAAGAGTTTTTCACTGAGTGGTTGCTAAGAGACAAAAATTTCAGTATTAGAAAATTTTACCCACACTGATTGAGCAAAAAGAATACTTACACTAATAAAAAGAAGAAAATAAGCTTTGAATATGTATCTGTTCGTATACAGATATGAATTATATAATACACATATAAACATATGAAAATATGTAAGTGTTGTCAAATGTAAATTTAGAGAGTCAAGTACACTGATAATTAATAAATATAATTTTATACTAAAAGTATAATGTATGATGCAAACAGAAATCCTGATTTAAAATTGAAAACACCACTGAATTGTCCAGGCAGAACTGAATTTATTTAAAGCATCATTCTTGTAACAAATGTCATTTCGCTATTTTTTTCATTCTATGTGTTTGAAACTGATTATGATATTTAGGAAAATCTTAGAATATATAGTCATTTGTAGAGGCTTTTTCCTAGGTGTGATACACAGAATATTAGTCCCTATAAATGCTCAGGGAAAAGAATCTCTTCACCAAATAATTTCAAATTTTACTCCTTTTTGGGATCTAAAGTACATTTTAGCAGTTTAGAAGACCCAGCCATTCCCAAATTTCTTTAATGTCTGCTTTTTTAGACAGCACTAATTGCGTTCCTCAGAATAAGTTCTGCTAAATGCGCTTGGGGAAATGCTGACCTAAAACAATATCTGAAATGGTCATTTTACTCAGTACATTATAAAGATGAAATGCTTAATTTATAAGAACTCAATTTCATGTTCCTAAAAGGGAACTATGCCATAATGATGTTCTGATCTAAAAGAACTTTAATTTTTCCCTCACAAAATAAGTAGTCAGAAAACTTAGTCAAATCAAACCAAGAGAATAATTTCTGCTTGACAATTTCAACCCTTTGAACCTATTCCCAGGTATCTCTTTACATCTGGTATCTCCCGTGGAATTTTTGCCCCATTCTAAGGAATGGGTACACTTCATGAGGTTATTATCTGAGGGTCCAAATATAGAAAAATCACTGACTGGAAGAGTTGAGGAGAATGGGATAATAAGTGGTTGGAAGGTAGGATACTGTGTGGATCGTTTTGCCTGGGTATTTGTCTGGGAGTGTTTATTTTTGCCTGGGATGTTCCTTTTTGTCTGGGGTGATCATTTGTCTGGGGTGTTTGTCCCAGTTTAACATGGCTGCAGGGGTGCATTATTCCTTTTACAATCTCTACACCTGACTGGACAACAATTTCTCCTGCTTTATATGCAAAATGAGTCCTGTAGAGAAAAATTTAGTTTAGTCCTTTGTTTTGCAAGGGCTGTCTTCTCTACTCAGTCAAATAATGTACCACTTAAATTAGAACACATATCTGTTGGAACCTTAGAAAGTTAGAACAAAGAATCACGAAAAATAAGAAAACATAACTGAATGAGATGAACAAGATTGGAAGATGGGCCACTGGGAAATGAAAAATTGTGGTAGACAACGGCACATGATTTTCATTCTAGATGTCTACATTTTGTAGGAATCTACACCCTTTAGATTTATTTTTTTCAATTCTTTACTTTTTACTAGAATCTGCATGTATGTCCAAACTTAGGCCCATGGTTTGGACAAGCATGGCTTGCCTGGGCTACATTAAGTGAAGGGGAATTGTTTGGGGCTGCATATAAAACATAATTAATGTGTATAGGTAACAAGATTTTCTTCTTAAATTATTTTTATTATAACACAAGTGTGTCCAACTCACAAGCTGCAGGTGAAGCATGTCTGGAAGCAGGTTATTCGTTAGCTCATGATTTGCTGCTTTTAGATCAATTCTTTGTTCCTATTCCAGTTATCCATGGATATAAAAGGTGCTATAAGATGTAGTTATGCTCAGCCTGTACCTTGTTTTTGAAAAGATACGTGAATGGCCAAGTACTCATGGTTAACATCATTTTCAAAGAAATCTACAGAATGAGCATTACCTCTTGTCTGCACCTTTTCAGACACAGCATACTACTTAAGACATTGCATTTGTAGAACAAGAGGAAAAAATACTTCCTTGTGAAGATCTCATTGTAAAACAAAGACCCAGAAGCTCTGAAAGTAGATTAATCTTTTAACTGATTTTCTAGGAAAAGTGTTGTAATCACTTTCCCTATTTAAATGTCTTTCAGGAAAGAGAATGACCAAATAGGTGAGTTTAATTTCAAAAAACAAAACTGGTTATTCTGCTTGAGACTATTCCCTCTGTCCCGTCCTCTGTTCTGTGCCCTGTAGACTGAATTTTTGGGGCCTCTGTGTCCAGGGATTGATTTCCCCAGTCTTGTGTTTGGGGCAAGTAATGGGAAGAACCAGCAGGAAACATGAGAGTAGGAGGAAGGAAAGGATAGGCAGTAGTTCTCCTGTCTTTGCCTCAGACACTTTAGTTTTTAGAGCTTTTTTCTATCCACAACCTAGAGGTCCCAAAGATCCAACCTACTTTTTCCATTTATCCTCTCCCTTCCCCTCCCCTCCTCCTCCCTCTTCCCCGTCCATTCCCTTCCCTCACCTTCCCAAATCATTTTTTATCTTATTTTAAAATAAGGTCTTGCTAAGTTTCCCAGACTGACCCCGAACTTGTGAGACCCCTGGCTCTTACCCTCTTGAGGAGCTGGGATTACAGGTGTGCACCACCATATCCAGTTTTCCTAGCAGCTTCTCGCTCCTTTACCCGCCAGCACACAGTGATCTCCAGGAACATGGCTTCTTTTCTTGTCACTTTATGCCTAGCTGAGGCAATGGCTTCCTGAAGTTTCTAGCCTCCACTTTCTGTACTCACCCTTGAGTTGAGTTGAAATATGTTCCCTGCAAGAACCCTGATTGATACAACTCCAAAATCTAGTTTAGCATCAGATTATACCCTTGGCTGCATGAAATTAAGAACAAAATTAATTTTAATGTATATAATTTTGCAAGAATATATATTTAACTGTGTCATGCTGCTTGAATTCTACTTTATACAATGGAATAAAGGGAATATAAAAATATAAGAGGAAAATTATGTCTTTACTTTCAATCCAGAAGTGAAATAAGATGAATACTTAAGAACATTTAGAAATCAATCAGTACTAAATTGTGTGGTTATTACTACAAGTTCAATTGAAGCTCAAAAAATCATTGTAAGCCAGGGGCCTAAATAAAACTGTTAGAAAATGATTTACCTGAAAGCAATACTTAAAGTAGTTTTGAAAAAGGAAAAGAAAATGTGAAAAGCTGGAAAATTGTTGCAAAGGCTGATATCACAGAAGGTAAAGAGTAAAAATACCTGGAACAGGAGAAAGAGGATTGTGACAGAATGTAAAAGGACACAAAAACACAAGATGAATAGGAAAGCAAGTTAGCCAAAACTTAGACTTGTCTGTATTTAATACTTAGTATGTCAAAGCAAGTTTATGTGCTTAATTCAAAAGGATGGGTAACTGCAGATGATGGTCTAGGTCTTCCACGCAATTCCATTCCACTCTGTGTTGCGTTCTGTTTCTATGCTCTCCATAATGCAGCTCTGCTATTTACACTTCCTGCATGGACCGTAGCAATTTCCCATGGCCATCCTTGGGCCCATGCTCTCAGTCTCCTAGATTGGGAATAACTATTTGATGATCACTGACTAGGAATAATGGGCTGGATATTTACTCACATCCTATCAATTTTCTTCCTTTCATGACCCTGAGCCTTGAGCTGCACGTTTAATCAGAGTGCAGCCCATATATTCTGCCCTCTGGCTTCTGGATGTTTAGTCAATGAGAGGCGATGGGTGGAGTGAATAAAGAAATGAGCTATTGCTCCCTCCTACTTCTTTTTTGCGGTCTTGTGGTTTGACAGTTGTGCTCCTTCTTTCCTTAAGGCTCAGCTGCTGTTGAGCAAACTGTGATCCATGGCCAGAGCTTTACCTGGGACACAGTAAGAGTTCCCTTTCCTGCCCCTTCAGGCCCAGCTATGATAATAACTCCTCACTCCTGTTAAGTCTACAACACTACTTCGCCATTCGTTGTAGGTTCTCAAAACTCTGTCTACACCACTAAAAATCCCACCATTGTTGGATTCTGTTACTTGCAGCAAAATGTGCCTTTTGGTTCTTACTATAACCCTAACTGATACAAAAACAACACACAATTTTGAAAGGCAAACATAGATTTGTCTCTCCTCTATAAAAACTGCATAGAATACCTCAATTTAAAGAGATTACACACTCTTTGAAACAGAAACTTTGACTTTTACATGACAAATTCAACATCTAATAAGATATGACCTTATAAAATATTTTCATTTTCTCTTTAGTGTCATCTCCTGTGTTATTATTAACCTTTTCGTGAGAGAAGTTAATATTTGTCACGTATTTGTTGAAGTACTATGGATCAAACCCAGGGCCTGGTACCGAGTAAGCAAGCACTGTACCACTGAGCTACACTCCCAGACCTATACAAATATTTCTTGATTTTATCTGAACCATGATATCATAGTGGCCACTAAATACATTTTGATATAAGGAGTTTTCTGACATATAAGGAGTTCTTACACAACGAACTATACTGCTTAGCACAATTCCCCTCAATATACATTAACCATTTCTAAGAAAGTAGGGGCACCTAGTTTGATGGCTAATATAATTTAAAATCCAAGCTGACATTTTTCTATGTTGAGTTTACCCAAGTCATTAACTTTTGATTTAGATAATTATCCATATATACAAGTTCAAGAGAATCTTTATGAAAAAAGATATCTAATCAAAGGTCAAATCCATTCAGGTCTACATTTGTTTTTACAAATTATAGAGCTCAAAATTAAGTGAACAAAGAAAACATAAAATTAAAGAAATAAGTAAATACATAGTAGAAAATACTGGAGAAGATCATCTTAATAAATAGTGGGAGTTTTGAAATCAGAAAACCAGAATCTAGGACAGTTTTGAGTTTGTTTTCTGGATTGAAAATCAGGATTAGTAGAATTTGCTTCAGAAACAAGTAACAGAGGCAATTCTTGTAACATATAAAAATATTGGTCTGCAGTGAATTAGGGGAAATGTCAAGCTTACAGTTTGAGAATAGTGTTTTCCCTTTGTGTTTTTCCAAAGCCTTGCCAATATCTAAATATTTATTTTTTTATTTTTGTTCTAACTAGAATTGCAACTCTTTGACACCATGGAATTTAGGAAGATTCATATAAATATCCCAACACCTAGGACAGCATTTAAGTGTTTGAAAGTGCAGCATACAAATATGCAGCAAGGTGATATAATTTGTATATATATTTTTTTCAACCGAAATTATTCAGGTAGAAAACATTACAGTAAGTCATATAAATAGTAGAGTTCTTTAGTGGAAAAATTTAGATAATAGATTAGTTTCTAAAATGGCAAAGAAAATAGGTTCACTGTAATGAATCATGAATGGTTAGTGGGTACTGTAAAATTATATCTGAATTTGCTGGAAGTTGAATTTATATTTTAAGATTATTTGTTAAGAAGGCCTGTTGCCTTTTTAAATTAAACTTAGATTTATAGCTTTTGGATATAGTTGGCCATAGATTAACAGCTGATTTTGAGAGAGCCAGTATTATGTCACTGATTACTAAAGAATGTTTTATAAATAATATTTGTGATTTAAAAGTCATTCACATGTGATTTTATTATTTAATGAATTCAAGATTTTCTCCTTCAGTGATAAAAATAGCCGCATGCTTCTTAGTTTTACTTGTTTGCTTTCTTCATTAACAAATCATTTACTTTAAAATTTATTGGACTGTCATTTTCACTGCTCTTCATGCATTCTTTTTTTTCCCCAAAATTCACTTAGTTCATTATATCTTGTGTTTATTACTAGCTGCTGTTGTTTTGTATATTATTGCATAGCATGTCAATTATTTTAAATATTGATGAGCTGCCCTGAAATTTGATGCTATTACAATTTTAAAACAATTATATATACAGGATCTAATGGTCATGTGGTTCATTATATAGAAAGCTTCCATCAATGAAAAAGTTCTTCATTTTCTTAATTCGTCAATTCCTCACCAAAATTTAGCCCTTGATATTTACCTAATTTGTCTCTGTCATAATTTGTCTCCCAAAATTTTTCATAGGAAGGGTATCATATAGTATGTATTCTTTTGTTCCTGTAAAAATATTTTACAAAATATTTTTGAAATGTAGCCATGTGGCGGAATGTATCAGTAGTCTTTATATTGTTAAGAGACATGACATTGCATGAGATTATACATTCTTCTTATCCATTTGCACTGCAAGAACATTTGGGTTATTAAAAATAAAACTGCTGGGAAGATTGGTGTAAAATATTTTATATGAATGTATTTTACTTTCTCTTGTATAAATTCCTAAGAATAGATACGGTAAGTATATTTATAACTTCAAAAATATTTCTATTTATATAAAATTAGATTTTTCTACAGTTAGAATATTTGGTAGTTCAAATTATAAAACCTTGACTGGTGGTTTTCTTGTAGAAAACTTGCAACAAGTAAATAAATTTCTGAAGAGCAGTTGAAAATTTCTATCTTTTTTGCAAACATCTTGGGTAACATATGCTTCTAGACAATAATTGTTTTGTACAAAATTTCAAATTTTTAGCATAAAGTTTTGATGGTTCTCACTAGTTTTAATTTCTATTTTACCTAGATGATATCTCTTTTTTACTTTTTTCTCCTTTTCTCTCAATAAATCATGCCTAATATATATAGATAGATATAGATAGATATAGCTATATATATATTAGAGTGAACTTGTGCTTTTATTATTCCTCTGCACTAAAGTCTTTGAGATTTTACATGTTTGATATGGTATTTACAATTCAATTACTTGTACTTCTCCACTTTTGGTTTTATTGTTTTTTCTTTTAGCTTCATACAAAGGAAGTTTCTACTTTTCTTATAAAAACAAGTACGTTTAATTTATTCTCCTCTAAAGATCTAAGCTAGATTATATTTCTGATGTGTAGTAGTATTTTCAATTTTGTTCACTTTGTATACATTTATCATTTTTAATCTTTGAATTATTTATATTTTCTCATCCATACTCTTTTAAATTAATATTTTGATTATTTGAATCTAAATTGTTTTGAGATCAGATAACAGGGTCTGTATCATATAATATGCTCTTGCAATTTGTTGACATTTATTTGCAACTTAGTACATTATCAAATTATTCATGTTGCCTTTGGGCTTTAAAGGAATATGACTGTCAGCTTTGTATCCAAGCTTTCATATATACATGGGTTTGTTATTGCCTCAGGTTAGTTAATTATGTTAGTCAATTTTTAGCAGTCAAAATCTTTGTTTAATTCAATAAGAATGCTAAATTGTTCCATAGTCCTGATTGATTTATCAATTTCTCTTTCTACTTAATTCCATTTTTATTTTACATATTCAAGATTATTTTAATTGCTGTATGTGAATTTAGTTACATCATGTTAGTTGAGTAAGTTTTGACCATCCTAATCTTATTTACTATTGTATCTCTAAAGTCTGATCCAATATCCAGTACATATTGATGAATAAATATATATAACATTATTTCAGGGCTAGTAAACATTTGGTCAGATTTATGGTGAAATTTACCTTTCCCATACTTGCAAAAATTCTGCTAAGAATATATCAAATTGCTTTAAGTTAGAAATATTCCCTGAAATTTTTTGTTTCTGTTCAGTTCTTTAAAAATTATGATGATGATGATGACAAAGAGAGGGATATATAAGTTTAAGTCTTTCAAGAAATAAATATTGGGAAGGAATAGAACACATAAAATGGCTATTGGAGGAAATGACGAGGTAGGAGAAAGGACAGGGAGCAGAGATAAATGGGTAGCTCCTCCAGAGCATAATACATTTTAGTCAGCTTTCCATTACTGTGAAAAAAAAAAAAAAAAAAAAAAAAAACCTAAGAATAGCAACTTAAATGGGGAAAGATTTATTTTGGTTCATGATTTTAGAGGTTTCAGTCCATGGTCAGCTGGCCTATTGCTATGTGCTAGGTATTGCTTCTCACCTCATGGCAACCCAGAAGGAAAGAGAGAGGCCAAAAAACCAAGGAGGAGAGGTCTCAGACAAAATAAATTCCATCCAAATCACACCCCCAACCCATTTTCTTGATCTAGGTCCCACTTCCAAACTGTCCATCACCTCCCAATAATGTCATCAAATAATGAACCAAACAGTGGATTAATCAACTGATAAAGTTAGAGTCCATGTGACTCAGTCACCTTCTAAAATGCCTGTATCAGCTGACAAACAAGTCTTATAACACATGAACTTCCATGGACACTTCAAGTCCAAACCCTAACAATGTGAGACTGACCCCTTTAGAAGCAGATATGGAAGAAATGAGGGCTGTTATGGAGTCTTTGCCTATAGCACAGCTCTCAGGAAAACCTCACTCAACCAAAAGTGAACTTCAGGAAAGGATCGTTCATTGGTAGAGACACACATTTGTGAGGGAAAGCCTAGCTCTTCAGCCATTGATAAGGAGCTGACTGCTGTGCATTTGGGAGCAGCATGAACTCTGCAATACACCCAGAAGGTGCTACAGCTGGAGAATATCAAGTAAGTCTACTTCTTCCAGCAGGTTCTCCTTCCAAAGGAGTGACACATTCCATAACCACCGAAAACACATGGGGGCTTGATGTCCCTTTGGCCATGTCATCAAGTCACACTGGCTAACTGATTCTCATTAAGGAAACTGAACTTGGGGCTTCCAGGGGAGTTTGAGACTATACTCAGACCAACATGAAATGCATATCGTCCTTAGCGTGGCCAAGAGAAAAATTCAGACACCCAGTCCCCAGAGACAAAAGAGCTTCTACAAGTGAATTAACTGTACAGCTGTTCTATCTTGTATACTTTTCTAGCTCATACTACATGAGAGTTACCCTCTGACCAACTCTGTGGCCTGTGGAGTGGTTTACACTGTGTGGATATGTGTGTGTTCTCTCTTAGAAGACATGGCCATGCTCCTTGCCCAACCATGCCTAGCTATCAGAGCCCTTGCATTACAGATATATCTAAGTCTATGTGTATCTTCCCGGCACTGTGACCTGAAAGACAAGGTCCAATCTAATTCATTCAGTACATGTTTTTCAATTACTCAAGTAATTTTTGAAAACAGAAATCACTAAGAAAGCCTTTTGTTTGGGCAGCAGCATAAGCAATTTCACTTTAGAATCATGATCCACTATTTGACACTATAATATATAAAGGTAAACACATATTTTAGTCTCTTCTTCTTGGTTCCCACATTTCGTCATCTAAAAGAGTCTGGTAAATATACCTAATCAGAATATTCCATTCTCTGATCCTCAGCATTTCATCTACTGAAATTGGAGCTAATGCTACTCTAATCTATTTTAACTGTCAGTTGCAGCTTCACATAGTTTAATGAGTTGGAGAGATGTAAAAGCAAAAGTGGCAATTGGTAACAATTTTCTGAATGAGGAAAGAAAAGTTCTGCAACTCAAGTGTTGCACATGTAATTATTATCTTTGGGATGGTTTGAATGTGCTCGTTGTGATTTAATCCCAAGAGAAGTACACAATCATTTTAGATTAATGGAAGTAGGCAGGCAGATATACTGAGGATTGTCAGTGTTCCATGTGAACTCTTGCCAGCTTCTTTATGTTTAATGAGTAATTACCATCTCTTGATGGCTAATATCTGACCAGGGCAGTACAGCACGTGTGGTACATGGATGACTTTATTTTCTATTCATGACTAAACAGCATATGAAAAATTTATTGCACTTCAATGTCTGAAATAGCATTTAGTAAGGTAAGATAGGCAGCACCTGCCCTTCAGGGAAAAATACAATCGCAACTGACATTATTCAAACTATACCTCTTTGTAAAAAAATTTAAAAATATATGCAATAAAGAAAATTTAGGCCCTGGAGGGCATAGTGTGTTTACAGGAGTTAGAGTATACAGACCTCAATTTTAGGCTCATTGTATAAATTTGGATATTCTTTATAATGAGTTCAATACATAAAATGCTCTTAAAGTCAACATTTGACTAATGTCATCTTGAGATGTGTTGTTATTAACACCTTAAAGAAAATTATTTATCTTGCCTTTTACTTATTTTCTATGTAGCTTTGGAACAATTACTCCCTACTACATGATACATTTCATGATAGAAAAAATGTACTGCTTTGCTTACTGTTCTATTCCCAACACTGAATGATGTTTGGCATATTGCAGGTACTTAATATTTATTCATCTGATCAATTCTTTGGACAATTATTCCAACAAATTAACCTATTGGAACACAGTTTTATCATAGACTAATGCCTTCTTCACCAGTATTTTGGGAGGATCTGATTTCCAAATTGAAAAAAAAAGTCAACCCAAAACTAAAAACTTAAAACAAAAATGATTATTTTATATCTCTTACAAATTTTGTGGGTCTGGAATTTAGAAAGAGTCTTACTGATATTATGGCTCTGAGTCTTTCTAAATAAACTTCAAGTATATCTCAAATTAGTCACTTTCTCATCATGGAAACACCACAATACCCAGCACTCACAATTTAAGGAAGGAGAAATTTATTTGGCTCAGGTTTTCATCCATGGTCAACTGAAGAAAAGAAGGCAGAAAAGAGGTATGGTGGAGGAAGGCTGAGGAGGGCTGCTTAGGGCATGGCTGTATGGAAGAGGGAAGAAAGGATCAGGGAAGCAGAATAATCCCTTACAGGTCATGTCCCCAGTGACCCTCTTTCTTGGGCCAGGCTCCACCTCCCAGCATCACAATTACCTATAAACTCATCAGTGAACCGATCCACTGATGAGTATCACACCCCATGGTTCAATCACTTATGAGGACATGAGGCTTTGTGGGGACATCTAGATATAAACTACAACAGATCTGGAGCTGACAAAACCAGGGCAGCTACAACCTTGCCTCTCTTCTCCTCTCTTCTCTCCTCTTTCTTCTCTCTTCTCTTTTCTCTCTTCTCTCTTCTTTCTCTCTCAGTACTGGGGACTCTAGCCTCTCCTAATGAACTATTTTGGATTTCCTCACAATGAAGAGGAATCAGGGCAAGATACAGGGTGCTTATCATGGCTGGATAAAAAAGAAAAAATAAAAATTTACTAGGCTAGTGTATTTTTAGTGAGATATCTGATTTTGCTGTTCACACATTTTTTCCTTTTGTGAACATATTTTTAGATGAAAGGGGAACTACAAGTATACCTCAATTCTGATAATGCCATTCTCAACACAAAAGAATTACTAGCAAGCCTTTTTTCCAATAATTCTCTTCTCAATAAACATGATGGTTATAACATTAATCCTAAGGTTAAAGTAATGAGACTGAATCCACTACTATTATACAGTATCTTTGTGCTTATGTGACTAAATTTTATTTTTCAAATAAATAACAAATATGTGTAGAAATTCTTCTTGCCAAGTTTTTCTAGTAATTCTTTTTGGTTCAAGTCCCTAGCCAACAATCTTGTGGGTTAAAAAACAAACAATAAAACAAAACAAAGGAAACAAAATAAAAATAGTAAGTAAAATGAAAACTCCTAACGCTATCCTGTTCTAAAACTGCCTTGTCTTTAAACCTTGTGACACACGCCTTCCTGCAGATGTAGCCTTGAAAACCGAAAAGTGCATGCTGTTTAGATTGGCACATTCTATCACACAAACCATCACAAGAAGGAAATAATCATGTCTGAAGTTTGAACCCCTAGGGCTGCTTTTTATATGAGTTTCTGGTGCACTAAAAATAATGCATATAGAAGAAGCAGGGATGGCACTTTTTTTCTCAGAAAAAAAAAGAAAGAAACAAATGGTATGGAAGTAATTTAATATTGAATCAAGATGACAGTGTTTTATTCACTCCTCTTCTTGAATCTGCACAAACCCTGGGAGGGAAGTGGCTCTTACAATGCAAGATAATATTTATAGAGTGTCTCATAAGACTGCATAGATATATACAGACTCTAGAAAATGAATCCTAACTTATAGTATTTTAATACTATTTCCAGGTTTGAAATAAATCTTAGAAATAAAAACAAAACACGATTCCTTGATCTATCTGCAAAATCCATTGATAACCATGAATGGCCATCATGGGTTGATGAAAAAAAGCAAGTGAAACAAAAATTTCTCATTTAAATACATAGTTTGAAATCACCACAGCTGGGATACATTGAGGGGACTCCTTCAACTTTCTCCCAAGTAAGTGGTAGAGATATTCTGATTCAAGCTCAGAATATTTTGTATGCATTGTGGCTGATAAGACTGCATGAACAAAAGTTCCCATTAACAGTGTACACACCAGTGTTACTCAGTGTACTCATGTACAGTGTGAGGCTAATGGCACGGATTAGGTAGGAATCATGTTTCTGACACTAAATAATTTGATCCAAATAAATTCCTAAACTGAAAGCTGTCCTCCTAGAGTGCAGATTGCCACCCACTCATCTAAGGGAAAGCATTGTAAGACCTATCAACAAACATAAAGCACAGAGGGTCAGTGAGATGGCTCAGTGGTGGAAGCGCCTGCCTGGCAAGCGTGAGGGCCCGAGTTCCACTCCCGGAACCCACATACGAAAAAGGGGCCGGTGATATCGCTCAGCGGCACGGGCGCCTGCTGGTGCGCGAGGTCCTGAGGTCGACCCCCGGTACCCACAAAAAAAATAAATAAATAAAGCACAGAATATTTAGTATAAGTTTAGAGCAAATTGAAGACAGTTATTTCTAAACAATGTTCAAGTAAATTGTTTGAATGTTGAAGAGATGTTTAGCGCCTTTATGAGGTTTGACTGTTATGTAAAAATCTGTGTATATTTAATGTATGTAAATCAGTGAGTTTCAGGATAAGTATATACCTGTGTAATCATTACTACCATGAAGCCAGACAAATCTATCACCTCCCAAAGTTTCTTCCCACTTCCTTTCTCATTATTATTTTTACGTGTGTCTGTAGTAAGAACATTCAACATATGATCTATCTTTCTAGCAATTTTTAAGACTACAATATAGAACTGCTAGCTGTAATCCTACACAGGGCGTTAGATCTCCAGTCTTACCTTGTGTGAGTGACACATTGTAAAAAACATCGGACCGTCGCCTCCCCAGTTACCCTCCTCCCCTTCTTGTAGCCCCTGGAACCCACCATTTTATTTTTTGTTTCTTTTATGAGTTTGGGTTCCATATACATCACTTGTCTTTACGTCTGATTCATTTCATTTAGCATAATATACTCCAAGTCCACCCATATGTCCTAAATAGTAGGATTTCCCCATTTGTTAAAGAAGAATAATATTCCATTATATGTATATACCATATTTTTTTATTCATTCATCTTTCAATGGACATTTATACTGATTCCATATCTTAGCTATTATGAATGATCCTGCCAGGAACAGAGGGGTGCAGGAACCTCATTGCAATCCTGATTTCAATTATTTTAGGAACATATTTACAAACGGAGTTGCTAGTTCATATAATAATTCTATTTTTTAATATTTTCAGAAAGCGCTGTCTCTCAGGTGTGGAAAGTTTTTCATAATAAGCATACAAATTTACACTCCCACCAACAGTGTACCAGTGCACCTTTTTCTCCATATCATTTTCAATGTTTTTAAACAATATCTATCCTAACAGATGTAAGGTGACACATCAGTAGTTTTGATTTGCATTTCCTTGATAGTTGGTGATACCAAACACTTTCCCAAATATATGTTGGCCATTTGAAAGTCCGCTTTATAAAGTGTTTATTTAGTATCTGTGCCAATTTTTAAATTTATTTGAGTTTTGGAGGGTTTTTTTTTTGCTATTCAGTTATAGTAATTGTTTATATATTTGGAAAAATAACCACTTACTATATGTTTGGTCTACAAATGTCTTCTACCACTTTATAAGTTGTCTCTTCACTCTGTTGTTTCCTCTTTTGTGCAGAAAAGCTGAGTCTGATGCAGTCTCATCTGTCAATTTTTGGTTTAAAAATGTTGTGCAGACAAATGCCAAGGAGATTTTTTTTTCTATTTTTTCTAGAAATTTTGCAGTTTCAGGTTTTAGATTGAAGACTTTACTTCATTTTGAGTTAATTTTGGTATATGATGTGAAATGAGTGTCTAATTTAATTCTCAGATATATATCAGGTTATCCCAGTTGCCTTTTACTGAGGAGACTGCCCTTCCCGCCATTTTATATTCTGTGTCCTCTTTTAAGATGAGCACAGCTGACCATATATGTGTGGGTTTATTTCTGGGCTCTCCATTCATTCTTATTGGTTGGCATGCCTATTTTCATGGCAATACCACATTTTTTTGTTTTATATACCTTTGCAGAATTTTGTTTTGCTTTGTTTTGACTCAGAGTCTTGTTATGTAGTTCATACTGACCTTGAATTCACTATGCAGGTCAAGCTGGCCCCCAACAGTGCAATTCTCCTGCTTCAGCCTCCTATGTGCTGGGATTATAGACATGCTCCACTATGCCTGTCTTTTGTAGAATATTTTGAAATCAGGTAGTGTGATGCATCCAGATGTGTTCATTTGCTCGGAACTGTTTTTACTATCCAGGGTCTTTTGTTGTTCTATTTGAATCTTAGGATTTATAAGTATTTCCGTGAAAAATGCCACTGGAATTTTTTAGAGGGATTGCATTGAACCTGTGGATTGCTTTGAGTGATAGAGACATTGTAGCAATATTTTTTTTCTAATACATGAACACAGGATATCTCTCCATTTACATTCAGGTCTTCTCCAGCTTCTTTCATCAGAGTTTAATGGTTGTAGTGCACAGAATATTTCTCACTCATGTACATGTCCATTGAGAGCTGGATACAACTCTTCCACATTGGTTACCTGAGGAACTAGGCTGACTGTACAGCATCTAAATTACAGAATAATATGGGCAAGTAAAGAAAAGAAAAAAAAATGTTAATACATGCCCCAGACCTTAAAGGTTCTACTCTAAAGGAGTACAAATCACATTCATACATATTTCACTCAAAAAAAGCAATTTCCATGATAAGCAAAAGACTGATGAATGAGTGAGGGTGATTTCTAATCTTTAACTCTTTTTCTCTTTCTCATATGTAAAATTTAAATAGCCTATGACCACAGTTTTCTCAGAAATATAAAATTCCCTGTCATATAGTCCTATTGAAACAATGTTTTAGGAAAAAATATTTACTGTGCCAAAAACAGAGACGTTGTCTCTTAGATACACTTTAGACGAAGTAAAATAATTATGACTGGATGCATTTCTTGCCTCTTCTGTCTTAGCAAGCTAATAAGAGTTTGTGAACATTACCTTCCCTCTTCTGCCTCTAAGGATACATCTTCTCTGGTAAAAACACTATTTTTTCCCACCCAGATGTCTCACTTCTGGTCAGACATAAAAACTATGAAATCTTACAAGTGGAGAGATAAAAATAGAATAGCAACTTTTAATGTTATAAGTAAAACACACATTTATAAAAAATAGTTTTTGTTGAGAAAAGGAGACTAGAAAAGAATCATTCGTTTCTAGAAATCTAATGTTCTAAATCTTCTTTATTATTTAGTTTTAAGGGGATCAACTAATAAGACAATCTAGAGAAAAGAGTAACTCTTGATTCTAGCATTTGGATATACAGAGAATCTTGAATTTTAAGATTATCACAGTTTCTTCTTCAGTCTAGTTTCGGGCAATAAATATTGAGGGAAAAATTGTTTGTTGCCAATGACAGTCCAGTGACCTCTTGGCTGCATAGAAGAATCTTTGGAATCAAAATCTTTGAGGAAATCACACGATGTATTATTACACTAGGAGGTAGCAGGAGAGCAAAGATGTACGATGAATACCTGAACGTTTTGTCTGGTTCTTTCTCCAAGGAATGTCAAAACATTAGTTTTTGTTTATTCTTAAGAGTTCAGTACTTTCATTACATCCAACTATGTACTTTTCTCCAATTTAACATTATTTTAGCCCTTGTTGATCTGCAGTACTCGTCAAAGACCAATGACCTTTTCTTTGAGCATTTGTCAAATCGTGTTGTTCTTTGGATTGTTAAGTCTACATGTACATGTTCTCAAAAATTATTTTTGTTTTATGGTTTCATTTAAAATAGTAGTTTAATTCATTCATTTCATTTATTTCATTTATTTATATATGGTTTCACATATAATATGTTTTTTAATAATTTTTTATGGTTTCATTTATAATAGTTTCTTCAATTTGTTTCCAGGCCATTATTTTGGGAGATTTTATTATAATTATCCTCTTCCTTTATTTATGTATTGAATTTATTTTCCAATTTTTTAAGGTCTAGAAATGAAAATATACACATTTACATAAGAACATATATACATATTGTGCTTGGATCTTTTATTATTAAGTATTTTTAATTCAGATGTTTAGTTTACCTTCTACCAACAAGTTTATTTCTCTGGGTGGAACAGTCTGGATTGTATCAGGAAAACAGACCCTACATATGCATTTTTGGGGAAGAGGTGGAATAGAGAAATGAAACTTTACTTGAATAGTGGAAAAGCTGGAAGAGTACAAGGCAGAGCAGATGCAAAAGATCAGAGAATCTGTGGTTAGAAGTTTAGGGCAGCAAACTTTGAAGAACTCAGGCTAAAGAATATAAGCAGCTGATTTTCAAAAGTGTGGCAGGAAACTGCAGTCATTCTCAAGAGTGCTGAGAGTTCCCAAGACCTCTTGAAGGGAATTAAAATTTTTAAATAAAAGCCCTCCAAGAAAGCCCACTGAGCATGCCCACCAAAACCAAGTGGACATGTCCCGACAAGCCTGATAACAAACATTTCTTCCTTTGTGTAACCCATGCTTGTTTAACTGATGGCCTTGCATTGTAACTTGAGATGTAACAGAACATTCCTTCCTTTCTGTAACCCATGCTTGTGGAATTGATGGCCTTGCAACGTAACCTGGGATGTTTAAACTCCCTTGACAACCCATGATGTCACCCAACCCTTCAATCATAATGTGCCAAGTCTGCTTTTGTACCCCCCTCTTGCTCTCCCCATAAAAGTCCTGAAACCCTGCCCGGTGGGGCTCTGACTCTGGGAGAGAACCCAGTCAGGCCCACCAGTGGAATAAACTGCCTCCTAAACATCCATGGTGCTGTTTCTTCCCGTGTTCCGTCTGGTTTCCATAACATTCTCTACACCAGTGGCAGGGAAGTGTTTCTCAGATGCTCCAGTTAGTGTCACAGCTTCAAATGAACCCTCCTTCCATTCCACCTTCATGTTCTCACTCAAGCTTGTCCCATGAGAAAACTCTCAAAACTGAACAGAAAAGAGGATTCTGAGAAAAAACAGCTCTATGTTTCCCTTCTGAAATGCAGATGAGATATTAGGAGGGGTGCTGGTAGTACCAAGTCAATGAGAAATAATTCAGCACACTGGGTATTTATATATATATAAATATATATATATATATATATATATATATCTTTCCTGCCTCAGGTTGCTGGAGTCCTTTACATAGACTGCCATTTTGCTCATCTTGCTGATGTGAAGTTGGAATCTCTTATCTGTTATATTTTTAATGACATGAATTATACCACTGAAGAAAGACAAAGAGAACCCCAGACCCTTATAGTCATGTAGCAGGTGAATTAGTTATCTATAGAGAATACTCCCCCATGGATTTTGCATTCACCTGGCTTCTGGAGTAGCAACCAATTTAGGCTTTTCTTCCTCAGTGACTAGATCAGTCTCCATCCCTTTTGCCTAATCCATCCAAAGCTAAATGCTTAGTTCACACCAGTAACAGTGTCACTGTCCTTTCCCTGTGCTCCAGTGCAGCACTCTTAGAGACTTTTAACCCAGGAAGGAGGAAGCTGCACCTCAGTCCTCTCTCTAGGACCCAAAGAGCCCATGGCCCAGCTCTTTCGCAGTCAGCATATGCTGCCCAAGATAGTCTGGCTCAGAAGCAATTGAGATTTAGAAGTGGGAGGGACAGTGAACAGCATTAAGCATGCCATATTCCAGGACCATTGCCTGATATAATTATTTTTCTGGTGAGGTATTTTAAAAAATAATAAATGAAAAATTAAAGAGTCCTTAGGTGTATGTGATACATATATAGAAATGGTTAATTCCTTATAAATACAATGCCATGTACTTGCAATTTACCTATTGAGAGTTTGTATACTATACTGAGCATTCTCTCTAAATGATGGGCAGGATGAAAGAAAATTAGATTGCTAAAGATGAAAATAGACATTTTGAAAAATATCAAATGATGGCCATATTCTTTTTATATTTTTCCCTCATGCCTGAGGTTTCCCTCATGCTGGAGCCTTTTAAATAGACCACCATGGTGCTCAGATTGCTGATGTGAGGCTTTAATCTCTTATCTGTTGTAAGTTTTGAGAAATTAGAATATAAAATAAAACTAATGCTTTATTGTATATTTTTATTGTGGTTTAATCAAAATTCTTAAATACATAGAGCAATAGAATTATCTTGGGTCAGTATTCATTAAAGGCCTACTAGAACTAGTATGTTACAGAGCAAATGTTATGATAAGAAAAAGCACAATGGAAATAACCTCACAATCTTTCTTCAAATTTTACTTGTGAATCAAGGGTTAAGGAACAGATTTCAAAATAACTGTATGCTATTACTTTTATATTATAAATGACTTTTTCATGCAGGAAAGTTTTTATATAATGGTTGATGAAATGTTTGAACTATTAAAAGTGTGCAAATCTTATCTGCCTCCCACCAGTGAAATTTAATGACAACTTGTCTGTTGAATTAGCTTGTTCAGTGAACAAATCTAAAATGCAACAATTATGCCAAAGCAATATAGTACATACAGTGACATTTTCATAAACAAGTACCTACTGTGATAAAATTCGTCTATTATTATTTTTGATGTTTCAGAGTCAATCAACCTGTAACACTCAATTTTGTAAGGTTAAGTCTCGCATGACTTCCTTTTTCGTAATTGTACCAACCTGACTCTACAGTAGTCATGGGGGAACTGCTTATGCCTCAGAGCTTATTTTTAATTGAAACTAACATCTTCAAACACACACAACAATGCCTTTTCCCATGGCAGTAAATTACTGTAGACATGGAATTTTCTAGGCTGCAGGAGCTAATAGAGTATGTTAAGTAGAACTCTAACTATACAGCCTGAATGATAGGGTTCAGTTTCTATCTCTGTGTGACTTTAAGAACATTAATTTCACATCTTCGGGAATCACATTTTTACTTGTAATATACCTAGATACTTTGAGTATCCTTTTACTCATTTGTAACAGATCCTTTATTGTTGTTTTACAGAATTAAAAGCAGTAATGTAAGCTGAGTGTGGTGGCACAGGTCTGTGATCCTAGCATTCAGAAGCCTGAGGCAGGAGGATCACTGCAAGATCCAGGCCAGCCTGGGCTACATAGTGAGTTCAAGTGTGGCCTGAACTCCATAGTAAGACCCTGTCTCAAAAAAATTAAAATAAAAATAAATTAGTAATATATACCAAATATTCGGAATGTAAATGGATCTTATATGTTTTTCTCAATAAAAAATAAGAATAATTTGCATAAAATTCTAATTGTTAAAAGGAATCAGAGTGGGTGAAATTGAGAAAAATTACTGCTTGGGTGCGATACGAGATGGAGAAAAAATTAGAAATCCAAGACTGCACACCATTGTCTCTGTTCATGGGACTTAAACAGTGAACAAATCAAGTCACGACTTTGTTTCTGTTTTCTTTACAGGTAATCTATAGGATTCAGTTTTAATAATCACTCAAATTTCTCATTTTTTCCTACTAATACAGTACAAAATTGAATGCAGCTATAATTTAGCCATGAAGATATAAGGCACATTTCATGAGACAATGTGCTCCACAATAAACAGTTTGTGCTAGAAGGCGAATCACAGCAGCTGAGTTTTACAAATCTCCCACCAGCAGTAATTCTTCTTTCATGACTACTAAATGCCAGCTGCATTGTTACAAAAGAACCATGGCTCCAATACAGAAGATGACACCTCGGATGCGGTCATCCACTCAGAGAAACAGACTGCCAAGTGCCTTCCCTTCTGGCGATCATCTGGGAAGTTTTCTCCCGAGAACTAAGGTTCTTCTCACTGCTCTATTCTACATGTCTCTGCAAGCATTTACGTTGGGTATGTACTGGTGATCCTCAGGGTTGAGGAGGATATCCTTGAATCACAGCATATCCTATGCTAAAATTTTCACAGTATAGTATAACGTTTTTAGTTGTCAAAGAATATAAAAGTACAAAACCACTCTTACATGAATTTTTGTTAATCATAACTTTATCGGGGTAACATCCACACACTTTAAAATTCACTCTTTTAAAGTGTAAAATGCAGTGGATTTCCGTATATTCCTAGAGTTGTGCTGGCATCTCCATAACCTACTGGTCATTGTAGAATATTTCATCATCCTCCCAAAAAAGCATAAACCCATGATCAGTAACTCCCCCATTTCTCTCAACCCCCAGCTCCTAGATAGCAGTAACTTACTTTTTGTCCCAGTGAATGTACTTGTTCTTGAAAATCGCAAGTGACAACATTGATATGTGATTCTTTGTACATAGCTTCCTTCACCTACAGTGTTTTAAAGGTTCAACACTGTGTCATTTATATACTTTATTTGTGTTTTCATGACAGAATAATATTCCTTTTTATGGATATACCTCTTTTTGTTTATCTTTTCATCTGTTACAGCAGAAGTGAGGTATACACTCACAGGAGACCGAGAGTTGAGAAACAAGTGCGTTTTTTTATTGGAGAAGCCAGTGGCCAGCAAGTCAGTCATAGGAGTGGAGTCTGCTGACACCGAGCCTTTGTTTCACAGTTTCTTAAATACACATTTGGGGGTTTTACAAAATCCCTTGGTTTCCATAGAGAACAACCCATCTCTACTACATCTTTTCTTTGGAATGTCACAGGACATTCCTTCTCGAAACATCAGGTTAACTGACACAGGATGGAGGCAATGGGCAGCCTGACTGTTGTTTGCTGTAACTGTTTGTTTCTCCTTTTATGGGCTTTTATGGTTAACTGGGAAGGGGTCTGAGGAGGGAGTTTATCTATGGGTTAGTGCCTTAATATCTAACAGGGTTGGGGAGTGAGTGCATCTAGGGGTTAAGTGAAGACAAACTGGAGTCTAAAAAAGAAAATGGAGTCACTTTAGCCATATCACATCAGTTGTCAAACCTTTGAGTTGTTCACATTCGGCCATTAAAATGGTTCTATGAGCATTAATTCAACATCTTACTTTTTAAGTGTGTATGTATGCATGCATGTATGTTTTTAGGTATGATATGTGCGTGTGTGTGTGTGTGTGTGTTTTGCCATACTGGGTGATTTTTCCCAGGGGCACTCTGTCACTGAGCTACATCATGATTATATTATGTTATATTATATTACATTATATTATATTATATTATTTCTTTGGAGACAGGTTTTTGCTAAGTTGTCCAGGGTGGCTTTGAACTTGTGATCCTACTCCTAAAAGGAGAGATTAGCTGGAATTATGGGTGTGCACTACAGCACCTGGCTTCTTTCATTTCGTTTTTAATTAGAAAATAATAATTTCATGTATTTATGGGGTACAAAGTGATATTTTGATATATGTATACATTGTGGAATAATATGAAGCTACTGTGTCCATCATCACATTTTTTTAAATAGACATAATACATAAAATCTACTCAGCAGTTTTCAAATATATAATAAAAATATCACTGACCATAGACACCATTACACTCATTAGCAATCCAATATTTGTTGCTTATATGTAAGTGAAACTTTCTACCCTTTGATCAGCATCCCCCCATTTTCCTTTCCTAGCCTTTTAAGTCCTGGAGGTCACAATTCTACTCTATGTTTTTATTTCCAAAATAGTATCAAAAATAAAGATTATAAACTTAAAAGTAAATGTAGAGGTTGATTAATATAGCAATTAGTGCATCTTAGAACTCCATATAATTTGACAGGCTCATAATTATGTATACCTGGAGGAATGAACTGATTTAGCTTGTCATAGGAATACCTGTGTCTTATGTGTGTGAGAGGGTGTTGGCCTACATGAAGGGGTAGATTGTTTTATTTTTCTTTTTAAATATTGCATCACATTACAAAACAAACATGAAGAAAAATTTATGATATATAGCTATATCAAACAAAGACTGAACAAAGGAGGTAGTATAAAATAATGGTAAAGAACACAGGATGTGAAAGAATAAAAATTTGGCTTTTCATTTATTTGTAATGCAAGCTTTTGATGTTTCAGTTGTTTTGGTTGTCATACAGGCATTTAATTACTACCTGATAAAATTGTTATTATTATTAAATAGAAATGTTTTTCTACAATTCTAAAAAAGCAAATAATAAAGTATAATATGAAAGAAACAATTATTAATAAATGAAAATGAGCATACCATTAAATATTGCTAAGTGCTGGAAGAAATAGGAATATGACAAAACTAACAAACCTGTGAGCCTAAAAATCATTATTTATTAAATGTTGTTGAAAAATTA
Organism: Erethizon dorsatum; assembly: GCA_028451465.1. Classification (NCBI taxonomy): domain Eukaryota; kingdom Metazoa; phylum Chordata; class Mammalia; order Rodentia; family Erethizontidae; genus Erethizon; species Erethizon dorsatum. Next base: position 16,732,424 of record CM051838.1, read on the forward strand.
GGTCACTGAATAAAGAAATAAATCCTACTCCTTTTCATACACTCAATTTCAAATATCAGGTATAATAATTTTAAGTATTTAGGGCCGGTGAGATGGCTCAGCGGCATAAGCGCCTGCCTTGCAAGCGCGAAGGCCCGAGTTCGACTCCCGGAACCCACATAGGAAAAAGGGGCCGGTGATATCGCTCAGCGGCACGGGTGCCTGTTGGCGCGCGAGGTCCTGAGGTCGTCCCCCCGGTACCCACAAAAAAAAAAAAAAAAAAAAAAAAAAAGTATTTATAACACAGAATAGAATCCTTATTTTGACATAGAAATTTAAAAATTGGTGCATGCTGTATTTAGTCAAACAAGATGAATGTAAACGTATAAAATTAAATTTATATATGAAATAAAAATAAAACCAAGTTGCACAATCAAATAATGTTTAATAACGTGTAAACAGGACTTGTGGTAATTTCCCATTCAAGTAAATGTGGATGTATTGAGATATTTCTATAAAGCTAATGAGGAAGACTCCTACCTTGCCAAACTGCTGGTTGCATGTGGTCTAAGGAACTTCTTGATCTGTTCCATTCTTCAGGATCTGGGTAGGCATGGTGGCTCTAATCCAGTAAGATAACATTTTCATGAAAGAGTCAGTGTGTCTTTCAGATCTTTTAGGACCTTATCTTTAGCAACATAGTGAGTGTAAATTAAACTAAAAATAAACTTTAAAAACTGACAAAGGTTCTTTTCTAGAAAAAATAGCTGCAAAGGGAAAATATAGCTGTGATAGATAGGAGTGAAATTTGCCTTACTAAAGTTCTCTGTACAGTAACAAGACACAGAAAGAGAGGGATCCACCCTCCACTTTGCCAGAATCCATAACACACCTTTGGCACTCTGCACTCAGTAATCAGTGATGTAGAAGGAGTGGAAATGAAGGCACCCTGGAAACTAGCATATTTTAGGAAGCCTTTGTAAAACCTGTAAAACTCATGAACACTTCTGAGGCAGGAATTTGTAGAAGGATGACAGATATCAATATCAATTGTTATTAATTTAGATGGGACAAAACAGTAAAATGTGTACAATTAATTGATTTAACCTGTTCCAGTTTGGACCTACAGACTAATGTAAACCATATTGTATTTCAAAACTTTTCATAAGTTAAGCAAATATATAATTTTGTACATATATTCTATGGAGAGAAAGAATAGATAAAAGCTAGATATTACTTCAGAAATTACAGATTTTTCAGTAAATGTATAGACTTGCTAAGATTTATAGAAATGCAAGTAAAAGAATTACATGGCACTATTTATGATTCACTAAATTAGTTAAAAAGGATGAATAATAAAATCCAAGCTAGGCAACATTTACTCATGAGACTCAAATTTGGTTCACTCTTCTTGGAGAACAGTGAAATATCATTTAACAAATTTAAAACTCTACATTTTCCCAGGTACATATTACACTATGCATCTTATAATAACTCCACAAGGATTTTAATAAAATATATCCAAAAACATCTGTTTACAATATTCTAAAATCAAAACAACAGTAGAGAAATATATGCATCCTCTTACTAATAACAATATTCCAAAGATACTGAAGTCCCCAAAGAAAAAAAGCAATTGGAAAAAAAATTAAAGAAAAAAATAAAAGTAAAATTTCAATTTATTCACATTCATTTTACCACACATACCAACCTAGAATTGTATATATATCATCTCAGAACCAGGTGGCTTAATAGTACTACAACATTGAAATTGGAATACCGATAATTTTATTTTCTTAAAATTAGTCCTGGAAATGCAATTCAGTGCCTATACCAGTTAAAACACACATACACATATGCATGCGCACACACACGCACACACACACACACAAATTCATTGGTGACCTCCTAGTGGTACCTACTGATGGTCGTGGTCATGGTCATATAATGTGCAGATAGTTTGCTAAAATCAACATAAATCCATGCTGTGAATTAAGATCAATATACAATGTAAGAATAATATTTTAATGGCTTTATTTATGCCTTCCTTCTTAAAAGCTTTCTGCCAAGTAATAATGAAACACTAAAGCAGCATAGAAATATTTTTTTTGATAAATCAAAATGAAGAAGAACTGGGCACCTGGAACAGATCCCTCTGCCTCCTCCCCCTATGCCTTGGAGCAGAACGGGTTCATTGCTCTGCTACTCTTTACCCAAAGAAAATCTCAACACACTGTTTCAGGGTGAGTGTGGATAAAATAACGTTTGTGGATTTATTATGTGCCAAATTCTGCCCTATGATCAGACAGTAAACTCGGGACAGCCAAGCAATAACTTGATAAAAAAGGGGAAGACAGGTAATGGTCAGATAGCATGTCCCTCTTAAGCTGAATTCTTTAACACTTGTCAACAGCATTATGAGAAAACTGACATGTTCATTTATACCGCATTAACATCTGTTGGCACAGTCCTGAGGAAAGTAAAAATCAGCGTGAGAAACTAGGTGATTGTATGTGACAACACAGCAAATATTTGTCACTTTTTGTCATTGTCTTTTAAACTTGTATTTATTTTGTTGTGTGGAAGTGAAGCATCAACTCATACTCAAAGGATTAGGTATATTTGTAGAAGCTGTATTACCAATTGAGATAAAAATAGTTTGTGACTTGAATTGTCCCATAAGATGACTAAAGGACAATTCATGCAAATAAGCAGGAGCCAGAGGGACCCACTAACTGCACCACGCCCACTTCTGTAGACATTCTGGTGAATATGGTATCATATAATCTTCACTTTCCTCTCTACCACGTTCCATTCCTAGAGCTGAGGAAGAACAATGGATACTTTATGTTTAGGGTCTATTCCATCACAGAAATATCCAATTATTTCTCTTCTTAGAAGTAGTTGAATAAACTACCCTTTAAATGCCAAAAATTGTAGTTTATAAGAAACATCAATGTGAATGGCACAGGAGGCTATTTGGAGTTATGTAGAGTAATGACTCTCATTTGGTTTCAGCTGTCTGGTTGGGTTTATAAATATTTGTTACCACCAGCAGTCTCCACCAGAGAAAGCAGATAAATACATGTGCACATGTCCTCACAAATGACTTGGAGTATACAGCCCCAAGTTCAACAGAGCATTCTATTTTCATTGATTGCTGAGTAATATTATAATGACTTATTTTACTCAAGATAGTTGTGTTAACCCCACAGACAAAATTCTTAGCGTGAAATTGGTAATCATTCACTTGGAAATATCTGCATACATTCACTCCTGACTTCTGGGATTTGTTTTATGGAAAGAAATGGGGACCATTTTATAGGCAACAGAAAGAGTGGGCCATGCTTTGCAGTAGAGAAATGCTGCAAATACCAGTTAGAGGTGTTTTCTACAAGGAGTTACCTGGATGAAGATTTTATATTCCAATAGATACAGTTTCACTGTTTTGGGGAGTTGAGTAGTTAAATTAAACTACTGTTTTTGTTGTTGCTGTTGTTTATATGTGGGTACCGGGAGTCAAACTCAGGACCTCACACTTGCCAGGCAGGTGCTTATGCTGCTGAACTATATCACTGGCCCATTGTTGTTGTTTTTGCAAAAGAGCACTTACTTTATTTATTTATTTATTTTTTTTTTTGTGGGTACCAGGGGGTCGACCTCAGGACCTCGCGCGCCAACAGGCACCCGTGCCACTGAGCGATATCACCGGCCCCTTTTTCGTATGTGGGATCCGGGAGTCGAACTCGGGCCCTCGCGCTTGCAAGGCAGGCGCTTACGCCGCTGAGCCATCTCACTGGCCCCACTTACTTTAATTTAAATAAAAATTGAATTCAAGTTGCCAAGCTCTGAGGAATTAAATGAACAGTGAAGTAAGATTTGGTTTTAGAAGCCAATATCCTGGCCTGTCATGAAAGCTGTTATTGTGAATTTGATTTTTGCACTAAGAAACAATATATATGTATGCATTCCCATGTAGGAATCCCTCACTTTTGATTATATGTGCATTGAGTATTCTCTTTAATGAATATTTTTTTAAATGACAGAAAACTTACCTCCATTATTTTATTTCTAACTATGTAGTTTTCTATGGGCTCCAGAATTCCTGCCTGCCTTACATAGCTAAAAATAATACAAGAAAATAAATTATTCCTAATCTCTAGAGGAATAACTGATTCAATTGAAATAACACATACAAGAAAGTTACAAACTGATTTAAACATCAACTAAAAATTGCTTAGCAGAATCAATCCTTCCTTCACCTCCCTTTCCCCTCATCTCTCTCTCTCTCTCTCTAAATATAATCATAAGAGCCTTTAAAAGTAAATATTATGATTATTTTAATTTTATAGTGTTATAGAGAAGACCAAAGTTTAGTTGAGTACTGTAATGACCTAAGTCAAGAAAATTGTTACATTAATAAATTAGGGAACAACAATTTGAAACTAGATGTCAAACTCCTGGACACTGTTCTACAATCACTGAATTGTTTGGAAAGCCCCTTCTCTTAAGGGGGAATGATGTGTAGATTTTCCAAATAATTGTAGGCCACTTTTAAAAGTGTTTGAGAGCCATGGCCAGGGTACTAGTGTTTTAGCTGAGGAAATTTACCAAAAAAAAAAAATAGGACAACTAAATTTTCTCCATAGTTAGATACAGATATGCTAAATACATTTCTGTTTTTCAATAATATTTTAAACTTAGAATTATATAGAGTTAATAGGTGAATTTTTCCCAGTGGATATGAGTTTCTTTGCATTGTGAAATATACTGAATTCATCTGTGCACATGCTGTATTTTGTACAGTGCAAAAATTTGAATTTTTCTCCTTACATTTCACATGTGAAAACATTACCCTAAATGTAATAGTACTAAAAGGTGGGACGTTGGGCAGGTAATGAAAGCTAGATGGGGTTATGATGATGGAGTCATCATCAGTGGAGTAGGTACCCTTACAAAGATGCTAAGAAAGCCTGCTTTTCTCTGCTCTCCATCATGTGAAAATACAATGAGAAATTGGTAGTATAAATATGGAAAAAGACTCTTATCAGAACATGACATCTGTGGGTACCCTGGTCTCTTCCAACCTCCACAAGTCTGAGAATTAAATAGCTTAAGAGCAACTGGTCTGTGGCAAACTGTTACAGTTTCACAAACTGACTGAGATATGGTGTCTGGACCCAAATTGAAAAAATGTAATTCTCAGGATTATTTAGGGAATTAGGACTTTGCTTTGGCTTCTACCTTTCTATATTCCATGAAAAAGAAGATTAAACTTTTTCTGGTTTCTAACATATGCTTTATCAATAATAACCATAATTTTTAGAATAGTGTTAATAGCTATAGCTAACATTTAACAATTTATTATACAAAATATTTAAGAGCATTTTATATATTATCTCATTATATATTCTAATTGTTCTTCAAACTGCTATCTATTAGTTAAGAATCTCAACTTAGAATTGCCCAGATGTGCAGCTATTACTTAATAAAGCTGTTCTTTTTTTTTTTTTTTGGTGGGTATCGTGGTTCTACCTCAGGACCTCGCGTGCCAGCAGGTGCCTGTGCCACTGAGCGATATCACCGGCCATTTCTTCGTATGTGGGTTCCAGGAGTCGAACTCGGGCCCTCACGCTTGCCAGGCCAGCGCATAAGCTGCTGAGCCATCTCACCGGCCCTAAAGCTGTTCTTTGACTCAACTATCATTCCACTTCTCATTTTTCTTTTGGATTCTCTGACTAAGGATTGTATTTCCCAAATAAGGGAGCTAAGATTGTGTTGCATAAAGTTAATATGTTTAAATGTATCAAAGCAAAGGTTTTGATATTTATTGAAAAGTGTCAAAATAAAATATTTTAAAATGTTCTCATGGAAAGCAAAGGGATATGGAAGATGAAGACTATTTGTATATTTGTCATAAGAAGTCATCTGCTTCATATAATGGTCATAATGAATCCATTCCCCAGTTGACCTGTGACTCAGCTGAATGTAGCTTACTACACTGACAATTTTGATAATTTTGTTTCAATATATTATATCCTACAATTTTAATTTTAATTATAATTATCCTACCACTTTAACCATAATTAGACTTGAGAAATTGTGAAATGATTGTAAATAATTTTAAATTAAATAAATAAAACCACATGCAAAGATGTAAATCTATCTAAACCTTAAAAAAAAAATACTTACGTAAGTTTACTTAAAAAGTAAAACTTGACTTGGATTCCCTTAGAAGTAAGTCGGCAGAGAATTATTGAGGAAAAGTAGATTATTTAAGCTGGCATGTATGACTTATTATTATGGAAAGATTTGCCCTTAAAAATTGGTGTTATAAGAACAAATTATCTTAGACCAGTGTCTTTCATTTATGGTATGATTTCCTTTCTTCTGGGGATTAGGATAAAACAGAACATACTAAATTCAAATTAGAGTTCTTTCCATCTCAGCTACCTCAGTCTCTTGATAGCTTTATTTTTCCTCCTTTCCTCTTGACATTCATAGTGTTTTGCCTCCTATCAATAGTTCAAGATTAACTTATTTAACCTTGAATAGTAAGATAATAAATGAACTAAGGATAAAAGTAAATATTAATCAAAAAGCAATGGGATCAATTACTTTAAGAAGACAGAAAATGTCAGAGTGTACTCATATTTGCAAGGACATTTTCTAGTGGACTAGACATTTGTATTTCTTTCATATCCATAAAATAAATAAATTGTTTGGTGTGACTGGAGAAATAAATGGCTGGGGACTGAAAGGTAAGGAGAAAATAAGAAGCAAGAATTCCTTCTCAACAAAGTTAGCTGCAAGAGACAGAATATAGTACCAAGGAGAGAAATGAGGTCAAAGGAGAAAATTTTTGTAAAAGCATGTATTGCTTTTCATGAAATAAAAAATAATTTGTATTTATTGTTATATCTGTTTTAATGCCTGTGTTATTCAGCTTATCTTCACTGTAAACAAATGCCAGACATATGTAATTTCAGGAAAGACCTTTACCAAAATATGGATGTATCTAAATACCCTTTGACAGATGAATGAGTGAAGAATGTGGGCTAAAATCTTAAGCGTGGGATACAGAACTACAAAACTTCTGAAGTAAATCAGGTGAAAATCTTCTATTAGACTGGTCTGGGCAAAGTTTTTTGAATATTACCTCCAGTGCACAGGGAACAAAAGAAAACACTGATGAATAAGATTGCATCAAACTAAACAAGCTTCTGCATCACAAAGGAAAGAATCAACATAATGAAGAGACAGCTATGAGTTGGGAGTAAATATTTAAAAGCCATACCTCAGATAAAGGACTACTAGTTAGCGAATGACTACTCTAATGACTCAAGAAAGAAAAAGAGAATAAATAACTCAAATAATTCAATTTAAAAATTGACAAAAGAGGGCCGGTGAGATGGCTCAGCGGCTTAAGCGCCTGCCTGGCAAGCGCGAGGGCCCGAGTTCGACTCCCGGAACCCACATATGAAAAAGGGGCTGGTGATATCGCTCAGCGGCACGGGCGCCTCCTGTCGCGTGAGGTCCTGAGGTCTACCCCCCGGTACCCACAAAAAAAAAATATTGACAAAAGGTATGAATAGACATTTCTTTTAAAAAGACATACAACTAGCTAGCAAGTATATGAAAAAAAATGCATATCACCACTAATTGTCCAGAAAACGCAAATCAAAACCACGATAATATCTTGTATCACATCTTTCAGAATGGCTACTGCCAAAATAAGAAAAGCTAAGTGTTGCTGAAGATGAGAAAGAAAGTTAACTCTTGATTATCATTGGTGGGAATATGAATTAGTACAACCATTATGGAAAACAATTGTGAACAATGGTCTGGAAAGTTCTCGAAACACTGTTTTTGCCTTTCTTTAATAAGTTAGATAAATGCATCTTAGCACCTACGCAGTTTTGCAACACACAAGATGTGTATAGTTTTTGTTGGCCTCAGACCCTTGTCACCAAAATGGTGATTAAATTGTGATCAGTCACGTGACATGCTAGCAATAATGCCTGTTATAGAGTACACAAAATGGTGAGGAAGCAGATGAGACAGTCAAGACAAATCTGTTACTGAAGGCAGGATCAGAAAAGCGGCACTGATCATTTTCCTGGTACTGGTTTTAATTTCTCTTATTAAATCACTTATTCCCAGTCTCTGCAACAGTGTCACTTCACATTAATTTTTTTGTTAGTTTTTCAAAATAATTTTAAATTATTATTGATTTAATGTCATCATCTCATTCTTAAATAAAATGAAAAAAAATCTCTTCTCCTGTTTTGTAATCGCCCACATTCTCCAAGGTCTGGAATTTTTTTCCTTCTATTTTCTCTTTAGGATAAATTCTGCTATTGTTAAATTTCATATTACATTTTCTGCCAGGATTTGAGTGAATGTCAACATGGCCCTTGGGCTCATCCCACTAACCCTCCCACCATAGTGTTTCATGCATTGGAAGCCTAGAGTGACTTTTTCCATCTGTGTGGGTTCCAGGAGTTGCCCCTTTTTGGTTTTTTCTTTTGTTCCTTTTGTCCTTCCTACCTTCCTGTGCAAGAGACAAAGAAAACACCTGCCAAGATTACTTTTTCTTGTTCTCTCTCTCCCATTTTTTGTATTTTTTGAATCTCCAATCCACATTCAATCTCCAAGCTCTCTTTATCTTGGAAACTTCCTTTACCCTTATACAGTAAATATTTTTAAATTACTGATTTCAGTGGACCAACAGTATGCATTATTTTCTGGCTAAATATAAAGAAGTTCTATTTACTGACACAGGCTAAAGACAGATAAAAACAGTGGTTGTTGAAAGCAGTGTGTACCATAACACCACTTGGTGTATTATATCATGACATGCTATTATAATATAATTTTCTATGACAAGTCAGGTTGTCAGAAGTGTTTTCCCAGGGGACTATGCATACTTTAACACAGAGACAAGCTTGCCAGATATGCCTAGGATAGAGCTAAATCATGGAGATATTTGTTAACTGAATGAAGTACAAATGAATATAAAGAGTAAAATTAAATCTGGCATTGTATCTCATATATGAAATCACTATAAATCAATATACTAATAAATGTTGGCTATTTTATCATCATTGCCACTTCTCTTTAAGGAATTCTACTCTACTTTAGGGAAAAATAGATTGTTTCATTGTGATTCTATTGAATCATGTGACATGACTTTATTTTAAATAATTGTATAATCATATATATCTGAATGCATAAAGTGGCATGACAAAAATTTACTACATTATTTAAGAAAACACACACTTTCATGTTAATATGTCAAGTCAGCTGCTGTAATTATTCATGATTTATAATTTTTCTTTTTATATGCATACTTTAGTAAAAGCCTGATTAATGAAAATTAACCAATGATAATATTACATTACAAGTAGTACAACATTGGAAATGACATAGAAAGTGGAAAATTAAGGCAGAAGTTGAGATTTTGTTCTAAAGTCAATGTGCCATGAAGAGGAAAGTAACAGTGATGTGATAGAAATAATTCCTGCTTTATAAAATTATTTGTGCTATCATAATTTTAATATACATAAAATATATTTGTAATTTAAAAATTAAACTGCCATCTCCACATAAAAATCTTTTATTTTTAGCTTATATTAACATTAACACATCTATTAATAACACATTTGCAAATTTGTGGATCACCTGGTTTCGTTTTCAAATGTCTTTCGATTACTTTGGTAAAATGTAAGACTTCAGTAGTTATTTTTTTTCTTTGTTTTCTGTTATTAAACTTGTTAATTTCTGATCTCCAGCACTGCTAAACAAAAACAAACAAAACAAAAAACAAATCAAAACAAAAAACTGGTTATCTTAGTTTGGATTATCTTCAGTTAAAATCTAGAAATCGGGCCGGTGATATGGTTCAGCGGCATAAGCGCCTGCCTGGCAAGCGTGAGGTCCTGAGTTCAACTCCCGGTACCCACATAAAATAAATAAATAAATAAAAAATAAATAAAATAAAATCTAGAAATTATACATACATCCTAAGATTTTTTTTAAATGTTCACACATATTATCAAATTAACTGAGAAATTGTATTTTAAAACAAAAGGAAAAATCAGCAAAACTTAACATTTCCTTGTTACATAGGCTTATTCATGTGGGAAGATGTGTCTACTGAAAGCGTCATTTTAATGAGAAGGGAATAACAAACTCTAGGACATAGTTTGAACAGCCTAAAATCAGTTAAAGCACAACCAGCTTTCCTGTAAATCTATAGCAAGAGAGAATCCAAGCCTCCTTGCCTCCAAATGTGGCTCCCTCAGTGCCCCAGACATACCTGCACTGTTCAAAAAAGAAAAGCAGCATTTGAACAGGAAACCAGCTTGCCTGTTGAAAATAGATCTAGGAATGTAAGCCATGTTTTAGAAATAATAATATGTATTCTGGAAAAGGAAAAAATTCTGATATCAGATTGAAGAGACATAGATAAAAATATTCTTAAATTTAGAAAATAAATCCCTGTATAATTCTAACTATATGCACTAAATGTCATTTTGACACAATTTAAGATACATGAAATTAATTTTAATCTGAGGAGATTACATTCATAATAAAATCCTTTTTTCTGTGTGAAGTAAAATGCCATTTTGGAAATAGGTTCAGTATGACCTTTATTCCCAGTTGCAACTCTTAGGATACACTAAAATTGCCTTAATGGGCGGTGACAGATAAGCCTTTAGAAAAAGTAAAAGCACTAATCATTCCTTGAAATTATTCAGACACTCATGTAGTTTTAGTTTTTTATTCATTCAGCCACTTGTTCATTTCTCCATTTGATCAGTGAGTATTTATTGAGCATTTTTATGCGACAAAAACTGCAAACACTATTCGAAAGTCACCAGTAAACAGTACACACCTCTTCATGCAGGGGTCTCCTCTGCACGGTCGTCATCAGACGAAAAAACATAAACTCCAGCGTTCCATTCACTCCTTATGTGTGTTCTAATCGTATCATCCTGAGAAATTCAGGCAAGGTAGAGCAAAATAAAAAACCAAACAGATCAGAAGCAAACAAAACTAACACTTCAGACTAAGGGTACTCCCAAATTAAGACAAGTAAGTTATAAAATGCCCAAAAAGTTCATCATAATATTAAAAAATAACATTTACTTTTAGATTTGTAAGAAATATGTTGAACGATAGATCCTAAGGAATGACTGTTTTATAATATAAAGGGTTATATTATAATTGGCATCTTTATTTCATGCATTCTAAAAAATACTCAATATTTAAAGTGAGATATTTTCCCTTGAATCACTTTGGAAACAACTATTTTTGTTGTTAGCAAACCTTTTATTACAATACTGTTTGAGTCACTCCCAGGATTATTAAAATATAGTAATATTAATATTAATCGCATAATATTGATATCCTATGTTAATATAATAAATGTTAAGTAGCTACCAAGATGACAAAGGCAGTGTTCATTTGTTCCCAAAAAGGGCCTCGTTTTAATAAGAAATAGAAAATAATTTCACGTATTATTTTTAAAATTTTTGATTGGCACAAAAATGTTGTATACATTTGTGGAGTATGGTATAATAATTTGATGCATGCATAAAAGATGTAATGATCAAAACAAGATAATTAGCATTTCCATCACCTTAAATATTTATCAATTCTTTGTTTTGAGGATACTAAAAATCCTCTTAAGCTGTTTCGAAATGTGTAATAAATATGTTAAACTATATTCAACAAACTGTGCTACAAAATACTAGAATTTATTCTTCTTTTCTAAGTCTATTAAGGTATCTGCTATCCAATCTTTCTCTTTCTCTCCTTCTTTTCTTCCTAATTTCTGATTATCACTATTCTACACTCTACTTATATGAGTTACATTGTTTATGATAGTCTTTGACACTTATTATAAAGAAAGTAAATGTAAATTATAAAGATATTTTAGAGAAGAGAAAGATGACACAGTTATGTCAGATTAGGAAATATTTCCCAGAAAGATAGTCTTTGTACTTTGTCTTAATATTTTAAAAGAGAACAATTTCATTGGTCAGAACAAATTCTGAATAGATTAGGAGAAGGCTGGCAGGAACTTAACCTAAATGTTTAGAAATGTGATTCACTTTTTGTAAAGCATAGTTTTGTGTAAAGTGCAAAATAAAGCTGAATTGACAGGAATGTGATGGTACAGCACCATACCCCCTACTAAAAATCTGGATTTCGTTACACTGAAATGGAGAGATTGTTAGACGTTTTTCACAGAACATAAGGAATAAACATAGGGTTTTCATGAGAAAGGTTAATCTTACAGTAGAGTGCGAAATACATTACAAATGGAAGATGGTAAAAATACAAAAGATAAAAATGAAAATAATTGAGCTCTAAAACTTTAAAGGAGATAAGAGAAACTCAAATATATTTAATACAAAACTGAAAAGTACAATAGTGCAAGGCAGTAGAAGCCTAGAAAGGTCGGAGATTCTCCTCAGTAAGGAAAATTCAAAGCTCTTGATTTTGAATAAGAAACAGTTTCAAGAAGTGAGAAATTTGACTGATAAATAATGATATTTGAATCAGAATCAAAATAAATCTTGAGTTACTATGATAAAATTAACTATGCTTATCCTATCTTTGTTTTTCATAAGATTTTTCCCTTGATCTTAAAACCTGATTGCTTAAATATATGAAACCAAGAGATAAAAGCTTAGCATTTTGTTAAAATAAACATAAGGAAATTACACATAGTCCAATATGATAAAACTGACGATGTATCAGATTTTACATTATATATTACTACTACTCTGCATTTGGCAGGCATACACACACTCTATTACACTGTTTTCTCTTTTGAACTCTCAACTCTTGCTTCAAGAGCATAACTTTCCAGACAACGTAATACAGATTAATTTTGATTAGTGTTTGAGTACAACACAAAATAACTTCAGGGTAAAATTCTTGTGTGAGAGCACTTGTGGTCAATTTTCTATAAATGTTAAGATTAAAAGGCTGTTTTTCCAAAAGAATCATAACATCTGTGCTCTTTATTTGTCTCCAGTTTAACTTTTAAAGTCACTTGTCTGAGTATGGATAATGTACTTCCCAATAAATACAACATGTTGAATCATATTTAGTATGAATATGTGAATACTTTTTTGTAGAGAATCTTCCTTAGCAAAAAAAAAAAAAAATTTAAATAACCCATTCAGGGCTGGTGAGATAGCTCAGCGGCATAAGCGCCTGCCTGGCAAGCGCGAGGTCCTGAGTTCGACTCCCGGAACCCACATATGAAAAAAGGACCGGTGATATCGCTCAGCGACATAAGCGCCTGCTGGCGTACAAGGTCCTGAGTTCGACCCCCGGTACCCACAAAAAAAAAAATAATAAATAAATAAATAAATACCCCATTCAATAATATTTGAAAGAAGCATTTCATTCTTTAAGAGGTAATGTAAGCATTTAGGTCTTATTTTACATAAACAAAATAAGAGGGTAACAAATTAAAATGGTTGCCTAAAACTTAAAACATAATTCATAATGATTTGATTTTTATTTTGGTCAGTTTAAAACCGAGAAAATGAAGTTCATATCGGATTATCTGACATATCCAGTTGTTTGACATGACCTAAATTTGACTAATGTTGTTTGTACCTAATATCATTGCTTAAAACGATGCTCTTATTATTTGTAAAACTTGATCAAGTTATCCCTTCTTTGGAACAAATACTGTAGTTAGTCTTTATACCTGAAATAAATCAATGCTTCATCATATGGTTCTCAGTCTTAGTTAAGGAAGGCAAATCCTGAATCTCTTGAGATAGTCAAGATATGCCCACATGGACAAATAAACTTGGGGATTTTAACTCACTTCCATACTATGCAGTTCCTTTCTTTCCGCCTTCGTTCTCCCTGCCATCTCAATTAATAGTCATTCCGAAGTCGCCCATCTACCCACCGTGCTTCACAGTCTTTCAGAACTGCCCGAGTGTCCCTCCCTTGCATCTTTAACATATTCACCAATTTTACTTCAAACTTTAGGGTGAAAAGTCATATTTTAGGATAAAGATTCTTTATTGATGTATATTTTAAGATGATTTGGAAAACAGACTGTGCTAAACAACACTGTGTTTGTACCTCTGGCCTGTTAATAAATGGCCTGTTTCGGATAATATTAAACATTTACTTTTCCTCTTGTGTTCTTAACTATTTCATGCTTTATTAAATACATCATTTCTAAATAGTCCTTTCCTCAGCAGAGACTTAGAAACAAAAGTCATAAAATGAACTTTTGATGGTCATGCTGAAATAGTAAAAATGTCTAAGAGATGCATACTTCTTAGAAAAAAGTGGACTTTTTTAACAATTAAGGTGAAATAATTAGCAAAAGCAGATGTCTGACATAATAAAAGTCTGAATTACAAGACTCTGTAAAACCCTGTTCAATTACTTTGAAATATATGTAGTAATCACAGTCAAAGACTAATTAAATGAATCCAGATTGGTTATACTGAAAGACAAGGATCATTTACAATTTTGGTAGTCACAGTTTCAAGGTTGAAAGCAGTAGATAAATATTCTTTTTTGTTTTTGTTTTAGTTTTTACACTTGATGTACAACACATTTTGAAAGCTGTAAGGCAAATAATAATGAATCTGCGAACCAAACTAAGCAGAATAAAAACATTGGAGTCTAATATACGTATTTTAAGACATTAAGGCATCAAAACTCATTTTATTAAGTAAATCAAGTTTAGAGGCAAAGATATATTTCGGGAAGCTGCATTCATTTGCTTGTTGTAAATGTGAATCACAACAGCCTTTTACAAATAGGTTTGGAGAAAAGTCGAAACATTAATAATACAGCAAGGCATTCAAAATAATGCCCTACCTGTAATACTGGCACTGCAATTCTGAGACTGGGGGATAAGTTCAAGTCCATTCTAAAGCAACTTAGTAACTCAGAGAACCTCTGTCTCAAAGTGAAAAAAAAAAAAAAAGGGCCGGTGAGATAGCTCAGCAGCATAAGTGCCTGCCTGGCAAGTGTGAGGTCCTGAGTTCAACTCCGGTACCCACATATTAGGGAAAAAAAAAAGTACTACGTATGGTCAATCTGGATCTTGCTGTTTCTCAGGGTCTCTGTTTCATCTTGCTTTTCAACCCTGGCCTTGCCTCCATCTTATTGCTTTAAAGTTTGCAGGATGGCTGTGAAGAGAACCTAGGGTCACTGTCTCTTTTTTTTATATGTGTGTGAAAACAAGTAGATATCTCGCCTGTGAGATGAAAGTTAATTCTCCAGTTGAGGCAGGTTGATATAGGACAGGTGCCTATCTCTAACTTTTAATATTTATCTTGGGAATATTCTCTAATAAGTTTGGATTCAACTTGGCCTATTTCTATATCAATTACAGAGCAGCACGACTGTTGAAACTGATGGGCACACACAAGGCGTTGGCTTGCGCGATCTCCGTCATGGAGGAGTGGCCAATGGAACAAAACTGGGCTTTTTCATGAAGAAAAAACTAGAGGTAAACAAAAAATCAAATCTACAACACAGAGAGTTTTATTTCTTTATACTAAACACTGAACACAATGATTCATGTGAAAATAAACAGATTTTATAAAATATGTAGTAATTATAAATTGTGAGGATTATTTAAATCTCTATTACATTTTCCCATAGTTTGAAAAAATATTCATCTCCAGAAGTCTCCTGGAAACACAGATGTACAGGCTAGTTAAATTTGTAGAGTACTTTGAAATCACTTTCTGGAAGCATTCAGTGAAATACTTATTTGTGTTTTGAGAAAGATTGACCTGCACAACTGATTTTTGTTTAAGTGCATTTAACATTTAAAAAGCTGTCCTTGTATAAAAGAAACAGTGCAGTGAAAAGATCAGTCCTGAGTTTGATGTAGCAAGGGAGGAAATAATCTCAGCTGTGGGAAATTTCAAGGACAAATAAGCCAAGTAAAGTTGATCTTCCACCTGGCTCTACTAGTCGATATTTTTAAGCTGTCTTCTGGTTGAAAAGAAGAGGAAATTTATACTGCTAGAGTTATTTTGTTAAATATTATCTGTACTAATACATTAAAGGTCACCAGTTCAAAGTGATTTTATGTATTATCGATTATAAATGAAATTGAATAAAATTCCATTAAATTTGCAGTAAGAATATACATAGTGACTTTTTAAATGTAGTCTCAAAATAATTTAAAATTGTGATAAACAAAATAAGCTGGTAATTGGCTTTTACTAGTAGAAACTTGTTAAAAACATGCATAAGATCATATTTGCTCATTGTTCAAACATTATGATTTTTTTACCTTGTCTTTTATGTTCTGTGAAGTTAAAATGATCCCTCTGTGACCTTTTTAGCATTCTGTAATTTGATTCACTGTCATGCCACCTTTTCCTGTTTACTGCCCCAGAAGCTGTGATTGGAACAGACAACCAGTCAAAATGGAGAATACTGAAAAGGTCAAAGTAGTAATATTTCCTGTACAAGTTTTCCAGGACAAGGAGTGTTTCCATTTTTGTATGTGCTTCAGATGACAAAATGGCACAGGAAATAAAGTGGGCATGATTATATTCAATTTATAAGAACAAATATAAAAGGTATAGAGACTCCTAAAAGTATTCCAGTTAATAGTAATCCCTATGTTTATCATTTTGAATGTTTTAAAAATGCATTTTACCACTATCCCAAAAGCAATTTTGAAGTTCAAGAAGACGGAAAAAAAAAGCATGAATTTAATAATTTTCAAAATAGAAAGGTATGCTTTCACAGTTTACAAAGTTAAAATTAATTTTCTTCTCCAGTTCAATTGAAAAAACAAACAGATAAGAGATCAGTTGCCTATTAATGCAAACACTTTGGAGTCTGAAATCATTAAACAGTTATATCTATAACTTGAAAAAAGTTAACTTTAAGGACTCACATCTTATGTTTTTGCTTGTCCAATAGAAGTAACATACTGTGTATGAACATATATATATCAGTGGTACCTCAGTTCACGAACTCTATTCTTTCCACAATACTGGTCTCAAACTCAGCTGGAAAGCACAGAATCAAATTTCACCATAAAGTCAACATTGAATTTAACCACTGGATTTGATTCAGTTCTCATCCAACTTGGTTTGTGACCAGAATCGTGGAAAAAATCGAGTTTGCGAACCGAGGTGCGACTGTGTATTAGTACATGGTTGGATTATATAATATTTACCCTCCTTGTATGGAGTTGATATATGCCTATAACACATCTTATTTTCTTCTTTCAATCCTTTTCCCTCTTCTCCCTTTCCCTCCATCTCTTGATTCCCTGAGCATTTGAGAAAGATCTATATGCTTACTTCCAATTATCTATCTTTTCTTTTGCTCTTCATTTATAATTTGTGTTTCTTGTATAAGAGAAAAAATGTGATATTTTAACTCGTGGGTCTGGCTTATTTCACTTAACATTATGGTCTCAAGGTGCATCCATTTTCCTACAAATGATTCGTTTATCTCTTAACAGCAGAGTAGTATTCCACTGTGTATAAATACCACATTTTCTTTATCTATTTATCTGTTGATGGACATATAGGCTTCTTCCAAGATTTAGATTTTATGAATTGTGTTGCTATAAACATGGGTATGCATGGACCACTGTAATATAATATCTTTTTATTTGCATGAGGAATTTTACATTCATTCAAACTGCAGAAGCTTAGTTTAAGTTATTAAAGTCTACCACTTTATGAAAGTAAGGCATCGAGACTCCTAGTAAGCACTAAATTACTGAATTCTAAATATAAAAGTAAGTATTTTTCTAGTGTCAAATATGATGTTTTTGCTCTTCAACAGTTTTGCAAAGATGTGGTAACAACCAAGACGACTTTCGTTTAAGATAGAAGACAAGGGAGCTAAAATAGAGGTGTAGACTGATTAAAAAGTGACACCAAAAGGAAAAATAAATATCTCAGAAGCATATCAATATTTGGGCTTCGAAGTCTATGAATTTTTAGTTTAAACTTGAAGTGCCTCAAACAGGTTCTAATAAAGATCTTATAAATACATTTGAGAATTTTCAAATTTGAATGGAAGTAAAATATACTGTTATAAAAGTTGGGAACTAAAGGATGCTATCTCCAGGAAATAGTCTGGGTTTGAATATACTGTTTTCAGTATCACTATTTGGATTTTAAAACATTATAATCATTGGGGATGATTAGTAACAAAAGGGATTCCCATTAAATAAGTGATTAGAAAAGATGGGCAGATACTTCATTACTTGTAGGTCTGACTCTCGTGATTCATACCAAACTATAAAATCACGCAAACACTAATCTCCATACTGTTAAGGAAAAAAAACTGAGTATCGAGATAGTTTTAGTAGTGACATTGTTTTACAAATAGATAATTTTTAGAAAGTGATATGTTCATTTTTAAAAATCTTCAAGAGATTAATTCTCTTTGTTAAACATTAGACTACCAAAAGAAGGCCAAGGTGGTGATAAATTAACAATGCAACAGGTTTAAACTGCTGTGGCCGTAAAATATTCACTCTATGTATATACTATTAAATGTGTAGAGAGAAACTGAATTACTAATGTATAATAATAACTTTAAAACTAAATAGATCTTCTAGAATATACTGAAAATTAAACAGGTAAAAATAGATGCATAATAACAGAGAAAGCAGTCCACCTGGAACTAACCAATATAGCTTAATGATCAGTATCCCAGTTAAAAAAAAAAAAGAGACAGAAAGTTTGAATGTAAGGAAAAAAAAGGAAAATAAAAGCATTTTAGATATGAAAAAAGCAAGCATCAGCCATAAAACAGAACATAAAATAAATAGAAACTCACAAAACAATGAATAGTCAAACAAATTAGAGATATCACTATGTGTAATATTTTGAAAAATGTTAAAGTGAGGGGAAAAAATCATAGAATCAAAATCAAGTGAATTTCCACTGAGAATTTTGAAGAAATAATTCCAAAACACTATTATAAGTAAAGATATAACTTATAAGGGCTTAAACAAATATTGGTTTGAATGAGTTAAGAAGGACTGGTATTTTTATCTGTAATTGTTGACTGAATAGTACAGTGGAATTTTTTGTGTAATAAATGATCCCAAAATGTAAAACAGTATCTATTATCTTGCACAGTTTCTGAGAGTCTAGAGCGCAGTGGTTGTTCATCTTGTTTTTTCTGGATGTGTCCAGAGGGTGGCCGGACTCTATCATCTGGAAGTGGAACTGGGGCGGACTATTCATTATCCAAGATGGCTCCCAGATGCATATGGCTGGGGCTGCAGGCTTCAGACGTGCCGCTGTCCCACTCTGAGTTTCCAAGACATGGAAGGTACTTATCCAGAGAAAGAAATCTAATGGAAATAATAAAGATTCTGAAATGATGCCTTCTATATCTAAATCTCAGGCATCATGCAGTCACTTCTACCTTTTAGTGGTTAGAAGGGAGTCCCTCAGTGTCACCCTCACTTAAAGGGAGTGGATTGGATTCTACCTTTTGAAAAGGAAAGGTGAAGGGTAAAATACACAGGTACACTTTAAAGTCACCGTACAATCCAGCCGGAAAGTCCATCTAAGGAAATCATCTAGAGACTTAAAGTATTTTAACGTCAAGAATGTCTTCCAGTGAGGCGTGTTATGCTCTAAATGAATAATTCAGATGGGTCAAAACTTAAAATAATGTGATAAAAAACATGGTTTTCAAGAGCCAGTGTACATTACTCTTCTGCTGAATAGACACAACCAATATCAAGATAAATGAAAATCATATAAATGCCCCATATAAGAGAATTTTTTGAATTTTTATACAAGGACTGATTAGACCCATTTAAGATGAAAACAAGATCAGCGTAAAGTCTATTATATGTGCACTCATTGTAGATTTTCTGCTAGTCAACAAACAGATCCGTTTATAAAACAAAATATGTTCTTTAAAATTTTATGTTTTTCTTGTACCAAAAAGGATATTTTATGGCAATTACTATTTCCAATATGTATGGCGACAAAGTCATTCTTGTTATGTACTTTGCACTCACTTTTTTATGAGTGCTTTAGGTTGGGCAAGGGAAGAAAAATACAGCTATTTTGTCAGGGTTGTATTTTAATAACTTGAGCTAAAGGATTTTCTACCTTGTGTGCACAGAATAAAATTGATTTATGAGTAAGGATGAAAGGGTGTTCATCTTTTATTCCCCAAATACTCCTTTTCTGAAGAAATGTCAATTTTAATTGATTAGTGAGCTAGTGCAGCCCACTTGCATACAACTCAGGAAATGGTATGTTCTGCTTAAAGCTTGGAAAGCTAACATTTTGGTAATTTCAAATGCATTTTCCCAAGGCCTAAATGAGTAGTTTTTATATTTGACATGTATTTTTATTATAGTCTGTTAGTTGAAATGACAGCTTATGCTTTCTGGATTTATCTACTAATAATCATTTTGTCTGAAGTTATTTCTTATGACTAAATTTTAATTTACTGATTGATATTCATTGAGAGTTACAAATGATCAAATATTATTAACATGAGTAAAGTAAATTTATAATCATAAATTGTGTGCAGTTATTCTTGCCACAATGTTAAGCTTTATGAAAACATATAAGTTCCAATTTTCAATACAAAACTCAATATCCTTAATTTTAGAGAAAAATATATCAACATAATGTGCATACATATTAGTTTTACTGTTTTCTCGTGTTAGTGTAGTTGAAAAATGTTTGTGTACACATGAAAAATTTTGTAATGAAGTGAAAATAACAAATGTTGAAAGCTCCTAAAATGATTTCAATTTTAGTGAAATATTGTTCATTTTAATTTTCATAGAATCAAACAAAATTCTATTTGCATATTCATGATGACAACAGTTGCTGCATCTCAGGAATGAGTAGCAAGGAAGACATGTATTTTTATGCCATCATTTCTTAATTTGTCAACATATTAATGAAGTTAATTTCATTTATGTAATGTTACTGATAGAGGATAGGTAGTTTATTTGAGTAGAATTTTTTTTCAAACTGCCATAAAATCAGTTATGCAGTTATTTCTTATTTTTTTATATTTTTCACCTATTCCTATTAATATATTGACATCTGAATTTTAGACATTTACATTACTTATTTTAATTTAATTCACTCTGTTACACAAAGGAAAAACATTATTTTAGTTTGATAGAAAATATTACAAACATTCCAAATCTGACACTCTCTCACTGAGCAGAGGTTACTGTGTTATATACTGCATTTAATTGGATTATAATTGAAATAAATAGAAATTCTGAAAACATCTCCTTATATCTGTAGATACAAATAGATAGATGACAGATAGATAGATAGATGATAGATAAATAGATAGATAGATGGAGAGAGATATTTGTATTTACCTTACTGCTAAGGGTACTTCCCCCATTAATAAAATCACATCTTCATTCAAAATAGTAAAACAGCAATACATACATATTATAAGAAATTCACTAACACATTAGAAAATGAACAAATACATCTTTCAAACCTGTCCAGGGTGCACATAATTCATTCGTGGATGATATTCATGTATATCATAGTGATGTTTCAGCCCAACATAAATACTTATTAAATGACACAGTAAAAAACACCTGTTCCTCATGAGTGGTTTGGAAGCAGTATTTCTGTTTCTTCACATTGTTGTGTTTCAGAGAGCTGAACTAACCCAAGAAAACCCTGACATGCTGAAAGGCCCCAGTTGTCCAGAAGACTTTATACAGCATTATTTTGTAATGGCACTGTTCTTGAGTTCCATTTTACCTCAAATATCTTGAGGTCCTCTCTATATTATACTTCTGGTTTTAGACTTTATGGTTTGAAAGTAATAGTAATTTTATTCTATTTCTTACAAATATTCAAATAAAACCAATGATAAAATTGCCAATGAGTCTGACAACTTCAAATATTATAAAGTCTTATTGCAATTTGCATGGTCCTATTTTAATTTTTTTGGAAAACTGACAGTGGCCTTTGAAATTATACTACTCAGTTATTCATGGCATCTACCATTTGAATTTTTTTTGACTGTCTGAGACTGTTTCCATTTATTTTAACACACTCTTTGAATTCATAGTAATATTATGTGTATAATCATCTTTTACTTTAGTATTTTTTAATTTTAGTTTGAATGTCACAATTTAGACTATTTTAAGCTTGAAAACCAAATACATCAAGTCAAAAGGGAGCACAATGTTTCAAATGGGATACAAAAAGGAAGTCAGGCAAAAAATTCAGAATCAAAATAGCCAATATGAAGTCATATGGATGTAAACAAATAAGTTTCTCAAGACATTTTATCATCAAAATAGGAGCAAGATACATTGCTTATGTTCATTATTCACCATTAGAGTGTTCATATGCAATGTTGAAATGGAATCTTTTGTTATACATAAAATTTAACTTTATTAGAGCAAATAATTTATAGCTGAAACATGTAACACTCCAACACTCCCTCCGGAATCCCACGGAAGTGGCAGAATGCAGCGCTCAGTCGTACCAGGGAGGCTGCCCTGCCCCTCCATCTATTCCTTGTCCATACTGTCACCACTACTGTTCTGTTTTCTTGAAAATCATTTGAGGTTTTTTCCCTCACTGTATCATAGTTTTGTTTGTTTTACCTAATATTTTTAGATCCATTCTTTTGTATATTGTGATTTATTGAAGACTTTGGAGTGGAAATTTAGTATTTTAAGAGTTATTTCTGCAGTATTTGAACCTCATTATACTTGCAGATTGAGTAAATACTCTTCTCATATGTATTTCTACATCTTTCTTTCCTTCTCCTTTTTCTGCACCTTCTCCTCGCTTCACCATAAGTAGATTTAAAATGGCTTTTCTTATCTATAAAATACATGTATACAAATATAATGATTTCATATTGCTTTCTTGGTACAACTTGTGACTCTATTCATTACTGAATAAGAAATTTGTTATGCATAGCAAAATTAAAGATGAAATATCTGGAAGAATATTACCATTTTGCTTGAAATAGAAAAAGAAACAAAAATTCTCCATGAGAGAGAAAATTCTAGTATTTTGAAATCATTTTGTTTTATCATTTGGAATGCTGACCTTTGCCAGAGTTTCTCAAATGCTTATTATCTGAAGCCATCTAATGCCACCTTACCCATGGATCTCTCAAATCTTATGCTTAATTTAATACATAGTTTATCCCTGGGACTTTTACAGCCTCTATATGTAGGGTTAACCTGTACTTTCTGTTTAATTTAATTTTTGCTTTATTTTCAGATGCTCTCATTTTTGCAAAATGTTTAAATTCCAACTGATTCCTTGTTTGTTACCTAAATCCAAAGTAATATTCAGGAGAAAACCGTATTCAGTTTTGTTTTTATGCACCAAATGTTCTTCGGCATTTGTTCATGTAGAGATTTTATTTATTTTATTATTTTCATATAGAGATTTTTAAAACAAAAATATTTCTGTATTGAAATGTATAAATTTTTATTGTGGCTTGTCATTTCCCCAAACACCCATGAACAGACATAATCACACTGATATTAATATTCCTGAGAATTTATTTCTCTGTATTTTTGCAGGTTAAAAGGCTGAATTTGACTTCCTAACTAGAATGTTTGGACTGATATATCTGTAACCAATGCCAAAATTTAGGTAAATATTAATTCTCTATTAACATTTTTTTCCTTTTTCCATATAATCTTTTTACATAATTTGTTTGTGAAATTAAAATCTTGAAAATGTTAGTTTTTGGATACGGACTAAATCAAATTGTTATTGAATAATCAACTCAACAAAATTTTTTGTAAACAACTACTACCATATTTTGTCTGATATTGTGACAAATTGTCCTATATTATGTTTATTTTTGGAAAACTTTACATATAGTAGGGGGATATTCTCAGAGACAAAACATTAGAAACATTTATTAACATTTCTGTTGATGTCACACAATTTTTTCAACTACAGTGAATTAGATTGGTTAATTACTTTTACTTTTATAATCCCTACATTCAAGTGTGAGTTTCTTTCTCACATGAATTTCTCCAGTATTTTTATTATCTGTTTTCTTCTCTCAAATCCACTGCTGTTTGTTTGTTCAAATGAATCCTATATTTTGTTGAAATGTGACATAACTTTGTTTCTTACATATATATAGAACAAAGATTAACTATTTTTTCTGACTTTTTTCATATTTCCAAGATATTTTCTCAGACAAATATTTGTGATTTTGTTTTAGATAATGCCAAATGTTGAAGTATGAAATGTCACTTAAGTACCCCATATCTGCTTTTTTTCTTTATATATTTTCTTTTCATATATTTTATTTGAATCCATATTCGATATTGTGGAAACACAATTCTAGTTTGTCTTCTTGAGGTTTGGCCCCCAGCGTATTGTGTAATCACCTCCCCTTGAGTGTGAAAGACATATGTGACAGATTTCTCACCGAAATCATACAGAAAGGTGATTATCCATTGATTAGGTTGCCTCATATAAGATTCTGTATTAGCAGAGTGGAAACAGAAAACTCACTTCTTAAGCTTGAGGAAGCAAACAGTCATGCGGCAAGTTACATGTAGAAAGCATCACATGGCAGAGAACTATAGGTGGCCTCTAGAAAATGACAATGGCCATTGAAAGGCCAGCACTCACAGTGAGTCATGCAACCACAATGAACCATTTTTTTCCCTAGTAACAACCACGTAGATGAAATGGGACACTTGAAAGAGTATCCTCAATTTCAGGAAGCAACAGCCCAGCCCACACTTTGCTTGTGGCTGAAACCCTGATTAAGAGAATTTAGGTATATCTTGCCTGGACTCCTGACCTACTAAACCACTAGATAATAAATGTGTATATTTTCAACATAATAAATTAGGTAATAATTTTTAATATGCAACAATAAAACAATAAAATAGTTTATTACAATAAAGTTGTAATAAACTATTATAATTATTTCTACTATTATGACTGAAAATATGTCACAACTAAAGTATGTATTATACTGAATATACATTTCCTTTCACATACAACAGGTTGGGTTTTTTTTTTTGAAATTATTAATGTATTCTTCTGTTGTGCTTAGTTATTTATGTGCCTGTAATTAATTATCACAACATTATTTGCTAGACATGTAGTCCTGCTCTCAGGATATTTAAACACATACACCTTGGGAATACTCTCTTGACCCACCTCTCTTTATGCTTCAATAGATACTGGTTTCCTTCATTAGGGTTCATGAACAAATACCATTCTAACATCTCCCTTTCAAATCAATGTGAACTACTTTTTCCTTGTTTCTATGGTAGATTTTCTGTTTCTTGAGTCTGATGTCTTCTATTTCTTCCTTTCTAAATTTGGTGAAAGACATACTCCAGTAATCTCCAAAGGAAGCATATAAAGGAGAGATATTTTGTAGCATAGCCCCCAAATATTCAACTGTTTCAGAAGACACCAAGTCAGAATCGCTCTAACTTTACCCAAAATTAACACTTACCTTCCTTTCAGAAGTGAGCGTGTACATCCATCTGATGATTGAATAAAGGAATCTGAATCTACATGTCTGAGTAACCATTTTCTCCACTTAAGAAAATTTCCTGTGGTTACCAGTTCCTTTGACAAATTTACTGTCAAAGCAGGTTATTTCTGGGATTTTGGTGCTTACATTTCATCCCTTTCAGACCCACTACTTCAATCAATAGTTACCCATCTTCTAGCTTCAAATATTATTGCTGCTACCTCTTTCTCCATTCTATTACCACTGAGGGTTTCTATCTTTCTATTCTAATTAATATACTTTCATTTGGCTTTCAGGGAAGGAAGATGTGTTCATGTGTTTTGTTTATTGTTAACCATAAATTCTTGTATTATTCAACATTTCCCTTGCTGGAACTAAATACCTAACACCCACATCTTAAAAGGAAAATTTTATTTAGTTCATGCTTTCAAAGGGTTCAGTCTTAGCAGAAGGGTATGGTGGTGAAAAGCTGGTCAGTTCAAGGCAGGGAGGAAACAGAGAAGGGTGACAGTGCCAGAGAGAAAGGGGCTAAGGACCAGATGTAGATCCTCAAGGTCACAGCTCCATGATACACCCATAAATGTCCCTAACTAATCTCCTAATTGGCTCCCAAGCCAATCAAGTTGACCATTACATTTAACCATCAAGACTCATCTCTTATTTTATTTTTTATTTTATTTTATTTTTTTGGTGGGTACCGGGGGTCGACCTCAGGACCTCACGCGCCAGTGGGCGCCCGTGCCACTGAGCGATATCACCGGCCCTTTTTTCGTATGCGGGTACCGGGTGTCGAACTCGGGCCCTTGCGCTTGCCAGGCAGGCGCTTATGCCGCTGAGCCATCTCACCAGCTCCCTTATCTCTTATTTTTAGCAATAAGCTGTAACTTATCTTAAAGGACTTAGAAATGTTCTGCTAAACACTAAGCAATAAGACTTAAACTTTAGAGTAATATTACTAATCTAGATCCCTATGAGTGAATGTTAATATGGCACACTACATACTATATGTGTGTGTGTATATATATATATATATATATATATATATATATATATATTATTTTGGAACAAGAAATAACTGTATACATCTATGAGGCTAAATCATATGAGATGTATATGTTTTTAATTTCTAGAAATTTGTTCTCTCTTCTTTGCTACTCATCATACAATTAATAGGAAGAAGTAGCATCATGCTTCCTTCATTTTATTGTACCAGTGTAATGCTGATGGAAGCGTCTTTATTTGATGTCTTATTTAATGGAATTTCAGTTGCTCTCTAGCTTAAGGTTTCAAATTTTCTTCAAACTCATAATAACTTACTAGTTGATAATGCAAGCTACCTTTTATTACACTATTCAGAATAAAATATTGCTTGCAAGTACTGCTTTATTAATACGGAACACATTACCTAAAGCTTGGGTAATTTGGGCTCAGGAGTTCTTTTTCATCTTTACAGTCTAGAGTTGCATTCACTGGAATAACACATTAAATTTTTGTATTTTTAAGCACCTGGCTTAATTGAAGCTTGTGGTGATGTTAGCAAAATAACTGGTCTCAATAATAAATTATGGACAATCATAGTGCAGTGAAAAGCGTCAAAGACGTGATTATATAGAGTCAAATGTCATATTAAGGGCCTTTTATTTGATTCAAAAGTTAAGGAAGATCAGCGGCATAAGCACCTGCCTGGCAAGCGTGAGGTCCTGAGTTCGACTCCCAGTACCCTCATAAAAAAAAAAAAAGTTAAGGAAGAGTTGGAACTGAGTTTTCAATATTAAACATATTGAATATTGATAGTGCAACATTCTGACTTCTTAATTCTAAATTAGAATTCCTGTGCTTTAATTATGCAGCAAAGAAAAGTATAAATAAGCTGATACTTTTAGTTTTTATATATGAAGCATCTATGCTGAACAAATAAAAGGACTCCTGGCATATATTTAAAGCATACGTACTGGTGGAGACCGATCACAGATAATCCCACACACAAGGCGGTGGTGGATCTCTTGATGATCAGTACTGTAGCTAAAATAAGAAGCAAAAAGCAAATGACACAGGAAGCCTAATAAGAATCTAGGTTGTATGAGGTTTTTCTTTTTTCTTTTCTTTTCTTTTTTTTTTTTTTCCATGAAACAGGGTCTCACTTTGTAGTTCAGGCTGTCCCTAAACTCACCACGTAGCCCAGGCTGGCCTTAAATTCACAGTGAACCTCATGCCTCAGCCTCCCAAGTGCTGGGATTACAGATATGCACCACCATGCCTGGTGATATCTGTTTTATTCTGGAATTAAAATTGTAATTTCATGGGCCATTCAGGAGAGAATAAAATGTCACAATTTTCAAAATTTATTTTGAATTATATTTCTATTTATTAGAAAATAAATGCAAAGCTTGAAAGCAAATACTAAACACAGTATTCACATGTATCGTAGTAACCATGTGTATTAAATGTATACTACATTGCATCTGTTTGTTAATAAAAGTTCCATATGTTTATCAAATTAAAAGATTTAGGAAATAAGAAGAATTAATTTAATTTTTTTATTACAATAGAGAGAGTAAGGCAAGAATAAGAGAATTTAGAGTTATATAAAAGAATACTTTCAATTTGGCCAGAAATCTACTTAGTGTACCTTAGGCAACAATGTGGGACTAACAACTATAAAGTCTAGGGGAAATCTGTTTTTAATATAACCAGACCCCATGATTGCAAATAATATTTTTAGGAAGAGTAGACATATAAGGCATATATTTTAGAATGAGAAGACATTCTAGAGATTAATTTTTAAAAATTAAATGTTTACAAGTATAAAAATTCCAGGCAAGGGGCCGGTGAGATGGCTCAGCGGCGTAAGCGCCTGCCTTGCAAGCGCGAGGGCCCGAGTTCGACTCCCGGAACCCACATACGAAAAAGGGGCCAGTGATATCGCTCAGTGGCACGGGTGCCTGTTGGCGCGCGAGGTCCTGAGGTCGTCCCCCTAGTACCCAAAAAAAAAAAAAAAAAAAAAAAAAAAAAATTCCAGGCAAATCAACATGTGTGATAACTTTTTCTACATCTCTCACTTTCTCTCTCCCTCCCTCTCATCTCTCTCTCTCCCTCTCTCTCTCTCCCTCACCTGTTTAAGTAGACATGAGATGTTCTACACATACTGTTGGCACGTTATGTATCAACGTTAATGGCAAATAGAGCTTCAAAGTTTTTAATTTAGTTCTTGATTGTAGTGACGCTTCCACAACTATGCAAACATAGTGTACACGTTTTCCTCATAGAGTTGGGATTTTACATGATAAACATGTGCTCCACTCTTGAGTTACATCCCCAACTGAGACTGAACACTTTAAATGCGTAAAATGCATGATACATGAATACAAAGCAATTAAAATATCTTTTGAGTGCTGGGGATATAGCTCAGCAGCACAGCGCCTGCCTGGCAAGCTCAAGGTCCTGAGTCCAATTCCCAGTACCAAAAAAATAAATGGCTTTTGAGAAAGAAAGTCAAGAAGGAAAGCTCTAGATTTTATAGACAATAAAATTTTATGTGACATATCATCAAGACCTATCATGTTCATTTGCATATTAAACATTTATGCTTCACACAACATAAAATGTATTTCAAAATAAACATTATACCTAAGTATAAAAATCTAGCACTCTGTTTTACACAGTGGTCTGAATTAATAATTTTGAAACTATTTGTGTTTTAGTCAGGAGTTACTACTTAAATGTATAAGAAATAATGACAGATTTATTTCTGTTGGACAATGGAAATAAATATATAACAATGAAGAGAGAAGGTTGGCATATATCTCATGGTATGAGATTGGAATGGTGGCACCAATATGAGCATCACTTTTAATAGATAGATTGTCACACAGAAAGATAAAAGTAGGTGGAAACAAAAAAAAAATGCAAACACACACATGCATACACTTGCTCCTGTACCCTGAGAGTGACCAGAACCAAAGGGTACACACTTTAAAGCCAAATCTTGACCTCTGTGTTAGCCAGATTTCTGTGACTGTGAAAACCTACCTGAGGTAATCAACTTGAAGAAGAAAAGCTTCACTTTGGCTCATGGCTTCAGAAGTTTCAGTCCATGGTTGCTTGAAGCCGTTGTCTTTGGGCTTATGGCAAGATGGTACATCATAGCAGGTGCACAATGGCAGAGGAAATTGCTCACCTCATGGTGACTGACAAGCAAAGAGAGAGACAGGAAAGAGTCATGGTCCCAGTATCCACACCAAAAGCATGACCACGGTGACCCACCTTCTTTCCACATGGCTGAAACTCAAAGGTTCTACTACCTCCCAACAGCACTACTACACTGGACCAAGCTGTTAACACTTTAAGACTCATTACAGAACCAAACAATAGCAGTCTCTAAATACAATTATCTACCAAAATGGGTGGTTTTTCGTTATCTTTGTACTGTCAACTGCAAACAGAGATTTGGTGCTGCTGTGATCGTCATAAGCGCCCATCCGGCCTGCCACATACCGCATGGGTCACTCCTAGAGCTAGAAGTTGGCATTTGATGTCATTTCAGAGTTTGCCTTGGACTGTTAACTGAAGCACCACAGTATTTACATAGTCTCTCCATGGGTCTTGGGCTTAAGTGCAATATGGTGACTTGGTTCCAAGGATGGGCTGTGACTATTCCAAGAAGAATGACTAAAAGATGAGAGACCTTGGAGAGTCTGGACTGAGAACATCCAGGTTATGGCCCCACTATATTCTATTGGTCAAAGAAATTACAGTGGTAGCCTCAATTCTTGGGCAAAGGAAATAGCCTTCACCTTCCTATGGAGGAGCAGGGAGAGGAGGAATTGTTGGAGATTACATACACATTCATCTTCTTTTGTACTGTTTTCTGTTGTACTACTATCCTCATAAGTTGTCAAGAAATTTACGTATTATTTAATTGCTTTTTCATTATTTTCAAATAACAGTTATTTTTAAACTATTAAGGATATCATTCCATGATCTTCCAACTTTTATTCTTTATGGTAAAAAGATAGCTCTTAAATTTTTTTTTTTTTTTTTTTGTATCTCAAAAGTGAGATTTCCTTTTCATCTCCAGCTACATTCAAGATTTTATTAAACTCTTTGGTTGTCACGATTTTATTATGACATGATTATTTTTTTTGCTTTGCTTTCTTTAAAAAAAATTCTCCTTTTTACCTACATTAAAGTATAGAGTGCTTCTTTAATCTGTGTTTAATTTTTAATTTTTAAAAATCATAAGGAATTTTCTTCTCAAAGTAAGTTTGTGACTTTTCTGTCCTGTCTTTCTGAGGTTGAATGTTTGACTACAACATAAATCAATGTAAATTAATGGATTTTATTCTGAATAACCTGCCAAATCATTGAATGTTGACTCTATTTCATCCTGCCATTAAACCCATCATAATGGTCTTAATTTGTATATTCTATTATTTATTTATAGAAAATTTGTTGACTCTTTTTCAGAATTTTAATTTTAATTTGTTGACTGCTAAATTCTCTACTTTCTGTTTAATTTTTATTTAACATATTGAATGTTATTTGAATCTAAAGTCTGATAGATCTATTTTTTGAATATCTGGTGCTTCTGTTTTTGTATTTCTATTCCTATTTTCAGTATTTCTTTTTGTTCAAATCTTTTCTGTTCAAAAATTGTAGCAACAATTTGAGCCTCTCTGTGTTGTGTTTTCGTGGTGAAGATTTAGTCTTGTTTTTTGTGAAAAAGCACAAGTAATTCCAGACCACTTTTTTTTTACTCAGTAGCTGAAATTATTTGAAGCTGGTTTCAGTCTTATAAAGATTGTCTATGTCAGGTTCATTTTGACTTCAGCTATCATATGAAAACCTAGAGTTTTTAACAAAGCTTTTTATTTTTAGGCCATGAGTTTTCTTTTTGCTTTCCTTACCTGACCCATATTCTTCAATCTGTTTCACAGTTTTAGACTGGACAAACATTTCTAAATGAAATGCAGTACCAAATACCATTTCATCTCCCTAAAATTTCTGTTGTTCTTTGATTACAGTTCTAATCAAAGAACTACTTTCTTGGGAATTCCCAATTTCCTTGATAATATTCTGAAGCTTTTAGAAAAGTATTTAATAGACTCATGAGCTGTTCATTTGCTCTTCTTTGATTGGGTTGCCCTGAAATATCAGATTCTTACAGTATGAAATGCAGTTTCCCCATAGTATATTTTACTCTTTTGAATATTGTTATGTAAATAATCTTTCCAGTTGCTTTAAATATATTTAAAGGTACTATTGTAAAGCCAAAAGTTAGGAGAGGAGAGAAATACTGTATTCTTCTTTTCCTACTTTTTAGCAAGGGATTGGATGTCTCTTTACAAAGAGTGTATTTCCTAACTGTCCTTTTCTCTCTGATAGGTGATTTTAGAATTTAAAAAATAAAAGGAAACTTTTCATCAGTTACCCTATTAAAGTTGAAAAACTAAGTTAATTACTTGTTTGTTCTGACATAGTTTCTCCATTTCTTTTGTTGTGTCAATACATGTAGAGCAGAAAATTGCAAGTTTGATACAATGTACTTAATTTGAAAAAAACTGTCATAATATATAGCCTAAAGCTATTCAAAATGTACACATATGTATGTTGTGTAAATTACTTTTACATTCTTTTCCTTCAAGAAATGTTAAAGATGACAGAAGAGAGCTCTCACTTTAGAAAATCAGAACTATTTAGCAATTTATGTCTTTTTCATTATTAAATAATAAATTATTAACACAACTAATTTAGAATGTATTACTAAATAAAATAAATACTTTAAAACAAGGGAGGAGGAGGGAAGAGAGTACACATGTAAGTAAAAATGATTAATATGACATAAATATGTACCAATTCCACAAGAGGAATGTAATTACGATGTACCCAAACCATGAGTCAATACACCAAAAAGCATAGACTATCCTTAAGAATAATGATAATATTTAATAAGCAATAAATAAATAATAAATATTTGAAATAATACATGTGTAATTATTACATGATACACAAATCAATGCCAGTAATTGAAAAATTAATGTTATAATTGATATAACTTATGTAATTATATATTGAAAGTATGATAATAATTACTGTGCTATTTAGTCTTTATGCTAGGCAGTGTTAAGCCCTGTGCACCCATTATCTGACAGGCCCCTCAGAACTGACTGGGTATTAAAGGAGAGGATTAGGTCTAAGTACATTAAGAAATTTTCTTACATAATTAGTGAGTAAATAGGGAGAAATTGCAAGTTATGTATGACTTAAAATTTCCTTTAACACTTTCTCTTAACTGAACATTTTTTTTTTTTTGTGGGTACTGGGGTTTGAACTCAGGACCTCGCGCGCCAGTAGGCGCCTGTGCCGCTGAGCGATATCACCGGCCCAACTGAACATTTTTATTTGAAAGAAAATGACCATATTGAAGAAAGAATAGTAGCATCTTAAGGGACACCAAGTGTCGAGTGAGGAAGAGCAGGAAGGGCGGTGGGAACTGGCCGAAGAGCTGAGACCTGGAAGTGGCTGTGGTCTCGAAGGAGTCAGGGTTTCTACTCCTCCACTTGGGTTTTCTGCTCTGTTGCAATAATTAAATAGTTTTGCTTGAAGGACTCTGAGGATATTGTGGCTTATACGCACTTACAATTGACAGCGGATGTGAGGACAACAGAAATATTCACATTGTTTGTGAGACTGGGTGCCATTGGGGAATCAGAGAGTCGTTTTCTCTCACAGCTGAGATTACATTTCAATAAAAATTGAAAACTTGGAAGTATTTTGGATGTCAAAAATCATTAAAATAAATCATATGTGTGAAATGCTATCTGTATATGAAACTACAAATAATAAATTAAATAGGTATGCATTTAGTGAACAAAGAAATGAAATAAACAGACTAAAATTTCAACTAAAGTGCACAATCTTTTGTATTTTGAAAGTTCATAAAACAAACGATATGCATTTTATTATTTTAAAATGTATATATACACATACTTAAATATTCATTTGAATGAAGAGTTCAGTAATATAACTGATTAACTCAAGTATAAAGTTTTATTAGGAGTTACTAAGGCAAGTTATTAGAGTACACTATTACATATAATGTATATATGTGCATTTATATATGTTTACTTACACATATGCATGTATTTATTACTAAATGCATTTTTTTTCAGTTTTGGGAATTGAACTCAGATCCTTCCATTCTGAGCTACATCCCCTGCATATTTTCCTTTTGTATTTTGAGAGAGGGTCTTGCTAATCAAGTTGCCCAGGCTGAGCTTGAGCTTCCTATCCACCTGTGTCAGCTTCACTAAGTGCTAGGATTTCATACATGCACCACCCTGCCCAGCCAAAGCGCTATTCATACACGTGTATGAATCAGCTTAATGACTTGGTAAGTCATCACGCTTTGAAACTCTATTTAGTCGTCTTTGTTTCATCCACTATTCTCAGATTTTGCCTAATATAGAAATACTGTCTTTAATATCACAAATTAGTGAAATTTATACGAACTATACCATGATTTCTGTTTTTCTAGTCAGAAATGTTTTAAATTAATGCAGAACAAAAGGTAAATCAATGTACATACACTGAATGTTTTCTCACAGTGATTTTCCAAGAACTGATAACCAAAGTAAACCATAAGACAATCTGCTAAGCAAAGAATACTATGCTCGCTCTTTTTGGTTAATGATCTGTAACTACTCTTTGTTGAAAAGTATGTTATACCTCTCCGTAATACCAAAAAAGAAAAAGAAGAAAGAAAGGAGATAGAAACATAGTATGAAAAAAGACCCCTAGGTGATCCAGATGTATCTGGAGATTTTATTAGATGTTTCTAATAACTGATGATGTTGGGATTTTTTATACTTTTACTTATGTTCTATGTGTCATCTTTCATGAAGACTCTACTCAGCCACTTTACATAGTTAATTTTTTCCTTATGAACTTCAAAATTTTGCATTCTCTTAGTATAGATCTTTTATCAAATTTGTTTTTTTCAAACAGATCTTTCTCAGTTTGTCCTTTCATTTTATTAAGAGTGTCCTTGGCAAATCATAATTTTTGATTCTGCTAAAGTCGAATGTATCATTGTTTCTCTTTTAAGATTTGTGCTTTTGATGTTATACTTAAAAGCTCTTGCCTAACTCAAGGGTACACACGGAGTCTCCTGCTTTTCTGCTTTATATTTTTACATTTTACATTTATTCTTTTTCTTTTTTAGGTTCTTTTATGAAACTGTGAAGTACGTGTTGAGGTTCATGGAGTTTTGTGTATGGATATCCATTTATTCCAGTGCCATTTCTTGAAGATTATTCACTCTCCATTGCACTGTTTTTGTAACTTTGCCAGAAGTCAGTGTGTATCTATGTTTGCGTGGGTCTATTTCCGGAATCTTAGTCTGTTTTAATGTTCTGCGTGTCTAATTTTTGAGCAATGGAGTACACTGCACTGATTGTGGCAACGTTTTTAAAAAATGGTGTCAGCTCTTCTACATCATTTTTAGCCCATATATATTTTAAATTCAGCCTATTTAAATCTGAAAGGAATTTTGGCTGCAAATTAACATAGACCAAACTGTGAAGGACTGATATGTTAATAATACTGTTTTCTTTTTCAAAAGAAATATATGGACTATCTCTCCACTCATTTAGTACTTCTTTGACTTCATTCATCTGGGCTTTTAAATTATTATTTTAGGATAGTTTTACAACCAATTTTGGGTTAATTTTTATTAATATAGGTGTAAAGTCACATGCAATTGTGGGAAGAAATATAGAGGTTCCATACACACATTTTCCACCTGGTGATGATATTTTATAAAACTACAGAACAAAGTCACAAAGAATATATTGACAGTGATAAAAATCCACAGATCTTATTCACATTTCCACAGTTTTACTTGTAGTCATTTGTGTGTTTATACATTTACTGCTGTAATCACTGGTGTTTACACACCAGTTCCTGTAACTTCCATTTTAATCAAGATTTTGAACAAGTCTGTCACCACCAGTATCTTTCCTATTTCTCGTTGATAACCACATCTACCTGTGCCCTGCTTTATGCCAATTTTGCCAGGTTTACCTGTTTTATAAATTATTTTGAAAGAACCAACTTTTTATCTGATTTTTTCTGATTTCAATTTCACAGGTTTCTACTATTTTACTTATTTCTTGCTTTCTACTTGTTTTCTTTTATTGTGCTCTTCCAGGTTCTCAAGATAGGAATACAGATTATTCATTTATAATCATTCTTTGTTTTTACTGGAGGCACTTTAATTATAAATTTTCCTCTCTATACTGTGTTAGCTGCATCTCACATTTTTAATGTAATGTATTTTCAGTATAACTTACCTCTATGTAATTTACTAGAGACTTCCTCTGTACTTGTAAATTATGTAAAAGTCTGCTGCTTAATTTCCGTGATTTAGAGATTTTCCTATTGTCTTCCTATCATAAATTTTTATTTTAATCTATAACTTTATTTTATAATTTTTTCATCATGGTATGAGAACTCAGTACGATTTCAATTGGTATTCTTTTGTTGAAGTTTGTTTTATAGTGCAAGATGTGGCATATCGTGGTGGAAGTTCACAAACTTTTGAAAACACTGAGATTTTGCTGTTTTTACATGAATTGTCATAAAAACGTTATTTACATCCTGTTGATTGATTGTATTGTTCTGACATATATTGATTTCCTCTTTAGTCATTCTATATTGTGATGAGAACGTTGAAGTATACAACTATAACTGTAGGTTCACTTACTTTACTCAGCTCTATCCATTTTTGCTTCGTGTATTTTCAATCTGTTATTTCATGTCTACATGTTTAGTATAGTTGTCTTCCCACTTAACATAATGTAATGCCTTTTTGTCATTAGTACTTTTCTTTGCTCTGAAATTTTCCTTATTGTGTAGTGAGTGATACAGCTAGCCCTAATTGTCCCTTGATTAACATTTGCGTTATTTGTCTTTTCCACTTTTACTTTCAATGTCAAATTCATCTTATTTCTTATGTATGTTAATTATCTTGGTTTCTATATTAGGACTTCTACTACAATTCTGAATAGCAGTGTCAGAGAAGTCTTTTTTTGCCTTTTCTATATTTAGGAAAAATCATTAATTATTTCGCAGTTAAATGTGAATTTAGCTATAAAGTTTTTGATTAATTTGGTTAAGTAAAGATGTTCCATCCTATTTAAATTTTGCTGAGGTGTTGTTTATTGATTTTTAAAAAAATCTTGAATGGATGTGGAAACGTGGCAATTACTTTTTTATGTATATTGAGATACCGTGTATAATTTATTATTTTGATGAAATGTATTGACAGATTTTAGACCTTGGAAGTAACACGTGTAAAAACAGCTTCAAATTATTATTATTATTAAGGCATTTCCATCCATATGCGTAAAAGACATTAGTTTGAAGTTTTTTAGTAATTTTTAAAATTTTATTTACTATCAAGATAATTCTAGTCTTACTATGTTCTATTTCTGAAAAAGATTTGTAGAATTTAGATTATTGTATTCTTAAATGTTTTTTAGACTTTTTTTTAATGTAACCTCAAGATTTTATTGTCTTCATAACATAACAAAAGACAAAGCTTAGAACTGGATCACTTGGCCCTTTTTCTTCTGATCTCTGCCAGTTCAAAACACTTGCATCACTTAAGAGCCAGCAGTCTCTTAAATCTTCAGTTGGACTCAACACACTCAAGCCTCGGCAAAATATTCTTTGCAGTTTTGGCCTTTTTCTGGGCAATTGGCTTAAGCTATTTACCACAGCTATTCTGCTTCCTGTCATAATGCTGCTTTCCCTGGACATACAGAGGATCCATGCCTTTCTTGTACTGTGTCACTTTGTGGCGTTGGTGCCTGCCACACTTCTTACAGAAAGCTTGCAGGGTTTCAGGAATCTTCACCATGTTTACAGGAGCACATTCCGCAGGGAAAGTTTTTAGACATTTAAGCACAGATACTTCACTTAGGGTTTTCTTTATTCAATTTATTTAAAAGATATGAAAATCTTAGATTATGCATTTTGACCTGCATGAGCTTTGGAGATTTGTTTGTTTTGGGGAATTGGAATGTTTTACTTAAATTGCTGAAGCGCAAGCATTTAATGATGCGATACATTCTCTTATTACACTATCAGTATCTGTACGGCCTGCAAGTAAGGCTCTCCTTTCATAATTATTTGAAGTAATTTGCCTTTTTATGTGTGTTTTTATTTTCACATTGGTCAGACTGGCTGACAGACATCACTATGACTGTTTTCAAGGAATTAACTTGATTTTATTTCCATTCTCTAACTTTTTCATATTTTTGATATTTTCTGAATTATTATTGTCTAATTCATAGACTTTAACAGTATTAGGTTTATAGGAGTTTAGTGGATTTTATGGGTAATTCTCATATACTTTGCATATATTCTACATTTCTGCAAATATTATCTTACGTATGATAAATTTTCTATAATTGACCAAAAACAAATACATTATTTCTCATTAAAATCCATAGTTTACATTGTGTTTCACTCTTTGTTTTATATACTTTTATGGGTGTTGGCAAATGCATATTGTCATATATTTACCATTGTAGTATCATATAGAATTGTATCCACATCTTAAAAATCTCTTCTGCCTCAGCTATTTATACATTTTTTTCACCCAGTAACCACTGATCTTTTTACCATTTGTATAGTTTTTGCCTCTTTTAGAACGTCATACAGTTGAAATTATATAGCATGTGTCCTTTTCAAACTCTGATATCACTTGGTATGAGCCATTTATGTTCCTCCATCCTTTTGCATGGCTTGATAGCTCAGTTCTTTTAGTTGCTGTATGATATCTTATTGTATGAAGGTACTAGTTCACTTATCTATTTACCTATTGAAGGACATCTTGGTGACTCCCAATTTTGGGCAGTTACAAATGAAGTTGCTACAAACATTCCTGTGTAGGTCTTTGTGTGGACTTGTTTTCAAGTTAACTCTGTAAGTATTAGGAGAACAAGTGATATACTGTTTAGTAGGACTATTTTAATTTTGAAAGAAAATGTTGACTGTATCCAAAGTGTCTTTACCATTTTGAATTACCACCAGCAATGGATGTGAATTTTTATTGTTCACATCTCTATCACTACTGTCATTCATTAATATGAACTTTGTTGGAATTTAGCGACATATAATGGATATAGTATTAATTTTTTATTTCTATGTACAATTCCCCAGTGATAAATGATGTGGAAAATGAATTTGTTCATTTGTCATCTGTATATTTTCTTTGGTGAGGCACTGGTAAAGATCTTTATTCACCTGTAAATTAGGTTGTTTGTTTTTTATTATTGGATCTAAATGTTCTTCATATATATTGGGAAAAAGTGCTGTATCACATATATACTTTGCAAATATTTCCTCCCTGTCTGCAGCTTGTCTTCTAATGTTCTTGGTGGTATCTTTCACAGAAAAGCTGTTAATTTTAATAAAAACCAAAATAACTTATTTTTACAGATTGTATTTAATGTTGCATCTCAAATCTCACTGCTAAGCCTATGTTATTTTCTAAGAATCTTGTGGGCTTACTGTTTACACTTAAGTATGTGGTAAATTTTGAGTTAATTTGCTTGTAAATGTTGTTTCAGTACCACTAATGAAATGACTATTTGTTCTTTGAAGTGTCTTTACCCTTTGTGCAAAATCATTTGGGTTTGTGTGGGTCTCATTTTGGTCTATGTGTTCTATGTGATTTCACTGGTCTATTCTTTCACCCACCTTTCTTTTTTTGCTTTTGGTGCAATTTTTTTCTTCTTTCTAATGGCCCTTAAGGAGGATTCTTTTATAAGAGATGTCAGATATTTCTTTTTTAATATAAGAATTATGTTTTAAATTTTACTCTAAGAACTGTTTAATACGCATCCAAAAGATTTTGATATTCTGTATTTTCACTTTCAGATAAAACATCTTTTTAAATCTCCCAAGAGACAACCCCTATAAGGTATCTGGAATTTAGTTTCCAAATACTGGGTATTTTCTAGATACCTTTTTCTTATTAATTTCTACTTCTATGATAGTCATAAAACATGATTTATTTTTGGATTAACTTGGTTGATACTGTTCTTCAGCTCTTTTATATCTTTATTGATTTACTGAATTTTTATTAATTACTGAGAAAAGATCAATATTCTCTGTGTATTGATGTGCATACCTTGCCTTATCATCTATACTGCAAGAACTTGGTTATATTTCATCTTGTATCCTTAATTTTCGGCCAGTGTCTTCTATGCTGTCACTAAATATATTTTCAATCAGTGGTTCATTATTTTATTAAAAATTCCATAATTCACATATAGCTTATTCTGGAAAACTATATAAAGAACTATAGAGCTCCTGACTAGTATTTCTGTCCTTTTTCCTGATAACATCATGGTTTTATACATGCACATTAAGTAGACCAAATTAGTAAATGAGAAATTTTGTTCAAAGTATTTTTTTTAGAAATATGACAAATTTTAAATTACCCTATACTTTGGAGCCAACAGCAACCATAGAAATTTTTAAACTGCTTATGTTTTTCCCAAAAACTTAGGAGATAATTTGAGCTTTCTTCTGGGATCAAATAACAGCTTCACTAAAGACCTTCTGTTTCTAAGGGGGCAATGGAATACACAATTTTCGTCTGTAATTGAACTACCTGAACCTTTCTTGTTCACATTACATACATGCATCTCTTAATACATATTTATTTTTGTCTTCCACACTAACAAATATACTGATTTTCTTAATATAATAGAAACCAAATGCAGAATGTTGCTCAGACAGATTATTGTCAACAATGTGGCCATCCTCTTATAATTGGTCATACAGAAATATTTTATAATTAAAAATCTATGTTTCTGTAAAGTTACCTTAGCACACTATCAGTAGAGTTATTAGTTGGAAAAGAGTAAATGTCCTCTGATATTGCCATTGGAAGTTTGTATGTTGATTTTAGGTTTCTGAAGGCTAGAAGGCTTCATACTTGGCAATATCTAAATCAGCAGTGAGCTTCAACAGAATTATATTTCTATAAAACTCCTTTAATCTGCCTCCTTACATATTGATAGAGGTCAAGGCATGGGGTAATATTTCATACAGTTGTATATTTTAAAATCCACTCATTAGGAATGTCTCATTTAGTATTCTCACAGTAGCTTGGATTTGTTCTGGACTGTTACTCCTTGCTGTTGCATATTCTTTAATTATTCCTCCCCCTGTATTACTGAAATGGAAAGCCTCAAAAGTACAGTGATGGCAACACTGAGC
The DNA here is from genome assembly GCA_028451465.1 of Erethizon dorsatum. Lineage (NCBI taxonomy): Eukaryota > Metazoa > Chordata > Mammalia > Rodentia > Erethizontidae > Erethizon > Erethizon dorsatum. The sequence continues at coordinate 16,773,227 of CM051838.1, forward strand.
TACACTGTTTGCCCTTATAATGGATCTCAGGAAGGATATTGTTAGACTACCAGGCAAAATAGAAAGGTGGATTTAATTTGCATCAAATAAATATATGAAAGTTAAATGAATCAATGATGACAGTACATTATTAACATTCAGCTGAGAATGTTTAGAAATTGTTTTATTTCTAAGTAATCAAACCCATTACCCCACACAGAAAGAAGTATGACAGTCCATTCTCCAGCAGGGGATGTTTCCTGTCAAAATATTGCTACCCTGGATGTAAGGTCAGGATATAAAACACATGCTAAGGCCATTGCTTTGTGCTTCTCTGTGTGGTGTAGTAAATTGTAAGCATGGTATTTTCCTGCTTCAGTTTCCTTAGACAAAATAATAAGTATGGCTTGGTTTCTGTGAGTTAAGCAAATGGGGAAAATAGGAAGATACCACTCTGAAGCAAAATCTTGTAAAAAAAAATGACTAAATAAAAGCCTCCATAGAAAATTTCCATATATGTTACTGTTTTTTACAGTTTTCAATAAGAATTGTTTTTTGCTTTAACTATGTGCTGCATTGGGAATTACAAAAGTTTTTCTGTAAGTATACATATGTGTATATATATATATATATATATACATATAGTCTTAAAAATTGATGTTTACTGTAAAACAATGGGTTACATAAGATGAATTACAGATTCTGCAACATCCAAAAAAAATCATGCCACTAGTAACATTAGTTTAAATTGAAAATAAATCTACATGGTAAATCCAACTAATTAACATTTGTTTACCAATAGAGATATCCCCAGATGAATATTGGTGTTTGCTAGTTTTTCCATAGTCTCTTACTAGGGTAAGAACTTTACATTCATATTATAACTTGTTTTTAATGATAAAAATCTAGACTTTGAAAACAAAGTTTTTAGTTTATACTTGAGGAACATACATTTGAAGAAAACCTCCAAATATAATTGATTCAGGATTTACTGTTTTGAAAAACAAGAAAGTAATTTTTGCTACTTAATTCAATTCAGACATACAATATGACTTTCCAAGGGCATATGCTCAGTGTCCTAACTTCCTTCCACTAAGACCTCCTAAAAGTTCTACCATCTCCCAGTAGTGCCACAGTTCAACACATGGGACTTGGGAAGATTTTCAATATCCAAAATATAACAGTTGTGTTGTCTTACCTTCAACTGCAACTGCCATGATTACATTCAGCTCTGTAAACACCTAGGTAAGTTTCATTCAACATTTTAATAACAAATCTTTGCAACGTACTAATGAGACAGAAAAGTAGACCAACTTGGGACCCCCGCCTCTCTCCAAGGGCTCAACCCACAGCCCTGCCCCTCAGATAATGTTTTGTTCACACTTTGTTCTACTTTGCAACCATAATGTTCCAACAGCTTCTGTTTGTTCTATCTTTTAACCACAAGGTTACAACAGCCTCCCTACTAGTTGTGCCCAAAACCCCTGTAACCTCAAAAGATAACAATACCTGCTAAACTCCTGCTTCTGCAAAATTCTGCTCAGCTTGCCCCTGACCCCCATCCAACTGAAACAAAGGTATAAGTTCCCTGCTCCCCCAGAGCTCGGAGCTCAGAATTTGGAGTGCTTAGCTCCTCTGGGCCAGCCAATTTAATAAAGCTTGGTTCCCTCCACTTTTCTAAGTGCTGATCTTGTTCCCTGCATCGTCAGTAAGACTGACTTTGCTGCAACACTAATATTTGAAACTAATTTACAAGACAAAGTAGTGTACACATAAAATTTTAATAATTATCAATATATGGATCTAAATAAAATCTAAAGTAGAAACAAGATAAAATTAATTTATAATAAATATATCATTGTCAATATTTGTATTAGTCAGCTCCTTGTCACTGGGACACAATACCCAACACCCAAAACTTAGAAGGAAGAGAAGTTTAATTTGGCTCATGGTTTCAGGGGATTCAGGATTTAAGGCAGAAACATCATGGTGGATGTGGGTGGCAGAAGAAAGATGCTTAGTTCATAGCATTGGGAAAGCAGAGTAAGGGAACAGTGCTGGAGAAGAAAGGATAAGGAGCCATACAAAGACTCCCAGGAAAGTCCTTCATGCCTTCCCTGGACACATCCAAAAGTGTGGTTCATCAAGACCCAGAGCAGATCCAAAGCAAATCAAATTGATAACCCTTCTAAGCAGTGACAATATATATAAACTCAAGCAGAACAAAATAAAAGACGGAGTATGGGCATGCATATAATCATTATGTATGCAATAAGCACAAACTTACATTAATTGAAGCATGTTTTATTTACTATTCAAATACCAGATACTGTGTTAACCTTAGTGATTCAATGTCCCTAAATGCTGAGTAATTTTAATAAAACTTGAAAGTTTTTAATTTGCGTTTCCCCTTTATTTATGTGTTAGTTGCATTCCTGGAAAAATATGTAAATTTTAAGCCATTGTAAACATTCTTTGAGCTTGTATGTGAAATTCTAAATATGTAATTGCAAATGAGTAAACATATTTTCATTTACTTAAATGTACAGCGAGATATTCATAAGTCTCATAGGAACTGTGATGATTCTTTATATGCAGAGCATTTATCATCCAGGATCCTAGTCAAATAATTTTCTTCATTATTATTAAAAGAGTACCAGTACATTTTTAAGATGCGCCCTAGGAAGTGATTCTGCATATATATGCTTGCCTTAGGAACTACTTCCTGAGACTCTTCTTTTCTGTTCTTTCTTCAATCTAAATACCAGTACAAGGAACTACAGTACTACTCAATGCCTACATAAAATGTCTCCTTCTACTGAATTCATAACTAAATCTTATAAGCAAAGTGAAATACTCCTTCTATGTTCTGTAAAACCGTGTACATACTGGTAACTGTCATATTGTGTCATAATTATTTATTCATTTTTCATATTTATTGATGTTTCTCTTATTTATTGATATATCTTTCACTCTCTCAAAGATAACTTCTCAAAGATTTGTAATAGTATCAGATTCATCTTCCTAAGCTCTATTTCCTAAATATTGAAGTGTATATTTAGCATATGTTAGTTGCTGAATAAATGAATCAGATTTTCTTATATTTTAAAGTTTTCATTCTGTTCATTTATGTCAATTTTCATCATAACTGTATGATTCACAGACATACACACATAAAACAGACATAAAATCCAGGCTTTAAAGTTCATTATCTAAAACTGCTAAGTTGATCCAGTTTGGACAGGCAGTTATTATTATTGGATTACTTAGATGATAGCAATATATTATTTTCATTACATGCATGAGAAAAATTCATTATTTATACTCTCCTTCTTTGGTTTCAATAAACATTGCTTTATTGAAAAAGAAAAAAATCATTTATAGTGTTTTCTAAACATTTTAATAGGGAAATTTGCTTGTCCAAATATAGAAAGGATAGATTTAATTCACATTAACATAATTGTCTTTATTATGTATTAATGACTTAAATTCTAACATATATAATACTTGGCATTTATACCAAAAAGAATACATCTTTCAGTTTTGCTCTCATATAAAAATGCTAATGAATAAGAAATACCCAAGTAGAAGAATGCAAAATACTAGGCTAGGTTTCATCTGATTCACATTTCAGCAAAAATCCCCTGGATATCATAAATTACAATTTTCCGAAAGTGGAGTTCTATTTGAGAGTACTATAATTCTGTATAAGTAATTTTTCCACTTCTTTATTTTCACTTTTGTTAAACTATTAAGAAGGAATTATAGGGAAAGTAGTTTCATCTCCCTTCACCTATCATGTATTGGCTAACTTGAGTTTCCCTGGACATTTAAATATAGTAATGACCTGCAATCATTTAGAACTTTATTTTATATCTCCGATAATAGTTAGCTCTGCAGCTTGCTTAGAATTATTGTTTATCATTCCAGAAAGAAGACTATCTCCTGAATTATATATATTGTATTTTAAATTATGTCTTGAATAAAAAGTATGTGGTTTTGGAGACACTTTAATCTCTAGGATTTAGTTTTGCCTTCTACAGAGAGAGAGAGAGAGTAAGAGAGAGAGAGTGAGAGAGAGGGAGAAAAAGAACAAGGAGAAGAAGGAGAAGAAGAAAACAGAGGGGAGAGGCAGAGAGGCAGAGAGAGACAGAGGGAGAGAGACATAACCTGAAGGAGAATTGTGTGCTAATACAATAATTCATATAAAAGACAGAACTTACACTCATCACTTACTAAAATACTGAAAATCTAATCTACTTGTGTTTACATCCTGCTATATTTATGGCTCAAAGAGGTTGGGAGTTCATAGTACACAACTAAGCATTAAATTTATACATTAAATTAATCAGATTATATCAATATTAACATTTTATGATTCACTAATCCTAGTAGTATGCTGCTAAACAAATAGACTTTAAAAGTTAACTTTTAAAGTCTAATTGAATCCTCCGTTATAGGAAAAGGGCAATTAATCTGAGGCTGAAAACTTCTTAGTTTTAACTTGGCATTTTTAGCTAGAATCCTTGTTAACTGCTAGGTTCATGTGATATAATGGACCAAATCTGGTGTAGACTTTAATCAACCTTGATGTTAACCATTGTTGTGCTGTTTTTTACCCTGGGGGAGTGGTGAAGACATCAGAGCACTATAGAATTTAACACTCTTTTATTTAGAATGTAATACAAATTTCTCTTGGCATCAATTTTTTAATTATTATTTTGAACTTTGAGTATGAAGCACCAACAAGCAGAAAATATTCTTTATTTTATAAGATACAATGACACAAATGTCTCAAGAAAACAAATTTTATTGGCAAAAAGTAGCAGCAATGAAAAACTAAAAAAAATCAATACCAAGAAGTCTATACTATTACTAAACCTGAATCTATATTATTGCATGATAACATCTGAAAAGCTATCAAGCAGAGAATTAAACTACAATCAAGAGTTATAATCAGTACACTATATATATATATATCTACTATATATACTATATATACTAATCAGTACACTATATATATATATATATCTACTATATATACTATATATACTATATATACTAATCAGTACACTATATATATATATATCTACTATATATACTATATATACTAATCAGTACACTATATATATATATATATATATATATATTTTTTTTTTTTTTTTTGTGGGTACCGGGGGTCGACCTCAGGACCTCACACTTGCCAGGCAGGTGCTTATGCCACTGAGCCATCTCGCCAGCCCATGTACACTGTATTTTTAACTCAGGCATTCTTGGTATAAAAGACTCTACTTACTTAAGTGACAGATATTTTTTGTAAGATTTATTGGTATATTTGGAAAAGCACTCAAATTTTCTTATGTAGAAAAGTATCAATTTGAACTTAGGATTCTGTTATTTGTTCATTGTTCTTTGGTTTCCTGATGTTGCCATTTTACATACAAAATAATTATCAGGTACCTATAGAAAAACACAAAAACAAAAAAACTAAAACCTATGGCCCTAGGCCCTTTCAGTGGAATAGATTGCATGTTAACATGTGCTGAGAATGTTGACCTCCAATTCTGTAAACTGACACATGCATGAGCGTTTTATACCGTATCATACACTCTGTGACTATGTGTATCCAATTTCCCCATTTTTACACTTTGCTTGTCTTGACCAAACTTCAATCTGGCTATTCCTCTCCACAGGTCCTCCAACTTTAGTTTGCCCCCAGCCTGAAAATACTTCACGCAAAACATTCCCTTATCAGCTTATGCTGAGACAACTTGAATAAAGATACATTTTCTGTCAAATTACACTAATCACACTCTCCCCTTTCTTCAACTTCTCTTTACAAGTTTCTGCTAAGCTCTGCTTATTCCTCTCCGTAAAATAACTGTGCCATCACAGATGACAATTTAGGGGCAAATTTAGTAGTGCTGAATAAACTTTCATTTTTAGAAAAAAGATCCTCAATGACATGTACTTAGACTTGCTTCCAAACTTAAAAGGCTTTTTGATACTATATCTCCTTAATGCGTGCACTGGGAGACGAGATTATGGTTGACACAGTTGTTCTTTTTTTAGAAAATTTTACATGTTAACAAATACTGTAGCTTGACTTTTGCGTAGATTTACAGTCCTTCGTGGGCAAATGACTTTCAGGGCAAAATAATCTTTTATAGAGCTGCTTAAGTGACACAGATTCTTCTTGCAGACATTGTCACATCTGACACAGTGTGAAAACGTGTGACAATTTAACGCGGGGGGGGAGAGCTGAAGAGAAAAATCAGTCCTGAAGAGAAGACTGAACACTTGTATTTTTCACTATCAGATTTGGACTTTAGGACATTTAGATCTGTCAGACTTATTATTTGAGTCCTATCTCATTGTATTCGATAATGAGAAGGCCAGCAATAGAACAAAGAATCAGTAAATATGTCACAGAGCACAAAGCTTGACCTGAGAGCAGTGTGGTTTTTTTCCTACTCAGCAAGTCTCAATTTGAGAAAAAGATTTCAATAAAGTTTCTGAGGGAGAAAGTATAATTAGGAGAAAATGACCTTGAGGTTTATATTGCTATTAAAACCGCCACTTGGCAAATCATTGCCAGCATGAATGTCAGTTTAAGATTGATGTTTATAAGAAAACTCTGAAAGCAATATATGAGTGGAAACTTTGTCTTCTGGCCATTTATGGTAAATCTGAGCCCGAAAAGTCATTCTTTATCCCATGATACTCAGAGAGCATGTAACAGATTTTGATAAGTGCAATAAAACCTTGGTTTGTGAGCATAATTGGTTCCGGAAACACACTTGTAATCAAAGCACTTGTATATCAAAGTGAATTTCCCCATAAGAAATAATGGAAACTCAGGTAATTCATTCTGCAATCCAAAAATATTCATATAAAAATGATTATAATCCTGTAATATAATACAAAATAGTAAAGAATACAAAATATAAAGAAAAATAAATTAACCTGCACTTTCTTTTAAAAACCTTCGTGGCTGGTATGAGGGAGACAAGAGAGAGGAGGGTTATTCTGTAGGATGACTTTCACTATCCCTTAAGGAATTACTGCTATCTATTGGCCCAATGGAATGTTGTTCTTTTTGTGCAGCTTTAACAAGGAACCCATCCAATGATGCTTTTGCCTTCCTTTGAAGATTTCATCGAAATGTGACATTGCATTGTCATTAAGTAAATTCATTGCTGGCACTGTTACAGCCTTATTCAGGTGGTGTTTTCCTACAAAATTTTGCAGTTTCCCACATTTTACACATCTCCCTAATCTCCTTTGAAGTGAGGGATTTCTCTGCCTTTTTCTTCCCCTCCTCTGCAGATGAGATCTCCATAACCTCTTGATGTTGGGAGACAAGTCACCCACAGTGCCACAGCGAGGGCCAGAGAGAAGCGTTCGCTCAGTTCTGATCATGTGATGTTTGGTGTCATTTACCACTTGTACTGCAAGACATTGCTCATTTATCAAGTTAAAATTTATTTAGTCTTACAGAACACTCACAGAAAAAGTTACTTCCAATTCAAGGTTTTACTGTAGTGGTATTTTAACCATTTGCCATTTTTTTTTTTTTTTTGAACCAGGAATCAAACTCAGTGTGCTTGCTCTGAAGGTGCTGTGCCACTGAGCTATATCCCCGGCCCTATTTGAGCCATTTGAAAGAACTAGTATAAAACTCTCCTTTTCAGAAGAGATTTTGCTTTTTTTAGAAAAAAGAATATACAGCGTTTAAATTTTATATCATAGAGATTATACTTTAATAATTAATAAATTTCCACATACTTAATATCTTAATATTTTAAAATAGAGTATCATTTAAATACAGCAATTTCAATAGCACAATATTTCCCTTTTTAAGGAAATACTTTTGAAAAACCATTGTTAGTCGTGAAATCTATATTAATTTTTAAAATATTAATATCTGATATAAAATGTATTTTAAAGATATGGATTTTTCTAAAATAGCAGAATGTGCTTTGAAAATAAGAGTTTATAGTAGTTCTTGCCTTAGACTCAAGGATTAATTTTTATAAAAATCCACTATGTGCCTTCTCAGCATCAGAGAATAAAGAGTGATTTCCAGAAGTTTTTCTTGACTCAGTTGGATAGGGAAGATTAAATTAATATGACACACTTTCAGTATCACTATGAGCAAGAGAAATATTATACTAATAATGTGAGATGAAAACTGTGATACCCATAACTATGTAAAACAATAAAACTTTCTTGAACATCTTAGTTTTCATCTCACAGTATTACTACAATATTTCTATTGTCAAGAGAGATGGTGAAATCATCTTACTAAATTTAATGAAACAATTCTTTGCTGGGTACAAATCAGAATACAATTAACAAAGTGGTCTGATACTTTCAAAATGTGAATTTTCAGAAAAAAAAATCTAATGTAGGAGTCAGAAAACAGTTACTTGTTTTGTGATTGACAGGTATTTACTTTTTACAGGCACACTATGAAGACCAATGAATACAGTGAATATGAAAGGATGTGAAAATAAAAGTATTGGAGAATGTAAAAACTATCAATATTGGGCAATCCTTGTAGAAACTAAAAATTCTTCAATAATGAATTTGAAGACATTTCCTACACCGGTCCAGTGATTCCAAAGATTTCATTTCAATTACAAAGTTAGCAGAAGTCTTTATGAATATAAGGAGGGCTATGTATATATATTTACCACAAAATTTTATCCCAGCACCTATAATCAAACAAATTTAGAAAGGGTGGGTAGAAAAGCCATTATAAGAAAACTCAGTAATGCAGTATGTGAATGAGAACTTTGTTTTAGTGAGAACTATATTTTGTTCCCTAGTGAGATCTATTTGGGTACTACATCACAGACTGTAGATAAAATATTTTTTCTTGGCAATGTAATGATAGTAAACAAACAGTGGTCAGTGAAGAACAATGAACTGATAATACCTAAATAAAAGTAAACAAACTATAAATGTTCAGCTTGATGAATCTGTTTAAAATGAACTGCAATGTAATTGCCATCTAAATCAAAAAGTAAACATTACCAACAAATTCATCGTGCCTTTTTAAAGTCACTCTTGACTCCTCTTGCACTGTTTTGATTTCTAAATTTCTGAATTAACATTGTGCAGTTTGTAGTCTTTGGTGTTAGATTCTTTCACTCAACCTTATTAGATACATCCAGTGTAGCCTTGGTGGAATGGTTTATGTTAATTGATAGTGTTTCAAGTTATAATATAATTCAATCACTTTCCTTTGTGGTATGATATGAATATATCAAAATTTATTGGAAGACTTGAGTTGTTTCTCATATGAATTTATTATGAACAATTTTTTGAACATCCTGTGCATGCATTTGTTAAAAAATAAGTAACTACTAGATATGCATATATTAACCTTTAATAAATATTCCTTAGGTGATTATTTTTCCAATTGATTCTAATAACTTACACTGCTACCCTCATTGTTGTAATTATACTCTCCAAATATAGAAAAATAAAAATGTAGGAGGAAAAATTTGCAGTAGAAATAAAAGATAAAAATAGAAGTACCTGTAAATGAAGTTGGAAAAAAAGACAAATTGCAAGTATGGATGAGATAAATATTAAGGAGAAACCATATAGAATGATGTCATACAAACATATTTGAAAACTGAAATGAAATGAACACACTGAAATTGATAATTGTACTGTGATTGTAAAAAATAAACCTCACTTTTTGGAACTACATTGATACATTTAGAAAAAATGGGCAGTGACATGTTTAACTTACTTTCCAATAATTAATAGGAAAATGTTATGAATATGTAACTTAGGTAAAGGTTAGATGAATATATAACTTGGTAACAGTTATATGAAAACTACGGTATACATGAAATCATTTCCAAATACATATTTTAGAGACTCTTCCCGTGTAATTTGCCATATCAGTAGGTAATACTATTATATTTTACACACCTTAGTTGTACTTCACGTACAACAAAATATATGTATTTTCAGTGTAAGTGAGCATTTGACATCTATCTAAGTCCTTTATCAGCACTAATACTATTGCGAAATATAATACAGTATTCCCCATTTAATGTCTACCTTTTTAACAACTGTTCGGACTTATGACCAAGGCATACTCTTCAGACTTACAACCCACTGCTCAGAATTACGACCTATCTTTTTTTGGTACAGTTCTGTACATTTGTTGATAGATCACTAATGTCTAATTTTTTTTTTTAATATGCGGGTACCGGGAGTCAAACTCAGGACCTCGCGCTTGCCAGGCAGGTGCTTATGCCGCGGAGCTATATCACTGGCCCTAATGTCTTATTTTTGTACAGTACATCTTGTTTACACAGTACTGTAATTTTTATTGATTATACTGTAGAATACATACTGTAGTTCTATGTTCTGTATACATTACAGTACTACATGTAAGACTTATGCAAATGAAAGCAAAGTCATCGAGTTAGAGCCATTTCTTTGTTCTAAATATTGTAATGAATATACAGTATACAATTCTTCATTTAGCGACCCATTCCATTAACGACATAGTCACAGGAATGGAACTCAATTGTTAAACGAGGGGTGCCTAAGCATGTTGTGCAAATAAACACAGCAGTTACAAAAAGTCAAATTTCTTCAAAATATGTATTATTTCTATGTCAGATACTTAGGAAAAATAAGCTACTTGACATTTTTTTGGATATTAAGGCAAACTTTTTTATGCTTCAATATCTAACAAATCTATGGCTTGCCTTTTTTGGTGCAGAAGGGAGTGATTTGGAGCACAGTCTTACGAGACCTGTTAATCATATATGATACAGGCAGAACAGCTGTGCTGAAGGGCTAAAAAAACGTCATCAGTGGACTTTTTTTATTGGGCTCACATCTAAGGACTATTTTCTTCCAACGGCTCCTCAGGTGATAATAAAACTGATTCATTCGGAGGTAAATAAATTATCAGATATAAACAAATTCTTTAGAAGGGATGTTACCATCGAGCCGTAGAAATGCCTCATATCATATAAGGTGCACATATTTTCTTAAGGGTTATGTATACACTTCTGAACCCCAGGAAACAACTGAACGATTATCACTGTTACTCTTGGCTCCGTGGTTTTTTTTTATGTGTTTAATTTTTGTCTTACACTTCTGGCTAGTAAGCTTCTTTACTATGTATTTTATATGTCTTTCTATCCTCCAAGGTATTTCCTGCAGAGGTGGACAAAAGAGTGGGTTCATTAATGCCAGTTTCACTGTCAAGGACATTTGGCATTCCAACAAGTTTTACAGAGTCAAGGAGGTTCACGGTTCTGTGGTACGTTTTTGGTAGTATTTTAGTTTCATTGTTCGCTTGCAATGAGCTGCAGAAGCTCCTTCATTAATGAGCCAAAATTGCACATTCAATACACAGAATTCATGGAAGCTGGTAAGATTTCAGGAAAGGGTGTATGAGGAAATATAAGAACAGATGCTTTATTGATTTGCTAAAGATAATATATAGATTGCATCTGTTTTCCAACCATGATTACTGATGAGCACTTTCTATATCATTGCTATATCATAAGATCTCCTGGATTTCCTGAATTATTTTCATGCCTGCCTTTTCTGACCTGTGAGGGATCAATATTGCCTGAACACAGCAGATGTCTCTTGTTGGTGGCTGCTGTATTTTATTTTAAAGGTTCCTGAAGAGCATGTGTTCTTAAGAAAAGCAAATCATCTTCATTGAACTATTTGAATAATATGATATCTAATGCAGATATTCCTCATTTAATGACATGCCTTTTTGACAACTGCTGGGACTTATGACCGAGGCAAGCTGTTTGGACTTATGACCCGCTGGTCAGACTTATGACCCATTTTTGTACAGTTCGGTACAGCTTGTTCATTGAGCTTTGATGTCTTTTTTTGTGCAGTACATCTTGTTTATACAGTACTGTAATTTTTGCTGATTTTACTGTAGTTTCATATTCTGTTATAAACCACTGTGCTGCATGTAAGAGTTATGCAAATGAAAGGAAAGTCAACAAGTTAGAGTTTCCTTTGACCATTTTTTGTTCTGAATATTGTACATACTATGTACAATTCCTCATTTAGCAACTCATTCAATTAACAACATAGTTGCAGAAACAGAACTTGATCATTAAACGAAGAGTGTCTCTATTGCCATTGTCCCACATCAATTTCCTCCTTCCTTTTTTGTATTCATTCGCCACTAAATGTAGCCTAGATGTAGGCGAAGACACTAACACCTTCCGCTATTGTAGGTTAATTTCCACTTCTATAATTTCATATAACTGGTCTTATAGTTTGAACTCCTGTTCCTGGTTTAATTTTGCACGATAATGTTTTTGAGATTCATCAATATTTCACAGTTCATTCCTTTTCATTGCGGCTGCATTTCCACTTCTCTTGGGTAAATACAGTGAAGGGAATCAAGAAGTCACATGAGAAAACTATGTTTAACTTAGAAAGAAATGGTCAAAATACTTTCTGAAGGATTCATATTATTTATATCCTCTCCAGAAATGGATGAGAGTTCATCTACATCTCCTCCAATTCTTAGTATTTGATTTTAGGTATTTTGTGGGAGCTGGTTGGTATTTAACTGAGTTCTTTATTGCATTTCTTTGATACCCAAGATTTTGAGAGTATTTGTGTTTAAGGGTCTTTCTTAAAATATCCTTTCTCTATCATTTCAAATACTCTGCCAGTTTTTTTTGAGAACTGTCTTTCTTACTATAGCTACTTCTTAATAGTTCTTTACATATTATGCAAGCCACTTTCTTAGTAGGTACATATACAGTATTAAAACTGCTTCTTCTACATTGTAAGTGGTGTTTTCATTAAGAAAAATGTTTTCACTACTGCATGTGCTGAAACTTTTAGCATTAAATATTTTATTTATAAATCTTGTGTAGCATTGGAAATATCTTTGGTTTTCTAAAGCTGTGAAAAATATTGGCTTATAATTTATTTTAAATGATTGTATAGGATTTGTATTAATGATAAAGTTCACTTTTCCTGGTCTAACCAGTTTTGCCTATATTTGTCAATTACATTATCCTTACTCTTTTATGCTGTTGGTGTATTGTCAAGAAAATTTGGTCCCATATTATGGGTCTATTTCAGGATCCTTCATTCTACTTCATTAATCCATGTTTATCTTTTACAAAAAAAATGCTTTCTTCATTACATAGTTTATAGTATGATATGATATCATGTAGTATAGTTCTTTAATTTTCTCTTAGTTTTCAAAATAATTGTGTGATTTAGAGATCTTTTTTTAAATCCATAATTACATTTTCAAACCAGCTTGTCATTTTCTTATGATACCTTACTGGGCGTTTGATTGAGATTGAAGTAAATAATGTTTGGTCTTATATATGAACATGATTCTTAATTTAATATTCACTAATTTCTCTAAAAAATGTTTTTAATGTACAACTTTTGCATAAATAAGCCTTCATATTTGTTAATATTATAAATTATCTTTCAGTTTAAATTTTAATTTTAGTACTATTGAATTTTTCATAATTACTCCTGAAACATGTAACCTACAAATTTTATGCATAAGAGATCATTTGGCATGTGAATAACACAGTTTTATATTTACTTTCCTATTTTTGTATCATTTTGGATCTCTTTCTTGCCCAGTTTTATGTATTAGGACCCGTAGTGCAGTGTTGAACAGAAATAGCAAAAGCAGAAATCTTTACCAAGGTTTTTTACCATTTTATAACTAAGAATGATGTTAGTTATTGAACTTCCTAAAAACTAAATTATAAATAAAACCAGTGAAAGGAATTGCTTTTTTTTTTTTTTTTGTGGGTACCGGGGTGTCGACCTCAGGACCTCGCGCGCCAGGAGGCGCCCATGCCGCTGAGCGATATCACCGGCCCCTTTTCATATGTGGGTTCCAGGAGTCGAACTCAGGCCCTCGTGCTTGCTGGGCAGGCGCTTAAGCCTCTGAGCCATCTCACCAGCCCAGGAATTGCTTTTTTGAAAATATCATAAAATTAATATAATTCTAAGTAGAATCACTAAAAAAAGAAAATTGCATTATAACAAATAGAATAGATTTGCTTTAAATACATAAGGAATTGAAGAAAAATGTAATGTATAAATATGTCAATAAATTTGATAACAAAATAAATGGACTACAAAAGTTAGTTCAAAAAGAAGCAGATACCCTGAGTAAATAGTCAATAAAAGTTTTTCATTTATAGTTGAAAAGTCAGCAAAAAAATGTAGGCACGAATCACTTCATTGTTGAAGTCAATCCAGTGCTGATAATTAATAATAAGTACCACATAACCTTTTCCAAAAAAGAATAAACATTTATTCATGGAGTTGCCCTTCATCACATGTAAGAAGTTTAATTTGAGTAGGTGTTGTCTTCAATTTTTCAAATTTTTTCTTTATATATTGAGATGATCATATGTTTGTTCTTCTTTCTATTAACAGGGTATACACCATTTTTTTTTTGTGGGTACCGTGGGTCAACCTCAGGACCTCGCACATCAGCAGGTGCCCATGCCACTGAGCTATATCACCGGCCCTTTTTTCGTATGTGGGTTCCGGGAGTTGAACTCAGGACCTTGCGCTTGCTAGGCAGGCGCTTATGCTGCTGAGCTATCTCACCAGCCCATCTTTTTATTTTTGAATATGAATTTAACTTAGCATTCCTATAATAACATTTAATTTGTTTTATATATTGCTGAATTCTGTAGGCTAAAGATTTATGATTTTTGTATATACATGCATAAGAATTACTGGTCTATAGATTCATTTCTTACACTCTAGTTGCCTATTTCTGGTATCAAGGTAACTCTTGCCTCATAAAAGTTTTTGAGGGGTCTACTTCCGGTTTATTTAGTTTCCAATTATCTAGTAGTTTGTCCTACAAATTTCTGCCATTGCCAGATTAAGTTCTAGACTTTCCTTGTATAGCATCTTGCCCACATATAATAATTACTCACAAAATTGAAATCTCATGTTCAGTGTTCTAACAAAAACTCTCCCTGAATCCTACCTTCTCCAGCCCCACAGACCATGGTAATCCCTGGAATATGCCTCCTCGCACTGGACTGTGGTGTGACTGAAGAGCTCACCTTCACTGCTCACTAATTGCACAGATCACAAAATTGCAGGGCTCGTGTATGACATATGAAAACTATTTCATTTTTTTTGTTTACCTTCCTAGTTATTTACAGAAGAAATGCAAATCTCTAACATGATCAAAGTGGGAGTCTGATAAAAGTTTATTCTCTTTTTAGTATTATTTAGTTTGTACAGAATTGAAATGTATCATAATGCTTTAGTTTGTAGTGTCCAGCAGTATTATATAATGAATGTAGCAAATGCCCTAGTCTTTTTCATTTCATTGTGTGTTAGTCCGACTTCCACTTCCAATAGCTGCATTTCTTTGTCTACAGGTGTTCTCTATCTACTTGTCAGGTAGCTCTAACAGTTGATTCCATTTCCCTCAGACCTGCAGGAAAGACTTAAGTGATTTGACATAAAAATGCTTCATTTCCAATTCTTTTCATGCAGGAGACTTCTGAGATGTGTTCTTTTCCTAGCCCATCTCCCTTTACTTCTTTGTCATTGTTCACAGCATTTAGCATAGTCGTATAAATAAACCACTTGCTTTATGCATCTCATTATGCATTGCCTAACCCCATACTGAAATGATAGGAAATTGAAAACTTTAGATTTACTCCCCAGAGAGAAACTTCAGTTTCAATGTAAAATATTGATGCCTTTTTTATTAATAGTCACACTTAAAGTTGATACCATAATTGCTACTTTTGAAAAAATTGGAAAGAATAATGATGAATAAAATGAATTCAATGGTCTTACAAATAAGCTTAGAAAAGGTATTTGAAAGTTAATTACTTATTTTCCTTGTTAATTATCAGCATTCTGTACAAATTGTTTGGTATTCATTTTTATGTTTGGGATATTTTGGTGTGTAATGGTCTACTTTTTAAAGATTGGGTTATAAGTCCATACTTCGCTACTGTGGCTGTACTTGTCAGATTCCCATTGGTGGATCACAATAGCTGACACTCATAATTTAAAGGAAGAGAGGTTTAATTTGGCTCACAACTTCAGAGGGTTCAGTCCAGGCTTGGCTGGCTCCAAGGCAGAAACATCATGGAAGGCTATGGTGGAGCAAAACTGTTCAGTTCATGCCAACCAGGAAGCAGAGCATGGGGGAAGGGCACCAGAGAATGGGCCCAGACACCAGACACTGTCCCCAAGATCACATTTCCATGACCCACCTAGATATACCCAGAAATGTATTTTACCCTTCTCTCAAGCCAATCAAGTTGACAATTGACAATCAAGATTCACTGTCACAGTGGTATAAGGAAAAAGGTTATATTAGGGGTTAAAATATCTTAACATTTTTCTTATTAGTAACCAGACAATTGACATGTTTTAAATTTTAAATGAAACACAGACAGTATAGGCCATTTTAAAATACAACCAATTTTTATATTCTACCTGGAATTTGAAGGCTGACATCTGATATTCATTTGCTCAGTTGCTTCTGTATTTCTCCCATTATTATTTCTGAAAGACTACTAACGTTCATGCCCCTCAGGACTTTTTAGATGTGACACCAAATAAGGCAATTCTTGCCTTTCCATGGATTAATTCAGAAGGATGGTATGATTATAAGTAAAGACCAAATATGAATTGTTGTGATACATGCTATTACCAAAATAAGGACACATACTGAGAGCACTAAATTGAGGCAAAAAAAAAAAATACCCTTGGCTTAAAATTGTATTTTGGCTTAGACATGGAATATGTCAGTCAGTGCTCACTGGAGAAACAGATTTAATGTAAGATATATAAATATATAAGGATTTACAACATAGGCTTACAATGGCCACCTGCAGAGTCAGATGTCAAAGGGTGAAGGCCTGGAGCTCGCTATCGTGTCCCATGTAAGTTCATATCAGGAGGCCAAAGGGTCTGCAAATGAAGGCTGAAGGGTCTGTTCTGGAAGCTTGAAGAGTCTCCACTGGGTGGCTAAATTCTCTGTGCTGGGAGCCAGGGTATGACAGCCAAGGTGAAGGTGAAGACTGGAGCTCCTCAGGAGAAATAGAAGTGAGCTTTCCTTCTTCGTCTCCCTTTAATTCCATTCAAGCTACAAGTCTATTGGTTGGTGCCACTCACACCTAGGGTGAATCTTCTGTCTTCGGTAAAGCCCTTCAACCACACAAAGAACTATGGCGATTAAATTAATGGGGTGTTTTTTACTCAAGTTGACACAATCAATTAACTATCACAGGGGAATTTTCTCAAAATAGCCTAGTTATGAGGACTTGTATATAATGAGATGATCCAGACAGGAACACAAGCTCTAGATGAGACAAAAACATGTGAGAAAATGAAATCTACAACAGGAAGATTCCTATGGCTGTAGCATGGACTCAGTATAGCTGTTTTTTGAAGAAAACTCAAGGTATGTAGTAGGGTAGTTGGAATAGGAATGGTAACGAAAGATCAATATTTGGAAAATGTGATTATGGGAAATGTGATTGATTATTATTATTATTTTTTATGGATAGTGCTGGGAACTGAATCAAGGTCCTGCGAATGCTATGAAGCATTCTGTTACAGAGCTAAATTCCCAGCCTAAATAAGATTGATTAGATAAGGAGGTAGAGGGAGGAGCATCACCAAGGATGACGTCCACTGTTCTAGCTTGGAAACTGAGTAAATTAGAGCCCTTGTCTTTAAAGCTGAACTTCGGAGGGAACGTTTCATCTAAGGCTTGGTGACCTTGAGGGGTTTATGATGCTGTGATGGTGAGTGACTGGATTTATGAGTCTCAATAGAGGAGATGATATCTGAATAGGAAATAAAGACTTGGGAAGAACAACATTTAGAAAAGAAATCCAACTGCGGAAAGTGGCAAGTTAGTTACAAGGAAATTTAGAGGAGGAGAAAGCTTGAATGCCTATATTTTAGAATTTCAAATTTGTTGTTATTCTAAGGCATAGTGCTTAACAGCCATAGGATTAAGAATAAATCATGTGGGCCGGTGAGATATCTCAGCCGCATAAGCGCCTGCCCAGCAAGTGCGAGGTCCTGAGTTCGACTCTCCGAACCCACATAAAGGAAAAAAATGGGCCATTGATATCGCTCAGTGGCACAAGCACTTGCTGGCAAGCATGAGGTCCTGACGTCGACTCCTGGTACCCACATTAAAAAAAAAAAAAAAAAAAAGAGTAAATCATGTGACCTTTTGAGCTTCGTATTTGTCTTCTGTAAAAGGCAAAATTTGAGTGATAGAATATAGAACTCTACCATACAGTGAGTCCAAGACTCTTCCCATTGTATCAGCCCATTGTCATAGCCAAGGAATATAATAATTTTACATATATCCATTGTGGCTTGGCTGCTTCTGGACCAAGCATTTTGTATTCCTAATGTCACATATATTTATATAATATCGCATTTGTGCCAAAGGAATATTAATATAAATTACATACATTCCCTGTAATTATTACTCACATTTGTCCAGTATTTTCTAAAGATGGTAGAGATAACATGTATTCATCAATCATTATGTCATACCCTGGAAATCAGACATTGAAAACGCCATTTACTTACCAGAAGTGCTGGTTCATCTTAGAAAATCACAAAACTTTTCAGTTTCTTTTTTTTTTTTTTTTTGTGGGTACCGGGGTTGACCTTAGGACCTCACGTGCCAGCAGGCACCCGTGCCGCTGAATGTTATCATCGGCCCTTTTCTTCGTACATGGGTTCCGGGAGTCAAACTCGGGCCCTCGCGCTTGCCAGGCAGGCGCTTACGCTGCTGAGCCATCTCACCGGCACTTTTCAGTTTCTATGTTGTTTATTGTTTGTCTTTTCTTAATTTAACATTCAAGCTTTTAAAATAATAACTTCTATGATAGACATATGATATTCATCTCATATTATATCCATTATTATTCTAACTAAAATTAATGGTCTTTGAAAAATTCAGTTAGTTAGAATTGGCAAGGGTTAAATCTGAACTAGTTCCATAAGAGTGAAGCACTAGTAATCAACTTTCAAACCTATTGCTTTTTCTGGTGTTATATACTCTGAAAAGAAGAGAACCAAAGAAAACTCTAGACTATTCACAAAGTTTAGTTGCTTTTGTGAATGCCATCTGCTTCATCTGTTCAGAAAAATTACTTTCATTACATTTCAAGTCCAAAGTCTCTTTTCTTTGTCTGTGACACTTTTTTTTCTTCTCCAGTAAAAGAATCCACTTCAATTTTATGGTGTTTTCTCCCCCTATTCTCTCTTATAGAATTCCTGATTTTGCCATGTGGAAAGCAGCACTGGAATTACTGGTCAGTTGATGATTCATTCACTTTTATAAGGCACATTTCTTTTCTTCTTTTACAATTTGGAGAATTTTCTGGGAGGGTGGAAATCCTATTTTTGCTCATAATCAGCATGTCTTTGTTTGAGTTAAAAATTCTATACCATGAAATATCTTTGCTGAAAGATAAAAATAGTAGTAACAATGTTTAGGAGGCTCAAGTGTCTAGAAAATTATGGAAATTTCCAGGAATTATTACCAAATTTTTACCTTAAATTGTAAGACTTGCTAAATAGGCAATTTACCATTTGTTGACATTTACAGCTTTTGTAAGAAAACTAATTGCAAAAGTGATGTTCTCCCACCTTAAATTATAGTTATTTATATATTTTATGGATAATTATAAATAATATTAAAGTGATAGAGACCACTGATGTTTCTGTATCACCACAAAATTATATTCCTATTTATCTATTTATATCAAATCTTTGTAAAGGTAAACATGCAGAAACTTCATTTTTGCAATTTCTATTTAAAATGAAGTGATAGTACAAGCAGGCATACACAGAAATAAAGCAGTAAGACATGATTTCCAGGGCAGACAATTCCCATTTATTGTGGTGTCCTCTTTCTCCTCAGACACTCAATGAGGATAATGGAATTATGAGAGAGTATCACGGTTCTATAGAGTGACCAGCCACAATTAGAAATACAGTAGATATAGAAAGCAAATTATTAAGAGAACTAGCTGTTGCATGTATAGCACAAATGCACGCTTCATGTTAATTCATAGGTACATATTTGTTTCACTGCTATAAATGTATGTATATTATTATGAATTCCATATTTCAAAGTTTTATATCGAGCAGAATTGCTGTACAAATAAAAGAGACACAAATTTCAGCATAGAGTGATCACCAATAATTCTACTGACTTAGTCTGTTTTTACTGCTATAACAGACTACACGAGACTGGGCAATTAGTAATGAGCAGAAATGCATTTGCTTACATTTTTATGGAGGATGCGAAGTCCAAAATCAAAGGGTAGGCATCTGGCAGGGGTCTTTTCCTATGTTATACAATGACAGAAGGCAGAAAGATAAGAGAGAGTCAAACTCTTTTATAAAGGCACCAGTTCCACAGATGAAGGTGTTAGATATCATGTCCTGATCACTTTCTAAAAGTTCTACTTCTCAATACTGTTACAATGGCAATTAAATTTTGACCTGAGATTGGAGAGGACAGCCATGCTACAGTAGCAGCAGCAGCAGTAGTAGAAGTAGTAGTAGTTAGTAATAGTGGTTATAGTAGTATTTAATTTTGATGGATAAACAGGGAGAAAAATGGATTATACATAATCGCTTAAAAGGCCGGGCATGAAAAGTTTGTGTTGCACACTCACATATATTTCCTCTTTTGGTAATAACAAGTTACTATGTACAGTCCTGCTTTATCCTAAAATAGGCTGAATGACAGAGCCGCTTGGGATAATGTGATAGAGGCTAATAAGTAATTTTTATTAATTGTACATTAAGAGGTAGGTCAAAACAAGGAGGACTTTAAAGCAAATTATGGAATAATGCAGTTTCTTGCCAGAGTTCTTTTATCTATTTTCCAGGCAGCAACAGGCACACCACACTACTTTATTTTATTCTTAGAAAAAATTCCTATTGCGGCAGTGCTCTTTAAAAAGCAATTTATAAAATCAATTAAAGAACTGTTCCTGCGGAGAAACTCAACAATTAATAAAAATTACTTAATAATTTTTTAACAAAGACAATTGTTCAGAAAACTCTTCTCCATCATAAAATTTCATAAGTGAAATAATGTAGTCCAAAGAAAAAAATTCATTTATATAATTGAAAATATTCTTTTTGAGACAGGGTTTCACTATGCAGTTCCAGCTGGCTTTGAACTCACTTGGTAGCTCAAGATGGCCTCGAACTTGCAGCAATCCTCCTGTCTCAGCCTGCTGAGTGCTGGAATAAGGGTCATGTGCCAGCATGTCTGGCATTAAAAATAGTATTTAGAAAGAAGAGCTATTTTGAAAAAAATGGAATGCAAGCAAATAATAAGATGATTGTGATAGCAGCAATATTTTGACAAGTAGGGATACATATCAAAATTATTTTTCTCACAACAATTTTGTAATTTTATATCACCGATAGAACCAAACTGATATTCCATCAACACTTTTTCGTGCCTAGACATTCTAGTTTTTGCTGTCACATACATCTCAAAAAACAGGAAACTAAAGAATAAAAATAAATTAAAATGAATATTTATAATTTACCACACAAAAAAAATTTGTGACAAGAACTCAATAAATACATATATAATTTCACTTATCAAAATAATGAAGAGACCTTATTACATGAGAGAAAGAGAAAAACAACGCCATAGTATTTTGAGATTTGTTCCCTCTCCCTCTTCCTTAACTGTATTTGAATTAGTATAAAGTGGTTTTGAATGATTTAAGGAATTAGAATTATGGACTTTTTTGAGTGACATATGGAATTAGTCTTTGAGAATGATTTTAAAACCTTATGAATCTTCAAATAAAATTTTATTTTTATTTAATGTAGTAATAGGTTTTGGAAGTAAGTGAGACATTACTAAGAAAGACTACAAAGAACTTCTGAAGAAAAGTTCCAAAAGTATTGTAGAACCATAGAAAGGAAATGTGAAGCAACCAAAGAGCAGTGGATTGTATAACCCAAGGAAGAAAAGAGCTTAGCTGAAATCATTCATTCATCTAGCTTCTAGAGCTAGCTTCATGTTCAATGCAAAGCTGTTAAGATATAATCCTTAGTGCATAATCAAAAGATCCTGGTCATGGGCCTCCACTCAATTTCACCGGGACAATGAGTGAGTACAATCAACAAATTGTGCTGCCATCCCCAGGGGTAATTCACTAACCAATTAGTACCAAGTGTACCAAAATCATATTTCCCATATCGCAGTCTTACAAGCAATTGTATATTGCAAACAGATCTCAAATTGCTTAGGAGGATGGTCAAATAGACATTGCTCTTCGAAATGTTTTTCTCTCTTGCCTCTTGAATTTCACACTTTAAGCAATAGCATGTGACTTTCAAGGGATACTATATGACCTTGTAACTAAAAGAAAATCTCTGAAATATTTCTCCAAATTAACTTTTATCTGTCTGGTTTAAAGTTGCAATTTCTACAGTGAAAAAATATTCTTATATTCTAAACTAAAAAAGAATTGAACATGGTTCCATCATGACAATAATCCACCATTTTCAGGAGTAAATCAGCTGACTTCTGGTTAATCAAAACAGATAATATCCTGGGTGAGCCTAAAGTATTAAGTTGAAGCTTTTAAATGAGATAAACTTCTGAAATCTCTGGGAAGAAATTTTCCCTCTAAGACTCAGACTCATCTAAGACTTGGACACACTATAAGGATCTGAGTTCTGCCGATAAGGTGAATGAGCTTGAATGAAGACCCTGAGTTCCAAATGAAAGCCTAGCTGTCCTGAAATATTCCCCACAGCCTTGTGAGAACCTGCAGAGAAAATCCAGCAAAGCCTTGTACGGTTGTATCCCACAGAAACTGTGACATAAAAAATGTACAATTTTATGCACTGACATGTTTGGATAATTTTTATGCAGTAATAGAAAACTTAAATATCCCCTATTCTGTCTCAAGTGAAAGGAAACCATGATGTACAATAAAATAACTGTGTGTATGAGAAACATCAAAGAACTGCCTATAAGATCGTTAGCAGCATCTTGGTAAATATTCGTTTCCTTCACCTTTTTTTTCTTTCAGAATCTTAAAATGTTCACAGAAAAACCTTGAACTGAGGAAATCATAAATGCTTACTCAGGTTTATTTAAACCACGGGGTACAAAGTGCTGCTTAAAATTGTCCAGAAGGGTTTCGGAGAATCATGTCAATGTTAGTGTAAAAGAGTGGTATTATGGGCTGCAATGTGTCTCCCTACAGTGCGTGTGTGAGAATCTTAACTCACTACATCTGAACACGAATGTGTTTGGAGAGAGAGACTATAAAGACATCTTTAAGATAAAGTGAGGTCGAAGCCAGTGAGATAGCTCAGTAGCATAAGTGCCTGCCTGGCAAGTGCAAGGTCCTGAGTTCGACTCCCGGAACCCACATAAAGGAAAAAAAAGGGGCTGGTAATATCACTCAGTGGCACAAGAGCCTGCTGGCAAGTGCGAGGTCCTGAGGTCGACTCCCAGTAACCACATTAAAAAAAAAAAAAGATAAAGTGAGGTCATAGAGATTGGTACCTCAGGCAGGTGGGTAATAATCAGGCTGATGTCCTCATGGAGAGAAAAAAAAGTAGGCCAGGACTCAGAAAACACGAAAGCCAAGAAGTGAATAGTGAGCACAGTGGGAGCTAGCCATATGCAAGTCAAGGAGAGAGACCACCAAAAAATCAAATGCACTGATACCTTAGTCTTAGACTTCAAGCCTTTAGAACTGTGAGAAAATAACCTCCCACTAAGCCATTCTTTTGTGGTACTTTTTAGGGTAGTCTTAGCAAACGAATAAATGAAATAATGTAATTGTGCTGGGAAGAGGATTTATTCTGGGGGGAGGAGTAAGTATCACAATAAGTATTACATTTTATTGAAAAGCAAATATCTGTCTTACTGCCATGTAGTAAAAACACCTGGTCCATGACTGAGGGTCCTTTACAGCAAGTACAGTCACATAATTTAAAGGAAATCACATGGGTGTCAAAGGTATTGACTCTCCTGACTTTTACCAGGCTTTTGGGATACTGATCTATATGCATAAATTTATACCGAATAATTTCTTGTTGAAAACGTAAGAGAAATATTTTATTAATTTCTTGGTGTTCAAGAAAGGGACTAGCAGAAAATCCACTAGCACATTTTTAGTGAAAGTATTAGGGTTGAAATAGAACTCCACTCAATCGAGAATTCTGATTCATATCTCCTAATAGTATGAAAATTTTGTATGACATTTAGTATTCTCAAATTAAACAGACACAAAAGAATTAGCTCAAGTTTTAAATTAGTTTGTGTGTATGGATATTTGATAATTTTTATTTTCTTTTTGGGAAAAGTTGATATATTTTATTTTTGCTTGATTTAAAAAAGGATCATCAAACCCTCCATTTTTTGGTTTCTAAGCAATATTTTTCTATATCCCTGCCTTCCTTTTGACTATTGATAGTGTGATTATTTTATTACAAAAAAAAATTACAGGGCCAGTGAGATAGCGCAGTGGCATAAGCGCCTGCCTGGCAAGCGCGAGGTCCTGAGGTCGACTCCCAGTACCCACATTAAAAAAAAAAAAAAAAAAGAATTACACAGCATCATGTATTTATGAGTTTGACTTGGATAGAATTAGACAACAGCATTCATTGTGTTTTATATCACACATCATAGAAACATTCAGGAAAGAGGACATCCATAACTACCTCAGAGAGTGGTAAGAATGATAGGGCAAGTGTGTTTCAGGTGGGGGGAGTTCCTTGAGGGAGATTAGAGCAATGTGTCTTAATTGTGATTTTTTTAAATTTAAATATTCCACATATATTTTAATCACATCATGTATGATTATGTGCTAGTGGATTTTCTGCTAGTCCCTTTCCTAATAACTATAATTATTAGCTAAATAATTTACGCTATGATACAATTTTAGCGATAAATTTAGTAAAAACCTGTGAGGACACAGCTATTTGAAAAATTCATGCAGATATATTTAGTATTATATTCATGGCATATTTTAATATTTGAAAGACTTCAAACTCATATTTTTCTGTTTATGAGAAGGTAACTACTATACATGCATTTGATAGTGTTCTTCAAAATTTGGATAAACTAATAAAAGCTTTCTATTTAATATCTACATAGATTACATAATAAAATTTGTATATTAATGCCTATATTGGAAAACAAATAGTATTTGAACATATTGAATTCAATTTGGGCTAATTATAACATCCTTTGAAGTGACATAGTTTAGATACATTATTCAGTTATAAGAAAACAATAAATTGGATTGAAATCCCAAAAATGAAGTGTTAAATTTTAATTTTACTATTTTCTCGAGATTGAAAGTATTAACTCAGTAGAAGGATTCATTGTGATGCCAGAGGCCTGAATCATGCACTATGAGAGATGTTATAATAAATATATAATCAATTCTTTAATGGTGTTCATTCAGCTATAATAATAAATTTAAGGCTTTGGGTTTACTGTTTCTATGGTGATACATGAGTATGAATTTCTTAAATCTGATTGATCTTTGCTGTCCTTTTAGTTTTTTATCAGCTTCAGAAACTGGCCTGTTTTAGGACGCAATTCTAGGAAATTTACTACTCACAAAGATTTGATAGACTTCTTGTTAAATGTATTATTAATTTACTATTATTATTATTTTTTTTTTTTTTGTGGGTACCGGGGGTCGACCGCAGGACCTCGCACGCCAGCAGGCGCCCGTGCCGCTGAGCGATATCACCGGCCCTTTTTTCGTATGTGGGTTCCGGGAGTCGAACTCGGGCCCTCGTGCTTGCCAGGCAGGTGCTTACGCCGCTGAGCCATCTCACCGACCCCAAATTTACTATTATTTTGTCACTGTTGCGGGATAATATAATTTTTCTTTTAACTTTCAATTGTCTGTGACTGGTAACAGTGACTAAGGGTGACTTCATCTGTACTTAATTCTTATAAACTTTCCAAAAACATAGCAACAGAAACATGTCTCTTGCAAACTTACACAGTAATTGATGTAAAATTCAGTATGAATAGCAAAATACTAACCCTTTATTTTTCTGGAATCAGAATTTAAAATTGAGAAATACCACAATGAATATCAATTGACCTTATTTTCCCACTTTACCCATTGAGGATATTTTTTGTCAGATTTTGTTAATATTTGGTCTTGCTTAGAATGACTATCCTGCCTAGAATAACAAAGGAAGGAACAAAATGATCTAAGATGAAGACACTGGTTCGTTAGGTATTGGGACAAAAAAAAAAATCCTGTTTCTATTAGTTCTCCGTACATATTAACCATGTTACCCAAACTCCTGTCATTTTAATGAACTACTTATGGTCAATTATTACCTTTGAACTTTCCCCCAGAAATGTACCTAAAGAAGGGATAATATTTTACATTTTTGAAATGTTAAAATGTTAAAAGTTCAAACATAAGGCAGTGCTTGTGTTTGAAAATGTTTCAGCTTTTAAAAATTCCTAACACAAATGCGTAGGAAAAACACCGCTTTGAGGATCCTGTCGATCAACAGCGAATGGGGATTGGCGAAAAGGCAGTTGAAAATGGGTTTCCTGGAATCTGACTTGGGATTTGTGGTGACGTTAGGAAGACTGATAACACATGCTAATGGTGAGAGAAGAAGATGTCGACTACCATCTGGGATACAATCATTTCTTAACTTTCCAGCGTATATGGCCCAATATTAATCTACTGTATATGTTTATTCCAACATAGGCAGAAAGGCAAACTAAGGAGATAAAATATATTTATATCTCTTTGTCCTAAATATTACAGGCTTTGATGATGTTCTTGAACTTACAAGACACATAGATACCAAATAAACATTTAGGGCAATATTTTTAGATAATAGACTTCAGAAAACTTTTGGAAAAAATATTTATGATTTCAATCTGATTAAAGGAAGCTTCTACTCTGGCAACCACCAACCAGATGGTGGTATAAAGAATAACTAGGCTTTTGCATCTGGGAACTTCCACATAAAAATAATGCACACCTAAAATACATATCCAATGGTTACTATATAACACTATGTTCTTTTGCAACACTAACAAATGAGTTGTGAAAGTAAAAATGGAAACTGTTCTATATTTACTCTGGTGTCCTGATTAAAGTGTTGTCAGATGTGTGAAGGCTTGGTTTTGGAAAGGACCAAAATAACCTCGCACCTTTTTCTTTCTGAATTGCATCCGAGATTTCATATACTAGCATTTTAGCATGGGAGCTCAGCAGTAAGATACCTTCAATACTTAAGTGATTGGTTTAGGGTATGTGTCCCATCACACCTAGACCGCCTCTTCTTGTTGTGAAACTGTGAGTTTGTAATTTATACCCAGAATGTATTTGGAGGGGTGGTTGGAAGGACTTCTTCTAATGATGACATTTAAAATTAAAATTAAGAGTTTTTCTTTTCAAGAATAATTGGTCAACTTTTCTCCTACTCCTTTTGGGAGAGTTCCTTCAAATCTTCCTATCACTATTGAATAATGTACAGCTTGGGAGCAGATAAATACTTAAACTTCTTGTCCACATTTTACCTGTACGAATACTTTGTTTTTTTTAAAGGATGTGGGGTGTGGAGAAATAGCCTTCACTGAGGAAAACTCCTCCCTTACTTTCAGAGGCTAATAAAAACACAGGGATTTCACAACTGAGAAAAGGAAACAAGAGTTCTGGAGATGGGGTGAAAAGAAAAAGGGAGGGCAGCCTGAAAGTTTATGGAGGGTAGAGAACCCCAGGCTGAAACTCACTGGAAGGAGCAGAATAATTGTCTCATCAGTGATCTGGAGGAAAATAGTAGCTTTGGAATCCATGAGCGAAAGACAGTGGGACTGGAATTGGGTGGCGCATTGGCTATCCGTTCAAGCCTGTCTGTAGGGAGAATATGAGGCCGACTCGGAGATTTGTTTGCATTCTCAGACTCTCTCACTTCCAAAGAGTGGGTGTGGGGCATACACATGTATACAGTTGTGCATGGATGTGGATGCATGACATACCCGTGGGTTCTCCCTCACCAAGGCTTGCTTCTTGAGTCTTCCCACATTGGGATTCTGCAGAAGGAAATTTTCAATTATTGGTTCTAATACCCAGAAAACCTCTCACACGTTCCATTTATATTTCCTTTTTACTCTTTCCCTCTGACCCCTCATATAACTTTTCAAACCTCATCTCAAAATCCATTTTCTGCTCCTTCTTTTTTTGCTTAAATTTTGTTATCTTGTTTCATTTTATTCTATTTACCCTCTACTTTTCCTTTTTCTTCTCCTACTTATCAGGCTGTATTTCATCACTATAGTCCCTGCACTTTTCTTGGCTATTGAAAAATCCGAAAACTTTTTAAATAACCTTTAAATTAAATGCTGATATACAATCAGTTTTTTGAATGTTGTTACAGGTGATTATCTCTTTACAAGGCAGCGAAAGAGACTCAAGTCAGTTATTTTAATAGGTAGAGTAGGTCCACACTGACTCATACCCGAAGCCAAGGGCACAGCACAAGGAGAAACCCACTTATTAAGTGATCTCCACTACAATGGCAGAGATTTCTATCCACATGTTCTACAACATTACACACACAAACACACACACACACACACACACACACAAAGATACCGCCAAAAATTCATGGTCACAAGCATGGAAGTGAATGAATATATAGACAAACAGCTCAACAAAAAGCTAGAAAAATTGAAGAGATCAAAATGGAGACTAACAAATAAATGAAGTAGTTACCAAGACATTGATTGACATTAATGAAAACATAAAGTTAAATGACTCAAATAATAAGATGGTCAGTGAACGTAAGGAAGATAAATAGCTGAATGATTTAAGGAAGACAAGTCAGGAAATGAATAAAAGAATTAGAGAATGAAAAGGAACTGTGGTAGTTAACTGTTGTGTCAACTTGAGTAAGAAAACACAGCTGATTGGCTTAGCACAGTTCTGGGTATGTGTAAATGATGAACTTACAGAAAAGGGAAGACCCACCCTGGGTTTAGGTGGCTCCAACCAATACACTTGTAGCCTGGTCAGAATAAAAAGGGAAAGAAGGAAGTCTAGTTTCTGTTTCTTCAGAGGAGCTTCAGCCTTCACCATCACCTTTGGATGTCCATCTCCAAGTTTCCAGGATAGACTTTTCAGCCTTGCAGCTCAGCCCTTTGGCATCTTCATATGGACTCACACAGGACTCTACAATGAACTCCAGGCTTTGACTTTTGACTAGATTCTTCAGATCTCCATCACACAGATGGCCCTTCTGCACTCTTCCACAACTGACTCTGAGGCAGCCACTGATAGCCACATATATTATATATATATATACATACCCAAGGGTGGGTAGCCTGCATACAGTACCAGGGTGGAAAAGAGGCTTGCTCTCCCCATTTTTGCTCTTGTGGCTTTTGCTGTCTTCTGCCACCATGAACTCTTGCACCTCACTATGCCACCCTTCCCTGGAGCCAGCTGATTATGGACTGAAACCTCCACAAACTGTGAGCTAAATAAGCCTTTCCTTCCCTAATTTTGGAGGCCAGATATTTTGTCCCAGCAATGAGAGAAAAGTAACCAACACAATGAGTTACTCCCAAATCTACACCTATACTGAAATATGCATCTCACACGAATTTCTATGTAATTTCAACAGTAATAATGTGATATAATATATACTATTTCTTATGCAAAATCATAGTTCTAAGCCTAATCATCTTCAGTACTGCCATATTTTCACCATTAGAGTTTCAGTAATTCAGCACCCATAGACATATTGAAAATTCCTTTGTTTAATCACTATCATCTATCTACATTTTGGCTGTGGACAGCAAGATATAAAACTTTGAGTTAATGATAGAATTTTCATTAGGTAAAAGGCATCCATCAAGTTAGGCAATGGATTTCAGCAATCCTGCAGTGCTGTGAATACTTGTTGAGTCCCGGAACTTTATGAATACTATGATAGCTCACAGAAGACTGCCAAAGCCCAGGTGATAACTGGTATTTTATCAACCATAATGTCATACTGAGGACAGTGATCACTCAGGATAGCAATCTGGGAAAAAGCCTGATATTAGTTTGTTGTTTGGGGTTGTATAAATTTCTTTCTTTATCATCAACGATTCTCTGAGAGCAGTCTCAGAGTCTTACTTGATATCAGTAATACTCTAAAGAGTTGAGCCACGAAGCCTAAAGAAAAAAAAAAAATTCTGGTTAGCAAACACAACCTGTAAAAAGAACAAGAGGTACACATTAGCATGTTCTCTGACAATTTTTAGAGAACCAGAAATTGGGTTCTAAAGACAGAAAATATTGGATCTGTAGTTTGTGGTGCAAGAGCAGAAGAGATCAAGATAAAATGGGAGAGGAAAAGTGACTGGAAGTGTGAGGAAGAGGAATATATGTGTGTCTTTCCCAGGGCTCACATTGAGACAGAAAAATAGACCACTTTGGGACCCTGTCCTATCTCCAGGGCTCAACTCTGAGCCCCGCCCATCAGATAATGTTTTGGTCTACTTTGTAACCACAATGTTCCAACAGCTTCTATTTGTTCTATATTTGAACCACAATGTTGCCACAGCCTAGGTACTGCTGTGCCTAAGACCTCTATAGCCTCAAAAGATAACTATACCTGCCTACTAAGCTTCAGCTTCTACAAAATTCTGCTCAGCTTGCCTGTAACCCCTGCCCAACTGAAACAGAGGTACAAAACCCCTCTTCCCTAGAGCTTGGGGATCAGGATTTGGAGTGCTTAAATCCTCTGGGCCAGCTGGCTTAATAAAGCTTGGTTCCCTCAACTTCTCCAAGTGCAGCTCACGTTTCCTGCATCACCAATAAGACTGACTTTGCTGTAACAATTCAGTCTGAGAGGGAGGACAAGGTCCAGATAACCCAGATCTTGTCTGTGTGGCTTAGGACTTTGGTTGCTAATTCGGAGTGACTCTAGGTTATTCAGTCACTTACACACTCTAGACTAATATTTCTTTTAAAATACTTTTTGGATAGGAGGTGGGGTGTGGCATAGCCGGCTGGGAAAATAAGCAGGACTTGTCAGTTACAAGATCCCAAGGCAGCTAGAGAAGTAGGAGGGACCTGTAAATTATGAGGTCTCCAGGCAGGGCCAGATAACTCTCAGGACCCCATAGGTAGAACTTCTCCCAAGCTCCCAGGAGATGCAGACAGCACGAGGAGCTCCCTCACAGTAGCCCACCTTGCCTCTCTTACAGACAGGGTATACTTCTGTTGTTACTTTTTAACCTTTTCTCTCTCTTTTTGGCCTAAGTTTTCTCTGCAGAGCCAGTTTTTTCATTAACCCTTCACATCTCGCCTTTAAAATAAAATTCTGACACAGTTTTTCTCTTGTCTTGGCCAATTCTTTGCGACAAGAAGGACCTGGAACACTATTGTTTAGTGAGCCATCTCTGAAGTAACTACCTGACATTTTGGCAGAGCCAGCCAGGAGGTAACATTTTGGCATGGCCAGCCAAAAACACCCACAACATTTTGGTGGCTAGCCATAAAAGTGAAGCTAAGGTCCCGGATTCCAAGGTCAGCCCTATGTTCATCACAGTCTTTGTTTCTCTCCGCAAGATTTCCTCTCTCCTTCTTTCCTGCACTCTAACCCCTAGGCCGGGAATGCAAGGACTGTTTTCAGGGTGCACTGGGCACTGTTTGGTGCTTTTCTAGCCATGGGTGATGAGAATGTAGGATTTTTTTTTTCTTTGTAGCCACTTGTCAGCCCACTAGGGGGGCCCAAGGGAGATTTTCCCAGGTGAGGTCCCCAGGTTAAAGAACTCACATGTTCAAGGTATCAGCCACAATAGCAGGCAGCATGGAGCAGAACAGAGCCCAAGAGCACAAGAACACAAGAGCTGCCTGTGTCTTTATTTTATAATTCTTATACAGGTTGTTATCACATATTTACATTCTTGTATAGTGCTGCAACAAGTGCATGTGTGTTTACCTGTGCTAAGTCATGGTTACATAATTATCCCACTGTGTGCTTGTGTTAGATAACTGGGGTCATATCCTCAGGTGTCCTTAGATGCCCCTGAGATTTGAAGCAATCTGAGTAGTTCCCCATATCCCACCCCCTCGAAAGTAGGGGGTATATAAATGTAACATTCTATATGTAACAGGGCACAAGTAACTCCTTGCCTGGTAGTTAGCAAATCAAAACCATATGGTTTTTCATTTGAGAAGTCTCATCCATGAGGAATGTCAAAGTCTAGTGCAAAATATTTAAGGCCTGGGCTATATATATTGAGCAAGGGCTTCAACCTGAAGGGCAAGGTCTATGGTCCCTGACCCTGGTCCGATACTATTCCTACTGGCATCCCATTGCAATGCCTGGTCAAGGCATCTGCTAAGTCATTTCCAAGTGAGAAGAGGGGCTTATGTCCTGAACCATGATATCCTACATGGTCAGCATTTTGGCCATGCTCCCATACACCTCACCATAGGTTGGCACCCCACAAGGGACAGTGCCCTATCCATCACTTCTGAGCTGCCTAAGCTGGCAGCCAGAGTGTCAACCCCCTCAAGACAGCCCGACTGTCATGGTACGTGTAGGGGGTCTTTTCTTGTATCACAAGCAATCACACTGCCCACAACTCTGCCTGTTGGCTTGACCTGCCTGTTCTGGTTTCAAAACAGAGTACTTCTGTATTGGGCTAGACGGCGACTGCTGTCTATTGTGGGTTTGGGTCTGGCTACACCCATCAGTATATCTGTCATCAGCTGGAGGCCTCTATTTCCCTTCTGCATAGGGACTAGTGGTCATGTCCTATAGACTATCGTTCCAGATGGGTTTCTGTGCCTTGTACATTACAGGTCCTAAAACCATTTCCAGTTGGACTGTCAATGGACTGGCTGAAAAGAGGCCTGCTGTTGGAGGTACGTCCCCCAGTGCATGAAAGTGAGGGCTTATGCCATTCCACTCCTGGGATGGGCTATTCATATCCATACTCACCCCTCTATCTGTCCTGTGATTCCTCACAGGAATGCAGAGCAGCATACAGCCCTGCTGTTTCTCAATCAGGGAATACCATCTCTCAGCTCCCTTCCACAGCCATGACCAAAACCCAACAGGGTACGTCTGCTTCCTCTGTTTTTGCCATAAGTCCCAGCCAAAACCATCATAATCCACACTGACAGTTAGGATAAATGGCAGGTTAGGGTCAATGACTTGTAGGGCTTGCACCTACGGGCATTCAATAGCCCTCTTTGATTCCTAAAATGCAGCTTACATTGCATCCATTCAGGAAGCAGCTTTGGCTGCATCTGTCCAGCCCCATGTTATACCCATTTTGGTCATCTGGTATAAAGGGCACAGCAGGGTAACTATGTGCAGTACGTCCACCAAAAACCTAGCAAGTCCACATACACCTGTAACTGTGTGCATGGTTGTGGGTCTGATCTTACCCAACCATATAACACCCAGGAATTTAACAGACAAGCCAGTTCCCTGGACCTTGTCTTCATCCATGGCCCATCGCCATGCCAGCAAAGCTTCCTTCAGACTCTGTACAGTGGCTTTTAAATCTGCAAGACTGTCAGAGGTTAACGTAAATCGTTAATACGAAACAGTGACACAGAGTGTGGCTTGGCCCAGGTGGCCAGGTCCTGGACCACCAGGCCAGAACACAAAGTTGGGCTATGCAAATAACCTTCTGGCAACATATGGAAGGTCCATTGTCTGTCTTGGCAGGAGAAGGCCGATTTGTCCTGACTGCCAGCATCAGGGTGAGACTTTACAGTCATTCACCACAACCTGTCTGGTTTCCACACAGTCCATACTGAAGGCTTCTGTGCAGAGCATATCACCCCTGCTTTTTCCAGTTTTAAGACAATCTGTTCCATTGCTTTATGATGTCCTGGCAGTTGATGCTGTCTCACACACACTTGCATGGCCTGCAGGAGAGTTCATGGTGTGGATGGCCTCTGATTATGGCTTTCACTATTCAAATTCATAACTGGAACTCTCCCTGCCTGGTGTCTAATTGAGCACCAGTCAGTGTGTCCACCCCAGTATGTATTTAGCAACTGGGGAAACATAAACATCATGTGGGCATGGGGTCAAGTGCCCAATACCCAAAGTCACCTGAGCCTTCTGGACTGTGATGTAGTGACCTCTATATCCTTCTATGCGTGCAGTAGGTCCTGTGAAATGGTCTGGGTTGCCATATATTAGTGTTGACTCACCTCCAGTATCCACCAATGCTAGTACATGCTGCACGTTTTGGGGGAATCATTAAATAGTCAATTTCACATATGGCCTCCAGTCTCCCTGGACCCCCAAGACCTGTCTCCTAATCAGGGTGAAAAGAAGGTCAGTGTCATATCTTTCTGTTTCACTGGGGCTTCTTTGGCCTTCTGAACCTGGCCCATCAGCCCGTATTGCTGCTTAGGGCATAACTGCCTCCACAGGGTCAGCAACACATCCAAAGGCTACCCATCTAACTTATCTGTGGCTAGACCAGCAGCCAGGAGGTCCACACAGATCTGGAAAGACTGACATTCAGTGGCCCCACAGCTGACCTTATGGGGATAGCCCTGCTTGTCCAGAGCCCCCTTCCTTTTCCTTTGTCAGTATAGTTTTTACAGGTCATGACTTACCTTGGTGCATTACTTCCATGTCTCCCAGCCTGGCCAAGGCATCCACAGCATACCGATCAGGTGATCTGTAAAGGGGGCTAGAAGGACTGCTACTGACTCAAACGTGCCAGCCAGCGAGCTTGCCAGGATCATGTCCTTCACACCTACCATCAGCAGTTCCTCGTCTGGGCTATGGTACTGCAGTGAACATCATTTGCTGCATGCCCATTTCATGTAGCATAGTTATCAAGTCTAGATAGGTTGTCCACTTAGTGACTGGCTCTAACAGGTCACCTGGATTCTCCAAAACCAGGCCCACTGCTACCATCAACCAATTTTTCACAGTCTGATAACCTGCTTCTGAGGCTGTCCTCTGTACATCCTGCAGAACCCATCTCACAGAAGGGGTGATGGCTATGTTGGCTATTTGGGACATCCCCTGTGGGATTAACTACATGTTATCAGCCCCATCCTCCCACAGCTATAGCAGGCACATGGGCACTGTTTCACTCACCTTTTGCTTTAATTGCTTTGCCAGCTTCTGCCACTCCATGGATGTATAGGTCATGTGTGTTGTGTGCTAGGTAAAAGTAGGTGGCCCTTCTGGTCCTCCTCTCTAGGCTATGGGATCCTCTACCTCCACTTTTTGATGAATAGCCAGCCTAGCATGCAAAACCAGGGGATTTTCCTGGGAGTTTTCTCAGACATGAGGACTTATGCTGGTCTACTTGCCAGAAAAGTCCACCTGCCTCTTTATGTACATGAGGGAAGAGAGTGACGAACAGCCAAACCACCTGCACTGCTGTTTCATGGTGAGGGGGAAGAATTTGTCTATCACTTCTAAGGCTTGTAAGACATCCCCAGCCTCCAAATGGACTGTTTCTCAGTTCTCCGAGTCCTTTAAAGCTGCCAAAAAGGTGGCTACAGGTAGCTATAGCAAGGCTGGGGATCACTTATCAGCCTTTCCCTCTGGGTGCTGTTTCCACAGCCACTACTGGACCACTCACCTCAACATCTTGCTGACTATGCCAGTTGTCAGCCCACTTTGGAGGGCCCAAGGGAGATTTTTGAGGGTGAGATCCCCAGGTTAAAGAACACATGTGTACAAGACGTCAGCAACCACAGCAGGCAGCATGGAGCAGAGCAGAGCACAAGAACACAAGAACACAAGAGCTGCCTGATTCTTTATTTTATAATTCTTATACAGGTTGTTATCACATATTTACATTCTTGTATAGTTCCATAACTAGTGCATGCATGTTTACCTGTACTAAGTCATGGTTACATAACTGCATCCCATTGTGTGCCTGCACTATAAACCAGGGTCACAACCTCAGATGTCCTTAGACACCCCTGAGCTTTGAAGGAGTCTAAGTGGTTCCTTACATCACTTATGTTCTTCTCCATGGGCATGTCTTGTTTTCCTTGTATTTGTTTGTTGTTCTTTGAAATTAACCTGGTTTCTTTCTCAGGTTCTGATTTATTTGTCAATCTTTTTGGAAATTCTCCAGTTTAAGCCAGTTTTAGGGCCGGCGAGATAGCTCAGTGGCATAAGCGCCTGCCTGGCAAACACAAGGTCCTGAGTTCAACTCCTGGTACCCACATAACAAAAAAAGGCTGGTGATATCGCTTAGTGGCACAGGCACCTACTGGTGCGTGAGGTCCTGAGTTTGACTCCCAGTACCCACAAAAATAAAAAAAATAAAAAAATAAGCCAGTTTTATAAATGGCTTTATTTTCTGGGTTTGTGTTGCATTGGTTTGCTACTTTATCTTTTTTTTTCTTTTTCTTTTTTCTTTTTTTAATCAGCCAGGTCTCTGCTTACTCTAGTTTACCAATGGTTTTTTCTTAGTTTGTGCTTTGATCAGGATGCCACCACCATCTTGTCTTGTTGCAGACTAAGCAAGTTTTACCGGGGCATGTGTCAACAGCTCCTGCCATCATTTTTTCTCTGTCTCCCTTTTTCCTTTTTTAAATAACTGACCTTACAAGCTAGACTTCTAATTTTGAAATGAGACATGGATATATGAAAAACCAGAGAAGGAATGTCTGTTTTTTCTATCCCCAGGAATTAAATTGCATAATATCCCTTTAAGAGGTTAGAAAACCATTGTGGTGGGTGGAGTTGCAGCCAAAGGACCACAGCTGGGCAAATGTGGGCACACACAGCAGGGCAAATGAAGACCCACAGGCATGGCCAGAGAGTCGGTCTATCCCAGACAGAGTGTGATCCTCTACCCAGCTCCAGGTGGGACATGAAAACGCATGAGAAAATAAAAATGTGGTCCATTTTTAAATGCCCAAGGCTTTCAGCCAGAACCAAGCACTGCTTTCTGGTCCAAGAGGCTGCCTGAAACTACTGTCACCTGCTTTTTGTGCTTCTCCGTTTAAGTGGAGGTAAGTTAAAAGACCTATGCCAATGCCTGAATAGAACAATGTTTAATAAAACCTAACTAAAGTAACTGTGAGTATATAAAAACAGAGCCATCCCAATTCTTAGTACTTTTTCCATTAGAGTAAGTATAAGAGTTGTTTTCTCATGTTCCCACTCTGATTAATTAGAGTCATCAAGGGACTCAAAAGACAAGTTGGACCATCAAAGGGTTCAGCCATGTGGCTAAGGGGACTTTGCTTGGGGAAGTTCCACCCTTACTTCATGGGAGTTGAAGGATGAAGTAAAGCCCACAAGTGGCTTCACCCACTTCTCCCTAATGAGTTAATGGGTACAAATATGGAGACAAAAGCCCCTGATGGAGGTTCTTCTGTGCTTAATGATGCTAGCATCACTCAGACAGAGACATCTGTCTCATCTGTGTTAGAATCTCACAAAGGACACTTCATGAAACCCTTTGTCTCCTCCTTATGTGTGGGACTTCATCTTAAGGAGCACAGACCTATTCGTCTCCTTCTCTCTATAGGACCCAAGCTGAGCCAATGAGAATCTCCTCACCACAGTTTCCAGAACTTTGCCACTATGCCGTATCCTT
This sequence comes from Erethizon dorsatum, assembly GCA_028451465.1. NCBI lineage: Eukaryota > Metazoa > Chordata > Mammalia > Rodentia > Erethizontidae > Erethizon > Erethizon dorsatum. Next base: position 16,810,878 of record CM051838.1, read on the forward strand.
GATGAATGGAACAGGTTTGATCCTGACAGTTTAAAACAAAAACAGCTTATCTACTACTGTAATATGGTCTGGATTCAATACAAATTGGGAGATGGCAAAAGTTGGGTACAGGATGAAACTTTATGAGACCTACAGCATTTCTGCTTGAAATATAAAGTGCAGTGAAATGCCTGTTGTTCAGGCTTTTGTAATTCTGTATTAAAGGGAAATTTCAAGAACTATGGTACTTACTCTGGGACCTGAGGAAGACAAAGATATCCTGGATGACTGTGTTCTAAGACCCTCATTTGTCTTTCAGGGGGATCTCAGTCTTGCTGATCTATTTATGGAGAATAACCACACTAGGATGCCCCCTCCCCCTAAAACCTCCCCCTTAAAACCCTCAGACCAGTAAATCAGGTCCATCCCCTCCAAGTAACCATGGGACTCTATTAGAGTCTAGTGCCCCAGAGGAGCCCAATATTCCTCAGCTCCCTTGGCAGCCTCCTCAGGCAGCCCTAAGTCCCACTGGGTACACACGCATAGCTTTAAGCTCTGCAGGTCAAACCTGAAGTGATGCTTCTTACTGCTCTGCTCACACCTTCTCTTGCCCTTAAGAGAAGTCCCGAGGAAGGAATGAAATAGTCAAGTGCAGGTTCCTTTTTCAGTTGCAGATAACCAACAACGCATGGAACAATTAGGCCAACTGTCAGAAGACCCTAGCAAGTTTGCAGATGGGCCCCAAATTTTGACCACTGCTTATGGCTTATAATGATGAGATGTCCAACACATCTTGGCCACTTGCTGTAACTCAGATGAAAGGCAGAGAATCCCACAAAAGGCTAGAAAATATGCAGATGAGCAATATGCTTTAAGAAGGAAAGGAAACCACCCTGGAACCCAGCTATTCTCCCTTCAATCGAGCTAAAATGGGATTATAATACTCAGCATGGACTAGAAATGATGTCTAGGTCAGCATAAAGATTTTTCAGAAAAGTTATAATCTCTATTCTCCTTATTTGTAAAATTGCTTGCCAGGAAATCATGCCAATAGTAATAATAATAATATTTAACTCTTGGCAAATGTATATCATACTTTGGCATAGTTGAGTTGCCAATATTCTGTATACAATTCATATTTATATGAGTGACAGTCACCACACACACAAATTTAGTAACCATTTTTTAGGTTTATTTTGTGTGAGAGGAGTTGGAAACACTGCCTTACACTCACTGTTTCAGAACGACACAGGCCCTAGACAATGCCATGTGTCAATGATTTTGTTGTTGCTGCTATGTTTTCCACTCTCCGGTATTGCAATATCCCCCAGAGGGTGCCCCTGAGACACCCGAGGCGCTTCCAACCTCAAGTCCACAGGCAGTAGAGAATTTTCTTATATTCAGAACAAATATTTCTTCTGCATCTCTTCTGCAACCGAGCTCATTTCTGTAGACCCAGAAGGTAAGACTGGTAAAGGTGATCTGAGCTTGGACAGGAGGTACAGCTGAGCTGCTGTCCAGCCTCTACTCGCTTCACTTTTGCTTCAACAACAGAAAAGGGCCTCAGGGCAGAGGGACTAAGATTCACTTCTGTAGAGAGGGACAAACAGGAAATACACATTCAAGAACCGCACAAATTCCTTAGCACAACTTTCCATATGAGTACAAGGCAGGTGAGGGTGAGGCAGTAGACCATACAGAGATGCACAGGGGAATTCATCAGAATCTTCCCCTGTGATGGACATAAACTCAACCTCACACGCTCATACATCACACTCCTTTATACTAAGTATGGGCCATTTCTTCTCTTTACCTTTCTCTCTCACAATATTTTCTTTCCATCATTGTCTATACTATTCCTTGTGAGCATTATGTAAATGTACACTTATACTCTCATTCCTGCATACAATCCTCAGATTCACCACTTTACATGCAAATCCCATAAATAACTTTGTAGCCTCACACAGATAACCTATTTTAACAACATGATGCTAGAATAAATGCTAGAAAACTCATGAGCCCTTTGATATGTGTATTTTCTCATCCAAATGTCACTTCTTCTGCAATGCTTTCACCACTCATTGAGATGCATGTTCAGAAGTCTTCAGCTCTTCCTCTAACACACAAGGCTTATGGTCACATTGTCTAACACTCACCACACATACATTAGATCACATGTACTGTCATGAAACATAACACAGTCCTCCCACACACATTATACTCCTCACTTTCTGCATTTGCCAGGATCAAAAACGTTTAATGCTAACAGAAGAAATACCAGACACTCATTTTCCACATAGGCATCCCAAGAACACATATTATATATTACAAGGCACACACAGAATTTTCATCCTATCAGCAGCACCATGCTCTCTTTCCACATATCCACACTTGCAGATATTCTCTTGGCTCTATTATCCCCTCATTTTTGAAATTTTCTTTCCTAGAAACCAACAACATCCCTCAATAGGTTCTAGGTCCTACAACTTCTGAAATGTTTCAATGGAAAGGGAGAGTTTCTCCTTCACTTCATGTACCAATTTACAATTTTCCTTGGCCAATAACTCATATACATCCTCAGAACCTGTTGAAAAGGAAAGAATCATGTATCTTTACTACATAAAGAAAAGGGATGTGGGTATTTTAAGGGACAGAAGAATTGGTACCCTCTGCAACAGGACAAAAACAGCACAAATTAACTTTTCTCAGAGGATCCTTCCCCAAATCAGACTCCCTTATGTGAGTATACAGAACATCCTGAGTGACAGTGAAGACACCTCAGATGGGGAAGCCCAGGAGAAAAGGGAAGAGGCCAAGTTACCGGAAACACTGGCAGGGAAGTGTGGTCCTAGCGCCCGAACACGTGAAGGGTGGGTGAACTTAGATATTGGCTTCCAGGGCCTGGGTTGCTGCCAGGTCTTTCCAACTTTGGAGATGCTTAAGAAGCTCATGGAGCATGGGGTTGAGGAGGGCATGTTGTGCATTGATTTTTTTTTTTTTTTTTTTTTTTGTGGGTACCGGGAGTCGACCTCAGGACCTCGCATGCCAACAGGCACCCGTGCCGCTGAGCGATATCACTGGTCCCTTTTTCGTATGTGGGTTCCGGGAGTCGAACTCGGGCCCTCGCGCTTGCTGGGCAGGCGCTTACACCGCTGAGCCATCTCACCGGCCCTGTACATTGATTTTTGTCTTGCATTTGCCAAGCCAAAGAAGAAAAGGATGAAGAAAATAAAGAGCACAAAGAGTGAGAACAGGACATTAACAGAACATCTGGAGGTTGTATGGAGGAACTTTGTGGTTGTTGTTGTCTTTGATTTTATATTTTTTTTGTAATCTTTTGGTTTAATATCTTACTAACTGAAAACTAAGTCATTCCTCTGTTGGTGAAAATAATATGTGAGAGGCAATAATTAAAGAGGGCACCAGAAATCTTTAATAGGCACAAAACAGCAGAAAGGATAAACACATTTGCAACTCCAGCCTTTGGTTAATCTTCATCTTATCTTCTCTCTCACCAATATCAGCCTGCTACTCTCAGAATGGGACTCTGAGTTCTTACTTTACACTGGTCTATCAGCTTGCCTTAATGTAGGGACAGTTGGGTGGGAATATAGGTACAGATGATATAGGACATGACCTAAGTGGCTGATGATTTTGTATTTACCACAAGCTTATCATATGCTATGTAGTTGAGGAAGGTAGCTCTTGTGAAATTAATTACATGAACTCACTGTTTCTCCTTAGACTCCTGACCTTTCCTCAACCCAGAAATAAAGGCTAAGACCCTGATTGGCTAAGATACAGCAAACAGTGAAACAGTTACTTTGAGGGACCAGCTTACCCCTATAAATATGAGTGTGGGAAAGACCCCATGTTGAGAAATTCAGTTGAATTTCCCCTGCCTTGTAATGTGCCCTGTTACCTGGCAGCTGTTCCTTGCATTAGCAACCTTATAAATAAAACCTCTGCTTCCCATGACTTTCATTTCTGACTTCCTCATTCTCTGCTGAGGGCCTTTGGCTCTGAACCAGTCTTGCTCCACTCACCCATGCTTCACTGGAATGGAGGTGAGAAACCTGGAAACACCCAGGGAGAGATGGGAGGTTATTGAAGACCCCTGGCCCCTCGAAGACCATCTGCCTGATACAACATTAATCATTACCTTTCAAAAATGGTCCAGTCTCAAGTCTGTGAAAGAAGGTGGTATACAGCCCAACTTTTGAATTGATTCAGGACATCTAGTTAGCCATGCTGTTGCAATTGAAGACACTCATGAATGTGGCCTTCCAAAACTGCTTCAGAGAGTGGAAAACAATGGGACAAGTGCATTCAAAGCTAGAGAGGGAGTATTTGATGGGGATTGAAAGCAATGTGCTCAATGTAATAATTTTATTTTAATTTAAAATTCAATGTATTTTTGATCATGCATCAAATATAGGGGAAGAGAAAATAAATAGCTAAATTTGAAAATGAAAAATTACATTCTCCCTGAAGGGTGGCTTCTACCATTTTACCATTGCAAAAGATTAAAATTGCCAGAAGGCATTTGGGGCCAATATTTTTATACATGTTTAGTTATCTTACAACACATTCTGTTCTCCATGATGTATTTGTGTGAGTTATGCCTATGCTGTTGTGTAGGCATGTGGAAATGGGAGCCAAGAAATGGATTTCAGGTGCTTTTGTGTACTTAGTACATTAATTTTGCTTCATGTGAAGGAGTGTCTACTACCCCAACCACATCTGTAGGTAAATGAGTAGCCACAATCCATTGCTTGACTTTTGTGATTGACCTGGCAGTAAATATCTTTGCATGTTGGATAATCTGTACTGTTTGGATATTTTACAGAGAAGAGATAGAAATGCTGGTGGATAACAACGTCTAATCTTTTCTGGGCAACTGTTAATAGGATCTACAAGCCTGAAAAACTGATCTGGCTTCAATTCCCATTTTATTAACTTGCCTGTTTTAATTATTACCTTAATTCACTGAGCATCTACACTAAATCTTCAATAAAGTTTTGTGTTGCCTCGAATATGCTGAGTCAGTCAGTGTTCTCACTCAAGATACCTTATTTGATGCAATGCAGTTTCAACAGAATAATTTCTTCCATTTTATTAATAGAAGTGATAAATCGCAGAAAGGAATGGCACATTATAATCCCCAGACTCTTTAATGAGACAGTAAGTGATCTATACTCAAGCTCAGCAGAGACAGTGTCTTTGATTGATGAGGAAGATGCATGAAAAATGTTGGGAGGGTAAAAAAAAAGTTGAAACTTAAATACCATAAACCTGTGGGCTTAAATCCCTTCCTGCCATTTACTACCTCTGCACTCCCTCTGAGTCAGCTCTTTATTCTTAGAGGAGGAGATTTTAATATTTAAAGTAGTAGTATTATGAGGGCAACAAAGCAGAGTTAAAAGCACCTGATAGAGTTGAGATGATAAAAATGAGTCCTTGGGGCCGGTGAGATGGCTCAGTGGCGTAAGCGCCTGCCTTGCAAGCGCGAGGGCCCGAGTTCGACTCCCGGATCCCACATACGGAAAAAGGGGCCGGTGATATCGCTCAGCGGCACGGGCGCCTGTTGGCGCGCGAGGTCCTGAGGTCGACCCCCTGGTACCCACAAAAAAAAAAAAAAAAAAAAAAAAAAATGAGTCCTTAACCTTAAGATGCTTTTCGATCTGGCAGCCAGTGGGGACATGGTGTCATTGACAGATGTCACATTCCCACCCTTCAGTGCACTAAGGGTGGCCCTGAGCAACAAATCTCAGCATTTTCAGGCCACCTCTGTGGCTGCCTGAAAGGGCACAACAGCTGCTATGCCCTTCCCCTGCACTAAGCCTCTGGACCACTATTGCTACCTCGCTAAGAAGTGGTGGATGACCGTGTCGCACAGGGGATAGACTGAGGAGGGTCAGAGCACAGAGGTGATATCCCCAAGTCCCCAAACCCTGGTTGACTATGATCACCTCTGTCACGCTACAAGGAGACTCCTGGATAGCAGCACAGTGCCTATTACAGCCCAGACTTTTTCTCAGAAAGGCTGGGGCTGTGAATGAAGCAGCTGCTTGTCCCGCAGTTGGGCAGAAATGTCACCATGACAACTGTAGCTCTCTAACATATCCCAAGACCACTCTGTCTTGGCCACTGTGGAATTGTAACTTGGGCCTATCCCAGATGACTCAGGCCTGCAGCCAGACCCTTTGGATGATAACCAGGAAGCTAGGGGAAGAAAAGACAAAGCTTCACTGTAGGTTGCAGGAATGTCCCACCTCAATGGTAACTTAGGTGGCAGAAAGCTGACAGCTTGGTCCCAGATCCATGCTCACAGATAGTTTTATACCAGCGCCATGAATCCTCATAATTTCTCCCAAGTCAACTAGGTTCCAAATTGAATTCTGACATGAAAATTTCTGAACAGGGAAAATGGAAGCACATCTAAATCTCTAGCATCAGTGATGTTAGGGAAATGCAAGCTTCCCATTTCAATGTGGTTCTTTATTTTCCAGCCTCTGCCATCCAGGAAGGCACACAAGAAAACGTTGGAAGAGAAACTGACCAAACCAAGCAGAATAACACATATCTAGCCCCTGATTTGACCTGACTGTTTGTGCCCCCCCCAGTTCACATGTTGATAACTTAACTTTGAATGATGATATTAATTGGTGGGCCTTGGGTAGATGAGACAGGAAGAAAAAACTCCATATGAGATAACAGAACAAGATAATAGTTTCCTAAGTGAGGCATATTGGGATAAATTCAGACCCCATTCTAATTAGTAGAATTTATCTTTGATACAAGATGAAATGACTGTATCATGGGAGAAAAACAGTTTTAAAAAAACAGATTTGAACTGAATTGGTCATTTTTAAAAATGGTAGTGGAACTTGAATACTGAACCAAATGCAGGTAAGTTTAGTTGGATGAATAGAAACTGCTATATTACGAATTTAAACTGACACCAATCTGTGTTCTCATGTCATGCTGTGCTACAATTCCCGGCTAACAGTTGCAAGAGCAAAGTCCTGGCCAGGGGATTTTTTAATGCAGGTACAAAAAGAGGAAGAAAAACTAAGAAGGAAAAGAGTTAGTATGCTGATGAAAATGTCTGAAGTTTGTGCTATGAATTGTTATAAAGTGAAGAATTATTTACCAAGTTAAGTAGAAGATTACTGAATAACATATATTGTCCTAAAGGTGCCACATTTATACAACAAAGTGAGGTAGTATTGCATCAAATATCACAGTTTCATCCTTTTCCTCTTCTTCTTTGTCCTTCCCTCATTTTCTCTCTTCCTTCCTCCCTTATTTTATTTATTTTTGTGTGGTGTTTGGAATCTGCTCAGTGCTTCCACATTTTAGGAAAGCATTGTATTACTGAGCTGAATCTCCAGCACAAATTTCAAACTTTTCTTTGAAAACAAGAATATTGTTGTAAATTGCTTAAATTTCCCAGTTTAATCACGTGATTTAAACATGTCATTCTACAATATCTGAGGCCTCATGAGCTTAATTCAGTCAGCATGTCTGTTTTCATTGGGCCCAAAGAATGCCTTAAAAATGAGGTTTCAATGTCTTTAGTTCCAATACCTCCTACCATACCTGTTGCTTTTCAATACTTCCTTTGCTTACTAATAAAAAATCCACAATTCCTAATGGCATCTGAATTTGGAACACAAATGGAAATAAATGTCTATGTAAAACATGAAATACAATTACAAAATAACAAGCCACAGTATTTCCATTACTTAAGTATCATCATTCATATACCTCATAATCTTGTGATATAAGTATTTTGGCAAACATAAAGTATTTTTAGACAAAAGAGTTTCTTAAGTTTTTCAGTGAACTTAGAAGTAGCACAAATGCTATTTTTCCCTAGGCAAATGTAACCAATCCCCACAACCTGCTCTTAAGTATATTCAGTCATCCAGTGATGTGTAAGCAAGAAATTCAAGTATCATAACTGCTAGTGTAATATGCCCTGTGTTGTAAATTTATCTTCTCCACCCACTCCAAACTTCACACCTTATTTCATGCTACCCTCTGCTCTTGGAGTAGCATTCTGATTAATATTCATTCTTTTCCCTCCATCTGAGGCAGTGATTTTTTCTTTTTCTACACACTTTCTCAAGCCCGTCTGTGTAGTGGCAAACCCTGTTGGTTCAATTTCTCCTTTGTCTTTGTAAATTTTTCCGTAGTAATTATTATAACTACTGACACCCCCCCACCCATGGAATTGTGAACACAATTGGGTGAAAATTCTAATGTGCTTGACCTCTTTTTCTTCCTATATATTTCTGTGTAAAAGTCTGTCTGTCATAAATAATGTTAGAAGTAATCATATCACTAAGAATATTAAAGTATTTACCCTCTCAAATTAGAAAGAGGCATTGAACTCTGAAGAGTACTGTTTTGACTTATAGCTTAGAGCACAGATATGTGAAGACACAGCAATAGGGTATATATTGAATATTGTTTTCATGCAGTTCACTGTCCTGAAGGATAAGGATATAATTTATATTTTTCTATAATGACAGCACCTTTAAAAGTATTTTAGAGAATAACTTAAAAATTATATATATATATATATATATATGTATATATAATACATACTGTTGACATGATTTGTTGTAGATAAAAAAGTATTGAATTGCTATATTTCCACTTTATGTTTGTTTGACATATGATTTTTCCACTAAAACAACATTCTGTCATCATATTGAAGATTATTTTTCTCACCATCATTTATAAAAATCTTTAAATAGCCACTTTTCCTTTCCCAAAACATATCCATATGCTAGAAATGAATACCAAAAGAAAGGTGCTATATACGTCATTTTCCAAGGGCTATCTATTGTTGGTACATATTACTTAAGAAGATTTTTGCTTCTTAACAACAATTTTCTGATTGGTATGGTGGCACTTCCATTTAAAAGTGATTACTGGGGCCAGTGAGATAGCTCAGCAGCATAAGCGCCTGCCTGGCAAGCGCGAGGTGCTAAGGTCGACTCCCAGTACCCACATTACAAAAATAAATAAATAAATAAAATAAAATAAATAAAAGTGATTACCGGGCCAGTGAGATAGTTCAGCAACATAAGTGCCTGCCTGGCAAGTGCGAGGTCCTGAGTTCGACTCCCGGAACCCACATAAAAGGAAACAAAAAAACAGGGCCGGTGACGTGGCTCAGCGGCACAAATGCTTGCTGGCAAGCGTGAGGTCCTGAGGTCGGCTCTTGGTACCCACATAAAAATAACTAACTAACTAACTAAATAAATAAATAAATAGTGATTTTTTTTTTTTTTGTGGGTACCGGGGCGTCGAACTCAGGACCTCACGCGCCAACAGGCACCCGTGCCGCTGAGCGATATCACCGGCCCCTCTTTCGTATGTGGGATCCGGGAGTCGAACTCGAGCCCTTGCGCTTGCAAGGCAGGTGCTTATGCCGCTGAGCCATGTCACCAGCTCCCCCTTTTTTTTTTTTAAAGCAATTATTACACTTAACAGTTATTTTATGTTTATTACGTGGCAGAACTCTTTTGCATATCCTGAAATTTCTCTTTTTTTTTTTTTTTGTGGGTACCGGGGGGACGACCTCAGGACCTCACGCGCCAACAGGCACCCGTGCCGCTGAGCGATATCACCGGCCCCTTTTTCGTATGTGGGATCCGGGAGTCGAACTCGGGCCTTCGCGCTTGCAAGGCAGGCGCTTAAGCCGCTGAGCCGTCTCACCGGCCCAAATTTCTCTTTTAAAACCAGCTGAATTAAGATATTTTCTTTTGTAGGACCAATACAATTTTGTTCTCAGGATGAACAGATATAAACATATTTATTAATTTATACTAAAAATAACACAGAGTTTCCTTTTTTCCACAGCCAAGCAACAACAAAACAAAGAAACAGTCATTGGTGACAGATCTGTTTCCAATAGGTATTATTATTTCTCTCTCCTGTGCTCAAATAGATTTCTGTGGTTTTAGAGTAGTACCTATCATCTTATTTCTTGTATCAGGGTTATTTGTGCATTTATATGTCTTTTAAAGTAGATTTTGAGAATTGAGAAGTACGGAGTAAATTTATAAATGTATATTCATCGTTACATATCTAATAGCACCTAACAGATTGCTTTTGTACATCAATAAAAGTGCATTTAAGTAAATACTTAAGAATATAGGGCCGGTGAGATGGCCCGGTACCCATAAAAAAAAAAAAAAGAATATATTACTCAGGTTTTTAAAATGAATATGCACTGTGGATTTAATAATTTATATTTATATACTTATGTTAAAGATTTCTGCACATAATGCTTTCAGGTTTAATAATGAAGTGCATACTTTACTTTTCAAATGTAAAATTGGTAGTTACTGTAGGAAGTGTATTAATCACTATGATAAACAATAAAATGTATATTACTATGTATATTTATACAAATAGTATATATAAAATTAAATTTTTTTGAAGAATCTTTAGTGAAATATCCAACTCTAAGCTTTCTGGGAATTTTTCCATTAAAACGATCATTTCACGTTCCAAAGGCCAAAGCTGCCATTTAGAGAAACATGCATTTAGCTTACAGCAAAATTCTGAACCTCTCCTGGTGAGAAATATTTAGATATAAACTGTGAAATGAGAAGAAAACTACACACATTTTCCTTAGCCCATAACGTGAGAGTTCAAAAGGGAAAAAGAAAGCACTTCTCATCAAGAATAAACTGTGAAATACACTCCCGGCTGTTGGAGCCTATGCCAGGGGATTTATAGGAGCAAGTACATAGAACCTCACAACTGTTAGTGGTTAATTCAAAGGGGACCTAAATCAGCAGCAACCAAATAATATTAGCATTCCATCAACAAAGCAAGAAGAAAGAATACTATTCTCCAGTTTTTTGTGGAGAATGAGTTCAGTTTAAAAGTTAGAATACCAGTGATACCTCGGTTTATGAATTTAATTTGTTTTACAATTTGGGGGAAGATGGTTGTGTTCGTTTGCAAACAAAAGTGTTCATGAACTGACGTATTACTGTAGCTAGAAGTCCTAAGAGTACATTCATGAAGTTACCAGTTCAAAGGACAACCTCAAATCAATTTTGAGTTAATAAAACTACACACTGAGACAAAGTGGGGGTTAAAACTTGCTCAGTCAAGTATGGAAACCTAATAACAATGAAAGTACACACATTTTTGTTAATTATAGAAGCTGAAAAAATTGATCAATTTGTATTTTGTATTTTGGTTGTCATGAGCTCAAATTAATGTCATAAGATTCGTAATTCTTTAAGTTTTAATAAAGATTACAGTGAAAATGTTTGAAATTTCCATTTTTGTATTTCAAAAATTATCATACATATGCAATTCCATGTAGTTCACATAAACATATAGTTTGGCAAAATTTCAATTGCAGTCAATCAACTGATGTGTAAAAGAATGCCATTAGTAAACATATTAATGTATGAAAATGTTATTCACAAAATAAACTACACATAAATGTACAAGTGAAATTCTGTAAGAGTCAGCACTTGTCAGTAAAAATGGTGTATATGACTACTAACCATTGATCAAATCAGTCACTCTGACTGATTTAATGTGGTGGTTTCTAGAAAGACATTCTTTTTTTATCCCTCAAATGTAAAAATCCATGTCTTTAAATTTGTCCAAGAGAATCAAATGTCAATATTCGAGATGTTATACCAAATGTCAATTATTTCTCAGTATCAGTGTATTTTCCCCTTAGAATATATTACTATTTTAGCATTACTCAGAGTCTTGTAATTTTTACATTTTTCTCATTCTTTAAATGCTCATTTGTGTATTGCAATACTCTAAACATGAAAAGAAGAATAGGTGTAAAAAAGAGAAATAGTAGTTTCTCTAAGCATGTACCTTGTGCAGCTCTTGGGCATGCTATTCATATTTTTATCTTAGTATCTCTTTACCTTAGCCTTTCAATTTGTAGAAGTAAATACTTTCCAATTTTTGGTTACCTTTACACCCTACATATCTTAGCTCATCTCCTACATTTCCTTTTTTTCTTATTTAAAACACTTCTCAGTATGGATTATTAGTAATTCATACTGAGAAAAATAAGTAAAAATAAGTAAAAAATAAGTAAAAATATTCTCAGTACAGATTACTAGTTTTTTGCAGAAAAAAGTCTATGTTAAATTTGATTGATTCATTATTTAAAAAATAAGATTGTTACTCTTGCTTCCTGTGTTGCTTTTAAGAGTACCGATATATTTTTTTTTTCTTTGCAGGTAGCATCTTTTCCTATTTAATAGCTTTAGAATGGTCTCCTTTTCTTTGACAATTTTGAATTTTGATGTAATAAACTTCGAGTTTATTCATTTATCTCTTGGTCAGCACTTTCTATGTCTGTAAGTCGAGGTTCTTTCATTTTTTTCTAACTGTGAGAAATTATATGCTTATTAGTTTCCATTAAGCTCCTTCCTTGTTATAGTTTAGATAAAAAAAGTCTCCTAAAAAGCTTCTTATGTTCGGCCTTTGGATCATGGGGGCACCACACTCACCGTTAGTTTCATTCCGGGGTGAGTGTGCTCTTAACAGGTGGACCCTGGTGGGAAGAGGTGGGTCATTGGGGGGCATGACCTGGAAGTGCCTATCTCTCTTCCATCTCCTCCCTTCTCTCTCTGGTTCCTGGCTGCTGATTGGATCATGGGGACCCTGTACTAACCAGTAGATTCATTCACCAGTGAGTTTGGGGGCTGAGTATACCCTTAGGAAGTGGGGTCTTGGGAGAGAAGGGTCACTGGGGACATGACCTGGAAGCACAACTCTCCTTCAGGCTCCGCCTTTCTCATTCCACTTCTGGGCTGGAGCAGTGTGAAAGTGTGCAGCTTTCCTCCAGGGCAGGCTATGCTACTCTATCCTTTCTTTCTGAGTCACCCAGTCATGGACTGAAATTTCTGAAACCCTGAGCTAAAATAAACCTCTCCTCCTTTAAGTTGCGGATAGTGGGTAGTTTGTCCAAGGACAAGAGAGTGACCTAAGACAATAATGTTTTCACATTTTAATCTATTCTCTGTTCTGAAACTAGTCTTTTATATTTCTGAATGAGTTCCTTGATTTAATCTCCAAGAGACCAAATTGTTATTTAAAATGTTACCCGCTGTTGGTAGTACTTTTGTTTCATATATTTTCCAGATTGTACACACTTCTCAGTTTGTTGAATGTCATTTTTTGTAGTAGTTGTACTCCTTGGGTTCCTGGGTTTTTGCTGTGGAATTGCTCCTGCTGAGTTTGGAATGGTACAATGTTGCAATAAAAGGCAAAGCCTTAGTTATGTCCTAAATTTATTTCAATGAATGGAGAGTAGATGAACCTCAGGGCAGAGTTCAAACCTGGTATCATCACCGCCCAGAGAGTATTGGTTGTAGAGATTCGTCCATGCTTCAGTCCCCTTGCTTGGACTGGAGTGCAAGTGAAGGCACAAATTCTGGAAGGGACCCTTAGAGATCTCTTGCTTCTGCCTTATGTTTCCCTAAGACAATAGGTATTGGAATTGTATGGATTTAGGCAATATGTGTCTCGGGTAATTGGTGAAGAACCAGGAAGAGAACTGGCAATTGCTCCTTTTATTCTTTCTCTCTTTGCTGTATTTTTCTCTATTTCCAGTGATGTCTGTGTACATTGATTCAAGTTCATGATACTGTCCAGGAACCGTAAAGATTTCTTATTCTGGCTGTAGTTCTTGTTATCTCTTTACATTAAATATATAAGCATATTTTGCTTCAAATTTCATTCAGACTTGTTTTAGAGAAAGAGAGTCAATATCTCTTGTAGGCCTCTATCTTTTCAGAATTAACATTTCTTGTTATTTCTGGGTATTGAAAATAGTTCTCCGGCCATCTTCACTAATTGCGAAGAACAATAATATTTAAGCTCATAGAATTACGTGTTCAAGTTTTATACTTATATATCATGCTACTTCCTTTATTGTAAAAACAATTTCTGTTTTAAATATATTACTATTAATTAAAAAAGGATGTAATTAAACAATTAAAGAAAATTATAACTTGAATAATTCACTACATTTTTATCATTTTGAACAAAATTAACTATTATGTTCAAAATTTTTATTATGCATGTAAGCTATATGTACATTTACAATAATAGGATGTCTTTAAATATATATGTAACCATAACTCTATTAATCTAACTTTTAACTTATTTTTTTCTTTTTTTTTTTGTGGGTACCGGGTCAACCTCAGGACTTTGCACGCCAGCAGGCGCCTGTGCCGCTGAGCGATATCACCGGCCCTTTTTTTTGTATGTGGGTTCTTGGAGTCGAACTCGGGCCCTTGTGCTTGCCAGGCAAATGCTTATGCCGCTGAGCCATCTCACCGGCCCGCTAATTTTTAAAGAAATAAACTTTGTTATTAGGATGGCTTGTGTCTAGATGTCCCCCTCAAACCTTATGTAGTCCTAGGGGGGTGCTCTTCAAAGATGGCTGGATCTAGAGTGTGTGGTGCTAGAATCAAGGGTGTGTATTTACTGAATCAGTCCACTGATAGGTTTGGCACAGTTCTGGCTAGGATTAAGGGTGTGAATAGCACATACGCTCTAAGGCAAGTAGAAAGGGGGCTAATGGATCACCTTCCTGTTTCACATGGACTATTTCTCCTCTCCAATTCCCCTCTGCCATGCCATCCTGCCTTGGAGCCAGCCAACTATGGGCTAAAACCTCTACAAACTGTGAGCCAAATAAACCTTTCCTCCTTTAACTTTGGGTTTTGGGTATTTTGTGCCAACAACAAGAAAAGTAACTAAGACAGTTATTATAATCATCTTGTTTTCTGAAAAGTGATGTATCTGTTATTATTCAGGTGCACATTTTGCTATTTACAGAGTCAGTAAAAAATTGGAGATTTCTTTCTACTCTTAAAATATGTAATTGGGAAATTATTTCATTAAATTTTGTTTAGTTATTTACATAAATATTCATAAAGATAAAAATTGAAATTAATTTCTATTTATAAAATTTAAGGACACAAATATAAAGGTATACATTATGACAGATTTTGCATAATTCCAGCATAGAATTTTGAGAAATTTATAGAATAGTTTCTGTGTATTTAACCAGAATCCATATGTAAAATAAACTATAAATGTATCTTCAAAAAAACATGTTTCTGAAAAAAAATTTTTTTCAAAAACACCGAGCTTTGTTGTTCCCTCTAAGGGATTAATACCAGGGAGCGAATGGCACCCATGCCCCTATCCTTGGGGGACAGAACCACAGAACAGTGCAGGGCCAGCTACAGTCCCCCCAGGCCAGGCTCAGCTTGATCCCCTGAAGTACACTTGCTGAAGTGACATGGAATACTTGTGGCCCTCAGGGAAAGAGCCACCTGGAATAGGACCGGAACTCCAAGGCTCCATCGCTGAGGGACCAACTAACTCATGGGGTCACCATGGCCAGGCAGAGTTCATCTTCTAGCCAAGGGGCTGGACCCACCCAGGTGTCTCCCCCAGGAGCCCCAATGAAGGCTGGGACAGCCTCAGGCTTTGGGGTGCCCTAGATGAGGCTGTAGGGCCCTGCCTGGACTGTGCTGGCTGCAGTTCCTGGCCAGGGCTACCTGTCAGTGAGCCTCTCCTCCTTGAGTAGTAGTAGAGAAATTTCTTCAGTGCTCTAGTGTGGCTACCTCACTTGGGGCAGTTGGCAAAGACCCGCTGCAGGTCCTCCACAAAGAGCTTGCAGGGCACAGTGGAGCAGCCACTCAGTCCTGGTCTTCTGGTTCATGGGCAAGCGGATGACCTTGTACTAGTCAGGGATCTCCGACTTCTTCCCAGGCTCCATGAAGGGTAAGGTGCTAGGTGAAAAGTTATTTCTTTTAAAATTAAGCTTTAAAAAAAATGCATTTATAGACAGAAATAAGACATGTCAATCAAATTTATTCTGTAAAATGTATGACTATCATTTATTAATGTAAAATTCTTTAAATATGTCTTAATATTAAATATATTCTAATTGATATGTAAAAACATACATATGCATAAACTTTGTGAACATTTGTGGGGTACCACTTGCTGTTTTGATACCTATGTACAATGCATGATATTTATATCAGGGAAAACACATTTATTGACTCAAATATTTACTATTTCTTTGTAATGAATATATTCCATATATTTTCTTCTAGTTTTTTGGGATACACAGTACATTATGATGCTCTAAAGTCACCCTACTGGGCCGGTGATATGGCTCAGCAGCATAAGCGCCTGCCTGGCAAACGTGAGGTCCTGAGTTCCACTCCCGCTACCCACATTAAAAAAAAAAAAGTCACCCTACTGTATAATAGCATACCATATATATGGTCAAATAATCAGGGTAGTTAACATTGCCATCTCCTTAAAATTTTAAAAATTCTATTTCTATGTAATAATTTTACATATTTATAGAAAAGGCTGGGATATTTCAATACATGTATATAATAGGCACTGATAAAATAAGGATAATTCATGTTTCCATTTCCTTAAAATTACTTTGTGTTTGGAGCCTTTGAGCATATTTCTTCTAATTACTCTTAAAATGTATATTTTTTAATTTGGGGTGGAAACCTCATACTGTTTTTTATAAGTGGTTGTATGAATTTACATTCCCACCAATAGTATGCAAGGATTTCCCTTCTTCACATCCTCTCTAGTACATGTTATCTTGTCTTTTTTTATAGTAGCCCTAGCTACTAAAGTGAGATAGTTCATTGTGGTTTTGATTTGCATGTCCCTGATAATTAATGATGTGGAGAATTATTTCATAAAACCGTTGTCCATTTGTACATCTTCATTTCAAAAATGTCAGTTTGGGTCTATTGCTCACTATCTAATTGAGGTATTTGTTTTTGTGCTATGGCCGTTTTAGACTTCTTTATATTTTGAGGGTATTAACCTTTTGTCAGATGTATAGTTTGCAAATATTTCCTCCTACTCTGTAAGTTTCACTTTGTTGATTATTTCCTTTCTGCACAGAAGATTTTAAGTTTGATTTAATCCCATTTGTCTATTTTTGCTTTTGTTTTTGTTAGATGTAATCTAATCTGTCAATTTTTGCTTGATTTCTTGTGCTGGTGGAATCTTGTTGAAAACATACTTGCTCATTCCATGTACTATAGTATTTGCTCTATGTTGTTTTCTAGAAATTTCAGAATTCCAAGTTTTCCATTTAAGTTTAATCCAAGTTGATTTTTGTTAACTGATGAGAGGGGGCAGTGTAGTTTTATTCTTCTGCATGTACACATCCTACTCTTCTAGCATTTATTGAAGAGTGACCCTTCGCCAATGTATGCTCTTACCACCTTTTTAAAAAACTAGCTGTAAATGTATGGGCTTTCTGTTCTATCAGTTGTCCTGTATATCTGTTTTTATGCCAATACCATACTGTATTGTTTACTAGAGTTCTGTTGTATAATTTGAAGTTAGGTTATGAAAAGCCTTTATCTTTTTGCTCAACATCATTTTGGCTCTTCAAGGTTTTCTATACAAACTTTAGTATAGCCTTTTCTAGTTCTGTAAAGACTGTCACTGGAATTTTTATAGATATTGCACTGAATTGATAGATTGCTTTGCATAGTATGGACATTTTAGCAATCACTAAAGAATCACTGATTCTTCCAACTGTTAATGTGGGGCACCTTTTGTTCCCGTGTGTTCTCTTCAATCTATTTCACCATTGTTGTATAGTTTTCAAGGTATGGATATTTTATGTCCTTGGTTAGATTTATTTCTAGTTATTTTATATTTTGGTGGCTTATGTAAATTGGATTGCTTTTGTGATATCTTGTTCAGATAATTTGTCATTGGCATATAGCTATACTAGTAAATTTTGTGTACTGATTTTGTATGTGCAGCTTAGCACATTCTTAGACTTTCTTGGTGGAGTCTTCTAAATGTAAATTCATGTCAGTAGGATAATTTTACGAAAATTTCATTTATTCTTCCAACTTGGATACCCTTTATTTCTTTGTCTTGCCTAATTGCCTGAGATAGTTTTTCCAGGTCTATATTGAATGAAAGTTGTGAAAGTGGACATTTTTATCATGTTTCAGATCTTTGAAAGCTTTCAGTTTTTCCCTATTCTATATGATGTTAGCTGTTGGCTTATTATGTGTGGCTCTTATAATGTTGAGGTGCATTTCTTTTATATTTAATTTGTTCAGCATTTTTACCCTTAAGTGATAGTGATTTTTCCAAATGTATTCTCTGCTAGGGTTGAGATGATAATATAGCTTCTGCCTTTCACTGTACTGATGTTATGTATCATTTTTATTGATTTGTGTATGTTAAAACATCTTTTTATACTTGGATGAATCCCATTTGATCACAGTTAAAACTCTTAATGTACTGTTGGATTCAGTTTCCTAGTATGTTGTTGAGCGTATTTGCATTTATGTCCTTCAATGATATTGGCTGAGGCTTTCTTCTTTGGTCGTGTGCTTGTTTAGTTTTGGGATAAAGGTAATTCTGGCCTTACAATATTAGTTTGAAAGAACTCCCTACCAGTGAATTTTTTGGGATAATTTAAGAAGAATTAGTATTAATTATTGAAATGTTTGGTAGAATTCAGAAGTGAGACCACCTGGTCCTGGACTGTTTTTATTTTGGTTCAGAAGATTTAACTAAGGACCTTTTCACTAAGCTACATCCCCAGTCCTGGATACTTTAGCTAGCTTTGTCACAACTCCACTATTAGGGCTTTGTCATGGTTTCAGCTCTTGAGACTGACAAAAGATCTGTCCCAAATCCCAAGTTGTGTTTTTCAACATGAACTATAGGGGTGCTCAAAAGAGCAGCCCATCACTGCCAGCCTCTCCCATGGGCCAGAGTAGGCCAAGCCACCTCATCCATAGTCACAGGCGTGGTGTTAGGCTCTGTGGGATTCTACCCAGCGCTGTGCAGAATCACTTCTGAGGGACCAGCTCTCACTGTTACACTATATACCTCTAGTCCTCAACACCCCAGTGCTGTTATGAGACTACAACACAGGAAGATCAATGCAAAACTGAGGTGGGGCCAAGGCCCGCAATGCTATGGGATTCTTCCTGTTGAAGTGAATTTGTAGCCCTAGACTACCGCTGCCAGCCACAAATCGTGCTGGTGTAGACATCCAATAGGCTGGGGCTGTTTGTTTCTGTCACCACTGCTGTTCTGGAGATTCCAACCATGAGCATTTTCTTGGGGATGAGGGCAGTAGGGATCTGCCCAGTGTTAGTTTTCACCAGCCTAGGTCTGAGTTTTAGGGCAGAGTTGGTCTTTACCGCCCCATCCTAACCTCATGAATATTCTTGCTCCACTTGGTGTTATCTGCACTTGGGGAAAGCCTGGTGGAAACAACCTCTTGGCCATCAGGCTGACCTTTCGTTGAGTCACACCCAAGTCTTGTAACTACAGAGATATGCACAGTCCTGGGGAGGTGCCTAGCAAATTGTTTACGAAAATAGTAATATATAGTATCATTAGTAATAATAGACAATTATTCAGAGTAAATTATTTTAAAATTTACATTTTTGAGAGTATATATAAAAATATATATATTCTTATTTGTTTATACATTTATTCATTCAATGGCTAATTCATACAGTATCTTTGAGGAAATTGTTAGTAAATAACTATGATCCTCACTATCAAGGACCATGTATCATAACAAATAAAAATGCAAGCAAATGTATGTTTACAGAAACAAATAGACATGAATAAAGCAAAATGCAATGGCCCTGCAAAGAGTCCAAAGCTGCCTTCCTCAGTCGAAGTTCTAAGCTAGGCCTTGTGGATCAAAGCAAATAGTTGAATAAAGAAGTGAGGGCAGCATAATACAAACTCTGACAAATTTTTGTCATAAAATGGTGACACTTTTCAAAATATTATTAGCATATATAAAGCTTCGATGGTAGCAGGCAAGGAAGGAGTAATTTTCCTTCATTGTTTAGCGAATGGTTACCCCTTGTGGAGAACAAATGATAAATGATACTAGTGTCTGAAGAACCAGACGTTGTCATGGGGATAGGCATAGGTTCTCAACAGTAGTTCATCTCTAGAGCCAAAATTATAGTGAATTAAAATAGTCTAATTCTAGTCTTGGGGTATCTTTTCTCTTCTCTCTGTATTAATTCTTCTAGATGAATTGTTTTCATTTTGATGAATTGTTTTTAATCATCATGGATGATTTTATCACTAGCACATCTTGCCAAAAACAATGTTGAGGATTTGTGCATAAAAAACTTTCAGCTACTTGTTGATTGTTCCATAGAAATGATACATAAAATATTAATTATTCACCCAGTAACAAAAAAGATATATCAATAGTCAGACAGCTACATGTAACATTCACTTTTTGATTGAGGAAATTAAAAATATCATGCCATAGAGGAACATTTTTCAGAAAAATGTTTTTCTTTTAGATTAGTGTTAATGCATGCAAACTCCAGCTGTAGTAACTTTCCTTGAGTAATGATACATAAACTAAACGAGACTTTTTAAATGTTATTTTAGATTATCACTTTGAAGTCTCCCTTTATGTTCTACATATAATGCGATGTCATGTGGAGTGATATGACATCAAAAAGCCCCAATCTCTAGTAGCTGAACCTTTTCCTCACTTTCATGCCTAAGAAAAATTGAGCTCATATCAGATTTTCAGAGACAAAAAAGAAATGGCAGTACTTGGTTTGCTGTAGTTTGTTCTAATTTCAAGAGACTAAAAAGCTTAGTTTTGAAGAAGTAGTTCTCATTTCTGCTAACACTCTCAGGCTACTTACTGTTCACTCCTGAATATAATATTAACAGCACTGAATTTTTTTTATTGGTTTTCACTCTATATTTACCTTCTATGGCTGCCTGAACTACTTGGAAAGAATGATTACTTTTAGCAATACACCATCATGTATTTTTAAACCTTAGCTAACACATGCTCTTCACATGGTAATTCCAGCCTCGTATAAATTGATTAAATTGCATAAGGTTTTAATATAAAACTTTCTATGAACTTAAGAAATTTTTGTTATTGGGCTAAATTATATGCAAAAATGAAAATTTCATTTTTTATATTTATATAAACATAATAAATTCCAGTATCTTTTCTGTCTCTTTTTCTCTCCCTCTCTTTCTCTTTGTACCTTACACACACACACACACACCCCAATAGATTAAAGCAGAAAACTGGCTCTGCTCCATATTCTCTAACGTAATAACTTTAGAAAGTTCCGATCAACAGTTTAGCAGCTGAATTGAAGGAGAGGAGAAGTAAGAATCACCCGTGGAGGGCTGGGGATACAGCTCAGTGGCACAAGCACCTGCCTGGCAAGCGCAAGGTCCTGAGTTCGATTCCTGGTACAAAAAAAAATTCACCCTTGGAGCTTGCTAAACTGTGGAGTTTATCTCTGAAGATTCTAATGCAGAAGGTGGCTCCTGAGAACCAACAGCTTTGATCTGGACAGTGGTGCCCTATTCTTTGTGAAACCCAGCTGTCAAGGAATTGACACATTGTGTTTATTCTTCCACTACCAAAAAATACTCTCCCCAAACTGTTTGTGGAGTAAGACCTGCAGCATTAAGTTCAAAAGCAAAGTAAAACAAGGGCCATGACCTATGGTGCTAGTTTCTTAAATTATATACAAGAGGTGCAGAATAACTTGTATTTTATTAAATGGTTCAGCTTAAATTATCAAAAGCAATTTAGGCATGAGGCATGAATTCCTACCAATTTTAGATTATTTTAGGAATATATATGAAAATATTTTCTCTAAACTGTTTTTGAAACCTTTGCATTTTAATCTTTAAATATAAAAATCTTCTCTAGTCTCAGTGAAATTGTGGATCTGTTAACTAGTTTTATTCTTTTTTCAGATGTGAACGTTTTACGTATAGTCATTGAATATTTTCTTGTTAATACAGGTGCTTATTGGTCCCCTGCTTCTTTTTCAGGAGTTCTTCATTATGTGGCCAATAGTAGCGCCAGCTAATGAACATCATCTACGTGATATATTCTTCACCTATTTTGTCTCATTCAGTTTACAGAAAGCCTTTGCTATTACTGTTTTTGTCAGTTTTCAGTGTGGCTCAATAATATACTAATATATTTGTTGCGAGTATCAGAGAAGAACATGACCCCAAATTCTTCCTTTCTCTCTTTGTCTCCCCCCCAAATTTTGCTAATCTACTGTCTATGAAGAATTACAATTCTGCTAGTAACATCAGTTTTGTGAAATTATGAATATAGAATAATTAGGTAGCAGTAAACACAACAATGAGACAGAGCGCCTCCTTCTGTATAAAATGGTAACAGCAGTGTTTTTTGATACGGAGATGTATTTGTTGGATTGCTCCATTCAATTTGGAGCTGGGGAAGTTGAGTAATAAGTGTCAGTTCTATTTTGGTGAACGTTATCACTGCCGTTCATGTGCTAGTGCCTCAGAGAAATATTTTACTTTTTAAGATAAACTAAGCTTCACACTTTGTACATAATTAATTACAAAATTTTCAAGGGGATATGAAAATTTATGAGTATGCTGCTTTTTCTTAAAAGTTTAGATTTTGTAGCATGTAAGCAGATAATCCAGAAATAGCCTGTTTTTCAGTGAAAAGATAAATACGTGGAGTGAGAAAATTTCAGAGGTAAATAAATTGAATAACATAGTATGGCCCAATATATATTTAATATCAGTATTTTGAAACTTATGAGAAGCCAAGAATAATCATATTTTATATCAAAATTTGTGCATGTTATATTTTTATCAAAGATAAATAGTATAGTTTATTAATATCCTCTTAAATTCCAAAAATGGTAAAGTGTCTTACAAAGGAATAAACTATCAAGGAATTTGTAATAATTTCCTTGGAATTAATGAGATGGGAAAGTAAAAACATTAATGACAAGCTTAAAACATGGACTTGATCTAATTTTACAAAAACCATACAGTGGTGAATGAACCTTGACAAATAGAATACAGATAATTTAATAAAGGTAGAAACTTCTAGATATAGAACTCATTGGTAGAGTCTTTTTCTAAGAGGTGTGTTTCCTTATTGAAAAGCTCCTCAAAGACACATGATCTATGACCTATAGCCTATATGTGTTACCTTATTTTCTTTTTATCTTATTACTCTATATTCTGGCTTGGAAGAAAAATTATGGTTTACATGTGTTGATATGAAGCAAAAGTTGTCTAATGACTTTGTAGAAACATGTCTACTCTAGTGTACATTTAAGATTTAAATGTCCTCTTGATATATTTTATTTTTTCTTTTTATCATGTTAAATGGAATTAACCAGGAAATAGCATTTCACTTTGATGGGAAAGCAAGCGATATTGAGACACAATAATTTTAAAGAAATTGAGCAATAAAAAAACCTATGATTTTAAAAAGGCAAGAATTGTTCAATACCAACATACCACAGGTAAATGGCTATACCCATACTACAAACACCACTCAAACAAGGAAGCCATTAACACGTAACTTTACTGATGTCCAGGCAGTCTGGCTGTGACATCTGTCATCCATTGATCACTCTGGTTACTTGCTGTGATCTGTGTGACTAGGTGGGTGTCCCTTTCTCTCATAGTTCCAAGTGCATCCTCCCCTAAGCTACCCACTGTGGGAAGTGGCAAGAGAAAACCTTCCTGACAGGAGCACATTTCTTTGGCCAAGGAGGCACAAGAATTAGAGCTCAACTGCCAGACCCTCCAAATGAGCTCTCAAGAGAAACTTCATTTATGAGGCATTGTAATACCTGAATATGATACTTGATTATATACATTTTCCCCTGTGCAACAAAGGATGCCAATGACAGATTTCATAATATTGTCATCTAATGTCTTCATAAAAAAGAAAAAAGAGTTGTATTTTGGAAAAGTACTTTATATTGTTTAGTGTCTTAATGTATGTTGCTTTAAAATATTACCTTATTATATTATAAAGCAAAAATAAGACCAAAAGGGACACACTAATGCCAGACCAAGAACTAGATGAAATATATACACGTTCATGCCCCTCCCTGATATTGTGACATAGTGTGGCAAAGCTGTCAGGTACATCTCCTTATTGTCCTCTTTTCACCTAAATCTCTCCTTTGAATCTAAGGTCATAGACTATGTTAGATACTTACTGATTTTAATTTTTTCACAAAATGGTTCTTTTCAAGTTTCTTGGAGTCAGGAATATGGAAATAATAAGATAAAGGGAAGTTTAAAAATAAATTGTCTGGTGGTTTGAAAAGTTATGAACACCATCATAAGTTCTAAGAATAATATCTTTTTAATATTTCAAAGTATTCTGGTTTAGGAATTAATAAATTTTATTATTTGAACTTTTATATATTTTTCCAAATATATATTTCTTTTGAACTTCAGCATATTTCCTTTCAGGAGCCCAGTATTTGTAGTGGAGGATGGATATGTTTAGCTATATTTTCATTTTTCAAAGAATGTTGTATTTTGAGAGCTATTATCTTAATGTGTCTGACCATATTTAGGTTTTGTGGAATCAGGCTGATTTCAAGCTCTAAAATGCTGATTTTACTATCTATACAACCTACTCAATAATGTAAAAAATCAGAATATTTGTTATATCTGATGTTGATAGAGTACAAAAAGGAAAAAGTAATTAAGTAGGTTTCAGATTTGTCATCCTTGATAAAAAAATCACAAATGTTAACACTTCTAAATGTGTATGTCATTTCTTGCATTCTTTCTTGAATAGACATATTTATCTATTAAACTTAAATTGTGTACTGCTTTAAAAAAACTAAAATAAAAAACAGTTAAAGTTCAAGAAAATAGTAGTTATATGGCTATTTGATAAATTATCTTTTTATTTTTGTGTTTGTATTATAGTAATAAATAATTAAGTCTTATATCCTTAAACATATCATACAAAAGGAAAGGAAGCAATTTATACACATTACAACATAAAATTTTATATATATATATATGCATATTATATATATATACATGATCTATGTTAAAAAAGTCTGGTATTTTTCTTGCTTGCCTCCATTTGTTATTAAACCTAGCTGTACAGCCGTGTTACAGTTTAAATCTGGGGTATCCCCCGAAAGCCTCAGAAATTTAGAACATAATGGCTGAGCTATAGCTGACTTGCTTTAGCTTGAGGTGGGGTGTGGTGAGAAGAGATGCGTCCCTGTGTGACCGGGGAGGGTGTCCAGCATCTCTCTCTTTGGCTCCTCCATTTTGCCCCCTGGCTTCCCATCCACCATGGTCTGAGCAGTTTTCCTCTGAGGCAGGTCCTTCCACCCTTCCTGTCCTTGCCTGGGAATTTAAGATTATAGACTGAAAACATTAACCTAAACAAATAAATGAACAAACAAACAAAAACAAATTCTTGTTCTTTAAATTTGAAGCTATCAGGTATTGGGTTCCAGTGATGAAAAAGTGACTAAAAGAAGTATGGTCATCCAGGTAGCATACAAAAAATACTGCTACTTGAATTACTTGGATCCTACCACCAAACTAATTAAATCAAATTATCTTGAGTTGAGGCTTGAAGGATAGTCATGTTTTAATGTTACCTGTATTATATGAATGTAAACTACTGTGCAAAAAGAAGAAAGAAAAAGGAAGAGAGAGAAAGAAAGAAGAAAGAAAGAGAGAGAGAGAGAAAGAAAGAAAAGAAAAGAAAGAAAGAAAGAAAGAAAGAAAGAAAGAAAGAAACACAAACAAAGAAAGAAAGAAAGAAAGAAAGAAAGAAAGAAAGAAAAAGAAAGAGAAAGAAAGAAAACGAAAGAAAGAAAGAGGAGAAAAAGGAAAACCCATTGAATATGGAGCAATGGCTCATTGTGCACTTTTGTAGGTACTTTCCAGAAATACATTGCTTAGCACATAATACCATTTTTCTCTAGGCTTCAGCAAGAAATCTCTTCCAGAAATGAAGTTATGATGTTATGTCTTAGTTTACCATATACACAAAAATTACTTTAAACCCTATTACATTTAGTTAAGTGCTTAATTTTGTGAAGTACCTAGAATGAGAAATATGCATAGAATAGATTCTACATAAAAGTTAATTAAAAAGAAATTCAAGAAGTAAAAATGAGGGCCGGTGAGATGGCTCAGCGGCGTAAGCGCCTGCCTGGCAAGCGCCAGGGCCTGAGTTTGACTCCCGGATCCCACATATGAAAAAAGGGGCCGGTGATATCGCTCAGCGGCATGGGTGCCTGCTGGCGCGCGAGGTCCTGAGGTCGACCCCCGGTACCCACAAAAAAAAAAAAAAGAAGTAAAAATGAAACTTTTTATTAACATTGTACTCTATATGCAAACTAAGTGATGATGAGCAGTGGGAGACACACATTGCATGCTTATCCTGCGTCTACACAAATCCACCGTTATCCCATCAGACTTCACTTTTAAAAAAAGCAGTTCAGAGATAAAATGGTTAAGGATATAAGACAGTAAGAGCATACAACCAAATAAGGAGTTCTTTTGAACATGTGGATCTGGGTTACTGCATACATCATTTATCAGGAAGATGTGCCTAGATCTGAATGCTAGTGTGGGAAGACAGTTTCAGATCAAACAAAATAATGAATGTAAAATTCCAGGAAAAAAATGGCATATAGAGAATATAAAAGTAGTTTTTCAAGATAAAATTTCCAAAGCATAACCCTCAAGAGCAAAAGAAGCAGTCACACAGAAAAAAGTAAACACAGAATTATAATAACCATGTGGAGTAAAAACTTTTCAATATCATATGAGGATTTTAAGAAAGATTTAATTTATTAGTTTTTTTCCTTCTACCTAAAAATATGGTCTCTGTCTTGTATTTTGAGTAACTGCTTTGAAGAATGATACACACTGTATTAGCTATTGTTATTCTTTTATTTTGTTAGGAAATTTTTATTTTTTCATAAAAAAAAAAAAACCACAATGAAAGAAGACATGGAGCAGGCCTCGTGTTTCCTAGTTGGAGATGCGTACTCGCAAAGCAGCTCATCCTGGAGTGCCTGGGAGTATAGACAACGAGCAGAATCTCCGCAGTCTCGAGATATTTCAGCTGGATGAAATTGTTTGGTGGAAGAATTTGGGCTCTTATTTCAGCACTCAGGGAACTGCGATCCCTACTGGAGACAGGTTAATAACTGGGCCACTCCATCTAGAGCTCATGGGGTCAGGATCAAAGGTCAATTCAAGTCTCAAGAGGATTTTCTTAAAGGAACAAAGATTAACTTGTCCAGGAAAGATCTGACATCACCTACTTTCTAAACCATATCGAAATAGATATGGTGTTCTATATGAAATAGAACTTCTTTCTCTAAATCATATCGAAATAGATATAGTGTTCTATATGAAATAGAACTTGGCGTTCTACTCACTGAAAGCATTTTATCTGTCATCACAGGACTTTTTTTTTAATTTTTAATTTTTTAATTTTAAAGAGAAAAAATAAAAATAAAAACAACAATAAAACAGAGTTTCAAAGCAGGTTAGTAGGAGAGTTACAATAATTAATACATTGCATATCATTGTCTTCGTAGTAGTTATTCAGAGTACAAGATATAAGCGTGATATCTTGTCCAAACAATATTAGCACAAGCCTTTCTTTTCAATAAACTAAGTGGGACTAGCTGTATAACTATCTTAACTATCTTGTGCATAAATATACTTTTTTCTTTTTCCCTTCCTTACTTTCCCCTTTCCCCCTTCACAGTTTGTCTTTTCTTTTGAACAGTTTCTTGGAAAGCAATTTTGACAGAGGATGACAACGCTGTATAATGAAGAACAGGGTGCTCTGAGGACACAGGATCTAGTCGTGTGTGTGTGTGTGTGTGTGTGTGTGTAGGGGAGAGTGGTGGTGGTGGCATTTGGGAATATGCACTGGAGGAAGCAAACTCTGAGCTGAAACTGCAAATACTTCAATCTGGTTTGTGCCATGGGATCTTTGTACCACCTTCTCTCTCTGCCTGGAATGTTGTTCCCTCTGACATCTGCACTGCTGACTTCGCAGGGTTTAGTTTGAAGATCACCTCCTCTGAGAGGTCTTCCCTGATCAGCCACTCCAAGGAAGTCTCAGAGACAATCTTGACCAAATCACTATTTTTCCAGAGCATTTATCATTATCTAGTAATTTTACTGTTTGCTTTGCTATTAGAATATTTGCTCCACAAAAGCTTGAAACTTGTCTCCCCCATTCATTGCTGTGTCCCCAGGTTTAGGCCGCTTCCTGCTCAGAAGAGATGGCAACATACATTTATCAAATAAATAAATGAACAAATGATAACAGTGGTTGGGAGAGGTTAAGACAGACCAAAGAAGAGAGGAGGAAAATGTTTTACCAGAGGACCCAACAGGTGTGAGTTCAACTTCATTCCCAACCGCTATCAGGGTTATGTTGGAGAAACTGACTCATTTTTCCTCAGAGGGTTTTCCTTTGCTGTGTAAGGAGTTGGCTGTTCCATGTCGATGGACTTTTATTTTAATCTGTTCTTGTTCTGCTGTGTATTTCAGAAGTTGCAGTTTAGCTCTGTGTTGATAACCTTTCCTGCATCACAGGACTTCTTTTTTTTTTTTTTTTGTGGGTACCGGGGGGTCGACCTCAGGACCTCGCGTGCCAGCAGGCGCCCGTGCTGCTGAGCGATATCACCGGCCCCTTTTTCGTATGCGCGTATGCGGGTTCCGGGAATTGAACTTGGGCCCTCGCGCTTGCCGGGCAGGCGCTTAAGCCGCTGAGCCATCTCACCGGCCCGCATTACAGGACTTTTAAAAGCCAAGACTGGGTAAATTTTATTTACTGGGTAAATTGAAGAACAATTCAAAATGTCTAAGTATGGAAAAAATATTAGTATTTTCTAAGCTGTCTGCAGTGTCTACAACACTTTTTCATAAAATGAAAGAAAATGTAAATATCCTGAAATCTCCAGGACTTTGCTAAACAATTAGGCAACAATTTTATTTACTTATTTTGTTTTTGTTTTTGTTTTTTGAGTCAGGGTCTCACTACAGAGTGCGGGTTGGCCTGGGAATCACTATGTAGCCCAGGTTGGCCTCAAACTCATGTTGATCCTCCTGCCTCAGCCTCTCCAATGCTGGGATTACAGGTGTGCACCACCGCATCTGGCTCCAACTTTATTTTTGAACATTCAGAAAACCATCAACTATGTGTAAGGTTCATAAGGAGAGCTAAGTTTTTACTCATTGCTAGTATACTATTGAGCTCAAGTTTTAATAATTTTGCTTAAGCTAACATTTTCTAGGACTAGTTAAAATTTGTGTGTTCTTGAAAGTTTGTGATATGAGTTCAATGAAATAATCCAGATTACATACTTTTCCCTCCTATTCAAACTGACAAATCTAGATGTATCCATACCATGGAAAGTCATAATACCTATTGTTTTAATGTCTCACCTGGTTGAGTATAGTTAATGCATATCTTTGGTGCTATAATACTTGAAATATATAATAAGCCATAGTAAGTTAAGGTGAATTGTACTTTTTTGTAGACAGTTTAATTTAATTATTATCAATTGTGTCCAGTATTATTTTTATAGATATATTGTTTTCTTGTATATTTTGTTTTATTTGTTTTCCTAAAATTCTATGCAAGACAGGAAGAGAGAATATAGAAAAATAAGACTCCGTGAGGATAAGTACAGCCCAAAGTAAGTTGTTCAGAACTCAAAAGATAAAACTTCTGGAAAGAAGGCAGTATGTTAAAAATAAACTCCGAATAAACAGTGGAATAAATGGAAAACAAACAAGAAATATGAAACATATGAGCCATATAAATCAACTGCTGTCATTATTCTTAGAGAGATTCTATGTATAAGGCAAATTAAGGGAAAAATACAAAAGAAAAAGAGAAGGAAATACTAGAAAATAACAAGATTTGAGAATTTAAATAAAAATGTGACACATAGCGTATAGAGAAAATATAAAAAAATTATAGAAGTGAATCAGAAGTAAAAGAGTAGGAAAATATATTGCAAATATTGGGAGGGCTAGTTAAAGACTTTACTAAAATATGAAGAAACAGTAACTTATACTTTTATAAAAAGGAAAGAGAGAAATACACCAGACAGAAGAAAACTTACTTAGGAATATGTTGTTAAAGGTGATGCTAAAGATAATAGCACTGAGTGGATTAAGACATCATGAAAGTCATCCACGAAACGCTCAGTTCAGAAGCAAGTCTGTGGGCCGGTGAGATAGCTCAGTGGCATAAGCGCCTGCTGGCCAGCGCGAGGTCCTCAGTTCGGTTCCTGGTACCCACATTAAAGAAAAAAAAAAAAAAAGGATGAAGTGAGTCTGCAATAGCACTGCTACTAATAATAGTGACTGGGTTCAAATGCTGCCAAATAGACAATATTTGTTTACAGTAAGTGACAAGGGAGACTTTTTCTTTCCCAGAGCCACTGAGAAGAGCTGTGTGTGTATACGCTTGCACGATTTATTTAATATCTGTCGGAGTCAATGCACCAGCTGTGGCTTTTCCCACGGTGGGAAAAGGGCCACCGCAGTGTCTGGCATGGAGTTCTCACACAGCCTTGTACAAAAGCAGGAAAAATAGGGTAAATATTTTTTTTCTCATGCTCTCTTCTAAGAATAATATATATATATATTTTTTTTTTTTTTTTGGTGGGTACCGGGGGGTCGACCTCAGGACCTCGCGCGCCAACAGGCACCCGTGCCGCTGAGCGATATCACCGGCCCCTTTTTTGTATGTGGGTTCTGGGAGTCGAACTCGGTCCCTCGCGCTTGCAAGGCAGGCGCTTACACCGCTGAGCCATCTCACCGGCCCTCAGACTAATATTTCTTAGAACTCCAAACAGAATTTCTTTGTATACTAGTGGCCTAATTAGATCCTGTGCAAAATTGCTAAGACCAGCACTAATTCATTGGTTCACCTTCAATTAGCAAGGTCTAAGTTAGAATGAAGTGGAAATAGCTTATGGGCAGAGAGTCAAGAGTATTTCGGCACTGAAAACTTTTATTTTAACTTCCCAAGCACGCTGTACACACACTTACTGTTCTTCTAACATTTCTATGTAGTTTACACAATTACTTGCCGTATTTCACACACGAAAAGCAAATCTGCAAAACTATGATACCTATGATAACATAGCAAAATGATGCTGACTTTAAACATACAAGGTATGACTGAAAATAACAGTGAATGTTTAAATTTTAAAAATTATTATAGTAAAAGACACATTGCCATCAATTCTCCTCAATATATTCTCACTTCGAACACACTTCTCCCATAGTTCTTGCCACTTTCTGCAACAGTTCCAGAAAGGCTTTTTCATGTCTTTAGTTGTACTCTCATGGCTACCCTGATGTTCTGAATCAATTCAAAATAGTTACTTTTCATGCTCATTTTCACTTTGGGGAAAAATCACGGTCGCATGGATTTTTATATAACACGGATAAGGGCACACCCTGATGTTTTTGTGAGCCTCCCTTTGTGTTGGATGGCACTTGGCAGCAACATTTACTGTATTTTTTAATACATTTCATAAAGACACTCACAAAAGAAGACTTCCACAATTGCTTCAGAAAGTTTCAAGGATGATAAGTGTGTTTGAAATGAGGGGAAATACTTTGAAATTAATGGCAATATATCTTTTACCGTAATACATTTTTCACTTAAATATTCAACATTTATTGTGATCTCACCTCATGATTTTGTCCCTCCAATCTAGAGACATAATGGTAAAATACAAAACATAAAATAAACTTCATAATAGAATACAAATTATACTTTGTATAAAGCACTACTGTATAACAAATTAAGCATTTGAAGTTTTATTGGAAATATCAGGTTGCAGGTTACCCTAAAGAGAGAAGTTTAACTCATTCTATAACTATCAGATGACACTGTATTACCTCAAGTATCCACTGTCTTGTGTAAAATTGGTATCAAAGACCAAGAACCATTGGTATGTATATGTGTTCTTATATCTATTTGTAGAGACAAGTAAAATTTGATTAAAAATAGGAGAAAGTTAACATTAAGAAAGCAGAAAAATATGGGTTGAGTAAAGAGTTAATTGAGAAAGCTATCAGAGTGGTAACATGGTGAAAGTTTATTGGAGGCAAAATAAAGGATTTAAGAATTATCCATTGGTGTAGGCAGAGAATACATAGGAGTGGTTAAGAATCCTGGCTTTGGTTTCTTATATTTCATTGGGACGTAAACTTGAGCAAACCTAAAGATCTAGAATCATAATTTTGTGCTTTAGAGGACAAGAAAAGAATCTAGTAATATTTGTTATTTCCCCCTAAGTTTTCCAAACTAGTCAACAATGACTCAAGAGTTAATCCTATTTCTTCAAGGCATAAGCATTCAGTTCAAAAAGCAATGGTTCAGGGTCGGAGAGATGGCTCAGCGGCTTAAGCACCTGCCTGGCAAGCGTGAGGGCCCGAGTTCGACTCCCGGAACCCACATACGAAAAAGGGGCCGGTGATATCGCTCAGCGGCACTGGCGCCTGCTGGCGCGCGAGGTCCTGAGGTCGACACCCCGGTACCCACAAAAAAAAAGCAATGGTTCTTTCATTTCTCAGATATTTCATGTAGATATTTTTAGATGAGGCAGGGTATGTTTGATAGGTCTCATTTCCTGAGGAGGCAGGAAATGATGAAGTCCAGAATCAAGAGGAGACAGTGGAATTGCAAAGAAGAAAGACTTTCATCAATTAAACCTCAAAAAGAAAGGTCTGTTTGGTGTGCACACATTTTTAGTAAGTAGGTATTACACAAATGAACTAAAATAGCTCCTGTATATTGGTCCTTATGTTGTTTATTTTCCTGTTGCGGACAAAGAACTGTTAGCTCGAAAGCTTGATGCCAAACTCAAATTTTTACACATCCAATTGCTTTAAACACAGCCAAAAATAAGCAGACTTTTAGCTATCTAGACCCTGCATGCTTTGCATACCCTGTAAAACTGTCTACATCTGCTCGTTGTAGATAATATAAAACACAAGGCTTTAAAGGCCCCAGACTCCTGCTTAGAACCTCTCTGATCCAGAGACTGTCTGCCTTGCTATTAAGCAGCATCATCAAATATAAACCCTCATCTCTCCCAGGAGTTCCTTTGTTCTGTATGGTAGCCCCTTGCTGCCAGAGCTTCTGGACCATTTATGGTAGGACTTCCCCTACAGGCAGACCTGCCAAGTGAGCTTGTGTGTGCTACTGCCACTTCTTAGCAATACCCATTTTCTTCATCAGCCTCCAAATCCCTCAAAGCCTTCACAGGAAGACAAAACCAGAGGACCTAGGCATATGGGGAAGGGAGAAATGGGAAAACCTGTGAAGAGTGAAAAAAGATTTAGAAAAGCTTGACTGTAGAGAATGAAATGGGGCATCTAATTACAGGTAGTTTCAAATGGATCACTTGAAAATGGAGTCAATGAATTTATTGCAAGCACAATCCTCAGTTTTTGGTGTTTTCTTCCCCCTGATTTTTTTTAATGCATTGTTCAGCAACCTCGGATGCAAATAAAAGATGGAAGTTTGAAGCGATTATATTATTTGGCATTTGTGTGAATGGTGAAATGAACAGCAAATGTCAAGATGTTGAAAGTGTAGTTAAAAATCTATAAAGAGATCTCAGCTATTAAAAAAGCAAGTGAAGATAGTATAACAGATTGGAGTAACTTGAAAAAAAGATACCAGAGCAGACGGTCTAATAGAATGTTCTGTACAGATGAAAGTGTTTTATAAAATGGGTGTTTAATATGGTATTTACTAGATATTTTGGATATTGAATGTTTGCATAATAGCTGAAGTACAGAGGAACTTAATTGTACTTCATATTAATTAAACTGGAAATTCCGATAGTATCATGTATCCAGTGGCTGCTATACTGGAAAGCGGAGAAATAAATAAAACCAGCACTTATGTACACATGTGCATTCAAAGTCTTGAAAGCAGTCCTCATTTACCAGACATATTTTTAAAACTGGGTGGTTTAGAATCTTGCTAATGTGGGGGATATATAGATTATTTGACAATGCTAGATCGATTTTCAATTGGTTTAATAAACTTATCAAGGTATAATACCAAATTATATTCACAATCACACCAGGAAAGATTTTGTCAAATTTTGTCATTCACAGGCCACCCTGAAATGAATTCTTTTCCTACGCTTTAGAATGAAGCCGATCAATTCTGACCCAGAAGAACAGTGGTAAAGATGAAGTATCACTGCTTCTTAGAACTGTAGAGCCTATCGAACCAGCAGGAAAGAAAGAGTTATGATAAAGAATTTCTCGCAGTGTTTGTGATGAAACAAACTATGAAAGCAGTTAAGAAAGAAATGAGGAATAAACTATGGGAAAAATGAGGTGTATGTTCCTAACAGAATACATTACAGCATTCCGTATTTTCAATTATCATCGCTATTATATTTAGCCTATATCTCCCAAATAATTTTTGCTGAGTAACTTTGGCTTTGCGAGTTGATATTTCTAAAAGACTTAGTGAGTTGATCAATTGTCCATTGGCTCTGAAAATAATTCTATTAAATTTCACTGGAGTTGGCTCCTTCACCCTATTTTATGGACTGTATCCAGTCAAGGCAAAAGCAGGAAACTATGGCAATCAGGTTCTCCGTGAAGACTTGGTAAGTGTTGATGTACCTAAATTTTTATAGTCTCTAGCATGTATATTCACTGTATAAAAATAAGACCTGGCAACCTGATTTTCAGATTATAAAGTGGACTGTCTTTCTCCAGTTTAACTTAAACTTACACACTTTTAACAAAAACACATTTTCTTTTTATGCATTCTGATGAACAAAAGAGAAAATCCTGTGCAATAGCATTAAGTTTTGCTTTCTTTTTTATGTAGGTCACATAAATGCAATTTATTTAGTCCCGTGTTGTCTCTATGATATCTTAGTAAAAGTTGTTTTTTAAAGTCAGATAATTTCTTCCTTTAACACATGGTACTTAGATTTTTCCCCTGAGGAAGAAGAGAAAAGTATTTATTCAGGCTAATCTTAAATTTTCTAAAGTTGCTGACTACTGACACTATAGTTTTCTGAACTATGTCATCCTATTTGGGAGTTTTTACTTTCTCTTATCTTTGGGATTTGAATTGCTTTTAGTTTATTTAAAGTAACAGCATTGCATTTTCAAAGATGTCTGTTTTCACCCATGAGAAGTAAAAATTTCTGCCGTAGGCAGAACATTTCATTATAATTAAGGATTAAGTATGCACCTATATTTATATTTACATTCATATACATATGTACACTCATACCTATATCTATGCACAAGCAGCAAGAGTTACTACATGAAATTTAAAAGGCTACATGCTCTCTGCTAATTCCCTAATAATTTCAGCGTATCAGAAACACATTATCTCTTATTTGTAATATTGTTCTATAATCATGGAAAATAATATATCTTACAAATACACAAGGTGACCCTTAAATTGGGAATAAATCACATAGTAATGCATGGGAAAAAACATTTAGTTTAGTTCAGAATACTAATTATAGCATTTTAATAGAGTAGAAAAATAGAGCAGTATCAAATTCTTAAGAGTATAGCATTTAAACAACAATATATATGATTATAGCCAATTTAAGTGCCATCTCAATTCCTAAATGGAACTGGTGATCAAAACCCCAAAGTAGGCCGGTGAGATGGCTCAGTGGCGTAAGTGCCTGCCTGGCAAGTGCGAGGGCCCGAGTTTGACTCCCGGAACCCACATACGAAAAAAGGGCTGGTAATATCGCTCAGCGGCACGGGCGCCTGCTGGCGCGCGAGGTCCTGAGGTCGACCCCCGGTACCCACAAAAAAAAAAAAAAAAAAACAATCCAAGGTAGTAGTGCTGGAACTTTTTCCTAATGTGAAAAAGGGAATTTAGTGTCATCATCATCAGATGTACTGACATCTTTTTTTTTTTTTTTTTTTTTTTTTTTTTTTGTGGGTACCGGGGTGTCGACCTCAGGACCTCGCGCGCCAGCAGGCGCCCGTGCCACTGAGCGATATCACCGGCCCCTTTTTTCTTATGTGGGTTCCGGGAGTCGAACTCGGGCCCTCACGCTTGCCGGGCAGGCGCTTAAGCCGCTGAGCCATCTCACCGGCCCGAGATGTACTGATATCTTAAACTTCCGACTGCCAATTTTTGGAACTGCTGTACATGTGAGTGTGTGCCTGTGTGTACAAGTGTGTGTATGTATGTGTGAGCATGTGTGCATTCATATCGCTGGATTGGAAAAGTCTATTGGTAGTTCAGCTTTGATCTCACTCCTTCTTTCCAAGACAAGGTGTACAACAGTTTGGCATCTAGAAAAGATATCATAAAAGATACCAAGTTTAAATGGAATTGAGAAACAAGATGTCAGTTATAGTTTTTCAAAATTAAAACAATGAACAGCATGTAACACAGAAGGAAAATTAATAAACATTTATGTACATTTTTGGAGAGGAAATTTCCCAAACCTTATGAGCAAAATTTTCTTCAATATTAGATTTTTGACAGCCACTGAATAAAAATAATAGATAAATATATAATAGTAATATGTAATAATTGTCATGGACCTTCATATGCTGTAACTACCTACAGTTCTGAATCCCAAGCAGTTTCCTGGTTTCTTCTTTCCTGTACTGTGATGAACTCTCAAATTGGCATTACTTCCAAACTTAATTGTATGCTTTTTTACCATTTCTGCTAGATAATTAATATCTTTTGCAAGACAACTTTGAAACCATTCCATTTACGGCACTTCAATTCACTGATATTTATCATTCCCAGTTTTTAATACTTTAGCCAGTTTTCAAATGCATGCAGCAATTACAATATATAAGCAAAATTTTTACAGAAGATTACAAGGGGATTTATTTATATACTCCACATATTTTATAGACTATGTATTTCTTGTTATTTTAGTCTTACTGAAAATTAAAGAATGGAAGTCATTATGGTAAGCAGAGAGGTTAGGGGAGCTTAAGGATTTGAGGGGAAAATGTGGGTCTAATAATAACGTATACGAGTAAATTAAGAGAAATAAAAGACAATGAACAAACTATTACCAAAGCTGTAAATAAGTAACTTTGGGGATATATGTTTTCTTCCCAGTTTTAGCCTGTACCACTGTTTCTAACCACCCTTGACTCCTTTGATAACTGATCATCCTTAAATATAATGTTTATAAATGCGGATACTAGATCTAGTTTTGTCTGTATTCAAATCTGAACTTTGCCATTTTTAGTTAGATGAACTTGGGCAAAATTACTTGTTTCTCGATTTATTTTTCTGTTAAATTGGAGGGACATTGTATGGGGATATCTCCTAAGAAATCTCCTGATATGTTGAAAATACTCTTTTGTTTGTGGTTGTTGTTATTTGCTTCTAGTTTTGTTCTGATTCTCTCTAATATGCTGGTATCTTTGGCCATAGATGAATATTTTCTTGTTAAAACATCTCGGCCAGGTGTTCTCATCAGCCACTAGCATGAGGCACAGACAAGTTCTTTCTGATAATTTCACTAGTTCTCTGCTGAGTCGATGACACATTTTGTCAAGTACCCAATAAAAGTTCAGGAAAATATATAATTTAAGTAGATGAGTGCATTTTAGCTGGGAAGTTACACATTGTTTTCTAATTTGAGTCTTTATGACTGATCGGTAGCTAAAGGTAACTTCCAAATTGTTTAACAATTACTTCAGAATTTCTTTTTTGTTTAATGATGAATGAGGGTATGGAATTTACCTTTTCAAAGAGATAATTTCTCTTGAGTTTCTTCAATAAAATCTTATCTGAATTTATATGTAAAGGAGTCACTGAAACTTCCATTAACTTTTACAGATGGGCTCTAATATTAGGAATGTCATTCTTCTTGAATTACTTACTGCCTTTTACATTTCACAAATACTTGCTCAGCCCTCTCATTAGGTTATAAGTGGTGGCATAGTTGCATAAAATATTTTCACAGATCCCAATCTATAAATAAAAAGGACATGGTGATTTGAAGAGAGATGGTGATTTTAAACATATATGGATATATAGTTATATTTATAGTCATGTATTGTCTGCTAATAAAATGTATTCATTTTGACTAGTACCACATTTTCCTAACAGTAAATCAAGTGTGAAGCTGCAGAGAAAACATTTTATGTTTCTGTATGGTTAGGGATTACTGAGCATTTTTACCCATATAGAAAAATAAAGTATCTTTTTTACAGTCCCATGACTAGATCCACTCTTCGAAACTGAAGTAAGTCATAACGAATGAATAGTATCAGTAGACAAGATATTATGAGAATAGATACTATGAGTTTCTGAGACTTATTGGCTTGGAAACAGTTTCTTGCTTAAATAGAACTGACGGATATTGAATTTCATGGACATTTGAACCTGCACTTGATTTGAATATAAGTGTAAGTAGTCCTTTGTAAGGTGCTTGTAGTAAAGTTGAAAAACCTGTAATGTATCTTGAGAATTTTGTGAAGTACAAAATATAATTCAATCATCCACTTGTTTCTTCTGCAAAACATAAATCTAATAAAGATAGTCCAAGCTGAAATATTGATGTAACTACTTTAGAGACTAACAGCTAAAACAAACAGAATTTTTCTTTATTACTTTGCACATTAAAATATAAATTATAAAGTCAGAGTTTTTAAATTAGTAAGTACAGAACAAACAGAAATTAAACAGAACTATATTTAAACCAGTTAGAACAAAGATTCCTGGAATACACTCACCGAAACATAACTAAACTGTGAACTTGTTAAAAAGAAATAGACAGATATACATGTCATAGATTTATGATTTAAAGAATCACATTTTTTACCTGTTTTGGGTTTTTCAAACATGTGTTTTGTATTTGTGTTTGTGTTATCAGGTTTCTTTATGAAAATTCTATGCAGATTCCTAAATGATACTAGTAAGTGAAGATCATGAGGGAAATATCGGTGATCCATTTGGTATGTGGCATTTTTATTCTCAAAATAAATCTGAACATGTTTATTTAGTATTAGGTTCACCTGTCTGATCATGTACAGTACAATAGAACCCACAGAAAGACTTTGCAATAGCTGGGGGAAGTGATCTTATTACAATAATCTCCGTAAAACTCTGATGAGGAAAAGAATTGAAAACATATTAAACTTCAATATTAAAAATTAAAACTTTCTGGAAGGAAGGTATTGCTATATTATTTCATGTTGAAGTAAGTAATAAGGAAAATCTCATTGACTACTCTTATTTAAATTTTATATCTATAACTTGTAGCTAACAGCTCAAGCTTTTGACTCTCTGAAATAAATAGTGAGTATACATTATCTTTATTGGCATTATTTAGATAAGACTTCTATACCGGTACAGCATAAAAATTATATTATTAATTTTTTTTTATTAGTGGCCTCAAAAATTGGCTTAAACATTTTCCAAATTTTTAAAAATTTTAGTGCTGAACTAAGATTTAATTATGCAAACTATCACTAACACGCAGATTATTTCATTATGACTTTTGAGTGGTTTCTTTACTTCAATGGAATCAACATCTTATGTGCACATTACTAATTCTGCTAAATTTCAGAGAAGAGAAAAATCTCCATTTTAGTGCCTGGAGATTTAATTCTAGTTCATTTCAGGTGGAAAAAGTGAAAATGACTGTGTAACTTGAGTTTTGTGCAGTTCAAATAAATGAAAAAGCCCTGAGCCAGACACTAATCTGTGGAAGTTATAGCTTTCTTATTTGGCAACATAAACTGCTTGGTTTATTTTGCTCTGGTGGTAAAATGAGCTACCGTCTCAATCCTCCAGAAGATTCTGATCATGAATACACTTATGAAACAAAAGTAATTGCTTAATTACAAATTTTATATTAAAAGTAATAAAATTAAATAGTCTGAACAATGCTTGTGCTATGCCTTTGTTATTCTCCTAACTTCTACCTTAGCATTTTATTTTTTAATTTTAATTTTTATCTTACTAGTATATGCTTGCAGTATATGACGTTTACAATCATCTTGGGGAGTAGGTTCAGGTACATAACACAGCTTGTTTCTTTTATTTAATTCCCTTCCCCTCCCAACTGCTTCCTCATTTTCATTATTATTATTATTCTTAGACCTTGTTTATGACATATAATGTTTACAATCATTGTAGGTATTTGAGGCTTGCACATAGCATTTTAAAGAATTTTTTTTTAATTGCTTGTATCTTTGAGGAATGTGAGATGTGACTTTTTAATCTTTAGTACCTTGGACAGAGCTTTGCTGAAGGAGAGGGTAATTCTCATTGGACTTGAATTGAGCTGCTTAGGTATCTGGGGCAATCAATAAAATACAAATAAGAAGAATGAGCAGAGCTGAATATCTGCCATGTATTTATATGATTTATGTATCTTCTTTGTATTATATACTTTTGTGTTCATTAAATGGGGCCATAGAAATGACCTAGTAATCAACTAAGTCAAATAAATCAAGGAACAGAGATTTGAACATATCTTTGAAATAATAACCTACAAATTAAACTAACATTTAAAGCATAAATATTTCAGAAATATTCAGAAATGCAGAATATGTAATCTAGTTTGCATTTAAAAATGCAGAATAGTTAACTGATAGACTTATAGCATGACAAGCTGATTTCAGCCAGACTGAAAACTTCGCTTAAATTGTTATACAAGAGGTAATCAAAATATATGGTGAATGCTTACATTAAACAAAAACTTATCACACTAGAAGATGCATTGCCATTCATCTCCCTCAGAATACACCCTCTCACTTTGAAAACACTTATCATTCTTGCCACTTTCTGAAGAAGCTCTGGAAATTATCTTTTGTCATTGTCTTTACAAGATAAAATAAAAAATTCAAGGAATGCTGCTGCTAAATGCTATCTAACAAAAATGCAGGCTTGGAAAAACCATAAGGTGTGTCCTTGTCCACTTTATTCACTGGATCTGGCACTGTACATCTGCCTTTTCCTCAAAGTCAAAATGACCATGAAAGTTAAACTTTATAAATTAATTCAGGACATCAAGGGCAGCCACAACAATGCGACTGAAGACAATCATGAAAAAGGACTTCCAGGACTGTGCAGGAAAGTAGCAATAACCATGGGATAAGTGCGTTTGAAGCAAGGGGTTATTTTGAGGGGGCATTAATGGTAAAGCATCTTTTACTGTAGTGATTTTAAAATACATATCATAGTTTTCATCCACGCTTCATTTTGAGTTTCTCTAATAAATTAAAGATAAACAGGTAGCACAAAGATTGTAGTACATGGGATTTACATAAGTCCTTGAATTTACCCTTTTTCATTTACCCTTCAATTTACACTTTTGGACAACAAAAAACTTAGATGGGAGGTAATCCTTGATGGTTGACATTTTGAATTACTCTCTAGTACTCTACTCTAGTAACCTTTGAGATAACTATTTCTTATGAGAAAAAGCTAATGTAGCTTAGTTCTTTTTTCCCCTAACTTTTATCAAATCTTAAGAAAAATTGACACAGTAAGATTTATTTATAACATGAAAGCCCCAAAATATATTCTTTTGAACTAAAATTAAGGTTTGGCTTTAACTAACTGTGGATATATTGCCAGTAGATATACTGCATTTTCTACTTCCTTTAAATACCCTTCTTTCCTCCCAAGATTTCCACTACAAATGAGCTATATTATCACTCCAGACCAGCTTTTTCCACTCAACTCATGTTTTTTCTCTTCTGATATTTCCATAGTTCTGACCTCTGATGTACTGTACTGTATGTTGACCAGGGATTGACAAAGACACATTCTTATATCCTAACAGCTAGTTTCACACACAAAGGAAAACTTTTAATCTTATATTTCATTGTTTTCAGCCATGGTTGTTGAATCTCCTTCTAGTAAGAAAGACATAAAAGAGAAGCTCATGAAGATTTATTACTTCTGTTCTATGCTGCAGAATTAAAAGTAATAGTCAAAAAACTAATGAGAGAGGTATTTACAGATAGGGACTTGGGAATTAGGAAGCAGTCAATTATTCATGTAGATTTGCAAGTCAGCTACACTGAGGTTGAAGCTATAATAATTTTTAAAATAACATTTTGTAAGTACTACAGGTTAAATTCTCAAATTTCCAATCCTGAGGAAGGGTGCATTTTCTTAAGTTGAAAAATGGCAGTAAAATTTGAGCCAGAAAACAAATAAACAAAACAAATAAGATTAAAATGTTTTCAGATATTATGAAATATGAAATAAGATAAATTTTAGCAATCATTTATAATTATACAAATCTAAAGTTTTTGTAAACTTTAAATTGCAAAATTTGTATAAAATTGTAAATTACAAGATTCTTCTCTTAATTCTACATTGAAGTGAATAGTCAACTGGAAAAGAAGTTTGAATTTATGTATTTAAGTGGTAGGTTATGTTCCTAATTTTATCATTGAAAATATACATTTTTTTACA
Organism: Erethizon dorsatum; assembly: GCA_028451465.1. NCBI lineage: Eukaryota > Metazoa > Chordata > Mammalia > Rodentia > Erethizontidae > Erethizon > Erethizon dorsatum. Next base: position 16,853,251 of record CM051838.1, read on the forward strand.
TTGGATTATTCACATAATAACAATTATATAATCACTCAATATGTATCTTCCAGCAAATTACTTGCATTTCCAGGCTTATTTTCTCTTCTGAAGAAATTTAAAATTTATATAGCAATTTTTGTGACTGTGTGACATGTAATATAATAGCTACTATCATATTCTTTCCAAATAATTTACTTTTTCCCTTTATTTAGCTTTAACTAATTTATAGTTATTATTTAGCTTATTGTTTCCTATCTTTGAGCCAAATAGCATGGTATTCCTTCTTCCTTCACCTTCCATTTGTTAATCAACCAAATATAAAATTCTCTGGAGGTGTCGGGCTTGTGCAGCCGTTGCCAGAGGTTGAGAGGCATTGATTTGATCGCTGTTGTTTTTGGATCAGTGTGAGTTTGGCGCTTCTAAGGCGCTTTTCAGCCAACACTTCTTGGCTCACTGGACAAAGTAAACTCCCAAGCCAATAAAAGAGACCTGCTGAGAAAAATAAATCACTAGAAATGGCACAAAAGCAAGAGTTTTTTTTTTTTTGTTTTTTTGTTTTTTTCATTTTTCAGTCCCAAAATGTGTTGATCTTCTTTCCACAAAACACGTTCTCTACCTTGGGAGTGCAGGTTACGGAATGATCTGTAAAGGCTACAGCAGAAGAATAAACATTCACCTACCTCCTTCGGTAAGAGGATAATGTCAAATAAGTGGAATATGAAAAGATTTTTTTTAAAGAGGAAGAAAAATAGTGGCCTTATCCTTTTATCCTTTCTCATTTAATTCAGATTACATCTCTATAAATCTAGGTAAGACTATACATAACTCCCGGAGATTATTTTCCCTACAAGTTAAATTCAATAATATGCTTTAGAGTGATATTTAAAACCCATAGTTTCTCTTTATGTCTCAGTGGAATATTATCACAGATTTAGCTTAAAATTATTTCATATTTTTATTCTATTCTGAATATGATTTGAAAATAAGTGCTTAGATTTGTGCTTCTTTAAATGTTTGGTTGGTTTTAACATGCCCGTTGCTTTCTTTTCTGAATTTTCATTAAGATGAAAAAAGTCCATTTGCAGAAATGGCAGAAAATCAGAATTGTTAAGTATGGTCTACTAAATCCTATTTATTTTGTTCCTGCCCTAAAAGATCAAGAGTAGTATCACAAACACTTAATTATATACATACTAATTCCTGAGTTGAGTTTATGTTTAGAACACAGACTTATTAAAACTCCGTTGAATTGATTTTTTATATTTTAAACTAATGAGGACTGGGGTTTAACTCAATGATACAGCTTCTGGTTACTATATGTGAGGACATGGCTTCTACCTCTAGTAGCACCAAAAATTAAAAAAAAAGAATTAATTAAGTTCTACTGAGGTATATAAATTTTGCTAATTATTTGAAAAAATTTTCACAATAACCACATAAGTATAAAAATTGTCTATGTGATTGCTGTTAAAGTAAAAAGGGCCAACAGTTAGAACTAGTAAATTCTCCTTAATTAGAGCATTAGGACTTTGTGGAAGACAATAGTACTGAACCTCAGGTTTCTTTTTTTTTTTTAAACCAGTGTGTAGTACTACTGATAAAAATCTCTGCTTCTCAACAGGATTCTTATGGTCATTATATTGGATCGGCTTTTGACTCACTGGAATAAATACTGACACAGGATAATGTAATTTCATTTGACAACTGAAATAAAATCCTTTTATATTTCTTTAGCACAGTCATTTTTTAGTTCTGTTTATTTTTGCTATTTATATCTCCTCTTTATTATTACCAACCTCTTTGGCAACATCTAAAGATATCTCTATGTCTTTATATTCTTTGGTAGATAAGTGGACATAAAACTATCCTAAAATAGCTTAGGAGGTTCTTATACATAGATCAAAAGATTACCTTCAAAAATATTTTTAATATTGTTATCAGCATATTTTAATATCCTAACCAAATCCTGAATACTTTTTATGAGTACTGCATTAAGATTCTCATCCTTTTATTTTCCTGTTGCGGTGACAGGTGCACACTTCCTGTATTTATAGGGATAACAACAGAATGCTCTTTCTTTTTTCAAGATGAATGGTGTATGAAAGCATAATTTTGGGGAGGCATATGTTTTTGAATTTGTACAATTAATCATATGCTCTTAAAAAAGAATTAAAAGGATCAGTGAAAGTCATTGTTGGCATGTTTCACTTATAGGAGGGCAAACAAGAACAATGGCAAGAAGATTGAGGTGCTTTGCAATAGTTCAGATAGATAAACTGCGATGAATTTACATGAATTAAGTGTCAAAGAGGACCACATTCAGTAGAAAGAACATAAGATTAAACTTAAATATTTTGGTACTGAGATATATTTGTGACATTTGAAAGTGGTGTCCATTAGACCCAAAGAGCCAGAGTCATGCAGGTCAGTGTCATGGCTCGGACGTGAGAAAAAAGTGAAGTCTCACAGCAAAGTAAAGTAAGGAAAAAAGATGACAAGTTATCAAGCCTTTAGGAAACCTTAACATGAAAAATGTAGATATGAGAAAATGAGCCATTTATGGAGTGTTACAGCTTGTGTCTAGATGACCCCCCCCCAGCCTGATGCTGTCGTAGGGGGCCTTTTCAGAAGTGGCTGGATCTAGAGTGTGCTGCTGGGATGAAGTGTGTGATTCTGGGATCAGCCGTGTGAGATTACTAAGTTAGTCCACTGGTTGGTTTGGCATAGTTCTGGGTAGGATTAAGGATACCCCACCCTGCGTGTGCACGATTCCTGCTTTATGTGCATGTAGCCTGGATAAAATAGAAGGGACAGAAGGAGGTCTTTGTTTGTTCCTTGCTGCTTGATGCTTTCTACTTAACTGGTGGATCCCTTCTGCCTGCCCTCTTTTGCCATAGACTGTTTCTCCTCTGTGATACCCCTCTGCCATGACACTCTGTCTTGGAGCCAACCAATTATGGACTGAAACTTTTACAAATTGTGAGCCAAATAAACCTTTCCTCTTTTAACTTTGGGTGTCAGGTATTTTGTCTCAGCAATGAGAAAAGTAACTAAGACATGGAGGTAGAAAGTTACAGTAAGAGTGGTTAGAAGAAAATTGAGCGTATTCTGCTATAGAAGTTTTAAAACATTTGAGCAAAATGATAAAGAATGGAGTTTAGATATTCAACACAAATAGATAAATGCCCTATTGCTAATGCAATTAGATGTATACATTTGTCTGAGGACATTAGAATATTTCTTATATCCAGGGCTCTGTACTAGAAGTTTGACAGAAGCAGGGCTCATTTTACATGAGTGAGCAGAGAGAAGTTCTTAAAAGGGTGAATGAGAAGTTTGGTAAATGCTCTCCTGAAAACCCAATGATAAAATGGATAAAAATGCCAAAGATAATCAATGTAAGATTATGAACAATAACCAAAAGCATATAAGAAGTGTTCATTCATGAAATGCTAACCTTTGTCACGACAGTGGGAGACTGGCGTTTTCACTCGGTGCCTTACCATCGCTCTCACTACACCTTCACAGCATGGAGAACAGACCAGGCCACAAAGACAACCGTCTTTTCAATCAAAGGTATCTGATTTGATGTGAGTGGAGAAAAATCCACATTCAGGGAAAGACTATTACAAACAATAAAAATCAATCCTAGAACAATAAACTTTCTGAGAAGGGCAGCATCACTCTTTGACTCAGGAATGATGCAGTTTGAGGTGAACAACAGACTGGCCAGAAACTTGACAGGAAGTCCTGGAGAGCCAGACAGGTATAAAGGGTTTTAACATAAGCCTAGTAGGCTTTTATGTCACCCTGGTAGTCTGAAATATCCATTTGTGCTAGGCTCTGTGAGTACTTAGGAAAAAGCAGAGTCCTTACTCATCTATTTGTCTCTTACTAACTGTGAGGTCATAAACATTCAGAAATCAAAGTCTGAGAAAGAATTACGAATACAGTGACTGTGGCCAAAGGGAAAGGGAAGGATACAGAAGTCCCAATTCCAGAGCAGTTCTAAACCAGCCAGGCACAGGTGTTTCTTTATTAGGCTCAGTGCCGCTTCCTGAGATGATGTTTTCAGTGTGTTAGTTATTTGTGGGAGATGAGAAATTCTGGAGACCCAAACTAGATATTCCTTTGTTTAACATAATAATTTAATGAATTTTGAATATACGAACTTAATTACATGTGAAATTGACAAGATATTTGTAAGGTGAGATTTAAAAGTGCAGTAGTTTAAAGAAGATGAAAATGCATTTTTTTCTACATCATAATGTGAGCAGTGATGTAGAATGATATGGTGTTCAATAATATTGAGAATCCAGCTTGTTCCATTTTCTATAACTGCCTTTTATTTTGAGCATTGCACTGCCAAAAATGGAACAATAATGCTTATGAAAACAGAAAACGCAAACACACATCTACAATCAACAGAAAGCTTTGCCAGAGAGATAGAGCTCTGGTGATATAAAATGAAATCATATTTTCAAATAATATTTACCTCTTTTGAAAAGTGAACAATTAAATTCAATGGGAAAATAATATAAATGTACATTTAGAATATGATTTTACTAAACATACACGTACATACACCCCTCCAAACAAATGTTCAATGTTTACACATATTCATAGCTATTATTTATGGATGGGAAACCTGCAGGGAATTGATTTTTAAAAAATACATAAATTTAATAAAAATACCATGGATATTCTACTTTATATTTTTACAAGTCCTTTAGGCATACTTGGAAACCTACCTTATAGACATCATATATTTAGCGGAATTTAAAACTTTATTAGTAATGCAAATTATTAGAAAAATCTTTTATAGGTATACTTTCAATTCAGTAATGAGTCCTTTTATTTTTTAGATTCCTGCAATGTTTTAGTGATAAATGACTCAAACTAAGGCCTTTGTTTTGGTGGTACACCTTTATTTTTCTTGCCCTCTACTGGCCTTTCCTACTTCTAATTGCTATAATAGTGGGTTGAATAGTGTTGAAAATTCACGTTCATCTGGAATCACAGGTTTGACCTTATTCCTGAATAAGGTGTTTCAATGTCAGTAGTTAGGATGATATCCTATTGGATTGGACTGGAGCCTACATCCAATTCTGGCATCAAAGGAAGAGGAGATACTACACATGGACATGGGAAAGAAGGCTCTATGATGATGGGGTTAAGTTGAGTAAGGTAACTACGAGTCAAGGGAAGGACTCCTGGAAGGCACCAAAACCTAGAAAGAGTCAAGGAAAAATTCTTCTCTTTCCCTTTTAGTGGGAGCATGGCTCTGCAAATACTTTTGCTTAAAACTTTAGACTTCAGAACCATGAGAAAATACATTTGTATTGTTTCTTAGCCATCTATTTTTTGACAAGCTTTTATGGAAGCCCTTAAAAACTAACACACTTACCTCCAAAGAAAGAAATGGATCATATTAAAACAAACTAAAAAAATTATTTATAAGTGTATATTTTATAGTATTATTCTAATAATATCTAAAATGCATAGGAATTAATATAACAAAAAGATTCAAAAAGGGAAAAAAGATACATGTGACTGCTGATCAAAAAGATAATAGGTGGCAAAGTTATTTTAGTTATAAAGTGCTCTGCAAATTTTAGACTCTGGTTTATGTATTTTAGCTTCTAACTCCATCTATAATAGGATGATTTCCTTGTCCTCATCCACATGTTAAAACCAATCTTTACCAGGCATATAAATTATTCCACACCCTACACAATTCATCTCGATGAAGAAAGAAAGTTAAAAATTTGAAGTCATGAATCAGGAACATGACAGGAAATATGCCACTAACTAAATATATGAGTTCAGTATGATACTGTTTTATCTACACTTTTCCTGGAATGCAGAAATATTTACTAAATTAAAGAAATCCCAGTTAATTTTGAATGCATATAATGTCAATAATTACAATCACAATTTGGGTACCAGTCCTGCATTGCACAAAATTTATCTTGGCTGCCATTTATTTAGTTATTAGCCTTATTAGAAAGAGCAGTGGGATATTTGGAATCTAAATGATGTTTCCAACATGGTCTGAAACAGAAGAAAAACCCTAATAAATATTGAACTAGTACTGTAAGTCAAGATAACAAGTTTAGGATAGTAAACATTTATTAAAGTTTAATTTAGTGTTTTTTAGCATCCCACAACATGTAGAAAAAATATATAATAGTTTATTTAGTCTTCGTTTTCAGTAAGATGGCAATAAACTTTCTTCATGAGGTTACAATAGGATTAAATGAAATACTCCAGGAGCATGTGTCATTTATTCACAGATGTATTGCCTTTTTTTCCATCTAAGCTGCTAATTATTTTAGAAGATAAACCTTTGCAGCTGTGTTTCCTTAACTTCTACAACCATTGGCTCCCAGCTGGCCAACCACAGTCCTGGTGGAAGGTTGGAAGTTGAGGGCAAGGTATGAATGAGGCTATTTCCTCCTGTTTCTTTTCCAGTATCTTCAGAAGTTCTGTGGATCCTAATCAAAGAAATAATTTTTTTAGGGAACTGACATTTTAGTTATAACTTGCTATGTAAAACATTAGTCATACAGCAATAATGTATAGGATTTTTAACTTTTTTATGTCATCCATAATATAAGCTGCAAATATTTCCCTTCCCTGTGACTCGCCATTCTGAAACCAGTCATATCCGATGGGACATTTTTCCAGGCCAGTTTTCATTCTAATTACCCACTCTTTATCAGTTAATATTGTTTCCAGATATGTTATCATTCTTAGAATTAAATTCAATACTTAGAATTAATAGTATCAATACATCAGCATCTCAGCTAACTTCTCCTATTTGGATAAGCAAAATATCATTAGCATTTAAACTAGTTCTATACCCACCTGCTCTACAACCTTATCAGAGCCTCATTTTGCTTCCTAAATGTTTCCGTGTATTGCTGTTCTTACTCTCCTACTTTCTTTTCTTGCCTATATACAAAAACTATTACCATCTGTCCTGTCAACTTAACAGGGTTTCTATAAAGGCAACATAAGCCTGTGTATCTTATATTGTTTTATAAATGGTAAAGAACTATTCACATGTTAGTGATTAGTATTGTATCATGGTACTTCAGCTCTTCTTTTTTGTCATTTCCCCATCCCACTGACTTTTGCAAAGGCTATCTTTAACAATCAGTTCATTTTCTGAAATGCCTTAAAGAACACATTAGCTTATGTAGGTGAATCTGGGACTTGTATCAAATTTTAACATTATTATCTATGACCAACTCACCATACAGATATTAACTTTCCACCATCAACTCATTTTCAACAAGGCCATAGGCAAATTCATCCTTATCTTTCAAACACCAAATTTTTGGGCTCTATTGATTGTCTTCACTTCCTTTGTCAATATTTATTTCTTTTGATCCCAAGGTCTGAAATATTGATATCTCTTTCTATTCTATTTTTTTTTGTGGGTACCGGGGGGTCGACCTCAGGACCTCGCGCGCCAACAGGCACCCATGCCGCTGAGCAATATCACCGGCCCCTTTTTCGTATGTGGGATCTGGGAGTCGAACTCGGGCCCTCGCGCTTGCAAGGCAGGCGCTTACGCCACTGAGCCATCTCACCGGCCCTGTATTCTATTTTTATAATATTCTTTCCTTGTACCTCAAAATATCCAGAATTGTTGATTGTTCACTCATATGGATTTTTTAAATTACTTTTGCTGCTTTTAGACTTCTGCTGTCATTGGTGTTATTTTTCCTTTTAGCACTTAAATATAAGTTGAAAATGTGCAGCTGCTTTGCATTTATGTCAGTCAAGATCAGTCTGTAATCACTGTTGGTAGTAGTTATACGTGGAAGTATAAAATGAGGTAACAAGTTCACAGGAGCTCAAAAAAAAAGAGAGAGGGAGAGAAATGTTAGCACCATGCAGTAATTAGAAACAGTAAGAGGATGCAACCATCCTGTGGATTGGAGGAAAAAGGATAGCAGAGTCCAAGCTAGTTTTGTTAATATCATAGCTGAAATTATTGAATTAATATTAACGTCACACTATGAGACAAATATTAGAATTAAAAAAGAGGGCTACTTCAGTAGTAAAAGGGCTGGGAGATATTAAATGAACAACCTCTGAGAGAATTACAGTATATTCCTTTGGCCTTGAGAGTGGAGAACATGGTCGCAAAAGGGAGAACATACCAATAGTTGTCTCTAAATAGTAGAAGAACATTAATGGGATTTTTTTTATTAGATAGCTTACTTAACACAGTTTGGATGCTTATCACTGATTTTTTTCATTGGAAAGCATGATTTTCCAGTATGTAACAGTGCCAAGAAATATATGTTGCCTTGAAAATAATGAGTGCATTATCACTCAGGACACTATTATATTCACCTCAAGGCTGACTTTACAGCTAAAGAAAACCAATTGCTTCATGGAACAGTATAAACAACGTAACTTCATAGTTTCTTGCCAACTTTAAGTTTTAACAGTAGGTAGGAAGAATAGTAAATAAACTCAAGGAAGGATGCTCAGGATTTCATATTCTGCTGAAAATTAAAATTTGAGGTGATATAGTTTACTTGACAAATGGCAGTTTCACCAGTGACTTTCATGGATGTATGTATTTATGCATTTATTTGTACAACGCCAACTTGTCAAATAGGGCCACTGCTTTAAATCACTATAGTAAGGCAAAAAATAAATCAGTATAGGGAGGAACCATTAGTGTGAAATAAAATTGCACGAACTGTAGAAGCCAGGTATAGTTGCAAGGTGTGATGACACAGTATAACATTCAAGACATGAATAAAGATTTTACCATAAAGTAGGACAATTAGGTGACAGAAATGAGGAGAAAAGAATAGATAGACACTTAATTATGCCAGACAAGAGAGAAACTTAATGGAGAAGTTGGATGTGGCTTTAATAGCAAAATTTGAATCCCATGGCCCTTCAAATCCCTCACCTTAAAAGAGGAAAGGCAGCTGATACTCTTTCTCCTACTTACCATGAAAAATATCAAGTTTTTTGTTGCCTTCATTCAGATGTTTCCTGGGTTTTTCAAACTTATTTCAGGTCCTTTTTATTTTCAAAAATGACAAAGATATATAAGATTTTCAGTTTGAAGAGAGCAAAAAAGACATAGGAAATAAACACAACTTGAAGCTCAGTATAGTTGAATAGGAGGATACTGAGTATCCCTTAAGAAATGAATGGAAATAGGAAGTGAAACCTCACAGTATTTCAAAATGTCATGACTTACTGTTTTTCTGTGTTAATATGTTTCTTGCTTGTATAAGGCATAAAGATTACAAAAAATTAACTTAATTTTAAAGGGGTCTAATTTTTCATCAATAGGAAAACAATTTCCTCACAAAGTATTTTAAGAATGAGTTGGTAATGAGGGAGTTTTAAGACACGTGGAAGAAAAAGAATGGAGCAGCAAAGATGTGAAATAGGGAAAGAAATCAAAACTTTTAAAAACCAGGCACTTTGTGTTAAATAATCAATTAAAATGCATAATAGCATATACACATTTGAAAAAAATAACCAAATAAAAGTACAAGAATTTAATCCAACACAAATATAAAAATATTCTGGTTACTCCATCTCCATGCTTCCCTTGAATGCAATGAGTTTATTATAACATAAGGATAAATTCATAGATTGCTTTATGTAAACATTGAGTCTGATAGAATAGAGATGCTTAGTGGAGAAGTTTGGAGTATCCCTGACAACCTCCAAACAAAAATGGTTTTGATAAGTTATTTTCCGCAAACGTTAAAGTTTCAAATACATTTCAAAAGCATAAAAGTATATCTGTCACTCTCATTTGTGTTAAGTATTTTTTAAAAAGTAATTTGCTGGATAGTATATTTTGATGCCTTTTCAGTGGTTTTTTTTTTTTTTTAAAGCCAAACTACTAAAATAGTTTTTATATTTGTATGGTTAGATTTGGGATTATTTAAAAAAAATCTTTATACTGTCTATATCTCCCAAGTGATTTATTGAACATATGTAACTCTTAGAAAAAATGAATATTTTAATGTGTTTATATGTGTAATGTATGCATATAAAATATTAGCACTCTTTGTGTATATGCACATATCTTGATTTGTATAAATGTGAACGAAAGAAATGACTCTAATTTGGACACGACCTCAGTAAAACATCAGGGGAAACGAAAAATTTCCTCATAGTAGTAGTTTACAGTGTATGAGATAGGAACCCTAGTCAAAACTGGACCAATGGAAATAATTATGTGGTATGATTTACCAACTACTTAAGTATGTGTTAGCCAGAAGATAAAGGTAAGACATTTGTGATTCATTGGGAAAATACCTGTTTAAAATTTTAGAAGGAGAGACAGGAAGTATAATGATGACCAGATTGAAGCCATCATGGTTACTGGCACATATCACGCTGAAAAAAAAAAAAAATGAAGTTGAAGATAGGGAAAGTGAAAGCAGTCCAGATAGAGTATCAGTCATAAATAAAAACACAGTGATTAGCAACAGAAGTCAAAATGAAAAGAAAAATGTTTGAATCAAGTGCAGCAATTATATAAAAATCATTTTTTCTTATACTTCTGAGTTTGTCTATGAAGACTGGTAATTTTGAGACTTACAGAAATTGATCTCTTTTATATGGATTTGGAGTAATTGGCTTTGGATAGTTGGGTTAAAAAGGACAGCTGAATTTGAAGATGCAGCAGTATTGTGTCCTATTTAAGTGATATCTACTTTTATGTGAAAATGTGTGATTACCTACAACTGCTGTCATGCGCTAAAAGTCAGAAATTATTTTCACCAACAGTTATTTCTTTAGTATACTTGTTTGTAAAAGAAAAAACCTAGGTAGAGGGAAGCCTTTTCAAAATTCGTTATTAAGTAACATGTAATTATAGTAACTTTCATTTAGATATAATGGCAAATTCCAACTGCCCAGTTGGAGTTTGCCTTGAAAATGTCAGGCAATCTGTTATGAAACAATATGGTTTCCTGCATGAAAAAATATGTTCATGCCAACCCTGCTAGAAGGCAAATCATTAACAAATAGTATCGACAGAGAAGGAAAGAGATGGGTCCCCTAAGGAGATAAAGTATGTATACTGGCTCAGAAACTCACGTGTGTTCGGCCTAACAGATAGTCCCATACAAAGCTACCATCTGACAAGTTAAGTGAAACAAGTTTAGAGTTTCAAATAATATATACTACAACAATTCAAATTCACAGAGATGTATAAAACATCCTTAACAACTCTACACTTAATATTAGCCAGAAAGCCAAGAAGAGATCTACTTAATGTAGAGGTAGTTTTTCTTGGATCAATTTGTTATGACTGATGCACACCTGCCTAAAAATAACAGGCCCCTGTAACATGTTAGAATATGTAGATATTAGGGAGATGACTGAACAAAAAATTAACTGAATATTGCCTCCTTTTAAACCTAACTATCCTGTGAAGATAGAAAACAATGCACACAATTATATTAATCATATTTTCAGTTCTTGATATGATACCAATGTAAGCACCTATATAGATCTTCTCTTTAATATTAATTTGACATCATTTCCTGCAAGTTTCTCATTCATCTTCTAGCCTACTTATGACCATTCACATGTACCATTTGTTCATGAAAAATGTATTTTGTAATATCGACACACATTGATAGTGTCTGCTTATTTCACCCAGATTTGTGTATTTTATATTCAATATATATGGCTTTTTGACTAGTCATTTACTTTTAACTTCTCTGTACACTGTGCTATCCATCATCTATATTTTACCTAGTGCCCTTTCCTGTGATGTATACTCACTCCAGACTTTTGCCACAATTCTAAATCTTTACCACAAACAATTTCAGGGAACATTGAAGTACAGAATTTTTCTTTCTTTCTTTCTTTCTTTCTTTCTTTCTTTCTTTCTTTTTTTTTCTTTCTTTTTCTTTCTTTCTTTCTTTCTTTCTTTCTTTCTTTCTTTCTTTCTTTCTTTCTTTCTTTCTTTCTTTCTTTCTTTCCTCTCTGTCTCTCTCTCTCTCATCCTATCTATATTTGTGTGTATGTATTATGTACAGGAATTTCTTGCTCATAGGATATTCATTTTGTGTTTATCTTCACTGTTATTAGATTTCTTACCACAATGGCTCTAATGTTGATATTCATTAATGATAGATACACTGATGTTTTAATAGATTAGCAGAGTCCCACAAACAAATAGCATTATCCGACTTTCCACATTTTTTCCCAAATAAGTACAGTAAGCATATGGTCTACTCTCTCCATTCACTCTTTATCTGATAATATGTATGAATGTTTTTAATATGTCAGTTAAACTTGTGGTTTTATTCTTTAGTAAATCATGTATTTGCTAAATATTACACTGAATTTGGAATGTTTCTGGTAATATTAAACTTTGGCAATAATTTATGAAAATGTGAATTGTAAGTGTGGAATATCAAAGAAATCCTCCTTATTTAAAATAATGAAGAAGCAAAAGGGCTGTAGAGCCTAGTAGCTACAAGCCACACTGTCCTAGGTTGGATCTGTGTTCTGTGCCTTCCTGAATATGTCACCTGTGAGCATTTTGTCTGTATTCCTTATTTGAAAAGTTGGCATCATTTGATTGCCTACTTCATGGAATACATGTGAAATTAAATGAAATAATACACAGAAGAAACTAAAAGCAAAATTTAATCCTACTAAGAACTCAATAAATAATTTTTAAACAACTATTTTTCCTCAAATTTCCATTAATATCTTTAGATTTCTCTAATTTTCTGCAATTTTGCTCATCATATACTAAATTATTTAAATATTGAGTAAACTCTTGATGATTCACATCAGCTGCCTTTCATTTTTCTGTGTGCATACTCATTCTGTCTTTCATATTTTAAATGAACAAAGCCCACATCAGGACATGAACTTAGAAGTCAAAATCCTGTTCACTCAGCATCCTCCCTATGTCTGTGAGATATTCTAATTAGATGCTTTAAGTTAAGGTAACCAGGACAACAGATGATACCTTGAAAGTTAGCTAAATCATATAATCCAGAAAGGCAAACCACTTGCCATGCATCTGTGAATTCCTGCATCTCAGGCTCCTTCAACTTTTGCTGCATTTATCTTTAGCCATTTTTTCATCTGCAAGCAAAATCTTAATCTCAAAGGTTAATATCTCTCTTGTTCCTACTTAGATGAAATTTATCACCTTCAGTTAGGAATAGCTTGTGTCTTCAGATGGCCATAAATGAGATATATTCAGAAAAATAATATAGAACTATTAACCACTCTATATTTGTTTAAATAACTTTATGAGCATCTTATGAAATTATAGAAAAAAGTATTGCACTTTCAATATGGGTTAAGGTTTTTTGCTTAGCATTAGAGAAAAAAGGATTTAAAAAACATTGCCAGAGAAATATACTTTTAAGGAAAACATTATAAAGAAAAGTGAAATATCATCCGTTGTCTCAATAACAAGGATTTTATTTTAGGATTGTTGTTTTACTAGAAGATGATTTGCCAAACATTTAATGTAGTCTTTCTAATTAATTATATACTGTGTACAATCATGGAAATGATGTATTCCATTCCTACCAAAAAGGGGGGAGGCAACTAGAAACAAACACTATGAAATTATGTAAAAGAAGTTCGTATGACTGGATAAAAACTGTAATCTAATTGACCTGGAAATATCATAATGACCATATAAAAGTCATCCTGTATTTTAATATCTCATCACTTTTGGTACTGATATTAAAATTTAAAATTCTTTGGAAATATAATTCTGCAATATATACTGCATTTTAGTTGTTTTGGGTATTAAGGAGTATTTTGAGATTGTAAATTTGTTTTTCATTAAATTTGTTTTTCAGGTTTTTTTGTCTTATTGACTTATTTCTTATCTATAACTCCCTCTCGCACTTAATGTATAGGTTCACATTTCCTATATGTTATTAATTTATGTTCTGTCTTATGTCCATGTAACTTTAGTGTTACATAGTTATGTAAACATCTGGGTTTACACATATATGAATTGAAAAATAAATATAATTCAGCAAGATAAAATACTTGAATTAAGTAATAAGTGGAATAAAGGAAAATGGACAAATGAAAATAAGTACAAATTTATTAGAAATCAAATACACACAAGTCAGGAAGACATAACAATTTGTCAGATTTTGAATTAAATTAAACTAGCGTAGACTTCCTGCTTGAAAATTTACTTGATTTTAGTAAGATTACATTACCTAAGATTTAGTCATCTCAAAAGTGAATTGATATGTTGGTACCTGCTTCATAAAGATGGTATAAATGTCAATTTATAAAATGCCCCAAAGCATTGAAAACTGTTCTTGATGTATAACATATATTAGGTAAACAGTATGAGCATTGTGATGATGATTTCTACATTTCATAGAGAGTTTTTCAATCTTTATTTTATTTTATTTTATTTATTTTATTTTTTTATGTGGGTACTGGGAGTCGACCTCAGGACCTCTCACTTGCCAGCAAGCGCTTGTGCCGCTGAGCGATATCACCGGCCCTTTTTTTTCTTTACGTGGGTTCCGGGAGTTGAACTCAGGACCTCAGTCTTGCTGGGCAGGCACTTATGCTGCTGAGCTATCTCACCAGCCCCTTTTTCAATCTTTAAATCTTAGAGTTTTATTGCGACAAACACCTAAAAATGGTCATGTGTATATGTGTGTGTGTGTGTTTCTTTTCATGAAATTAAATCCAACCAGACACTTGATGAGACACAATTCTGTTCAACAAAAAAAGTTCTCTGATACGTTCTACAAATAACACCAGCTCCATTTTCAGAGGATTTATTATATTATCTCTTTCTCTAGGCTGATGGTTGCAAGACAGATTGTGGTTTTAAAACTCAGAATATGAGTGATTTAGTATTTTCCAAATATTTCAATTATTAGGTTGAATAAATACAGAGAGTAATCACAGCATATAGGAAATAACAAAGTATTTGTTGCTTCTTTTTGTGATAGTTGCTAAATATCAAGTGACTATATATTTTTTTTGAGATTACAATTTTCTGATGATTGTTGAAACTTTGTAGTGACAACTTAGGATACAAAAGTATTTGCTTTAAATGTTAATCGAAAAAAGAAAGGCCTAATACTCTCCTGATTGATAGCTACTGATATAAATACCAGTTTGTATAATTAAAACATAAGCTTTAAAATCTGCCTCATCTCGCCCCTCTCCTTCTCATCATTAAATTCTCATTAACCAAGTATTCTCTTTTTCATTCTTTGTTTTGTTTTGTTTTTGTGGGTACCGGGGGGTCGACCTCAGGACCTCGCGCGCCAACAGGCGCCCATGCCGCTGAGCGATATCACCGGCCCCTTTTCCGTATGTGGGATCCGGGAGTCGAACTCGGGCCCTCGCGCTTGCAAGGCAGGCGCTTACACCACTGAGCCATCTCACCGGCCCCTCTTTTTCATTCTTATACTTGCCTTTTATTTATTATTTTCTTTTCCTGGACAGAGCAACTAAAAAATATACACAGATCCTCACAGAGTAATAGAAAATACTCAAAGATACAAATTTAAAACCTACTAGACTTCCTAGCCTTGTAAATTCTGTGAACCACTGAAATCCATTCCAAGAGAGAAAATGGATTTAACCCAATCAGTTCTGCCAAGGTCTTTTGTGGTTGGCCTGAAAGAGCACAAGTGGTTCATGGATACTAGATGTGAAGCTGAAGCCATTTTCGGTGCTGGTGGAAGGGCCTCTTTGAACTACTGAACTACTTAGGTTGTTCTAGAAAAAAATCAGGAAATCTATATTCTGGCAATCCACTGGAGGTTATGAATTATTTTAGAAGAGCTTGAGGTAGTATTAGAAAATTTCCAGGATTAATATTAAAATTTTTATGAGAACTATGGAAGGATTGGTAAACTTGAGTTCCTGTAAAGAAGAAGAGGAATGTATTCTAAGCAGCAAACAGAAATTGTGTGTTATTGAAAATACAAGTAGAGAGTACAGCTTCTGGAGCTCTGTCGCCTGAGTCTGAATCATGATATCCACATTCAGAAGCTGTGACAGCTTCAGCTACATAAATTGCCTCCTGTAATCCTTTCTATCTGTGAAAAGATAATACCAAACTACATAAAACACACAAAATGATACACGGCAAGCAAATTCCACAGATGTGCATGTTAAGTGAATATATGCTAGGCACTGTGCTGTGTATTTTCATATATTGTCTCATTTATTCTAAATTTCTTTCTTAGGTAATAATTTTCTCTAATTCCAGGAATTTCAACTTGGGAGATATTTAGCAAAGTATTGTTGTTATTAAAGCTGGCAAAGATAGTCCTGGATCTGATTTTTTTTTTTTTTTTAACTTCAGAATGAGCAGCCATCTTTTTTTTTTTTTTCCTTTTCTTTTTTAGCAATATACAAACATAGGCTACTAAAATTGCATGGCTAATATCCTCTCAAATGGCTCCTAGGGATGACAGCGGGGCGGCCAGTGCACTCTTACATATGGCCATGAATGTTAGGACCATTTTATTCTTGCAAGAACCGTATGTTGGCTAATACTCTCCTCTGTAGTTATAACATCAGAAACAAATACCCTAGTTCCACATTCTGGTCCATAGTGAAGACCTCGTCAGCATTCTCACACAGATGTGGAGCACTCCCTGTGTTGAAATTACATCGGTGACAATTTCGCAGTGGTTGTTGTTCCAGTTAAAATGCTACTAGTTCGTGTCTTTGTAATCTTTGTAAAAGGAGTTTCTGAAAATAAAATCACCACGAGAAGAACATCAGAGAAATAATTGTCTTTCATTGCCGTGGGCATGCTCTCACCAATCCAATTTTAAAGTAGAAACAAAACATGGAACAGAGGGGTAATAACAGCCATGTTCTAGAAAATGAGGCGAAAATGTTAGATAATCTGAGGAAAGCCTATAGATTGAGTTTTCTCAACTGGACCCAAGGAGAAAAACATAAAGAGAGAAAAAATGAGATGAATAGGAGCAAATATCAATAGACTGAAGCCCAGGAACAAAGCAAAATGTTTAATAATAGAAGTATAAAAAGTAAATAAAATAGATGTCTGCCTAGATGGAGATATAAAAGAAGCATCGCTATGCACACACATCACTTTTGATTTCATGTAATATAAGGAACGCTCTGATAGTGAATAAATTTTCAGAATATTGAAGCTCAAGAAATATTAACAGGAATTCAGCCTAATCTACTATTTTTATATATAAGGGGATAAATACAGATTTTTTTATAGTGTATCTCTACTACAGGCATAGCTTTGTCTTTTTTGGAAGGTGGGAAGAACATAAGTTTTAGTGGCTGGTGATGATGATGGAGGTGTTATATTTAGATAGCAAGCTCATCATTTCTATGTACACAAACTGCTCGCTTCACCCTAGCAAATGCTCCCCTCAAGGCTATGTGTAAAGCTGCAATCGTAAAGCTGTTTTAGGCCTCGAAGTCTGTGAGAACCTCAATTTTTAAGTTTATCTGATACTAAAATTACCTCCTCTAGGTGCACTGGTACTACAGCCCCTTATTTTTGCCCATTGTCACTATGGTGTAAATATGGTAAAGGGGAGGACCATGGTGGCCCTTAAAGAGCTAAGAGATAGGATGCAAAGCTTTGATAGACAGTAAGTCACCCTGACTTCTACACTGGACTTTTTGTACACACAGCAAAACTTCCAGGCTCAGCAGCTGGGGCTAGGATGCAGGGGAGGCAGAGGTTAAAGAACAGTGAGCAGGAAAGTCAGGTCCAGAGAAGACATGACTAGACATTTTAACTGAAGAAACTGTTTGGGTCCCAGTCTCGGACTACAGATAAGGAAATAGGTCCAAAAAGTATAGGAAACAACCAGCCCGATGTCACACATTGCATCCGTTGCAGAGCTCGAGCTAACTCCAGATCTTCAAATTCTTGGGTCCAGTGCATCCACTGTTCATTAATGTGCTCTGTTTTCTTAAAGAAATTCCTACATGCATTTCTTTCAGCAGTCTTTTAGGTACAGAGGCTACATGGTATTACATAGAAGTCTAATAAGAGAAGGTGTCGAGTTCTGGTTTTGCAAACACTGGGAATTCTCTTAGAGTACACTGTGTATTTCTACTCTATTTCTTACCACCTTCTATAGAAGTCCTTTTCTTGACAGTGATTAATTAGTGCAGCTAGTGAAACACTCAGAGATGTTAGTTGAACCGTATAATAATTTTTATTTAGGTAAGAAAATTACATTCTCTCTGCCTCAAGTTTTCTTCTTCATGAAGAGATACTAATGATCAAATAACCCATTCAAATGACTGTGATGACTAAATGTTACATTGCGTCATAAATGGAAAGTAACAATCAAGGAAAATAGCAACTGTAGCTGTGACGGTGACAGGGTGATGGTGGTGGTGTTCGTGGTAAATAGTAGTAATACTCATAGAAGCAGTGATAGCAATAGAAACAAGAAGGCTAGAGAGTGAAATCCAGAGGAGGAAGGTGAAGAATTTTGCCCTTTATGTAAGTAACATTTGCTGAACAATATCTGAAATATCATGCATTTGTATTAGAGTTAAATTACAGAAGATGAATGTACTCGAATGTGGCATTCTCATGTATATCTGAACTATGTCTGCAAATATCAGCAAAATGCAATACTGAAGTTCAAAGGAATTTCTACAAAATTAAGCAGTGTTATAGGTAGAAAAAGTTTCCTGTTATATCTCATTGTATTTTTTATACAGTTTGCCTTCAAAACCCATTTTATCTTTAGATGTTTACTAATATGTTTATTTGTATTTTCATTATGTATTAGTAAAACCTTCAGGGAATAAAAGAAGAGTGCATCAGTTGTTATGCTTATGATACCCAGATTTAAAGTTGTAATTTTTAAGTGTAATATTGATCATCAAAGTCACTGTACAGTTGCTTTTTTGCTGAGACAATTCCATTTGCAAACCAACCAAATGTGATGAAATTTTTGACTCTACTTAGATTTTTTTTTTTTTTTTAATGTGGGTACCTGGAGTCGACCTCAGGACCTCACGCTTGCCAGGCAGGTGCTTATGCCGCTGAGCTATCTCACTGGCCTGACTATACTTAGATTTTTTAAAAGCTAATGGATAGGTAAATAACAAATTTTACCACATTTTCCCATTTACAGTGGGAGATTATTTTTCAAAGGTATATATGTAGTTTTTATGAACCCTGTGGCAAACTACAGTACAAGTTAAATATTAGGAAACTGCATTTACCAGAGACAATATTAAAATATATTTTAATAATGGATATTTATATAGATTTTATTTTTTAAATGGCCCTGAACAATTTGTTGACAAATTAGTTAATGTTATCTTTTTAATTCCCTTTACTTTTCTAAATAAAACTTGATGGATACTATTTTAAAAATTTTATCATGTGGTGTAAGCTTTATGCAAGAGATATATGTAATTCTTCTTGAATGTCTTCTGTTAAATCAAATAGTAACTGGAGGTATATTAGCATACTTGCCTTTAGTTAAATGAAAAGTATTTTGCTCTCTGATGCTGCAAACCAGTAAATAACCTACTGATAAATTAAGAGCAAAAATATGAATCAGCAAACTAAATGTTTATGGACATATTCTATTTAATAAGGTTATTCCTCTCTATGTAAAAATAGTATCAGAAATGCTTAATGCTTGCCAAAAGTTGTGTAACCGTGCAAGAGTTGTGGATTAAATAGAGATACCCTACATTCTTCTTGGCTTGACCAGAGCTCGGTATATTGAAGTAAATGGCACCCTACCATCTGCATTTCTGGTATGCACGGGAGATTTTTTTGGTGTAGGAGAGAAGAGAGGTATGTCAGTGAATGGATGAATAAAGCAGAAACAAAGGGTGAGTTTTAAAACTGGTTCTGCTCACATGATTTTGAAATCTTCTTTTTAGAAGCACCAAGGTCAGAAACCAAGAGGCCATTTATTTTTATAATACGTATACGGACATGGTTGAAGAGAGATTTTGAGGCTCAATATCCAAGAAACCAGGTTTTGAAAAAGAATGCTGTGAAAAAGAATGCTGCAAGCTGATGAGGAGGCAGATCTGCCAGTCTTTATATTTCAAAGAAAATGTTCTGGCACCTGGAATACGGAACACTCTTTTGTGGAATCCTACAGATCCCAGTGCTTTCTATTTCCTTGACTTTCAAAAGAGATAATGGTAATATTAGCACTTTGTTTATAGTGTTAGGCTAAGTATTCAAGTAGGACAGTCTAGTAAAATGCTTGGAATGGTGTCTGACACATTGTATCCACTCAACAAATGTCTGCTCTGCTTTTATCTCATAATTATTTCCTATTGTTCCTGGATTTGTGAAAGTGCTTCAACATCTCTGAAAATATTTACAAGGTCCCACCTCTATAGAAAGAAGTTAACAAAAATTCTATTACAAATTCACAAACCTGTGTGAGCTACAGTGATTTATTGATGCAGATTTAGAATAATGGGTAGAAAAGAGAGAGCTATGTATTTGCTTATTGTCTAATCAGTACACATGAAGATTTCTTGTGGTGTCCAGAAAATAGCTCTTTGTTCTATATTTTCAAGTGGGTGTTCCTGGCTAAAATCATACGTCCCTGACTCAATAGGAGGAAAAGGTGTAACACTGCCACTATTATGGAAAATCTTTATATTGAAACAATACAGATCTCCTTGCCCACATAGTTTACAAGTAACATTTATTTACTTCCGGTTACGTCATTATTCATGACATGCATGAATCACTGGATCCTGGCTTCCAGTGATTCTCTCAGTGGTCATTAATGGGACTCATTGATAGTAAATACAAGTGCAAGTTTATCTAGAGTATGCACTGTTTGTAAATGGCAATTTTTTTCTTTTTTTTTTTTTTTTGGTCAGGTTGCACAATTTTGATTAGGGTCATTGGAGTTTAGAAATCAGGTTTTCTGGGGCCGGTGAGATGGCTCAGCGGCATAAGCGTCTGCCTTGCAAGCGCGAGGGCCCGAGTTCGACTCCCAGATCCCACATATGTAAAAGGGGCCGGTGATATCGCTCAGTGGCACAGGTGCCTGTTGGCGCGCGAGGTCCTGAGGTCGACCCCCCGGTACCCACAAAAAAATAAATAAATAGAAATCAGGTTTTCTGCCACTTCTGACTTCTACTTACTGTCTTTACTAAGGCTCCCCCTGTAGTTCAGTGATAACTTTTCATGCTCGTGAATTCTTATGACATTCTTATAGCACACTTAAGGTTTATTATGTATACTGTTGAAAGCTGCACTTTAACAAGATATTTCCCTCCTTAGGAATTTTAAGTTTTAGGGTTTAGTCAACATCTTATATATTTTTCCATGTCATATTTTCTTTCACACATCAGTTATTCAGTAAATGTTCCCTGAATTACAAACCATAGTTTATCTCCCCCATTGTTAAATAATGTTAAATAACAACCAAAATGTGGCTTCTTCACCTTCCTTTTGAGATAGACCAGGATCATATTTTATCTCATCCATAAAGACCTATCATACATAGACTAGCAGATGTCTCAGTGCTTTACCGTCGGGCCCTCAATACGTGTGCTATCTCCCCTGAGTATTTTTACCATTAGCACTTTGTCTGTTTACTTTATTATTTTAATCCATGTTAAATTATAATTAATTTCACTTTCAACTCTTATTAGCTTTTGAGACCTTGCCAGTAATAAATCTGAGATCACTTCTGAAAGTAAAGTTTGATAGAAATAGAAGACTTTATTAAGGAAGTAGGATCCAGAAATATGAGAAAAATTTGTATAATGTGGGATACTAAGGGAGGTAAAGTAAAGCTTTCATCCCACTTCAAAGATCACTCTTCTTGAAGGGCTGCAATTTAGTTTGGGATTCTCAAATAATTTTTAAAGTAGCAGACATACACTGGTTGTGTAGTTATGATGATCGTGCATACAGTAGATGTATATCTTAATTGCTTTAGCTACTGAAGACATATGTTCTTTACAATCATCATTTTAAACAGGAAAATTTCAAAATCAGTGTCAGATCGGTCTGGGAGCCTAGATTACTCTTCTATTCAATTATTTGGAAATATTTCTCTATTTATTTTATGCCACTCTAATCTTTAATACTACATATTTATGTTAATCTGAGTAATAGCAGGGTTGTAAGTTTTGTTTTAAAAAAGGTCTATGAAATTTTTTAAAAATGTTGAATGAAAGGGAAGTACTTTGCATACCTTCAATAATGAAATGTACATTGTAAGTCCATTGTTAAGTGATATATTTCTTCTTTTTGACATAAACTGTGTTTTCTTATGAATCAGGTTGTTTGCCATCTATATTAATTTGATTGGATTTCTAGAGCACTTGGTACAGTTCACAATTTTCTTCTGATAAAGGAATTGAAATAGGATTGTGGTTCTTCAAAACATAAGAAAATATCTTACTCTAATATGTATGACACAGTCATCTGTATTTTTTTTCCTTTTTCCTTATTAAATATCTTGTGTTGGCCAGACATGTCGATAACTCAGTAGCATGTCATGTCTTTGCAATCTAGATTATACATAATCAAGACCATCACCTTAATCACATAACGTATAAGAAACCTTGGGAGAAACCTTATAAACACTACTCCTGTTCACCATTTTTTAAGTGTAAGTCCATTGTTCCAGTCCATATGTAATTTTTCTCTTTTTTAATTTTTACTTTTTATTAGTACATGTTTATAGTATGTGATGATTCTTTTCCTTCTGAGGAGTTTGTATGCGTGCATAGTACATCTTAATTCTTTTTTCATCCCCTTCCCCTTCTTATCCTCTCCCCTCCCTCCATCTCTTGGTCCCTTTCTCTTTTGCAAAAGATCTATTTCCTATTATTTGTTATTTTACTCTTTTATTTATAATTTCAGCTGTTCATATAAAAGAAACCACGAGATATTTAAGCTTGTGTGTCTGATTTATTTCACCTAACACTATAGTTTCATGGTGCATCCATTTTCCTGTGAATGACTCAAGATCATCCTTCTTTATGGTAGAGTAGTACTCCACTGTGTATAAAATACCACATTTTATTTATTCATTCATCTGTTGATGAACATGTAGGCCACTTCCAAGATTTGGCTTTTATGAATTGTGCTGCTATAAACATGGGTGTGCCTGCATGACTGTGGTATATTGTCTTTAATTCTTTTGGGAAGATACCTAGAAGGGAAACAGGTGAGTCAAATGGAATTCCTAGTTTTAGTTTTTTGAGGAATCCCCATACTGATTTCCATCGTGGTTGTGCCAGTTTACATTCCCACCAACGATGTAGAAGTGCCCTGCTTGTGCATCCCCTGTAGCCTCACCAACATTTATTATTTTTTGAACAGAATAGTTGTCAGGTGAGTGAAGTACTGACCTGAGCTGTTGCGAGCAAGCAGCAGGGCAGGTCCATGTCAGCCTCAGACACAGCCCAAACCCTCCCAGGGTGCCCAGAAGGGCACAGAGAAGACTCAGATTTGCAGAATGCAGCACAAACCTGGGTGAAGGAGCAGAAAAATGGACCTGTGAAGATGGAGGAGGCATGATTCAAGCAATGAAAACTGTCCTTAGAAACTGATACAGGGAAGGAAACAGAACCTTCCGTAGACCTTTGAGGAAAGCAGGTAGCCTTGCAGACACCTTAATTTTTCTCAGTGAGAGGAAGGTCAGTTCAAATCTACCAAACTAGGAAGATTTTTTTTTTTTTCTACTAAGCCACTAAGGTTCTGGTAATTTATTACTGCAGCAATAGAGCACTAATACATTTTCCTTTACCCCCGTATTAGGTGAGTTTTGGTAACTTTCAAATGTACTGTGTCTACTTTCTGGCATTTACACTTCTACTTCTTTTTTATGATTCATTGCATTTTGGATCATAACAATATATTCATAAATACTTCCTTATCTCTAAAGTCATTTCACACTAAGTCATTGTCCACACTGGAGTCAGCACGGTCACCCAGACACAAATTTGACTCTGAGGTACTACAAAATCCTCACAATCATTCTTAGCAGCCTCGGGGTAAGTCCAATCTGCTGTTGTTTCATGAGTATACTCCATGTCTAGTTGTGGTCCCTCTCCATTTGTAATCCGATGGTTTCTGGTCGAGGTATATGTTGCCGTTCTCTTTCTCATTTATATATTCCCTCCACCTAGGTAACATGTGTTCATTCATCTATTAACATAAATACTGTATTTAGAAAATGTTTTCTGAATCAATAAACTTAGATTTCTTACCAGTACTATGTTCTGACTCCCACTGAAACTTTGATAGTCTCATCGTACTATTTATTGATCTATCAAATATTGTGATTTAGTTTTGACTTGTGTGTAATCTTCATTTTCATGATGTTTAGTTAGCAGGTGCTTAAAGTAATATGTAACTCAATGATAAATGCAATTATTTATCTTTTTCCAATATGTTTGCATATAGATATTTTAAAACTTAATGTAGTTTGTACGTCTTATAACTTTAAATTTATGGATACAGATATGTGTAAATTTCTGTAGATACATATATATATATATATATATTTTTTTTTTTTAAACTAGGGATTGAACCCAGGGCCTTTGCACTGAGCTTCATCCCCAGGTCTTTGTTTTTTACTTTGAGACATAATCTCACTAAGTTGCCCAGGCTGGGTTCAAATTTGTGATTCTCCTGTCTCAGCCTCCCAGATTGCTGGGATTACAGGTATAAGCCATCACACATGGCTATGTTATAGTATTGTTTGAACTGAAATTCTAATCCTATTGAAAAGAAAATACTAAATAATATGGAGAATGTTTTCAAATGGTTCTGCCTGATGTAATTCTAAATTAATTTGCCTACTCCATTGCATCTGAAATAATACATCTTGTGGCTTCTATCTAAATTATAGGCATACTGGATAGGAGAAATTAACCAGCTTTTAGAACTTTGATTTGCAAATCCAAACCTATTAAATGACACAGAATGTCTCAGCATGTCATACAGTAATGCAATTATCACTGACATTAATTATTACATTCTAAATTGCCCTTTTAATCATGTCTTAAAAGAGGTAACTATGATTACTTTCTGCTCTTTATCATTTATCTCTTCTCATTCTATTTGAAGCAGCAGTGTCTGAGTCCAAAAGAATAATTATGATAGAGCCATCAATAAATATTTTAACTAATAGTATTTTTAAAGTTCTCCAAAAACCATATAAATATTGGAAATGTTGAGTATATTAGTCAGTTCTTGATAATGGAGCTAACTGATTATTTTTCCATTCAAAAGCCACTATAAAATATTACCTTAATTTGAAAAATTAATGTATTAATTAAGTATATCTTATGATCAGTATAATTAGAGAATACATTATTTATATAATCATTTATTATGGAAAATAAATACAAATATAAACTGAGATTTTTCTTATGACATGAAGCATTTAGACATTCAGTAACTTACAATGTAGTTTAATATTCAGATGCAGTAGACAAATTCCAAATACATTCATTCCAGTTAAGATTATACATGCTCTAGTTATTTAATCTTAACTCCATCTTATTTTATGTGGGATATGGGTTATCAATCCATAAAATGAGGTTAATATTTATTATTTTACCTCCCTACATCATAGAATTGGGAGAGTAAATCAAAGATAGAACACTGTAAAATTTTAAAGTTATAATTATTTGACATTATTATTAAAATTACATGTAGTATATTAGTTATGACCAGGTTAAAACACATTAAAATACATGGATAGTATATATTCTTTACAATTAAATAATGCTTTAATTAAAAAATTTTCTCTGTCACCTACTTTTTCCCTCCCAGTTAAGCAATGTTATATGGTAAATTTTCATTTTATTATTGTTGCTAACTTCTGCAACATTTTAATGTACTAAAAAGAGGTTGCATCATTTGTTAGACATTGTTTCGTGACACCGTTGCCTATAATATCTGCTTTAAATAAAGAATATTGCCATGCATCAATGACAAAGAGGAGAATCTTGCTCTAAAAGAAAGTATAGTACAGGAAAAAATAAGCTTTTTTCATTTCTAAATATCTGTTAGTTATAATGTTTTACTTGTTATCTTATAAAGTTTATGAAATATAAAGGACTAAAGATGAAATTCAATTATTCACATGTGCAGTGAGTTTCATAAAATTTTATAAGCACTACACTTCACTAATGAAACAATTGTTGAAGCTCAGACAAATTAATTGATCAGTGTGCAACCCTAACTATGAGATTAAAAAGATTCACATTTAAGGAACAATTTAATTTGAGAGGTTGGAAAATTTCTAGTGGCACTAAAAAATGTAGAACAGACTTGCTTTCTAATAGGAAAGGCTGTTTATGTAACATACAAAAGAGGTACATTAGGGCCAGTGATATAGCTGAGCAGCATAAGCACCTGCCTGGCATGAGGTCTTGAGTTTGACTCCCGGTACCCACATTAAAAAAAAAAAAAAAAAAAAAAACAGGTACGTTAAACCCTGTGTGTCATGTATTTTGGTTTATGATTTTCAGTGATTGACAAAATTTCTGTCCTGCTTCTGTGAATTAGAAAGTTAAACTCTACTCCACTGAGTTGCAAAGCTTAACTAAAACATAATTTAATGTTTCAAAAGCTGTATTTCTTATTCTTACTGTGGAAAAATATAATAAAAGAGAACATTCGCTGAGCCTAGTAGCAGATTAAAAATTATACACATGCACAGTGAAATGTGCCCACATATCGAATGAATTTTTCAAATGAAATAAAA
The DNA here is from genome assembly GCA_028451465.1 of Erethizon dorsatum. Taxonomy (NCBI): domain Eukaryota; kingdom Metazoa; phylum Chordata; class Mammalia; order Rodentia; family Erethizontidae; genus Erethizon; species Erethizon dorsatum. Next base: position 16,879,986 of record CM051838.1, read on the forward strand.
TATAATTTTTCAAAAATCCATAGGGGCCGGTGAGATGGCTCAGAGGCATAAGCGCCTGCCTTGCAAGCGCGAGGGCCCGAGTTCGACTCCCGGATCCCACATACGAAAAAGGGGCCGGTGATATCGCTCAGCGGCACGGGTGCCTGTTGGCGCGCGAGGTCCTGAGGTCGACCCCCCGGTACCGACCAAAAAAAAAAAAAAAAAAAAATCCATAGACTATCAAAGAAAAGAAAATCATTGTATAGAGAACAAAGTAAGCTTTAAAGGAATTAATGAAGAATTAGTGGAGCAAGACATACAGATATTTCATGAAAATTCAAGGTAACAAAAGTGGACAAATACTTGATGTCTTCATGAGCAGCAAGAAGACAGTGTGTTGGCTGCAGAGGGGAAGGAGGTGAAATCAGTTAGCCTGTGGCCACATCTAGTAGGATTTTCAAGGTCGTTGTAATGATTTGGGATTCTATTCAAATACAGGATACTACTGGGGATCTTGAACAATTACTTCTTCTTTGAGTATCCCTTTCCTGAAGCAGAGAGTTAAACTAGTAGTCTGTAGGCTGTTACCCTAATTCACTTCCCAAAATTCTAAGCTGGCCAGTAAGTGAGGAGGGTATTGCTTAAAGTAAAAGAGAACAAAGTAGCATCCAATTAAATCATGGCTGAGGGGCAGATTCTGAACAAAAATAGAACTTTGAACAGAGTAGAATTTGTTTGTAGATAGAAAATAGCATATTATATAAATGCAAAAAATACTCTAAGTTAGATTTTTTTGCTTTTTGGTAGTTTTTTTTTTTTTTTTTTGCCTAGCATAACTGACAAAATGGCATGGCCTTCACTAAGACGGAGGTGATTGCAAGAGTAGTAGGTATAGGATACGGCGAAGCTGATGTTGAGTTCGGATGTTAATGTTGAGATGACTATCAGAGTTCTCAGGTGAAGGTGTCATTCAGCCTGTTGATTATACATGATCTGCTTCACAGGCTATGTCTGGCCTGGGCTGGTGATTTAAACTCGGAATTGCTAGCATATGGATAATATCCAAACCTTGAACTATAGATTGTAAGGAGTACTGTTCCATGATGGAACCATGAATTCATGGAAATATCAGAGGTCAAAGATTTATGTAAGAAAAAGGAACCAGTAACAGAAGCTAACAAAGTGTTGAGGTGAGGTAGAATGTGAATTGAGAGGCTGGTGTCCTCGTAGTCAATGCCACTCTACAAACAATAAACTACAATTGTGTGAAAAATATTTATGGCATAGCAAAATAAAATTAATGTCACAGAATGAGTGAATAGAAATGTTTGCTTTGGATGAAATCTGGTAGAATATTTGTAAACATGAAGCCTCACTCAGGCTCCTGTTGTTCATGTCCATTTGGATTTGAAGGTACAGAAGTTGAACGTGAACTTATTTAGAAAATTAGGAAATTACAAAGAAACAAATGAACCAAATTATCAAAGTATAATGGCAGAGAAGTATATTTCTAAACTGAAGAACAAATAAAACCTCATCAAAACCATAGACTTGAATATCACATCTTCATTTCGGTATTCCACCTGACCTTTTCTCCACCTGTGTGCTTTCTTCTCTCTCACTCTGAGGTGATTTCTCATGAGAGGTCACTTGACTGCTCATAGATCTCAAACCCTTTCTTAGTAATTTCTGCTACCACAAATCCTGAATATTTCAAAAATTCTCAGAGAAAGTCCCTTCGGCTTAAGCTGTCTTCTGAACTAATCAGTCGTAGCCTGAGAGATGGAGTCAGGTGAAAAATAGTAATTCCCGCTGAAAAAAGAAGTATGAGGAAAGGAAAATATAAACTCCCAAAAGAAAATAAAAGAAGGAATGCTGGTCTCAGAAAGGATAGTAACTATCTGGGCAAAGTGAAATTTAGTTTTCACTAAATCTTGTGTCCTCTCTGTAGGTCTTAAGATCAAAGATTTCTCTTTTAGAAATTGTTTCTTTTGATTAACTTTTGCTAAATTTAAATGGACATAAAATATGATCAAGTTACTGCAAATGATGAATAGACTATGTAAAAATGTAAGTGAACCAAATTTTATGATGAAGTCAGTGCAAATTGTGAATGGAGTATGTGACCCTATAATTAAAATAATTTAATTTAGACTTCTCAGAGTTAGACTTGGTTTTCCCCAATTTAAGCACAATTTTTATTTAGAAGTCTTCAAGAAAATATTAATATTTATGCTATTGTTGAAATCAGTCTTTTGATGTTACCTTTCAAGATTTGTGAGATATGTACAATTCCTCAGCAAAATCCCATTTCTAGAGGATTCCACAAAGGGGTTCATCTTTGGATAAATATAATTTTGAATGGATTTTTAAGAAGACAGTTTGATATAAAGCTATTTTTAAATTTTAAAGCAGAGGTCTATTGAAATACAATGCCTTTTCCTTAAAAATGCACACATATCAACTATATTTAATTTCAGAACAATTATCTCACTTGTTTATGTAATGAAGTACAAATTTGGTTCTGAGCTAAAGTGCACCTCTATGACTTGTAAATTATAGTAGAACTAATTAAAATTCTGTATTTCTTAGGTTTTATAAAATATCTACATTAATATTACAAATAATAGCATCTTATTTTAGAATGATCTCTTTGTGATATTCCTGTGGCATTTGATTGCATTTTTGCCTGCGACTGATATTTTAGACTATACATATAAAATATATATCATTTTTCCTACTCTTTTAATTGTATCTTATTGTGTTTTTCTGGTTTCCTATGGATCTTAATTTTGTATTAAACCAACTTAGTCTCATATGTGCACTACATCGAGTCTTTTAATTCTTACCTACAGTGACCCGACATCATTTTCCAAGAGCTATTAAACTCAAATTACTGTGTTCATTTCATGCACATAAATATTGTATATATTATCCATTTACTTTTATCTACTCCAGACAGTCTTAGCAAAAAAAAATTTAAATAGATTCAAAGCTTTTAATGAATCTCAAATATAAGCTGATTTACAAGTCTAGCTATTGAAGTTTCTTCACCATTATAAACACAACACAAATTAGCTTATTTACAGGAACCATTTTATTGTAACACACACACACACACACATTTTCTATGTATTCTTTAGAATTATCTAAATTTCATTTCAAGAAGAAATAGGAATATAAAAGCAAATATGTATCTGATACCTCTCATTTTCTTTTTAGCTGACATACCAAAGTGGAAATAGTCAATAACAATTGCTAAAAACAAGCATGACTTACTTTTTTTTTATCCTTTAAAGTCTTCAGGGGAAAAATAGGTAAATATTTGACTCGGTGATTCTAGATAATGGTTCACTTCTTTTTGTAAAATATAACAAGAATAGGATTTGTTATCTAAATTTTCATACTAGAATTTAGTTCTGTATATTTTGTTAATGAAATATACATGTGTACATGTATTTTAAAACAAAAAATGTATTGGAGATCATAGAGATATCACTTTGACATTTACCTAACTGATTGTATACAATTAAGATAATACTTTCGCCATTAGTGTGGTGAAAAGAATTGTTTATAGACATCAGGAGAACAAAACAATGAATACTGTGTATAGTTCTGAAATAGGAATATTGTTTACTGTTTCCAAAAAGTTACAGGATATACTGCTGAAAGAATTAATCTTGCTGATGCTGACAATGCCAGGTATAAGCCACTTAAAATGGGCTCTGTCTTCTTTTCTTTGCTAACGATTTTTTTGGTGCTGAAACTGTGAGTACACATCCATTGCTTTGTCCCTGGTAATCAATCCCAAATTCTGGAAAACAAGAAAGCAGCAGAAGACTTTCCAAAGATCCCTAGAACATGCTAGACCATTTTTTTTTAAATCGTGTTTCACTGTCTTTATGACCTCAGAAAAACTGCTTATTCTGTTTCTGTTTTAGTCCCTCCCTCCCTCCTTCCCTCCTTTTTTCCCTCCCTTTCTCTCTCCCTTCATCCATTCCTCTCTGTTTTTGAAGTGCTTAGGATGGAACTCAGAGCCTTGCAGATGCTAGGGAATTGCTCCACCACTGAACTACATCCCATACCCAGTTGTCTCAGTCTTCTGAACTATAAAAGAATAAATTTAGCCAGTTAACTCTACTATCTTCTTTGTAATTTAAGATATTTAATTGTAGACAATAAATATGCTGATTTACTGGGAAATCTTTTCTTGCTATTTCTGATATATTGGAGAAAAAAAATCTAAGGAAGTCTTTCAGAGGCTCTTCAATAAAGATGATCTCTCAGTTAATGATTCTCTTGGTTATCTATAGTGATAAATGAAAAAAAATCCTCACACAATCCCATCTTTCTTATGGATTTCTCCATGTTAGTGAATGAGTGGTGGTATAAGGACACAAGCAGTGCACATGATTACATAAAGAACCTGGAAAGTGACTAGATTTGCTGCATTTCCTGTGTCACACACCATCATTTCTCCAGAGAATGATGATATATCGTCTTCATTTTATATGGTAGTGATGTAGTTGCAGGATCACTGATTAATCAGCACAAGAACATGCCAAATTCTTACCGAAGGATCACAGTGTGTCACACAGTTGGAGAATATAAAACATAAACAAGATATGAAAAATGCATATCAGTTTGAACTGGGTGGGTGGCACATTCCTGCTATACTAGGTACTAGGAGGTTGAGGCAAATAAACTCAATAGTTTGAGGCCAACAATGGCAACTTAATGAGATTCTGCCTCAAAAGTATACTTTAAAAAATAGACTGAGGATTTAGCGCAGCATTTCCTGAATCCAACACCAGTGTCACAAAAGAAAAAAGAAAAGAAAAGAAATGAAAAGACATCAATTTGAGGCAGAACAAAAGGGTTTGACGCTTCCCAACAGCTGCTTTTTAAAATTTTCTGTCCCTCTTTCAGAATCATAACTGCTCCAAATGCCTCAGAGCCTGTCATATATACATCAGGCATCCTATGTCTGCCCCAGGAGTTACAGGAGTTGACTGAAGCAAGTTTTAGTCTTGGGTCCATCGCACATAGCCACCCCACAACTTCTCTGGATGCCTCTGCCCTTCTGCAGCCTCTCAGAGCTTCAGATAACTACTCCACTCTGAGAGGAACCCTTCCTCTACTCATGACTAGGCAGAAAGTCTGTGGTTAGTCAACAGGACATCATACTTATTTGCTTGCCTTTTGGCTTATATATTAGCAGTCTTTCCTCTATTATTGTGTCAGCCCATGTACTGTTTCCCCTTATTTTGTGACATCAGACCTAAATAAAGCTTTTTCTGTATTTTTTTTCTTTATAATTACTATCTTAAATAGAGCAGGCTAAGATATTTATACTAAGAGTCATTAACACTGAAGTCTGCTAGAACTGAGTGTGGACAGCGGCCAGGACAAAACACTGCAGGCAGCGGGTAGAAAGAGAAAGCAAAGACTGATGGTGCTCAGTGAAGATTTGCTAGGAACCACTAGCTCCAGCTGCTGGAAGAGTCCCAGAGAGCTGCCAACAGCTACTGGCTCACACTGCCAGGAGAGCGGAAGGAGAGGGTGCTAACACTTCAGAGGCGAGATCTACTACCACTAAGAGGTCTTCGCCATAAGGGAGTGGAACTTCGCCTACTCATAATGTGTGTCTGAAAATAAGCAGATGACCCTTCTGCTGATTGATAAAAAGTTGATTTTCCCTCACAGTCCTAGACACTGAGAACTCTATATCTCCTTATGTAAGATCACTCAGTATGTGTCATTTTGTCTCTGAGATATGTATATCCCCTGGGCAAGCATACCCAATAACAAGATACAGTCTGACAGACTGGGTGTATCCCAAGGAAAGACAGCGAGGCAGGCACTCACTTACTATATGCTGGACACTCTCCATTAATGCAGTTTTCTCTTGGCCTTACACACATCCGAAGGTGAGATTGGCTACAGAGTTCATAGAATATCACACCCGGGTCTAGGAAACAAAGTAGACTTTTATCAGACGGATTTTCTGTAACACCAATAAGGACATTTTTAAATTACTCTGACAGGAAAATGACCTGTCATAACACAAAGATATTTTAGACAAGTGCGGAATTTCTCAGTTTGGGATATCATTTAAATACATAGCTCAGCCTACTTAATTATAGATGACAGATTCCCACACCTACAGATATTCGCCTGGTATGTCTCTATGGAACCCAGGAATCTGTCTTTTAAACAATAGTATCACATTAAGTTATTGCAAATATATACATGAGATCTTAAAAAACAAGACTTTAGACAAATTTATCATGGTTTGGCTATCACGTGTTCACTATTTGTAAGCAATTCAAAATTTACGTCTCGTAAACATGGCAGATTAGAAGAGTAATATGAGCAATAAAGTTCTACAATCTGTTTTTTCACGTAAGATATGCTTAGATTATCCTTCAGTTCTGATGCTTTCACAACAATGAAAGTTTTAATCCCAGATCTTTTAAATTTAAGTTGACTAATGAACTAACTGTCCTGTAGTTGCAATATAGATAATCAGGCATATAAATAGATCTATCATAAGGTCATGTTTCTCATCTTTAGTAGTGAAAGAACCAGAGTCTCCTGTTTTATTCGATTGTAGAACATTCCTTTCCATTTATCATCTTAAGGATTCACTTTTTCTGTGACTTTCTCTTCTGTTAAAGCAATTCCTTTTGTCTGATATATGAATACCAAACATTTTGGTTGAGCTAATAGGCTTAGAATTTGACTACAAATTGTATTTCTTCAAGAAAATCTTCAGATAACCATCTGCAAAATTTCTGGTAGCTTTTTGCAGTAGAGAATACAACTTAGTCATTTGAAATCCCGATTAAGATTAAAACTTTTACTACTTTCTACAGGAAATAAATGCATACACATAATTATAATGGGGACTTATATTAATCCTCAACTATTCCTAAAATCCTTATACTGCATTTGCTGAATTAAAAAGTTTGCATAGGTTGGTCTTGTCGAGGATGCTTAGTTTGATATCTCAGAGCCTGATATTGAGAGTCTCATTGTTTTATTGAACACAGAACCTACCTAATAGTTGCTTTGGATAAAAAGGTAAGTAAAGAAGGGCCTGCCTTCAAGAAGTTGGTACTCTATTTGAAAGGAAATAAATTATATTTATTCTTATATAGTTATTTGTAGCATATTTCCTATATCCTGGTCAAGCATTATAATAAAACAATTTAGTAGAAAAGAAAATGCGAAGTATAATGGTGATTTTCCTCTTTAAAAAATAGAATCAATCTTCAGTGACTATCCAGATGTAATAGGAAATTTAAACTACATTATAAAGCTGCAAAACAGGATTAGTCCTTCTTCTGGGAGACAATGTGCATATCTGTGAACTGAGAAATTGGGTTTTTCTGCTGTCACACTGCTCCAAGTAGCAGAACATTGGGTGGATGACATATTATGATTATGTACCTAGGTTGTTACCTCACAGTCCTGAATGCTGCCTGGTTCCAGGGAATTTTCTTACTCAAAGTTTATTAAATATAACTCATCTAAGTTTATTTTTTTCAAAAATGTGTGTTATATCGTGTAAAAGTAGATGAAATAGGGCTTGGGCAGAAGCTTAACAAAATATAAGTAACTGGTAAAAATGTTACTACTTTCTGTAACAGTTAAGTTTAAACAGTCTTATATAATCCCCATCATGAATGGTGCAGTTTCCCAGGAAATAAACTATAGATATCCTGAAGTATTAAAGAAAATTTTCTAGTCACTAAAAGAAATAAATAGATAGTGTTGACTGAACGTACTAAATTCCAATCAAATTTAATGAGTCAACAGATTTAAAAGTAGAGAATACATCACTGTTAGTGCAGTTGTTTACTCTTTCAGTGTTTCATTCTAAATATTTGTTATTAAAATTTTCACTCAAGTTGTTCATTCTTTGATGTGGAAGATTAGTTTTATTATAGATCATTATATCATTTTCAAATGTTAAATGACTAAATCATTGGTATTATAGATAATTATCATACTATATTATACTAATATCATAGAGAAAATATATCTCCCAATTTCCCTAAGTAGTTTCCTAAAAGAGTAGTGGTTATTTCAGTCATCAAATGCTATAATCAGGAATGGGAAAGGATAGTGAGCTTAAAGAAAGTGGATACAGATAATAGATATTGTCCCAGTGTTACATCGTGTTGATCAGGACAAAAATATTTAGAAAATACATACATGCTGAGGTCTACAGATAATCTATTTGTTGATAAAAAATTATATTTTATAGCATGGACTGTAGTCCAGTGAGAGATTTGAGAAAAATGAGTTTGATGCCCTTTGTCTATTGAAAATGACTTGTACATTTGAAGAAAACCACTTTGCCCGCTTGAGAGTCATGCTTTAAGTCCAAAACAGGGAAAAAGAACTTTATGTGATCCTTAGGAAAAAATGCCCTTAGACATTGAAAAAATTAATATTTGTAAAACAAATACATCTTATTCATAATGCACATTTACGTGTTTAAACTTGAAAATCAGGCAAATCCACAGTAATTTTAGTAGTAAATGAAAATTTATTGCTCAATGTTCAGATATTACATAATTATTTACTTAGAAGGATAAAGTATTAGAATCCTGTTACTAGTTCTCAGTTTATTATAAGAATATTGTATCTATAGGAAACATTTTAAGAGATGAAGCTTTTTATGTTTATTTACAAGATACGTGAGTTTGCATTCATTTTTGTCATATACATATATAGTAATATCTGCTGTGACTTGAAATTGCCTCATTAACAAAGGGAATCTAGTAGAATTTGAGTGGCAAAGAAATATAATGATACTGATTTTTCCGGAGCAGCCCTATAACTACAGGCTCTAAAATGTCCTGGCTCAGAAATGCCTGGCAGGTCTGCGAGGTTCTTCATTCCTCGCTCCCATAAAATAGAGCCTGCAAAAGCCTGGGAGTGGTGAAGGTACGAGTGGGTAGAGAAGAACAGCCATTTCACTAATCCTGCTAAGTGTAGCCTTGATTTCAAAAGACTTAACGGGAGCTAGAGTAAATTGATATGGAATCCATTGCTGAGAAAGATTCTGAATTCTCCAAGTCCCTTTTGTAGAGTGGTAGGGGTCAGCCTTTTCCAGGTAAAAGTGTTTCCAGCTTCCTTTCAACCATGCAGGGATCACAGCCCGCAGGTGAGTATCTGTCTCTAGAAGGGCAGAAGAATCCTGAGACCAACCACTGCCTGGCGATCACCTGGCCCTTGGAAGCTCCTAGCGGCAAGCTCCGGTTACGCAATTCCAAACCTTGGAAAGAGGATTTTCACCTTCTTTACTTTCTGCTAAGAAAAAGTCTTACTGTCTTCCCTGGCAGAGTAGAACTTTTACAAATTACTAAATAAAGACATGTATGTTTCATACTTAAAATTTATTAAAATATCATACGTAGCTGCTTATACGTACTTTTTCATGTAATTTTTTCTTGTTTTGTTTATTTTGGGTTATATATTTTCTTTTCATAATCTAATCCTATAGGTAAATACATTTGGGGAGCTTAGATTTAAGCCAATTCAGGAATATCAAATAATGTACTTTAATGTTAAATTTATGATGAAGGCAGAAATACTACCTCAAAAACTACTCTTCATCAAAACTTCAACATTGCATACACATAGTAACTTTGGCTGCTGTATAAAGTAGCACCTTACTGTTAAAAGACCCAGATCTATTCCTTTTAGTTTTTCATATGACATATTAAAAAAATATACACAGAGAATAAGCAAAAGTGTTTTTATTAAATATAGTATTTTTTTAAAGAATACTAAAATATTTAGGTGGTGCTTTTCAAAATATTTAAATTAATATCTTTGGATTGGGGGAGATAAAATGGAAAGCTAACATTAAAAAATCCATACTCAATCACTGAATTTTTTTTTACCTAGAAATGTTTTTATTAATGCTTTTTCTAACGTGATAGCATAAGCTTCAGATTTGTCATAATCTGACTTCTACTTATTCCAATTGGTAGGTGAATATAATTCTTCAGATGTATGGGGTATAATGTGATATTTCCACACGTATATACAATGTGTAATAATTAAAACAGCAATTCACATATCCATTGACTCAAACATTTATCACTTCCTTGTGTTTGGAACGTTTAGATTTCTTCTAGCTATCTTGAAAGATACACTTAATTATTTTTAACTATAGAAATCCCACTGTGCTATAGAACACCTAACCTTACTCCTATCTGTTTTTTACTTGAAAACAGATATCCTTTTTCTATCTCCCTCTTTCCAGTCTTTAGTAATCACTGCTTCGCGCTATACACCTATGAGCTCAGTGTTTTAGCGTCCATATATGAGGGAGAACACATAGCACTTGTCTTCCTGGCTTATTTCACTTAGCATGAACTCCTGCAGTTTCAACCATGTTGCTCCAAATGATAGGAATTCGTTATTTCATTCATTTTTCTGAATAATTCTTATACATATATATTTTTTCTTTCTCAATTCATTCATCAGTGGACTTCTTGGTTGATTCCCATCTCAGCTACGGTGAATAGTGGGAGTGCAGGTATCTGTTCGATATCTTGATTTCATTTTCTTTGGATACACACCTAATGCTGGGATTGCTGGATCGTATGGTACTTATATTTTTAGGTTTTTGAAGAACCTCTATAATATTTTCCACCATGGCCCTACTAATTTTCATGCCAACTGACAGTGTATGAATTGTTTTCTCTAAATTCCATCCAGTATTTGTTGCACTTTTTTTATTGTAGTCATTCTAGCTGGAGGTAAGTTGATTATCTCCTTGTGGTTTTGGTACATGTACATGACACATTTCAATTCCCTTCATACACTATCATTTATCTATCTTATAAGACCTTATAAAGTAATTGCTATATATACAGATCAAAAACCACATTAATGGGCCAAAGAACACATAAACCGTGTAAGTCAACTGTACTAAGTCAAGGTACATCTTTAGATACATGATCCACACTGGATCACAATACTTTTGTTTTCTTTATTTTTTCTTATTATGTTTTATATGTATATAATATGTATATTTTTGTTTTTCTTTTGTTTTTTTGTTTTTTTGATGGGTACCGGGGGCTGAACTCAGGAACTCGCGCTTGCCAGGCAGGCACTTACACCGCTGAGCTATCTCACCAGCCCTATTTGTTTTTCATATAAGAGAAACCGTGCAACCTTTAAGCTAGTGTGTCTGAGTTACTTCACTTAACATTATAATCTTAAGGTGCATCCATTTCCCTACAAATGACTCAAGTATATCCTTTTTATTTAAATAATTTTTATTTCCTTATGTATTCTGGATATTGGGTCCTTGTACATTGAATAGTTTGAAAATATTTTCTCCCATTTTTCAGGTTTTCTATTTACTTTGTTGACTTTGCAGTTTGGTACCTCATTTTTCTATTTTTTCTTTTATTTCTTGTTTTTTGAGGGTATTATTAAAAAAATCATTGCCTGTACTGATGTGCTGAAGTGTTTCCTCTATGTTTTCTTCAAAGAGTTTTATAGTAGATTGTATATGTAGGTCTTTTATCCATTTTGAGTTGATTTTGTAATTGGTGAGATATAGGGATTCAATTTTAATGTTTTGAATATGAATATTACTTTTTTCCCAGTACCATATGTAGAAGGGCCCTTCCTTTTCTGAATATGTATTTTTAAGCACCTTTGTCAAAGACCAGCTGGCTGTAGATGTGTGGGTATCATGCAAGTGAAACAGGGCACGGCAGGTATCATCTTAATTAAACTTGTTGAGGAGATTCGGGTTCTGTAAAAGTTATTGGATAAGAGCTTGCGGAGGAGTAAAAGCTACTTATTTAATGGCAAAAAAGAAAAGGAGCATTAGAAGAATGACATTGACATGAACAAAAGAGAAAACAAGAGACAGAAAAATGCCTTTTCCTCAATGCTTTTTGTTAAGTGGGAAGGGGACACGAATAACTGTCACAGTTTGCCCTATTCAAGGTAGATGATTGTGCAGATGCTGATACACAATATACAAATAAGCAAGAAGAGAAGTAATGCCTAGTTATGGTGAGAGTGGGCTGCAAAAGGGATGGGTCTGATGAACAAAATCTTTTAACAACCTGGCCAATGTGAGCAAGCCAATAAGAATTTCATATTTCTTATATAGCATTCAAATATCTAATAATTTAACCTATATATATTTATTGATTAAAATAATTACTGTAAGTCTTGACCAAGGACACTCCCCATATATTAAAAATAAAATAATCAAAATTTATGATGTCGAGTAGATAGTCCCAGTTTTTCCACAGTGGGGATTTTTAAAGAATTCTAAACCCCATCTTGCATGATATTAAGAGGTAGATTGTTATCATTTTATAGTAGTATAATTCCACATGTGCATTTCAGTAATCTAATTTACCAGATGTTCTCACTGTCTCATCAGTACTAATATACATAACAAAGTTAGTTACTTAAAGAAAGATCAAAACTTGAAGCCTTTGATTCTGTCATGATTCTTTCATTTTATCTAGAAGTATAAAGGAGGTATGCAAACAACTATAAAAGAATTTGCTTAGCAATGATCTATTAACTTGGTGTATTCTTCCACATGTGTGAGTATCCCATTCTACAGGCATGAATTGCTGGGTAACTTGCCCTTAGGTACAATTTATTGTTGAGTAGAGAAAGCCTTGAAAGAAAAACAATCCAGATAGTTGAATCACATTCTATAGCATACTTAAAATCTCTCCACAAACACATTTCAGAGCCTATGATAAAATTTCTGGGTTCAAAATATTTTGAAAAATAGACTATATGATGTTAGATTTCAAATGTTATTATAGAATAGTAGAACATAGATAATGTATTACTATATGTATGTAAATAAATAAATGGATCTATCGGTCAAAAGTATTCGAGCATGTTTATCTGTTAAAGGATGGAGAAAATTACCAGGGTTCCTTCACTTAAATTGTAAAATAAGAACAACAGGACAAAATATTGAGATTAAGTTACTTTTACCTAATTTAAATGTGGTCACTTTTGCCATTTCTTCATGGAAAAATGTCTGTTAAGACATAAATCCATATTTTTTCAAACCATAAAAATATGTCAAAATGTAAATATTTTGTATTGAGGTAAAGATAAACTTTTATAATTTCATACATTTACTGTTAACTTTTCTTTGGGGTCAACTAACAGAAAGTTCACCTGCTTTCTAAAAATGACAATGTCATTAGTAACACAATCTTGTAGCTTCTGTGCAAGTAATAATATGCTAAGTACTTTTTCTCAAGTAAGCTAGACATAAATGTGTTGGATTATTTCCAGATCTCAGTCAAACACAGTTACTAAATAACAAATTAGCCATAGATCTGGGTACTAAGTTGTACTTTATACAAAATATAGAAGGCACCTTCTCATGAAGAGATTTAAAGCCAGATTTCTTATGCTTAAAAAGTATAATAATTTCTAAACATTTATCTGCCCTCAAATTTTAGTTATATAAATTGGTGTAAGTTATTCTTAACAAAATTGCATGTACAAAATAAAAATAAACACTGGTACATGTTCACGAAAAAGGACAGAGCACTGAAAAGTTGAGTTACAATAGTTTTTTCTTAAGTATACAATGCCAACAGCAATGCCAAAATATTATATCCCTTATATTAATTTTAAGGTGATATTGTTATTAAACATAAACTACCAAACAAAATAGATTACCAAATTTAGTTACTAGTATTGTCCATAAAATACTTGAACATGATCTATGCTGAAAAATCCAAATATGCAATAATTGATGTTCTTTTAAATTTTTCTTCACTTTAAAGGTTTTAAAATATGTGGGTTTACTTGGACTATAATGTGACCATGTGTCTAAGCTCACACAAAATTGATTATTATTTACCAGGCATTCAACTCTCCATTAGCAAATATAAAATTTCCATTCCTTTATTCCTTTATCAATACCTTTGATAGTATATTTATCAAAGTCCATAAGACATCTGACTTTATTCATTCACTGCTTTGAAATGGAAAATATTTTATAGCAAATCTTTCACATTCCTACTGTCAGTATGACCTATGTGCGCATGACCTCACCTATTTGGCTTTGGGTTATGGTACACCATGTTTGCTCCATCTATCTTTTTTGCCTTACTGTTAGTGTTGGTTATGTATGGTGTGGGAGAATATGACTATGATATAAATCATTTACAGACTTTGAACATGCTATTGTGTGGCATCCAGTCCATTTTTTTAAATGGATTCAGAAAATATTTCATTTTTGGGCTTCAACCAAATCATTCCGTTGTTGATTTTCCATAGGATTATCAATTTTTCATTAGATACATGTGCGTATATTTATATGAATGAGAACGTGAAAGACATCAAGATGAGTAATCATCTTCTATTACTCGGAGATTCACTGTTTAATCTTTCATATCCACAGGTGTGCCTGACCCTATAGCCTGGCCGAATCTATTCAGTTATATGTGAAGAATCATGGCATTATACCCAGATGTTCTAGATACAGCGTTTGTAAGTGGTGTGATTGTTAAAATCTGGTTGAATTAGTTACCTACCCCTCTTGCAACTGGGTATTAACCAAATGGCTCCATAACCTCTTTTTCTCTTTTATGTTTTCATATTCCTAATCATGTATGTTGCACTTCAATTTTTCTAGATTTTAAGTTAATAATCTCTTTAAATCTTACTTCTTAATTCTTACATACTACTAATGAGACACTGGAAATGTTTGCATGTGCTATAAAATTTGTTTTTCTAATAATATTTTTGGACCATTCACATGTGTATTTTACAAATAAATTAAAAGAATATTTTATTTAACATTATCTTCTTCAGTTTTAACCTTCGACAAAATTGGACTGTAGCATTGTTAGGGGTATACTTCTATCATTGTTCTATGTGATGTCTGGCTTTTTAAAAATTTTTCTTTGTTGTCCATTCATCTTTTATCCTCTGTCTTTAGGCACTGATTTTTTGTGTTATATTTGCATACATGATATCTTATGTCTTACACAGTAGTGGTTTAGATAAAAATGTCCCCCAACAGCTCACCTGTTTGGAGGTGGGGCTTTTGGAAGGTGATTGCACCATGGAGGTGCTGTGCTCATCACAGTGATGAGTTCCTGGCAAATGCGTTCTTTGGAGTGTTGGGAGCCTTTTTCTTACTGCGCCACCAACATGGCGCGGATAGCCTGCTTCCTATCAGCTGATCAGCCTATGTTCCGCATTTCTATGTTCCCTTATTAGGGAAGGTTTTGGGCAGCGGGCGGATCCCTGCGGCGGCGCCCAATGGGTGTGCTATTCGTGGCAGAGGGTGATTGGAGATGGATTCCTATATAGGAGAGTGCCCGGGGGAGAAAAAAAGAAGAAGCTGGAAGAAGCTAGCTTAGCTTGAGAACCGGCTTGGGTGCGACTTCGGTCCCTGTACAGCGTTAATAAATTGTTAATAACAAGTTCCACTTTCGTGTGTTCCTTGCTGGCAAGGGCACGCAACATTGGAGGAAGGGCCTGGCAGAAAGGCTTGATCGCTGGGGGAATAAATTGGAAGGAAATCTCTCCCTCCTGGGTTCCTCTCTTTACTCTCTGCTTCCTGGCCTCCATGATGTGAGCAGATTTCCTCTCCCAGATCCTTCTATCATGCCCTTCCTGCTTTGGAGCCAGCTATGGGCTGAAACCTCTAAAAACCATGATCCAAAATAAACCTGTCCTTTAGCTTGTGGATGTATTGGTGTCCTACTGATGAGAAAATGACAAAGACATATACTCTTCAAAAATATTACATAACTTAAAATATTCAACATTGGTACATGCTTATCTAGTTACTTCATTGTGACTAGCTTAATAGCGACACATTTATCTTTTGATGGCCTGTTAGATGTTTTCCTTTATTATTCTGACATATTTTATAATAATGAACTAACTTACATATATTTATTTGGGTATTTATACTGCAGTTTCTCGTAGTATATACTTCAAAGATGAATTTCTAAGTGCTATAATTTATACACAAAAATATGATAAAATATTTCAATATTCCCCAACAGGACAGAAAAAATTTTCTTCTTTAAAACTAATTGTTAAGTTTTATTTTTTCCCTCATGAGAAAAATAGTTACTTTTTGTTGCACTTCTTTTCTTACTAAAAGTTTGAGCACAATTCTATATACTTATCAGTCAATACAATTCCCTTCATGTAACTTATTAACTTTATTAACTCATTTCCTTACTGAAATTTGTTTTGCTACTGAATTTTGTTTGCTACTATAATCCTTATAGGTTATATTTCTTATTTTCACCAAATATTTTTGTCTTTGGTAAATTTTGTCCATGAATTTCTTTAATTCTGATATCATGAAAATCTTTATTTTTCTTAAGTGACTTACTTAAATTATCCTCCACAATATAGTCAAATGGAAATTGTCCTAATTTTAGTCCTGTTTGAGATATTTTTACTTTTACACTAAATCTTAAAACAATTGTTTTATTTGTTGTATTCTGTGTGAGCAAAGCCCTACTCATTCTCAAACAGCAATGAAATTTCCTCACCTCATTTCTGAAAATAATTGTTCAGAAATCAGTGATGTCTGCTCAATGGTATGAATATACAGAGATTAACCATTAAGATTATTACTACCTTTTGTTTAGCCTTTAATGGGAATTAATTCATTTGTTCCTCAGAGAACACTTTAAAGAAGTAGGAAATATTTTGTCGTTGTTGGTTGTTGTTGTTGTTGTTCATTTTTCTCATGAGTAAGTGGCGTCTTTTAAGAAGTGGACTGTTTCACCCAACATCACATAACTAGTACTTAGTGGAGGTAAGAATTAACAGTTTAACCTTTCAAAATAAGTTAACACTACCGAATGCATCTTTGTATTGTAAACATAATACAGTATATATTGAAAATAAAAAGCTTCTATAACCCGTGCTAGTGTTTCCACCAATAATTGTTTAGACTCTCCCCATTCATAGAAGACAAAATCACAATCCTTTTTATGTCTTAGAAAAGAGAGTACTTCACCTCTCCATATGCTGCAGTCTTATACACTCACCTGCTTCCCTGTCTTATGTCTCGCTGTTGTTTGCTCTGTGTAGCAATATCTCAGTGCCACGTGATGGAATAGTTCCAGCTTTTCATTTTTGACTAATGCTTTCTCTCTGTCAGGAAAGACTGACCAACTTCCCTAGCTAGACACCTCAGAATTATTTCTCCCAACATCCCTAGAGTGGTTCTTCTTGGAATCCCGTTTTAAATTCTCAATTTGAACCAAATCTGTACTCCCTTTCTACATAGAATGTCATAATATTTGCTATCTCATAATTAGTTTTTTTTTTATCTGAATAAAGAGCCTCAAGCAGAGATGCTACCTATGTTCTTGTATTCCAGGTGCATGCACAGAATCCGATGTAAACAGCGGGCACTCAGTGAAATTCGGTTCAACTAAACTTAGTTGAGAAATTTTTATAGTTAAAGGAATACAATTAATCTTTACAAAACCTTCTATTACCAGCATGTGAAGGCATGAATAAGGAGTGACCTCTTCTAGCCACAAGTTACTGCTTGATAAACAAGTTGCATAAATAAGGGATTTGGTAGTTTTTTCAGTGAGTTTAATCTCAGTATGGTGTTCATTTCTTCAGTTTGTTGTAGCTGCAATGAGTAGGTGAAATGTGAAAATATATTCCATTGTAACGTAAATAATCATAATGAATTGTCATGAACCTTAACCGTTTTTACTTATAACAGATAGGAATATATAAACAATTCTGACAGTTCATCAGAGAACCTAATACTTTGGTCTCATTTTCCGAGTACACATATAGGCTTTTGAATAAAAGGCTTTAGGATGGCAAAAGATACCAAATTTCTTTTTATTAGTGTATATCTGCAATATATCACAGGTATATTTAGTTATGGGAATTGGTACCCGGATATAGGAAGCTTTGATTATTTTTGTTTATCTGATACAGTACCCTTGAAAATCAACTATATTCGGGGCTGGTGAGATGGCTCAGCGGCATAAGCGCCTGCCTGGCAAGCGCGAGGTCCTGAGTTCGACTCCCGGTACCACATATGAAAAAAGGGCCCGTGATGTCGTTCAGCAGCACGGGCGCCTGCCGGCGCGCGAGGTCCTGAGCTCGACCCCCGGTACCCACCAAAAAAAAAAAAAATCAACTATATGAGGCTGGTTCTGGGATGCAAACAGAGAAACACATCTTTAACAACTGCCCAAATGAGAAATAACTTATTAGATTGTTTTCTATAAATCACTATTCAAGTGGTCACTCAGAATTCGCCTATGGAGTATCAGTCTCTAGAAGTCTACAGCAATAAATTCATGAGCTTTAGAGATGATGACTTTGTGTTTCCTAGAGACCGAAAATGCCTGTGCTTCCTGTGAAGGGGGGGTATTAGCAGCTACTAATCTGCCATTTCTCCCACAGAGCATCTCTTTGTCCTCCTCTGGTTCTTTGATTACTTACTTGATTCATACTACATAATGTCCAATTCTTTTAAAACTGTTCTTCTCTACTATTAGAAAGTCAGAAAAAATTGACCGAATAAATTTACCAAATACTTAAATCAAGAGCAAAACATCATTCTTCACATAAAGTGCAAGCAAATAGGTTTATTCCTGTTTGTGGAGCTTAACTTTCTATAAAAGTAATTAGATTTATAATTAAAAAGTTATTTGGAATTATTAAAACCCTGTTATCTTGTGGCATTTAAAGAGAAATGCAAATGTCAGAGAGGATGAATTCATTAAAATGTCTATCTAAGAGAAAAATTGTGGATGGAAGGTGCTACTTCTAAAAATGTTATAGTTTCTGGGAAGATTTGATCTGCAAAGATGACAGTGAAAGCAAATTAATCTTTTTGTAGGCTTTGATACAGCAATCAGTTACTCTTCACAAATATTTATTTTTGAAGTTATGTTAAATCAAGTACTCATAACCTCACAGTGATATTTCAGAGATGATATTCTTTTGAGGGACTTCATCATTTGATTATATTAAGACTCTCAGTGTATCTAATTCTGATTTAGCCATGTATGTAATATCAATAGCCTACCTGTCAAGTGAAGGTACATTTTTAATCTAGATTTCCAAGCCGTGATTTCAAAGGCTACTACTTTAAATAAAACGGTCAACTGATAAAATTCCCCATGGCCCAAACTGTCTAATAAAATTAACAGAAGTTGAGGCGCTGTGGGAACTTGTGTGCTACTTGCTATATAATGGTCAATTTTAAACAACTTTGTTGGTGGTCCCTAGTTTTTTTGTGTTATATTCTTTTAAAATAAACACAATTATTCTTCAGTAAGCAAAATTAGTTACTAGTAGTAGAGGTGATTGACTATTACAGCATGTCATTTATGTGACTTTACATTCATAATTTTCTCTATCTTTATTAATACAATACTCAGAAAAACAAATTTTAAGAAGTCATAATGTGAAACAGACAGTAACATTAACCTTTGCCAAATGCATGATTTAAAACAGCGGAACAAGAGAAGTTGTCTTTTTAATATTATCTAAAATTAGAGATTACATAAAAGAGTAAAGACAAAAAACACATTAGGGTAAGAAGAAATATTATGTTTATTCAGTCATTACTCAAGAACAAAATCAAGAACAAATCAGACAATGATTAGGGAAATAGCAATCTTAAATTTTAGAATAATAACATTCCTCTGGTCTGATACATGATCTCCTAACATCAATTTCCACCTTTGTCACTTTAAAAGACAACATAGCCTACGTAAAAAAGCCACACAGCACACAGGGTACCCTGTGGCTCTGAATTCTCAGGAAGCTGTTTAAAAAAAAAAAAAAAAAAAAAAAAAAGGAGAAAAACAGATTTTAAAAGAAACTAATCATCTCTTGAAAATTCAACATTATCTTTAGACCAGTCCTTTTCAGGGGTGTGACTGCAGATTTCACTCCAGGGAAATGAAAATCACTGTAATTGGAGGCTTTACACAGATCTTTACACACTTGGTGACAATGAGGGTTTACATTGCTAACTCACTATCAATCCCCTTACTGGAGTATGTACAGAAACTTGGATAGATGATGGAAATCTAACAAGGGGTCCGTACTTAGACTAGAAATCCAGAAATACGACCAACAGACAATTGTGAAAAATTGAATAGATTAAATAGAATCATTCAAATGGAAAAGTATGGGAGAATAGGAAAATAAAAACGGAGGAGTCTGAATTCCCCTGTTGAAGAAATTTCTAGAAATAGAATATCCATTTTGAAAAATTAGTCTTAGGAGAACCATTTTAGTAATAAAATATTCACATTAGAGTACACGTTCACATTGAACATCTACTCTGGGTGATATCCTCAACTTTTAATAATTGAGGGAGTACTGTGAGTGGCAAATATACAGACACCTATTTTTAGCTCAGATTTGCTAAAAATTCAGAGTCATTCTGTTGATAAAATATATAAATGTAGTGAGTCTAGGCATGCCTTTAATCTACATATAAAACTTATTTGTCGTTAAATAATGCAAAATAGTGACAAACTGAAAATTAAGAAATGTATTCAGGCTTTAAATAGTAGATAATGTTTTCACAATATCTAAGAATTCATCCAGGTGAAAAATCTAATAAATACAAGGAATGTGGGAAACTCTGCATTGACCAAGACTTACTCAGTGTCAGGAATGTTATGATGGTGAAAGATCTTAGAAGGAATGTAACAGTGCATTTGGGAAGATTTCCTATCTTACTAGATATCCTGTGCTGGAGAGGACTCTCTCAGATGTGAGCACTGTTGTTATCAGACAAAAAATTAGGAATGTGAAAGAAAAAATTCTGTTATAACTCAATAAATATGTTTCATCAAAGAATTCTTTCCAGTGAGAAACTGTAAGTGAATGCACTTGTTTTGAGACCTCTATGTACAGCTTTTTCCAAGTTATTTTGTAATTTAGGATGACCTTAAACTCACTCTCTTGAACTCAGGGCAATTGTTCTGCATCATCCTCCTGAGTGCTGGGATGATAGGAGTGAGTTACCTTTTGGTTGTCATTTTTTTTTTTTTTTGTACCGGGAATCAAACTCAGGACCTTGTGCTTGCCAGGCAGGCATTGTGCCACTGAGCTATATCCCCGGCCCTGGTTGTCATATTATTAATCTATAATGTTCCTTATGATTTAAAACTAGGTGGGAAGGAAGGCTTTGCTTTTTATTGTAGGATAAAAGAGCAACCTGAAAAAAAATACAAAAAAAGAGAAACATCCTACAAATATATTATCATGGAATATCTTTATCAAGGGGACCTACCTTTCTCGATAGAGTACTTTCATCATCTTTTACTGCAAAAAAAGAATATATATGTGGCTGTAATTCAGTATGTTTCACTATTTCTAACATTCTGTCAGTTATACACAGCACTTTTAGACCTCACATTTCTTACATTATACATTGGACCTTTGAATATAGCCAGATTAATGTTAACAATTTTTTGTCACATCACATCTTTCAGTTTTTTTCCTGTCTCAACTTTTCTATTTCTTGACTTGATATGTCTATAATTCTGTTAATTTAATTTTGACTATAACTGATTTTGCACTTTTGATTTAACACCTGTAGCTATTTCTGGGCTACACTGTAAATGTTATTTTATTTTATAATTTAAACTTTTAAATAAATACACCACTGTTTATTTCAAAAGAAGTACGTGTGTTCCTCTTTACTCTTCTTGCTTGATATTTTAAAAATCAGTCTGTTGAAGCATTAACTTGCATATAACAAACTCCACAATTTTAAAGGTACAAACCAAGAACTTATGACAAAGACATGCATTCATGTAAGCATTACTGTGGTCTTTATATAGAACTTTTTTGTCACCTTGAAGAAATATCATTCTTTTTCATTCGGTCTCCTATCACTCTTTTTTTTTTTTTTTTTTTTTTTTGAGACAGTGTCTTGCTATGTAGTCCAGGCTGGCCTTGCACTCAATTTGTAGCCCAGGCTGGCCTACAACTTGTAACAATCCTCCTGCCTCAGCCTACTGAGGGCTGGGATTACAGGTGTGCACCACACCTGGCCTTCTTATCACTCTTTTAACTCTGACAATCACAAATCTAATCTGAGTCATTTAAACTTTCTTTTATCTAGATTTACATATAAATGGAACAAAAATATAGTTTCCCCTAGCTTCTTTTATTAGCTTTTCTCACTTAGAATTTTTATTTTGTTTTGTTTTTAAATGTTCCCACATGATTTTGCATGTATCACCAGTTGCTTTCTAACAGTGAGTAGTATTCCATTTTAAGGCTATAGCAGTTTTTAAACTCATTGATCAGCTGATGGGCACTTGGATTTATTCCAGATGTTAGCAGTTGCAAATAAAGCAGCTATAAACAATCAGTACAGGTTTTTTTTTGTTTGTTTGTTTAATGTGGGTACCAGGGGGTCGAACTCAGGACCTTGTGCTTGCCAGGCAGGTGCTTATGCTGCTGAGCTATCTCGCTGGCCCTGGTGCAAGTTTTGATGGACACGTGCTTTTATTTCTGCTTGGTAAATACTTAGGAATTGGATTTCTGTTTTGCATGGAAAGTGGCCGGGCACCTTTATAAAAAAGTGCCAATTGTTTCCCCTATGGTAGATCCACCTCTTCATATCCATCACAGTGTGGTATACTTCTACCATGTGTAGTGCTAAACTGAGCCACTAGAGGGAGTCGGTAATGGTGTCTCACTCACATGAATTTGAAGTCACCTTTAACGACTGATATTGAGCATCTACTGTGGGTTGGATCTTAAAAGTCTCGGAGGGCCATGTATTAAATGCTTGATTATCAAGATGGCACTTTTGTGTAGTGTTGGAATCTTTAAGAGGTGTGGCCAAGTTGGATTGAATATGTGTTCTTGGAGGAGATAATGAACCCTGGCCCCTCCTTACCCCAGTTTCTTTCCTGGCCATGAGGTGAGCAGTTTTGCTCTTCCATGGGTTCCCAGCCATGATGAGGTGCCTCACCATAGGCCCAAAAGCAAGAGGGCCAGTCAGTCATGGAGTGGAACTTCTAAAACTTTGAACAAAAATCAACCTTTTTGCTTTATGAGATGATTCCATCAGATATTTGTTATAGTAATGGGAAACTGACCAATACAGCATCCATCCAAATGTGAATGTTTCATCTGTAGTTTTTTTCAGGTGTTGAAATTTTAGCACATTTTTTAATCAGGTTTATTGTTTCTTCCCACATATTTAGTTATGAACTCTTCTTCTATTCAAGAAATATATGTATGTATATATATATATATATATATATATTTATATTTATATTTAGAGAGTTAGAGAGAAAAATGTATACATCAGAGAAAGAAAAACTTGCATAAATATTTTAATACTAAATTTATTGAGACATAATGAGATTAATACAAGTTACCTTTGGCTTCTACAATTACAAGAGGTGCTCAAGGTAGTGGCCATTTCCTTCCAGACATTTATTAGTATGGAAAACTGCTGAAGTGTGTATACATTTTTGGTGGAATATATATATATATATATATATATATATATGTATATATATATATATATATATATATATATATATATCCTTTTAACATTTTATTTTGAAATATGAAGACTAATACTTGCAAAAACAGTACAAAAAATTTCTATCTCTTACTCAATCTCCTAATGATAGAAACTTACACAATCAGAATAATTACAAAAAACAAGAAATTAACCTAGATAGAATAATAGTAACTAATCTTCATTTGACCTTTGTCAGTTTTTCAATTAAAGCATTTTGATCCAGATAACTATTGTAACTCTTTTTCCTAACAGTTTGCATGATATGCCAGTTTCCTCTTGTTTACTTTTAACCTAACTGTGGTTCTATTTTTTTTTTTTTTTCTTTTTGTGTGTACCAGGAGTTGACCTCAGGACCTCATGCGCCATCAGGTGCCTGTGCCACTGAGCGATATCACTGGCCCTTTTCTCATATGTGGGTTCCAGGAGTCGAACTCGGGACCTTGCGCTTGCAGGCAGGCACTTACGCCACTGAGCCATCTCACTGGCCCTGTGGTTCTATTTTTAATGTAGGTTCCTTTCTAAAATATAAAATGTGTTATAGGCTTGTTTTACTTAATTAAATAATTAATTAATTAAATTTTGGTACTGGGAATTAAACTCAGAATCTTCACATTGTGCTACATACCAACCCTTTTTAAATACATACATATATGTATATATATATATATATATATATATATATATATATATATATATATATATAAAATTGCCCAGACTGGGCTAGAATTTGAAATTCTCCTGAGCCAGCCTCCCAGCATGCTGGGATTACAGAGATATGACACCAAGTCTAGCTAATTATGTTTGCTTTAACAAAGATATTTTAAAAGGATAAAGTTTTAAAAATAGCTTTAGTGAGGGTGATTGAAAAATAGTTGCTCATTTGATGTATGCCACTTGGTGAGTTGAGTAAGTTTGCATTAGTAAAACCATCACTATCAAATTCATAAACATTTCTTAACTCCCAAAATTTCTTCCCACCTCTTATATATGTTTTTTTGTTAAGAATACAATATAAAGTCTACCTTTTACCAAATTTTAAATGTATCACGCATTAGTTAGCTATGCTTACTATAGTGCATGTTCATAAATAAAGCATTTATTTATATTGCATGACTAAAATTTTGAACCACTCATCATCATTTCCTCTCTTTTACACTCCCTGGCAAACACCGCTCTACTCCATTTATATAAGTCTGATTATTCACAGGAAAATCTATTTTAACTTTATCTACCTGTTTCTCATTACCAGTGCTATTCATACATTTGTTTAAATTCAAATTTCTATGTGGCCTTTTTTCCCACTGTTCAAATTATTATTTTAATAATTCTTGTAATGGAAATGCTTTTTGTACTACATTTTTGTGCTATAACTATTTTAAACATAAGAAAATTGAAGTCTAATTGGGTCAGGTAAGTTCCTTGACATCATAGTTTCTGAGTAAAGCTCTAGGGGTTGTAATTTCTGAGGAAGGCTTTCTTACTCAGAAACTGTGGGTGTGGAGGATGTTAAAAGACAGAGAAAGGAAGAGGAGGAAGATGTGAAAGAGGAAGAGGCTATGCTACAAAGTATTCTCTGAAAATATTTATTTGTTTGGGATTTATTTTTATTGCTTTTGCAAGGCTTACAATATGAATCTTTTCCATAAGGAATATGAATGATGCCAACGATAGTGAAACTGTCTCTGATTTTGAATTGAATCAGGATGAATAACGAAGACATTTTCTGTAATAATATTAGTGTGAGCTATTATGTTGCTGTATTCCAGATTGCTAGAAAAGCTAAAAATCGAAAACTATATATAAAGAAAGTAGATTTACTTAAATAACCATATAAAGATGAACACAATAAAGAACACTGAGTTAAAACATTACGTTATTGACCCAGCCAGTGTTAAAAATATTCAGTTTTCTTTAGGAAGAAAAATTTAATACAGAACCTCTTTACTTGTTTTATTTTTTGATTTTGCATATATTTGAAATTTTATTTTTAATTAGTCATATAAATAACTTTTAAAAATCATGTCAAGAGGCTTAGTGTTAATATGATTTCGTATCATCTATAATTTTCAAGCAGGTAATGCCAGGCTTGCAAACGCAAGCTTGTAGGTCAGGGAGAAATTTTGGTTCTTAAAAAAGCTTCTAGATAATACATTAAATACAAAACCAAGTCACGGGAAACTGAAGTATATAGGAAAATTTCCAGAGGTACATAAGAACCATCAGTTAAGCACCACTGGGCAGCACAGGAATAAACAGAATCCAGAATAAAAACTGATGACATTGGATGGGTGTCAAATTACTCACAAATTAAACTTGGTGCTACAGAAAATTCAGACATAGCTGACACTAACCAAGTCTTTATCATTACACCAGTTACTGAACACAGTGCAACACCATCCAAACTCACGGGGGAAAACCCATTATTACTTTATTTGAGAAGTGAATAAACTGAGACTGTTATTAATAAAACTGACTAAGACACTCATATGATAGTGGCATACTTAGTACTGGAGTGTCAGTGATCAAACACCAGAGGCAGATTAATATAAATTCAAGGCCACAAAAACAACATACACATTACTTTGTCCAATTTCAGTATTTCATAGGTGAACAGGTTCTGGGTGTTTAAATGAAAGCTGAGTATGGTGGCTCAAGCCTGTAATCCCACCACTTGGCAGGCTGAGGCAAGAGGATCACAGTGAGTTCCAGGCCAGCATGAGCTACATACCGAGTCCAAGGCTAGCCTGGGCTACATACTGAGTCCAAGGCTAGCCTGAACTACATAGCAAGACACTTTCTCAAAAAGGTAAACAATGCCGGGGATATAGCTCAGCAGCACAGCACCTTCCTGGCAAGCGCAAGGTCATGAGTTCAGTTTCCTGGTGCCAAAAAAAGAAAAAAAGTAATTACATCAATTAGGCCAGATATTTATTTTATTTATTTATTTATTTTTTTTGTGGGTACCGGGGGTCGACCTCAGGACCTCGTGCACCAGCAGGCACCCGTGCCGCTGAGCAATATCACCCTTTTTCGTATGTGGGTTCCAGGAGTCAAACTCAGGCCCTCGCACTTGCCAGGCAGGCGCTTACGCCGCTGAGCCATCTCACCGGCCCCAGATTTTTATTTTTTAAGTAGCATTTTATATAAATGGCTTAGTAGCTTAAAAGTGTACTATTATTATAATTACTAAAATTATTATTTTTTCTATTATTATATATAATATTATATTAATAATAAAATTATTATTGTTTATAACAATAAAATTATATTATATTTTTATATACTATAAATATTGTTTATACATTATTGTTATATATATTAATAAAGCATTAATATTGTTTATATTGTTTAATATAATATAATTTTTATATTACATTATAATATATATTATATATTATATTAAACAATTAATATTGTTTATATTGCTTATTAAAATTACTAAAATTATATTATTTATATTGTTTATATTATGCAACATAAACTTGCATCTTAAGTATAAAATTATATATTTAAATATAAAGATCTAAACAAATATAATTACATAAATTATATTATATATTTGCATTATAAAATATAAACATATAAGATAATTATAAATATATAATTATAGTTGAAATATAATTAGAATGATAAAATATAGTTATAATTAAATAAATTATGTTTAAGTATACAAAGAAATATATAGGCTTGTTACATATTTGAATATATAATCCAGTTCTTTATTCAGATTTTGATCCCTATCATTGAGATGTACAAGTGGATAAATGAATGACTTTGAAATTTTGATAGATTATAATAAATGCCACTAGTGGTCAGAATTGAGATCACCTAAATTTTGATTTTACGAGTAGTTGTTTACTAATTTTTAAACACAAAGTGGTTGAGAAATCTAATTTCAAAATAAGATCTAAAGCTTATTACAATTTGATTTCTCTATCATTTTTAAGTTTGGCTGAATACTTATGGAAAGGATTTTAAGAGTCCTTCTGAGTTGTTAAAATAGCAAATTACAATTCAAAACTTGATCATTTAGTGTTCAAGGCATTTCTGTTTATAAAAGCTGAGTATATAAAAATCTGTCATAATATTATGAATTTTAGACATTATTTAGCCCAATATGTGCTGTATTTCAGGTTTGTTTTCACTTTTACCCAGGGAAAAACAACTAGAATGGTGTGTGTTTCTTATGATCCTTCACTACCCAGCACATTCCGTTTGGTTTATTGCTGAGCAGCATCTTGCAATCTGTTTTAACACTAGATGTGGACAAATGAAACAGATGCGTTAGAGTAAGCTCTAGTTCTGCTTACTCACCAAGCTAAATCCACGTTCGCTGGCTCAGCATACTCCTAGTCTGGTGGTTTTCATAATTTTTCACATTCTTAAAGTTCAGGTTGAGTAATGGTTTCTGAATACCCTGGAGTTCACAATGTCACAGCTCCCACCTTAATAAACAAACCTTGATAAGACATCACACAACTTCTTAAACTAAGTGATAAACTTGTAGACTTCACTAAAAAAATGTGATTATAGCCAAAATACAATCTGAAGAAATTTGTATAACCAATTGTTTGAATACAAATTGATTCTCTATTTTTCTAAAACGAAATAGAGCATCTCATTCTTTTCCGGCACGTACTACAACAAATGTAATGTGGATGTGTGTTTATTAAAATGATTTTCTATTGTGGAGTTAAACATTGTTTTCAATATACCAGTCTTTCATTAGTAATTAGTTTGTATGAGCTGTTCAAAGGAACTATTTTGTAAGCATAAGCAATGAAACTTTGGTCTGATCATATAAACTAGAAGGTAATGGCAGTTTCTAGTGGAATTTGTTAGCTCCCAATAAGAAATGGCGGGGCAAATGTTGCACTATTGTGCTTAGGATGACCATAGACCCTGCCGAGAATGCCTGTAGGAATTCACTACTGTACAATATCTTAGCAAAATCTTCTAAGCCTTGTCATGAAATAACTTCTATGCATACTGCAAGCTATGTAACATACTGAAACCCATGTCTTATTCAGGTAAAATCAAAGAGAGTCAGATGATCAAGAGAATACAAGATATATTTTGCCTATTAAGGATCAGCCATATCAGAAGATGTATCTTTTTAGATCATTTTAGTTTGTTACAAAATGGAATCTTGTTAGTGAATAACTCAATTTAAAGAGGAGTCAGTAATTACAAAAGGAACATCCCATCTGTCTGTTATTAAAATATGATAGATATGATTCATGGAAATGACTTCTTGTTTAGAGAAAGGTTATTTAATTTCATAGCCAGGATATATTCATTTTTGAAGACAGTATGTCTATGATGTCAATTTACTGTACTTTGGCTTTTAACCAAACAACATACATTATTACTTTGTCATTTTAATGTTCAAATACTCTGGTTCTTTAAATCAATACTATAAGAGACCAGAGTATATTGACGGAAATCTGCATTTTCTCCCAGCTCACAGATGGAGTATCTAAACTTCTCTACTAAGTACCCATAGGCAATCCAGAACGGACTCTTCACAGTTAGGCACACCACCCAGTAGCTTCTGGCCAGGAAAAGGTAATGATTTTCTGGGCCATGGTGGAACTCATTTAACAGGACATAAGCAGTAGGTACAAATCCTCTATAATGAGCAGTGAAAGAGACAGTAAAATCATGTCTTCATTTCAAAGAAAATGAAATTAACAATTTGGTTTTGCTTTTTGAATATGTTAAATAGCAAAGGACAAAGGGGTAAAACGAATGATAAACTCAAGTATGAAGAAAACTGTTTCTATCCCTAAAAACTATCCCACTCTTTCCATGTGTAGTTTTATTATACCCAGCCCAAGTTGAAAAATATTCTAGTACTAGTTAACAAGTGTTCAGTGATTATGCTCACAGCTAGTGCAGACCTGAACTAGAAGCTAACTGTAGGAAGTCCATACATATTGAACCCTGTCACTATCACTGTAGTAGAATTTGTCAGTGTATTTCACAATCTGAGTATTGGTATAATTTGCTGTAATGGAGATTTACTCTAGTGCATGAAAATAGGAACATCAAAAGCAGGATAAGTACATATATCAACATCACACCAATTCTATCATAAACTTGGGGGAAGAGTAACATGGTTAGGAGAGGGATCAGTGGACGAGACAGCATTAAGAGGTTGAGTGACAGGGGAAGTTAGCCCTGCCCGCGGTCACCCCAGAACACAGCATACTTCCATCCTCACAGGACGCCGAGTTTGCCTTCATTGCAATACTCACAATTACAAATACTTGCAAAAATATGTGTATAATATTACCTAATCATATGCCAACTTTTATTTCCAGGTAAAATGGCTTACATATCAGTATTTTACAAATATTTTTAGCAGAATTACAAATTGAATGCTCAGGAAGAAGGATTTTATAAGAAACTTATAAACAATTACAAAAAATTACTAGAAAGATGTTTTTTTCTAAGAAAGTTTCAAATTTTAATGAGCACACTTAATCTGACAATCTTTCACTATGATTTGTCAGTTAGTTGAGGTCAGTAGTCTATAAGCGATATTCCTAGAGGAATCCTTCTCTTTGGAAAATCAACTTCAAATTCAGTTATCCCTTAGTATCCATGGGAGATTGCTTCCAGGAATTCTGTGCTTACCAAAATGTGCAGATGCCCACCTCCTTTATTTATAATGGCCTATTATTGCATATAATCTATGCACATCTTCCCTTATACTTTAAATCTTTAGATCACTTATATCTATTACAAAGTCAATGCTATGTAGATATTTGTTAAACTGTGTTGTTATGGAATAAAAACAAGAGTAAGAATTCTCTACATGTTCATATGGAAGCAATAATTTTTTCCAAATATTTTCAGTCCACAATTTATTGAATCAACAAATGTATAACCCAAGGATATGGAGGGCCTGTTTTGAGTCTTTTGAGTACTTTTAACTTTAATTAGAAGCTCGCTACTCTGTTTCATATTATGAATAAACTGTAAATACACAGATTAAATATACAATGCCTTATTTAACCCAATCATTAAATTATTCAAAAACTACTGATTTGGAGAAAATATTTCTCTCTTCTTTAAGAATTTAATTTGATTCGTTAATAAATGAATGAGTAGATAGAATCTCACTATATTACTTAGCAATGAAAAGGAAAATAATTCTGACACGTGCTAAAACATGAATAAAACTTAAAGACTTTATGCTAAGTGAAATAAACTCGTAATGGTGAATGAGTCCACTTATATGAGGCACCTTAAAAATCAAATTCATAACAGGAGAGCAAAACTGTAGTTGCCTGGACCTGGGGAAAGAAGGAATAGGGAGGTAATATTTAAAGGATAGAGTTTTATTTCATTCGGGAAATTGAAAAAGGTCTGGAGACAGATGGTGAAGAGTTGTACAACAATATAACTAAATGCCACAGAACCGTACATTTAAAAATAATCAAAATGGTAAACCTTGTGCATACTTTATTGCAATAAAAATAAAAGGGCAAAAACAGTTTCATTTGAAATCAACATCTCATCAGAAAATTTGGTCATCTATTCATATTTATTGTAGTGTCTGAGACATAATTTGAAATTTTCACTTAGAAAGGCAATCTAATTTGAGATTCAATACTAGTATTAACATAATTTAATATAAATTATGTATACATTCCTATTTGCAACTAATATATCAAATCTTTGAGATACCATCTCTTTTTTACATTTTATAAACATCAATGTTGCAAGTCATCAAAGTAAAATAATTTTAATAATAATGTGGGGAAACTTGGTAATTAATGCTCCCAATCTCTGTAGTTTAGATTTATTAAAATAAATATACAAATTTTGTATCCCAATAGATTTTTATAATTTTAGGAAGTATATAAAATATTTTGAGATATATAAATTACATGAAGTTATTGATTTCTTGATTTTTTATCAGTATTAACAGCTTTAATACCAATATTATTTTTACACAGATTTCACTGAGTCCATGTAATTTTTAAATATTTGTAATGTGGAAAACAGAAAATTAACAATTTGGACTCTGACGTGGTCCTTTGTAGGAACAAGTGTCAAATTGGTAGTACAGAATTGTGGAGACTTGGCATATACTTCAACTCTTCCCTTTTATAATACTGAAAAATAATAATTTTTGCCTTCTATAGATGCTTAAGTGAGTTTTATATGTTAAACACCTATACCCTCACCTTGTATATACTTAAAACAAAGTAAATGACAGATAGAGTATTATCATTCTGATTCATATTTGACATCCTACTGAAATTATAAAGTTCAAAGCCTTTTAAAATAAATGTTCATTAAGCCATGTAGCAGTCTTCATCCATCTTTGGTTTTACCTAATAGAAATATTTTCAAACAATTCACATTTTTAAGATGATAATGATGTTTTCAGAGTAATATTTTTAAGCCATTCAAAACCACTGTAATATTAAAGAGAGTTATGGACAAATGACATCCTTTATACACCACTATTACAAACAAATAGATGTATGTTTATGCTGATGTTTTATCTATAAGAAGAAAGGAGGCCCTATCAGAGTTGACTGACAAAATATTTCACATTTTGTGATTCCATCACGAACAAGTAAAGGAAATCAGTCAACACTGCCTCTTACATATACCTGATAGATTCATGAATTATGACCTTTGAATATCAAATTAAGAAGTTATTAAATAACTAAGTGTATCAATTTCAAATCTGCCTACCTATATTCACAGAATAAAGATATCCTGCTTAAGGGGAAAAAACTGGTGTTATTTCAGAAGAGCAAAGAACGATGTGGTTCAGAATTTAATTTTACAGTCTCTCATCCATCTGTCTATCTTGCAATAGATTATATAAATAAACAAAAAGTGGAGTGTCAGCATGACAATAGTATATGCTAAAATAGAAGTGAGCATTTCCAAGGTATTACTGATTGTGGTACACAGTAGGACGCAGAGAGTTGATGCTAATGGCCATTCTCAAGACATGTACATTTGAATTCATGATAAGCTGGGTTGAAGCATCTTGTGAGAAAACAATTTATAAATACATTCCAGGAAATACAAACTAATACCACACTCTTATATAGTCCCTAAAAAAATTCTAATATTTTTACTTTTGTGGAGTAAATACGCTACATTGATACTCGAGAAGCAATTTATGAAAAAATTTAAACTTAATGTTAAAATTTAACCATTTCAGGGTAAATTTCTTTTGGTACATAATTATGCATATTTATTGAATATAATGTGCTATTGAGATTATTGTATACAATGATCAAATCAGGTAATTAGCATACATATCACATCAAACATTTTTATTTCTTTGTGTTAGGAATATTTAAATCTGCTATTCTATATTATTTTTAAATATAGAAGAATTTATTGTTATCTGTATTCATCATACTTGTTACAGAACACAAGAATTTATTTTTCCGGTCCGGTGAGATGGCTCAGCGATGTACGCGCCTGCCTGGCAAGCGCGAGGGCCCGAGTTCAACTCCTGGAAACCACAAATGAAAAGAGGGCCGGTGATATCGCTCAGTGGCACGGGCGCTTGCTAGCGCGGGAGGTCCTGAGGTCGACCCCTGGTACCCACAAAAAAAAAAAAAAAAAAAAGAATTTATTTTTCCTAACTGTAATTTTGTACCCTTTTCCAACTTGCTTTCATTTGTCTCCGCTACCACCTTCCCAAACTCTGGTTACCATTATTCTACTGTATTTTAGCATTAATATATAGGTGAGAACATTTGATATTTGTCTTTGTGTGTTTGTTTGTATTTTGCTTAGCATAATGTCTCTAGGGCAATTTCCATTGTTAAGGAATATTCTCGGTATGGTGTGCATCACATCAAAAGAAACTCTTTTTTCAGAAAGCTATGATTCTCTGGTTTATGCAAGTCACTATTAACTCATATTTGAAAAATAATGTGCTTCAAATATAACCACGGAGCCACTATGCATAACAACAACACAAAAGGAAGAGAGCAATGCACAACTCACCAAAAATGTTCAGATACAAATATACTGCTGCAAAATACTGTTTCATGTTCATACCTATGTAGCAACTGTAAAGATAAATAAAACACAAAGGAGAGTGCAAAGAAATTTCATAGCTCTGATAATAAAACTTCTTGAAATACAGGAATGAGTCTTCTCATGTACAGGAACCAACAAAATAACAAGGGTTTAATCTCAAAATGTAAATGGAAACAATTTATGTTGTTTCTAAACTGGAATGAAGCCTAGATAAAATATACCATAGCATAAACATTTATCTACTTGTTTAGATATAGCTTACGTGGTGTTCCTTTTTATTCAAGTATTTTCCCCCACTTAAATATTTTTTGCCTTACAAAGATGTTACACAATTCAGCAAAGTAAAATAATATAAAAATATAAAAGACAGATTAGTTCAATGGAACATAATTGAAGGAAAATGAGGTAATAAGATTTTGGCAAGCATAATGATAGGAAGCAAGCATTAGACCATATGTTCCGTGCTTTGCTAGATGTGGGCACAAATTTAGATGCTAAACACGATAACAGGGGCATCACCAGAACTGTCGATGCTTCAGTCAAGATAAATTGTCTCTGCGAGTCATCTCAAAATGGAAAAAATGCATTTTTAAATCAGCATTTTCTAAGATTTTTATAGCACCATTTTGAAATACTCCACACAAACACATGATCAAAATGGTGTATGATAAAAACATCTGAGAAATTCAACATGTCTAGCACCCAATACCATCCTCAAACTTTCTGATATTCACAGCAAGTGTTAGCATATTAAAAGTTACATTCTTTTCAAACTAACTCCATGTTTTCCAAATTGTTTTGATCAAAATTATTTTTAAAACCCATTTTCCGGCCGGTGAGATGGCTCAGCAGCGCAAGTGCCTGCCTGGCAAGTATGAGTTCCTGAGTTCAACTTCCGGTACCCACATAAAAACAAACAAACAAACAAACAAAACATTTTGCCTGCATCTCAACGTTTGTCCTGAGTCTTACCATTTTGTATGTGGTAGAGTTTAGAGAGAACGCAGAGACCATTCCTATGGATTGAGTACAAAGTAAAGCATCCCGTTGTCACATTGAAATACACTTGCAGAGTGTTGTTATTTCCATTTCTCATTGGCTGTGGTTTTGCAGGGGTCAGCTCTAGGACTACGGAGGCAGCAAGACAGGTAATGCTAATGTAGCCTTTGCAAAGGCTCAGGTCAGGCATAGAATTCAATACCACTGTGCAGAGAAGGGACTCAGTCATGGTTGTCATTGAAAGGAAGCAGTCACAAAGTAAAGACAATGAACAAGGGTCTACTGGGTCTTCTTCAAGCTTGCTGTTAGGAGTATTCGGCAATATGATGCCATAAACTGGATCCACTTCCCTTGCACCCCTTCCAATTGGATTTTCTCATCGCAAGCCCATAGTCTGTCTGGTTCTTTCACATCAGCTACCTCTCTTCCCCTCACCACAGCCAAGTGAAATCCTTAAAACTGTGGAAAAGAGAGATGCTTTTTTTCTCCTATATGTTTAATACTTTTTGGTGGCTGAGCCAAGATCTTTTCTATACCTCCAAAAAATAACTTGTAACAATCTTGCTATTGTGTTTAATACTCATACTGTAAAACATAAATATAAATATGTATTCATGACTAGCAGATGCACAGAATTTATGGCATGATGCTACGATCCTACTTCCCTTCCATTGTTTTCCATTTAGGTAAGGATTTTATAAAAAAAAACCAGAAGTTATTATTTGCTTTCTGCTTGTGATAGCCTAACTTTGTAGAATGTAACAGCCTAATTGCCTAGAAATTTAAATGGGAAGAGAAAATTTTTTTCTTTAAAAAGAAAAAAGAAATAACCTATGATGTGAGAGAGCCATAGATAAAAATTTTGGCTAAAGTCTAAAAAAATAATTTGGGGCTTGTGTGGATTACATTTTGGAATTATCCCTTAAATGTCAATTAAATTCATTGTAACTTTTTAATAATGTCCTTTAATATATGCTTACCCCTTTGAGCCACAACTGAAAAAAATAGGTCAGGGATATGAATATTACATTACTGTATAGACTTTTCTTAGTTAGACAGGGAAAGATGAATTTTTTGGTATCTTAATAAAAAAATGATTTTGTTTATACTAGCTGGTCTTCCACATGCAGAAATAAACCAAGACAACTATCAAAATATGGTAAATATATTTCTTATTTTTTATTAATTTTGCTTTATGTGCTTACACATTTCATTATTTTACCTGTTGACTTCATTGGTATGTCAGTTTTTATGTAGGAGGAATTTGATGTATTATGAAATATTACCACTCTGCCAACATCTTCTCCAATCCTTGTATTAACATAAAGCAAAAGAATTAAGCGACCATTTTACTTTTCATAAAGTCTGACATGATGTGACTCAGTCTTCCATCTCAAAAATGTAAATTTTTTCATTGTAAATGTCTTAAATTTGAGCCGTTTACTGAGCAGAAATCCAGACATTTCCATAATTTAAAAGAAAGAAAACTTATTCATGGGAGTTGGTAATGCCGCACATTGACTTTCCACAAGACCTTAAAATGAAATATTTTCTTACCACATTGAATTAAAATAATTTAAAGGTTTGATTGATAATATCTTTCCAGAAATATAATAGTTACAAAACTCTATAGATTAAAAATCTTAGTGTTAGTTCTCTGTTCATCTCATTAAATTTTTTCAAAGTTATTAACTTAAAACATTAAGATACTAAGCATTAATGTCAAAAGTACTTTGCTTTTTCAATTTAATACAACAGTTTTATAAGCATTTTCTCATATAATAACTTAATTTTTATTGCTCATTAAATAAAGAATGTAAATTGAAAAACTGTCATACATAGAGAGGTGTAATGTTCCCAGTGAACCAAGTACAGCAAATGACAAACTAAAGGAGGGATGGTTAAAAATCAGGGTAAAATACATGCAGAATATGAAGTGGCAGGCCATTGAGTAATGATAGAGATGAGAGAAATCATTGCAGAAAATAAATAATATAAAGACATGACTTTAAAGTCTCTTGAGAAAAGCTTAGTGGAATTTTTTTGAGTAACCTAGTAAAATTCATTAGTATTACACAGTTTCAATTACTTGTAA
Source organism: Erethizon dorsatum (assembly GCA_028451465.1). Classification (NCBI taxonomy): domain Eukaryota; kingdom Metazoa; phylum Chordata; class Mammalia; order Rodentia; family Erethizontidae; genus Erethizon; species Erethizon dorsatum. Next base: position 16,916,684 of record CM051838.1, read on the forward strand.
TTTAGAATAGCATCAGAGCTGTTAGCTAATCAGAAGGCACTATTTCCATAATGACATTTTATAAGATGTGTTTTATACATTGCTACTCCTAAAAATTAAATTACACACATCTATCAACTTTTTAAGTGATTTAAAAATATCTTCATCCTCTCATTTTGTTATCTGAAATTTTATTTTTCTAGCTGCACAGAAAGTTAAGAGAAAAGAGAAACAACAGGAAGGGCAAAGGAGACTACAAATAAGATTTTATTTTGTTATATGATTAATGGTACCAAAGGTACCATTTTAGTTTAGTTTAAATTTGTTTTATTTCTTATTTGCTTTTACACTATAATACTGATTTTCTTCAAATTCATTCCAGAGAATATAGAAAAGAATTTGGGGATGATCCACTCTTTAAGCAGCAAATTGATTTTCTTTTTGTTTTTTCTTTGATATTAGTAGAAAGTTAGACACCTAGCAGAAGCTTTGAGCCCTCGCACTATCCAGATTTATAGTCTTGCAGGCTTCCTGTCAAACGTCTTAGTCTAGAGCAGTGCCATCTAAAATGTCACTTCTCAAGAACTTAAATGTTTATCTAAGAATGAAATACAAGGTAATTCTTCCTTGAGAAACTGTTTTCTAAAATAATTTTCAGCTGAACTAACATATATGATTGAAATAGCTGATTTTTACTGTAACTGCCTTGCACCTTCACCACAGTAGCAGATATTTTGGGACTAGATGGTCAATCCGAAAAGAATGTGTTGAGTACCAAGCACTACCTAGACCACATTATTGAAATCCCAGAAGCACCTGCTTGGTTGAATTCTGACACATACACAGTAATGTCTAAAAGAGTCAGCTTCTCATAGGAAACACAGAAAGTAAAATCAGTAATTGCAAACCATTATAATAGTTAACGTAACGAACACTGAAGAAGGTTGTATTTGAAGAGACCAAAGAGAGTACATGACATTCTTGATGAATAAAAAGCCAAATACAAGAAGTAGTGGTTCAAGTGAACAAGAATAAACTGGAGACAAAGATAAAAGTGATTACAATGTCAAGAAGAAGTAGGAAGTTTTGATGATGGGAGGAAAGAGACTCAAGAATAAATGAAGTTGCAAAAATAGATAAGATACATGTAAAATCAGAAAATCAATGCTAACGAAACTTTCAATATCCACATCTGCGGTATTTAGAAGACTCTTTTATGAAAATTCCAAGGTTTTAGTAATTTTCTAATTATTGATCTGAAATTGTGCTATTTTACCATTGGTTGCATATTTGGGCTGGAAAAAAATCACAACAACCCCATACCCACACACACGTGAACACAAGCGCATACACACACACACATGCGTGGCTTCCACAGCCACACAATGTAGTAACAAGACCCAACATTACTTCCTGAATCCAAACAACTGAACAACCACTTGGACTGCTAGTTTCATCCCTAACATGAAAAACACTGGAAGCCATCACACCCTTCCTCTCCAGAAGAACAAAAATCAAAACCAAAACAAAACAAAGAGCTGAACAAATGGAGAAACAATGACATTTCATGAACCAGTCAAAAAACTGAGGTAACAGGGACACTGTAATTGTACATGAGTTCAGAGAGTCACAGCTGAGATTTGCTTACCTGGAGCAGAAATCACTGGAGCCATAGATATGTATTAACACTTAAAAATAATTTTGACAAGTCACTAGAAGCTGAGTGTGGCCTACAGTGAGAGTGAGAAGTTCCTGGGTCCTGCATTCTTAGTTGGCTCTCATACTTTTAAAGTTGTTTCCTCAGAGGTACTATGATTTCCTCATAGAGGCATACAAGAAATTTTCTTCTCTGGCTCTAACCAAGTGTAGGAGAAGAGTAATCACTATGTGGTGCTGCTAGACAATTCTCCATTACAAAGGACTAGTATCCAAGGAAAAAACGGCTTTCCTGCTAACTTACCCTACCTGTGGACCAGAATTTTTCCAGCTCCAGCCTGTATCTTCCTCTTTCACTTAGTAGGGAAAATAAAATTTTAAAAATACTTGTGAAAGTCACAACTCCAGAGAATAAACCCAAAACAAAATTTCAGAAAATGATTTATAGAGATCAACAAGACAATACTAAAGTTGATATGGACAGACAAGGACCAAGAGTAGCCCACACAATAGTAAGAAGAAATAAAGTAGGAGGACTGACACTAACTGACTCTAAAACTTACTCTAAAGGTAGAGTGATGAGGGCAACATGGTGTTAATAAAAAATAGACATGCAGATTAATGGACTAGAATAAAGAACCCATAAATAGATCAGTGCAAGTCTAATCAGGGGGCTTTTGATAAAGAGAGAAGGCAATAAGGTGGAAAAGGATACTATCTTCAACAAATGATGCTCAACATTTGGACATTCATTTAAAAAAATGAGGAAAAAAAAACTACCTCCACTTAGACTATACATCTTTTTCAAAATTAAGTTCAAAATTAATCACAGAGCTCAAGACAAAAACACAACAAAGTTTCTGGAGAAAATTATATAAGAAAATTTCTATAACCTTGGGATTGGGCTTGGCAATGGAGTTTTATATACCACACCAAAAACTTAATCTGGGGGGAAAAATAGTGACTAATGAAGGTGGCCATCATTAAAATTCAAAAACTGCTCTGTGAAGGACACCATTAAGAGAATGAAAAGACCAGCCATAAAAATGTAAGAAAATATTCTCGAACCCTATATTTGATAATTGTACCAAATATACAAGGAACTCTTAAAATCAATAATAAGAAAACAGCATAAATTCATTGCTTCCATTTCTGAAGGCTACAATTCCAATATGAAGTTAGTGGAAGATTTAGGGTCTTGTGAGGTCTGCACCTTGCAGATGGCACCTTGAAGATGCATCGTCACTTGGTGGAATTGGCAAATAGGCAAATAATCAAACACCTTAAGGACATTAACCTCATTCATTAAGACAGAGCCTCCATGACCTGGTCACTTCCTAAATGCTTTAACGTGTGAATTTTGGAGGTGTACAAGCATTCAGACAATAGCAGATAGTTTTTTTTTCTACATAGACCATAGCAGATAGATTTATTTTTTAACATAACTGAAAATAGTCTTACTATATGATCTAGCAGTTATATGGCTAGTTATTTACTCATCTGATGTGAAAACTACATCCACATAAAAAGTTGTAGGTGAATGTTAGTAGCTTCTTTCTTAATTTATAAGCATGACTAATTTTAATATTTATTCATATTGTTAATATTGTGAGCGAATATTCACAGTTCATTCCATATTACTCTAAATTACATCCCACAGGGCCGGTGAGATGGCTCAGCAGTGTAAGCACCTGCCTGGCAAGCATGAGGGCCCAAATTCGACTACCGGAACCCACATAGGAAAAAAAGGGCCGGTGATATTGCTCAGCGGCATGGGCACCTGCTGGCGCGTGAGGTCCTGAGGTCGATCCCCGGTACCCACAAAAAAAAAAAAAAAAAAAATTACATCCAACAAATTTGTCCCTCATAGGTGTAAAGAAATGGTGGTACATCATGTAATGTAACATTAGTGATAAGAAGGAATAAGCTCATGATTCATAATAAATTAAAAATTTTAAATTTGTATGGCTAAGTAAAGGAACCAATATAAATAATTTATATAGTGTATAATTACACTTGTATGGTAATCTATAAAAGGCAAAAATGTGAAGATGGTAGTATATAATTATACTTGCACAGTAATCTGTAAAATGGAAAAGTATGAAGGCAGTAAAAATAAACCTGTAATTGCCAGAGGTTTGAAGGTGGGATATAGATGTCAAGCAGGTGAACATAAGATTTTATGAGTGCGAACCTATTTGTCTTATACTATAATTTTTGGATACAGTTTTGCATTTAACAAATACAATTGATCTTCATCATGGTCTAACAGTGAACTTAGTGTATATGTATACTTTTTTTGTTTTTTGGTACCGGTAATCAAACTCAGGACCTCACACTTGTCAGGCAGGCGCTGTGCCACTGAGCTATATCCCCGGCCCACTATGTATACATTTTTTAATAAGACTTACTTAATAGCCAGGTGAATCCCATGATGGAATGCAATACGTGACTATGCAGTCTAACTATGATATAAATGGCAGAAATTACCTCAGTGAAGGGGATGTGGAAATATGCTTGCTGACTGAAGCAATTTTGGTAATGAGTAGAGTCTGCAAGATTAGAAGTAAAAGAACTACATTAATCATTGCACTATACTTGCTAAAGTTGTTTCACAGAAGGTTAAGGGTTAACAATTTTGATGCTGCTACATAAATATACTGAAGTGGAACAACCAAGCAAAATAGGAATTTACAGACAAGCAAAGGAGGAGGCTAGAATTATGCATGTGGTAACACAATAAGGTTAGCAACATCTGCAGGAACTCATCTTTAACTAAATATAGATACAGTTAGTTACATATAGAAATTATATTTCTTACATATAGCTCACATATATTTTGTTGCTATTTTGGTTGAGAGGATTTAGAAGCAACCTTATCAAAATAGCAATCAGCATACCTAGTGCCCAGTCGCTGGTTTCTAGTAGCACTGTACAAAAATAAAACAGGTTCCTTGAAGAAATAAATGCCTGATTGAAAGACTGGGACCGAAAATACACAAGCTGAGTTTGGAATATCTTACAGTTATGTGAATCAGCATTTCTTCATTCTGGTCTACTTATAAATGACTTGCATCCAGATAGCCCAGAATGAGAAGAGGAGAAAGAGATTTACACTTTTAAAAAATCTAAGACACTGCTTCGGCCATGTGACTGAAGTTAACATCAACTGTTATCACTCGTGTTGAAATATGTAACCTTGACGGGATGCAGTGGAAAACTTCACTTCTGTCTGTGGTCTACCTCAAACTCACAACATAAGTCTAATTGTGAAAAAAGCATCCGATAAGTTCCTATAGAGAGATAATTCACAAAACAGTTGTTCAGTATCCCTCAAAATTGTCAAGGCCACCAAAAACAGTCTGAGGGACCTGCCAAAGCCAAGAGAAGCCTAGAGAAATAGGATGATTCGATACAATGTGGTATTCTAGGTAGATTTCCAAAGCAGAAGAGGTATATTATGTAGAAACTAAAGAAGTCTGAATAAAGTGTGAGTTTTGATTAGGAACAGTATACCAATTATGTTAATTAAATGCAACAAATCTACTACACTATCATAAAATATGACTGGGGGAAATGGAGTGTAAGATACATTGTAACACTCTGTAGTATCTTTGCAGTATCTTTTCTGTAAGTCCAAAACCGCTCTAAATTTAAAGGTTTGAAAATATAAACAAAATATGTGAAAAATATTTTAAGATGGTGGACTTTGGGCACCAATTCACTGATGTCCCAGAGACAGAGGAACATGAGAGTCAACCTATGACAGTGTTAGCTTCTGTTTTGAGAGAATGCACAGCACAGGAATCCAGAATGGTGTCAGCTGAGAGTCTTGGCGACAGAATTAAGTGTTCAGGAACTTGTTGCTAACTGGGCCTCCCACAGGGGAGTACTGGAGGGGAAAGAGCTGCACAGAGGGAAAAGTCCAGTTATCTCTGGAAGGTTCTTTTCACTTATTTATGTGATTACTAATCAGTGCATAGATGGAAGGAAATTTTCCATAACAAATGAAAGTACCATTTGAAATGTTAAAGAGAAGACTACCTTTGGTTACCATACAATCAAAAATAGCTCTTGCTCCCATCGGTCATACAGCAAGACCCTAATTAATGGAGCATCGTGTAGATTACTCAAAGGGGGTTAGCCTCAACAGGGAGGCATAATTCACCCAACATTCAAGGATGCATTCATTGGTCACACCCAACAAATCACGAAAGCAAGAGCAGTCAAAGTAAATGTACTATATTCAAAAACAAAAAATTAAAAATATTCATAGAAATAATGAACCATGCAATATCCAACAAGACAAATGAATTGGTTAGGGTTCTTTAGGGAAACAGAATCAATAAGAACTATATAGTGAGATTTGTTAGGTAGCCTTGCAGGATCAGAAGTGGGAGTCCACCATGGCTGTCCATGTGCTAGAGAGCCAGAGAATCCACTACTGTCTCAGTCCAAGAAGCTGAAAATTGCAGAACAAGAGTGATCCATGATGTAGCAGTAATCCGAGACTGAAAAGCAAGCTCCCAGGGGAATGGGGGTGTAAGTCCCATTGAAAGGCTGAAGAAATTGGAATCTGAGGCAATGGCAGCAACGGAAGACATATTGCTGAAACAAAATGGAGCTTTTAAGCCTGCGGAGAATAAACACATTTTTTCTCATAGACATGGGTGTGTCAAACCCACATTTTCTTTCGAATTTTACTATTGAGGAATTATTAATTTTAATTTTGTGAGTTTTATTATATTGAACAGTGAGTGCTTAACAGGAAAAAAATTACAAAAATAAAGTATTACATTTTAATATTTATTGAATATAAAAAAGCATCAAAATTTTCAATATCAACTGGTTTTTGGTGTACAAAGTCTTAAAAAGAACAATAGAAATAAATTCCTATATGGACTACAATAAAAATACCAATAGAACTCTATAAAAGAAAATCTTGGGCTGGTGAGATCGCTCAGCAGCATAAGCACCTGCCTGGCAAGCGCGAGGTCCTGAGTTCGACTCCCGGAACCCACATACGAAAAAAGGGGCTGGTGATATTGCTCAGCGGCACGGGCGCCTGCTGGTGCGCGAGGTCCTGAGGTCGATCCCCGGTACCCACAAAAAACAAAACAAAACAAAAAGATCTTTACTTCAATTATCACACCTGAGGCAATCTGCACACATGACAACAGCACGTTCCATACACACGTAATGCTCACACTGACAGCACATGTGTTTTGCTTTCTTGGCCTTTTTTGTAGGACATTCTTGACATCTCGCTTTCTTGCTGTTTTGTCAGGAGGTACTTATGCAATGTGTAGTGAACAGGAGCATAAAATATCAATAAAATAAAGTATTAAATTCTTAATATATATGGCATATTTAGAATAAACATCAATATTTTCAATTCAGCTGTGTACTTGCTTACAAAACCTAAGAGATAATATCAGAAATAATAATCTATGTGGGCTACGATGTAAACAAAAGCAAAAATCTACCATAGAAATAATCTTTGCCTTGGGTGTGACAGTTGAAGCAAAGATTATTTCTATGGTAGCATTGGCCAACGGTTGTGTTTTACTTGATCTTAAACATGTATGGCATAAATAGTTTGATAGTTTACAAATAAAATAATAAGTGCAAAATACCATAGAGAAATTTTCATAGAGGATTGGGACTACAACTCATAAGAGATCATTTACAGCAGAGGAAAACAAAATGTTTCTTCCCAGGGAACTACATAAAATAAATTGTGGAGTACACTGGCGAGGTGACAGGTGAACAGGCAGGTACAGCATCCCAAAGACCTGCTACAACAGGAAAACCGAAAAGATATCAAATGTGCCCTACAAGAAAGGACAGGAAAACAAAACATATGTGCTATCAGTATAAGCTATACTTTTAGAAGGAACATGAAATTTTCATGTATGAAGACACCTTTGAGCATGACAATTGAAGCAAAGATTATTTATCTCATAGAGTTCTATTGGTATTTTCATTGTATTTCACATAGGTTTTTGTTTCTGATGTTATCTCTTAGGTTTTGTAAGCAAGTAAACAGCTGATGTGAAAATGTTGATGTCTATTCTAAGCACTCATTACACATTTGATATTTTATTTTATTTCCCTGCTAAGTGTACATTGTATGACACAGTGGGAAGCTCCTGATAAAACAGGAAGAGAAATGAGGTGACAAAAATGGTCTGCCACAGAGAAAAGGAAAGCTAAGCACATGTGTTGTCAGGGTAAGCGAGATGTGTGCATGGAACATGCAGTTCTCGTGTCCTGAGTTCGACTCCCGGAACCCACATAAAGGGAAAAAAGGGCCGGTGATATCGCTCAGTGGCACAAGCGCTTGCTGGCAAGCACGAGGTCCTGAGGTCAACTCCCAGTACCCACATAAAGAAAAAAAAAATCTATCTTACTAATTATATGAAAATGGATCCATCTCTCAGCAGTGAATTTATATTTAACGGGTTTTGAGGAATAGTTACATATTACAGCTCTACATATTAAATTATACTATTTGGTTAAATGTGACCTATATCTATAACTGTGAGAACAACACCACAATCAAGAAATAAACATACCCAACACCTCCTGAGATTTCCTGGCAGTCCTCTGAAGTCTGTTCTTCTTGCCATTTCTGTCACACCCTTACATTTCCCATAATTTTGTAAAAGAGGAATCATACGGTATCTACCCTTTGTGTCTGGTTTCTTTCTTCAAATGGAGGACTTGCGGCAAAATCTCTTTTAAGACTTGTACACTAAAATGGGAGAAGTGCCAGGAATGGCCCATGGGCCAATGTGGAAATGACAATTCTGCATCTTGTACTTTATCAGAATATTTCTTTTTTTCTATATGTATTTTTATGAGAAATTGTGTTGCAGTTTCTTTTCTCTCATTTTTTTTTCTGTCTCCACTGTTGAGTTATTTCTGTGTTTCCTGTTGGAGATTAACTACCATTATGAATTATGGGTAGATAGAAGCTGAGATGGAGAGTTCTCAAATACAAATAGATTCTGTTTCTGTCAGTTCAGAAGAACACACACTTCAAATGTTATTTCTGTATGTGCTATATGTGATCTTTCTCAGTGAGGAGGTTTCAAAAATTGAGAGTGAGAATTACATTGGTCTTACGGACACTCGACTCAGATTTACTCAAGTTCTGCTTTAGACCAATTACAGTTTCAGAAGAAGATAAGAGTATGGAACAATCAATGAACTTAGTCACAGCTGATATTTTTGTTTTATTTTCTCAGGCTTTTGTTTTTGTGCATCAATTCATATTTGTCACTTACTGACTCCATTGGCAATTTTTAAGTTAATATTTATTTTTTCATGCTCAAAGAATGTCATGAATCACCTGATGGTGAATAGGTTTTGGTTAAACACACTGAGTACTTTGTATATGAAGAGGAGGACGCAGATGAGTTTTCCCCAAACACATGGGAAACTTCTTTAAGGGATTTAGGCTTAAAGAGTTCAAAGCAGACAGTAAAATTTGTCCCATTTATGTCTTCCTTTTACAAGATGAATTTTAAATTTTTGCATGAACACTAAATGAATTATTAGCTTTGCCAACCAGAATGCATGTTTCAGTGTCTGGTAGCCCAGTGATTTTGCTAAGTGATTACGCATGACATTGATAGTAAGATGCAGACATAGAGACCCAGATAAAGAACATAAGAGAATGAAAGAGGACAGTTGTGACTCATTTTGGCACACAAAGCATGGCAGTGAAGCAGCATCCTAGATTATTCCGGCCATGTAAATTGAAGAAACAAGAGAATCACATACTGGGAAATAGCAAATCAATTTTTCAACCTAGATGACAGCAAAGTGGTTTGACCTGAGAGGAGAAGATGAATAAGAAGAATTAGATAGAAATCAGAAGAGTCTGCAGAATTTTATTCTAAGGAAAACTAAAATATAAAAAAGTGGAAACTGATGATTTCAAATGTGTAGTATTAAGCCATCTCTTTTATTTTGCCAATAAATTATATATCTGTCCCATGTTGATTCTAGTTACTATTTTATAAAGCCTCATACCATTTTATTACAAATATTTAATCTGAACCCTGTTTCATTTAGCAGTTAATTTTGGGGGGGGAAATAAACTGTACATTCAATTAAATAAAAATAAAACAGAGGGTAAATGATAAATGATGGAAGTGTGGTACCTACAGTTCCTTCATCCTACTTAATTTTTTTTTCAGTCCTGTGCTCTTTTGGTAGCTTGCTCTTTGTTTAATAGACCTCTGTCACCAATCTGTTGTCTTTCAAAAGCTGTGTTCTTTGAAATTTTTATATTTTTAAAGATCTTACCTGGTTGAATGTCTGCAGCCATGTTCAGTAAAGAGTTTACTTCTAAATCTTGGTTAAGATAAATATGAGAAATCTTGAATTATATTGTTTCAGAACCTGGCACTGGACCAAAAGGAAGACACTCCACACCAAGGAGTTGGAAAGCAACATTTTTTACGCTAGTGGGCTAGTGGGAACCAAGTCCAAATCACCAGCACTGGGTCAGAGTAAAGCAAAGACTTATATACAAAGTACAAGAGCTGATAACAGATTATTTTATAACTGGTTATATAGGCTGGGTCATACACTATTAGGCGGATTTGTTCTGGGCAGGTTTAGTCAGAGAGGGCTGTTTATCATAAAGCAGGAGATATTAGGGAGGGGGCTGAGCTGAGCAGGTGAGTAAAATCAAGCGTGTCTTTGACTAGGCTGGTCTATCTTGGGCAGAAAGTCCTTGAAACGGCCTAGAAAAATGGTATATATTATGGGCTTGGGAGTGCAGGCAGCACAGCGGGGTTGCAGTAAGACAGAGCCAGGTCAGACCGTCTCTGAGCAGCCGCTGGTGTGATCAGTCAAGGCTAAATGAGCCTAACTGTGTGTTGGGCTGGGTGAGCACCTTCTGTCCCAATACGATATTAAGCTGTTTGTTAGTTTGCTGAAATTCTAAAATTTAAATTTTCAGTCACAATACAGAACACATGTTAGGATAGAAAACATCAGGAAAAGTCACAGTGATCCCATATGTGTATCTGTTATATATTGTACAAGATGAAATACTTAAAGGAATATTAAAAATCTTTTATATAAAAACCTAAACGAAAGCTCTCGCAGAGAGCAAAGTGACAAAAATACACACACACACACACACACACACACACACACACACACACACACACTGTGTTAGCTTGCTATTACTGGATAGTCTTAAAAAGAGAAAAAGTTTATTGTGCCTCATCCTTTTGGAGATTTCAGACCACTGTCAATTGCTTTGGGGCCTTAGGAAAGGCTACCTCATGATGGGAGTATGTGTAAGAAGAAGCTTCTCATGTCTTGGAGACCAGGAAGTCAAAGACAGAGAAGAACCTGGTGTCCTATAGCCTCCGTTTAAGGTGTCATCCTCAGTGACCTAAGACCTCCCACTAGGCCCCAAATCTGCCATCACCTCCCCATAGTGCCAAGCAGGGGACCAACTCATTAACATTAACTCATGTGGGCCTTTGGGCGACATTTCAGATCCAAACTAAAGACATTTTAAAAGAAATAAAATTTAAACCCATTTAATATTCTTTTACATATTTATTTAATTTAGTCTTAGATGAGTTACCATGAGCAATTTGATGTAAAGCAATATGAAGAATTTCAATACTAGCAAAAAACTAATCAGTAGTATGATGTTAAAAGACACTTTAATTCGTCATTAAGTAAGGAATAATACCTGACCTCTGTTCAACTTTTCCTAAACCACAAATTTAAATTGCAAAAATATTCGCCATCATCAGGCAAACTGATCTTCGCTAGTATTTTCCTTAGAAAATTATCTCTGTGTAGATTGTATGTGAACTCTACTTTTCTCCCACATATGTTGTCAGTTTCTTGCTTTTAAAAGCTCACTGGGTTTTTTGTGTTTTGTTTTGTTTTGTTTTGTTTTGTTTTTTATGTTTTTTGAGATGGGACTTGCTATGTATTTCAGGCTGGCCTTGAACTCATGATCCTCCTGCCTCAGCCTTCTGGGACTACAGGTGTGTGCCACCATGCCTGGCTAAAAGCTCATTGGTTTCATATCTGACCCAATAAGTAAGACATTAGCTAAGAATTAAAGGCACATTACACTTAGAAAATAATATTTCTTATATTTCATAAAGCGAAAGTATTAAATTTGGAAATTTCAGGAATGTCTAGGTCACAGCTGTCTAAGAAACACAAAATGTGATAACTGGATCTAATTTTAAATCTTCTAACACCTACTTTTAAAATGAGTGAACAGGAAATATGAAACAATTTTAATGATATATTTTATTTAGCTTATTATGTAAGAAATCATTTGTGCATGGAAGTATATTATAAATAGCATTACAATATTTTGTTCTAAAATTCAATAAAGCCCTGTATCTACTTTACACTTAAAGTACAATTAATTTTTGGTGATAAATTTCATCAGAAAACTTGATCTGAATTTCGCTTTTATAAAATTCAGAAAGTAGACACAGACTTATTTTAGAAATACTTAAAATTTTCCAATAAAAACTAAAATGTGGTTTTCAAAAGTTAAATAATGGCAATTAAACAATATCAAAATGTCTGCTCTTCAGTTGCCCTGATCACATCACAGTTACTCAGTAGCCCCATGTGCCTGTTGGCTACTGGACTGACAAGAACGGGCTTTTCATTCTCCTCATTCTTTCACAGAAGCTTCTATGCCAAGGCAGGAAAGGCACTGAGGATGCAAAGTGATTTATTTTGTAATTAAGTGGAAGAAACAGACAAGAAAATAAACAAGTACTAGAGCTGCAAACAGTCTATGATTCTGGTTCACACTGGGTACTGGGAGAGAATATGAAATCAGATTTCGTGACAATGGCACTTGAAGAGTAATAACGGAATTGATGTCAGGTAGATGACATAATTGGAAGGTGCAGGCTCTATTCTCCAATGGAAACACAAATAATCAGCTAGTAGCTGACTAATATGACTTTGTAAGAGCTCCAGAAATCAGTCAAAAGCTGCAGCAACCAAGTGAACACAGGATGAAGAAGCAGCCACATTTTAAAAAATAGGAATTTTCATAGCATTTTTACTCACCTTTGACCTCACCTCCTTGTCAGGGTTTCCTGAGCTTTAAAAAATGCAGCAGCCAAGCCCTTGTTCCCTCGAGCAAAGGGATGAAAACAGACGGAAAATGAGCATTGCTCCAACCTGTAAGCAGACCACTTGAGAATTTGGTTTTGGGAAGCCTGAGTGAAAGCTCAGAGGGCCTGGAAATCATCTTGGCCTGGCTTATGAAAACTTTGGGGGATCACAGAAACACATATATATGGGACAAGGTATTTCTGATTGAGAAATACAAAGAACAGAAGACTTGAGAAGAAGCAGGGGTAAGACTCTGGGAAAGTAAGACTCTTAAAAGAAGGCATAATTCAAGGGTATGACACACATACATATGGAAAATATATACTCAGAAAGGGCCCTAAAATACCTTAGGAAATTTGCTGGGGGATTTAGCAAATTTAAAAGGAAATAAAATCAATCCTTCACAAATTCTTTCAAAGAATGGAAGCTCAAGTTATAAGGTCTGAATTACCCTAATAACCAAAATTTGTCAAAGACACTACAAGGAGAAAAAAAAGTACACCAAAATTCTGTATAAATGACGATGATGAAAAAAATCATCCAGAAATACTGAAAATCTGAACTCATTAGCATAGTAAGAGGGTTACTGCATTAGTCAGTGTTTACTAGAAAAATGTATAACACAAGATACGCAAAAATGTAAGAATTTACTAGATTGGCTTACAATGGCCACCCAGAGAGTCAGATGTGGAAGGGTGCAGAGGGTCTGTCTGCACGATGGAGATGTGAAGGATCCAGTCCAGGATCGGGAACTCACTGCAGTGTCCTGTCCAAGGCCATATGGGGAGGCTGATGGATCTGCAATGGGAGGCTGAAGAGTCTATGCTGGAAGGCTGAGGGTCTGCGCCAGAAACTGGAGTCTGCACTGGAAGCCAGGAGATGATGTCCAAGGTGAAGATGAAGAGTGGCACTCCTCTGAAGAAACAGAAGTAGGTCCATCCTTCGTTTCCTCTTTATACCATCCAGGTGACAAGCCACTCTAGGGTGAATCTTCCACATGCTAGGGTGTGGAATTGCTGAGCCAATTTAGTTGAGCTTCTCTTAAGTTGGCAGTCAATCAACCATCACAGTACCATGAACAAGGTGGATATTTTTCTGGTCCAACACACATAATCTATAAGCATTACATACACATTTATAGAACTAAGGAATAGTTAGGATTATATGAACTAATGTATAAAAAGCATTTGACAAAATACACATACTTTTATGATAAAAACACAGCAATCTAAGAAAAGAAGGAAAATATCACACCACCATAAAATCCACATATTGAAACCTCAGAGCTAACATCAGACTCAGTGGTGAAAGCCTGAAAGATTTTAACATTATGAACAAATTACGATGTGTAAATTCATCAAGATTTTAATATAGGGGCCGGTGAGATAACTCAGTAGCATAAGCGCCTGCTGGCGCGTGAGGTACTGAGTTCGACCCCTGGTACCCCACATACCACACACAAGAAAAAGATTTTAATACAGCAAATCAACATGCAAATATCAATTGAATGTCTGCAAGTTGTAAATAAGTAATATGGGGAATAAATTTAGAAAACATTTCTGGTAACAATACCATGAAACCAAAGTAAACTAATTAGGGATAAACTTAACCAAAGAAGTGAAAAATTATACACTGAAACTATTAAACTTTTCTGAAAGAGAGTACAGCAGAACTAAATATGTGGAAAGACATCCCATGCCATGATTTGGAATACAGTATAATTCCTTGGTACTATACAAAGCAATTTGCATATTTAATGAAATACCTATTAAAATACATATTAAATAAATATCTGTTAAATTTTTATAGCAATAGAAAAATTTATCCTAAAAATCATATGCAGCATGAAATGAATCTGAACAGCCAGTACATTTTTAAAATGAAGAAAAAATTAGAGATTTTACATTTCTAGATTTAAACATGTATTCTAATATGTTGCTGGCTTTAAGATAGACATATACATCTTGAAATAATATAGACATAAAATAGAATGAAAGGTCCAGAAGTAAGCCTTTGCATATGTTAAAAAATGATTCTTGACAATTGTGTTATTACCATTCATTGGAGAAAGGACAGGTATTTTTTGAATTGTGGGTTTTTTTCTGTTTTTGTTTTTTTGTTTTTTAAAATGAGCTATGATGGAAAAAACTGGATATCTACATTTAAAGAGTGCACTTGGCCCCTTCAGCTTCATAAAACTTACTTGTATAATTGGATCAAAGACTTAATTGTAATAAATACTATAAATCTATAAAACTTTTAGGAGAAAACATAGGAAAATGTTTCATGCTATTTGATTTTACAGCCATTTCTTGGATACAACACCAAAAGACCGAACAACAAAAGAAGATTGATAAATTTTACTATATCTAAAATAAAAACTTTAGTACATTTGATGACATTATCATCAAAAGACTGAAAACATCCACAGAATTAGATAACATGTTTTCAAGTTGTATTTCTGTTGTGGATTTCATACACAGAATATGTAATAATTCCTACAACTCAATAAGACAGACAAGTTGTTTTTTAAAAGAATAGTCAAAAATCCATTGAATAGAATTTTCTTAAATGAAATACAAAAGTAAATAATAAATATTAAAATATATTCAGCATCACAGATCATTCAATGCATATCAAAGCCACAATGGCATACCAATTCATAGCCACTAAGATATCCATTATTAAAAATTAAAGTAATGACTAGTGTCGGTAATGATAGAGAGAAATCGAAACCTTTTTTCACTCCTGGTAGGACTATGAAATGGTGCAGTTACAAAGGAAAAACACTACAGCAATTCCTGCAAATTAAAAATAGAATTATTGTATGACCCAGAATCCTACCTCTGGTTATAAACCCACAAGGACTGAAATAACTCAAATAATTTTCTATGTTGGTGTCTACTGGATTATTAGAAGCCACACAGCAGAAGAAAATCAAGTGCTTGTCAATAGATGAGCAGGTAAGAAAAATGTAGATATATGCATACAATGGAATATAAATTAACCATAGCAAGGAAAGAAATCTGACAAATCCTACATGCTACACGTGTTCACCTTGAGAGTATCATGCTAAGTGAAATAACTTAGTCACTCAATGGACAAATATTGTATGAGGACACTTAGGTGATGTGCCTAAAGTAGTCAAATTCCCAAAAACAAAAATCAGAACAGTATGGTAGCTGCCAAGACCTGTGCGAAGGACGATTAGGAAGTTATTGTGTAATGGATATAAATAGATTGAAAATGCAAGTGTTCTGGAGATTAGCTGCCCAATAAAGTGAATGTACTTAACATTTCTGAACTGTATGCTTAAAGTAATTAACTTGGAAAATTAAATGCTATGTATATTTTACCACAAAAAACTTAACATAATGATAGAAAGTAATGAAAAAATGATTTCTAAGTTTATCAAAAATGAAAGGATTTACTAATTCAACCATTTGTTCAGTAAGTACATGATTAAAAGTAATTTTGTGTACTGTCTTTAAACAGTTAGAAAATTATTTTGACTTTGTGCCTTCATTCCCAGAAATTTACTTCTTATTGGTACATGTTATCCCCAGAAATTTAAACAAGGCTAAGTAATCTATTACATTAACTTTGAGTTTGCATCTGGAAATGGGGGATTGGCCAGCCCTAAGGAAAGAGGCAGAGACTTTACTTTTACTTTATATTTACTCTCATTTTTTTTTTTTTTTGTGGGTACCGGGGGTCGACCTCAGGACCTCGCGCACCAGCAGGCGCCCGTGCCTCTGAACGATATCACCGGCCCCTTTTTCGTATGTGGGATCCGGGAGTCGAACTCGGGCCCTTGCGCTTGCAAGGCAGGCGCTTATGCCGCTGAGCCATCTCACCGGCCCCTAACTCTCATTTTTATGGCACGTTTTTCAACAAATATTTCTTGAATATAATGCCTATGTGGAGTGAATTGAGATTATGTTATTTAGTATCAAAATTACTGATATTTCCAACTGACTTTGTGAATTTTTCTCCTTTCTCTTCCCCTCCATCCTTTTCCCTTCTTTCCTTTCCCCCTCATCTGATTGTTGCTGCCATAGAATAGAAAAACTCATTGATACTCATTGATTGTCCAAAGTTAATAGAACTTCTTGGTTATAAATCTTACACAAATAAAACATGACTGTGAATAGAAGCACAATTACAAAACAAATGATTTCAGTCATTTTGTCTTCTAACAATAACCTCCCAATTGGAGAAAGACCTGTATTTGATCTCAATTTTTAAAAAATGGATCATAATGAAGTTTGATTTGCTGTATCACCCTCTTAAATCATTTGTTATTAGGGCAGAAATATACCTGCTTTTCCTGTGCAGTGTCTAGCTAACACAAATTCAACAGAATAGTGTATATTATGATCTTAGCATGAAGTTTAATATCATGCTGCTTGTTTTCTCACAGTTAATTTGAAATGAGGAACGCTTCAAGAATTTGGAACCTAGATCAGCAATTCAGGCTTTGGATAAACCCTAGTTTGTCATTTAATGCAACATGTAGAAATTTTCCACCCTTCCACCTTTCTTTATTTCCTTTCTCTACCAAGTTTGATCTTTTTGCTCTGATAGTAGGTACTCTTGTTTCTGAATTTAAATTCATAGACAAAGAAATATTACGTTATCTTCTTACTCTGTGTACATCATGCCTCTAACATTACTTACATCTCAAACACCAAGAAGAAAAAATGACAGTTTTAGTGAGGAAGAAGAATAGATTTTAGAGTAACTCCAAGATACCAATGCAAATAAAATGAAAATTGGAGGAGCAAGAGTTTTTTCACATGAACAGGTATTTTCTTACAGAATAAATACAGAGTTGCCTGAGCAGAAAAAACACTGATTGGCAAAGGACGAGACAGGCTGCCCTATTTTACATATAAATGAAATCATTTAAAAATATGTGTATTGAAGTTGTAGGAATAATTTTAACTCTGAGACATAACCTCTTAATTCCTGAACCCCCTAAAAACACTATGAATATAATTAACTAGAGTGTATTTTCTATTTTTTGTGGAAACATGTAAAAATAAATTTAAGCCTCATTCTTTTTGCAAAAATAAGATAATTTGCAAAAAGTCTCAATATTATTATTTAATACTTTTGCTATCTAAATGATATAAAAGTTAATGTGCCAAATATATGTATTCCATTGTAGTTTTTCATGATAGATAAAATAGTTTAACATATTTAATATTTAATAGAAAATGATCATAGTATCTGTTATGATTTGCGTCTTGATGAACCCCAAATTCTCATGCAGTCATAGGTGGGGCTTTTTGGAGGTGGCTGAATCTAGAGTGTATGATGCTAGGTATTAAGGATGTGACGACAGAGTTGATTCATGGTGCAATGCTAAAATTAAGGATGCCCCACCCTGAGTGTGAGTGCTACCCAAGGGCAGGTAACCTGGACAGAATATAAGGGTCAGACAGAGGGGTGCTGTTGTTGTTTTCTCCTTGCTGCTTGCTGCTTTCTGCCTGCCCTGCTTTGTCATTAACTGTTTCTCCTCTGCAATACCCCTCTGCCATGCCACCCTGCCTTGGAGTCAGCCGATTACGGACTGAAACCTCTACAAACTGTGAGCTGAAATAAACCTTTTCTTTATCTTTGGGTACTGGGAATTTTGTCTCAGTAACAAGAAAAGTAACTAAAACAGTGTCCTTCTGTTATATACTGGTATATAAATAGATATCAGTACTATTTCTTATCTTCCAGGATCTATTGATAAATTTCAAATTTGAATTGTATTTAATGTATATAATTTAAATATACAGGGACAACAATTGTTCATATTTTAAGAAGATTGGTGGAATTTGCCATCTTATTACTATAAAGAAAAACCTGGAAAATTTCGGATTTTTAGTAGTTGCATTTTATAAAAATAACTTTAACCACTTAACAGTTTACCCAAAAAGTCACTCATGTGGCACAGTTGTTTACATAGTGACTATCCTGACCTTTGCTCAAGTAGGTGTTATTTCAATCAGTTGATTCTTGTACTGAATAAATTTGATAAAATTATCATTTTTATGTTTCCTGTTATATTCTTATAAAAATTAATGAAAAATACATTAAGTTTACATTTGGTGCATACACATTTAAAATTTTTATCTCATACTGCTAAATTGTTGCATTTATAGCTATTTTCTTTATCTCTTCTGATCAGTTTTGGCTTGAAGTTCACTTTGTTAGAAAATAGGATAGATAATCTGCTTTGTTTTCATGCTCTGGTTTCTTGGAGTATCATTTTCCTTCCATTTGTTTTTCAGTCTCTGTATTTCTTTGTGCATGAAGTGTAAGTTTTGCAATTATCATATGCTTGACTTTTGCTGTGGGATACAATCTGCCAGTGTGTGTCTTCTCACTAGGGCATTAGGATCCTTGATGCTGAGTGCTGTTATTGAAAGTTATACACTGAACGCTGTCATTGAATTATTTTCTAGCGCAGATTTCTGACTTCCTTTTGTTTAACTACTCTCCCAGTTACATGTACTTTTCCTTGAACTCTTTGGGGAAGTTGTCTTTGCTGTCTTTGTCTAGGATTTTCTGAAGTAATTTCTGCAGTGTTGGAGAATTCTTGAGATTCTTTTTGTCATGGAAAGTCCTCATTTCTGCATCACTTTCGAAGAATAATTCTGCAGGGTATAGTAATTGATAAATATGCTGATAGGCTTGCCTTTAAAAGTTTTTTTTTTCTGTGATAGCTTTTAGTATTCTATGATCTGAATTTCTTAGAGTGTGATTATAGAATGTTGTGCAATGGTTCTTTTATGAGTGCCTATTTGGAATTCTAAATACAATGTAATTTCATTTCCTAAGTTTCTGCAATGATTTCATTGAATTAATTTTTATACCTTTGGCTTCATTTTCTATCTCTTCCTTAACACTTAACAATACTTAGGTTTTTTCTTTATCTTTTTCTTTTTTCTTTTTCTTTTTTTTTTTTTTTTCAGTCATCTTGGAGATGTTGGATGAATCTTGTGGTATCTTGTTTGTTTTTGAATATCATTTAGTGAATCATCTACTATATCAGTTTTGTACTCAAGCTCTTTTATTTTCTCCTCTGACCGATGATGACTGCTGTCAAAACTTTCAATTTATATGAGAGACCAGAGAATGAGGATAGAGGCCTAACTGACCTTCCCTGTGCACATGAAGGAGGGAATGGCAAGCTGTTCTCCCTTTGGCAAATGAGCCGGCATGCTAGCATAAGTTCCAGAGAAGGTCAACACAGCTGAGATCCATTTGGTTACCTGGTCATATACTACAGATAATCGGAGGCAGGTGCATCCTGTGCTACTTGAATTGCTTGTTCCCATATCTAAGTGAATAAAACCAAGGAGAGCCAAATGTTCAGGGCTTTTTGTCCACTAGAGGTAAGAGCCTCCTGACCCCCTCTCTCAACATTATCTCTGTGTCATGTTTAATCTCCATTTGCCCCCTCTGGTTAGGCATTCATAGTAGGCTGGTTTCCTACAAATTTAGTTTTCATTTCCAGGATTTCTGCTTTTTTCCTTTTCATAGTCTCTAATTCCTTATTAGGTAATCATTCATATCTTGTTTTATCTCCCTTAAATCATTCAGATGTTTATTTTATCTTCCTTAAGTTCATTGATCAGCTTATTATTTGAATAATTTAACTTTATGTCTTCTTTGAGGTCATTGAACATTTTAGTAATTGTTTTATTCATCTTTTAGTCTCAACTTTGATCTCTTCAATTATTTTATCTTTCTGTTGAGTTCTTTGTCTAGAAATTCATTCATTTCAATGCTCGTGACCTCAGCATTTGAGGAGTTATAAATTTTTGGAGACATCATGTTCCTTGTTTAGTGTGTGTGTGTGTGTGTGTCTGTGTGTGTGTGTAATGTTGTAGATCATGTACAATAGAAAGCTCTGCCATTATAATGGAAGCCATTTAGTAAGTTGATTTCTCCTTGTGCTATGCCCTTGGATTTGGGATATGAGTCAGTGTGGAGACACCTACTCTACCTGCTTAAATTACTGCGTTGAGTCTCTCTTGCTGCCCTATAAAGAGACAATTACCTGTAAAAACAACATTCAAAAAACCAATTGTATCTCAACACTTAATTTAAAAGTTGTTTGTCATCGAGCAACCAACCCCTAGCTGATCTTGGGGCCTCTATAATGGTAGAAAATAATCAACACATATCAGTAATATTTCTTAATGTTAATGGCCTCAACTCTCCAATTAAAAGACACAGAATGGCAGATTGGATCAAAAAATATAATCCATGAATCTGTTGCATCCAAGAAACTCATCTAATCCAAAAAGATATTCACTGACTGAAAATGAAAGGATGGAAACAATATTCCTTGCACCAGGACTCTTAAAACAAGCAGGTGTAGCAATTTTAATCTTAGACATGGTAAACTTCAAGCTGATACTAATTAGAAGAGACAAGGTCCCTGCATACTAGTTAAGGGAACAATTCAACAAAAAGAGATAGCTTATAAATATTTATGCACTGAATACTAGAACACCTATTTTCATATAAATGCTGCTGAACATAAAAGATCAAATAAATACTAGCACAATCATAATGAGGGATCTTAACATCTCACTTAAAGAGATAAATGAACTGAACAAAAATTAATAAGGAAATACTAGAGTTGAACCACATCCTTGAATGCATGGACTTAATAGATATCTACAGAATATTCCACCCTATGACAAAAGAATGTACATCCTTTTCTGCGGCACACCGTGCTTTCTCTGAAATAGATTACATACTAGTCCGCAAAGTCTGCTTAAATGAATATAAAAGAATTGAAATCACCCCATGTGTACTATCAGACTACTGTGCAATGAAATTAGAATTCAATGACAGAAGAAATTATGGAAAAATTGAAGCACCTGGAAAATTAATAGCACACTCTAAAACAGCCAGTGGGTCACAGAAGAAATCAAGGAAGAAATTTTTAAAAATTTCGGAAGTTAATGACAATGCCTGTATAACTGATCAGAACCCCTAGGACACTATGAAAGCAGTCCTAGGAGGGAAGTTCATTGCAATCAAGGCTTACATTAAGAAAATAGAGCCTCAGATAATTAACCTTATGAGGAAACTTAAGATACTTGAGAAACAACAAAAATCCAGACCCAAACCAAAATTGAGATGAGAAATCACGAAGATTAGAGTGGAAATCAATGAAATTGAAACAAAAAATACAATACAAAAAAATCAGTGAATCCAAGAGGTGGCTTTTTGAAAGAGTAAACAATATAGACGAACTCTGAGCCAAACTTACCAAGAGAAAGAGAGAAAAGATTCACATCTATGCACTTAAAAATGAAAAAGGTGAAATCACAACAAACACCATGGAAATCCAGAAGATAGTAGTACTATGAAAAAATTGTATTCCAATAAATAAAATTTGGAGAAATAGACAAATATCTAGACTCATAGAAATTGCCAAAGCTAACTCAAGAAAACACAAAAATATCGAGCAACCCAGTAAGAAGAAAGAAAACTGAGAAAGTGATTAAGACAGTAAAGAATCTACCAACTAAAGAAAGCCCAGGACATGACAGATTCACTGATGAATTCTACAAAACCTTTAAGGATGTTATATTAACTGTACTTCTCAAGCTCTTCAAAGAAATTGAAAGGCATGGAGTGCTTTCAAATTCATTTATGGAAGCTACCAGCACTTTGACTCCAAAACCAGATAAAGACCCAACTAAAAAAGGAAACTACATGTCTATCTGCTTAATGAAAATAGATGCAAAATTTCTTAATATGATATTAGCGAATATAATGTAGCTCATCATCAAAAAGATTATACATCATCACCAAGTAGGTTTCATTTTAGAGATGCAAGAATAGGTCAACATATGCAAATCAATAAATCTGATATATCACATAAACAGAAGCAAGGTCAAAAACCACATGATCTTATTAATAGATGCAGAAAAGGCTTTGACAAATTTCAACACCCCTTTATGATAAAAACCCTGAAAAAAATAGAAGGAACATACTTGAATTTCATAAAAGCTATTTATGACAAACTAATAGCCAATATCATATAAAATGGGTAAAAAACTTAAAGCATTTCCTCTAAAATCAGGAACAAGTCAAAGATGCCCACTATCACAACTTCTATTTAATATAATACTTGAAACATTAGCCAGACCAATCAGGCGAGAGAAAGAAATAAATGGGATATGCATAGAAAAGGAAGAACTTAAGGGTCATTATTTGCAGATGACATGATACTTTACATAGAAGACCAAAAGAATTCCACCAAAAACTCATAATAAATAACCAACTTCAGCGATGTAGTAGGATACAAAATCAACATGTGAAAATCATTAGCATTTATGGAAACCAATAGTGAGCTCAATAAGAAAGGAATTATGAAAATAATACCATTCATGGTAGCATCAAGAAAAATGAAATACCTAGGTATTAACCTCACCAAGGAAGTGGAGGAACTCTACAATGAAAACTACAGTACTTTGAAAAAGGAGATTGAAGAGGACATCAGAAAATGGAAAAAATGTCCCCTGCTCCTGAATAAAAAGAATCATTATTATCAAAATGGCCATATCCCCAAAACTGTTACACACATTCAATGCAGTCCCAATCAAAATACCAACAGCATTCTTCACAGAACTACAGGAAATAATCCTAAAATTTAGATGAAAACAGAAGAGACCCAGAATAACAAAAAACAATCTAGGGCAACAAGCACAAAACAGGAGACACCATAGTACCTGACTTCAATTATACAGCAAATCAACGGTAATAAAAATGGCACAGGGCTGGTACAAAGCAGACACGTGGCTCAGTGGAGCAGAATAGAGGATACAGAAACATTCCCAGACACACTAACCTTTTCCTTCTTAGCAGGTGCCTTAAACCTGTCTAAACTCCAATGATATATCTACATGGTGTTTTTTCATCTCTCTGCTTCCGTGCCATCTTTTCTTCCTTCATTGAAAACTCATTTAACATCCTAGGATTTCCTATTATTCTCTTTGGTGCAGCTGTGGTTGATAATTTAATTTAAAAGGTTTTCAGGTTAGGAATTCAGAGTTATATATATCCACATACCTCGCCTGAAGAGTATTTTATTGCCAGTGTCCTCATTCAAGGAATAAGAGTCATACATGGATAATCACAAAAGTTTAAAAGTCAACAGGATTCTCAAAAATATAGTATACATGAGCCTGACTTAAAAATGCAGTCCAAAAAATTAGCTTGACAACAAAATCCAGCCAAATAAGGAATGATTTTTATAGTTCACTTATATGGCTTTAGTAAAAGGACTGGGATGAGCACTGAATCCATACACAAAATGAGATAAAACCTATATAGAAAGTATGATTAGAGAAGAGAATGCAAATTTTAAAAGACTTTTACAAAGTAGAAATAAATAAAAATATCAGGAAGCAGAGACAGAAGAAATGGGTAAAACTGTTAATTAATTTATATTGTCAAGGTTTAATTTATACTACTTAAAAATGAAATTTAATGTTATATCCATCAACCATCTCAATATTTTGAATCTTTATTCTTAATCACAAGGGGTGTTTTAAGTATTACTGGATCTGTATTTATAAAACATTTAAACTTCAACAGCACAGGTTCATTGCAATTTCATTTTTCTGGCAAATGCAAGTATTATTAAAATTCACATGTAAATTAAATAATTATAGTATGATTCAATTTCAAAAACTACGTTTCTCTTTCCATTCCTTATGCCTATATTAATGCTTTCTTAGTGTACAGTTGCATACATAAAAACGAAACATTTTATGTACACGGATTTAGCCATCCATTTATCCTTCTATTTATATATAGGCATAGATATAATACTCCTTTGGGATGACATCCAAGTATAGTTGAGACTGTAAATTTATAATGACTTCTGAGTTTCTATTATAATACATATCAGTCATCAAAAAGCTAGCTCATGCTAAGATAAAATAAAAGAGTGTAAGTAGGGTGTGTTGGCTCATGCCCGTAATCCCAGTAACAGGGGAATCTGAGGGAAGAGGATCAGAAGTTCAGGCAGCATATAAGATGGTTAAGATAGATACACTACTAATTTTGCTTAGTTCATTGAAGAGAAAGGCTTATGCCAGTAATGTTTGGACAATTAAATGCTGATATCTTGTACCCTAGGTAACTAACATAATGTATTAACCACTGTTACCCTCCTATTATGTTGTTTTGAAATTTTATTCTTTTTTTGTTTTGTTTTGTTTTCTTCTCTTTAAAAAAAAAAAAAAAAAAAAGAAGTTCAGGCAGCACAAGGCCAGCCCCAGCAAAGTAACAAGACTGGTATTGCAACAAGGGTGGGGGGGGTGCTGAGGATGGTAGTTTAGCGCTCAGCATTCCTTGGGGTCAAGCTCTTCAATCTCCAGTAACAAGCAAACAAAATAGTGTATATCTGTGGGAAGTTAGTTCAGCATTACCTTTTCTAAATATCTCTTTATTTCCTTCTTCTTTTTCCTCTTCCCCTTCCTTTCCCCTGCCCCTTCTTCTTCTTCCTCTTCTTCTTCTCCTTCTCCTTCTCCTTCTTCTTCTTTTTTTGGTGTTGCTACTGAGGATTAAACCCAGAGTCTTTGCCTTGAGCTACAACCCTGCCCTATTCATTCATTCATTCATTTATATTTTGAGGCAGGATCTTCCCAAGTTGCTAAATTACCAGGGTTGAACTCGGATTAGAGTCTCCCCCTTCACATCCCCAGAGCGCTGGGATTAGAGATGTGAGCCTCCACGCTGGGCCTATGGTCAAGCATGGCTGTGTAATAAAGCATCCATCAAAACTTCTAAAGGACGGGGTGCAGAGAGCTGGTTTGAGGAAATGTTGAGGTATGAGAGTGATGCTCCCAAACAGTGCAAGGAAACTCTGTACTTACTCTCTTGTTCTTTGATCTCTACAAATCTTTCATGAACCATTCCTGACTTGTTTCCATGATAACAAGCTGAACTATTTTTTTACCCAAACTGGAAAGAACTTTAGCCATTTCCATGGTAGCCCTGTGATTGCTCAGTAGCTAGACAGGGATGAATCCTGCCACAGCCTCTTCCCTTTGGACATTTGTTCATGTTCTCCATACTCCAGCGAACACATGCCAACATGTGCACAAGCTGCTGCCCCACCCCGTCCACACTTGCTGCGATGTGAAGGGAAAGGGTCTGTCCCTTGAGATGAACAGCAGGGAATGAGTTAGCATAGCAGTGTTTCCTTAAATACTAGTTTTATTCCCAAAGCAGTTTTAAACTTATTGTAAAGGAGCTAGATGTGGTTGATACAAGAATTAATTAACAAATGTCATATTGTTCTTTATGTTTTCTTAAGGTGATTTAATGCTTAGTTTTACATTGTGGAGCTGCTTGGTACCTATTTTGCTATTCTTTGACACTAATAGAAATAACTATATTTAATACAAGTTATCATATGGTGACAGGTATCAAATGCGCCTCACATACTGGAAAGCTCTCTTGCAACATTACTTTCTCTCTTCCATGGATCTTTAAGCTATTATAATACTTTCTTAGAGAATTAAATGTTTTTTGTTTTCTTCCAGTAGCTCTGTATCCTCATCTTTAAAGCCAATTAACCAATTCATTCGATTATGTGAATATACTGTAACCTTGATCACTTTTAAGCAACACAAAAACTTGGGATTATAATTATACCTATATTATTTTTCCGACTGCACTTTGAAAACACTTATCCCATCTTTCTTGCTTCTTTCTGAAGCAATTGTGGATCTCCTTTTTTTGTGTCTTTAGTCACATGGTCCTGGATGCCTTGATGTTCTGAATCTATTTGTGTTCGTTTTGACTTTGGAAAGGAGCTACATCTGGTGAATAAGGTTGAGAAAGATACATTATATTTTTATTAGCTTGCCTTTCCATCAGATAGCTTTCAGGAACAGAATACGCCATAGTTTTTTTTTTATCACATCTTATACAAAGACATGTCTTTTCATTTAAAAATTGAGTGAATAGTCAATTCTGAACTTACTTCCTAAAGAGCATCTCTTTGTGATATTCTCAAAATTTAGTCACTTGATTTCAGCTTGGAGGGTAGTCCCTTGATCTCACTGCTACTTTGACATTGTTATAATCAAAAGAGATATTCTTCTTCTTGACCTTTTTAGCACATCTTTATTGTAATTTATCTAACCACATTTTCAACCTGGGAAAGGCTGAGATATTATGTTGCATTGATTCTTTATAAGAATTGTCTCAAGTATGTTGAAGCTAAGTGACACCTGACATTATTTGGAAATTAAGTAAATACATGTGGCTGATGACTCAGTTATATCAGTCAATAATGGTGACACAGATTAATGTCTTCTGGTAACTGCAACTGGTATGAAGGCAATTGCACAGCTGAATTCTCTAGGAGGTACTGTTTGCAAAAAATCTTTTTGTAAGCTACGAGTGCAATAACATAATAATTATATTGGATTATACTTTCTATCTCTCCACCAATAAATAGTGAAGAGTAAATACTAGGTTCTTTTTGCTATGCAAAGATTTTTTGTTTTAATTTAGTTTGCTGTTTTTTACTTTCTTTACTGAATTACTGTAAAATAAAAAAGACAGTTCTTACGTAGCCACTTCATTATATTGGACACTAGCTATAGACCGAAGATAAAAATTTCCCTATATATTCACTGCAAGAGAACTTATTGTCAGCCGCTCAGCAGCCTTTTTATATTTAGAAATAGATTTTGTACATTTGTCCACATCTTTGGGGACATAATTAAATTTATGGGATCCAGAAAAGTATTAAACAACAAAGTAGCCAGATAAGCTAGTCAATCTAAAATATATCACTTGGGATGGTGGACTAGATTTCATCATTTGCACCTTAAAATTTGGCTCCTTCCAAATAATCTCCAAAAGTTTTCAAAATCATATTTTTCCACAGTATGCTAATAATTTCAATATATATTTGTTGTTGAATTTAAAGTATTGTATACACCCATCAAAGAAAAAAAAATGCTGGATCTTTCATTCACTATAAGATAAAAGTTTCTTAAAATTGACTTAGATTTTTACTATGTATTTTCTTCAAAATATTTTAAAAATTCTGTGTTCTATTAAATATCTGTATAAGAAATTCACACTTTTTTGCAATTAATTATTTCTACAGTTTTGATTCCATCAAGAAGCTGAAGAGGAGGAGGTTTCTGCTTTTCATGTAGGCAAGGTCACACATTCTTGACCACACACATTATATAATATTGGCGTTCTGTTATTTTTTGTCTGCTCATTTTTGAAGGCTTGTTTTTTGTTCCTTATTTGTTTCTTGCTTATCTGCCCATGTCTAAGATACCCAGTAACTTTACGAAGCCTAAAATTCCTTGCCTAATTATTTGAATGATGATTTTTAAGGTAAGTGATAATATTTGGAAACTCTTAAATATATTATTTCTAACACTGTATACCATATCTTAAAATCATCTTACTAATGTGTTCTCTGTATTTTCTTAATATAAGTTGTTTGCCATTGATCATTTAAATTCAAGCATCATGGTGTTTAGTTGCTTATGGACCATGTATTTCTTATATTTACCTTTGACTCATTCACAAATTATAGACAAGTTCATGTGTCTTTCCAGAAAAAATATAGCTATTGTCGGTATATGCAACACTTTGAAATGAGGTAGAGATTAACAAGATTTCTGCCTGAATCACTTTAGTGCCTATATTTTCTTCAAAAATAATTAAATTTCATTTTTATGATAAATAGTATATCATATAAAGTTTTACAATTTTCATCTTCTTCTGAGGTCATTTATTTTTATTTCAAATGATCCACTAAATCCATTAGCATCTGTTAGTGAAGGAGCAATAGCTTATTTTCTATGCTAATTAGTCAGTGTGTAGATCACTTCACCTTTCTAAATATATTAATAAATAAGTAGAACAACTACACCAATCCTACACTAAGTTGAATCTAACTTATTTCTAACTGGGAGTTTACTATGAACTTTTATGTCTGCAATTAAAACACGAGGGAAAACATTACAGTGCATTCAAGCTTTTTCTAGTCAGTCAATCTGTCATCATAGTAAGCACGACTGTCTGTTCCGCTATTTTCCGGTGCCAGTGTGACATTCACACACCATCTGCCGACTTCCATTTATTGCTATTCAGGCTCCATTGCTAGTTATTCATTTCTCATTTTGGTCATCATAAGTCAGCATGTTTGTAAAAATCCAGTACTGCTTGCTGAACTAATACATGTACAACTGCTGTTGAATTTAGGCTTTGGGACTTAGATCGCTGCGCTGATAATTTCCTATGGATTCATCTTCTACAAAATTCATGGGCTAACATATTGTGCTCAAAGTATGCAGTAACATAAAAGATTCATTTTTCAGTAGGAAAGAATATGAGAAATCATTAGTCATACTGGATTTTTTTTACTTAAAGTTCTTTGGACATTATCATTTACTATATTATTTCGTATTTTGCCTTGTGTAAATATATATAAGAATTCTGATTCCCCAAAAATCAACATGAAATATTTCAACTCCTGCTGAAATTGCTGGCTTTCAACATGAAACAAAGAAAGCCCTACTTCAGCATTCTTACTGATGATTATCATTCCATATCATCACGCACAGTGCTCCTATGAGTCTTTTTTCTCTTAAATTCAAATAGATACATTTAATAGTATATGCTTGAATTATCTATCAATCCTTCTTATGCCTCCATATGGCATGTCATGTTTCAAGAACTCTTTTCTCCCAAATCCACAAGGCCGTTTAATTCTCCCTTTTAAACTCTTGCTAAAATTGTTTTACTTGTGCTTCTTAGATTCTGGTGTCTATTCTTTGCTTATTTCATTTACTCCTCTATATTTTCTGCTTTTATTGATAACCACAAGAAAAAGTACTAGAATTTTACCTAATCGAATAGTGGGGAGATAGACTGAGAGTTCTACATGCTCCTCAGGATCGCACCTCACTTTCCTTCTGTGACTATGTCGGCAAATATGACTATTCCTTGGAAGTCCATTCTGCTTCTCCTACCTCATCACCACTGCGTGTCTTCTGACCATCAATACTAACCCATGTATCCTCTGATCTTCATTTTGTAGGGAACTATCAAAAGCCAGTTCATCCCCATTGTCCTAGAATTCATACTCCTATCTGGGTGTGTACGTCCTACTTTGCAAGCCTTTCTTCAGTTCTTTCAAAATTTATTAACTATTTCTCCACTGTTCTCCCCATATACTCAATCTTTGTATTTTTGACCTGTTGCCTGGTCTTGTCTAGAGGCCCTTAACATGTTCAGGGATGGTAGCTGCTTTCTTTCCCATTTTGTGTTTCACTGCTTGTGGACGTGTTGTTGTTTCTGTTGGGAGAAATTATTGCAAATTTTGTAGTTTTATTTATTTATTTATTTATTTTGTGGGTACCGGGGGGTCGACCTCAGGACCTTGTGCGTCAGGAGGCACCCGTGCCGCTGAGCGATATCACCCGCCCCTTTTTCGTATGTGGGTTCCAGGAGTCGAACTCTGGCCCTCGTGCTTGCCAGGCAGGCGGTTAAGCCGCTGAGCCATCTCACCGGCCCAATTTTGTAGTTTTAAACAACACATATTTATTATCTGATAATTCATCTCCTTTGGGGAGGTCATAATTCTGAAATGGGCTAACAGTGCTGAGTTCTTGACATTGAAGCGGAGAAGTGAATCTTCTTCCCAGATTCCAGAGGCTTCTCCCATTCCTGGATCTTAGCATCATCATTCTGATTTCTGCTTCTCTTATTACATCTGCTTCATAAACACTGATCCTCCCATGTCTTTGTTATAAGGATGCCCATGATTTAGCCCACCCTGATAATCAAGGATAATTTACCCATTTCAAGATTCTTTACTTGATTGCATCTACAAAGTTGCTTTTTCATCTAAGATAATGTGTTCACAGGTTCTAGAGATAGGGAATGGACATCTTTTTTTTTTTTTTTTTTTTTCGGAGAGGGGGCAAAATTCTGGGACTATTCCTTCATGTTACTATAGCAGCATGTGTTCTTTTCCTTATAATTGGGGCTTTAGAAAATTATAGTTCTGTTATCTTAAAAATCAGTTTGAATCTCATGTCATTAGATGTCTCCACTCACAATTCCTGTCTACATGGATTCTTGAGGAGTTCTACTCCATTTATTATGGGATTAATGACCTGTTTCACTCTCACACACTAATATGTCATTAATTCTTGGTGATTTGTATTTCACAGGAGGTGATGTCAAAAATAATGTGGGCAGTTAGATACTTCATCTCCTCTGTGTTGAAGGATCCTGTCTTCATTTTCATTCTAATCATTCTCATCCATGCAAGTGTCTCAGATATTGTTCTTACCAAAACCAGAATCCTCTCTGTAGTCTCAATTTATACATCTCATTCTTAAACTTTTGCCACCTGTCAATCACACTCATCTTGCTAACCCAAAACTAAAAGTTATTTAACTGCTACTGAGTTATAACGCATCAATCCTATTATTTTTCAGTGTCTTCCATCTCATGTTACCATTTATTCTTTAGTTTAAATATCAATGGTCTGTAGTCATACTCAAGAAAGAAGGATATGGAGGAAGAGAGAACAAAGCAAGAAACAAAAGAAGGAAAGAAGGAACAAAAGAAGAAATATGGAGGCAGATGTAGTACTCAGCTCCTTACACCTTTTTTGCATATTTATTTGATTTTTCAACCAGGTATCAGCCTGCATTTCAAACTGAATAGCTATTAGTGACTTTTTAAAATATTTGATGTAACCCCTCTGTTCATCAAATAAATAGTAACCTAGTATCAGAGTATAAAAACAATTTTTCACTTTAAGTTTCCAGATAAAAGACTTGAAATAAGTTTAATATTAATTTTTATGAACATTAATTCATAAAGATAGAAATTTATAAATATTTACTTCTATTCCATAAAACTATAAAAATTTTAAACTTTACAGTTTAAAATCTCTTTAAGATTTCATTTTTACAAACATGATTTTCAACAAACATAGCATTTAAATTTTCTAATTTTCATAAATTCACTAAGCCAAGTTTGATAAAACAGGAAGTTTTACTTATTTCTTATAAAAAATGTTCAATAAACATGTCTTATAATTCTTTAAATGTTTAGGAGCCATCCTATTAACATGTTAGTGTATGTTTAGGAAAATAATTAAAAGTATTTTAAAACTGAAGTCAATTACATGATCAGGTTGATAAAATTCAATACATTCTCAACACAAAATCTTCCATTTTCTTCTCCAGATGTGTGTATGTACTAATTCCCCACAATGAATATACAATATTTATTATGTTTCACAAGCATACACTAATCAAAAAAGGGAAAACTCCCATGTAAGAAATTTGTATACCTTTTATAACTGGAGAACTTGACAACATTTCCTATATATGTATGAAATGTGTTTTGAAAAAAAAAAGTGCAAATATCAAAATATTATGGGCCTTTAAAGGCAGTTTTCCTGAATACTTGCTGTTAATCAGAAATCAAGTAGATTTTTCTCTGTAAATTGTTCTGAGGTGTAATAGTTAAAACACGTTGTTACACTAAAGTCACCAACATTGCCTCTGTTCTATGGATCCCTAGTAAATCTATATTTGACATGAGCGATACTCAAATTTTGGACCTAATTCTCTGTGCAATGCAGATTTACATTCTATAGTCATTCAGCTTTGCACTTTCTGTTTGGCTGCCTTGGCAGTCCACTCTGTTTTGCAATCCATGCCCTTCTAGCTAATCACTCTGTCCAAATCACGTTAGTGAAGTCATTGGTTTCCCAGTGATAATACGGCTGTTGTCCTGCAGCTAAAAAAATTCCAAAGGCAATAGATGCTTGAGTTACATCATTTGTCTACAAAAAGAATTTCTTTTACTTTAAACAGAACATTTCCTTACTCCAGAGAAGGAAAAGATGGCAAAAAGGATCTAACAGCAAGCAGGATGGGTCTCTGAGTTAGTTGTGAGTGAGAACTAACCAAAACAAGGAAGAGTGACATGTACAGTATTGTTTTATATGAGTAGAGTTGTAGGAGATGTGTAGATTCAGATATGTAACCCAGAGGTCAGGTAAAAGGAACAAAATCTTATGCATGTAGATAATTGAGTCATAGTAAGACAATTATAAGTACTGTTGTATCCAATTAGTTTCAAGGAACAGAATAGCTATACCTTAAGCTTCAATTGCTATGTAGGAGTGGGTGGAAGTTTGTTGACTTTGTGAGACATCTTCTATACTATTGGATCTTTAGTATTTTACATATTTAGAGCAAGAGACAGAAGTATGCTGTTTTAGAAGAAAAACTAGATATATAGGTTATTTGCATTCCAACCAATGGGTTGTTTCAATTTAAAGCTGGTATTCAAAAAACAAGAGAAAATTCAAATTTAATATTATACATTATCTTTGATTAATTCCAATAATTACCCAAAACCCAGATTTATTGAACTACCTATTTATAGGCCATGTGAGAAAAATTCATTAGCTTCTTTGTTCTACGCTGTTCCATTATAACACAATTCTTGGCTAAAATTTATTAAGAAATAACTAATGAAATTTAGTGCAAATAACTATCACAATGAGGTAAATGTGCTATATTCTAAGTAATTTTCTGAGACTATTGGGCAGGAATTCAACTACACCCTCTCTAGCACTCCACAGCAAGAAAAAAAATCAATAAATATTGTTTACAACTTCAATGATGAAATGTAGAAAAAATGATAAATTAATTGAATCTCATCTCACTGAAATTCTTTTAAAAGTTCAGCAGATGTTGCTTCTTTCTTCTCTTTCACTTCACTCCACAGTTTTAGCATGAACTTTCCACTTAAATTAGCTTTCACTGAGACTATTTCAGAAAAGAATCTGAAGCTGTTATGTCCAGAAAAAAATTATCAGTTTTCCAATATTAACTGTTTTGCTCAGTCCAAAGCCAAATAAAGGAAGAAATATCATTCAACAAAATGTCATCATACTTTATAAGTTGATATTATTTTAAATTTTTTCCACTTTAATGGAAAAACGTTTAATGTTTTCTTTTATCAAAGTTCTGTTCCTGAAGTTAGGTCACATAATTTAAATAAAGTAGTCAAGTTTACATATTTAAAATGCAAATAGGATTACCCAGCTGCACCACCCACCAAAAGCATGTTCAATTATGTTTTGCTTTTGATTTGATTTTTGTTATTGAATTATAAATGCCAGGTTATACATATCTAGTACTCAGTTTTACTGGTACACAGAAATATAATTCACACAGACGGCAATTTTTAAGGTATAAAAACAGGATACATTAATAGAGGCACAGTTGGATTTGCAGCTGTGATAGTTAGAACAACTTTTAGGAAAAAAATCTTTCATTTGTATGCCCTTTCTTTCTAAAGTCTGATTATTTTCCTAGTCATGAATGCAGCTTAAAAAGAGTGTTCAACAATTTTATATATCAAAAACATTGTAAATGACCTGCAAAAATCTTAAAATCCTGAACAAAGACAGCTACTGAAGCACAATATGTATGTGGCTAAATAACTTTGTGTTTCTTGTACAAGTATGTACATTTGTAAATGTTATATACCATTATATACAGAATTTTGTAGTACAGATTATGGAAAAGCTTGTAACTCTTCACATAGTAATATTTAAATGATTTGTTGTAAGAATAAATGTTCTTTTTTTTTTTTTTTGTGGGTACCGGGGGTCGACCTCAGGACCTCGCGCGCCGGGAGGCGCCTGTGCCGCTGAGCGATATCACCGGCCCTTTTTTCATATGTGGGTTCCGGGAGTCGAACTCGGGCCCTCGCGCTTGCCAGGCAGGTGCTTACGCCACTGAGCCATCTCACTTGCCCAGAACAAATGTTCTTAAAAGAAAAAATTACAATGAAATAGTTTTAGAAACAGTAATTCAAAAAAAAAAATGAAGAGTAATAGATACATAAATTTTGTATCTCTTCTGTGTAATATTGATAAGAAACATTAGCAATGATAACACATAGGTACTAAAAAAAACTTAGCGTAATTTTCTTAATTTTTTTTTTTGTTGTTGTAATGGGAATCAAATGCACACAGCAGAAGGATAATGCAAACAGAATGTGACATGATGTAATGAGAATATGTTATTACGTTTCTAATGATATGCTTTTCAAAGCTGTCATTATTATGCGATGGAGAATCATGCCCTCAGAGAATGCAGCTGTTCACGTAGGTAGGTCATTCTAATAGTCTTCAAAGTTTAGATTTGCAGATTCTAGCTAACATCTCCTTTATCAAGGTGAAATCAACAATGAACAAAACGTAACCTGACTGAAAATGACAGTTAATAATTTTCTGTTTTGTCTCTGTCTCTGTCTCTGTCTGGCTTTTTATTTCTCACAATTTTTTCTTCTAAAACACGTCAGCCTGGTGTCCTGGCTCAGAAGTAGAGGGACCCTGGTTTCAGTCCCCAGGACCATGAAAGAAGAAAGAAAACAAGACAAACAAGAAACAAGTGTCATATGAATGCAAAATATTTCAAATTTTTGAAATTTTGTGTTTTAATCAGTATATTTTATATTCACATATTCATATATATATACATACTCTGGCGGTATCAACTTACATTTAAAATAGTGCAAGTACTCTTGTGCTGGTTATTAAGGTATTCTTTCTCAGTGTTATGCCCATCTTTCGATAGTCGTAAGGTGTTGGAAAGATGATTCTACATTTTATCTTTTCTGTTTTAGCTGCATGTTATGGTTTAGATGGAAAATGCCCTCCAAAGCCTCCTGTGCTCATAGATGGGATAGATGGGGCTTTCGCAAGGTGACTGGATTATGGGGTTTATAGCTGCCTCCTGGAGGGATCTGGTGGAAGAGGTGGGTTGCTGGAGTGTGGCCTGGAAAGAATTTCGTTCTTTCCCACTCCTCCCTTGCTCTCTGCTTCCTGCTGCTCTGCCCTGAGCCACTTCTCCTCTGCCAAGCTGCCCTGCCTTGGAGCCCCAACCATAACCATCTGGACTCAAATTCTTCAAACTGAACCAAAATAAAACTTTCTTCCT
Source organism: Erethizon dorsatum (assembly GCA_028451465.1). Taxonomy (NCBI): domain Eukaryota; kingdom Metazoa; phylum Chordata; class Mammalia; order Rodentia; family Erethizontidae; genus Erethizon; species Erethizon dorsatum. The sequence goes on from CM051838.1 coordinate 16,952,536, forward strand.
CTAAGTGGTGGGTGTTGGCTCTTGTTTCTCAGCAATAGGAAAAGTGACTGAGACACTGCATGACTGTAACATTCAGGGAATAATAGCGCTAGAGAGAGAGAGAGGGAGAAAATTTGGAGGAGTTTCAGTGGCCCAAAACTTCTCAGTATGCTCACCATTCTTCTCGGCATCACTCCAGCAGCTCTTTACTCCTCGTGAGTATGGCCTTAAGATAGCTACAGTCATTTTCAGATGGCTGCTGGATGTTTCCTCCTGCACTGTACTTACAGCCGCCACACTGGAGCCCTTCCATGGGCTTGGCTGGCTGGACCACAAGTCCGAGCTCCATGAGGGCATCCTCATACAGCAGTCCCTGCCTGCCAGGCTCCCACCACTAAGTCTGAGCTCTAAACCTGTGGTTCTGATAAGGGTGACCTCTTCCTTGCTTCCCCTCTTTCTGGATGTGGTAGCCATTTTCTCAAGTTACTGTCTTTGTGTTATCTCAATTCTTGAGTTTTCTCTTTTTAGTTCACTTTTAAAATCACCACATTATTCTCCATCTGTTAAAATTTTCCAGTGTCTTTCAGGTTTGGTAGCACAGGCACCTGTAATCCCAGCACTTGAGAGGCTGAGGCAGGAGGATCACTTGATCCTTGAGCAAAATTCAATGCTCAGGAGTTGGAGACTAGCCTGAGCAACATGGTAATACTCCATCTAAAAAAAAAAAAAAAAATATATATATATATATATATATATATATATATAATCTTGTCAGGTTAAAGAGTTAGGAAGAAAGTCTTTTCCATGCTTGTAACAAGGCATTGGCTGAATAAGCTGAAAAATACTTTTTTGAACTCATGGGAGACTTCAGGTTTTAGAACAAATAGAGTAACTAAATTGAAATCTGTGGAGAGACAGGAGCCTGCAGGGTAAAATAGATCAGAACATAGGATGACCTGAGACACTTGCAACTAAACACCATGTGAATTAATTAGAAGGTTCAGGCAGAGATGTTTAAAAGTTGCTAAATATTAAATATGGTTAATGTGAGAGTATGAATCTCTGGAGCTGTATTCACAGGGCATTGATATCTTATAGGGTTGGAAATACCAACTACCCCATCTGTGGTCCACCGTAACTGTTAGGAAAGAAGAGCTAGCAATGCTGATCTTAGACACTCAAGAATTATTATTATTATTATTATTATTATTTTTGTGGGTATCGGGGGTCGACCTCAGGACATCGCACGCCAGCAGGCGCCCGTGCCGCTGAGCCATCTCACTGGGCCAACACTCAAGAATTAATAGTGACTCCCTGCTCATAAATCTGAGAACCTGGATGAGATATGGCAATATTTGGGATGCATATGCCAGCAAAATACACTCAAGTAAGAAGAGAAAATCTCAATTGGCCTATACAATTAAATACATGAACATTCGCACATCTTCAACAGCAACAACAAAAATCTTTGACAAAATATAACAAATCAAATTCTTCAGAATATAAACTGAATAACATTACAACAAAGTCGAGTTCATCCCTAGAATGGAAGGCTACTTCAACATTTGTTTACATTTTTTTTCTGTCTGGGATTTGAACCCAGAGCCTTGCACATGCTAGGCACCCACAGTTTCAGTATTTGAAAATCAGTCAGAGCAGCTTATCATTTTAATAGACTAAAATAATTTAAATCATTTCAATTGGTACAAAGCAAGCATTTGACAAAATTCAATGCTCACTTTTTGTTTGTAAAAATTCAAATTATGAACAAAAGAAAACAATCTTAGTTTAACAAAAGACAACTAATCAAAATAAATAAAGAAAAAAACCCCAAATTTATCTCAAAGTTTACATCTCATGCTTTATACAAAAATAGACTGAAAACACATCATATGCATAAGCTTAAACATAAATCTATATAACTTCTAGAATACAACAAAAATGAAATTTAATAATGAAGATCCCGAGGCAAATGGTTGAATCTATTGCTAAGGAAAGAAAAGTGGAAGATAAGACTGAAATATCTTAAGTACCAAAAGATGAGGACACATTTAAATAAAAATTAACAAATTGCACTAGTAAAGGGAACAGAAAGCAACTAAGAAGAGTTCCCAATGACCAACACTTAAACTGAGCAAAAATAAATATCCACGAGTTCATACTGATGTGAATAATAAATTGAATAAATGAACAAATGGGGAGAAAAAAACAAATGCTTCTTAAAATAATTCCAAGCAAATATAGAAAAATACAAGTGGAAAGTCATCTTCAGAAAACCACTGTAATGATAGCTGTTAAAAAGATACTACTTAGTTAACGTTAAAACTGTGATTGTTCTGACATGTTTTTATAAATTCTTTATTCTCCTCCTGTAATAGGTGAAATTTAATTTCCTTTCACTCAACTCTTAATTGAATTGCCTTCTTTATGAACTAACAGATTATGGAAGGGGAAAACCAGTGGAGAAACCGATAGACATAGCTTAACCAAGTGCTCAAGGTTAAGACTACCACACTGTGTCAGTGCCGTGTGTCCCTGATGAGAGACTGTGAGAAGCCCCAAAATCACTTCTAGAATTCTTCCAAAAATCATGACCCCAGTCTCATCACTAAGAAACATTGGCAAACCCAAAGTGAAAGACATTTTATGCAAAAACTAAATAGTGCACCTCAAAAGTGTCAAGGTCATTAAAACAAGAAACGAGTAAGAAAATGTTGGGCCGGTGAGATGGCCCAGTGGCATAAGCGCCTGCCTGGCAAGCAAGAGGTCCTGAGGTTGACTCCCGGTACCCACATTAAAAAAAAAAAAGAAAAAGAAAATGTTAGAATTTGGAAGCTGTGAAGAGCTGCACGATATTCTGCACAGTCTCACAAAAGAGAAAAAAGACATCATTGGGCAGAAAAAGGAAGGAATAACAAAACACCAACACATTAATGAAATCCATGTGTAATCTGTAGTTTTCCTGATAGTGTTATTTATCAATATGAATTTCTTAGTTTTGATCAATGTGTGTCAATATCAATTTCTTAGTTTTATTGGTTACATAGATGTTAACCTTACCGAAAACTAGGTGAAGAATGTACAGGAACTCTTGTGTTAGCATTACTCTTTATATAATGCAAATTACTTCAATATGGGACAAAAAGAAAAATAGAATCATTCTTTTTTCCCCAGCTCAATGGAATACTTGGTAATTGGCATGGTCCCAGTGATCAGATGTGATTAGATAAGTTTATTTTGACATATTTCTGAGTTTTAATGTTGTGTTGAGGTCCTCAAAAACAGAAAATCAAATGATAGCTTGTGGTTGGTTTTGTCGATTTTTCCACCCAAACAGAACCAAAGTCCCTGTATCTACTATTTCCTATCTAAATTATTTGCCTTCTTTCTTCCAACATTCATTTTTGCTAGAGTGGTTTTCCAGTGCCTGAACTAGAGAATGTTCTATTTAGTAACAATGTGTATGCTATATTTGATAGATTGAATGTTTGTTTAATGGAAACCAGAAATGACAGGATCTAAAGAATATTAAGGTTTTTACTATCTTACATGTCAGCTGAGTTAGAAATTAAGGCCTGATATTTAAACTATGTTGTGAAACCAAAGACATTTTAGCCTGTTTCTCTTTCATTTGCAGGGAATTCCTTTGATCCGCATAGTATAACAGGGGTCACCCAGCCATGCTGGAATTTTAGAAAAAGGAATGGGAATAAAAGAGAAATGAAGGCTTGTCCTTCACTGTTAGATGATGACACAAACTTCACAAGTGTCAATTTGATCATATCATTCTAATTCTCCTTGGTGATGTGTAGTTGAAAAATATGAGTTTCACTTGGCCCTACCTAAAGATATTATTATTGGGGAAGAAGATAATTTTACTTAGTTCTTAATATACACATTATCTGTTTGTACATACTTTACTTAGATTATTTTATTAATAGTTACCTTCTCATTAAAAATGCAAAAATATATGAAATGGAAGAATATAAAATTTTCCTTTTCTTATCATTTGCATCACTGAACATCTGAAAAATATTTTAATTTACATTATAATTTAATTGAATAAATGAGAGCCGGTGAGATAGCTCAGCAGCATAAGTGCCTGCCTGGCAAGAGCGAGGTCCTGAGTTCGAATCCCAGTACCCACATAAAGGATAAAAAGGGCCAGTGATATCGCTCAGCGGCACAAGTACTTGCTGGCAAGCATGAGGTCCTGAGGTCGACTCCTGGTACCCACATAAAAAATAAAAATAAATAAAAATAAATAAATAAATGAGATCCTACCATGTAAATAATTCTATAATCTCACACTATATTAATATACTTCCTTTCTATATTATTAATTGTAATGGTTGAGGAGCTATCCATGTTATGTTCATTCTATAATTATAAACAATTAATGTTTTATAGTCACTTTTTTGGTTTTCTCTTTATGATTAGTACAAATAATAATGTAGTAAACATCTTTGTTGACAAATCTTTGTATATATGTGTAGCAATTTCCATATAATTACATTCCTGAAGGAGAAATTTCTGAGCCAAAAGATATACAAGTGTTAGTGAATTTGATAGAAAAAGACATATTGAAATTTAAAACTTATATACTCATGTACGAATGCCACCAGAATGTTCAGTGGCTCCACACTTTTGGAAATACTGAAAAATATAGCCTGATCCAATACAAGCACTTTTAAATTTAATTCATTCCTTAGTGATAATTTTATATATTCATTGTGTTTTTCTTATGATATTGAATATTTACAATATAAATTTCTCTATCAGTGGGATATTCAGTTATATTGATAAACAGTAACTAACTAGTGCAATTCTGGTTCATCTCAGAAAATAAGTATTTTGAAAAGATAAATTGAGGGGTGATGCCTAGGTATAAGAAATATTTTAGATTTGTGTTTATTTAAATTTCCTGATGGAGATCTGTCATCCCCTAAAAAGAAAAACATTTTCATTTCTTTTCATTCTATGATAATTATTAGAGTATTAAAGAATACTTTATTATCTAAAGTTTGTTTTCACATGTTTTGCATATGACTTGAGACTTCTAAATTTATGTGGTTCCAGTACTATAAATATAAACACTTTGCTGTCTACCAAATACTTTCAATTATTTGCAAGTCAAAATATACATAATACAATACTATATACATACACTATATATGTATATATGCTTTTTAAGTAGTATATTTACTAATAGAATTATAGTCTTCCTCAGAATTACCAATATACCTTGTAATGTTAATGTTAACCAGTCAAAGGATCTCAGGAATGGATCCACAGTAGAAATTACTGTCTTTTCCCTACAGATGATGTTTGAATAAAAAGTTGATTGTTCTATTTTCAGTGGGAATTATGCATTCATTTGTAGGATCCCTTAAAATGTATTGAAAGATGCCTTTCTTTAAAGATGTCTGAAAAATGGCAGTTTTACTCTCGTACACTCTTATGACCCACTGAAAACAGTAAAATTTATCTAAAGAAAGTAAAATAGGAAAGAAGTATCTTTTTTCAATGCAAAAATAAAGGCGCAGGAGAACTGAGCCCTCAGCACTCACTGCCAGCCAGTGCAGTCCTTCACATCCGCTGCTCCCTTGCACGCCGGGTCTCTCCATGGAGGCCCCTGGAGTCGCTGGTAGTCACCGTGTGTCCGCAGAACCTGATGATTTGGAAACAGAAGTTCTACAAGAGCCAAATAGGAAAGACAAATATGGGAGCTTGCCATGTATTGTTACTGATGTGTGGATTAGTGAGGAAAAAGAAACAAACGAAACCGAGTTGGAAGACAGAGTTGCCATTCAGCAAAATGAAGTTTCTGAAGATGAAATCTTGAGGAATGTAGACCAACTTCGTGAGGTTACTATAGAACCCAGACTAGATGATTCTCACCCTTCTGAATATGATGTAGATAAATCTATACAGCCAGAACCATTTTTCCATAAAGTGGTTTGTTCTGAACACTTAAATACAGTCTCTCAAATTCAGTCAATTCAGTGTTTACCAGAAGAATCCATGCCACTTCGATCTCGCTCTGATTCACCACCACAAAATAAAAACAAGAACTCCTTGCTGATTGGACTTTCAACTGGGCTGTTTGATGCAAACAATCCAAAGATGTTGAGGACATGTTCACTTCCAGATCTCTCAAAGCTGTTAGGAACCCTAATGGATGTTCCCTCTGTAGGAGATGTTCATCAAGACGATCTTGAAATAGATGAAATTGAAGATGAGCACATTAAAGAAGGGCTTTCCGATTCTGAAGACATGTAAGCATAATGTCATTCATAAACACTGGCATTAATGTAACTGCTGAATTGGTATTTTTTAAAACGTTCCAAAGAGAGTAACTTATCTAGACACTTTTTGAAAATGATCCGTATCTGACTTTTCACTACTCTTTAACTTTTTACAACTTAAAGTGTGGTTGTGCAAATCTTGATAATGTACATCTGCCTCTAAATTATGCAGCAGGTGAATGTCATTTGAAGGATATGAGAAAATGGTTTCTGTTGTTGCTCACTGTCTTCTTTACCACTGACTTGCATACGGTCACTGTATGTACACTGGCTTGCATATAGAAAGTACTCAGTAAATATTGGTTAAGTGAATGAATGTTAGGAGGCTGCTTAATAGTGGAATACCATGTAATGCAGGTATTATAGTGGGAAATTATGAGTAATTAATATTGTACACTTCCCAGGAAAATGACCAGAAAGCTCCACACCTGTGTCTTTCCCGTGTCTGATTTCATGGCCATGCCAATGGGGGAGCTGGCATGCAGACTAGAGGTTTTGTTTGGGTGCGTAGGAAAAGGGATTACTTTGTGTGTGTGTGTGTGCTATGCATGTAATTTGATTGCTTTCATAAATTTCTTTCTTTGTGATTCATGGGGAATCTAGATTTCAGGAGGGAAATGTAATCAACAAGCTTCTGAGAACTACGGGGAGTGGTGACCCCTTAGATAAAAATCCTCCTTTAACTTCTTTGATAGTAGTCATGCTTCATAACAGCTCAGACACATGTTAAAAGTTTTTTGAGTAAAAAAAAATGAAACTATCCTTGAGTAAAGTATTTGTAAAAGTACAGTGTATTCAAATCACTCTGAGAATGTTACAAAATATTAGAATTTATATGATTTATGATGTTTTAAACTTGTTTCTGCTTTTTGCCTTTGGCTTTACGTAGAAGCAACTCGTATGTTTGTCTGATTAAAAGCATTCTGTCAGTCTCATAAGTTTTCCTGCTTTGTTTCATGAGACAGGATAACTGCATCTGACACATTTTGTTTTTCTTTTAAGCTTTGCCCCTTGCTTTTTTTTTTTTTTTTGGACAGGGTCTCACTGTGTGGTGCAGGCTGGCCTCAAACTCACGGCGATCCTCCTGTCTCAGCCTCCCTAGTGCTGGTATTACAGGTGTGTGCCACCTGCCCCTTGCTTTTTAAATTTCTAATGAAACTTTATTTTTTAAAGTTTACCTTTTTTTCCATTTTTAACAGAGCTCTGTAGATTTACCTCACAGTTTGGAGGAAAAGCTACCATTTTATGTTTTTTTTGTTTGACCATTGTCATTGAATACAGTGATACCTCAGATCATGAACGCTTTTGTCTGCAAACAATTTGGTTTGCAAACAGAAACATTTGGCCCAATTTTGTTTTTGTTTGAAAACTCTGCATCAGGTGACAAACACGACTGCAGCCATCTTTTCCAAAATCATAGACAAATTAAGTTCACAAACTGAAGTACCACTGTACTTTGATTTTGTGTTTTTAATAACCCTATTAGCAATGACCTACAGCACCTTTTTGATTTGACGAAGTTTTGAGGTTTTTTTCCAACATTTTAATACAATCATCAGTTTTTAACTGAGTAGAATTATAGCTTATTTGTGGCTTGTGTTCTGTATTGCTTAGAATTCTCTAAAGAACAGAATCAATAGGAAAATATATGTATATATTGAAATATATTTTATTAAAATGTTGGAAAAAAGCTGTTACCCAGCATTTTGTCAACCATGGAGATGCTGAGTGTTGTTTTTGCCAATAGGGTTATTAAAAAGACACAAAGTATTTAATGAGCATGTTCAAAATAGAATCAAAGATAAAAAGGTAACTCCCTCCAAACTGTGAAGGAACTTATTAGGTAGGCTCACAAGATCAGAGGCAGGAGAGTCTGTCATGGCCTTCCGCTTTCGGGAGAGGATCCAGTAGCTGCTCATTCCAAGAAGTTGGGAGCCTCAGATCAAGAGGCAACTGGCGTGTGGTGCCACTTTGAAACTGAAGGCCTGAAACTCCCAGGAGAGTCACCGAGTGAGTCTGTGTGGAAAGCCTAAATAAGGTGGAGCCTGGTGTCCACGGGAGATGGCAGTAGCAAAAGATGCACCCGCTCAAGCAGAATGGAGCTTTTCAAAACACAGGCCAGCTTCCTCCTTCTTCCCCTTATGGTTCCATCTGGGCTGCAAGCCTATTGGTTGGTGCCACCCACAATCAGGGTACGTCTTGCCCCCTCAGTTTGCAGGGCTACTTACCAGTCATCTCTGGATACCCCCATAGACACACCCAGGAATATGCTGTATTACTCCGCTAGGCTTCTCTTAATCCACTCCAGTTGACAATTAAGGTAACCGTCACCTGTTCTTTTAATTACTAGTTGATGAAAGAATTGGATTTTAAGAATTAGAAGCCTTCAGTATTAGTTGAAAAATCTGAAAATGAAGTTATGTTTTAGTGTCACTCTGTATTGATATAGGGAAATTTCATTTGATGTTTGTCTTTGGAAATGTTCACGCTTTACCCAAAGTTTTATAATAATAAGGCCAAATGAAAAGTGAAAAAAAAAAAAAAGCTGCAGGCTGCGGATCACATAGAAATGTAGAAAAATATATTCTGTAAATCTAGCAGTTATTAGTGATAAAAATGAGAGCGATCATCATGCCTTCCCAGTTCTGAGAAAGGTTAGAGAGTTTCCTGAAGATAATTATAACATGTCTAATTACTTATATAATAAAAACTTACTGTGAGGGAGTAAGCAAAGAAGCAGATACTTGGCCAGGACTAGCAGTAATGAGTAGCTATTAATCTATCCAAAAATACTGGAACACCCCAAAGAGGACATAAAGTAGAACCAAAAGGGGAAAAGGAGGAAAAGAAGGAGGTGGAAGAAAACAAGTGGAGTGATTTAAGCTATACTCAATAGGCATGCTTGACAAAAAGAAATAAAATCATCATGAAGAGAAGATAGAGACCAGTGTTTCTTCCACTCCTTAATAATATTAAGTAATATGTCAGGTGACTGATTGGAGAAAGTTTTAAAGGAAAGATGCAGGTCTGTATTCAACTTGTGTATGATTGGAAGTACAAATGCTACACTAACTTTTTTGAACAAAAATTATAGCGAAGAAAATGAGAAATACATTAAAAACATAGTTATTTTTTAAAAGAGGGAAAATTCTTAGAGGAATTGTAGAACTATGAGAAGTCACCAGCAATAGCTGAAATACCCATGCTCAAGGGAGAGATTTATAACTCGAGATGTGCAAAGGAGAGGTAATTTAATGCTTAAATAAACACATTACAGTTAGTGTTCAGCCAACGTAAGCAGGAGGTGTTTGATGAGTTGCTGTGGGATACACTTTACCAACCGTCTGTGGTTTTCCATGTTTTCCTCTAGGAACTGATAATCGGTGGATCACTCCTAATTTCAGTCTTTCTCTAACTACTAAAATCTCTTTAAAAAGTTGTTCCCTTTACCAAGAAATTTATAATACATTTCAGTGAGATGGTAGGAATCTATGAGTCAGACAGGAAAGTAGGTTTCTCTAAATACTAAAATCTCTTTAAAAAGTTGTTCTCTTTACCAAGAAATTTATAATACATTTCAATGAGATGGTAGGAATCTATGAGTCAGACAGGAGAGTAGGTAAGTGGTTAAGCAGCTTGTCCTTTCACTGAAATATAGCAAAGCATTCATTCCTGTAAACTGGATTCAGTTCAAATACTGGCTCTGCAACTGGTGGATTAGTTGCTATCATACAAGTGTATTAAATAGCCCTATCCTTTGCCAACAGGAAAATTTTAATGTCAATGAGATATTCAAGTAATTAAAAAACAAACTCCATGCTCTTCCATCTATTATCCAAATGGCAAGTTGATTTTACTGAATACCAATTATAAAGTACTAAAATTGCCTGTACAATATATTTGTAAAAATGATAGACTTCTGCATTTATTATTAGGGCCAACATAAATTGATCAGTAAATGCGACCTCGTAATTATAATTGCTTGAACTTAGATAATTAATTTCTTTTAACAATCACTTGATCATAATCGTGAAATGTAAAATAATAAGTCAATTCCGTGTAATATTTCTGGTTACCAATGTAGCATTTATTGTACTCCTACATATAACCTATAGTTTGATATCAGTAATTTTGACATTAATTTATATTATTTTTCAAAGGTATAGCATAGCCATATCAATTACTCTCCTTTTAGAAATATCTAAAATAATTTCATTTATAATTATGTATTTAATTTAAAGATATCAAATATTTACTTAAGTTTGTAGGTGAATATTTAAAATGGTTGTGATAAACTTACAGTCATTTTATATTTTTACAATTTATTTTTGTTAAAAGTTTAATATTTCCACATTATACACATTCTTGAATAAATATTTAAAAATAAGTTAAAAATATTTAATATTATTTAAACTAAGTAATTATTGCATTAACCTTTTAAGGATGATTCTTTAAAATTGAATATATTTAAGAATACTTATATCACACATTTTTCTAACCACATTTATATTGTACTTGTTAGCATGCTCTTTAAATTCATGTCCTTCTGATAAAGTTGATTTTGATTTATTTATAATAAATATCAATTTGCTAGTGTATCATCACCTAATAGTTTTTTTCATAATTTTATAGTATAATCAATGTGAGAAAATATAAGAATTATTTCCTTACATGTCCAGAATATTTCCTACCTTTTCTAAGTGTTTAAATCATTTGGTATTTCGAATTAATGCTACATAAATATTAATATGTCAGGATACAAAACCAGCATTATGTCAGTTAGAAAAATATAAGTCAGGAAGAAAATAATTACACCTATTTAAAAAATGATTCATAATATCTAGAGTTTTTATGCATATTTTGTTGCTTGATATTTAACAATAAACCGTGTATGATGGGAAGGAAGTAACTTCAATTCTTATTTTATTCACAGAGAAGTTTGGTATCTTAGAAATTAGTACTCTCATGTAGGTTATAGGTTGCTAGGAAATAAGACCAAAACTTAAAAAAAAGTTTGGCTGCACGAACAGGGAATCCCTTTCTTCGTTCCAGGAACCTGAGTTTAACCACATATGGGTGACTACAAAATAAGAAGTGTTTTTGTACTTCTTTCACCTTTCTCATTCAGGTGAAAAGAATTCAAATATGAAGTAAATTCATGATGCATACTGTCAGTTTTGAATAATATAGTGCATAACTTTGCTTATTAAAATTTCATGTGATAGAATCATTACTACTTTGATAAATTATAAATCACACAATGTGAAATAATTTTTTCACTGTTAAACTATATAAAATGTTAGTACTTTATGAGGATAGGGACATATGGAACTTGGGATGTCATAAACTAACTTAAAGTGACTGACAATTTTAAGACATTATTTATAATTCTACATAGAATCATTCTGCAGAAGTGTATATCCAACAGTGCACTATTTTTGTAGTGGGTATAAAGGAAACAAGTGATAAATTTTGCATATCTTTTATAACAGGTTTCAGATATTTAAAGAAAAGATAATAAGATATATGATTATAAATAAAAATTCTGTAGAAATATGTTCATTTATACTTTGATATTTGGTAATTTCAGTGTGGTATAAAAGAAAGTATTTCCTTGTTCCAATTTTGAAAGTATGCTTTTAAATGAAGAGAGACTATTGATGACATTTGCAATCCTTATTATTATTGTCAATCTTCTTTTCTACTGTTTCTAGTTCATTAACTGGAAAGATTCACTTATTCATTTTTGTCATGAAGATGTTTTTAACTGACAAAAGAGATTTTACTGCTATTCAACATCAAAAATAAAATTATATAAAGGTAACAATCTAATACACTGAATTACCAAGAAAATACTAATTGAAGGAAATCTTGCCACTTGGAAAAGTTAGTTTTATGTTTTATAATAATATGTAAGGAATATTTAAAAATGACAATACTTTGTCAATTGTGTAGTATTCTATAATTTCATAAAACTGAGGAATAAAATAAACAGAAAATTAGCTGGCAAGTATGTAAAGATAGTATAGTAGCATTAAGTAATTTTGTATTTCCATTGTATCCATTAAGCTATGTAAAATAATTAAACAAAAGAAAAGCATTTTCTTTAAGCAGGTAACTAATTATTTATGTATTTTGGAAGAGTTACTGAAAAATTGCAGGAGTAAAAATAGGAATTAAAAATCCTCCACCGAATGCTGTTGAATGTACGAATGATCATATTGCACTACTCTGCCTTCTTTTCATTCTACTATATTAATCACACTTGAACTTGTGTGTGTATATGTGTGCACTCATATAGAAATGATCTGTGCTTATCCATTTTTGTATGGAAACAATTATCAATAAGTCTAGCTATTATGAAGAACAGACTTCATTGAGATGCTTTAACAATCTCACTTAATCCTCACAACAGAGTTTTAGGTTGGTGTTATTATTATGTCCATTTTAAGAATAAGGAAATTAAAACTTAGAAGCGCAATATAAGCTGTCCAAATGCCACAGAGAATGAGAGCATAGCCAGAACTGGCTTTAGAGTCTGCTTATCACCAAAGTGCACACCGTAACTCTCCATATTTCACCGTTCCTCCTGTCTATTCTCTCACAACCATGTTCCTTTATATTTTTACCTACACTTAAAAATTTTATTTAGTATTTATCCACTAAATAGAGGATAGTGCTGCTTAAACATTACAAAAAAGTAGATTAGTGTCATGTTAATGCAGGAGACACTGACCCATTAAACTTCCGTCAATTTGCCTATACATTATACATTGTACATAGAGATCACTGTGGAATGAATAATCATAAGAGATTAGCTCAAGTAATATTTGTGTCACGAGCACTTCCTGAGTTAAAGTCACTACTTGTTGTGTGTTAAGTTGTGAACTGGTTGCAGAGTGTGATAATATACATTACCGTCCAAAAGATCAACTGCTTGATTTTATCCAACATGCTAGAAAGAAAAAGAACACTGTTGTAATCAGATGGGTCTTTCCTGCCCTTGGTCCCCATGTTGCAAATTTTCTGTTGAATATCTTATAGGTCTGGTGGTTTGCCAATAGGTCTATTGTAGTTTGATGTGAAATGATTAGAGAGAAATGTATGAATGGACTCTGACTTCTCCATCTTTCCTGTCAAATCTACGTATATTTATTTTTAAGACTACATTTTTAGCCCAGATTTTTCTTTTTTTATTTTTAAATTGACACAGAAAATTGTACTTGCAGTGTTTCCAGGGACATATGTGTTGTGCAATGTTCAAATCAGGGTAAACACATCTGTCTCCCAAAGCATATATTATAATAAATGAATGTAAGATTTTAAGAAGGAGACTATAAACACAACAAAGTTAAATAGATGTTAATGAATTAATATATTGGAAGAATAAATACATATATTTAAGTTTTTAAATGATTGTTTTCTTTGTGATGCAACAGACTGTATTTGCTAAATCTGTTTCTTTTTCCCGTAATACTTCTCTAAAAGCATACTTCCCTGTCACCTCTAGGACACTCTTTTATAATCATCAGTGAACATCTAATCATGCATCAAATGCTCTTTGTCCTGCATGTCTGCTCTTACCAACCTCCTGTTAAACGTTTTTTTCCTTTATGTGGGTACCGGGAGTCGAACTCGAGACCTCACGCTTGCCAGGCAGGCGCTTAGCCCGCTGAACTATCTCACCAGACCCCTCCTGTTAAACTTATTCTTATAACTTATTCAGTTCAGTCTGATGATTTAAGCTAAATATTTTCTTAAGAAAAGTAATTTAGCATGGATAGAATATTTATGATGTTACTTACTTAAAACAATAGGTTTTAAACATGGAAGAATTCGTTTTCAGCTTTCTAAAAATGGACATTCATTTTTTATTTACTGTCTTATTTTGGTAGACCAACTGTTGTCAGTTCAATCCACTTCACTTAGAAATTCATCATATAGACTATGAAAGTTTAAAATGTTCATCACTTTATTCAGTTTACTCTTTTTTTTCAGTTTTTATGCTTTCATCAGTACATGTTCGATGTACACAATGATTACCTTCTTCATGAGGAGTTGGTACATGCACACAACGCATCTAAATTCTTTTGTTCATCACCATCTGTACTCCTCCCTCTGCCCTCCCTCCATCTTTTGGTCCACCTTCCTCCTGCGAAAGGTCCATATTTCTTTTCCCACTATCTATCTTCAATCTTGCTATTTATTTATATTTTTGCTTCACATATAAGAGAAATCATGAGATACCCAAGCCCACCCACCTGCTTCACTTTACCCAACACTGTGGTCTCAATATGTGTCAATTTTCCTACAAATGAATCATTTACCTTTCTTTATGGCACAGTAGTACTCCATTGTGTGAGAATATGTAAATAGTCACATTTTCCTTATCCATTTATCTATTGATGGACATACAGACTGGTTCTAAGATTTAACCGCTATGAATTGTGCTGCTATAAACATAGGTATTCAGGTATCAGTTTAATATGATGTCTTTAACTCTTTTGGGAAGATACCTAAAAGGAGAATATTTACATAAAATTTCTAGTTTTACTTCTTCGGGGATTCTCTCAGTGATTTCCATAGTGGTTGTACTAGTTTACATTCCCACCAAAAATATAGAAGGATTCCTTTTTATTTGCAGCCTTGCCAACATTTGTTATTATTTGATTTCTGCACGATGGCCATTATTTCTGGGGTAAGATGAAATCTCAGTGTTGTTTTAATTTTAATTTCTCTAATAGCCAGTGATATTAAACACTTCATGTATTTATTGGCCATTTGTAATTCTTCTTCTGTGAAGTTTCTGTTCGTTTCAGTTGTCCATTTTTTGATTGGGTCATTCATTTGGGGGAGATCTCATTTTTTGAATTCTTTATATGTTGTAGATATTAGTCCTTTGTCTGAGAAATAGTTGGCATTTTTCACCATTCTGTAGTTTGTCTTTCACTCCGTTGGTTGTTCTTTTGCTCTGCAGAAATTTTTAAGTTTGATATGGTCCTTTTTGTTGATTCTCGGTAATATTTTCTGTGCAGTCAGGATTCTCTTTAGAAAGTCCTTGCCTATGCCTATGACTTCAAGAGGTAGAAACCTGGTTTACCTTCCAGCAGATTGTTTCTGTTTTAACATTTAGCTCTTCAATCCATTTTTATTTTTATTTTGTACATGGTGAGATGTGATGTGAGTATCAATTTGATCTTCTGTATGTGGATAGCCACTTACCCAGCACTATTTATTAAAGAAACTATCTTTTAGCCTAGGGTATGTTTTTGACTCCCTTATCAAAGATCAGGTGTCTGAATGTGCCTGGGGTTGTTTCTGGACCTTCTATTCTATTTTGTTGATCTACATGTCTGTTTTGTGCTGTTTGAATCACTGTAGGTTTGTAGTATAATTTGCAGTCCGTGATTGTAATGTCTCCTGCTTTATTCTTGTTGCTTAGAAACCACACTGGCAAAGGGCGTCAGTATCAAACAGAATCAGTCACCTAATCATCCAGTGGTGGGCTGGAATTTTAAAGTAACTATTAGTAGTGAAAAAAAAACTATCAGATTGATTGCAAATACATTTACTACCCATAAGCAATGAAATTTTATCATGAAAGAGAATTTAGAGAAAATAAAATAATTTCACATTCTGTCAATGAACTATTTACAAAGCTGTAGTCTTTCTCTGTTGATATCATTCACTTGCATCCTTTAGTCAGGCATTGATTTCTATAACCTATGTGCTTCATTAAAAGTTTGAGGGGCCAGTGGGATGGCTCAGTGGCATAAGCGCCTGCCTGGCAAGCTCAAGGTCCTGAGTTTGACTCCCAGATCCCACATACGAAAAAAGGGCCGGTGATATCGCTCAGTGGCACTGGCGCTTGCTGGTGGGCGAGGTCCTGAGTTCGAACCCCAGTACCCACAAAATAAATAAATAAATAAATAAATAAATAAATAAAAATAAAAAAAAGAAAAATTAAAGTTTGAGAGCACAGTTATTCAATTTTAGATTATATTAATTTTTCACATACACTTTCTGAGTGTATAAAAAGCTGCAGATTTCAAATATAAAAAGCTCATGATAATTAATTCCTTTATAGCAATTAACATATGCTTTTGCTATTTTGACCATTTTTACTTCAAAGAACATTAAGTACATACAGCAGTTACTATAATCATTCTTATTTATATAAGGAAAACTGGTATTACAAAAAGGCAAAGTTACCTGCACCAAGTCACATCATTTTCAAATATCACATAATCCATGTAATCCATAATTATTAAGAAGATACTTAAATGACAGTTCTTAATCTGTGTCTTCATAAAAGTGGTCAAGATCCATGCCTTCATTGAATTTTCATTTTGATAAAAAGAAATGGTATAAACAGTGCAGATAAATGTTAGTTTATAATTTCCAGATATGTGTAAATAAAAAGTTAATATAATGATATGCTGAATAACATTGAGAATTATGTTACACTTAGTTATTAAAAGAGCCACTCTTCAGAAGTAAGTCCCTTTCCTTTATTCTTTTAGCTAGAATCTCAATGAAATGTAAAGATCCAGAGGATATACCTGATAGCACAGTTTATTTGTCAGAGGGAATAAATTTGGCATGTTCAAAGGAAAAATAGAACAAATCTTTGGCTGGAGAAAATTGAGCTAGTTAATGAGAGTGGTAAGAGAGACTGGACATGGACATACCGAGTATCTCAGTTTATGAGATTCCATCATCCTAACCTCTCCCACTATTAGAAGTCTGCACAGAATAATTGTCTCTTAATTATTAAAAAAAAAAGCAAGAACTCCAATTTTCTGTGACAAACTCTTTCCTTTGTTCCCCTGATTATTATATTTTCTCTGTTTACGTTAAACTATTCCATTCGAATCGCTGTAATCAAATACTCAAAGGGTTCTCTGTTTATCGCAAATAAGAGACCAAAAAGCAAAGGTGAACAAAGAGCAACCCAGGAATCAAAAGCACTGGTAATTAAATTGTAAGCAGGAATGCATGACCTTGCATTGTCTGTTTAACATGGCCTAGACTTTCTGCCAAAACAAATGGAAGTTAACCTATTTGTAAGGAGTGTGTGGTTTTTGCAATCATACAGAAGAGATATACAATGCAAAATCACAGACAAAATATAGAAAATAGTATATTTGGTAGGACAGTTAATACATCAACATTAAAATGATGATTTTAAAAAATATGTATATAATGAAGTCATTTTCAGAATAAAAAGCTTATTGTAAAGCCATATGCACCACTTCAGAAAACTTTCTCACGTCCCTGTAAAAGCACAATTTTTATCATCATTACTAAGGGACAAGTAATGTTTGATAAATCACACAGACTTATATGGTTTATATTGATAAGTATTGATGCATGAATGTACTCTTCAGAAAGTGGCAAGCATGATGGGATCATATATACGAAATATGACAAGGATTAAAGGCAATCACACTTCATACTTCATATATGTATATATGTGTATAAATATATATGTATGTACCTACTTGAGTCTGTGTACTCCATTTATAAATATTTTTAGAGAGCATATATCTAATAAAGACTGATACATAGGCATGCACAATAACTTTATTTTGATAATAACATAAAGCTGAAAACAGCAGAAATAAGTACAGTGGCACTTCATGACTATTTTTCTTCGCAAACAATTTTGTTCGCAAACAGAAGTATTCGGCAGAATTTTTTGTTTGCAAACTCTACATTGGGTGACAAACACGATTGTGGCCATCTTACCTACACAAACACATCTTTTCCAAATCGTAGGACAAATAAAGTTTGTGAACCGAGGCACTACTGCACCAATAGATGTATGCATAAACAAATGATGTATAGTTGAAAACAGAATACCACTCGACAAAAATGGGTATTAATATAGAAAACAATGTGAAAATAGAATACCACTTGAGAAAATGAATAATAATACAGAAAACGTGAAAATAAAAATAGAAAACATGCAATGCAGAACATAGACAAAACATAAATAAATGAATAATTAAATATTAGAAAAATGAAATCTGATCAATAAAAGCAAAGCTCTAATGACTTGAAGAGGATTGGTGTTTGTTTTAAACCAGGTATGAAGATAAGGATGCAATCCTGTGAGATGTGGAAAGCCTTTTGTGGTTGATGAAAATGTTTTGCGTTATGGCTACAAAAGTGGCTTAGGGATGTATAGATCTGTCAAATGGCCTTGAATCCGACACATTTAAATGGAGGTGGCTTATTGTACCTTATATAAAAATAAAGTTGATAAAAGAACCCAGAGATAGGGAGGTGTGTTTCTGGTCTGCTGCAGCATACGTTCGCAGAAAAGATGACATTCATAACAACTATAAAATATTTTTAAAAATGTAAAAACAGAACACAACAAAAAACTAACTCTATGTACTAGACAGTGAAAAAAATCTGGTAATTGGCAGAAATTATTAGTTTACTTTTTTAATAAAGGACTAGCTTACAGTAATTTTTATTTGCCATGGTTAAAACATTAGTAGAAATTCTAGGGGCTGCTGAGATGGCTCAGTGGCTTAAGCGCCTGCCCGGCAAGCTCGAGGGCCCGAGTTCGACTTCCGGAACCCACATACGAAAAAGGGGCCGGTGATATCGCTCAGCGGCACGGGCGCCTCCTGGTGCGTGAGGTCCTGAGGTCGACCCCCTGGTACCCACAAAAAATTAAAAAAAAAAAAAAAGAATGAGATCAACAGATTAACTTGGTTTTTATCCACAATTTTTATTTCAGTAATCATGAGTAGTGAAAGATGGAGAGAAGTGTAATGAGTAGGCAAAAATTAGGTTTATGGTACTTATCTAGATTCAATAGTCCTTTATTCTTCAACATACATCAGACTCCACCTAAGTGCACTTTCCCTGATTTTGTGACTTCATCCATCTGAAGAGCTTTTATTTTTGTTCTAACCAGACTATGACCAAAAGAAAAATAAAAGCACTGCTCAAACTGAACTTAAAATCAACAATTGGACTTTTAAGAGCAGAAGAAGGCAGAAAAAAGAAAGGAAATTCAGTGAAATATCAGAGAATTGTCATAGTAATTTGAAAGCCAGACATTCTTTAACATGTAATCTAAATGTCTAAATGAAAGCATTTCAAAGAAATATCCAGTGGCCCAGTATATAAATGCAACTTCAAGAATTTATGCTGAAAGTAAGATTAAATGTTATTTTGCTCTTTTGCTCTAAGTTCCATAAAATGGTTGTTTACCAAACAGAAAAAGATAAAGTTTTCCAACAAAAATATTAGAGTAGAGTTTGAAACTTTGGATATATTAAAAACATTAAAGGTTGAGATGATTCATTCTAAGGAAATAAAAAGAGGAATAATAGAGAAGATTTCCTTTGTGAAATTATAAAATAAATAATATCTGTTTTGTTCACAGTGAGAGAAGTGCTAGGTAAAGAGAACAAAGTATGTGAATATATACTTTAACTCCTGAAGGTTTAACGATAGCAGAGAACTTAAAAGATACCTTCCTTCTTTTTTCATTATTACCCTTTTTTTTTTGTGACCATTTCTGTCAAGCAATTCTGAAACTACACTGGCTATATTGGTGAACTGAGAAATGAGCAAATATACTGATGTTTTTAGGAACCAGGGTTTACATTGAAAAAAAGTGAAATACAAATATGGGGTGAGGGTATGAAAGAAATAACATGGATACTTTGGATGTAATTATAGTTATTTGTGTAACTTATTTTTGATATAAATAAGCATTTCTTATTTCTCATTTGTATATCTATAGCATCCTCTGTAGAAGCTACATAAATGTGCATACATATGTAGGTATGAATTTTTATATTTATCCTCACTGTTACATGTACACACATATTGTAAATGAATATATGCATAAATGTATATATGTGTACAGCAGGTACACATTTCCTAGTTCTCTCTGCTGAAAGGGTCAAAAGGCAAAGAAAACACAATAGTTTTGCACACAACTATTGACCATATGTTAATCTCTGATAACATTCTCCACCAAGAAGAACAAGATCATTTTAGATAAATTGTTCATTCCAGGACTTGTCAAGCTAGATTTAAAATGAATCTTGAATTTTGTGTTCTGCCAGAATATATGAAAGTAACACCAAGCAGCACTGGCAAGTGGGGTCCAACCACTATGACTGATCCCAACCAGGAGATATGCCTTGGAATTAGAATCCACAAAGGCTAATCTGGGCTCTGGTAATAAACCTAAATAGAGTTACTGTTTGCTAAAATAAAAGATTTAAATTGGATCGTAAATATCCCAACAAATACAGAAAAATATCTAGGATAAAAAAGAAAATCTCAAATCATATTAAAAAACCAGCAAAGTCATAACTTGAATGAGAAAAATATCAACTGATAAAAAAACTGAAAGGAATCAGATGTTGGGATTATTTGACACAGATTTTAAAGCAATCACATTAACAAATAATGCAAGATTACAAATTATACAGAAGCACATGACAAATTAGAAAAATCTCATCAAAGAAAAAAATTAGGGGACCGGTGAGATAGCTCAGCGGCAAAAGCGCCTGCCTGGAAAGTGCGAGGTCCTGAGTTCGAATCCCGGTACCCACATAGGAAAAAAGGGCCGATGATATCGCTCAGCGGCACTGGCGCCTGCTGGCATGCAAGGTCCTGAGGTCGACCCCCGTACCCACACACAAAAAATTATATTTTTCATAACTAAATGGAAATCATAGAAATGAAAAATGCAGTTCAAACAAATATCACCTGGCAAGCTCAGTAATGGAGTGGAGACAACAGAGATAGAAATAGTAAATTTCAAGAGATATCAATATAATTTACCCAGTTGCAGCAGAAGTAAAAGAGATAAGGAAAACATATCCTTTGAGATCTAATGTGTAATGACAATTTAATCAGCATTTGCATCAGTACAGTTCCAAAAAGAGAGAAGAGTATTCAAGTAAATAAAGGCTAAAAACTTCCAAATTTGGTGAAAGACATGAAAATATACATACAAAAAGATCATTTTAATGCTTTGTTGCATTCTGTTTGCAAGTATCTTGTTGAGGGTCTTGCATCTGTTATGGCTTGTATCTAGATATCCTCTCAAAGTCTCAAGTAGTTGTAGGTAGGCCTTTTCAGAGGTGTCTAGATGAAGAGTGTGTGATGCTGGGATTAAGGGTGTGTGTCCACTGATTTGTTTGACATAGTTCTGGATGTGGATAATAGGAAGGCCTACCCTGGGTATGAGTGCTACCCACCATAAGGGCATAAAGTCTGGAAAGACTATGAAGGACAGAAAGAGGGCTGCTGTGGTTGCTTGTAGCTCGCTTCTTCCCCAGGACTTTGCTACCTTGCTGCCTTGCTGCCTTCTGTCTTCCGCCTGCCATAAACAGTTTCTCCTCTGAGATGCCCCTCTGCCATGCCACCCTGCCTTGGCGCCAGCCAACTATGAACTGAAACCTCTATAAACTGTGAGCTACAGTACATCTTTTGTCCTTTCACACTGGGTGTCAGGTATTTTGTCTCAACAACGAGAAAAGTAACTAAGACAGAATTCATGTTCATTAAGGAAATTGGGCTGTGATTTTATTTCTTTCTTTTTCTGTTGAGTCCTTGTGTGGTTTTGGTATTAAGGTAATGCTAGGGTCCGGGAATGTACTTGTCAGTGTTCCTTCCCTTTCAGTGTCACGGAAGAATTTGAAGAGTATTGGCATTAGAACTTCCCCGAAATTATGGTAAAATTCTACAGTGAATCCATCAGGTCCTGGGCTTTTCTTATTTGCAGGGTTTTTATTTCTGCTTTTATTAGACCCAGAACAGCCAAAGCAATTCTGCTATAAGAGCGAAGCAGAAGGCATTGCAATACTGGATTTCAAGTTATGCTAGAAACCTACAGTGTTAAAAAAAAAAAAAAGTACAATAATGTCACAAAAAATAGACATGGTGATTAGTGGAATAGAAGTGAGGGTGAAGAAACAACCCCAGACACTTTCAGCCATTTGATTTTCAACAAAAGGGTAGAAAAGGTATTCTGGAAAAAGGATTGCCTTTTTATCTAAAACTGGTTATCTACATGCAGAAGACTGACTCTAGACCAATATCTCGCACTTTATGATGACAGACTGAATAAATCCCTAATAAAATAAGAGAGATGAGGATAAAGATGTCTGCATTCTCCACTTCTATTTAGCTTTTTACTGGCATTCTAATCAGGGTTCCAGCATTAAGAGGAAGAAGTAAAAAATATTGCAGATGATGTGATCTTTTATATAGGAATCCATAAGTACACATATACATTCACCATAATTCAACCTAGTAAGTAGATTCAACGTGCATGCAGAATACAAGATCAACATGCAAAAATCTGGAATTTTGTACATCAGTAACAATGTCAAGCTTTAAGAAGGATGTTGTTCACTGTTAATACTAACATAAAATGTTGGAGCCAGTTTAGAAAACAGTTTGAGGATTCTTCAGAATGTTAAATATAGTTATTGTATACAGTGGACCCCCGAAACTCAAGGGGGTTACGTTCCTAGAGCACATGTGAATTATGAAACACTGTGAATTTCAGATATGGTCAGAAAAATGCCTATCAATGCCTATTTTTATAGTTGAAACGCTAAATATGCTATGTCTTCCCCCAGTTAGGTAATTTAGTTTAATAAAATACTGTATTAATAAAGCCTCATAAAGTGCAGGGCATTATGGTAACATCTTATGGATCTCAGTCTTTAGGAAGAGCAAAGCTAAGAAGACTCAAATAGCTGCATGTGGTCCAGCTACCTGTTATGATGGGGGAATGCAAGTGCGTCTGCTGGAGATGGGTTACAGGGCAGCAGCCAATCAGCAGCAAGGAAAACTGAATAACGCTCTCTGATTGGCTACTTGCAAACCTCCTGCCAAAACAAACAAACAAACAAAAAAACAGTTGGAGGATATTTGCGGTTTCTGAGAAATTGTGGGGGTTCCCAGGAACAGTTATTAGTTAGGTTCTGAGGAAAAATCCAAGAATTACTGAAACCTCAAACTCTGAACTGCAACTTCACTGGGGTATACTGTATAGAGCTGTAACTAGCTATATGTCCAAAGAAATGAAAACATATATCTACACGAAAACTTACACAAAATATTCATAGTAGTATTACTTATATTAGTAAAAATAGGAAAAACTTCAAATATTCAACTTATCAAAATGTGGTATAAAGGTGACATATTATTTTATTAACAATTCATTAGCATGAAATTTCCTGAACAAATAAATCCACATAGACAAAAAATAGTTAGTAGATATCAAAAACTGAAAGGAAGGGAAAATCAATAAGGATTTTTCTTTTCTTTTTGGAAGTGACAGAAGTTATTTTTTTTTTTATTTTTTAATTTAGACAGTAGCTAGACAGAATATTTTGTTAACATACTAAAATTTGAATTAGATGCTTTTCAAGACTGAACTTCATATTATGTGAATCACATCTCAGTAAATATGACATAAAGAAAATACTACCATCAATCATCTTTCGTTCCTCCCTAAAATGTGCTCCAAATCTTCCTGAAAAATAGCCTCCAGCTCAGCAGAATATCTACTGGGCTTATTTATTTATTTATCTATCTATTTACAGTGCTAGGGATTGAATTGGTACATTTGTCTGAGTTACATCCTCAGCCCTTATTAATTTTCTCTTTTAGTTTGGGGCAGTGTCTCCCTAAGTGTTTAAACTGCACAAGCTGAGCTCCCTCTTGCAAGGCTCCTGCTTCAATCTCCCAAGAGGTCCATGCCTGGGGTTACAGGGATTATAGGCACGGACCACCACACTTGGTTTTTCTATTTATTTTTCTTCTATATCTCCTGCTGAGCAATTCTCTCTGGGCTTAATTCCTCTTTTAAATTTATTGCTTCTTTATTTATCTAGAAATATTTGGCCATTTGTTTCCCTTTTATCATTTTTTTTCCCTACAAACAAGTTATAACATGATCGCTTGCCTCCAACATTGCCCCCAATTCTATTGATATTCATGCTCACATAATCCCCTCCCACATTATACCAGGATTTACCTACGTGACAAGTGGAAGACAGTGGAAGTAATGGTGCATGACTTCCATGATTAAATCATGAAAAACACTGTGGCCTCCATACAGGACCCTGTGTATCTCCTTCATAGATCACTCATTCTGGAGGAAGACAGTCAAATCTCTCATGAGGAGGTGCATGAGGGGAAAGACCAAAAGTTCAGATCAGTGTAGTAACCGAAGGCTATTATCACTGTGAGTGAGTTATTTGGGAAGCAGGTTATCCAGCAGTAATTAAACTTCACTTGAGTTGTCCTACCAAAAACTTATCTTCAAACTCATGATAGACCTTGTGATAGCTACACTCTCTCTTTTTGTTATATTAAATAAGATAAAAAAAATTTTGGGGGTGTTCAATATGGCTAAGCTTTTGAGGATAGTTGCTTTCCAACAATAGATCACTATACACTAAAGTATATATTCCCTTAAGTTTATGCATGTGACTCATCATTTATTTCAATTTTTCTACTAATATTTTCATGGATCTGGATATGGTACTGCAAGTTTTCATAATTAATAATAATAATAATTTTCTCATAATTTATACTCTAAAGGAAGGTAGCATAGCACTTATTCCCTACTATATTATGTATTTTCTAATACACTAACATGCTATTTTCATCCATATACAGACCATTAGTCTTTAATTTTATTTATTTTTTTTTTTTTGTGGGTACCGGGGGGACGACCTCAGGACCTCGCGCGCCAACAGGCACCCGTGCCGCTGAGCGATATCACCGGCCCCTTTTTCGTATGTGGGATTCGGGAGTCGAACTCGGGCCTTCGCGCTTGCAAGGCAGGCGCTTAAGCCGCTGAGCCGTCTCACCGGCCCCTAGTCTTTAATTTTAAAGTAGTGCTTCATTTTAAAATAATACTTAGAGTACATGAATTTTGAATATGCATATATAAAAAACAAATAATATCTTGCTAAATTTGGGAAGAATTATTCTTTTCAGGCCATAGAGTATAATTCAGGTACTTTTTAGGTAAATCACTGCATGCTGATGTAGAGGGAAAGAAGGAGAAAAGGTAAATACTGCAGTTAAAGTGAAGACTTTAAATTGTTCATTAACAACACATCTTAATTGTATCACTACCAAAAATATCCTAGATTACCTTAGAGGAAGATAAGAGCTAGTTAAGCATTTAATGCTGAAGATAAAAATAATTTTGCCCTACAAAATTAGTGAGATGGTGATGGAGATAAGAAGCTATAGTTGCTACTTTAATTAGCTTTTTAAATACTCAAATGACATAGATCTATTAAGGCAGCTATCACAAAGGTCCAACATCATGTAACTTGGCTTTAGGAATTTAATGATTAAGCTAAATCCAAATTTTACTCCTTTTGCTATTTCCTTTTTTATTTCTTAATCAATATATTCATCATTAAATTGTATTTCTTCTTTATAATGGAGATATCTATAATACATTTAATGATCTAAAAATAAATTTTTGCATTATTAACATTTGTGAATTATATTTATGTAAAATCTTAAATAATCTTGATTGCTTTTGTTCAAAGTAAAACTACCAATGGTGGAACTTATAAAATTGCAAATGTAGTTTTAATCTTAACACATTTTTCAGTTAAAGAGAAAAGGGACATGGTTGATTCTCCTTTCCTTCATTTCACATAGTCAATCAACCACTTATTCAACTGGCTTAAACTATAGATAGATAGGCACTCTTCTCCATTACATTTTATCTGGTTACTTCTTTTTTTTTTATATTTATTTATTTATTTATTTTTATTTATTTTTTTTTTTTGTGGGTACCGGGGGTCGACCTCAGGACCTCATGTGCAAGCAGGCGCCGGTGCCGCTGAGCGATATCACTGGCCCCTTTTTCGTATGTGGGTTCCGGGAGTCGAACTCAGGACCTTGTGCTTGCCAGGCAGGCGCTTATGCCGCTGAGCCGTCTCACCAGCCCTATCTGGTTTTCTTACCTAAATAAATTCTAGTTTTTTAAAATGTCTTTCTCCCCTCTATCTTGTATTCATGTTCATCTATACAAGAGATCTGTTTTCAAATCTCCACTCCATTACCTGCTGTTATGAAACAAATAAAAATCACATTCTTCGGAGCCTTCCTTTACGAAATAGGGATTATAGTAGCACCTGCCTTATGCTTAATTCTGAGTAGGATTTGACTCATGGTAATCACTCAGTGAACATAAGCTATTATAATCACTGCTGACTTTGTTTTCAAATCCTTTTAAATTGTCATTTGGTTTTCAGGAAAAAGACAAAGGTATTTAACATAACATATAAAGACTTCTTTATTCTGGCTACTGTGCATATTTTTGAAGACAAAAATTCCTAGGTCTGTTAAATCATTATTCTTTTTTCTAGAAATTCTACATTCTGGAGGGACAGAGGATTTCCTCTATATCTGCCTTAAAATTCCTTCATATATTTTCTGAATTCTACCATGCCTGCATTCACCTTAAGTTACATTCTACAGAATTTTATTGAAAGCCCTCCTTTTTTTTTTTTTTTTTTTGGTCTGCTTTAGATGTCATATTCCATGTTCTCCTAATAACCTGTGCACAGTTTAATTTTTGTGTTCTCTAAATATTCCCCAAATGCCCTTCCCAGCCCATGTTCCAGTCTTATTGCATGAACTAGATGGCTGGGGCTGATGGTATAGCTCAGCGGCATAAGCACTTGCCTGGCAAGCGCAAGGTCCTGAGTTTGGTTCCTGGTACCCACAAAAGGGAAAAAAAAAAACAAAAGGCTGACCTTAATTCTACTACTTCTACTTGGATTCAAGTATTTGAAGCATTGTGGGATAAGAGGAAAGGAAAAGGTGAGGTTGAGTATTAATTCCCTCCCTTTCCATCTTGCCCAGCTGCCAGGAGATAGATGTAGCCAATGAATACATCCTCTCTATTCAGTTACTAGTAACTGTTTATTTGCATTTTTCATGCCTTGGAATAAAGATTTTAGCCCAGGTCTACTACATTATCTCTTGTCTTTTCTCAAACCCTCTCTCATCCTTGTAAATGTTTCCTTTCTCAATTTTAGCCAGTAGTCCCTCAGACAAAGGACTTATATCTAGAACATTTAATGAATTGAAAAATCAATCCCCACAAATTTAATGATCCAATCCAAATATGGGCATCTGAGATGAGTACACACTTCTCAGATGAAGAAATACAAATGGAAAATAAATATATGAAATAATGTTCAACATCATTGGTCATTCGAGAGATGCAAATTAAAACAACACTGAGATTCCATCTCACTCCAGAAAGAATGGCTGTCATCAAGAAATCAATCAAACAAAATGCTGGAGAGACTGTGGGGAAAAAGGAACTCTTCTCTACTGTTGGTGGGAGTGTAGACTGGTACAACCACTGTGGAAATCAGTGTGGAGATTCCTCAAAACCTAGGATTAGGGCCGGTGAGATGGGTGAGCGGCATAAGCGCCTGCCTGGCAAGCGCGAGGTCCTGAGTTCGACCCCCGGTACCCACAAAAAAAAAAAAAAAAACTAGGATTACAGGTCCCATTTGACCCAGCTATTCCCCTTCTGGGTATCTTCCCAGAAGAATTAAAAACATCATACCACAGTGATATATGAGCACCTCTGTTTATAGCAGCACAATTTGTAATTGCTAAATCTTGGAAACAACCCAAATGCCCATCAACCAAGGAATGGATAGAAAAGATGTCATTTTTTTATACAATGGAATACTACTCAGCCATAGAAAGGATAAACTTGAGACTTCTATAGGTAAATGGATGCAACTAGAGACCATACTCATAAGTGAAATAAATCAGAATCACATGTGTAAGCATCATATTGTCTCCCTGGTGTGAGAAACTGAAAGAGTGAATAAAGTTCAAATGTATAATAGATATTGTAAAATGGGAAGAAATTTTCAAAAGGAGAAAAAGAACTAGGATGGGGAAAAGGGGAAAGGAAGCAATGGAAAAGAAAAAAAACAAACAAAATACAAGACAGTTATACTAAGAGTTTCTCTTAATTCATAGAAAAGAAAGTTTTGAGCTAATATCATTTGAAGCATTTTTATGCCCATATCTTGTACTCTGAGTAACTACCCTAATGATAACAATACTCAGTGTATTAACTATTGGTATTCTCCTATTATTTTGTATGAAATATTGTTTTACTTTTTTTTCATAAAATAAAAAAAATAAAATTTCAATCTATGGGTATGGGAAATTTATTTTCACATGTTATTATTCACAAATGTAAATTCCCATCTCACACTGATTTAATTGCATTCCATATTTTGTAGGTCATATTTTTGTTTTTACTCATCATATTTTATAATTTCCACTGTGATTTCTTTTTTGGCATATTTTTCATTTAGAAGCCTGTGATTTATTTTCCCATATTTGTAACTTTTTCATGTTTCTTTGTCTAAATAATTTCAAATATTTTTACATTTGATTAAAGAACACACTTCAACTTCAATCCTTTTAATTTAATTTGTGTTAATAGTAAGTGAGCTTCCATAGTTTATATATAGTTTGCTCTGTTTTGGTGTAATTTTATTCCTCCCCCCTCCTAGCACTAGTTTTATTGTCAAAAATTACATCTTTATGCATAAAAGAGTTACAAGATTATTTCTTTGTGTTGTTGGCTTCTGAATCAGACAGAAGAAATTTTTAAGAAAAATTACATTTATGCTTTTTAAAATATTTATCCATGTATGCACTTTATTGGTAATCTTAATTTTTTTATGAGTTTGAGAGACTGTCTACTATCATTTTTTTCAATTTAGATTCTCTTAACATGTTTTGCAGGGTATGCCCATGAGAGAAAAATTCTCAATCCATGCTTACCTGAAGTGTCTCAATTTGATTTTAAATATTATATTGTTATACATGGAATTCATTTTGGACCATTTACATTTCAGCACTTTGAGTGTGATGTCCTGCCGTCTCCTGGTGCCAATGATTTTTTAAGGAATCTGCCCACCTCCAAAGTGATCAGGGACCCCTCTAAACTGCCCCCTCCAGTGCAGCTGCACCTGGGGACTCCTAACACTGTCAGCCTGCTGTTGAGGGCAGCCACTGCTCCCTGCGCTTTCCCAAGCCTCCTCCTTCTGCAACCACGACTGCTTGCGCTCTCTGAAGCCTTGTTCTTGGCAGGAAGTCACAGCCCCCTCACTGAACTCCCCCTCCTCACAGCCTATACAAGGGCAGCTGCTCTGGTCCCGTACCAGGCAGTCCCTCTTGACTTTGTTCTTCAATAGACCTGTCCTGTTGAGCTCCAACCTCTGTCTCTTTTACTTTTTCCTAACAACTTTCCATGCCAACTCAGCAGTTAGTATTTTTTGGGATCTCTTGTACTGATGAGTCACTATTTTCTTGCACAGGATACCATCTTTATCTTGATTTTCATCCATTCGATTTTGATGTGTCTGAGTATGGCATTCTTTTAGTTTATATTTGAGTTTGTTGGACTTCTTGGATATGAATATTAATATTTTTGTTAAATTTGGCAAGTTTTCAGCCACAATTTTTCTGAAACGTCATTCTCATTTTTGGGGGGAATTCACTTACAAACTTCATAGTTTATCACAAGGCTCTGTAAGCCCTGCTCATTTAAAAAATATTCTCTTTTTTTCTTGTCATTTTTCACATGAGATAATCTCAATTTATCTATATTTGAATTCATTATTCTTTTCACCAGTTAGGTCACATCTACCATGGATTTTCTCTATAATATTTTTTATTTTAGCAATAATATTTTATAACTCCAAAGTTTTTATCTGGTTCTCTCCTCTTTTAAGTTTTACCTTTTCCTGAAAATCTGAAATTCGTGTGACATTATTCTCATACTGGCTGTTAATTTTTAAACTGGCTTTTTTCCCATTTTCGGTATATATTTGCTGTAGGTTTTGTTCACATTTTCATCTAGTAAGCCTACATCTATTATTCCTTGCCAATAATTACTAGCATCTGGTTTTTTCTTATCTATCACAAAGTCCCCTCCCACTCTTAGACATTTTTTAATTTTTCAAGAAAACCGAGGTTGTATGTTACATAATGTGATTATATAAACCAGTTCCTCTTCTACAGAAAGTTGTTTTTTGACCTCTGCTGTTTTTAATGTTTGTTTAGTAACATTCTTGAGTTAATTATGCATTATCTATATTATTTGTCAAGTGAGGTACTAAGTCTCTTTTCATTTAGCTCAGTGCTCAGCTAATCCTTATGATAATTTTTAATTTAAAAAAATTATCATAAAATAATTCTCTTAGCCTTTGCCAATAGATCAGTTGCTTGTTTAGCTACAGCATCCAAGCATTGGTGGGCAGGTTGCAAGTCTGCTGTACACTTCAAGTTCTCATTTTCTGGAAATTCATGCTTAGCCAAAGCTGAGATTTGGGCCTTTAGGGTTTACCCTGGGTATGCGCATAGATCTGAATGTTTTTACCTCTGTAGGCTCCCATGGGTACGTTGAAGCTTTACCAATCTCAAACTTTCTCTCTCTCTCTCTCTCTCTCTCTCTCTCTCTCTCTCTGTCTCTGTCTTTGTCTCTGTCTCTCTCTCTGTCTGTTGCTCTTTCCCTCTCTCTCTCCCTGTCTCTGTCTCTTTCTCTGCCAGCCCCTTGTTAACTCTACTTTTATTACTGCCTTAGCCTCAATGTTAAAAAATTGCCACTAATCATTTTTGACAAACTCCCTTTGGGTGACGCTTATTGCACAGAGTAAGCTTGCCAAATAAAGACAAGACCTGGGAATGAGCTTGCCGGAGCTGTTGACAAATATTAAGTAGCAGTAGTTCTCTGGGGATGAAGGTTTTGAGTAGCTCCAAATTTACTCTTCGTCTTTCTCCATCCTGCTAGTTTTAACTGCTATTGTAGTTACAAGACTGTTAGATTTTAAGGCTACTATGGAGCTAGAGAGAGTGAGAGAATTAGGAAAGATGAAAATTCAGGTTTAGAAATGTTTCCTAAACAAACATTTCTTAAATGGTCAAATATTTTAATTTTCAGAGTTTTAAAAACTAACATTTCTCACAGTTTTGCCGTGTTCTTATTGCTTTCAGGCAAAAGCATATTTTCAGAGGTTGTTTTTCTGCCTGCCACTCCAGAACTTGCCATTCTGAATTTCTCATCAAAGAACCTCTATGTTCTATATACTAGAATTATTTGTCTACCATAAATATGTGTTTTATTTATTTTGCAAAATATGGCAGAAGTATTGGTGATAGACTATGAAGAAAAGAAAATGATATGATCTTGGGAAATATTTCAGTTACTAGATATAAGAAAATTAGAAGCACAAAATAAGAAATTTAAAATTAGAAAGGCAGTAAATAAAAGGAGTTAGGTCATTACAGAGAACACAGGAATATATTTTTAAGATGAAGAAGGGTCAATTTTGTAAATGTCATTGAGTAATCAAGTAAGATGAGTTCTGAGATCTTCACTGACTTATGATCGTAGTAGTCATGGAATATAGTGAGAGCTACTCACACGCAGTGTTGGTGTCGGATACCTTATTGCTAATGAGACTCCAGCATGAGTGTTAGAAGAGACAAACCATATTAAAACCATTGCAACATATGAAAATTAATGGAGAATATAGACAAATCTTTCAATAACTTTAAAGGAAAAAATCAGAGATAGTAATGGGTATGGGGCACTAAGGTAAATCATCTCTACTTTCTTAAGTTTTAAGATTTTGAAAACTAGCGTTAATGTCAAGGCTAGACCTTGGGCCAGTGAGATAGCTCAGCAGCATAGGCACATGCCTAGCAAGCATGAGGTCCTGAGTTCGACTCCCAGTACCCACATAAATGAAAAAAAGGACCGGTGATACCGCTCAGCAGCACAAACTCCCACTAGCAAGCGCGAGGTACTGAGTTTGACCCCCAGAACCCACATAAAAAAAAAAAGAGAGACTAGACCTCTTAAAAATGTATTTTGTTTTCTTTTCTGTGTTGCATATACCCACACATTTCACCCTATTGTACTTTAAGTGAAACTGGGTAGTGGAATATAGATAAGACAGATGGTAGATAGATAGATAGATAGATGGATAGATAGATAAATTTAGATATAGATATTGTTTCATGTGTATTTCTGATTATATAGAACTTCACCTTTCACTGTTTAATATGCATATCCAAAATGCAATACATTTTTTGGGGAAATGTTTTATAACAAACATAGCCAGTTTCCTATCTGACTTAAAATCCATAAAGTAGTTGTAAATAATGGCAAATGCTATCTTTGATTTTTTTGCTTTTGGTATAGTTAATTGATCTTCTAGCCAATAAGCTCATGCCTCTACACCCCAACTTTTAGGCAATGATTTTTCTGGTAGGAAATTTAGGAGAAGCCATTCAATGACAGGTAACTCAATTTTTTTTTTTTTAGTTCTCAGTTAATACTATCTACAAGTCTAAAAGTCTGAATTCTACACAGAACAAATCATTTAAAATTTCATATGCTCTTTCTTGCTGACACACCAGAAAATCCTATAAATCATTACATTAATTGGTCTTTTCTACTGTTTAGTTTCTTATATGTTCTCAAGTTCTTTATATTTATAGCTCTGTTTCTTCAACTTTAATGAGGAAAATGATAATTTTCTAAAGTGTTCTTCATAGATCAAATGCTTTACACACATTACTTACTTTTACTACTATCATTATAATAAAATCCTATTGCTGGTACTCTAATGAATTTTTATCACCAAAAGGTTATTTACAGTACAGTGCTAACTTATTTATGAATTGCTAGTAAATTTCTTTCATTTTTATCATAACTATTGGCACAAACTTACTCTGGTAGACCATCAAGCACTCTCGTGTATATTTATGAATCATATCAAAGCATAGAACTAAAAGTTAAAATCCTCAAGTCAGATTACATATTAAGACTTGTAGTTACTATTTAATAATTTTGTAACACTGATCACGCTACCTACATCCTTCCTGAAGTTAATATCCCATAATATGAGAATATTTATGTCATATATTCTTTTTTTTTGTGGGTACCGGGGGTCGACCTCAGGACCTCGTGCACCAGCAGGCACCCGTGCTGCTGAGCGATATTACTGGCCCTTTTTTCGTATGTGGGTTCCAGGAGTCGACTTGGGCCCTTGCACTTGCCAGGCAAGCGCATATGCTGCTGAGCCATCTCACCAGCCCTATGTCATATATTTTATAGGATGTGACAAGGATTAAATAGAGTAAGCATATGTAAAGAAATTATAATAATGTCAATAATTAATTTAGCTGTGTTCACTTCAGAGAGAAAAGTGAATCCTTCAGATGAGAAATTATTTCCAAGCAATGATATTTTTCTGTTAGCTTGATCTTAAGCAGATAGAAATTGATTTTTAAAAAGTGACTCAAAGAAAATCCTGTAAACTTTGCCCACAATGGTGAGCGCTTGGAAATGTAATTCACAAACCATGATGATAAACTATATTCTAATTTCAGAATTATTAAAGTATTCTCATAAAATTCTTCTTTTTGGTAGTTATTAAATTAGCTATTGATAAGTAGCACTACCATTTTCCGTATCTATTTTATGGGCTACATTTTTAACAGCTTTATTTACACAATTTATATAAATTCATTAATTTAAAATGGACAATACAATGATTTTTTAGTATAGTCACAGATTTGTGTAGCCATCACCATCATCTACTGAGAAAATGTCATAAAACCTTCTAGCAGTCACTAGTCTTTCTCCGAAATTCCCTCTCCAAGCCCACGTGACCATTAATCTTTCTCTCTCTACAGTAATTATTTTATCTTAAATAGTACAGTTAAACATTTTAAAAATCTGTAAATAATGAGACACAAGAACTGAAAAGTTCTAAAATTTATCTTTTGTTCATTTTGAAAAGTTATAAACATTCTCTTAATTGAAGTAACATATGAAGCTCAGAAAGATCTGTGTTCTCTTAGTTCATTGAAAAGAAAGGGTTGTGTTAATATTGTTTGGACAATTGAATGCCGATATCTTGTACTCTGAGTAACTACTTTAAAGATAACAATATGCAATGTATTAACCATTGCTACCCCCCTATTATGTTGTTTTTGAAATTTTTTTCTAGTTTTTTGCTCTTTAAAATAAAAATTTAAAAAAAGGAATAGGATACATCTGAATATATGGTGACCACATTAAAGAAAGAAACCAGTTTTAGCATTATGATGTAAGATGCCATATTATTTTAAAATGCAACTGGTTATGTTTCATTTTCCTGTGGAGAATATTAAGAATGTGATTGAATTTAGGTAAAAGAATGTGAGCAGCAGTATAAATGGAAAGAAATCATAATCTATCTTAAAAATCTTTCAAAGGGACAACTAAGTTACCTAGAATATGGTCATCTATCTTGCTTTATTTTCAAGCTTTTGGGAGAATGTGTTACAAGACAGCTTTAGTTAATTTTATACAGTTTCATCTTGTACAATAATTTACTTTGAATTTTGATAAATCATTTTCTTTGAAGACTCAGTGGCCTCTAATATTATATGTGTGACAGTATAATTTGAAGGACTATTTCTTTACTTCTTAAAGAATTTAGAGGCACCTATATAAAACCACTGGTATTTGAGTATTTGCTTTTTTATTTCTTCCAGTAATGTAATAATTCACAATATACGTGTGTAATCATGAGTATGTATGCCTGTTTATTGTATTATTCCAATAATGTAAAAATCTGTCCTTTTTTGTAACATGCCATTAGTTGATAGTATAGTAGTTCCTATGTAGTGCGCTGCTCAGAATAATAAATAGCAAATGAAAAGTTATGGGAAACTCTACTGATTGGATCAGTATCCTAAAAGATAAATGCAATCAGTATATAAAAAGTGTTTGTAAAACATGTGGCTTCTGAGTTAACAGTTTCCTTGAAAGTGTTTTAATTGGTAAAAAATTAATTTCAAAAATAACCAGTAAATGAATAAATAAAAGTTTAAAAACACTAATTACTAAGGTAGCAAGGACAAAGATAATGAACCTATAAAGTTCAAGCTGGGCACAGTGGTGCATGTTTGTATTCCTAGTACTCTGGGAGAGTACTAGGCAGAAAGAACACAAGTTCAAGCCCAGTCTGGGCAACTTAGAGACTTAGCGAGAACCTGTCTCAAAGTAGAAAAATAATAAAGGGCTGGAGATAAGGCTCCGTGTGAAGACCCTGAGTTCCAGCATTGGTACTGCCATGCTGCAGTGTTCCACATCAAACAAGTATACTCTCAACTACCTGATTTTTTGCAAAGATCTGGAAGTTCAGTTTCAAGAGAAAAATACAAAGTAACAAAAATTAGAAAGTCATGTTTTTAATGTATGTTCATACATACCTGAATTTTTTTCTCTTTTAAATGAGTTAACACTGAAGAAAATGATGGTTGAGAAATATAATTCAGTAATGAATGGAAAGTATATGTGAAAATAAGGAGATTTTGTGTTCTGCTCTTATCTATTTATATGGCTTTGGACAAGTCATTAATTCTTTTAGGATATTTGTTTTCTCAGTTGAAAGTAAGTATTCTTTTCAAAGCGTCCATTGAGATTGCTGCACATACAGTTTCAATTTCTTCTTTAAGGGCCAGTAGTGTAGTGGATTTGCAGTGATATACGACATCCTTTGAGGTCCCCTATAGAGAAAGTCTGCAGGTGTTAAATCAGGAGAGCCTGTGGGATACTTTGGACATTTGGACACTTTGACCAAGGTTACCCAAGCAGCAGTTTGCCACACTAATAAATGTCTGGAAGCTCATGGCCACCACTTTGAGCACATCTTGTAATTGTAGAAGCCAAAGGTAACTTGTATTAATCTCATGATATCTCAATAAATTTAGTATTAAAATATTTATACAAGTTTTTCCTTTTATTAAATGTGTGTATATTTTTGGTGGACTTTGTATATTAATCTAGTTTTAAGTCTAGTAGTTATTCCATGATTGTCATTTTTATAACTTTGGAATATTAGTGTTTATTCTCTAAGCTGAAAGCAAAACAAAAAGAAGTTTAAAGAAATTTAATATAGGAAGTCTCATTATAGGTAGAATAGATATTAATCAGGTAGAAAATTTTCTTAATAAAGAGTCATTATTATTTTCACAAATCATATTTTTATAATTACAACACAGAACAGTTATTAAATGTTCTACTAATTGGTTATTTTATTATTTTAATCAAATTTTCTTTTTTCAGATAGTTAACATCATTATCAGTTTAAAAGAATTATCTCCACTTATTTTATTCTTTCCTTGTTGTTAGTAAGCCAATTATATATTTTAGCCTTTAAAGATTATTAGAAAACTAATTTTATCACATAAGTGAAGTGGAAAATATTTTGCCTGCTTGAATTTAAGCTGCCCAGTTCCAGCTTAAATAGATACTTTTCCATTCTCACATTCTTTTGCACAAATTTTGTATTTTCTTGGCTTGTACTTAAAACTTCAAGTATTTTTTTCTCTGCAATTTTGTCCTATTGCTTAACTCTCTCTAAAGAGTGCTATTAAAATGTTATCTCACGGCCGGTGAGATAGCTTAGCAGCATAAGCTTCTGCCTGGCAAGCGCGAGGTCCTGAGTTCGACTCCCAGTACCCACATACGAAAAAAAGGGCCGGTGATATCGCTCAGTGGCATGGGCACCTGCTGGCGCGCGACGTCCTGAGGTCGACCCCCGGTACCCAAAAAAAAAAAATGTTAGCCCAAAAGTGAGGTTACTACAAAGTTAATAAGATATCCCATTAGTGCCAGTTTACAATAAAATACATTCTAGAGATTGAATGACTTACTTTTCTTATCCCAGTAGAATTACTTTCCATTCATGATTTCCATAGAATACTTTATAAAGTTTATAAAAATGGTGATACTGTTCTACTTTCACCAAAGCAAAGATCAAGATCACTTTTATTTTGGATAATGATAGCAGTCAGTTATGAACTCCCAACAGACTTTACTGAGAAAAACATTTAAACTGAAGGGATATATTACTCCATCTACCTACTACATAATTGTAAAACTGACCATCAAGGTAGAGATTTCTGGCGATTCTTCATCTTGAGGCCCTGAAAGAAGCAGTATGTGGTCATTTGAAGTTCAGGAGTTCTATTTAAAGTATCAGCCATATAAATGGCAGCATTTGCTCTAACTTAGTGACTTTTCTTCTCCTCAATGAAGCAATGGTTAAACTTTTAAATTATTTAATTATGCAGACTGACTTTGAATCTTGCCTTTACTAATTATTATATAACCCAAGTCAAGTCAATTGGACCATTCTTAGCCTGCCTTTCCTGATGTGTAAACAGGAATAACTTTTTTAAAAGATTTACTTTGATTAGTACCTGTTTGCAGTACATAATGATTACCTTCCTTCTGGGGAGTTGGTACATGCACACAACACATCTTAATTCTTTTATTCAACTCTGCCCCCCATCCATCTTTTAGTCCCATTCCACTTTGCAAACGATCCGTCTCCCTTTTTCCACTATCTTTCCTTTGCCTTGCTCTTTATTTATATTTTGTTTCTCATGTAAGAAAAACCACGCAATATCCAAGCCTGTACGTGTGATTCAATTCACCTAACACCATGGTCTCAAGTTGCATCCATTTTCCTACAAATGACACAAGTTTATCCTTCTTTAAAGAAGAGTAGTACTCTTACAGCAGAGTACTACTAAGAAATATAAATAACACATTATTTTTTAATCTATTCATCTGTTCATGGACATATAGGTTACCTCCAAGATTTAGCTATTGTGAATTATGCTGTTACAAATATAGGTACACACATATCCCTGCAATATGATGTCTTTAACTATTTCTGGAAGACACATAGAAAGAAAATAGCTGGGTCTGATGGATTTTCTATTTTTAGTTTTTTGAAGAATCTCCGTACTGATTTTCATGGTGGTTGTACTAGTTTACAATCTCATCAACAATGTAGAAAGTTCACTTTCCTCCACAGCCTTGGCTACATTTGTTCTTATTGGATTTCTTGATGATGGCCATTCTTTATGGAGTAAGACAGAATCTTAGTGTTGTTTTAATATGCACTTCTCCAATGGCCAGTGATGTTGAACATTTGTTTAGTTTTTATTGGACATTAAACAGGAATATCTCCTACCTCCTGTTGTCCACTTCTAAAATTCCCAGTTGATTGTCCAGACTGTGCAAAATATGCTCAGATCAAGTAAGTCCCAGCCTTGGCAGAGAGGAATTCCATTCTATGTTGGATAGTTCAAACTTAGCAATCTTTTCTTTGAGCTGAAACTTTGAGTGACAGGTGACAGTCTCTAAAATCTTCATGAAGCCTTCTACAATTTCCCTTCCTCCCACATTATATATTTTTCTCAAAATACTTTAATTCCTCAAGGATTTTTTTTCTGAAATAACATATTTTCAAGATCTTATAAAAATAGGATTACTTTATGAATAAATTTTAATTTGCCACAATATCTTAAAATTGTATATTACAGTACTCAGAAAGTGTTCAAAGTACTTGATTCCTAGTGTAGTTCATGATGAGAGTCCCTGGAACCCTCTGAGGATTATTGTTGGAATATGAAAATCAATGTGGTAACCCAGAACAAGTGAGTTGGTAGCACTGTAGCACAACATGAATTTTAATCCTTTACCTTAACACAGCCACTATATCAATGATGCTGTTTAATGTTGCATGTATTCATTAAGAAATAATATTAAAACATTTCATCACATTGCAGGAATATAATCTAGAACTTTCAATCTTTTTCTCATCAATTATTGTTAAATCAGTTATATACATTAGGGATGTAACTATTTTTTTTGAATCTTCTTTTGTGTTATGTTTCTTCTAAAAATACTGGTTATCTATCATGTCATTTATTTCATTAATTACTACATGTCTAATCTGCTATGGACAAGAAAATTGAATATAAGGTGCATTGTTATTAAATAGTTAGAAAATCACGTCTAAAAACTGTTATTAGTTAAGAAAATCATCCCTAGGGGCCGGTGAGATAGCTCAGCAGCACAAGTGCCTGCTCGCAAGTGCGAGGTCCTGAGTTCAAGCCCCGGTACCCACAAAAAAAAAAAGAAAAGAAAAGAAAAGAAAAAAAATCATCCCTAAATAGACAGAGCTAAAGGTAATCTTCTCTGGTCACAGTTGGTACATTTTATAGATGAATAAAATGATAACATTTTGGCTGAGCATTGCTCTTTTTCTTATTTTCTGCATGTGGCTTTGATCCAAAATGGGGGAATTGCCAAGTAAATAAAATCTGGGAAATTAGGTTTTAATGAAATAATAATTAATCTGGAAAAATGAGGTGTGAATGAAATAATCATTATTACTATTTTATCTTAAATGATTTGAATAAGATGACACATTCTTTTTTGTATCTATAAACTGATACCAGCTGCCATCTGATACTATTTATGACCATCTCTTCATATGTTTGAGAAAACCCATTAATTCTGACTTTATTCTAAACTTATTACAAATTAGAAACAATAAACATAAGTCTTATTAAAAAAAGAAATGAATAGTTTTGATATCAATGCTATATTTATGCTTATGAACAAAGTTACACATACAACACGAACCTGAGTTCCCTTCCAGATATAAATTCTTATTATATCATAAACATTTTGTCCCATATAACTGAATACTTATGAAAAACCAGAATGCTTGTAGTAAATTAAATTAAATCACATTAGAAACTAATCACGTTTTGTTAAGAAGCCCTTCAATGGGGCCGGTAAAATGGCTCAGCGGCTTACGCGCCTGCCCGGCAAGCGCAAGGGCCCGAGTTCGACTCCCAGAACCCACATACGAAAAAGGGGCCGGTGATATCGCTCAGCGGCAAGGGCGCCTGCTGGCGCGCGAGGTCCTGAGGTCGACACCCCAGTACCCACAAAAAAAAAAAGAAGCCCTTCAAAATATATTTTGGATGTTATTAATAAGCAAAAATTATTATAATAGTAAGAAATGTTCAAATATACTTCCTTACGAAGGCTATACATTAGCACCCCATTTAATTGCTTTTAGTTTTATGTCTATTGTGAAAACACCTAAGTTATTGTGATGAAAACACAAATTCCTCTCTAAGTTATAAAAGGATTGGAAAACAGTATACTAATTATTAGATAATTGCATCTCCTTTCTAAGTCAATGATGCTTTTAAGATTTTGCAATAAAATTGTAGAAAGTATTTAGAAGAGTAAACATAAAGCAAGATTGACTACAGTTTTCTTTTGTTGTTGAAAATCAATGGAAATATGGAAATGTTTATCAGGAAGCAAGATATATAATATATACATGGATCTACGTGTTTTTGGACACAACAGTACTCTGTGTTCAGAATTAATGAAGTGAAATAGAGATATAATGAAAATTTAATGAAATGACCAGATAAATTATAGAAGCTGCTTAGGTTCATATTACAGAACCTGCTTAGATTCTATACTTACACATATATGGAAATACATTTCACCTGAAAGAATACAAATACCTAAAATCATTGCAAATGATGATCAAAATTTTCTGAGATAACTTTACCAACTTAATTTATATCGTCCTAAATTTTAATTAATCATTTTTATAACTTCATGATGACTTGATGACGAGTTTCATCTTTTTTTTCCCACTGACCAACAAAACGCAAAGAAATCTACGATTTAAGCTAAAACCCACGGGGTGTGTTTTGCAGAGATTTGTTTTTGCCAAATGTATTCCTGAAACATGTAGCTTGTTGCTTGGATGGAAGGGGACTGACTAAAGGATGAACTGTGGACTCAGACCCGTATCTATGAGT
Source organism: Erethizon dorsatum (assembly GCA_028451465.1). Lineage (NCBI taxonomy): Eukaryota > Metazoa > Chordata > Mammalia > Rodentia > Erethizontidae > Erethizon > Erethizon dorsatum. The sequence continues at coordinate 16,993,638 of CM051838.1, forward strand.
GAGAGCAGGGTAGAATTCATTGAAGGGATGAGCAAACACGTCTTCAAGGCTTCACAAAGGTGGCACCTTAGGTGAAAAGTGAACCGAATACAGAGAAGACAATTTAGACACTGCTTCTCCTTCTGCTTGTAAGTGACATCATTGACTGTCACCTCATCTATAACGTTAGTTGAGCCCATGTGGATTTGGGTACAATGGTGCAAGTTACAAATATGGAGCAGTACGAGAAGAATTTTTAAAAATGTGTTCCATGCAGAGGTGGTGAAATTCCAAGTACTGATGACTGCCAAATGAATTTCATACAGTAGGCCTAGGATTTACTGGGAAGATGGGTTGTTCAGTGTTAACAATTCATAGGAGACTTTGAAGAGAGAAAGAAAGAAAAGTACATTAAAAGAAAGTGAATTTAAGGAAATGAAACATAATGAGCAACACGAATACCTAGAAGAAATGAGTTGTCAAACTGAAGTGAAGAATAGTAACAGCTAAAGCAAAACAAGAACATCAGCATGGCATGTACTTGAGGCTGGAATTTGAGATAATGCCTACAAGGGATTAATTTTTCTCTGGCCTATAGATGTATAAACTAGTAAGTCTGAGTACTGTGATTATCCCTTTGGAAAGACCACTAGGTATTCTGTAAGACCTTGCTCCTCAGGGAAACGTTAAGCATTTTTGTGTATTTCACTTAGAATCTGCTAGCTCTTTAAAAATTCCATTAAATTGTTTTTCTTCAATATTGATGGCATACTTATGCTAATTAACCACATGAGGAAACTGGTGTTTTGTAAGACCAAAAGGAAAAAAAAATGATGAAAATATGTTTCCTTACATCACTATCAAGTGTGAGAATTAGAATTGTACTAAAAAATATCTGGAGACGGGCCGGTGAGATGGCTCAGCGGCGTAAGTGCCTGCCTTGCAAGCGCAAGGGCCCGAGTTCGACTCCCGAATCCCACATACGAAAAAGGGGCTGGTGATATCGCTCAGCGGCACGGGTGCCTGTTGGCGCGCGAGGTCCTGAGGTCAACCCCCTGGTACCCACAAAAAAAAAAAAAAAAAAAAATATATATATATATATATCTCTGGAGCCAAGTAACATGAATTAATATTGCAATATAAAGGAATGCACAGAAATATATAAAAATATTCTTTTATAATATGCAATAGTTGCATGGGACATATTCCCCAAATAGCCTAAAGAAGGAAAATTGTAAAATTCTGAAGGGTCACTAACTCTTCTGAATCCAGTTCCAAAAATAAGCTGGATAATATGTACTGTTTTGTGCTTGTGAATAAAAAGTTAAAAAACATATTGAAATAATTAGTGGTTATATTACTTGTTCTTTGCATAGTAAGATGTTGTGTTTAAATACATCTGATTAATTTTCTCAGAGCAAGGGCCAGTACATTTCAAAATCTTTTGTTCTGGGGCTTAGTACTGCCTAAGAATAAGCACATCCATTTTCCCAACAGCACGAAGTGGGCCCATGACCTCCACTTTCTCCTTCCCTTCTACAATGCTATTAGCAGGTCCTTTGCAGCAGCTAAAGGCCTGTTAAAAGGCAGAAATGTGATTTTGATCTTTTTAGTTTCTCACTAAATTACAGAATCAGTTCTCTGCTTGTCAGCTGCTGACAATTTTATAACAGTTTATTTTTTCAGTACCTCTCTGAAAAGCACCAATTTATAGTTTAAGGTGCTCATTTATATCAAGCCAGAACCCTCACTGGCTAGACAGGTCATTCTCGCAAACATTTGATTTGCAAGTGACCTTCATGCTTGTAATTTTTTTTTCCCTCAGAACAAGAGAAAAATTAAATATGTTTTAATTTAGTTTTATTTTTAGGAGTGTCAGAGATAGTTTTAAACATTCCACTAACTCTCCCCAGGGATGGAGAATTACTCTTCAAAAGTAGCATATCGCAGCTCTTAAAAATTAAGTCCGTGAAGCTGAATATCTATTTAAAAATATGACACTCAATGCAAATTATCTCAATGTGACTCTTGCCTGGGGTTTCATATTTGAGAATTAGTAAACCTTGTTACATTTTCCCTCTCTCAGGGTAACTTGCCACTCTATTTTTCTTGCTAAAAATATAAAATCTATTTTCAGCAGAAATGTTTGCATAGAATATTATGTATGTACTAGTTTTACCCCATGACATCCATTGTTCTTTTAATAATTTTTCTGAAATTTATTAATATAAATGAAAAATCAAATTTTATTTTATGTATCAATGATATGATATTCTTCATTAAAATTTGACTTGCTATTAAGTTACTAAGATCAAACAAAATGTGCTATTTATTTTGGCAACTAGAAGTATGTTAATTGCCTTTAAATTCATCTAAAATTTATTGAATATTAGTTATATGCATGGAATATGTAAAGTCTTCTCTTTATTTTTTATTTTTATTTTTTTTTGGTGGGTACCGGGGGAACGACCTCAGGACCTCGCGCGCCAGCAGGCGCCCGTGCCGCTGAGCGATATCACCGGCCCCTTTTTCGTATGTGGGTTCCGGGAGTCGAACTCAGGCCCTCGCGCTTGCCGGGCAGGCGCTTAAGCCGCTGAGCCATCTCACCAGCCCAGTCTTCTCTTTAAAAGAGCTTTAAGTTCTTCCTGAAGGAGTTGCCAATAAACTGGATGAGACAGCATCATTTAAAATTAAGAAGGTAACTTCACTAAATTGTGATAAATAATATGTTGTACATACATCAAAGATGCTTCCAAAGAACTGAAAAGAATCGCTATTCTAGCCATTATAGTTCAGGAAAGATTTTTGGTGAAAAGAACAGCAGAACAATGACACAAGTTGAGGGGAATTAACTACGAAGAGAAGAAGAAGAATTTCTCAATCAAAGGAGCATGGAGAATAAATCATTAACCTATAAATTAAAAGAGTAAGTGCTAGGAACTACAGTTTAAACTGCAGGACATAGAGAGGAAAATGTTGAATTACAAGTACTCTGGGTCACTTCATCAAGGTCCTTTAGATCAGATTATGGAAATTAAATATTTCCCTTCATTGGTTGGGGAGCATTTGAGAATTTTTAAACAAGGCAATGAGTAACACATTCATATTTTATTTAAGAAGGGTAAGTCTGATTGTCATTTAGATCATTTCAAGAGTGACATGGCTGGATAAAGGGAGACCATTTAGGAACTGATAGGTATAGATTACAGATCAATGAGGACATGAACTAAGGGATGATATAAATAGCGATAGGATGCTGGGTTGGACTTCAGTGGTACACAGAAAGAAAACTGTGCAAGACTTGGTAAGAAATCAGAAGAGGGGAGCTGGGGATATAGTGTAGTGGTGAAGTGCTTGCCTGGGATATAAGAGCCCTGGGTTTAATCCTCAGCACCACCCAGAAAAAAAGAAAGCAATGAAAAACAGAGGAATTTCTATGGATTATTAGGCTTCTGTTGGGTATTACTCTACACATGTTAGAAACCCAGGACTATGTAGAGTTCAGGGAAAGAAGAATAAGGGTAATAATTTTATGGTTTAGAAGTTAAATTCATATTTGGACAATTGTACATTAAAGTAATAACGTGATATTTGCAAAGATATTCCATTGGCCATTTAAATGCAAGGTTTTTCTAATCTTTAGTTTTAGACTTGAGCAAATACATTGAACCAAATATTTGATCTTTAAGGTTTAGAGACAGTCTCATGGTAAAAGTTGCAAAATGTATCAGTTAAATTTTAATTTCTACTACATAATTCTTTCCCCTAAAAATTGTTTCTTCATTTTGTTTTATTTTTACCCTTGTCTCTCTAATAAACTGAAAATATTAAGACAATTATTAGTTATATTGAATCTGATTAATAAGCTTCTTATTACTTTGCTTTTCTTTCTTTTAGTGTCAGAAAATAATTTTTGTTGGCTTTTATAAAATTTCCTAAGTGATTATACAATGTCTTATTAACAGTGAGTTATTAAAAGTTTATAATCTATCATGTTTGGAAAATTTGTTCTGGCATATCCAACATTATGGTAAAGTGCATAAAATTCACCATAAATAAATAAATCATTTAATCTATAGGCTAAGTACATTAAATATTTATATTGAGTGTAATCTCTCTAAACGAGTAACTTAATAATATGATACACTACAGTGAAAATTCTTAATATTGGGTATCTAAATAGGCCAGTAATAAGTTTTTAACAACTATTTTATCCTTATCATGAATACATTTCAGTTATCATATTCCATTCATTTCAGTTATAGACACTGACTGACAAGCTCAAAGAATTCAAAGATGTGTGAGTTGTTATTGGAGATACGGCTCAGTATACATAATAAGCACAGCTTCTGAAGCTAGATAGTGGATTAAAATCCAGTCATTCACTAGCTTTGTAACTTTGGTTACTTTATTTATCTCTGTGCCTTAGTTTTCTTTCACATTGGCATACACTGTATGCTATGTAAAGATTTCATAAATAACTAAGGATGCTTAGGATCTGGTAGAGGAAATACAAAAATTACAAAATTTGGGGCCAGTGATAGCTCAGCGGCATAAGCGCCTGCCTGGCAAGCACAAGTCCTGAGTTCAATCCCTGGTACCCACACACACACACACACAAAAAAAAAAATTATAAACAATGAGTAAATTACAAAAAACCTTATCAGAGAAAGATCATTAATATATAAGAGAAAATGGAAATTTGCTCTGGTGCCATGTCTTCTGCCTGGGGAATTCTGCACACCGAGTGAAAGATATTCGTGAGATGGGTATCGAGATGGAAGATTTCACTTGGCTGTAAACACTTTCAGATATCACACCAATTCACCACTATTTTGTTATTTGTAAAGTAGGAACAATATAAGCTGCACTTATTCATGGAATTTTATTGGTGATAAAACATATATATTCTCATATAATTGCCTAGTTAAACAGCTTACTAGTTAGTTAAATACAGAGCTAAAGAGAGAGACCATGTTGTTGTAAGTGCCATGTTTGAAAGTCAGTCCTCCTGCCTGAGCATGTTTAGCATGACTGGCGTAGCTTTTAAGTGACCCATCTATAGCATATCTTTAACAAAACAAAACAAAACAAAACAAAACAAAAAAACAGAAAACAATAACAGATCATGACTGTGAGGTCTACAATTTTTATATTACTTGAAATTTTACTTACAAGGAGGTGAACAAGTTAGTATCTGAGTATTTGAGAGAAGAATTAAAATGAAATAGATTTATTACCTTGGGAGTGACACTAAGAGAACAATTATTTAAAAGTGTGAAATAGCAACTTTAAAGGAGAAGGTGCACAGGGAATGTGGTAAATAATTAAATCCCTTGGGTGGCTGGAAAACACAAAAATATGAAAGGAGATGTATAAATATGCATAAATAGTTCGATTCATGACAGTTGGCTATGGGTGGGGGTGGTTCCTAAATCTACTACTCCAGATATATCTCAGTTCCCCATTTACTATCTTACAAGCCCCCTGACTCTACTTGGAAGAAATGTATATTTATCAACAAAGAACAAGAATAAAGAAAGGTCTTTTGCTTACTGTGATAACTTTACCTTAAAAACAGAATCTATTGCTGGTAATTTGAGCTTAATAATGTGATAGTCTTAATTTGCTTTTGGATACAAGACTGAAGGTCTTCTATAGAAAATGTTTGAACAGATGCTCAGTTCCTGTCTGTCTAATCCCAAACTGACTTTCCATCATAATGATGATAAAGAATGGGGGGAGCAGTCTTGAGAGAAAGTTACCCTTTGTGAGGACTAATCTGACCTTGCTCTTTTTGCAAGCTTCCTCTAGCCTCTCTCCTACCCCTACCCATCATGTAGGGAAAAGCCCTTTCCAGGGAAGGACCACACCGCTACAGCTTCAGAAATTTAAACCTGGTATTTATTACAGACCCATGTAACATTAGATGATCTGTTGCTGAGTTATTCTTGAAAAAAAGTAAGGATTGCATGCAAGAAACACTCTGGTTTCCTCTACAGCCTGGCATTAGAAGAGGTAGTACTACTTTGGTCTAGAAATATGAACATAAAGCAGGTAAAATCACAAGCATTTAACACATTAGAAAAGACAATTACAAGCCCGTATCTAAGGTTATTTTTGACTTAGGCTGCCTCTAGCTCCTTCTTCAACCAGTGCAAAAGAATAGCAATGGCAATATGAAAAGCTGTCATGTTTTTTCTGAGTCAGAAAAATTTGAAAAGAATAATTCATTCTGTAAAAAATTCCATGTCAACAAGCAGTATTGAGTAAACACAGACGTCTCATAGTACGAGCAAATAAAATGATCACTGGAAAGATAATAGCCTTAAAAGCCATAAATAAAGGTTTTACTCTGATAGTGATAAGAAAATATTCCTATTGGACTAATCATGATATGAAATAAATGTGTAATAGATTTTAATAAGACTTGCAAAGGAAATGCAAGTATAATTAGAATGTATAATGTGAACATATTGAATATACTGTATGTAATATATATATATATATATATATATATATAATATATCTACAAAAAAGTTCTTCCTTGTTTTTCTGAGAAATTCTCTGTTTCCAGTCAATCATGAGAAAGGCTAAGAAAGTTTCACTATCTTGTAGATGCTTACACATGTCCCCTCCTACATCCCTACTGCTTATTGACGATCACTGCCAGTGCTCTCAGATATTTTGTCCAAGCCGGAAACAGATACACACCTTGCTAATAGGATAAAAGTGCTGTTGTGTGGATGATAAACAATAATCTTTTTTTTTTTTTTTTTTTTTGTGGGTACCAGGGGGACGACCTCAGGACCTCGCGCGCCAACAGGCACCCGTGCCACTGAGCGATATCACCGGCCCCTTTTTCGTATGTGGGTTCCGGGAGTCGAACTCGGGCCCTCGCGCTTGCAAGGCAAGCGCTTACGCCGCTGAGCCATCTCACCGGCCCAATAATCTTGATAACTATCCTTTCCTGTGGACAAACACAGACAATTCTGTAGTACCAGCATGAGTACAGTGTATACATCAGCCCTGTCTCAACTGTTAGACTAGCACAGCTTGACCCAGTGCTTTTGCCTTCTGGACACATTTGATCGAACTTATCAGGGGAACTCGACCGAAGTCAGATCAATAGGATTTGAGATGCAGGGTTTTGATCTTCGAGGCAGAAATAATGATTGAAACTTAAGCATAAAAGATAATGGGTGCCATGATCACCACTATGTAGATGAAATGACTCTCAGAGAATAAAGCCACACTGCAGGGAGAAGAAGCCATCAGAAATTGACAAAGAGCAAAAGTGAGGGCCAGGGAGAGACACCCAGTCCCAAAGAACTGTGGGACCACACAAGAACTCCCGAGACCTAAGAAAACCATGTTTTGTTCTGTTTTTCTATATGCATCAAGTATTTTTTGATCATCAAACATATTACCAGCATTATTCTTTTAATTAATTAAAAGATGAAAAAGTTTCTCATGCATCTTACATTCCAGTATTGGGAGATGAACAATGAACAGATATATATCTAGTATCTGATTATGATAAATGCTATGAGTACAAATACATCAAAGCAGAAGATGAAAGAGGAATCAGTGTATTTTATATGGGTGCTTGCTTCTTCGTTTGTTCATTTTACAGTACTGGGGATCAAACCCAGAGCTTCATGCATACTATGCGAGGGCATTACCACTGAGCTACACCTCCAGCTCTTTAATTTAATTTAAAGTAATTCTGAGACAGGATCTCTATAAGTTTCCCAGACTGCCTTCAAACTTCTTGTCTTCTTGCCTCAGCCTCCTAAACTGTTGGGATTACAAGTATGTACACCATAGTTCATATATATATATGGTTTTGATTTGTTTTGTTTCATTTGGTTTTGAACAAATAGAATTTGAGCAGCTTCATGAAAAAAATGGGACAATTTTTGTAAAAATGTTTCTTCCATTGAAAAGATGAGAGTTCAATCAATTGATCTCTTTTTATTATAACTATTATTTCCCATGAATATGCTTAGGCAAAAATACTGATATAATTAATAAGTGATGATTTAATTCAGTGACTCAGAGGGAGCCAATGCCTAACACAGCCTCAGCCCAAGTGGGCAGTTAAAATTCTCAGACTTCATCATCTATATTTAGGAAGAGGGCTTTCTTCACAACTGCAATTATAGAATCTATATAGTATATATCTATTGTAGACTTAGCTATTGGTTAAAGTAGGACTGCAATTAGGGTCAAAATTAAATTACAGAATTATCAAAACAAGAACAAGAAAATAGAAATAAGAGCAACTAATCTTCATCAAGTAAAATATAATAAAAATAAACCTGTGATAAATTTCAGAGCCAAGAGTTAGAATAAATCTATCTGATCCCAATGCCTATATTCTTAAACATTTTATTTCACATGAAGAATAGGTTATGTTTACTGACTACCTTTTGCAGAAATCTTAAGAATACTGCTGTGAATTGATAACTAGCTGATACACACTCAGAGGAGAGATATAGGAGACTGTTATTCACCAGAGAGACAAGACAAGCAGAAACTACTCAAAATAGCTTCTCTGTTTACCTTTATTTCAAAAACAATATAAAATCCCTTGTTGATAAGGCAGAAAAAAGGAAAAGTTCTATTATGAGAATAAGAATGGTGAGATGATCCGAGCATACCTTCAAACCTGAGAAAAGACTTTTTGATCATTTATTTTTCCCTATTCCTTAGACCAATGCAGATTATATTTACATGCAAGCACATCTAAGAGATAATTTCATATGTTTATTTTTATTATAACTTGAAAAATTTTAAATTAGAGTAAACCCTAATATAAAAATGATATGAAAACGATAATGTCAATTACAAAATTTTTTTTGGTTAAAAATTCTTATAAATTTATGTGAGCAAATTTATTTACATATCCATGAAGATCCAAAATAGACTGTATTTAGGTCACACACACTCCAAAGCTGAAATTGATACAAAAGAAAAAGCGTTATTCATAGGTATTCATAAAGACACTCAAAGGTGCAGTTAGCTTCAAACATCAATATAGTTATCCACTAAAAAAGATATACCTGAATTTTTTCTAAATTACTGATAAGATAGACATGATGGCCCATTTCTATAATCCCAGCCCTCGGGGGGTTGAGGCAGGAAGATCGCCACAAGTTTGGGACCAGCCTGAGCTATTATGTGAGTGCAAGGCCAGCCTGAACTACATAGTGAAACTCTACCTCAGACAAACAATAAATAAATAAATAGATAAATAAATAAATAAATAAATAAATAAATAAATAAATTGTTAAAACTAAGAAATAACTAATATTCGTAGCAATAACTGAAACTCTTTTGGGCCTTCTACTTAATCTTTGCAATCAAAGATTAAGATTACAGATCGATGTTTTTCCCATGAAATGGAGAAGAAACTCCAGTTTGATTAAGTTTGAAAGGACTTAACGCTTTCTGTCATGGACTGTGGAGTGAGGTTCTAGTGTCTACCATGCAGTAGACAGATACACTACAAATTCTAAAAATAGAACAATAAGATGCTGTGGAATGGTTTATTTTATAGATTCAAAACTTAGATAAAATGGTTAACTTACTTGGAAAACACAAACTTCACTGAGAGCTTTAAATCAAAATAGCCCTGATATTCATACATATAGAGTAGACCTTCCCACAATGTAACAGATGATGATTTCACATGTAAATTAACTAAATAGGTAAGAAAAAATGTTTATGATAATACAGAAATACTCTTCAATACTGTAGAAGAGTGGACATACTCCTACCACAATCTATTTGATCTTTTGATACAAAAAAAAAATCATGCTATGATTTGTAGCTAGATGTATCCCCAAATCCTCATGTGGTCATAGGTGGGGCTTTTTGGAGCTAGCTAGAGCTAGCGGGTGTGATGCTGGGATTGAGGATGTGATGCTGGGATTGAGGATGTGATACTGGGATTAGGGGCACACCACCCTGGATATGAGTTCTACCTGCTCAAAGGGCTGGTAGCCTGGTTGGAATATAAGGCTAGTAGACTGATTGGGCAGAAAGAAGGCAGCTTGCTACTTCTCTGCTGCTGCCTCCTGCATGCTCTGTGATGCCCCCCTGCCATGCCACCCTACATTGGAGTCAGCCAACTATGGACTGAAACCTCTACAAACTGTGAACTGAACCTTTCCTTGTTTAACTTTGGGTGCTGGGTATTTTGCCTCAGCAAGACAAAAAATAACTAAGGTACATTCATTCTGAAATAAATCAAAATATAAAAACAAAAATTCATGAAATATGCTGGAAATAAAAAATCAAATATTCATATTGGTATAATTATTATAAGTCAGAGCATCTCTTTGAAAATTATTGATTACAAGAAAAACAATAAATCTTTTTGGAATTCTTAACAATGAAACATTAATTCATTATAGGTTGAAAAATTAGAATTTCTGACAGGTAAAAACTAGCTGAGAGAAGAATGAAATTGTTAATATCATTAAATACAATTTAACTTTTTCAAGCACTTACATTTGTCAATTAATTTATTTCATCATCGTGAAAAAGCTATGGTATATATTATTAATCTTTTTACCAGTGAGAAAGTACTGAGGGCACTAATATTTAAGAATCTATGTAGATTTTACAGCTGAATTTGGAAAAGACAAATTTGAATACATTTCTTCCTGACTCCAATGTTTATATTAAATATTTACTGAATGTTAAGCTTCCTTTGTTTATAAAATTTTTATAAAAATATAAGAATTCATTCTTGAATTCAATAATGACAATTTCATCTTTTTTTTTTTTTTTTTCTGGGTACCGGGGGTCGAACTCAGGACCTCGCGCGCCAGCAGGCGCCCATGCTGCTGAGCGATATCACCGGCCCTTTTTTCATACGTGGGTTCTGGGAATTGAACTCAGGACCTCGCGCTTGCGAGGCAGGCGCTTATGCCGCTGAGCTATCTCACCTGCCCAACAATTTCATCTTTAAAAGTTTAAGGTAGCCATTATCAAATTGATTTCAAACTACACTTTATTACCACTGACAGATATTTTTAAGCACCCCTTCATAGAACCATAACAGCTCTTATAATCCATCAAGATGTGGTAGATTTGTCATTCTTTCATAAAGGTTATCAGAACAAACAGATATAAAAGATTGAATATTAGGTTTTCAAATTATCCATAAAATACTCTATTAAGCACTAGAGATGAATGCTGAGGAGAGAAAATACAATTTTCATGCAGTTGCATTTTTCTTATTAATGAGTCAATACGTGTTTGTCTTATGATTAAAGAAATGAATCAGTTTCCATCTCACCCACATTGCTATGTCTCTGCCCTGGCTTATTTTCTTACAGAGCCATTTCCTAACCAAACCACTGACAAGAGCTGCCGAGTCCACAGGTCAGGCCCAGGCACACAGAGCGGAGAGCGGGCAGTGTTCTCAGCAGTTGCTGTGCACAGATGGAGTAGGGGCCAAGGTCACCAAATGGCTGCTTATCCAAAATGTGAAGAAATAGTGGGAGGCAGTCGCGCAGCTCCGGGGGATGTTCTGTTTAGAAGTACCTTTCTCTGGGGAAGATTAATTTGTCAGTTTGATCATATATTTCAATGGTATGTTTCCCTGCACTACCTGAAAATTTTATTTCTTTTTAGCACAATATATAAAATCAGTACTAAATAATATGACAGAATACCTTTGATGGTAGGGTGTAGTATCCAGAAATAGCATGTACCTTTTCATATATATATATATATATATATATATATATATAATTTATACTATATATATGTACATATAAAGCATATCTGTACACACTTGAATAAAGATATTTGATCAATTTTTTACACTAGGTTTTTGTTAGCTCTGCAAAAACCATGAATTAAACAACCACCAAATAATTAGCAAATGCTGAAATATCTCTAAACAAGAGGATCTGAGTATATCCTAGATGTATGCAATTATAATTACCTATTATAATCACAATAAAATGAAATTATAACTCAGTGTTATTCCCTGAAACAATTATCCCTTACACTTCTGTGATCAGGAAGTGACTTTTAAGTAATGATGAGATTCCCTTTCACACTTTCAAAATGTGTGAGTCCAATTAAATCGTGCTGGTTCTTTTAAATGCATTCAGATTTAAAATAAATAAAATAGAAATTTATTTCAGCAGTGATGGTTTTGTTATTATGAGCTAACACTACTGTATTAAATAATATTCAGCTGTAGCAGATTTTTCTTCACAACCCAAAGGTAATTAATTTCTTTGAAATATTCCTTTATAATCACTTGATTTAATATTTCTTATTTTTCTAATTTCTGAATTTGATAAGTGAATTTTTTAATCTTTACTTGGACATTATCTTGTATGTCTGATCTAGCCCTTTCATTTTAGAGAAGAATAAACTGAGAGCAAGGAATCTTTGTTATGTAAGAGGAAAAGTCTCATTCTATGCACAGGCTAGCTATACGAACTATTATCTAATTACTTTCATCTCTTATATTTACCTTTTTAAGACAAAATACTGTTGATTGTCATTTTGAAAAGTAATCATTTAGCTGGTTTTCTGTTATTCTAACAGCTACTATTATTTCACATTAACACTCAAAGACAATTGTTTCCTTCATTTTGTTGCAGATCTCACTGAAGAAAATTCGCTTAATGTGTCTTACTAGATCTATGATGCCAAGGGTAGAAATTAACACAGTATGTCAGGCACTGCTTGGCCATTATTGCTATTTTAGCTGTCTGTAATGTTCAGGGACATATCCAAAAGAGAGATGCAGAAGACAGTTATTTTGTAGCAACCTCACCATGTCTTGTGGTATGTTTTTAATGTGTTTTTGTGTTTACCTAATAATTGCCTATAGGACTTTTAGTTCACTGTGGGTTGAGATCTAATGTAGATCATCATTTGGAAAAAAAAAAAAAAAAAAAAAAAAACTACTTGTTCAGTTCAGTCCTTTCCCACATCAATCCTTCAACATAATGGCGAAAAATCATCTCTCGTGTCATTTTCACTCTCCTAGTGTTAAAAAAAAAACATTGGGGGAGGGGGAAGGAAAAGAAAAGTGATTAAAGAGAGAGAGAGAGAATGAAAGGAAAAAATGGAAACAAAGCTTTTGTAAATGGGGAGGAGTAGAAGTGTTGAAAGTGGAAGGGGAATGGGAAAAAATGAAGAATTAAGATATATTATATACAGGTACAAATTTCCGACCATGAATGTGATCATTACAGATGGCAAATGTGTGCCAATAAAAAATTTTAAAAATGAAAAACCATTTCAAATTTTTACAAATATATCATTTATATAGGTCCATTGAGTTTTTTAAAAAAGTTCTAAGTATTGATACTATTATTTTATTTATTTATTTTTGAACTCTACAAATTTTATTTTATAGAAAAAAGGTAAAACAAAATTTCAAAACTAGATGATAGGAAAATAACAATAGTTATTACACTGCATATTATTATCTTTAAAGTAGTTAATCAGAGTACAAGATATGGACATAAAAAATTTTTCAATCAATATTAGCACAAACATTCATTTTCCGTGAACTAAGAGACACTAATAGTATAATTAACTTGCATTTTTTTCTCTCTTTTCCATTCCTTCCTTTCCCCTATCCTAGTTCCTTTTTCCTTTTTAACACTCTCTTCCCATTTTGCAATATCTATTGTCCATTTTAGACCTTAATTACTCTTTCAGGTTCTCACACCAGGGAGACAATACTATCTTTACACATACAAATCTGATTTATTTCACTAATGAGTATGGTCTCAAGTTGCATACATTTAACTATAAAAGTCTCAAGTTTATCCTTCTTTATGGCTGAGTAGTACTCCATTGTATAAAAAGACCACATCTTTTTTATCCATTCCTTGGTAGATGGGCATTTGGGTTGTTTCCAAGATTTAGCTATTACAAATTGTGCTGCTATAAACAGAGGTGCACATATATCTCTGTGGTTTTTAATTCTTCTGGGAAAATACCCAGAAGGGGAATAGCTGAGTTGAATGGAACCTCTAATCCTAGTTTTCTGGGGAATCTCCACACTGATTTCCACAGTGGTTGTACCAGTCTACACTCCCCCCAACAGTGGAGAAGTGTTCCTTTTCCCCCACAGCCCTCCAGCATTTGTTATTGGTTGATTTCTTGAAGATAGCTATTCTTTCTGGAGTGAGATTGAATCTCAGTGTTGTTTTAATTTGCATCTCTCGAGTGACCAATGATGTTGGACATTTTTTCATATATTTCTTTGCCATTTGTATTTCTTCATCTGAGCAGTGTGTATTCATCTCAGATGCCCATTTTTAGGTGGGGTCTTAGAATTTGGGGGGCCTGATTTTTTTCAATTCTTTTTAGGTTCTAGATACAAGTCCTTTTCTGAGGGACAATTGGTTAAAATATTTTCCCAATCCGTGGGTTGTCTTTTCACTATGTTGGAGATTTCTTTTGATGTGCAAAAGGTTTTTAATAAGATGAGGTCCCAGTTGTTGATTCTTTGAAGTGTTTCCTGTGCTGTTTGGGTTTTGTTCATGAAATCTCTGCCTACACCTATGCTTCAAGTTTTCTACCTTCTTCCTCTTCCAGCAGATTTAGTGTTTCTGTATTAATATTTAGATATTTGATTCATTTTGATTTTAGTTTAAGGCATGGTGATAGATATGGGTCTAGTTTTAGTCTTCATCTTCTAATCTGTTCCACCGGTCCTCAGGTCTGTTTTTATTTATTTATTTATTTATTTATTTTTGCCAGTACCATGCTGATTTTATCACAGTAGCTTTGTAGTATAATTTCAAGTCAGGGATTTTAAGGCCTCCTGCCTTGGCTTTATTGACCAGAATTCCTTTTTTGCTATTCTATGATCCTTCTCATTCCAAATGAATTTTACACAATTTTTTCTCTATTTTTATAAGTATTGCATTAAGTCTATATAACAATTTTGGGAGTATGGCCATATTCACTATGTTGGTTCTTCCTATCGATGAGCGAGGGATATCTTTCCCGTTTCTGATATCCTGTTTGATCTCCTTTTTCAGAGTACTGTAACTTTCAATATATAGATCTTTTGCTTCATTTGTTTGATTGATTCCTAAGTTTTTTTTTTGTGTGTGTGTGTGTGATGCTATGGTGAAGGGTGTGGTTTCCCTCATTTCTTTCTCAGTGAGTTTGTTGTGTACAGGAATGCTATTGATTTGTGAGTGTTGACTTTGTATCCAGCTATACTTCTGAATTTGGTTATTAAATCAAAAAGATTTTGGTGGAGTTTTTTGAGGTCTTCTATGTAGAGTATCATGTCATCTGTGAATAATGATAATTTAACATCTTCCTTTCCTATCCTTATTCTTTTATTTCTCTCTCTTGTCTAATTGCTCTGGCTAGTGTTTCCAGAACTATATTGAATAGGAGTGGTGATGATGGACATCCTTGTGTTGTACCTGATTTTAGAGTGAAAGCTTTCAGTTTTGTCCATTTAGTATGATGTTGGCTATTGGTTTGTCATAGATGTCTTTTATCAGATTGAGGTAGAGTCCATCTATCCCAATTTTCTGTAGAGTTTTTATCATGAATGAGTGTTGGACTTTGTCGTAAGCTTTTTCTGCATCTATTGAGATGATCATGTAATTTTTGTCCTTTGCTCTGTTATTAAGGTGTGTTACATTTATTGATTTCTGTATGTTGAACCATCCCTGCATTCCTGGGATGAATCATGCTTAGTCATGGTGTGTTATCTTCTTGATGATTTGCTCCATTCTGTTTGCTAGTATATTATTGAGGGTTTTTACATCTGTGTTCATTAGGGAGATTGGCCTGCACTTCTCTTTTTTGGTTGGGTCTTTCTCTGGTTTTGGTATGAGGGTAATACTTACTTCCAGGAATGAGTTAAGGAGTATTGATTCCCTTTCAATTTCATTAAAGAGTTTGAGGAGTATTGGTATTAAATCTTCTCTAAACTTCTTATAGAATTCAGTAGTGAATCCATCAGGACCTGGGCTTTTCTTTGTTGATAAGATTTTAATTACACTTTCAATTTCATTAACTGATATTGGGTTATTCAGAATTATTATTATTATTATTATTATTATTATTGTGGGTACTGGGGGTTGACCTCAGGACCTTGCGTGCCAGCAGGCACCCATGCCACTGAGCGATATCACCGGCCCTTTTTTCATATGTGGGTACCGGGAGTCGAACTCAGGACCTAGCACTTGCCAGGCAGGCGTTTATGGTGCTGAGCCATCTCGCCATCTCTATTCAGAATTTTTATATCTTCTTCAATCTGCTTTGGTAATTCATACATATCTAGGAATCTGTCCATTTCTTCTGTGTTTTCCACCCTATGAGAGTAAAGATTTTTGAAATAGGTTTTGATGACCTTCTGAATTTCCACAGTATCTGTACTGATTTCACTCTTTTCATTCCTCAGTGCATGAATTTGAGTCTTTTCTTTCCTTTTTTGATAAGGTTGGCTAAGGGTTTATCAATTTTATTTATTCTTTCAAAGAACCAACTGTTCAATTCATTAATTCTTTGTATTGTTTTCTTAGTCTCAATTGTAGTAATTTGCACTCTGATCTTTATAATTTCCTCCCTTGCATGGGCTTTGGGCTTTCTCTTCTTTTTCTAGAAACTTCAGGTACAACATCAGGTTGTTTGTTTGTGCTCGTTCTGTTTTCCTGATATGAGAATTCACCGCTATAAATTTCCCTCTTAGGATTGCTTTCATTGCACCCCACAGGTTCTGGTATGTTGTACGTGCATTTTCATTTAATTGTAGATATTGTTTGATTTTTTCTTTAATTTCATCTGTGACCCATTACTTGTTCAGGAGGATGTTATTTAACTTTCATGTGTTTATGGAGTTTTTGCAGTTTTTTTGCCATTAATTTCCAATTCCCTTGCACTGTGGTCAGAAAATATGAATGGGAAAATTTCAATTCCTTTGCATTTACTTAAGCATGTTCTGTGTGCTAATATACGGTCTATTTTACAGAACGTCCCGTGTTCAGCTGAGAAGAACGTCTATTCTGATGTTGTTGGATGGAACACTCTGTAAACATCTACTAATTCCATTTTTTCATAGGTTTTTGTCATTTCTGGTATTTCCTGATTTTTTGTCTAGTTGATCTATCTCTTTGTGACAATGGGTATTAAGTTCTCCCATTACAATTGTGTTATTGCTTATTTGATTTTTCATGTCTATTAATATTTGTCTTATATAGTTGGGTGCTCCTGTATTTGGTGTATGCATATTTATAATTCTTATTTCTTCTTCTTGAAGTTTTTTCCCTAGCAAGTATGTAGTGTCCTTCTCTATATCTTTTGATCAATCTTGGTTTGAAGTTGACATATTCTGCAACAGAATGCCTACCCCTGCTTTTTTCTGGGTTTCTGTTTGATGGAGTATTGTTTTCCATCCTTTGACTTTCAGCCTATGAATTTCTTTTCGAGTTAAATATGTTTCTTGGGGGGCTGGTGAGATGGCTCAGCAGTGTAAGCACCTGCCCAGCAAGCATGAGGTCCTGAGTTCGACTCCCGGTACCCCCATATGAAAAAAGGGCCTGTGATATCACTCAGCGTAATGGGCGCCTGCTGGTGTGCGAGGTCCTGAGGTCGACCCGCGCTACCCACACAAACACACAAAATATGTATGTTTCTTGTACACAGCATATTGTTGGATTTTGTTTCTTGATCCATTCTGCCAGTCTGTTTCTTTTGATTGGTGAATTGGGGTCATTCATACTGATGGTTATAACATATCTATTGGCTTATCTTTGTCATGGTATTTTCATGCTGTTGGTTCCCTGCTTTTTCCTTTTGCATAATGGCTTGCCCTGCCTGGTATTTTCTTTTCATGTTCTTCTTGGAGTTGTGGTGATGTTTATCTCTGTCTAGAATATCTTTCAGTGCTCTTTGTAGGGTTTGTTTGGTGGTCATGAATTTCTTCAGTTGTTCTTTGTCATGGAAGTTCATTTTGAAAGAGTTTTTCAGGGTACATCAATTTGGGTTGGAAGTTGTTGTCTTTCAGGACTTGAAATACTTCACTCAAAGCTTTTATTCATTTGAGGGTTTGTGTTTAGAGGTCTGTGATTCTGATGGGCTTTCCTTCATAGCTGACCTGTTTCTTTTCTCTAATAGTTTTTAATATTCTGTTCTTGTGCTGAATTTCTGGGATCTTGATTATTATGTCTGGGTATAGATTTATTTTAAGTTATGGCTAATTGGAGTTCTGCATGCCTCACTTATATGTATGCTAATTTCTTTTCCTAAGTTTGGGAACTTTTCTGCTATTACTTCTGCAAATAGTCTTTTTATGTTATTTGTGTTGACTCCTGATTTTTCACTGACAACTATCAGTCTTAAATTTTTTTTCTTTGCATCATCTTGCAGTTGTTGAATTGTCATTTCCTGATCCCTTGTTATTTTACTTTTTTTTTTTTTTGAACCAGGAATCGAACTCAGGACCTCATGCTTGCCAGGCAGGTGCCATGCCATGGAGCTATATACCCGGTCCCCCGTTGTTGTTTTTAAGAGGTCTTTCCTTTCGTGATAGCTAGTCACGATCCTGTCTTCAAGGTCTAAAATCTTCAGTTTTGTTCAAGTGGTTTTGCCAGCTTTCAATGGAATTTTTAATTTCCTGGATATCTGTTTGTATCCATTTCATGCATTCTCTTTCCTATATTGATCATTCTTAGTTTCCATCCTTTTCCTATCATCACCTATGTTTTTTATCTAGCTGTATTCCAGATTTGCTGAGCAATTCCCTTATGAATATTGACATTTCTTTTTTACCTGAAAGATTATTTCTGATCTGATTTCCTCTATACCCACTTCGGGCACTATCATTTCAGAAATGTCAGGTTTGTGTCTTCCCTTTTCCTCTATCTTGTTGTCTCCTGGACTTTTTCTGGGTGGGCTGGAGGCCTGAGATTGCATCTTCTTTCTGCATCTTGTAATTTTCTATATCAAAAATTTGTATTTTGTTTTCTGTATTGATCCTGTGAGTTTTTGTAGGTAGCTATATCACTAGTATCAAGACCACTCTAGGAAAATCTGTTCCTCAGGGATGTCTTCTGTGTGTAGGAGGTTCTAATACTCCTGTGTATAAGAGGCTTGTGTCTGTCCCAAGATCCTACCTTCCTAGTTAATTAAGAGTGAGATGTTGGTTTGGCTCCATCCCCAGTTCTTTGGTGCTGGGCTGTGGTGAGGTTATTACCCCAGAGTTTCCCAGTATTGTTACAGAAGGGAGAACAACTGCTTGCAACAGATACAACATCCTAGCTAAAGTAGTATAATTAGCAATAACAATAACATCAAGCACAGTGTAGAAACTGTCAAAATGTGGTAGACATTTATTTTGTACCTTAAACCATAGAAGCAAAATCTACAATTATATAACAGAAGTGATTGTAAATTGGGAGCTTGTATTCAAAGTGTTTCCCCTTTGTAGGTGGTTTTACCCTCTGGTGGGGAGATTTAAGAAGGATAGTGGATAAAACAAAGATAACTGAAAAGAAAGTAACTGAAAGCAAGGCTGGAGGACAAAGGATGATCACATAAACTTTGGGAAACTAGAGAAGAGGGCAGAAGAGAAAGAATGAAGGAGTAAGCACGGGATTATCTGAACTTGCTCTCTGGGTTTGGAGGATGGGATTATTTCTCCTTTGCTGGAGTTCTCCCCAGCAGTTTAGAACAGAGAAAAAAAGATAAGAAAAGAGAAAAGTAAAAGAAAAAGAAAGAATAAAAAGGCAGAGAAGAATAGGGGTGGCCCCACCTGCCTGCTTCTATTCCATGAGTCCTTGTCCCCAAGCACAATGCTGGTTCACCTAATTTACCACGTGCTGGCTCCTGTTGTTAATGTTGCTTTGGACTTTTCCACCCTGCTAATCCTGCCTGTCCATCCTGTGCACCCTAACTAGGACCCTGCTGTGTCTCTGGCATTCCCTCTGGTCTCCGGGCCTTCCTGGGTGCTTCACCTCAGTTGTGGCAGCAGTGAGGAGAGGGGTTGTTCTCTGGGCCTTCCACCGGTGATGATGATGGTTGATACTATTAGTTTAGAATCAATATGAGAAAGGTTTTTTTGGTCTAATCATGTCTTCCCTTATCTCAGTAGACTAATCAACAGTCCAAATACTGAGTACAGTAAAATACTATTTTTTTTTGTCCTGCTTATCCTAAGAACCAAATAGACCATCAGTTTGATCCCAGAATTAGTCGCAATGTCTTACTTAATATATTGCTGTGTCTTGTATTTTCCAAATAAAAAGTGGTAAGGAGGTCTTGGTTCCTCACTCTGTTTAGTCATAAGGTTTTTTGCTTTGTTTTCTTATGTGTATGTAATAATTCTGTATGAGATGAATTTTTATATGCATGAGATATCTAATCCAAATGAGATAGATATTAAGATGAGTTCCTTACTAAAAAAATATGATTCAGTTTTTATTTATAATTTTGTTTTATTTATTATGCTACTGGGGAATGAACCCAAGGACTGTGAACTGAGCTGCATTTGGGTTGGGCTAGAACTTGGGATCCTCCTGCCTCAGCCTCCCTGTGTGCTAGGATTAATGCTATGCACCACCATACCTGGCACACCTTTTTACATTTTTATTTGTTTTACTGAGTGGTCAAAGCCAAATGTTTACCTTTCATTGTTCCTCAGTTCCAAATTGCTAAGTACTCACCACACACTTAAACAATGCTTATGAGTCTATTGTAAACAGATAATGACCACTTGTTGCTAACCACTGCAAATGAATATTTATCTTCTTTCAGTAATAGCATGTGGGGATCTGCTGAAACTGTGAAATTTCAACCTACTTCTTAAATAGATTTGAACTACATAGTTTCTCTAAGCTATCTGTACACATAAAAATAACCCACAGTTACATCATTTCATCTGTTAAATAAAAATTATAGAAATCCATTGTTTTGAGCCAAACTCCTGCCTTACATTCCAGAAGACTGAACTAAAAGGCAAAATGGAGTCACCCATGCTAAAGTTCCACATCACAAGCTTACACAAGGCTGTTTTATGATCTGTTGAGAAATCAGGATTACAGAGGTGGTCACATTTCCCAAACAGTTCAGTTTCAACTGACACCTGTTTTGATCCCCATGCAAAAGAATCGATGTAAACTAACAAGTTATTTGCTAATCAACCATGTTCTTCTTTGTGCCTGCCTTAGCAAAGAAAGCAATTTTGAAATAACCAATCTGCTTTTTCCATATAAAACCAACCTCTTCTGCTTAGCTCATGGCAACATTTAAATATTCTATTCCATGAAAAGAAATATTGGCAGATTCTAGAATAGAAAATAAATCCAATTAAGATTGTTAAAATAAATTGTTGTAATTTTGTTCTGTGACACATCAAACAATTAGCTGTGTAGGCCAGTTTCATTTTCAACTCTAAGAGCAAATCGAAATCCCAGAATACAGTAGTAAGACTCACCTTTTAGAATTACAATTAATTGGCTATAAAGTTGTAGAATTAATTTTATTTTATATTCTTTCAAAACTATTTTTAACACTGAAATTCAAGTAGTAAGATTTTGAATTAATGAAATGTGTAATAAATTGATAGATTTGAATGTTAATTACATTTTCACATTTCTTCTTATTGTTGAGCATATATTTTCTTCAACCCCTCACTCCCTCATGCCCCATCCCTGCTAAGTCAGAAGGCATGTCCTGAAGGCACATAACATGCCTTGTACATTCCTTATGTTTTCAGAAATATCCAGGTTAATTGACACTTTATGAATGTAATGGAACTACAAATGAGGTTAGCTTGAAATTCCCTTCTTTTCCCTTTGTCTTCTCTTTATCTAGTAAGGTGCTAGAGACTGAATGTTTGTGTATCTCCTCATTCCCCCAAAATTCTTGTGCTAAAGCTTTAATCCCCAGTGTGATTATATTTGAGGTAAAGCTTTGGGGAGATAATTAGATAAGCCATATATTCATGATGGGATTGGTACCTGTATATAAAGAGAAGGAGACCAGAATACTCTCTGCCCAGTATAAAGAAGTCACGGTCAGCCAACCTGGAAAGGGGGCCTCACCAGGTCCTTAATGTACAGGCACCTTACCTTGTATTCCCAGCCCCCGCAAAGGTGACAAATATGTATTTGTTGCTTAAGCAGTCTGGTCTAAGGTATCTTGGTGTAGCAAGCCAAACTGACTTAGACATTTCATCTTTTACATGTCATGAGGTCTTAATAAATATTTGTACCTTAAATATTAGCACAAATAAAAGTTGGGTTAAAATGACTCATTTAGAGTTGAAAAGTAAATTTAATCTACAAACAGGTAAGAAAACCTTGCCATAGGTGAAAAAAATTTGATAACATATTCTAATGAAACTGAAAGATCAAAAAGATTGTCATTTATGATGAATAGTTAAAAAAAGGCTAGAATATATAGTAGGGAAATTAAAATTGTCTATCATTTTCTTCTGATTTATATTTAAAATTATTTCAACTTTAAAATACTTTGAAGTTAATTCATTTCTCTGCTTAATATAACTTAACAATGAATTTTTTATTTCTAATATTTCCACAACTCTATTCTGTAATAGTATGCTTTGAATATCAAATGATTCCTGAGATATAAAGGCCTCATAATTTGATGTTACATTCCAGTATTCTTGGATCATATATATTTATGTGGAAGGTCAAACAAAATTAAGTCATATTAACATAAAATAATTATTTTTGTTTTTAGTTTTATATTATAATTTGAGTGATAATTTTATAGTATTACTGTATCATAAAGAACAAAGAACCATAGGTGCACATACATATATATGAAACACAAATATAAAAATATTAAACCTGAGATGAAATCAGATTATATATGCTAATATTGAATTAAAAATCTCACAAAGCTAATTATTAATATAATTTCAATAATCAATAATATAGATAATTGTCAACATTTTCATTTTGCTCTTCCATGTGGAAATCATCTAGTAGTTATTTGTGTATTCTGTCTTTTAAGGTGATGTACTAACTTTGCAAGGCTTTTTCATACATACAATTTTCCTTTAATTACATATCATTTTGTAAGCATCACACACACAAGGGTTACTGTATATTTTACAGCTGACATAAAAGTCTCAATTGGCATAGTAGCATATAAATTTTCATTCCATTTACATTAATTGCAAAGGGCTTTAATATCCAAGGGTATTTGCAGTCTGACGGAGAGAATGAAACTTGTACATTACTTCAATTACACGTACATGAGAAACAGCTTGCTGTGGCTTGAATGCCTGTCTCCTCTAAATGCTTGTGGAAACATAATTCCTACTGTGGTGGCATTAAGAGATGGAGATGTTTTGGGGGACGTGATTAAGTCATGAGAGTAGAGTTCCTTAAAAAGGCCTGAGGGAACTAGCCTAGGCTTTTTTGGCCCTTCCACTCTTCCACCAAGTGGGTGAATAGCTCTATTACACTTCTGCCCTTCTGCAATGCGCAGGTACTTAAACTGAGCCAGCTATGAGAAATGGACCCTCAGCAGATACCAAACCTATTGACACTTTGATCTTGACACACTACAGAATCTTTAAATATTAATTTCTATTACTTATAAACTACCCTATCTCAGGTATTTAGTTACAGTAGCACAAACGGACTGAGACCTTGATTATGGATAAATTCCATTGATAGCGTGCTGCTCTGCTTATATAAGAATGGAAGTGATTACCTTAGCCTTATTAATAGTTTTCTATGCATTTAATCTGATACATGTATGGTGTTTTATACATAATAGTTGACCTATACTTTTGAAAAATTGGGTTATTGATATTTTAAAATAATTTGCATATCCCAAACAATGGAGAAAATTAGCTACCAAGTCCCAGAGTCATAAAATACCATATATTGTCATTACTCTGCATTTGGAAAGTTATTCCCAAAGATACTGATATAGAAATCCATGAAGTCATAATACTATGAGAAAAAGAAAATATTCTAACTTCCACTGTCATCTGAATTACCACCATTTCCTTCTTAATATAGATTAATCCATTTATGTTCAAGGCTTACTACAGACTATTCAGAGTGACATAATAAAATTTGAATGCCTTTATGGAAGAAATGGTATAATAGGCAAATACGGAGTAAAATATCTAAAGGAAGGTATTAATAAGTAGTCTATTACATTTTGCTTCAAGTAATTGACTGAATCACTGTGACAACACTAACTCAATGGATTATATAAGTACACACTGAGCCAAAGATAAGTAGCTTGTATCAAAAAGTAGAACAGGTACTAATTGATTAGTAGTTGGTAACCAATGATTTTAATCCACATCAGAAATTGGGTACTATTTACACCTCCATGGACATACAAAAGCTCAAGAGACCTCAGATTTTGTCATTTCCCATAGTTGGAAGTAGTCTGCACCTCACAATTGTTGTGTGGCTTGAATTTTCTCAACTAGTGTATTAGAAGCTATATCTGTTGCCAGCATTTTGCTATTCTATTGTTATTTTTGCTGTTATCTACTGTAATTTTTTTTTAAAGATTGATAAAATTCTTCTGGATAAAACTTCCTGTGTCTAATGCATTTGATCATCATTCAATTTAAAACTTTCTTGTTGATAAAGCAGGGGGCATAGTGCCTCAGTATTTCTCCTCAATATTATAGTTAGTTATTTCTCCTCAATAGCATAGTTAGCTGGGATTCAGCCTAGGGCGTTGCCCATGCTGGTGAGGCATTTCACCACTGAGCTAGAACCCCAGCCTAAGCAAGAATATTTCTTTGTCTAAAGCAGTATGACAGAGAGTTGTAGATGAGGAAGTCATATTCTGCTTTACTAAAGCAGAAAAACTTAACTAAAGAAAAATAAGTGATATATTTTAAACAATGGTTTTCAGAAAACTAGATCTTAGGGAATAAAGCACAAATTCTCCATAAAAGTTTGGAATCAAAACATTCAAGCTTATGAATTTGGAATTTACTTGCTTAAGACAACTTCAGTGTTGCAGGGATAGCAAGGCAGGCAAAACTCCACAAGCTCCTTGATTGAGACAGAGAGCTGAGAGTTTGGGGAAATCAAGATGTCCATGGTTTGTAGTGGAGTGCATAGAAGAGGAGAAAAGAATTCCAGCGATCTGCAGTGAAGTGGCTTCAAACAGTCACAAAACTATTGATGAACACAGGCATGAAACAAGCTGAAGAACTATCCAGATAAATGAGAAATAACACTCCCTGTCTTTAGTCATATCTAAGAAAATTGCCTGTTTCCACTAGTCAGAATAGAAAGCCAAATAATCTACAGGGCACTGAATAGTCTTATCAGAAAAATCACACATCAGTAATGGGGATTAATTTTTCCCAGACTAGCAATATTCCAGTAGCACTTAAAAATATTAACAGAAAACTTTAAAAGAAAGAATAACTGTTTTCAAGTAATTTAGCTTCTTCTCCAAATAATAATATACAGCAACCAATCAGTTAGTATTTGCAATACCTATCAAAAAATTAAAATACTAGATGGGAAAAAAGCAGGAAAAACACTCTGTATAATGAGGATAAACAATCAGTAGAAACCATCCAGAACTGGCACAGATATAGGAAAAGAGATTGGACATTCACATAGCTATTAACTTATACACTTGAAAAGTTAATACATTGATATACACTGTCTTAGTTACATTTCTTTCATTGCTGAGACAAAATGCCTGACACCTCAAGTTAAAAGGGGAAAGATCTATTTAGCTCACAGTTTGTAGAAGTTTCAGTCCTTAATCAGCCGGCTGCAAGGCAAGGTGGCACATGGTAGAGGGGCAACAGTTTATGGTGGCAGAAGACAGCAAAAGCAACAAGAGAGAGAGGGAGACAAGCCTCTTTCTGTCCTTTACATTGTATCCAGTCTAACAGGATTAGGTCAGTGCCAATCCAATCAGGGGGCTGACCCAGCAATCAACCACCCTTAATCCCAGGAACCTTAATCCCAGCATCACACTATGAATCAATCATACACTCTAGATTCAGACACCACTGAAAAAACTCTATGACCACATGAGGCTTTGGGGCAACATCTAGATACAAACCACAGCATACAACATTAAAAAATGGAAATCAACTCTCTAGAAATTAATGCTACTATTGATGTGATGAAAGAATAATGGGAGAGGATTAAGGATATATTATATATCATGGAGTAAAAATGAGCATCTTGAAATCATAGCAATAGAAACTTTCTAAAATGGAATAGGAAGAAAAGAGCAGTCTAAAAACAAACAGAGGGCCAGAGAGATGGCTCAGCGGCATAAGCGCCTGCTTGGCAAGGGCGAGGTCCTGAGTTCGACTCCTGGTACCCACATAAAGGAAAAAAAGGGCCGGTGATATCGCTCAGTGGCACAAGCTCTTGCTGGCAAGCGCGAGGTCCTGAAGTCGACTCCCGGTACCCACACACACACACAAAAAAAATAAATAAATAAATACACGAATAAATAAATAAAATAAATAAATAAAAACAAACAAAAATGTACGTGTTGAGCTGCAGGATAACTTACTTAAAAAGTCCAAGACACTTACAATTGGAAATTCTGAGGAGAGGAGGAGGCAAAAATATTTGAACTGTAATGACTAATATTGTTCAAATTCAATGAGAAATGAAACCCAATTCAAAGTAAAATGAAAAAAAAATGCTAACATCAACAACAGTATAAAAATATAACACCAAAGTTCTGGGATACTCAAAAAATATCAAGTATAAGAAGTGTGTAAGATCACACCAAAGCACATATAAACAAACTTCTTAAAATAATGTTAAAAAGAATTTTTTAAAATTATCAGAGCTAAAATATAAATATATATATAAATATAGAGAGAGAGGCTCAAAGACAAGGGTGACAGGAAGTCTGTCATGTAAAAAAATGCAGGTGAGAAGGTGCTAGGGAAACCTCTTCAAAGTTTTCATAGAAGCCAATGTTATCAACCTTGATTTTTGTATTCAATGAAAATGTAATTCAAAAAACATCAGAACAAAGACTCTTGGCATACAAAATTGAGAGGATCCCTATAGCAGCATACCTACACTACGAAAGATATAGAAGGACTTCAGGGACAAAAAAAATGACACCAGAGGAAACATAAAACTATAAAAAGGAAGAAAAACACAGATAGAAATAACTATATGGGTAGATATACAGCATTTTCATTTATTTTAAAAAAGATTACATGTAAGAGATAATTCTAAAACACTAAATGTGCAGTTTAAAGATATTGAAAATGAAATGAATAGTAAAAGTAGCATAAAGTTAGGGTGTTGATAAAGGAAAATCCACTTCTTACACTGCATGAGTTACTAAAATATCACCTGAAGATATACTGTGGTAATATATAGATATATGTATAATCCCCAAGTCAGTCAGTAGAATAACATGACATAGAATATAAACTTATATTGTAAATATAACATGCAGCACTCTGTAGGGAGGAATTTATAGCACTAAATTTCTGTGTTAAATGTGACATTTTACATTAATAATCTGAATTTATCACATGAGAAACTGGAAAACAAAGAGGATATAAATTTTAAAATAAGTAGAAGATATGAAAGAATACAGAGGCAATGGTAAGACAATGAAATAGAAAATGTAACAAAAATAGAACAAATCAATTTTTAAAAGGTAGGATTCTGACGAAATTAATAAAATGAGTAAGACTAAGTCAGAATAATTTAGAAGTAAGAGAGACAAGATATATTACCAGTCTCAGAAACAAGATGATGATATCTCTCCAACTTCTACAAATACTAAAAGGTTAATAAAGGAATTTTATGAAAATCTTATGCCATACACTTAATAACATGACTATGGAGAAACTTCTTGAAGATGCATATTTCCAAAGTAACTACAAGGTATGAAAGCCTGCATACATAATTCTAATAAAATTAAGTTGTTGATTAAAAACATAGTTCAAAGAGAGCCCAAATTCACATATTATTGCAGCCACACACCACATAGCGATGTCAACAATGGGTCACATACACAATGATGGTCCTATAAGATTATGATGAAGCTGAAAATTCCTGCTATCTAGGGAGGTAGCTGTTACAGGATTGTAGTAAAACATATTACTCAGGTGTTTGTGATGTAAACGGACCTACTGTGCTGACAATCACATACTGTAGTGCCGGTGATATGAAATATAGTCGCTCATATTGTCAACAAGATTACTTCCCTGGGCAGAGCATGAGGGACACTCAGGAGAGGGCCGGTCACTCCTGGGAGCACGTTCTTACTGGGGGACTCCCAGCACGTGGGCAGGACAATTCTTCACTGTGTAGGATGGCTTTCCATTGAGCAGGCTTGCCCATGACAGCAAAAGGCTGGGAAGACCATGGGGTATGATAACCAGAAAGGCACCCCACATTCTGGACAGCCCTTGGAGAGGTCATTCCCCCTGCTGGGAACTGTTCTTCTGCAGAGGGGCTTTGTCATTGAGGAAGAGAGTAGTTCTTGTCATAAAGAATCATATCCCTGCCTGTCTGAGAATATTCAGGATCAGACACATGGGGCCTGGTGGCAAGCAGAATAGGAGAGAAATGTTCAGTATAATTTGAAATAAAAACTCTTCCTGATCAATTCCAGCATCAAAATTCCCCAGCTCACCATGCAGGGCTCAGTCAGAAGGTAGAGCTGCGTCTCTGCAAAATCAAACCAAACCAAACCAAACCTCAGCGGAAAGAGCTGTGCCACGAAGCCTCTCCTTTACCTCGTCTCACTAAATGCAAATGAGTATAAGGTACACATAAATTTAGGCAATGACCTTAGAGAATATTTTTGAAACCTTTTTTTTTGTTGTTGGTACCGGGGTGGAACTCAGGACCTCGCGCTTGCCAGGCAGGCGCTTATGCTGTTGAGCTATCTCACCAGACCTTGAAATCTTAAATTCCGTACTTGCCAACATACTACACAAGGTTCCATATCACTCTACGTCTACATAAACTAAAATTTAAAATAATAGACTGAAGGCCGAGATATAGCTCAGCGGCACAGCACCTGCCTGGCAAAGGTGAGGTCTTGAGTTCGATTCCCGTTACCAAAAACAACAACAACAAACAAACAAACAAAATAAAACCTTTGTCATAAAATAATAGACAGAAAGATACTTATAAAGAACAAACCCAAAGAAAGTGGCATAGAGTCTGCTTAAAAAAAAAAAAATTGTTCCTCAATATAACACCAGCCCTCATCCCTTTCTGACAAAGTGTTAGAGGCTGAAAACCACTTTGATGTCAGCCTTCTTAAAAAGCCAACAGGGAGAACTTCTTCTCTGGAACAGGAGAACATTTTGGTCATGGCAGAAAACTTCTAAGGCATCGGCCTTCCTTCCTGCTGAGAAGTAGACAGAGGGCAAGTTCCGTGAGTCTCATTTTAATGTGGGGAGACTGAGGCTGCACGGAAGGAGAAGTGTGCTCACTCATGGAAAGCACTGCAATAACTCCAGCCCCCCTGGGGACCCTGGTAAAGCACAGCCTATGATACTGAAAGGCTCGAGTGTCCTGCTGAGCGCTCTCCAGGTCGACAGGAGCACTCTCCTGTCCCAGTCGCTCTCTAATCTAAGCCCAACCTGCATCCGCCGGGTCGCTGGTCTGCTGTCAGCAGCAGCAGGAAGAATCTGTTTGTGGGATGTGTGTCCCGTGTCTGTTTCCTCCTTTTCTTGGAGGTGCTCTCAGCTCTTTGAAATGACGACATTAAAAGAATGCAGGTTACAGTTAGACCAAACCTCCATGTAAGGATGGGCTTCTTTGAATGCTTGGGCAACATGAATGTGAAGCTCTGCATCAGGCTCAGAAACATCAGGAATAACTCCATCTTTGCCAGCTGCCCTCTCATATATACCTGCTTCCCTATCCCAAAAGGAATAAAGACATTTTATTTTTTAAGTTGTCCTTGGTCATCCAGAAATGGATTTGGGTAGAAATCGTTGTTTTTCCCAGATTGCTGGGTCTCTGTACACTGACTGTAGTTGGTTCAGATCACTGTGCCTTTAGGAATGATATATCCTTGCAGTCCTCTTTTCTCCGAGGTCATGTGAGGAAGGGCCAGGGCACCACCGCAGGTAGCCTCTGCACCTCCACAATGGCGGCCTCCGTGTAGAGTGCACGAGCCTTGTCCATGAGCGAAAGGCTCAGTCAGGGCCAATGACCCTTCGATTTCTTCATGAGCCTTTTGTACCTTGCTGCAGGGGCCACCTCCACCACACTGAGGACCAAGCTCCCTCTAAACATCTCCAAACCATGGCATATGACAAAGGAGACTACACTGATGTGACTGTGCCCAATCTAAGCACAATCATATGCCACACACTGACATTTCAGGCAAAAACCAGATGACTCCATGACAATGGTTTCATGATTACATTGCCTAGAGACATCATAGCCATTTTAGTTTAAGCACAATCTGTGATGTTCACACAGTGACAATTGCTCAGACTACACAGCCATCATTAGACAATGCGTGACTGTACATGGGTTTTAAAACCAGAGCACCTTTCCCAGGTGAGTTCAGAATCTAAAGAAGTGGGACTGTGGAGGGATAGCCAAAGAGATGGAGCTCTGCTGGCTTTGAAGATGGAGGAAGGGACTACAAGGCAAGAAACTGGACAAGGAAATGGATTCTTCTCGAGGGCTCCAGAATGGAGCTAACATCTTGTTAGCACCTGCTAACATCTTGATTTCGAGCCCAGGGAGACAAGGTCAAACTTCTAATGTAGAGAACTTTAATATCTTAAAGTTGGTGTTGTATGAAACCACTAAGTTTGCTGGAATTTGTTACAGTAGCAACAGAAACAAATACACTGTATTTCCTATTCTCCCCGTTAACTGCCCTGGCACAGACTGACTATTGATTTTGATCTGTTAGAAGGAGGTGTGTGACTCCACAAACCTCTGTGGGCTTCCACTCTCATTTGCAAAACAAAATGAATGAGCTCACATAAGCATTAGAATCCGGCTCTAATGCTTCCTACTTCTCTAATGCTTTTTCCCCATCCTTAAGTTCACAGAGGATCAGAGATACGCAAATTAATGCAGGGGTGCTCAAGTTATGACCTTTGCCTTACCATCTAGAAACATGGGTTTCATTGTTAGCACCTTACGAATTCCCCACGAAATGCAAGTATTTATTTTATTCTCCATCCGGAAGACATGATTAGTGCTTGGACCACCAGATCACTGACGTTGCTAATCCTGATTTGAACAGCCTGGTTTTGCTAAGAATAAAGAATATATCTAATAGTTACCTTGGACCTCAGGGTTCAGTGACACATACAGCATTTCATTGGAAAAAGGCGAGAAAATAAGTAGATATACAGCCACCTGGTCATAGTAAGGTAGGGAGCCCAGAGCTGGCTCTCAGCACCTTTTATTACACGCGAGAAAGGGACCACCTCCCTTGAGAGTTGTTATAACTTAATTGGCTATTTTGGACTCTGAGACCCCTGATCTGGCCATTGCCCCTTCCACTGCCTATGTGTGCATTTTTGGATACGCACTTCTTTGGTCTCTGTGCTGTCCGGGTTCCTATTTTGTGAGATTTACAGCAGAGTTACGTTCAAGGCAGAGTATGTGGATTTTAGTGTAGTAATGCAGTGAGAATAATAAAATATATATGTACTTGTGTATATAGGTGAGTGAGTGTTTAGGTGTTAGTGTATATTTCGTATACTGAGTTTTTACAATACAGCCCCCCCCTTTGTTTCTTGTTGTGCTTAATTGGAGGTGAAGGGAGAGGAGAATGGAGCCTGGGTATGAAGTGAGCTAGGCCTTCTTTCAGCTCTGTTTTTCTTAGCTACTCTCTCTAGCTGAGGTTTAAACCTTTATTGGCCACAAACCTCATTGAGGCCCTTTAACTCTTCCTGCCTGTCCCCCCAATTTTCCATATATCTCCAGACTGGGATGTAGTGTGCAACACAATCTCTGCAGAAGGACACCAAGAAAGGGAGGTGAGCCAGCTGTGGTGGTTCATACCTGTAATACCAGGATGAGGCAGGAGGATCCCTGGGAGTTCAAGGCCAGCCTGCAGTGCATCAGGAGGCCCCTTCTACTTGGTGAGGGTGGAGATGAGTGGCACTCGGGGGGGCTGGTGAAGACCCTGGCTTGCTGCACCAGTGCCTCGCACACGATGCAGAAGTCTGAGAATCACAAACAGCTGGCGGCCGATAAAGAAGCTGAAGATGCTGCTAAGGTGGGCCAGCCTGGCCAGCATCACATGTGGGCTCTCACCAGATGGTCCTGCAGCCAGTCCTGCAGCCAGTCCTGCAGCCCAAGGAAGGGCGACAGCAACATGTAGCCTAAGTTGCCCATGAGCCTCCAGGGTGCAAGTCCGGAGGTCGGGACTCCACAGCCAGCCACGACCCAGCAGTGCACCCAGAGTACACAGTAGCAGCAGCAGCACACGTGAGAGTCACAGAGCCCAGGGCTCTTCCCTGGTAGAGGGAATACATTGATTTACAAATGTTAAACCGACCCTGACTTCCTGAGATAAACCTCATTTCATCATGACGCCTTTTGTAACTTATGTTGTTCGGCATTTAATAATCTTACTAACCGTTGTGCTTACAGAGCCATGTCTGGTGCCTGCCTATGAGAGGACTTCTTTTTCTTTTCATTTTTTTTTTGTATAACTGACAAATAAAATCATATATATTTAAGGTGTATATCGTATTTTGAGATACATGATTACTACAATCAAGCTAATTTACATATCCATCACTTATGCTATTAAAAACGTTTGAAAGTAGAGGAAATTAAGAGTTTCTGTAAGTATGTAAGGTGATGGATATGTAATTTTATGTTTTGTAATCTAGCTGCTAAAATTTTGTGAAAGCACTTTTACCTGTTTTTTCCTTTGTAATTACATTTGTTTTTTGTATCAGAGTGCCAAATACTATGAAGTAGGATTATTTCCATACTTTCAATAGCCTGGCAGAATATTTTTAAAGTTTGTATCATTATAACTATGTTTTGAGAAATATTAGGTTAAATTTTTAAGTGAAGACATTGGCCTCTAGAGGATTTGTAGGAAGATCTGTAATTATAAAGAAAAGAGCCACTCTGGTCATTAACTTTGTTTGAAATAAATTTAGGAAATTTTTGTTTTCCAAATAAATTGTCCATTTTGTCTAAGTATTAGTGTCTATAAAATAAACGGTGGCATTCGTCATTATCTTTTTTACTATGTAGAATCTGTCACTTCTCCTGTGCCCAATACTGGTAATTTTGACAACCTTTTATCTGTCCTTTCTTCTCTGAGATTTTCATGGAAACAGGTTATCTAATAGATAACCATTTCTTTCTCTTATATTCTGACATACTATGAACCTGTTGTGATGGAATCTGCTATTTAAACTAAGGACTACCATATCCTGTTCTCTGCATAGTATTTTTGTAGTTCCTACTAGGCACGGTATCTAAATTATTTTGTGTCCCTGTAAACAACACACAGGGAAGAATGGGAATCTCATGTAATATTTTGGAATCTATCTTATAGGAAACAGATCCATGTTTATGAGACCCACAGTGATATTAGTTTAATAAAGATACGAGCCACTGTTACAGCTTATAACAAAAACTATGACTGTATTTGTTATAGTTTATATCTAGATGTCCCCAAAGCCTCATAGGGGATTTTAGAAGCTGATTGGATCATGGGGTGTGATGTTCATCAGTGGTTTAGCCCACTGTTGAGTTTACAGCTAAATATGATGTTACTAGGTGCATCCTGGTCAGAAGAGGTAGGTCACTGGGAAGTTCTAACTGCCTTGCTTCTCCCTTGGTCTCTCTTTCTCTGCTTCCTCCCTGCGATGATGAGCAGTTCTCCTCTGCCCTTCCCCTCTACCATGCTGCCCTCCCTGCCTTGGAGTCAGCCAACTATGAGCTGAAACTTCTACTTCTACAAACTGTGAACTAAAATAAACCTTTTAGAGTTCCAGGTGTCAGATATTTTGTCTTAGTTATGAAGACAGTAACTATGACAAAATTTAAAACAATATCTTCTCTCTAGCTCAAGGAGAAGGAATCAAATCTGTAAGTATGGTCTAGAAAAACAGCGCATAATAAAGGTGAGATGTTGATTTGTAAAAACAGAAAAGCAGTTTGGCAAAGAAATTTGAATGGCTTTTTTGTAAGATAATTCAGGGCATAAATATATACTCTTTGCTACCAACAAGACCATTCTTATAAGCCCCCAAATTTCCCTTCTGCCTCCCGTATTATTATCATCACCATCATTATTATTATGTTGTAAAATCAATTAATTTCCACATTTTAAGCAAATGTTAAGTATATTATGCAGTATAGTTATCTATAGTCGCTATGCTACAAAGCTTATCCCAGAATGGATTTATCTTACATTACTGAAAATGCATTTTTTTTTTTTTGTGGGTACCGGAGGTGGAACTCAGGACCTCGCATGCCAGCAGGCGCCCGTGCCACTGAGTGATATCACCAACACTTTTTTCATATGTGGGTACCGGGAGTCGAACTCAGGACCTCGCGCTTGCCAGGCAGGCGCTTACGCCACTGAGCCATCTCACCGGCCTGATAATGCATTTTTTTTATAATTTTAAAGAGAAGAAAAAACAAAGCAAAACAAATCAAAAAAGAACAAAATTTCAAAACAATATAATAGGAGGGTAACAATGGTTAATACATTACATATTGTTATCTTTAAGTTAGTTATTCGGGGTACCAGATATTAGCATTCAATTGTCCAAACATTACTGGTGCAAACCTTACTCTTCAAGGAACTAAGTAAAATTAGTAGTGTATCTATCTTAACCATCTTATATGTAAATATATTTTTTTTTCTTTTACCTTCTGTCTTTTCCCTATTTCCCCACTGGTCCTTTGGACCAGTTTCTTTTTGATTCACCAGCTAAATGGATGCAGCTCGAGAAAATACTCATAAGTGAAATAAACCGGATGCACATGTGTAAGCATTGTATTGTCTCTCTAGTACGAGAAACTGAAAGAGTGAATAAAATCCAAAATGAAAATGCATTTTTGACTATCATTTCCTTTTCACCTCCTTATCCATCATATCTTCACTTCCCTCCTCCCTAAGACTGTGACAACGACCATTCTGCTGTGTGCTTCTGCGAGTTGAACATTTTAGAATCCACATACACGTGAGATTACACAGTACTTATCTTTCTGAGTCTGGCTTATTCCACTTAGCAAATGTCCTCTAGATCCATATTTGTTCTTTCTTTTTTTTTTTTTTTTTTGTGGGTACCGGGGGGTCGACCCCAGGACCTCGCACGCCAGCAGGCGCCCGTGCCGCTGAGCGATATCACCGGCCCCTTTTTCGTATGTGGGTTCCGGGAGTCGAACTCGGGCCCTTGCGCTTGCCAGGCGGGCGCTTAAGCCGCTGAGCCATCTCACCGGCCCATATTTGTTCTTTCAAACAACAGAGTTTTCTACTTTGTAAGCCTGAATAATGTTAAATGGTATACATTTATCATGTTCCCTTTATTAGCTGTTGATGGATATTTAGTTTGTTTTGTGAATAATGCTTCAATGAACGTGATGCATCTTTTGAAGATCCTGATTTTAGTTACTTTGGATATATGCCCACAAGTGGAATTCCTGGGTCACATGATACCTCTACTTTTAAATTTTGGGAAACTTTCATAGTATTTTACATAATAACTCCACCAATTGACAGTCCCACCAATAGTGTATCAGGGTTTCCTTTCCTCCACATCTTTACCAACACTTATATTTCATTTTAACATGGTTATTTTAACAAATACCAGGTAGTATCTCATTTTGGCTTTGATTAGCATTCCCTTAATAGTTGATAATAAGTGATACTGCTTACTTTTTCATGCTATCTGTTCGCTAGTTGCATCTTTTAGAAATGCCTATTCAGTTGCTGTGCTCATTTCTCAACTGGATTAATTGGATTTATTTTTGCTATTGAATTGTAAGTGGTTTTTTTTTTGGTGTATATTTTGGACATTTTGTTTGCGAGTACTTTCATTCTAGAGGTCACCTTTTCATTTTATCGATGTTCCCTTTGCTGAGCTTTTTAATTTGATGTAGTTCACTTGTTTATTTTTTCTTTTGTTGCTTATGTTTTTGGTATTATATTAAAAAACAATACTGAGACAAAACTTCTAGAAGATAACATGGGAAGAAGCTACTTGATTTCAGGATTTTAACAAAACTGAAGTTAGATATAAAATGC
The DNA here is from genome assembly GCA_028451465.1 of Erethizon dorsatum. Taxonomy (NCBI): domain Eukaryota; kingdom Metazoa; phylum Chordata; class Mammalia; order Rodentia; family Erethizontidae; genus Erethizon; species Erethizon dorsatum. Next base: position 17,029,845 of record CM051838.1, read on the forward strand.
GAAACAATTCTGCCTTAAGTGATGGAATTGTTTTCTCCAAAGGGCATAAAATATAATATTTTCTAAAAGTGACTGCCATTCTTCGGTCTCCATAGGTAAAAAACTGCCCCAAGATAATTAAATGATTTTATTCCTTAATATTATTGGGACTGCTGTAATTTCATTACATTTTACTTGTTCACAATGAGCTTTCCTATTATGTAGAATTTTTACAAAAGCACTAAAATTGGGCCATGACCAAACAAAACATTCCTTAATAAATATCACAATCCTGGATAGAAACCAGGACTAAAATTATAAGATCTTTTGATACAGAAGTGTTGACAGAAAAAGTTAGTATCCTAGGGCAATTACAGAGCATGTAATTCAGCTGCAAACATGATGAAATCATAACAGAATATGAGGTAGAGCAGTAGGAACAAAATTAAAAATAAATTGATAAAATAAATTGGAATTGGACAGCTTGGAATGAAACCCTGTACTAACAAAATACAGGTTAAGAGGTTACAAGCCCTCACTTTTATAAATCACACAAGGAATAGCTATCCAACATGTGTAGGATATAGTTCTACTACTAAACTGCAGGATTGTATCTATTGGATATTGGGCTGATAGTATCTGTAGTGAGATTAAAAATTTTATATAATGTCTGGTCATATAAAAGAAGAGCTGGTGTATGATATTTGCACATGGAAACTCTGAAGATCAAGCCAATATTATTTTATTAAAGTATATGTTTTCCCATAAGGTTATAAAGCAATATATTAAATCTGTGCTTGAAGTGCAAGGATATTTAATTGACTTTGACTCAAATATTACTATTGACATTGAAAAATTTAAGAAATGTCCAATTGAATGATTTGTCCCCAGGATTTGGCATTAACTAAAGATTCTTCCTCACAATTTAACAGTTCTACATATTCCTTTCACCGTTTAATCCATGATATAGTTTAATTATGGATAATGGGCTTGATAGACTATGCTTGGAAACATTACTTGGAAAGGTGGAACTATATTTCTTGGCCTTCTTTTAACCTGCAAGAAAAAAATTACAAAAGTGATGGATATTTATAAGAATATACTGAGTCATGCAAAAGAAGATTGAATTGACTTTATCAAGCTCCACATGTTGATTATACTAGGTATACTGGGAAATCTAATTGGAAAAATCTAAAATGAGAACTGAAGAATAACTCTCAAACTACAAAGCACTTAGAAAAATAAGCTGCTAAGACTAATAAACTATATGTAAACCTGGAATTCTTTATTCTATAAAGAATTAATTAATCTTTAATGTGTTTTAATCAAGAATGTGCTTTAACTATATACCACTGGAAATATTTCAAATATTAGTCACTTCAAACCAATACTCTTTAAAATTCTTATTTCATATTATCGCAGTATTTATTATTGTTTTATTATATATACAGTGGTACCTCAGTTTATGAACTTAATTTGTTTAAATATTTTGGGAAAGATGGCTGCGTTTTTGTTTCTACAGGACAGATGGCCGTAGTCATGTAAGGAAAATTTTGCAGAACACTTGTTTGGGAACCAAATTGTTTCCAAGTGGAAGAGTTCATGAACTTTGCCCTTACTGTACTATTTTGGAATCATTTGGTACATATGAAATTAAAAACAGAAAAAAGTCAACACTACAATGTAAATTTATGAAAAATCTAAAACTTTAAAATACTAAATTCATAAAAGGGAATAGCTGTGTGCAAAATGAACTTAATCAACATTTACCAAGGTATGGTGAAGGAAGTAAGAAATCATATGTGCTAGATACACTGTCAGTGACAGTCATAAGTAACACTAATAAAATTATGAGGAAGATAAGATCAGAGTAAGGCTGATAATGAAATATAAAAAATGACATTGGAATAAAGACAGTGTAACTACAAATGCAAATTAAATGTCTGATGACTGGTTCTTAAAAGTGAAATCATGTAAAATAACTCCAACTTTAACTCCGCATCCACAGAGCTGAAAACTCTAGTGCAAAGGCTATTGGCTGCCGTGAGGAAGTAGCACAAATTTGTTGTCTTAGATTTATGCTGTCTGCTGTCTCTCAGATCTTTGCTGGAAGAAGCTGGGTTGTGAGGGAAATGTCCCACACTTCTCTCCTTGCTTTTGGTGCTATGCTGGCAATCTTTGGTGGTCCTTGACTTATAGACGCATCAACCTGATCTCTACTTTCCTGTTTGTATGGCGCTCTCGTGTTTGTCTCTGTGTCCACATTTTTCCTTTTTATTAAGACACTGAACATCTGTATTTATTTACTCAAGCGAAATGGAAGCTTATGTCCAGATGGAAATGAAACACATATTGTACACAGATGTTATAGTGCCCTTGTGCAGAATAGCCCCCAAATACAGACAATGCTCATCTAAGTAAGTACGCCCCTACACAGGCACACTGGAGTACTATTTATGAAAATGAATGAACTGTTGCTATAGCAACAAAATTATGATGAATGAAAGCAGCTAGACTAAAGAACATATACACTATGTGTTCTTATTTATGTAGTTTTAGAGATTGAAAACCTATCTATAGTTGAGTTTTATAGTTCTAGGTTTTACATTTAAATCTTTAATGGTTTTACATTTAAGTCTTTAATGGATTTGGCTAGATTTACATATGGGGTGTGGTATGAAGATCTAATTTCATTTTTCTCTGTGTATTTATCTGGTTTTTCCAATATCATTTACAAAAGAGAATGTCCATTTCCCATTGTATTCTTGGCATATTTGCCAAAAATCAGTTGACTGTAAATATGTGGATTTACTTATGGGCTCTTCTTTCAGTGCCATTGGTTTAAGCATATGTTTTTATGCCACTACTGTTGTATACCTTTTATATTCCATTGTTGTTTATTGTGTATTTTAAGAGACTTTTAATTTTAATGTTTTTGAGTTATTTCTGTTTATACATCCTGTACAATCATGTTCATGTTGAATGAATGATGGTGAAACAGATTATATCTCCAAAAGGCATTGATTCTATTTGAAGTTATATTATTTCTTCAGTGAAAAACTTTCTTCAAAAAACTATAAAAATGGCTGGAAATGGGCCGGTGAGATGGCTCAGCGGCATAAGCGCCTACCTTGCAAACGCGAGAGCCCGAGTTCGATTCCCGGATCCCACATACGAAAAAGGGGCCGGTGATATCGCTCAGCGGCACGGGTGCCTGTTGGTGCGCGAGGTCCTGGGGTCGACCCCCCAGTGCCCACAAAAAAAAAATGGCTGGAAGTAATGACTTTAGCATTCATTTTGAATTCCCGTAATTAAATAATGTATTATCTTCCTGGAGCTGTTTTACTATCTCAATACTTAGTACATAAATACATTTTTAAACGTTTCATCAGTGAATGTGGCTGGAAAGCAGAGTTAAGCATTATAATACAGTGAGGATCAATACCACATTACCATTTCTGGGAAAGTGACTTTGCTAAGGAAAAACTTTCCAGAATTTGGTTTGTAACACACATTTAGCATAGCAAGATTTTCCCCATTTTTATCATGATCAGTGGTGAAATTTCTAAAGAAGTCAGTGTCCTGTGTTCCAATACGACTTGAGAAAAGCGTCCTTAAAAATGAAGCACGGAATGACACTATTCTGAGATGGTGCTCAATAAAAACTTACTTATCCTTGTTAAACCCACAAGATTTCTTCCGCCAAGTAGAGAGTTCTAATGCTCCTCTTGAAAAGACAACAAATACTTAATTTATTCTGTTCCTTCACATATTTTCAGAACAATGGGTAATATTTATTGCTGTTTTTAATGATAGCATTTAGGCTATTTCTCCCCTATCATTTAGAGGCTATAACTATAAACTTATGCCATTTTTTTTTTCTTTTTGAGACAAGGTCTTGCTCTGTAATTCAGGCTGGTCTTAAACTCACTGTATAGCCCAAGCTGGCCTCCAACTCACAGGGATTCTCCTGCCTCAGCCTCCCAAATGCTGGGACTGTAGGCATGCGCCAGCATGCCTGTTGTGACTTTGTTATTTATTGAAAATATTAATATTGTCAGTCTTTTTTGTTTTTGTTTCAAATGATCTTTAATTTAGCCAGAGGAAATACTTTCAAGTTAGCTTGTGGGAATTCTTTGTTGGTATTTGTATTCTTTCTGTCCTACACAAATACACATGCTGGAGACTTGAAATCAAGTATTTCTTCAAAGATCCCTAGGTTTCTTTTTTGTAACTAAGATTTCTAGGTAAGATGTGATTATTCTTATTGAAATTTATAAATTTCAATGTAGGTATATAAAGATAAGTTGTAGGTAGGAATGTGTTCATTTGGATATAACTTCAGATGTACACATATGTGTACACATTTGCAAAATTTATACTAAAAATACATAATCTAGCAAACAAATATAAATCATACTTAATTTTATATTGAAGTATACATCAATGTTTGGATAAATTTCTGACTTGTATTATAACTATTTCTGTTCACTGTAATGCATGTGTACATTTGCATACACCCACAGACTCTCAACTTTTGTAATACTCTTTCCCTAGCTTTTCATGGAACAATATATCCTGAAAGTCATTTTATTGTAGTACATGACTTTACTAATTTTTTAGCTGTACATAGAACTGGATTTTGTGGCTATAACAAGGTCTGTTAAATCATACAGTACTGATAGACACATCTCTAAGTTGTTGATCTAAAAATAATACCATTGTGACTAACCTTTTGAAAATATTGTTTTGCATTTATTAAGATATATTATTTAGATTTCTAGAAGTAACAAATGTATATATAACCTTGTAATGAATTGCCAAATTAAGTTCCATAGAACTATGGCATTTTATACTTTAGCCGCAAAAATGCGAGAGGCCTTTTATCTTTTTATTAATTAATTAAGTATATTGGTACATTTTAGAAACACAAAATGATCACATTTATCACAGGGAATTTGTACCTGTACATGATATATCTTGATTCCTTTTTTCCATTTCCCTCCCCTCCCTTCAACCACTCTTCCCCTCCTTAATTAAAAAACTTTGCTTTCATTTTTCCTTCTTTTCTTATTTTTTTATTTTCTCTTCTTTCCCCTCCTCCCTCCCTAGTTCCCCTTCCCATTTGAACATTTCCTTCCTATTTCACAATATCTATTATACATTTTGGTCCTTGTTTACACTTTTGGTTTCTCACACCAGAGAAATCATGCACTATTTGAACATGTGCTTCTGATTTATTTCACTTAAGAGTATGATCTCAAGGTCCATCCATTTAGCTATAAATGTCTCAAGTTTATCCTTCTTTATGGCACAGTAGTACTCCACTGTATAAGAAAAAACACATCTTTTTTATCCATTCATTGGTTGATGGCCATTTGGTCTGTTTCCAAGATTTAGCTATTACAAACTGTGCTGCTATAAACATGGGTGTGCGTATATCGCTGTGGTATGTTGCTTTTAATTCTTTCTGGAAGATACCAAGAAGGGGAATAGCTGGATCAAGTGGAACTTTTAGTTTTAGCTTTTTGAGGAATCTCCACACTGATTTCCAGTGGTTGAACCAGTCTACACTCCCACTAACAGTGGAGAAGCATTCCTTTTTCCCCACAACCCTTCCAGTATTTGTTATTGGTTGATTTCTTGATAGTAGACATTCTTTCTGGAGTGAGATAGAATATCGGCATTGTTTTAATTTGCATTTCTCAGATGAACAGTGATGAACATTCTTTCATATATTTATTTGCCATTTGTACTTCTTCATCTGAGAAATGTGTATTTATTTCAGATGCCCATTTTTGGAGTCGGTCTTTAAATCTTGGGGGTATGAAGGACTCAACTAAATAAGAGAACTACAGTCCAGTCTCCCCCATGAACATAGATGCAAAAATCCTCAGTCAGATACTGGCAAGCAGAATGCAGCAAATCATCAAGTAGATTATACACCATGACCAAGTAGGATTCATCCCAGGGATGCAGGGATGGTTCAGCATACTCAGCTCAATAGATGTAATACACCATATCAACAGAGCCAAGGAGAAAAATCTCATGATCATCTCAATAGATGCAGAAAAAGCATTTGACAACACTCATTCATGATAAAAACCCTACAGAAAATTGGAATAGATTGTCTTTATCTTAATCCAATAAAAGTCATCTAGGACAAACCAACAGCCGACCTCATACTAAATGGACAAAAACTGAAAGCTTTGACTCTAAAATCAGGAACAAGACAATGATGCCCACTATCACCACTCCTATTCAATACAGTTCTGGAAACATTAACCAGAGCGATTAGAAAAGAGAAAGAAATAAAGGATTAAGGATAGAGAAGGAAGAAATTAAACTCTCATTGTTTGCAGATGACATGATACTCTACATAACAGACCCACCAAAAATTCTACCAAAAGACTTCTAGATTTAATAACCCAATTCAGTCATGTAGCTGGATACGAAGAAACATTTTTGCTTGTGCATGGCACTGAGGACTGGACTCAGGATCTTTGGGTGCTAGGTCAAGTTCTCTCTCTGAGGTAAAACCCCAATACCGAAGAAACTGCTTTTAATACTGCCATATCAGTGGGTTATATGCTCTATGTTTTAATTTATTTTTTGGATCCAATATTTGAGAATTGATGTATCAGTTTAGTTTGCTATTTACATGTCATAAGAGTAGCTATGGCTTCCTATGCTTAAGAGCCAGTTGCAAATGTTAAAACACATTAAAAGATAAAACCTATTACTGAAATAAAATACTTCAGAATTGAAGTAATTCTCTCATAGTTGGAAGACATTTCCTACAAATTATTGGAAAAATTATATTATTATTCAAGCATAAATAGTAACATTTTATTATAACTACAGAATTAATATTTTAGTCTATTTTCAGAGCTCATGAAATTTATGACTGGGAGACATTTCAGAGATCATCTGGCCACCACTCAAAATCACCATGGCAATCTTAAGAAACTCTAGCATCAGGGACTAGCCACAGGAAATTTTAATAGGGCATTTTTGTGTTTGGACTACATAAATATCAGCAATCTTTTAAAAATAAACTTGATTGTAATGTTTAGGGAAATTGAAAAGTCACTAATGAAAGGTCAATACTTTAATAATTGTCTTGCTCAATGTAAATTTTTAAAACTGTCTAATTTACACCTAATAAAATGCATGTTTAAAATGTAGAGATTGATGATTCTTGAAAAAATCATACACCTATGTATACATAACACCAATTAAAATATATAGAAAATTTCCATCATCCAGAAAAGTAACTTTCACTCTCATTTTTTAACATCTTGGCAGTGATTATAATATCTGTAACATGTAATATTATATATAATAAAACATTTATTTATATATTATACATTATAGATAGTAAGTAGCACAATATCAAAACCAGTAAAGTAACATTAGTATGATCCATAAAATTTATTTTGAATTTTCTCCTTCTTATGCATTTGTGTGTGTGTGTGCCTTTTTTATGCCTCTGCAATTTTGTCATGTGTATGTTAATGTAACTACCTCCAAAGCCAAGATACAGTGCACCAACTCAATGAACACAGGAAATATTTATCGACACACTGTAGTATGCAGGTATGGAGTTCGAAGAAATCTTTGAAGGACACAAGAAGTCCTACACATAAATCACATAAAATTTTAACACATTAAGAACAAATCAGGATAAAAGAGGAAACATATAGGCAAGTTTTGGCAGTTTAGTTTCAATTAAGAGGTTATTGAACAATAAAAATTCGATCAAAATCTGCCATTTATTGAATTTTATAATATTGGTATCTTTACCTTATTTGGAGGATTTGGTCATAATATTATTTGTTGTCTGTCATGTCAGTAAAAAATGCTTTAAAATATCTGATTTTGTAGAACTTTTATGGTATAGTTCCAAATCATTTATTTATTTCATATCACTTTATAATCTAGTAAAAATCTTTATGTTCAAAAGTATGAAGACTTTTATTATAATTTAGGCTTATTACTAATCCATTTTGCCAGTTTAAGCAAGCCATTCACTAATTTTTGTATTCACTATTTACCAAGCACTCCTATATGTCAGCTACTCTTACTGATTAATCTCAAATTTTAATCTTGTACTGAATTGAAGAGTCAAATATTTAGTAGTGAAATTGCACTGCGTAAAGGGGAAAATAAAGTTTCACAATTAGAATGCAAGATATTGAAATAAAGAACATAAAGAAACAAATGCTTCCTGGACAGTGAGGTCAGTAAATATATATTAAAAATAAAAAAGAAGACAAATGGTGTATCAAACCGTCAGTGAAAGAAGTCTTAGACAGTTCTGCTGAGCAGTTATCCTGCATTGCATGGATGGTGCTTCTGTGACTGGTAAGGTATTGAATATGGAGGTTTATTTCATGTTTAATCACTCCATAGCTGAGCAGATGGCATAGTGAAAGACACATATAAGTTAAAAAAGCAAACAAAAAAATTTTAGAAGCTACCATACATTGACATACAGCCATAAAAGAATATTTAAACTTCATTGAGAACAAAAATAAGGAAAAATCTCACCTTTAAATACTGAGAGAAACTGCCACACCCAAGCTACCTCTTGAACAGTGTGTGAAAACCATAGAAAGAAAGAGCAAGACAAATGTGTGGTCAGAATGACTGCCTCCTAAGGAGAAGATGACTCTGGGAAATTCATCTGACATCCTCTGTGAGGGGACTTGGATATGTAAAAAGGAAAGTTGTCACTCTGCTCTGACTACTTAGCAGGATAATTCTTCCTCCCTTCCTCCTTTCCTCCATTCTTCCTTCCCTCCCTTGCAACTATCCTGCCTCAGCTTCCCAGAGTCCTAGGATTACAGGCATGCACCACTTACTGGATTTTCTTAATCCCTCCTTGGTTTTATTATTCATTTTAAATTCACTGGTCTTCATGATACGTATGTATTGTTTATTTGTGGAAAGGCAGTACTGAGTATTAGAATTCTAAAAGTTGTCTGCATGGGTTCACTGGAACAGAAATGTTTCTAAGTAGAGAGATCCACAAATAAGTCATTTTACATCACTCCATTAATATATTTTTGGTTCATAATGTAATTGTGAAGGTTCACTAAGCATCCTCACAGGGGCACAATTATGGACAAGGGCATGATGTGATGTAGCAAAATTGAATTTATGTAAATTCCTGCTCTACTCTCTACCCATTTTTTAAAATATCTATTCACTGTGACATATTTTATGCTGTTGGAAGAAGCCAAATTTTCCTTCTCGAATTTTCATTTGATGGAGAATTTATGTGACTTATACCTATATAAAAGTATTTATACATATTAGCCAAATATCCATATCCTTTGTTTCTTTTTTTTTTTTTTGTGGGTACCGGGGGTCGACCTCAGGACCTCGAGCGCCAGCAGGCGCCCGTGCCGCTGAGCGATATCACCGGCCCCTTTTTCGTATGTGGTATACGGGAATCGAACTCGGGCCCTTGCGCTTGCCGGGCAGGCGCTTAAGCCGCTGAGCCATCTCACCGGCCCATATCCTTTGTTTCTATATTAATTGAATCTGGTCTATCTGATGTAGCCTATCATTCTTTTGTCTATCAAGATGCTATTTCAAAACAAGGGACAGCCTTTTGAAACATATAAAACCTATTACAGAAATGCTATTTTTCTTTAAAGAATTAGGCTTTATATGAGCCAGGCATGGTGGCACATACCTGTAATCCCAGCACTCAGGAGGCTGAGGCAGGAGGATTGCTGCAAGTTCGAGGCCAGCCTGGGTTACATAGTGAGTTCAAGGCCAGCCTGATTACAGAGTGAAACCCTGTCTCAAAAAAAAAAAAAAAAAAAAAAAAAAAGAATTAGGCTTTATATATAACCATCTTCTATAATGTTGATAGATAAAAAAAAGTAAGGCATTTATATCCACAGAATAGCTAATGTGCTTATTGCCAGTGTATTCCCATTTATAAAGGGAAAATTTTCAGTATAAAATTTCATCACAGGGCTGGTGATATGGCTCAGGAACACAAGCGCCTGCTGCCAAGTGTGAGGTCCTGAGTTCGACTCCTGGTACCCGCACACACACACAAAAAAAAGTTCATCACAAATTATTTCCCTACTCATGTTGCAAAACATTGCCTTATTCCTCTTCAGTGCTGTGAGAAAAATAAATATCCTACAAAGTACAGATATAGAAGTTACAGGGTAAGAAAACATTTTGGGCAAAAATAAATATCCTACAAAGTACAGATATAGAAGTTACAGGGTAAGAAAACATTTTGGGCAATACACAACCAGCCTATATATTTCAGAAAAGATTTTGAAAATAAGAAGTTAAATCTTGGAGATGTGACAAGAACTTTATAATCAGTTCAAAGATGTAAATAACAGAGTTCTTCTGTTAGCCTTTACCACAGAAATCCAAGAGAGATTCATTATTTATTGATGCCAAGAGGGAGCGATTATCTCACTCAAGATAACAAAGCTGATAACTGATTGAGCTAAAATATAGAACTAGGTGTCATTACTAACCACACTCAAGTTCCATCCTAGGGAAGAAAATTTGGCAGAAAAATTTTGAAGGCATGAAGGAATATCAACAGAACCACAAGAAAGCAGGATAAAAACTAGTGCAGGGTATAGATTTATTTTAGCAACAGGGCAAGTGATATAGCTCAGTGGCATAAGCACCCGCCTGGCAAACTCGAGGTCCTGAGTTCGACTCCCAGTACCCACATAAAAAAAAAAATTAGCAACATTCTATAATAGTTCTTTTTGGTTCCTAATGAGAAAAAGTTTAGGAGGTGATATAAACCTGCCACAGAGTATGCATTTTATATGTATAAAATTAAGATGTCTCACCATTTTTTAATATTAAATTAATTATCCAGTTAAATTCACATGGTTCTTGTTCCTTATTGAAATTTTAATCTCTATATTTTATGTTCCTTTCAGAAATTTATAAAATTAATAAATACCTGGAGCAAATAAAATGATGAATTCCAATTGACAGCGACAACTATTCTATTTGGTAAGTAGAGTTTTTACAAGTTAAGCCTCAGTGCATCTTTTCTACTCAATGTTTATTATGTAATATATAATTATAAACTTCAAAATGTTTTTTTTCCAAAAGTTCTTTGGAAAGTAGATATTAAAGTGTGTAATATATCTCCCCATAGTAGTAATGTTATTAAGCGCACTCATGTTCTTAATCTATCTCCCACAACATTACTTAATCTAAAGTGCAGTAATAAAGCATAATAGAAAGCAACTCTTATGCAATATTACTAATTAGGCAAAACAGAAACAATAAAATATAAAAAACTCAATTTAAATTTATGTTGATGTTAATATGCAATGATTACCAGATCATAATGAGAAAAGAATTAGGAAATAGAAGAAAATATTTTTTACATTTCCTGAAGGAGATTTTTAGGCATTTTCTAGGCTTTTGTTGTCTTATTATTTGTACTATTACTCATTATTTTATTATCTTGATTCAAGGTTTAAAAATCTGAACAAGAATAACTTCCCTTTGTATTGTTCACTTTAACCTGCATCAGATTGTTATGCAGGAGACATTGGTAAGATTTCAACACAATTACTTGGCAGTTTCTGCCATGAATGAGGTTATCCACTGACCCATGTTATTGCACTCAAAATAAAAAAATTTTCAGTACCTGAAACAAAGAACTAGTTGAGCAAATATTCTTACATTTTGAAATGAGTTAAGAGATGTTATTTCTGTGCCAGAAGTTTTCTTGGCATTTGCTCCTAAATCTTTACTAATTAGAATAGTGAGTCAATCGTGGAAAGAGAAGCAGTAATATTTGCAATTTGGATTCTATCTTAAAAAAGACAAAGATTGTTGAGGGGAGTCTCATATCTCTCTGGTTGTAAGAATAAATTTTCTATGACAAGACACAAGATATCAGTAATATTTGCAGATTAGACACAGATTTCTTTATTTCTGACTGTTCAAATTCCAGGGAGTGTTCTAGTGTGGGTGGGTGCCAATGTTCCTTTCTATGAATCATGTGACATGAAATTGAGGGTTGTTGTTTTGCATTTTAAACTACACTTCATAAAGTTCCAGAAGTAATAGGTCAGTGCTGCCCTGTTTTTCACCTTCTGCTTTAACCACATTTTTACTGATTGGCACGAGGTTTTCACTTTGAAAGATCACGCCCATGGGAAGAGCTCAGTATCCATTCAGAGCGAAAGGGTCTACTCTTTTGTGGGGTTCCTATAACTGATATTTTGTTTGTTTTGTTAGTTTTTCTTTATTTTTGGACTCACAGACATATCGTTCTTAAAAGGAATCTGAAAGTAGATTCTATATATCTCATCTCTCTCTCATTTCTCTCACTTATACTTTAATATGTGGATATTTTAAAAAATAATTGTGTGATAAATTCTACCCTTAGGTTGACAAGGAAAGTACAGGAGTGTGGACAAGTAGCAGTTTCAGAGTATCCCTTTATTTTTCATTAATTTCTCTGTTCAAATAAAGAGGAACATTAATGCAGGTATATGCAATCATTATTGGGTAATTGGGCATTGAAAGAAAGTGCATATGAACAAAAAGAGGAAACACTGAATCACATAGGATAAACACTGGCAGAAATACTGTTGTTGGAATTCTTTTCATCACTGTCATTCAAATGACCTACAAGTCTGTGTGCCTTTTCTTGGAATGGGACCCATGCTTTGGGAATTCAAGTATTAAATCAGGAAGGATCATCATGCAGAACAGGGGGAATAAGCTAAACTACTTGCACTTGTCTATTACCTAGAGAAGCCTCATGTTTCTCATCAGCACATTCGTTAAGATTGCAAATTCAAGTTGAAATTATGATTCATAAACTAAAACGTACATTTGTCTGACCTTGTCTTCTCTGTATAAGAATTTCTTAGAGAGTGAATATAAGCGTAATGGATGTCTGGTTGAGTACTGATTAGGGTAACAAATTTTTCCTGTCTTTCTAGGACATTACTGGTTTTACAGTGATCCCTCTCAATTTTGGAGAACTTGAGCATTTGGTTAACCTAGGATAAAAGACCCTCTACACTGGCCAGCTGTTTTAGAACTACTAAGATCTAAAAGTCTTGTTAATATATACATATTTTGAAATATTCATTGACTTTTGGTTCTTGACCAAAGGGAGTGCTCATACTCCATCCTACATTTCCCTCAAATTACAATTAATAAGCTTGCACTAAAATGTTTAAACCAACTAATATAATTCTAAAAATAGATTAAATTAGATACAGTAGATTAGAACCTCGGGAACTAAGAAATAACCTAGTAGATGTTAGCTAATTATTAATAATTAATTTTGCCTGCATTGAGCTTGTCCTACATGCAGTAGCACCCAGAAAAACATAAACTTTCGGTAGGAAAAGATAAAACATACTCCTTAAATAAACTGACTGTCTTTATCTAAAGGATCAGAAAACCAGTGGTGCCTCATCTCATCCTTGTATGCATTCAGATGTCAAATATCTCAGAATAGAGACCAATGTACTCTCTTTGATTTACACTCAGTAACAGAAAAAAAGGTACAATTTTTCCCACTGGCACCCAGTAAAACCCCAGGGACAGTTCTCTCTTGAAGCACTCTATTGTACATCATGAAAGTACCAGTCAAGGGAAAGAAATCTGCACATTCCCAGAAAGTAGGGTGGTAGGAGATTCTGGAAAACAGAACCTTGAGGAGAGTGAGGGAATGCTGACACCTAGGTTTATAGACAGATTGCCGGAGTGTAGAGCCTGAACTTGGGGAGACCTCAAGAGTGGGGGAGTTGGAGAAAGCAGACTTCATCCAGGTGTGTTAAGACCTGTATTCACCCCACAGACACACAAGCCTAAATTGACTTGAATTAGCATAGAAAAAGCTTCAAACACTGAAATATGATTTATAAAACAATGTTCACTGTTAGGCTAAACATTATAAAATAAGGAGAATATCAGAACATCAATGAAATGATTTTGTAAACTACCAAGGGAAGAAAATTGTTAAAGATATTTGGTCTTAACCTTAATATTCCACAGATTTCAACGAGATCCATAGTTGAATGATGCAGTAATCCACAACAAGGAAAGATATCAAATTAAAAAACAAAATATATGTAGAAAAAGGTAAACCTCAACAATTCTTATCTAACACAGCAATCAATAGATACTAACTTCAGAATAGCTTAAATGATTGGTTGTAGTACAAAAACTTGAAAAAATGAAACTTTGTTCACAATAATGTCTTTTGGAACAATATCAACCATTCAATATTAATGTTATAGGAGTTCCAGAAGAAAATGGCATTGCAGCAGAACAAAAGCACTTGAAGGAAAATGAGTGAAAACTTCTCAAATCTAGTTAAATCCATAAAATCACATATCCAAGAACATAGTAAACTCAAAGAACATCAGCTTAAAGAAATTCAAAGCAGGGGGCCTGTGAAATGGCTCAGCAGCGTAAGCGCCTGCTGGCAAGCATGAGGTCCTGAGTTTGACTCCTGATACACACATAAAGAAAAAGAAAAAAGAAATTCAAAGCAAACAATGTCATGGTCAAATATTTGAAAATCAAAAAGAAAAAAATCTTGTTAACATTCAGAGAAAAATAATGTATTTAACGTAGAGAAACAAAGATTTGAATTTTTCAAGTGCTGAAAGAAAAGAATTGCCAACCTTGAACTCTAAATACAGTGAAATATTTTTCAGTGATATAGGAAAAATAATGAAGAACTAAGAGCATTTTTAATAGTATTTATGACATGAAAAATACTTTTAAAATGATGAAAGAAGTTCTTCAGGTCAATAAATGAAGATAGCAAAGGACGCTAAAAACAAATTTAAAAATCATAACTATTAAATTACAGGGTAACTTGGATTATGTTTAAGCAGTGAAATTTATTAAAAAATATGTAATATACCTGAAATAAATTATTTATTCATTTACTTGTTTAGCAGTGTCTTGCTATGTTTATCAGGTTGTTCTCAAACCAAGAGTTCAAGTGATCCCCTCATGTCAACCTCTGAATAGAGATTGTAGCTTAAAAATTTAATAAAAAATAGGCAAAATATTTATATAGACAGGAAAACGTAAACAGCACACATGTACATGAGATGTTCAACGTATTAGTCATTAAAATAAAACAATAAATACTAAATTCAAAATGAAGTATCATTATATATCCAGTTTTGAAAGGCCAGTCTTTTAAATACAATGCAGAAAATATCCAGAGCTGGTGAGGATTGAGAGCAATCAGAATTCTTATACATTTTTTGCAGGAATACAAAATGCTACCAATACATTGGAAAACCCCTTGGAGGTTTTATTGTTTGCTTAATATATAATAAAGTCCCAGTACTCTGGTAGGCTAAAGCATGAGGATTGCAAATTTGAGTCCAGCCTAGGCAATTTAGGGAAATTATCTTAAAAAAAAAAAAAAAAAAAAGAGAAAAAAAGAAAGGGCTGAGGACCCGATATCCTAGATTCAATTCCCAGTACCATCCTCAGTTACGGTTCCATCAGCAGCATAACAACTTGCCAAAACCTTCATTCCTTAAAATAAAATACTATATTGTCTCAGTTCTTTGGGTTCAGAGGAACAGGTTGGTTCAACTGGTTTCATTGGTCCTTGTTCATAAAGCTGAAATCAACATATCAGCCTGCGACTCATCAGAAATATCTGGAAAGAATCTGCTACCAAGTTCACTTCGGTTGTTGTCAGAATCCAGTGCCTGAGGTCCTTGTTTTCTGGGAGACTGCCAGCTGGACCCTTTCGTTCTGGAGGTCTCTTTACACTCCTGCTTGGGGATTTATTTCTCAGCTCCAGCAGCAACGCATTAAATCCTTCCTTCTTCTGCACTTTTTTTACTTGGTTCCAGATAAAAGAACGTCCTTGCTTTCAACGGTTCCCGTGTTTAGACTGGACCTGCTTGAATTGTCCAGGATGGGATCCCAGTTTTGAGGTTCTTGATTTTAATTAGAAAGTTCAAGAACATTCTGGCAAGGAAAGGAAAATATTCACAGAGTTCAAGGATTAGGGCATGAGTAACATCCGCAGGCCCTTATTTTGCTTAGCAAAGAAACCAAATAATGTAAGGTAGAGATAAAAAATCACAAAACAGAAGACAATAAACCTTACAAGGAGAGAGCCAGTCAGGAAATTAATCATTTTAATTAATTTATTTCTCTTTTTTTTTTACCGAAGTACATATTTTATATAAATTCCCTTACTTTTCATTGGTATCTCTTTTTATATTCCATAATCATGTCTAAGATACCAAAATAAATTTACTAGCAATGTCTTTTTTATTTCTCTAGTCTTCAGAGAAATAGCTCTTATTTTTTTCCATTATTGAGTTATTTCTTATTTTTTTCCAATTTTTATTTGTTATCACTGCATCTTTGCAGTACATACACATCACATTCCTGGTGGGGTGTTGTTACATATCCATAATATATCTTAATTCAGTTGTTTGTAATTATTATTGAGAGTTGAGAATATATATATATATATATATATATATATATATATGACTGCATGTTGTTTAATTTACATACAATATTTAAATATTTTCTTCCAAATTAAATTGTTGTTTTTTACTTATTTATAAAATTTTTAAATTGTTGCTGGGGATATAGCTCAGTGGCACAGTGCCTGCCTGGCAAGCTCGAGGTCGTGAGTTCAATTCCCAGTACCAAAAAACAAAAAAGGGAAAAAAAATTGGTTTATCCTTTCATAATGTGTCTCCAGAAGCAGACTTTTAACTTATAAAGTCCAGTCTATAAAGTTATTCCAGGAGAAGATTTATGTCTCAACAGGACAGGAAAAGGATTTATGATTATCTGTTTTCTAAACTGAATACTCTCAGAAAGGCAGGATGAGGAGCCCACAGTCAGAAGATTCATTCAAGCTGACGGGAACCTTTGGGCGTCTTGCTCAGTGTAACCTTCATTTCTTTGATGTTACTGGCAGTTTTAGTGTATGGCTTGCAGCCCATCACAACCTGCTTTGAAGACATTTTTCCATCTCACCTGCAGCAAGAAGAACTGCATGTTTCCCATTCCCTGATCCCATCTTTTATGCTACTGGTGTTAGGAAATTTATTTTCGGGTATATTGTAAACTCCATACTACATTATTGTCAGCTCTGTTTAGAGAGTTATATTTTAATAAGATTAAATTAATAGAAGAAATGAGTATTTGCATATATAGTTACCATCCGTATTGTTTTTACATGAGTCATGTAGATCGGCACTTTGACCTGGTATCATTTTCCTTCAGTTTAAAGAATTTCCTGTAACATTCTGGTAGAACAGAATGTTCCACTTATTTTTTCTTTTTTTAGGTATTGTTATTTTCTTTGGCTTCTTTTTCTACTTCAGGAGTCTATTTTCCTCATGCAATATCTAATCTACTGTTAATCATACCCAGTGTCTTGTGTACTTTATTAGTACCCACTGTAATTTTCTTCTCTAGCAGATTAATTCTTATATTTTTAATTTTCTTTGCTTATGTTTCTGAACTTCTTAAATACAGATAAAAATCGTGTTAATGTAACAGGCTGTCATTTCTTGGTCTGGTGTGTCTGATTTTTTTCTCATTGTTATGCCTTGCATTTTTCTGCTTTTTTATATGACTGGCATTTTAGTTTAGAAATCAGATATTATCAATCCTTTTTAGTTGTTAGATAATCTTTGTATTCCTATCACTATTCCTGAATTTAACCTGATGCAGTTACTGGGAAACCTGGTCCTTTTATGTGTTACTTTTAAGATTTATTATGTGAGACCATAGATCAGTTTCTGGATAATTATCTTCACTGCTGTTACTAGATTCTTTTGAGTACTGTATTCAATTCTCTGTGAATTACAAGATTTCCTGTCTGCTCAAGATGAACAAAATCCTGTGTGAACACTGGAGGTTGTTCACATAACCAGATTTTTTCCCCTGTCTTAAAATATGTCCCCCAGGTAAGCTTGATTATTACTTAGTTGCATACTCAGATCGTCAGGTCTTTAGATTTTTCTCTCATATAGCTCCTTCTCAGACACCATGTCCTTCTGACTCTAGTTGTCTTGGTTTTCATGTTCTCTCAGCTTCGTCTCCTAAACCTAACATGTGTATGAAGCCCAAACTGTGAGTCATCTCCCAATTCCAATGGCAAAATTTTTCTCAACATGTATTTTTAGTCCTTATCTTGGTTGTTTTTCATTTCTTAGGGAGGATTATCATTTATTTCCTGATGAATTGTTCAATTCTTGGTATTCAGTCTGCTGCCTGATGACTTGTAACTATACTTTCTTATAATTTGTTCACTTTCTTTTTTGCTGTTGTTCATTTCAAGTTATTGGCTAATCTACTTTCATTAGAAAAAGAGTTTTAGATAAATTTTATTATCAAGAAAAATACACTCCAATCCATTCCTTTTTAATTTCCCACAAATGGTTTTCTGGCAGATTGAGGAAGAGGAACCCTTCTGTTACTGCAATGATAGCCCCAAGTAATCTGAAAAAAATCTGCTTTAATTTGAAAAATACTAAATGCTTTGATTTTGCCATTAAATGATTTCTTTCTGGAAGCTTCCTGTAATTTACTTAAATGCCCAAGTATTGTTTCTAATATATATTCTTCCGGTAAAGTAACCCAATGATCAGAGAGAAACCTCATCGTGTTAGATATGTTCTATTTTATTCTGAATGACATGTCTTTATAGAGTACTACATTTACAGGACAAACAAAATTCTACTTAGAAGAATTAATTGGATTCAAAAATGTTTCTCCTAACCATGTGACTGCTAATCAATAGTATTGCCAGTGGATTTTGTTGAACTCTGATTGTTGCAAAACTATCAATAGTATTCCCAGTGGATTTTGTTGCACAACTATCTAATTCCTGACCACATACAATTATATAAGAAAGCTTTCATAAGAATTTAGCTTTATAAATTGAAATTATAATTTATAATTTTTAAATTAAAGTTATATTTGCATAACGATTTTAATTTTAAAAATTCAGTACTCCCATCACCTGTACAGTGCCTTACTTTTTAAACTTCAGTGGTAATGCCACATATTGAGATTAGAATCTATCAAGTGAGGAAATATATTCTGAAGATTGGCATGAATACCTCAAAATCTGTTACTAGAAATCTCAATTGACATTAGCTAGAACAATTACTTATGATAGAATTATTTTCATGAGACAAAGTTTCCCAAATTATGTGTAAACTGGGATATAATTTAATTAACCATACATTAAATGCAACTAATTATAACAGTAAGTGCATTATTGCATAAAGTGAAGAAACACTATACTTTTACTAATCTGAAAATCCTTGCCACCATCTCCCCCAAATCACAGCTTCCTTTGTGTGTATAAGGCACCGTGTGCACAAGACAGACTGGAATGGCATTCTGAAAGAAAGTTGTTTTTCATGCCAATCTACGTCTCTTCAACAAGTTTAATCTCAGAGGCAGATATTGCTTAAAATATTTTTTCCAATTTCTCTGAAGTCTTCCTTTTGAAAGTTAGGTGAATATCAAAATGTTACCCTTTGTTTCTCTTTTGATATCTCTGTGTACATGAGATCCCACGCATCCGACTTCAAAGCTGTGCTTTCCGCTGTGTCTCTGCTGCTCGTATTCCCTCTCAGTCCCGTTTGCTTTTGACTCTTTTCAACTTTTTCTTTCAGTGTTTTATCTGTGTAATTCCTTAGTCTTGGCTGAAAAGACATAACTTAACTGCAAGCTTACAAAAGTCACAAATGCATAAGTTCAGGAACTTGAGAAACCCCGGTGCCAAGTGCCAAAACTTCCCTAAAGCTGCAGTTTTGGCAGTGGATTGTATAAATCTTGGAGAACCTGCTGAAGTAATAGAAATGTGGGAAATACTGACTGAAATATCAGAAAAGAGAATGGATATCAATTTAATGGACTCTAGTTGCATTATTGATTTTATTATTGTTCCTTAGAACATGCTCCAAGGAGAATAAAATCTATTATTCTAAAATAGACTTTAAAATCCAGTTTTAAACTATATCACAGTAAGACTCTTGGAACATAAATAACTTATGAGGATATATTTGTTGTGTCTTATGAGGCTATATCATCAAAAGTATCAAAAAAGCAAAGTTCAATGATAAACTGTGCACACCTAAATCTGTTGGGCTAACTTACAAAATAAAACTACTACAAAATATTCTATTTTTAAAATTAGGAAGTGATGGGCTATATATTGTATGATATGTTAATGAACAGCCAGAATTAAACCCTGCACACTATGGTATGCATATATTATTGAGGCACAGAATGTAAGCATAATAAATAACTGTACATTTACCCTAATAAATATGTGAAATAAGTTTCTCAAGCATCTTTATTTAGCACAATAATAAAAAGAAATATCCACTTCAAAAGGAGAATAAATAATGAAGTAGGAATGTAGCATTTAAATTTATCAAAGGATTGAAAAGATATTAAAAGAGGGAAGAAAGAAAGAGGGAGGAGAGGGAAAGAAAGAGGGAGAGGAGAGGAGAGGAGGGGTGTAAGTGAAAGGGATGGAGGGAAGGGAGGAAAGAAAGGCAAGCTCTGATAAATATGTCAGATCTTCTCAGAATATAATGTGTTGGAGGAAAAACTCAAGGAACATTGAGGAAAAATCTGAGATTGGTAAGTTTGTGTGTGTAATCCTGAACCCATGCAGGAATTAAAATACCGGTTCTTTTTAAAACTTTGCTTCTGGACACACCAATGTGGACTCTGTCTTTACAATTGTCAGGGCAACACACGAACGATACACTACAACCATTCTTCAGTCTTTTTCCATTTCAAATTTAGAGCAGCTTGTGTTATTCAACGAACCTAAGTACATATAACCTTGAAAGTGTGAGTGATCTAGAAGTAGATCTCTCTGGATTTATAGTTCACTGCCGCCACCCACGCACTGTATAACACCAGATAAGCAGATGACGTCAACAGGTGTTGGATTCATCATCTATAATAAAAATATTTATAGGCGTAAACACACAATATGTACAGCAACACAATGTGTAGGAAAATAACTCATTTCGTGGTAATGCATGCAGATTGCCATCTGCATATTTTATTTCTCCTCTGTGCTCTACCATTAAGCACCTCACAATGGCCTCCCACTACATTAGCCAGATTAAATTCTACTATAAGGGTTTATTTCCTACTTGCACTTCAACACTAGATATCAAAATATTCTTGTTAGCCATTCTTGATTTCTATCCTGTAGGCCAAATCTTGAATCTTGGTTAGTATAAATTAGTTATTTACTGGCTCATTCTATCACGCAGTATAGAATTCTGCCGTTGTTATGTTTTCAGAAATCCACGATGAAGACTCCATAACCCAACCATTTTGGCTTTCATTCTTTCCATAACATAGATTTTATTTATTTTTCCCAGGGTATGTTTAACCCTGCTTAGATGCTTAGTGGATGTAGTAACATACAGACAGGCCCAAAGCTATAAAAATCCTATAAAATATTTAGTGACAAATAGCAGCATGGTCTGAGAGACTATTTCTTTATAGAGCATCCAATTGGGCAAACTGTGTTCCATCGTTGTTTAACCTGCACTTTCATAAATTTGGAACATTTTGAGTTGGATAGTCAGGGCTGCTGTAGCGTGGATTCATTTCAGCCATGGTGGGACAGCTTGCCTGATTAAATTGCCTACCAATACTAATATACTGTATACTCTAGAAAATACATGAAAATAACTGCTTGCAGGCTAAAGAGAGATTTAGTCACTGAAAACTGCGTAAATTGAAGGGAAATAGATGTTAGAAAAATGAAACTGTATCTAGTCAGATTTGGCTTTAAAAGTCTTTTCACCTCAGATAAAATCCAGTTCACACCGTGGAAAAAGAACACAGCGAATGCTCCCAAACCTGCATCATAGATGCTGCATAGGTGTGGAGCTACCAGTGCCTGACCACTGATCTGCACGGACATAGAAGAGGCTTCAAGTTTGCCAACAAAAATGCAACATCTTTCAGGAAGTCTGAAAGAGAAAAATTTCAGTCCCAGCCTACCAGAGGGGAGAGAGAATTGGGATTTGAATTGAGTAGAGGTCTAGAACAAAAAATCAACACTATTTAAAGGAAGGTAATGTAATTGTATTCTCTATATTAGTGCCATGCACAATGACAACCCTCATTAAAATCTATGGGAAAATAGAAGTAGTGGGTGAATTGATGGATAATTTGTGAATGAAAATGTCAAGTATAAGTTTTTATGGCAATGCTAATAATTAAAATACAATAATATGAAATGAAATGTTTTATTCATTAGGCTAATAGTAGGAAGGAAATGTGAATTCATCTGAATACTAACAAATATAATTATCACATCTGAGGAATAGACAGACAAAAGTTTTTGAAAATCCAGAAGTAGTTCAGTGGCTGTTTGCATTGCGATGCTTAATCTTCATTAGCAACTTGATGGACTTGAGAGCAGCCTAGTACAACACACTTCTTGGCTTTTTTAGGTGAGTCCTGGAGGCATGACTTTGGGTGCTATATGTGGCCCTTGACCCCTTTCTCTCTGGTGCTGTCGCTCGCTCTGGTTCCTGGCCATCATAAAGTGAGGAGCTTTGTTCCCATAAGCCCTTTCACCATGGAATTGCTGCCTTGGAGCCAGCTGACTGGACTGAACCTCTGCAACTGTGAGTTAAAAATCAAACATCTCTCCTTGAAGTTGTGGGGGTTGGGGGTATTTCATCGAAGCTGAGGGAAAACTGACCAATAGAGGTACAAAATTAAGTGTTCTAATTTTTATTTGACAGTCTCAAAGGACAAGTTAGAAAAAATAAGGCAAAAATTATTTGAAAATTTTGAGTGTCCTAAATTTGTTGAAAAATGTCTACTTAAAAATCCAGGATGCGGGCCGGTGAGATGGCTCAGCGGCTTAAGCGCCTGCCCGGCAAGCGCGAGGGCCCGAGTTCGACTCCTGGATCCCACATACGAAAAAGGGGCCGGTGATATCGCTCAGCGGCACGGGCGCCTGCTGGCGCGCGAGGTCCTGAGGTCGACCCCCCGGTACCCACAAAAAAAAAAAAAAAAAAAAAAAATCCAGGATGCAAAAGACATTCGAAGCAGGGTAAATAAAAAGTTAGCTATATTTAGACATATAATAAACAAATTACTAAAAATTAGGATAAATAGGAAAGTCTTAAAAATAACTGAAGCAAAAAGGACAATTTATACATAAGAAAAATGATGTGCTAAATATCAGCTTACTTCTTGTGCAGAAACAATGGAGATCAAACGACAGTGGAGTGCTATATTTAAGTCCAGGGCATAATGGGGGTACATCAACCTGGAAGTCTAAATCCAGTGAAAATGTATTTCTGGGAAGATGGAAAACTGACAAAATTAAGGAGCTGTCACACAAAACCCACAATCATAGTTGAAGATTTTAATAAGGCACTCAGTATCAGACAGAAACATTAGAAAATCATAGAAACATAGAGAAGATAAGATCAACATAATTTATCACCAAACAGTACAACACACATTTTTAAAGTAAACTTAAAATATTCTTCAATGTAGAATAAATGTTGAGCCATACCATACGTCTCAGTGATTTTCTAAATATTTCAAGCTGACAGAGTGTGTTCTCTGGCAAAGTAAATTGAATTATATTAGAAATCACTAAGAATAATATAACTACCAAAACTTCCCAAAAGAATTGGAAAACTTTAGAAAAATCACTTTTGCCTTGAAGAATGTTCATGATCAATTGAGATAAATGTGTAGTTCCTTTTGCTAAGTGGAAGGCCATTTATGTCAAGCTGCCGGGTACTACTTAAGTACTGTGCTGCTTAAGTCTAGTATATCCTTACTGGTTATCTGTCTATTTGTTCTTTGTTCTACCAATAAATAGTTATTTACCAATAACTCAGAAAGTATTATTGCACCTGAGTATAATTGTGCATTTGCCAGAGTTTGCCAAGTTCATCTTTCAGTTCAGCTTTTGCTTCACATTTTTTGAAGCTCTAATGTTATGTGCATATTCACAAAGAATTTTCTTTTCTTAGCCCTGTTGATGAATTGAGCACCCTATTTGTTCCTGGCTTTTTTTTTTTTCCCCGAAGTCCACATTATCTGACATTAATAGATTCTCTCCAAGTATATTTTGAGAAATGCTTTTATAGCTTACCTTTTCCCAACTTTTTTTTACATTTTACCAGTCAGGTTTACAAAGGGATAATTTACATATAGTTAAATTTGTAATTTTTAACTGTAGAGTCTCATGGTTTTAGCAAAAATAGTTCTGCAACTGCTACTGTGATGAAGACGTAGTCCAAGTTCATCTCCTTGATCACTCATTCCACACTGCAAGTAACTCCCTCGCCTTGCCCCACTTCTTACAACCTTTTGATGTAAATGAGATGATTCAGGTTTGTACTCTATACTTCTTTAAATTGGCATTATATTTTCAAGTTTGATTCTACTCACTATTTTATGCACAAGTAAATCTTGTTACTTGTAAATAGTATTAAGTTGTGTGAACTCACTGGTTGGTTTAGCATGAATAGATAATTTATTTGGGTTGCTTCTAGTTTTCAGAAATTATGAATACAGCTCTTATAAACATTTTTTTCTTATAAACATTTTTGTGTATGTCTTTATGTGTACTTGTATTTTCTGTTGCTTGAGTAAATTTCGAAAATTAGATTGTTGGGTCATACGAAATTGTTAATTAATATTATAAAAGATTATACAATATTTTCAAGTCCTTTTACATTTCTTTCTTACCAACAATATATGAAGGTTCCAGTTATTTTATATTCATATCAGAACTTTTATTATTAGTGTTGTTTTGTTTTACTTCATTTTCAGATAAAAGTTACTCAGTATAAAACTATGTTCTATTATCTAATTTAATTTTCCTGATGAATGGCATATTATGCTTATTTGCTCAATACTTACTTAAAAATATTCTTATTAAAAACGTTATTGTTTCCTTATTATTGAATTGTACAAATACTTTGTATATTCTGGACATATGTCTATTATAAGATATGTGTTTTGCCTATGCTATTTCCAGTTAGTATTTCCAGTTAATATGCTATTTCCAGTTATTTTATAGTACCTTTTATATGTAAATTTTTCAAAGTTGTGATGAAGATTTATTTTATGCGCTAAGAAATTTGAGTAATTTATAGGAAAAACATTTCCTTTGAAATTTACTACCAAAGTTTATTAGTTTAATTTTTACATTTAGGTTTACTAATCAGAACAAACTATTTTTCAACATGATGCAAAATAAAAGTAAAGGCTCATTTTATTTTTAAGTATAAATTTCTCATTGTCCAGTATTGTTTTTTTTTTTTTAAAGACTGGGTTAACTCTGAACTTTTCTGAAAAATCAGTTGAAGTTCTAGATGTGGTTTTCTTTGAGCATTCTGTTCCATCATCTAAGTGTGGATTCTTATGCTAACATCACTCTACTTGAATGCTTTTTTCACACGGTAAATTTGGAAATCAAATAGTGAGTATTATTAACATTTGTACTTATTTTGCAAAAATTGTTTTAGCTGGTCTAAGGACTTCTATTTGCAAACTTTATCTCCATATGTAAAAGATTTATAAGAAAAAAAATTAAAGGTTCCAAATACAAGTGACACACCACATATGTACATGAACTGAAATCCAAATAAAATTTTAAAGGGACATTTAATAGAAATAGACATATTTAATGACCATTTCATTTCATATTATTGAATTATTGCACCAGCTATGGCTATTAGTGAACATAGAATGGGAGTGAGAAAAATGGATATCCATGACATGTTTCTAGATGGAGGAGAGGAATGATGTAGTCTTTTAACACTAGAAATAAAAGACCTGCAGGTTTTTACGGATGCACTTTATCTGGCTATAAGGATTTTCCTATTTTGAAGAATTTGTTTTGTTTTTTAAAGTATGATTGGTACATTACATTTTGTCAATTTTTTTCCTGAATGTGTGGTGCCTCAGTTACTTTTCTCATTGCTGGGACAAGTTAACTGTCTCCCACAGATTAAAGGAGGAAAGTTGTATTTCAGCTCACATTTTGTTAAAGTTTCAGCCCATAGTTGGGTGGCTGTAAGGAAGGGTTCATGACAGAGGGGTGTCACTGAAGAGAAACAGTTCATGTCATGGCAGGCAGAAGGCGGCGGCAGCAGCAGCAGCAGCAGCAGCGAGCCTGCCTCTGCTTTTATCCCAGCCAGGCTACCAGCTTATTGATTGGTGCCACCTGCACCAATAATCAGGCCTCCATTATCCATACCCTTAATCCATATTCACAGACCCTAAATCCAAACACCTCCAAAAAACCCCAGCTATGACCACATGTGGCTTTGGAGGACATCTAGATATAAGCCATAATATTTAGTGATTATAACATTTCATAAGGATAAGATTGAGAGATAGAAGTTTTTATTTTTTGTTTTGTTTGTTGATATGGAGCTTTAATTGCTGCTTTTTTAAATGTTGAAAATATCCCCTGGATTAACTACATTTGTAATAATGTTGTAATCATTTCATCTATTTCCAGATTCTGATACCTACCATTTTGTGAAATTAGTCTTCATCTAATTTCATAAAAGTTACGTCTGCAGTTATTCTTGTCTTTCTCCTGTCCCTTCATCTGTCTATCATCTAGCTATCATCTACCTATTTATCTATCTATCTTCTCTATCTGTCTCCTTTTCCCATAGCCCATGGTCTGATAACTGATAATTAGGACTTTTTTTATGTGTTTTAATAATTAAAAGAGGCTTTGGTTTTCCAGCCATGGTTTTGTATCAACCTGAACCTAAAACTTTTTTTTCTGCCAACAAGGGGGTAGAGAAGGAACAAAAGCTGTCTTAGACTTCATGACTAATGGAGAAACTTAGTGACCTTTTCATTAAGATTAGGAATAAGGCCAGGATGCCTGCTCATTCTGTTACTGGACAGCGTTGTTTCTGGAGGAGGCTGGAAGTCTTTACACTTCATTCCCTGTTCAGCCCCTGCTACCTGCTCATCAGCAAAAGTCACTTCACCCGTGCTTATTGCCTTTTTCTTCTTGCCATTTTCTTCCACGGAAGAAATTCATTTTGACAACCGCCTCTTCAAAGTGCATGGGATGGTAAGTCTTTCCGCTGTAGTCCATGGTCTGATCAAATAGGGAATTTTCTTACTATCTTTCAGAATCAAGACAAACAGTCATTTTGGCAGCTCTTTGATATGCCAACTCTATTGATAGACCTCCTTTTCTTCCCTGCAATGGAAGAGGAGTAAAAAGTAGCAGAAGAAATTGTGTACTGTAATTCTTTTAAAGTTAGTTTGGAGTTTGGACATTATTGGTTATGCCAAGGCTCTGGTATATGTGTGATTTTCTTAGTATTTTGTTTTTAGTATACTGGGAGATGGAACCCAGGCAGCTGCCTTTGTCCTCCATTCCTCAGAAGTCTCATTTATCTTTCAAAGAGGTTTTAATAATGAAAAAGAAAATTCTTTTTCATGAATTTTTAAAATTATATTTCCTAAAAAATATTTAACATTTTTGTAGTGCATGTTTGCTTCTGAAAATTTTTATAGACTTTTGTTTTCTAAAAACGATTGATTTATCTATGCATAGAATTCTAAGTTGACAGCATTTTTCTTAAAGTGCTTTAAAGATTTCACTGCATTGTCTACTTATTTTCTCTAGGCCTAGCTAAAAGCCTCCTCTCATTCTTTGTGACATTGCAAATATTTTGTATTTTTCTCTATGTGTAAGATTTTTATATTTATTGCTTTTCTTAATTTAATTTTGATGTGTCTTGGCATTTTTTCCTTATGTCAAAAGTTGAAATAGTATATTTTATCTATATGTACCTCATTTCCACAAATTCATAAACTATGTCTATAATAATGCTACAAGCTGGTGAAAAGTTGAAATTGAGTAAATTTAATTTTGTAGTCAAAATTATACAGTAGTGGAGTCCAGTGAATTTCACAAATATGTCTCCAATTCTTGGCTTTGCTAATTATTTGTTGTACATGCTTACAGAAATAATTCATCCCCTTACCAAAATTACTCAGAGAACCTTCTCCTGCTATCCCATACTACCTCATGTGTTACTACCTATTAAAATATTTAACTATTTGTTTAATAAAGTATTTGTTTAATATTCATTCAAGCAATATTTATAGAATGCAAGTTCTGTATCATACTATTTTATTTTTTTATTTTATGGAAAAAGGTAAAATGAAATTTCATGATAAAATAATAGGAGAATAACAATAGTTAATACATTACATGTTGTTATCTTTAAACTCATTGCTCAGGGTACAAGATATGGCATAGAAATTTCTCCAATCAATATTAGCGCAAACCTTCCTTTTAATGAACTGAGACACTAATAGTATAACTGACTTGCGTGTTTTCCCTTTTACCTACTGTTCTTCCCCCTTTCACCCATCCTAGTTCCTTTTTCCTGTTGAACAGTTACTTCCCATTTCACAATATCTATTGTACAATGTAGACCTTAGTTACTCTTTCAGTTTTTCATATCATGGAGACAGTTTGATGTTTACACATGTGAGTCTGATTTATTTCACTGATGAGTACTTTCTCAAGTTGCATACATTTACCTATAAAAGTCTCAAGTTTATCCTTCTTTATGGCTGAGTAATACTCCATTGTATAAAAATACCACATCTTTTTTATCCATTCCTTGGTTGATGGGCATTTGGGTTGTTTCCAAGATTTAGCTATTACAAATTGTACTGCTATAAACATGGGTACACATATATCACTGTGGTATGATGTTTTTCATTCTTCTGGGAAGATACACAGAAGGGGAATGAATGGGTTGAGTGGGACCTCTAATCCTAGTTTTTTGAGGAATCTCCACACTGATTTCCACAGTGGTTGCACCAGCCTACACTCCCAGCAACAGTGGAGAAGAGTTTCTTTTTCCCCACAGCCCCTCTATCATTTGTTATTGGTTGATTTCTTGATGGTAGTCATTCTTTCTGGGGTGAGAGGAAATCTCAGTGTTGTTTCAATTTGCATCTATTGAATGACTAATGATGTTGAACATTTTTTCATATATTTATTTGCCATCTGTACTTCTTCATCTGAGAAGTGTGTATTCATCTGAGATGCCCATTTTTGGAATGGGTCTTTGAATTTGAGGGTGTCTGATTGTTTTCAATTCTTCATATGTTCTAGATAGAAGTCCTTTGTCTAAGGGACAACTAGCTAAAATTTTTTCCAACTCTGTTGGTTGTATTTTCACTCTGTAGGTGATTTCCTTTGATGTACAAAAACTTTTTTAGTAAGATGAGGTTCCAGTTGTTGAGTCTTTGAACTATTTCCCGTGCAATCTGGGTTTTGTTCATAAAATCCCTACCTACCCCTATGTCTTCAAGATTTCTACCTACTTTCTATTCCAGTAGATTTAGTGTTTCTGTTTTAATATTTAGATCTTTGATCCACTTTGACTTCACTTTAGTGCATGGTGATAGACATGGGTCTAGTTTTAGTCTTCTATATGCAGAGAGCCAGTTTTTCCAGCACCATTTATTAAAGAGGCTAACTTCCTTTCAGTGAACATGTTTGGCCCCTTGGTCAAAGTTATGGTGGCTGAGTGTGTTTGTAGTTGTATCTACATCTTCTCATCTGTTCCACTGGTCCTCAGGTCTGTTTTTTTGCCAATACCATCCTGATTTTATCACAGTAGCTTTGTAGTATAATTTCAAGTCAGGGATTGTGATGCCTCCTGCTTTGCCTTTGTTGCCCAGAATTGCCTTTGCTATTCTAGGTCTCTTCTGGTTCCAAATGAATTTTGGGAGTATCTTCTCTAGTTCTGTGAGTTATGCTAATGGTATTCTGATTGGGATTGCATTAAATCTATATAACACTTTTCGGAGTAGGGCCATTTTCACAATGTTGGTTCTTCCTATCCATGAGCAAGGAATATCTTTCCATTTTCTGATATCCTCTTTGAGCTCCTTTTTCAGAGTACTGTAATTTTCAATATATAGATCTTTTACTTTCTTTATTAGATTGATTCTTAAGTATTTCATTTTTTGGATGCTATTGTGAAGGGTGTGGTTTCCCTAATTTCTCTCTCAGTGAGTTTATTGTTTGTGCACAGGAAGGCTATAAATTTTCAAGTGTTGCCTTTGTATCCAGCTGTGCTACTGAATTTGGTTATTAAATCTAGAAGTCTTTTGGTGGAGTTTTTGGGGTCTTCTATATAAAGTATCATGTCATGTGAGAATAATGATAATTTAATTTCTTCCTTTCCTATCCTTATTCCTTTTTTTTTTTTTGTCCTCTTTTCTAATTGTTCTGGCTAGTGTTTCTAGAACTATATTGAATAGGAGTGGTGATAGTGGACATCCTTGTTCCTGATTTTAGTGTGAAAGCTTTTGGTTTTTGTCCATTTAGTATGATGTTGGCTGTTGGTTTGTCATAGATGTCTTTTTTCAGGTCGAGACAAAGACCATCTATTCCAATTTTCTGTATGGTTTTTTTCATGAATGAGTGTTGGACTTTGTCAAGTTTTTTCTGCATCTATTGAGATGATCATGTGATTTTTGTCTTTGGCTCTGTTGATATGGTGTATTACATTTATTGATTTTCATATGTTGAAACACCCTTGCATTCTTGGGATGAATCTCACTTGGTCATGGTGTATTATCTCCTTCATGATTTGCTGCATTCTGTTTGCCAGTATCTTACTGAGGATTTTTGCATCTATGTTCATTAAGGAGTTTGGCCTGTAATTCTCTTTTTTGGTTGGGTCTTTCTCTGGTTTTGGTACCAAGGTATTACTTGCCTCCAGGAATGAGGGAGTATTGCTTCCCTTTTGATTTCATTAAAGAGTTTGAGGAGTATTGGCATTAAATCTTCTCTGAATTTCTTGTAGAATTCAGTTGTGAAGCCATCAGGACCTGGGCTTTTCTTTGTTGGTAAGCTTTTAATTACATTTTCAATTTCATTCACTGATATTGGGTTATTCAGAATTTTTATATCTTCTTGATTCAGCTTTGGTAATTCATACATATCTAGGAATCTGGCCATTTCTTTTGTGTTTTCCATCCTATGAAAGTAAAGATTTTCGAAGTAGGTATTGATGATCTTCTCAATTTTCACAGGCAGATCCTATTTTAGATTCAGTTGAAATTATGTTGGACAAAGCAAAAATCTTCTTTCTAGAAATCTTATATTTAATTGCAGTAAATCAGTAAGAATGTAACATATATCAATTAGGTTCTATGTATAAAGCAAAGTACATGAGGTTATAATTAGTTATAGGGTGCCATTTGATAGTGCTTTAGGAGAAGAATTCTCTGATGACATGATTTTTGGCAGAAGATTTTAAGAGCGAACCAGCTGACACCTCAAGAAAGAATGCTCAAAGGAAACGGGAGGGGGTACCTAGCAAGAAGCTGAAATCGGGGATGTTATTATTTGAATTGGACCCAACCACACTCAGTAAATGTGATTGTCTGTATAAACTGATATTACAGCCCTCCATACACAACAAGTTGATAAATTAACTCATAACTGAGAACATTTGCAAATAAAATTATAGCAAAGAATTATATGCAGAGTTAGACTATAATTAGAAAAAAAGCTTTAGACATTTGTAATAACAGGAGATCCTGGGCACAACTGTGTAAATAAATTGTAATAAATCATTTTTGTGAAATATTTTCTCAGTTTCTGAAATAACTACAACAGCAGCCAGAAAAGGTTTCTTTTCTTTTTTTTTTTTTGTGGGTACCGGGGGTCAACCTCAGGACCTCGTGAGCAAGCAGGAGCCTGTGCCGCTGAGCTATATCACTGGCCCTTTTTTCATATGTGGGTACCGGGAGTCGAACTCAGGACCTCGCGCTTGGCAGGCAGGCACTTATGCCACTGAGCCATCTCACTGGCCCCAGGAAAAGGTTTCTTTGAAGTCATGCTTACTAATTTAAAAATTTTCCACATGCATGTTGTTATTTTTCTAGCATTTTTTCTGTGAATTTTGGGGGAAATACTTATTTCACATCAATCACTACTTAATTTTATAGATCTAT
Organism: Erethizon dorsatum; assembly: GCA_028451465.1. Taxonomy (NCBI): domain Eukaryota; kingdom Metazoa; phylum Chordata; class Mammalia; order Rodentia; family Erethizontidae; genus Erethizon; species Erethizon dorsatum. Next base: position 17,061,909 of record CM051838.1, read on the forward strand.
ATGGATTGCTTTTGGCACATATTTATACATCTTAATAAAATGTTCTCCATTTTTATCATGAGTCAATTACCTTTTTTTTTCTTAGTATCTACAGTAATATGGTATCATAGATGTTATTCCTACATTGCCATTGACAAAACTGAGGCTCAAACAAATTATTTAAATTAAGGATGACAGAATTATATCTGGGGGACTGACTTCAGTCATCAGCTGTTATGACTGTATCATACCATATATTTACATTTATTTGTATTACTGTATTCATTGAAAATAAAATGTTTTTATTCAATGTATTAACTGAAACTTTACATAATTATTGCTATTAGTGATATCACTACAGATGTAATTTGCATAACAATTTACAGTTTCAACTATAGTGATATTATGATATAATATCTTATGTGAGTCTCAAACAATTTAATGATAGTTATCAAGACATTAAAATACAAACTATACAAATTAATGTTCTGAAATGAAATGGAGAAAAGTCTCACAGCAATTAAATGGCACAGTAGTAACTTGAAGTTACATTTTCTGAACTTTGGTTTATGAGTCTCATCTGACCAAAACATCTACATCATATAAAAGATATGAATGATATCATGGAAATAAAATATAATTTTCACTTCTTAGCCAGATATTTTATATAATTTTAAATATGTATTCTTTGATCAGAAGTTTGCAGCTTAGTTTGGAAATTATAAAATTTTAGGAAGTTTAAAAATGTCCAAGACAATATACTTTCCTTAACAGCCTACTTTCTTCTAGGTACAGGGGCCTTTGTGTGACATATGCTTGCCTAGACTTGTTTAGACTGACATAATCTGGCTGGAATGGGTTATTATCCTAATCCTATGACTTATTTTAGCTTCAGAAAAATATGAAAGCATGCAATATAATTAACACAATTCTTGAAAATTAATCTCTTTCTTGATTATTTTAGACAAATGAACAAACAAATTTGGAATGATATGTTACTAAGCCCTGTTTTGGTATGAATGCAATTTTTTAAGTTTTTAATATCCACAGATATTGAATGCAAAAACTTTCAAAGGTATCATTTCTATAGCCTGTCTCACAAACAGAAGACCAAAAGTATCCGTGATTAAAATGTATGAAGATGACTAAAGTGAAATAATAATTCGCAATGGGTTTGCAGGTTCTAAGAGTATCACTGTGTTTCTGTCCCACTGACATATTTGCTTATAAATATGTTTCAAATTGTGCTGATGTTGGTGCAAATAATTTTCTTGGCTAAAATTAAAATAGTGAATAAATTATTTTCACTAACAGTGCAAAATGAAAAATCAATATTGCATTATATCATTGATAAATAAATAAATAAATGACTCAGTTTTGTTCTTGTTGTTGCTTTGTCTTCCAGGAACTCTCCCCATCTAATTTTCTGCTCAAATTCTCAATTTTAGCACAAAATGATATAGCTTTTACCTGTGATAATCTCCTTTTATGTTCGTACATTTCTCTTTTCAGAAAAATAATACAAATTAGGAGAAGTTACAGAATCATTTAGGGCTGAATAAACATTAAGGTATGTACAGCAAGTGAGAAGATTCATTAACTTTACTTCTACATAGGATGGTGTAGAAATGATACTGAGCAAGGATGGTGGGTATGCTGATTCCAGTACCACGGCAGCAGTTTGCACAAAAAGCAAGAGCTTTACTGAAGACTGACCAACAGGGAGACGGAGGCGTGCTTTAATCTGTCTCACTGCCTAGGCTGTAAGCAAGGTTTTTAATTATTTTAAGAAGTTGAGGGTCTTATAGTAAATTGGGTCTTGCTTGCCCCAAGCAGCTGTGTCGTTTTTGGTTCTCACTATTTGAGTCCTATGTCATAATATTTTGCTCATCAACCCTTGCTCTTAATTGTAGTTTACATAACTCCTGGTTCTAAACCTGAGGTTCTGTTAGAGACAAATAATAATTTAGTTCTATCCAAACCAGGGTGCTTAGTAAGTCAGAGTTTAAAGGGTCTCCAAGGACATTATACGCTGAAAAAAATTTAAATATTGGTTAAAAATGAGGATGTTATCCTTAAAAATGCCTAACAGGACGTTGTTTATAGAATAAGTGCTCAGTTTCAGTAGAAGCAGGATGTCAGCTGCCAGTTGATGGAGGAACATAGAAAACCAAAATGTCCTGTTTCCTACTGTTCACACCATTTGGTTTTAAAGACTGTTTCAGTTGTGCATTTCCCTGGCATCTTTCACATCAAAATGTTGTCTTAAAGAGGTTGAAGATGAACTATAAAAAAGGACATGCATGTGGTGTAAACCTGCCTACTCTTCTTTACCTGCTTCTGCTGTGTGTCTAAGATCAGAAGGAAGAAGCTGTCTCGCTCGTGTCTGAAGCATATGTCCTTCACAAATTTTCACCAAGAACTACGTTAGGATTTGGAAAAATACTTAAAAGCCATAAAATATAAGCATTTACCTGAACTTATCTTGTGGATATTTACATCTTATGTTAAAATTCCTGGAGATCTGGAAACAATACAAGCCAAAGGACAGTCTAAAAAAAATTCTCTACCAAGCATAATACTATTTATTTTTATGCAGCTTTAAGTTTTAAACTCAGTTTCACCATCCAGTACTTTAGTCCAAATGAATAAATGTCACATTTGAGAGATGTGGATAAGAAAATCTACCTCATAGGATGTTGTTAAGGTGAAGTTCTTTACCCTAGTTTCTGTATGGAAAAGTGCTCAGATACTGGAGAATACACACACAGACACACACACACACACACAGACACACACACACACACACAGATCCATGCACACACGTATGAATGCCCATATCTATCCATACATTTGTTATAATTACTATAGCTGTTACTGTCACGGCTAAAATCGGTGCAGTGATATTTCCCTGATTAAATTCTTAGCTGCATATTTCATAAATCACTATTTCACAGAAAATTTTAATTTCCACTTTCATAACATTGTCAATGCTTCAATGCCAATCCACACTGAAAAACAATAATTGCCATTTTTATTTTACTGTTATAAAATTGAGGATCAAAAAGATAACTTACACATAAATATGTTATCTCCTTAAATAAGGTAAAATTTCTTGAAGGTAATAACTTTTTCTACATTATTTGTTTGTTTGTTTTTTATTACAGTTAATGTCTTTCTGAGGACACAAAAAGAATCCAAAATCATGTATAAAGACTAATGCAGCAAAATATTAAATTCAAGCCTTGTTATGTCTTAATCACTACACCTGAGGATTTTATGGTTATTACATTTAATTCTTTTTTTTTTTTGGTTTGTTCTGGGAGTTGAACTCTGGCCTTCGCGCTTGCCAGGCAGGCACTTATGCCGCTGAGCCATCTCACTGGCCCTTACATTTAATTCTTTTAACTATTATCGAAGCAATTACTTTTAGTCACACTTTGAAGATGAGGAAACTGACCTTAAGTAATTAATTCCAAGTTTAAAAACCTAGCATTATAGCATAGCTCTGTTTGAGACACTTTCTATTTTCATCCCATATTCATTATTCTTCCAACACACGGTTGATAAATATGTCTTACTGAGTGAATGAATGCTAAGAAACTATTTCAAAGGATTCACACATTATGATTACAGCAAAAATTTTTAAGATTTTTCATTAAATGAGAATCAACATCATGGAAAATAATGTTATTGGGTAATTATGGCTTTTTATTCCTTGTATTCAGAAGAATCAGTAAATCTCGAAGTAGGAAAACAATAAAATCTTTAAATGTAGTTCAGGAGTGTTTTTTGAAATAGTTGTTTTGAAAGACAGATTTAAGTTTAAATATAATTCATGAGTAACTTGATATTTAGCTTATTTGACCAATTGTTTCAAATAGAGAAATAATCATCATTCAAGCTGTAAAATATAGAGAATAAGTAAAAATATCTATCAGAATTATAATCACCTCTCTCACTTTTAGAAACTGTTCTTTATTAATCAGTGAAAAAAATAGAGCTAAATAGCAATATATTTTATATAAGCATATTGGATAATAGTAAAAAGTAAAGAACTACAACTTTAAGTGTATTAGAAATCTAGTTTTTGTAATCTTCAAATAAATTGCTGTAAATGGCATAAAAATACTAGACATAGGAAAAGACAGTGTGTTGCAAATTTTATTTTTTAAAAGAGTTATAAGCTAAAAAATAATTTCTGAAAGGTATGGCCATTGTATTTTATGGTACTCAGTGGACAATTATAATTAATATGAACCTGAGCATGGTGGTGCACACTTGTAATCCCAGCACTAGGGAGGCTGAGGCAGGAGGATCACTGAGAATTCGAGGCCAGCCTGGGTTACAAAGTGAGTTCCATGCCAGCCTGAACTACCCAGTAAGACCCTGTCTCAAAAATAAATAAATAAATAAAATTTAAATTTAAAAAAAGTAATCATTATGATAAACTATAAAAATGTTACTGCAAATATCCAAACTGTAAAAATACAGAAATTGTGCATATATATAATTCTGACAAATTAAAATGTACAGAAGAACTCTTCTGAAAACACCAGGTACACACACACATTCACACACATTCACATTTGTGCAAATTTAATTCAAATTCAAATGATCAAAGAAAACATTCAGGATGACAATCAGAAAACATTTGCTAAATAGGCAGAGAGCACTAAGCAAACCAAAGAATCTCACAAAAATATTCATATATATTAATTTATACTCAGTATAGTACAAATAAATGAGACTTTAAATTTTTTTAATAAATCCTCATAAATCTAGTATACCACTTTATGGCAGCCAATGAAAACTGAATTACTACTCTCACATATCTATGGATATAAATAATATATATAATGTATAATATATACATAATATAATAAAAATCTATTATGCATATATACATTATAATATAATGCATCATATATATAGTGATATTATAAATGTTGGTATATATTAAAATGATATTCACTAATCCTTTATCTAACTATGAAAGACAAAGGATTTGTTATGAAATATTCCACTATGTTTTACACTAATAGAGATACTAGCATTCTGACGTATGTTTTTTCGAGAGGTTTAAAACAACTTGAGAGTAGTCAGTTCTCAGAAAAATGACAAACCACTTTGATTCACTATGACTCATATTTTAAGAAGTTTAAAAAAAAACAATTGAGAAGAATTTATGGAGCTGTTAACCACCGAAGACACCCACAAACCAAGCCCTAGACTCTGAAGACACTACCCTGTAGAACAAAAGAGACATCATACGTGTGATTGAGTGAAATACCCAGAACAGGGGAGGTTATTTGGATTAGCCACGTGAGTCCTAAATACAATCATCTGTCCTTGTAAGAGGGAGGCAGAAGATTGGAATAAAAAAGAGAAGACAGCGTGGTGCTAGAAATAGGAATGATGATGTGGCATCAAGCCAAGAAGGGTCAGTAGCTCCTTGTAGCTGGATGCAGCAAGTAAGAGAGTCTCTGCTAAAGAAAGACGGATGGTATCCTAGCAGGACCTTGATTTTATCTTCATCAAACTGAATTCTGATTTCTTGCCTCCAGAACTGTAATATATTGAATATGTGTCATTTTAAGTCTTAAATATATGATAATTAATTACTGCAACCATAGAAAGCCACAGCGAGAGCTTCTTAGGTTCGTTTCTGATCTTAACGTATTCCCCTGCATCCAGTACCTCTTTACTCATCATCTTGTTTCTGGCTCTGTACAAATCCCACCACTCTACCACCACCACCAGAAATAATGACTTATGGTTCATGTTTGTTGAGCATTCACTGTATGGAAGGTACTGTGCTAAGTGATTTAAAATTTTATTTCACATAAAAACACTTTCCTTTATACTGTATTTGTGTTCCATTTTAAGAATGTAAAGTCATAGGGCTCAAAAGCTAAAGTAACTATCATAAGTTAAATGTGTATATGTTGTGGAACCAGATTGGAGCTCAGGTGAGCTGCTTCAACTGTCCACTATTTCTCAAGGATCCAAGTTATCTTAAGCTTTCAAATGACAGAGAGAAACCACATTAATTTGGAATATAAAATGTAATTTAGCTGATTACTTGTTCATATTCTGTTTCCTGCCTTTTTCTTACTTCTTATTCAATATTTTCTGTTTACATTTATTATAAATATATTGCACATTTCCCTATTGTTTATATATTCTAGTACACGATTTTAAATAAATACACCTTCAAAATTTGATTAGTGCTATCAAGTAGAAAAATAAAAATGTGTGGGGTTTGAAAATATATGTTCCAAGTTTTATTGAGTTGCTTCTTTCCAAGGTAAAATATCCTCTTTCCATGGGCACATAGATCAATGGGGGTCATTATGATGCAACGTAAGAAGCATATCCTGAATGATCAGTAAGATTTGAATCTTCTGGAAAAAGTGACCATGAAATGTCTAATATTACTTTAAGCACAATGTCGTGAACTACATCACCTTCCCGAGAGTTTTAAGAACTACAGCTGCCTAGGTCCTGGTGCAGTCACTGCTGTCTCACCGCTTTCACGCACCTGGTTCGGTTCTTACGAGGAACAGATTGTTCTCAGCAGCAGGCACGTCAGTAAGTGCTCGAGTCAGACTGCGCTGACAAAACACCTAGAAACAGGCTGCCTCCGCTCCATGCTAAGTCATCGGGTACCTCAGTGATGCAGGCGTCTTCTTCAAAACATGAACAAATACAGAAATAGTGATACAGGTTAAAAGGATGCAAGGCGATGAGATAGATTTGAGGAAGCCAACATTTAACTAGAGACATAAGAGACAGAGACATACGAATATGGGAGCTATAGTTCCAGAGAGAAGTAACAACTTGAAAGGCACTTAAGAAAGTAAGTGTGACTGGAACATAGAACAAGACCAGATAGTGACAGTGGATAAGAAGGAAGAAAACCTGAGAGGCAGATCTTCTGTGCCCTTTCAGCCAGAGTAAACAACTTGACTTGACTTTTGTGTCAATAAAATGGAGGGGCTGGTGAGATGGCTCAGCGGCGTAAGCACCTGCCTGGCAAGCGTGAGGGCCCGAGTTCGATTCCCGGAACCCACATATGAAAAAAGGGGCCGGTGATATCGCTCAGCGGCACAGGCGCCTGCTGGCGTGCGAGGTCCTGAGGTCGACCCCCGGTACCCACAAAAAAAAAAAGGAAATTTTTGAACTGAAAAATGATGTTACATAAATGACATTTTAAAAGATTTTTTTTTTTTTTTTAAATAGGCTATAGTCAGGTAAGAGTAAACCCTCTTAGGAGACCAATTAAGACAGTCTTGTGCCAGTTGTGGTAAGAAAAGTGAAGAGGTTGTGAGAAATGTTTGTATCTGGGTTTATTGGAAGAAAGTAGTGATGTACTTTCTAATGAATCCAACACAGTACAAGAGGAGTAGAAAAATGAACAGTTAGCCAAAAGGGTTGACTTGAAAAACCAAGTAAATTATATGTTTACTAAGAAATACCAAGAAATGAAAAATATGAAGACAGAATCGAAACTTTAAAAACCTTACATACCAGAGATCATTAATTCACTCATTTATTTACCAATATTATTAATATTCTTATAAAGTTGTTCTGTTGCTTTTAGAAGGGAAAAGGGGATCATAAACATTTTACAACTTTTTTTTTTGTCTTTTTGAGACAGTGTCTCACTCTGCAGTTCAGGCTGGCTTTGAACCCGCTTTGTAGCCCAGTCTGACCTCGAACTCACAGTGATCCTCCTGTCTCAGCCTCCCAAGTGCTGGGATGCTGGGATTACAGGCATGCACCACCATGCCAGGCCTGCAACTTTCTTAAGAAATGTGGTCAATGTTGGACTGTTTTCTTGCATTAAATTCCTGAATTATTTCTATGTTAATACAAACTTGGTAAGAAAAATTAAGAGAATGTTAGAAATGTACAACTTGCTAGAAAGTCACAAACTTGGTTTGGCCACAAATGTAAATTTTCTTCTAGAATCATTGCTAAAAGAAGCATTGTTTGTATTTCAATGTCAATCCTATTTTCAATCAGTGGCAATTCAGAATCTGGTTAACTGTAAGCAAAGACTTGCAAAAAATATTGTCACTTTAGATTTGAATTAATTTTCACAAGAAATTTTCCTTTATAGATCCTGAAAATTCATATTTTTTGTCTAAATTCTTCAAGGGTCAAAAAGCAGACCTTTAGAGTTTGCATAATTAATACATGTAAAATAATATTTTATCATATTTTTATCTGGCTTAATCCTCTTAAATTCTTGGTAGTTCGGTAGCTATCATTTTGGACCAAATATCCATTTGTTTTTCAAATTGTCAAAAACATAGCTAAAATGTCTTGAAAATTGGACAATAGAAAATACCACTAGAATTCATAAATAATTTATTTCAACACATGCTTTTTTTCCTGAGGTATATACCAGAGATAACGTATTTATTTTAAAAGTCCAGCCTGAGCTATTTCATGATGGTTTTCAGCACTTGGAACATCTTTAAAAACAGAAGTTTCAGTAGGTGACATTTCAGTCACATTCAGTAACATAATTCAAAAAGTTTATGATGGGTAATATTTATACCACTGAGCTCTTGGTTTGGCATTTTCTTGTGAGGCATTAGTGTTTATTGATCAAAAGAAATAATATTCTAGGAATGTATAAAAAGTAGTGTTGCTTGGTTTATAAAAAGTCTAGTTTTTGAGAACTTTAAGCCCATTCCTATGAAATTAAATCATACCATTTCATTTGTGTATTCACCTGCTACTTTAATATCAAAGTTTATAAATAGAAAGTGATGAATTTTTGTTTTGTTGAAAGTACATTTTTTCTTAAACGTAGGAAGAAAGTACATTAAGTATTGTCTGGAAAGTGTAGCATCTAAAGCAACAATCATAAGAGAAATAGACTCTATCTGTGACCAACAGCCACAGTAAGAGTTAGTGGCAGCTGTCACATCAGGAGATTATGTATTTAAACCCAGCTAAAAATCAAGAATATAAAGTCTTTAAATCCTAATCCCCTTTACATCTTATCTCAAAGCATCTTATTTTAAATTTTCTTTTGTATAGCATTTTTAGAAAAATTGTATGCCATCTATGTTCTTTTCTTTTATTTTTCCTTTTTTTTTATGTGGGTACCGGGAGTCGACCTCAGGACCTTGCACTTGCCAGCAAACACTTGTGCTGCTGAGCGATATCACTGGCCCTTTTCTTCCTTTATGTGAGTACCGGGAACTGAACTCAGGACCTCGCTCTTGCCAGCAGGTGCCCGTGCTGCTGAGCAATATCACCGGCCCTTTTTTCCCTTTATGTGGGTACCAGGAGTGGAATTCAGGACCTCGTGCTTGCCAGGCAGACACTTATGCCACTGAGCTATCTCACTGGCCCCTATTTTATTTTTAATTGATACATAATTGCCTAAATTTAGCAGGGATTGGCACAAACTTCTGCTTTGGGCAAATATAGTGACTAGCATTATTTAATATTAACATAAAAATCCATGTTATATGCTGTCTTCATAAAAACAACAACAATAACAAATACAAATCAGGGAAGATTCTTTGTGATATATCCTGTGTTTTTTCTTAGTTATAATTCTTCATCCAAACATGAACAAAAATTTACCAGGCCCTCTTACACTGCTGAACATTCTCTCCCCTTATCACCACGTATTTATTACTCTTCGTGTAAGCCCTACTCAGATGTCTGGTACTAGGAGTAGTCTAAAATTAATCTCAAAGACAACCCAAAACCTCACAGTTTCTTCTGCCTTCTCTTTCTCTTTCTCTGTCTTTCTCTTCAGTTACATAGTAGGTAAGGGGATGGCATTGAATTGCTTGAGCTCATCATCCACGTGAACACTTTATAAAGATTATTAGCAAATGAGGGGTTTCTACAGTTTTTATAAATTATTTTTCCTATTTTTATCAGTACATGTTTTCAGCACAGAATGATCACATTCATCATGGGGGATTTTCTGTCCGCTTTCCCTCCCCTCCCTCCAAACCTTCCTCTCCCTACTTAAAATGCTCTATTTCTATTTTTTCCTTCAATTCTTTTTTCTTTAACTTCCTTCCTTCCTTCCGTCCTCCTCCCCCATCTCTTGTTCCTCTTCCCATCTGATTAAGTTCTTTCTACTTCCTAATTTCTAGTCTCCATGTTGCTCTTTACTAATACTTTGGATTTCTCACACAAGAGAAAAATGTGATATTTAAACTTGTGTGTCTGGTTTATTCCACTTAAGATTATAGTCTCGAAGTGCATCCAGTTACCTAAAAATGCCTCAGATTTATGTCTTTATGGCAGAGTAGTAATCCTATATTTAAGGAAAAACCCAGTTCAAAAATGGGTATCTGAAATGAATAGACATTATCAGATGAAGAAGCCAATAAATACATGAAAAATTGCTCCTCATTGCTGGCTATTCAAGAAATAAAAACTAAAACAACACTGAAATTTCATCTCACTCCACAAAGAATGGCTATCAAGAAATCAACAAATAACAAATGCTGGTGAGGCTGTGGGGGAAAAAGAAATCCTTTTCTATTGTTGGTGGGAGTGTAAATTGGTATAACCACAGAGGAAATCAGTATGGAGATTCCTCAGAAAAACTAAAACTAGAGGTTCCATTTGACCTGGCCATTCCACTTATGAATATTTTCCCAAAAAAGTTAAAATCATCACACTACAATGATACATGCATATCCGTGCTTATAGCATCACTTTTATAAATCATAATCTGTTCTTGAGACATCCTTATATATTCTACAAAGTATATACTGGGAAAATATTTCCATTCTAATAAACCCTTATACACTAATAAAGATATATATACAAGCACAGCTCAGCAAAATCTGGTACAATGAGCACTAATTTGAACAGATTATGATTAATATTGCAAAAAAACTATGCTATTACTAAAGATATTAGTACTCTTTAATTTTTGAATATGAGCCCTAGCTTTTATTTCCATATTTTAAAGCGGTTTCCAAATTGTTATTAAAATATATTATCATTATTATTATTATATACATTAAATTCTCTAGTTCACTAAAGACCCAAGGAAGGTAGTTATTTTGCTTGAAATTTGACTGGGAATACTATGAACATAATCACCATCTGTATGCTATTTAATTTATAATCATTTTTGAGTTTTTCCAGTTGCAATAACAGTAATATTATTAATAATGCATATTGTATAAAAAGGAAAGGAAAGATCTAGAAAGTAAACTTGGCATGGTTCCATAATGTCATTGTTCAAGAGACCAATTATTTATTTAGTCATTATTATGTCTAAAGCATTATGGCATGATTGCTGGGTGTGAAAATGATATAGGCATTATCCCTGCACTGAATAAAAAAATTCAAGTAAGAATAACTATAATCAACACAGAATAAGAAAAAATGAATATTATAGGCACACATAAATATTATGGATTCGTAAAATTTCTTGCTGTTCAACTGAAGAAATTGTAGAGACGTTAAACTGAAGTACCAAGTAAGAATTGAATTTGGCAATGAATTCAATATTGTAAGACATATGGCTTTTTCTCATGGAAAAGCACTAAAAATAAGACATGCTGATATTAATAGTTTACCTTAAGGTAATTATAAGTACAGAATCTCAGAGTGTATAGAAAAGAAATTGCATATAAGACATAATGTAAGACATAGATTAAGATGAGATAATGAAGCACATGTTATCATATGCTATGTTTTTCAGTCTTGCTCTTTAACATTGTATGAATAGATGTAGAGCTAGTTTTTAAAATTAATACTGTTAATTGAATCTTAGGATATTAATATCTTCCCTGTTAAGATTAAGAGAAATTCTTTCTTTGCATAAAGAGGAGGAAAATGAGAAGAGGGCAGAATTAGTAGAAACAGAAGCTGCTGCTTAACTAAAATGATAATTTATTAAAAAGTTTGAAGGCTTCATAAGCAACATTATGAAATGTTGCTAAAAGGAATTAACAGCTAAAAGGAATTAACAGAAACTATGGCATTTCTGGAGGTAATGTTGCTGGGTCATATTGAGAAATATAGAATACTTAATTTAAATACAACATAAACACAATATTAAAGCAAAATTGAATGATTTTAGCAAAAAAATGTTAATGAATTTTGAGTTGGGTGTGAGAATGCTGAGTTTAATGTCATATGTGAGAATTTTGACTTTTTAAACATGTAATTAGTATGTATTTAAAGTGTAACTGGGGAGAAGAAATTGTGAAAGAGTATGAGTATGCATATTTTAGTGTTCGTGTAAAAATATTTCAATAATTAACCAAATAGATTCCACAGAACTTTAAACCTAATTTTAAAGTCAATAGTTTAAAAAAGGTTAATAGAACAAATTCTACCTAAAAATTGTCTATTTATGAAATAGGCAGTACCCCTATTCTGAATAAAAAATTTCAAGGAAAAATAACTATATCAACATAGAATAAGAAAGCTGCATATTATAGCTATACATAAACAGATATATTTGAGCCAATTTCTTCTGCTTTAATCTTCTATTAATTTAAAAATATTTAGGCATGCTCAATTTTCAAAATAAACACAAAGTTGCATTAAGATACATCACATTAATTCTATCCTATCAACATAACAATGCCTATCTTTTTAAATTTGAATAATATTATAAATTTTATTTAAAAATTAAAGAGTTTCCTAGACACAACTTTTTTCATCCTTCTCAATATTTCTCTATCAAAGCAAATTCTTTTGCATGCTTCTGCCAGTTGTGCACATCTCTGAATGATATGCTGGATCTTTGGGGCACCAATTTTAGAGGATTTGCTATTTTACACTGCCACTTCCTCTACTTCACTTCCTCCATTCTGCTAATATAATAGTATTAAGTCAATATAAATATTTTACATACATATTTATGCAAATACTAACTGTAGCTGAATATTTCATTAAATTATCACTGATTCTTTATGTTTTCTTTTTTCTTTTTTTTTGTGGGTACCGGGGGGTCGACCTCAGGACCTCACGCGCCAGCAGGCGCCCGTGCCACTGAACAATATCAACGGCCCTTTTTTCATATGTGGGTTCCGGGAGTCAAACTCGGGCCCTCGCGCTTGCCAGGCAGGTGCTTGTGCCACTGAGCCATCTCACCGGCCCTATGTTTTCTTGAAGGTATTGGATAGCGTAAAACTGTTGAAGTCATAGCTGTAGGCAAAGACATTCTGAACAAAATCCAAGATTCACAAGAAATAATACTAAGAATCAGCAAAAGAAGTCACATCAAAATAAAAACCTTCTGCATAACAAAGGAAAGTAACAGAATGAAGAGACAACCTACAGAATGGGAAACAATTTTGCCAGCTACTCCTCAAAGGACTAATATCTAGAATATATAAGGAACTCAAATACTAGACTCCCCCAAGTTTAAGACCCAATCCAGAAATAGAGATCTGAAATTAACAGACAGTTCTTACGTGAAGAAATGCAAATGGCTAATTAATATACAATGGATTGTTTTTGTTCTAGTGTTTACATCTTTGATCTATTTTGATTTTAGTTTAGTGCATGGTGAGAGATATGCATAAAGATTCAATCTTTAGCATGTGGATAGCCAGTTTTTCCATTACCATTTATTAAAGAGGGCATCTTTCCTCTAGTGAAGGGATTTGGCCCCCTTGTCAAAGATAATGTAGCTGAATGTGCGTGGAATTATATTTGTATCATGTGTTCCACTGGGCCACGTTTTTTTCCCAAAAAATACCATGCTGTTTTTATTACTACAGTTCTGGGCCATGTTTTTTCCCCAAAAATACCATGCTGTTTTTATTACTACAGTTTTATAGTATAACTTGAAGTCAGAGATTGTAATGCTCCTTGCATTGCCCTTTTTGCCCAGAATTTGTTTTGCTCTTCTATGTCTCTTCTGGTTCTACATGAATTTTAGGATTGCTTTCCCCAGTTTTGTGAGGAATGCTATTTTGATTGGGACTAATTGACACTGCATTAAATCTGTATAACAGTTTTCTAAGTATGGTCACTTTGACAATATTTGTTCTACCTATCCAGGAACAGAGGATATCTTTCCATTTTCTTATGTCCTCTTCAATTTCATTTTTCAGAGTACTATAATTTTCATTGTATAGGTCTTTCAGTTCCTTGGTTAGGTTAATTACTAAGTATTTCATTTTTCTTCACACTATTGTGAAAGGTACTTTCCCTAATTTCCCTCTCAGTGAATTTGTTAATTGGTGTTCAAGATTGCTATTAATTTTTTTTTTTCCTTTATGTGGGTGCCGGGAACCGAACTGAGGAGCTCACGCTTGCTAGACAGGTGCTTATGCTGCTGAGCTATATCATTGGCCCCCTGCTATTGATTTTTGAATTTTGACTTTGAATCGTGGTAAGCTACTGAATTTGGTTATTCATTCGACGAATCTTTGGGTGGAGCTTTTGGGGTCTTCTATTTAGAGGATTATGTCATCTGCAAATAATGATAAGTTAACTTCTCCCTTCCCTATACGTATCTCTTTTATTTCTTTCTCTTGTTTGATTGCTCTAGCTGATGTTTCAAGAACTATATTGAACAGAAACGGCGATAACTGGCATCCTTGTCTTGTTCCTGAATGTTTTCAGGGATCATTTCTGTAGCTCATACTCCGTATTTTTGTCTCTCTTCAGATATGCTGTATGGTCATGATGAAGACTGAAAAACTGCAAATATGATATGAAGCTTTGACTACATTTGTGATAACTGCCAGATGTAAACTTGACAGATTTTTAGGTATATCCCTTTAGAAGAACATGTTTTGTGTCTCAACTTTCTACCTGGACTAATCATATTAGTGAACAAGTACTTGATTATAGGGTGCTATTCTGACAGTTCTGTTTTGTTTTGTTTTGCTTTTTTGCTTTATTTATTTATTTATTTATTTATTTATTTATTTATTTGGAGACAGGGTAAAACTAAATCTCTAAGTTGCTCAGGCTGGGCTCAAGCATGTGATCCTCCTGCCTCAGCCTCCTAGACTACCTGGATTACAGGCATGCACCACCATGGCTGGCTATAATTAGTCTTTATTTCCCAGTGATATTATTTCACTGGTCTTTTCTAAACGTTATGGAACAAAACTGTGCTCATTCCTAGGTATCCTACAGTTTGTTTTGGCTTTTTTCGCAGTCCCAATGTGTTTTATTTTATTTGCTATCCGCATTTTGGTTTTCAAATTTGTGTTGCTGTTTCCCCCCCCACACTTGAACTCTTTGTCATAATGGACTCACATGTTTTAAATAAGAGTATTAATAGTGCTTGGGGGGAAAAAAGCAGAATTATATGTGAACCCTTAGCCATTTTAAATTGGAACAAATTTCTTTTTTTGTTGTTGTCGCTTTGTTTTGAGAGGCACATAAGGGTACTATTTAAGGGAGCTTGTTTGTTGGGTTTTTCACCTATTTCAGTGTCCTGATGACTGTACATGGATCCGGTATGGGACCTTTCGTATTCCTTGAGTCAGACAGTTTTGTTGAACCTGGCATCTGTGTGCATAGCTGGTGTTCCCATCCCCTCCTTGGCAACTTTCAGGACTTCCACGAGTGTCTCAGGGACAACTTCTTGAAGCCCATTCCGGGGATGCACACAGCGAATGTTCATAGGGTGTTCTCACTTCACTACTTCATCAATGACAGGTAACCCTTTTCCTTGTCACCCTTCTTTTCTGCATCCATCTAAATTCGGGCTGCAAGGATATCAGAGCAGAGCGCTAGAAGGCACTCCACGGTGGGCTTCACCCTGCTCCCGTCTAGGTACCAGCAGGTACTAAGTGTTAGCCAGGTCCTGCCAGCCCTGGGTCCGAGGAGCGCAACCACCCTGCCTGGGCTAGACCACCTCTGCTCCTGTGTTTACTTTTAACGAGCAAGTGACAATGGCGCAGTGTGGACTCATGGGACTCCACCTCACTACTTATCACTATTTTTTCTGCTTTCCAGCTTTATTCTTCCCTTGAAGGGAGCAGGAACTCCAGTCGCTAGAAGCTCCAGATACTGCTTCTCTCTTGCCGTGAAGGGACTAATTGTTCATCTACTGATTTATCCTTCAATAAAATAAGGATAACAGATAAATTCAAACAGCTAATGGCTTTACAGTACTGTCTCTCCTCTCTTCCTCACAGGGTTACACTGTGCCTTCTCCTCCCAGAAAGTAACTGGAGGATCTGAGTTGCACACATTTCCATGGACGAAAGTGCATACACATTAAAGTTAATTCTCAATATGGAAATCTGTCAAAGTTCTATTGTATTAATTTTGAATGTCTTAATATGAGGTGGCTCATAATATGTATTAATATCAAACGATTTCCTGGCTGAAGTATTGTTTTAAAATTTTGAATACAATTGAAATAAATCTAGGCAAAAATGTCTTTTAAGAGCTAAAAGCAGATTTCTGTCCCTGATGTAGTAGAATCAGATCTTTTCTTCATTTTGAGAAATTCCACTAAGGTTAAGTAACTTAATGTCACACAGTTTATTGCCAGTGTTCAAAAAGGAAATACTCAAATTATTGTTATAATTTGATTTTGGTTTGACAGATGTTGCATGCACATGGAGTGTATAAATGCTATATTCGTTTGGAGAAGAAATTATGTGTATAATAATCTTGA
This sequence comes from Erethizon dorsatum, assembly GCA_028451465.1. Lineage (NCBI taxonomy): Eukaryota > Metazoa > Chordata > Mammalia > Rodentia > Erethizontidae > Erethizon > Erethizon dorsatum. The sequence continues at coordinate 17,078,506 of CM051838.1, forward strand.
GTACTCTTTAGCCATTATGCATATCAGTCTGTGACGATATAAATTTGTGCCATAGAAATTAATTATGTGGTAACTGTATTTACCTACAAAAAACAGCCACAAAACTGAAAATACGTGAAAACTACAAATTAGTCAATTGTTCTAACAGTGAAAATGATTCTGTCATTCTTCACTCAATTTGATGGGCATATCTCACAGAGAATATCATTGTTTGCAATAACAACAATTGAAGAGTGCATGTGGAAGTAGACATTTGTAAGATTGCAAGCAAAACAGTCTTACAGAGCGTCTGGTGTGTGTTTTACTACTCAGATACTCAGCTGCTTTTTTGTGCTAACTCCTGTTCTCTGAGTACAGTGTGTCTTTGGATGCTCTTAATTTTTCTTAAGCCAAAAAAAAAGGCTCAAAAATGATATATTTTTAGTTATTATTTTAATTATCTGAATGGAATAAATAATTGTCTATAAAATATTAATGATTTAAATTAAATATGAATTATTTACACTGTACATCATATATGTTATATATACATATATTGTATAGTCTATATATTTATTACATATAACTCAACAAATATGCTCATAAATCAATTATAATGGCTTCAATAGTCCCATTTATTTCTCAAGTATCATTTGATATATATATGTGTATATATATATATGTATATATCACAATTTGTTCCCAATATTTTAAATTATGTCAAACAACTATATTCCGTACAGCATAGAGCATAGGTTATATAGTATACACGAAGTGTAGGTATTACACTATGTTACTTGTAACTGACTTACCAGAAATATACCTAGTTAAATTACAGAATCAAATTGTGTTCCCTTCTTAACTGTTACTATTTGATATTTACTGAATAAAACATTTATTTAACCCCAGGAAACCATATCATATCCTGAGTGTCATCCAAGATTCCCTGTGTCCTCCCCCAAAATGCAATCAAATTACTTTGCTTTTGTAATTTTAAAAGGGTAGGGAATCTAAAAACCAGTATCAGAAGATTTGCAACAGTGAAAAGCTAAAAGGTGAATAGATGAAATAATTATTCCAATCATTGCTCATTTTTTGTCTTTGAATCTTTATTGCAAATCCTCTGATGCAGCACAAGTGCACTTGAAACCTTTCCTCCTCTGCTTGGACACCCTACCTTTAACGTCCCTGGGATCGTACATGGGCTACAAGAAATCTGAATTTCCACTCTAGGATTTCCTTTGAAAAAAAAAAAATCAACCTTCCCCCAAATGAATAACAAGTCATTATTCAAATATATAGACTACACTGTTAATTTTTATATACAAACAATATATGATTTACTGCCATATTATACTTTATGACTTCCTGGATTATTTCACCACCATTTAAGATCAAAAATAATTTTATTAGACATGTGCATCCCTTCAAAAATTAAAAGCAATTTTTATACTGTGCTATAAGAAGGTATCTAAAAATGTCATAAAGTTCATTTATAATTTAAAACTTCATTTACAATAGTAAATTTATGTTTATGACTACAGTCACATTATATTTATTTATTTTTATCAGTATATGTTTGCAGTATTATAATATAATACTGCATTATAATCACATTCACCATGGGGAATTTGTACATGTATGTAACACATCTTAACCTTTTTTTCTTTGTCCCCTTCCCTTCCCCTCCTTCCAGCCCTTCTTCCTCTCTACATTTGCAAAAGTCTATTTCTGTTTTTTATCCTTCAATTCTTTTTTTTTCTTTAAATCCTCCTTCCCTTCCTTCCCTTTCCACCCCTCCCATCTCTTGTTCCAATTAATATTTGCAATCCAAGACTCATTCTATTTAGGTTTGCCAGAGTCCTCCTGTGAAATCTGTTTAATTAATTGTTTTTATTTGTTATGCCATACTAGTTACATTTTAAAAAATAGATATGTCAACACTCATTAGTTGGGATCTGCAATTTATTCAACTATTACATATTTTTTAATAAAAAACAATATATAGTGATACTTTCCTTATTTTATAAATGTAAAATGTCGTTGATAGCCTTATAAATTTGTATCTATAAACCTGAGTATGGGGCAAATCCGTTTTCTTTGGATTATTCAACTTTTATCATCTGATGTCCAGTCTGAGTTTTCATTAGATTGAGGTTTTTAGTTTAAATAAAATATTGTTATTATCATTGAAATATTATTCCAGGATAATTATTTGTACCCCTATATAGTGTGAAGCTTATTCATATCATATTCCTGTTTTTGTACATTAAATTTTTGATGTTAGCATTTTATATGGCTTATTTGAATACTTCTAGCCTCTGCCATGGTCTTGTCTATTGCTGTATGAGACGCAGGAAGAATCAATAGAGCTCTCAGAGTACACTCAGAGAAGAACGAAATGTGAAGGCCCATCTTTAACGTTAGTCCAGTCATTAGTTAAGGAATCCACTGTTCATTTTATTTTTTATTTCTAGGAGCAGTGTTTCTGTTTTCTAGTAATTATGTTTCTTTCCAATCTCTATGAACACACAGTTCCCCCCTCCTCGGGAATACCTATGACGTTTATACCAGCATCACGATCCATTACTACCCTTCCTCGTGGTTGCCATCAATATCTCCACCAGCTCTTTCGCCTTCTTTATTCATATTTCTATCAGCCATAGATAATTTTTCCACTATTTGTCTTATCATAACTCATAGAAACTTTGATAGATGTTCATATCTGTTCAGTCCTTTTTCCCCCTAAGTTGGTCAACTTCCTCGCCTATTACAATTTATTTCTACACTCAGGCTTTCCTCTGGTCGTGCTCTAAAAACTAATCATACTGTTCTAAAGTTTCATTGCTATTATGATCTCTGACCACATTCTAGATTATATACATTTACACTGGCAATTTGGTCACATGATAGATACCTCTAATTCTTAAACTTTGCCTAACATCATGAAAATATCCATTTCTCAGTCTGAGCTCTTTCAAGCCTACATGTTGTTAATCCACTCATGTCTTGTTCATAACTTGAATATTTCTATTATTCTTTTTATTCTTTATCAATTCAATAGATCTACTTTCAAGAATAAGATCCTTGAGGAGATCGGAAGGGGTTATGGGGTGCAGGAGAGGGAAGGTGGAGAAGGAGAGTGAAGTAAAAATGATGAAGATGTGGCAGGTATATGTACCAATGCCCCAAGGTGAATGCAATGAATATGAACTGCAAACATGAGGCAAAAATAAAAAAAATAACACAGGGATAAGACTCAAACTAAATATGTAAACAGGTGCCAACTACTTTTGTTAATAACAAAATAGTTCAAAAAAGAATAAGTTCTTTATGTATAAACTTTTATTTCTAGATAATATTTTAGGTACTACTGGATAACTTTTCAAAATTTTTAAATTATCTTCTTATATATACTTGCTCTCTCAATTAAATTTGTTCTTCCCAGTTAGAATTAAATGATTCATGGAACTATGAGTACCCTGGCATCCCAGCGAATTCCTCATCATGCCTGAGAGAAAAAGAAATGAATGGTGAAATAAGTATCAGAACTGCAACTCTGGGAAAACAGAATTTGAAACTTGATATTTCTATAAAGTTTTCACCAAGAGATTGAGTTTCAAATAATATTTTGGAAAGACGTGTTAATAAGATACTTTTATCTTCCAGTTTTAGTGTGATTAATGTGAGAACAGTGAAATGAATTGTGCAGTCATTTCTCAGAGAAATCAGGGAAGATGGCGTGGGTACAGTATAAACTGAGCAGCCTGTGAGTACTGGAGTAGAAAATTTATCTGAGGTGGACAGACACGGAAAGAGACAGTTAGCATGTACTAAGTGAAATATGAGTGCCCTGATAGTCAAGCCAGAAGAAAAAATATAATCAAGCATTATAAAAGTAAATACTAAGCAAGAAATATGAGGTAAAACCTTGACTTGAGTTAAAGCAATTATATCTGAGTGATTACTGACAACAAAACTACTAAGAACAGTCCACACTATTTTTGTTGAACTTTGAATAGACACATTATAAGATAGTTCAGGAGTTATGATTGCACTTCCTCTTCCAGGCAAGATAAAGTAACAGGGATTAGATTTACCTGCCACCTCCACACACACTTAAACAATCCCGACACACAGTATTTGGCACAATGGGTTTTAAAGGACTGGTCATTTCTGTGAGACACAGTACTGTAATTCCTCAAAGACGGGAAACAAGGGGAGCCCTACGATCCCCCTTGTTAATGGTCTTGTGAGTTTTTCTAGGCTGCAGCATTCTGAGAGGAAATGAATGTAGAGTCCAGTGGATTCCTGGGTTGACAAAGGACAGCTGAAAATATGAGACAACAAAATAAGCTACAGTTTGTAGGATAGCAAACTAGACAGAGCTGTGCCTAGAGCTCCAAATCGGGGAAGGGATCTCTTGAGTGTTCATCCGAGTACTGATGAAAATATGCACATGAGGAAAATATTTGAGGCCGGGAAAATATTATGTGATGATATAATGTATATTTCCCCAGATTATTCTCAACCTGGAAATAATGAAAACTAGCAGTATACTGAGCAGAGTATTCCGAAGAGTGTTGCTTGAATAGTAGGGAATAATTTATGCCGGATGAAGTACTCTTCTGTAACAAATCTTAGCAGCAAGAATCAAAAAGATAGAACCATTTCTAAGTTATTTAAAATGCATAAATATACATAAGCATATAATAGCACTCAACAGTATAGAATTCTCAATGTCTGGTACTTAATCAAAGATTAGTAGGCATGAGAAGATGTGGAAATATATAACCCATAATGGGACAAAAATCAAACAACTATGCAAACCAAGATATTATATACATCAGCTAAACTTAGCAGATAACGGCATTGAAACAGTTTTTTAAACTGTGTTTTAGATATTCAGTAAGTTAAGCAGAAATATGGAAACTATAAAAGGACCCCATCAAAGTTGTTGAGATGAAAACTACAGTGTCTGAAAGGAAAAATATATTTGATGCAAATATTGGTAGCACTAAAGGTTGATGAATTTGAAAACAGTAAAACACACAGAAAAGATACATAACAATTAATAAAAAACTCAAGTAGGGCCAGGGATATAGCTCAGTGGCACAGCACCTGTTTGGCAAGCACAAGGTCCTGAGTTTGATTCCCAGTACCAAAAAAATTAAAAATGAAAAACTCAATTAGCTGTGATACAAATTCACTACATAATATACTTGTGACTGTGGTCCTCAAAGGGACAGGTCAAAAATATATTTCAAAAATATTATCTGAAAAGGTTTTGAAGTTGATAGAAACAATAAACCATAGATCCATGAACCTTCATGAAGCACAGGATCCTGAAGGAAATTAACAATGCATGTCATATCTAATTGCCTAAAATAACTGATAAAGAAAAGTATTCAAAATGCAACAAGAGGGAAAAAGTTATTCTACCTTTTAGGGCACAGATTAAAGAATTAAAGCATATTTGTTGTCTTAAACAATGCAACCAAGAAGACAATGAGGAAATATATTAAATTCTGATAAAAAAGAAGTCATACAGTTAGAATTTATACCCATAAGCATGTATTTTAAATGTAGAGACAACATAGATTGTTATACAATCTTTATGTATAGATATACAAATGTCAGAAACAAACTTCAGATATACAAACATTGAAAGAATTCAGCAGAAGTCCATACTATAAGAAATGCTGTTTTTGATAGATGTTTACTAAATGACTTTTTTATTTAATGGAAAAAAATAAAACAAAATTGCAAAATAATAATAGGAGAATGACAATAATTAATACACTGCATATTGTTTTTTTTCAAAGTAGTTACTCAGAGTGCAATATATGGGCATAAAAAATTCTCCAAATGATATTATCACAAACCTTTCTTTTCAATGAAATAAGAGAAACTAGTAGAATAACTATCTTGTATTTTTTTCCTTTTCCCTTCCTTCTTTTCCCCTTTCCCCTACCCTAGTTCCTCTTTCCTTCTGAACAATTTCTTCCCATTTCACAATATCTATTATAGATTTTGGCTTTATTTACTCTTTCAGTTTCTCACACCAGGGAGACAGTACGATGTTTACACATGTGAGCTGATTTATTTCACTTATAAGTATGGCCTCAAGTTGCATCCATTTACCTATAAAAGTCTCAAGTTCATCCTTCTTTATGGCTGAGTAGTACTCCACTGTATAAAAATACCACCTCTTTTTTAACCATTCCTCTGTTGATGGGCATTTGATTTGTTTCTAAGATTTAGCTATTACAAATTGTGTTGCTATAATCAATAAATGTAATACAACATCTGAAGATGAAGGCAAATGGGTGGCGTTTCCTCATCAGCATTTGTTTGTCAAATTCCGTAACAAGAGGAAAGTTTTTCAAGATCGCAAAAGAGCATATGAAAGTTTTTGGAAGTGATAGAAAGATTCATTACTTTGGTGTGATGGCTCCATGGATGTATGTAGTTGTCAAAATGTATGAAATTATATACTCCAATTTTATGTCATCCATTCTATATCCATATGTAACAGGAAAACTGCTTTTTTCTTAAAGGAGAAAGGTTGAATATGATAGATGTGTGCTATAATCTATTCTACTTATGGCATGTTTTTCCATCTGTTGGAAACTTTATCATGACAGAAAGCCCATAATCACATACTGCAAGTTGCTTCCTATAGAACAGGTTCTAAACACGTTGGTTGAAACAAGCAGCAAGCCCACAAACAAACCCAGGGACCTGGGTTTCCTGGATCTCATTGAGAAAAGTGAATATTACAAATTAATTCTATTACATCAATAATTAATAAGTATCATATGCCCCTTTGCTCATCTCCTTAAAACAGTATTGCTATATGATAATACTGTTTAATAGTTTTAACTATTAACAATACTTTAACTATTAACAATACTATTAACAATAATTAAAATTTACTATTATTTTTCTGATACACTGCTCGGCTTGTAGTCATTAACTATGTCTGGTTAAATGATCAGAACCTAAACAACTTGGGAAAATTTAATATTTGTTAAATACCTGTTGACACTCCCCAGATATCTTAGACTATTGCAACTAATAATATTTTCAGTTGAACTCATTTTGAAGTATGAATATAGAGTGACATTGGGGAAATCATCATTCATTAATAAAATATGTCATCCACTCAAAAAGTTAACATACAAATTATGATAAATATCTTTATAATACAGTACCTGAATTCAAGCCAGAGGCTTACAAACGGGTATGTTTGGTGAAATTTGGCAGGAGCTTTCCAGCCCTATATTTAACAGACCACATAAGGAAGACGTGATTAGGTTTCTTGGGTATGGTCAAACATATCTTTAAGAAGAAATGAGATTTCAGCTGAGTGTTCAGAATGGCTTTGTGCTTGCCAGTTAGAAAAGCATGAAGTAATCATTTTATATAGATAGATAAATACCTACCTACAATAGAGCAAAAGTTGTTTGCATAATGAATGGAAATGCTGCCACCAATGAGGTCGTAGAGATCGAAAAAAAAAATAAAGCATCCTGCAGGATTAGATCACACTTAGATAGAATGTCTTACAAGCCATATTGAGGAGAAGATTTAAACCACACTCAAGATTTTACTAAGCCCTGTAGCACTAATGGATTACTTGCTCTCTTTAAATTACTCTTGTCTTGTTATAATTACCGGTTTTATTTATAACGATTTTTCTTAGTATTGTATATATGGGAAAATTATCTGAACCACAAACAGATCTTTAAATCTTAAGTTATCTCAACTCATTATATTGATACTGAGCATTTATCTGCAGACCCCATAAAGTAATTATTCATGTGGTTTAAGTCTTATGGAACATGCTGTCCAAACCAGAAAGGCTTGTTTCTGACAGTTTGTACTTTTTGTCATCTTCATCTCAGTATTCACAGTAACCTTCATGTTCCAAGGAAGTAGAAGTTGTATTAATTGTAGAATGAATGTACCATGATAGTAAATTACAATTAACAATCATATTAAAATTAATAACTATACATTGAGGGTTAGCCCTGTGACAAATGAGAAATGAATTATTTTGTGTATGTTTTGTTTTGCTCTTTAATCCTCTCAGCTGTCTGCCGATTTACCAAGCAGTGGACTGAAGACCATATAGATATTTGAGGGTGGCTCTGTTAGATTCTAAATAATGTCATAAAATAAAATGTTAATGAAATAACTGGTACCTTACTCAGCCAAAATAGCTCACGTATTCTTAGGATATAATTTAGATTCTGAAGAGAATGTAATTTGCCCAATTATTATTAACATTGAAATAAGAAAAGCGGTTTCATTGTAAAATACTCTACTACTTATTTAAGATTCAATCTAGGGAGACATTTTAAAAACAAAGTATACAAAAAGAATAATTTGAATACAAATGTTAAGTGTTTCTAATTATAGTGGAAGAGCTGGAATTTGTTAGGAAATCTTAAATGAATATCATAAATTAGACATTTACATAAAAGAGGTTTTATTTTTTAGGGCATATAATTTCATATCTGCAGACTGTATATGTGTTTGTGTATAATTAGTTAAATTGAAATAGTGTTACCTGTAAAAATAGGAACCGCCGTCTTCAAGACTCCAATGTAACCCACATACAAACTATGTAATTAAAAAAGAATAGTAGCAGTGTGTTGCTTCTTTCATGTGCTGCAAATAGGATAAAATGTCAGAGAGTAGAGAAAGGTTTAGCAATTCAACATCTAATGATTCTAATGACAGAAGTAAACATAAAATCCCAAAAGGCATCTCGAAAATTTATCCTATGTGTGCCTCAATCATACATGCTTATCGTACAGACAAAACCAGACTGTTCTAGCTGTCAGGATAGAGAACCAAATATAAATATGAATGCACACAGTACTGCGTGTTGTTTTTTGTGACAGTATTCGTACATATCACAAGTTTCTGACTTGAAATCCCTGAACACTAATAATAAACTGTAGACCCAGATAATGATGAATGAGAAGCAAAAATAAATTTTTTTTTTTTTTTTTTTGTGGGTACCAGGGGAACGACCTCAGGACCTCGCGCGCCAACAGGCACCCGTGCCACTGAGCGATATCACCGGCCCCTTTTTCGTATGTGGGATCCAGGAGTCGAACTCGGGCCCTCGCGCTTGCAAGGCAGGCGCTTACGCCGCTGAGCCATCTCACCGGCCCAGCAAAAATAAATTTTAACCTTATGCTTATTTCAAAATATAATACAGGACTGTAGATTCTCCTCTGTATAATTTCATAATTAATAAAATATTCAAATATTATCAGTGTCTTAGCTTTGACATTTAACAATTAACTTGTCCCTGCAAGACTTTTAATAGGAAAATTTTAGTGGATATGTTAGGTGTAGCACAAGAAAGACTGAAAGAGTTGGTACTCCAGAATATCTCATTCTAAATGAAAATCAGTGTTTTAAAGCACTGATTCAGGGCCGGTGAGATGCCTCAGTGGCGTAAGCGCCTGCCTGGCAAGCGCAAGGGCCCGAGTTCAACTGCCAGAACCCACATATGAAAAAGGGGCCTGTGATATCGCTCAGCGGCACGGGCACCTGCTGGTGTGCGAGGTCCTGAGGTCGACCCCCAGTACCCACAAAAAAATAAATAAATAAAAATAAAGCACTGATTTAATATTTTACTGTAAAGCATTGATGCAGTGCATTTTCTCTATTTCTAGTGTCCACATTTAATTTTCACTTCCACCAAAAATCAACATTATTTTTGATTTATTCTTCTATTAAAGCTGCAATTTAGATCAGAAAATTATCACTTAGTTCAGAGTCTGACTCACAGAGTTGAAGTTATTAAGTATACTTTGACGTTAATGTTTGCAAAAACTGCAAAATAGCCCTAGACATATAGAAATACATTAATGTCTAAAGAGTTCACATTGACAGTCTTAATTCTTTACCTTTCTTGCTATGTGTCATTAATCCTGTAACTTTACTTTTTCACTTGCTTCCTTGTTCTTTTGCCTTCACTAAGAAAGCATTCCAGGGATAGCACATTGAATAATAAGATGAACTGGGGACATAAATCTACCACCATCCGTGTGAGGCCAATCTGTAGCAGATCATCAGACATACGACTGAGTCTAGATGTGCCCAGACTAAATTGTCAACCCACAGACTTGTGAACTAAATGAATACTTATTGATTTAAGACACTGAGCTTTGGGATGATTTACTGACCATAATTATAGCAATGGGTCACTGAGGCACATCCCTTTCTTTTGAGCTTAGTTTTCAAATTGTGTTTAAAACATATTACTGAAAGGGGAAATATCTAATATAAAGATTTAAAATATTAACTTTATATGTATCCAGACTCTTATATCTAAAGAATGTTTATTCACTTAAAGAAGTATGTGATTTTATGACCAGGTAGATATTAAATCATGGAACACTGGTGATATTGTCTAGAATGTCACGTCAGTACACAAGCACTGAAATAAGATACAGCTCCACCACTGTTTTTGTTCGGTTTTTAGAATATTACATTTCTTTTTCCTAGTAAATTCCCATTTCTAGATGAGGTGCCAATTCTTCCTATGTAATCATTTAATAGATCAATATTTAGTTATATATAAGATAAATGTTTTGAAGAATTCCTACTGAGATCTATAAGCATGATTAATTTACTCTAAAGTAGTATTTTAGAGTAGCATTTGACCTTGTAGTGATTACGAAGCATAATCTTGTTGCCTGTAACAAGCTGGGGTCTGCAAAATACAGCTTATAGGCCAAATCCTGCCCACTGCCTGTTTTGTGTTCACTTGTTTTAAATCAAGTTCTACTAAGAGACAACACTACTAAGTCATTTACAGGTTATCTATGGATGCACACATTCCACAAGTTTTAGGCATTCTTGATTCAAAGAAGAAATGGATTAAATGATCAAATAGAATTTTTTAGTGTACTTACTCTAACGCTGCAGTTTTCATATGATAAAATTTAGAATAAAACAAGCATAAAACTGGTAACATGAAGTAAGTGAATTTATTTGTATCTTAATTTCACTTGATTTTTTTTTTTTTTTACCATAACACACTTGCAGGTTGAATTGCATCTGAAGTAAAAAAAAATAAAAATGTTCAGATCTTAATCCCAGTAGCTATAAATTTTAACTTATTTTGAAATAGTCTTTGTAAATGTAGTAAATTTAAGGTAAGGTTAGTAGAATGCACCTTAATCCAATATTACTTGTTTCCTTATAGAAAGACAAAATGTGGACACAGAGACAAATGTGACAAAAGGTATTGATACAGGCAGGATGACATTGGTGCAAGCCAAGGACTCCCAAGGATTGATGGCTCCCAGAATGAGCCAAGAAATGGCAAGGACAGATTCCTGTCTGCAGGCCATCCAGGGAGAATGGTGCTCCTGACACCTTGATTTCAGACTTCTAGTTTCCAGAACTATGGGGCAATTTCTGTCATGGTGGTTTTTTTTTTTTGGTGTTGTTGTTTGTTTGTTTGTCATTGTTTTGTTTTGGTTGTTGTTGTTGTTTTTATGGTAGCCTTAGAAAACCAAACCAATACAGCTGGGCCTAGTGGCCCATGCCTGGAATCCTAGCTCATGGGAGGCAGAGGCAGGAGGAGCACTGAAAATTAAAGGCCAGTCTACTGAGTACAAGACCATCCTAAACTACATAGTGCGACCCTGTCTGAAGAAAAAAACAAAACAAAACAAAATAGAAAGCCAATACAAACTTAGTCACTAGGAAGTGAATGACTAACAGATTCCCGAATGAAAGTATAGAAATTGCTTTTGGATTTGGTGATTTGAGTAGTAGCTGGAATAATTCTGAAATATTTAATATAAAAACCTAAATTTCCTTCAAAAGGTTGTGGTAGAAATTTGGATAGTATTGGTAATTATGTTAAGGTCCCAACAAGAACAGAGGAGAGCAGTGAAGTTTCTAACATCTGTGTGTGTTTGTGTGTGTGTATATAATGTTGCTAAAACTATGACTGCTAAAGTTACTTCTGGTGAGATTTTAGAAGAAAATCAGGAACATGTTATTAGACCCTGGAAGAAAGGCAACAAGGCAATCCTTATTATGAAATGGCAGGCAAGTTAGCTGAACTGTCTTCTATTGAATGAAATTTAGAATATGGAGTACTTACATTTTTTTAGAATTTTACATTTTTAATTTAGAATATGGAGTTCCAAGTAGGTTAGGGAAATTATCTAAATTTCTACAGATAGTCGAACTAAACTATGAATTGGTAGTTGTTATAAAATAGCAGTTGGCAAATATTAGAATTTAATATATTTAGCTAAGTACTGTTCCAAGAAAAGTATAGGAGGTGTTGATCCTTGATCCTTTTAGTGAAATGTGAGAGAAAAATATAAGTAAAAAAACGTTAAGCAAAAAACATTTGGTGATTTGGATAATTCTCAGTGTATCCAGACAGTGTACTCTGGGACAGGTCCAAAGATATGGTTGAAACCTTTTGCTAAAGAAATTAGGTATGTGGCTCACTTTTCCAAAAATCTTCCTCAGCATAAAACAGAAATAGACATATAGTTATTCTGGGAAGATCTGTGGAGTAGCCTCTTTTCTGATGGTACCATGAATTTTAAGCAAGTCTGACAGAGTTTTTGAAAATGTGCGACAAACAGGAATACTGTCTTCCTGGATTGAAAGAGACAGACATAGGACAAAGCAAAAGACAAGTCCACCAGAGCAGAGCAATAAATTAAGAGGCCTTAGCCACAGCCCTGGTGGACAGAGCTTCAGTCTACAGATTATTCTCAGGCCCGAAAATCTAATTTTTTTGGCAGGTTGCAAAGTAGCTTCAGACCCAACTTTTCCTTTTGTAATGGGATTTTCAATCCTATACTTGTTCCACCATTGTTTTTAAAAGTCCCCAGAGGAAACTGAATTTTACCCCACCATTAATCATACCTGGTATCTCATTATACCTCATTTAAATGATTTATTACATGATATGTGTGATCATTTTAATACATTAATTTAGATAAGATTTTGGACTTAGAGTTCTGACATGGGTTAAAACTTTGATTATTATCAAGGATTCTATGACTGCATTCAGCTTGCAAGAAGGACATTAAATTATTCTTCATTTTTGAATTTTATGTTTTGCTTAACTCTCTAAATGTATTTATCACTAATTCATCCCAAACCTTTCTACTAATACAGGGTAATCTCCCTTAAGATATTCAACATAAGATAATAAAACTGATTCCTTTATATTGAAAATAATTATTTTGCAGTCTTTTGCTCTTATGTAGTTCCTCAACTTGTGATTGGGTTAGATCCCAATGACTCCATCATAAATTGTAAATATTAAGAGCTGAAAATTCATTTAAAATACGTAGTGTATTGAGTATCACAGCCTAGCCTTGCCTAACCTAACCCCACTCAAAACACTTAACGTTAGCTTAAAGTTGGGAAAACCATCTATCATATATCTATTTTATAATAAAATGTTGAATGGCTCATGTAATTTATTTGACTCCTGTACCCAAAAATGCTGGCATCACCATTCTCTCTAAAGTAAGTCTGCTCACCCTGTGATCATGTGGCCGACAAGGGTCTGTAGCTCACTTCCACTGCCCAGCATCAAGAAAGCATCTTACTGCGTACTGATAGCCCACAAACAGATACAAATTCAAAACTCGGAGTACAGTTTCTGTTCAAGGCGTCTCTTTCCAACCACTCTAATGTGGAAAACCCGGTAAGTCTGAACATGAGTGGAGACCATTAGGTCTCTACTATTCGCTGTCTGGATTTTTTGGGCAGGTGTTACCTTGGGGTGTCGCTTCATCTACACTGTGGAATTTCCCATCATTAGATCCAAGTTAGGGCCCACCATCCAGCATTTATATGTTGAGCCCTAATAACCAATGTGATGGTGAACTTATCCTCATGGCAGAGCCTTTGCGAATGGGATCAGCGCCTTTATAAAATCGGCACTACCTGTGAGGACACAGGGAGGAGGCCCAATGCTATGAACCAGGAGGTCAGGCCTCACCAGAGATTATATTTGCTGGTACATTGATCATAAATTTCCCAATCTCCAGACTGTGAGAAATAAAATTCTGTTGTTGATAATCCACATAATTTATGGAATGTGGTGTAGAAGCTCGAATGGACTAAGATAGAGATTCTATATTTTCCTCTCATTTACTGTTTAATTTTGGTACATACCCTTACAGCTTCCATACCAAATAATGATAGCAGGTGAAGTAGCGAAACTTTTGAAGACTAAAACCAGCCTACTGTTGGGTTTTTAACTTTTAGAACTTTTTATAGGTCTCAGATTTTCATAATTATGTAAAACTGTATAGCTTTTTTAGGACGATGTCTATCTGGGGAATTGCTGGGTCAAATGGAATTTCTATTTTTAGTTTTTTTTAATTAAGTTTATTGGTACAATTAGATATGCATAATGATCACATTCATTATAGGGAATTTGTACCTGTACTTGATATATCTCAGTGCCTCTTTTTTTCCACATTCCCCTCCCTTCTCTTCAACCCTTCTTCCCCTCCTTATTTACAAAGTTTGTTTCCATTTTATCTTTATTTCTCATTTGTTTCTTTTCCCTTCCATTCCCCCATCCTGCAATTTCCCTTTCCCTTTGAACATTTACTTCCTATTTCACAGTATCTATTATACATTTTGGTTCTTATTTACACTTTCAGTTTCTCACACCAGAGAGACAATGCAATATTTCCACTATGTGTCCAATTTATTTTACTTTAGAGTATGGTCTCAAGGTCCATTAATTTAGCTATAAATGTCTCAAGTTTATCTTTCTTAATGCTGAGTAGTACTCCATTGTATATAAAATAAAAACACATCTTTTTATCCATTCCTTGGTTGATGGACATTTGGGTTGTGTCCAAGATTTAGCTATTGCAAACTTTGTGCTATAAACACGTGTGTGCAAATATCACTCTGGTATGATGCTTTTGATTCTTGTGGGAAGATACCAAGAAGATGAATATCTGGGTCAAATGGAACCTCTATTCCTAGTTTTTGAGGAATCTCCACACTGATTTCCACAGTGGTTGCACCAGTCTACCCTCCCACCAACAGTGGAGAAGGGTTCCTCTTTCCCACAGCCCCTCCAGCATTTGTTTTTGGTTGATTTGTTGACAATAGCTATTCTTTCTGGAATGTGCTGGGATCTCTGCATTGTTTTAATTTTCATGTTCCAAATGATCAGTGACCTTGAACATTTTTTCATGTATTTGCCATTTGTATTTTTTCTCTGAGAAGTATGTATCGATTTCAGATGCTCATTTTTTTTTTCACTTTTATGTTCTAGATATTAGTACTTTGTCTGAAGAAAAACAGGCTAAGACTCTGTGCTGTCTTTTCATTCTGTTGGTAATTTATTTTGCCGTGCAAAAGCTTTTTAATAAGATGAGGTTCCACAATTTTTAGTTTTTTGAGGAATATCTATAATGATTTCCATAGTGGTTGTATTAGTTTACATTGCCATTGTGTTACTTTTACCCAATAGATTATTACCCTGCTATAAGGAAGGATAAACTTGAATCATTTGTAGGAAAATGGATGCATCCTGACCATATGTTAAGTGAAATAAATCAGACACACAATCTTAAATGTCATGTAGTTCTCTTTTACCCAAAACCTAAAATATAAATGAAGAGCAAAATAAAAGATAGATGATAGGAAATAGGGAGATAATTTTTCTTTTTTTTTTTAAGGAAAGGGGACCAAGAGCTGGGATGATGAGGGAGTGGGGAGAATGGGATGAAAAAAGAATTAAGATAATATGTACCTATAGCAACTTTCCACAAAGAATGTAATTATTATGTACTGAAAAGATGTAATAATATAAAAATAAAATTTGAAAAACAATTATATAGCACTTTCTGCAGGCTGGTACTTCTGCATCTAATACGGAACCTAAAGTCACTATCGATGAGCTGCGTTGACAGTTTGAAGGAAAATCTTACTGTGCAAAAGGGCAAAGTTAAAGTGGAACTCACGAGGACAACTGACAACAGCACAGACATACGAAAACCATCTTCTATGACCTCCAACCTTGACGCTGAGGGTGGCCAGATGGAGAAACTAATGCCTACAGCCACAGAGCTACACATGCCCACAGCCTTCTAAATCTCACACAGAAAGTTTCTTGTAGCTAAAGTTAACCAGAAGTAATAGAAAAACAAAGTTCTGTAAAATATTTAGTTAGGCTTTGATTATAAATAAGGCAAACATATTTCTCCACATCCATAATGAAATTTTCAATTTTGAGGATGCAAGGTCTATGTATGCATTTATCATTTGTCATGGCTACTACCTGCTGATGACGGTTTACTAGATTATGAGCAGGGCACTTTCATTATAAGGAAGCAATGACATAGAATTTCCTGGTATCATGGGAATTATTTTTCTTTCTTCTAAAGCTTTGGTCTGATTGTCCTTCATGGAAGCCATATGAAATTATTCTTACATTTTATATCATTTAAGCCATTTTGTGAAGGCTTCTTGGCTTTAAAAATAATATTTATTAATTCTGAGTAAATGTTTTGTGGAGTATGAATTTGAAACTAATAGAGTAAAGAATTCTTAAAATTTCAGAACTGTAACAAACCAATGCTTTTCAGAATCTATTGCTCTATCTAGAGTTTCAGTTTAATGAGCATACTAACATTTCAGCATCCATTACACACTGAAAAAAGTTTTCAATAATTAAGGATAATTGGCAATAGAAATAAAATGAGCAGATGAAAATGACTGCACATTAGACTTTGGCAGTCAGCTCTTCCATGATGAGCTGGGAAAAAGGAGAGAGGATGAGGATTTTAAGCAGCTATTAAAAACTGATCAACTGTGTCATTATTTTGAACTTTTTTTCACACTCTATATATTTTAAAATTAGTTTACAAGATTTTCTCAGATTGGCCACAATACACTCTTCTGGCATTAAATACAAATCAAATTTTGATTATATTTAGTGATTTTGCAGTGTTATTTTCTAAGTGTCAATTAGTTTTAATTTATAATTATACAACCAAACCATTTTTAACATCCCACCTCATTCAGAGCACCATTGTTTTTGGTGCTCACTCAGAGCAACATTACATTTTTAATACAGTGTAATTAAGTCTAACCCATTTTAATTAGGGTGATCTTTGTTCTTTAAAACAATGTTCACAATAACATATTCAGGGAAATTATTTTGTTGATGCTTATTATAAAGAGTATCTTTCGTATCATTAAAGTGATTATGCCAAAAGTTATATCACAGTCTACTCGGCTTTATTTAAAACCAGATTAAATACGTTTTATATATGTTTCTGAGTATACTAGTATAATTTTATCAATAATCTTTTGCTATTAGAAACAAAATAACATCTTTTACATTCTTTGTAAATGCTTATGACTGTATCTATAAAAACTAGTGCACATAGAAGAAGTGTGTACACAGACAAGCCTCTGAACCCGCACGCACGCACACACACAATATGCACACACAATATACACATTTAAAATGGGCATCCACAACACTACCAAGGGCAAAGGCTAAGTTGGATATAAACCATCACTTGACTTTTGGAGGAATTCTATCAACAACACATCCAATAAGTAAAAATAAAATGACCAAAAATACATCTGAAAGAAAACTATCTATTTACTTTTGGATTTGCTCTGAACTCTCTTCCTATTACTGTCATAGCCCAATAAAATTAGAGAGAAGATAAGAAATGTACTCTACAGTTGAGATTTTAGTTTTACATTCACTGAATTCGAGTCCTGGATTGTCAGACAGGGAGAGAGGCTAGGAACTATTCCATATCATTATATTATTCCTGAATTAAGATAAATAAGGGGAATTTTACGTGCACTTATACATATCAAACCATCCCTTAATTTTGAGATGAAGGGAAATTAGATTATCAGAGACAAAATTTAGGAAAATCACAAAATAAAAACACTTAATATCACTTCTCCCAGATATTCATTTAACCAATATTCATCGATCTCTTGTTATATAACAGGCATTGATAACACATTAAGCAAACAAAGAGAACAAACAAAACATCATACATTAATGGAGCTTATATTTTCTTTCATTAACAATCTAAATAGGTACATCATATCATAAAGTAGTATATTATGAATAAAGGATGAAGAGTGAAAAAGTGGAGGGGGATGTTTGGGGAGATACTACTTGAATTAGAGAAAGTTATGGAAGATATCTTTTAAAAAGTGGCATTGAGCACAGACTTAAAGTGATGAAAATACAAACAATGGACATTTCTGGAGGAGGAGGATTTCTGATAGAGAAAACAGCAAATGCAAACTTCTGCAGCAATAACTTACTTAACATGTTCATAAAAGCAATGAGTCCAATGTACTGGAGTGAGGTGAAAGACAAAAGGTATAGCATAATTCCTCTATCCTACTATAGATATGAAATATTTATATGATTACATGACACAGTTATGTGATGATGTCACATATATTATATGTACACATATGTTATATTTATTTTTTCAGAGAAGGATCAGTACAGTGTTGCCAAAAATGAGAAACATACAGCAGGAACTGTTAGTGTTCGCCAAATATTTCTTGGTCCTCCTTACATTTGTCAGCTTTTCATATAATGAACATGGGGAAAACAAGTTGTTCTGGCCAAATTCCTGTAAACACGAGTGATATGTAGCAGTTTGACTTGAGTCAGATTAGACACAGTATTTTCCTCTCTTGCTTTTAATATCAACTATGATGGCCTTGGAGGACAGGTGTTCCTGGTTATGCAGCCACCAAGGAGGTGACCACCTGAACACCATCAGACTCCTCCACCTAACGGAAAGATAAGTGGATCTTTATTATTTTTAGTCATGGACATTTGGGGGAGAGTTGCCTGTTACAGTACTGAGCATTAATTGTCCCAGTACGCTACTTAACTATTAAATGTTGTTTAGAAAATCATGAAATTATTTGAGTCAGAGCTCATAATACTGTGCTTAAAGGCAAAAGGTATTATGATGAAGCTGCATAGGTACGTACAAAACACATAAAAGTATTTATAGTCAAAATAACATAGGAATTATACCCAAATTTTGAACATATTTATTGCTATGCAGATGATCTTAATTTAATTTTTAAATTTTAATATATTTTGCACATTTCTTTTTATTCTCTGTTTCTTTGTACATTTCTTTGCATTGGGAAAATTCGTTTGTAATCAATAATATATATTTAAAAAGATAAATGAAATAAAGCAATTTGTAAAGAGGTAGAACTCTATTTATCTCTTTGGTTACAAGCTGCAAGATCTTGAGTTAATCATTTGGTTTCTAAAACTCAGGGTTTTGATTGTTAAAGTGGGGATAATATTTTACCTGACTAAAGCCAGGGACGCACACAGATCACGTTTTACTCCTGCAAAGATATGAGTGTCTCTGCTGGTAGTCTTCATAATTTTTAAACTAAGCCTTTTCTTTATCTTCTAATGGTCTATGAAGCTAAAGGAACTACAGGACAGCAGTAAATCACATGTAATATTTCCATTGTTTCTAATTCCTACATTATGCATAAGTTAGGTAATGTTGACTCATAGAAAGCATATCAGCATTAGTTGCTTTGTGTCTCTCTTTTCTGAACTCTGTCCAGTTCTTCATTTAGTTACCAAGTAGAACATATATTTCCAAAAATGTTCTAATTAATGCTGCCTAAGTTTCAAAATGATAGACATTTGTATATTATGGGGAAACCAATTTTTAAAGTACAGCTTGAAATACATCCATATATATGTAATGCATATATCAAATTCATATTTTTATAGAATTATAAAACATCCAAATTATTTAATCAAACTTTTATGATCATCAACATTAATGTTTAGATAATTTTTTGATGTTATTTTTTGCTGGTGGTTGACCTATTTTGGCTTAGGACGATTCCTCTTTCTTTTGTGTATTTGGAAAAGTGGGATAAAATCCGTTAGTGACCCTTTTCCATAGTACTGTGGCATATAGCTCCTAGAAAGAACTTGTGAAAGAGAGGCGGTGGCAACTATTAAAGGTCAGGATAATAGGAGAAGCTGGAGTATCCTTCTTCCTGTATACCTCTGGAGTTACTATCAACAGAACCAATAACTCCTTCTGTTTCCCACTTGCAGTTTGTAGTCTTCTTACAGTTTTAGAAAGAAATTACTAGCACATGTTTATAATACATGATTACAATCATTGTGGGGAGTTGGTACCCGTACACAGGAAGCAGGAGATACATCACTTGCTATGCTTTCATATTCTGTTGGAAGACTTCGTTTACTAGGTTTTGCCAACTGACCTTCTCCCCATATCTTTTCTTGGTCAAATTAGAAACTTAATGATTTCTAGTTGTCATTTGCATGATTAGTCTCCCAGTCTCATGCTTGGATTACCAGTTTTTCATTCATTCCAAGAACAAATACATAAATATATAAAATGGTTTTCATTTTTCCTGATTGTCCTTAAATTATACCGGTCTCACTATCTCAAGTAGTCCCTAGAAGCAGACCTTCAAGATGAAATTCTGAAATTGAATTTCTTACTCGTTTAAGTGGACACGATGATAATAAACTTTATGGCATAAAATCCAAAATGGTTGTTACTGCAGTATGTGTCCAGAATCTCCTCACTTCTAGGATGTGCACAATTGCTATGAATAGTGTTGGAAAATAAATTGTAGTTCTCAGCCTGTTTATATATTGCTTCAGCTGTGTAAATTTGCTATGCAAAAAGTACAGCATCTCCATGAGAAGTTAGTTGAGTCAGTCATTGTTCCAAATGGACAATATAAAGGCCTGGCCATCATAGCTCAATTCAAAACAGTTCTTATGGGCTGCTTTAGCTCCTGGGGTCCCTGTATAGTTGACTAAAGCCACATTAGGACTGCTTCACTCTTCAGAGTTTCCCTTCTATTTCTCCTCACTCCCTTCCACTGATACACACCTTAAAGTCACTCCTTAATAATATCCTGCACACTAAACTGCTCAAAGGTCTTTTCCAGGAAACTCAATGTAAAATGAGATTACTTAAATTATTAACTGAACTTGTTTAAGATAAAAGCACGTTTTTGGTAAGTCAAGCGGATGGTATAATAATCACACGCACATATAATAGTGATGATGTCAATACTGTGGAACTGGGTGGCTGCTTTTGAATAAGCAGAAAATCTATAAGAAAATTATGCTTCCCTCAAAATTTTGAAATACTCGTTCACTTATGGGGAGATTGAGAAAGTTTCCAGGAAATCTTTAAATAGCTCCTATTATCTCTGGCATCACAGAGCAACATGACAACAAATGAATGTCCAAGTCTAACTTAGTAGGTTGCAGAATTATGAAATAAATAGAATGCCCAATATTGGCATACATTTGATGTTAAGCTTGAGAAGAAGAACTTGATATTTCAGATGAGATTATTTTAATAGATTTAAAGAAAAACATTAAATCCACTGATATCCTTGGGCCTCCTAGTGAAAGCAGGCCTCTCTCAGCATTTTATAGGAAATACTCAGTACTGATTTCATTTTAGGATTACTGTCTTGTAAAGCAAATTTGTTCCTTTAACTATACCGTAATGGTCCCTCCCTGCATTAAAGCCTGTAGGTAGAGTTGTACCCAGCGTGTCTCAAAACAAGAACTATGACGTGCTCTTTAGAGAGATTTTATATACTCAAAACATTGAAGGCCAAATGTAGTCATCAGAAATCAGAGAAATATGCATGGTGATATATGTGAAGGGCAGTAAATTAAGAATGAAAAGAAGTAAAATTTGGTCAAATGTATCTGTCTTGAGTATTACTTTCTCCAGTGTCCTCATTATAGCTTGTACTTCTGGAAGTGCTTTTAAAAGTTGGCTTTCTCTTTTATTGAAGATTTGTGTCAATAATGATCTACTTTCAAGAACGCTGAAATGTTTGAATTTTCATTTGCATAACATGAAGGAAGAAATCTAATCAGAAGAAATGTCTCTCTATTGGGACATTCCCTTCACTAAGGCATTGAGAAATACACTCACTCATGAAGGCAAGTGAATTAAAGGGCTACCCCTCTCTACAAGTAGTTTGATAAATAACTTTTCTCTGGTTTTGATGTGGGAATGTGGCTATTAAATGAGATCTCTGATTTTAATGAAAAAGTATAGAATCTTGGACCAATTAAAAACCAGATATAACATACTCCAAGACAAAGAGTTAGAAATGCCACAGAGGACATCAAGGTTGCATAGAAGTCTCTAACTGATTATGAGCCTTTTAGCAATGAAACAGATCTGTAGACAATTAAAATGTAACCTATGTATACAAGTGGGACTGCTTTTTCAGGTATTCATCAAGGAACTTGTAGCTACCTGTACCTCTGGTGATTATTGCTAAAAGGAAAGTACTTAGAGTTCAAAGATATTATGAAATGTGGGCTAATTGATGCTAATTTCTAGCAAAACAGAAAGAAAATTCACCATGTTCTACTGATTGTATTGTAGTCTAAATTAGGTCATTTGATAAGTGGACTTCTGGTGGACATCTGTTTATAATGTGTCTAATGGGTACATAGGCCGATGAAGGGCTGTTTCCCCACTTTCTCCATCCATAGTTGGAACAAGCATACTCAGAGTGTTACTGAATTGGTCAGCTTTTCCAAGCTAGGACAAAATGCCACATACCCATGACTGAAAGGACCAGAGGTTTATTTTGATTCACTGTTAGTGTGTTCAGTTCCCAGTTGGTTCTCTCCAAGGTAGAAATGACTTGGTAAAAGGGAATTGTGGGGAGCAAGCTATTCATATCATGGCAGCTAGGAAACGGGATATAAGTGAGGAACCTGGGACAAAAATATACCCTTCTAGATCATACATCCAACGACCTTCCTCTAACCAGATTCCAACTCCTAATAGCACCTTCTGCTATGAACTCATCAATGGACAAATCCCCTTATGAGTATAGCTCCCCCATGATCCAGTCATCTTCCAAAACTCCTACCTCTGAACGCAGGAGACTTTGGGTGGAAATTTTAGATCTAAACTAGAGCAACATTCACTGAGTGCCTAAGTAGAAAGCCACATTATGTGTGTGTGTGTGTGTGTGTGTGTGAGAGAGAGAGAGAGAGAGAGAGAGAAGGAGAGAGGAAAAGAGAGAGATAATTTGAAGAGGAGGTATTGTTTTTCCATGACCAAGGGACCAATCCAGAAAGAACCACTATCATTTTGCTTCCCAGTTTTGAAACTGAGAGTTGCTGATTTAAAGTTCTTAGGTTCCAAGGGCAAAATGTTTGTAACACAAGACACAAAAAATGGCCTCATATAATTGGAAGATAAAATCACCACCTGGCTGTATTTGTCTCCTCTACCCCTGAAACAATAAGCAGAAAATAAGTTACTCTTCTAACTCAGGAGACAGATGCCTATAATCTCCTCTGGTGAAATTATGTGGTCATTACAAAATAGGGACAAGGGAGACTATATCTAAATCCCTTTATGTCTGTTTATAGTTCTTTAGTTCAATAACCACCATAGTAGAAGACTAAAAGAACCCAATAATGGCAGAAAAACTATGGTTCAGACACCTCAGGAATAAAATTTGAAGTTATGCTTCCTCTAAAGAAGTCTGACCCAAGTCAAGGGCAGGAGCAGCAGACAGGAATGCTTATTCCTGGATAATCCTGATCTGACTTCAAAGTCCAATGAGACAGTGTGTACCCACTTTTTTTTGAGGAAGGAGTAAGACTAATATCATCATCATTACTTTTGAATGCTGATGCATGGTTATATTAAATGAGAGAGGAGTAGAAAAGCTAAATGCAGGTCAAAAAAACAACTAAATTAAAATGTGCCAGTATGTCATCTGTGAAACCAATATGAAATCTTTTTTTCCCTTTGTTTTAAATACTTGAGGTGACTTCTGCTTTCCTGGTTGAACCTTGACTGATACAGAGCCCATGTAATAAGAACACCCAAAATATCAAATGCTGTTTGAATCTTTATCTCAAAGTTGCTTTTCTTCCTCAAAATGGAACCATGTTCCAGACAGTGAAATATCTATTTCCCCAAAGACAACAGGATTGAGAGGTGGGACTATCAGAGGAGACAGTACATCAGAGAACTTCCCATCATGCTCTACAAAAGCCCAAAGAAGGAACAAACAAGCCCAACTTCACTTTGTTTTTACATCAATAAAGGTATTGATTCTAGTGTTGCACTAGAACTGTTCTGTCTCATATTTTAAATTTTAATGAAGCAGGGATTAATTGGTAGCTGCAAGTGATATTGATGCAAGATCTCTTCTGTGAAGACTGTTGAAAGTGCATGGCTTTGAGTAGACAACTTCCTTGGCTTATCTTTATAAGCAAAGGCTTGCAT
The DNA here is from genome assembly GCA_028451465.1 of Erethizon dorsatum. NCBI lineage: Eukaryota > Metazoa > Chordata > Mammalia > Rodentia > Erethizontidae > Erethizon > Erethizon dorsatum. The sequence continues at coordinate 17,102,871 of CM051838.1, forward strand.
TAAACCTGAATTTCTTTCATTTTTTAGGTGAGGACTTTTGGAATCGAGGAGGCCCATCAGTTACAATATAAGTTGCACAGATATTTATTGTTTTTAATATTTTATGTTCCTAGCAGAATATATGTTCCCTGTTCTATGAGTGCCTGAAAAAATTTACTAGGGTACTAATTCCTACATAGAAACTCAACAGTTTTACTTACAAACTTTAGAAAAGTATTATTTCCTCCTTTTATATCATTTTCATAAAGCAATCACAATCCCTATTCACCCATGCTTTTCTAGGCCACCATTTCTATAAAATTGCATTTGGTTTTTTCCCTGTCATTACATCCCCAGCCCAAACCTGCCTGTGCAGCCAGTAGTACCTGTGAATCATGCTAAATAAATTCCTTTGCATATTCAGTCTTTAATTCTGTACCAGGATGTGTTTAATTCAACCAGGATGTGTTAAATATTTACCACCTGTGATGGACTTCAAACTTTAAAATCGGTAAATATCGTGTTATACTCCTGGTTAAAAATGTGAGCTACATGCCTGTGGGAAGCGGCAGAAGCTGAAGATTGATCACATACGCGGAGATAGAGCAATGCCAGCCCCGAGAACATGGAGCACCCGAGGCGAGCCAGGCGAACAAGGTGATCCAGCCCCAAGAACACGGGGTGCCTGAGGTGAGCTAGGTGAAAAAGTTGTTAGGCAGAGAGGTTTCTCCTGATGTCAACCTGCTGAGTGTATAAATAAATGCACTGCAATCATAGGGTGACTTCTTTTCTTCACCAGGAGGGAAGGCTCCACCTGACCTCAGCTTTCTGCATTTTCTCTCTTGCCTTCATTTCTTCATAGTCCTCCCCAAGGAGTTCTCAAGAACTGCACTGGATGCAGCATTTTGGCACCTGAACAGGGTCCTGGGGTATGGGGAAACTTGTCATATAGCAGGTAAGAGAACACCTCTAGTCATGCACAAGAAAGAAAGAGAGGTGCATTTATATCATCAATATTGGTCCCATCAATATCCTCAATATTGATCCCATCATCAGGTGTAAAACATGGGGCAAACTTGTTCTCGAGATTGACCCCTGTATATAGAAATGCTTGCTGTATTATTGAAAGCAAAAGGTTCAGATGTGAAGATTTCTCAAATGATAGAATTTCTCACTTTTGTGCAAGAGACATGTCCCTGGTTCCCAGAACAAGGAACTGTGAACCCTGAGATGTGGAGGTGTGCAGGGCAGCAACTGCACACTTGATACACCGCTGAGGGGCCTGAGTGTATTCCCGTGTTTACCTTTTCTTTGTGGACCTTGCCCAGGTAGCGTCTCGATGATTGTACACCAGTTGAGATGACTGCAGAGGATTTGGCTTAGAGCACTGTCTTAAAACCAAGCCCTGAGCAGAAAAGGGATAGTGGAGCAGCAGCCCCCACCCCCATAGAGCTTGAATCCTCTAGCTTTGTTCAATAAGATAAGGAAGGCACTGTGGGGGGTAAAGAAGACCTTTCCCCACTAGAGGAGTGTTTCACTGCGACTTCCATTTCACAGCCACTCCAAGAAAATCCGGTTACCTTAACTGTACCACTAGTGGCTACTTCTCCTTTCTCAAGTCAGAAAAGGTTTGCTGTGTCACAGGCTGACACTTCCATCTTTCATAGAATAAAGTCATCCTGTCTTTCTCCCTTGCAATTGGCGCTAAAAGAAGTTGGTGTGGGGGAGGAGAATCTCTGGAGGGTTTTCACCATGTCTACCCTGTTGTTGAAGCCCAAGATCCCAATAATCTGGGACCAGTTATACGTCTTCATGAAGCTGTACACGTTAAGACCTTAAAAGAACTAAAACAAGTGATTGCTACCTATGGCCCTACAGCCCCTTTTGCTTTGATTTTTATAGAGCACATAGGACAACAGATTATGGCCCCAAATGATTGGAAAAAAATAGCTAAGGTATGTTTGAGTCTGGGGGATTATTTATTGTGGAAGGGAAATTTTTTGATTTGTGCACGGATCAGGTCACTCTCAATGCTGCTCAAAATATTGCCATTACAAAAGACATATTAACTGGAGAAGGTGCCTTTGCTGCCACAAGTAATGAACCTACTTTTGAACTGCAAACATATGAACAAAGTAAAATAGCTGCTACAAGGGCTTGGAGGGAATTTCCTTCAAAGGGTGAGACATCTCTTGATCTGACCTCCATTCGCCAGGGTCCTGATGAAACTTTTCATCAGGCATGCTTATTGCAGACTAGTGGGAGGATTATGAACCATACAGAGGCTGGCAAGTGAATCGTTCAACAATTGGCCTTCGAAAATGCAAATAAGTGGTTTAAAAAGGCTTTATGAGCCCACAAAAGATGAGCTACGTTGTCTGAGATGATTCAAATTTGCACAGACATTGGCCCTTTGTACATTCAGGGGGCTGCCTTGGCAGCAGCCATCACTCAGGCTATCCATCCACAACAGAAAAGAAAGAGAAAGAACGAAGTTGCTTGTTCAGCTGTGGGAGTGAGGGACATTTTGCCTGAAATTGCTCTGCTGCACCTGTAGGGGCAGCACAGCCACTATCTGTCCTTTCAACAAAATCTAGTATCTGTCCAAAGGGTAGATGAGGATATCTTTGGGCTGACAAGTGTAAATTGAAGACTGATGCTGAAGGCCAACCTATTCCAGGAAACTATTCTGGGCCTGCCCCGGCCCCACCAAACAGTGGGGGTGCTTTCCCTGATTTGCCCCCCCCAACCCTACCCTCCACCACCTAGCATGTTTCTGACCTCTGGTGAGCAACAAAAGACAGTAGAGGCTTGGACCTCAGTCCCTCCTCCAGATTCATACTAACTCCTGAAATGGGACACCAAGCTATTCCTACTGGAGTCTATGGACCTTTGCCTCACAGAACAGTGGGACTCCTGCTAGGCCGCAACAGTTTCACTTTAAAAAGTCTCCAGGTTTTGCCTGGTGTCATCGATGCTGATTATATGGGGAGATCAAAGTTATGGTTCAAACTTTTCAACACATTGATCAAGTCACCCCAGACTCCCGTATCACTCAGGCAGTCATTCTTCCTTTGACAAAAATTGGAAAATCTGTAAATAAAGAAAGAAGATCCAAGGGTTTGTGGTCCTCTGATACTTATTGGATTCAACAGATAAAACAAGATTGTACCAAGATGACAATGATTACTGAAGGAAAATATTTAAAGGGCTTTTGGATACAGGTGCAGATGTCTCAGTTATTGCCTGACACCGTTGGCCTATGGCATGGCCTCTGGATGTAGCAACTACAGATCTGCAGTGGGTGGGCAGTGTTTCTCACCCTAGTAGACGTGCTAAATTGTTAACCTGGAGGGATGCAGAAGGCTGCTCTGGCCATTTTTCACCTTATGTTCTCCCCCATATACCAATCAACTCATGGGGTTGTGACGTATTATAGGATATAGGGGCATTTTTGGTCAGTCCCAACACTTTGGTGACTTATCAGATGTTACAACAAGGTTTTCCCTCCACTCAAGAGCTCTATCAATACAATCAGGGAAGGAAAGAATCTCTTCTGGTAGTCCATAAAAAGGCTTATTTTGGTATAGGCTATTCGCCTTCACATTTTCAGGAGGGGCCTTGATATCTTCTCTGACCCCACAAATGGCGTCCAAGATAACTTGGATGTCCATTGACCCTGTTTGGGTTAATTAATTGCTCCTCACTCAGGAGAAGCTTACGGCAGCTCATATACTGGTTAATGAGCAGATGACTACAGGTCACCTAGAACCTTCCAATAGCCTTTGAAATACTCCAATTTTTGTAATAAAAAAGAAGTAAGGAAGGTAGAGATTATTACAGGATTTGCTGGCTGCTAATTGTACCATGGAACCTAGGGGAGCACTTCAACCAGGATTGCCCACTCCTGTAGCTATTCCTTTGCATTTTTCCCTCATGGTGATTGATTAAAAGACTTTTTTTTTTTTAACAATACCTCTCCATCCTCAAAAAAAAAATTGCCTTTAGTTTACCCTCTGTCAACCATCAGGTCCCTATACACCATTTCCAGTGGTGTTGTCTGCCACAAGGAATGGCAAATAATCCTACCCTATGTCAAGAAGGTGCAGCTACAGCCATTTTGTCAAGTCTGTCAGGCTCATCCATCTGCTTATCTCATTTTTTACACAGATAATATTCTTCTAGCACAAGAGTCCTCATCCACCTTGCACAAAATATTTCTCCAATTAGATGATGCCCTTTGCAATGCAGGACTGGTTGTGGCCCCTGAAAAGGTGCAAACCATGGTGGCTTTCACATATTTGGGTCACCTTGTCCAACAGAGACATATTATGCCCCAAACTGTTCAGATTCTGGTTAATCATCTTGCAACTTTAACTGATTTTCAGACTTTACTTGGTAATATTAATTGGTTCCACCCAACTCTTAAGCTATCAATTCATGATTTAGGCCCTTTCTTTGACATTCTCAAGGGGGACCTGGCTCCCACATCTCCAAGAACATTTATGTCAGGGGCTAAAGCCACCTTGGACAAAATTAATCTGGCTCTCTCTAATGCTCACATTTCTGGAGTTGACCCATCTTCGCCAATGCTTTTAATTATTTTCCCAACTGAGCATATGCCCACTGGGGTCCTTTGGCAGCCTTGGAACGCTTTATAGTGGCTACATTTGCCACATGCTCTACATAAAACCATTACTCCCTTTCATGATGCTGTGGCAGGACTGATCGCATGTGGGCAAACAGGTGCTGTTCAGCTCTTTGGTCGTGAGGTGCAAACTATCATTGTTCTCTTTTTTTTTCTGTTCAACAACAGTGGCTGTGGCAATTTTCGTCCTCTTGGTAATCCGTATTGGCTAACTTGCCTGTTGTTATTGATCGTCACTATCCTCCAGACAAATTATTTCAATTTTATTCCCTCACAGCCTTTGTCTTCCCTTCAAAAATAAACTCAGTTTCCATAGCGGGAGGTGTCTCTGTTTTCACAGATGGGTCCTCTTTGGGCACGGGAGGTTATGTAACAGTCTCCTCTTCCCAAATACAGGATACAGGTTTTTCTTCTACACAAAAGATGGAATTGCAGGCTGTTAAATGGGCCTTGCAAGATTATTCATCCACTCTCATTAACCTCTTTTCAGATAGCGCTTATGTTTGTGGTGTGGTAAGCCACATTGAAACTGCCAGTATACACACTGGCCCAGAAGATCTTTTTCATTTATTTCACACTCTCCAAACTCTCATTTGGTCTCACCATATCCCCTGTTTTTTCTGTCATTTACATTCTCATTCCCAATTGCCAGGGCCTCTCACTGAGGGAATCGCTGATATAGAGAGATTGCTTGCTACTGTCACTGTTGCTCCCTCAGATATCATTCAACACGCTTCTGCCTCCCACACCACCTTCCACCAAAACACTTCTGCCTTGCACAGTTACTTTTAACCCTGGAACAGGCTCAACAAGTTGTTAAACAATGTTACTCATGTATAATACATCTCCCCTCACTCCCTGTAGGAGTTAATTCCCGGGGGTTACACCCCAATCATCTCTGACAAATGGATGTCACTAACATTCCTGAGTTTGGCTCTCTACACTGGGTCCATGCTTCAGTGGGCACGTCCTCAGGATTTATTTTTGCTTCTGTCTGCACTGGTGAAGTGGCTAAACATGTCATTGCTTATTGCCTGAATGCATCTAGTACCCTTGGCTACCCATGGGCACTTAAGGCTGACAATGGCCTGGCTTATATGAGTGCTGCCTTCCAAATATTTTGTAAAACTTTTCATATTTCCCTTGCCATGGGAATTCCTTATAACCCCCAATGTCAAGGAATTGTTGAATGTGCTCACCATATGCTCAAAATTCAATTACAAAAATAAAAGGGGGAATCCTTCCCTTTAAAATTCACACCTCATAATAGATTCCACTTAGCGTTATATACTACAAACTTTTTAAATACCACTAGGGATGGGACTATAGCAACAGAAAGACAATTCAGTCAGGTAAAGGAAAATAAGGTAGGAACAATCCTTTGGAAAGATCTTCATACTGGACGATAGAAGGGAGGCCGCCTGGTACTCATATGGAGCTGAGGGTATGCCTGTGTCTTTCCAGAGAATGCTGAATGGCCTATCTGGGTGCCAGAGCATGCTGTCTGGCTGTATCATGGGCCCAGACCTGGAGAAGGATTTGGTTCCACATTTCAAGAAGCAAATGCTCAGTCCCATTGCAGTGATGCCTCAGTAACTGTGCCACAGCTGATAGACAAGGATGAGGCTAGACCTGACCTGGGGCCAATTAAAGAAATTGACCTAGGATGCCCAGGAGATGGTGACCAAAAAATGGAATTGAAATTCTGAGTAGGTGACAGAGTGTATGGAGATAATTGGGCTGGTAGCTACATGAAAGAAAGGGACATGAAAACTGCCAGTATTCTTAAGACAAAATAAAATATAAAAATATATATTAATCATAGATAAAAGATTTTGTTCCTTTCAAATTCTTCTTGTAAGAGATTTCTGCTAATTGACCTACAAAAAATTCTGACTAGTTTATTTATAATGGCAAACATCTAAAATTGTAAAAGGGCTATTATAATTCAATTTGGCCAAAAGTATATTTGAGTGCACTCTGATTTTGTAAGATCATCTGTGTATTTGTTTGTTTGTCTGTTTGTCCAATATGTGAACAGCTGTTTTTTTTTTCTTTTTTTTTGGCTCAAAAATTTTCTTTCCTTTTTCTTTTGCATTTTTGGGTCATTTTGTTTATAATTTAATTTGGCTTATAGTTTTTTATTTTCTTTATGTGGGTACTGGGAGTTGACCTCAGGACCTTGCACTTGCCAGCAAGCGCTTGTGCCACTGGGCGATATCACCAGCCGTTTTTTTCCTTTATGTGGGTACCAGGAGTCGAACTCAGGACCTTGTGCTTGCCAGGCAGGTGCTTACACTGCTGAGCCATCTCACTGGCCCTGGCTTATTGTTTTAAAAAAGCATGCTTCCCCCTTGGTTACCAGCTGGTCAAAATGATGTTAAAATTGGTTTTCTCATAAGTCATCAGAAATTTGTTGAGGAAATTAAATGGGGACACTTCAGGCTTGGGAAATTATTGGTCAGGGCTCCCTTTGGTAAATAAAGGAGGAGTTGCCTGGGAAAAATCATATCTCAGGCTTTGTTCATTAATGGGAGGCCCCAGTGATCTCCATAGCCTTATGGGAGACAACCCAATAAATGCTATTAAAAATATTATTGTGATATGTTCACATTGGTCATTGTCAAAAGTTTAGGTTTTCTAGAAATGAGACAAAAATGTTTTCAGATTTAAAGATGCTCTGGTATGAAACTAAATTAAGAAACAAAAGTTTTCATATGGCTATGACAATTGATTTTTATTAATCTTGTGATGTTTTAAATGTATTCATGCCTTCAGATGTACAGGTCTTCTAAAATGTAAATCAGGATTGTTTATGGTGATAGACTTTTTCTTTCAGATTCAGACCTCTGCCTTTAATAAAAACTTATGTGATGTGTATGCTATATATGTGCCACTATACTTAGAGATGCCAAGACAGTAAGCAGTGCAGACAATGTCATAAATTTCTTCAATGACATCCCATTAAAGGTCAACAAGTTAGGTAAAAGCTTCCCATGTACTAGAGATATTGACTAAAAAGGCTATTCTAGAAGATGGAGAATTTAAGTGTGTTACAAAAATGTGATCATCATTGTCATTCGACAATATTATTTACGGTTTTGATTTCAAATTTTATTTGTGAAACTATATAACTGTTGTCTGTTAACATTCTACAAGGATTCAACTACTTCAACATCCATGGTTGGTAGAAAATAATGGTTCTACTTTGTATTTCAAAGCGCTTGATATTCAGATAAAATTAGCATTAGAATATTAAGTTCACTGCTCTCATTACAATGTAATGTCAGTAACCTTCTCTTCAGGATGTCTAACAACTGATGGTTGGAGAACAAAAACTAGAAACATAGATGGGCTAAGAGAACAGTCAATATTTTGGCCCAGGCCCTCCAAGGTCAATGACGACCCAGGACCTAGGAGAACCTCTGCTGCAACATCATATAACCCGGTGAGACCCTGCTCTTCCTTTTTTTTTTTTTTTAATGTGGGTACCGGGAGTCAACCTCAGGACCTTGCACTTGCCAGCGAGCACTTGTGCTGCTGAGTAATATCACCAGCCTTTTTTTTCCTTTATGTGGGTACTGGGAGTCGAACTCAGGACCTCGCACTTGCCAGGCAGGTGCTTGTGCCACTGAGCTATCTCACCGGCCCATCCCTGGTCTTCTGACCAAGGAGATTGTTGGACAACAGAGGAAGGAGATCAATGATGTATAGTGTGCCTAAGGAGAGTCACCAGGAGAGAAAAGTCTCCCAAGCTTTCATAGAAAGCAACTTGGTCAAGCAATGGCCATGACTCACCCAGATGGCTGACACTGACAGGAGACCTGAGAAGAACATGATTCCAAGGTAAATCCTGAGGAGACTTAACTGACCTTGATAGATAGCAAGAAATTAATTTTTTTTTTTTTTTGAGGGTACCGGGGGGACGACCTCAGGACCTCACGCGCCAACAGGCACCCGTGCCGCTGAGCGATATCACCGGCCCCTTTTTCGTATGTGGGTTCCGGGAGTCGAACTCGGGCCTTCGCGCTTGCAAGGCAGGCGCTTACGCCGCTGAGCCATCTCACCGGCCCAAATTAATTTAATTAATACAGGTTTCACTTTAACTTGGTCTTGAACATCCAACAGAAAATATAACCACAAGATGTATAAAACAATGCCATAGTAATATGATAGCTATGAAAGAAAGTCAAATCACTAACATCTTCTGACGATTTCCAGCTACACTGGTAAATTACTACTGTTATGGGTTAATAGGCTGGTTAGGGTTTAATTGCTGAATGCAGGGACCTAAAATGCTTGGACTGGGAATCTTTAGCCTCAATGAGTAAACTTACTTAGAATGGAAAGGATTGGAGAAGGAGCAGGTCTTCTACAGAGTCCTCCAAACACAGATCCTCCAATTCCAAATGACCACCCATTGCTTGCAACTACAGAACAACAAAGCGGGAGATGTGGGCAGTGGCTGAAGCTGAAGATCAATCACACATGCAGGGCTAGAGCGAGGCCAGCCCTGAAAACACAGAGCACCAGAGGCGAGCCACGTGAACAAGTTGATCTAGCCCCGAGAACAGGGAGTGCCCAAGAAGAGCCAGGTGAATGGGTTGTTCCAGCCCTGAGAACACGAGGCACCTAAGGAGAGCTAGGCAAACAAGTTGTTAGGCAGAGGGGTTTCACCTGACATCAACCTGCAGCATGTATAAACACACTGCAATCACTGGGTGACTTCTTTTCTCCAGCAAGAGTGAGAGCTCCACCTGACCTCAGATTTCTGCATTTTCAATCTTGCCTTCATTTCTTCAGTCCTCCCCTGGGAGATTTCAAGAGCTGTGCTGGACACGGCACACACCAGTTTTGATTAGTCAAGGCTCAAGAGGTCATACTTTCAGCTCAGATTTCAGAGAAATCTTTCCCAAGGGTCCTAAGGATAACAATTTAAGAAACACTGGCTTAAATAATAGCAATCCCACATCTTGGGGCTTAGAATACTCAAATGAGAACTTTACAGTCCCTCTCATATAGAAAATAGACTCCACAAGGACAGAGGGCTCCAAATGTATTAATATCGTACACATCTGAAGATTTTCACATCACATCCCTATTTGTTTATGTTAATCATAAAATATATATATATTCTATATTAATAAAGTATATACATTTTTGAAAACAAAAATAGAGAACTGAAGAAAAAAGGAAAATGAATAGATGATTCCATATTTTTTTACCCTAAAATAAGTTTCTTTTTTGTCCCATAGGGAGTGTGCACTACACAGTGCAGTCTGATATTGGGTAACATGAGAAGGTAATCATCAAAGAGTGTAGAATAGTGTGCTTTATTAGTGGCAGCAAAGCATTCAGAGCGTTACCAAACAACTAGAAATAGACCTTTAACTAAATTAGAATACCTCACAGGTGATGAAACTGGATTTTCATGGATGAAAAGAAAGGAGATATTCCAGGCCAAACACACATGAGACAAGAAATCAAGATATATATTATAAACTGTTCAGTAGGATTACTCTTTGGAGGTCTATAAATTCTATTCAGTGATAACACTTGCATCCAATTATCTGCTTGATACCTGAAATTTTAACAGTTTAACCTAGAAATCCTTATCATAAACCACTTTTTAAGACAAATAAAATATCTCTGTTAAAATTCATGAATACCATTGAATGGCAAAAAAATGTTCAATTTATCATGTTCTGTCAATTCTTATGTTTAATTCATCATCAATTGCTATTGGTATTTGCTATTTTGTTACACATATTTGATATTTGCTGCAAAACATCTTCTATTTGTAGAACAATCTTCAGAGCCAGTCAGTCTAAGTTCAAATTGTGTGTTCTTTAATTGTGAAATATGGGTGATATATTCTTTATTGATTTCACTTTACACTAAATAAGATTTAAACATATATGTATGCACACATTTATATGTATTATACATATATGTAATATTTATTTATCTATAGCCTTAATATTTTTCTTCTTGTATGTATTACTGTTTTCCTCATCCTTGGTTTTCTTATTCTGATTGGGGATCTAAGCTCTAAGTGCCAAGGGCCTTCCTGCTGGGTTGGGAGTGGCAATTTGCCTGTCACAGGCCTGATCACGCCTGTATGTTGGGCTGGTTACACCAAGAATGCCTAGTTTCTGACAATTTGTAACTCAGGTCACTTCTTAAGGTTGCATTTGTGAGATGAGGAGACTTACTTGCACTTACTGAAAACGTGGTATCTCCAGCTCGGTATTTCTCTCCGGTAAGAAAACTCAGTGTACGCAGGTGTCCATGAAAGATCTTTTGTGTAGTCTCCATGGGACAGGGGTTTGGGTGAGTCAGGCATAGGAAACCAATGCAAATTAACATCAAAATCTGTATTCTCATTTTCCCAGTAGTAATAAAGTTATCCTTTTGCCTCTGGTACAGGTGTGTCACCTTTTGGTAAATAAGGCAAAATCCTATACTCTGCACAGTTCTTTAAAGACTCCATTATTATAACCTTCTTACAGTTACTGGTAGGGGGGATATTTCCAAAAGCTGTATTGTACCTTATTCTCCCTTATTTAAAGAATCTTCCATGACTCTCCAATGCTTACAGGAGCTACTTCTGAAGATTTGCCGGTTAGGTTGTTAACTTTTGTCTAACTAACAGACAAAAATTATGTATTTAGAAGTCAATCTCTCTACAAACATACCTCATGTAATCATTATTTTGTAATGTAGTGTAATGCACATTCTAAATTAGTTGTTAAATGAGCTGAGTTGGTAGTAGCATACAAGTATAGCACAATTAATAAATCTATTGTTTTTAAAATGAAAATGAAGATCATAACTACAGAATAATATATGTGTTTTCCAACTGTTAAAACAGTAATTAAAGTGAAATCACCCTAAGAATCACATTTGTTACCTACAAAAATACTGTGCAAACCTTAAATATTATAATGTATGTATAATAATGTATAGATTATTTTTATTTTATTTGACATTTCATTAATTTTACAAATAAATATATTAACATAATTCTAGAGCATTATTTTAAAGTTATTTTCTTATGAAGACTAGTTTCAAATCATATATATTTCTGTTTATAGTCATCATTTGAATAGAATGTCCTACAATTTCTTTTACCTCATAATTCTATTATTTATATCATAATAGAATTTAAACATGATCCTTAAAATTACTTTCCCCAAAATTAACACTATTCCAATTTCCTGATATGAAGAATATGTATATCAGACTTTTAGTTAATTAGCAATAGGTAGGAGAAAGCATTGAATATTTCTTCATAATGACATAATTTTCAGATCTAAAGACCAGAATGAAAAGGATAAAAGCAATTTATTTGAGTACATACCCTCAGTTGGTAAGGAGTTGCCTTCCTCTGATTCCTGAACACTTTTATGTGGCCTCTGGATTAGGCAATTCTATATGTTGAGATATGTATATATATATATATATATATATATGTAATTTCAACAGTGATAATTCAGTTTAATGTAATCTTTCCTTACTAGTCTAATATAAAAATGATCAATAACTCATTCTATGAATGTATTAGTCAAACTGTGTTGGGATTGAACCAGTAAATCCCATGGATATTGGTCCACTGATTCCATTCTTTAGCTGATAAATAACTTCTTTGGCTGGAATTAATATAAAATGATATATATTCATGATATTCAATATAAGAAGACAGTGATTCTGGACAAATTGTAAGGGTCAGAGAAAACCAAATTCAAATTTATATTCAGTGATTATTCTGTAGGAATGAATTGCTGGCCAAAACATGTTATGATGCCATGAAAAAAAATTTGTGTGCAGAAAGCATTTTGTGCATGGTATCATACACAAGAATGGAGTGGGTTGCCATCATGAGCAAATTCAAGGATCAAACAGAGACTTAATTTGGGGAATTTCTTTTGCTGCCCGGACCATGTGCAGCTTCCATTATTCCATCAAATCTGCTCTATGCACAGCACAGTTAACAACACGTTATGTTTTAGAGAGAGGATGGATGACCGACATCCACTGACTCCTGACACTGACTGACTCCTGTCAAATTGACTACGGAACATCTTTTCCTGTAAGCATTTTAAGAGGAGCATTTTGTGGATGCAGATATTTTTACTCATGGGAGCATAATTAAAATGTTCAACATTAGCCTTCTTCAATATGCTTCCACCAATTTTCAATATTGGTTCTCCTTTGCATCTCATAAGTACATTAGCCACTGACAAACAACAAATAATAACAAGATATATCATCTCCTGGATGTCCTTTATGATAACTACTCTTCCACTGTGAAGACCATCATTTAACTTATGAGAACATTTTGATACATATTTTTGCCAAGAAAAAAGAATGTGTTTCCTCGGATAGCATTGGTAACAAATGATAGCAGTACAGTCTTGCTTTAGAACAGTCTTCGTGTTCCACTTTTGATGAGTGAAATATTATTATTGGATTACTGTGTTTTTGTTGCTTGTCTCCACTAGAAACATCCTCTGACTTTTCTGTCATCCTGGAGGTGAAAGCTATAGACTTCATCTTCTAGAATATCTAATAGGTCTTCTAATTGAATTTGGACATAAGAGGAAATTGGATGGGAGATCAGAAGGTGGTGGGCAAGACAGCTCATAACTATATAATATTTTTTTCTTGTCATCACAACACAGCTCAGTGAGTTGCATTTCTCTTCAGATACAACTCCTGTTTGATAATGTCTCTTCCATACACCATTCTTCCACTGGGCTCTTAGAACTCTGATCCTTCCTTTGAAATATCGGACTGGGATTCTAAAGTTTCTCTACTACGATAACTTCATTGATTTACTTTTTTGACTACATGTCTTTAAATATGTGGTGTAGCAAATTATATTTGCTACCTCATTAAATTTGTTACATTAAATTCTGTTTGAGTATGCATTGTGCTTTAGGTTGATATCTTGGCCAATATAGTGTTTGTGACGTTTACCACTGAACAATGAATGGTGGTCACTTCAAAAGATTTATGAATTTTAATCTTTGATTGAAAGTGTTAGCACTGGAAAAATGTTTGCTACCCCAAACAGTTGCACTGAATTTTAAATATTTCTTTGATAGTATTTATTTAGTAGTGTTAAAATTTGGTGATTATTAAACTAACAAAAGTGACAAATAATTAACGCATAATGTAATCTAATTCATGCTACTTATCATTTCTAATCATCATGTAGTATTTTCCCCTTGGTTATGAGAATAATTTTCCATATATGAATGTAGTACACATATGGCAATACTACTGAATGAGCTATTGCACTGTGCTAAACCAATGGAAATGCATCTTTCTCTCAAACATGTGTTCTGTTTTTTATGTAATATTTGGATAAATCACTCTTGAGGAAATATCATTTACATAACTATGGTACTTCATAATTCACTAGGAAATGTTTGTTTAGCATGAAATTTTTGGAGTCAGGCTTTGGGATATCCTATAAATGTATTAGCAGTCCTGCCAAAATTTAAGCAGCATAAAAGAATAGCAAAATTATGATAGAAAGTAGTATCAATAGCCCTAGAAATATATAAGAATACTAGCAGTGGTACTAAGACAAATAATAAAGAAGAAGTGGGGGAGGTGGTTGGACAGAAATAGAATTTTTAAATGGAGTTAACTTTTATAAGGCCTTGATGTCCCTACATCTTTCTTTCATTCATTCGTTATAACACAGCTAAGATTTAGAGACAATTATGCTTATAATATGAATATGCTGAGGGACAGAATGATGGGGAGATGAACAAACTCAAGTGCAAAAGCATAAGTTACTCCTTCACCCAGCCTGTAAGTGTTGGAGCCACAACCTAACACTGATCTCACATCACAGTTGTAATTGGCCCTGTCATTGTTGTCCCTTTCAAATTCAGTTATGCTGCTGTGTATCTCCTGTTAAAACAGTAACTCTGCTAATTACTGAACCTGGGAAATGTTCACTGTTCAATCACATCATTCATGTTTTGTTTACTTGCTCAGTTAGTTTAGATCACATATGTCATATTTTATTATCACCCCATTTTTTTTGTGGGTACCGGGGGCTCGACCTCAGGACCTCGTGCACCAACAGGCACCCGTGCCGCTGAGCGATATCACCGGCACCTTTTCCGTATGTGGGATCCGGGAGTCGAACTCGGGCCCTCGCCCTTGCAAGGCAGGCGCTTACGCCGCTGAGCCATCTCACCGGCCCTATCACCCCATTTTTATATCTTCAATTTTTCTTTCATGGTTAAATTCTGCTTCTTTCTAAAGCTAATCCTTTCTCTCTCATGTATATTCACCTGACAAAGCAAACGAACAAACCAAAAATCAAATAGTAACTAAATAAAACATTAAACTCAGATTCCCTTTCAATATCTCCTTACTCCAAACTCTACCTAAAAGCATAATGTGGAAAATACATACCCAGTTGGCTGGGTTCGTATAAAGTTCATGATCTCAAAATTCAAGGTAGACCATTGGTTAAGCTCGCTACTTTAGAGTTCTTTTATTTAGGTTTCCACTCTCCCTATCCTTTTTCTTAATCTTCCTCTATACATACATCAAAGTCAGACTCATCTTTCATTGAGAACATAAAATAACTTTTAAGATCTTATACTAGTTTTCATTTCATCTGTATCTACTTACTCTGATATTCTTATAGAAAATGCTTCTTCCTAAACTTAATCCCAGTTCTCATTCACTGTATCTCAATACCTCTCACCTATACAAGATAATGTCATTCCTAAAATTGCCTACTGCTCCATACACGTCATCAATATTTATAAATTTATTTTTAGCTGATACATAAAAACTGCATGAATTTAGGTAAACATACCTTTCTCCTCAAAGATTTATCATTTCTTTATCATGAAAATATTCAAACTTCTTTCTTCTAACTTTTTGAAATAGAAAGTACATTATCCTTTACTGTAGTCTTCCTAACATGATAAAGCATATCAGAGCTTACTTTTAAATAAAATTTGAGTGATAATTACATGCAGTAAATGTACCCATTTTCATTGTATATCTTGATAAATTTAGAAAAAAGTATGATTTTGCAATCATTACAATGAAGAAATAGAATATTTATGGCATCCCGATGTTTCCCCACAATCATTTCTGGTTAGTTCCTCCTAATTATAGCCCCAGACTATCATTGATTTGGCTTCTGTCTCTATGGATTATTTTCGTGTATTCTTGAATTTTTAAAAATTATAAATATTTAGTTTATAGTCTTTTGTGCACAGATTAAATTTTCAGTTTATTTCTGAGCATCATCTGTATCTTTGTGGGTTATGTATAAGGATACTAGTTGCTTCATAGACACATTAAAATTTGTGGGGCCTTTAAATTTTAGTCAATTTGGTTGATATGTAGTGCTAATGCAATGTAATTTCAATTTCCATTTCCCTGACGACCATTGATACTGATCACCTTTTCATGTATTTATTGGTCAAATATGTGAATTCCATTCCACCCAGTTATTCTTCTTCTAGGTATATTCACAAAAGAGTTTAAGACATCATATTGGAGTGATACATGCCTGCCAATGTTTGTAGCAGCACAATTCATAATAGCTAAATCTTGCAATGGCCTGCAAGTGCATCAGCAGAGTAATGGACAAAGAATTTTGCCATAAAGAAAGATAGACTCATTTGTAGGAAAATGGATGCACCTTGAGACCATAATATTAAATGAAATAAATCAGACACTCAAGCTTAAATATCACAGGGTTTCTCTTATTTGAGGAACACAAAGTAAAAATAAAGAGCAAAATAAAAGACAGATAATAGGGTGTAGGGAGGTAGATTTTTCTCAGTTCAGAAGGAGATCAAGAGATGGAGGGAGGGCCAGTGAGATAGCTCAGCAGCATAAGCGCTTGCCTGGCAAGCGCGAGGTCCTGAGTTTGACTCCCGGTACCCACACTTGAAAAAAAGTGCCGGTGATATTGTTCAGCGGCATGGGCACCTGCTGGCGCACGAGGTCCTGAGTTCGACCCCTGGTACCCACCAAACAAACAAACAAACAAAAAAATGGAGGGAGGGGGAAGGAGAGAAGAGGAAAGGCATTAAAAGAGAATTAAGTTGTGTTATGCACATGAACCAAATACCCACAAGGAATGTAATCATTATGTACTCTAAGCATGCACTAATAAAAAATAAAAACTTTAAAAAGTGCATTAAAATTTCTATTGAAATGTTTTGCTTTTTCCTAAGGATTATTTTCTTTTCATTACAAGAGTTCTTATATAGTAGAAATGCAGACCTTTAAAATATAATCAATCCTAGTCCATTTTCTGTCTTTTCATTTTGTAAATGATATCTTATAAATAGTAGACATTTTAAATTTTAGTGGCATTCAATTTTTTCTTTTATATTTTATATTTTATTATCCTCCTAAAAACCTTCGCTTACCCCAAATTTGTGAAGACATTTTCTTTATAAGGTATTCTAAAATTCTTCTGATTTTGTGTTTACGCTTTGTTTTAGTCTGCAGTTCAGTTAGAGTCAGTCTCTGTGTATGATGTGAGGTAAATTTTTACATGGATATACAAATCATTTATAATTGTTTGATGAAAAGCACTTTCCCCATTTAATATCCACAGTATCTTTCTCAAATTAAGAATATCCATTTATTTCTGTGCTCTATTATATAACTTCAACATAAAACAATTTCCACATTCACTTGAAGTAACACTTCCATTTTTTTTAAAATCAGTTATTTGAAATCCTCCAATACCACTTTTTGTTTTAAAAATTGTTTTGTGTAGTTGAAGTGCTTTGCATGTGTACCCATGTGTCTTAGTCACATTCTTTGGTGAGATACAATACTGGACACCCACAGTGCAAAGCAGGAAAGCTTTATTTGGGTTCCTGTTTCAACAGAGTTTTCAATCTATATTCTCGAAGGCATGGTACAGGGGCACGGTGGACAGGAAGAGTGGAGAGTCAAGAGAGAAGCTAGGAAGGGAAATGTAACCTTCTGGGTCATTCCCACAGTGACCTGGCTCTTCCACCAGGTCCCACCTCCTAAGAACAACTCAACTATAGAACCCCCATAATCCAATCACCTTTTAAAAGGCTTACCTTTGAATTTTTTTTCAATTATTTTTTCCTAATGTACAGAATTATGATTGGTCTTGTGTATTTATCTTATGTAATATTACTTAAATAACTTAGAAGTTTCAGTGTCTTAGGATTTCATGTTCATATTTCATATTGTCTGTGAAAAATTTTTATTTTTCCTCTTAAATATTTTAAGATTTGATTCTTTTTTCACCTTATCTTCTCTGGGTATTCCCTGCAATAGGGAAGAGCAACAAAACAGATGCTATGGACTTATTACTGATACAATGGTAACATTTTCATGCTGTCAGCATTAAGAATAGTGATGACTATAGATTTTTCTTTTTTATAGATAACCTTTGTTGGATTAAGGAAATACTTTTCAATGTTTAGTTTGCCCAGAATTTTCTTTTGTTTGTGTATGTGTGTTTTCATGTGTGTGTAATCGTGAGTATGTCTTGAATTTCTTCAAATGATTTTTCTTTATCTATTTAGATCACTTTACACTGTTTTGAATGTAGGGTAAAGCGCACTGATAGGCTTTTGAATGTTAAACTAAATTTTCATAGACTTGATAAGCTCATTTGGTAATGATTCATTAATATTCTTATATGCTGATCAACTTAGCTATTATTTTGTTAGGAAATACAATGTCTTCGCCAATGGAGGATGGTGTAGCCCCTTTCCCTCAGAAAAGTTATTTGTGAGACATTTCTAGGACAAGATGAACTTTTATTACTAAAGTTTCAAGTACTACATATATACATATAATTTATATATTCATAGAAAATTAATAAAATGATAGATAATGTATATATGTAATTTTAAAGTCTTGCTTCTAACTCATGTCCTTTATCTTAAAACATATTTATTTTGAACAACTATAGTTAGATATCTCTTTCTTACCTGGTCTTATATAATTTTCCCTTTTACTTGATCATTTACATTAATGTGATCGACGATGTGATCTTTTTAAGAAAAATCATCTTGCTGTTGTTTTCTAACTGGCCGATTAATCCTTTCATCCATTTTTCTCTTACTTTCCCAAAGGATACTTGTATACATTTTAACATTCCATTTTAGCTTCTCTCCCTTTTTTGAAAAATTGGGTTACTAAATTATTCAGGTTTTTTCTTCAAGGAGCCAAATAACACTTTCATAAAATGTAGCAAATTACTCTTTTGGATTTAAAATTTTTTTCTCAGCTTCTGTATCTGTTTTTTCTTCTGCTGTTAAAGTCACTTTATTAAAGTGTGGTTAATATATAAAAAGCTGTGCATATTTAATATAATTTTTGATGTTTTTAATATTCAAATACCTTTGATATTTTTAATACTGTGTATTTTTATTTCCCTCATTTTTGTAAACTTTTCATTGCTTTTCCCCTTTGAATTTGAAAACAAAGGTGATGCCAGACTCGGTAGTTTATTGAAATGAGGCTAGAATATTAATCCTCATAGCAATAGTGGTAGCAGTTGTGTGAGCAGCACTTTCATATTACATACAATGGCCTAGACACATTCTAAACCCTTACAAAACAGCGTTTGGTTATAACAAATATTACTTTCTTTCATTCTTGTGATTTAAATATTTCATCATTTTAAAAACCATGTTACATAACAGTGTAAAACTCTTGATTTTTAGCAATTTTTAACCAAATTTCAGCCTTTTGCAAAACACAAAACATCCAAATGATGTGAGAGAGTTCTGTTCCTTTACTGAAACACACCAAAGAAAGATAGAGCTGGGATGAGAACACACCTTGTCTGTTTCTCAGCAGGTTATCCTTGTTTATCCTTGTCACTGTGCTTACTTAGAGCTTTAAAGACATGTTTTTGGAGAGATTATATTTCTGCCAAATACTGCCACTCAGTCTGCAACTCCATATCGCTCTTGAGTAATATAGTCCTAGACAATCTTCTGACAGAATCCCAGCAGTCAGTCTGCCATGCTGATTGCCACCACTTTCCTACAACCTAATTAAAGATTTATTATTTTCACCAGACCAAAGATATTCTTTCCTGTTTCAATTAACTTTAGGCCTGAGGTGCTCGGGTATAATAAGGCTACAATTTTTCTCAGAGATCATCTATTTTTTCCTCAACATGCCTGACACAGAATATCTTTGTTTGTCTTTATGAAGGCAAGTTTCACTCTAAATACCAAGATGCTTAAAAGGACTTTCAACACTTTACCTAACACAGTATACACACTGTAGCATCGTATGCATCAAAAAAGAATTATTCATTATAAAATGAAAAAACATAGCTAGCTTGGATATAATTTCAGCAAGGAGACACTGCCTTAACTTTCAGATATGCAATTTTAAAATCAGATAAAGACACAAATATAAACTTTTATGAACTTACAACTACTAACTCATAAGTTTATGTTTCATTATCAGCCTATGTATGCTTATGCAACTATGAGAGTATTTATTTTGTTGGTTTTGTTGTTGCCATTGTGATGGTGATTTCTTATTTTTTACTTATCTCTCTTCTACATAAGATAATTCAGCCAAACTATGAAATACCTACTGATTTTCAGTAACACTTCAGAGCTTATATGTTGATTTCCTTTATAGGTAGCTTTAGCAATTTTTCTAAGAGTTATATATATTCTTGGGATTATACCACAAGGATACAATTTCTTCTCTTAATCTTCCTATTTCTGAGTCAATATTGTCATAAAGATTTAATGGGTCTAGTTTTTCCAAGTGGAAGAAAGATCTCATTTATAGTTTCTCACACTGTAGATATCTGTAATTTCTTTATAAGAGGCTTCAGTAGCTTAATGATCATGAAGACAAACACGAAACATATTAAATCTCAATAATGTGTACATTACATTTGTACTTGAAAGAAAAGTTAGTCTATAGATACAAAACATATTCTTTCCCTACAATTTGCTGTTATGTGCATTTATTGATGGTGCTAGAAAAATAGATTCTTGTAGTAGCTATTAACATCATTCCCTATCCTCAACACCTAGGAAAATATACATTTCTCTGCACGTGCACATACACGCATGTACATACACATGCACACATACACAGAATCCTGCAAATATCTGAACTCCAGAAATTTGTTCTAAAAAACACATAGTTAATGACAATAGATTTGTTCTCTCCGGAGGTGTTCATTCCAAATAATCTCAACAGGAGAGTACTTGTTCTTCACTCACCATTAAAAAGAGAGGAAGATGAAGAGAAGGAAAAGGAGAATGAGGAAGCAGAAGATGCAGAGGAGGAGGAGAAGGAACAGAAACACCATTCTTCAGTCTGTGTTGTAAAGAATGATATAAGTGCTTGGTAGCTTCTATTGTGTTTGCTTTTGCTTATTCGTAAGATACTCATCTATTCTGTTCCTTCTTAAACATTACAAAATAGAGGGTGCTGGAGATTCCAAATTCTGAAGTATTCCCTTCAAATTAATATTTTTCATGCCTGAATTAAATATCAATTATAAATAGTTATTGTAGTCAGGGTTTGCAAGGGAAACAATTTAATACAGGACACATAGTTTATAGGATTATTTTATAGTAATCACCCAGAGTCAAATACAAATGAGTGCAGGAAATCTGTCCACACACTGAAGACCCAAACAGTCCAGCTGAGGGCCTGGATTCCACGGTGATGTCCTGCATGCGTCCAGCTGAAGACCTAGAGCCTGTTGCCATGTCCTCCACAAGTCCAGCTGGAGGCCCAGAGCCCACAACAATGTCTCATGCAAGTCTGTTTCACAGATCTGCTCTGGGAAAGCCCAAAGGTCAGTGGTGGAAGCTGGAAAGTCTGTGCCAGTGGGATGAAGGATCTCTGCCAGCGGGGTGAAGGATCTGTGCCAGCAGGCTGAGGGATCTGCACTGGAACCAGGAAGCAACACTTAAAATAAGGACCAGAAAAGTAAACTGCAGCCATTCTCAGCAACAGGGAGGTCCCGAGCTCCTCTGACAATGAGAACAACCAAGTTCATATCAGGAAAACCAGCACGACACGCTTCTCCAGAAGAACCAACAGCACCACCTCTTCCCCTCCAGTTCTCCTTTTTATTTTGTTGGCAACGATCCTCAGGTGGGTCCTTCACACCCAGCACCACACTGATTCAGTTGAGCTGTGTGTTACAAGTTGACCACCAGTTGTCGATCCACCACATCACTGTCTTTTTATGGTACTGTATCTGCATTTAGAAATTATGATTTTAATGTGAGGGAAATACTCGAGGTGAAACATAGCTATACATAATCACTGACAGCACTGGTAGAAATAAACACAAATTACATATATAATATAAAGTGAAAAAGGAAGTACTTTTACCAAAAAGTTAAAAGTACTACAAGTCAGCCCTAATAACTGGTAAAAAATGTCAATTATACACAATCAGCAACCTATGTATAAGGAGCTGTATTTATCCGTATGTTGTAGACAGTAGAGATTATAGTTCTATAGAATTGTTTTTAAAAAGATTGAGATCTGCGATTGTCACTTACGGGAACTAAAGGAAATATGTATTTCTAAAATTCTGGAAAATAATATGTTAATAATAGCTATATATTAAACATAATTCTATCTTGGAGAAAATAATTTATAGAAAGATATACAGAATTCGAAAGTTCGATGCTGTAATTTGTTCTAAGTAAAATACTTAAAATATAAAAACATCTTCCAAAAAATCGGAAGATGTATAACGGTGTATGCGGTGCCCTACTTCTAGGTCACCAGTTCAGATTCGAGTGAGGTTAGTAATGACAAAATTCATTAACCCCAGTGACTGTTTGTGGCCCACGTGAAATGAAATTGATCTTTAGCCTACACTGCAGAATCTACTCTGATAATTGGAATCAGATATGAGCCTCAAGAGAAAGGCTGACACGTATATCTTCTATTTCATCCTAACTTACGTAATTGACACACACCTGTAAGATCTCTACTGCATGGAAACGAGACAGAGTATTCCTGTATGGTTCCTATGCATGCACAGATTTTTAGGGCCCTACTTTTCATCCTTTCTCACTGTGAAAGAGCAATTATTTTCCATAATCTATAGGTTGAAATTGACTGAAGATGGAGAAAACATTCTCATACAGGCAATTTTAAGTGCAATGTATATCTGGATCTTGGAGTGTACGTAGTATGGGAAATTATTGTCATATTTGTTTCTTGACGTTATGTGATTAAAATAACCTCCTATGCATATAATTAAAGATAGATCAGAAGGAGAACTATATAATTAAGGTAGTACAGTTCCCTACCTGAAACACAAGATGTTGTTGATACTTAGCAATAACAACCTGTAGTATGAAAATTGCTATTAAGTTATACAGGCCTCAAAATAATAGTTATAATTCTCCTTAGTGTAATCAGACATTGATTAATTTGTTTATAATTGATTAATTGATTAATTGATTAATTTATATTTTCATTAATTGTATGACTATCATGTGCATTAAAATATATTCTTGGAGTTACAAAATCCGCCTAGCCACTACTAAAAATAAAATTAGAGATACAAAAATAATATCTTAGTATCTTTTGCAGAGTATTGCTGGGCTATTTGCACTATCTCGTTTACTACTAACGGGAGTTACTTATTTTATCTATTTTATAAATTAACTTCAGAAGAAATAAATATATTCTGAAATGTATGTATATGATGTTAAACTTTTAAGAAAAATTTCAACATTCAGAAAATTGGTAGGTGATTGTTTATTCACATAAAAATATTTAAGGATAGCATGGGAAATTGCATAGAGCAGCGATGACTTGTTGATTGAAGAAAGCTCTCACACATGCCAATATGATAGATCAAGGGAAGCATTTATGTTCTGTTCTGACAACTTCATGTATTTCATATGCACTTCTGATTTCCACATCTACTCTCAAAACAGCAGTTTAGTATTAATATTAACACGACACACTTTGCACTACGCAGTTTTATGATTTATCTTCTCTGTCTCTAATTTGAGTACCTGAAGCAAAAGTGGGTCAGATTTTTCTGTTTTCTGCATCTATTGGCTCTAACGCGTGGGGCCTTATTGTGCTTTCAGTTGCCTTTGTTATATACATGCATGACCACATATGTTTCATACATGCATGCTTATGAGGACATGTTACATATATGTACATGTGTAATACATATCTGCCATAAGATAAGGAATTGGCAACATTACATGGTAACTTTCATTTGCTTCATAAAATTCCTACTTTTATGTATATAGGCAAATGTCCTTGTTTTGGGTTGGTGTGGTGGCACACAACTACAATCCCAGAACTTGGGAGGCTGAGGCAGGAAGATCACCATGAGTTTGAGGTGCCTGGGCTACATAGTGAGTTCAAGGGCAGCCTGAACTACATAGTGAGACCTTGTCTCAAAAAAAGAAAATCCTCATTTTGATTCTTTATGGAAAAAAATTACAATTTGATTTACTACTTATGTCTGTTGTTTTAAATTAATGTATCCTAAGTGAATGTAATCATTAGGTACTGTGACATACTAATAAAAATAAAAAAATAAACAAGAAATAGATTATGTGACCATGTAATAAAACATCACCTGAAATTGATAAAATTTACCATTTCGCATTTTTCAATTTTGTTTTAACTTCAAATGATGATTTCAAGTCATCTTATAAAACACATATCACATACTTTCATTTATATTATGTTGTTCTGTTATGGCTACAAATACATGACATTATGACTCCTCCTCTATTATACAGAAGGAAAATAAATTATGAGTCCAAAAGGCTAAGAGACCTTTTATGTGAAAGATTTTATGTGACAGGAAAATGTTTGGATCCCACAATTTCTGTCTTAACTTTGGTAATATTCCTATCCATAAACATTGCACCTTATTTACTATTTATTTGTTCTTGATATTTATTAGATGTCAGCAGGAATCTACTTTATGTAGGCAGCTACAATATACATTAAAAATTCTACATAGGTAATAATGGTCTTTGGTTTTCCGGAGCTAACCTTAACTGTAAATTGAAAATCTAGGATTATCAATATGAAATTAACTTTAATAGAAATTTCTGGGTCAAATAATTCAGTGTACATATTTGTATATCATTTTATTATAAATTTAGTATAGAATTAATGTATACAAATTGTATACCTTTTACTTTATGCAATTATTTTATTTATTCAAATGATACATGCATAACTCTTTACAAATATATATTTTGCTTGAATACAAAAAAATATGCATTGCTTCATGCTTAAAGTAATGCATTTATTTATTTATTTATTTATTTATTTATTTATTGTGGGTACTGAGGGTCAAACTCAGGACCTTGAGCGCCAGCAGGCGCCCGTGCCGCTGAGTGATATCACTGGCCCTTTCTTCGTACTTGGGTACCAGGAGTCAAACTCAGGACCTCCTGCTCGCCAGGCAGGTGCTTATGCTGCTGAGCCATCTCACTGGCCCCAAAGGAATGCATTTATTTCTGGAAAATAAGAGGGGTGCGAGGACCAAAAAGAGAGAAAACAACTGGTCGTGAATCATATGTGGTTAGTTATTCCTCATACTGTCACGTGCATCACTTGTGCCATCAGGTCGGATTTTACGTATTGTAATACTGGATACAGCTGACTCATCTTTTCTGTCTCTAATTCTAGTACCTAAAGCAAAAGTGGGTCACATTCTTATGTCATTCTTTTCCCTTGGAACATTAATTTAAGCCTCTCCTGAGGTGTGTGTGTGTGTGTTCCAGTCCTTTGACTTCAAATGTATAAGTCATCTCTACACAGAACTACAGAACAAGCAGGGCTTTGGGGTTACAGTTCTTACGTGGGTTTTCCTTATGCTATGCTTTGGGTAACTTTATCCCCTCTTCTCTAGGCCCATTACCTTTATGACATGCAAATGCTCACTAGGAAATTTACTAGAAATCACTAGGCATCTTAGGTTGACAGACAATTTTGGTGTAAAATATACATCCTAAGTCTTTTTCCCCCTTTTATATTCTCTTTATTTCTCCATTCATACAAAAATTAGTTTAACTTAGGAGAAACTCTCAGGACCACCTTTCTCAAAATTTTTCATCCAATGAGAACATTTTACTTATTTCTTTCTAATTGTACGAAATTATTATTAGATAGCATAGTCTATAAGATCTTTATGTTACACAGTTAGTACAGTTTGATATGATATAAATCATTAAGTGTTGTGAACACATGAGCAGGGCTAAAGTGTGGACACTCTAATATTATAAAAGGATGCAAATTATTTCAATGTCAGAAAATAAGAGTATGAAGAACACCCATTCCTGGGCTGGTGAGACAGCTCAATGGCATAAGCGCCTGCCTGGCAAGCACAAGGTCCTGAGTTCGACTCCTGGTACCCACATATTAAAAAAAAAGAATACCAATTCCAAATTAGGGACAAGGTAGCATTTCGCTACTTGATATAATATCATGAACATAACTTATGAATAAAATTATTTTAAAGGGAAACGATGGCAAACATTTCACAGTCGCTGACTATGGTTGTATTTTATTGGGAAGTGGGAGGAAACAGATATAGACTCAAAGTTAGAACTCAGTTGTTACCTACTGTTTTAGACTACGTAGATACCACTGCATTACATAGGTTCACTGTAAACTGGCTCCGGTTCTTAGTTCTAGGAAGCTAAATGCAGACTTGCCAATCAATGGCAAAAGAGTGAAAGTATCCACATAAATGTGCAAGCCGTCATCTAAAAATACAGCAGGAAAGCCAATTCAATGAAAATACGATGTGCATGAAAATGTATTACTCCCATATCCTTCTGTGGGCAGCATAAGTTAGCGATCGAACTGTTAAACTGAACCCACGCCTCACTCTGAATAACTGACTATCTACGATAATCCTATTAAGACAAATTCAAGGAAGAGATTCTTCCAGGGGCAGACTTCGACTTGAAGACAGTTCATAGGCACGTTCCCACCTTTTGCTGAAAGACAGTGCCTCATGATACTCTTCTTACCCAATCTTCTTTCATTTCTTTCCACTTTCTTAGCATGATTGTGGAACAAACATCATGGCTTATTCATTTGCCTGCTTTCTCACAAAATTAGTCCTATGCCATCTCATATTTACATCAGCTTCTTGGCAGAACTGAAAACTATCTCATATTGAGTGGTCTAAAGAAAAAGCGATCGAATGGTGACTCAGATCTAGTAACTCACTACACGGTAGAGGAAGAGAACACTATGTTGTGACAAGTTGGGCACATGCTACCTGACCCATGATGCAACTCTAATGTTGTAAATTTTACTGGTGAATAATGTTGGAAAATGTCTCTTGCAAGTATGATAATTCAGAGACCTGAAAGGTGTGAGAACGATACCAACAAAGTAATGGAGGCTTACTGAAACATTGGATTGATGCCTTGTAGAGAGATAATTAGAACCTGAGATGGAGAGAGAGAGAGACAGACAGAAACAGAGAGAGAGAGACAGAGGGAGAGGAAGGAAGGAAGGAGGGGAGAGAAAGAAAGGCAAACTTAGAAATACGCCGTTATATCTTATAGTGAATGGACAGATCCACTGCAAAAATAAAATGAAAAGCTCGCAATCCATAGCCCTCCAGAAACATTCTTTTCCCCTGCCAAGTTGCATCTGCTAGGCAAGGGTCAGGACCTTGGCTAGAAAACCAGAGACTCCGCCGTATTAGATGGGATGACTTGATTGTTGCTTCTGAGGTTCTTGGCCTTGGAAAGACACCTCAGATTTTCACAGAGCGCAGTAAAAGTTTAAGTCAACCCATAATTCTGTGCTTTTTTTAAAGCAATCGTGAAACTTTATTTCAAACATCTTCGTGCAGGGGGAGAAAAAATCTACTAAACAGTATATTTCAGTCAAAAGAAAAGTACAAAGAAAACAATGTGAGGAAAAAATAGTATTGACAGAGCACAGTGGAAATTTTAATATACCAAATACAGATTATAATGATATAATAAATATTTATATAATTATGTAGCATAACAATTATAATAACAGATTTTTAAATAACAAAAATGATGGAACTTAAATTTAATCAATAGTAATGTGAAACAGAATTATATATTTAAAGAGTGTAATATATCAGGGATTTTCCTTGTTGGAAATGAATGGCACTGTACTCCACTAGGCAAATTTCCACTTAAATACGTTATCATACTTTCGAATTAACCATCTAAAATATAAGAGGCAAGATATGTGAATTTCAGGTAATTAAAAAAGGAACAAATCAATCTGTGCACTCCAGAAATTTAAAATAAAATTAAAAACTTAAAACCCCAAATAGGATTTTAGAAATAGATTAGACATCCCAAATCCTGCCGCATGATGTTTATGAAAGATACACATGAAACACAGATAGCTTCGTATGTGAGCAGTTCATGTTATACGCTAGACACCAAATTATTCCAGGTATCATCCATCTGTGACCAGATTCTAAACACCTATGAGTCTTGATTTTCTTATCTGCAAAATGCTGATATATTCTTCTTGAAGACACTTTGAACAGATCAGTTAGAATTTATTTAAAGCACAGCATCGAGGGTGTATTAGGAGTTTCAGCAAGTAAGTCTGTTTTGTTTATTCAAAAATGATAATACAATTCAGAATTGGAGTAATACTTCATCAAACCACAGTTCATTTTCAATTCATGTGGCTTAATGAAGGCCTCATTTAATTTGGTTGGATATTTTAAAAATCCAATTTTGTTCAGAGCTTAACGTAGATAGAAATATAAACCCAGACGGTTGGGCAGTTTAGCACATAGAAAATGATTGATGACCTTGATAAAATAAAACAAAACGAAAACCTGATATTTAAGTCATTAGTAGTCTATGGCTATCAATTAGCCCATGTTTGGGTCTCGGCTATGCTTGGTCAGAGAAAGAAGCAGTGAGAATGAAATTATTTTGTTCACTTCACAGTGATGGATGTCACAACCTGAGGAATATTTTTTAAATGTTCATAATAACAAATGTTTTATTTTTTTCTGTTTTCTTCCTGGAATAAAATTTTATTTATACATTTTAAATATTTTATTCCTACTGAATGGTTTCTCTGGGTATCCCAACATTTTATTTATTTTGTTTTTCATTGGATTTTAGGCTTTATTATTACTATTTTTCTCTTAAAGTTTTTAAAGTTAACTTAGGGAATTGTTCTATGGTGAAGCTACAGAAAACCCTTTTTTTTGAAAATTATAACATAAAAATATATTTCTTAGCTTCATTTTATAACAGAGTATATGTGAAAACTATCTATTATTATGTAGAAAGAAAGAAGTAAAAGTAGTTAACTGGATAATACTGGCTCCTTAAATCTCTCTTTTAAAATTTTCTGTGTTTTTGTTGTTCTTAAGTAGTTTTCACATTTCTTTCATGAAGAGTGGAATTATATTAACAATTAAATCTTTTAAATCAGTGTTAATCTGTAATGGAGTTATCAATAGTAGAATTTACTGCTCATTTCTCACAGATCCAAATGTTGTATGGATCCTCTTTATATGAGAATCTGAAAATATAAGTAAATTAAAGAGCAAAATAAAAGATAGATAATAGTAAACAGGCAGACAGAATTTTTTCAAAAGGGAAGGGGACCAAAAGATGGAGGGAACAGGGAGAAGTGGGAAAGGGGATGAAAAAAGAATTAAGATATGTTATGTACATTTGCCAACTCCCCATGATAAATGTAATCATTATGTACTGTAAACATGTATAATAAAATTTAAAAATATATGCATAGCTAAAGTAGAATGTACGTATGCATATGTAACTACCTTAGCTATACTTCTTGTGTAACTAGAACAAAGGATACCTTAAATTTCAACCACTGATGTACACACAGAAAATAACATACTTTACTTCCATAAAATTATCATTTCCTTCTTTATACCCATCACATTTTGGGAGATAAGAAAAATAAAACAGAGATGTATTTTTCTCAGATAAGACTTCTGCTTATCTAAATTTGAAAGTCTCTTTCCAGGTTATTTTCCTCTCCTTTTTCTCTAGGATGGTGTCTGGGCTTGTGCATGGTAGTCCTGCAGGATCTGTTGGCTTTGACAAGAAAATAGGCAGTTGGGCAAGGATAATGCCCTGGACTTAGGAATTCTTAGTGAGATAAATCTTATCTCAAGGCTCTCATTCTCTCTCTTACCTGCCTGATTGAGATTTCACCTTGCTCTGACTCTCTGTTCTCCTGGAACCATAAACAGGTACACAGAGAGGCAAACTATCTAATTGCAAAAGAATCACGGATACTTCAGAACTGCCACACCCATTATAAGTAGATAGATATAGATTTGTCTGAGGGAGAATGCTATCTTTAAAGTCAAAATTCACTGTGTCAAATTTTGCTTTATACCAGAGGGAGTACATTTAAAATCAGTGTGGAAACTTCTATTCTAATCATTTTAAACACAATGAAATACTTTTAAAACAAAGAAATAGAGGAATTTATAAATCTCTGCTACTATTTCACTGAGATTCCATTGTACTTGGGTTACCTGTTAGTTAGCAGAGCATATCTACAAGGCTTAGTTCATGAAGATGGGCTAGAATCAGTGAACATCTGGAAAGTTGAACTTCTCTGCAAGAAAGTACTAGAAGATTTGCATTTCTAACAACAACAAAATATATATAGAGAGAGACAGAGAGACAGAGACAGAGAGACTTGAAAAATTGGAGTAAGAGATTTAGAAAAACGTAATGGATTCCAAACCAGATAGTGGTGTAAAGACTGCATCATCCTAAACATTTCATAATGTCCAACACACACATAATGAATGGCATTTAGTGAGCACTTTGGAAGAGAACATAATAAAGTTGTAGGTATATCTTGTGAGTTACAAAGTGGAAAATTAGATGACACATGCTGAAAACTAGTTCAGTGCCTAAGTTGACTAGAAAAACATAAGAATTCCCATCTTTGAATACCCATGGAAAATAGGAAGAGCCCAAAATATCCTCTACAGTGATTGCAGACTTCAAATCAAAAAGAGTGGAAGCTGCTAGAGATATTTGAGGAACATGTGTATAAAATAGTTGCTCTTATTTTGGTACAAATACAAGAAAATGTGTAATAAGCTGCTGAAATAAAGCTTTACCTATCATTCTGCGTTTCCAGAGATTTAAGGATATGTCATTTTCTGGTACCAAGGGGAAACCCGAAGTAAATCTTCTGAATAGGATTTTTGAGTTTTGTTGTTGACTATTTGATGGCAATAATAGCTCTGATTTGCTATTAGAATAATAGAAAAAGGAAGGTGACTTGGAGAAAGAGGGAAACAAATACAAGGTAGCACAGAGCAGAGTTTCCTATAGCTTCTCAAAAAATTATCACTGATTAAGCCAGGTGTGGCGGCCCCCGCCTGTAACCCCAGCACTTGGGAGGCTGAGGTAGGAGGATCACTGTAAGTTCAAGTCCAGCCTGAGCTACATAGTCAGACCTTGTCTCAAAAAAAAAAAAAAAAAAAAAAAAACTACTGGTTGGATGGACACTTGAGACATCTGTGAACAGACTAGAATTACTGTGAGTAGAAACATTTGATTGGGGAAAGATTGATGGGCAATTTACCTGTTAGATCTTTCCAATTTATCTTCCATTGATAAAAGTTCAACCTTGGGACATGAATCTGCTACATTGCAACTTAATTAATGAATGGTTACAGTAGTTATTAAACGTGATGTTCAAGGAGGGGTTAGTGGATTTACACTGACTATGAATCTACATGTTGATGGTTATGCTGAATTTGATATTTCTGATGAAGAACATATCGCCTGAGGGAAAATATGAAATATGGGCAGACATATGCTTGGAGAGACATGAACTAAGGTCATGCAGGATGATACTGAACAAAGCAAGGTGAAAGGAACTGAAAGCAAGTCCTCAAACTGATGTGGACACCTGTGACCATACCAGTATTACTCATAGCAGAATGGTCGTAAGGTAGAGGCAACTCATCCAAAGGTTGATGAATGGCCAAAGAAAATACGATTAATTTGTACAAAAATATTACCCAGTCTTTTAAATAAAGTGAGCTAAGACACATGGTACAAGATGGGTGAACCATGAAGACATTATGTGAAAGCAAAAAAAGTTGCACACAAAAGAACAAATACTATATTATATGATACCACTTATATGAGGCACGGGGAATAATTGAAATTACAGAAACAGAAAATACAGTATTGATTGCCAGAAGCTAGGTGAAAAGAGAATAATGAGTGGTTTACTTGGTATGGAGTTTTAGTTTGGGAAGATAAGAAAGTTCTGGAAATGGATAATGGTGATGGTTGTACAGAAATGTGAATGCACTTCCCGCCACAGAACCATACACGTCAAAATGGTTAAAATAGTCAATTTCCTGTTATCTTTATTTTACAGTAATAAAAAGTCACCTAAGACTATTAAATGAAAAGGTGAGTTTATGAAAATAGATCTTGATAAAACATCCAGTTGAAAATATTGATTTGTATGTTTACCATGCGCTAGGTGCCATTGGTGAAATAACAATCTGTGAATAACTATGAATTATGGTGTCTATCAACTGATCTATCTCATCTTCTGCTGGAGTGTAATAGTATGGATTAGGTGAATTCCAAAATTTCTTACATCTCCAAATACTTATTACAGTTACCATAATATTTATAGCTTGCTCAGTAAACTGACATAGTCACTCATATTAAGTCCAGGCACTAGCTCATGCAAAAGAAAAAAAAAAAAAAGGCCACTCGTAACCCAGGTCCAATTCACTTTCCTAAATTGTCAGTTTACTGCTCAGATTCTACCCTGCTTATATCATGCATTCTTTGAAGGCATCCTACTTTACTACATCCTCTCAGCTCAAGTAATTTTCATATTGCACAGGGAAAGCACTTAATGGCTTTGAAAAATAAATAACATATTTTTTTCATTGCCTCACTGTGTAGTTTAGGCCAGCCTAGAATCAGCTACATAGTGTAGGCTGATTTGATCTCATGATCTTCCTGCTTCAGCCTTCCAAGTCCCAGGATTGCAAGTGTGCACCCCGACACCAGGCTGATGGATATGTTTTAATAATGATGCCCTTTGATGATTTCTCCAGTTTCTATTTTTATAGTACTCGTTTTTTCATAGAATTATATTGAGAAATGGAAATACACAGAAGACAATAATTTTCAGTTAAATGAAAAATAACCTGAGTAAAAATGAAATTAAATTACATCAATCCTTGTCTTCTTCTTGTCAGTGGATTTCACATTTGGGGAAAACAATACTAATAGGATACGAAGCTGTTAGTTTTTCTCTAATTTGAGACAGAAGAAGAAAAGGAAAGGTGAGATGCACTAATACAGAGCGATATTATATGTGGGACGAAGTCTGTCATTTTTAGACATCTTATTCTATTTATTGTCTAAAAAATAGCGAAGTTGAAAGTGTACAGTATTTAGATACTTAAATGAAATTCTAAGCACTGTATTGCCCCAAATTATTTTGGTAAGATAGCTGCAGATATGCGAATACAATGGCATTGATGTAAGCTGGTAATAACAAACAGTTCCAGAAAAAAAAAAAAAAAAAAAAAAAAGGTTTAAAACTTTTTTTTAAAGAAGCTATAATGTAGTGATTTAAATGAAGGTTCTTATGTCCTAGAACTCATTTATGGAGTGTAATTTATAGAAAACAGTAATGAATAAACTTGATAAATCTCTCAAAATCCTTCCCTTTCAATCACTGAAAAAAATTAAGGGAAGAAGTTATTGATAATCAGTTCTAGGTTTGTAATATTCCCACAACTTGTATTAGCAGTTTTGAGCATTATTCAAACAGATATATACGGTCCTACCAAATCTCTCTGATGAAACAGTATCTGAAAGAAAATATTAGTCCTAAGGTGCTGTAAAATCCTGCCTTGCTAAGGTACCCCAAGGACGGTGTGAGAGCTGAAGTTCAGCTGTGTTTATCTGAAGCCTCCGATCTGAAGGCTAATGAAGAGATACTGACAGCTTTTCTGCAATGTCAATCGAGAGCTTTAATGACTGGAGATTAATTGGTTTCTATGACAGCAATCTTTAGGGACTCCCACCCCATCAAGACAAGGAACAGAACTGGCACAAATCTGTGCTGCCGAACAGAAACAAAAATCCAGGCGGAGAGCATATTTTGTCCTTAAGGAAATTGCAGGGGAAAGGGTCTGGATTTAGTGGTGCATTCACTTAATTAAAATGGCCAGGATTTTCATCTTCTTCTCAATGTAAATCACTATTGAGAAAAGCATCTGCCACCTCCGATATTTCCTGGGCAATAAATTTAAATGAATTAATCATTCTGCTTATTCAGAAATTCTGAAGAGTGATAGGCACTTGCCAATGGGCTGTAGAATTCTTGGCTCATTGGGTTTTAGATGCCAGAGGAGAATGGAAAGGCTGTGGAATGATTTAAACAGAAGTAAAAAAAAAATTCTAGACTTATTTTCCCTACTTATCTTTTACCCTCTGATCAAACAAGTATTATAATTCTACATGTGCATAATTGTACAATAACATGAGCATAGACTGTGATTGTTCTGTCTTTCTACTTAATCGAAGTTTATAAAGTCACTGTGATTTTGAACTATGCCTGAACCTGAATTTAATCTTCAGTGGAAACCTTTCCAAATTCTGATATATCATTGAACAAGCCAACTCTCTTAAAGCTAGGATGGTGATATAATTTATCATTTCAACAAGGCCATTTTTCAGGGTGAAAGCAAGCACAATAATTAGGTGAAACTATGGGTAAAAAAAGAGCTAGTCCTTGTTAAACTGGGACACATGGTCATACTATCTAAAACTAAAATATTAATAAATACACATTATTTACTTATCAGGGAGAGTTGGTCCACGTCCTCAATAGCATTTTTATAACTTAGGGTACATGAACTATTCTTCTATAATAAAGAGGCAAAAATACAAAGATTCTTATGTGTAAGCCTAGGGAACTGAAATTCAAGATATCCAGGGTGATCAACTATTTTTTCAAAATGCCCTTGCCCTTCTCAGTTAAACATAGTTCATCAACATGATGACCACGTTCCTGACCACAAAGTGGGATAAAAAGTGCTTCCTTTTAAAGAAGGGACCCAAACTTACATACTTCATTTCTACTTTCATTTCAGTGGGGACCAATTAGTTATATGTAGCGGTTAGTGGTTACGTGTAGTGGCTAGTTATCTGAGTTACTACAATGTGGATGAGTGAAGGGAAATATTTTAATAATAGAAGAATGAGAGATTGGATACAGAGAGAATTTAGTGAGTTTTCCACAATAGTGTTTCTCAACTATGTTATGCTAAATATTATCAGCTGAAGTCCATAGGATACTTCCTGAATTGTTTATTCATGAGCACCACACATGCTATTCTCTACTGAGTCGTTCAGGATGGGAGCCAGGAATGGAAATTTATCAACAACTCAGGAAATCATTATGCATACTAGTTGGAGAATCACAGCGAATACGTATTATAGGATTGGATCTATAATTTTAGAATGGTTCTTTAAATATTATAGCTCCTAATTTTTCATTTTTTGTTCTTTTTTATTAGTATATATTTGTGATGTATATTGAATATATACATTGTGGGAAGTTGATACTTAGATATATAAATATATCACTTCTTAGTCTTTTTACTTCCCCTTTCCCTCCTTTCTCTCCCATCACCCTCCAGTTCCTTTTATTTAAACAAGATATAATTTCTTTAGTTTTTCATTTACAAAAATACATTTCTTATAAGCTTATTAAATAATTTTTCAACAGTAGATAAAAATTAATTTAAAATAATAAATACACTTATAAGCCAATACATGGTATCACTATATTTCTCAAAAATGTGTTATCCAGTGTGGCATAAAAAGAGGTTTTTAGTATGATTAGTTTGAGATACAGTATGGTTTCATATTGTGCTAAGATTAGGCTTCTAATGTTTTTATGTGATGCAAACATATCATATGAAAATTTGCCCTTGATTACCTTAGATTATATTATTTTGGTTTATAACCCAAAGTATAAAGTAAATATTCCTGAGTCCATACTGTTATATCGATTGAACAAATGAATGGGGTGGGGGAAACAAACAAATCTCTCATGTAGAAGAATTTCATATAGGTTATCTCTGCCTTAAATGAAATGGACATAAATCCCCTCTTCTTATGTGGGAGCTGTGCATAGTGATTTTCTTCAAGTAGCATATGGAAAGAGTGAAAAAGATGACTATAAGGTGGATAAACATGACAAACACTACCTCAGCTAGGTGACTAAGGTCAATATCAGCAGTATAATTCATACCAATGGCATGCACACTCTTTCTACATGGGAAATGACATGGGAAGAAATAGGCATATAGCACTTGTTTTCTGTGGCCATCTTCGCTAACAGAGAAAAGTATCAGACAAGTTCCCATAAGATACTTAATCAATATTCCCCCAAACCATCAAGATCATCAAAAATAAATTTTTACAAAGTGTCACAAAGGAGCCATGATAACCGATAAATGTAATAATTCATCCTACCTAGGATCCTGGGCCAAGAAGTACATTGAGTAAGAACTATGGAAATATTAGTGCATTGTGATCATTACCTAATGCTAATTATGTACCAATATTTGCTCATTAATTGTGACAAAAATACCATACTAATGTTAGATGCTCACAATAGTGGAAACTGTATGAGGGGCACAGGGGATATATGGGAATTCTACACTAACTTTAAAGGTTCTCTGTAAGTCTAAAAGTATTCTAAAATAGAAACTATTTTAAAAATTTATGCTCAAATAATTATTCTTCAGTTGGTCTTATAAAATTATTGGCATAAGAAAATTTGGCATTTAGTGTGGGGTCTGGAGGAAAATGCATTAAATATAATTAAAACATAATATGTACCAATTCCACAAGATGAATGCAGTTATTATGAAAAATATATACTAGCAAGGAAAAATAAAAATATATTAAGAGAAAAAGATACACTTTTATATTATGAAACACAGAGGAATAAAGAAAACACAAAAGATTGTGTGTGCAGAAATGACTTCCTCATAATCACTCAGGAGTAAGGAGTTTCTCCAAGGATATTGACATTAGATTATTTTCCCTTTCATTTTCTTCATAGTATTCAGAAAAGTTACTTTAAAGACGTATACAATGAGTTAATACTATTCTGAAAAAAGTAGGTTAGGATAAGAGAAAGGGATTTCTAAAGTGCTAAGTAGTTATTTAAATTATAGTATTTGTACCTACCTTAGCAAAAATTAGTACTAGTGTTAAAGAAAATTTAATTTGAATATATATATGATTTGGATTAGAGGCTATCACAGCATCTACTGATTAGGGAATTTTCAAGGCAGTTTTGATACAAGGTTTTGCTATGGTGGTATTCCTATACGTTGATTGGAAAAATAAGAACATGTTGATCGGAAAAAATCATACAATTAATGATGATTAGGAAAGAGAGAAAGGGAGCAAGGATTAAGAAAACAGTTTTGAATCTTGTCACTGAATAAGATGGAGTGGAATTGTCAATAATAAATTATAAAGTAAGTAGCAGTTACTGAATTAATCAAATCAAGTATTTTTGAAACCACTCAAAGGTCTTCCTAACCTTGTGGTCTTTGTAATTACTTAAATATTTAGTGTCCTCTCTTGACAATCTATTTGTCAAGGACAGTAATTCTTCCCATCTGTATTACAAGGATGTGGGAATTAATAAGATGAAATTCTTAAGGACATTTTGAGCTCTTCATGTGAAAGTCACTATGTAACATCCCTAGAGAAGAGATTTACTAGAGCATGAATTACTGTTTTGTCATGGGAAAAACAAGAGTTTTGCAGTAAGAGCAGGGGTGAAAGAGTATGACTTAAAAGATGTACAGTACTTCTAGATTTTACTTGATGATGTGATATGTATTAATTTGAATATAGTTTAGAAAGTAGTATATTTTCCTGCCAGGGCATCTTCTTTTCATCTTTTAAAGGTTTATTTATAAATCATTTCCTTTCTAAACTTTCCCACAATAACACACACTATCAATTCATTCTTTTGAACTACTTCCTTTGAACCTCCAAGCAATTATCTTCCTTGCAGAAAATGTCTTTCTCTCATAAGACAGAAAACTCTTAATTATTATCATTAAGCACATAGGGTCAAACATGCATCTCAGAGGAGTGGGAGGAGGCAATTGATGATGAAGTGGAAAGGATCAAGGATTAATCCATGGCTTTCTCTGTGCTTTTTAAACACTTCTTCTCTACTATTTCTAGCAAAGTTCCTTTTACACACACACACACACACACACATGCCCCTCATATTTTTCTTTATCCTTTCTTCCACTGACACTTGCTGAACTTGTTTCAAAATCTAGGCTGTTGGTAATAACGCTTTAATGAAGACAGGAGTGCATATACATTCATGAAGCAACTTTCACCTCCTTTGGACATATAACCAGAGAGAATTTGCTAGGTCATATTGTAGTTCTATTCTTAATTATATTAGGAGCCTCTATATTGCTTTCCACAATGGCTGTACCAATTTATATTCCAACTTATACTCAGGAGCTCCCTTTTCTCCATACTCTTGCCTACATTTCTGACTTCTTGATAATAACAGCTACCCTACCGGATGTGAAGTGATGCCTCCTATATATCACGGTGGTTTCAATTCACATTTCCTAGATGATTAGTGATGCTAAGGCACCTTTTCATATATGTATTCACCATTTTATGTTGTTTTAGAAGGAATATCTATTCAGGACTTTTGTCATTTTTCCTTTGGGTTATTTGGGGGTTTTTTGCTTTTTTTTTTTTTTTTTTTGGTACCGGAAATAGAACTCAGGACCTTGTACTTTCCAAGCAGGAACTGTGCCAGTGAGTTATATCCCTGGCCTGTTTTTCTGCTACTCAGTTATGCCTTCTTTATAAATTGTAGATATTACTGCCTTATTAAACATGTGGTTTACAAGTGTTTTTCCAAGTCTGTAGGTTACTTTTTCATTTTGTTGTCTATTTTGCTGTGTAGACTCCTTTCACTTTGATGTAGTTCCAGGTATATATGTTTGCTTTTGTAGCCTTGCTTTTAGTGTGATATCTGTAAAATCATTACCAATGCTGGTGTGAAATAGCTTCTTGCTTATATATGCTCCCCAAATCCAGTACATGTATCTCAAATACATCACTCCCTGACTTTTATTATTAGTTATATTTGTTCAGAGTCTCTTTTTAAATTGTGAAATTGTGGTATTTTGCAATTGGGACTGAAATTCTTTTAAGGGATTCAAGATATGATAGTAATGAAATTCTCACTAAAATGTTCTGCAAATGATTGATATGTGGGTACTTAAACATCTACTAAATCCTACATAATATGGTCAATTTGAGCAATAAAAACTGAAATTTTGTAATTGGGCAATGAGTAAGCTAGAATCTACTTTCAGGAAATTATATTTCTTTCAACCAAAGAACCCCAACATTTAAACACTCACTGACATTTAAAATAATTATCTCCAGCTTACAAATGAACTTCAAAATTCAGAGTAAAATCTCCAAATTGTTAAATAATATCATGATTCTTCAAATTCAGTGAAATATCAAGGTAATTTTCACAGATTAATTATGCAGATTGCTGTATTCTCATTTATACAGCTTATCTCCTATATCACTGACGATATTATGAGTAACACTAAGTTTCATGTCTCATATATTGTCAGTAGTCAATGATAATTTTGTGAGGATAAAGTTTAGCTATTAACAGCCACAGAAAAAAAAATGAAAGTAGCTCATAGATAGTTAACCAACAGTAGAAAATATGAAAAAGCATATTTACAGAAAGCAAATTATTTAGGGTAGTGGACTAAATTCTCTCAGTTCCAGCCTGGAGCATGAGGTGCTCATTGTATACTGTAATTTTATGCATTTAAAATCTAATACTGGACACCAAAAGGAAGAGTATTTTGAAACTCTAAATGCTTCAAGGCTCAGCACAAGATATACGTCTCTAGCTGTATCAATACCTTCTTTCCCTGAATGCCATTTTTTACAGTACTGTGCTATTATAGTAATACATAGCTCCAGGAAAAACAAATTTTTCTGTATGTAACCTTAGAATGAGAAATAGCAAAAAGCCTTTTGAAGAAGTTTCCGAAGAAGTTATGTAGATGCTAAAAAAACTGTGAATCAGGAGAGATACTTTGAAAATCAAGTGGGAGACCTTGCCCTAAGTCATATAAAGCAATCACAAATATTTACTAGAGCACACATACACATACACATACACACTATCAAATAAACCAATAAAAAGTATACTTTGGGTTTTGGTTTCATAGATCTTAAAGACTATGACTTGGTTATCTTTTTCTTAAATGTGTCCATCACAATTCTTTACATATAAAAGTGTAGTTAAGTACTTTCCATATGTTGAATAACTAAGTTACTAGAGGACAATAATTGTGGAGAAAAATATCCGAGTAGCAAGCAAGTTTAATATGTCAGGGAATATGTAGAAAAAAATGATAGCAATGACTGAATATGAAACTTTATGTTCATTATAGACAGAACACTGAAATATTATTTGATATTGACTATAAGATGGTAGACATTTGCCTAGTTACACTGAGGAAACGCTATTTCATTGGATGTGACAGCAATTTTTCCAAATATGCTACTTAAAAGAAACACTTCTCTAGCAATACACACAGAAATTTGATAGATGAAAGAATAAGCTCTCTCAGAATAACGTGGTGGAAGGATACATTGAGGATTCAAGTGGGAAAGAATAGACTTTAACTGATGCAAATAGGATGTCATTATATTGGTCTAACTACTTGTGTACATAAAATTCCCCGTGATATAAATACTTCAATATATGGAGCTATAAAGGAAAACAAAAAATGTGTTACGCTATAAATCAAAAGTTGAAATATTACATAAATATTTTATATTTTAAAATTTTAAATGTATAATTTTTTTTAATTATTTTGAGTTTTTTATGTCAATGAGTAATATATATATATAAATGACAATTTGCCTTCTAACCTCCACAAATAAGCTTATAATGTAGAGAGTACCTCATTCCCTTACTTTTAAAACTCACAAAACTATACTATGTAATGAACTTTCTGTATAACGCATTTTAATTTTTATTTTTAAGTCACAATTAATAATTATATATCTTGGGCCAGTGAGATGGCTCAGCAGCATACATGCCTGCCTGGCAAGCGTGAGGTCCTGAGTTCGACTCTTGGAACCCACATACGAAAAAAGGGCCAGTGATATCACTCAGTGGCATGGGCGCCTGCTGGCACACGAGGTCCTGAGGTCAAACCCCAGTACACACACACACACACACACAAAAATTATATATCTTTATATGGGAAAAATATGTTGTCAAGTATATTTCCATTGTCAAATGATTAAATCAAATCAATGATTAATTCATCACCACACCTATTGATTTTCTATTCTGGTGAAAACATTCACAATCTACTCTTTTAGCAATTTCAAAATATATAATTCATTTTTATTTATTATAGACACCAATAAATGCAGTAGATCAGCAAAGCTAAATTGAAAAAAGAAAACGTTGGTCAAAGGGTACAAAGTTGGGGTTAGACAAGAGGAATAACATTCAGTGATCTACTGGATGCACCATACTTTTTATATAAAATAATAGATGAATAATAGCACCTAATAGAACTTTTTTCCAGTTTAAAAAAAAAAAAAACTCCTCAGTTATTTCACATTAAGGATAATGATGTCAACCGTACTGAAGGATGACAGAGTATAGGTACATTTGCTATCTGCCTTGAGCTCACCAAATACAAACAAAAAATATGTCAAACCCCTTTCTCAATCACTCATGCAATAATTGCAAGACCAAAACGAAGTTATGCAGGGCACCAAATTAGAAGGTGAGAACATTAAACATCTTTGCATGTTTTAAGCAGGCAATTTTTTAAAGTGAGAAGTTCAGAGAAAATTAGCTGTCTAAGCCATTTTCCTCATCACTGAGACAAAACACCCAACTTAAAGGAAATGAGGTGTAGTTCGGCTTACGTTTTAGTTCATAGTTGTCTGCCTCCAAGGCTGGAGGCCATGGCAGAGGGCCTCAGTGGTAGAAAATTTGCTCAGATATGGCATCCAGGAAGCAGAGTGTGAGAGGAGAAGCCAGGAAACAGAGTGTGAAGGGCAGAACTGAGAATAAGATCTACTCTTCCAGGTGAACTCCCCCATGACCTATCAGCACATTTAGCCCTAAACTCACCAGTGGACTAATCCACCAGTTAGCATAGCACTCCCAAGACCCAATCAATTCCTAAAAGCCATGCTTATGAGCACAGGAGGCTTCAAGTAAGTAAATAATTCAGCCAATTATCACAGGGACTCAAAATGCATTACCATGAGGTCTACTTAAGTAAAATTGTAAGAGATGCCATTTTTGGTTCAAAAATAACTACTGCAAACATATACGCAAAAGTAAGAATAAGTACATATATTAATGTAATTAATGTAATGAAGATGTTCACAGGTCTAAAACATTTTTCTTAAGAGCTCAAATAAAGAATAAAAAATTAGGGCCAGTGAGATGGCTCAGCGGCATAAGCACCTGCCTGGCAAGTGCGAGGTCCTGAGTTCGACTCCCAGTACCCACAAAAAAAAAAAAAAAAAGAAAAGAAAAAATTAAGAGAAACAAACACACTTAAATTTTTAACATTGTAGATTTTTTTAAGAAAATCAAATACACCACTTTGGTTGAAACTTTCAGTGGGTGGTATTAAAATTCTATAGTAGAATGTAGTTGAAATATTGCACTAAAGACTTATTGCATTCCACCTTATCATTTTACAAATGTAAAATGTAAATGTTCTAAAATTCATCACCACTAAACAGTGTACTCAGAAAGACCTCAGAGATCTTCTCCAGAATCTCATTTTACACA
The DNA here is from genome assembly GCA_028451465.1 of Erethizon dorsatum. Taxonomy (NCBI): domain Eukaryota; kingdom Metazoa; phylum Chordata; class Mammalia; order Rodentia; family Erethizontidae; genus Erethizon; species Erethizon dorsatum. Next base: position 17,145,502 of record CM051838.1, read on the forward strand.
TCTGGAATCTGACACTCAGACATAAAGAGTAAATTCTCCAAAGTACCAGAGTTAATCCTGGTGGAGTCAGAACTAGAATTTGTTTTTCCTCCTGCCTAGCTTTGTAATAGTTTTGTAATAGACCATGCTCTCGCCTTCTCTTTCTGAAAGTAACTCAAAGACCTACACCTTTTTTATTTCCTTTCTGTAATGCTGGCCTTAGAGTCAGAGAATGAAGACAAAGGAAAATATATGAAGCTGTCTTCATCACTTCCTCCTTGCTGGGTTAAAATACCCAATACCCATAACTTTCATGCGTGTCTCAGTAGCTGTGCTGGGGGAATACAGGAAGAAATCTTTGTGTGCACCCACTTGATATGACCAAAGGCAGGTTGTATACATGTGTATCAAAGTGTAAACAGGTGAGTTTTACCCACATTATGCACCATGTTACATTTTTGTGTATTTATAATTTTTTATTAAATACTTTCTTTCTACTTTTCTTGTAGAATTAGCCTGATGCACTACAATATTGCATGAAAATCTGCTTTTACAACTCTGGGAGGAGGTTGAAAATGAGTCATTGGATTACTCAGCTATGGATGGTGACTTGGATCATGTAAGCCAAAGAGGTTAGCAAGCTATGACAGATAGAGAACTACAGAAGGAAGACCTTGATTCAAATGAGAAAGAAAACAGTAATATAAATAAATATTCGACTAGTCAAAATACTACAAAATGATCATTTATATCTGAATGATTCAGTGTTAGAACTAGGTTGGAAAATGCTATTAGGTTCTTGCCAAGGTGAAACCTAATGGACAGAACGCCAACACTCTGATTCAGTGTTGGAAATTGTTTGTAATGGACGATATGCTATAAGATGTTGTAATGATGTACAAGTAAAATGCGCTATATGCACCAAGAGTAATACTCAAAGATATATTTATCATGACACCTCACTATCTGAACTAAAAGCCTTCATAGCAGGACTTTGTCATTCTAATCATCAGAATCTAAAGTATTTATGAAGAAGTGACAGATGTGGCACTGAGATTTTTAGAACAATAAAGACACACAAGAGACTCAGTTTCCTTCAAAATTGCCTATGTCTTGATGACGAAAAGACCCACCAAGAAAGAAAAAAACTGACAATTTTGTTGCTTTTCAGTTATTTTTTGAAAGCTTTGTTTCCAACTGTCAAGCAATTTATACACTGTCCGACTACATGACAATTGACAAACAACTTGCATCATTTCATGGTTGTTGAAGATTTTAGCAATATATGCCGAGTAACCTTCCAAATATGGTATAAAAATAAATTCCCTGGTAGATGCAAAGACATTTTACACCTTGAATTTAGAAATTTATACTGGAACTCAGCCACCAGGTCATTACTAGTGCAGTAATAAACCATAGGACTTTGTGAACAGACTTGGTGCCCCTATTTCAAAAAGTAACCCAAATGTCACATTTGACAGTTGGTTCACAAGTTACCCATTGATATTCATTTGCTAAAAGAGCACCAGTGGACCAGCACAGGAACTGTTCCCAAGAACAAAGCTGAGATTTCTGAAAAAATGTTGCAAGCACAATAGAGAAATGTACAGTACAGTCTTTGGATTCCAGAAAGACAGAACATTGGCCTCCTATATGGTGAAATAAAACAAAGCAGTATTGATACTGTCAACATTACATGATGATAAGATTGATAGTGAAGTGAGCATGGTGGTGCAGGGCTTAATGACAGCATTTGGGAGGCTGAGGCAGTAGGATCCTGTGAGTTCAAAGTCAGCATATGGTACATAGTGATTACAAGGTTAGCCTGGACTACACAGTAAGAAGCTGTCTCAAAGCAAACAAATGAACAAACAAACAAAAAAGATTGATAGTGAGTCCTCAATACAAATGAAACCAGAAATTGTCACATTTTACAACAAAATGAAAGGCAGAGTAGATGTTGATGAGTTATGCAACTATGATATTACCCAAAACACAAAGTGTTGGCCAGTGGTTGTGTTTTGCTCGATTGTAAACATGTCAGGCATAAATAGTTTCATAGTTTACAAAGAAAATGACAAGCACAAAATATCATGGAGAAATTTTCTTAGAGGATTGGGACTGGAATTATGAATGAACAATTACAACAGAGTTCTTCCCAAAGAACTCTGAAAAAGAATTCTGGAGCAGACCAGTGAGCAGACAGGGGAAACATCACAAGAAGCTCCTAAGAAAACAGGGAGACCAGAAAGATGTCAAGAATATACTACCGAAGAACACAGGAAAACAAAACACATGTGCTATCATTGTAAGCAATACCTGTGATGGACATGATGTTCTCATGTGTGAAAACTGCCTTAGGTGCGATAATTGAAGTAAAGATTATTTTCGTGGTAGAATTTTAATTATATTTTCATTGTAGTTCACATAGCAATTTATTTCTCCTGTTTTCTAGATTTTGTAAGCAAGTAAACAGCTGATGTAGAAAATGTTGATGTTTATTCTACAAATTCACTATATAGTTGATATTTTATTTTACAGCTAAGTGCACAATGTATAATATAATAAAACTCATAAAATTAAAATCAATAATTCATCTATAAAATACTTCTAAATACTAAATGTGGGTGTTATGTAACACCCCGCAACAATACATCTTTCAAAAAATTTTGCTGTGATGCCCCTGGGGCTACAGGAGGAGAGATTTATTTTGGCTTAGGTTTTCAATCCACAGGTCAGCTGGCTCCAAGGCAGGAAGGGCTTGGAAGAGCCTGCAAGAGGAAAGCTGGCCAGGTTGCAGCAGTAAGGAAGCAGGGTGAGAAGGAGGAACCAGACAGGGAGACGTACCCCTCCAGTGACCCACCTCTAACCTGGCCCCACTCCTAACCGCACACTTAGCCTCTGTCCTAACCGGAGGATGACTACACCAGTGAGTTCAGTGACACCCGTCATACAATCACTCCCCAAAAGCACCACCTCTGAGCACATAAGAATTCTGGAGGACATTGCAGATCCACATCACGACAGAGCGGATAGATGTATGTACTCATAACTGCATTGGAATAAGGCAATGTTTTCTAAATTCCCACCCAAATGGCTAACCTTTGCTTCATTGCTTGTGTTTACTATTTTAAATGAAAACATTCCATTTTAAAGACTTGGTAGTCCTCTAAGATGCATTGTATTTTCTCTAAACTGACATGGAAAAAAAATAAATAAATAGAAAGGTCATTTAGATTAGCTGTCCCCAGAGTATAGGTATCAATCTATCTATCTATCTATCTATCTATCTATCTATCTATCTATCTATCTATCTATCATCTATCTGTATAGCTTCTTAGAGTCAGACCCTAGCCAATTCTCTGCCCCAGAAATTACTCACAGTGGGCAGTTGCTTGAACAAATTAACACAAAGGAGCTGACCTGAAACTAATATCTGGAGACCTATATTTGTCCAAATGATTTTCTGCGTTAATAATCTAAAGTCAAGTGACTATTGGCAGGATCTCAGGCACGCAGAGAGATGCTGACTGCAGGTAAAAAGACTGTCTTCATAAGAAAAGTCAAATACCAAAATCTAAGTTAACAGAAGAAAAGGAAATGGGAGAATGAGTTTATGTAGCACTGCAGATCTGTGTGTACAAAGGAAGAAGGGGTATGCAACTAGTGAGTCATTTCTTGGAAGAATCACCCAGAAATGCTTTAGTCTGATTTAACTTTAAAAAAAAAAATGCCCTGCTTTTTCAGAAAATCGATTCCATGAACTGATTGAGAAAATACAGGTTAGAGTTTCAAGCAAATTTTTATTTAATTAGTAGTAGAATAGAGAGGAAACTCTTTTTTTCAAAATCAGTTACTTCAGGCTATGGCAACTATAAAATACTTTAAAGGAAATTTTAAAGCAAATTTAAATAACATACGTTATTTAAACAATGATTTTACCACTGTGTATAATGTATTGTGTGTTAAAGTTGATTTCTGAATATCTTGGTGATGGAAAATAAAAAGTCATTTTTTACTTGTTTTTGTTGTATAGATATTTTGACTATAAATTTTTACTTTTCAGTTCATTTTGCTTACAGTAATACCATAAAAATCAGCTTTGAAGAAATTTGACTGTAACATACTGAGTGGCAAACTAACCTCATGTTTACACATGAATAAACACATTCATATATAGATATGTACATATTTACACAAATATAAATGTGTATATGTATACAAATATAGTCACTAACATCTTCATATATATGTTTCAATAATCTATTTTTACTAATAGAGGAAAAGAAATTACATAATACATGATTGTCTACTAAATTTGGCTTTGAGAAGGAAAAGCACACTATTTTCTTAACATTAATGCAATAATTGTGTGAAAACTTTGAAGATCAGATCAATTCTTGACAAGCTTTTATCCAAATTCTCTAGATCTTATGTCCCTAACTCCAATGTAATGAAATATTTATAAATCTTCTCTAATTTAGATATCAGTAGAAATCATGAAACAGGTGAGTGAAATATTGAAATTGGTAATCATTATATAATTATGCCACTGGGATTACTCTCATTTTATTTTACTTAGCAACGGATGAAGTAGAAGTCTAGCTCTGAACATATCACAACCATGAAAATATTATAATCAACTTATAATCTTATAGAAATTTTAACATTAGGTTGAAACACTGTATAAAACCATCTTGGAAAAAATACCAGTTTTATGGTTTTGAACATATTTGGAAAAAATGCTAACAATACTTAGATTGCATTAGAATAAAAATCTTTAGTGATCTATCACAAAATATAACATTTTGTAATTTACTGCTTGTCTATGTTTCATCTTATTTTTGCTAATATTAAAGTATATTTTCTTATATACAACAAGACAGTAAAACCACTTCAAGTACATGCTCAAAAAGATAGTTTTAAATATCACACAAAATTAGGAAATGAATAGAAATAAAATGAAATCATCAGAATGTAAATGATACAGCTGAACACTTAGAAATCATATCAAGCAGTGGTAATAAATTTGTTTTGTTTTATTTTAATCATGAGTTGTATGTCCTAGGAGAGAGTTTTAAATTGAGTTTCACTTGGACATGTGCATTAAGTAAGACAGCCTAAATTATCATAATATATTAGAAGTCAACACAGTATTTTAGCAGTTTGATTTTATGTAGTTTTTATTGTAGGTTATCTATAAAGATTTTACTTTAAACTACTTCTACAAAATACTAAATATATAACTCCTATGTTTTAGGAATAAATACACAGTACCACACTAGTTCTTCTGAAACTGAAAGAAATATAGTATTAAAACATGGTAACTTGTAGATTTTATCTCCTTTGTGGTTTTGAATATTTCTATTATGGCTCCAAGTGAATGGTTATTACTGTAGAGGGAATGTTAATAGCAACAAGGATGCCCACACGTAGAATAATCTGGCAATACACTGTTCCAGGAAACTATAAGTTATTTTTTTAATATTGTCTCTCACTTCAATAAAGGTATATTAAAGATATATATCAAAATGCACTTTGTGCTGTCCTAAGAGCAATATAGGTATACTAACACTTTGAAGGCTGCTTATCAATAGTAACCTCTATATTCAGTTATCTCTTTTCTCCCATAGTTTGGCTTGTATTTTATTACATTAAAATATAATTTGTGCAAAATTAATTAGAGAACAACTTTTATTTTGAAAGTGAGTACTCATAACAGAAAAACACTGAAGTTAATTTTTTTACAAACGAGAAAAATCTAGATATATGCACTTTTATTTCTTTTTATTTAGATGTATTTTCTAATCACTCTGCACTATTATTTATTAAGGGGCAATTGTTTTTGTTCTAATGCAAAGTGATTTTTAAAAAACCAAGTCTTTGAAACTGCTAGAAGAAAATAGAGGGGGAACACATAAAGCTAAAAGTACAAACAAATACTTTCTACTCAGTACTCAAATGGCACAGGAAATAATAGCAAAATTTAATAAATTGGATTGCATCAAAATAAAAAGTTTCTGCACAACAAGGTTAACAAGTAACAAAATGAAGAGCCAGACTACAGAACAGGAGAAAATCTTTGCTAGCTACTCTTCCAACAGAGTATTAATATCTAGAATACATAAAAAACTAAAAAAAACCCAAAAATTAAAAAAAAAAACTATAAATAAGTGGGCAAATGAATTGAACAGACACTTCTTAAAAGAAGTAAAAATGGTAGATAAGATTATTAAAAATGTTCAATGTCTTTAACCATTAGGGAACTGTAAATCAAAGCTACAGTGGGCTGGTGATATAGCTCAGCGGCATAAACGCCTGCATGGCAAGCGTGAGGTCCTGAGTTTGACTCCCGGTACCCACATATTAAAAAGAAAAAACAAAAAAAAGCTACATTGAGATTCCACCACACCCTCGTGTGATGTCAGAATGGCTATAACGAAGAACACAAACAACAATAAATGCTGTCAAGGATGAGTGGGAAAAGGAACCCTTCTACACTGTTGGTTGGAACTTAAATTAGTTCAGCCCTATGGAAATCAGTATGAAGTTTCCTCAAAACACAAAATTTGACCTATCATTAGATCCAACTATCTCACTTGTTGGTATGTACCTGAAGGAACTGAAGTTTGCATACTATAGGGATGCTTGCATGTCCATATTTATTACTGCACAATTCATGATAACCAAGATATGAAACCAGTCTAGGTGTTCATCATCAGATAAATGAATAAAGAAAATGTGATATATATATATATATATATATATATATATATATATACATATATACATATATACAATGACATATTATTCAGCCATAAAGAGTAAAATTTTGTCATTTTTAGGGAAATGGATGGATCTGAATATAACCGCATTGAATGAAATAAGTGAGACTCAGAATTACAAATATTGCAAGTTCTTCCTAATATGTGGAATCCAAAAAATGGAAGCAAGACTCTTACTAGACAAGTGGAAGATCGTAAAAGGTGAGGGGAAGAAGTTGTTAGAGCTGATACTAAGGGAGATGGATGTGATAAAAATATATTATATACATTGACTCCCCAAATGTGAAAAGAGGGGGAGAAAAGTGTAAGTGAGAAGATAGAGTGAAAATGATCGAGGTACGCTATCCGCGTGTATGAATCAGCCAAAATGAAACCTACTGATCTGTATAACTAATAAGCACTATTAAAAAAAAAAAGGAAAAAAAAACTTTATGTTTCAATTGCCATATTTAGTTTCTCTATTAAAATACAACTTACATGAGTGGATATTAACCCATGCCATACTATTTATCAAATAGCATATCAGTATAAAGTATAGAATTCCTTCCCTTAAGCATTCAGAATATGTACATACTTAAGAAACTATGAGAGCTTAACAAATGGTCATCAAGTTTCTCCCTAAATTCACAACTGAATCTGCTTAATTTCTTATTTTTTTTTACTAGAAATTGTATTTTTAAGTATTCGTTATATACATAAATATGGTCAAATGTTATATTTTATCATTAAAAATAATTGATGACACACATTTCAATATTCTAGGAAAAGCTGTTTCGAACTGACATTTTTGTTTGAAAGGGAAAAGTAATGATAAAACCCCAGCAATCACAAACTGAGAGTAGAAACCGATAACCTAGGTAAACCAAAGGGCAAGAAGTTTGCTTGGTTAAAAGATATATGCTGTTTTTTGGTGTTTTGTTTTCTTTAATTGCTTAAGAAATGATGAAAGCGGGGAAGCTTTGGACTGAACCGAGAATTTTATTTTTTTATTTTTTTTTTCAGTTGTGGATATCCTCTTTTATTTTTATTTTTCAAAATTATTTCATTAGTATATGTTTGCAGCATATGGACTTTACATTCATCTTGGGGGGTAAGTACAGGCTCATAACACAGCTTGTTTCTTTTTTTAATCCCTTTCCCCTTCCAACATATCTCTCTCTCTCCATATCTAAATCTCTTTTGCTATTTTCATTCTTGTTATTATTATTATTCTTAGCTCACATTTATGACATATAATGCTTACATTCATGGTGGGTGTTTGGTACCTGCACATGGTATACCTTAAAATTTTTTGTTAGATAATATAAATCTCTACTTCAAAGTTCTCAATGCATGGCAAAAATAGTGTTAACTTCACAAAAATTGAAGGCACAAGTTATCAGAAAAGAATCTGAATGGATATTTCTGAGACAATCTGCCAATTACTGGATGTAAACTGCATAGACTCTTGGGTTTAAGTTAAAGATGGGACTTAAATGAAACTTCTAAAAAGTTTGTATAATATAGTAGCAATTAGTAGGAGCAAGCCACATGAGGAAGATCTTTGTATATAAAATAAAGCTGTTGCACTCTCAGTATTACTTTCCAGTATAGAAATGAAGACTTAACTTCCAGTGGTAGAGTTGACTAAAATATCTGGGACCAACCATTGTCAAAAAGCATACTGTAGCCCGGAGTGATGGCTCATGCTTATAATCCCAGCACTCAGTAGGCTGAAGCAGAAAGATTGCCACGAATTTGAGGCCAGCCTGAACTATATAGGACACCCTGACTCAAAAGGAAAAAAAAAAAAAGCATAATACAAATGTTAATGATTTTCTTATGAGTAGAGATAATTTCTTTTTTACCTGTTATTTGGCAATGAACTGCTTCATTATTTAACTTCTTGACCCATTTATTTAAACTCATCTTGTTTTAACAATGTTATATGTTGAAAAACCCACATGCAAATATTAGGTGACATTATATATCTGTGATTTTAATGTTATTCACTTTTATTTGCAATGTTAAAATTATCAGTTTCTTTTGCATACTTACAGGTGTCTTTGTCAACCATCTGTTCATTATGTGTATTGTATTATCTAAAATTAGATTTTTTTTTGGGCCGGTGAGATGGCTCAGCGGCTTAAGCGCCTGCCCGGCAAGTGCGAGGGCCTGAGTTCGACTCCCGGAACCCACATACGAAAAAGGGGCCGGTGATATCGCTCAGCGGCACGGGCGCCTGCTGCCGCGCGAGGTCCTGAGGTCGACTCCCCGGTACCCACACACACACACACACAAAAAAAAATAAAATAAAATTAGACTTTTTTTAATGAATCTAGTCAACAACTTGCACATAAGTGGAAATAAATTGCAATATGCTGAGAATATACCAATAAAGGAGGGCCACAATAAAAATCCCTCTGAGGGTGGAACTGTCAGTCCTCTTTGAAGTTGTCTCATTGTATATGGTGCATGTCCATGTATATGAGGGAGAGCATCCATACCAATCTATGTATTAACTAGTAGTCAAATGTGATGTCTCTAATATGTTGCACTAAAAGTATTTAAATGCCTGTGCTATTCAAAGGACCACACATCTATTTCAGGTTGGGATTTTTCAGAAAAAAGATTTTGAGGGGGACATCAGCATGTGTTTTCAGCAGTTGAGCTGCTATAACAAACATCATATAGACTGAATAGCTTAAAAACCGTGTATCTCTTACAATTCTGTAGGCTGGAAAGTGAAAGATGATGGTGTTGACAGATTCGGTGTTGGGCGAGGTTCCACTTCCTGGTTTCCAGATAACCACTTTCTCAGAAGGGGAAATGGGTGTCTCTGGGCTCTTTCACCAATGTAATAAGGGCACTAATCCCACTCAAAAGCCCTACTCTAATGTCCTAACTACTTCCCAAAGGCCCACCCCATAGTACTATCACACTGCGTGTTAGGATTTCAAAATATAAATTTCAGGGTTTGGGCAAAAGTGCACTATTCAGTCTCTAACAGCATGAAAGAAATGAGTGTTCTTTTCCTTGAAATAGATTCATGTAGAATGAATGAAAAATAGGATTGATCAGAAAAGGAACTAAGTACTCAAATCTAGTACTACTACTATTTCCCCTAAATCAATTAAAAATGATAGGAACCTGCTGTGTCATTCAAGAATTCAACTGATCTCAAAGTGATCTTGAGACATATTTAGATCTTCAGGGATGTTCCAAGACACCCCAGGAAGAGTATGTGACCTTGGGTGAGGAGGTCCTCTTTCATTAAAGTCTCTAATCAAGTCCTAAGGAGGCTTCACAGCCCAGGGCCAATAGCCAGCAGCTGTGTTCTGAAAGAGACTCCAGTGAGGATCTCGTGGTATTCTCTACAGCAACCCACATACAGAACTCTAAAAAATGATTATTAAACATAGTCACATTACAGTAATACATTATCTGAGAATGGAGGATTATATATCTATCTGATGTTTGTAGATCAATGTAACCCTGAGTTTGAAAGTTTGATAATATATTTTTTCGATCAATAATTGTCATAAATCTAATGCATATCAAACCCCTGTCTGGGAATATAAATATAAGGAAAGCAAGGTCATTCGGACTAGTTGAGAAAGATTGAGATGCAAATATTTAGATATGACAAAGTATAATGGGTGCTCTGACAGATGCTTTTGTCAAAATCAAGGGAGGCAAAGCATCAGTGTTCTATTTTATCTAGGAGAAGAGACAGATGGGCAATCTTTTAACATTTTATGAAAGGATCCTTTGAGCTGCTTCTTACAAGAGCCAGAAAGTTTGTTTGGACAGACTCCAGCATAGAGTATTCATTACCAGTAAAGAGAGTGACCTGGAGCAACAGTCCTTAGAAAGCACCAGGATTGAGCGAAGCACGCTGGCATGGTGTGAGCAGTGCAGGGGCTCCCGAACCTGCATTCCATAGCCAGCAGTGGAAATGTGGCTTAAGAAAATGTGGTGAATTCACACATTAATAGTTACAGAAAGACTCTTCTTGGATTTATGTAAAGAGGAAATTATTTAAAAGAATATTAGAGTATGAAAGCAATTACTTTTAAAACTGAATAAAGTGATAAAAAACAATGTATGAAAATTAAAAGGAAAATACTGTAGAACTATGTCAGAAAAGCCAGGAAGAGTTTTAAATGAAGAATATATAAGATAGAAGCATAGGAAAAATAATTATCTTTAACTAATTTTCATATCCTTGAACAACTTTTGTATTTCTACCAAGCCAAGTTTTAGTAAAGTTTTGGATTTTATGTTATAAAATCATTATCTTTAATTCATTTTCATATCCTTGAACAATTTGTGTATTTCTACCAAGCCAAGTTTTAGTAAGGTTTTGAATTTTATTTCATAAATGTATGATTTGCATCATGGTAAGATAATGCCACGAGCTTATTCCTGGGTCATCTGCTTTCTTTTCTGGGAAAAATCTGCTGGGAAAATAGACAGAAATCCAATCCTTTTTTTCCCAAAATAATGCCACAATGATTCCATCTGTCACTACTTCAGTTATTTCTTTAGATTGTTTCTTTTTTGGTCATGTTTTTAAAATTGGAACTCTTCTGTTTTCCCAAAGCTCTTGAAAATCATTATAAAATTGCTCTCCAAGAAATTTGTCTCAATTTTCATTGCAACCAGTTACTTATATGAAAATGGAATTACCTCAGTAACACTGATAAAATTGATTTTTATAGCCTTAAACCACTTTTATTTTTTAACTGATTAAAATCTTTATATCTAACATATTATGTGATTTGAAATCAATAAGTCACAGCCATAATTCAGGATTATTCTTTTATTTAATTTATTTTGGAAGCTACTTGTTTACTTTTCTTTGGTGAATGTTGGAACCTATCCATAGCTTTCCTATAATGCTTATATATTCGACACGCTCTTTTATTTTTTTCTTTAACTCTATGTCCATTAAAGTCAAGAGAACATCAGACTTCACTGAATAGTTTCCTGTCCTCAGTCTGAAAATCTGAACTGAAGGATGGGAGTAGCTCCAATTTTCCTTACTGATCTGCTATCCCTTCCCTGGCTTGTTTCTGCTCTCTTAAATGTCCTGCTCACAGGAAATAAAAGAAAAGGGAAGCGAAACAGTCTTTTTGCTAATGCTATTTGTGATTTGATGCTGATATTGAAAGCCAGCTCTTTTGTGGAAAACTGATGTTTTTCTAGAAACATTCTCTCTAGCAGTTTTCAAATACAATGCCCTGGACCCATGTATGTCTTTTCCAGTTGGTACCTGTATTTATTGAGCATCTAGTTTGCTCCTCTTGAGTCAGTAATTTTTCTGTTTATGTATTCTCATACTCAAGGCCATTCTTTCAGAAATGTCCCCTTACAAGATGGCTCCAGATCTGTTTTCCACTACACATGTCTGATATATTCCCTTCACCTGGCTTCTTTTTCTCTAAGTATGTGGAAGTATATTTTTTCCCAGTACAATACCTCCTCTTACCCTCTGATTTATATGCCTTAGTTCAGTTTAGCCACAGCTTTTTCCACAATCCATAGACTTCCTAAACTCAAATTCTGAATAACTGAGCCTCTTAAAGTACCTTTTTTTGTGGTTAGGAGTAAGACTCTGTCATTGTTTCCTTCACTGATATAAGAAGAGAATTTACAGGGCCGGTGAGATGGCTCAGCGGCGTAAGCACCTGCCTTGCAAGCGCGAGGGCCCGAGTTTGACTCCCAGAACCCACATACGAAAAAGGGGCCGGTGATATCGCTCAGTGGCACAGGTGCCTGCTGGCGCGCGAGGTCCTGAGGTTGACCCCCGGTACCCACAAAAAAAAAAAAAAAAAAGAACAGAATTTACAAAATATTGTCAACCACTTCCAAAGGATGCTCTCTCTTGATGTTTCAACTTCATGGTTTAAAACCTGGGGATAGGAGATCACTTACATTACAAAACCTATTTGGCAGTCCATAAAGGTCAGATAGGTCCACTAGCTTCTCCAATTGAATGGAGGAATACTTGGCAGATATTGAATTTCTCTTGGAATTACTTAAAGAAACTTTGAGAAAAAGAATGATGTTAACATTCCTTTAACAGTTTTTTTTCACTCCTCTTTCCTCTTGAGTGAATAGTCAGTATTTTTATCTAAAATGCTTTTTTCTACAAGGATTTAATTTATTTATAGTTTTAAGTACAGTAATTTATAGTTCTTCCTTACAATGCTATAAACTTTCATCTGAGATTTACAAATGGACATTATCACATTTAATCACATTTAGAAGTTATCACTAATTTTTTAAAGCTACTTACTATGATGCATTGAGAAAATATATCACTACTACTTATGCTAGTTTATTCTATAATATAGCTTTATAATACTCTCATAAATTAATAGTGAACTTGTATTAATTGTTGACTTATGCGACTTTGAAGTGAATGAACTAATTAGGAATTTAAATGCACCTAGATATCTAGAATTAAAACATCTATTACAGATAGTTAATATTATAATTTCTTTACATCTGCATATTTAAAAATACATGCAGTGGGTATATAATAGGAAAAATTATAGTAGGAAAAAAACTGTAACTGGCCGTACAAAGATTAAACTACGGATTTCCTTATAACTAAATAATACTCAGGACATGAGTTTCATTTTTTTTTTTTTTTGTGGGTACCGGGGGTCGACCTCAGGACCTCGTGCGCCAGCAGGCGCCCGTGCCGCTGAGCGATATCACTGACCCTTTTTTCGTATGTGGGTTCCGGGAGTCGAACTCAGGACCTCGCGCTTGCCAGGCAAGTGCTTACGCCACTGAGCTATCTCACCGGCCCAATGAGTTTCATTTTTATCACAGAGAAATGCCAGTTCTTGCCAGTTCAATGTGAAAGCAGTTTTTTTTTTCTTGGCATAAGGAGTTTAAGATTATCATCATAACTATTATTTTCCTTTTTCCTTTTAAATTTCTCTTTTCTTTCTTTCTTTCTTTCAGTCATTTATGTTTTGTGCTGAGGAGTAAACCCAAGGCCTTACACATGACAGGCAAGTGTACCACCACTGAGGTACAACCCCAGCTCACTATTCTTTACTCTCTAAGGAAAGTCTATGTTTGGGTAGATAGTGACGGAATTGGAAAGTCAGGGGACACTTAAAGGAGGTACCTTGTGACAGACATCAAAACTTAGTCCTCTAACCAGGGAAGGAGTCGCTGCCCAGTTGAAAGAGGGTAGTTGGCTGATGGTCCCAACCTGTTAACTCAGCTTTTGAGCCACGGTCACCCTATTTTCAGGGTAGATTCTGCTGAGCAAAGCAGCAGTACCCAAGGATATTCTCTTCTCTTCGTGCCCACCAGCCAGTGTCTGTACAAGGGCCTGGTGGTTTCACCCAGCATGAATCTAATTACATTTGCTTTGGGACTCCCCGCTGAGCTGACACTGTCAAATCACCATCACTGTCGGAAGGCTATCCCTATCAGTTTTCCTTCTTCCATTTCCTTTTTAAATACAGTTATTCCCCAATAAGTATTTGTACTCCTAACTGATCTCAGCATTTGCTTTCCAGAATACCTGACTTGACACACCTGGTATATGTAGGGAGGACTTTTTCTTCTTAGACATTACTGGTCATAAATTAGAGTCTTTTATTGATGTTATCATCTGGATTCTTCATGGCTGCTTTGTCCCATTCCCTGCTTGATTCTTGCTAAAATGCCTTGACACTTCTGTTCTGGGATCGTGGGCCTCTAAAAGTCTAGCTGTCAACTTCCTGGTCTGACCTGGCAGCCATTCCAAGTTCACAATGTTTTTCTTTTTACCTTCGTGCTCTCCCCCGACCCCACCATGTATTTTATTTGTGCATGTTGATTGTATAGATTAGTGGGTTTCATTTGGGCAGATTTGTACATGCACGTAATATCTCACCTTTTATGTCGACAAGCATAGGAGATTATTGTACATGGGCAACTCAAGGAAGGGATGGTTTGAGAATATTTTTTGAACAAGAATTCACACAAAATCTTCTATGATTTATGGGTGTTCTTTACTTTTAAAGTTATTAGTAGTGAGTAGTTTATTTTGTTTTGTCTTTGTTTTTGTTTTTGTTTTGGAACTGGGAATCAAACTCACGACCTCGAGCTTGCCAGGCAGGCGCAGTAGTGAGTAGTTTGTTTTGGCAAAAATAGTTGCTTTTTATGTCTTCTATAATAAAATGAATCAGATTTTCTCGGATTAGTGTCACCCTACTTTATGTTTTTAGCACCTAGTACTTGGGCTATGAGCAAGAGGTATTTCTCTGCTAGTAGCTGGTCATACTGCCTCTGTTTCTCCTCTTCCACACTTTTCTAAATGTTTCTTTGAAAGAAAGAAGGTGGGGGGGGGGGTGAGCATATGACTTTCAAAATCCAAGCTTATAAGATTACGCATTTTTAAAATGTAAAGTAAATTTTGTTATATTTGAAATATATAAGCCTTTATCCCCATTTTGTCTCTTCTACTGAAATGTGGGGAGAAAGATAGTAAGTACAAAATTGAAAACAGGGCAGAAAACCTGCCTCAGCTA
The DNA here is from genome assembly GCA_028451465.1 of Erethizon dorsatum. NCBI lineage: Eukaryota > Metazoa > Chordata > Mammalia > Rodentia > Erethizontidae > Erethizon > Erethizon dorsatum. The sequence goes on from CM051838.1 coordinate 17,160,794, forward strand.
TTTCAAACACTTTCCTAAACTTCTATTCCTAGAAAAATCTTTGTATCTGCAATACCGCTATAGTATCAATAATTATTCATATAAATAAAAAGATTTCCCAGCAATATGAATCAGACAAGCTATATTGTCCAGCAAAGCTCTGATGTTAACTTTTTCTATATATAAGCCTTGGTTTATCTTTTTCTGTCTTTTTTTTTTTTTTTTTGTCTTTTTTTTTTTGGTTTTTTGAGATAGAGTCTCAGTATGTAGTTCATGCTGGCCTTGAACTCACTATGTAGCCCAAGCTGGCTTCAAACACACAGTGATCCTCCTGTCTCAGCCTCCCCAGTGCTGTGATTATGGGCATGTGCCACCACAACCAGTTTAGGCCTTGGTATTTCTACTCCCTTATTTCACTGGATAATTTAGTATCTTTATTCAAGTATTAAATGGTCTGCATTAATATTGCATTACAATAATATTTTCTTTTTTACTAGAAACTATCCATCCATATGTTTATTTCCCCTTTCCTGCCTTGGCTACTCTTGACCTTTTATTCTGTAATGAATAATTTGAAGGCATTAATTTTGTAATTTTCTGAAGTAAAATACAATATATAAACAACTTGGGTAATCCCAAAAAGGCAAAGTAAATTTAGTATTCACATATTTATTAATGTGATATATCATGTTACCATTTGAAATGAAATTAGCTTTTAATTTAATTTAATCAAATTTAATTATTTTATTTTTGAGACAGGGTTTCACTATGTGCTCAGACTGGACTTAAAATTCACTACATAGCCCAGGCTGACCTTGAACTCATGATGATTCTTCTGCCTCAGCCTACTTACTGAGTGCTGGGATTACAGGCTTGCACCGCCACACCCAGGTTAAAATCAGCATTTATAAGATTCAGCATTCTATTCTTTAGAAGATGAAAGGTTGTAATAATCTTTTCTTCAAAAGTTTGATACAGTTACTCTGAATATCACCTCAATTTGATATTTCAAAACCCTTCACTCCTAAGATCCAGATAAAATAGGAATTAATAAAACAAGAAATAGGATTATATTCAGCAGTAGTGACAGCAGCCCCAAAATGGAGCTGGGACCCCATAATGGAGTCTGCTGAGCCACCATCCTCCAGGGAGTTTACAAAAACTTCTGCCAGGTGCTCTGCAGCTGTCTGGCACCTGCCCAGAGCATGATCATGGAGGCAAGGCGCATGAGCACTGCATGAACACTACATACACTGGACCCTGAAAAATAGGTAGTCTACTATGGGGCAGAGATCATATCACTTGTACAATGGCCCCAGCTCCCCGCTAAACTCCTTAAAATCCCCTAGACAAAGAGTATTTGTGGCTATCATGTTCAAGATCCACTACCTGGCTAGTGGGGATTCTATTTCTTTGTTTTTATATTTTTACTTTCTTGCTTTTACATCTTTTACTTCTTTACTTTGTATCTTTTAAATAAATTTGCTTGCACCCTACCTCAGGCGTCCATGGTTTCATTCTTTGTCACCATGGGATAGGACCCCGGCATTCCAGTATCACCACCCCCCCATACTGCCACCACCAACAGCTTCCTCTTTTAATGTATTTCAAAATGTTTTATTAGTATATGTTTTTAATACATAATAAACACTTTTGTAATGGGAAATTGGCACATACACACATGCATCTTCATACTTTCTACTTCATTACAGTTGTTCTTGTAGAAGAAATCTTAGTCTGGCCGATTTACTACATCAGTACGAACAAGAATCAGAACTACTTTCAAAATTCCTCTTTATTTTGGTTTTTCTCTTTTTTTCCCTGAAAAGTATCACCATAGATTATTTTCCTCTTTTTATTTCTAATTTCTAATTTGTTCAAAGTGCCAACTATTGATTTTACTTTTCTTCGTGTTTGTTTTCTATCTAATTTACCTCTGTTCTGCTCACTATCACTTTCTTCTTTCTTCTCCTGACTTATTATTTTGCAAGGTTTATAAGTACACAGCTTAGTTCACTGATTTTTCATTCATTCTTTGTTAGCATTAGTTTTCTTTTTGGTCCCTGAGATATTGAAAACAAGGTTTCTTGATGTCTAACAGTGGAGTTCTTTCTAGTTACATTTTTATTAGTTTTTCACTGTATTGAATGGTGACCAGAAAATGTAATCCAAAAATATAAAACAATTATTTGAAAATATTTGATTTATTTTATAGCTTTGTGCTTGTTGACTTATACATGCTTCAAATATACTTAAAATATGTACTCTATAATTTTTGATAGCATAGGATTCTTTACCTCTTTAGTAAAACTAGTTTATCTATATTTTAAAAAATAATAGATATCACAATAATTTATTGTCTAATATCAGAAAAAGCTTGTAAAAAATCTTGTGCTTATACATTTGTAATTTTTCTCTATTAATTTTGGTAAGTTCCACTATGCTAAGCTTCATTTGGTAGCGGTTATAAATTTTAAAGTATTTTGCAATCCTAGCTAGTTCAATGTATTTTCATTATCTTTATATATAATGCATTTATTACTGATATTTAGTACCAATATCCAATTGTTTGGACATTAATGTATCTACCTAATTTTTTGTTAATGTTTTCTTCCTTCACTTTATTCCAGTATTTAAACTTCATTTACCATTTTGTTTAGCACTTCTGTATAGGTACTTCTCTGTAAACCTTTCTTTTTTTTTTAATTTAAATCATCCAATTTAACAATTGGCCTTTCAACTGGTGTTTTTTGCTGTTGTTGAAGATTTTGTTGGAATTTGTTAGGCTGACCAGTGCAGTTGGACTTATTTCTACAGTTTTATGTGGCAATTGTTATATTACTATTTCTCCTCTTCCATTTCGTCTTTTTTCCTCTAAATCTTTTGCTTTGAATTTCTTTTATTTTTTCTTAAGTTTTTATTTTATGTAAATTGTGCTGGAAAAACTGGTTCTCCACATGCTGAAGATTAAAACTAGAACCATGTATATCACTATGCACTAAACTAAAATCAAAACGGATCAAAGATCTAGATATCAAAATAGAAACATTATATTTACTGGAAGAGAAAATAGGCAGAAATCTTGAATTCAGAGGTATAGGCAGAGGCTTCATGAACAAAACCCAGACTGCAAGGAAAACAGCACAAAGAATCAACAAATAGGATCTCACCTTATTAAAAAGATTTTGCACAACAAAAGAAATCACCTACAGAGTGAAAAGACAACCCACAGAGTGGGAAAAAATTATAACCAGTTGTCCCACAGATAAAGGAGTTATTTCTAGAATATATAAAGAATTGAAAAAAATCAGACCCCCCCAAATTCAAAAACCCAATGCAAAACTGGTCATCTGAGATGAATATGCACTTCTCAGAGGAAGAAATACAAATGGCAAATAAATATATGAAAAAATGTTCAACATCACTGGCCATTCAAGAGATGCAAATTAAAACAACACCGAGATTCCATCTCACCCCAGAAAGAATGGCTATCATCAAAATATCAACTGTTGGGCCGGTGAGATGGCTCAGCGGCGTAAGCGCCTGCCTTGCAAGTGCGAGGGCCCAAGTTCGACTCCCGGATCCCACATACGAAAAAGGGGCCGGTGATATCGCTCAGCGGCACGGGTGCCTGTTGGCGCCCGAGGTCCTGAGGTCGACCCCCCGGTACCCACAAAAAAAAAAAAAAAAAAATATCAACTGTTAACAAATGCTGGAGGGGCTGTAGGGAAAAAGAAAACTTTCATCACTGTTGGTGGGAGAGTAGACTGATGAAACCCCTGTGGAAATCAGTGTGGTGATTCCTTAAATACTAGGATTAGAGGTCCCATTCGACCCAGCTATTCTTCTTCTGGGTATCTTCCCAGAAGAATTAAAGACATCATACCACAGTGATACATGTGCACCAATGTTTATAGCAGCACAATTTGTAATAGCTAAATCTTGGAAACAACCCAGATGCCCATCAACTGAAGAATGGATAAAAAAGTTGTGGTTTTTTTTTTTTTTATAATGGAGTACTACCCAGCCATAAAGAAGGATAAACTGGAGACTTTTATAGGTAAATAGATGCAACTTGAAACCACACTTATAAGTGAAATAGATCAGACCCATATGTGTAAACATCATATTATCTCACTAGTGTGAGAAACTGAACAAGTAAATAGGATCCGAAATGCACAATAGATATTGTGAATTCAGAAGAAAATTTCAAAAGAAAAGACAAACTGTGATGGGGGGAAGGGGAAAGGAAGAAAGTGAAAAAGAAAAAAATATATGTATACACAAGATAGTTAAGATAGTTATATAGCTAGCTTCTCTTAGTTCCTTGAAAAGAAAGGCTTGTGCTAATATTGTTTGGGCAAGATATCACACCTATATCTTGTACTCTGAATAACTACTATGAAGAAAACAATACGCAATGTATCAACAATTGTAATTGTCCTACTAAACTGTTTTAAAACTCGGTTTTCATTGATATGTTTACCTATTTTCTCTTTAAAATTAAAAAAATAAAAGTTTCTATTTTATGATTATTGAAAAGTTTGAAAGAAATGAACAAAATGATAGGCTATTTGCTGTCCTATCTAACATCTCTCTAGATTCTGGGCCCTTCTTTTTGTTTATAAATGTATAAACTGGTAGATAACATAAGGATGAAATATATTTTGTAGATATGCAAACCATTTTGGTGTGCATTTGACTATTGCCCTGTAAATACTGACTAATTCTGCATTACTTATGAACATTTTTCAATATTTCTGATTTCCAACATGTTTGTGTTTCAATTTTTGATAAATTTTCCTTTGAACTATTTTTACACTTTATTAATGACAAATTTCATGCATTAAATAAAATACTTGATGTATTCATTTTACAATATTATGGAAGTAATGAATTTGCTTTCTTAAAAATTGTTTAACAATATGAATGGCATATGATAGATAGTTTAAAAAATATAGGAAGCAAGAGAAAAAGAAGAGAATTGTTAAGTATAGCACGTTTCTCTGGCATTTCCATTGACAGTTCATGGTGATTCAAGAAGACATATACATGAAAATTACTAGAACTTAATCTTTATTAACTCTATAAAATAACAACTTTTAAAAATCATTTATAAAATGGTCGATGTAGAGCTTATAAAGGGTTTATATGTTTATATTCACTTTATAGAAGTATGCTGAACCGAAGACTTAAGATTTACGTGCTTTACCTATCAGGGTAATGTTTCAATAAAACATGTGTTACAGCATATGATGTTATTAAGTAGATTAAAAATACTGAGCAACAGGAACATTCAAATTATTGATAGGTGGCTGGACCTGAATGGTTCTAAAGTTCTACATTTTCAGAAAAAAAGTTAGAAATAGTCCTTCATTTTGAGTTTTACATAAATGCATTATAAAATATATTATTAAATATATTATATAATATAAATATATTATAAAATATAATGCATATTTACAAATATGCATTATAAAATCCCAAGGGAGATTTTTAAGAATAGTATAAAAGTATATGATTTCTAAATGAATAAGAAGGAAAGTATTTGAAAATAAACCACAATAAAGCCAAAGAAAGCTATAACTATAGAAAAAAGTAAGCAAACGATGAGACACAGTATAACCTGGTAGAAATTAATCTAAACATAACATGATTAATACAAGTGGACAAAGCTCACTGGATAAGGTTTTCAAAAGGACTCAGAAACTTTGCCAAACCATAAGAAAATTACTTTCACTTTGATTTTAATATGCAAGTTGTGAAAACATTAAGTACTTACTTGGAGCTATTGTTTCCTTATCACAAGAAGGAATAACAGCAGGAAAATGATGGCCTAATTTTATATTATATGTTTCTTCCTTTCTGGGACTATCAGCTTTTCTTTTGCATAGCATATATGACATTTGGCAAAAATTATACATCTTTATATTTTTGATAATAATTCTAAGCAGTTACTCTTAAAACTTATGTCTTGATTTGTCTAGAAAAGATGTCTTTTTTTTCTAGAATTTCCTGGATTTCCTTTGCTTTAATCATAATACTTTTGAGTTTTGAAGATTTAGAAATTGTATTCTAGTCTTCTGAAATTATTACAAATATCTGACTACATTTCAAGGACATTGAAAAATATTAGATAAATTTAGTCCTGAATTTTTAAACCTTCATTAAATTTTAATTAAAAAATTATCTTTCTAGTTATTAATGGTTAAACCTACATATATATATGAAAATCTCTAGATCTGCCCCATTTCCTTTCTTTGTAATTGGGCAATTTAATTTCTCAGAACTTTTATTTTCTTCTCTGTAACAAGGATTAGTAACACAAATAAAGTCACTAATATTAGTGAAAAATGGCAGGCCTAATGTCTGGCACACAGTAGGTGTATGAATACTATGGGTTATATAATAATATTATAATAATCATGATCATAATTATAATAGTTCATACTTAAATCATCTATATCAATATGCTAAGCACTATTCTAAGCATTATTAATTTATTTCATCTTCATAAAACCTTATTTAGCCTCCATTTCCTCATATATAAAGTAATTCTTTTAAAGCTGATGGAATGATTAATAAAAACCACTTAGAACAATAATGAGATATAATGTGTTTTCATAAGTGTTTCTGAAAGTATATAAGTGTTGTTGTCTCCATTTTATCCATGAGAAAACTATGGCACAGAGAGGATAATTAAATCGTTCATGGTCATTACCATTAAAGTTATGTGGAATATATTGAATTCATGTATCATTCCTTAAGGCTAGTCATCTATACTTAGAGCAAAAAAAGAATCTAAGTTTGGAAAATATCATTCACCATTTACAAAAAGAAAAATTATATATATATATATATATATATATATATATATATATATATATATATATATATTTTGACCCATAATTTCTGAAACCTGATAACAGGACTAATAAATCATGGAAACACTATCAAAATACATTTCTGTCCATGCACAAAATAATACTGTGACATTTCACTTCATACACCAAAAATAGTTGGGTAAAACAATATGTTTTCAATTACTTTTAAATATTTAAAATTGCATAAAAGAAAAGTACCTTAAAACTTTAAAAATTTTCAACAACATTAATTCTGCATTTTCTTCTGCATCATATTCCGATGATTCACTGAAGGAAGATGAGTGAAAATAAAGTTTTTTCAATGGGGATGGGTAGATAATTTAGGAAAATATAAAAACTGGAACTCAAAGATAAAATATCTAGTTCATATATGCAGTTTTTCAAAAAAGATTATCTGAGGCATTACAACAAAGGAGATTGTCCCCCATGTGAAAAGCCGGATGTATAACACAGAAACAAGACACACCCCTCTCTATTATATGTAGGACAAATGAATTTTAATCAGTAAACATGAGGTTTAAAAATACAATGGAGAAGAGGGAAAATAATGAGTCTGATTTTATTTTGTTGGCTTGTAAATGTATTAGCTTATTTCATCAAATATAGAAATAGGTTTATGAACAAATTAAAGGCAAATTATTCAGAAAGCCATCGGAATTGTCATAGAATATTAGACTAAAATTGATTTAGCTATAATTATTATACAGCCTGTTTGGAAAAATGAATAACATCAATAATAGAATAATATTCTGAGTCTCTTCAGATGGAGAGACATTTAGTACTTCCTTTTACTTTTCTCAAAGCTCTTGACTTAACAGTGTAAACAAAGTTTAACTACAAACCTAAAGGACAGTTTAATCTTACAATCATTTCCTCTCACGCTGTAGGCTTCCATTTTAGCTTTGTTCATTACAGCCCTAAAGCTTATGCTTTCTAAATGTGTAGGTTAGAGAAAGTACCTTGGAGCTCACCTGCTCAAGATTAATAATATCACTCCAAGAAGATTAGAGCTATTACTCTTCCTGACCTGATCCAAATAGTACAAATGGGATTTTAAGGATGATGCCTGTTCAGAGATCCAATGAACTGATGAGGTGCAGGGGATAGCTACCCTGAGGAATCAAGAAAGATGGACGGCAGATACACCATTAGCTTTAGCTATTATCCAAAGAAAGATTATGGCTATAAATAAATTCATCCTGGCCCATAGTATAATGAATAGCAGACCAAAAGATGGACAGGCCAGGAATAAAACTATTATTTAAAAATAATGCCTTAGGCTATGTTCCTACTCAATACCAGAATTGAATGAGTACATATAATATATGATATGTATCACAGTATTGCTAATGCAATTAAGTTAAAACCTTAATAACATCAGTTTGCAATTTATAAATATAAGTCTTAGAAATTACCTGCTCGTGCTCTGCTTTTATGGTTTCATGCCTCCGACAAGAAAGACTAGGTTTTCTCATTTATTTAGTTAAAATTTCTTTGTTTTAGGACTAAATATTCAATAATGTGAGAAAATAGGAATCTATTTATCGTGGAGAAGGACACTGACTTACATTATACACACAAACATACACATATACCATAAATCTTCCCAGTTTTCATGACAACTTGCAACTGGCTTTATGTATCTTGTAAAGAAACAAAAATAATATTTATATTAGCCTAATGATAGTATATACATTGTAGTTTTATGCAGTTTTTATAAGTTAATTTATTTGAACCTTATAAAATAGTTATTTTTATGTAGTCTTTTTTAAAATGAAAAAAAATTCGAGTCACAAAAAGGATAACTGATTTGTTTATCCTTCTCCTTTTAAACAATTTAACTCATTCTCATAAAAACTCTTTAGATTTTCCTCTCACTTTTGTTTCCGTCATCATTTCTTCAGGAAAAACTTTATGATTCATCAAAAAATTGTATTTGCTCTCATGCACCATATCACTTAAAGAATCATAGTTGCATTTTTAAGTGGGATTTTACAAATCACTTAAGACTATTCTATGAAAAAGAATCTTCGATATTTTATACATCTTAAACATAGTGATTATTTTTTGGGTTGTCTGCTTTCTGCTACTAATAAAATATAAGCTCATTATACTGTAACCCTAGTACCAAGATCAACAACTAAATTTTAGTATGTAATTGACATATACTTGGATGAATTAATAAAAGGAATAACTGAATATAAAATTGCTAATGTGGCACATGTTAAAGATGAGCTGTTTATGGAGGTAATAAAGAAAAGCTACAATTCAATGAATATTTCCACTTTTAAGAGCAATCAAATGGTTGAATAATGAAACTATTAAGTATAGGACACAAGAAAGAAAGGTCAATGTTTGGGAAGGAAAGAACTAATGCGAAAACTTTTTGATTTATTGACTTTAAGGTAGCTACGAGATATTTTATAGAGTGCTTTCCATAGACTTAAAAAGAACAGTTAAAGCTAAAGGGATATCTTGGATTTGGAGAGAAAAGTACATTAACAACAAGAGGAAAAGCCTGGAAAGTGCACGTAAACACCAATGAATCAGTGAAAACTGAAATAGATGAAAACCACAGATGCCATTATGGACACTCCCACTGCTTCACATGTAAGCAAAGAAGTAGACAGAAGCCGAATGCTAGGATATTGTGTTTGTAAACATATGATCCATATTTCTTTGTTTTCATTGTATGTATTTTTCAATCCTTTTGTTTAATTGTCATCCATTGCAATATTCCCAAATGCGATAGCGGTCTGATTTCTTTTCTACACAGAGTAACATGATGAAAAGATATGCAAGTGGGTTGTGAAGAAGAGTAGGAATGTTTTGCTGATTAATTTATCCTGAAGTTTTATTTCTTTTCCTGATTTTTAAAGTTCTTGTGGCACTAGTTTTGATAAATATTTTAATCCTTCCTTTTGAAGACTTCAGAATAAATTATTCAGGAAATATTAAGAGATAAGAATGTTTTAACTTCAATACAATGAAAATAAATAAAAAATTACTACCTGAATATTTTGTCATTTTCTACAAATGACCTCAATTTTTGCAGAATTAAATAGAAAGCTTAGAATTGCAAGGTAAATCAGCAACCTGTTGAAGATTCTTTTCTTTGTTTAATATTTAATATTTTGTAAAGTCAGTGACTAAAGCAAGTGAATATGATATTAAATCCTCTTGATGCATTTAATTAACCATCAAAATTATATGAATTTAATTTTTTTTCAAATTTCCTACTACCTTTTAAAAGGTTTTCAGGGCTTTTGTGCAGCTTCATTCTTCTGTAATTGGGCTCATATTTTGTTCTTGAATTGTGTATGCATTTTTCTAAATATTTTTAAGCAAAATAATACATTGGCAAGACATACAAATTAGCAGAAAATGAAGGAGGACATAAAGAGAAAATAATAATATTACAGCTGAGTTCCTTCCTTCCTGCAAACGTCATGTGAAATTTATAGATGTGAATCATAAGAAAGAACCCTGACTTAGAATTTATCTTCTTTTAATCTATTTGATGTTCTGTGAATATATTTTTACACAGTTATTAAACAATTCTTAGACTATCTATTGATTTGTGGATGTATTTGTAAACAGTTGTCAAACAATTTAAAAGCCAAAACCTATTTCAAATGTAATAGGTTTCCAAAAGACTATATCACCAAAGTTCTATTCAAGAATGTAATAATACCTTGAAAGTAGCATAGGTTATTTGAATACAACATTTTAAACATAATTATTTCTAAATTTCTTATTTGGAGTGCATTCTTCATGATACAGCAGGGATAACCAAGCTCAAATTAATTATATTCAGCTTAGAAGAATATTACTCATTGACTTCCACTTCTGGGATAAAGAATTTAGATAAGAGAGCATAGTGGTAAGAATGACAGAACCTTGAATTGTATCATAAAATGGCCTTCGTGACTGGGGAAAATATCATGTCCTTTCTTAATCCTACTAACTTCAATTGGGGGAAAATTTTCTTTACTTGACTTTACTAGAATTAATAACTGTAAACCATGTAACTTTCCTTATACATATGGATTTTTGTTGAATAGAGTACATTAGCTATTGTGTCTTCAACATTAGTGTGCATTATCAGATTTATTTCTTATTATAGAGTTTTAAAGGAACTGATACCCATACCTTATGAATGAGAAAACAGAGGCTTAAAGAGAAAGAGGTTAGAGGATTTCACTGTTTGTAGCAGGGAACTTTTACTAAGGTCTTCTGATACTTTGCCCTATGTATTATGATCCTTTATTATGTTTTGTTGTTTATTTGCTAGTTGAAATTGATTAGAAAAGGAGAGCTATTCTAGAAGTCTTCATAGAGAAGCAGGCTGAGATATCTGGGTATACTTCCATGACCCATTGCTTGGCTGTTCTTAACCACTTTACCTGACATACTAAAGAGTAGCGTAATACAGTATGTTGTTTTAACTTTCATTTATACTAACATATTGTCTTTCTTCAACTCTTGGATGGTAGACATAGAGATTTTATTGATATTATTAATGGAGAGCTACTATTTGTTCATTTGCTTTAAAAACTTATAGAAGGTTGTTAATATGTGTTAAAAGGTTGTGGCAAGGGTAAACAGTGAAAAAGCTAAGACAGCTAACATATTCTAAAAAAACCTACTACAGAGAGACAGGGACCAAAAACCTGCAAAATCAAATGAAAAATTGTAACCATATTTTTTTGCAAAGGATATAAATAGATAAGAACATATAGTAAGGCACTAGGGTCTAAATGTTTGTGTCCCCCAAAAACCTATATGTTGAACTTCTAATCCCTAATGTGATGGCGTTTGGGTATGACATTTGGGAGGTGCTTGGGCAATGAAGGTAGAGCCCTCACAAATGGTATTTGTACCCTTATAAGAGGCCTTAGTGAGATCCCTTGCCCTTCCGTCACACAGAAAAATATAAAGAAAAAAAGAAGAAAGCAGAAGAAAGTCAGAAATCAGACCCTTATCAGACACCAAACCTGCAAAGGCCTTGATTTTAGTCTCTGGACTGTGAAAAAAAAAATTCTACTTTTTTGAAAATAAGCTATCCAGTTTGTGGCAGTATGTTAGAGTAGCCTGAACAAACTAGGACAGACAGAGAACCTGCACTCATAGGTACACTTATGGATCAGGGATTCTTTCCTGAAGCGATGACGGAGACTACCATGATGAGAACAATTTAAGAAAATTTTGCTGAGTTAAAATTAAATACATTAAGACAGGAGGAACAAAGGAGCATATCACAAGGTATCAGCTTGTGAAAGAGAGAACTGTTGTCTTGTGTAAGAGAAAGGCACTATGCTGGATACTAAGACATGAAAAGTTACCATGAGATGATTTGATTGGAGGACAAGAATTAGAATGTAACATCACCTTTAACCATCAAGGTTAACTACAAGATATGAGTTAAGATCATGGTTTTTATTATTGAAAAATACGTATGATATTACAAAGTTGAATGTGTTTCTTTTTCTTTTCAGTTAAAAATTTGCTCTATTTCGAGGAAAATTCGTTTAACAAGATCAGAATGAAAGGAGGAAATGCAGTTAGCGATATACTGACTTAGTCAATTACAGTAGTCTCCGACATTAAGTCAGAGACTGAAAAAGGTATTACATGTCACCTTTTTTTGAAATCTAACAAGTAAGGCCTCACACTATCATATATATTTACTGATAGAAGACACCATGGGGCTTTCTGCACCAGGCAGACAGGCAGTTTATTACTCACACCAAATGCAGTAGGCAGAGCAGTGTCTTAGCGCCAATTCCTTGAGCCCAATATGGGCCGCATGGTGAGAGCCAGACACCGCCTTGCGTGTGCACTGGGTTCATCACAGGAGAGTGACCTTGGAGTTGGAAGACTCAGAGTTTACATAGAGCAGCTGGTCATTCTGCCCATCCTCATCTCCAAAGAAGAGGCGCAATTCCTTATTACGCAAGTGTACAGGGTGGGAGGAGGTGTCACTAAACATATTTCTCCGAAACGTAAGCAAATGTTTCTTGGGAAAAGAAAGAAAGAACTTTGTCTTAGTAAATTTTCTGGCACTGGGACAAAATACCTGATACCCACAGGTTAAAGGAGCAGATTTTTTTTTTTTTTTTTTTTGGCTCATAGTTCCAGTCCACATCAGCGGGCTCTAAGGCAGAAACAGGGTGGTAGAAGGGTATAACAGAGGAAAAGGTGCACAACCCGTGGCAGTCAGGAAGCAAAGAGTGAAGGGAGGAACCCGGAAGGGAGATTCACCCTTCCAGCTCACCTGCCCACAGTGACCCATCTCTTCTTACCAGCCCCCACTTCCCTCCCAACAGCATGTTCAGGAATGAGTATAGTGACACGGATGAGTACAGGGCCACCATGATCCACACATATTCCAAAAGAGCCATCTCTGAACACATGAGAACACATGGGAGACAGTCTAGATCCAAAGTATAACGGACTTCGGGGCTTAAAATGCTCTCCAGCATCTCCATCTTTAGGGAGACACGGCCTCTAACCTCTAAAGCTTTAGAATGTATGCAATCTGTTAAGCAAAATCTGTTTATTTGTAATACCCTTTGCTCAGAAGAGCTGCAAGAAGCTGAGAGTTATGCAGAATTAGCTCCAAACATTACTGCCAAAGAGCCTTTACATTAGTTAAAGGTAGCTGAAGTCACCTCAGGTAATGCAGACCTCAGGAAAAGAGGAAACATAAGCCTGAATAGTTCAGGTTGTAGAAGAGTGTCATACAGAGCATGAGCCAAGGCTCAGACATCTGTGGGTTATCTTTTAAAAATTAAGATTTTGGGGCCAGTGAGGTAGCTCAGCGGCATAAGTGCCTGCCTGGCAAATGTGAGGTCCTGAGTTCAACTCCCGGTACCCACATAAAAAGGAAAAAAATTAAGATTGTTCCAGCTACCTACCTCTGCATAACAAACTACTCAAAACTTAAAGGCTTAGAAGAGATTTTGCTTGGAATTTCCTGAGATATGAAAGCTCAGCTATGCGATACACAATACCTAGAATCACCTGAGATAAAGAAGGGTAAAGTCTCTATTTCCAATATGACTCCACCTTTCATATTTCTGGCTCTTTATGGCTCTTTGGCCTCTCTTCACATGGTGTTCCCTTTTCCAGGGTCTCTTTAAGTAGTTTAGAAGTGTTTTTAGTGTGAACATGTCAAAGCAGATTTTTCATATGCAGGGTATTTCCCCCACAGCAAGAATTCCATGGAGAGTTCCTTAATGGTGAGACTAAATAGAATGTGTGGACACATTTAATTCACTGCATTATTAAAAGTAATAATTCTGTGAGGAAAGAGCATATCAGCTTTCTATTGTCATAATAAAGTATCATTGATTTACTACTATAACACACATGAATTTATTAGCTCACTGTTCTGTCAGTCAAACTTCCAGGTAGGCTTAGGATCTGTATTTTTGTTCTTGCAAGGTCAAATTCAAGGTGTCAGTCTTATGCAGAGGATACAGAAGACAATCCATTTTCAAGCAGATTCAGTTTTTGGAAGAATTTGTTTCTTCCGCATGCCTTCTGTGGGTCCCTAAGCCAGCAAAAGTAGTTGGAGTCTCTCTAACTTTTCTTCCCACTAAGTTTTTCTGCCTTGATCTTTCCCTGAAGGGGAGAAGCTCTACATTTTTGAGTTTGTATAATTACATTGGATCCATCCTAATAATCCTATAAAATCTTCCTATTTTAATAACAACTCTTTAGTAACTTGACTGGGTCAAATAGTATGCTACCAAAATTTATGTCTCCAGACCTGCAGAAAGTGATCATATTTGGAAGTAGTTCTTGTATGGACTGAATGCTTGCCCCCATCACAGTGGAGATAGTATCCTTTTAAAATAGAAAGATATCAGTGATTTTTCTTTTTCCTTTGGAGGACACAGCCTCAGGAACAATCTACAAGCTAGGAAGTGGGCTTTCACCAGAAACTATATATACGAGTGCCTTGTTCCTGAATTTCCCAGTCTCCAGAAACATGAGAAATAAATAAATACATATGTGTTGTGTAAGATACCAGTCTATGATGGTTTGTTATAGTAATCAAAGCAGACCAAGACAGGGCATTTATAGCCATATTTAGCAATGTTAACATGAGATCATATTGCATTAGAGAGACACTAACACCAATATGACTGCTATCCTCACCAGCACAGTAGAGAAAACAGAGACACAGACAGACAGACAGAGAAATCAGAAGTCTTTGGACAATCAAGGCAGAGCTTGAAAAGTGGAAGCTACAACCCAAGAATACAAGTACTCCCAGCAGCCATGCCATGAGAATGGAGGAAAAGGAAGAGATGATTTTCCCCAGAACCTTAAGAGAATCCAGGGCCCTGCCAAAATCTTCACATCAGACAGCTAGCCTCTAGAGCTGCATGTGAGATAAAAATGTGTATCATTTTAAGCCACTAAATCTACAATAATTTATCACAGCAACATAGGAAACTAACATAGTGACCTTAATAGCATCTCCTTTTTGCCATGTAATTACACAATCCTATGCATGGCACCAGGGTTTAAAGGTCAGAAGTTCAAAATTCTGTTTAGTACACCACCTCTTGACTCATAATGTACATTCTCTCAAATAAAACATATAGTCATACTCACCCAATATCTCAGTCACCCTAAAGCTGTAACTAAAACTTCAAAACTTTCATCTTAATCCCAACAGTTCAAATCTTATTTCGCTTTCATGAGTTCAAAGGTCCCAAAGCTTATTATCTAGGTAATTCAATTCAGGTGCAGTAATTCCTCACCACCCATACACCTACAAAACTAATGAACTGGTTGTTTGTTCATAAAATCCCCAATGTACAATGAATGGGCATGAGATAACAATGACAGACATTTTGTCTCAAAAACAGAAGAAATCCAAGAAACAAAAGGAGGTCGCTGGTCAAAAGCTCTTTTGAAATCTCATCAGCTGAACTCCATCCAGTGCCCAGCTCTATGAGTCATCCTTCTTGGCTCTCTTTCCACTCACGTGGCTCTGGGATCAGACCCCAGAGCTCTAAGTTCTACCATCTAAGTTTTGCTTCTCTTTTTCTGAAAGTTGGCACAGGCTTGCATCTGGAGTAGTTTTTATGAGACTGCTTCTGGTCAGGAGAAATTTGGATATTTAGAACTATTTCTTTCATACTTGGCATTCCTTTCAGTTTGGACTGGCAGGGTTTCTGCTGAAATATAGTCAAGATACTTGTGGATTTTGCGTGGTTTCAACAGGCATCATTCCTTTATTAAAAGACCCCTCCATGGATCTTTCTAAGATAATTTTATCTCCACCTGTGACTTCCACTGAGATAAATGAGGGTTAATATTCTTAAATGCCTAGAGTCTCTGATTTGATTAGGGGAATCGGTGAGTCATACTTTGAAAAGTCGTTCGTGTGACTGACTCCTCTGACCTACTGATTCTTCTTATGTGCTAATAAAACGTGGGATAGCTACACATGGAGTTTTTTCTCTACATCACAATGTCGAACTTTTAGTGTCTTTTACCATCTGGATAGATTGAGAATTTCTCAAATCATCAAATTCTCGTTCCTTTTTGTTTAGTACTTTTTCTTCCTGTTTATCTCCCTTTTCCTTTTTACAATGAGCAGTATCTTCAAATTTTTGAAAATCTTCTGAGCTGCATACTCATACATTCACTGCTTTCAAATTCTGCTTCCCACACAACAGCAAGACACAAATTTACTAAGCATTCGGAAACTATATAATGAGGATCACATTTTCTACAATTTCCAATAACAGTTCTCACTTCGTCAGAATATATACTGGCAAAATCTCTGGCATCCATATTTATTCGTGTAGCCCATTCAAGTCAATCTAGGCTTTTACTACTATGCTTTTCAAAATTCCTCCAGCTTATTCCCACTGCCCCATTACAAAGCCTCTTCTATAGTCTTAGGCATTTGTTATAGTTCTACCTCAACTTCTCAATGCAGTATATTTTCTCACATGTGGATTTATTTCTTGCACAGTGAAAATTCTTCTAGAATACCTAATAGGAGCATTAGCAAAGAATTTGTGACATCTTAAACTATTATTCAGCTTATAAAGAGAAATAATCTTGTGAAAAGGAAAGATGAGACTAAGAAAATAAACTCATTTGAAATAATTTTAACAAGTCATCTTAATGATCTCATTTGATCTAAATTAAAGTTGACATTTTAAAATATTCACTTACTAAGGCAGACTTGTACCTTTAATCAGTTAATAAATCATTTGCTACTTATTGTAGCTTATGTAAATAAAAAAAAGATATGACTTACATTTGTAACTAATTTGGATTATAGATTTTTTCAATTATTTGAAATTAGTGAGTTTCACTTCTTGTCCATAATTTGCTCAAAAGTAATTTTAAAACATCTAGTTATGTGTTTGACCTTTACTTTTTAAGTAACAGAAGTAAAAGAGAGAAATGATAATTTAAGGGTCTCACAAAGATGCCCAACGAAAGTAGAATAAATGGTATTCAAAGGAAAACATGGAAAGATAAAATATTACTTAACCTCTTCTGCTTTCAATATGAAGGAACTAAAAGATCAGATTTTTGTTCAAATGACAGTTCAATGGCATTTCATTTCCCAAGGAAAAAAATGAGTTCAGCGATTGGGTCTGAAATCAAGCATTTGTGAAAGTCCAGTGATAGCCTAATTCAAAATATCAAAAGGTAAAATCCTTGATATTCTTTACCAGTGATTCATGAAAAGCTTCATTTATTCCTGGAAACTTAATAACTTTGAAGCAAAGTTATCCTCAAAGTGATACTAGCTAAAATATTTTTCCTTTTGCAACTTTAGGTGTTAAAAACAAAATTAAATTAAAGCATTTGAGAAATAATAAAGAGTGTTAGTAGATAAGTTTTTTGTTAAATTGTAATTTAGTACATTATGTCAGAAAATGCATTCCAATAATTATTTTTTTAATCATGTCTCTTTTTAACTTAAGAATGGAAATAAAAAATTGAGAAAAGAAGTAATTTGTCAAGGGTCTCATGAAGTTACCCCATACAGTGAATAGATTCTGTCTAATGGAAATATAAAAAAAGTAAAATGTGTGTAATATTTTATAAATCCACTTTCATGTGCCACATAAATGTCTAAATTTCTTTACATAACAATTTATCAATATACCATGTAATGCTTACATTAATTAGTTATTAAAATATACTATATATCATATAAAATCACACTATATTAGTTACACAATTGCATTAATACATCATATTAGTGTATATACATAAATATGAATGACTTATTTATTTGTATAACATATGAATATATGGTATGATATAAAATACGTTACACTGAATTACAGTATGGTATATTTGTAAGACTTCATCAATGTATGTTTGTGTGTTAATACAAGTTAGTTTTTTTTGTGTGTGTGCTGGGAAGTAACCCCAGGGCCTCACGAATGCCAAGTATACTACTGAGCTATTCTCCAGACTCAGTATGTCTTAATTATAGCTTTTAATCCTTGTCATCCTTGTTAAAATGGCTTGTTCATAGAAATACAACCTATTCTTTTTATTTCCACTGGCATATTGTCATCACAGCCATTCCAAACTACTTAAAGTTTTATTTTCTTGTATCTCATTAGTAGGATCCTGCTTAGAATACATGACCTTTCGGCATGCCTCAAATTGTTGACAGAAATATAAAATATAATATATGCTTTTATTTTGTAGTAAAATCACTGTCCCTAGTTCAGTGCTAACATTACTATAAACCAAGATGATGCTATTCAGACAATAGAAAGGCAATATAGAAGCCCCTGTTATAGTTTATATCTAGACGGCCCCTGAGGACCTCATGTGCTCACTGGTGGGACACTTGGAGAGGGATTGGGTTAAGAGGGTTTAGAGCAGAACTGCTATGAGGAGGCGGGGCCTGGACCAAAGAGGCGGGGCCTGGGGCGTGGCCTGGAAGGGTTTCTCTCCCTCCCCAGCTCCTCCCTGGACCTGTTTCTGCTTGCAGCCGCCATGATGGGAGCATCTTCTCAGGGGCCATGTCCTCTGCCATGTCTTGGAGCTAGCGGACTATAGACTAACCATAAGACAAAGTAAATCAATTTGCGAATTGTGTCTTAGTGACAAGAAAGTGACCGAGACAACCCTCCTCTCTTAGAAAATGATTGTAATAGAGGATGCAGAAAATAATGATATAGACAGTGAATATTCAATAACAATTGTGGCTAACAGTAACAGTGCTATGGTGGCAATACTGAGGGCTAAATCGAGAAATATTGAATGAAAAGGTTTTTAGAAGTCATTCTAGGTAAGCTATGAATATTTTAATCTGAAATAAAAACCCAAAATATTGCTTCAAAATGAGGGAAAGTCTTCTGAGAAACATGCAGAATAGAAAGGAACATGATAAAGGCAATTTTATCCAAAACAGAAAAATAAAGGAGAAAATGATAAAATGTGTGTTTCATGAAGTTCATATCTATTCTAGATCCCTCGGTCTTTTCATGTCTTACAAATTTGAATGTTGAAGAATGAGCAACTATTGCAGACTTTTTGGACAAGTTGTAATGAATGCTCAATCTAGAACAGAGAGATAAATATGGAATAGTAGATTCAAGATTTATTCGAAGTTTATAAAAACACTGTGACTTGCCAAATATATTGTCTTGGAGGGAAAGGGGATAAAAAATAACTTGCAATTCTCTGACTTGGGTAGTTGGTTGAATGGTAGTACTCCATTGAGACATTGGGCACTAGAGCTTTGTCTTTTCTTTCTTTCTTTCTTTCTTTCTTTCTTTCTTTCTTTCTTTCTTTCTTTCTTCTTCCTTTCTTTTGATGAGGAAAGTATTCTTTTTACTTGGCTAATTTTTTCTGCTGTGGAGGTTGCTTTGTTTATTTCTTTCTGTTTTGTTTTGTTTTGGATTGGCTATAGTTTGGTTAATTCCAGGTATTAACATTTTGAATTAAAAATCCTTGTGAAGTAATCATATAGATATGTCAAGTAATTTAGTGTTTGGAACTCAAATTATGTCATGGACAGGTTTCTTGGTTTATACTCTTGGGACAATTACTCTTAAATGGCATTTGAAATGTGACTAATGACATTATATGTGGAAAGAGTGCTAAATGGGAAATGAGTAAGACAAAGAATGAAACATGAAAAAAAATATTTAATACAAATTGTGTGCATATGTGTATTGTAAATACTCCAATAAATAAATTTTCTCTTTTCCTCATGGTATGTTTTTCACCAGATTTATAAAGTCATTTTTAGCAATCCTTCTGGTTTATGCCATTGCATCTTTCCTTAATGACTCATTCTTTTTCTACATGTGCTGTTATAGAATATTGAAGTAATCTTGATGGTATTACTCTATAAGGAAGTACTGAGAGACAGAGGCCTAGAAGCAGACAGAAAAGTTAATTCAGAAATAAAAGTGAAAAATAACTCTGAACAAGAGATATGAAAGAAAAATAAAAGAAGAAAACCTGAGACAAGATGGCTTTCATCAGTTAAGGGATTAATTTCCAATATTTCTAGTGGAGAGATCACATTTTGTGTTTTTATATTGGAGAGTAAAAGAAGCAGATAGAAACAGGTAGCAAGGCTAGTACTTTCTTAAAAAAAGAAGCAAAAAGTGAAAACTTATAACCCTTTGTAAAAAAATATAACTTGTTTCAGAATCTTCAAAATAAGGTAAAAAATATGGAGCTTACAACATACTATTAGTGGGTTTTCCAAGTATCAGATCACATACAATACCCAGCAAGCTCAAAAAGGAAATCATAAAGTGAATGTACTTCAGGATCTTGCATTATCATGAAAGAAAATTAATAACTCTAAATTTGTCAACAAGTACAAGTATATATCAATACATTACATATGAACAGTGTATACATACAAATATACACATGCATTTACATATAAAACGTGCTGATAAGTTTGTAAAATAAATTTCCTTAAAATTATAAAAAAATTTTTCCATATTCCATATAGATCACATACTACTTGGTAAACTATATTATACATTAATATTTTCTGCCAACTCCACCATTCAGTATGAGTTTATGACCAAAGTACTGAGATAATAGTAGTAGGAGAAAGCCTTAGCAGAGAAGGAAATCCTACTATAGGTGACTTAAGCCTGGAAGACAGTACACTAAGAAAAATAAACCTGCCAAAGAAAGACAAATATTGTCAGATTCTGCTGATTCGAAGCATCCAAAATATTTAAACCTAAAGTAAAATGGTGGTTACCAAAGACTTCAAGAAATCTGAGATAGGAAATTGCTATTTAAGGGGCACAAATTTTAATTAGAGAAGATCATTAAGTTCTAGAGATGTACTATGCAATACTGTGCCTATAGTTATCAATACTATTGTATACATAAAATTTTGTTAAGAAGTTACTTACCATGTTAAGTATTTTTACCACGCTAGCCAGGAATATATACAATGAAAAGACTATCGGAGGGAATAAGAGAAGTTACAAAGTTCATGGGGTAGTAACAATACAAATCACAACTGAAGAATTGAATTTTCAGGTAAACCATAGTGGCAAAAGCAGTAAGTAGGTTAGTACCAAATTCTCTTCTGTACCTATGAATCATTTAGGAAAAGAATTAGAATGTTTGTTATAAGAGAGAAATACACTCACTGGAAATTCTTGTTATTAACATTTTTTAGAAGTGATATGAAATTAGATATTGAAGATAATCAGGAGTTCACAATGATGGGAGTCGGTTTAATGTAACCTTCTTTATTCAGAAGCTGAAATCCTATAATAATTCTGATATGTAATAAAAGAGAAATGCAGTTTTAGTGATGGATTACTTTAGTCTCGATAATATTGGACACTTTCTAGATTAAATAGACCGACTACTAAATACTTCATTTTCCAAATAACACGAATCCTAAAAGTATAGTTAGTAATAAATCATCCTTAATTTTCCAGTTATTGATGTTATTAATTAGTCATGAGATAAATATTTAAGTTTGAGATGTGTTGTTCTTTTATAAAATGTGAAAAATATGTAGAAGTCCCTATATCCAAAAGATTAGTCATAATTGAAAGTGAAACAATACTTACTTTCATGCATGAAAAAGTACTTATTTCCCAGCATTTAAGAAGCAAAGATCCCGGAACCCACATACGAAAAAGAGGCCGGTGATATCGCTCAGCGGCACGGGTGCCTGTTGGTGCGCGAGGTCCTGAGGTCGTCCCCCCGGTACCCACAAAAAAAAAAAAAAGAAGCAAAGAATGTTTCAGAATTACAGAATATGTCCAAAATAGTAACAAATGCACTAAAGCATTTAAATGAAAGTCTATTAATCAAGTTTCATGCATGGTTTATATTTTTAAGATTGGATAAATAATGCTCAGTGTAACGTCTAAATTACATAAGTTCAAGGAGTAAGCAGTACAAGGATTGGTGAATTAATCTTTTGCATATCAGATAAATATTATTAGACTGTTTTACATTTTGTTGAACTTAGGTATGAAAGTTCTAAGTTACTGGTACTTTGCAATTCATATGCTGGAGCAACACTCCACCTTAACCATTAGCTGACAGGGAGTAGCTGGACTCCACTGGCATTCCATTAAAACCAGGAGGCAAACATTATGGTCTTCTTTTTGGAGAACTTTTTCACAAAACTTCCTTATTTTCCTTCTCCCTATTGTTACAAAACAAAACAACAAAACAAAATGAAGAAATGGAGAAAATTCTTGAGATTAATATAAGAAAACTATGGCCAAGGGTAGGGGTGCAGGTGTGTAATTGCAACACTTGGGAGGCTGAGGCAGGAGAACTGCCGTGAGTTTGAGGTCAGTGTAGGCTACAGAGTGAGTTCAAGACCAACTTGGAATACATAGTGAGACACTGTCTCAAAAACTGTGACCAGGACATGGAAATGACATTGGGATTACATGAACAAAACTCTATGTATTTCTGTTTGTCCATCTTTAACTTCTTTGTGCACCAATCTTAAATAAGAATCCCTGGCCACATTGAGGTAACAAAGACTAGGTAGGAGAAAGCAAATGTGTTTTCCTGATTACAGTGTGATATTTTCTATGTTGTCATAATATTTTCATTCATTCTTACATTATAATAAGTGTCTTTAGAGTTCTGAGATGGAAGAAATATTAATTCATACTTGTGTCTATATCACGAAATAACTTTCAAGGTGATCTCGTATATAGTATACTGCAAGTACCTCACAAAACAATGGAACAGTTTTACCCCTACCTGGCCACCTAGCAAGAAAAGTCATTAAAGTGCAGAATGTGGCAGTTGCCTGTGATCACCTAGATTGCATTGGCCCACGCTCCTTGATAATCTCCACTGCCTAACTTATCCACATTCATTAACTGTCATGTTCTCAAAACGGTATAAACCACTCAAACACCAGTGAAAACTATTATTATTGGCATCCTTTCCTAGAGAAAGTGTGTTCTTCCTTCTGTTCAACAGAGTGAAATCCAGAGATGGCTAGCTTGATGGTGCGTCAGGTCAGTGAGGCACCCATTCTGTGTGACTTCACCAGAGCAGGAGCAGGGCTAAGGTGTGCAGGTGGCCCTCGGTAGTGAGGGCCATGTAGCAGTGTCCATGACTTGTCGCCCCCATCAGTGGAAGGGAGCCTTACCAGCCGTGCTCACTGGATATATTTCCATACACCCGGTGGGTCCCTACAGTGCTGCACCTTACATCTTACTCTCTAGTCCAATGTCCTGGAGCAGTACTGCCTGTGCTTTGTAGGGTGGAGGGTAGAAGTTCATACACAGGAGACCAGTTCGTGCCTGTGTGCTAAAGCAAATATTGAAGTCTTCGCTTATTATTAAACATTCTTTCCTTTTTAATGGGTCCTAGAATTGATTTATGCTAGCATTCTGCTGTTGATTAGCAGTTACCAAGTAAGAGCAATATTTAGTTTCAGTATATTTGTTTTGAAGTAAACATTCTTAACTATTTTAACTATGGAATATTTCCTTCCTTCTATGAGATATTAATATTAACTCTAAAAATCATTTATCAATTGAAAATGTAGCTGTTTTATCAAAAGAC
Source organism: Erethizon dorsatum (assembly GCA_028451465.1). Classification (NCBI taxonomy): domain Eukaryota; kingdom Metazoa; phylum Chordata; class Mammalia; order Rodentia; family Erethizontidae; genus Erethizon; species Erethizon dorsatum. Next base: position 17,184,724 of record CM051838.1, read on the forward strand.
ATGAACTTTCCTTTTTCTCAGCTGTTAGCTAACTATAGTAGAGAAGCCATTTTACTTCTTTGTATCCCTGTGTCTTTTCTAAACTTAACTTTTGGAGGAATAGTTACAAAATATGTGGACGTATTTTATAGACTGTAAAGAAATAACTTTTAATTTAAATAACAATAAAGAATGCATTAAATGACTTACTTTAAAGAAACGTTATTAATTCTCAGCACGTGTCCCCAAATGTGAGAATTTTATTTCTACAATGTTAATGCATTTAAAAAGCATTTACTGGGCCGGTGCGATGGCTCAGCGGCGTACGCGCCTGCCTGGCAAGCGCAAGGGCCCGAGTTCGACTCCCAGAACCCACATACGAAAAAAGGGCCGGTGATATCGCTCAGCGGCACGGGCACCTGCTGGCGCGCGAGGTCCTGAGGTCGACCCCCCGGTACCCATAAAAAAAATAAAATAAATAAATAAATAAATAAAAAGCATTTACTTGCTGATACTCATTGTAATTTCCAACAGGGATTAATTTGGGACAATTGCTGATTTGTGGATGAATTTATATTTCTTCTTTTTTTATAACTTTGACATATTTCTTATTCTCTTATCTTTTCTAGGAAGGACTTTTTTATGCAAAACATCATCCTGTCTTTTTTTTTTTAGATTTTTTAAATTGTAGTTTATTAGTACATGAGTATAGTACATGATGTTTACATTGCTTGTGGGAAGTTGGTACATGTACATGATTCGTCTTGATTCCTTTTCACATCCCCTTTCCTTCTTCTCCCTCTCCCTTTTGTCCATCTCTTGATCCCCTTCCTTTTTCTTTTGCACATGTTTGCTGTACAAAATGTTTACATTCCTTGTGTGGAGTTGGTCCATGTACATAACACATCCCAATTCCTTTTTTTCCATCCCTTATCTCTTCCCTGTCCTCCATCTCTTGATCCCCTTCCCCTTTTGAAAACAATCTGTCTCCCTTCTTCCTACTATCACAAAATTTAGGTTACTTTCATACTCAGATATGAATTTTATATGTTGCATGTTTTATTGTTTATATGCTTTTTAAAACTGCTATTCTAGATTGTTTTGCAGAGCTGGAATGAGTGGCAGAGTCATGTAATAGAAACAGTTTTTCATAGCTGACTAACCGAGGCACAGAGAGGCTACGTGGTTTGTGTAAGGTCACTCAGCCAGCGCCTGCTTTGTCTACAGTCATAGAGTAGTTTAGTGATCCATGTGTTTTTCATCAGATCGTTGCTTCAGATAATGATGCACTGGTACAAGATGGCATCAAATATGTGATAGATTGGTTTTGCCTTAAAGGTTCCTTCGCCTTCTTCCTCATTTGTAGTTCTGGGCCTCAGCAACCCCAGCTGAACTGTGCCAATTCATTCACTGGAGGAGAAGGATGAGGAAGTTTTCTGACATCAAGCAGAGAGAATTTCTTTGGTGATTTTAGCTTCCATGTTGATTTTGTGTTCCATATTTAATAAAATCTTCCCAATGAATAGATTCATGAAGAAGGATAAAAATTAATGATTAAATCATCATCTCATTTTGGCATTTCATGAGTTAAGAATTAGCTATGTATTCATGGTCCTTATGTTTTTTTTACCATATAACAGAAATTATTCATATTCAGCAAGATTTCTGTGAAATGAGTGTGCCTAAGCAGGAAAGTAAATACATATTTCTGCATTTCTATTTTTATACCAGCTTCTCTTTTCATAAGTCTCATTTCTATTTTCATGTTCTGCATTTATTTTGTTTCTTAAAATTGTTTTTATGATATAATTTCCTTATTATACTAAAATATACTAGGGAAAAATGTGCTTTTTTAGCTTCATTTCCCCATTAATGAATAGATTATCTTTAATACAATCAATACATAAAAACAACTGCTGAAGCCAACAACACTGATATATTAAATGATCCCATCTGGGCAGATGACTTCGACATCTACATATCCAGTCTCCTGCCTATACAATGGTGTCTATGGAATATCATGTATTAGTCAAAGAGATTATTGCAAAAATTATGTAAAGTATAAAATTTAGAAAGTTATTGCTTTTCATCAAATGGTGCCAATGGAGTAAGGTGTGGATGACAGTAAGTTTCTATAGTAATGATTCATTAAAGAGACAGAGTAATGGGATATACTGAAAAGTACTTAAGTTTCTGTGCTCTTAGATATTTGTGTTATATTGGTAATACCCTATTATAAACTTAACATTGAATTAACACATGCACACATACACACACACAACGCCCCATTGATTTATCACAACACTCCTGGTTACTTTGTTAGGATAAATTCCTATAAGGTAAATTATTGGTAAAACTGTATTGATACTTTAAATATACTGTATATTGACATAATCTGATTACTTATTTACAAGAAAAGGTGTGATAATGTACATTCTTTTCAACTGAGAAACAAAATATCACAATACTGAATGTTCACTTTGCCAAGCTTTTATTTTTTGCAAAATTTATAGATTACACAAGTCATGTTAATATGCATTTACATAAGTATTTTGAGAACTCTTGTCTTCTTGCATTATATGATTTCATGATATTAAACAAATATCTGTCTTATTTGTGACAGTCTGTGTTTTCATTTCGTGCATATTATTCTGATAGATGGGCAGTTCTATGCCAGGGATTTTGAGATAGTGCTCATTTCTTTGGCCAAGCCCTTGCTTCTGACCTGGCGACTCTTGAACTCAAACCCAGCACTCTTCTTCAATATGTGGATGATCTCCTCCTCTGTTCCCCATCCTATGCTCTAGCCATACAGCATACGGCCACTATCCTCAACTTCCTCTCATGTCACAGTTATAGGGTATCCCCCACCAAAACCCAAATAGCGTCACCAAAAGTCAAATATCTGGGACTTACCCTCACCCCCACCACTCGTTCAATTACCGACAACCACAAAGCCCTCCTCCATCACCTCCAGGTGCCAACTACAAAACAACAAGTTCTATCCTTTCTTGGCCTAGCTAACTTCTTTTACCTTTGGATTCCTAACTTTGCAACTCTAGCTCAACCTCTCTATAAAGTGTCCAAAGTTTCCCTGTCAGAGCCTCTCTAATCCACCGCTCCTATACGGTCTACATTTTATAAACCAAATGATGCCCCCTTAAGGGGCCTGGCCCTCACTCTCCCAAACCTGACCCAACCCTTTGTTCTATACACCACTTCTCAAAATCACAATGCTGTGGGAGTTCTAGGACACAAAAAGGGACCTTCCTTCCAAGCAGTAGCATACCTCTCAAAACAATTAGATAACACAGTATGTGGTTGGCCTCCTGTCTTTGGGCTCTTGCCACAGCAGCCACACTAACACATGAGGCAAAAAAGTTCACTTTAGGGCAATCAATCGCAGTCCACTCACCTCATTGCCTTAATGAGCTCATTTCACACAAAACACTCCCTTCCCTAATGACACCTTCCTACCTACAGCAGGTTCACCTAATACTCATACAAGACCTTTCAATCACTATCTCCGCCAGCAGTTCCCTCAACCCGTCCACCTTACTCCCCACCTCTGATGAGGTCCCTCACCACAGTTGCACTGAGGTCTTACAGATGACCTCTACCCTATTACCCCACATTAATAGCACTCCTCTCTCTACAGCCTCTGACACATGGTTCGTAGATGGCAGCTCAACTAACACAGACACACAAAAAAGGGCAGGCTATGCCATAGTTAGTGGTACAAAGGTAATAGATGCAAGCCCACTGCCACCCGGGACATCTTCACAAAAGTCAGAACTCATTGACCTCACACGAGCTCTCACACTGGCCAAAGATAAGATCATAAATATCTATACTGACTCAAAATACACATTCAGCATTCTTCACTCTCACGCTGCTATCTGGCAAGCAAGAGGCCTAATCAGTACCCAAGGGACTCCCATCACCAACTCACCCCTCATCCTCAAGCTACTAGAGGCAACAAAACTCCCAAAACAGGTAGCAGTCATTCATTGCAGGGGACACCAAACATCAACAGATCCTATTTCTCAAGGCAACACCTTCGCTGACACACAGGCCAAATTAGTCACCCAACAACCATACCCTTCTCATCTCCTTCCCCTTATTCCAAACACCTTACCTCCACCTCAGTATTCACCAAAACAATTACAGCTACTCCACAAACCTACTTATAGTCAAAACACTCAGGGATGGATTTTCCAGGGATCAAATCTTCTCCTCCCAGATCAACAGGCCTTAACCATCATCACTAACTGACACAGCTGCCTTCATGTAGGCACCCAGGCTCTATATAAACTCTTAACTCCAGTCACTACCCATCCCTTCCTAAAAACCATTATTCACCAGGTCACCCACAGTTGTCAACTCTGGGCCAAAACCTCTCCTCAGGGACACCTACCTCCCCATTCTTTCCCAACCCACCAACTTCGTGGATACACTCCAGGCAAAGACTGGCAGGTAGATTTTACACACATGCCTCGTTCCAAGAGCTACAAATGTCTTCTCGCCTTTGTCTGCACCTTATCGGGGTAGATAGAAGCCTTGCCCACTGCCCAAAAGGCTGCAGACAGTTTCTGAAATTCTCATACAAGCGATTATCCCCCAATTTGGCTTACCCCAAACCACCCAATCAGACAACAGACCAGCCTTTATCTCCCAGATCACTCAACAAGTGTCCTTGAGTCTTAACATCACCTGGCACCTACACATTCCATACCATCCACAATCCTCAGGAAAGGTAGAAAAGGCAAATGGTCTTCTAAAAACACACCTCACAGAACTCATACTAGAGCTACACCTACCTTGGCCTCAACTGCTTCCCCTAGCTCTAACCTGACTCAGAGCACTTCCCCGAGCACCTACTTTCCTAAGTCCCTTTGAGCTTATGTGTGGTAGGCCCTTTCTACTTCACAACTTACTGGTCTCACAAAACTTTCCCCCATCACTGATTATATCCCAATTCCTTCCCTTTTTAGACACCTGTTAAGACAACATGTTGACTGCCGTCTACCACAACCAACAAATGACTCATCACCAGCAGCCCCTATGATCCCTGGGAACTTAATATATCTCAAATCTTCTAAGCCCACAGGATTATAACCAAAGTAGACCGGACCCCACCCGGTCATCATCATAACACCAACCACAATCAAGGTCTCCAGCCTTCCATCCTTGTTCCACGTCGCTCAGGCTAAGCGGTGCCCCAACAATCACCTCTAACTCCAAGCTCTCATCTCCGGAGTGCTCATCACATCTCCTGTCCCCCACTCAGCTTCGTCTCACCAAACCCCCTAACAAACCTCCAAATTCACCCTTGTACTGCTACCCTATTGCATTTCTGGTCTTCTCCCTCCTGTTGGCTATTTATTCTCTTCACTGTTGGATTCTGGGCTGCCTCCCCAAGAGATCTCCAAACCCCACATAAAATAGCTTTTATCTTCTCCTACTGGACAACAACCCTAGGATTTTTCACTCTTTTCTGTCTGATAAAATAACCTGAGCTTCAAACTCTCAACTACTCTCAAATATCATTCACCTTCTAGGCCTTACACTCCTCCTACTTCCCACCTTCTCCAGCCCATCGCCTAGACCAATCCCAAAACTTACCTACACTATCACTTTTTTTCTAACAGATGGGGGAATAATTGCTTCCTGCAATGTCGCCTCCCCCCAATTCCACACTCGTTTTTGAGATTCCCTACTGCCTCCTTAGACCTTTCACCCAAACCTGGGACGACAAAGGATACTATAGTTGTAAGTCACCTAAAGGCATCTGCTGTAACCAACTTGGCTTGGTCATAACCCCTCGGCCCCCCATGATGCGTCAGCATAACTGTGTCAATCCCTATTATTTTTACATAGATCCGTGGGTATGTGAAACTGTAGGCCTATGCTTGGGGACTAGAAGGGCCTGGAAACAATCAGGCCCCTTCATTTTGGCCAAAATCTATGGAGACATTAAAGGGTGACTATGTGAAGATTTCAAACAGGTAAAACTCACAAAAACTCATCACACCCTCAATATCTCCTGGGAAAAACTTGGAGTCTTTACTTTTATCCCTCCTCAAGTCCACCACAAGGCAATTTTCTCACTCTAAGGGCTCAGTCTATAACCCCACTTCCCATTATTGACACCCTAATAATACCTACCTCACAACCTCATGACAATTTGCCCAACACGAACCATCCCCCACCTCAACTCCTCTCACACGCATCCAACAATCTCTCACACACCTCAAATCTCACAGAATGCTGGCTTTGCATCCCATATCGACAAGATCTATACATGGCCTCCCCCACACTGGAACGCCTCCCACCTATCCTACTCATCTAACCTAACCATAATAGGCCCTTTCTCTATTTACAGTCTTCATCGCTGGCCTACTAACCTTATTTGCCTAATCTCGTGGTCCCAAAACTCCTCTCTACAAATGGGAGATCTTCCCCACTGCACCCATAACATCATCATCACTCAAGACACAGATGTCTACCCACCCCAGGGGTGGTTTATAGGCTGCCAAACAGGGGCTTACACCTGTCTTCCTCCTTGATGGACAGGGTCTTGTACCCTAATCCTTGTCCCGGCTCTAACACTAAACTGTCAAGATGCCATAGAAATGTCTTTTATTCCAACCTCATGATACACATCTCACCCGAAAGACAAGAGGCATCCATGTCCCAGCTCTTATTGGTGTGGGCATCCTCTCTGTTCTCAGAACTGGCCTTGGGACAGGGGGAATAAGCATAGCTACTCATCTCTATCATCAACTCTCTCTCGAGCTTTACCAACAGGTTGAAGATGTAACAACATCCATTCATTCACTCCAAAACCAAATAAATAGCCTTGAAGCAGTCACTTTCCAAAACTGCCGAGCTCTAGATGTCCTCACAGCTAAAGAGGGAAGTACCTGTGCTATGCTGGAAGAAGAATGCTGTTACTTCATAAATGAATCTGGAATCATCACAGACAATGTAAAAAATCTTTGCAGCTATCTAAACAAAAAAGCCAACAGTTGGGCTACAGACACACCTCTTCACCTTGGTCATGGTGGGATAACACCCTCAGATCATGGGCTCCTTTTCTTCTCCCTCTCCTGGGGCCCATAATCATGATAATAATGTTACTTCTCATAGCACCCTGTCTTTTTAAACTTTTTTCGAGATTTCTCCAATCCAGGATAAGAGCCTTCACTACCAAAGAACTCCTCCTCCTGGCTGACACACCCAGCACCTGCTTCTATATGGGTGTGACCCTCATCCCAACATGAGCCCCTATCACAACACCTGCCCCATTCAGCAGGAAGCAGTTTAAGAGAGCCGTCATCCCCTTATAACAACAAAAAGATGGGAATGATGGGTTTCTGCCCATATGAAAGCTGCTTAGTCATCATGGTAGTGTTCCAACATGGCAGAGACCCCAAACAACAGCCTATCATCCACTTCCTCCTTTTTCTTCCCCAGCCCAAAATAAACTTTCTCTCCCTTCTTCACACATGCATCAAAGATCCCCCAATTCCCTTCCTTTATGTCACCTTGGTCGCCCCTCCAAACTCCACCCCCAGCTACACCCAATAAATGCTTTGTCCCACAGCCTCAGCCTCAGAGGCTCTCTTGCCCTCTACTGCAGCCCTCCCATGCTGGCAATAAAGGCTTCCCTCAATCTCTTTCCTTTGTCTTTATTCACACCAAACCTAACACCTACTACCTCAGGTGAATTATATGTCATGCTGAAAGTTGACCACAAAAGAGCAAAATCCAATGAAGAGTTTAATTATTTCCTAGTATACTGTTGGGAAAGACTTTGAGTCTACTAAAATGAAGGATTAAATGAATGAACTAGAGAAATTTTATCATGGTCATTCAAAGTTTGGCAGTGTGACCATAAGACTTGTGGTGAACTACATGATGTCTAGCTGGATGTACATTTCTTATATTTTAAGAAATTTTTGAAAGAAATAAAGATATCATTCTTGCCAAGATCTTTCTCAAGGAGAAGGCATGTTGTGAATTAAATTGTATTTTTCTCCATTGCAAGTGTTAAACTCTGCAGAGCATCTTTATAAATCACAAGCAAGGCCAAGAGCTTTTTGAATGAGTACTCTTTTCCTTTGTCTTGTTAAGGACTAAGAGTGATTTAACCAAGTGGCAATCCAGGCAGGCCTTAAAGTAAAACATAATAGAATAGACACAGAGCCTTACAAATCTCTGTTGGCTTTCACTATACAAGTGAAGTGTGATAAAGTCACCAGTACAACAAAATAATCTCCTACTCTCCTGGTATAGCTGTGTAGGTAAAATTGCTCCATTGGATATTCAAGGGGAGAAAAACATAAGTACTTCCTTGTTCAAGTTATTTGTTGAAGAAGAACTTGAAAGCACATCTGGAATCTTGGATATGGATATGGATTTCTATTTTATGTCACCAAATATTCATAAATTAAATAAGCAAAAGTGCTTCAAATCTATTGTAATCTATATTCATAACTATATTTGTCTAGTGATGAAAAAATTTATTGTCGAATATGATAATAAATTTGAAACAAACAGTGAAAAGCCTTGAAGCTAGACAGTTTCAAGTCTCTGTCCTGCCAATTTATATATTTGAATCCTAGATTTGAAAATTTCTCCCAAAAGCCTTTATTTCTTTAGCTCTAATGGGATATTATAAATTCTCCAATAAAAATATTTTTAACACAAAATATATATGAAATACCCAAAGTAGTTCCTCACACTTAATGTATGAAAGTCATAGAAATGTTAGAACGTATGGAATTTGTGGTGTCTATTTATTTAATTTGGTTTATTTTCTATAATTATCTGAAATTTATACACTAATGTTCCAGCATTTACACAAGTATTAGCCACATTTATCTCTCAGTGTTAATACATTTGTATTCATTTGCTTTAAATTACAAAGGAGAGATTCCATCTCACTCTAGAAAGAATGGCTATTATCAAGAAATCAACCAAGAACAAATGTTTTGGGGCTGTGGGGAAAAAATGTTGGTGAGAATGTAGACTGGTGCAACCACTATGGAAATCAGTGTGGAGATTCCTCAAAAAACTAAAACTAGAGGTTCCATTTGACCCAGGTATTCCCCTTCTTGGTATCTTCTTGAAAGAATTTAAAGCATCATACCACAGCAATATATTCACACCCATGTTTATAGCAGCATAGTTTGTAATAGCTAAATCTTGGGAACAGCCCAAATGCCCATCAGCTGATGAGCAGATAAAATGTGTGTGTGTGTGTGTGTGTGTGTGTGTGTGTGTGTGTGTGTTTATACAATGGAGTACTACTCAGCCATAAGGAGGGATAAACTTGAGATATTTCTATCTAAATGGATGGACCTTGAGACCATACTCTTAAGTGAAATAAATCACATACACATATTCAAATATCGAATGGTTTCTCTGGTGTAAGAAACCAAAAGTGTAAATCAGGACCAAAATGTATAATATGTTGTGGAATAGGAAAAAATGTTCAAATTGGAGAGGGGAAGGAAGAAAAGGAAAAGAAATAAAGTGAAAAAGGAAAAAATGAAAACAAAGCTTTTATAAACAAGGAGGGGAAGAGGGATTGAAGGGAGGGGAGGGGAATGGGAAAAAAAGAAGAATCAAGACATACCATGTACAGGTACACATTCCCTATGATGAACGTGATCATTATGTGTATCTAAAATGTACCAATAAAATTAACTAATAAAAACTTCTGTTAAAAAAATTACCCTTTTGGGCCGGTGATACCACTCAGTGGCATAAACACCTGCCTGGCAAGTGCGAGGTCCTGAGTTCGACTCCCGGTACCCATATAAAGGAAAAAAAGGGCCGGTGATATCGCTCAGCGGCACAAGCACCTACTGGCAAGCATGAGGGCCTGAGTTTGACTCCCAGTACCTGCATATTAAAAAAAAAAATTATGCTCTAGTAATTCTAAATGCATTAAGAACCAGACTCTGGCTCTCTGGACTTTGTTATGATGAATGATTTGTCAATGCACACACTTTCGTAGTTAATAATATATGTACATGATTAAATTTTAGTGTAAGTTCATTTATGAAAGCGATCTCCAAAAGATCAAATTCTCTAACAGTCATCAACTCAAAATGGATGAAACACCTTACTGTAAGTCCTGAAACCTTGAAATTGCTAGAAGAAAATAAAGGAACTGCTCCCAAGATACTGGTATAGGCAATTATTGGGTAAAATATTTTAGAAATTCCAATTATCAATGTAAAGTTGTTGGATAGTTATATTTTCATGGTCAACATCTTTCTGATGTTTCTATTTATTTGTTTTTGATTTACTGAAAGAAAAATTTGAAAACCTGTTTTCTTTTTAGGTTTGCATTTTCCTTTTATTTGGTCACCTTTTCTTCAAGTATTTAAATGATGCTATTATTTATTTAATAATATAGGATTATATACTTTTAATCACTAATATAAAAATGCTTACTTTTATATTTTAAGTGTTTTTTGCATAAAAATCTATGTTTTATAATATTAATGTAGCCAATCTAGCTGTTATGTTTACTACTTGCAAGTGTATTTTTCTTAACCATTTATCGTTACATTTTTTCTTTCTATTTAAAGCTTGGTTTATATAAGGAATATAAAATCTGGGCTTGTTTTTCGATTCTAGTACAACTAAGATAATGTTAAATGGAATTTTGTTTATTTTAATATTTTCTACGAAATTCTTGGTTTAAAGTTGATATTTTTTATTAACTACTTTATTACTTTCTCCCTCTCTTCCTAACTTCACCTTTGTAACTTTAGTATTCTGTGTTATTCTCTGAAATTCCTTTTTTAGGACATCTTATCATTGTTACTGGTTTTTCCAAAAAGTCCTTCAAATAATATACTATGTCATCATCAAGAATGTTTCTTACATCAGTATTTTATGTATCCTTCCTTTTATAACTTGTTCCTTTATTTTTATATTTTATTTTTCTGTATTTGTTAATTCACTACTGTACTTTATTTTGCTTTGAATGTCAATATTTCTTTGTTTTTTAAAACATCAGTATTGCTTTATATTTGCTTCTATAATATTTGCTTTTGTAATATTATCATTTTTAATTTAAATCATCTATTTTCCTTAAAAATTATTTTTCAACATTATATTTAGTATGCAATTCAGGTCTGTTAAAAATAAATTATATCACCACCATTTTACTGAGAATGGCTTTATTTTCCTTAGTTTTTTTTTTTTTTTTTGTGGGTATCGGGGGTCAACCTCAGGACCTCGCGCGCCAGCAGGCACCTGTGCCGCTGAGCGATATCACCGGCCCTTTTTTCGTATGTGGGTTCCGGGAGTCGAACTCCGGCCCTCGCGCTTGCCAGGCAGGCGCTTACGCCGCTGAGCCATCTCACGGGCCTTCCTTAGTTTTTTTTTTTTTTTTTTTTTTTTTTGGTGGGTACCGGGGGTCGACCTCAGGACCTCCTGCGCCAGCAGGCGCCCGTGCCACTGAGTGATATCACCGGCCCCTTTATCGTATGTGGGTTCCGAGAGTCGAACTTGGGCCCTCGCGCTTGCCGGGCAGGCGCTTAAGCCGCTGAGCCATCTCACCGGCCCCCTCCTTAGTTTTTAAAGACTGTTTTCTTTTCTTTTTTTTTTTTTTTTTTTGTGGGTACCGGGGGTCGACCTCAGGACCTTGCGTGCCAGCAGGTGCCCATGCCTCTGGGCGATATCACCGGCCCTTTTTTTTTGTGTGTGGGTTCTGGGACTCGAACTCAGGACCTCACGCTTGCCAGGCAGGCGCTTATGCCACTGAGCTATCTCACCGGCCCGACTATTTTCTTTTAATAAAGATCATCAACAAATTTTATTTGCAAACCTAATAAAAATGTATTAGTCCTAATAGATTTTAGGTTAAAATGATTTTTAGCTCTTAAAGTTTACATATGTTTGTATTCTGTTCTTTACTGTTCCTTGAAAAGGGATTGCCATCATTTGTAAATTCATTCCCGATATGTAACGCCTTTTTTATTTGGTTGTTTTCATGATTTTTTATTTTACTTTCAGTAGCATGATTCTGACCTGTTTATGTGTCTTACAGAGTAAATATTTTAACGAAATTTTCAAAGCTTTACATTTAATTCTTCAAAGTAGCTTCAGAAATATTTTCCCTTTATATATCTAAAATGTATCTTATTCAATGTGGGGACAGCCTTTTAACATTTTTCCTAAGAAGGATCTGCCAATCAGATATTTATCTAGCATTTTTTTCATTTTTTTTCCTCAACCCATTTGTTCTAACATCATTTAATTAAAATGCTTCTTTACACTTATGTTATTTTGTTAATTTCCTAATATATACAACTTCACTAACTCACATGTCACATTCACTAATACTCTCACCTTTGTTTTTATTTATTTATTTATTTTTTTAACATTAGGTCATTTACTACATATATACAAAACTCTGTTGAACATTTTGTGTGGGTTTTTACATTTAGCTAAATGAGTAGGGACTAAATACATAAATGTCAAATGCTTAAATGTTTGTGTACTTAAAAATTTGAACATCTCAACTGTTCAAATTTTCAAAATTATCTTTTAATTTTTGTTAGTTCATATTTGCAGTACAAAATGATCACATAATGGGGGTGAGTATACATTCAATTATAAAACCTCATACTCCTATAACCTAAATTATTTTTCTTTAAAGGTTTTCCAACATACTTTCACAAAGGCTTATGCAATCAGTTTTTATGAAGGACTCAAGTTCATACAATGCAAATATAAAGTAAACCATTTTTAAATATTATTCAATGGAAACTGAGCAATAATTATGGGTTTTAAACAAATTAATTTTTTATAAGACTAAAAAGAATTATTCTCAAACTAAGGAATGATACTTACAAAACTAGTAATGGACAGAGAAATCTAAACATCAAGAAAAATGAAACAAAGCTTGGTGATTTACAGCATCCACCATTAAAGGAATTACAATATACTAGAGATTATTCAAAGCAACTTAATTTCTGTTAATGGACTACAGTCACAAAACCAAGAATTGGTTTAATTCAAGATATTAATGCCATTTACAAGGTTAATTACAGTGTCACCTCACAGCCCCCAGTTGTTTTTCATACTGTAGCAGAGAACGTGTGAACAGATGGACCAAAATAACATCTGGCTTAGGTGATCAGTAAGAGTACAGCTGACATACTCCAGTGATTTCCTTCAATTCACAGTTTTAGTGACAGAAAGTATGAGAGAAATGAAAGTTCCAAGAATAAACACCTTGATATATAATTATTAGCATACTGGCCCTTGCCAAATCCCAGCGTGAATGTCATAATTAGCATTGAACAGTGTGATGGTAAATTTCTTATCAATAAAATATGTTTTTAAAATATTTATGTTTCATTTAGTCAATTCGTCATTAATATCTGACTTTCCAACCTTGTTTTCAAGGATGCACATGCAAGAACCTCCAAAGAGTACCTTCTATTTTATAGAAAATCACAGTTTTCAAACTTCCTTCCTTCTAGATCCACAGAATAACTCTGCGAATAAGATGTTATTGTATGTTATCCTAAATTAATATCCAAGACCCAGAAAGGTTATATACTAGATTAGAAAGCTATCAATCTGCAGAACAAGGATATGAAATGAAAATTATCGACTTGCACTTACCTTTAGAACTATCATTATCAGTCACTGGAAAAAGGAAGCCTGTTTTAATAATAGTGACTAATACAGATATTAAAGCTACAATTAGCAATTTTCATTTCTTTTTATAAGTACTATTAGAATCATTTTGCTCTTGAAATGTAAAGAATTTGATTCCAAGTAATCCAGGGTCTAAAATTATTTCAGTTTTATTTCATCTATTAAGTAAAGTCTTTCAATAAAGAATCTAATAATACACAACAATGTTATTTCTAGAACACAACATTTTCTCACCTAGTGCAAAGTAAAAAATATACAGCCAAATAACAACACAATCTAAGTGGAAAGGATAGAATTGTCCGAGACTCTGAGAACGTGTCCTTCTTTTAAAAAGCATTTGAATGTTTTGTGTGGTTGGCTGATGTGCTCTATTTTGCCTTTACTGAAGACCCGCCTGGCCTAGCCGCGCTCATTATAGAGAAACTGGTGACATGAAACTTTGCAGAGGTAATTCAAGGTTGAGTTCTCTTGGCCTTAATTTCTCTACAAGGTATAATAGTGTCACTGCTGTCTCATCAGGAGGAAAGCACTGAGCACTGCACATGTAATTAATTATCACTATTGTTATCACTGGGATCCAGCTAAGCATAGTCTACCTGGTGTCATTGTTCTACTTTAGTTTGGGGTGTTCATGTGTATGTATTTGCTTTCTGTTGAAGCTGCAGAGCAAGTTCCTATCCTTAGAGTTAATTTGGTTTTGGTACTTTGAACATAAGAAATGTACAAAGGTGTTTATTCAAACTACATTTCTTTTTTTTAACCTTAGATTTTTCAGTCATAACTTCCTTTCATTCTTATCAGTGTACTTGGGCCTTAGGGAAAAATATTTTATAAGGAGAATTTTAATATAAAGAATACTTCAGCAGACTTGTGTTACATTAAGAAATGCTTTTGAACCAAAATGGAGAATTATCTATATCTTTGCAAACTCATTTGTTCAGATTTCTTAACCAAAAGAAATATAGTTTGTAGATTACCACAGATTATTTTTAGCAGCTTTGTTGAGATATAATTCACATACTGTACAAACCACCCATTCGAAGTATACAATTCAATATACATAGAGTTGTACAAATATTAGCACAGTCAACTTTAGGGTAATTCCAAAAGTCCAAAAGGAATCACTGTCACCATCAGTAGTCACTTCCCACTTCTTTGTTTGTTTGTTTGTTGCGGGTACCAGGGTTCGAACTCAGGGCCTCGCGCGCCAGCAGGTGCCCATGCCACTGAGCGATATCACCGGCCCTTTTTTCCTATGTGGGTTCTGGGGGTCAAACTCAGGACCTCACGCTTTCCAGGCAGGCGCTTATGCTGCTGAGCCATCTCACCAGCCCCCCCCTTCTTCTTAACCCTCCCACCAACCCAGCTTCCAAAAATCATGAATCTACTTTCTTTCTTTATGTGTCTAACCTGAATATTTCTTATAAATGGGATCACAAACTATACATTATTTTGTAACATACATTCTTTCCCTTTGCACAATAATTTCAAGCTTCTCCTATATTACAGTAAATAGGAGTTTTCATTCCCTTCTTTTGCTTAATAAAATAGTATACTGTCTGAATGTACTGCATCTCTTATATCCATTCAAAAATTGACCATCATGTAGGTTGTTTCCTTTTCTGCTATTATGTCTAATACTGCTGTGAAATTTTGTGTACAATATTTTGTGTGAAAATATATTTTTATTACTCTTAGGTATGTACAAAAGAATATACTCACTGAAGACAACTTTATAATAAGCTTTTGAGGAACTATTAGACTATTTTTGCATTTTATATTCTATTAAAACTTTATGAGAGTTCCAACTATCTCCTACCCTTGTCAACATTTATTATGGTCTACCAACTTTCTTGTAACTATCCTAGTATATATGAAGTGGTATCTCATTTGTAGTGTTGAATTGCATTTCTCTAATTACTAATGACATTAAATATCCTATCATGTGTTTATTAGCCATTCATTTATCTTCTTTTGGAAACGTCTATTCATATACTTTTTACTGTTGAATTGTAGAAACAAGTCATCATCTTATATATGATCTACAAGTATTTTATCCCATTATCTGGTTTGTCCAGTTTCAGCCTTATGCATATAGATAACCAGTTTTCCCAACTATCTTACCTAAAATATGTTTTTGGCCTCATTTTCAAAGATCAAATAGCTGAATGTGTCTGGGGATGTTTTTGGATCCCCTATTCTTTTCCATTTTACCAAATGTGTGCTTTTCTGTCAATATTGTGCCATTTTTTAATCACTGAAGGTTTGTAATATAATTTGTTTTTTTAATTTTATTTTAAAGAGTAAAAATAAAAATAACAATAAAAGAGTTTCAAAACAGGCTAGTAGGGACATAATAATAATTAATACATTGTGTATTGTTATCTTCATAGTACTTATTCAGAAAACATGTAGACATGAGATATTGTCCAAACAATATTAACGCAAACCTTTCTTTTCAATGAACTAAGAGAAACTAGCTGTATAACTATCTTAACTATCTTGTGTACAAATATATTTTTTTCCTTCTCCCTTCTTTCCTTTCCCTTTTCCCCATCACAGTTTCTTTTTTCTTTTGAATGGTTTCTTGTGTATTCACAATATCTACTGTACATTTTGTATCTTATTTGCTCATTCAATTTCTCACACTAGGGAGATAATATGATGTTTACACATGTGAGACTGATTTATTTCACTTACGCGTATGGTCTCAATTTGCATCCATTTACCTATAAATGTCTCAAGTTTATCCTTCTTTATGGCTGAGTAGTACTCCATTGTATAAAAAAAGCATATCTTTTTTATCCATCCCTCAGTTGATGGGCATTTAGATTGTTTCCAAGATTTAGTTATTACAAATTGTGCTGCTGTAAACATGGGTGCATATATATCACAGGGTTATGATGCTTATAATTCTTCTGGGAAGATACCCAGGAGAGGAATAGCTGGATTGAATGGGACCTCTAATCCTAGTTTTTTAAGTAATTACCACACTGATTTCCACAGGGGTTGCATCAGTCTACTCTCCCACCAACAGAAGAGTTCCTTTTTCCCCACAGCCCCACCAGCATTTGTTATTAGTTGATTTCTTGATGATAGCCATTCTTTCTGGAGTGAGGTGGAATCTCAGTTTTGTTTTAATTAGAATCTCTCAAATGACCAATGATGTTGAACATTTTTTTATGTATTTATTTGCCATTTGTATTTCTTCATCTGAAATGTATGTATTCATCTCAGATGCCCATTTTTGGATTAGGTCTTTGAATTGGGGGGGCTTGATTTTTTTCAATTCTTTATATTTTCTAAAAATAAGTCCTTTGTCTGAGGGACAGCTAGCTATACTTTTTTCCCACTCTGTGGGTTGTTTTTTCACTCTATTGGTGATTTCTTTAATTCTGCAAAAGCTTTTTAGTAAGATGAGATCCCAGTTTTTTGCTAGTACCATGCTGTTTTTATCACAGTAGCTTTGTAGTATAATTTCAGGTCAGGAATTGTGATGCTCCCTGACTTGCCCCTGTTGCCCAGAATTGCTTTTCCTATTTTAGGTATCTTCTGTTTCCAAATGAATTTTAGGAATGTTTTTTCTAGATCTGTGAGGTATGCTAATGGTATTTTGATTGGGATTGCATTAAATCTGTACAACAGTTTCAGGAGTAGGGCCATTTTCACAATGTTGGTTCTTCCTATCCATAAGCAAGGGATATCTTTCCATTTTCTGATATCCTCTTCAAGCTCCTTTTTCAGAGTACTGTAATTTTCAATGTATAGATCTTTTACTTCCTTTGTTAGATTGATTCCTAAGTATTTCATTTTTATGGATGCTATTGTGAAGTGTGTGGCTTCCCTAATTTCTACCTCAGTGAGTTTGTTGTTTGTGTACAGGAAGGCTATTGATTTTTGAGTGTGGACTTTGTATCCAGCTACAGTACTGAATTTAGTTATTAAATCTACAAGTATTTTGGTGGAGTTTTTGGGGTCTTCTATGTAGAGTGTCATGTTACTTTCAAATAATGATAATTTAACTTCTGCCTTTCCTATCCTTATTCATTTTATTTTTTTCTCTTTTCTAACTGCTCTGGCTAATGTTTCCAGAACTATATTGAATGGGAGTGGTGATAGTGGAAATTCTTGTCTTGTTTCGATTTTAGAGTGAAAGCTTTCAGTTTTTGACCATTTAGTATGGTGTTAGCTGTTGGTTTGTCATAGATGGCTTTTATCAGATTGAGAAAAAGACCATCTATTCCAATTTTCTGTAGGGTTTTTATCAAGAATGCGTGATGGACTTTGTCAAATGCTTTTTCCGCATCTATTGAGATGATCACGTGAATGTAATATAATTTGAAGTCGAGTATTATGATGCCTTCTGCTTTGCTCTTGTTGCCCAAGATTTATTTTGCTATTCTGGGTCCCTTCTGGTTCCACATGAGTGGCAGTGTTGTTTTTCTTGTTCTATGAAGAATGCTATCTGTATTTTCATTGGGATTATGTTGAATCTATATATCAGTTTGGGGAGTATGTTTAAGAAGACTAGGTATTACCACTGACACTGGGTACATTTCAGTGTCTGCAGCTGCAGCAGCCTTGAACAACCTACTAGTAACAGTGACCGTGTGTCTTTTCAGGTCTAATTCCTGTAAGTAACATTCAGCCTAAAAGCTTCTTTATCTTACATTTTATACACTGATGAGAGGTTCTGTGGTAAATCACAATGATTCCAGTAAGAAAAATAGTACCAAAAATGTGGTATACTTTTACTTGTACTTCACTGAGTGCACTTAGTTATACTGATTAATCAGAAAGATTATTTAGGTAAGCATCATTTTCCCTTTGATTGATGTAGAAACTCAAATTCAGAAAGGGTGAGTTACTTGAATCGGGACATATAGCTATTAATGAACAAGCATGGTATGAAAACGTGGCTGTACCAGGCCAAATAAGTTGTGGCCTGAATTTTCTACTGCTCCTCTACATTGATGTTCTGTACGTCGATGGCTTTGCAGTAGCACAACAGTAAAGATTGTCCTTCAGTAACCGAGGAAAATGTAAAAGACAAAGCTGAAAATAATGAAGCCCACTAACAACCTTGGGTGAATGAGAGTGGAAAGAGGAGAAGAGAATGATACTCAATGTCAGAGTGTTTTTAACTTCTGATTGTATGCATCTATCAATGGTGTTGTCTCAGCATTAAAAATAAATAAAAGAAACTCGGAAAATGTGTTGTGTATATACCATCTGTGGTACCATGCTAGAGAACTGAGGTATAGTAATTATAATGATGACATTTTACAAAGTACTTTCTAATGCATTATCACATTAAATTTCAATTAAATTAGGTAATACGCTCAGAAGATTTGGTTTGATTTCATATAACGCTGATGAGCTGTGTGTCAGATGTTAATAACCTGGGTAGTATCCAAAGCATTGCAGCAGGCATGCAGTCACTGCTTCATAAAGTGAGCATTCCAAACAGCATTTTGAACTGGACATTTTCACCTTAAAATTAATTACATGTATCATGGATGAAAAATAAGTAGATTAAGCACATCTCCAGCTTTTCGACGACTGTTTAATGTTCAAAATAATCAAAGGGAAAATCATGTTCAGGAACTCAAACACACTTTTTGGGTCTTGCACCATCCCTCATAACACCTTTGTTAATACCTTTGATATATAACAAAGGTGAATACAAACAGCTTTCTTCATTAATTGGAAAAAGAAATATTATTTTTGTGGAAAAAATGGTATTTAGCTGTTTAAATAATTTGAGGAGTATCATTCAGTGATACCTAGAAATAAAATTTATGTGAGATATAAAGGTATTCTATTCCCTATCTGAGAGAAAGCGAACAAGAGAGAGAGAGAGACCCAGAGACACAGAGGGATAGGCAGAGACTGAAACTTGAAAATTTGTATGTGCATGCAATTGGAATGAATGTCAGGCAGTTAAGATTTATTTGGTGTATGTAGAGGTGTTAATACTAGACTACATAATTTGGATTAGAGGTAATAAGTAGAAAATTGTGCAATAGAAATGTAAGTCCATTGGTTCAAACATGTGGCATACATAATCTTTTATTTCAAATGAATTTACAACAAATTTATTCATATTTGCTAGGAGCTGTTACAATCTTGTTATTGTTACTTGAAACATTCATATTTTCATATTAAGTATCATCAGTTTTCATGTCCTAGCAAAATCCTCTGTTAAATTGATCCTGCAGAACTTCTATCTCAAATTCTCAAGTGTGTTGATAAATCATTGCTTTGTGTTTGTCATGGATTTTGTATTTCAATAAGTTATACAGCATCTGGCCCATGTTAAAGGCATATAGTTATTGTACCTTTACAAATTTTTCAGTATAACTTTATAGTATCTGCCTGCATTTGTCGAAATAAACATCTTGCTTCTCTTCAATGTTTTTTTTTTTGTTTCATAATTTTACTTTCCTCTGACCTGAGGACAGGAGGGAAGTTTCCATTTGTACCATTTGTACACAAAGTGAATGATAAAGTGGATTAAGATAGTAGGAAAATTTACATTTGTATTGTTTTGTGTGCTAATTTATCATGCATTTAGCAAACTTAAGAGATATAGTGGATGCCGTTAATGTGTAATGAATGTATGATGAACAGACTGCTGTGTGATATTGTTTAACTTCAAAAGAATATTTTCTTCCTGTGATGACTTTTTTCTTTATGAAGAAACTATACACATTTGACATTGAATTTAAGACCAAGATGCACTATATGGAAATTGTGGGCAAATATACTTTCTTGTATGTCTTAAATATTCACCTAAAATTCCTAGTCCTAAGGTCACAGCTAGTGATTTCTGTTAAAACCTGAGTCACCATATGTGGTCATTAAGAATAGGAACTAGAGATGGCACACTGTAGCCTGCAGGTCGATCTGATCCACTACCTTTTTTTATTGATAAAATTTGATTGGAATACAACTGTGCACATTCCTTAATGTATTGTCTATAGTTGGTTTTTGATGCAATATCAGAGTCTAGTAGCTGTTCTAGAGACCATGTGGACCCCAAAGCATAAATTTTATATTTACTTTTGTGCTTTGAGGAAATTGATATAAAGAAATATAAATATGGATCTATTTTAAAGTATAAATTTTAATAAAAGGAAGAAGTCTTTAACATCTGTTACATCTCTGCTATCCACCAAGCATAGCTTTGAATGTTTTATGTCAATTAGCTTCACTTAATCCTTAGAAAATGATATAGACACTATTAATATCCTGATTATAGACAAAGAAGAAAATGCATTACAAAGAAGTTGAATACCCAAGCTTACACAACTCATAAGATAGTTAGGATTTGAATGTGTATAAACAGTTTGATTTGAAATAGAATCATATAATTCTATATTTTATATTCAACTCAAATACTCAAAACTAAGCTAGAGTTTGGAGTAGCAATATAGAATAGTGAATGTAGACTATATCCAATGAAGAAAAATCAAACACTTTTGTGCTAACAATTATGAACAACATTTCCTTGGAATGAGAAAAAAAGGTTGATTTAGGAAAGATTTTACCATATTTTCAGCTGTTTGATTTTGAATTCATAAATTAAGAACCTTTGAAATAATGCATAAAATTATAAAAACAAAACAGATTTTCTAAGAACTAGCTAATACCATTAATAAATAAATCTGGAAGGCTAATACCTATAGTGAGAAACAAATATAAAACTGGCAAAATTCTTCCAAAATACTAATTTTATAGCAAGAATTCTAAACATAACTCAATTCAGTGAACTCAGGATGATAAATTAAAGTCCTTAATTGAACTTCTTGTGTACGTCATCCTAACAGCACCATGCCCAGTTCCTAGAGAGTCATCTAAAATGTTTATCTTTATATGTAGCTAGCCATCCTCACTCCATATTTACATCAACACCTCCATGTATATTACTCTCTACATTTGTCAAAATAAATAGGTTGAACTAAATAATTCCTCACGAAAATTGTACTACATGTCCTTTATTTGCACAGCTCCTACCAAGAAATTGAGCCAATAATATTAATAACTGTTAGTGAATGTTTATCATTTTTTAGGCAGTGTTGAGTTTCCAATATTCTGTATACATATCGAAACATATATACAAGATATCCAAAGCCAGGGACACCTCTCTACAATTTTAATGACTATTGCTTCATTTTATTTTGTGTGAGAGGAATTACTGTGGGTGTTAACAATGCCAGTAACAAAATATCTACTCAATATGTTTTGGAATGTCACAGACCCCAGACTATGCTACATATTAGTGATTTTTTGTTGCTGCTGCTCTTTCATTCTCCAAAACAGCAAAACTCTCTTGAAGATGCCCTTGAGACACCTAAGGTACTTCCAGCCTCAAAGCAGGCCAGGAGAGAGAACTGCTCATACTCAGAATATTTCTCTTGTGTCTCCTCTGCAACCGAGCTCATTTCTGTAGACCTAGATTGTAAGACATGCAAAGGTGATCGGCACTTGGATAGCGGGTAGAGCTGAGCTGCTGCCCAGCCTCTACTTACTTCACTTTTCCTTAACAAACAGGAAATGGCCTCAGGGCAGAGGGACTAAGACTGACTCCTCTGGGAAGGGACAAATAGGAAATACACATTCAAGGACAGGACAGTTCCTCAGCACAACTTTCCATATGTACATGAGGCAGGTGAGGGTGAGGCAGTGGACCATTCTGAGATGCATAGGGGAATTGATCAGAACCTTCCCCTGTAATCAGCATAAACTCAACCTCACACACTCATACGTCACATTCCTTTATACTGAGTATGGGCCATTTCTCCTTTTTACCTTTCTGTTTCACGATATATCTCTTTTCTGTCCATTTTCTGTCACATTCCCTCTGAGTATTACATAGGTACACCCTTCCACTGTCATTCCTGCATGGTGTCCTTCTCAGATTCTCCACTTCACACCCTAATCCTGTAAATAACCATATGTCACCTCACAAGGATAATCCGTTTTAAAACCATACGCCTCGAACAAACACTAGAGAACTCACATGCCCTTTAATATGCATATTTTCTCAGTAAAATGTCCCTTCTTCCACTGTGCCTTCTGCTCTTCATAGAGCTGCATGGTCTCAGGTCCTAAACACCTTCTCTAACAAATAAAGCTGTCACACTGTCTAACAACATTCACCACTCATTCAACAGATCACACGCACCCTAATACAACATAACACGCACCCACATGCATGCATACACCATACACTCATCATCATCTGCTTTTGCCAATACCAGGAAGATTCCCCTGATATAAAGCTGAATATGTATAAGTACACATTTTACCTAACACACACCGTGATATTCTGAAATATCACTGGTACCTGCACTCTCACATGCCAATACCCAAGGATATTCTCATGGCTCTCTTATAGCCTTACTTTTGAAATATTCTTTCCTAGAAAAAAATAAATTATATCAATATATTCCAGCTCTTGGGTCATCTGAGAAATTTCTAAATCAAGATTCAATGGAAAGGGAGAATTTCTCCTTCATTCCATCTTCACATTTATCTTAGTCTTGGCCAATAACTCATCTATATCCTCAGATTCTATTGCAGAGAAGAGTCAAGAATATTTACTACATGAGTGTCCCAGTGAAAAGGGGTGTGACTATCTTATAAGATACAGAAGCATTGGAGCCTCTGCCCCCCAAAAAGGATAAAAATACCAAAAATAACCTTTCCTGAGAGCATAGATTTACAGCTTGCATTCGCTGTAAAGAAAAGGAAGAAGATCGTAAGTGAGAATAGGAATACATGGACGAACAAAACATCTGGAGGCTACATGGAGAAACATTTTTGGTTTCTGTTGTCTTTGCAGATTTTTGTAGTTTTTTGTTTTACTACTTTAATAGAAGGCATATAATTTGTTGCTGCATATAATAAAAAAGATGCAATAATTGAAGAGGACACCAAAAGATTTTTCATTCACAAAACAACAGAAAGGATAAGCACCTTCACTCCGTAAGCCTTTCATTACTTTTTCATCTTTTTTCCCTCATCCGTATCAGCCTGCTGCTTCTAGAATGGGACTCTGAGTTCCTATTTTATGATGTTTGGTTTTTGGCCAATCAACTCACCTTAATAATATCACAGAGGTCCCTAAATTTGTTGTGATTACCTCTGCCACTCTACCAGGAGACTATGGGATAGCAAGGACAATGGCCATTAGAGCCCTGGTACTTTTCTCAAAAAGGCTGGCTCTGTGGATCACACAGCTGGTTCTCTTAAATTTAGGCTAATCTGTCACCATGACAGCTATGACTTTCCTACATATTTTAGGACCCCTTGGAAGACATTTGTCTTGGTCACAGCGGAATTGAAACATGAGACTATCCCAGATGACTCCATCCTCCAACTACTCTGGATAGTAATTGGGAAGCTCGGGAATAAAAATGTATACTTTGGTTGTAGGCTGCAAGAATATCCCATCTCCATCGCAGTGTTGTATTAGAATACTGATGGTTCAGTGCCAGATGCATGCTGACACAGCTAGTTTCATGCCAGCACCACGGATCTCCATCGTTTCTCCCAAGTCAGCTGGGTTCTAAACTCCAATCTGATGAGAATGCATCTCAGGAGGGAAACCTAAAGCACATCTGGATCTGTAGTAACACTGCTGATAGGGAAATTCGAGCTTTTTCTTTCAATGTAGTTTTTCACTTTCTAGCCTTTAACATCCAGGAGGGCACACCAGAAGAAGCTGGAAGAAATTCTGACCAAACCAATCAGAATCTCATCACATGTATCTATCCCCTGGTTTGATATGAACATTTCTCTCTCCACTTCCCACACACAATTCATATGTTGATAACTAAACCCAGCAGTGATGGTATTAAGGGTTGGGGCTTTGGTAAATGATTAAGTCATACAGCTCTGCTCTCATGAATGGAATTAGTGTCATAGAAGAAGTTTGAGAAAGCTTGTTTATACCACCAACATTTGAGAAGTCTCCCTCTATTGACACCGAATTCGCTAATGTCTTGATCTTGGGCTTCCTAGCCTCTAGAACTGCAAACAGTACATTTCTATATTTTACAATTGACTCGCAGTAGTCATCTCTTCAAAAGTTTCTACTGGCAAATTTGCTACGTCCCTGATTGGCAAAAGCAATGGGATAGACTCAAAAATTAGTTCTTAGAAGATCATCATGTTAGTCTGTTGTTAGCGCTTATTTGTTTTGTTATCTGTTCTGTTTATAATTATAGAATATGTGGTTGTAATCCACTCCCTTGTGATAGATATAATTTATTAACACAATGGTAAAAATGTGATATTGAACATAACTTAGCAGAGATAGAAGGGAAAGAAGAATATATAAAGAGTAATAATTGCGGGAAGGAATTTAGATTAAATATGAAACAAACAATGAAGTTTGGAATTTAAGAAAATGTCCTAAATTGTTTTCAGAAGCAGTGAATATTAGAAAAAGTATTCAGACTGGATTCTTAATCTCAAATATTATACTTTTTGTCTGCTTAAAAGTGGTAACATCACTTAATACCTTTGAATCACTGTTTTCTCATTTAAAAAGTGAGCAAAAGCATGTCTGTTCTCAGAATATCCTAAACCTATTTAAGAATCAATTGCAATAAGAAAATAGAAGAGTGATTTGACAAATCTAAAGAATTTCTATATTTTTTTGTATTGTTATAAGGAAGATGGAAACTAAATGAAGATTCTTGTCAATTTGATACTGAATAAAGAAGCAACAGTGATTTCCAGTTATGTATCAGTGATATCTGGAGAACCATAGGTGTCTTCAGGGTAAAACACAGAGGGATGGGGGGCACTGAAGCAATCCTAGTATCAAAGGGGTTAATGGGAGCTCACTTAATCTTTCTCTGTGAGGAAAGAGCCACACATATAAACTGAATAGAAATGCAGTAAACTTTACACCAGGTTCAGGTCCTCCTCAGATTTTAATGAAGAAGAGCTCCTAATTAAAAGTAGATAAGACACTTGATATATCTAAGTGGTAAATCTAAGGAGTGGAAAGCAATAGAAGAATATTACATAAATTGGATGATACTTCAAAACTTTGACTGTGAAAAATAGAAACTGGAGATTCAGCCATTTGTCAGATGCATGCAGTCTCTATAGCACTGTATATATTCATCTGCATATGAGTGGGCTGTCTCTACACACACGCGCACACACACACACACACACATGCCATAATAAGCAAGATTACAGTCGTTCCATTCAGTGCAGATTGGAAAATAAATCCATTAGGGGCAAAGCCTGCCGTGTAATTAAAACATTTTTTTTCCCACTTTGTTTCCAGGCCATTGGTTTCTTGGTAAAGGACTCTTACTACCCTAATATTTTCTCATTTTTAATTTCTTCACTGACTTTAATTACCTTCTCTCAGGCCTATAAAATTATTATGTCTTTTCAAAAGAAAAACAAGAGAAATGAACTTGTTTGCTTAAGGCTTTTACAAAGATTTCACAGCTGGTGCTATTTCAAGCAACAATATTGTTAGTAATTAAACTAAGCAGGGAACTGCCACTTGTACTTTCTCAAAGTTTATCCCCAACCCAGTCCCACAACTCTGACATTATTGTTTAATATTTTGCTGTATGTTCTTATTTATTTTTTCCCCTTGCTTTACTCTAGGACATTTTAAATTCTATCCTAGTATGTTCTGTGCCTCACTTCAACTGTATCAAGATGCATATTCTTCTAGAGTCAAGACTTTCTCATCGCCCTGTCTATAAATCATTAGTCATGTTCATTGCACAGTTAGAATTCTATTTCTTGGGCTGGTGAGATGGCTCAGCTGCGTAAGCGCCTGCCTGGCAAGCGTGAGGGCCGGAGTTCGACTCCCGGTACCCACATATGATAAAAGGGCCGGTGATATCGCTCAGCAGCATGGGTGCCTGCTGGCACATGCAGTCCTGAAATCAACCCCTGGTACCCACAAAAAAAAAAAAAAAAAAAAATTCTATTTCTTTTAAAATGAAAAAAAAAAAAACAAATACTCGAAATTCTCATTTATTTATTTTTTTAACCATTAGATATTAGAAAATTAATTACCTTGGAAATATTGAATGCAATGATAATACTGTACTATTTCAACATGCCGCTTTAGTATTTTTACTACTCAAGTTGAATTACATGACTGAAGTGCATTACATGTGTCATTCTTAATGGTTTTCCCTCATAAAATGTCATTTAAAAACATTGTCACTTTCTCAGCTCTATTTACTTATAATTGAGAAATTACAAACTATATATATTTGTCAAGGTCTACAATGTGATGTTTTGATGCACATATATATTGTGAAATGACAACCACAATCACTGTAACATATCAGTCTGGTCATGTAGATACCTTTGTGTTTTTGTAGTGAGAAGACATAGATCTTCAGATATCTCTCAGCACATTTCAAGTAGAAAATACATTATTATTAATTGCAGTCACAACAGCGCTCTAAACATGAGCACTCCAGAATATATACATCTTATAATTGAGCATTTCTTGGTCTGCCCTATTTCCAGGCTCTGGAAACCACCATTCTACTCTCTGTTACTTTAAGTATGACTATTTTTTAGATTATGCAGTATTTATCTTTTTGTGTGTGCTTTATCATTTATCACGAAGTGATGTAGGTTCCTCACTTTGCATCAAATGGCAGAACTGCTTTTAAAGATCAATAATTTTCCATTGCACTTGTAAATTGTGATATATATCACAATATCTATCCATCCATCCATCCATCATAATTTCTTTATTCATGCATCTGCCGACTCACACTTATGTTCTTTCATATGTTGGCTATTGTGAAAAATGCTGCAACATACATGTGAGTGTAAATGTCTTTAGGGGATGGCTATTTTGTTTTCTTCAGATGTGCACCTGACGAAGGTTTGCTTGGTCATAGGATATTTTCATTTTTAATTTATTTAGGAACTTCTTTTTTTTTTTGCCATAATGACACTACCAATTTAAATTTCCATCAACAGTGCAGCGCCATTTCCTTTTCTCTACATTCTTGCCAGCAAATTTAATCTTTTCACTTTTGATGAAGGCTGTTTGCTCTGGCTAAGATTTTCAATACTATGCTGAATAGAATTGGTGAAATAGCATCCTGCTTTGTTCCTGATCTTAGAGAGATATTGGCCTGAATTTTCATATTATGCCCTTGTTTGGTTTTGGTGTCAGTATAATACTATTATGAAATGAACATGGAAGTGTTCCCTCCTCTTAGTTTTTGGAAGATGATGAATAGTTTGTATTATTTCTTCTCTAAACATATGTTAGAATTCACAATTGAAGCTTTCTTCTTTGGAGAGTTTTTTTTTTTTTTTATTACTGATTCAGTCCCCTTATTTCTCAATGATCTAGCCAGCCTTCATATTTTCTTTGTTCAGTCTTGGTAGTTAATCAATTTCTAGGAATTTATTTTCTCTAAGTTATCTAATTTGTTGGTACATAACTGCTCTTCATAGTCATGATCCTTTGTATGTCTCTATTATTAGATGTATTGTCCTCTCTTTAATTTCTGATTTTATTTGCATCTTATCCATCTTTTTAGGTGAGCCTAACTAAAGTTTTTTCAATGTTTTTTTATCTTTAAAAAGGACTCAGTTCTGTTGATCTTTTCTGGTTTTTTTTTTTTTTTTTTGTGGGTACCGGGGGTCGACCTCAGGACCTCGCGCACCAGCAGGTGCCCGTGCCGCTGAGCGATATCACCGGCCCTTTTTTTGTATGTGGGTTCCGGGAGTCGAACTTGGGCCCTCGCGCTTGCCAGGCAGGTGCTTATGCCGCTGAGCCATCTCACTGGCCCATTTTCTGTTGTTTTTATGGTATGCATTTTATTTATTTCTGGTCTCATCATGACTATTTTATTACACTACATTTGATCTAAGTGTATTATTTTCTAGCGGGGTTATTTACTTGAGATGTTTCTCTTTTTTTCTTAATGTTGGTGCTTGTCAGTAGTACTATTTTTCTAAGAATTGCTTCTTGCTACATCCTTTAAATTTTAGTATGCTGTGTTTCTATTTTTGTTTAAGACATTTTTCAATTTCCGATTTTATTTCTTCTTGACCCATTCAGGTCTTTGGGGGCGCTTAATGGTTGATACATTGTGTCAACTTGAGAAATTTAGAAGCTTAACTAAATGAATCAGTAGGGGGCCAGGGCCTCATTTTGTGAAAATCCTCAACCCGTGCAAGAAGAGGGCACCAAGATGGTGTGAGTGCTACACCTGCCCTAGGGCGGGTAGCCTGCATACAATATAAGGGAGGAAAAGACTCTTGCTTTCGCCCTTTTTTGATCTTGTTGCTTTTGCTGTCTTCTGCTGCCTTAAACTGTTGTCCCTTACCATGCCACCCTGCCTTGGACCCTGCTGATTATGGACTGAAACCTCCACAAACTGTGAGCTAAATAAACCTTTCCTTCCTTAATTTTGGGTGTCAGGAACAAGAGAAAAGTAACCAAGATGGGGGATAGTATATTATTCAGTTTGGATAGTGAATTTTTCATTTTTCTGTTTGTCATTTCTAGTTTCATATTGTGGTCAGAAGAGATACTTGATATAATTTCTACCGTGTTATACTGTTATACTTGTGTGATATTGTGTGAAGAGAAAAATGTGTATTAGTCTGCTTTTGGATAGATGTTCTGCAAATGCTTGTTATGTTTAACTTGCCTAAATTATTCTTGAACCAGTGTGATCACAGCACACTGGGAAACTGAGGCAGGCAGGAAGATCACTAGTTCAAGCCCAGCCTAGAATATTTTAAAATTTTAGTGTGAACCTTAAAACTTAATGAACAAACAAACAAACAAATAAATAAACAAATCAATAGGGATGTGGCTCAGTGTGCAGGTCCTGAGTTCAATCCCCAATACGGAAAAAAATAAATAAAAATAAAGTGATCTCTAATATTCCCTTATTGATTTTGTCTGGATAATGTATTTATAGTTGAAAGCAGGTTGTTTAAATTCTGTAGAGTTATTGTATTGATGCTGACTTTTCCCCTTAGAGCTGTTAATTTTTCTTTCTGTATCTATGTGCCCTGATATTGAGTGCAATATATTTATAATTGTTGTATTGTCTTGAAGAATTGACTTATCATTATATAATGATTTTGTTTTATTTCTTTCTTGCTACAATCTTTGACTTCAAGTTTGTTTTATCTGATGTAAGTATGACTAGCCTTAATTGTTCTTGGTTTCCACTTGCAAGCAATATCCTTTCTATCCCTCCACTTTCAGTCTATGTATGAGGTGTGATCAAAATATATATAATAAATGTTTAAAAAGTTAATGCAGTAAAAGGCACATTACCACGAATTCCCCCCAGACCCCCTCCACCACTTCAAACACACCTCATCCTTCTTGCCACTTTCTGAAGAAGTTCTGGAAATCTTCTTTGTGTCTTTATGAGGTGTAATAACAAATACAGTGAATGTTGTTGCCAAGTGCCATATAATGGAAAGACAGGCTCATAAAACATTGCAGTGTGTCCTCATCCATCTTATTCACTGGATCTGGCACTGCACAACTTCTAGCTCTTCCTCAAAGCCAAATTGACGATGGAAAATAAACGTTTTGAATAAGTTCAGGAAATTGAGGAAGCCACAACAGAACAATTAAAGACATTCACAAAAGAGGACTTCCAGAACTGCTTCAGATAATGGCAAGAATGCAGTATTGGTAATGACTTATGAGGCAGCAGTGCTTATGGAATATCTGAGGAGTCAGAATCCAAGTGGACATTCACAGAACTCCATCAGCTCTGAGGTCAGGGGTGTGCACTAATTAACAGTCACAGCGTCTCCAACGTCTGAAGAGGGGAAACACATAAGGCAATCAAGGATTCAGAGTACAGATCTTGAAAATGTGGGCAGTGGCCACAGCTCCTTAGCCTAATACAAGTTTAGATTTGCTCTAGCCCTTGACAGAACAATAGCAGCTCCTTCTTAAGGAAGTATAAAGCAGTGTCCCTCTTTCTGAAGGCCCAGAGCTAAAATGTCTGTTGGTACCCCTGTGGCAGAACTTTGAAGTCTGCATTGATAATATTAGTGGATCTGTACCCTAAAAACTGAGAAAAGTCTACCACTGCAAGGGGGCTGTTGAGTTTCTTAGCAACAAAGGCTAAGAGAAGGACACTGGCAACCATGATGACATCCACCAAGTGACTGATAATGATTGCATCTGCTCTTGTCTTAGTTTCTGACTATCTCCATAAGTCTTGGGTACATTAATTTCCCCAGCAATCATTTCTATGTGGTTATTTTTTTTTCTATCTTTACGCCACTATATTGCTACATATTCTTAATTAGACTCCTGAGACTTTTCGAGATATCTTCATGTGTACGGAGCTGTTTAGTTGTTTACTGTAAAAAGATGAAGGCTAGTGTTTCTTACTCTAATTTTCATACAGGAAGGAGGATACAGAGCAGTGGAGATACAGTTATTTATGAGACTTGCTTTTTTTATTTTTCTTTTTTTATGTCATTTGGAAATACTCCTCTTGCTAACTTTGAGCTAGCCAATTTTATTTCGTGACTCAGCCACTACTAGGAATTGGCTTACATATGTTATTTATTGCTACATAACAAGTGATGCCTAAATTTAGCAGCTTAAGACAACACTTATCATCTGTGTGATTCGGGAATTTGAAAGTGGCTTATCTGTGTGCATTCTTTCCCAGGGTCTCTCATGATGATTTATGACTGTGTCTTTGATATCTAAGGCCAGACTACAGTTGAAGGATCTGCTCTAAGATGGCTCTTGCAAGTGGCAATTGGAGGAGACCACATTTTCTACCATGAGGACCTCTCCATGGCTCTAAGCACAACTTGAGAACTGGCTTGGGTTGGGGTAGGGGAATGAAGACAGAGACAATGTTAAGATGAGTACATAAGGGAGAATTATAATGTCTTTCAGGATATTTCCTTGGAAGTCACATATTTTTTCCTGCTACATTTTATCCATGAGAAGTGAGTTACTAAATTCAGTCCACTCTAATGGGGAGGAAAAACTCAGCTTCATTTTTGGATGTGAAAATGTTAAATTATTTTGTATCTATTTTAAAACTACCACATAGCTCAACATCATGGAGGGTTTGTATGATAAAAACAGAACCAAAAATACTTGGCTTTTTCTCTTAATTTTTACTCAACCATTCCACTGTCCAGCATGGCAGAGCATTCTTTTTCAGGATACCCTTAATCTCATTCAGATACCACCTTTCTTGTAGGTAAGTGGAAGTATGAGCAAACTAAAGAGAGGAATTTGGATAGTAAATGAAAAGTGTAGAATTGAAAAAGCAATCATAGATGGCTGGACAGACATTTAGGGTAATAATTTGTCACACTAGAAAGGTTGATATATAAAATTAATCCTACTACATTTTGGAAATTTAGAAAGAGTGTCTTATCCTGGAGAAATAGTTTAAATTTGGAAAGAATAGATAAGAAGTTCAATATGCCTTATTAGCCTATTTTTTGTGATAGTGGGGATTAAACCCAGGGCCTTCACATTGAGCTACAATCTCAGGCCTTTTTATTTTTCATTTTGAGGCAGGGCCTCATTAAATCACTAAGTCACCTAGGGTGGATTCGAACTTTTGATCTGCCTGCATTGGCCTCCCAGAGTTCTGGGATTGTGGCGTGTACCACCACACCTGGCTATATGCTTTTCTAATGATAGGGAATGGAGAACAAGTTACCTGTATGAACAGTGACCAGATCAAAACCAAAGCCTTACTTGATTATTTATTATGCTTATGAACCATATAGATCTATGTGTCTGTACTCTATACTTTCAATATTAATTCAACACCACTGATATTCACCTAATGCATCCAGCAGGAGATGTTGTGAACTAGAGATCCAGAGCATGAATTTTTAAAATAAGATGTTTAGATTCAGATTCCAGATTTGGCTACATACTTATTATGTGACTATAGGGAAATAACTTCACTCCTCTGTGATACAATTTGCTCATGTATAAAATAGAAATGGTGAAGTCAATAAGAGAGCTTGCCCCATAAGGTTGTTGTGAGAGTTAAATGAGATAACAAGAAAAACAGAATCATGTCTATGCAATTGTAACATATTATTCTCACTGGCCAATATTATGAAAGTTGAAGATCCACTGATAGGCAAATTGAATGAATAAATGTTTAAATATAAAACATGATTAGTGGTAAATTTATTGGCTAACATGTGTGATGACCTGTAGTAAACACTTCATGAGTTGTACTTTATCCCCTCCACAACATTAATGTCTTTATTTGTTCAAATGCAGGACTAGAATTAGATGACTTTTCCAAGGTCAGACAGCTATGGCCAAAGCAGCTATGTCGGTGCAAGGACTTATAACAGCCCTTGAGGAACAATTAAATATATCCGATATATGCTATGAATTTAAGAAAAATAATTTTTAGGAAGTCAATTGCTCATCTCGGTCCAACTTTCATATATGATGGCTATGCTTACTGATTATTGCATTCAGAATAAGTAAGAAGCCTTTTGTCTCATTTCCCAGTGTGTTTCCCCTTACTTATATATAATTTTTCCAGATTTTCATTTTTTTTAAATTTTTACTCAATATATTTCCAAAAATGATATAACCTGATTATTCTCTTTCCTTAAGAAGCATTTTAACTAATGGAATAAGTATAGAATTTAATAGAAAATGTTCTGCTACTGCAGATAACACTTCCTATTTCAAGGGGGAATTAACATTTATACCACTATCAACCATGCCTTGCCAAACCTGTGGCCGATAGAGTCAAAGTCTGATGTTTTGATATCCAATGTATTTCCGTGCCATTTGTCTCATATAGTTTATTAGTGCTAAAATAGCTGACTTTGGACACTTTTAAAAGTATCATTCCAAAGCAAATAAAATTAATTTCTCTTCCAAAGTCTGTGTTTGAATGAAAGCCTACAAAGAAAGCATTTCAATGAAAGAGCAAGATGTCTTAGGTCAGGTTTCTCTGAAACCATATTATAAACTGTAGATTTGCTTGCAGAAAGTTTATTGAGAGTATCATGTGTTCAATACTTGCAAGGGAAGAGAGGAAATGGAATTCGATGGAGTTAAAGAAAAATCCATTAAAAATAACAGCTATGCTCAATGTCATGAAGAGCACTAGAGATGGGATGAAGTACAGGTATTCCCAAAGTGAGGCAGTGTCCCAAAATAGACATTCGTACCCCTTTTAAAACATAATTGGATATGAACTTCTCCTGGGGAGAGAGGATAATCTTCAGTAAGGCAGGACCCTCTGTCTCAGGCAACTCCCCTGCAATAGTAACCATCTACATTGCAGAGGATTGAGTGCACCTGGCTGGTGTACCACAAAGTGCTAAATTCCACTGTATTGCGCCACATGGATCCACTTGCTACACATTATTAATGTGTCTCTAGAAACAGCCTAAGATTCAAGTCAATTTCTTTTTGTGAATAAGTCTTTAAGATGGTGTGAAATAACACATAGATTCCATTGCTGCAGCAGGTCTTACAACTGCAGCTGATACTTATCATGCCTCCTCACTACTGCCCATTCCAAGCTCTTCCTACCATCCATTGGTTGTCAGTGGATTGCCTGTGGTGTCATGCAAATCTGCATCCCTCAGGCTCTGAGCCAGTGCTATTCTCAGGCCATGGATGCTGTACATATCCATGTTTTGTCAAAATGAAGACAAGAAAAGAGAAGACTCTGCCTCTAACTAAGAGTGACCTAAGTGCCAAACTCACCTCACAGTATATCAGCTGCTCTGCTGTCTCCTAATCATCAAGGCCAATTACTCTGCCATGATAATGGATCATTTTCTCTTTCTTTCCACAGGGGTATGAAGTGATCAAAATAGTAGCCATAGTTTAAAACTCTATGGGAAGCTTGCTGAGTCCTCCACTGACAGGCCTCACTCTGAAATCAATACTGCTCAAACCACAAAGAATAGGATTGCAGGCAGAGGAAGTATAAAATGAGCCACAGGCGGTGATGATAAGTAGGGTACCATGGGTAGGATTTTAGCATTTGGGATCACCATTTTCTGGTCTTATGACTGTGACTGTTTTACATGAGCTATCAAAAGGAATTAAGCTGGAGGGTGCAATGGATTAAGATTTACAGTCAATTGACAGTATATATGAATTGCTCTTAGGAATTGCATGGACTTTTAAAAGTGGGAAGAGAAGGTAGAATGGTAGATCACATATATATGACCATGGAAGAAGGAACAGGAAGAATTTGAGGCTGAAAATGACTTGATACATCATTGCAAGTTTGGAATATGGAAGGAGTCCATAAGCCATGGCATGTTGGTGGCCTTCAGAAACTGGGAATGCCCTAAACTAAAAGCCATCAAAGAAATAGAAACTTCATTCTATAACCACAAGGCACTGAATCGTGCTAATGAAATAAGTGAACAAGAAAATGGCATCTTCCCTAAAGATTCCAGAAAGGAACTTGTATAGCAAACACCTAGATTCAGTCTGGTGAGGTCCATACCAGATTTCTGCTCCACATAATGGTAAGATTAAACATTTTTTTTGTTTTAAACTGCTAGCTTAGTGGTAATTTGTCATGACAATTGATAACTAATATATTGGATTGGATAACTAATTTTACAGACTCATATGCAGTGGTACCTCTGTTCCCTAACTTGATTCATTCCACAATTCTGATCACAAACCAAACAGGTTGAAAACTGATTCAAATTTCCCTGTAAGATTCAATGTAAATAAGGTTAATAGGTTCTGAACCACACATATTTTAAAGCACAAAAATATGAAAAAAAATGTACAGTACAATATAGTATGAAGAGAGAGAATAGTAACCTTGCTTGAGGCGACTTCTGGCATGGAGGACAGCTCTTCTATGTGTGCACAATCAATGTCCAGACCCATACTCTTGCTCGTGGACACAATCTTGTCCACTACTTGCTCATCAGACCCTTCAAAGTCACCTTTACTGACACATTCTGGCCAGCTTCCTGCAGGCTGACCTTAAGTCCGTTATGTACCATCATCCCAGGTTTTGTCAAAGAGTTTAATGCAGTGGAGGACATTGAAATGTTTCTTCCAGAACTCTTTTAGAGTCAAGGACATCTCTTTAGTAACATTAAAACACCGATGAAGAGCGCCTTTGTGTACAGCTTCTTCTTCTTCTTCTTTTTTTTTTTTTTTATGTGCGTACCGGAGTCAACCTCAGGACCTCGCACTTGCCAGCAAGCACTTGTGCCGCTGAGCGATATCACGGGCCCTTTTTTTCCTTTATGTGGGTTCCAGGAGTTGAACTCAGGACCTCGCACTTACCGGGCAGGCACTTATGCCACTGAGCTATCTCACCAGCCCTGTGTACAGCTTCTTAAAGTTGCAGATCACTTGCTGGTCCATGGGCTGCAGAAGAGGTGTCATGTTGGCAGGGAGGAACTTGACCTCACATCCATATCATCTACCAAGGCTGGAGGGTGTGCCAGGGCATTGTCCATCAGAATCAGGCACCTTTCCGGCAGTTGGTTGTCAGAAAGATAGTTCTTAATTGATAGTGTGCATACCTCCTGTAGGTGTTCAATGAAAAACTGCCGTGTGACCCACGCGTTCAAGTCGGCCCTCTATGTGACAGGCAGTCTGGCCTTGTTCACATTCTGTTCCTTAAATATGGGAGGGCTCTGGGAATTGCACAACAGTAGTGGCTTAATCTTAAGATTAGTGCTTGTGTCTACACACAACGAAAGGGTCAATCTGTCCTTCAGGCACTTGTGCCTCAGCAGTGACTTTTCCTTCTGTGTGATGAAGGTTCTGTTTTCCGTCTTCTTCCAGAAGATCCCTGTTTCATCTCAGGTGAACACTTGTTGAGCAATGTATCCTTCTGCCTTCATGAATTCTGAGAATTCTCTCTTGTAGGCTTGTGCAGCAGCCTTGTCAGAACTGGAAGTCTCGCCATGTCTTATCACACCTGGGATGCCGCTTCTTCTGCAGAATTTATCAAACCACATTCTTCTGGCTTTAAATTCATCACTTATTGCACTTGCAGAGGGGTTTTCTTGCAGTAAATCTTTGCAATTTCCAAGCCTTTTCCACAGATCATAGCTTTACCAACCCTGAACCTGCCAGCTGTTTCTCATTCAACCTCACTAACAAAAGTTTTTCCACCTCTTCCAGCACTTGTGTCTTCGGCTTGGTTAACATCATTACTCCTTTTGCCACATCAGCTCCTTTGATGGCTTCTTTACTCTTCAAAATAGTTGAGATTGTTAACTTCGCTGTCTTGTACTCTGAGGCCAGCTCAGTCACACAAACACCACGCTCATGCTTTTCTACAATTCCCTTCTTCAATTCAATGGTTATTTCCTTCAAAACGTTCTTAACCTTCTTGCTGTGCACTTTCTTTGTTACCTTCATTATTGCTCTGCACATTCTTACCACCTTTATTACCATTCTGCACAGCCTGGCTACCTTCATCAACACTCTGCATGTTCTTGTCACCTTCCTTACCACTCTACACTTTCTTTATGCCACCATGCTTCCTCTGCACTTTCTTTGGAGCCATGGTAGATTGAATAATACTATACAATACTGTATGTGCTAAAAAGCACTCAAAAAGTCTTCACAGTAAGTGTGCACAGGTCTGTCTGTGACCATGATCTC
Source organism: Erethizon dorsatum (assembly GCA_028451465.1). Classification (NCBI taxonomy): domain Eukaryota; kingdom Metazoa; phylum Chordata; class Mammalia; order Rodentia; family Erethizontidae; genus Erethizon; species Erethizon dorsatum. The sequence continues at coordinate 17,222,063 of CM051838.1, forward strand.
TATTAAAGGAAGCCACGACCACATGTCAGAGCAGGGAAGATGGCCAAGGTCGTCTTCATCACCCAATGCAGAGTTCACAAACAGAAGCAAAATTTTACTGAATGCCTCTGTTTGTGAATCAAATTGTTCACAAATAAAAGCATTCATGAACCGAGGCATTACTGTATTTAAAAATTTTGAATCACAGGCCACATAATGACCATTGAATGCTACTGTTGCATGCTGGTAGTGGATTCCCTTTGTATCAATTCTGGGGAAATGGAACATAGATTGGCTAATATTAAATGGCCCGGCCATTGTAAGTACTTGATCCCATCATTGTGGATTCTCTAAGATATTGCTTAAGTTAATTCTTACGATCCATTTAGTGCCCAATTAATGTCCTTACTCTTGTCATTGATGGCTTTCTATAAGATCTGCCAACCTTTAAATTAGGTCCTGTGAATTGTCTTGAGCTTTCCTGCTCTCTGGCTAAAAGAGAAGAGAGTTTCCAAGAACATCCCGTGTCTTTCATGCTTTACATTTAATATTTTACTAATTACCCTTCATCTTAGTCTGTTCTCCAGTGTCATTCATTATTTTTGTATTTATTACTGAGAATTATTGTACTGAACACCACCATCCACTTCTTTGGCTTCCTAATTCTTGCTTTCATAGAACCTCTCAAATGCCTGACCAACTGCAGCAGCTGCTCACAGCACATGCTTTTTCCCAAACATCTCATCACATCCTATTACTCATGAAAGTTTTGACTTACCGTGGTATTGTTATGAGCATCAAGATTAAAGCTATCCATGGGGACCTCAATAACTCCTCTGTCCAGGGTGTGATTCTGCTTCAAAATCCCATTTTTAATCTTGCTTCTTTTGGGAGAAGCAGGCTTAATATGCAGTCTTTGGAGATGCAGACTCTGAGAAGGAAGATTGGTAAGCAGGAAGCTCCTAGGAGGTACTCTAGGGCACAACACTGAGAAGGAGTAAGGAAACAGGATTAGGCAGTGGGAGAAGTTGAATTCTGATGTTGTAAACAAAGATATCAGACAGTCCCCTCAGGAGGCTCTGAAACTAGAATGGCTTTCAGTTGTCCTCAATTGTGGCAAAAGCTCCAAAAACTCTGTTTACTTTAGTGGACCAGTTGCTGGATGCAAGGTTCTTTTGGGAGGGCACACAGCCTTGAGCAAGGCAGTTACTTCCCTTCAGGCGGAGGCCAATTCGCAAGTAGCAGCTCAGCTGTGACCAGTTGGCAGCCAGAACTCCTGAAGGCTGGGGAGTTGAGTCTTGATAATGAAAGGGGAAATCTAAATAGGAGTATATGTAGTGTTTTTGTTTACCTCCAAAACTTGGACACAAAATAAATTTCATCATAATATTCAAGATCATTTCTTTAGGAGTTTATTAAGTATTTTTTATTTCCTAAATAAATTTGAATATTAGTGGACTTCTATATAGTTTTAGACATAAAAACCTAATATTAAATTCACACTTTTCATGAAAGCATTGGAATAGAAAATGTTTACTCCATATGATTTTAATACTATTCAAAATAATTAAACAATGGGACTCAGTGGAACTGAACTTGAAGTAATTGACATATAAACCAAAATGTATTTCACATAGTAGTTATAAATTATTATCATGCACAAGTATTTTGCCTTATACCCTATTATCTAAAATTAGTAAGCAAACTAGATCAACTTTTTATTTTTAACTGTAATGTCTTAAATGAGGACACCTAAAATTCATGCTGATTTTGTTTTTGTGGTGGTAGTTAAGTGCAACCAGCAAAAGGATAAAAATATCAGTGTAATTGTAATGTTTCCCTGCCTGACCTCCAAATCTAGTCATTTTCCTTTAAATGAAGGGTTTAGACTAAATAGACTATAACTTATTTGGTGTTGTAAACTCTCCATCACTTACATCTCTTGTATTCAAGGTTAAGATCATTGGAGAAAATTGTTTGAGAGGCAGCACTTTTAGTACCATAGCTCCTGGCATTTTACAATCTCAAATATAATAAGCTTGGGAACTGAAATTTACGAGTGCAGACTTGTGTGTGAAGAAAATGTGGAGGAAAGGTGAGGGTCAACAAATACAAGGTTAGAGGCAGCCAATTAGCCTGAGGAACAAGCTTCCTGTGTCCCTTTCTCTTTCCTTTTTTTTTTCCGAACAGCTGCAAAATCCTTTTCAATCAAATATCAGCCACAGTAACATTCTCTACTGAAAGAAAAAAAATGTGGTACAATACAGGACAAACAACAACTTTTTAAGTAATAGAATTAGATCATGTCTAGTTGAAGCAAGTATAAGGTTTTCATTTTTTTTAAACTTATAAATGGATATATTAACAGAAAAACATCATCATGATTATTTTTAAGGATATAAATTTATGCTTCTGAGAAATAAATTGATGTCCTTCATAGATCCATTAAGAAATGCTTAATCTGTAAATTCAAATATAATTAAACTCAGCATCTGAAATGACTAAGCTGGGATATAGAGCTGGAGAATTTTTATCTCATAAGCTGAGAATATGCCTGTTAATAAAGCTTCGGATCTACTGAAACATACAAAACAGAGGATCAATAAATAGATGATGAATCATTAAATGTTTTCATACCACGGAAATAACTTACTGCTTCATTTTCATGGAATTAAATATTCCAAAGAAAAGCATTTCTTGTAAACTAATGCTTAGATTTCTTTATGCCTATTTTAATCTTGTTCGGTATTTCTAAAATATGCCATGTTTGATTAAGTAAAAAATAGAATTTAATGTTTTTAACTGAAGGTCTTTATTTTTTAACGTGATCAGTGTATAACTTCATATTGATATATTTATTTAAGAAATAAGTATTTTTTTCTAATTTTGCCTCTTTCAAACACAGCATTCTCCCCTTGCATGTGAATACCTTGTGCAAGCTTATATAAGTAGCAGAACATAAAGTTCAAAAATTGGCATTTGGTTCTGAAACTGATCTTTTTCAAAATTGCATCCCACAAGCCAAAGAAAATTAAGTTTCTGGGCGTGGTCCCAGGTATATACACTGTTACCACCAAAGATATTGTAACAAATAAGTGATGATAGTTTCCTCTCCTGTAAATCCAGAAGCACTGAACACGAATGAAAATAAATTTATCTCTAAATCATGATTGTGATCTCAACTTTGTATTGATTCTATGAGTCTACTCTTTCATTCTATTCTCTGTAGTGCTGCAAGTGAATAAATTCTTAGCAACTTAGCAACTAGTGACCTTTGGGTAGCTCCTCTTTATTGTTGAAACACAGCCCAAAGTGTCCCACCTGTTTTTAGAAATGTGCGAGATTGGCCCTTCCTTTGAAGTTTAACCAAACTCAGGACATGTCTTCATGCCTCCGCCGCTTCATACCTCCTCTTTTCTCTTCCTGGAAGAACTTCCAAACTTCTTTCCACTCGCTTTCAATCTCCTGCGTCTCTTTTCACCAAAACACCCTTTCGGAGTCTTTGTTTATTATTTTTTCTTTTTTCTTAGTACATGTTAGCAGCACATTACATTGCTCATGGAGTGTTGGTACATGTACATAATGTGTCTTACTTCTTTTTCATCCCCTTACCTTCCTCTCTTCCATCTCTTGCTCCCCCTTTTTGCAAAGTTTTCTCTCCCTGTTTTGTATTATCTTTTATTTTGCTCTTTCTTAATGTTTCCTTCTTCTGATTCCCCATTTTCAATTATCCTAAATTGCTTTTCATATTCCTGCTTAATTCCTTCCAAGTCTCTTTGCAGCAGAGTTCAATTTTTCAGGATTTGTAAAATTAATTTTGATATCTATTTCTTCACTAAACTTTAAATTCCTAAAACTGATCAAGTCTATTATATCATTTTTACTACAGTGTTTAGTAAAATGCTTGGCACATTATGCTTAACTGATAAGATTAATCTAATAAAGAAGACAATTTGATGATAAGCTTATAGCAGTATTTCCATGTAGTCCTAGGAGCCGCATGGTGGGGAAATCTTCTGAGATATGCAGTCATCTCATCCTTGTTCTAATCACATCTCAATCGTTAACTATTTTGAGATGTAACATGGAGCAGATTGCTTATTTTCTACACTTCAGTTTTCTCATAGATCAAATTGAAAGAATTATAGTTATTAGCACATAAGATTAGTGTGAGAATTAATTAACAATGTGTAAATTATTTGAACAGTATATGGCATAGGTAACATAAAAAGTATTGGTTATTATTTAATATAGGAATCCTTCAACATACAAGGATAATTTGTTATACACTATTATATTCTTGGTAATGTTTCATGAAATTTATTTTGAAATATTTTAATTATATTACACGTATTAGTCACTTCTTGGTCGCAGGTACAAAATATTTGACATCTGCATATTAAAGAAGGAGAGGTTCATTTTGGCTCACAGTTTTTGTTGATTCAGTCCATGGTCTACTGGCTCAAGGCAGAAACAGCATGGCAGAATGGCATGGCGCAGAAAAGCTGTTCCTATCATTGTGACACAGAAGCAGAGAGATAGGAGGATCCAGGGACAAAAATACACCCTTCCAGGTCATGCCACCAGGGACCTGCCACCTTTGACTAAGCACTGCCTCCAAAAATGAGACTTTGGGGAGACATTTTAGATCTAAATTATAACAGTACCCATTCATAACCTTATGAAAAAAGTAGAATATCTACTAATTAAAAGTAGATTAAAATTAATCTAATAATTAAAATCTTATACAATTTCTGGTAATACAAGTTTAAAAGGTAGAAGCATCATTTGTCAAGGGAATAAAATTTTATTCATAGTTTCCTAGGAATGAGCACAGTGTCAAGCTACTTCTTTTAGTATGAAGCCGTGGATTTCTAGACAATGCGAGTCTTTTGAGATACAAAGTGTTGCTGGATAAGGCCAAACAAGAGTCCAAACAGTTATTCAAAATGAGTACCATGGTTTGGGCCTACAGTCCCAAAAAACTAGTTAACACCGCAAAATATAAGAATGAAAAAAATTTCAGACCACTATGGAGTACTAAAGTGTGGATGCTTGATACACACTGCTGTTGTAATTTCAGATTTATTTTTGCTTATAATTAAAAAGCAAAATAAAACACAGATTATAGGAAATAGGGAGGTAGGTCATTTTCAGATGTAAAGGAGACCAACAGATGGAGAGGGAAGGGAGACGAGGGGAATGAAATTGCAAGTTGTAGGTGTGTACTTGCGTGCTGACATTAGGAGAACCTCACACTGTTGGTAATTGATGGTAATAAATTATGTTCTTCATATGTAACTGGCCAAGCAGGGTACTACTATGAAAAGCTCTTTATTGCTGAGACATGAAAGATTTCTTGTGATTAAAGAGTTAGTATCTTTCATTGCTGAAAAGTACACTGAGGGAAACTAAAAAGAAACTTGCACCCCATGTTTTGACGGATGCCTGGTTTGTACAGATACTTGTATTTAATAATGAAATAAAATGAGCATCACACTAAGAGAAAAATAGTCTTAAACTTCATGAGAAAAATCTTAGTGACATTATAAATAAATGGAATATAGTTTAGACATTTAAAGCAAATTATCTAAAATAGATTCACAATCAAACTTCGTATATTTTTTCCATGAAGACACACACGGAAGAAATTCTTTCACAATTTGGAAGATAAGTTTTGATTAACTCCCAAATTTTTCTTCTTTTAATAATAAGATTGGCACAAATAGCCTCTAAGAATAAAATTAGACCTAGAATTCTGGAGGTTTTATGGCCCTCAGTAAAATGATTTTGCAAATTATTTCAAAGGAAATAACCAAGCAAATCAAAGAGAACAGCTCAATTTTAAATTGCCCAAAACTCATGTGAAAAGATTTTAAACAAATGTCAGAATCCTGATCCTAATCACCAGCTTGGAGGAAAGCCACTGTAAACAATTTAGATTTAAAATAAACTCTTTACCTAATCTTGACTCATTGTGCAAATGCCACTTTCCCACTTATAATTGTATTTACTTGTTTAGCTACTTTTCACTGAATATTTACTGGAGGATTTTCTTTATGTTTGTCATTTGAATAATGCTTATTGTTTTGCCCTGCAAATGCTTTTCAGTATTAGCTGACATAAAATAAATTGAGAAAACTCCTGGAGACATATGGTCTTGGTCCGTTTGGGAGTAAGGAGTTGAAAGTAGTTCATGGTAATGTATACTGAAAATCTTTCTCTAGATTCCCTTAATATAGAAAATAATATTCACAAAAACCTATTTCAAACACTAAATCTTATAGAATGTTTGTAAGACAGCTATAAAAATATCATTGGCATGAATAATTGTTTGCTGTTCATTGGCTATTAAAAATAACACACTATAAATTAGCGAATAAAATATTTGGTTAACAATTAATTTATCTGAATTTCTCTTTGGTGATTCTATATATAACTTTGATATTTTAAATGAAATATTTAGCTTTGCTAATATGTCTAATCTATAAAATGAATATTATATTTTAAAATATTCTGAGAACTAACAGACAAAATTCAAGCCAAATGCTAACCATACTGCCTAGAACTTAAGAGGTAATCAATTTTGGGTAGTAAAAATTATACTAAATATTAGTTTGCAGAACCACTTTTATACAGATGTTCAGTTATTACTGTTGAAACTAATCTGATCTAATTGTTTCTTGCAGTAAATGTCATTCAATAAACACTTAAATTTCTTAAAGTATTCAGTCTCAAAAATCATTAAGAGCTTGTCATTAATTTTAACAGCTTTATTGAAATATTCATCAATAAATTTCACTCTGAAAATATACAATTTAATTCAATCATCCCTACTACCTTTTTAAAGAAATATTTTATCACTTCCAAAAGAAACTCATATTCATAATTTATTTTCCTTCTCTCTGTATCCATAGACAACTAGTAATCTGTCTCTATGGATTTGACTGTTCTGGATATTTATATATTCTATATAAATGGTTTATATTTTCTTTTTCTGGATTCTTTCACTTAATGTAATGTCTTCAGAGTCTATCTGTTTTGCAGCATGTATGGACATTTCATCCATGTTTTGGTCATATTATATTTACCACACTTTGTTTTAACCCATTCATCACTCAATGGACAATGGAGTATTTCTACTTTTATGGTTAGTGTAGATAATGCCGCTATAAGTACAAATTATAGATAGATGTTTTCAATTCTCTTGGAAATACACCTAATTGTGGAATTATGAATCATGGTAATTCTGTGTATAACCATTTTTGGAACCACTAGAATATTTTTCAAAGTAGCTGCATCATTTTACAATCCCACCAGTAATGTCTGATGAATCTAAGTCTTCTATATCCTTACTAAACACTTATTATGATCATATATATTTTAGTTTTACCCATCCAAATGGCTATGAAGCAGTATCTGTGTTTTTGAATTTTCCTAATAACGATATTCCATGGGTTTTGTTGTCATCAGTATAACTTCTTGGGAAAAATCTGTATCAATATTCTGACATTTTTAATTTGGTTTAATTTTTATTTATGAGTTGCATGTATTTATACATTTTTGCATAAAATGTATGTGTTAATATATTCTACATAAAGTTATCTTAGTAGATTTATGACTTTGAAATAATTTTATTTTCAATTTTATATGTTGTGCTTTCAATTTCTTGATGGTGACTGTCTTATTTACTTTTGTTGTTGCTGAGACAAAATACCTGACACACAAAGTTAAAGCAGGAAAGATTTATTTCAGCTCACAGTTTATAGAGGCTTCAGTCCACAGGTGGCTGGCTCCAAGGCAGGGTGGCATGGTGAGGGGCATTACAGAGAAGAAACAGTCCATGTGTGGCAAGCAGGAGGCAGAGAACACCAAGCAGGGAGCCTGCCTTTCCCTTTTATTCCATCCAGGCTACAACCCTATTGGTTGGTGCCACCTTCAACCAAGGTGGGGCTTCTGTTTTCAATAAATCCATTCAACCACACCCAGAGCTATGCTAATTCCAATCAGTGGGCTAATTTATTAACACACACCCTTATCCCAGCATCACAGGCCCTACATCCAGATAGCTCTGTAAAGCCCTACATACGAGCACATGAGGCTCTGGGGGACAGCTAGGTGCAAGCCATAACAGTGTCCTTTGAGGCCCAAAAGGTTATAATTTTGATGAAGTCAAATTTATTTATTTTCTTTTCCTTTGATACTTTTGCTCCAAGTATTATATCTAAGAATCCATTGTCAAATCAAAAGTCATAAAGATTTGCCTCCATGTTTTATTTTAAGAATATTATAGTTTTACCTATGGAATTGGGTCAGTAATGTGTTTTAGTTAATTTTTGAGTATTATGTCAAGAGGTCTTCCAAAGATATTTTCTTGCATCTAGATATCAGTTCTACTATCATTTGTTGAGGATGAATCATTTCTCTATTGACTTGACTTGCCTACCTGCTAAAAGTCAATTTAACATAAATTGTAGAATTCAATTTAAATCTTTTGCCCTGTAAGTTTATTCTTTTGCTACTACCACACTGTCTTGATTATTTTGGGTTGTAGTGTAGAGGTCAGAAAGCATGAATCTTCTGAATTTTCTCATTTTCAATATTACTTTTGTCATTTTAGTTTCTTTGAACTTCAATTTGAATTGTAGGTTTGGTTTAGCAACTTCCCATAAATAAACTGGGGTTTTAATCTGAAGTGCATTGAATTCTGTAGATAAATTCAGGAATATTACTGTCTATTATAATGAGCTTTCCTATTGATGAACTTGGGATTTCTATTTTTCACATTTTCTTTAATAGTTTTTCAGTGATACTCTAGCTGTCATATACCAATTTTGCAGTTCTTTTTCTTCATTTACCTCTCAGTATTTTATTTCTGATGATAGTATAAATTAAGGTGTTATTTTTAGAATGTTCACTTTTAAAATCTAAACTGATTTTTTTATATTGATCTTGTATCTTGCAACTATACTAATATTTTTAATTTTAAAATTTTAAGACCATTAACTAGGGATAGATTGACTACATGCTCTCCAAATGGATGTCTTTTTTCCTTGCTTAATTGTCCTACTAAAATCTGTAGTATAATGTTGAATAGAAGCAGCAAGAGAACTTGTTCTTGTCTTCCTAATTTTAAGGAAAAGGAATTTATTCCCCCATTATTAAATAGGAAGTTAGGTATCAACTTTTGCAGATGGTCTCTATAGCTTGGTGAAGCTAATAAGTAGTCATATTTTGTTGAAAATTATTATTATAAAAGGTTATTGGCATCTGTCCATTTTTTTCCTTGACTATTTAAATGATTTTTTTTTCATTTGTTTGATTTTTGGTCCATTTTCACTACAGTGTATTTTACTGATGCTTTTTCATTTATTAAACCAACTCTGCAATCTTGGAATAAATCTCAATAAGATATAATAAATATTTGATTTTAAGAGGTAAATTTTTCTTTTATCTTCATGTTGATTGCTCTCATATCTATATTAATAAGGGACATGGTTCTGCTTTTTGTTTTGAAGTTTCTTCTTGTCATCAAAGTAACAGTGAACTCAGAACGCATTGGGAAGTGTTCCTTTTCTGTTTTTATAAAAGTTTCATTAGAAATTATGGTAATTCATCTTTAATCTCTTGGTAGAATACATTATTCAAGATAACTGGTGCCTGTGTTTTGCTTTGTGGAAATATCTTTGATTACTAAGTTTATTTCTTATAGGCTTATTCAGATTGTTTTTTTCTTTTTGAAACATTTTCATTAATGTGTGTCTTTTTAAATTTTTTCAATTTCTCCTAAATTTATTAATTTCATAACACATAGGTATCCATAATACTACTTTGTAATCCTTCTTATTTTTGTAAAGTTGGTAATGATATCTCCTTCACTCCTAACTTTATAAATTTCAGTCTTCTTTTCTTGGTCAGTGTAGCACAACCTGTTTCATTTCCCAATTTTATTAATCTTTGCAAAGAAACTATTTTGGTTCAGTTGATTTTTCTCTATTGTTTTACTATTCTCTATTTTATTTTTACCCCAGTCTTTATTATTGTCATTGTTCTGATTTTTTTAGCTTTAATTTGCTTTTTCCAGTGTCTTAAGATGGAATGTTTTGAATATTCACTAGATATTCTTTTTTTACTTCTAAATTTAGACAATATAACCTATAAATGTTAATCAAAGTACTAATTAAACTGCATCTCATTAACTTTGGTACTTTGTATTCCCATTCTGTTTATCTAAATAGTATTCTATTAACTTACTTTTTCTTGTTGATTCATTTTTAGTATTGTTTAATTTATATATTGTTATGGCTTGTTTCTAGATCTCCTCCCAAAGCCTTAGTTTGGTTATAGGTGGGTGTTTTCAGAGGTGGCTGGACCTAGGGTGTGTGATACTGGGATTAAGTGTGTGGTGCTGGGATTAAGGGTGCGCCCCTCTGAGTGCGTTTGGCATAGCCGAAAGGATGGGTAGACCAGATGAAATATAGAGGCAGGCTTGGTTGCTGCTGCTGCTGCTTCACTGCTTTGCTGCCTTCTGCTTGCCAGGAATGATTTCTCCTCCGCGATGCCCCTCTGCCATGCCACCCTGCCTTGGAGCCAGCCAACTATGGGCTGATTCCTCTATAAACTGTAAGCCAAAATAAACCTTTCCTCTTCTAACTTCGGGAGGTATTTTGTCTGAACAATGAGAAAAGTAACTAAGGCAAATATATTTGTATGTTTTTCAAATATATTTATATTATTAATTCTTAATTTACTTCCACAAAATATTTCTATTATTAATTCCTAACTTCCATTGTACTCAATGAACATACTTTGTATGACTTCAGTATTTTTACCTTTCTTGAGGCATATTTTATGCCCTTGTATATAGTCTATCCCAGTATTTACAGCACTCGGGAGGAATGTGTGTATTCCTGTTGGTGGATTATTCTTCAAAATCCTGTCAAGGTCTGATTGCTTCATAAAGTTGTTCAGGCTTAGTTATGTTATAGCTTCCAAGTCCTGTGCTTCTTTGCTAATCTCCTACATAGTTTTCTATGCATTATTGAAAGTAGATCATTAAAATTTCAACTATTATTATTGAAAAATATTCTTACCCTTTCAGTCCCGGAAGTCTTTTGCTTCTATTCCCTAATTCTTATTTTTGAGTTAGGTATTTTTTTAAACTGTATTATAAAAATTATTTTCTAGCTTGGCATGATGGCGTACCCCTGTGAGCCCAGCATTCTGAAAGACAAAAGGATGGCAAGTTTTAGCCCAACTTAGTGATTTAGTGAGAGCCTGTCTAAAAAATCCAAACCAAAACAACCTGGACCTAAGGATTTAACTCACTGTGAAGGCCCTAGCTTAAATTTCCAGTACCACAAAAGCAAGTTTATTTTTCTTACTGATTTAAAAATTTTTTTCTTAGTGATTCCTCGAGCATTAAAAATGAATATTTTTCCTTCTGCCACTTCCCATCTTCTATTAAACTGCTCTGAAAAGAAAAATTTAAGTCCATATTTTCTATTTGATTTTTAAAACAACACTGCCAGGCCGGTGAGATGGCTCAGCAGCGTAAGTGCCTGCCTGGCAAGCGTGAGGGCCTGAATTCGACTCCCGGAACCCACATACGAAAAAAGGGCCGGTGATATCGCTCAGCGGCACGGGCGCCTACTGGCGCACGAGGTCCTGAGGTCGACCCCCGGTACCCACAAAAAAAAAAAAAAAAACACTGCCATCTCTATATTGATATTGTCTATTTGGCAAAATATCTTTCTCATTTTTCTTTAATCCTTTAACATCGTTTTCTCTAGTCTTTCGAATATACTTATAATTGCCCATTTAAATCCTTTTTAAGTCCTATATCTGGCTGTCCCTAGAGACAATTTCTGTTGACTACATTTTATTTTTTTGTTTTGCTATGTACGGATCTTATTTTTGGCTCTTTTTGAATTTTCATATTTCTTTGTTGAATGTTAGACATTTTAAGTAATACAATGTGGTCATCCTGGAAATCAGGTTTTCTCCTTTGCATAGGATACTTTGACTTTGCTACTAGTTATAATTGTTATTTTATTTTATTTTTTTTTATTACTGACCTTTCTGGCCTTATTTTCAAATGTTTTCATACTTTATCATGTGTAGCTACTTAAATTTGTGCTCAATAAGCACTGCTTTCGGACCGAGATTTTATTAATCCCCTTGAACTATCAAAGTTTCCCATGCTTTCCTGACGGTTTTACCTATGCTTTGGGTTACGTCTTCAATGCTCTAGCAGCAGTTTATATCTTGGTTTTAATCTTAACTTCTCTCTTGTAAACAGCCATAAAGTCAACCAGATGTGAGAAATTAGAACCTTCTAAGGTATTTTCCAGAAAGCATAGAGATGTGCATATGTCTATGGTCTTTTAGATTCCCCAAAATATGTTAAAGCTTCCCTAACGCCCCTACGGAAAGTTTAGTCCCAGTTATTTCATTTTTGGTTAGCCTTATCGTTAATCTCAGCTGTTATCATTCAATAAGCTAAAATATTTGCTCTTGATCATTTTTAACAAACTTAGGAGGAATAGGCTGTTTTCACAGAAAGAACTCTGACTTATTTCAAATTAAAAACAAACCTTAGAATAGCATTGGCAGGCAGTTAGTAGATGAGGCCAGATGCATCAAAACATACGATACTATACAGAGGTAGAGGTTTTGAGAGGATCCCCTTTCTGATTCTTCTGGTAGCTGCTAGGATAATGACTTCCTTAGTTACTATAGTTTTGAGGTTGTTGATTTTAAGCCTACCATGTGGCATGGGAGAGAAGGATCAGAACAGGACATCCTCAGACCCCATAAAGCTTACTCTGCTTACTGAGATTAAGCTAGTTTTTTTGAATAAATGTATTCTCAATTTAATAAGTCTTTGGTTAGTTTTCAGAGTTCTGAAAATGCTGTCTTCCACAAATTTTGTCCTATATGCATTGCCTTTATGAAAAAACAAATTATTTTGTGATTCTTAATCCATTATCCTTAGTATTTTTTATTATTTAAGTTTCAAAACATTGTCATATATGATATTGTCACAATAAATGTGAAATAAATATTATTCTTAGCATTTTACAAAAAAATTGAGGATGAAGTAATCTATTTGTTACAAGTTTCTCAAATAGATAATGTCCAAGGTAGGAAAAAATTAACATATTTTGATTTCCTTCAGCTTTATCCACAACTATAAAATAAATTATATAAATTATAAATAAATATATTATAAATTATAGCATGTAGTTTTTTGTTGTTTAATGCTGCAGTTCCTAATTCTTTACTGACTTCTTTGAATATGCCACTTCATTAATAGGTGGTAAAATATTTAAACAAGAAAGAGTTGAATCACTATTCTTTTGGTTGGACGTTATTTTAGACCAATGTAACTCATCATTGTTATCCCTGTGACAGCTTAAATTCATGCTATATTTTACTGACTCATAAATTTTGTTCTCTACCATACATTTATATTGGATTTTGAGTTTGACTTCAAGGAAGATAAATGTAAGCTCTGTCAGTTATTTCAAGATCCTAAGTTGCCCACCAGCAATTAAATTGCCACTTACGTGTGTATATCATTCAAATATTTTTTCTCTTTTCCCATTGACATTCCTATGCAATGTAAAGAAGGAGCTACCAATAAAAGCCACTGCAGTATTCATGGACAAAGATAATGCAATCAGATTCTTATTGCACACAGTTTTTCTAACCTTGAAGTAAAAACTGTTACAATTACAGAAATTCAAATATATATTTATCAATATAGGTTTGGATGTTTCTTACGTATATCTAGCAGGAAAAAGGTTCAGCAATTATATAAAATATGGTGATTATACTTAATTTATCAAAGTATTTGTTTTTTAATGTGCTGGTACCGGAAGTTGAACTCAGGACCTCGCGCTTGCCAGGCAGGCGTTTATGCCGCTGAGCTATATCAGCGGCCCTATAAGAGTATTTTTTGAAAGAAAGTAAAAGAAACTAACTCTGCCAAACTTCAGGAATGAAGTTTATTAGCTCATGTAAGAAAAAGAAAGCTAGCATTGCCAAGCTTAGAAAATTATAAGACCCTAAAATCTAGCTATTTTTTCCCTAGGACATGGCTTCATAAACTTTCTTGGGATGACATCATCAGTTCCTCAGCTCTAATATTTTTCCATTCTGATGGTCTGAAGTCAAAACTAAAATTTCTATTTCACAGAGTAATGTTCACTTATTCAGTTTTCTATAATAACCCCTGTGGTTACAGAAATAGATTCCTGTGAAGTCGGTCTTGCCAAGTTCATTTTTATCTCAATGACATTAAGAGCTGAAATTTTCTCTTTTGCATTTCTGGTCCAGTGAAAACAGTTATTCTCTGTCAAGGGTCAGAGAATCTTCTGAACTTGTTCGAGATATAGCAAGCAATTATATTTCCTGTACACAAGTTTTTATTTAGTGTTGCAGTCCAGGATTCTGCTCTTTTCTTCTTTGTATGCTATACTAAAAAATACCAGCTTTTTACATGCCCTGTAGTAGATACAAGCTAAAGTTAAATTAGTTAATGACATGAAGCATCCTTGTAGTTAACTTTCTCAACAAGAAAATTAAATATATTTAATTGAGATATAGTATTTTTATCAATTCTGCATAGCCAATGTATATTCCAAACTTATTCCCAAAATTGCATTCTTCTGATTCTACATTCTCTCTCCACCCTGCCACTCTCAGTGCTCCCAGCAGACTAAGTCTGAATAATGGTTACCACAGTGTCAGAGTCCTCAGTCAAGAGACTTATAAGAGGAAACATAATGAGTATTCATTGGCTTAACATCCATAAGGTTTCAAAGTCACCGAGATTATTGTTCATCTCCTTTTGGTTTCTTTCTAATTAGTGCCCCCCTTTTGGTATTTTTGCTACACATAATATACCTATCTATCTGATATCAATAAGAATCTCATTAATACTTTGCCATAATTATTCCTTTATCATCTGTAATCACTTGCATAGCCCATTACATCTTTGCTCACATGCATTTCTCTGTGGTGTTATTGACACAGATAGTATGCATATTTTATATTTATTTATGTTATAAAACTTACAATACCATATATGTGATTCCGTGCAATTGCTTTGAAGACAGAAAAAATTGAAATAATAATATCTATTATAATTATATAACCACTACCTCTATTTACTTATTTTTACCCTTGATTTATGCATATTTAATTTTCATCACTAAAACTTCCATAGCATTTCCTTATTATTTATCTGTTTTTTGAAAAAGGCTAAGACACAGTTTCTTCAACCACCTGAGTTTCGCCACCAGTGGGCGTGTTGCCGGATGCTCTGCCTTCTGAATGACATCTCTCCTCAAGGCACATGGCTTCCATTTTATTAAGTGGAATTTGACTCAAACTGCTTTAGTTCGAATGATCATTTGCTAATTGGTACAACACTGAAAGCGTATTATACCCAGCCGAAAAATTTCTAGAACGGCTTTAGTCTTTTGGATTTCTTCAGGGTTTGGAAACAACCAAATACTGAGTTCAGACTTAAGGGACTGTCAGTAAGAGGAGATTATGGATGTCCATAAAGATTACCCTGTCTTCAATTTGTGGATTTTTGGGGCATGTAACTCCCAACAGAGTCTGATTGGCCTACTTAAGGTCATATACTGCCTGTCTTAGTCTGCTTGGATGCTGTATTGAAGCATCATGGACTTGTTGGCTTAAATAACAAATACTTACTTTTATTAGTTTTGGAGGCCAGGAAACCCAAACTCAGGGGTTCCTTCCTTGTTTGAAGATGGCCATCTTCTTCTTGTATCCTCATGTGACAGATGTAGAAAAAGATACTAAGTGAGCAAGTTCGCTCCCTTTCTTCTCATAAGGGCAGCAATCCCATGATGAGGGTCCACCCTCATGATCTAGTTATCTTTCAAATGTCCCATGTTCAAATACTATCATATTAGGAATTAATATTTAATCATATGAATTTTGGAAGGATGTGAATATTCAGTACATTAGTATCACCAAACTGAGTGATTTGGACAGTTTAAAACATAACTCCCCAATTATATCAATCATGTAAAAAAGTAGTAAGAATACAGCAGTTACTAAACATTCATAGAACTGGAACATCATTTGTTCATTTACTTTTCATATTTTATTGAGACTCTTATATATAGGAAAATCAGCCTTTAAGTGTCATTTGTGTGACAAATATTTCCATTTTATAAATAACTCCTTGAAATTTATACTGTATTTTGTTGAACATGAAGTTTCAACTTTTAAATAGTAAAATTTTTCATTTTTTAATTACTCAGAATGTGGTCTTATGTGCTGAAAGTTTTCTGTGACATTACAGCTTCATTTTTTTGGTATTCATAAAAATTGATTTGTATATATAGGTATTTGATTATTTGAAACTTATTCTACTCTAAGAAGAATAGTGGATATATTACTTTTTAAAAATAACTACCAAATTTTTCTAATATAAGTTACTTAATTTGGATTTTCTCTAATGATTATAATGATCACTTTACCACATATTCAGTATCACTTTAGAGCTGTTTTTGAATTCCACTTTTAAGCCATTGATCAGACAATAATTTCCTAGACAGTATTTTCTTTTCTATAGTTTTATGATTGTTTAAAATGATATCTTTAAAAGAGTGAGTCCAGTAATATGGAATCTGTCTTTAATTGTCTTCTTAGGAGTTTGATGAGTTCTAGTACTTTCCTCAGGTAAGTGCACTACACCTAAGCTCCTTTCTAGATACCTGTGAGATAATAAGAAATATATATTTGATCTTCATCCTGTGGATCCTGGAATAAAACTGCTAGGACTCTTGAATTACTGAGTGTTAGTGAGGCTAGAGGCATTTTTGTTGTAATATTTTTCTTTGACTCTGGTTCCTGACAGGGTTCTATTCTTTGACAGAGTTTCTAAATCCCATCCCTCGAAATTACCTAGGTGATAAGGGCACCCTGTGTTTCGGTGAGGTAACTTTCAATAGGCTCTTACAGAGCTTCAGGATGCAGGGCAGTAACCAGAAAGACAAAGATGTGATTATGAGGTTGAATCTGTTAGCACCAACCCCCATCCTCTAGAGATGGGAGAGGGGCTGGAATGAGCTGACAATCAATCTTACATCTGTGAAAAAATATCCATAAAAAACTCCCTAAATAGTGGTATCCAGAGAGCTTCTAGATTTACGAACACGTCCTCTTGCTTGGAGGATGGTTCACCCCAACTCCATAAAAACAGAAGCTGCAGCTCCCAAGTCTCTTCCAGACCCCTCCTGTGTGCCTCTTCATCTGGCTCTTCTTCTGGTTATCTGTCTCCTCGATCATATCCTAAATAATAAACCACTCAGCATAAGTGAATATTTCCCTGGTTCTGCTAGCTGTCGAAAATTATTGAGCTTGGGGAGGGGGTTTTGGGAACCAATTCTTTATTGTCACATTAGACAGAAGGATTGGTAACCTGGTTGCTCGAAAATATATGCATTCCAAGATGAATGATTTAATTTTCTCTATATAAATATTAGTTTTAATATAAATAAATTTCTTGATTTTAAATTATATTTGATTTATCATGTATTATTTTAATATGCAGGCATTCTATTTATTGGTGTTTACTTTAGATATTTTGTATTACTTTTCATAATTAATCTCAATCTTAGTGTTGTTCCTTAAACTTAACCTTTGCTAGACAACTGTCTTAGCCTAGAATCTCTAGAAAACAGAATCCAAAGCAAGAATTAAGGGGCTGACACTTTAAATGGGATGCCCAAATCCAGGAAGAGAAATAAAACCAAGGTAAACAGCACCAAAAATGACAGAGGTGATGGGATAATGGGCTATTGTTGGTCATTACATGACGACAAGCCAGGCAGGGTCATGGCACTTAGCTCAAAAAGTGTATTCCCTTGTCATGTGTATTAGTTTGCTGGGATAGTTTGATGAATCATCATAGAATGGGCTGCTTAAACAACAGAATATATTTTCTCACAGTTCTGGCGAGTGTAAGTCCAAGATCAAAATATTGCCTGGTTTGGCTCTTTCAGAGACTTCCCCTGAGTTTGCAGATGTCCTCTTTCTCTCTGTGTCCTCACATGACCTCTCCTTTGTGCACGCGTGTACCTGCTATCTATGGTGTCTCCACATTCTTGTCCCTCATAAAGATCCCATTGGACTGAGTTAACATCCAACCTAACCACCTCGTTTTAAAGTGATTGCCTCTTCAAAGGCATTACCTCCCAGGAGAGTCACATTTGGAGATCTCAGGGATGAAAACTTCATGTAAGGCACAGAATTCAGCCAGAGCAAACCATAGCAGCATCAAACCTGAAACTACTAAATGCCCATCAACAGGAGATGAACACATTTAGATACAGTATTTGTAGAGCACAACACTGTAATATTCAGCAATTAAAGAAACAAACTACTGATATACATAGCAACAAGGGTGACTCTCAACAATGCTTTATAAGCTGAAAAAAAAAACTATAACTAAAGAAATGAATACTGCAGGTTTCCAGTTTTATGACTGACAAATCTTTAGAAAGAAGAATGTTTGCTTTTCCAGGATTAGAAATTTGACTAGAAAGGTGTATGAGAGAACTTTCAGTATCTTGTTTTGAATTAAGACTGCATAGATATATAAAAATTCAAAACTCACTGAGAATTTAAGATAGTGTTATTTCATTGAATATAAATTACATTTGAAACATTATATCTAAAAATTCAAAAAGTAAAATGACAGCTGGGTGTGGTGGAGCATGCCTGTAATCTCAGCACTGGGGAGGCTGAAGCAGGAAGATCACTGCGAGTTTGAAGCCAGCCTGGGCTGCACAGTGAGCTCAAAGCCAGCCTGAACTATATAGCAAGACCCTGTCTCAAAAAAAAAAAAAAAAAAAAAAAAAAAAGACCTCAGACTTTATGTCAAACATTTATATTACAAATATTAGTAATTTTAAAAGAGTTAAATTCAAGTGTCTACAGTACAAAGGACCTTCGTATGGATTTTTGAAAAAGATAAACCTTTACACACTGGATACATATTTAAAAGAAATTGACTGAAACTTTTCAAGTAAAAAAAAATGTCTACCACTGCTAATGTGAACAAAGATGAGACAAAGATGAAGACTTCTTCATAAAATTTGTACACAAAAAGACATGAGGCGTGCACACAGACAATAGATCATGTGGTCACAGCAAGAAGAGAGCCACCAGCAGAGAGGTTGCAGAAGAGGCAAAATGACAACATGTTGAAATGGCCTTCCAGAATTCAAGATCATGAGAGAATAAATTTCTATTGTTGAAGCCACCAGGTGGTGGTATTAGTTACAGCAAAGCTAGTTAACTAATGTTATATGTGGGTAAAAGCCCCTCTGAACACCTTACTGTCTATTTGATTTTTAATTTTTATAAGTTTTGCAGACATGTGATTTCTTTCCTCTTAGGCAAATACCTTTAAGTGTAGTTAAATGTATGTCTGACTTTAAAAATAGACCAATTTTGTCTCCAAGGTGGTTGTATGATTTTACATTCCCATCAGCATGTGTGAAAATGTCATCTGTTTATCCATGGCAAGATTTGGTCCTGTCAGGCTTTTTACTTCAGCCATTCTAGTGAGTGTGAAATGGTGCACTATTTTGGTTTTAATTCCCTTTTTCTTGACTGATAGATGATATGGGATAACTTTTCCTGTGTCTCTTTGCTGTTACCAAATTACCAAAGGAGAACTCAAATCAACATATTTGGAATGCTGATGCCATAGTTTAAACATGTAACAAGGGAAACTGTATTTATTAAGACTGGGCAAAGGTTAAAAAAGGTTTTGAGGTAAAATTATTTAGGTCATACACATACTACAATTTACAAAATATTGACTGTGAAGAAAGAGTTGTAATGTTAAACATTATATAATGGCTTATTGCACATATTTCCAAATCTTCAAAATAAAATTTCGGAATTTGCTTGACAAGAAATAGCACATTATTTCTAATGAAGATGATTGTTATATTAATTACATTTTAACAGTAACGTAACACTAGTAAAACTAAATCCATATATTTTAAATACAAAGTAAGAAAAATAAGCAAAATATAACAAGTTTAGAGGAACATCTAGACAGCAAGGGAACACAATATATATGGGAATTCCACTTTCAGTTAGGATCTAGGAAGAATCTAATATCAAAAGAGATAGTTTCTGAAGCTATTAAAACACACCAGTCGTGCTCAAATATCAAATTTTGTATTTTGGTTTCTTTCAAAGAGTCTTGCTGGTCTTATGGTCAGAGTAATCTTGTGATTGTCATAGGCCCTTCCCTTTATTGCTGTAGTGTCTTTCTTCAACCTAAAAGCATTTCCTTTGAATACTATTATCCTTAACAAATAAAACCACTGGGCCGGTGAGATGGCTCAGCGGCGTAAGCGCCTGCCTGGCAAGCGCAAGGGCCCGAGTTCGACTCCCGGAACCCACATACGAAAAAAGGGCCGGTGATATCGCTCAGCGGCACGGGCGCCTGCTGGCGCGTGAGGTCCTGAGGTCAACCCCCGGTACACACAAAAAAATAAAACAGAAAAAAAAGAAAAAAGAAAATCATGAAACAAAGAAAAAAAAATTGCAAAGCTGAAAATATAAGAAATCTAAGTGACATAAACTTTAGAAATTGGCAAACCCAAGGGACAGTACACAAACCTGGAGGGACAGCAGCAAAAGAAGGCATTCTGCTCTAAATGGGATAAGAAAATTTTCCAAATTTTATCTTGGGGTCAATACTTTTATTTCTATTTTGAAGAAAAATAAACTTACAGGAAATAAGCAAGAATAGCACAACTATCTTTGTTGTCTGTTTTGAAGCTATGTTACTCCATACTGGATCATAATGTAAGCGGTTTTCACAGAACTAAACTTAAAGCCCAGATGATAAAACCTCTATGAAAAAAAAAATTAGAGAATGTTTTAACTGTCTTGAATTAAGTATAGGTTTATTGGACAGGATTCAAAAAGTATTAATCATACAAGGAAAAACTTAACTTTGTATTCATCAAAATTTTAAAAATCTCTCATAAGAAATTTACAATGAATTAGACAAATTATTGAACAAGGAAAATATTTCTGGTATATATATCTGACAGAGTTCTTGTGTCCATTGCTTTATAAAGATCTCCTAAATTTCACTAAAATATAATAATGACTACTACATACTCATAGAATTGTTCAGAAATAGATAAAAGGCTGAAGCGACAACTCCTTGGTTAGCCCAGATAATGTTAAGCTAGGAATAATGTTAAGCTAAGAACTATGTTTCAGAACAATACATAGGTGAGATATATCTGACCCATTACATGCTTAAGATTATTTTCTCTCTGCATATATTGTGGAAATAACTTCATTCTTTTCTACTATTCCAATGAATATTTTGCAATAAAGAAATCAGTAAAAAACATACAAATAAAAGACCGCAAAAAACAAGGTTAGCTTGATTCTCTCCATCTTAATTTTTGTCTATTTCCAATTTTCATAGTATGACTTAAATTTGTCTTAGTAGTTAATTTGTAAATTATTTTTTCTTTATTATGTATATGCGAATAAATGATAATTAAGAGTTCATGTAAAGTACCTAGTTTTAAGTTATATATGGTTCCTTTTACCTTTTGGGCAATAATTTTTTTAACATTGGAGAAGGAAATTTTACTTCATTTGAAAATTAAAAGCATACTGAAAACTTCAATATGGTTTTTCTAACTAATAAATAAACCATCATGTGTTACTTTTCTGGTACTAAAAACTAAAATTTGAAGAAACATTAGAAAAATATGTATATGTATTTAACTTCACTTAACAAAACTTGCTGTTTAGTATTTTTGGTTATGATAATTATTTTTAAACTTTTTAATACTTTTGTATTAAATTCTGAAGGTTTAATGGTAATTTCATTGTAGTTTACAGCTTGCAAATATCGCATTGTATTTTTTTATTAAATGTGGCATTTTGTCTTTCAGATGTGGACATTTTATCATCAGTATTTTATTTCCAAAATTCATATAAACTAGGATGACATACAAAGCCTTCCAATATTTGTATGTGTTCTAAATATCTATTCAACAATGTCAATATACCAAAACAACCAGTACAAAAATCAAGTTCAGTTACTCAGCAACATTTAAGGGTCATTCGGTGCCTTGTAAGTGTTACTCCTAATGCCCTTGGTTCATTGTCTTGTTTTTCTTCTCTTTACAGTGAACTCAAACTTGTCTTCAATGTCCAGCCAATGGCCAGCTTGTCCATCTGCAGCATGTGGGAAACTGTCACTCCCAAACAACCCTCATGTATTAGTAGCAAATTTTTATTTTTATTTGTACTCAATGCTGGGCTATATGCTCCTGGAAATTAAAGGTAATGTCTTATTTATATCTGTTTACTTAGTATGCAGGCAATATTTTGGACTAATATTTGAAATAATTTTTGAATAAGTGGGCCACAATATTTCTATGGCTATCTATCTAATATTCATTCAATCTTGAGCAACTTTTTCAGTAATATTTTTACTAAGAACTGTATTTGAAATTCACCATATATATTTAAATCATTAAGGATAATGAAATAGAGCACAGGTTTGCAATTTTAAAACCTTATTCAACTTTGCAATAAGTTCTTAATAACGTATTTATCATAAGCTCCTTTCCATTCTTCCTTCTTGTTGAAATATCTTTGATATTGTTAGATATACAACATACAGGAAATGCGTTACATTTACAGAGATATATTTGGTGGTAAAAACTATGCAAAATCATTAGTTCTATGAATATAATTCTTTTATAATGTGGTAAGGCAACAGCATAAACTTGGAGCAGTTTTTTCAGTACAGCAGTGATTGGAGCCAAATTAGTTAAACTATGTGTAAAAATACATTAGAAAAGATATGGGAGGTCAGAAATTATTATCAGTAAAGAAAGTAACAAAAAGGATAAAAATTACAAGTTGAACCATGAAATGTCAATAGGAAAAGAACAAATTTTTATTGGCACCATTTTATATGTTGGCATATTTCTGACTCAAATGTGTAAATCCTATTGCTCAATAAAAGTTTCAACTTAAAAAGGAAATGTAATTGACCCAAAGACAAAAGATAATATTAAACTTATAATATTGATATTGATCATTTATTAAAAATTCAAAAAACAATTTTTTCTTGACACTGAATCAAAAATATTAATTCTGAGTTCTTCACAGTCTTAGTAAATATCTATTTCATGTTCTTAGTCAAACAACATAATCTACTAGCTGAGAAAATGTTATTTCAAATGATTATTCTGTCCTAATTGTAAATACACATTTATAGGGTGCAGAGTAAGATACACATTGTTATTTGCTAAGAGAGAAATTAATAAAAATATTGATAATAGAACTATGAAAAGTAAGTAGTTCTTTCAAATTAGCAAAACAGTAAAAATTATTAACCCATACAGCATTTATCATTTCATCATTGTGCTTGGCTGTTATCAGTAATGATCAAAGTATTTATGTTAACAGAAATCTGCCCTCCCTAACAGCCTGTTTTACGATGCTAGGTATTCTTGAAATAAAGAAAAAATCCAGATAGCAGAATTTTTCAATATTTTATGTAAGGCGACTAAGGTAAATATCATTT
Source organism: Erethizon dorsatum (assembly GCA_028451465.1). Taxonomy (NCBI): domain Eukaryota; kingdom Metazoa; phylum Chordata; class Mammalia; order Rodentia; family Erethizontidae; genus Erethizon; species Erethizon dorsatum. The sequence goes on from CM051838.1 coordinate 17,245,695, forward strand.
TTAGCCTTTGTCTCAAGTAACATTCAATGACTTTTTCTTTATGATATTTGATCATACTATAATTTTTCCCAGATGTATGCCCTCTCCCATGACTTTAGGAATAAATAATCTTAATTCTAGAGCTTACAAGTTTCCAAAGATTATTTATATATCTTCAACTCTAAAATAGATTGAAAATAAAATTTATGGGGTTAGCTATCCTGTCTTTTTCACCATTGTGCCTTCAGTTCCAGGATAGCGCCCACTACAGGTGGGATAAATAAATGAATGGATGTGTGAACTCATAGAACAGAATTAATTACTTTTATTCTAATTTCAGGAGCAGTTTCACCTAGAATCCTCTTGTAAAAAGTACTCATTTATTAAAACATTTTGCTAATCAGGAGCTTCATAGTAAGTCATCTTCAAAGTCTGACTTGGCTCATCACACCATCACCCCTCTCCTCCATCAAAACTATAGGCATGTCCCCTCTAATGGCATTTTAGGTGGCCTTCTCATGGTAATATCTTACTCCTTTTAGTGGCTTTTATTCATATAAAAGTCCTTGGCGGTAGCTTAGAGCAATCTGAGGACTTGAATATAAACCTAAAAGTCAAACAAGCTGTGAAGCAACTTTGTGATATTCTTCTCACGCCCTGCATGTTTTGATAATGCTACTGCCTCTTCCAGACTTAGATCTCAAATGAGGAGATTGACTCCACTGCCATTACTGAACTACAAAAATGCTTTCAGTAGTGCTGTAAAATCTATTGTAATGCTGAGCAGTAGAAAAGCATGGAGCGTGCATCCTTTATACCCCATACACGTCTTATATGACTAGAAAATAATCTTTATAACAGAAAGATAATTATGCACAAAACATGATGAAATCAGCAGTATTAAAATTTTATTCTATTTATGTACTGATTTTGTATAGAAAATTTAACATTGATAAAAGTTAAATTGCCTCTTTTTCTTGCTACTGACAAGAAAGTGCCCTGAAAATACTTGTTTCTTTCTACCTCTACAGATTGAATTAGATAAAGGTAAGAGGATATAGCTTATAATAAATTCCAAGAAATTTTTTAGCTATTAATGTGTGAATTAGAGTTTTTGTTGTGACTGCTTTTTGTGCTGATTTCAATTGTTCCCAAACACATCCAGCAAAGCACAGTAAGCCCTGTGGAAAAACAAGCATCTAAAAAAGAAAATGCATGAGTGTGCAACAATACCTCTGTGAAAACCATAGGGAAGCACACACATGCGAAAGGTTAGATATAGCTGTGAGTGGTTTCTTGTAATAACAAAGCAACTAGCAATGGGAGTGAATTCTTAAGACAAATGGGTGTTAAGTTAATGGTAGACAAGGAAAGATATTCTCTTAAGGAGATTAAGAGAGCAACCAAACTAAACCAGCTAAACTAAAGGGTCATAGGCTTTAGAATCAGGATAGATTGATGACTGGGATTTTAAAATCATATTGTTGGAAACCTTAAAGAAATCAATATCATTGTTTTACTATTTGCTAGTTATGTGAGCTTAGGAAAGTACAAATCCTAAGATTATGCATCTCTAACTGGACTAGGTGATGCTACTAAGTTAACAGATTTTTGTGAAGATTAGATAATGTGATTTGTACAAAATTGTTACACTTACCTAGAACATAATTGAGGGTGAATAAACATTTAGTAATAAATGTCACTATTCCTTTTTCTCAGAGCCAATCCGTTTTAATCAGCTGTTTTTTCCCAAGGTTTTTGAGCTCCCTGAAGCGATTTAGTACCCATGACTTTTCCATGATTAAAATAGTCTTCTTTCCAAGATATGGATACATATAGTAACCAATAAGGTATGCCTTAAAGATTACTTTATCAGTATGAAAGATCTTATCTGTAAATATTGTAGTTTTTATCTCTAAATTCCATTTGTAAATCAGTTCAAATATGAGTATACAATAAAGAAGGCTGTTGGCTTTGGAGTCCTACAGACCTAGTTAGAAACCAATGTTGTTCATTTAGGTGTGTGATCCTGGGTAAGTTACAGAACCTCAAATATTTATCTGGAAAATGGTGACAAATTAAACAAGATCTTGTATACAAAGAAAGAAGATCAAGGACACGCAAGATATTCAGTTTATGTGCATCTTTGTTTTACAATTGTAAGAATCGAAATTCGGAAGAAAATGTTCCAAGTCAAGCTTGTGTTCTGTACAATGTGGCCAGATCTAGGTGACAAAGTTATATACTTAGAAAGACTAATAAATCTATTTTAAATTTCCGATAAAAATGGTGATTATCAAACTTTAATAATTTCCTTCAGCAAAGGGCAATCATTTAAAAAATAGTTAACTCTTTGAATTTGTTCTGACTGCTTTTTCCCGGACAACTTTTTAAAGTAGAACTACACATTTCCTGCTCAAAAGGGAACAGATATACAAAACTCACTTAGTCTTTTGTGTTTTCTTTCATATTTTTCTTATGACAAATACTTCTGCTACTTAGATGTGCTCACCTAGCAATGTAACCTGTCATTACCTTCTTTGAAAATGATAGAGTCAATGGGGTGAGCATAGCAGGCAGTTTCTTTCATAAAATACCATAAACCATTTCCTATAAAGTGCTTAGTAGGTACAGTGTGAAAAATGTACATGGTTTCTCCCTTCAGTCCTTATGAATCACAAATCACTAGGAATGGACACACATAAATAGGAAAAAATGGAAACTTCAGAGGTTACCCAAGAGTTTTGTTATAAATGCAAATTCTCTTCTAGTTTTTGGGGAGAAAAAGGTAAGGGAGTAGGGCCGGTGATAGAGCTCAGCGGCATAAGCACCTGCCTGGCAAGTATGAGGTCCTGAGTTCGACTCCTGGTACCCACATAAAAAAAAAAAAGAAAGGTAAGGGAGTGACTCTTCCTTTGATCTTTTTCTAACACTTACTACTTAGGTAGACCTTTATGTTAAGGACAAGTTCTGTAGGCCAGCTATCATGTGATAATTACATGAATTCTTTCCTTCATCCTAGTTGTACATGTTATATTTTGTCAATCCGTGACAACTTCCTCCCAGCATACAGTAAATAAATATTTAAATGTGTGATATTTTCTCACTTTTTTGGAGTTCTCACTAGATGATGATCTTCATTCCACTTTGTTGATGCAAGGTTATGGGTAATATCTAACAAAGTACAGTGGGATATAAACTGTGTTTTGCTAACAGAATGAAAAACATTTCCTCCTGAAGAAATAAAACATAAGCATAAAGGGAAAACATGAGCATAAATAAAGGCAAAGCATGATGTATATGAGCTACAGAGTGCTATGACTATGCATAGGATGAAAAGGTTACTTTGAGCTAGGAGAACAGAGAAGGGATACTCAAAAATATTATTTGTGGCTCTGTGTTAATGAATAAGAAGAATTGTTATAAATAGACCTGGAAGTATAGATTTTCAAAATGAAGGATGTGACTGCAAAAAGTTCAGGAGGAAAATCAGAAATCTCTCCTAAAGTGAGTCATCTAGTTCGATTCTATCACAAGATTTGTGTGGTTATGTATGGGAGAGTGTAGTGGAAATGCATAGTAGTGGAGAAAACAACACAGGCAAGTGAGAAATTCATCAGGAAGATAGTTCATTAATTTATATCAAGATGAAACCATGGATGAAGACAGAGTCAAAATTCAATAGAGAAAAAAATTATGAAAGAAACTAGAGATGCAAATCTGGCAGGACAAAATGGTATGAAAGTTACATGAGAGTCTTGGATGATACCAAGGATTTTATCCAGAGTAACTGAAAGAAACCTTATTTAGTTCCTCATTGGTCAGCTTTCTAATGATATTTGTCACAAAGACTTCTAAATACCTGTAAGTGCCTAAATTAACACTACAATCCTACTTTATTCTATATAGTAGTATTTCAATATACCTAAAATACAAAAAAGTGTTGTTTCCTTCTCTGTGGGCTAAACATTAATGACAGTGTTTAGCAAGATAAGCAAAAAACAAATCTGATAGAAAATTTTCACAGTTAAAATGAGGTAATATGTAACTGTTTAAATATATTGAAGTTAATATGTAACTATTTATACTTTTAAAAATCTAATAGTATTTAACTGATTCAGTATGCCATGACATGAAGCCTTACATTTCTCCATTATTGATGATAGTAAAATGCACACCTAATTAGTATATGCCATTTGAATCCATTATTAAGACATTTTAAGTACCATAGTTATTAAAAGATCATATTTATAGATGTAGCCCATGACAAATATATGACTAACAATCCTGTATTTAATTCAATAATCATTTTCCACTTCAAAAATTATAAAATTGTCAGAGTAATAATAGAAAATAATTCATCCCTTATATATCAGTTCCTTTTATGTTTTGTAGAGAATATCATATTAATTAAACAAACACAAGAATAATCACACTTTATAGTGTTTTACAATCCTAGGGATTTCAGAAACTTGAGAATACCTTTAGGCATTCCAAAGATATGAGAAATATGTGTCCTCTAGGATCTATCTCAATAAGAATTACCATTTTGAAAATGTGTAAATTCTCAGAAATCTAGTAACCTACACCAATCCCTGCCCTGCATGGCTTGTTTCTGAAAATATTAGCTCTTATGATTAGCCCAATCTAACACCATGTTTCTGTATTTAATTGTTTCTGAGTATGTTTCTTTAGTTCATGTTACATCATCAGTGTTTTAAACAAGAACACATATGTTGTGTTACAAAAATAACTATATGTCAATTTATATGTCTATCTTATTTGAAAAGTTTTGTGAATGCTATTATCTACTTTTTTCACTGCTTTAACTTCTGTTTATTTTCTTTTAATATATGAACATTTTAGATTTAGAATTTATCAAATATTAATAACTTTATTTTTTAACATATGAAATATCTTTTTACTTTAGGTAAGCATTAAGTATTGGTAATAGATGAAGTGTTGTGTGAATATAGTACTTATCTGAAATTGAGAAAATTGAATCTTTTGAGCGGCACTGGTTCCTTCCTCACATCTCAAAGAAGATACTATAAGTTGGTTCTTGATGAGCTCTTTAATTCAAAATATATAAATTTAAATGACTTATATTTGAAACTGAAAGCTCATAGGCTATGTACCACCTTCATGAAAAAGATAGCAGTTGCCGTTTATGTGAATCAAAGTAGATCTTAAATTACCATACTATGAGGCTTCCAGAATTATTTTAATTTTTGAAGAATACTGCTTCATATGAATGTATGCTAAAATAATAAACTTGCCCAAAGGAAACACACCAAGGTAATTTCAAGGTTATATGCAAGAAGCAGGTTGTTTCATCAAATTTCTAAGTTTGGCTAAAAATAAGCTAAGGCATAAAATTTAAATTGTTATACTAACCTTTCAGGGTAAAGCATTGTAATACTTGTCTCCATTTGTCAAGACAGAAATTCAGAAATTCCCTGTATGTAAGACTCTGACATATACAGTCCATTGTGACATGTACTTTTTTATCAGAATAAAAAGAAATTGTCTCACATTAGAAGTATTGAAAGCTTTCCCTATTTTTCTTCCTTTGCTCTCTCTCTCACATCCACCATGTTACTGTTTCTGTGATTATGTGAGTACATACATATATAGATAGATAGGTAAAACAGAGAGAGAAAATGTAGCAAGCTGTGGATCATACATGCTTATGAATAATACTGGAGCCTCCCAGCATTTCTGTCACTTAAAACATTATTCAGGAGTAAGATTAGATGAATTTAGTAAGTACGGATTTGCTGATTAAAAATTATCTTTGTTGGTTCCCTTGTCTGTTTCTTCCATCTTTTAAAAAAACTTTTAATTGAAATATTCACTTTCATTAGGACATGTTTGTAGCACATAATTAATCGGGGGGATTTGGTATGTAAACATAACTCATGTTAGTTCATCACTTTTAAAATTTAAGTGAAAACAAAAACAATAAATAATAGTATTGCTGTCATTAAAAGAGGACAAAATATCAAGTATGTGCATATGGTACATGGCACTTTTTAAAGATAATCTCATCACCAATTGTCTTTAGTAAATTTGAGAGCTAATCTAAGAACTTGGCTTTTAACAATAAAAGTAAGCAACAGGATGTGTTATTCATCTATAGATAATTCTCTGTGGTGGGTTTTGTGTTTATCTAATTACCAATGATGATGTCTGTACATGCAATCATCCAATCATAAGGTGGATTTTTAATAAAGTAGGTCAAATTGATATCATTATTCATAATAAATCCATTACCATACGTGTCATTATGTAATCTTTGTACTTAGCCCTTATTATAGACAAACAACATTTTAGCTTTCAAAAACTTTTAAATAGTGTCAACCTGCCTTTCCCTAGAAAGATATTTGCCAGATATATGAGTTACTAAATTCCAAATGGCATGACTTAATTGTGGAGCTCTACAACTTGGGATCTATCAATAAAATTAATGCAAAACAATATAACAACAGCACTCTTCACAGAGAAATTGAAAAATATTTGTAAATTTATAAGGCAAAAGACATTGTTATTATTGGAAAGAGTCATTTTATATTTATAAATTATATATATATATATATATATATGTTTACTATCTATCTTGATCAAATTTACCAAATAAAGGCCATTCCAGTTTATATGTGTCACAAAGATAGTGAGTATATGTGAATTCTGGCCAGAAATTAAAGCCCTGGTTGCTTTGCTGTGAAGTTGCTATGCTCATGAATGAGGCAGACAGGAAAAGTGAGGACTAATATATATTTAAAAGTTACCTAAATTTTAGCACTCATCTAGTAGATTATACATCTACTTAATTGTTGGGATGAAAGTACGTATTGCTGTTACTTATTAACTCAACTCTTGTTGCATAGAACTCCCAGCACATCGTTAATGTGTCTATTTATTTATCCAAAGCAAGAATCAGACAAAGCAGAATGTAGGTTTAATAATCCTGTGCTGTGATAAGGGTATTCTAAATGATCCTCTATGTCTCTAAAAAGCAATGTTCTGTTTCCGAGAGTTCCTTGTGTTTATGAGCCACAGTGGATCCGAAGAGCCCAGACTTCTATCCCAAGTGAGCCAGCTTGCTTCAGAGACTTGGGTGCACCATTATGTCTACCCTTCTTTCTTCAAATATGTTGCCCTCTCTCCCCAATCCATTCCTATAACGTTCTTCCAACTAATTCAGTTTTATTTTGCCTTTAGTCGTTAGAATATGTGACAATTACGGGAATTTATTGATCTTGTAGTATAATTTTAAAATTATTTTTTACCTTAAATCATGTAATTCATCATAACATATCATAAATATTCTTTCATTTTTTTGTTTTTCTTTTTTTTTTTTTTGTTTTGTTTTGTGGGTACCGGGGATCGACCTCAGGACCTCGCGCGCCAGCAGGTGCCCGTGATGCTGAGCGATATCACCGGCCCTTTTTTCGTATGTGGGATCCGGGAGTCGAACTCAGGACCTTGCACTTGCCAGGCAGGCGCTTACGCCGCTGAGCCATCTCACTGGCCCCCATTTTTCTGTTTTTCTTACTAAACTCCCCAAAAATGAAGATAAAGGTTCATGTTTATATCTTTAGTATACGAGTTTATTAAATAAGTGAAAGATTGTGTTGTACTCATTAAATCTTATGCCTTGTTTCTTGATACCTTTGTTAAATGAGTCTCTCAACACAATAATCATTCCCAATATTTTAGTTCATATATGTTTTTAACAATACTCTATCATTAAACATTTTAATATAAGCTTGATTTACACTATTCCCATCACCATACTAATTACCTGTTTCAGATAATGTTGCACAGTGATCATTTAAATGACTAATGTTATCTACATATTTGGCATGATATAACTGAAACTTAGGTCAAAGATGTTTTTACAAGTTTTAACACTCATAGTAAGTGAAAGAGCAAACCTCAAATCCAGTTCTTTCTGTAAATAAAGTCTGTCTTTGAGTAACCATTTAAGATATCCTTTCCCTATAAAATTTCACTGAGCTTTTTCAGGAAGGTGTTTTATTGCCTGCTATTTATCCCACTATGGACATAGCCTTTAGTGCTATATTTAATGGAGCTGTTGTTTTTGTGATGACTTTTGCCTCCTGAAACTCCAAAGTTGACTAAGGTATTATATTAAGAAGAATTCAAAATGCAAACACCATGGTCCTTCTATGCAAAAGTAATAAAAGAAAACTTTCCTCGAGTGCTTGTTTAATTTTGTTTAACAAGAAGCATAACTTCCAGGTTTAAAGCAGTTCTTCCAGATTCTAGTTATAGCTCCTTTCTCCATAAACCTAGGCATGTTCCTAAAGTTGATCAAGTGTCTTTAATGTGTAAAATTCAAATTGTGCAACCTTTATCTCATCATGCTGAACACATCCCCACTTACTCTGTCTTCAAAAGCTTTGTTGAGAATGGTCTCATAGCAACTGATGTGGTCACATGTATTTACTCTGTGCAGACTTACAAATATAGCAATTTTACCACTAATATAGGAGTTGCTAAACTATTGTGGATAATATGTTATGCCCTCAATAGTATTTGTTGAATGAATGAATGAATGGATGAGTGAATTTCTCAAAAAAAAATTTCACAATGATACTTTTAATACAGGTAGGGAATCCTCCTCTCTTCACTTTCCACTGTACCATTTTCCCTTTCCACTATCAGTACCCATGTGCACATTTGTGGACACTCACACACACACGAAACACAGACAGAAAGTGATACTTGGAAGGAAAAAATGTATTTCATATTCAATTTAAAAAGTCACTCAAGAAAATGGCTAATTCATTTTTCCAACTTCTGTGCTTTGTCATTATTCATTCTGGATGAAACATATTTCTAACTCACTGTGTCACATGACCTTTACTTTTACTTTTTTATTGGTACAAGTTTGCAGTACACAATGTCTACATTCCTTGTGCAGAGCTGGTATATGTACGTAATACATTTTAATTCCTTTCTTTTAAATTTCAAGACATTTTTATGCCAGCTTTCCTTTGACACACACTCTGATTTCCTGAGGAGGGAAAAATCTTGAAAAAGTGTTCATTATAAGATTTATCTGTAGTTTAAAATTATTCCTGAAGGGCAATGATGGTAATAATCAACTTTGCTTAAAGAGATAACCCAAACATTTGAACAATATAAAAGCATAGTAAATCTCTACTTGCTGGAGTTGCATTTAACCAGAGCTAAGTGCGGAAGGAAAAAGCAGCATAGTTTTGCTGAAGATGGTGGATAGCATGTGAGGAAAGGAGGACAATAATTTGAGCAAGGTATAAGGGAAGTTCAGAAAGAAATCAAGCTTGAGGAAGTGACATTAAAGACAGTGAATGTCTGAGAAAGCCTGTAGATTAGAGAGAAGGAGCTCAGGTCTAGGTAAAGCTAGGATTCTAGTGATCTGAAGCCTGAGTTTGATGGTTGAGGCTTTGAAAGCTCTGAATAGAGCAGAGCAGTGAGACAAATGACTGAATTCTGCTTCATTATTAGCTTTAAGTCAGCAATGTCTTTGGGGACTGCTGGAACTTGACTGGCATCTGCTAATGAAGGAAATTTAATTGGTTTGTGGTCAAAATTCTCAGGATTTAGAAAAATCAATATGAGTTACTTAAGTTCTTTTGGGTCCTACAGTGCCTGTTTTGAGATAGGCTGTCTTCAGACCTTTCTTTGTTTCTCACAAGGACATTATGCTAATAAGACATCCAAACCACTTGTTAACCACCAAAAGTGATCCTTTCAAAGAGAGTTATTTTGCTGATATGAATGATCATCGATGTTCCATTTCAGGAGAGAGGGTATATATAATTTTGGAGTCACGTTTATACCTAGTATTATCTGTCTTCATAGGTTTATTCCTGAGCATTTAAATTTCCTTTAGTAAAATTCCCAATGTAAGTTTTTTAAAATATTTATTTCTTCATTCAAAGGGAAACATTAATCTATTTCTCCACAGTTCAGTGATTTTTGTATGAAATTGTTCATGCGTTAATACCCTGAAAAAATGTCAACGTCATTATTTTGTATTACTCTGCAGTTAATGTTTTGGAATTACAAATAAGAATATAAGGAAGCTGAGTGCTTCCTTTATTAATTTTTTTTTTGTGGGTACCGGGGGGTGGCCCTCAGGACCTCGCGCGCCAGCAGGCACCTGTGCCGCTGAGCGATGTCACCGGCCCCTTTTTCGTATGTGGGTTCCGGGAGTCGAACTCGGGCCCTCGCGCTTGCCGGGCAGGCGCTTAAGCCGCTGAGCCATCTCACCGGCCCCTCCTTTATTAATTTTTAAGGTATATATTAGTATATGTTTCAGGTACGCAATGATTGCCTTCTTCGTGGAGAGTTGGTACATGTACATAGCACGTCTTAATTCTTCATACTTCTCCTGCCTCTCCCCTCCACCCCACTATGCCTCATGTTCCCCTTCCCATTTACAAAAGATCTATACCCCTGTTTTCTATTGTCTACCTTTTATTTTGATCATTACATTATTTATACTTCGAGTTTCTCATATAAGAGAAACCATGTGATATTTATGCTTGTGTGTCGGACATATTTCACTCAGTAGTATGGTCTCGAAGTCCATCCATTTTCCTACAAATGACTCAGATTTATCCTTTGTATGTCAGAGTAGCAACTCCATTGCATATAAATATCACATTTTCTAACCATTCATCCATTGATAGACATAGTTGTGCTGCTATATATGTAGGTATGCGTGTATTACTGTAATATGATGTCTTTAACTCTTTGGAGACTTTTAGAGGAGATTAGCTGGGTCAAATGGAATATTTGTTTTTAGTTTTGGGGGAATCTTCATACTAATTTCCACAGTGATTGCACTAGTTTACATAACCACCAACAATGTAGAAGGGTTCAATTTTAATTTTTTTTTTCAGCCTCATTGGCATCTGCTATTATTGGTTTCTGGGTGTTAACCATTCTTTCTGGAATAAGATGGACTCTCAGTGTTATTTTAATTTGCATTTCTTTAGTGGCTAGAGATGTTGAGTATTTTTTCATGTACCGACTGGTCATTTGCATTTCTTCTGAGAAGTGTCTATTCATTTCTGTTGTCCATTTTTTGACTGGGTCTTTTATTTTGTGAGGTCTAATTATTTTCAGTTCTTACAGATTCTAGATACAAGTTCTTATTCCAAAGAGTTTCTGATAAAAAAGTTTTCCCATTCTGTAGGCTGTGTCTTCACTCAGTTATTTCCATTGTTGTGAAATTTTTAATTTGATATAATCCCATTTGTCATTTCTTGATATTATTTTGTGTGTAATTGGGGTTCTGTTCAGAAAGCTTTTGCCTCTAGCTATGTCCTCACGAGTTTCACCTATCTTATCCTCTAGCAGATTAAGAGTTTTTGTTTTAACGGTTAGATCTTTGATTTTGGTTGAGTCCATGGTGAGAGATAGGGGTCTGGATTCAATTTTCTTCACGTGGGTGGCCAGTTTTCCAAGCTCTGTTTTTTAAAAGAGGTTTCCCCCAAGGTATATTTTTGGCCCCTTTGTCAAAGATCATATGGCTGAATGAATCTAGGGTTGTTTCTGCATCCTATATTCCATTCCACTAATCCACATGTTTGCTTTTCTACCAATACCATAGTTTGTTTCTTTTTATTCACTGTAGCTTTGTAATATAATTTAAAATCTGGAATTGTGATGCCTCCTATTTTGCTCTTGTTGCCCAGATTGCTTTTGCTATTCTGGACCTCTGCTTGTTTTATATGAATTTTAGGATTGTTTTCTCTAGTTCTCTAAAGAATGCTGTTGGCATTTTGACTGACAATGAGTTAAATCTAAAAATCAATACTATTGGTAGTGTGGGCATTTTGACAATGCTGCTCCAGCCTATCCAGGAACACAGACTATCTTTCCATTTGAGCTCCCTTTCCAGAGCTCTGTAGTTTTCATTAATGAGGTCTTTTACCTCCTTTATTAAGTTAATTCCAAGTACATGACTTTTCTTGGAGCTATTATGAATGGTATTGTTTTCTTAATTTCTTTTTCAGGGGATCATCATTGGTGTAGAGGAAAACTATTGATTTTTGTGTGTCGATGTCCTGCTACCTTGCTGAATTTGTTTATTAGTTCTAGGAGTCTTTTGGTGGAATTTTTGTGGTTTTCTACATAAAGAAATGATCATATCATCTGTGTATAGAATAGTTTGACTTCTTTCTTTAAGTATCTCATTTATTTCTTTTTCTTGACTGATTGCCCTTGCTTAAGTCTTGAGTACCATATTGGACAGGAGTGGTGATAGTGGGCATGTGTGTCTTGTTCTTGTTTTAAAGTCAAAGATTTCCATTTATCCCCACTTAATATGATTTTGGCAGATTTGTCACAAATGGCTTTTATCAGGTTGAGATAATGTCCTTCAATTCCTATTTTCTTCAGGGTTTTTATCATGAATAGATGTTGGATTTTTGTCAAAGGTTTTTTTCTGTATCCATTGAGATTATAGTGTAATTTTTGTCTTTGTGATGTTTCATGTTTATTGATTTCCTTATGTCGAGCTATCCTTGCATCCCTGGGATAAAGCTACTTGGTCAAGATGTATCCATTTTTTAATGACTTGTTTCATTCTCTTGCCAACATCATGTTGAGGACTTTTGCATATATGTTCGTTAGAAAGATTGGCGTTTGGTTTTCTTTTTCAGTTGGGTCCATGTCTTCTTTTAGCACCAAGGGAATGCTAGCTTCCATGAATGGGTTTGGAAGTACTCTTTCCCTATCAATTTCATTAAAGTACTTGAGGAGTATTGGTGTTAGATCTTCCCTGAAGTTCTTGTAAAATTCAGTAGTGAATCTATTTGGTCCTAGGCTTTTTTTTTTCTTTTTTTTCAGTTGTTATGTCTTTTATTACTGCCTCAATTTCATTGCCTGCTATTGGATTGTTCAGGGTTTGTATATTTTCTTGTTTCAGTTTTGGTAATCCATATGTATCTAAGAATGTGAAGCTTTACTACAATAATTGTAGCCTCTGTTTTCTCCATTTCTTAGTTATAAATTGAAGAATACTTTAGTCTGGTCTAAAATGTTCTCTCTCTTTTTGCCAAAGGCCAAGAACCCCATAATTTTCTGCCTCTTGCAATCTCATGATAGTATCATTCAGAAAACCAACTTGAATGAAGTTATTGAAAGAACCACAACAACAATACATATTATAAAGATTGTTCAGTAGCATTTCAACAAATTAATCCTTTTTTCTTGATTTTAACTTCTTTTATCCTAGACATTCAGCCTCATTTAGCCTTCAGCAACACATAAAACTACTAGACTTTGTATTTATATATAAATATATTTGTGTCAGTTTCTTTATACATACAAAACTAATATTTACTTGCATATAAAGTATTTTGTTGCATCTACTTACTATGAAGGTGAGATAGTACCAGTATAAGAATGCCAGGGATAAGTGTGCCTCTACACAATGGAGGCTACATATCTTCCTCCTTCCCTTAGAGGATAATTTATTAACCAAGTTTTCTTCTCTGTATAAAGTTCTGGTCTACCTCTCCTATGGTCTTTTCCTCTTAGGAAGACTAATGACCCACACTTAAAAATAATAGTTGAGCATGCAACAATACTGTTTAAAATTTTCCCTTATGTGAATAGTAAACCTATCTGCAAAGATAGCTGTGGAACTACTCAAATGGCTTATTCCTTCGCATCCATTAAATTTACAATCTGTATTAATGTCGCCTATGGGGGAAGTGACAATGATGCTGAACTTAATATTTATTTAACATAACCACCTCCCACATTTTTTAGGAATTAATATTTAAGCGGTAGTGGTGAATGGAGTGACATAGCCAAGACGTATCTAGTAGTATAGTCCCGTCGAATTTTTGATATAAAAGGGTTTTGAGTGAAAAGGAGTTTGAATACAAAATAGCACCTTCATTCTTTGCCATGATTTATTAACACATTCAGTTAATTTTGAAATGTCACATGAGATTATAGGTATGTAAGTATATATATGTATATCAAGAACCAAGACAGGCAAAATTATAAAATGATTGAGACACTTTCTTAGATCATTATTGAAGCTTTCAGAATCTGTTAGACTTTCTTTAGGAAATAAGTAACAAGTCCTCGATATCCATTAGTCAAGTCACAGAAGGATCTTCCGAATGTGTTGTGCGTTAGTTGCCTATGCTGATATAGCATATTACCAAAAACTCAGTGGCTCAAGTGAATACAAGTTTATGCTCTTACATTCTCTAGGTTAGAACTTCAGCATTTTATTGAAATAAAAATCAAGTTACAGGAGGGCTCCCTTTCTTTCCTAAGTCTGTATGAGAATATATATCTCTTTGTATTTTTCAGTTAACAAACCATCAGTATTCCCTTGCTCATGGTGTCCTTCCTCCACCCCCAAAGCCAGTGACAATGCATATCTATAACCACTCCTCTGTAATCACATCTCCTTAAACTCTCTTCTGCTCCCACTTCCAATTTTAAGGATGATCATAATTACACTGAGTCCACTGAGATGACTTACTATATTTCCCTATTCTAATCACAGCTGCATTAAATCCAAAAGAAATCATAATTCTCCTTAATTCACAGGTTTATGAGATTAAGCCATGAAAGCTTTTTTTGAGTGGGCATTATTATTATCTACCTCATACATTTTGTATATTCTGTTTTTTTTTTTTTTCACTTTACCTGTAAAGCAAAGTAGAATTCAGATCATTCCATATGTAAGCCTCATTATGGTTTAAACTGGGCAACTTCTCTCCCTTTTCTGTAAATTCTATAGATAAATATCAATTTGAAGGGATATTCCTCCTGTTCTTACACCCTTGGTTTTCAGTTTTGGACAAAAAGAACACAGGGCTGTCATTATATATGAAACTGTTGAAAAAGAAGTTTACAGCTGTGTCCTGAAAAAGAGGCAGGAAAGATCAGATGGATATACCGGAATTTTCTGTGACAAAGTCAGGATATGGAGGAGGAAATTTTCAGTTATTTTATATACCTTGTTGCTGAAATGTTACACTTGCTGTAAAACAAAACATGTTGAGGAAGCTTTTAAGGAGAAGGAGCATCATTCTTTATAATATATTGTGTGAAAAATTCTTAATTATAAGATCCTTCTTCATGTCAATTATGAGTGTCTTTGAACTGGGGATTTGGGAAGGTCTTGGGTAGTCAGAGACACATGTTTCTGACATGTAGGAAGTCCTCCTTACCTTTTCTGATTTAGACACATTGTGCTGATATTGAATGAAAAAAATTATTTTGTAAGATTGATCTAGTATAGAGTGGAGAACTATTGAAGTAGGGGGGAGACAGAAAGCATTCTGGAGCAAGAGCCTTGAGTGTCAGAGTTAAGGGAATATAGTGACTGGGTAGAGAGATTGGCTCTGGGTAAGACTGCCAACAGTCATTCAGAGGAATGAAAGGGGTGTAGAAATGCAGGTGAGTTGACAAGGACTCTAGGTAAGCATATAGAATTTTTAAAAATTGCTTTTGTCTTCTAGTAAATACAAAACTTGAAACTTTGTTGGGGGTTGGAGAGAAGGAAAGATGTTAGAGATTTGAAGAGAAATGTAAAAATATGAAGTAGTAACCTAGGCAGTAAATAGATGGCCAAAATGGTATAATGATAAACATAAAAGAGAAAAAGCAAAAGTAAATTTGGATTAAAAATTGGGGGAATATATGCTTATTCAGTTTTTTCTCATTTCTAGTTTAACATATACCTTCTTAAAACTATTTCAGTTTCTTATTTTTAATTGTTCAAGGAATAAAGTAAGAACCACATACTCCAGTAAAAATCAATGATAGTCATTAGTGGCAGAATGACAGGAAAATAGAATTATGTAGACAAGAATAACAACAACAAAAATGTGTTTCAGACAGTGATGAGGACACAAAAAGGACAACAAATAGACTAGAGATGAACTTAAGATGTGGAAGTACACATAGAGAGATGTCTCATGTTATCTTCAAAGTTTAATACAAAGCACTGAGAAACTAAATAAGTGACAAAAAACAGGAAACAAATCAAAAGTAGTTGTAAGTGCCAAAATGGTGTTGGAAACATATTTAGAAATGTAGCCTACAAAGACACTCGGAATAATTTTAGACTACAAAGTTCGAGTACCCATAAAGATAATAGCCTATAATATAAAAAATGTAAGAAATTTTTAAATGTTTGAAAATTGGGAAAACATAGATCTGTATTTTTGTACTTTGTGAATAACTGAAGGACACAGATGATCATTCTGCATTTGTATAATTTTTCTTGGCTACATGCAATAACAAAGATTGATTGAATATGTACATACACTCACAAATATATGTTTATATGCATACACACATGCATATATATGCATATTGCACATATGTATGCATATATATGCATTTAAATTATACTGATATTTCAATGGTAGTTTTGCAAGTAAATTTCAGTCACAACAATCTGCCATTGTTTCCATATGTTTCTCTCTCTTCAAATATAGTTATTTGATGCCTGCTTATTTGTAATAATTCAATCAGCTCACTTGCACCTGTATATCCATATTTTGAGCATATTCATTGTTTTGAAAGTAAGTTTAAGGTACTTAGTACCAATTCAGTTTTAAATGGTTAATATACAGCTTCTTCAGAAGTCCAGCTGCAGTTACTAATAGTTGGCAAAGATATTTTGAGGAACATATGAGTGCCTTGTATTTATCCAGATCCTTCTGGGTTTATACTTGTACTTTACAAATTAAAATTAGGTATTATACCTGGTCCATACCACTCAGGCCCCCAAGTTTTTGACTTTACAAAAGTAACAAATTAATCTGCGTCTCTTACCTTTCCTTAGGTGTGGTACACAAGACATTCGTGTCTGGAACACTTGTTATTTTAAGTGTTTTTTAACATCATCACCAAAGATGTCTCATTATCATTAACATTTTTGAAGAATCCCTCTGGAGCTATAACGGAAAGAATGCTTCTAGACTTAGGCCAAGAAATCAGTTACTAGGAAAGTAGCCTAAACATATTGTACTCAAGGGAACACAAATTATAAAACAAAGAGTGAACAGAGTTCAAGAGCTGGAAATATAGGTCAACACAAATTCCCAACCTGGAAGATCTGTGGCAGAACTTAGCTTGGCTGATAAATTGAGAGAGCATTACAGAGCAACGATGAAGGACTGAGGTGCTGGTGAGAAACAGGGACGCTCTGGGTGACAGTCCTGAGCCTTGATTCTCTCTTCTGTCCCTCAAACTTTGGTTTACCCATAGTCATGAGATAGGTGAGGTATAGATCCCCTAAGGATCTCTTTTCTCAGGCAAACATTTTGAATATGATTTGCTCTTGTTCTGATCTGCAAGATAGGTCAATATGAAAATTTGGAAGTTAAAATCGCTAAGGTCTTCACAAATTCATATATAAGTATTTGTAAATATTGAGTGCTAAACTACCTTGATATATATATATCATGACTATGAAAAGTTGTATGAAGTCTTCAGTGTTATTCAGGCTGTGGATAAGTTCAAGAATAAGAATATACTTGTTTCGTTCAAGAATTAGAAGCATGTTTGGAGATGTTAACTTGAAACTTCCAATGTTTCGCTTAAATCTGTGTCAACCTAAATAATTTTGTCTTTTTCTACCTCATGGAAAAATATATCAGAGAACATTCAGTAGAACATGCAAGATGCATCTTCCTGCTCTGCTTATGGATACAGAGGTAGTGATTTCCTACTTAATGATTGATTTAAAGAATTATGCCTGAAGAATCCCAATAGCAGGGCTGGTGAGATGGCTCAGCGGCGTAAGCGCCTGCCTTGCAAGCGCGAGGGCCCGAGTTCGACTCCCGGAACCCACATATGAAAAAGGGGCCGGTGATATTGCTCAGTGGCACGGGTGCCTGTTGGCGTGCGAGGTCCTGAGGTCGTCCCCCTGGTACCCACAAAAAAAAAAAAAAAAAAAAAGAATTATGCCTGAAGAATCCCAATAGCAGAGACTATCAAAGAGTGAAATTATGTATCTTTCTCTAAGATTAATATTCATTATGGTTGGAAGTCCCTTTTAATTACTTAATACGGTCTGGCAGTACATCCCACAGCTGTGTACGCTGGCTCAATGCTTGGTCTTGGGCGATCCTTCATTTTGGGTGTGTTTGAAGGACAGCATTTTGATATGACCTTCATGGTGAGTGTTCTAGACTACCAGAATCATGGGGTTACCTGACATAGGAACATTTGCAGAAAACATTTAGAGAAAAATCTCTTGGCAGCAGCAATAAAAAATACTTTCCCTACTTTTGGAAAGTAGGGAAAGGAACCATCAAAACAGATAGCCAAATGTATCTCATGATGATACTTACATTAAAATCTTTGAGCTTACAAATAGGTGTGTTAGCCTGTGAGAGAGAGAATATAAGAATTTTAACAAGTAATTGTAAGCCAACTTTAAATGGGGTTCATTCTATTACTCTGCTCCTCTAAGGGGCTTTCTTCTTTCTATTAAGAAATATCATGGTTATTTTTTGGCACTGGGAATCGAACTCATGACCTTGCACCGGCTAGACAGGCACTGTGCCTCTGAGCTACATCCCCTGCAACAAATGCTATCTTAGTGATTTTAATATCTGATAAAATTTCATATTAGTAATCATCTCTTTCAAAAATCCTTTTGTTCTCATCTGTAGATTATTGAAAATGATACGCATACTCCAGTTTAATAAAAATCCTCTTGGAATTATGATTTTCATTGAATTTAACTTTGTAAACAAATTGGCAAAGGGAAGATATATTGAAAATATTTCATTCAAAATTTTCTGGCCCAGGTGTGTCTCAAAATTTAGAATTTTTTGTATTTGGGAATGATATAATGTGGCTCATGTTACAGAAACCTTGTATAAATAGTGTAGTAAAACATTGTAATCAAACACAGTGTTTTTGCTTTAAGAAGATAGACAAAAATCTACATGATGGATTCTCAACCATTCAAGTAAGGATGTATTTCAAAATAATGTTGCAAAATCATTGGTATTTTTAAAAAATTGATAGCTTTAAAAAATTGGTATTTTTATGTGGCAGATTTGGTTTTGTGAACCAAGTATTGTTTCTCCCATCTCAAATCACATACAGTCTCTTCAAAGTGTTGAGGGCAACTTTACAAAAATAGGCACTAAGAGAGATTATAATGTTGATATAGTTTTCACATAGATCTTTTAATGTTACTGTATTTGTTTAGCAGTTCAGGAACAATTTTGAATGTGAAACTTCTGAAAACCTATAAACAAATGAGGGAAGATTACTTTGGAGTAGTTTTGCAGAATTGTTCTACTTGATTCTTATTAATTCAAATACTATTTCAATTAATTAATTATTTAGGTTGACACAATTTTTAATAAGTATGTTTCATAATTGAGTTTTTATTGCCATGACATAAACATCTCAAACATAGTTAAGGGATAATAGAGACAGTAGTCTTCATGTTTTCACTCTCTCATCAGTCAAAAATTCACATAAATATAAATACACATGTCTATATATGTGCAAAATATAATATATTGATATATTCGTAAATGTACACTACACATACATTATGTAAACCTATGTGCATGTGTTTGTGTACACACACAGCTGCAGGCAAGTAAAGCAAAGTATTTTAAGGGAGGGGCTGTGGATTGTTTTTGTTTTACACTTGTTTTTGGCACCAAAATACAAGAGCAAACCAAGGTGAAATTTTGAAAATGTTCCTTTTCATTAAAAATTGTTTAAATATTTTGACATATATTGAAATGTTTAAAAAGATAATTTTAGCTTATCAATGGTGAAATCCATTATTTTATAATATTAAATATTTTACAATATTAGTATTTTACAATATTAAATATTATTTTACAATATTAAAATATTAAATTTTACAATATCAAATCCTTATATTTTTTATTTTTTGTTTTCTATTCTATTTATTTATTTTTTTTATGTGGGTACCGGGAGTCAACCTCAGGACCTTGCACTTGCCGGGCAGGCGCTTATGCTGCTGAGCTATCTCACTGGCCCAAACCTTATATTTTTTAGAAAATACTTTTTTTGTAATTATTCATTATATTTTATTCATTAATCTTTTTTTTTTTTTGGAGCAGGGAATCAAACTCAGGACCTCACACTTGCCAGGCAGGCTCCATGCTGCTGAGCTAAACCTCCAGCCCTCATTAATCTTTTTAGTGAATAGATTTGTTTTTAACAACTTTTTGCTGTTTTTTTATGCTTTATTAGGTATATATGATAAAATGTAAAGTTTTATTTCTCTTATATTATGGGTATTTTATATAATAAAGGTATTATTCCTAGGAGTAAAATAACTCAACAAAGCTATCATGTGACTTTGAGGGTAAATCATTAATTTATTTACTGATTAGCTCCCTGTTTCGGGTACATGCAAGTTTTCTATTCTCTTGAACATATTTTTAACAGCTATATTTATCCAAAATATAGAACATAATTATAATTTTAATTTTTTTCTGTAGTTAATTTAAAATTGAATACTTTCAATAAACTTTGAATAGTTGGATGCATTGAAATATAAATCATTTTACAAATATGCATATGTAATTACTACATATTCATACAAACTTAGAATTGTATGATTTTGTTTGTCCTTATGTATAAGCACAATATACATACATTATGTACATAAAATTATGAAGCCAAATAGCTAAAATAATAGTGTGTGTGATATCATACACTATGATGTCATTTGAGTTTGGTTTAACTGTGAAGCAGAAATCATTTATTCAGTGATAATATATGGACTTTTCTTAATTTGTATTCATCCCACAGATACCTTGTGAAAAAATATTAAAAGTTTTCTGAGCTTTATATTAACTAAGAACATTTTCTGAGAGGTGATTATTATAGCGTCTCTTAGGAATACATGAGCTGTCTGGTAATGGATAGTGCAAGGCATAATCCATTTGCTATAAATGATCTTTACAAAGATAATTACTTTAACTGATAGAGCAATATTTTGTTCAAGTCATTTATCATCACAGTTTTATACTATTAGATGACAGCACCTATAATTTTAATGATTCAAAAATCCATCTCTAACCAAGAAACCAAAATAATGACTTCATAATAGATTCTAAGGAATAAATGCGACCCGTTGATAAAGACCACGTCTTCAATACACAGAGCCTATACATTAAGAACAGAATCATCCCTAAAACTCACATTTCATGATATTCTGCCAGATTGACCATCCTATGACCACTCATGCAGTTAATTTTATCTGAATTTCAGATTCCCTAATGAAAAATTTAAAAAACAAGTTTCCAATTAGTTTCTTACCGAGAGAAAATACATATACATTTTATGGTATACAGTGTGATGATTTGATATATGTATACATGGTACAATAAACAAAGCCGGCTAATTAGCATATCCATCATGTATTTTTGTGGTGAGAACATTCAGAAACCTCTCTTCTAACATCTTTATGTTGAATTTATGATATTGGTCATATTTCCAAATAATGACCAACCTAAATTTTTATGTAGCACCATCTGGACCTATTGATTGGGTAGTAAACAAAGTAGAAGACAGAAGTGATACTAATTTTAAAAGAAGACTAGTGAAATTCAAATTTTGGCCTAATCTGCTGTCGTGAAGTTTCTACATTTCTTGTGTGTATGGAATCATTTCTAGCTGGAAGCTATATTTTCTTTAAACAAAGTCGGTGCACTACAAGGATAAATTGAATATTTTTAAGGTAGTCGCTGAGGCCTATTAGTATGCATCAGACTGCTTATTGTGTATACCAAGATTTTCATCACTTTCGTATCTATAAAAGTCATCATAAATGTCATAGTTAAACATATGACTTAGCCACAAATTCTGTCAATAGGGGCACAGGTAGAAAATACTCTCCTGGTGACCAAGTTACTTAATATGTAGTTGTGCAAATAGTTGTAGGACCTTTTTCAATATAGTTAAAGTATGTTTTTGATTTCCTCATTACTAAATTAGTCTTTTTTTAAAATGTGGGTACCAGAAATTGAACTCAGGACCTTGCACTTGCCAGGCAAGTGCTTATGCCACTGAGCTATATCAGCGGCCCAAATTAGTTTTCTAATAAACAATCATGAAAAATTTTACAATTTCTAAATGTTGGATAGTCTGTGCACTGTGCCCTAATTTATGTCTTTATAAATGAAATCACTCGCATTAGTTTTCATAGTTCTTCTTACTTATCATGGGGATGCGTGAATAGAAAAAAGCTTCAAAAAGCATCCATAATCATAAACCAAAAGAGAATGAGATTATCCACTAAAATAAACTGGAACAGTTTATTATATTTCTGGAAAGCATGAAAACAGTTTAAAGCCTCATTATTGAACTTAAATTTCAAATGGAATAAAATAAGTGAAGAATATAATCATAAAATGATTTTAAAATGCAAAATAATAACTGGAAGAAGATAATTATTTAGAGCTTACTCTGTATTAGATAAGAGCTGAGTGAAACAATTTCAGAAATTTTTGAGCTGCTAAACATCATGTTGATAGCTTATCGTGAGTTTCACATGCTTAATAAGTAGCTTTTATGGTGCCATCAACAATTAAAAACTGGCAGAGTGTGGCAGAGCAGAACTGTTCATGTCATGGCCTGGCAGCAGGAAAGCAAAGGGGTGCAGCCTACTGCCTCAAAGACCTCCCTAGAGCCCACCTCTTAAAGACCCCAGCTTCAAATGGAACCGTAGATGGAAGAACAAACCTTTATGCATGGGCCTTTGGTTACATTTATCAAAAAGATAGCTTCATAAAATCGTATTTTCTATGAAAAAGGTTAATGTTTTAGAAAGTGAAAAAGAAAACATCATACTGTGTGCGATGTAAATTGTATTATAAATATTATGAAGATAGGTCTGTGTAGAATAAAGAATCAAAGAGAAAAGTTATGTTCAGCATTTGTCTTTGGTTGCTTTTAGTTTCATACTACTTATGTTGCTGCAATCAAATATTTTGCAGTATAAATTTAATAATTACCTAAAAACATTGTGGATGTAGGATAGTTGGCACAGGTAGCTTGAGAGGAAAGAACTATATAATCCTCTCGTAAGAATACATATCTTGGGCCGGTGAGATGGCTCAGCTGCATAAGTGCCTGCCTAGCAAGCACTAGGTCCTGCGTTCAACTCCCTGTACCCACATAAAAAGGAAAAAAGGGGCCGGTGATATCGCTCAGTGGAGCAAACGCCTGCTGGCAAGCGTGAGGTCCTGAGTTTGACCCCCAGTACCCACATAAAAAAAAAAAAAAAAGAATACATATCTTAGGTAGGGGCACCATGATATGGTGCACAGCCATACATCACAGTGATTATGCCAACATTTTTCATAAAAATGAGGAAACAATAACTCCCACATATGACTTGTTTTATATGGCAAATTGTTTCTACTTCATGGAAAAGTGTTCTATGACACAACACGTTGAATATAATTAGCAATAATGCATTAAATATCTCAAAACAATTAATATTTTAAATGATTTCACCTGGGCTGGTGATATAGCTCAGTGGCATAAGAGCCTTCCTGGAAAGTGGGAGGTCCTGAGTTCAGTTCCCGGTACCCACATAAAGAAAAATAAATAAATAAATAAAATAAATGATTTCATTGAAAAGAATAGATGAAGGTTTCAGGTGACAGACATGTTAATAACTCAATGTATACATGAAAACAGCACATTGTACCTCATATAGATGTACAAATATTATCTGTTAATCAAAAATTAATGAAAGCCGGGCTGGTGAGATATCTCAGCAGCATAAGCGCCTGCCTGGCAAGCGCAAGGTCCTGAGTTCGACTCCCGGTACCCACACACGAAAAAAAAGGCCGGTGATATCGCTCAGCAGCACGGGTGCCTGCTGGCATGCGTGGTCCTGAGGTCGACCCCCGGTACCCACAAAAAAAAATTAATAAAAGCCAATCAGAAAAAATTAAAATGATAACATATGGAAAAATTTTCCTCAGTAAGGAAAATTGAATGTCTGCTAATTCATAGGTTTCAAAATATTGGAAACTCTGATTTCAGTACTAAAATATCCATTGTTCAGGGGTATTTTTGTATGTATGTGTAACGAATTGCCTGAGAGCACTTAGAGGCAGATCTTGGACCTCCATCCCAGGTTTTTCAACTGCAGGAGGCTTGAGCCAGGGCATGGTCACAGGTGTGCAGACCAGGATTTCACACTGGCTGACAATTACCTCTTCCCTGGAAGCTAACATGTTAAGAACACATTTAGGGGCCGGTGAGGTGGCTCAGCGGCATAAGCACTTGCCTAGCAAGCACGACGTCCTGAGTTCGACTCCCCGTACCCACATACGATAATAAGGGCCGGTGATATCGCTCAGCGGGACAGGCGCCTGCTGGCACGCGAGGTGCTGAGGTCGACTTCCGGTACACACACACACACACACACACACACACAAAAGAACACGTTTAGCCACTATCATGGTTGCAATGGATAACATGAGAGTGTTCGTGGTCATCTTCACAAGAAGTGGTTTACATTTCACATTGTAAGATTGCAATACTTTTCATGTTTTAATTTGTTTACCGGGTACTCTGTGATGAACGCAAACTCTCAGTTAAATGAGAAAGAAATATTGTTAAAAAATGTTCTCAGAAGTGAAGTATTTTTATCAGAACATATATATACACCCTTTACTGGCATTTGTGAAAATGAAGCATGGTCCTTCTGTTATTTCACTTAAATCCTTAGAACGTGAAAGAAAGCAACAGACTTCAGTGCAAAATATCCATTTCAAAATTCTGAACAAAAAATGTGTGTGTAGATGTATAGCTTAAATTGGGTCTTTCAGGAAGCAAATGAAAAACCATCATCATTTCAGAATGGCCGTGAGACGTTCTGCTTACCAATATCACAGCGCAGCTAGGCTTTCTTTTCAGGATAAAAACATGACGATGCCTGAGGGAATATCTTTCTTTTATATTTCATAAAGACAGTAAACAAAAAAGGTGAAAAAATTAAGCGTGTCTTGCAAAGATAGGGAAAGACATCTAGAAATTTGAACACTTTGGAAAATACTCCGGAGTGAAACTGTCTGGAGTGAAACTACGCAGCTAGGAAGCCAATTAAAAAGTGGAACAAAAGACTTGTTCCACGCAGGAGCTGATAACAAACTGTCACCCAGAAGCAAAGATCCAATAAATAGATTATCCGTGAGGATATAACGTAAAGCTTTGTAGCCGCATAGAATATTTCTGAGAGACACAGAAAAGAAACTAAAGAAAAGGTGGTAAGAAAGACTGACCATAGATCATCCAATAAAAAGAAATTTAAAATGCTTCTCATGTGATGCAACATAGCAAAAGGTACCAATTTTGGAAATGATGAAAAATGAATTCATTAATTATTCTTGCACTGCAGAAATGCCTTTTGTGTGAATGTGCCAGTGCAATAATATCACCAACATCATTTCAGGGATAATCTGGATTTTCGGTAACCCTCCTACTACTCCCTTCTCACCACTACTGTATTACTTTGAAATATCCCAGGCACTGTCTTCTTCACCCATGTTTGCGTGTATATATGTGTGTCTGTGTGATTTAGAATTATGTCATTTTATTTCATTTTGCTTTAGATTTTTGACTCTGTTTTTTAGAAAACTTTTGTACAATGGCTTATATTATTCAAAATATTTTCATTTCCAAGTCAGATTTACAAAATAAGCTATATTCAGGGAATCTCAGCTTCTCTCTATCAGGAATTGTCTACTTATAATTTAGTTCATGCTTTCTGGGTTAGCACATGCGATATTAATTGTGGTGTCAATTTGAATAAGAAACGCCTAACGGATTCGTTTAACACAGTTCTGGGTGTGTCTGGATTACTGATTTATAAAAGAGAGAGGACCCACCCTGCAGATAGACAAATAGACAGATAGATAGAAGATAGATAGATAGATAGATAGATAGATAGATAGATAGATAGATAGATTGATAGAAAGAATTAAATCTCTTCCACTACTGAACCCTGAACCCTAAATGATACAGGGAATGGTAGATGCATCACCTTTTCCTTTATGTGCTGATACAAAAAGTTTGAAAATTATGACCTAAGTTCTGTTTCTCAAATTTACTTTTATCTAAATCCCAGATTTATAAAAGATAGGACATTTTGTTTAAATGAATGTTACATACCATTACATGCATAGTATTTTTTCTGATTTTAATTATCATAACAGTCTGGTAATACAAGGTACTTTTTTGTGATCAAACCTGAGACTAAGGGATCTTAATTATCTAACTGAACAACAAGGATAAGAATGTGAATTTGGGGTCAGGGATATAGATCAGTGGCACAAGCGCCTGCCTGGCAAGTGCAAGGTCCTGAGTTCAATTCCTGGTACAAAAAAAAAAAAAAAAGTAGAAAATGAATTTGATGCTACATGATAAGAAAACTTAAGAATAGATAAGCAGGTATTCTATGACTGGTTGTGTTGAAAAGTAGCCCTATCTTAAAGAAACAGTTATACTGATAAGCGACATCTCAATCAGGAGAAAAAGAGCATAAGACAATTTCCATTATCAAATTATTACAACATAGCTGAGTTGTATTAAAGGAAAAATCAATGAAACGATGTGTTGTCTGGATAGTGCTAGCCAAAAATATGGAGAATTTAGAAAGGAAGCCAAATAATAATGGAGCAATATACAAATAACTGTACAAGAGAAAATCAAGACATAAAGTTTCAGAAAATGTGTCCTCATGGGTTTTTTTGGTCATGTCATTAATAAGTGAAGGTAACTTCACTTATAAGATGTTGCATTTGACATATATTGAAATATTCTTCTTTATTATTAATTTAGTAAAATATTAATTTTTCATGATATTTTGTTTTATTTTTTCTTCTTTAGATATCTCTTAGCACTTACATATTTGACCATTTTAATCTTCTATATTTATTATTTTCCAGGTATTTCAAAATTCTTTGTCATTTTCCACTATCTCATGGTCCTTATTACATGTATGTCGTATACATGAGATACATGATTATGTTTTTTAACAGTTGTATTTAGGTGTAACTGATATAAAATGAACTATACACATTTGTTGTGTACATGAGTGTATGCATATAGAAACACATATGATGCCATCTCCACAGTAAAGATAATAGATGTTTCTAACACCTGCAGAATTTTCCTTATGTCCCTTGTTTTCATGTGTATTTATGTGTGCATAACATGATTTAACATGAAATTTACCTTTTAAAGTTTCTGAAGTGCACAGCTACCTAAAGGCACTATACTAAATATCAGGTTTTTAGACATTTTTCATCCAGCACAACTAAAACTTTGCACCACTGAAAATCAGTTCTCCATCTTCACTCACAGCCCTTGGTAACCACTACAGTACGCACTGTCCCATGGTAAGGTCTATCTTAGATACATCGTATAAGTGGAATCATGCTGGATTTTCTTTCTATGACAGTTATCTTACTTACTAAAATGTCCTCTAAATTCATCCACATTCGCAGATGGAAAGAGTGCCTTCTTTTAAAAATATCCAGCTAATACTAATACTCCATTGTATATGTAGTACATATTTTATTTTACATGTTCATTAGTTGATGAATACTTGGATGTTTCCACATCTCGGACACTGTGAATAATGCTGCAGAAGGCAGATATCTCTTTGATATTCTGATTTCAATTATTTGTATATGTACCCAGGAGAGACATACGTGGATAAAATGGTAGTTCTATTTTTAATGTGTTGGGGATCTCCATGCTGTTTTCTTTAACTGCTGCCACATTTCACATTCCCTGTAATGTACAAGAGTTTCATTTTCTCCACCTCCTTGTCAACACTTGTTCTCTTTTGCTTTTTGTAACAACCTTCCTGACAGGTGTGAGGTGATACTACATTGTGCTTTGGATTTACATTTTCTTGTCAATTAATGATGTTGAATATTTTTTCATATACCTGTTGGCCATTTGAGTGTCTTCTTTATTTTTATTATTCTCCTTTTAGCTACTTAAAGTATTTTAATATTTACTCCATTTTTATGTTTTCATCGGGTCCTTTTTGATCTCTTACACTTTTTACTTTGAATTGCCATTTATCAGTATACTTCTTTCTTTGCTTTCACAATGTGTCTCCATGCTTATCTTTGTGGGCGTATCTATATATATCACATGTGTGCATATATATGTCATATATATGCTCTTGCCTATATAAGATAAAATATATGAGTAGGTACATATCGTATATACTGATGCTGTTCTAATAATTGTTCCTTTTCCAAGTTCATTATACACGCCACTGATTTAATTAAAAGTAGGTGGGTGTGAACAAGGAGTTGACAAGGGAAGTAACACCTTGGATTTAGATACATTAACCTTGGATAAACATGCATCTGTGCAGGGTTCACTTTGTACTTTCAGCAGTCTGGATTTTTTATTTCTGAATGAGCAAGAATCTCTGATGACTTTGCATGTAGCCACTTGGAATAGAAATTGTTCATGTTATGAGGGTGTACGTATTCCTTCATCTGCCTGGGTCCGCAGCCACTTAATGTGTTGTTACTGGCCTCTCCACCTGTCCCCAGAGCCCATGCCACAAGTTTCTTTTAAAAAGGATGGTGTACCAATGGGATCTAATTCATCTCCATCTTTAACTCTCAGTTAAAAATATTTATTTATTGTTTAATTATTTTAATAATTAAAAAATAAATAAATATTTTTCTTTGCCTAAAGTAGTTACTTATTTGTTTATTTGTTGAATATCTACATTTCTTTTTTTGGCAATTATTAAGTTTCTTGAGCATTTATTTTATGGATATCGATTTACAAATTTGCTTGCCCAGTTTTCATATCAATTTATTATAAACATTATGTCTGTTTGTTTCTCCATTTGTCATTTGCCTTTTAACTTTTATTGTTCCTTTTTTAGTATATATAAATATTGGAGATTTTGAAATCAAATCTGACAATATATTAGTTTTCTGTTCTCTTTGGTCTTAGGAAGACACTTTTTTATCCTGAGATAAAAACACTATTTACTACTCTATTTATTTTTGCTTTTTATTTAATTTACTTTTTTACAGGTAATTGATCTAGATGTTGTTTGAAATTGTCTCATAGTGTTTCCACTAGCAGCACATTCTCCAGATTTTATAGGTCTATTCATTTGAGAGATATTTTGCAAAAATCACTGTTTGGAAATAAGTTTGTTTCCAAGTATATTGTATATGGAGCTTTTCTTTTCTTTTACCTTCATTGTCACAGAGAAAAAAAGAAAGAGATTTTTCACTCACTTGTATTTAGCTCGTTGGCAGTTTTAGAGCCTTCTTCTGTCTCATCCTTCGGTCTTGCCTTGTTTTCAAAGAAGCTCTCCAGTTACGTTTGTTTTTAGCTCATTTTGGCTGAGGTTCATTTGTGGATTTACCAAAACTGTGGTGAGGCAAGTGGACAGTGGGTGAAATATGTGCAGAGGGAAATGTTAAATAAAATAAAGGGCAGGTTATGGTATGAGCTAAAATAAGTGTTATTTCTGACTCATCTGCCACCAGATGCAGCTGTACAACTGAAGTGTATCAACTTACTTGCCCCTATAAAACTTTGCCTCCACATGCAGCTCAGTTGCAGCTTGCCACTGACAGGACTTTGAAATGAATCGAAAAGCAATTGATTTGTAACGGTCTCTGTGCAGTCAAACCTGTCTTTAATGCTAATCTGTATTTGCATCTGGTCCACAGTGCCAGCATCACTGCCTCAGTTCCACCTCACATCATCAGGCATTAGATTCTCATAAGGAATGCGCAACATACACCCCTCAAATGCAGGTTTCACAGTAGGGTTCACATTCCTATGAGTGTCTAATACCACCTCTGATCTGGCAGCAGGAAGACATCAGGAGCTAATATGAGCAATGGGGAGCAGCTGTAAGTGCAGATGAAGTTTAGCTTATTTACCTCCTGCTGTTGTCACCCTGTTCCTAACATGTCATGAGCAGAGTGTTTGGGATACCATGTCCTTCCACCATGAAGTTTCTGCCATAGAACTAGCCAACTATAAATTAGAACTTCTGAAACTGTGAGCCAAATTAAACACTGCCTCCTTTAAATTGTGCATGTCAGTTATTTTGTCCCAGTAATAGGAAAGCTGTCCAATACTCTGTATTTAAGACATGATTAAAATAGAAAGTCAACTAAAATGTGGCATAAAACCAAATAATTTTTGAAACGTAAGTGTCTTAGTTACTTTTCTCATTGCTAGGACAAAATACCCAACATCAAGTTAAAGGATAAAAGGTTTATTTTGGCTCACATTTAGTAGAGGTTTCAGTCCAGAGTTGGCTGACTCCAATGCAGGACTGCATGGCAGAAGGGCATTGCAGAAAGAAATTGTCCATGGCAGGGCAGGAAGCAACAAGCAGCATCAGCAGCCTGCCTTCTTCCTGTCCCTTTATGTTCCATCCAGGCTACAAGCCAATTGGTTGGTGCCACCCACACTCAGGGTAGGGATTCCATTATCCAATTCCTTAATCCCAGTGTCACCCCATTAATCCACATTCACAAATTAAATCCAGCCATTTCCTAAGAGTTCCACCTATGACCATACGAGGCTTTGGCAGGACATCTAGATACAAGCTGAAATAGTAAGGCTAGAGATTCAAATGCACTGTAAAGTGGAATTGAAATCTTAATATTTGAGCTTCAAAGAAAAAAAAAAGTCCTATAACATTAGATGCCTTGAACTGAAAAGTAGTTTTTATACTCATAAAGTTGGTTTCAGCTTTTTGACACAAAGTACAGGTAAAGCACAGACAATTTAACTGTGAGCAGATGCAAAAGAGATGAATCTTGACAACATAAAGGTAAAGGTGCAGATGAAAGGACTGGAAAGTGGCAGAACAAATATCAAGGAAATATTTTTGACATTAAAATGTGCAATATATGTGTGGGAGTGAAAGCTGCTAGAAAAGGGTGATTTAAACATATTATCTAAAGTGATACATAAAGTCAATTAAAATCAAATGTAGAAGAAAAAATTTTCAGAGGAGACCAAGTGGAGTGGAGGCTGAGGAATATGAATTAAAGTTTTACCTTTGCAAACTGAAAATCTATATCCAAACTTGATAAAGTAGTAACAATAAAGTAATAAGCTTCTTTTGCAATTAAAGGAGAAATTAGCAGTGTAACAAAAATAAGAACAAGTTAAAATATGCATCTCTACAATATGTGATTAGGAATGAGGCAAGGTTGAGGTGAAGAGATGGAACAAAGCACACTCAAATATTTTGTCACATACACATATTAAACCGATAAATGTTTTAGAATAAGTTTTAGAATAGACTCACATGAAAGTACTTGATAGGTTGATTTTGATGCTTGATTTGAGAGCTTAAAGAACTTATACAAATAATTGTTTAATTGCTCCTTATATTCAAGCTACTTCTCATTTAAAAATTAAACACACTTCTGCTTCCTCTTCACTGTTATGCTACTTTTTACTGTAGTTTAGAATTTCAAATGTCTTTGATCTGATCTAAACAAATGAGACAAGACAGTACATGTGGAAGAGCTCTTAAATACAACAATTAAAAATGGTTTCATCAACATGCTTTTGTTTTTCATATGTGTTTGCATAAAACAAAGGCAAATTAAATTGTATTCAGCTAATCTGGAGCAAGATATTCAGTCTATTATGTAACAGGAGATAACAAAGGAATATAGAACAATAGTGCATATATTGGTGTATAGATTTAGATACAATGTGCATTTCTCACTAAAAGCAAGAAGCTGTACAAAATAAAAATAGAAAGTAATCAGATATGGGTCTCTAAAAATGTTATGTGCAATGGCTTGAAAATATTTTCCAATAACAGTTTCCAACCTGTAAATTTATTCCCAGGCTCTACTGTGTGTCTCTTCTTTCTTTGTATAGCTTGAACAGGCACCTTTTATTTCACGCACAGTCCATGCAATTAAATTATATCTATAAATTCACAGTATGGAGCAGAATTTCTCAAGGGCATCAATAAGTGCACATGTGAATTTCAGTGTAATGAGAAAAAGAGCCAAATATAAAAATAACCAACCAAATAAAGCAGCAATTAAATTCCATGATTGTAAAAGTGCAGGTGTGAGATATAATGATGCAGCTAAATTCATGAAAATTTGGCTCATCTTATCAAATTAATTTGATAGTCAGTGTTTTTGTTATAGAGATGAAGGATATTATAGCAGAGATATAAATTTGAGATCTAAATTTTTCCCTAATAGGGGCCAACCTAGTCTCCTCAGCACAATCACATTTGAAGAATTTGGCACAAGTCTCCAAATAATTATGTCAATTGAAAGACTTCCTCATAAAGAAAAACTTCGAAAAAAAATTGCCTGCTAAGGATGAATGGAAGAAGTAATTATGTAGCTGAAAATGGAAACCTGATACAAATCACCTTTCATTAACTTATCATAAAATCTGTAGCCCACATTATATAAACACAGGTTATTATGCCATTAGGCAGACCTTCCTTTATTGGTGAACATGACATAGGAAATGTTAATGGTGGTGATAATAAAGACCACACACATTTTACAGATCTAAAATTATTTTTAAATTCAGAACAGCTACCTTCACATATCATCTACAAAATAGGTGGCAAAGGAGTTATTTAAAAACTTTAGACCTTTCGTAAGTTTTGACTGGAATTTACTGGGCACAACTAAGCATGTGAAAGCACTTCCAAAGAATTAGTGAAATGTAAAATACATATTAATCTTAGGCTAGCATAGCTTTTGATTGTCCTAAATAGTGATAGCCTTTGGTAAAATAACCATTTTCATTTCGAATTGAGATAATATGAAAGTGAAGGTTGCTAGTGAAAGATTTTATAAATTGATCTTGCATTATTTAGATTCTTAAGATTGGTTTGGGATTTAGCTATTCACTCACGTAATTTTTCACTCTAATAATCACTCCAAAATACCTTAATAAATAGTAATCTTCCTGCAGAAATTTTTTCCGCTGTACATTGTTTTATATATCACTAGTTAAATAAGCTAAAAGCTCAATAAATGCTACAAACTAAAGTTTCTTATTCTCACATCTAATGCCTACTAAAATATACTTATGTGAAAGAGTAAATTTCTTGATCATGCAGGTATAAATAGGATATATTTTGGTCTCTGGAGTAGATAGGAATAGTTTGAGATACCAGTTAATTGTTTTTCCAGCAAGTAAAATGATGTGAAATAAGATATTTTGTCATTTACACAGTAAATATTACCGATAGATTATTCTATGTTGTAAATTATAATCATGAAACTATGAAAAAGATCAGTGATACTCTGCAAATGGTTTATTACAAATAAATACTGTATAGAATTATCATTTACAAATGTAAGATTATTACACCTATAATTTCAAATGAAGAAACTGAGGCATAAAGGAATAATGTAATTTGGCAATGCAACACAGCTAGTATGTGACAAAAATGGCCAGAAAACCAGCTCCCAATCTCAAGGGGAGCTGAGGATGGTTTGAAGGCGTTCTTATGAAATGAAAGCATTCTTATGAAAAATATTAGAGGCCATTTACAATATATATTTTTGCCCTATCAGAAATGCAGTCTTAAACTATATTTTAAAATTTGCCTGTCATATTACTATTTTGACTGAAGAGATTATAGTGCAATTTGATGTTTTAATAAAGCTCCAATTGAATGGTTAGGGAAACTAGAAAGCACACAGTAACAAAACCAGCAGGGAACAGGCCTTTTCTCTTAATTATTATTTCTTTGAAAGTCAGTAAAGGGCTGGTGAGATGGCTCAGCGGCGTAAGCGCCTGCCTGGCAAGCGCAAGGGCCCAAGTTCGACTCCCGGAACCCACATACGAAAAAGGGGCCGGTGATATCGCTCAGCGGCACGGACACCTGCTGGCGTGCAAGGTCCTGAGGTCGACCCCCCAGCACCCACAAAAAAAAAAAAAAAGGAAAGTCAGTGAAGAGAATGGAATTTAAGAATGATTTTTCCAAATTAAAATAAAATACTACCATACATTGATAAACATTTTTTCTTTTCTAAACTGTGGTTCCTCTGACCATTTCAAAATTTGAACAATAAATGAGATTTACATTCTCATAGCAATACAGATATATGCATCCTCTTACCACCAAAATGTACATCTAGTCATTTCAGGATCTAGTATCAACCCAAGTCTGTGCTATAGCCTGGTGCACTGCAGAAACCAAGAAATCACCTAGATGCAAATTACTTACACTTGACCTCTTGCATCATAGACAGTGGTTTTCCTTTGGTGGAAAAGGTGCTTAATGTGAACATGTTTCTGCCAAATGTTAATGCCAATCAGCATCTTCTATAAACTTCTATCATGTATTCATTGCTACACAATCATGAAAATATTATTCTTGTCCAAGAACATTAGTTTTCATTAAAATGACTATTGATGGCTTCACATTGATGAAATCTATTGCCTTTAAGACATATTCTGTCATCTAAAAGCAGTTAGTGCACACAATATTGGATAGGCATATTGAAAAGTCAGTTTAAGTTTCTGCTAGGTGACAATACTGTAAGTTTAGGATAGTTTTATGAGATTACAAGCTTGAAAACTCTGAACTCTGACTATATTTTAATCTGTTTCTTTTGTTGCCAGAACACAGGACTAGCTTACATGTTGTATGCATATATAAGTGCATATAGATTTATATATATATATATAGATATAGATATAGATATAGATATATAGATATATAATGCATGTGTTATTTATCGCATGGGTAGGTACCTGCTGAAATCTCATAGTCCACTTTTTTTTTTTTTTTTTGTGGGTACCGGGGGGTCGACCTCAGGACCTCATGCGCCAACAGACACCCGTGCCGCTGAGCGATATCACCGGCCCCTTTTTCGTATGTGGGTTCCGGGAGTCGAACTCGGGCCGTCGCGCTTGCCAGGCAGGCGCTTACGCCGCTGAGCCATCTCACCGGCCCCTCATAGTCCACTTTTGAACTTGGAAATAGCCATGTAACATTCACAATAAAGTAAAAAAATGGAAATGTGAGTTACCTGTAGCTGAGGTTTTAAAAACCAGGTTGTCCTTGCTTTCTTCCACTCCCATGTTATAACCAGCTATAATTTAGATTATTGCTAGTCCCTATGACTATATCCCAGAGAAATGATGAAGAACAGAGCTTCAGCCAACCTATGACCAGCAAGTAGGTCAGTAAAAAGTAACCCTGTGCTATTGTGAGGTGCTAAGACTTGTGGCTTCCTACTTCATTATTACCTAGATTGCTCTTAGAGATTAAATGGTGCATTACAATAAGTAGTCACTGCCAAAATAAGTAAAAGAAACAATATATATGTTGTTTCATTTCATGCATGTGCATGTGTGTGTGTGTGTGCATGTGTGTGTGTGTGTGTGTGATCTCTCAAACTACAATGCTTGTCTGTCAGGCAGCAAGTAAACAAATTTTGGTGATTGAAAGAATGCTGTTCCTTTTAATGCAGCAGTGCATCATTTGGGAAATACTAC
Organism: Erethizon dorsatum; assembly: GCA_028451465.1. Taxonomy (NCBI): domain Eukaryota; kingdom Metazoa; phylum Chordata; class Mammalia; order Rodentia; family Erethizontidae; genus Erethizon; species Erethizon dorsatum. The sequence goes on from CM051838.1 coordinate 17,281,254, forward strand.
CTGTGGCAATTTGGGATTCAATCATGTACATAATGAGCTTATATACTAAGGCTAGAAGTCATAAAACCAACTGTTAGTGCTGTGTTGGTTGCTCCTGGCTGTATTCTAAAAGATAGTTCTAGAAAGAGAGAAACTCAGACAAGTAGTAACATACAAGCAAGAATAAAATAGAGTAGTTGGTTTAGAAATTCAAAAGCTTGCAGTTCTAGGGACCAGGTCCCCTGTACTTGAGGAAAGATAGCCAATTTAACAAATCATGCTGGGAAAATGTGCTGGTCACATGTTAAATGTTGAACCTAGACTTATATCCCTCACCATGCACTCAACTAAAATCAAAATGAATCCAAGATCTAAACACTACAACAGAAATACTTAACCTACTGGAATACAAAATAGGAAAAACTCTTGAAGACATGGGTGTAGGCAAAGACTCTCTGTACAAAACCCAAGGGGCACAAGAAGTAATATGAAAAACCAACCAATGGGATCACATCAAATTAAAAAGCTTTTGCACAACAAAGGAAACTACAAAAAGAGTGAAGAGACAATCTACAGAATGAGAAAAATGTTTTTACCAGCTACTCCTCAGAGAGAGGACTAATAGCTGTACTAGACATTCAAAAAATTAGACTCCCAAATTTAAAGACCTAATTAAAAATGAGCATTTGAAATGTATAGACACTTCTCAGATGAAGAAACACAAATGGCAAATATATATGTGAAAAAATGTTCAACATCACTGGCCATTTGAGAAATGCAAGTTAAAACAACACTGAGATTCCATTTCATTCCAGAATAAATAGCTACCGTTAAGAAATCAACGAGGGCCGGTGAGATGGCTCAGCGGCGTAAGCGCCTGCCTTGCAAGCGTGAGGGCCCGAGTTCGACTCCCGGAACCCACATACGAAAAAGGGGCCGGTGATATCGCTCAGCGGCACGTGCGCCTGCTGGCGCGCGAGGTCCTGAGGTCGACCCCCCGGTACCCACAAAAAAAAAAAAAAAAAAAAAAAAAAAAAAAAAGAAATCAACGAACAACAGATGTTGGCAAGGCTGGGGGTGGGTTGGAAAGAAACCCTTCTCCATTGTTTGTGGGAGTATAAACTGGTAGAACCACTATGGAAATCAGTATGGCGATTCCTCAACAAACTAAAACTAGAAATTCCATTTGACTCAGCTGTTCTCCTCCTAGGTATCTTTCCAAAATAGTTAATAGTATTTTTCCACAGTCATGTATGCATACCCATATTTATAGGAGGACAATTCATAATAGCTAAATCTTTTCCTATATGTTCATTAATAGATGAATGGACAAAGAAAACGTTGTGTTTATGCACAGTGGAGTGCTACTGTTGCATAAAGAAGGATAAACTTGGGTCATGTGTAGGAAAATGGATGCACCTTGAGATCATAATGTTAAGTAAAGTAACTTAGACACACAAACAAGCTTAAGTATCATATGGTTTTGCTTACATGAAAAATTCAAAATACATATATATATATATATGTATATGTAGCTATATTAAATATCTATTTATATATATATATGAAATGAAAGCCAGATAATAGAAAAAAGATAAAAATGTATTGCAATCCAGTGCAGACAACGTATCTAAAAATGTACCTTGATTTAGTACAATTTTCTTACATGTTTTATACTTTCTTTGGCTTATTTGTGTTTTTCTATCTGTATATATGATAACTAACTTCATAAGTTCTTATAAATAAATGAATCTGATGCTAAAAAAATAAAAAGGATGTGGAGGGAGGGGGGAAAAAGAATTGAAATATGTTAATTCATACATCAGTTCCCTACAGTGAATGTAATCATGTTCTGCAAACGTGTACTAATAAATTTTTAAAAAATAATTTGATAAACAAAACAAAAAAGAAGAACTTACATTTCTAGGAGATGTAACTTTTTTGTTATTATTTTGTGGGGCTTTTTTTTTCCAAACCCAAATGCAAAAGATAAATCTAGAAGGTCTTTGATTTAAAAAAATACAAATTGAAAATAAATCTTACAGAAAGTTTAAATGATGAATGTATTGTCTATGCATGTATTAATACACCAATATGACTTTAAATGCACTAATTTAAAACCAAAGCTTAGTGTGTATTAGTATCCAAATTAAAAGCTAACAATAGACCTTTATTTAACTCATTAACCTAGACAAAATAGCAGACTTTCAGTTGGTTATAATATCAACTATTTATTATTTTCTATTTACAAAAATAAAGACCATCGGATATGTACATTTAGACACTTTTTTGTAATTTATTTAGCCACTTTTCCTATTGCTATTTTTCTAGTTTATATAAGAAGTGTTGATCATAACTGACTTAATCATTACTTTTTAACTCACAAATATTCAGGTATTTGGATAGAGAAGAATTAACATCATCCAGAAACACACACAGCGACTGACACCTGCTTAGTTATCCCATTTTGGCGGAAGTAATTTACAACATCTTTATTTTCATGAGAAATAGTTGCATCATGGTAGGAAAAAGCAAATGGTCACTGGTGTTACTGCATGTAAGTTTAAATAGAAGTAGCAGCATGCATGCCTTGCTTAGTAGTCAAAGATGTGAAATGCGCCAGGGATTTGAGTGTTAGCTCTAACTTCCCAATTTGCATGGATCTCCTCTTCTTTCTAACTGCTGGGGATAATAAGACTAGTGGTTCATGTTGATAGCTGCTGAGAAGGGAAATGGCAGATCCCAAAGCAAAAAGTGCAGCAGTCTCAACCAAGGCGTATTATCCGATTTTACGTGACGCACCCTTCTTCCTTTTTCTTGGTCACACCTTAAATACATCACAGACATCTCGACAACATCCTGTGTATAGTCTATGAATTCCGCCACATTTATAGCACTTTTATAACCAGTCCTTCATCACAAAGCCTCTTCATCTGAACTTCAAGTACCTAAATATCTGTTTTTCTCCGTGAACATTTTTATACAAAATATGCAGCGTATTCTTACTTCAAATGAGGAAAACGGCAAAGATTATCCAGTATCACTTTTTCTTCTCCACATTCATTATTTTGTCAGAAATGATTAGCAAAATTAAAAATAGCTAAACTGTCATTTTTGTCATTATCCAAAATATAATTATATGGAAATTGAAAAACATACAGAAATTAACATTCTAAAGAAATCATAACATTTAAAATTAGATCAATAAAATGAATTGGAAGGTTATAAGCAAAAACAGGAAGGCTAACTTCTAAACTGTGATAATAATAACAAAAATAATACATTACATAAAAGTAAATCTAGTAAGATACTTGCCTGAACTTTATAGTGAAAAGCCTGAACTTTATCAGAGAACCTGGGATACATAATTAAATAGTATGTTAATATCCTGTTGCTGCTATAAAAATGATGACAAACAGTGGCTAAAATGACACATATTTACTTAGAATTCTGTAGGTTACATATGTAAAGAAGTTTAGTAAGGTCAAAATCAAGATGTTCACTGGGTGGTACTGCTTCTTGGGGTTCTAGGTATAATCTTTCCCTGACTTTTTAAATTTTCAGAGGCTGCTCCTGTTCCTAGGCTCATGAGCCCTAAGTAATTGCGTCACTATGACCTCTGTTCCAGTTATCATTTCTCTTGTTCCTGTCCCCCGTTTTCTCTTTGATGATTACTGTGGGCTTATCTTGACCCTTTAAGGCAGTCCTTCACTCTCAAGATTCTTCACAGACATCTCCAGTGTCTCCTGTTACATAAAATATATTCAGAGCTTCCAAGGATTAGACAATAGACATCTTCCAGTGGTCATTATTTTGCCTAATGAACATGGAAAAGTAGTCTATCTGTCAGGATAGGGAAAGGCAAGATGGTAAATACGCTATTTCTCTCCACTGAATAACTATAATAAAAAAATAGATTCCCATTTCATCCTCCAAATTGATGAGACACAGAAAAATTGATCCTAACTTTAAATGTAATATAGCAAAATATGAACAATAATAACCACAAATACAAAGTATTATAACAGGCAGGATAAGCTAAAATAAACTAAGACTTTTTCATAGGAATTAACAGTTTTGCTATGGAGTATGCTATTAGACCTGTGCAAAAAATTATTGCAGGGTCGGTGAGACAGCTCAGCGGCACAAGCGCCTGCTCAGCAAGCGCGAGGTCCTGAGTTCAACTGCCCGTACCCACATAAAGGAAAAAAGGGGCCAGTGATATCGCTCAGTGGCACAAGTGCCTGCTGGCAAGTGCGAGGTCCTGAGGTCGACCCCCGGTACCCACATAAAAAGAAAAAGTATTGCAACGGTCAAATTTAAAGTAAAGAAAAAAAAAAAAAAACACAGCTGTATCTTAATACCCCTCACAAAATTCAATCATACTCACAAAATTAGAGATTTTAAAGTTTTAAGAAAATGTCTTAAACAAGAATTCTTTAAGCAATATATAAAAATCTACAAACCACTATGTTAAAGATTGATCTAGTCACAATAAAAATTGTTATTTGTATATGTCAACTTTTATTTTAAATCCTTTAACATAGATGAGACAAGACAGGGGCTGTGAGAAATTCTTGCTCAATCATATCTGAAAAAACAGGAAAAAATTGCATAGCATTTCTCCAATTTGATAAGAAAACAAATAATTCGAAGTGGTCAAACACTTTAACAGATGTTCAGAGCTGAATGAATCTGAACGGCCAATACATATATTTATAATCTTCCTCATAAATAAGAACATACAAATAAAACATACAATGGAACATTATTCACTACCCATGAGTCTTTCAAAAATTTTAAAAATATGACAAGTCAAAGTCGAAAATATTGTGTGACAATAGTAGTAAATATTTACTAGGAGAGGGAGTTAACTTAAACAACCACTTTATACATCTACTTGATTCATTTAGAAAACTCAAAACATACATTCATGAATACATATCAAACAATTTTCTCCTAGATATATATTCCTGAAGATTATACTCATGCATAAAGCAACATAACAAATAATGTTCACTACAAAATTATATGTAAAAATTTAAAAATTAGAAGCAAATTGCATGACTGCGACAGAAGAATGGATAAATATGTCACAATAAGATTTGTTCCAAGCAAATATATTTTCCTAAGGGGTTTTATCACTTCATTTTTGAGTGGTATAGCATGTTTAGCAATACTGCAAATTGGGATACTAAACACATTTTGAATCTTCATGAAGTTTTTGAATGACTCATTTAGAATATAATAGAAGGTAACAAGTGATTTCAACACAAGTCTAGGTTCTCTCTCACTTGTGGATCACAAAGAACAAGGGGATTAAAAGTGAGCAAAATAATTTAGGAAGCATGGAAACAAAATGCAAAATTTCTGAGTAACTAATCCATCATTTAGAGTATTAAAGTCAGGAAAATATCAAAAATTAAGTAGAGATAATAAGATACAATAAAATAAATATCCTAGGACTGAAGTATTTACATAATTCTGATTGCAAAAAAAGTGAAGACAATTTAAAATGCTATGACATTTGAGTAAGTGGAAATAATAAGCACACTCAGAAATCATAGTGAAAAGGAGAAAAATTAAACCATTAAAGGGAAGAGAGCGAAAGAGCGGTAGAGTGAGAGAGAACACTTCTGAACTGATGGTCATTTATTTCTGAGCAGCAAAGGAGTATACAGGATAGAAAAGGGCTTTGAGTATTCTAAAGAAAAGAGAACATTCAGACAATTTATCATATTGAAAATTAATACAAAAAGTCATCGTGGAATATACAGAGAAATATTGAAACCTAAATTTATCAATAAAAAAGAGGGGTTCAAGAAGTACTTCTAAAGAATTACACACAGATAATCAAGCAATGAAAAACATCAAAGTATTTACACAAAAAGAAAAAATTGAAAAAGAAAAAAGTATACTACATTTGAAATAAAATACTAACTGTTCTTAAATGAGTATTAATAGTAGATGAAAAGTCTTATCAGGTTTTGCTTTGCTTTGTTTAATAGCGAAGGTTGGTAAAATATAAAAATATAAATATTTTTGTTAAAACTATTTACTGCACAGATGAAAAGTAAGACTCTGTGTTTTCTCTTGTCTTATTTTCTGCCTGTTTCTCTCTCTCTCTGTCGCTCTATTCAGCATTTCTAATTAATCTCCATAAATAAATATCTTAAATTCTATTAAATAACGGAATTTTTTTTTTAATGTGGGTACCGGGAGTCAACCTCAGGACCTCGCGCTTGCCAGGCAGGTGCTTATGCCGCTGAGCCATCTCACTGGCCCACATAAAGGATTTTTATTCTCCACACTGGTCACATTTGCAGCCCACCACATGTCACTAGTTTAATTCACAAAAACATAGCCAAAATAATGTTCAGACCAGAAATAAATAAAACGTTTCTATAATACTCTTGACTTAAAAGGAAATAAAAACATTATTTCAAATTATTTCAAAAGAAAAATCACTGAGAATGATATATATTGTAAACAGGACAAAGTGACACTAAAATAGAGAATTAGAAATCATGTTAATGAATCAAATTTCAATTTAGAAATCTCTACAAAACCTACAAAATAAGCCCTAATTGAGAGTGAATAAAGAAGTAATAATTTTTAAAATCAAGGAAAATCACCATATAGACTTCATTTACAAAAGCATAAGTTTTGTGGGAAAAAAAATCAATAAAATAAAAATGCCTGATCAAAGTAAAAAAGATAAAACTTTCTGCTAGTATATGGAAAACATAAATAATTTAGTAGGAAAATGTACATTGCTGAAATCACTGTAGAAACTGAAGGGCTCTGTGGTTTACTAACAGCACAAATAGAAAAAGTCACGCTTTACCTCAAAAAGTATCAGTATGGCTTAGCACCTGTACATAAGAATTCTACAGAACACAAATGACCTGAGTATAAATGAACTAGAAAATACCCACATGGTATTTTAACGGGCTGGCTTGAAACCAGAAACCAAAAAAAAAACAGAACTTCACATTGGAAGAAAAGACACTTGGTGATCCAAAATAATAAGATATAATGTTACATACACATTCCCTTTTTAAAATAAAGACTATCATGCAATAGTGGTGAAACAAGAGTTCCTAAAATTGGAAGCTTATATAATTTGGGGAAAAGATGTTTTTACAAAAAAGAAAAGGATTATGGGTACAAAATTAAGACTAAAACCTTGAAGAGGTCTGAGAGTGTGGCTTAGTGGTAGAGAGCCTGCTTATTATACTCAAGTCCGTGAATTTGATCCCGGGATTCCCTCTCCCTCCCCTCCCCTCTAAAAAAAGCCTTTGAAAGAGATTCTTAACTGAAGGGTGTAAAGTCGCATTTGTTTCACGGAAATAACCACTCCTGTCCAAGAATCCTGCAGTAATCATAATTCCTCAAGCGAAGCATTAAATGCAATTTCATCAAGTCACAAACATAAATAAGACATTCCTTATCCATGGTTACGTTCAACACAGTACTACTTCAGTCAACAGTGATGGGAACATATTATGGAAGAAAAATTACAAGTGTATGAAAAATAAGAGATTAAATATCATTAGCATCAGGTGGTATGTGGGTATGCAATTAAATAGACAAAACACATTGGAATCAAAAGACAAAGTATTACATGCAATAAGCAAAACCATCAAGATGACCACATAACAAATAATTAAAATCAGTAATTTTTCTCATTTATCAGAAATTATCATGTAGAACATAAGACAGGTAAAACACATTCTCAGTAACAAACTAAAATAAAATTTTCTCTAGTTACTCTAAAAATAACTGCAAGATGTATGTGTGTGTGTGTTCACAAAATTTTCTGAAGGAGATACAAGGAATTAATATAATTTAGCCTATGTTGCTGTACAAAAACATTTCATGTTGTCATTAATTTATAAATTTCAAACCACAACACAAGGTAATAATCAAAATATCAGGAAGATTTTGAATGCAAATTGGCAAGAAAACTGCAAAATACATCTGGATTATATACAAAGTGTGTTTTTCATTTTAAGTAAAACAAAATAAAATTAACTATTGAAAGTGAAAAATGCAGTGATATTTACTATGTTTGTAATGTGTGAATGCAACAACTCTAAATTTAAAATATTTTCATCATTCTAAACTAAAAACCAACACTCCGTAAATATTTATTTCCCTGTCTTTTACAATGGGACCCGCCAATTTTTATTTATATATGAATGCAATCGTATTGTACACAACTTATTTGTGGTTCCTTATTTTCCTTAAGTTTGCTAACTTATTTGCACTACCGTATACACTTTATTTCATTCTTTTTTAAATAACTGAATGTTATCCTATTGCAATGTGACTATTCTTGTGTTGATGGATATTTGGATTGTTTCTACCTTTTGACTATTTTGAATAAAATCATGCATGCACATGCGTTTATTTTTAGTCTCTTTTAAATTATTTCGTGTGTATTCTACATTAAGAGACTTTAAAAGGAATAACAGAAACTTCCTTTACTATATGATAAAATATTTTGTAAACACATGGTAACCTGTGTTTTCAGGGCAGTGGTAAAAAGAAGTTGGTAAAAATAGAGTCTACATGATCAGAATGAAATCATTGTGAACAAGATTCAACTCTGTGTTTGGTTATGATACATGACAGAGGTGGCATTTAATTCTGAGAGGAAATGAAGAAAATTTTAATTTGATAGGAAAATTAGAAAAACAATTGAAAAAATAAAGCTAATTTAAATGCCTATTCCAATCATTACAAAAATAATATCCAAATATTTCCAATAAGTAACAGTAAAATAACTAATAATGTAATAATGTTCACAAGAGAATTTAGGTTTATTCATTCAAAAGTTAGAACAGAATACTACATATATAGCATTTAAAAATTAAACATTCCTTTAAAATAAGAAATAATATACAACAACAAAAGGTACATGTTAATAAATTTAACTCTATTATTTTTAAAATCACTTATGGAATGCAATATATGAGGCACAGTTAAAATATTGACGATAGCCTGGGAGTAAATATTTGCAGTATGTTTTGATTAACATCCAAATATATAGATAATTTCAATAAATCAATAAGATCAACGAGGGCCGGTGAGATGGCTCAGCGGCTTAAGCGCCTGCCCGGCAAGCGCGAGGGCCTGAGTTCGACTCCCGGAACCCACATACGAAAAAGGGGCCGGTGATATCGCCCAGCGGCACGGGCGCCTGCTAGCGCGCGAGGTCCTGAGGTCGACCCCCCGGTACCCACAAAAAAAAATAATAATAATAAGATCAACGAATTAATAGGAAATTGAGGATACCCAGGAATGATGTCTTTACTTTGTGCCACGTTGTATTCTAGAGTAGATTACGTGTATATATGTAGAATAAATGAGAATTTAATTTGCTCCCCTGTAATAAACACCTGTGATATTATATCACAACTTTATCATAGCTTAAATAACAGAACTACAATTACAAGAGAAAGGTTATCACAAGATTTAGAAATCTCTTCAGTCTTACATAACAAGAGGCCATTTCATAATTTCTATACAAAGCAGATATTGTGATGCTAATTAATTACACAACCAGTCCACAGAATGTACCTTGGTGAAGCCAGTCTCATCAACACACAAAAGACATCTTTGTTTTAGATGTTTTCCTGGCTAAAAATGAACTTCACTGAGTGAAAGGCACTCAAAAACTCATTTATTAAAGGAATATATTTAATCAATTCTTTACTTATTTTACATCAGTTTCATTTCATTTAACAGCTTCTTCATATCCTTAAAAATTTGAGACAATTTTCTTATAATGACAAAGTCAAATAATGTCATGTATTTTATTTTAAATTACAGTTACAGAAATACAAGAAAATTATATAACTTATGGATGACTTTTTTTTTTTTTACCTATCATACGGAGAAGAATATAAAGCTACCAACACATACCTTCTCTTCTATTCACCAATTAAATAACTACCTTTTTTTAGGGTAACATAACCCACCAATTACTCCTGGCAAATCGTTTATTCAGAACCTCTGAACACCTGTGCTGAGACATTCAGTAACAAATCATTATTCAAAGGTTATGATTTTGAAAAATCTAAATGAATAGAGATTTCTGTTAAAAGAGTGCTCTTTAATTGCAGGTTTTTTTTGTTTTGTTTTTGTTTTCTTCTCTTAAACTTCTGAAATACTTTTGTGGCAGTCCACTCTTAGCTTTTCCCTCCTGCATAATTGCTATGTTCACCGCTAACATTATAACCACTTTTTTGCAACTGACATACCAACATTTGAATGGAAAATCCTGAGTTTTACTAAACTTACTCTTGCATTCAAGAATGAGGGAAAAATATTGATTGGCTTTTCCATGTGTTTTTGCTGCCCTCTTTCAACCTAAAACTAATGTGCCTTTTATAACCCCACAATTGACCACAGCTACTTATGAATAGATTATTTTAAAGGAAAAATGACCTTAAAAATGCCTATCACAGCAAACAAATAAGGAGTACAATTAAAACAAGGTAGATACACAAAAACTCTGCAATAGTACCAGTTCCTCATTTCAGTTACTTGTTAGTAATTGTTCCACTGATTTAATTTTGTAGCCATATAGACAGGAGAATTAGAATGTTTCTAACAGTAGTTTACTTCTCTGAGCATTCTGTACACTGCCTGTTATTTACAGAAGAATACTGAAGTGTTATATCTTTAATGTAGCTAGCAAGTAACTCTGATCAAAATCACTTTGCATGCCTATATATTATAATCTGAGCAACTACTTTGAAGATAACAATACACAATATATTAACCATTGTTAATTTCCTATTATCTTGTATTGAAGTTCTGTATCATTGTTTTTACTGTTTTTTCTCTTTAAAATAAAAAAATAGAAATCAGATTTATTAGAATAAACACAGATCTACAAAAGCAGAATGTACAGGGTGGAGACTCGATTTGTACCACTCAGGTCTTTAGTCTTGGGGTTTCAATGAAATATAGAGAATGTTGAAAAGCAGTTTTTCAAAATTTCTGAAGGTTGAGAATTGACCCTATTGAGGACAAACTGAGGTATAACAAATATACTGTGTGATTTGTATTTAACTTCTAAATGCTTCTTGTGGTGACTGCTTCCAATTTCTTTTCTTTTTTTCCAACTTTTTTCTTGCAGGGGTCTTAAGATCTATTCCATAATGAAATGGTAATTTAACAATGAGAATTATATTAGATATTTGATAGTGATCATTTCTCAAAACAATAGTACGAGATATATAGTGTAATGAGAGTTTAGGGGAGAAACAATGAAGAGTTAGGAGTTATCAAATTGTGAAAGTAACAGTCATGTTAAGAAAAAAGCTGATAGTGCAAAATTAAAATAGCAGGTATATGAACACTGAGAAGCAATCAACATACTTAAGAATATCACCAAGTGCAACTTAACATTTTAATTAGATATATATTTTGTTACGTTATGGTTTGTATAAGGGTGCACCATAGGCCTTGTGTTAAAGTCTTAACACTACTGCCTGGTAGTGGAAACTTGAAGGGATAGTGGGACCCTGCACCTTCCTCACTCTCTTACTCCTGGCCCTGAGGTGAGGAGACCCTCTGACATACCTACCTACCAAAATGACCATAGACCCAAATGCAGTGGGACAACTGGCCACAGAGCACAGGCTGAAATTTCTAGAACTGTGACCCAAAATTAACTTTTCCTCCTTTTAGGGTGATTGTCTCAGTTATTTTCTCACAGTAATGGAAAGCTGATTTATACAGTCAGTTACTCTGCCTTTTTTTGTTTGTTTGTTATTAAAAAATTAACAAGCCTGTTTGTGCTCAGTAACTATACATAATTAGGAATGAGTAAAAAAATGTTGTTATTAATGTTATCAAGATAAACCAGTTTTTGTGGCAACAAGTTCATAGACTTAGGGTCTTTTCAATTAATAACATTGTTTAATGAGTACATTAATACAATATATGGGGCCGGTGAGATGGCTCAGCGGCATAAGTGCCTGCCTGGCAAGCGCGAGGTCCTGAGTTCGACTTCCGGAACCCACATATGAAAAAAAGGGCCGGTGATATCACTCAGTGGCATGGGCGCCTGCTGGCACACGAGGTCCTGAGGTCAACCCCCGGTACTCGCAAAAAAAAAAATACAATATATGTTTGATCATAGATATAATTATATGCATGTGTATACATTATTGAAATTTCAAAAGATTTACCATGTGGTATAGAACTTTCTATTTTACCATTAACAGGGTAAATATATGTATAAGAATGGAATTCTAAAGTATCGTGTATATAAACATACCTCCAAAGAGTATGTCCAGTTTCAGCCAAATACCCCTACTATTGTCTATTTTAAATATGACATAATTAATTTTAGCTATCTACTACCATTGGTCATTAACATGTTTCTTGTGTTTGACATCCTAAGTAGTCTTGTGGACAGCAACAATAGAGTTAAATGCTATCATATGAAGAATTCAGAAACAGAATTTCACTGCATTTCACAAAATGTTTCTATTTACAGCTACTCTAAGAATTTTGGATTTGTTAATCTCAGAAAATTAAAGAAAATTAGAAATAGGCATGATTAAACTACATAAAAGTAAGTATTAGGAAATGCAAAAAAAAAAAAAAAACTAAATCTGATTAATGATTTATTTCCACGTACTTAGGTCTCTGAAAAATAACCATCATTCAAACTGATTTGCAAGTAAGCACTATTTATGCATTTCACAATTCATAGTTCAGTCGCAATAAATTCTTTAATTTTTGACATTATATTGGTACTAAAATGTACAGTTGAAAAAATTTGGACCACATCTTTCTGATGTATTTTTTCTTTTCTTTTTTTTTTAATTTCAGAGTTATATTTTCTTCATGATGTTTGTACACAATAGCCTTAGTTTTCAAAGATGTCAATCACTTTATTAAGATTCACCTGTCTGGAATCTAGTTTCTCCTGTGTTCCTTCTTGTAGAATAAGTTCTTGTTTTAATCTAGACAAACCACTCTGTAGTCACACCAGACAACTGTGATTTATTCAAAGTCCCTTCCTGGATATTAATCAAATAGCATGTTAGAAAGCAGTGCAATACCTGTTTCTTCCTTCTATTAATTTCTAGGCTAAAAAGGATACACAAATACAAATCATTTTCCTTTTAGAAAAAAAATAAAATATGCCATATCATAGGATTTGGAATACAGGTAAAGAAAAAGAAGGAATTTAAATATGATACACAAATCATTCAGCTATGACCAAAATAATTAAAAATAGAATTGGAAAAATACACTGTGAGTAACCAAGTCCAACTATTTACATCTCAGTCATCCTTTGCCTCTTTTTTCTATCTATGCTGACTGAAGTTCTGTGAAATAAATATAGTCTTCTTAAATTTGACTTGGACTTTCTTAGTTAGAGGAAATTATTAAGCTGGTCTCAATTCCTTGCAAATGAATTTTTGGATTTGAAGTTATTCAACATCTTTTTTTTTTTCAATTAAAGTTTTAACCACCACATAAAAACAAAAACGTGCACATATTTATGGGTTCTCAATGAATTTTGATACATGTATATATTGTAGAATGTTTAAATCATGGTAAGCATATCTATCACTTCAAACAATTATCATTTCTTTATGGTGAAAATATTCAAAATCCTTTCTTTTAGAAATGTGTAGTACATTACTACCCTTGTGCACAGTTACAGACCAGAACTTCTTAGTTAAATCTAAGTGTCGATTAGTACCCACTGATCAGCATTCCCTCTCAGTTTTATTTTTGGCATGACAATCCCCCACTACTGTCATTGTTTGTTTATTTGTTTTGGTGCTAGAAATTGAATCCAGGGCCTAGCATATGCTAACCACATGCTCTAATACTGATTTACATCCCTAGTCCATGATTTTTATTTAAGATGTTAAGATGTCACCAGTGTAAATTTTGAAAAATTTTTTTAAATGACTCAGAGGCTTTATGCAAGGCTCTCCAAATCTCTTTTAGCACAAATTTTCACCAATATCTTTGTAAACATACAAATATACACTTACATAAAAGCTACACAATATGGATAATGTTTCAAATCTTTAATCCTTCAATAGGTTATGTAAATATCTCTGGTTTTGATTACCTATTCACAGTACTGTAATTTATTTTATTATTAAATTAGAGTGTTGTTTCACAATAATGACAGTAACCATGATGTATTTATGGACTATGTATTACATGACAGGTCATTTTTAAGGCCTTTTTCAGTATTTATTTATAGTATGTGATAGACATTCAGACTCTCCTCTTTTCTTTTTTTTTTTTTTTTTTTTTTTTTTTTTTGTGGGTACCGGGGGGTCGACCTCAGGACCTCGCGTGCCAGTAGGCGCCCGTGCCACTGAGCGATATCACTGGCCCCTTTTTCGTATGTGGGATCCGGGAGTCGAACTCGGGCCCTCGCGCTTGCCGGGCAGGCGCTTAAGCCGCTGAGCCATCTCACCGGCCCTCTCCTCTTTTCATATACGAATCTAGTAGAGATTAATATTTTTCTATATCCAGCCATCCATTGCTGCAGGGAAGTACTTTCTGTGAACACTCAAGTTCCTTCTGTAACATGGTATAATATTTGTACTCACACTCCTCTCATCCTCCCATGTACTTTAAGTCATTTTTAGATAACTTATATCTACTACCAAAATGTAGTATAAATAGTTCTTATTTTGCACTAAAGGATTTATGGACTGGTCACTAAAAGCATACCATCTCACTAAGATGCAATTTTATTTTCCCTGAATATTTGTTTGAACCCCATGGAGGAGGAAGCTAGAAAGGGGGGGATTGTATTGCTTTGAATATTATTTTGGATTTTAACTATAAATACATTTATAGAAAGTAAAACATTATTTCTGGCCTCCACATTACCTCAACCTATTTATATTCCTACCCAAAAGAACGGCACTGCAGAGAATTCAAAATCCATTACTCATCACCTTTATCGCTAGTAAAATTTAGTGTCTTTTGTACAGTTATCTATTTCTTCTTTTCTGTAGATGATTTTTTTATCTTTACTCCTTTGTGTAATTCATTGTTCTTTCTAAGAGTTCATTTTATTATAAGGATTTAGAGGCATGGGTTGTCTCCATTTACTTTTTTTTTTTTTTTGTGGGTACCGGGAGTCGACCTCAGAACCTCGCATGCCAGCAGGCGCCCGTGCCGCTGAGCGATATCACCGGCCCTTTTTTCGTATGTGGGTTCCGGGAGTCGAACTCAGGCCCTCACGCTTGCCAGGCAGGCACTTACGCCGCTGAGCCATCTCACAGTCCCTCCATTTACTTATTTTTAACACAGTAATAATTGCGTATTGTTTTAAATGTCGTGAGGTACCACCATCTCTCATTCGACTCTTCTGGATGACTATTTTCCACTCTCCCAAAGCAACTATTTGAAGGCAGCTGGTCAGTTCTTATCCTTTTAATCATCATCGTATTAAAATCTAAAGCTTGTGTGCGTGTAGTTTCTTTATTTTAGTTGTTAGGATAAAATTGTCATCTTCTTACCTTTTTCTCCTATTTTCTCCACACACAATGTACTATCATATTAGAATTTCTGTTTGACTCTTCACTGTACTTCATCTTCCTATCTTTTATTTAATGGTATTTAAATGTCTTCCTTATTTTGATGCAACATTCAATCCAATAATAACCTCTGAAAATAATGCATCAGAGGCAAAGATTTTGCAAATATACACCTGGGAAATTATTTATTCTGTCCTCACTCTTGACTGACACTTTGGCTGGATCTGGAATTCTATTTTGGAATTTTTCTCTTCAGATCATTGCTATACTCAGTTCTGACTTCCAGTGTTTCTTTTAAGAAGTCCGATGGTATTCTAATTTCCAGTCGTTACAGGTGGCATGTTTTAATGTTAAGTTTTTTTCCTGAAATAGTAAGTTCCTCTCATTATCTTGGGCATTTAGAAATATCATAAAAAATATGTATTCATTGGATCTTATTTTTATTCATTTTCTAGAATGACTGTGTGATATCTAAATACACTCTTCCACTTCATTTCTGATACATTTGTCATTAATCATTGAAAAATAATTTTTAAAAACATTGTTGTGTTAATTTTAAATTGTTCTTTCTTGTCTCTGAATAGTCCTTTTTTATAGAATCCTATTTTCCTAGATGTAGTAACAAGTATCTCCCTAAGGATATTGATTAGAATTGAATTTGTCTTGATAAATATCCTCATTAATGTGATTATTTATATAGTGGCAACAAGACTGGTTTAATTTGTCCTTCTTAAGTTTGCTTTGTAAATACAGAGCCACACAGTTTTGAAAAAATACTCAGGTCATGACATTAGCATCTCTCTGAAAGCATTTCTAAAAGATAGGATTTTTAAAGTTCCACGTTACCTACAGCTAGGTAACTGAGATAAGCAGCTCTTTCCATTAGTTTTACCAGCAGCACCTATAATTATGGGTGAATTTGTTAAAGTTTCTTCCAGGAAAGGGATTTTCTTCCCACATGTGAACCTAGTACTTCTACATCATATACTAAGCTAGCTTTCCTGGGAGATTTTTTTAAGTATTAACTCTTTATACAAAGTCAATCTTAGTCCTATAATCCCAGAACTCAGGAGGCTGAGGCAGGAGGATTGCTGCGAGTTCCAGGCCAGCCTGGGCTACAAAGTGAGTTCAAGGCCAGCCTGAACTGCACAGCAAAACCCTATCTCAAAAAGACAAAAAAAAAATTAGTCTTAGTTACTTAACAGTTATTTGTCATGTAACATAAAGTAATGATCAGTAAATATGATACTTCAGGTATGGCCTTTTTGCAAAGACAGTTTTTCTGATTACATCCTCATAAAAGAGAGACTGACTACTTATTAAATACACTTAATAAATCTAAGCCAGGGATGTGATTCACACATGCAATCCCAGCACTCAGGAAGCTGAGGCAGGAGTATCTGAGTTTGAGGATACATATTGAGTTCATGGTCAGCCAAGACTACATAGGGAAACCCTGTCTCAAGAAGCAAAAACAAAAACAAACAAATCTACCTAATAACAATACTTTCATAGAAATCAATGAAATTGAGAGTTTTAAAATATTTCACTTCAATTATAAATATTGGCTCTAACATACTGTTCTGTATGCTCACAAATAGGCTACTAAAATTATCTCAACAGACTTTTCTTAAGCCACTAAAATTTTTTTTTTACTCTAATGTAGTCCTACAAAATTATTTCTTGTCCCTATGAATCTTGTACCCATGAACCACTTTTACAAAATTATCTCTTTGCTATATTAAATCACTTCTGAAACTTCCCATTCTGTCCACTATTATGTACTAAAATTTGTCCATATAATTTTATTCACAGATGATATTTTTTGAAACAGTAATATTTAAAATATCTGTGCTAGGCCTTTCCATGGTATTCTGAGACAGTCTTCCTTTATTGAAGATTTGTGGTTTATAACAGATTCCGCTGGGAAGCATCAGAATAAAACAAAATGGCTTTAAAAATGACAAAACTGATTGATCGTGTACAATTTATTACAGTAGGCAATAATATCAAAACGGAGGAGGATAAAATAACCATTGCAGAAGGGAGTGATCAATTTTTCCCTTGAAAATAAAAACATATTATGGACTTCAAGAAAACTGACAAATACTCAGGACATTCTTATAAAGTATATATTCTCTGAAATATTTATATTAGTAACATTTTACATATACAAACTTAACCTAATTTTTATACTGATTTTTAAAGTTTACCCATAAAATTCATAATCATGATGAACCAATTTGGAAAAAATAGAAAACATATTGAAAATTTAATTATTTGATATCTCCTGCATCTATTTTAGAAATATTTGTAATTTTATTGAAATCATATTTTAGATATAAATGATATTTTGATAATGTTGTTTTAGTTTTACTAAATTGAGGACATGATTTTTGAGAAGGCAAATATTTTTAATGCCTGTCCAATGAGATGTATTTGATTAAAGTAGTAATATAATTGCTTAAGAAAAAATACTTAGTCACAATATAATAGTTAAAAATTAACATAAAAAGAAAACATTTCTCTAAGTAAAAAGGTTCAATCCTTTATATGTTATGGAGCTTTATTCCTTGTGTTTTTTAATAAATCAAGGACATGATACACTTAATAAAAATACAGCAAATAATTCTATTATAACACAAAATCATTGCTTTTTAGGCGGATTACACATGGAAGGTAGAGATTTGAGTCAATAAGCCATCTGATCTTAAAAACCTTGGCAAGACTTTCACCCATTATATTGCCTTATTGTGGAAGCGGGTGTTATAAGACACAGCAAATAAAATCCACTGTCATCATGTTTTGCCCTTTAATCTGTCATGTTTTAAAATAATTTGGCATTTATCATTGGATAGAACTACTTCTTTTCTTAAGAAAAAACAGTAAAAAGAACATAGAGTTTCCAACCTATGCCTCTATGTCTACTGTTTTTTCTTAAGACAAGAAGACTGTCTCAAACATATGAATTATTTTAACCAAAATAACCTCAATTTTACACACAAAAGTAGAGGGGAAATAATTGAAAACTCTATTATGTCACGTATTTTTTCAAACTGTCAAAGATCATGGATTTTACATGGATATTAAAATTTGTTTTTTGAATAGCTTTTCTGAGGATTAATTGATTTAAAAATCTTGTCCCTATTTATTATATTCAATTTGATGAGTTTGTGTCTTTGCATGCAACTGTGAAGTCATCACCATCACCAAAGTAACAGACACAGTCATCACCCCCAAAATTTTTTGGTGTCGTTTTTGTGTATGCATTTGTGGTAAGAATATTTCACAAGGAGTCTACCTTTATGACAAAACTGTAAGTGTATATTACAGGATTGTTAACTTCTTGTACTATGGTGCATCAAAGAATTCCAGAATTTCATCTTGCAGAACTGAAACTTTAAATAAGTTGTAATATTACAACTTTTCACAGGCAGAAATATGTTTTAGATACTTGTTAAAATGAAAAAAACAAAAGGAAATGAGCATATTCGGTAGTATAGATAAAAACTAGTGTCACTTTACTGTAGCACACAAAAAATGTTTATAAAATTATGTTTACTAATCAATACTTTACACCTGAAATTACTTATATCTGTCAAAGTATTCAGTGATTATGTGTTAACTAAATTTAGTTTTAATTTAGAATTTAAAGTTATCAAGGTTATCTTTGTTTATGTTAAAAGGTTCTTTACAATTATATTTTTTCTTGAAATGCATTTAAAAAATTTTTATAGAAATTCTTTAAGATTTTCCTTGATTCAAAATTTACCGCATATAGAGCTCGATGTACAATTAAGTTCATTCCATTCCACCCCTAAGTATGTCCTTCTATTATACGCCATTACTTCCATTGGTAGAGTTGGAGGTTTTCTTCTGAAAATTACTTTTAAAATTACATCTTTTGGGCCGGTAAGATGGCTCAGTGGCGTACGCACCTGCCTGGCAAGAGCTAGGGCCCGAGTTTGACTCCCGGAACCCACATACGAAAAAAGGGCCGGTGATATTGCTCAGTGGCACGGGCGCCTGCTGGCGCGCAAGGTCCTGAGGTCGACTCCCGGTACCCACAAAAAAAAAAAAAAAATTACATCTTTTTAGTCACTCAAAAGTATATGTTATTTGATAGTAGATATATGACATTTCCTATTATAATTTCTACTTATTATTGGTAAAGGGAATGTAGCATATATATTAACATAAATAAATAATATTTATCTGTTCTGATTAAAATACTTCATGTTGGCAGGAGAGCAGCAGCTATCATAGATATTAAAAAGTTAATATCATAAAAGTGGTAAAAATGGTAGTTTCAATGTTATTAACATACTACTTCAAATTAAAGATAGGTTTTTCTAAATTTTGATATACTTTTTGTAGGTAGTTTATCTGTCCCTCCCTCTGGTATAGCCTTAGTAAACAGAAAAGACCTTGAAGTGAGGCGTGTAAGTTGAAGCATCATTGCTTTAACAATTAAGGGCTGTCTGTCGAGGTAGATTTCCAAAAGTATACAACACTGGTTAGAATGGCCTCACCCTATGATAAATGCCAGTAAAATAAACCAAAGGAGCAAGCAAACTAGCTCAAGATGTTGCAGCTCCAAATATTATTTCTAGTTGTAAACCGTATTATGGGTCTTCTTGCAGTCCGTTTATTTGCAAACTCTGAGAAAATATCCAAAAAGCTTCCATAGTCATGCAGGATTCTAATTCACTGGCACGTGTATTCAAACCAAAGGCAAGTCTTTCATAGACTGTAGACATTGTTAATTTTAGAAGTCCTTTTTGTTATGACGCTGAGCTGACTAAAGTGTACCATAGGCTCATGTTAAAGATCGTTTTTATTTTGTAGCTGATAAAATTGATGCATAGCTGTTTCTTATATAAGCATTCATTGATTCGAGACTTTTTTGACACAACATATTTTTCTGTATAATGTATTTCAATTGGTTCTTAAAGAAGTTGGAGACTCCAGATACTTGGGCTGTGGGATCCAATGAATGAACATGGGCACCGGTAGCTAGAAGTCCTCTAGATCAAATTGCATCTCCACTCTGCTACCTTAAATCTCAGGAAGAAAAGCTTAGGAAGTGGAAACTGTCTGTGAAAGTGAGACACCCATTTCTTTTAATTTCCCCTACACTATCTTCATGGTAACATATTTTATCTCTAAGAAATAAAATACACTGATGAGTCAACGCGACTGTGTCCTATTTAATCTTTTCCAATTTAATTCATCATAATACTGTGTATGTTTGACACACACACACACATATATATACATATATATATATATATAGTTTCATTGATTCTTCTGATTTGTCCAAATGCACTTAAAACTTAATTTAACACTGATAATTTGTAGGTATCTTACATTTAAATTATATATGGACAATAAATATATCGAAGAACTTTTTATTTTAGAAAGTTCAGATTTTAAGATCAGTTACTTTGAGAAAATTTTCTTGTACAGAAGTTTAGTTAGCTAACTCTAATTTATTGGTCATTAGAAATCTTCCTTGAAGTTGTTTTTTTTCCTTTTATTGTATTTTTTATATATGAAAATTGTATATGTTTATGGTATATGACATGACTTTTGCTAGATGTATATATTGTTGAATGGCTACATCAAGCTAATGAACATATATACATTACCACACGTACTTGTTTTTTTATGATGAAAACATTTAAAATCTAATGCTACAAATTTCAACATATACAATATAATGGCAATAGAACTCTTGAACTTATTCTTCCTAAATGAATGTGTCCTTTTCATCAATGACTCCCCAATCCCTCCTGGTTTGGTTATCCTAATGTGCCATGTAATGGGCAGGTTTATCACCAGATTTTAAACAATTGTCATCTAGACATCCCTGAATGTGTTGTACTTTCTTGAAATTTATATGGCTTCTAATATTTAACCATCTATCTATTTCTATCTATTTCTGTAATCTCACACAGTGCTCTGCTTATCTCAGGACTGTGCAGGATCTCATGAACTCATTGCAAAATAGTGCACAGAAAACTGAACTGATAAAAATGAATTTTAAATTCCAACAAAGATTTCCCTATTGTCTGTATATGAAACAAAATTTGAGATAAGTTTAGAAAAGTTGGTCAATGTAATGAGAAATACCAAATTATTTTATACCTTAAATGAATGTTTATTTTTGTGGTATATGAATACAGTCTTGTTTCTCATCCTCTGTATTTTATTGTTTGATTTTCCTCTTTGAGAGAAATCTTGTGTCATTTGGATGGAATCAGATAAGAATCACAGAAGTATAAATATTTATGCTATGAATATACTTCATTTTATGCATACATAGATATATCTGTTATTGGAAAAAATAAGGTAATGCACTTAAAATACTTTAAATAGTGCCTGGCATATAATAAGTGCCCAATAAGTTTTAGATGATAATTATGATAATAAACTAATTCAGACGAACCAATGCATTGCTTAAGTGGTTCAACTAAGAATGTAGACGACAAGGACTAAAGATGATCTGATTCGCAGTTCACAGGTTTTTCTATGACGTCGCTAATTTAGTATTAAGGACACCTTTGTTAAATAGCTGTACTTTAAAGCTTCACTTTATAGATGAGGGCACTAAGATACAGAATATAAATGGCTTGTTGAAAGATTTTCATGATGTACACTAGCTTGGTCCTAGGAGCAGTGCTCTTGAATTCTATCCTTATGTCCAAGCACATACAGTTTATAAGAAAATCGTGCTTAGGGCCAACAAATGAAACACTTAATGGACCTAGTGGGGCAGGAGAATTTGTGGTATAACTCAAGTCTTTTTAATTTTGAATTAAATGTATTATACAGATTAATCTGGTCATGAACTTCATTGGATAATTGGAAATAAAAACCACTCATTAAAATACCAATATTAATATACTAAATATGTATTATATAGTAAATAATATATTGATATATATTGGAGAATAATACATGTACATATTCATATTCCACAGTCGGTCAATTTATTTATTTTTTAATTTAATTTTATTTTTTATGTGGGTACCGGGAGTCGACCTCAGGACCTCGCACTTGCCGGGCAAGCGTTTGTGCCGCTGAGCGATATCACCGGCCCTTTTTTTCCTTTACATGGGTTCCAGGAGTTGAACTCAGGACTTTGCGCTTGCCAGGCAGGTGCTTATGCCGCAGAGCCATTTCACCGGCCCAGTTTATTTCTATAACTTCAATATTGAATTATAGTTTATTAATTACTCTTATTTGAAAATGAAAATTTGTCCAGGATTGGCAAAACACTTTCTATTTTTCTCCTGGCCCATCATATTCATTAATATCATGCATTTCTTCCAAGCATAAAGAAAATTTCTAAGTATGTCTCAATACAGCATTTCTGAGAGTTCTATCAATGAATAAGAACAGGTACATGAACTGGAATTCTCCATCCATGCCTAATTTTCCTAATTTTCAATGGCAAAACACTGATGATAACCCCAATGGAAAAGTGCACATAGAGTTTATTAACAACTCTTCTAGTATCTTCAAAGTGCACTTTGGCAAAGCACTCCTTACAATGCCAAGAGTCGCTGACAGGAGCTCTGAGTTTAGATCATGGCTCTCTTAGATCCTCATCTTTCTGAACCCTCCCTAGGTCTTCGAACATCATCCAACTCTCACTATTTCTAAGCACTACTTTGAGAGGGAAGGTAAGAAAAGAGTAGCTCATAATACCTCTAGAGAGTGAGTCCTTTTCTCCCAGTTCTATAATACATACCATACTAAATTTAGCTGTGTGGTGTTGGTAACTAGTTACCAAGTCTAAACTTAAATGTCGGCATGATTTACTTGTTAAAAACACAGTTGATTCTATTTCATGGTCATGCACATTTGGTTTTCTTGAGTGGGTAGGGAATAGATGAAAGTAACAAGTTCACAGAGTTGCACACAAGCCTATATATAACCAGATGTGTTTATGTGATCCACCACACCAGGAAAGTCAAAATTTGAGAGTTACTGTGTTGTGGTAAGCTATGCAAAAGTCTTTAGGTGGATTAAGTCATTTTTTGGTGGGGAGGGCTTTGTTTTTTAATACTTCTTAATGTAAAAATATTTGTTTATTTTTCTTCATGGTTTGTAGGAGTTTGATCATTTTAAAACTGAAGTAATGTAACCACGAATTTTTAAAATTTTCCCTTGAGAAAAAGTGAAAATAATACAATAGAACTTTTAACTATGGCTTTTAACTAATAGTTGCTATTTTTAACTAATTCTACCTGAAATTTGTATGTACCTTTCTCAAAAAGCAATACTGGCATTAAGGCAATGTGTGAAATAAAGAATGCTTGCAAAAATGCAATAAGAAATTATGCCAGGTAGTTGCTTACTGTTGATTAAATGAGAATATTATGACTGACATTATTATTGCTGATCATACTGACCCCAGACAAATAAATAGCAATTTGGCCCCAAACATTTTCTCTTTCAGGTCACATATTTGGTTATGGAAAAAAAAAACATTTTTGCTCTTTTGTCATAAGTATGAGGTTTGTGGATGTGTTCAGATACACAAAAATATCTATTTTAGTGCAAAATTATAACTAGTGTGGTAGAATCCAAATATGTGTAACATTAGCCTGTGTATAAATGGAGAAACAGGAGAAAAATTGTGTGTTTTATTTGTAGGATGTCAGCTTCTGAAAATTTCTTATTGAGTACAGTATTAAAAAAAAAAAACTATAATATCAGCATGGTAAAAAACAGATCCAAAGATCAATGGAACAGATTAGAAGATGCAGAAAAAACTTGAAACACACTTAATCACCTTATCTTCAATAAAGGGGCCAAACAGCTTCGCTGAAGAAAGACAGCCTCTTTAATAAATGATACTAGAAAAACTGGCTCTGTACATGCTGAAGACTAAAACTAGACCCATGTCTATCACCATGCACTCAACTTAAATCAAAATGGATCAAAGATATAAATATTAAAATAGGAACACTAAATCTGCTGGAAGAGAGAATAGGTAGAACTCTAGAAGACATAAGGGTAGGCAAAGACTTTATGAATAAAACTCTGATTGCATGGGAAATGTTATAAAGAATCAACAACTGGGATCTCATCTTATTAAAAAGCTTTGCACAAGAAAAGAAATCACCAACAGAGTGAAGAGACAACCCATAGAGTGGAAAAAAATTTTGCCAGCTCTTCCTCAAAGGACTAATATGTAGAATATATAAATAACTAGAAAAAAAAGCCCCAAATTTAAAGACCCAATCCAAAAAAGGGCATCTGAAATAAATACGTACTTCTCAGATGAAGAAGTACAATTGTCAAATAAATACATGAAAAAAATGTTCCAAATCATTGGTCATTCAAGAAATGCAAATTAAAGCAAGACTGAGATTCCATCTCATTCCAGAAAGAATGGCTATTATCAAGAAATCAACCAGTAACAAATGCTGGAGGGGGTGTGGGGATAAAGGAACCCTTCTCCACTGTTGGTGGGAGTGTGCACTGGTGCATCCACTGTGAAAATCAGTATGGAGATTCCTCAAAAACTAACAATAGAAGTCTTATGTGACTCAGATACCCTTTCTTGGTATCTTTCTGAAAGAATTAAAAGCATCATACCACATGATATACACATACCTATGCATATAACAACACAGTCTGCAATAGCTAAATCTTGGAAACAGCCCAAATGCTAATCAACTGATGAATGAATAAAGAAGATGGTTGTTTGTTTGTTTGTTTTTATACAATGGAGTACTACTCAGCCATGGAGAAGAGTAAACTTGAGACATTTTTAGGTAAATGGATGCACCTTGAGACCATACTCTTAAGTGAAATAAATTGAATACACATATGTAAATATTGCATTGTCTCTCCAGTGTGAAAAACTGAAAGTGTCAATAAAAGCCAAAATGTATAATAGATATTGTGAAATAGGAAGAAATTATTCAAAAGGAAAGTGGAACTAGGGAGGGGGAAAGGAAGGAAGTGAAAAGAAAAAAAATGAGAAAAGAAGAAAAAAATGGAAACAAATCTTTTGTAAATAGGGAAGAGAAGAGGGGTGGAAGATACGGTGGGGGTGGGGAAAAAAGAATTAAGTATAAGTTACTTATCATGAATGTGATCATTATGTATATCTAAAGTGTACTAATAAATTAATTAATAAAAAAGAATGAAACATTAAGCCTTGCTGTGACTGTGGAAACTGTCCAACCCTGAATATTTTCAAAGCTCTGCTGCACTTCTTTAGGTATAAATTGTGATGTAACCAGGCTGTGGCCTCTTGTGCTTAAGACCAAGTATAATGTGGTCCTCCACAAGCTGCTCCTGCGTACCAACCACCCTTCCCGAGGACTGTGAAGATGTCAGCAAGAGCATGGAGATATCTGAGGGGGACGCCAATAAACTAAATCTAAAGGGCATCCAGGAAATTGCACACACATTACTCTTCAGATGCCAACCCCTTTCCTGTTGTATAGACACATTTGTGCAAACTGGTTTTTAATAATTATTGTGGTAATTGCTATTGATGATTAATTAAATTTAACTGTAAAACACTGATACGTTAGTATAATACATTAATTTAAAACATTAATAAATAGGGTGAGATAAATTTAAAACATTATCACTATATCAGTGTTCCTTATATTTTAGTATACACCCCATGTATATTTTAATGTACATCTCATGGGTTTTGAGAAGTATCAACAACATCAAAAAATTTTATAGGCACGAAACAAATGTATATCCTTGGTTTGTTGAGATATATAAATGTATATGCATTTTTAAAATATTAAGGAATAAAATATATTTATAAATATTTTGATGTCAGCATTGATGCAAGATATATTACTTTAAAGACAACTCACTGAACATCGGAGGTGTGCTTTGAGCATTTCATTTAAATCTAGTTTTCTGGTGGAAAACTGCATTCACTGTGGCTTGTCGTCTCTTTTATAGTTCCTACTCATAATCATCCGTCAATTTAAAAACTGCATAGCATGGAATTAATTATGGAAATTTAACAGCTGATTATAGGGAGACAAAAATCAAGATTATTTTCAGGTAAGATTATTTTTGTAAGTAAGATGGAGATTCCTAATTTCTGGAGAGCTGTCGCTATTAAGATTTATTCAAACAGCTTAGAAGCCCAAACCAACATGGAGAAACAGCAGCTGCACGCACACACACACACACACACACACACACACACACGCTCATATTTATGACTTTTCCAAATTAATCAAAAGCCTTATTTCTCAACTCAGCCACACATCTGAACTAGCAAAAGTGGAATTCACATTAGATCACTCTGTGAAGTTCACACAAAACAACCGAATTGATTATTTGAAGGTGGCTGGGGTCAGTATTTGGTCAATGTCCTCCAGGTGATTCTGTTACAGGTTAAAGTCAAGAACCTCAGCTCTTATTCCTCTTAAACCAGTTCCTGCTGGGCTTTAATATCAGCTGTACCTGGGATATTTAATTATGTATATTACATTTTTCGGTATGTATAATTATAAATCAGTGAAAATTATGATTGGCTGGATGCTGTCCTTTAAGAAAGTAGGCTGGTAGTCTTGTACATATTTCCTAAGGTCTCCTCCCCTCAACTTTTTGTTTCAGTGTTCAATAAATAACTTGTGCTTTGTGCAAGGGTAACACACTTCTACTTCTCCAATCTATACGATGCTTCTTTACTCCTAATAATTCTTGCTTCTCAAATCTATAGGAAGCTCATCTATTCGTAAAATGTTCTTGTAAAGAAAATAATGCGAAGACTTCTATATATTCTATTAAATTACTTTACTATTGATTTAATTATTGATCACTAGTACAAATTTATGTGATAGGAAAGATGAAAGCCTCAGTTAAAACTCAAATAGGGTCATTTCACGGTTGAGTAAGGGTTCTCTTCACTATAACTACTTTTTCAATAAAATCAAATAACATCAGACAATTAATGCAGTCTCATCATTGAACAGTGATCTAGTCCATTATGTAAAGTTTCAGAAGAACAAATGCACCGTGCTGAATATCTCACTTATATAGGAAATGGGCATCTCCTACCAAAGATTATGAAGAAGCAATTATAATTTAATATTTACTTATATAAAACTTATGTCTTAGAGATGACACTTTATAATATTACTCTTGCAAATCTATACCATTTTAATTTTAGAGATATATTTTGATCTATGTCGCAGTGCTTTTAAATAATATTATCATCCAAAGCTATGTACCTCAGAATGCTGCTTCTTACTTATTTCTCCTTAATTCGTAAATCGTTTCAGTTTATAGTTTATTAGCATGAGAAATTTCTTTAGATAATTTTGATATTCTTGGGAATGTTTATTAAACTACTTATTAAAATTAAAACAAACTTGTAGAAGGAAATACGAAGGAAACCGCATAGAGACCGGACAGTAATAAGCAATAAAGGGCACAGAGCCTCAGCACAGCCACATACCTCAACGTGGCACATCCCCTCCCACACTCCTGCTAGACGACAGGAATTTACCTAGAAGATAGGATCAAAAATAATTATTTTCTAAATTTATAATTTTTTCCCTAAAACAAGACCATGAAAACCTAATGTCTATAAATGAAAGTAACTTACATTAGGTTTAGAAGCTTTTCTCTTTCTCACAATAACCAGAGAACAATCTTCACATTTCTTGTAACATTTCATCCAGGTATGTTAACTTCATTGGATTAAGAAATGCCTAGCAGATTAGTAAAGCATACTCCTGGTTGTGTCTTGGTTGATTATGGTTGCATGGACTTGGGTATTATATGTGGTCCCTAGCTGGTTTCTGCCTAGCACTCTTCTCCGGCTCTGCTTCCTGCTTGTCATGAACTAATCAGTGTTGCTCTGTCAGGTCCTTTCGCCATGATGTTCCTTCCTTGGAGCCAGCCAACCATGGCTTAAAACCATGATTCCCATTAAACCCCTCCTTTAAATTGTGGGAATCCTACATTGTGCACAGCAATGGGAAAGCTGACTGATACACTTCCATTCTGTAAATGGCAATCCAGAAAGAATTTCACATCTTTACTAATGAAGCAGGCAGCCACTGATAATGGATGTTTACCTATTAGTACACAGCTTCACCACAATCAATGCTAGTATTGTGTCTTTATTAGTGCATTATATATGTTGTTTTAACAGAAATACCTGTAACTTAATACCTAAGATAAAATAGATCTTCATCTTTCTCTTCCAAGTAACTATCAAAAGATGGGAGATGTGAAATATTATGTCGCTCTGAATCAAAAGTCTCCTGTTCCTTTTATCTGATCCCCAACATCTGCTAGGGGAATTTCCCTCATTTAGAGGAGCTAAGTTGGTTTGAATGCACTAGTGTCGAGCTTTCAGTCTGAGGCAGGAACAATCAGTTTCTTCTGGCATTAGAGAAATCCAAATTAAAACAACACTAAGATTTCATCTTAGTGCAGAAAGAATGGCAATTGTCAAGAAATCAAAAAGTAACAAATGCTGGCAAGGCTGTGGTGAAAAAGGAATGGGAATGTAAATTAGTACATCCATTATTGAAATCACTAAGGGGATTTTTCAAGCAACTAAAATTAGAGACTACATATGCACCAGCCATATCCCTTCTAGGTATATTCCTCAAAGAGCTGAAGACATCACACTACAGTGATACATGCATAGCAATGTTTATAGCAACACAATTCTTAATAGCTTAAACCAGGAAGCCTGTATACAGATGATTGGAAAAGAAAATGTGGCATGTTTCATAAACATGTGATAAGATTAATAATATCAACAAGAATGAAAATGAGGAAGAGGTACTTAGACAAGGAGGAAGGGAAGGAGAAGAGTACGAAAATGGGATTAAAAAGAAACAAGCTGTATTATGTACATGTACCCACTCCCCAAGATGACTGCAAACTGCATGGATTGAAAACATGTACTAATAAAAAACAAAACAAAATGAAAATGTACAGAAGTTTGGGGAGCAGGATGTAGCTTGTTGGCAGAGAACATGCTTAGCACACATAGGATTCAATATCCAGTGCCAAATAACTAACCAAGTTTTTCAAAGATGAGAAAGTTTTACCATAAAATGAAGAATAAGAGATTGGAGATCATATATATGTATAAATATGTATGGTAAGAAACTGCTACATGGAATTATGTGTTGCTTCATTTCAAATGTGTTTAATTCTAAACTTTCTTTTCTACTCTCGTTAGGTCATTCTGTTTGCTCCTGACCAGTGAGAATACTAGGGCTTTTCTTTATCGTATGTAAGCCCTGAAAATCATTCTGATTTGAAATTAAAATTAATCTGCCCAGGAATAATTAATTATTCCTTTCCATATTGAATCACTTCTTTTAGAAATTCTTGTTTTCTTAGCTTTTCAGGTATTTTCTTTACTGAAAAAGATTCTCTTTTCTACCTCAATCTTAGTTATCTTCCAGTTCTCACTTAGTCATTGTACTCATTTTCTTAGTCCTTTGTCTTTTATGCTCTAGTTTCACTGATTTCTTCAAATGTATAATGGTTCACTTTGGTTATGATGTATGAGTTTACTCCAGAATTCAGTAGGAGTAGTATTAGAAGACATATTATTTTAGCAGAAAAACACAATTAAGAAATTAGTTTGAAACACACGCCAACATATAAATATAAGCTTTTATGTCATGAGTGCAACTTAGATTCTAATAATTGTCTCAACATTCACTAACACAATAAAACTCTTCAAGTCCTTTGTCAAAGTCACCACTAAAATTATTGGTATCATTTATTTTTGATAAGCTTTTTACCATAATTATACTCACTCTTATGTTTCCTTTGTGTAATCAAATACAAATTATGTATACTTTCATGGAGAACACATCATCTTCCAATTATTTGTCTCTAGCAATTTGTTTACAGTTTACTTTCAATGTCTCATAATTTCAGAGAAATGATGGGAAACTTCCCACTGTTACTTTCTTTTTTTTTTTTTTGTGGGTACCGGGGGTCGACCTCAGGACCTCGCGCGCCAGTAGGCGCCAGTGCCACTGAGCGATATCACCAGCCCCTTTTTCGTATGTGGGATCCGGGAGTCAAACTACTGCCCCAACGGTAAGAAGACAAGGGCTCATAGGGCACGATGCGTTAATTTTATCAATCAATTTCAAAATATTACCGTGTTTATATAGGAGCACCGAAACAGTCAACCCCTACCTATGTGTGAAATATTATTAACTAGACTATAGTGACTGCAGTTTTTCCCCCTTTGGTCCCAAAGTCACATTCATTTCTGAAGTTGCTAAATTAGCCCCTTCCTCCACTCTCCCACTTCAGTCAGCAACGAAGATGTTTCGCACATTTATAGTACAATTAGACTGCTTTTTCACAATTTTTCATTCCATTCTGAGATTCTGTGACCTATTATGTTTTAAAAACATATACATTGAGATTCATTCAGTACTGGGAAGTTATACGGAATTTGAAAAATGTGTAATATATATTCACCATTATAATATAGAACATTTTTAATGCTGTAAAATACCACTTGTGTTCACCTATCTAATGCAATTGAATCTCTATACTCTGTTTTATTTACCATTTCTATATTCTTGCCTTTTCCAGAGTGTTATATAAATGGAATTTTAGAATGCATAGTCCTTTCAGATTGGCCTCTTTCACTTCTAAATATATGCTTAAAGTTTATTCCTGTCTTTGCATGGCTTGATACCTCATTTCTTTTATATGAACTTACCATAATTAATTCACCCATTCTTCTGCTGAAGAACATCTTACTTGCTTCTTCAACTTGTTTTATTTCCTATAACCTAGTTATCATTTTAGGATTAAAACCCAAAGCAGTAATGAGCACTCCTAAAAGGCCCACAGTAACTGTATATATTGTTCTCTGCTTGGATTCAGACCCTAAATCATTAAGTGTGATGTCTAGATCTCTCTGCTATTACATAATTTTCTCCCTGCAAATGTTCATAAGGTAATTCTTTATAATTCTTAAAAACTTAATGATTTTTTAAAAATGACTCCAAACTCAATTGCAAATGTGAAACATTATTTTTATTTCAAACCATTAAAACAAAAACAAAATCAAATAAATCACAAAGATAAAATCTATAGCAAGAATAAAAACGTCATATTGAGTCTACATGTATTATTTGCAGAATTGTCTTCTTGGCTTTTTGCTACCACGTGGTGCATAACTGAGACAATGATGAGGCAACTGGTTTGCTTCTGTTTTTCTTTTGATGTTTGCAGTATTTAATCTTCTTTCCATTACATTTTGATGAAAGTAGAATAAGCATTAAGAAACAGTTAAAGGGCCGGTGAGATGGCTCAGTGGCTTAAGCGCCTGCCCGGCAAGCGCGAGGGCCCGAGTTCGACTCCCGGATCCCACATACGAAAAAGGGGCCGGTGATATCGCTCAGTGACACGGGCGCCTGCTGGCGTGCGAGGTCCTGAGGTCGTCCCCCCGGTACCCACAAAAAAAAAAAAAAAA
This sequence comes from Erethizon dorsatum, assembly GCA_028451465.1. Classification (NCBI taxonomy): domain Eukaryota; kingdom Metazoa; phylum Chordata; class Mammalia; order Rodentia; family Erethizontidae; genus Erethizon; species Erethizon dorsatum. The sequence continues at coordinate 17,313,282 of CM051838.1, forward strand.
AAAAAAAAAGAAACAGTTAAAGATAAGGCTATATTCTGTAAAATTTAACTTGGTCTTATATTACATCATATAAATGACATGGAAAAATAGAAAGAGGGCATGCAATATTTTCGATGTCACCACCCTCTTCAGGATCTTTAGATGATGAAAATAATAGCTTTACCTAAGCATTCAAATTTCCTGAAGCTGTTTATTTTCTGACTATATTCTATAATGTAGAGTTCTATCATTTTAACTAATGAAATTAAAGTTTAGATATTGTTTTGGACTTCATGGTAGAAGAAAATTTGTGTAATAACTGTTTTTTTTTTTTTTTTTTTTTGTGGGTACCGGGGGGTCGACCTCAGGACCTCGAGTGCCAGCAGGCGCCCGTGCCGCTGAGCGATATCACCGGCCCCTTTTCCGTATGTGGGTTCCGGGAGTCGAACTCGGGCCCTCGCGCTTGCCAGGCAGGCGCTTAAGCCGCTGAGCCATCTCACCAGCCAAAACTGTGTTTTTTTTGCTGATTTGAAAATTCAAATGTAGGACAACCACAGACAGTTCAAGAATTATTTTTATTATAATGTTTCCAGTTAAATATTTTGAGCAAATAAGTGTCTTTAATTCGATATTTTGCAATATTTTAAAACGCTGAGAAAAATAAATACAGTTTCTCTTAAATTCATTATTTATGTTCATGTCAAATCACAATGTTCTACAATGCTTATGTTTTATTTCCTATAATACTTATAATATTTCTTGAAATATAGATTTTTCTAGGTATCTGTAACTGGTACAATTTCCTAAAATAAGATAACCATCTGAGTATTTCAAAAATGATGAAGGATAAAATTTTGATAATACTTTCTCTGAATCATCACTGTAAATTACCATTTTCCAAAAGACATAGTACCATTTTGAGTACTCTGCATAATAAGCATTGATGAAGAATTCCAAACATTTCGACCAGTAGACATTAAAAAAGCAACTCTTAGTCTTAGTACAATCAATAAAAGTGGATAACATTTGATATAAAAGCTAGTATAAGAGGGAAGACTAAGGAAAATATTTATATATGGAAAATCTTAATAGACATGAGTTAATCTTTTTTTTTATATCTTCTCAAATTTCTCATAAATTTGAATTCAAAGGAATTGCACAATGGACAAATCAGTGGATTAGTCAGCTTTCCACTGCTGTGACAAAATACTTGAGAAAACAAACTTATGAGAAGAAAAGGTTGGGCCGATGAGATGGCTCAGCCACGTAAGTGCCTGCCTGGCAAGCGCAAGGGCCCAAGTTCGACTCCCAGAGCCCACATGCGAAAAAAGGGCTGGTGATATTGCTCAGCGGCACGGGTGCCTGCTGGTGCGCGAGGTCCTGAGGTCGACCCCTGGTACCCACAAAAAAAAAAAAAAAAAAAAAGGAAAGGTTTATTTTGGCTCAGTTTCAGAGGTCTAGTTTATGGTCAATTGGCCCCATGGAGATGAGGCAGGACATCATTGCAGGAGCATGTGGAGGAGGAAGCAGCTCACCTCATGGCAACCAGTAAGCAAATAGAGAGGTGAAGAGGGAAGAGCCCAGTGTTCCTTTCAAGAGCACGTTCTCAATTACCTAACTCCCTTCCAATAGAGCACACATCCTAAACACAGGACTGCCTCCCACACTGGCCAACACATAGATTTCACTGATGAAAATTATTATTAATCTATGGATTTAAGTAGAAAGAATATACTTAAATTCCAATATTTGTAGAAACTAAGAATTTGTTGGTACAAAATGCGAATCGAAATATCAAGATGATCTCTAAAGATGATTCTAAAAAATCAAATATAATATGTGATATCTTGATAAAATATACGGATAGCATTAAGACTTCAATATAGTGGCGCTCTTGGCTTTACTTTGCATTTTTCAGCATTTTCATAGTCATTTATTGTATTATCCCTGTTAGACAATATACATTACATTTAAAAGTTTAAAAACAGAGTTCTATTATTTGGTAAATGAGCCAGACACAGCAAGCAGAAGATACTGTATTTAGTGTAATGGCAAGAAAAATTTTTGCTTTTTAAAAATGCTATTCAAATCAGACAGATAGTGTCATTTAAAGTTCAGACATTGAATTGAAGACCAGCAATTCAGTGAACACAGTTGAACTGGGCCACTATCAGAGCTAATATATCCTATAATCTTAAATAACTAGAAAATTATGACTGTCTGCTTCTTGGCTACTTATACTGCTTTCCTGTGGAAAGATAATGCAGACTCTTATAACTGAGGATAACTGAAATCAATTTCCAAATCGAGGCAAGTATAGAGAAGCTAAAGAAAGATAGATCATTGTAACAAAAATATTGCCTTAGTATTGTATTTGGGCCATCATATGCAGTGTTATGAATGTGTACATACATAAAACAGGTTATTCTGGTTTTATGGGAGTTACAACTCTATATCACAAAACAAAGAGAATTTTTGAAAAATATTTAAGTCTTTGTAAGATTTTTATATCTCATTGTCTTATAGATATTACTGTTAAGGAAGAATGGCATTATAAATGGGTAATTAGGACCCTGTGGGAATCATCTAAAATGAAATATATTTAGCGTGTTGTCTACAAGAGTGATGGCCATATTCATCCACTAAGTGCCTAATGATTGTCAAAGAATAAAGTTTTATGTTGGAGCATCTTCTAAGAACAAGAACAAAAAAGTAATGCTAGTAAACCAAAGTAAATTTCCAACTATGGCTCTTTGCCCATATTACAGTGTAAGCAATTTTTCTTTTCCATTATTCTCATCCCATGGGCCATAATTAGAAAGAAAAACAGTTTGATGTTACTAATATATTTAATTGGCACTGGGATATTTTCAAGGACAACTCATATTTAGTTTTCAGTTTATAATGGATAAAAATCTACTGATAACTTTTCACATGCTTTATTATAAAATTTCTGTGCAATAATTAATAAGACAGTTAAAATGCGTTTGATCAAACTATATTAAAAATACAGATTGTAATTATAGTCAGTCTTCATCTTCTATTGTCCTGCAAATGTTAAACATTTTCTATGTACTATTCACTAAAAACAGGATCTATGATAACTGCTGAATCAATTAGTTTTAGCAGGATATATTTTATTTCATTGAATGCATAAAGAAAATCTAATAAGGTGATGAAGATAGCAGTGCTGTTGTCTCTAATTTTTATCAATGATTATTACTTTATGTTTCTCCATAGAAAAATAGGCAATTTGTACATTTTTTAGTAATGAGATTTTTAAGTGATAATGGCATTTTCTATTTCATAGTTAATAAAATTTAACAAAATGTAATGTTATTTATTAAGTGTTATTTATTGACCTCTTTTTATAAATTAAGTGAATATAATTATATCTTCATTGTTTTATGTTATCTTTTCATAAAACATGTATCTAATCATTTTCTGGTTTTAGTAATATACTTCCAAATATATATTCATACATTTACCTAAACTTAAGAAAATGAAGTTTCACTATTTCCGAGGAAAATATGCCTGATTTCACTGATCAGTTTGACATGGAGATAAGCTTTGATCATCAATTTATAAAGCAAACACTTTCTCTAAAATGAATGTACCAAATCTGAATTTAATGTTTTAAAGTCAAATGAATTTATAAAATTGACTCTATTGACAAAGAGGTACTGAGACAAACAGTGTGTTCCATTTTTTCAGCTCTTTCTTGGGATATTCAGTCATAAGAGATGTTTTTCAAAAGTATAATTTAGAGTCATTTGACAAGTCTTGTTGAAACAATTTTGTTTGTTTGAAAGAAACTTTGAAAATATATGACTGAATAAGGCACGTTTTACATGTTTCATTTCGCTTAACAAATTTCATTAAAAATTAATCAACTTGTTAACAGATTTTTCAAAGCAGTTTTATCTGATAGACCTCCTTGTACTTTTTAATATAGAAATCAGAAAGAATTTAAATAAGTCACATTGATTTATAAAAACACCCTCTCTAATAAATTTTGCTCTGAAAATACTAGGCATTAATGGATCACTGAGGAAAGTGTGACAATATTCTAGCAGAATTCAGTAACTAAATCTGCAAAAACACAGAATTCTTTGAACCTGAGGTGGAATGCATGACAGGAATATTATCAGAAAGTACGTACTACTCCCTGTCGATGCTACCTTGCAGCAATGTATTCTCACTACTCCATGTCTATCTGTACATCTTCAAGAATTATTTCCCAAATCTGGATTATGTTTATCGAATAAGCTTTTTGTTTTAGAATAATTTTATGCTTACAAAAATTACAAAGATAATACAGAGAATTCTCATATATCGCTCATTCATTTCCTTGTAATATTAACATTGTTCATTACTCCACAACCCAACCACGGTCCATTTGTCACAACTATGACACCAATATTATATATTATAATTAACTAAACATGGGGCTAAGATGTATTACGATGTGTGACTTTTCATGATGTTCTTTTAATTTACCGGTATCTTATTCAAGAGTTCTACATTACGTTTAGGCAACTTGTTCCATAATCTCTCCTGGTTTGTGATAATTCTGCTTTTCTTTGTGTTGTACAATACTGACAGTTTCGAGCAACACTGTTAGATGAATTCCATAAATGTGATTTTGTCTGACGCGTGTCTCATGATTAGTCTGGGGGTATAGGTTTAGAGAAATAATGCCACATATGGTGAAGCTCCTTCTGGTCGTATCTTATGTGGGATACAGGAGTTGCGCATGACGTGGTGATGATGTCAACCTTGATCAGCTGGTTCCAATCATTTCTCCACTGTTACAGTTACTGCTTTTCCCTTTCTCTACCATCTTCTTTCTTTCAGAGAACGTCACTAACTCCAGCTCAGGCCTGATGGTAGGAGTTGAGAACAATAGTTGTTACCTGATGCAGTATAGAGTAGCAATACATACTACATAGAATGGTTTTGAAAGGAAGATTTATCTTTTCTACCCTAATCAGAATACATTAATGAAATCAGAATACATTCAGTATTATCTCTCTTTATTTATAGTCTTACTTGTGGTTAGCTTAATGAGCATATGATCTACGCAGTTATGGAAGACTCCTAGGAAATTCCAGCTCTCGATTTCATTCTCTGATGTCAACCATCCTGTAAGACGTTAATTTTGAACAAGAAACCAAATTCATCCCATTTTCAAGAGTCGCACCAATTCTGCAGCGAGTTCTGAAATCATTAATGGAAGCACATTTTCAATATTTGTAATGGTAGCTATCGAAACTCCAGGAGTTGAAGAAATTTTGTTTGTTGGTTTGGTTTTTCAAAGTAATGGAAATTGAAATGAAGATCTTCCCACTGAGCTATATACCCAGGCCTATCTGTGTGTGTGTGTGTGTGTGTGTGTGTGTGTGTGTGTATATATATATTTTTTTTTTTGTGCAAATCAAATAAATATATATTTATTTATTTATTTTTGAGACAGTGTCTCACTAAGTCACTAAGTTGCCTGGGCTGAGCTCAGGTTGCAATCCTCCAATGTCAGCCTTTCCAAGTGCTGGCATTACAGGCAAGTGCCACCGAGTCTGGCTTGTTGAGGGAGATTCTTAAGAGCAGAAGCAGAACTACAGCAGTCCCTTGTACAGTCATTTTAACCAAAAGCTATCAAAGCAATTCTTGGAGTTCAGCTCCTAACTAATAGTAGCATATTAATCCCAAATGAGCTCAAATAAAGGAGCTAATACAGTACAGTATAATGTTATCTGTCCTGAAATTGTTTAAGTTAAAATTTTGATGTCAAATACCAGTCTTTTAAATGTAGTCTGACCAAAGAATTTAAGAATATTATAGTTTTGCTTAGTCCTAGTTCTCTGCAATAATTGCTTACTATTTTCCTCATTCCAACTTTCATTTGTCTATGCTCTCTCTAAAGTCTTACGTAAGCAGAAAGCCTTAGGTGGTGTGGTATGACTGTTGTGGTGGGGGCAAGTCAGTTTCAGTAGCAGCAGTGGATAGTATACTGCATACATATTCTTAAAATATGTAATTATATGATAAACATATACTATGCAAATGCATACATATATGAATACTCAAAATATAATTATGCATACATGTCCATATGCGTATACACGTATGTATGTGCAAACACACACTTAGAATTTTGTGTATTGTGTTTCTAATTTAAGAAAATGTCAAAAGCATTTATTTCTTCATCATCCATCACTGACAGTTTATTAGAGATATTTAAAATAGTTGATTTAATTGATACATATAATATTTTAAATTTTTATTGGTACACATTTGCAGTAGATAATGTTTACATTCCTTGTGGGAAGTTGGTACATGCACATAACGCATCTTAATTCTCTTTTATGCCTTTTCCCTCCACTCCATCTCTTGATCCCCTTTCCATTTGAGAAAGAACTGTCTCCTTACTATTTTCTACCCTTTATTTTGCTATTGATTTATATTTGGGTTTCACATATAAAAGAAACCAGACAACATTAAGCTTGTGTGTCTGATTTATTTTACTTGACATTATGGTCTCAAAGACATACAAAATTGATTGAATGATTTTTTACTGAAGAATAAAGGTCACCCCAAGTTTTCAAATACCATAACCAATATCTTATCACTATTTCATTAAGGTTGAAGAATAATACTATATTAAAATATCTAAATACCTTTAATACCCATATAATGACATGTATAGTCATATTAATTATACTATATTTTTACCATGAGAGCATAAATATATATATAATATTATTCACTCTTTGCCAATAAGTAAATTATGCTATTTCACTTTTTTAAATAGGCCTTTCTTTGATAATTTTTAAAGTTAAATAACATGGTTTCAAGTACTAACTGACCATCTGCATTTCTCTTTATAATAACCTTGTCATGAATTTATACTTTAAATTTTTCCAAAAACTGTGTTTATCAGAACTGAAGAATATTAAGTGATTATTTCCATCTTTTACTAAACTAACATTCATATGAGTAGCATTGAAACCAATTCTGACCATAAGTACTCACAGATTGTACTATGATTTTGGATATGGTATATTTTATTCATTATTTTTAATATATTGGCTCCTTTTCTTTTAGCTAATTAATGCTTTGCATCATTGACAATGCTTAGGATAGAATTAGTATGATTTTACATTTTAACATATTTGACAGAAAATATTACAGAAATGAAAATGTACTAAAAATGTTCCTAACACATCCAAAAGAACATCTATTTCCGGGTAGTACTTTTAAAGATTTTTCATACTCATCACTGATAGAAACGCAAAAGTCACAGGTAGGAAAAATAAGGCTACCCACTAATAACACAAAATTTCTCAAATTCAGAAAGATAATGGAAATTATTTAGCTAGTTAAAGTAATGTGATATTTATTATGAAAACTGTGCTGCTATTCTTGGGATTACATTTTGTTTTCAGAATTGAAAATCATAACACTGATCAGGTTTACTAATTTGGGAATGTGAATTAACATCAGCAACACATACATATTTTCACCGATCCATTCACATTGTCTCCCAGTTTTCTATTCCATTACTTTTTTTTTTTGTGGGCACCGGGGGTCGACCTCAGGACCTAGCGCACCAGCAGGCGCCCATGCCGCTGAGCGATATCACCGGCCCTTTTCTCATATGTGGGTTCCGGGAGTCGAACTCGGGCCCTCGCGCTTGCCAGGCAGGCGCTTACGCTGCTGAGCCATCTCACCGGCCCTCCATTTCTGATAAGAATGAGTTTGTAAGAAAGCTAGGTAGAATTAATTGTGGCATTTACAAAGATCAGTAAATAAAATTAAAACTGTAGATTTGAGCTAATGTTTGTCCCAAATGTACATTCTTAGTTTATTTACACCCAATTTTACGAAACAGGGGAAACTGATAGACAAATACAAATTATAAATTGTTTCTCCAAGAGTCAGATGCACGTCAATAGAATGAGGTTTATATGTTGTTTGAGTACTCTTATAAGGAATTAAATGCTCCAGGTCAATTTTGGTTGCATTGCTATATGATAGATCATGAAATATGCTATTAAGAAAGAATCATATAAATTAGTTCATATACTTTATTCTCAATTTTATTTCAGAAGTGACATTTTGTGTAGTCTTACATCTGCACATATAGAGAGTACTCTGGAGAAATTATTTTCAGATTTATAGGTAAAATTTCTCTCACTGATGAGTCACTATGTTTCCAGGGACGATGACTCTTAATGAGAACACATATGTTTATGCTAAATAACCTGTGAAGTCACCGCGCCATTAGGAAGATTGATCTTGCCTCAGTGTATTGCTTTGCAACAGAAGTAACCTTAGGGTAAGCTGACAAAGTTATAAAGCATGTAGTTTAAATGAGCAGTGACGATTGCAAGAGAGGCGGGAGAATTGTAACTTGCCACTGAAAAAGCATCGCAACTCCTGAGGAAGGAAAGCAGTCATTTGTCAAAACAAAGTTGCTCACATGTTTTGGCTGTGGTGTCCTTTGTCTTAACCTTTTTTACCTGTTTAATAATATTTATTAAGAAAACACAATTATTTTCTTTTAGGCGCAAAATAAGGCTATACTATATTAGGTGCTTATTGGAGGGAAATTATTATTTTTAGAATAATAAGAGTATTCAAGACAGTCTGAGTATTCTTTAAGTGCACATGGTTCTAAAATTAGCATTATAAGATACTTTGATTCTAACAACTTAGCCTTTTTATCATCTCTTTTCTGCATGCTTATTGCTTGACAACCTTAATTCTCTAAGCACTTAACCCTCAAATTTCATTTTTTTTTTTTTACTTTAGTCAATATATCCGTTTTGTTGCCACTGCCTCTTCCATTTCAGTTACTTGTTTAACATCACTTTAAGGTCCTTGTGAAATAAATCAGAAATAATACTTAAATTTCCTTTAAAAGTACCCTTTTGAATGAATTTTAATAATAATTCTACAGTTAGGTATTTTAGCACAGTTCAGCTGAACTTTTTAGAAAGAAGAGATCGCATATAAGTAAAATATGAAAAAGCAACGCTAAGAAAATATTGCTGAAAATCATTCGAGAATAATTTCTTCTTACCATAGATATTGGATCTTGAAAATCTTTCTCTCCTCAATATTTCTTCTAAATGTTCTTTCTAAATATGATCTTGAAAATTGAAAAGTAATGCAGAGCAAGAAAGATGGGGGGGAGTGGAAAAAGGAGAAAGTGGGGTGGGAGGAGGCAGAGGAGAAAGCAAAGAGGAGAGAGGTACAGCTTCCTCTAGGCTACTCTCAGAATCCACACAGAGTCACTTCCACTTTATTCTTGTCTGTTTAACCCAGTCACAAAAGCTGTTCCAGAATCAAGGGAGAAGATTTAAATGGCAATATTCCAGCATAGGGAACTAACTAAATCATTGTGATATATCAGTAATCTGGAATTCTATACAACTATCCAAACTGGGAACTGACTCCAAGAAATGATTGTTAAATGAAAAATAAGAGTTTATATGATATACTACTAAAGAGAGATACTATTATTTCACGTACCTGTATTAGCCTGAAAAAAAATTGAGAAGGAAACTGATAACAATGGGTAGCGTGTGCAGTGTAAGATTGTGTAGGGAACTGGGCAGATAGAGAAAGGGGGAAGAAGCACGTGTTGTATTTTAAATAACTTTGTTCACATTTTCAATTTTAATTTCCTTAGTTCATTACATGTCAATATATAAAATAAAAATATAATACCAACTCACACAGTAGTAATTATATTAATCCATTCTTCATCCATAGACATACTCCTCCTAGCTGCTGAAATATTTGTAGGGTAGGAATAAAATGCTAACACACATGCCATTCTTCAGAAAGCACTGGAATTTATGACTATAGACAAATGTGCATAAAAACCAACAATATCACGTGCTAATGTTGGATAAGATACTTTAAGTACTACCTTTTCATATTTCTTCCATGCTTAGAAGCACAAGTAGGTGTATTCCTCTAAAATACACAGCATGATTTTTTTTTTGGAGAAGATTTTATTGAGAAGAAAGATTCAAAGAGTAAATAATCATCTGTGAATACTTGCTCCAGAAAAATGGAGTAATATGTGAATTGGGACAAATATTTTAAAAATTGAGCTAAGACATTTTGTTAAGACAGGGAATATGCCCAAAGGGATAAAATGGTTCAGTATGCTTGTATTTATTCATACTGATTAATTCATACTGATTCTCTCAAGAAGTCTATGGCAAGGTCATAGTATGATGTAATGCATAAGAGAATAAAAATATTACTTTTGCATATAGTTGTAGAATGAAATACTTCTTTTCAACATACATTTTCTGCTTAAAACTTTTGCATATTATTGCATTTGCCACTTTATGAAATTATATTCATGATTATGTATAGTTTTTGTGGAGTTCTTATTCTACAGGGCAAAGATAGCAATTAAAAATATTTTTCATGTTGCTAAAATGACAACACTTAAAATTGTTAACTAAAATACAACTTAGTTATTCTATTACAGTTGTACTTTAATGGGTCATTTCACTTTTAAACAAGTATTTAATTTCTCAAAATAATTTTAGAATATGTACCCAATTGATATTAATGTATAACTTGTTTTAATATAATTCCTCCACTTATTATTGTTTAATATATGATATTTTTCAGACAACATTTTGGTAGCTCTTCAGTAGAAACAATATTTATATTTGACACTAGTTGTGATGTATTTTGGACAAATATAATGTTGTAGACATACTGCAGTTTATGGAGTAGCAAAATACTGTGAAACATGTTTTTAACAAAAGCAGAATACATATTGATTAAAGAGGAAAAAGAATGAACCTGCAGACTCTCCAACTATGTGCTAAAGGCAAATTACAGAGAACATAATTTTACTCAATAATGATACACATGCTAGAAATATTTCAGCTACTAAAATCATTTTCGCTCAGGAAAATTCATGTCACTGATCTGTTTCTGTGTTCCAACTATAAATGAAAACATTATACTAAAATATCGCTAAGCAAACTTCAATTTTCTGTGTCTGTGTCTAGTTAAGGATTCAAAATGGAGAAATAAATAAATGAAAATTCAGAATGAAATAATGTGAAATTGATGTTATAAATAATATAACATACATTAAAATGGCAGCCATTTTTAATGCAATTTTTAGTAACCATTAGCTGTGTTTCATTCATGAGTTCATGATGTAGTGATTCTCATTTGAATAATGGTGATAATACATATTTGCACGTTTGTAAATCATTCTAAAATTAACTGATATCTGTGCATGACAATCAAAAAATTGGGATAACTGCAAATTACATTATAGATATTTTATTGTCAGTTTAATAGCTGTTGTTCCATGTGAATTTTGCATCAAATCCTATTGATGGGAGATGTTACTTACCTGTCTCATTAGATGCAACATAAAACACACTATAGAGGATAAAACATCAAAAGGAAGAGTATTTGAATTACTCACTACACCCACTTGTTTTTGAATGGTTAACCAGAGGATGGAATGCTGTCCAAGTCATTTTTCATACTTTGAAATGATACAGTGAGATACATTAATTTGTTTGGAATATTTTTTACAAGGTAATTTGAAATTTAATATTTTTCCTTTTAAGTATATTTTTACTTACTTTAACAGATACATATACATTGTGCATAGATTAGCATAATGTTTTGATACATATACGCAGGTATAATGCTTAAATCATGTTAAATATATCTGTCTTTTCACATGTTTAATTGGGCAAATATTTGCCAGTGTAGCAATGGAGAAATGAAAGAAGCTAGCAAAATACAGATTTTTTTTTTACTGGATTTGAGAAATTGATTTAGGAGATGGGAAGTTTAGGGAGCAATTTTCAGTGATCAATAATATATTAAGGACAATTAGCAAAAGAACAGGGCTAGAAAAAAAGGCAACGTAATATCATGTAAAGGAAATCTAATCACAGAGCCTAGAGCAAAACTGTGATTAGCTAAGAATTCTTGTTAGTAATGAAGCTAATTTACCCTTTTTGATCCATTTTCCAGAAAACCTTGTGATCCAACCTGAATACGAAATTAGACAATTAGTATGAATCAAGATATCCAGAGTTTTCAAATATTTTCATTTTATTTTTATCATGTTAGACAAGAAATCTCCAATGTCCTTCTAAGTATTTAGGTTATACAAATAAAAAAATTAAATAATTTGAATCAGTCTAGTCTCCAATCTTTTGTTTTGTTGACCATTCTGCAACTGAAACAGGCTATCCGTAGCATTAGCATATACCATGTTGTATTTGTAGACGAATTTCTTCCCGTATTCTAATCCCATAATTACTCTAATATCATTTCATGTGAGGAAGATATACAGATAACCATATTAAAGAGAACAATAGTATTTTACTATTATTATAATCAAAATCATGAAATAAAAAAAGATTAGCAGTAAATTAGTGATGTAAGAAGATAATGGAGAAGCCAGGTAACCAACTCTTATTTTCACTACTTGGGATTGAACCCAGGACCTTCTGACTGAGCTACATTCCCAACCCTCTCTTGCATTTTTTTATTTTGAGTCAGGGTCTCGTTATGTTTCTCAGTTGCCCAAGCTTGGCTGACACATGTGATTCTCCTGCATTAGCCTCTTGAGTAGCTGAAACATGAGTACATACCACCATGACCAGCTTGGGCAAACCATGAAACTGTTCAAATACATGGAATTTATTGCTTTCTTGGATGTGAGAATGCATCAAGTGGTGAGATCAGGAGGGTTACTACATTTCACATTTAGGCAGAAGCCTACATTGTGAGCTCCTTCACTGAAATGATAACAGGAGAAGCACCGTTTTAGAGTGAAAGGTGACTAATTCAATGTCACAATATTTATTTTGAGCTGACTGATTATATTTGGACAACAGAAACTTCTGGTCCAGAAATGTAGGCGTCATCAGTTTAGCTGAGGTCACCCGAGGGAAGACAGTCTCTGAAGAGTAGCAAATTAAGTAGAGGGTAATTTTATAATAAAATTCAAAGAGAAAAAACAATAATTTTAAAAGTCTAAAAAGTGGACATGATCTAGGGTAGAAGGAAGAACATAAATGTGAGATTGTCATGAATCCATTGGAAATGTTTGAATGTCACAGACATCTGGAGTCACACACACACACACACACACACACACACACACACACAATCTAGTGTAAATAAATGACTTTGGAAATCTGAAAGTCCTTGGCATATTCTTGAGAATTTAAGTGAAAGAGAGCACAAGAGCTGATGACCAAAAGAAACATAAGAGACTGCAAAAAATAAACGTGAGCAGTGCTTTAGAAATGTACTGAGAAAATAAGCGGAATGAATGGAAACTGAAGAGGTCTGTGGATTTGAAATATGGCTTTAGTGTTTGTGCCTTTATTTTAAATTTGCTCTTTCCAGACCAGTGTTCACACACAGAAGTGATAAAATATTTGTGATTACTATTTGGTTCCGAAAGTAGGATGATGAGGATGGGACCTATGGGGTGGAGATAAGTAATGAGGATATCATAATCTCTCATAGTTTTATTCAAGAAGATGAGACTGTAAGATTCTTTGAAACTATCATTCTCTGCTTTTTATAAACCAAATACAATTTTAATTTTCTCATTATTTCATTTTAATATCTTCTTTATCCTACTTTTTAGAGTTGAGCATTTTAATTCCTTTTTTCATTCTTCTATTTCTTTTTTCTTTTGTGGAACTAAGGATTAATCTCAAGGTCTCTGCACTGAGTTACATCCCTAGACCTTTTTTTTTTTTTTTTTTTGAGATAGGGTGTTGCTAAATCAATAAGTTGCCCACCCTGGGCTCACCAGCAGTCTTCCTGCCTCAGCTTCTCACAGTGCTGGGATTACATGTGTGTGCCACCACCCTTAGCTAAACATTTACTTTTTATTCCTTAGTTATTATTGCTATAAAAATTTAGGAATTTAAGATATGAAATTTCCTGTAGTTATCTCTTCAATAGTATGTTATGCTATTGAACCTAATGTTTAATTTTTATTAGTTTTACAAATTATTTAGAGTATGGGATTTCCACTTTGATTAAAGAAATATTTAGTAATATATAATGTCCTGAAAAAGAGCATTTTTATGTTAAATTTGTTATATTGTGATGAAATAATTTCTGCTGTTACAAACTTGTTGAATTTTATGTAAATTAATGCTATAATGATAAATAAAATGCATTTACACTCCATATAAGCTTGAAAGGAAAGCATGTTCTATATATCTGCACTGTGTACAGATACCAAATACCCAAATGAATGTAAACATTACATGTCACAAACATAAGCTAAGAATAATAAGAACATGAATGAAAACAGAGAAAGAGGATTTAGAGAGGGAGGGAGGGGGCGGGAAAGGGAAGGAGATTAAAAAAGAAACAAACTGTGTTGTGTACATTTACCTGTTCCCCAAGATGAATGTAAACTTCATATACTGCAAACATGTAGTAAGAAAATAAAAATTGAGATTAAAAAAGAAATGAGAGTTTTTTTAAATTTATATATCCTTTAGATCTATCTTCATCAAGATGTTTATATTATCTATATTTATACATTTTCTGGCCCAAAACTTTGCCTGTCAGACTGAAAATAGTATCAAAACTATCAGGTTTCTTCTTGCTTTATTAGTTTTTACTTTGTTGAATAGTGCATGGACACACATAATTTGATTTAATTGTGAATTATGGTATTTAGAAGTTTAAATATGTGTTTTTATCATTCAGTGATTTTTAAGCTTGAATTCTTTTTGATACAATCATATTTGTTACTCATGTTGCCCTGTAAGTTATATTTGCCTGAAACTTTTCCATCTTTCACCTTTATGAAAGTCTTAATAGAGTTTATATATTTTTCATATATTAAATAATATTCCCTTTTTTCCACTTAGTGTTTTTAATAATGTCTTCTTCTCTTCACAGTTGTTAACACGCAGTCTTAACACAAATTTAGATGACTTATCTATCCTTACTGTGCTTTGCTGGATTTTCCCTTTTTTTTATATAACATCTTTTCCTCAGACCTCATGATTTTTAACATGGTTTCTTAGCAGTCCTGGCGATTTTAACAAATTTGCCTGTGCGTGGGTGTGGAGAAACCCTTGCTGCTGTGCTATGCCAGGATGACGGCACTTAGGGGGGCTCTGCTGCCACAGAGCTGGGCATTCCTTGTTTGCCCACCCCTCCGCAGGTGAGTGCTCTTTTAAGATATTCCTGGACACTTCTCCATTTTAACTGTTCTTTTCAAAATTCAGGCTTCTGTGGTTATATTTATTTTACAGGCATAGAGTGGGAGAATGGAAGATATTATAAGATGTTAGACCAATCTGCTTATCCTTACTGTAACCTACTTTCATGTGAAACTTTTTCTAGTATCCCTTCTGTCTGTTACTATGTTAATGTCTTACAATAATGATGGGAGAAGCAATGGTAAATAAAGGAACATGTATGATCATACAGGCTGCCTCTGGAGTCACAAAATTTACTGTCAGGACAAAAATAATAATGATTTATAGAAGTTTAGGATTTCATTCAACAAACATTGAAAACAACCTTGAGTGGTATCGAGTGTTCCGATACAATTCTAGTGGAAGAAAAGTTCTCAAGAGGTACCCAGGTTATGATGGATGGAGTAACTGGTTGAAAACTTTGTTCCAGAAAGCTGTAAAACAAATCTGGAAGTGACTGGGTGGTAGTTTTCTTTGCCTTCACATTGCCACTTACAATGTGGAAGAGAGTTTAAAAGATGGAAACAAAACAAAAAACCCAATACATGAAGAATTAACGTGATGACTGAAGTAAACAAGAGAATGGAGGAAGTAAGAGAAAGCATGGCAGATATTTTTGGAGGTTTTGGGGGTTTTGCGTCTCAAGACCCTGAATGATCTATCATAGTGAATACAATAGAGACACAAGCACTGATGGTGTAAAGGTGATCTTTCAACAGTATGTGTCACTGAATTATCCAGGACAAGAAAAAATAACTGACTAGACAGTACAAAATTTGTAACTTAGAGTCTTGCCTTCTGCAAGGTGGCAAAATAGTATGTGTTATAAAACCTTAGAGTATATATTTATCAGCAAAATGTGAGTAGTTTTCATCATTAACCTGTTTAAAGATGAGCCTGTCACTGGATGCTGACACGTAGAGAAAGAAATTTGTTGCTTTATTCTCCAGTAAAATAATGTTCTTTTTATATTAGTAAAATGTTGTTCATAATATCTGTAGTGTAGTGATCCAAATTAGAAATCTATAGTATAGCTTTAACATTAAAACTGACTTTTCTAAAGACATGTTTGTAGCAGAACCGGAATCCTCTTCTCGTACAAGAATGTAGAAATAATTGAATTGAGAATGATACTAAATAGAGCAGATAATAATGGAAATGCTTTCTCATACTCTGCCATCTATGGCCCCAGTTTGGGACTGTCCTAGGTTGTGAGTTTGTCTACTACAAAAGTTTTCATTTGAGACTCCATCACCTTTTAATTTCTCCACATCTTTTCAACATTTTCATTGAGTCCTGTGAGTCTATCAGGTTTCTAAACTATATCCAGTAAAGCATAGCAGCAATTCTTATTTATTTTATTTTAGTAGCTTTACTTCAACCTGAACTGTAGAAGAGTAGTCTGTTTCTATGACAATAATGTTCATTAAGGGTCTAGAAATACTAACCCAGCAATAATACATTAGCAAAATGTATTATAAGCAAATTGGATGCAATATTATAACATTCAGATAACTTATACTTAGCAATTGATTTCCTATGCAAAAAGTAAAAGTTAATTTTACATTTTAAAGATAATTAAGCAATGGTGTATTCATGCATGAATGTTTAGTCATGGGCAATTATCAGATCGAGTGAAACATTTCAATGTATATCTTCCACTTTCAAAACCCTTCAGAGCAGTTTTATTTTTTTTAACATAGTATTATCTCCACTTGTAATATTTGGAGAAAAAAATTGCTGCTTAAAAATTCCACAGAAAATGAAATTGATAATGATACGGAAAATATTGGCACTGTACATTGTTAATGGACAGACCATAATATATTTTCTAATACAAATTATCAATTCTCTTTAGCAATGACTGTTGTGTGCCTATTAGAAAGTACCATACATTTTCCCTTTAATTCATGTTATTGGCACTTTATTTCAAATGTTACCTTGCCTTACATACTTTATTTCATTATTAGAAGAATGTGCAAACTGTTATACAAATAGATAAAATTGCTCTTATTGAGAGGCATATGGACCATTTTCATTCCAAACTGATTTGCTTTTTGGCCAAATAGTTGAACATAAAGGACTAACAGAAAGTATGTATACTTATTTTAGACTATGTGCTACAGAAGATCATGTAAGAAACTTGATTATAATAATTTTACACTGTTAACAAGAGACAAAAAAAGAAAATTGCACTGTTATTTAATTTACAGAGCAAGTTTCAATTTTGCAGAATTATCTCATTCTGAAGTACAGATCTTTCATAGAGATTCTGGCATAGGGACATCCTCACCAATCATTCCTGCAGTTCTGACTGTGCTACTCTTTCATAGTGTCCTATTTATGACAAAATAAGTCAATTCTAGTTCAGTCTGGAGGATCTAAGCTTTCTGGTGGTTGAACTGTGTTAATATGAAATTAAGTACTATGAGTCCTTGCTTACTAAGTCAGCCTTACAACTAGATATTCACGACAGGTTTATGCTGTGAAATGTTTGATTGAAATAATTTTGATGTCCTCTATCTGTGTTTCCTTGTTCAGAATCTAAGATGTTATCTGTCTTATTGTCAAATATTATTCTACACTAAATAGTATTCTATTGATATTATGGTCAGTAGCTTATATTTAAAATGATATCCTAATTATGAAAATAATAATTAGATTAAGTCCTTTAATCTTTATCACAGTATTTCCTCACAATAGTAATTAGCAGCAGGGATGAATCAAATATAATCAGTACTAAGCCAGAATGTGCACATTCCGGCTCAGTCCCTCCACATGAATTCTATGACTTTTCCTGTGGGTAAGAATCATTTATTTCCCACTTAAAATAATTATTGTAAAGTTGAAGTCCTATAAATAAGTTTAAAGTGTTTTAAATCTCATCATCTAAGGAATATATAATTTTTTTTCTTATAATAGTCATACATTTTTTTTTTTTGGTGGGTACCGGGGGTCGACCTCAGGACCTCGCGCACCAGCAGGCGCCCGTGCCTCTGAGCGATATCACCAGCCCCTTTTCGTATGTGGGTTCCGGGAGTCGAACTGGGGCCCTTGCGCTTGCCTGGCAGGCGCTTAAGTCGCTGAACCATCTCACCATATGGGTACCAGGAGTCAACCTCGGAACCTTACGCTTGCCAGCAAGTGCATGTGCCACTGAGCGATATCACCAGCCCTTTTTTTCCTTTATGTGGGTACCGGGAGTCAAACTCAGGACCTCACACCTGCCAGGCAGGCACTTATGCTGCTGAGCTATCTCACCGGCCCTCATACATTTTTAAAATGTAATTTTTTGCAGATCTGACCATATTTCCTTCTGAAGATCTTCCTACTTCATGGAATACAAAGATCAGATTAATATTTTCTCGTGTGTGTCTTTATAAGCATGCTACCCAGTTTTAGATCTTTTAGCAAGTTTGAAAGCCAGTCACCTATAAAATATACCTGTTTAAACTAGAACTGAACTTGTACAAATACTTACTGCCTTTGTAGGCCTGAGAAATGTGTTCTCACCATTTATTTTTCACAGTGGCTGAATTGTGACCTACTCTCTAACACTGCATTCCTTCCCAGTACAGGAGCCCATTTCCTAACTCCCTTTGAACTTGAAGAATATTACCAACTGCTGAATAAAATATAAATGGAGATAAAAGTTCAAGATGAAAGAAATAAATGTTTATGGATACAAAGCCTTAGATGTGTGAGAAAAAAATGCTATTTATGTGCATTAGAGTACTTTTTTTAAACTAAATTTACATTATGTTTAAACTAAAGAAGTCAGGTTTCCACCTAGCTTTATGTGCATTGAAGAAATTTCAAACTATTTATTCAGTAGCCTAAATGTAACAGCTGCTTTTATCACTGAGGCCAAGTATGACTATTAACTTTACATTCTTACGAACATCCAGAGAATGTGAAACAAGGCTGTTATAAAGATGGAAACTTGATATACAAGATATGTTAAGAATTCAAGGAAAAGTTTCCAAGATCTGAAATTCTTAAGGGAAAGATGGTGCAATCTTGGGAGAAGTGGGGAAAATGGGAAGTACTAAATGACAGAATAACAAAGCAACTTTAAAGAGTAAAATTAGTAAGAAAGAAAACAGAAACCAGTAAAGTACTTCACAATGTGAAGAGTAAAACACCTATTATAGTGCCAATATATTTTAGTGGGGCAGTTAATTATATTGACTGTTGTATTAATTATCGCACAAAGATTTGAACAATAGTAGTTTAATTAATCCAGTTTCAAGGTGTTAAAAGACAAACTTTGTGATTGAAATACATTAACTTTAATACTTTCCTGCACAGATTTCTGGGAAAATATTATAATTCCAGACCCTTTGAAAACTCATGTAAGAAAAATTTACTCGAGCTAATCAATGATTATAATGAATTTGAATATTTTGAGTACATACAAATATGAAATCATAATGCTATCATTGTACATGAGAGATGAATAATACCTAACTTGATAGTGCTTAATAGTAGGTACTTTTATAAAATTAATAAGGAAATAAAACAAGAAAAGAGACATAATATAAATTACCAAGAATAAGCTAAAATGAAGAGTTTAATAGTTTGTACTTTTGGTGTAGCAAACATTATGAGTACTAATTTCTGGATATACAGTTTTATGTAAATTATTCCTACTTTCATGTAACACTAATCTTCATAATAAAAGGTGTGATAATTCCTCTCTGTATAGGTGGATATGCCTAATATATTTCAATACAACCAAAGTTTGAATCACAATTGATTCAAAATCAGATTTGTTGAGGCAAGTAGTCTCTTACTAAAATAACAGAATTACAAAAGGGGATTTATTAGATTGGCTTCTAGGATTGGAGGCTGGAAAGTGCTCAGTGGCCAACTGGACTGTGGTACAAGAGAGGAACCAATAGGTAGCTACTCAGTTGAGAAGCTGGAAGCTTCAGAACAAGAGGGATCAAGGATTCAAGGCCAGTCTGAGGCTGAAGGCCTGAAAGCTCCCTGCACTTGCTGGTGTGAGTCTTCACTGAAAGACTGGAGAAGCGGGGGTTGGGGTCCACAGGCCATGGCAGCAGCCAGATACACACATTTGAACATTGAGATCTAAGCACAGGTCAACTTCCTCCTTCTTCCCACTTTCATGCCACTCTGAATTACTGAATTTTAACTATGTGGATAAAATTTCATTTATTCCTGTTATTATTGTTTTGTAATATGTGCTTGTATTTACTCATATAACTCATTTAACCTTCCTGATATTCTTTGTTTTCAATCTTTATATTTTTTGAGATTATTTTTCTTCTGGCTAAAGAATTGATTTGTTGGGGTGGTGGTTGTTTTAAGTGCAGGCATACTGGAAAAAATTTTTTTCTAAAAATGTTATTTCACATTTTTTTGAGCAATTTTCTCTAAGAGCACAAAGTTTCAGATTAGCAATTATTGTTCTTTTTTTTCCTTTAAAAACAGAATTCTAGATCACCTCTCTGCTGCCATGAGAGCCTCAGAGAAAGAGGCAAAGGAGGGCGACTCCTCCCATTGGTACTGCCACAACGGAGGTGAACCACTCAGGAAGACCCAGAGACCAGAGGGAATGCCAGTGACACAGTACGGTCCCAACTAAGGCACACAGGCTGGACAGGTGATACTAGTGGTGTGAAAAGCCTGAAGTAACAATAACAATATGAGAAAACAGGTGACTAAGTCCTCCGCAGGACAGGCAATGAGCTTGGAAAGAATCCAGGAGTTGGTAACCAGCCCTTTTCTCTCAATTTTTTTCTCTGTCTTTTCTTTTCTTTTTCTTTTTCTTCTTCCTTTTTTTTCCCTTTTTTCTTTCCTTTGTTCTTTTTTTGTCTCTTTTCTAAATGGCTGGGGAGAACCCCAGTCACAGAAAACTAATCCCATCCCCAAAACCAAGAGACCAGATTCAGATAATCCCTCCAATACTCCTTCATTCTTTTTTTCTACCCCCTTCTCTAGTTTCTCAAACTTTCTGTGATCATCCTTTATCCTCTGGCCTTGCTTCTACTTCCCTAAATTCCACTATCCTTCCCTAAATTTCCCCACCACGGTGTAAAACCACTCTACCAAGGGGAAACACTTTGCATACAAACTCCTAATTTATGTTTGGTTCTGTTATATAACTATAGATAGCTCTATGGTGAAGTACAAAATCAATAGTTACTAGAGTTTGTAGGTTTCTAAATTGTGCTTGATGCTATTGTTATTGCTAATTTTATTACTTAGGCTAGGATGTCATATCTGTTGTAATCGGTTTTTCTCCCTTCTGTAACAATACTGGGATGCTCTGGAGTAATAACCTCACCACAGCCCTATACCAAAGGACTGAGGACAGAGCCAAACATATAACTACATCCCACTCTTAATTAATTGGGAAGGTAGGATCTTGTGACAGACACAAACTAAGAACCTCCTACACATAGAAGACATCCCTGAAGAACAGACTTTTCCTAGAGAGGGCTTGATACTAGTGCTATAGATACCTACTAAAAAGAGTCACAAGGATCTTAACAGAAAACAAAACAATTTTTTTAAATAGAAAATGACAAGATGAAGAAGCAAAATGCAATCTCAGACATCCAGCTCATACAGAACAAGTCCAGGAGACATCAAAATAGAAGAAATTGGAAGACACACACCTGAAATTTCAGTAATGATAGGAACCAAAGTTAAACAAACAAACAAACAAACAAAAAAAAAAAAAAAAAAACAAATCCATGAGGCTATAGAGGAAATCAGATCAGAAATAATCTCTCAGGTGAAAAAAGAAATGTCAACATTTATAAAGGAATTGCTCAGCAAATCTAGAGTAGAGATAGATAAAAAAATAGATGCTGATAGGAAGAAGATGGAAACAGTGAATGATCAATACAGGAAAGAAGTAGAATGCATTAAACAGCTTCAAACAGATATCTGGGTAATTAAAAATTCCATTGAAAGCTGGAAAAACCACTTGAAAGAAACTGAAGACAGACTTTAATAACTTGAAGAAAGGATATTGGCTAGCAATCTGAAAGGAAAGGTCTCCTGAAAATCACAAAATAGTAGGAAATAACAACTGAACAGCTGCAAGACGATGTAAAGAAAACTAATATAAGAATAAATGGTGTCAATGAAAATGCAGGAGTCAACACAAATGACATAAAAAAACTATTTGCAGAAGTAATAGAAGAAAATTTTCCAAGCATGGAAACAGAAACCAGCATACAGATAAGTGAGACATATAGAACTCCAGTTAGCCATGACCAAAATAAATACACACCCAGACATATAATAATCAAGATCTCAGAAATTCAGCACAAGAACAGAATATTAAAAGCTGCTGCAGAAAAGAAACAGATCAGCTATAAAGGAAAGCCCATCAGAATCATGGCAGACTTCTCAACACAAACCCTCAAGTCAAGAAGAGATTGGAGTGAAGTATTTCAAGTCCTGAAAGAAAACAACTTCCAACCCATATTGATGTACCCTGCAAAACTATCTTTCAAAATTAATGGAGAAATAAGATACTTCCATGACAAAGAACAACTGAAGAAATTCATGACCACCAAACCAACACTACAAAGGGTACTAGACAAAGATAAAAATGACCACAATTCCAAGAACAACAACAGAAAGAAAGCACCAAGCAGGGCAAGCAATTAAACAGACAGGAAGAATAGGGAACCAACAGCAGGAAAATAACATGACAAAGAAAAGTTAATGCATATCAGTTATAACCTTCAATGTAAAAGGCCTGAATGCACCAATTAAGAGAAACAGACTGGCAGAATGGATCAAGAAACAAGATCCAACAATATACTGTATACAAGAAACACATTTAACTCAAAAAGAAGTTCACAGACTAAAAGTCAAAGGATGGAAAACAACACTCCACGAAACAGGAACCCAGAAAAAAGCAAGGGTAGCTATTCTGTTGCAGACAATGTCAACTTCAAACCAAGAATGATCAAAATAGATAAAGAAGGTCACTACATACTTGTTAGGGGACAAATTCAAGAGGAAGATGTAACAATCATAAATATATATGCACCAAATATGGGAGCACCCAACTATTTAAGATGCACGAATAGACATGAAAAATCAAATAAGCAATAACACAGTTGTAATGGGGGACTTTAATATCCCATTGTCACAAAGAGATAGACAAAAGATTAGCAAAGAAATACCAGAACTGAACCAAACCTGTGAAAAAATGTACTTAGTAGATATTTACAGGGTGTTTCACCCAACAACATCAGAATACACATTCTTCTCAGCTGCACATGGGATGTTCTCTAAAATAGACCATATACTAGCCCATAGAACATGCTTAAGTAAATGGAAAGGAATTGGAGTCATCCCATGCATGTTATCTAACCATAGTGCAATAGAATTGGAAATTAATGCTTAAAGGAACTGCAAAAACTCCATAAAAACATGGAAATTAAATAACACGCTCCTGAACAACCAATGGGTCACCAATGAAATTAAAGAAGAAATTAAACAATATCTACAATCAAACATAAATGCAAATACAACTAAATGGAACCTGTGAGATGCAATGAAAGCAGTCCTAAGATGAAAATTTGTAGCAGTGAATTCTCACATTAGCAAAACAGAAAAAGTACAAATAAACAACCTAATGCTACACCTCAAGCTTTTAGAAAAAGAAGAAAAAGTCAAGCTCAAAGCCCATACATGGGAGAAAATTATAAAGATCAGAGTAGAAATTAATGCAATTGAGACAAAGAAAAGAATAAAAAAAATTAATGAATTGAAGTGTTGGTTCTCTGAAAGAATAAATAAAATTGATAAACCCCTAGCCAACCTTATCAAAAAAGGAAAGAAAAAACTCAAATTAATGCAATAAGGAATGAAAAGGGTGAAATAACTCCCAATTCTATGGAAATGCAGAAGATCATCAATACCTACCTCAAAAATCTTTACTCACATACGATGGAAAACACTGGGGAATTGGACAGATTCCTAGAAATATATGAATTACCAAAGCTAAATCAAGAAGATGTAAAAATTCTGAATAACCCTATATCAGTTAATGATATGAAAATGTAATTAAAAATTTACCAAAAAAGAAAAGCCCAGGTCCTGATGGATTCATGGCTGAATTCTACAAGAAATTTAGGGGAGATTTAAGGCCAATGCTCCTCAAACTCTTTAATGAAATTGAAAGGGAAGCAATTCTCCCTAACTCATTCCTGGAGGCAAGCATTATTCTGATAGCAAAACCAGAGAAAGACCCAACCAAAAAGAACTATAGGCCAATCTCCCTTATGAACATAGATGCAAAAATCCTTAATAAAATACTAGCAAAAAGAATGCAGTAAATCATCAAGAACATTATACACTGTGAACATGTGGGATTCATCCCAAGAATGCAGGGATGGTTCAACGTATGCAAATCAATAAACGTAATACACCATATCAACAGAGCCAAAGACAAAAATCACATTCCCATCTCAATAGATGCAAAAAAAGCTTTTGACAAGGTCCAACACTCATGCATGATAAAAACCTTACAGAAAATTGAAATAGATTGTCTTTCCCTCAATATAATGAAAGCCATCTATGACAAACCAACAGCTAACATCATACTAAATGGACCAAAACTGAAAGCTTTCATTCTAAAATTAGGAACAAGACAAAGATGTCCATTATCACCACTCGTACTCAATATAGTTCTGGAAGCATTAGCCAGAGCACTTAGACAAGAGAGAGAAATAAAAGAATAAGGATAGGAAAGGAATAAGTTAAATTATCATTATGCACAGATCACATGATACTCTACATAGAAGAGCCCAAAAATTCCACCAAAAAACTTCTAGAATTAATAAACAAATTCAGTAGCATAGCTGGATACAAAGTCAACACTCAGAAATCGGTAGCATTCCTGTACACAAACAACAAACTCACTGAGAGAGAAATTAGGGAAACCACACCCTTCACAATAGCATCTGAAAAAATGAACTACTTAGCAATCAATCTAACAAAGGAACTAAAAGGTCTAGGCATTGAAAATTACAGCACTCTGAAAAAAGCGATCAAAAAAAATATCAGAAAATGGAAAGATATCCCTTGCTCATGGGTAAGAAGAACCAACATAGTTAAAATGGCCCTACTCCCAAAACTGTTATACAGATTTAATGCAATCCCGATCAAAATACCATTGGCGTACCTCACAGATCAAGAAAAAAAAATTCCTAAAATGCATTTTGAACCAGAAGAGACCTAGAATAGCAAAAACAGTTCTGGGCAACAAAGGCAAGTCAGGCAGCATCACAATTCCTGAGTTGAAATTATTCTACAAAGCTACTGTGATAAAAACAGCATGGTACTGGCAAGAAAACAGGACTGAAGATCAGTGGAACAGAATAGAAGATGCAGACACAACTCCAAACACACTAAGCCACCTTATCTTTGACAAAGGAGCCAAACATGTTCACTGGAAGAAAGATACCCTCTTTACTAAACGGTGCTGGGAAAACTGGCTTTCCACATGCTGAAGACTAAAACTAGACCCATGTCTATCACCATGCACTAAACTAAAGTGAAAATGGATCAATGATCCACATATTAAAACAGAAACACTAAATCCACTGGAAGAGAAACTGTGTCTTGAAGACATAGGTGTAGGTAGAGAACTCATGAGCAAAACCCAAATTGCATGGGAAATACTTCAAAGAATCAACAACTGGGATATAACCTTATTAAAAAGCTTTTGCAGAACACATGAAATCACCACTGGAGTGAAAAGACAACCCACAGAGTGGGAAAAATGTATAGCTAGCCATCCCTCAAACAAAGGATTTTTTTCTAGAACATATAAAGAATTGAAAAAAAACATGTCCCCCAAATTCAAAGACCTAATCCAAAAATGGGCATCTGAGATGAATACACACCTCCCAGATGAAGAAATACAAGTGGCAAATAGTTACATTAAAAAAGTTCAACATTTGAGAGATGCAAATTAAAACAACACTGAGATTCCATCTCACTCCAGAAAGAATGGCTATCATCAAGAAATCAACCAATAACAAATGCTGGTGGGACTGTGGGGGAAAAGGAACCCTTTTCCACTGTTGGTGGGAGTGAACACTGATGCAACCACTGTGGAAAACAGTGCGGTGATTCCTTAAAAAACTAGGATTAGAGGTCCCATTCAAACCAGCTACTCCCCTTCTGGGTATCTTCCCAGAAGAATTAAAAACATCGTACCACAGCGATATATGTTCACCCATGTTTATAGCAGCACAGTTTGTAATAACTAAATCTTGGAAACAACCCAGATGCTCATCAACCAAGGAATGGATAAAAATTGTAGTATTTTTATAGAATGGAGTACTACTCAGCCATAAAGGATGAGCTTGAGACATTTATAGGTAAATGGATGCAACTTGAGACCATACTCAAAAGTGAAATAAATCAATCTCACATGAATAAACATTGTATTGTCTCTGGAGTGAGAAACTGAATAAATAAATAAGATCCAAAGAAGAAGACCTGGGATGAGGAAAGGAGAAAAGAAGGAAAGAAAAAGATAAAAAAAAAAAGTATGTGTATACACACAAGATAGTTAAGATAGGGCCGGTGATATAGCCCAGTTGCACAGCACCTGCCTGGCAAACGTGAGTTCATTAATTCAATCCCCAATACCAAAAAAAAAAAAAAAAAAAAAAAGCTAAGATAATTATACTACTAATTTCTTTCAGTTCATTGAAAAGAAGGGTTTGTGCTTATATTGTTTGATCAATTTTGCATGTCTATGTCTTGTAATCTGAGCAACTTCTTTGAAGATAACAATAACCAATATATTAACCATTGTTAATTTCCTATTATCTTGTTTTCAAGTTCTGTATCATTGTTTTTATTGTGTTTTTCTCTTTAAAATAAAAAAGATAGAATTCCATTTCTATCACTGTTGTAGTTGAGAAGTGATCTGTATTTTTTTTTGCTTTTGCTTTGAATATAACATATCATGTTTTCTGTCTGATTCTAAGATTCTTATGATCCCTCCTTTGTTTATAGTTTGTGTTTTAGGCAATATTACTGTAATGCTTTGGTATAAGGGGAAATTATCTTCTTTGGAATTTGTTAAACTTCTTGAGTCTATGAATCGATCTTGACCATTGTGAAAGTTTTTCCTAAATATTTTTGATATGGTTTATTATACATTTGTTTCCTTTTCTGTTTTAAGATACCAGCTATAAGAATCTTTATTAAATCCCTCTTAAATAGTTCATGCCTTAATGTCAAAAAATCCAGGTTGCAATCACATTGGACTTTCTATTAACATATTTAAAAATTCTTTTTTTATCTTTTTTCCAAAAAACAATTTGAGATACACTGAGTAATCACATGCCTTTTCAAGAAAACTGCAATCAGTAATTTTTAAGTCAACAGTTACACACCAAATATTACTAGAATACAGGAGTATCATATTAGTTGTAGAGTCTTAGGGAAATTATAGAGTATGATAATGTTACTTGTGTTACTCAAAGATGCACTTCAATTTCTGATGGAGTTACATCTTGATAAATCTGTCATAAGTCAAAATGTTGTTAGATGAAAAGGCATTTAATGACCAATTAAATCCATAACAGAGTTAAATATCATATGCAACTATCATAAGCAGTGTTGCATTTATATAGATGAATAAAAAGTTTCTTTCAAAATAAGTCATGACTGTTCTTTGGGGAGGGGGTTGTTGGTTACAAGGAAGGAAACCCTAACAGATTAGATAATTTATAGAGGAATTTCCTGAAGAGGAAATTGGATATTGATAGACACACAGGATATTGATAGAATGTGGTGGACAAACAGAGCAAGTGAACTGAAAGAAACTAAGAAGAACAGCAAAATCTAAATGCAAAATCTAAGCTCTTTCTCTACTTCAACTCCAGCAAACTTTCTTGCCCATTCTTCCTGCTACACTTCCCTGGGGGCTTTCCACTAAATTTTCCTGGATTTAAGCAAACAATAAAATGGGCAATGCTATCTTCTCTTTTAGTCATGCCAAATGAATTAAAGAAGAAACAATTGAAGTTCACTTATACAAAGCTAATCAACACTTATTACAATTATCATCCAACTAAGCAAACTGTCAAAATATTACAGCTGTTTTTAAAGCATGACTTGTTTATTGCCATAATTTTCAAACACATACCTTGAAATTTTTCATGAATTTTTTTTGAGAATATGAATCTCTCAGAAATTGTAGTACAGCCTCCTCACTGCTTTCCAAAACACTTTCTCCAATTTCTCCTTAGCAACAAAACCTGTTGATTCCCATGGAAAAGACTATTTCCAGTACAGTCTCTCTGGCTGCTATATGTGGATATGACTATATTCTGGTTATTGAGTTCTAAGGTCAAGAATCCATGGGACTTCCACGAAGTCTCCTTTTAAGGTGTGCCCTTTTCTCCTTCTTCCTCTATCAATTTGTCTACCTGGCATAAGAAAGTATTGGCTTAAATCATCTGGGTCAATGAGTTCTCTGCTAAGAGTGTGATATGCTGGAGTGGAGAAGAAATAAAGCTGGGGTCCTGTGAGAGTGGTAGAAATGCTTACCCAAATTCGTACTATTTTTGCAACTACTTTAGGTGAGAGAGGAAAACTCATACCTTGTCCAAACCACAATTATTTTGTTTTGTTTTATTTTCTATTTTATGCTGCAAAAGACACTTATCTGCTACTAACAGTAAAGCCTATTTTTCTAAACATATTCTAGAACAGATGGGAGGATTAATTCAAGTGTTCTCATTATTAATTACCTAACATATGGCATAATAATCATTCAAAAGTTTAATACAAAAGAATATACTAGCTTTTTAAAAAGTTCTGTTAATTTACCACTGATCCAAGAACAAACTCATATTTACAAATTTTTGCAAAATGTAATACATGTACTATTTTAAAATTGATCACCATCATTTCATTCTAAAAAGCAGCTTAATGTTCTGGAGATTACCAAGGAAAATACAATCCTGAGTTATTTTGCAGTATTCAGTGTTGGATTGATGTAAATTTTGAAAGATGTAATAGAAGAGTATCTTGTCCTTCTTTTGAGGATCAAGTTCTTTCTGGTTTATGGATAAGGTTTTGATTGTTTGATATTATGAATTTTTTCCTTCACATTAATTGCCCTAGAGAGGTAGATATATATACAGAGAAATTTTGGACAAAGGAAAACAATGTTCTTCCAGCACAAAGGCAAAGAACGACACATATGAAAAACGCACATTGCTGATGCTTAAAAACTACATAAGTCTTCTGACCACTTTTTTTTTTTATTTAATTTGAAGCTTTTAAAATAAATGTCCGACCTACCTTAGAATTTTGGGGGAAAATGACCATGTCCAACAGCATGGTTATTTTGCATATAATGACCCCACCTGTAGCTAATTATGACTCAACATTTGCAATATAACATTATTAGCATTTTTTTCTCTTTGGGAAGAGAGCGATGGGTAATCATAGAAACCAGTAAAAGGTATCAAAGAAAATTGACAACAATGACTCTGTTCGTGAGCCAGCCCCCACTATGGACAACTGTATAAACTTGCTGAAATGCCAAATGATAGTTATTTGCTGAGAAAGAACATCTTGAGGACTGCATAATCTACTTTCTAGAACAATGATATGATCTGAGCAGATCTATGATTGACCAAGGAACTATGGGAGAAAACATATCCTCCAATTGTATTTATTTACATATAACCTATGTAATTTTCATGTTATTTTCCTTTTTATCATTTAAGAGACCTCAAAATAGGAAGAAAATGTTCAAATGGAAAGGAGAACTAGGGTTGGGGGGGAAGGAAGAAAGGGAAAAGAAAAAAAAATGATGAAAAAAGAAGGAAAAAATGGGAACTAAGCTTTTGTAAATAAGGAGGGGAAGAGGGGTTAAAGGGAAGATGGGGAATGGGAAAAAAAGAATCAAGTTATATCATGTACAGGTACAAATTCCCTATGCTGAATGTGATGATTATGTATACCTAAAATGTACGAATAAACTTTATTTTTAAAAAAGACCTCAAAAATTCCTCCCAAATGGGATACATTTTAGTTTCTGCTGGAATCTGTGCTCCTCAATTTGAAATTCTAAGTCCTCAAATAAAAACTTAAAGAAAATCCAAGATCCTCTTAAACACATTGGGTGACAAGAAGAAAATCATCATTGCTGTGTGGAGAAAGCTATGAGATTCTGGCCTTTCCTTACTAATGATTCACTCAATTTTAATATTTTTTTCTTAAACTGGCTTAATAGGTAAGCCTACAGCAAGGATATGAGTAGACTATAAAATTTTGGGGAAAATGGCACTTAACAATCAATAAAGGACTATTATACCCATGTACAAATCTTTATTTTGTACATAACTATGTTTCTTTTGTAAAGACTTGATTCCATGGAATATAATACTTTGTTACACAGAACTCTGTGAACACCACATTGAACTGAAGTCAAGGCTGAAACTTCATTCATAAATTTAAAATAATTTTTAAATTATTTTAAATGGGGACATAAGACTTATTTGTTAAATTATGCCTATTCCATAGTTTGCATATAGAAACTTATGTCCTAAATAAATTTATATCCTATATCTTATCTCCAGATTGATGTCAATCAGATTGTCTCAATGATCTGATCTGTTAGATGTAGCCCAAGGTAAGAAATAAAAAAAGTAGTCATTTCTATGGTGATCTCATTAATCTCAAAAATTAGGTAAACCCAGTCACAATCTCTTAACTTTCCAAATCCCCTCAAAAAAATGAGCCTGTTTGCTAGTTTCCCTACCACACAACATAACATAGTACTCAGTGTCCCTGCATAATAGCACTTCTTAAGCAGAGAGGATGTTATGATATGCAGATATTTAATAAAATTATAACTGTATTACTGTTACTGTAACTATTCTTATAAGTTGAAAGATAATAGCTAAAGGGGGAAATATTATTTTTTATTTGTCTGTGTTCAAGTCAGGCTGTGCTAGAGTAAAAGAGGAGAACAGACAGCGTAAAAATAATATTTCATGTCTGACTGATGTATGCCCTGCATCAGAAAAGGGTAAAGATAAGAAATAAGAACACAATGGGAACTTCTTACTGTGTGAATTTGAATGGAAAAAGCCAAAAATGAGAAACAGTTTTTATCATAAAATAATAGTTCCCTAAAACAACTAACCCTGAATTAATGTTTCCTAAATTAAAACAAAGCAAAACAAACAAAATTCAGATACTGGAAGGAGGTCATTAGGCCAGTAGATGGCAGGAAACATTTTCACATAAAGCATGTCAGAGAGGTGATGCACCTCCTGCTCTTACTTACCAAGACTATTCTTTAATTCATAAATGAACAAAAGAAGAAAGACAATCTTTAAACCCTACATAAGCAAACAAAAGAAAGGGAAAATATGACTGTGCTTAATAGAAGGTCAAGAGAGTTGCACAAAAACAGAAATACTATGTAAATGATTAATCTTTAGAGGATATTTACATAAATGGAAAAACCAAATTTCATACTTGCTGCATATAGTCTAATATTATCAAAAGATTAAAGATTTGAATAGTTATAATCATTTGCCTTTCGATAATTGCAGAAGCTCACATGCAATTTTAGTAATTTATTTATGCCTATACATATATATACACATATATATGTGTATATATATATATATATGTGTGTGTGTATATATATATATATATATATATATATATATATATATATCTCATAAGCCATTCTTCATTTGTTTATAGAGGGCAGGACAGCAGAAAGATTGTACAGCAAAAGCTTCTACATGATACCCACTTAATCTTTACACCAGAGGTAGAGTAATTTCTACCTAATTATTTTCAGTGAAGAACTTTTTCATAATTGAATTGCAAATTGTACACATACTTAGTGGGTTTGATTTTCTTATTTAGAATACAGTCATTTTAATAGAAGACATAATTAAGCTAAGACATTTAGAGTTTTAAGAATAGATGCTAGCTCAATGAATCTACTAATTTTGTGTTTTAAATCTTAATACTTGAAGAATAAAAGTTGTCTGAAGATTATCACTGAGAACATGTTCAAACAATGATATCTTTTGCCCCACCACTTTTTGCCCTTTTTCCACAGAGATATTTTTTATACCTGTTTATTTGAAACCCTGTGATTACTGACAGTTATTGTAAATCTGGCAAAATTGTTCCTACTAGTTTCAGATTTCTAACTGTATTACACTGTAGAACCCAGCCCAAAACAGCATAGAGACAGTATTTCCTTCATATATTTAATTAATTATTGTATGAGCCTGATGTCATAACTCCTATCCTACGTATAATACATTGCATGCATTTTACTTTATTATAAAATTTCCTGTGTTTATATTAATATTAACTGTATACATATATGTCATTCTTTTCTTCATCCATTTACAATATAACATAAGTTAGAAGCATATACAATTTTAAGATAAAAGCAAGGATTACAAATTAGAGATTACTTGAAATGAAAAATCAATTTGTGTTTATTTTCAAATTATTGATAAATAGGAACTATACATGTGATGTACATATATTTTTATTTAAACTTCCACAAAATTATTTTATAGATTAAAAATAAGATTCATAGGGGTTAAGTACTTTGATCAAGATACATTAGGAATGGTATTTACACATTCTTAATGAAAGTACTACTCACATGTTAGACTGAATGGCACTAATGGGCATTTCCAGAATATTCTATCCAACAGCTACAGGATACACAAACTTCTCAACTGTTCATGCAACATTTCTCTAAGATAGACCATGTGTTAGGGTACAAACAATCATAACAAATTCACAGACATCAAAACAACATAGTATATTTTGTGACCACAATGGAATGAAAGTAGAAATCAGCAAGAAAATAGTATGAATATGCACAAGTTAAGGAATATGCTCCTGAACAACAAATGAAGAAAATGAAAGAGAAATTGAAATTTTTTAGACAAATGAAAATGGAGATAATATTAAAAAATGGAAAAATATAACAATGTACAGGATATGGCTAAAGTAGGCATAGGAATAAGTGCTTACATTAAAGTAGAAAAATCTCAAGTAGACAACCTAACAAAACATCTCACAAAACTAGAAAAACAAATAAAGGCAAAGTTAATACAAAAAAAGAAATAATAAACCTCTGATTGGAAATAAAAAACAAACTAAAATCTATACAAAAGATCAATGAAACAAGGAGTTTTTTTGAAAAGATAAACAATTGACCAACCTTTAGCAAGACCTAGAATAAGATAGAATTCAAATGTTAAATCAGAAATTAAAATGGAGAGCTCCGATTTATAACATGGAAATACATGATCATTATAAATTCTTATGAAAAGCTATGTCAACTACTTTTTTTTAAAGAAAAAAGATAAGCAGTGAAACTTAGCTTCAAAACAGATTAGTGGAACATTTACAAGAGTTGATACATTGTGTATTATTGTCTTTCTTGTAGTTATTCAGAGTACAAGATATAGGCATGATATCTTGTCTAAGCAATATTAGCTATGTCAACTAATTTTAAATCTAGAAGAAATGGACATCCTTGAGACATACAGAGTACCCAAATTAATTAACTAAGAAATAGAAAACTTGAGTAGACCAACAATAAACAACGATACTGAGTCACTAATTTTCTTAGTTACTTTCTCATTTCTGGGACACAATACCTGACACCCATAAGTTAAAGGAGGCAACGTTTATTTTGCCTCACAGTTTGTACAGGTTCCTGTCCTTAGTTGACTGGCTCCAAGACAGGGAAACACGTCAGAGGAGAATTGCTGGAGAATGGCAGGCAGTAAGTAGAGAGCTATCAAAGCAACAGTGAGAGAGGGAGATGACCCTTCCAGGCCACGTCCCCAGTGACCCACCTCCTCTCACAAGGCTTCACCTCTCAACATCGCATTTAGCAATAAACTCATCAGTGGCTATGTATCACTCCCCCATGATCCAATTACCTCCAAATGGCCACACCAGTGATAGTGTGAAGATTTGACAAGATATCTAGATATAAACTATAACACTAATAAAAAGTCTTCTATTCAAGAAAAGTCTAGGACCTGATGGCCTCACGGTAAAGCTCACTACCAATTACCAAACACTCAACAAATCACTAATACTAATTATTCCCAAAATATTTTTTAAAAAGCATTAAAGAAGAGAGAATCTTTTCAAACTATTCTCTAATGTGATGATAACAAAATAAGGTCCAACAGAAAAAAGGAAACTATGGGCCAATATCTCAGATGAACATAGATTCAAGGATCCTGAACAAAATACTAACAAGACAAATTCAACAGCATATTAAAAATACCATTCTCTGTGATGAAGTGGGATTAATCTCTGAGATCCACATATTGTGCATCAGTATATGCAAGTCATTAAATGCGATACACCACACTCGCCGATTACAAATACTATCTCGATAGAAGCACAGCAAGGATTTGATGAAATTCAACATTGCTTCATGATAAAACTCAACAAAATACTGTAGCTATAAAGGCTATAGATGACAAATACACTGCTAATACCATACTAAAGGGGGAAAAATTGAAAACGTTTGCTCTAAGGTCCAGAAAAATAAAAGAATGTCACTTTCATCATTTTTATTCTACATAATATTAAGAAGTACTAGCTAGAAAAATTAGCCAAAAGAAGAAATAAAGGGCATATCCACATTGGAAAGGAGGAAGGTGAACTGTCAAACATATCGATGAAATGAAATGAGGATATAAAGAAATGGAAAGACACCCAATGTTCATGGATTGGATGAATTAATGTTATTAGAATATCCTTACCATTCAAAGCAATCCATAGGTTCAATACAATTCACACCAAATGAACCAAAACAACATCACACAGCCAAAGCATTGTGAGCAAAATGAACAAAGGTGGCAGTGTCCTCCTTGGCTTCAAAATGAACGACAGAGCTTTAGAAATCAAAACAGCATGCAACTGGCATAAAAAAGAGATGAACTGAGTAGCAAGTCCAGAAATCACTCCACACATTTACAGCCTACTTATATTTTTACAAAGGATCTTAAAACACACAACGAAATGTGGTCAAGCTCTTCAGGAAATGGCACCAGGAAAACTATATCCACATGCAGAAGACTGAAACTAAATCAATATAAATATTACAAATATTAATTCAAATTATGGACTCAAACAGATTAAAGACTTAAATGCAGGAACTGAAACTATGAAACTACCAAAAGAAAACAGAGGAAACTCTTCATGATTTTGGCATACTCAGTTATTTCTTGTTTATGGCCTACAATGTTCAAGCAAAAAAAAAAAAAAGAAAGAAAGAAAGAAAGAAAGAAAGAAAGAAAGAAAGAAAGAAAGAAAGAAAGAAAGAAAACAAATAAGAGTAAATCAAACTAAAAATCTCCTGTACAGCAGGGGAAACAATGAACAGAGCAAAAAGTCAACTTACAGAAAGTAAGAATATATTTGCAAACTAATACCTGATGATAGGTTAATATCCAGAATATAAAAGGAATTCAGACAACTTAATAGTGAAACAAGTAACCCAATTTCAAAAGGAGCTAAAATATGACTAGAAATTTCTCAAAAGATAACACACTATTGAGCTAGGTCTGGTGACACATTCCTGTAATCCCCGCACTTTGGGAACCTGAGAGAGATCAGAAGTTCAGGCCCAGCCTGAGCAATTTAGTAACTTAGATGCTGTTTTAAAAATAAAAATAAATAAATAAATAAAAAAAAGATCAAGGGTGGAGTTCAGTTCAAAGGCCCTGAGTTCAATATCCAGAATAAAACAAATTAAATTTTTAAAAAACACTGCTTTAGTCAGATTTCTTATTCCTGGGACATAGTACCTGATACCCATGATTTAAAGTAGGATGGGTTTCATTTGCTCATTATTTCCCTACATGAACCATTGGTTCCATGGTACAAAGGTGATACTGAGCAAAGTGGCTTAGTTGATACCTGCCAAGAAGCAGAGCAAGGGAAGACTGCCAGAGAGGAAAAGGCGAGGAACTAGGCGTAGATGCCAAAGCCATACCTCTAGGACCCACCCAGAATACCTAGACGTGTGCTTCACAATCTCTAGGACTTAGCCCAAAGCCAGTCGAGTGGAAACTCCATCATAACCACCCTATCCCATCCCTTTGCAGCTTGCTCCCCAAACACATCTCCTGTAAACTACCTTTAATACCCAAATAGACAATGGCAAATTCATAATTCCTCTAACTATAACATAACTATCCCGCCTACAACTTGAAAGGCAATAATCCCTTCCCAATAGTATCAACAGTCCCAGAATTTTTCAAAAGTCCAAGTTCAAATCATTCTGAGATTCAAGGCAAACTCTTAGCCATGAACCTCTATAAAAATCAAAATCAAGTTATGCAATCCCAAGGTACAGTGGCATAGGGTAAAACATTCCCATTCCAAAAGGTAGAATAAAGAAATAGAAAAGAATTGGACCAAAGAAAGACCAAAACGCAGCAGGAAAATATTACATCCTGTAGCTCTGTATCTAACATCCAGGCCACATGATGGTAAAATGTGAGTTCCAAAGGGCTGGGGAGGCCCAACCCCTATGGCTTTGCCTGTTGTAGCCCACAGAGCCTCCTCTCTCTTAGCTTAGATTCATTCCTAGCCTACAGCTTTCTTTCACATGCTTGCCATATTCCTAGTGTCTCTGACTTCCTGGGGTTTCCATCACAGTTTTGGCTTCATTCTCACAGCTTTAGGGAACAAGCTTTCAAGAGCCCCTTGCTGGGCCTTGCCAACCTTCCTTTGAAATCTGAGTGGAAACTCTCTGACCCCACAACTCTTGCATTCTGCATGCTGATAAAAACCACTATCATTTGGATGATGCCACATTCTGTTGTCAGTGGAAGCAGTAGCCAAGCCTCCTTGGGCCAAGGCTTCAGTGGCCTCTGAGTGCCATTCTGGTATTTATCGCACAGAAGGGTGAATGTAATTCAAAATGAGGCATTATATATCTTAAAACAGCTGCAATAACATGGCAGAAGAGCATGGTGTAATATTGCTTACTTCATAGGAGCCATGAGGCAGAGTTCCAGGAGAATTGCCATGAAGAGATATACCTTCTAAAAGCACACCCCAGGAACCCCAACCAGGCCCCATCCACTAACTGCACATTCACTGTGCACACATTCATGTTAATCCACAGATAAGCACAGTAGTAGAGGGTGTATTCATGATCCAGTCACCTCTCCAGGAGTCTCTTTATCCACTCAGGCTGACAACTAAGATTAAGTGGTACAGAATTATCATTTCAAATAGTAACTCAGATCATGCCAAAATACATTTAAGAAAATTGAAACTCATAGATTTATCTGCTTTGAATAGTTTAATTTTTATGCTCAGTACAATAAGGGATCAATTTTAAAACTTCTTGAACACTAAACCTTTAGTATAAAACTGGATAAAGAATAAGACAATTCACAAAGCAGAAAATAAAAAGTTAGCTGATTTATGAAAAATGTCCAATTTCACTATTTTACTAGTTTTAAAAACATTCATTTTGGTATCATTTTTCAGTTTGAATATTCAACTAATGTGTCTCTTGAATGTGGCAGTGAAGATACAAACCTACATATATGTTAAAATTGCACTGAACTAAATACACATGCATACACACATATGAGTACAATTAAAACTGGGAAACACTGAATAAGTTCAATGGATTACATAAATGTCATTATCCTGAAATTGGTATTGAACTACATTTTTCCAATATGTTATCATTGGAGGAAAATGGAAAAACCACAAAGTGTAAAGGAGATGTCTACATTTTTTAAATAACATATGTGAAAATAAAATCATCTCAATAAAAACTACAATTGAAAAATCTTTTAAAAGTGTTATGGTTTGTGTCTGGATGTCTCCCCAAAGCCTCATGTGGTCGTGAGGGGAAGACTTTTTACAGGCAGCTGAATCTAGAGCTTAGGATTGCTTCATTGTCTAGTGCTGGAATTGGTGTGAGTGCTGCATTCACCCAGGGTGAGTAGCCTGCATACATTATGAGGGAGGAAAAGAGGCTCCTCCCCTCTCTTGTTGCTTTTGATATCTTCCACTGCCATGAACGGTTGCCCCTCTGCCACGCCACCCTGCCTTGGAGCCAGCTTATATGGACTAAAACCTCTACAAACTATGAGCTAAATAAACCTTTCCTTTCTTAACTTTGGGTGTTGGGTGTTTTGTCTCAGCAATGAAAGAAAAGTAACTAAGACAAAAGGTTAAATTTACCCTTTCATATCCAAGACAAAAAGAAATTTTACCGTTTTCCCCAAAGTTAAAATAATATCTTATAAAAATTAAACCTACATTTTCAGATTAGGTTTTATTTGCATATACATTTGAAATTTAAATGTTTGAAGGTAACAAAATGCACTTTAATATCATCCCAATGGTTAGTGTGCTTTCAATTATGTCATTCTGATGAAATTACATAATTACTTTTATATTCATGATGTTGAATAAATGTTTATTAAAACTTATGTACAAACCTTTATCCTAATTTTGCTATTTTTAGCATTCTTTAAAAACACAGCAATTTTAGATGTATATTTGTAGGTATATATTCATAATATGGTGATACTGAGGTATAAAATAAAGAAACAGTGAAAATATCTTTGGGATGAGGGATAAGAATCTCAGTTGGCGTCACGTGATTCTGAATTTACAATCTCTTCCAGTGGTACAAGCTATTAAAATATTAAATACATGCTTTACTTGAATTTTTATTGAAAAGGAAATGACTGAATTGCCTCTATTTTGTAGGCATTATTTTAGATTCTGTAAATGTACAAAGATGTAGCACAGTATCTGTACCTTGTATTTTGACCACTCGCCCACCCCTAATCATTGTCAGTCAGAATTTTCCCTGTACACATCTAAAATTAATTAAAGAGGATGCTCACCAATAGTAATTTTCTTTACAGCCATCATCCTACTGTATGTCTATCATTACATTATGCTGTCAAATAAATTCCTCTTGTCACAAGCCTATTTAAAAGTTGTTGACAAATAGTTGATTTTTTGGACAGCCACAGATTTTCTGTTGCCTTGAAAGATGGCTATTGTAGAATCATCTGAAAACATGACTGAGTTTAGGCTGCTTTTTTTATTTTTACTACTTTGGCTTAACAGAGCAATGACATTATAGTTAGTGACAAGTGGCCTGTGAACAGTGAGAGTGAAGTTTAATCACTATTTTGACGTTTTGCCTATTACACGTGCAATTTACAACAAATACCGACTAATACTCTTTTTATGCTTATTCAACACACCATATTTGAGCCAAAATCATACGCCAAGAATGAGCCAGATATGCACAGTATAATTGAATAAAGCTACAGTTGTTACTAAGGTGACAAAACAATGTTGCTATTATTAATATGTATGAAATTTAAAAAAATCTTAGTTGTGCATAGCTTTTATAAAACAAGAATAGAATAGTAGTAGTAGTTGTTGTAGGAATAAATAAAGTAGTAGGAAAAGCCATCAGAAGTTGTACAATGCCAACTTTTTGAAGACTCTTAGAGGGAGATTTATTCAAATAAAAAGAAGTCAAATACTAGCATACAACTCAGTGCACAGGAAATGAAGACCACGGCGCTAAGGAACTGAAACAGCGAAGAACTGACTTCTGGGTCCCGCAGCAGGAACAAGATAGAGCTATGAATTTCGTTATTGCTTTTCACTCTGACTTTGTTAATACGTCTTGCTCTGACAGGAATGCTCTTCTTTTGCTATGTTTAATTGAAAAATATATATGTATTCTTCAGAAATATTCCACTAAATGGCCCCTTAGTAAGAACTGACCACTTCTTCTCCTGTAATTAACACTACTCCAACTTGAATTGCTATCATTTCTACTATAACAATTTTATGCTGATATATTTTCACATGTGGCTCTTTTCATTGTCAACAACTTTAAATTACAGTCTAGGGCTGTTTACATTTCTAACGCCATTTATTAAGAACAATGCACTGGAGAAAGGCTATAACATTTTCAAAACCTAGTGTTGAAAAAATGTATAGACATGGAAAACAAAGAATAAATATTACTTGGAAACCACACTTACTATACAAATAATATTAGCAATTGGTAAGAAATAGGCAAAATAAATCTAGTGCAGAATAAATGTAAATCTCCTTTAAAAAGAAATGATGGAATAAATAACAAATTAACATGTAATTTAAAAAAGATACTTTTATATGAGAACAAGCAAAGTGAGCATAATAATAAATCTGGCCCAAGGCAGGGTTTGGAGAAAATAACAGCAAAAAATTTAAACTAAAAGCAATACTTAAAGTAACGAATAAATAGATCAAATGTGAATATCATCACCCCCAAATATCAAATACCCCCCCAAAGATATCACTTACCTCCAGATTACCCAAATATAGAAATTACACCCAAATATAAAAATGGTAGCATTTATTTTGTGAAAAATTAAAATATTATAAAATTTATGCAGAAACAGAAAATGAATAAATCCCAGCTACCCAAAATGAAAAGAATTGTGGTTTGATTTTCTTCATTAGACATCAAAGGTCATTATAAAACTTCAACAATTAAATTGTGTTGATAAGCAACAGATTAGAAAGCCCAACAACAGATATTCTCATATATATCTACTTTATATATAGGAGTATTGTTGCATATCACTAGGGAAACATTTCAATTTGAAGCTAATGAGTCCAATACTACTAGTTCATCATGAAGAAAAATTGAATAAAATTATTAACTCTATTTTTTATAAAAGGAATCTTAAGTAGAACGATAAAACAGAAATTGAATGAAAATATCTGTAACATTTGTATTTGAGTTAACACCAGTATTTTGAATATATATAGAATAAGTGCAGATTTGAAGATAAATAGATATATTTGTTCAACCAAAGACATATTTGGTAGATAACAAACAGATGTTATGATTGATATAAATATGTGATTAGACAAATTAAAATGGTAATACAAAAACGTTTTCTTTAAATTGTTAAAGAGGAAGTAATTAGATAAGAAAATTTTGACCAAAGAGTAAAACTTCCAAAATATAAAGCGTGGTTAACAGTAAAACAAGTCGACATTATTTTATGAAAGTAAACATACAGGTCTTCATGTCCCAGTGTTCAGTGCTCACTTCATGGTGTAACATACGAAGATCTGCACAAGAATGTTTATAGCACCATTGTTCTTAACAACAGAAAGTAAGCAACCCAATAGCTTTTGACTAATGAGTAGATTTTAAAAATCTGCCACACTGACATAATTGAGTTTCAAGTTGAAGTCAAAATGGATGAACTGTAATTTCACAGAACTCATCACCATGAATGAATTATAAAATAAGCCATGTGAAAGCACATATGCTCTTGTGCTTCTTCCAAAACCTGAAACATAAGTGAAATTAATCAACATGTTAATTATGGGAAGAAGGATGAAAGACAATAATAAAGAAAACATAAAAAGCAGAGTAGCTTTTCGCAAGGCAGGGTGTGGGAACTGGGAAGATAACCGACTGTCGCCTGTGAGCTCTTCTGAGAATGGATCCCTGTTTGACCACGCAAGTTGCACACTCAGAACCCTGACCCTGCCCAGGAGTCGGTTATCTTGATAGTTTTGTCTCTGGACTGGTGCTTTGAGGGCAAGGCCAGGGGGACTTGGAACATGAATGTGAGCAGCAGGGAGGCCAGATGCTGAACTTCGCACTGAGAACCCGCCCTTCTTCAGGTATAGCAGGCAGCCCAGCATGCGCATCACACCTAGCGCGGTCTGAGGTGTTGCGGGGTCCGAAGGGCCTGGTCCAGGATAGGAGGGGGTGACAGCGAGAACAGCAACAAAAACAGCAGAGGTCACCGCGATGGCCAAGCAGGGCTGTCGTGAGAAGGAAAAAGGGATTTTAACGTGATGTCATTTCTTCATCTCAATGCAGTTTTCTTTGGCAATAATTCGTGCATTA
Source organism: Erethizon dorsatum (assembly GCA_028451465.1). Lineage (NCBI taxonomy): Eukaryota > Metazoa > Chordata > Mammalia > Rodentia > Erethizontidae > Erethizon > Erethizon dorsatum. Next base: position 17,355,528 of record CM051838.1, read on the forward strand.
TAAGTGCAATTTCTTATACGATCAGAGTAAATATTTAAAAGTTGTCATTTATCATCATATAATAAATGTTCAATAATTTTTGAATAAGTAATATATCATTACTTATAATAATCACATCCTTAAATCACATAAAATGATGAAACTTTATTTAAAATATCCAGAGATTTTATGATTAGATGTTTATTATCAATGGCTTCTATAGAAAAACATTCTTGGAAAAATATGAGACTTGATCAAAAAGTATTCCTCCAGTGTTAGTCTTCTACTATTCTATATCTTAATTATTTTGGCTATTTATTAATAAATATGTAATTTCTGCTCATATGTATACATTGACATATAAGTATATATATTATATGTATATATGAGAATATATAAATTCAGAAATTAGACTCATCATGTAAATTCACAGTTTCAACATTGAAAAAGACTTTTAATAACTGAGTGTTTTCTTTTAAAATATTCATATTTCATGAAGCACAAATATTAAAATACTTTATTCAAATACACACAAATCATTCGTATGTATACTAGGAGACTGCTATTTGGGGAAGGAGCCATTTATCTGTTATATATAATATATATTTATATATTTGTTTTTATACTTGTACTAATGCCTATACTTGTATCAATATCTATGCATATATCTATAATGGGCTACATTATGATATCTTGTAGAAATAACAACCGATACTCTTTTCTAGCATTAATGGTATGTTTCTGTTGGTGGGTAACACAGCTAATTAATTGCAAAACTGACTCTTTGTTGAATGAAAAGTTTGATTTCAAATTAAATATTTTTTCTACACTGTACTTTGTTTTGCTGTCTCTAATAAGTTATACTATACACATCTAAAATACTCCACTCTTCTTTATTAATGGTCTTGCTTCTTATTCCCCAGGCTGGCTTTTAACTCCTTGGTGCAAATGATCCTCCTGCCTCAGCCTTCTGAGTAGCTAGAACTATAGACACACACCACTGTACCTGGTTTCATTCAGTGATTTTAAAGGATTATATTTGATAAAACTGTTTTAGTTGCATGGCACATAGGACCATTTTCATCTTAAAGACATTGGCATAGCTCATACATCAGAAATTATAAATCTTTTATTTCTCACAAGAAACAGAAGCTGGTCACAAAATATTAACATTCCCACAAAGTCTGATGCATTATTTATTATTGACTAGATTAATCCAATTGCAAAAGATCCACTAATTTTATATTTTTAAGTATTCCAGAATATATACAGTAGGACTGGAAGAACATTTGGTGGTGACTCAAACACATCAAAAGAAACACATAATATAGATAAATATATGCATCCACATTAACAGCATAAGGCAAAAGATTGGCTGTAACAATTTAAGTAGCACTTTAGAAACAGGAAACAAACTGGGGACAGTAAACCAAACACCAATTTTCTGGCCCATTTGATTATAAAAGACTGAGACATTAAAGTGTTCAAACCAGAGAAAAGCTGACAGTACCTTAATTAAACTGATACTACTAGTGACACTCCGACAGTATACTTGTCAGGGCATAAATTCTTATAACACCAAATAAAAGTGACAAACTTCCACCAGGGACCTAGAGTAAGTTCTTCTGGAGGGTATTAATTTATACAAAGTCACTCAGAGGGAGTTTTATTTAAATTACTTAGAGTCAAAGTGAACGTGGGCTCAGCTAAACCATTTGTCCCACCTGCTGCGCAGGCAGAAGAGATGAAAAGAATCCTGGGACTTTTTACTGTGAAATACTGGCCAGAACTGTGATTCTGGGGTGAGAATACTTTTTACAAATGTCTTATGATTTAAGAAATCTTGAAGGATCACATATGGCTGCCCTGATAGCAGAAGGCTACCTCTGCAGTGATGGAGAGTTTTAAAGTGTATATACCAAGCTGTTGTAGTCATTTGTATCATACTGCAAAGTTTGCCTCTTTAGAAAGATTACCCATGACTTGCAAGTTAAAACCTTTCATTTTCTACCAACATTTTTTCCCCACTTCTCTGTGAAATGAGGTCTAGCTTTGCCACGGCAGAAGATGTGTCAAATGTAATCATGAATGCCACTAGGAAAGGATTCTTATAAAACGGAGTGTTACCATAACCCTTGTCCCTGACTACTGAGATGTGCTGAAGCTGCTAGTGGTGTCACCAACCAGTGTGACAGTGAGAAGATAAAACACTGACGTGCAGCCAGGTTGTCAGACTCCAGAAAATCACAAAGAACAAAGCTGACAGCTTTAAGATGCATCTGGATCCTGGCTGCTTCCTTCTGAGCTAGTTTGCTCTTATTCTCAGAAGTGCCAAATAGGGTCAGTGCTGGGCTGAGATTTTACCTAGAGAGGCTTACTTTGGCAACAGGTTTGTAGTGCTACAGAATGTGAACTGTGGAATATTTATACAAGTTAGTGACTGCATAAGTGACAGCTTAAGTAGACTCACTAGAATCCATCTGGGCTTAAAATATGACTTTCGGTAGTTTGGGGCTCTACTGAGCACTATTAAGTACAACTTCTTTTTGGCTAATGTCTCCCAAAACCTTCTTGACAATATCTACCAGTGTATGAAAGCATTACATTAGCACCTACCAATCTTCACTAATGACGAGGAATTACCTAGTTAGCCTCTTTCCAGACAAAAGATCCTATAGTACAGAGGGGTAAAAAAAAAGCAAATCGACCCTTTTTAAAAACATTTGGGATACAGTTCAGTCTTCTCAGACTTGCTCATCTTTTAATGTGGTCCCTTCCCACTGGGAACCTCTGTTTTACCATATACAGTAAATGTTTGCTTCTTCATTTCATCCGTATTTCCAATCAAGGTGAACAAAATAAAAGAAAATTTAATAGTTGTATTAATTTGTAGGAAATAAGCAGCTAACTTCCACTTTCCCTTAAACACAATCCAAAAGCAAGAGGTGGGAAGGGTTGGAAAAGTCCCTGAGCTTTGCAAGTGGAAGGGCATGGGCTGCCATGCATGGACAAGCACCGAGCTATGGACCACAGATTCCTCATACATCAGGATTTCTCACCTGCAGTAGGGAGAATCTCAGATTCTCTCCACAACTCCCATGACACACAGCCGTTCTGGTTTCTCATTCTTTCCCATGTTTATACTGAAAATTTGCTCAGAGTTACACAGAAATGTGCAACATAAACCTGGTTTCTCATTTTATTTGTTTCTTTCATTATTTCTCAACAATTATAGCCTTATGGACCCCATTAATTAAATGATCTGACCACTTAAAATGGTCAGTGGGGCAGAACACGAATAGATCGGTCAATTTGCATAATGTCAAAACTAGCATGGCATCTCTACCATCCTGTTTACCGCCAGTTTACGGATATGCGGAGTCACCTGTAGGCTCTTCATTTCCGTGTTTTCTTCATCCTCAGCCTTTTCTGCCCAGGGTGCATCCATTCCTTCAACTTCGGCTCCTTCTCTCAAACTTGCTTTCTCCCTCCAACCTGGCTGCTGTAAGGTACTAGCTTGCAAATGTTTTCTTCATGTGCGTCTTCAGTTTTTCCTTCACTAGTGGGCCCTTCGTCCTCGGTCTTCACTAGTGACCAGGTCTCCTCTTCTTATAAAAATATCATGTAGCCAGCAAAAGACAAGTCATATTCACTCTTGTTTATTTTGCCCCTTTCGGTAATGTGAGTTTCTCTTCTCCCTTTCTCCATGTAACTCTGGTAAGAAGCTCTGTCAAAATATATCCCAAGGTTCACGGCTTCCCATAGTCTCCAGCCTACTTCCAGAGCAAAAAGCACAACCAAATTCCCCCAGATCAAATCATTTATTCTAATCCCAGAACCCTGGGAGGCTGAGCTAGGAGCATCTCAGAGGATCTTAACTATTTAGTAGGACCCTGTCTCAAAATAAAAAATAAAATAAAATAAAATAAAAATAAATTAAATTGAAAAACGGGCTGGGGATGTAGCTCAGCGCAAAGACAAGGGTTCAATATCTAGTACCACAAAACAAAACAAATCGAATCAAAACAAATAATAGAGGTGTCTCTGCTCTTGCTTTCTACTTCCACTATCTCTATTCTGCACCCAAGAGACAGTTACTGTTTTAAAACAAAAGTACATAATTAGTCTGACTCCTGTGCTCCCATTCCATTTGATATTAAATTGCATGGCTCAGCGGTTTAAGCACCTGCCTTGCAAGTGTGAGGGCCCGAGTTCGACTCCCGGAACCCACATACAAAAAAGGGGGCCGGTGATATCGCTCAGCGGCATGGGCGCCTGCTGGCGTGCGAGGTCCTGAGGTCGACCCCCCGGTACCCACAAAAAAAAAAAAAAAAAAAAAAATATATATATAAATTGCAGTACCCACAGCATGATACGATTTGACTTGCTGCTACCTCTGACTCTCTTCTCTTCTCTCTGGATTACCCCTTACCACAGCCTCGCTTCCTTTCCTCTGCATTGCCAGACATGGTCTCATGCTGGAACTTTACTAAACTACTTCCTATGCCAGTAAAAAGGCTGATTTTCCTTCAGATAGACACATTTCTTCTCTCTTCCTCCAATCTATGCTCTGATGTCCCAAGAGCAGAGATTTTCTTTGAATGCTGTCTCTTTATATTTTTTAAAACTTTCTAAACTTTTTTCACAATATTTATTATCTTTTAATATCATTACCTGTTTAATGTCTGCCTTGAGATTTAAATCAATGAGAGCAGGATGTGTTCATTACTGTAATTACAGCAGTGTCTTGTATATGGGTTGCACTCAAAAATATTTATTGAATAAGTAAATAAATCTTTGATGTTTAATATAATACCTATAATCTAATGACTGATGACAAATATCTACCAGAAAAACTGTACTAGGAAGCTATCTTGAAATTTAACTAAATGTATGAAATCATTTTGTTTTACACTGTATTTTAATATTTGGGTTTATAATAACAACTACACTCAACATCTTAGAACCAAACAGAAATAAATTATGGCATTTGCAGAAAGAATTTATTCTTCTCTCTGTATTATGTGCATTTCCTAGACTTTACTGTGGGTTTAATATTTTGAGAATGACTTTCCAGAGAAACATTTAAAAAAAAAAACTGTAATGTGAAGAGTCATCAATTTTCAAAAGAGCTTCTCAATAGCTCTATATAAAATTCACTTATTTTGGAAGCTTTCTATTGATTTTTTTTTGAGTATTAATGGGTTCAATTGTCAGATTCTCAATAGTCAATAAGCTTGAATATAACTTGGACACTACTTCAGAAATGTTAGTGAAATACTGAAACTGTTTGTTTGATTGATTGATTGATTGTTTTTCAGTATTGGGGATTGAACCCAGATCTGAATACTGAGCCATATTCCCAAGCCATTCTTCCCTTTTTATTTCGAGGCAGGATTTCATTAATTCACTAAGTTTCCCAGGCTAGGCTCACACATGAGATATTCTACCTTCAGTCTCCCAAGGAGCTGGGATTACAGGCCTGTGCCACCACGCCCAGAAAATACTGAATCTTCCAAAAGATTTGTTTTATTTTTTTAACCTTGTCAAATTTAGCACAATGTTTACCTCACAAAGTTGTGAAACCAATAATGATCTGACCCCATTAGAAAACAAAATTTGACCTAAAGAAGTATGTGGAATGAAACATTGAAGCGGTCACTTAATTAATATATGTTTCTATGTTATAATGAAATGTAACATAATTAAACTATTTATTGAAATATTCTGATGCCTTTGGCTTTTCCATGAATTTTTCTATTTGTAGGAATCATTTTATAAAGGTAGATCAGTTGAACATAGGTGTGATACACATCTCTATTCTGGGGAGTAAGGGAGTCAGATAGGAAGATCCCAAGTTCAAGTTCCACTTGCGCAACTTAGTGAGACCCTACCTCAAAATAAAGAAACTAAAAGGGGCTGATATAGTTCCTGGTAAACCACCCCTGGGCCCAAACTCCAGTACCACAAAAAAGAAATTTAGTTGAGCTTAAAATTGCTGTTGAACATTATTTATTTTTGAGCTCTATTGAGTTCTAGCTATGTCCATTAGCAATGATAATGAAATTTTCCAAGAATAGACAAAGTTTTTCCCTTATTAAGTTTGCAAAAAGATAAATCTCCAAATTGTTTTTTGAATCTTTAATGTATGATTTTCTATCAGTGTAACTGAACATAAGCTTGCAGGATACCAGCCATGGAATTCAGCATGCAGTAACAGTGTGGTATTACATGATTTCATTCTGACGGCCCAACAAGCAGCTTTCATCTGAAACAAACGGACAGATCACAGCCAAAAGAGAAAAGGAATGAAACAAGAAGCATCTCAGCAATGGTTACCTCTTAAGTGATAAGTGAGCCCTAGACAGACCTCAAGCTGTGAAGAATTCAAGTTTTCCAGGAACATGTGTGCATATGCAGAGAGGCAAAGGCTGACTGAAGTGATAAAATTCAAATATAGGTATATTGGTCCAAAGAATAGGAAAAATAAGCAAGTATATTTTTTATTCTCTACTCAGACACTTAGCACAATGCTGACACATCAAGCAATTTTGTAGAGGACACTAGCTGAGTGTCTTCTAATCCAGTTCAGTAGTGACAATGCATACATAGAGATAGAATCAGATCCCATCTCAGAGGTTGAGGATTCAGTCCCACAAGAACCAGTCCTCAGTAGGGTGGGCAGAAAAAAGCAGCGAGCCAGCCTTCCCTCTTACTCATTCACTCCGTCTGGTCTATAAGCCTATTGATTCACCCACACTCTCAGGGTGGTGCTTCCATTACAGGCACCCCAAACTATGCCAATCCAACTAGTATACTAATCCAGACTCCTCCCCAAAGCCCCACCAGTGAGTGCTTGAGGCTTTGGAGACCATCTACATACAAGCTATAACACTGAACTTATCCGGGAGTCCCACTGCAAAAGATAGTAGTCCTGTTACCTTTGAAATTTCAAGTGATCAGCCGTTCTGTGTTGAGCACTGGTATCAAAGATCACATCACAGAATAAAAAATTTATTAATGTATAGTCCTTATTTACCAAGATTTCAGGAGTTTTGTGTCAGGAAAGAGGTGGGGTAGAATATATATATTTGCTTGGGTCACAGCACACTGATGACAGAGGATAAGAAAATACTCTATTTTTGCCTCCTTTGGTAGGTGATTGCAATAGAGCAGATTGTATTTGGTGATGAATATTCCTCAGTAAGAAAAAATTTGTCAAAGGGCCAAAGTGTTTTTGCAACACTAATTATACTTAAGAATACCTGGGATCCTTTAAATATAAGAAATAGTGACTGGAGCAAAGAATAAAACTTTTGCCTTCTTGCTTACATTTGAGGTTGATAGTAATGATGGTAATAGCGGAGGGTATGGGACAGATATGAAGGAAGTTGGATTTTTTTCTCTAAAATTTGCATGGCAATTGTGCTTTTCATTTTTTTATGGCAGAATATGAAATTCAAGATTACTAAAACTTGGTTATCAATACCAAAGTTGTTTTCTCATAGAAAACCAACAATACATTATAAGAAAGGTTGTATTAATGTTATTTAATTTCTGTTCTGACTGTGTAATTACCAAGTAACAGTTTGAAAAGAAATTGAATTCCCGTATGAAAAATTATAAAAAGTAGAACATGCAGACATGTTCCAAATTATATCCAAATCTCCTTAGAAATTATATTGTTCCCTTTTGTTTGCTGGAAAGTTGGTCCATCTTTAGCAGCTGTCTAGCTTTAAGTAAGTATTACTATGCTTTTGGAACTTAAAAAAAAAAAAAAAAAACAACTGAAGTCCAGTTAAAGTAGGACTCTACAAATCTATTCCCCTCTTTGGGGCATATGTTTACTAGTAGCATGCACATTTCTAATCAGCAATACTTAAGGATGCAAATCAGGTAAAGCATCCCACCTCTAATTTAAAAAATAAAATATACAGTAGTCTATTGTTAATGGTTCATACAAGGATCACTGTGGGAGCCATATTCCTTACAGCAGTCAAATGGTATTAGAAGTAAATCGAGTAAAATCTAATGGCCTCCGTAGGCTGGTGAGCTAATTAAGGGAGAGTTTTTATGGTCTCATTCAGAATATAATCATTGTTTCTTATATGTATAATTATTAAGTCAAAAAAAAATTTTTTTAATTCTCTTTTAAAAGTGTTCTTGAAGCCGGTGTGGTGATGCATGCCTGTAATCCCAGAACTCAGGAGGCCGAGGCAGGAGGATTTCTGTGAGTTCGAGGCCAACCTAGGCTACATAGTGAGTTCAAGGCCAGCCTGAAATACATGGCCAGACCCTGTCTCAAAAAACGAACAAAAAAACAAATGAACAGAAAAATGTTCTTGAAATTCTCAAAATTATTTTAATTCCAGGGATAAAAACTGCATAGGCCATAGAATAACTCCTATGTTAAAAGAAAATTGTTTCCGAGTAATGAATAATAATGCTGAATTTTGTATATACTTTATCTTAAATTTAGCCATCCAGAAAAAACATGAAAGTGTTTTTTGGCAGTGAAAAGATAGCTACTTCAAGGACCTTCAGTTTCTTAAAACTATATTCCTTAGTGGAAGAGTGAGAGAAATGGAAAGAGGGAGAGAGAAGGAAAAAATTCCTTGACATGAATTAATCAGCATAATTTGTTTAGGACAAATATTAACAGCTTCACAAAATGCACACATTCATTCATCTAAGCATGGAATCTGCTAGACTATTTTAGTTTCCAGAGTGTTTTTCCTGTAATGACTCTTACTTTACATCATTAGTTGTGAGAAACTGTGACAGGAAGCACTAAAATTAGTGGAAAAGCAGACAGAAGTTCAAGTCTATGAATCAGAAACCTGCCAAGAAAATGTATTTTTGTCACATACAACAGAGAAATAGTACATATGTGATAGACTCCTTTAAACTTTAATGAAAATAGACTAATATAGCTATGTTCTATTACAGAATTCTTGCTCTCTAGTATCTCCATTTTTTGCTGCCAAGTGTCCTACAAAAGTTAAATCATTCCTGTGTCCATGTATATGATCTGGTGCAAAAATGATCTACTGAGGGGAGAGAGACACTGAGGGTATTTGAATAATACTGCAAATCTAGTGTTGAAATGAGAAAATGCCGGTGAGCGGTAGAAAAGTTCCAGGCTTTGGACCATGGAGCTGAGTTTGAGAACTATGTCTTTTGCTAACATTCACCAAACCACTATAATTTCTAGTGTTTCCCCCAATGAGAAACACTGAAAATGTTTAGCATTATTTAAAACACTTATATTCATTAACCTCTTCATTCATTCAAAAACATTTATTAATTTTTGGATTTCACTCTAGAGCCTAAGTTTAAAAGATTAGAGCACAACTAAAGCAAGGAGTTACTCAGTAACTGAATGATAGGATCTAAGCCTTCTGATAAGGGTTTTGTTTTGTTTTGTTTTGTTTTGTTTTGTTTGCTTTTGTGGTATGGGGGACTGAACTCAGGGCCTTGTACGCCAGGCAAGCACTCAGCCACTGAGTTACATGCCAAGCCCCAAGCTGATGAATATTCAGAATATTTTGCATTTTTCTCACTACAAGTCTGCTTAAATCCTCATCTCTGCATATTGGACTGTTCTGATGAAGAGGATGGCATGAATACCAAACCTGGGCCAAGTAACGGAGAGCTGTTTTTCAATGATCATTCCCTAGTTATCCTTCCCAGATAAAATTATCTTTAATTTAAAAATATGAAGGAAATTACAGTTAATTGCAGTACATTCCACCTAGTGAGAAAGAAACAAATGTTAAAAAAAAATTCCCACCCTTAAAAATTCATGAAAGAAGTCTGCCTAAACTAGACATGTCAATAAGGTATTGAATATATTGTGCAGAATGAGGAGACCGGGAGTTTTACATTCTCTCAAATTTCATATACATAATGCATTCGTGTGTGTGTGCATGTGTGTGTGTGTGTGTGTGTGTGTTAGTTGGGCATCACAGAAATGGAAAAGTGCTAACAGATAAATAAAGAGGTAACTGGAAGAAAGTAGCCTGCTGTATAGTCTTACCCATGGCTTGGGTAAGATGTAAAGATCCACACAATGCCTTTCCTAAAATATGCCATAAATATAAAAAATATAAAAAATTTGATGCCTGCAAATGTCCAAAGAATATGGACGAAGGCCTGGACTTGGGGAAATCTCAAGAGGTCAGCATTAACCACTTGTTCCAAGGGAAAATCAAATAGAGAAAGTAATGGCGAAGTAGGAAAGGAGTCCTTACCACCAGTGTGGGAAGGGACAGCGTCAAGTCCTTGGGCTTTGAGTAGCTTGCAATCCCAATCAGGTCTTTCTCTGGCTGATCGCTACCCTGACGCTGGTCATAGAGAGACTTATTGTTGTGGCTGCTGCAGCTAGCTCCTGGGAAATTCCGTTTCCATTCCTGGATATTTATCACATGTGGTCCTGGAATTTAAAATAAATGGGGGAAAGACAACTCAGAAAACAGCAGGTCAGAGAAAGAGAAAATGGAGTCATTCAGGACAACGGCTGGCTCTGCTTCAAACTCACTTCGTCACCCACCCCAGCCCTGTGTTACAGATGCACCACTTCAACAGGTGGGGTCAGGAAGTAGAGGATTTCTTCCCCTCCAACTTCCAGTCACAGAGTTGAGGCTTCCTCCTGGGAGGGAAAGGCTACTGATCTTTGTTATCCCCCATCCCTCACTCAACACTCAACGCCTCAATTACCAAAGGTCAGTTCCAAATATGCACAGCTGACAGGAATGAGGATCTCTTCTCCAGTCCAGTCCTCAGTGCTAGGTAGGAAATCTACTATCCACCCCAGGCACAATGGACTGAGAATACTGCAGTCTCCACTCCCCTGCCCCAGCTCGCTTGTAAAGCAGAGGCTCAAAGGAGAGGGACCAACCAAGCCCTGGAGCTTCCACTCCCTCCGTCATGCCCCTTCATACAGCTGTCACTCCCCAGCTCTAGTATAGAGGTGTAGGGGTTCTGCCCCACAGAAGAACACATCAAAAGCACTACTAGCTTCACAGCTCTGCCTCATATGACAGACTTTACTTGGAACAGACAAAGGAAACCATGTTCCTAAAATCTTGGCCTAAAACAGTGGAGATCTGGGTGGACAGCAGTTAGGAGGAGGCTGGTAACTTTATAACTGAGAAAGTGGCGGAGCTGCCAAAAGTTTGATAGAAAGAAGTAGGGCAAATGAGAGAGCGAAGAAAAATTCATATTGGGATCACAGTCAACTCCGGGTAATGGGAAGTCGTACACAGGTAGTACAAGGATACCTCAAAAGAGCAATCATTGTAGAAATTGGAGTGGACTTGAGAACATTTCTCAAGCTGCACACAAACTTAATGACACAGGGTAGGAATCTCACTGACACAGGAGCTTAAACACTACCTATGATTAAACACTCACTGAACGATAAGCTACACCGATAATAGGAAACCGGCTTAAAGATTCCATTGTAGTCACCCTTGGCAGTCTGGGACACTTTGTGATCCTACAGCAGAGTCCTCTCAGAAGGAATCAGAGGTGACCTTCAAGCTTCTAGTCCTTGGTTGAAGCAGGGCAAAATATTACAAACTCACTGAAATTTAAAATTGAAACCATATAACACACATACATAGTAATTAGTTAAGGGAGCTTAGGTACAACCACTGACCAGTTAGTAGCTTATGCTGATCTGAGGGGATAAAAGATATTCAGACCACAGCAATAAAGGAACTAATTTCAGTTCACTCTATAAAGCCAGTGGTATGATTACATGGAAATGATACAAAGACAATACTGGCCAATACTGCATATGTAAAAGGATACAATCTACATAAATGGACCAAAACTCTTCAATAAAATACTTGCAGTAAGAAACCAGCTGTTGACTACTAAGGTGAAGAGGATTTATTATAGGAGTGCAACTTTGTTTTACCACTATAAAATCAATTGATGTAATATGCTATGTAATAGAATAAAGGAACAAAAATACGATCGTCTCAATAGATGCATAAAAGTGAGTTGACAAAATCTAACACATCTTTATATTAAAAACATACAGCAAACGAGAAGAAGACTTTTTCAAACTGATAAGAAGGTATCTGTGAAAACCCCATAATCTCTTGGACTTTCACTTTACATTGTGCTGAGATTCTGGGATGGGTAAGTAGGCACATGCAAAGAAAAAAAAAAGTAAATAAAAGATTCAACATTGATAAGGAAGAAGCGAAACACTCTTTATTAGCAGTACTTTATTAGCATACTCTTTACGGCCTGACTTTGTACATAGAAAATCATAAACCATGAAAGAAATATTAGAAGTAATAGATGAGTTCAGCAAGTTTGCAGAATACAATAACAATACATACACATCAATTTTATTTATATATATGGGGAATAAAAATAAAATTGAAATAATTCCATTTAAAATAGCATAGAAATGTTCAGGAATAAACTTAATGAAGGCATTGCCAAACTGGTACTCTGACAAAAACCAGGCATCATTAAAAGAAATTAAAAATTATATAATTGAATGGAATCCATGTTTATAAACATTGGTATTATTTAAGATCTCAATACTCCAAAAATTGATCCGCAGATTTTTTTGGGGGGGTACCAGGAATTGAACTCAGAACCTTGCACTTGCCAGGCAGGCACTGTTCCACTGAGCTATATCCCTGGCCCTTGATGTATGGATTTCAAGAAAATACATGTCTACATTAAAATGTATGTGTAAATGATTAAACAGCATTATTTGTAATAGCCAAAGTATGAAAAACAAACCAATGTCCGTAACTGGTTATACTCTACTTCTGTACTGGAAGGTTATTAAACAGTAAAAAGAAATGAAGTACTGTTAAATGGCATAACTTGGATAAATGTAGACAATATTATAATTGCAGAAAGGCATTTACAAAAAATAAATATAATTTTCTTTATTTGAAGTCTCCAGAATAGGTACTTTTACTGACAAAGCAAGCAGATTAGCAGTTGCAGTAGGGCTAGATTTCATAGTGGGGTACAATGCCAAGTGACAATGCATAGGAATTTGTGTTAGGAAACATTTGAAAATATCCTAAAATTCAATTATATTGGTGGTTGCTACAATTGCACACTTCAAATAGATAAATTTTGTGGCCTATGAATTATATATTTCAATAAAGTTTACAAATAAATAGCTATGTAAAGATAAAAATTAAATATTAGTGTTTTGTTTTTTTTTTTACAACTTCCTTGCATGCACATTATCTTTTTTTTTTTTTTTTTTTGGTGGGTACCGGAGGTCAACCTCAGGACCTCGCGTGCCAGCAGGCGCCCGTGCCACTGAGCGATATCACCGGCTCTTTTTTCGTATGTGGGTTCCGGGAGTTGAACTCGGGCCCTCACACGCTTGCCAGGCATGCGCTTACACCGCTGAGCCATCTCGCTGGCCCGATGTACATTACTTGTAGTAGTGGCTTTAAAACTATCAATCCAAAGCTTTGTATGCAAAGGTTCTCATATCGTTGGTCTGCTTTGAACCAGACTTTGGTAATAGTTAAAATATCCTCAGGTTTTTCTAATGTAGCTGGGCGTGGTGGTGCATGCCTGTAATCCCAGCACTCAGGAGGATGAGGCAGGAGGATCACCATGAGTTCAATACCACCCTGGACTGTATAAACAAGTTCACGGCCAGCCTGAACTACACAGTGAGACCCTGTCTCAAAAAAAAAAAGAGAGAGAGATTTTTCTAATGTGCACTTTGTTTAGGAAATTTTTTAGCCAGAAGAATAGCATGAAGATGTAAAATAAATACTCAAAATATTTGGCTTGAAAGTGTGTGATATCAACCCCAAAAGACAAATCTTTTCTTCTTTATTTTGGTCTAGTTAGAATATAATTACATTATTTTATGTATTCCTTATCAATAGTCTTGAAGAATTTTTCACAGAAGATCAGCAACAAGGATTAAGGTTTTTCTTCTCTGTTTAATAAAATGTTACTAAACCATCACTCAGATATGAAGCAGCAAGAAAGCGTATTGACCAGTTTACTGTTATTTCTTCTTAATTGCACTATAGAGTTTCAGATATCTGACATTATTCACTGCATAGGATCCATTAATCTTGTCCCAAAGTGGACAGTATACCATCTCGGCCTTTATGATTGTTTTGACATTTGGGCACTCCTTATTATCATTAGCACATTAATTCTGAGAAAAACATGTTTAGGGAGATTTGGATTTAAAATTACTGCAACTTTTTAAAAGTTTTTCAAAGCTGCTGCTGCCCACAGTTTCACTGCTACATTCTCATAAAAATTTTTCCCATTTCAAATATTCTCCATTTACCATCAACTTATCATCAGATCAAAACAAATTTCACCCTAAAACTACATTTAAAATTTATGCAAAATACCTCATATAGGTGGTATCTAACCAAAATTATTATGTTCCTGATGTATGAATGTCTCATGAAAGTCAAAGTCAAAATATCCACAATGTGGTAACCGGGAGGAAAATGTCTCCGGATACCTTTGGGATTCTAACAACTTGATCATGCGTTAATGTTTATTAGATGAAAATGAGTTTCACTGTCTAAATTAGAAGCTATTCCTCCTCACTGACAGGCTAATTACCACCAAATACTAGCTCACTTTAATAGTATTTATCTAATATAAAGTAATAATTATATTTTATCATTAACTACAATTGATTTAAATGTAAATGTCACTATACTAGACAGTAGATGAACAAAGTGCTTGAATGTACATTGCTGAAGATTTGAAATGCAGTGTGATAATCGATTAATTGTACATAAAAATGTTTAAATCATAGTTTCTACATCGGTATATTACTTGATACAAATTCTTATAGAATTGGTCTTGTATTAATATGTTAAAATTGAGAGATTCAAGCAAGTGTGATAATATAATGATTTAATGAATGGAACAAATGACTGTGTCTACATCCAATGTGAAATTTTCTCCTGATCCACCATCCTTCATTGACTATAATGAATTGAAACATTTAGAGTGGCAATATAGAATTTCAAGTCATTTTATAAAGCTTCTTTTTATCAATGTTATATGAGGAATCTATATCATCTATTAAATACAAAAAACTTAAAATAATTAAAAATCAGGAAAATATTAATGTAATGCTTTACATCTCATAGGGTTATTATGTAGATACACACATTAACCTATTGAGTGAAATTAAGGCCAAATCATGAAAATTAGCCGTTTTGTCTTACTGATCTGAAATGCTAGATTGATTTGTTCTTAGATTTTTCCCTAAAAACTTAATAATAAGATCTGTATATTAACTTTCAAATGATTCTTAAAGATTCTGAAATGGTTAACTGATATTCTAATAGGTTATGTTGTAGATAATTTCAGTTTATCACTAAATTGTTCATTTGAACTATTTAAGTGAAAAGCAACCTGTGCAAAACTCACTCAAAATACTTAATTCACTAATTACTAACTGGTCCATCCCTCTCATTTCATAAGTCACCAGTTCTTTGAGAGCAAGCATGTAGCTAATTCATTTCTCATTCTTAAAAGGAAGCTAACATAGACTCTCAAATACTTCTTCAATGATGAATTATCGAATGAGTGAATGAATGGATGACACAAGACTGAAGTACATTATTTTACATCTAGTAATTCAGCTAATTTAAATTTCAATGAAAGTTCACAAAATATTAGATCTGTCTCTTATCATTGTTAAAAGTACCAAGACAACTAAATTAATGTCACTATTTCTCCAAGACATTGAGCTCAGTAATTCTAGATTATTGCATATTATCTTATGTTCAAAGAATATTCTATCAAGTGGTAATCGTAATACTGATTCCCAGTCATACATGAAAAGATATATTGGACCTTTTAGCTTAAATGATATACACCTTATCTACATTTATTTTCAGATACATTTTATCAAAACTATCTTCTCTGAGAGCTAAATATTCATGTGCCAAGTAATGAGGTTTCAGTCAATAAGAAGCTGCATATACAATGATAGTTCCAGAAGATTATAATGAAGCTAAAACTTTCTATCACCTAGAGATGTTTCAGTTACCACTGTATCATGATGTAATATGTAAACCAAGGTTTTGTGTTGTTGGCAGTGGAACAAACCTACTGCTCTATCAGTTGTACAAAATGCAGCAAGAAAATCATGTATGGTACATTATACTTCATAATGATAAAATGAGTGCACAACTGGTTGATTTACTATGTTATACATTTTGTTGTTATTTTAGAGTGTACTCTTACTTATAAAGGAGTTTATGGTGAAGCAGTATCCCATGTTACACTGGCACCAGCCTCATGGCTGTGTTTACTGCATCTCTTGATTGAATCATTTTCTCTCGTGTTTGATTTAAACTCAGATTGTTTTGTTCACCATGACCCTAGAAATAGTACGCAGTATGGCAATATTCTATCTATCTATCTGCCTTTTGATCTATCAATCTCTGTTTATCTTCCATCTATACCACATAGCACTTATGTGTGTTAAATGCTACATCTAATTGATTCATGTAATTATACTCTATGGTGTTCAACAACACATTGGTTCACTTATCAGGATGCCTTTCCGTGGTTAAGCAATGTTTATATTTCATGGTAATTGAAAGTATTTTTTTCATCTTATGCACAAGCGAAATTTATTTACATAAATATTGCTGAGTCCTAGTGAAACAGAGAAAGCAACTTCATGTGTTTTAATATAACTTTAGCCAAATGTAACTAAATGTGTTGTATGTGACCACAAAGGATTCTCCCTCTACTGCCATCTAATATATAATGTGCTACACTAACTTTGGTTAGAACATTGATATTATTTTTTATTATTACAGTATCGCTAAAAAAATTTTTTAAGTTTGAAAAGCAAGAAATGTACCATTTGTTTCAATCTAAAGTACTCAAATCTTAAGAATCCACATGTCGGACTGGTGAGATAGCTCAGCGGCATGAGCGCCTGCCTGGCAACCGTGAGGTCCTGAGTTCGACCCCCAGTACCTACCAAAAAAAGAAAAGTATCCGCATGTAAAATTCATTTAATATACTTGAATTATAAAATCTTTAATACATCTGTAATTGTGTGCACTGTCAATATCAATGTGCAGTACATTTCCTAATCGATGTGCTCTGTAATAGAAGTAAACTTTGTCTTGTTCATTGACAAAAATCCCACCAATTAGAAAATACACTCCGATGTGTGTGGACGGGGCAGAGCACGACTGAAAATAATATTGCTTTGGATTTGTGGCAGAATTTGCCCAGACTGACTCTGTCATGGGCAGCACATTTAATATAATGTATACGAATAGCCCTGTACAGGAGCAGGATTTCCATAGCAACAAATGAACAATACTAGAGAGATTAATTGCCTCTACATTATCAGTATACAGTTTGCTGTAAAGCAGTGTTTTGTAGTTTGATAATTGCAAGTCTAGAATGATTGTATATTATGAGTTGATTAGCATAAACACTTAAAACGAAGAATGTGTCTTTTGAACTCTGTTGAAATGGGGAGAGCATTGTAGAATAGGCAGGACAATATAATAAATATGACCATGGTTCAAAGACCGCGTGTACAGCTAGTAGAGCTCTTAAATTGTGGCATTAGTCCTATTATTTGACACTCCACAAGTCTTTTACTGGCATCACATACACACACAAACTCACACACCACAGCTTAAAGAATGACAGAGTTTTAGAGGGAGATCCCACCGGGATTGATCGCTACACAAAGCCATTAGCTGGTGTCTGGAAGCTGCAACCTTGACTATAAGTAAAAAGTATGTGAACGCCGTTTACAGGCTTGCTTTTCTTTCTTCCCTCCCTCCTTCCCTCCTTCCCTCTTTCTTTCTTTCTTTTTCTTTCCTTCTTTCTCCTCTCTCTCTCTCTCGTTTTTTTGGTATGAAATCACTATTTGATCTGTAATCATTCAAGTATGGAGCATATTAGCCATCTACTCTCAGCTCTTCCCATTTTAAATAGTTAATTGTTAGTATTGGAGTTTATTTTTAAACACAATATGATTGGGTTTCAATGTAGTATTTTCATTTAATATTTAGCATTTCATATATTAGCATTTAATATATTTTGATTGGGTTCCTCTTTCTAAACATCTGTATTTCATATAAAGTTCAGTGAGTATAGCACAAATTGGACTATCTAAATTGCCTCAGATTATTTTACCTTTTGTAATTTTGTAAGAGAAGATATCTTTTTCTTCAAGGCTTTATATCTAGTGATTCTGAGAGGCACGAAGCAATTTCATATGTATATGGGCAAAAAGAGTTGCATGTATTTAGTAATCCCTGACTAGTGACACAAAAAAATAAAATCACTACTAAAATTGTATTGGATGAGAGATGCTTTGATAGTTCTGTAAACTCCTTTGTAAAATCAAAATGTCTCATAAGGTTGAGTGTCTCTAATGTCAAGCAAAATAATTTAAATCTATTAAAATTGCATTTAAATTTTTTAAATGAAAACTAATCTATAGGTTCCCTTATATTTGAATAATATATTTTTAAGTGGGAAAAATGAGTAACAAGGAAAATAATTTTAAATTATTAGTATATTTTCATTAAAATGCATAATAAGCAGTAGGTCTGTATCAGTATGTGCAGTTCAGATATCATAACAATGTGTCTAGTGTTTACTTTTATTATATTTATAAGAATTATTTATTCCAAAAGAAACAAAAAGGCATAATAAATGGAAAGTAGAAAACATTCACTAGAGCTGTTTAGTAATAAGAATATAATTGAACTCTGCTTGAAGATTTTTATTTGTGTTAAATATAATTAGTATATAGGGAGTATGTCCAATTTGGGCAATAAATATTGACCATAGGATTCCATTAAACCACAGTTTCAGAATGGTTGTAAAGGAAACAATCACTATCCGGGCACCGGGGGAGTATATGGTTAGCATCTTTGGAAGAGACCCAGTAAATAAGAATGTTTCCAACGAGCAGACCAGCTGTTCTTCCTAATAACTACTTCCCTGTGCACTGTGGATTAACTACCAAATGCTCATCCGTTTCTCTATTAACCCATGGTTCTTCTCACAGGCTATATTGAGGAGGCTCAACTGAATTTTATAGTACAAAATATCAAATGACTGCAATATAAGGAATAGCAAAACGAGTTAAACGACATCCTATATTAATATCTGTCCATTCTATATTGATATATTTGCACCAACATTTTATTCAATGATGACAATTTCTAAAATTGTACCAAAATATTTTATTAATAATTTTTTCAAATCAATTATAGCATTTATTTTCAGATGAATGTATTTATATTTTATTAATTTCCAATAAAAATAACACCTAAGAACTCTATGAAATGCCTCTGACTATACTTAATAATCATGTACAAGTAAACAGATACTACCAGTAGAATTCTTTGAAACAACTAATTTTTTGTTTCTTTTAAATTCATATTTTTGTATATTGGCTTTATTAAGGCTGGGGTTATTGTAAAAAGAATGGTGAGACGTATAGATGACTAGAATATAAAGTTTACTAAATAATAGCATATATGAATAATAACTTCAGCTTACTATTATTTTGATGACAAATTTGACTCATATGCTGATTGTATGCTCTACTGTAACAGAATATAATGCATGAGTTTAGACTTTAGATTGAAATAATATATTAAAATATAAATGCAAATCTGCAGAGAGTAATTTTAGAAGCATTTTTTCTTAACATCATTTTCTACCTCACCCTCGAGGAATTTAGAAGTGTGTATCTGTGTGTATGTGTGTGTTGTTGCTTTTGTTGAAGGCAGGGGGTAGAGCTTTGGTATTTCCTATGATGGAGAGCTCCTCACCCTTCCTTCTGATGCACGTAAGTGTTTTTAAGAACTTTGGGGAATATACAGAATGTCCTTGAATAAATGAATAAGTATATCTGCTTTAGAAAAGTATACATGAATTTTACTTTTACCAAAATGTTTTATATTGGGAGTAATGAATTTTAAAATATTTTTCTTTTGAATTCTTTAAAATTATACTAGTCAATACCTTGTAAAACTATAAAATTACCATATAGGCAGTGTAGAAACATCCGAAAATTTACAAAATGGAGAAGAATTGTATTACTGTATAATGTTTGGTGTTGTACTCTTACTGGGTCCTTTAAGGGAGAATTTCATCAAACCTCAAAAATTTAAAACAGTAGCTTTCAATGACTGAAAACTAATACATTTTATCAATGTAAAGCAGTCTATATATTTTAATTTTATTTCTTGCTTAAACCCTTTGTCAGGACTTCCAATACAATGTTGAATAGACACTTCAAGCGAAACACACATCTTGTTTTTATTTTTATTTGACGGGGGAAAGACCTCTTAGTTATTTAACATACTGGATCCTTTAGATCTCAGCATGCAGATGGCACAGATATATATATATATATATTCTGTTCCTATATAGAATTAAAATCATAGTTGCTTTCTCCCATTCTTAAATGGAATGTCCATTATAATATGTCTGTTAGGTCTAGTTGGTTTATATATTCTCGTATTATCTTTTCTTGTTCATCTCACATCTATGCTATCCAATTTTTGACATTAAAGGTATGAAGCCTTTGGCTATTAAAATTGAATTCTTTCTCTTTAATTCTAAATTTTTGAGTCATATATTCTTGAGGTTCTTTCGCTAGGAACATTTACAGTTGGTGCACATTTTGGATGAATTGAATCGTTTTGTCATTCTTAAATGCCCTTGGCTCTTGTAACAATTTTTATCTTGAAATTTATACTCCTTGATGTTAAGATAGTCACTCTATAAGCTTTTAGGCTATTGTTTGCAAGTAATATCATTTTCTATTCTTTCACTTTGAAACTGTTTGCATCTTAGAATCTAGAATGAATCTCTTCAAGACAGAATATTGTAGGAATGTGTGTGTATGTGTGTGTATGTGTGTGTGTGTGTGTTTTAAGTCATTGTTACTGATATTTGCATTTTAATTTGAGATTTTAATACATTCACTCAATGGAATTACTCATAAACACCAATTTAGGCCATTTTTACTTCTAGTCTGTTTCTTTTATAAATACATTTAAATTATTATATTTTCTATGACTTTTGCCAGAAGAGTATTAACAGATTTGTACAAAGTGTAAGTAATTTAAAGAGCAAAACAAAAAATGACAAAAACAGGAAGGTAGACCTTCCTGATAGGAAGAGGATCTAGGGAAAGAGGAAGGGGGAGAGGGGAAGTAAAAAGGATTAAGATGTGATATGTATATGTACCAACTCCCCACAATGAATGTATTCATTATGTGATACAAACATGTACTTATAGAAAAATTCAAACATACACAAGATTTGTAATTCACGGTGTTTGTTTATTGGCTTTGTGAGATAGATTATTTTCAATGTTTACATCACTAACTTTATACTTATAATTATCTCTAAATTTTCATCTCACTTCTTCAAGATGGAACCAGGATCATAAAAGTAGCAGATAAGTCTTGCCGATACACGTTTTGGAACTTTAGCTGTCCACTGATAGCATTATTAGTTTCTTGCAGATGTCATAAAATTTTCATTTTCTTATCAAACTCTGATTCAGTATTAACGTTTATTGAAAGGCATGAGAAGATACCTCAGAAGATTATCTTCATACTGATATTACATTCTCCAACAATCCTATATAGTAGCATATTCAAATCAGGTGAGTGAATACATTTGCAGCTCATTATATTAACCCATGTGGTGACATGGGTTTCAATTAGTAAGATGTATTGATTAAGATAAACCAAACAGATTAGTCAGTTATTTGATAATAAGTAAATTGTTCAATTATAAATAGGAGATACCCATTGTTAATCAATGAAATCTAGAGATAATTATGAAGCCTAAAGTCTACATGAATAAAATGTTTTGAATCTTTAAACATCTGTATTAAAACTGTAGGTATACATTTCATCACTATGTAATAAATTATTCTTAATAATCTCTTTAATAATTAGGACAGTTTGAGGAAAATTATTCAGTAAAATTATTTTTCCAATATAAAAACTATAGGGATGCTAAATCACTTTTGTCACTTCAGTTAAATTTTTAAGGTAAAAAAATCAAATCCAAGAATGAAGATAAAATGTCAGATAATTTCCACATTTTAAATTTTAAGCTCAATTGAAACCATTCCTGAGCTCAAACTGGCTTTTAGTGTTCTTTTTTTCTCTTGATAACCAATCAGCTACTGAAGAAAGATCATTTTAGAAAATAGTTGTTTGTGAATTTCCAACCTTGAATATATTTTAACATATAGCATCTCCTTTAATTTAGAGTTAGTTTACATATTTGATTCCTTAAATTACTTAGAAAATTAGAAGTAAAGTTTTATCTCCGCAAACTTCAATTTCAAGCATCTATTCAATCCGAGCAGATGGAATTTAAAATGTCTCCACTACAAAACTACTTTAGCCACTTAGTACATAAAAACTACTGTGCTATTAGGTAGTTTCCTGGCTGGCTGCTTGTTGGAATCTCTTGTCTACAGAAGCTAATACAAGGATGAAGGGAGGAGGAACAGAGGAGTCTGAAAGAAAATAATCTATTAAATAAATTCAGGCAGGGCAAATTTAGAGCTACAAAGAGGGAGGGATAAAAAGAACGAAGTAGGGTGGGCAGTGCTGATACAGTTCAACTTGTTCCCGAAACCAACTTAATGTAAAAAGAGAAGACAATGTTTCTTGCTTATAATTTAAGTAATTTTGATGTTTAAGAAGATGCAGTCTATATATTTTTAAGGTATTCTTTGGTGTGCTTAGACGTTTTACGTATTTGTTTGGGAAATATTGAAATAATTTCCTTAAGGGCATGTTGCATTGGCTACAGATCTAGGATAACATGTCTTAGAGTCATTATAATTAAATTTTCTGATGTAGGGACAATTTAAGTTTATTAGCTCTCAATAGATTAACTAACTCTCTTATGCATCATACTGAAGCTGATGTGCTTTGAACGTGAATAAAATTTGCTATATGGGATATAGTATCAATTAATCAAGAAATGTGTTCATTGATTAGCCATTCAGTTCTACACTTATGATCTAGCTACTATTGAATATATTATCAATGATATTAAGCATTTCTCACAAAATTGGTATAGTTTTAAATAAATGGTGCTTTCAAATAAATATGATGATGCAGTAAAATGTATTCCATTGCTCATTAAATTTGTTTTATTCTTGCTTTCAATCTTGTTATGAAAGTAATAGCTGTTTTATGAGCGACTACAAGGAGATATATTTGACTTCAAATGACACAACTAATCAAATGATTAAAAAAGAGATCAGCGTAGGAAAAAATCTTGAGAATTTTGAAGATCAAGTACTCAGCAATGTAGATTCTTTGGGGATTTAATTATTTTAATTTCGTGGCTAATGATACAGTTAAGGGAATAAAAAGTAAACACCTGTGACACTCACTTAAGGAATGCTGTATTATAGCTTCGAAGATTTCTAAGTATTCCCTCTAGGTGTCATATTCCTTCTTCCTCTAGAGGTAACCATGTATAATGATTTGCTAACTCATTCTTCAATTTTTCAAGAATAGATTCACACTCTTAGATGTATAGGAAAGACAGTTTTAGTTTTGATTGTTAAATATCGCATCTTATGAATAGAATTGTTCTGTACATCGTTTATGGCTTGCTTTGTTTGCTTAGCATTCTATTTCTCAGCGTCATCAATTCTGTTGTGTGTATATGTCTATTAATCCTCAGTGATATATATATGCCATTGTTCCAATGCAAGTCACTTATTTTTCTATTCTGTTATTGAATGAAATTTTTTTCTATTGCTTTGTTTTTATTTTTTTATTGTTTATCATCAGCTGCTATTTTGAGGTTGTTATACAAGAACACAACTGTATTTCTATACACTGATGCACATTTTCAGCTGTATAGAGCATATTTATAAAAGAAAGGTTATTTTATCTCACAGATTCAGAGAATGTTTTATGTAATCTGACATAAATCCTTCATAGACGATATATGTTGCAAATATCTTTTCTCCATTTTTGAATTATACTTTCTTTAGGATGACAGTATCTGAATAAGAGGAATTCTTAATTTCAATGCATCCAAATATTAGAATCCCTAAGCCATTTGCAATTGGTTTTACAAAAGCTGTGCAATAAAATTTCATTGTAATTTGTTCGTTGCTAACTTTTTTTTCAGCGTTAGTTTAAGTAGGTTGCTTCCCCACAGGGACCCACACTGCACTTTCTGTCAGATGCTGGCTCCAGAGCATGTATGAATTTGTTCTTGACTCTGTCCTGTTGCACTGGTCTCTTTATACCTCTACTTGGATCTCACAAGGTTTATTTTACCTCTCACAAAATTCTTAATAATTGAAAAGATGAAGACTTGCACCATGTTGTTCCTCAAGAAAATGTTAACTCTTTTCTCTTGAGTATTTTGCTCTCTTTGTCTACTCCTCATGGGATTTTTATTGTAGATATTTGAATATATAGAAAAGTTTGGGAGAATCTACACTTACAATATTAAGTAAAACTAATGTATATTTTTTAAGATACAATATGTTTAATGCCTTACATAGTAAGGTCTTAAAATCTTTTGTTACACTTATTTGCAGATATTATTTACTGTTAATGTACATGATTATCTGTTGTTATATATTCTTTTTACAAAAAACAACTAATATTTGAACAGCACATGATACTTAAACTACTTGATGGTATAAATATTTTAAATATTTTATATAGGAAATATTATCATTTGAAAATAACGGGTGTTATAAAAATATTTTCCATCATGCATTCATTTTATTATATTATTATGCCATTTAAAACTCTAGCACAGTGTTGAATACAGACATGATAGTGGAAATTTTTTTAATTTTTCTTAATTTAAAGGGATGCATAATCTAGAGTATGTGGAAATTCACTTTTTTTTTTTTTTATGTGGGTACTGGGAGTCGACTTCAGGACCTCACACTTGCCAGCAAGTGCTTGTGCCACTGAGCGATATCACCGGCCCTTTTTTCGTATGTTGGTTCTGGGAGTCATACTCAGGATCTCGCTCTTGCCAGGCAGGCGCTTATGCTACTGAGTTATCTCACCGGCCCAGAAATTCACTTTTGTTAATAATTTTTTCATAATAGTTAGATACTGGATTTTATTGAAAACTTTTTCATATATTGACATATTTATTATCCACTAGTTTTCCAGATTTGAATTCATGTTATTGTTTTAACATAAAGCAAATAATATTTTGTGTACTTACTGAGATTTGTTTGCTAGTATTTCACTTAGTGTTAAATTTCTGTACGTTTTCCTGATTTTAAATCTGAAAAAAAAGGGGGGCAATCAAGAAACATAGACAAATTCTTGAACAGACACTTTTCAAAAGAAGATATTTATTACCACCAAGAGAATGCAAATTAAAACCCAGTAAAATACCTCTAAATAGCTAATAGATAGATTAAAAATTTAAGAAACTCAAAGGTCTGTTAATATTAAGTATCCGATTTTGTTGCAGACATGTTCTTATATACAGTGGATGTGGGAGAAAATTGGAAATTTCATTATGTAACACTTCTAA
Source organism: Erethizon dorsatum (assembly GCA_028451465.1). Taxonomy (NCBI): domain Eukaryota; kingdom Metazoa; phylum Chordata; class Mammalia; order Rodentia; family Erethizontidae; genus Erethizon; species Erethizon dorsatum. The sequence continues at coordinate 17,381,094 of CM051838.1, forward strand.
TAAAAATCTATTAATGCCAAAAATATGTGCAGTATTACCCAGCTATTTTACTCCTAAGTATAAACCCCATGTAAATAAAATGCATGGACATCATATGCATGTACAGTATGCTCATTGAATGATAATTCATAATAAATATAAGCAAGGAACAACACACACACACAAAATTGTCTTTTATACCCAGGAGCAGAGGTACATAAATTGTTGTCTGTTTACAAAACAGAATATGCAACCCTGAGAATTTGTGAAGTACATCTACTTAAAAGATGTGGCTGCATCTCACAAACAGAAGATTGGGCTATATTATTTCAAATAAGACCCAAAAGTTCCATACATCACTAGAATTTAGATACATGCCAACCGCTGATAGGATTGTAGGTAGAAGTTAAGTCTCTACATATACATTATTTTGTCTAGACAATGTTTTAGCAGTTCAGAAAGGAAGGAAGAAAGGAAAGAAGGAAGGGAAGGAGGGAGAAAAAAGGGAAAGAAAGGAAAAAAGGAAGGAAGGCAAAGAAAGAAGGAAGAAAAGGAGGGAGGGAAGAGGAGGGAGGGAAGGAAGAAGGGAGAGAGATTAAGAATACTTGAAAAATATTTCTTGTCCATCTCATTGATACTGAATGAGAAATGATAGTAATATTCAAACACAAGAGTGGAACAACATTGGCTCTTTTGCCCCATATAAAATCTATTGCGGACAAAAGTAAGGAGATGTCTATATCTTACGTACTTCTACCTTCCAAGCTTTTACTTTTTTAATACACAAAATGTGCTCAGGTACTCTTTCAGATGAACTCAGTTTCACAATTCCTGATGAACTTGTTCTCCTTTTAGTATTTTTCATCATTCTTCTCAAAATTTGTTTGATGTAGAAGTCAATAAGAATCTGTCACATGAATTCATTTATAGTGGCTTAAATTTGAAAAGATCTGAGAGTTCACATTTACATTTCAATAAAAGTTTTATCTCTTAATGAAACAAATTAACTGTAATCATAATATTGTTTGCATGAGATAGAAACAAATGGAAAAATAGCTGGGACATTCTCAGCTGTAGTTCAAGATGGAAGTTTGATATTAAGGCTCCCTATATGATGCTGATTCTTTTAAAATCACAGAGAAGAAAAGTTTTAAAAGTCAAAAAATGAAATTTGTATATTGCCTGATATTTCTGCATTTAGGATTCCTGTACTTGGAGGAATTACTTGTACCGAAGAAACAATATATTTTTATTTAGTTATTTTTGTATTGAACATAGGGCCTTCTTACTGAGTTACATTCTGATCATCCTATTTTTTTATAAATATAAAGTTTACTGAGTTTACTTGTATAAATATAAGTTCCTGAGTTTCTCAGGCTGGGTTCAAACTCAAGATCCTTCCAAGCCCCTCAGAGGGCTGTTATTACAGGTGTGAACCACCAAGTCTGATTCCAAAGAAATAACTTTCTAATATCTTAAGGGATGTGGAAAAAATAGTGAAGTTTGAAAATATTGAATTTAAAACAGTAGAATTTGAACACATATAATTTACATTATACTGTCTTTCTTGAACAATATAAGTGTAGATCAAACTACCAATGTTTTAAATGTATTAAACTCTAAAACTTTAACTACATTTAAAAACTGTCATATTGAAAAGCATGCTCAAATTAATCTGGAGTTAAAGACATCTTGTCAAATTTATTTTTCATCACCCATGATGTAATGTAGACATGTATAATGTCATTTGCTTTATTTAGCGTGCTTTGCAAAGCAATTATGAATCATGTAACTGATAAATGACACTAAACACAAAGCAGTGTTTGTAATCATCTAGGACATTCATTTACTTTCATCAACTGGCAATATCCCAACATATTTTAGGCAATAACTCATGCTCCAGTATTTTCTGACAGCTGTTAACTCTCTGTAAGGCATTACATTTTTTTGTAATTTTTTGTAAAGTAAGTAAACTCAACTTTATGGACAGTAATGACTTGCTTTCCAATGAAAATCAAAGTTTTCTGTCCTGTTGAGGAAGTCCACCACCAAACTGGTAAGATCAGTTTTTCATCACTCTCTATTTTCCTGAGTTAGGAATAATATGCTTGCTAGAGGACTGCAAAACTAAGCTAACTAAAATAAGAAAGCCAATTACTTGAACAAGAGATTTAAATAACTCTTGTGTAAAAGGAATACATTGTTAATTTCCCATGCACTGCCCCTCAGAGAAAAGAAAATTTGCAAAATACTCATTCACAGTCATATAGTTTGATGCAAAACAACTGTATTTGAATCCAGTTTTGCAGTTCCAATTTTTGTAGTATTCTTTATTTAATATACTGTTCTTCATGATAATAATTTCCACTGTCCTTGCCATCTGAAGCTCAGGATTATTTTCCCATGTTTCCCATCATTAACCTTGTGAACTTGAAAATTTTTATGTAAATTTACTTACTCAATTTTATCATTTCAATTAAAATATAACAATCTCTTGGAGCATTATGCAGATAAAGTAAATATGTACATATTACTCTAATATTACAAAATTTCTCTGATAAATCTTTAAGTGCCCAACACAAAGTCTGGCATTTTCAAAGTAAGAGTTACTGGTATTAAATATTTTGCATAAGCACTGAATGAAGTAAATACTGGCTGTTGGCAAAAATGAAAGGGAATGTTACCCATAAAGGTAAGAAGATTAGAACTCTGTCAATGGTAAAGTGTCACTATAAAATTAGGTCCAAAATTTCACACAATGAAAAGCAAGATCCCACCTCAGCAATCAAAAACAAGAATCCCTTTACACTGCTAGAGGGTAAGAAATGAAGAATAATGCTTTTGCAATAAGTCATGTTCCCTATTAAGGTAGAAAAATGTTAAGTTTTAATCATAAATCATGTTTATTTGGTGCTCTGTCTACACACTTGAAATACAGAAATTGAAGAAAATCAAGAATATTAACATTGATAATTTTACAAGTGAGAATTATAAAGTTAATTTTGCACAAATATATACTTCCGTCTCAGGCTTTTATAGATTTTTTGCATGATGTCAGCAATTATAATACATTGATTACATCATTGCAGTGTTGAACTCTAGAGTTTGAAATCAAGAGCAAGAGAGAAATTTTCACCGCTCTTCAGCCTAGACATCTGGATAGTAGTTAAGCTATTCATAGACTCCCTAAATAGTATTCTACAATCACAAGTTTTCCTGTGTTTTAACTTTTAAGTTTGAGTCTAAGCTTCACTTAAATTGTCTTTTAACCAGTGTTCTCTGAATAGAAATTAAGAGTAAGGATTAGTTGCCATATAGATTATTCTCCATAAAAAAACAAAATACATCAGTTCAGTAAATAAGGATAAGTGCCATAAATTTTAACTCATGTTGCTGTTGAAATTCGTTATTTCTTAGTTATATTTTTCTTATTGTCATATTTCACTTTTTCTCTGTCCTTTATTTCATTTCTTTTAATTGTGCTTTATGCAGTGGTTATTGCTGTTGTAATGTTTACTTGTTACCATTATTCATTTTAATGAAGATTGAGAGACAGGTGATGGACAGATGCATTAACTGTAATCTTCTAACTGTACACACCAAGATTTGGTTAGAGATTAATTTGGGGAAATGTCTGTGAAATGGCAATAGGAAGGAAGCTGGAAGTTTTGTGGGGAACTTCAGATATTCATATATCTTTGAGGTATGTGAATGAAAACAGGAAGGAAGGAAGGAAGGAAAATATTTTCATTTTAGAAGTTCTATTAAAGTTTCAGCAAAGTCAGTGGAGTCCTTCAGACAGAGTTAACACATATCCCAGAAACCAAGACTATCTGTGCCACCTCCTTTGCTGGAAAAGCCCATCTGAAAGTTGGCCTCCAAAGAACAGCAGTAGTGGGTTTCCCAGTGCAGTAACTGAGGATAACAGTCAATCACACTCATGAACAGGAAAACATGAAAAATGTATTTTTATTGTTAGTACAAGAGGCCTTGCATGCAAACAAGGGTGGCTGTAAATTTGGGTTATATTATAGACTTGTACAGTACGATAGCTGTCTTAGATGCTTTTCTTGTGGCTGGGACAAAATACCTGACACCCAAAGTTAAATGAGGAAAGGCTTATTTCAGCTAACAGTTTGTAGAGGTTTCGGTCTACATTCGACTGGCTCCAAGGTAGGGTGCCATGACAGAGGGGCTTCAGAGAGGAGAAACAATCCATGATATGGCAAACAGAAGGCAGCAAGCAGCAGCAGCCTGCCTTCCCTCTCTCCCTTTATATTCCATCCAGGCTATAAGCCTATTTATTGATGCCACCCACAGCCAGGGTGGGGCCTCCATTATCCACACCCAGAACTATGCTAAACCCATTTAGTTTTCACACACCCTTAATCCTGGTATCACATGCCCTAGATCCAGCCACCTCTGAAAAGTTCCACCTATGATTGCATGAGGCTTTGGGGGAACATCTAGATACAAGCCATAACAATAGCTATGCATTGAAAATTATTTTAAGAACTCAGCAAAACAAGAGTCACTGTTTATCCTTGTTTGTTTCATAATCCACACCAGTTCTGCTCCATACAAACTTCTGAAAGAGACACAAATATTTGAAATCTAGGATCCTTACAAAGCAAGTAAGTAGGACATCCTACCGAGAGTGTGCTCTCAATTTTATCTTCAAATATAATTTTCTCAAAATAGAACACGTTTCTAACATAGTTCTAAGAGAAGCTTCAGAACAACTTCTGAGTTCAACAATAAGATATTCTTTACTTGGTTTATTCTCCCACCTATCTGCTGCTAGAAAAATTCTAGGAAACTTTATCCACCTTTCTAAAAAAATCACATGCATAAAAACCAGAACAACAACAACAAAACAAATGCATACCCAAACACTACACTATTTTTCTTTTCTATCCTTTCACCTTGTCTTGCAAGTAAGAAATGGGAAATAACATTTCCAAGTGTTCCCAGAATTTTTGTACTCTTAAAATACATCTCTGCTTATTCACACAATATTTTACATTGAATAATCTATGACAAAAAATATAACGCCCTGGTATTTACTGCTGTAAAAATGTACCACAAATGTAGTAGATTAATACAACACCAGTGTATTATCTAACAGGTCTGGAGGCGAGATATCTGAAGCTCGCTGCACTGAAATCTATTGCAGGTCATTCTTCTTGAGGTTCTTGATGCTCACTGTCTCACCTTTTCCAATTTCTAGAGGTTTCTCACATCCCTTGGTTTGTGGCTCTTTCCAATGTCAAAGCCAGCAATGGTCCCTTGAGTCTTCCTCAGGTTCCCTCACTCTAGCTGGACACTCCTGGCTCCTTCTCACACTAACACCCTGGTGGTTATATTAGGCCCACCTAGCTAACCAAGTCGCATTCCATCTCCAAGTGCCTATCTTAATCTGTAAGTGAGGGCCCTTTTTTATATAATGTCAAATATTTTCACATTCCAGGGATGGGAATGTGGGGATTCTTAGGCGGGGAGAGGAATGAGGTGGACATTATTCTATCTCCCATAGGCTCTCAAAAACAGGACTTTAGGAGTGATGTTGACAGTAAAAATGAAAATTTTAAAAAACAAAAAAATCTATTTAATGGATTAAATGATGCTCAACATACATAGATACTTAACATATGCAAAGTCTATCACAGAACCTAAGGTCAACTGAGATGCTGACTACTAATATAAAGAATTGTTAATCTAGTTTCTCGACACTAATTTAAAAAGGACTAAAGGGAAAATTGTGATTTTCATATTCTTTTTTTTTCTTTTTCATAGGGGAGAATAGTGATATCCCAGAAATTGCAGATGAAGGTAAAATAAAAGAATAAAAAGATAAGAAGCAAGTGAAAGCTGATGTGTTAGGGTGTTGTGTTATTTTATGGTTAGTCACAAATAATCAGTTCAGGGTCATAAAAGGCATTTCAGACAAAAATCACACAAAATGAATATTTTTTAAAGCCTATTATTTGGAACAGCATGAAAAAGGGAGGACAGAGAGGAAATACATCTTCTTTATTCTTTTTCACTTCTTCTAAGTTCCATATTCAAGGCCTGTAGCAACATTTGCTGAGGCCAGATATCATTCGCAATGGAAATCATTTCACTGGATGCTGAGAGTTGAAGAGGAAGCCAGGAACTCATGACTCTGACATTTATTTTATTCATATATATCATGATAATTGGTGTGCATCAATTGTTAGGGGGAGACTGGGCCATCCCAGGACTTCAGGTCAGCAGTTGATCATCTACACAGCAAAAAGTCTCCGGAGTTGGAGTGCAGTGGGTTGGTTGTAAAACCCAAGTGTTTTTCAATAGTCCCACAGCAGCAGATGCAATTTGACAGCATTTAAAATCCGACACATCCTCCAAGGTTCTACCAATAGACATAAGGAAAAACATTTGCTTGCCTTTGAGATGATTCTACTAAAATTTTATCTTAGAAAATAAAGACTTGCTATTTTTTCATGAAATGCATCTACGAGATTAATAACCTGATTCAAAGATAATTTGCCAAATTGATTTGTTATATAAATCTAATAAGGCTACTTGATATCCAATTAGGCAATCCTTGTGAATAAAATGCTCCTTATGTATTAGTTAATTAACAGCTCTATTGAGGCATAATTTACATATAATGAATTCATTTATTCTGATCCACTAAGATAATTATTTATTTACATGGTATTCTATATTTCCTCAGCAATATTTTAAGTTTTTACTCATATATCTTGCACAAAGTTTGTTAAATATATTTTAGGCATTTCTAGCTTTTTAAATGTTACTGTAAATATTTATTTTGAAAATCACATATTTCCAATTGACCACGTACATAAAAATAAAGTGGCATTTACATTGATTATACATCTTACAAACTTGATAGATTTCTTTATTAATTTTAACAGTTTTGTTTTCTAAGGATTTTCTACATACACAATTATGTCTTCCTAAAAATGTCAATTTGGGGCCAGTGAGATAGCTCAGTGGCATAAGCGCCTGCCTGGCAAGCGCAAGATCCTGAGTTCGACTTCCGGTACCCACATAAACGTTAAAAAAAAATGTCAATTTTCTTAACTCTTTAATAATTTTAGGATCTGTACTGTCATGCATTTTTCCATTTTTGATATTGATAACCTTTCTTTTCTTTCTTCTTCCTCCTCCCCCTTCCTCCCTCCTCCTCCCTCCTCCTCCCTCCTCTCTCCTCTTCTTCTTCTTCTTCCTCTTCATACTGATGATTGAACACAGGGACTTCACACTGAGCTACATTCCTAGCCCTTTTTTTTTTTTTTTTTTTTTTTTTTTTTGAGATAAGGATTCACTAAATTCCCAAGCTAGGCTCAAACTTGGCAATCCTCCTGCCTCGGCCTCTTAGAGTGCTGGGATTGTAGTTGTGTATCACCATTTCAGCTTGTGTATTATTTTTATTTTTGCCTTCACTAATATTATTGATCTCTTTCAATCAGTTTATACTTCACAGATATTTCACAACCTTTTCTTTTTCCCTTATGTTGACTTTTCATCTTCTATTTATTTTCTTCCTACTTATTTTGAGTTGATATGCTAACTTACCCCCTAATTTCTTGATTTATAAACTGAGGTTCTTGATTATAAACAGTTCTTCTTTCATAATATATGCATTCGATGGCACAAATTTTCTTCTAAGCCCTATGTAAGCTGTATCCCTCAGACTTAGACTGTTTGCTGTTTTTGTTTTGGTTTTTTTCTCCATTCAGTTGGAAATACTGTGTGCCACACAAAGCTCTTTGAAGTTCGATTTTGAACTTCAGATTTTTAATCTTTTAGATTCTTATTAGCACATGCTTACAGTACATAACATTTACATTTCTTGTGTGAGTTGGTGCAGGTACCTAACACATCTCCCTTTTTTCATCTCCTGTGCATCTATGATCCCCTTCCCACTTAAGAAAGTTCTATCTCCCTGAACTTTAGATTTCTTCTTCAGCACTCTTCAATTTCCAGATAATTGGATGATTGATCAAATGCTCTTGTTTTTCTTTCTGGAAAAATTAAAAAAAAATTGTAGCCAAATTGTATTTTTCCATACTTTAAAGATATCTCAGCACTGCTTTCTAACATAAATTCTGATAAAAATTTATGTAATCATTATCTTTATTATTCTGTATATTTGTCTCCCTATTGTGATATCTTTAACAATTTCTCTTTATTACTAACTTTCAACAAAATATGGTACCTTGGTGTGTTATTATTTTCATTGCTATGATCGATTAATTTTTGCATTTCTTAGGTCTGTGGGTTTATCCTTGTCATCCCAATTTAGACATTCTTCAGATTTTAATGTTTTCCCCTGCCCTTTTCCGTCTAGGCTTCTAATTAAACATATGCTAAAACCATTTGATAGTGATACACAAATCACTGAAGCTTTCTTCCTCCTTCTCTGAGCCTCAGTTTAATTAGTTTGTGTCACAATGTATTCAAATTATTTCATGTTTTCTACCATATATACTACTGTTAATTAGAGTAATATTTCCCTTTCAGACATTATGCATTTGACCCTATGATTTAAATTTAATTTCACTTTATATCTTCGATTTCTCTTCCATTTTCATGTTTTTCTTATAATTTATCATATTTACAGCATGCTATGACTACTTAGATATCCATGTCTGCCAATGTATTTAATAGACAGCAAATCATTTCTCATTTCTCCAGCCATCTGATGACTTATTGTCATCCTCGTATAAGATTTATTTTACCTGCTTTTCAAATAGTGTAGAAAAAAAATGCTGCCAATCCCTCAATGATGTTCATGATTTTGTCCCTGGAATCTGTGAATCTGTTAATTTACATGGCAAAGGTGACATTAAGGTTACAGACTATGGGAAAAGGAGATTATCCTCTGTTAACTGGGTGGGCCATTATAATTAAAGAAGCTTTTAGTTGATACTTTTTTTTTCTTTTTGATGAAGTAAGAAAGATACAACATAAGAAGGAATTTTCCCATTTCTGTCTTTGAAGATGGAAAAAAGAGGACCGTATATCAAAGACCCAACAGCCTCTAGAAGTTGGAGTGACCCTGAATTTATATAGCCAGTGAGAGTATACTTTCAAAGACCTGAACTCCATAGCTGTTCAAATAAAATAGAAATGAATTCTCCCCTAGAACCTCTAGAAAAGAATTTAACCTGCTAATGCCTTAATTTCAATCCTGATAATACTCTTGCAGATTTGTGACCTATAACATTGCAAATTATATATTTATATACTTCAGACCACCAAATTGGTGGTAATTTCTTATGCAGCAAGAGAAAAATATAATACACATTTCTAATAAATTTTTATTTGTTACCAGGTATTGTGAAGATTATATGATTGAATGTTTGAATTCAGTTTGCTTTCTTTAAGCAACAATGGATTTATTTGGCAAGTAGTTATAGTACTTGCAGAGTAAGTTAATCTTTCCAAAATTTATTTTAAACTCTTTAAAGTGTTATCAAACTTGCTTCAGTTACTGAGGCATTACCCTTTGGTGAACTGTATTGGTATTCCAAAGGACTAAAATAAGTTTCTCTATTCTGAACTGATGGAATTCAAATGGCTTTCTAACATGTATTTCTTTGGGAATTCTATAGTTACTCTATAGAAGTTTCTCAAAAGTTACTTTTCTGCTCAAACTCATGAGTTTTCAGCTGACAAACATACACATATTTAGTAAAATTCCAGGGAAGCCCTGTGCAGACTTCTGAGGTTGTTTCTTTGAGCTTCTCCCTACTCCCTAATACCTGCCCCAGTAGGTCCAGTTATATTCTTTGACTCAAAATCTCTATCTTTTTCTTTATCTCAAAAAAATTGCAAAATTCTGCTTTAGACCATTTTTCCCTTTCAGAAAAGTGCCTTCAGGCAGAAAAGCATTGAAGAAAATCATCATATTTGCATCGTTCTCTAAGTGATCAGACTTTCGATCTGCATACTATCCAATGCATAAAAATATCTATTTCATAAATTTCCTGACTTATTTTCCAGTTTTGCCTTGTAAACAGCTGTGTTTTCAATGAGAGGGCAAACAATCATAGTTAAAAATATAATTGTCTGCTTTCTTTTTTTTTGTGGGTACTGGGGGTTAACCTCAGGATCTTGCACACCAGCAGGCGCCCGTACCGCTGAGCGATATCACCGGCCCTTTTTTTGTATGTGGGTACCGGTAGTTGAACTCTGAACCTCGCACTTGCTAGGCAGGCACTTATGCCACTGAGCCATCTCACCAGCCCATTGTCTGCTTTCTTAAGGCAAATTTCTTAAGGCAAATTAGTTTCATGATAAAGGTTTAGAAAACTCATATATATGACATGTATATATGTATTTATATATACATATGGGTACACTTATATACATATACATATACATATACATATAGTACAATTTAATAAGCATTTCAAATAAGCTTCTATGAGTCATTCATCTTCCAAAGTAATTCTCTAGGCTGTGAATATGTGATCTTTAACCATCTGAGGGACACTGTAGTTTCAACAAGAAATCTATCACTTGGGAGAAAGAAAATAAAATAAAAAATAGTTACATGAAAAATGAACTGTTTAAAGACATTGGTTATATATTTGGTGAAAAATATACCCTGCTAGTGCAGTAGAGACATAGCTCTCCATTTTTAAGTAGACACACATATTTACATCCTTAATCAATTCGAGGAAGCAAACATTTAGTTAGCAAACTCTATTTTTAAAGCAAGAAGGTGATTCAGTGAGAACTGCAATTTGATGAGATTAATCACACAGAAGCCTGGCCCTAGGAAGAAGGGAGACTAGAGCCAAATGAACCAATTAAGACTCTACTCCCTTAATCCATGGGTGTACTTGATAAGGACTTGAAATATGGTAACAGTAATTAATTGCAAAAGACGAAGGTAGACATCCCTACTTATCTATCAGGTTATTTTTTTCTCAACATTCAAAAAATTACTGATATCTGCCAATGTTATCACCAAAATGATATTGAAAGGGTATCCAATTTAATGGGTATTTTAGAACTGTTAATAATTCATACTTCAAAACTAAAGAAAAGGAGCAAGATGAAATTTTCCTCCACTAATGTTTTGCAATAAATCCATTAGAAAACTATTTCTAGGGCCGGTGAGATGGCTCAGCAGCATAAGCGCCTGCCTGGCAAGCGTGAGGTCTGGAGTTCGACCCCCGGTACCCACCAAAAAAAAAAAAAAAAAGAAGAAAACTCTTTCTATCTAATCATAGCAGAAGACTGATTGACTTAGTTTTAATGGGATTAAAGACTATAGTGCAAAGCCTCAGTATTTTGACAGTCTGCTTATAGTAATAATCTTGGAAGCCATTTCTCTTCGTTTACCTAGGGTTAAATAAGGAAAAGAAACTTAATAAATTTGAGACAGGACTCACGATGGTTTTGTTGTGCCTTTAAAATATAAAGTCAAAATCCGGCCTTAGTAATTATGTTAAACCTCAACCACAAAAAATAAGCTCTATGATCCAAAGTGAGTTTCTAAAAATGCATCAACTAAGACGTTTTTACCAAATGAGAAGCTCTGTGAAAATGGGTACAATAGATTTAACGCTGAAGTAAGAAAATGACTGACAGTTGCATAGTATATCTACGTTGCAAAACCTTAGGAAAACCTGTAAATCCTCTTTGCTCTGTCATAAAATTCCTCTTTCATTCTCGCCCTCAAGTGGGGTTAGATGGAAGAGATTGCTTTTTAACTCCAAATTCAAGATTCTTATTTTATTTAGTATTTTAAAATATATTTCCTCCATTTCTCTTGCAGAGCTCCTAAAAATAGATTGTTGGCATACCTCTTCAGCAAACCTGTTCTTTTAAAATAACTGCTATTGAGCCAGCAGCCCAGCACAGTGTATGCCGCAGGTGGGGCCAGCCAGCAGCACAAAAAAGCCTGAAGCAGCAGTGAAAATATGAGCCAGCCAGTGAGTGAAGTGAACCAGTGCCATGCTCTGGCACACAGACATGCAGAACAGAAGCAAACGGGCTGGGCTGCCATTGTATTTCAAAAAGCACAGAGCGAACTCCAGTAGCAGAACTGGAGTTGCTTCACTGCCAAGTCCCAGGTTGCTTCACTGCCAACATCCCAGAATGGAATGAGAGAAGAGCCATCCAATCACGGTAGACTGCTGGCAGATGGGAGCAGACTAGGGGGAACTCTGCTAAGAGGTAGGCGTTGGAACCACGTAGACTCGATTCTGGTGGCCACCAAAAGCTAGTCTTAGCCCTAAATACAGAAGACTAGAAGCATCTTCCTGGTCTGAGATGAACAGAGCAACCTTGGCCCAGCAGCATAAGCAGGCAAGCTACCTTGACCTGCAGCCAGACAAGGGCACTCCCCCCACCCAGTAAGTGGTTAAGAGGAGTCAGTGGCATGGAACAGAGTAAGATGTGCAAGGTCCAGAAGGAGCCAACTGTACTCCGTTCTGGGAGCAACCCCAGGCTTTCCTTACCAGAGGGCGCCACAGCAAATGAGAGAGCACCATAGAGAAAATCACAATAAGGAAAAGTGAACATTCAGAACATCGCCCACTTAAGACCAATTCCCAGCCCCCACATCCAGAGGCCAAGATCATCCCCATACCCAACACAAATCCTACTGCAAAACTGGTAGGATTACATAGCACATTTCTGGGAACTTGGGCACTATCACAGAACTGCAGACACCAGAGGTATTTTATTATTTCTCTTTTTCTTTGTTTGATTGGCTTTTCTTTCTCTGTCTAGTTGGGTTTTCTTTTTCTTTTTCTTTTCTCATTATTTAGGTTTCTTACTTTTCCTTTTGTTTTCTTCTTTTCATCTTCTTTCTCTCTTTCCTCAACAATCTCTCTGGATTTTATGATATTTTCATGTGAATGAACACTGACCTTTCTACTTCTGGTTCACTTCAATATTCTTTTGCTTTCATTTTCATTCTTTCTCTCCTGTGGTCTCCAGTTTCCCAAAACTTGGGTGCTCATCCTTTGCCCTCCATCTTTGCTTCTACTATATTTGTCCTCATTCTTCTCTATTTCTTGTCCCCTATCCCTCTTAAATCTCCCTCATACAAGATGAAATCACTCTACTAAGGGGAAAAATCATCGCATACAAGTTCCTGGTATATGCTGGATTTCATTATATAACTGTAGAACTTGCTCCTATGTTTAAAGGGAGCAGATTAACAGTCACCTCAGTTTGTCAGTAACCAAGCTGTGCTTGATGATATTCTTATTGCTAACTGTACTACTTTAGCCAGGATGTCATACCTGTTATAATAAATTTTTCTCTCTTGTATGACAACACTGTGATTTTCTGGGGTCAGAGCCATCATCATAGTCCAGTACCAAAGGAGTAGGTGCTGAGCCAAATAGCAACTTCTCATCCTCAATGAACTGGTTCTTGGGATAGACACAAAGACCAAGAACCACTTACACCTAGGAGACATCCCTGAGGAATAGTGATTTCTTAGGGAACCCTCAGTACTAGTGATAAAGCTATCTACATAAGAAATCTACAAACATCAACACAGAAAACAAAATAACATAAAAAATAGAAAATGGAAAATGACAAAATGCAGGAGCAAAATGCAATCCCAGACCTTCAGCCCAACCAGGACAAGTCCAGAGCACAACAAGATAAAGGAAATCAGAAGCCACTCAATGCAAATTTCTGAAATGACAGCAGCAGAAGTGAAAAAAAAATGGATAAGTCTATAGAAACAAATGGTTGCCCTGGACTCACTATGTATCCTAGGCTGGCCTCTAACTTGCAGCATTCCCCCTACCATAGCATCATAAGTGCTGAGATTATAGGCATGTGCCAGCACACCTGGCTAAAAATAAAAGACATTAGAGCAGACACAGATTTTAAAAAATAGAGGAACTTAGGAAAACGATGGAACCATGAATGCCCAACATAGGAAAGAAATGGAATCCATGAAGCAGATCCAAACAGAAATCCAGGAGATTATAAACTCCACTGAAAGTATACACAACAGATTAAATGAAGGCTAAGATAGAATATCAGATCTAGAAGACAGGATTGCAGCTAGTGACCACAAAAAGAAAGCTATCTTAAAATTAGCAAGGAACCATGAAAAATCAATCCAATGGCTACAAGGTGAAGCAAAGAAGAACAACATAAGATTGATTGGAGTGAATGAGAAAGCTGGAAGTAGTGCAAATGCCATAAATAAAAACTCTTCACAGAAGTAATGGCAGAAAATTTCCCAAGCATGGATAAAGAATTTGACATACAAATAAGTGAAGCATATAGAACTCCAAGTAGCCATGACCAAAAGAAAATCTACACCAAGGCATATAATAATCAAGATTCCAGAAATTCAGCACAACATAGTATTAAAAGTGGTTAGAGAAGAGAAACAAATCACATATAAAGCAAAGCCCATCAGAATCACAGCAGTCTTCTCAACACAAACCCTCAAACCAAGGAGATCTTGGAGTGAGGTATTTCAAGTCCTAAGGAGAAACAACCTTCAACCCAGATTGATGTTCCCCACAAAACTATCTTTCAAAATCAGTAGAGAAATAATATATTTCCATGACATAGAACAACAAAAGAAATTAATGACCACTATACAACCTATTCAAAATGCTATGAAGGATATCTTAGAAAGAGAAAATGAAGACCACAATTCCAAGAAAATCAATAGAAACAAGCCACCAGGCAGGGCAAGCAATTAAACAGAAGGGAAAACAGGGAACCAACAACAGGAAAACAATATGAGAAGGATAAGAAAACACATATCAGCTATAACCATCAATGTTAATAGTCTCAATTCACCAATCAAAAGAAACACACTGGCAGAATGGATCAAGAAGCAAGATCCAATAATATGCTGCATACAAGAAACACAATTAACTCAAAAAGAAATCCGTAGACTGAAAGTCAAAGGATGGAAAAGAATATTCCATGTGAAAGGAGCCCAGAAAAAAGCATGGGCAGCTATTTTGTTTGCAGACATTGTGAACTTCAAGCTGAGACTGGTCAAAAAAGACAAAAAAATTCACTACATACATGTTCAGGGAACACTCCAAGAAGAAGAAATAAAAATCACAAATATATATGCACCAAATTCCAGGGCACCCAACTATATGAAACAAATATTAACAGACATGAAAAATCAAATAAGCACTAACACAATTGTAATGGGTGACCTCAATACCCGAATGTTACAAATACATAGATCAGCTAAACAAAGAATGAAAAAGAAATATCAGAACTAAACCAAACCTGTGACCAAATGGACTTTGTAGATGTCTATAGAGTGTTCCACCCCACAACATTAGAATACACATTCTTCTCAGCTGAGCATTGGATGTTCTCCAAAAGAGACCATATACTAGCCCATAAGTCATGCTTAAGTAAATGCAGAGGAATTGAAATTATCCAAAATCAACATTAAGAAATAATAGCATTCCTGTACACAAACAACAAACTTACTGAGAGAGAAGGGAAACCACACACTTCATGATAGCAGCCAAAAAAAAAAAAAAAAAAAATACTTAGTAATCAATCTAACAAAGTAAAAGATGTAAACATTGAAAAATGT
The DNA here is from genome assembly GCA_028451465.1 of Erethizon dorsatum. NCBI lineage: Eukaryota > Metazoa > Chordata > Mammalia > Rodentia > Erethizontidae > Erethizon > Erethizon dorsatum. Next base: position 17,396,662 of record CM051838.1, read on the forward strand.
AGTACTCTGAAAAGGATACCAAAGTGGGTATCAGAAAATGGAATGATATCCCCTGCTCATGGATAGGAAGGACCAACACAGTGAAAATGGCCATACTCACAAAATTGTTATGCAGATTTATTGCAATCCAAATCAAAATACCACCAGCATACCTCACAGAACTAGATAAAACATTCCTAAAGTTCATTAGGAACCAGAAGAGACCTAGAATAGTAAAGACACTTCTTGGCAACAAAGGCAAGGCAGGGGGCATCACAATCCCTGTCTCAAAATTATACTATAAAGCTACTATGATAAAACAGTGTGGTACTGAAAAAAATTAAAAAATAAAATAAAACAGACCTAGGATCAATGGAAAAGTTTAGAAGATGCAGAAACAACTCCAAACACCCTCAGCCACCTTAGTTTTGACAAAGGGGCCAACATGTTCACTAGAAGAAAGATAGCCTCTTTAATAAATGGTGCTGGAAAAACTGACTCTCTACATGCTGAAGACTAAAACTAGACCCATGTCTATCACCATGCACTAAACTAAAATCAAAATGGATCAAAGACCTAAATATTAAAACAGAAACACTAACTCTGCTCAAAGGGAGAATAGGCAGAACTCTTGAAGATATAGTTGCAGGCAAAGATTTCATAAACAAAACCCCAATTGCATGGGAAATAATACAAAAAAATCAATAACTGGGATCTCATCCTATTAAAAAGTTTGTACAGGAAAATAAATCACCAACGAGTGCAAAGACAGCCCACAGAGTGAAAAAAGTTTCAGCCAGTTGTCTCTCAGACAAAATATTTATATATAGAATACATAAAGAATTGAAAAAAATCAAACCCCCCAAATTTAAAGACCCAATCCAAAAGTGGGCATCTGAGATGAATATGCACTTCTCTGATGAAGAAATACAAACAGCAAATAAATATATGAGAAAATATTCAACATTACTGGTCATTTGAGAGATGCAAATTAAAACAATGCTGAGATTCCATCTCACCCCAGAAAGAATGGCTATCATCAAGAAATCAACCAATAACAAATGCTGGTGAGGTGTGGGGGAAAAGGAACCCTTCTTCTCCACTGTTGGTGGGAGTGTAGACTGGTACAGCTACTGTGGAAATCAGTCTGGAGATTACTAAAAAACCTAGGATTTGAAGTTCCATTTGACCCAGCTATTTCCCTTCTGGGTATCTTCCTAGAATTAAAAACATTGTACCACAGTGATATATGCGCACCCATGTTTATAGCAGCACAGTTTGTAACAGCTAAATGTTGGAAATAACCCAAATACCCATCAACTGAGAAATGGATAAAAAAGATTTTTTTTAAAACAATGGGGTACTACTCATCCATAAATAAAGATAAACTTGAGATGTTTCTGGATAAATGGATGCACCTTGAGACCATATTCTTAAGTGAAATAAATTGGACACACATATTTTAATATCACATGGCCTCCCTGGTGTGAGAATCTGAAAGAATAAATAAGGACCAAAATATACAATAGATATTGTAAAATAGGAAGAAAATTTTCAAAGGGAAAGAGGAATTAGCGAAGGGGAATGGGGAAATGAATGAAGGGAAAAGGGAAAAAAATGACAAAAAAATGGAAACAAAGCTTTGTAAATAGGGAGAGCAAGAGGGATTGAAGGGAGAGGAAGGGATTGGGAAAAAAAGAGGAATCTAAATATATCATATACAGATACAAGTTCCCTATGATGAATATCATCCCTATGTATATCTAAATTGTACCAATAAATTTAATCAAATAAAAAAGGAAGTCAGAAAGTTAAATGTTTGCTGTGTAAACAAAACAAAACACTACTATTAACTACAGTGGCTGGTATATTTTAATCATTTTAAATATAAATTTCAGTGGAATTTAGTACGACTATGCAAACATTGCCACAATCCATCTCCAGATTGGAAATCTGAATGACTTAAAGTATTCTAACAGTCTATGTGGATTTTAGAAGAGTAATGAAAAATGCTTTTGAAATCTTGAGGAATAATTTATTTTCAATCTTTAATGTTATACTAATCTTACTGCAAGTGAAAAAAAGACAAAAAGAGATTCTATTCTCTGTCTTTCAGGAAGTTACTAAACAATATTCTTAACCTAAACAAGTAAGTAAACCAGGAAAAAGGAATGTAAGAATTCCACACTAGAAGAAATATAGAGTCATATGAACTATCGAATATTGTATCAGTTGCTCCTAAATGTCAACTTGACTGTATTGAAATGCCTGAAGAAGTGCTTGGATCACGGAGGTACTGTACTGATAAGTGGATTAATACACTGATTTTCATAGTTGAATGGCCCGTTTGGCAGCTGGACCATGTTGCAGGAGGTGGGTCCCTGGGGACCTGCCTTTGGGTGGTTATGTCTCTTTTCGTGGTCTTCCCCGGGTTCTTTTTTCTGGCCTCCATGAAGTGAGAATCTTTGCACCACCATCTTTCCATCCTGGTGTTTCTGCCTTGGAACTAACGTGAACTCAATCTTCTAAAACTGTGAACCAAATATGCCATTTCCTTCTTTAACTCGCAAGTATCAGTTATTTTATCCCAGCATCAAGAAAGCTAATCAATACAAATATTGATATAATAAAATAAGATATTAGAAGGCGGGGGATATATAAGACTAAACATGTCAGAGTCAGGAGTATGTTTGTTGTGTACAAAAAAAATGGCAAAAAGATCAAAAGGGCTGAAATGAGGTAAGTTAGGGAAAGCATATTCGGAGGTAAGATCAGAAAAGCAGCAGGGAAAGAGTACACAGGTACTTAGCCTTGTCAGAGATTTAGTGATATGAAAAACCATTGAAAGCTAAAAACAGTGACATGACCTGAGCTATATTTTTAAAAAAGGAATTTTCTAGATATTTTTTAGAGAATAGATTGCCATGAGTCAACCATGGAAATAGAAGAACTAGAGGCCTGTTTCAACAAATTAGGCCATAGATAGATCAACTATCAACGTTAAGATGTGAGAAAAGGTAAATGATAGATGCATTTAAAACTTTAACCCTATGTGATACACTCATGCTTTTGAAACAGTATGAGAGAGAGTATTTTTTGTTTTTGTCTTTTTGCTTTTATTATTAGTACATGTTTGTGATACATAATGAATACATGCATCATGGAGATTTGGTTCACATATATGTCTCGTTTTAGTCTTTTTACTTCCCTTTCCCTGCTATTACTTTTTACCTGATAAGTTTTTTTAAAAATTGAGTTGTCATTTAATAAGACAGAAAATTTGAAGGAGGAGCATGTGGAGCATATAGAAAGAGAGTTTAGTGTTTGACCTGTCCAAGCAGGATGATGCCTGAAAATCACATACAAAATATAGTTTGGAAGGCAAGGAGCACAAACAGATATAGAAAACAAGTTAGAAATTTAACAGAGTGAAAGTAAAAATATAGAGGCATGGAGTATAGTGAGTAAGGGTATAATTAGAAGTAAATCAATATAATGAAGGAATTTAGAACGACAACATTTTTGCTTGGCTCACTCTGGAAAATAATGTCACTTGTCAAAATCGGAATCATAGAAGGAGGTGAGGGCCAGTGAGATAGCTCAGTGACATAAGTGCCTGCCTGGCAAGCATGAGGTCCTGAGTTCAACTCCCATTACCCACAAAAAGGAAAAAAAGGGCCGGTGATATCGCTCAGTGGCACAAGCGCTTGCTGGCAAGCACAAAGCCCTGAGGTCGACTCCCGGTACCCACATAGAAGTTGAGACCTTTGGAATTGTATCATAATTGAATTTTATAAGAATTTACTTTAATTGAATTATTACTTTTGCAATTTATACTGTTACTGACTTCGAGAGATTAAATATTGCTCAGTAATACATGTCCGGCCACACTGGACTATGGCTCCCTGAAAGGAAGAACGTACCCAGGCTGAGGAATTTGGACATGCTCACAGCCACCAGTAAGTGGTTAAATGGTTCCTGCCAGATAATTCTTCCTATTATTCTTCTTTGAGCATTTGCTTTCTATATCAGACAAGAATATTCATACGTACAATCAATCCAGCTGTGCTCTGAAATATTTAAAATATATCCCCAAATTAGAAACACAAAAATATTTTCCAAAATAGTATTTTGAAAGCATTTCAACACCTGAGATTAAAGTTAAAAACGTTTGAATCATCCAAAGAAATATATAGTCCTTACAACGAGAAAAGTGTTGCCATTGTCTGCTTTCTGCTGCTAATAACACAATACAGTACACTGAGTAAATAATAAAATAAGTATGCTTTGGTTCAATGTTCTGGTCCAGTGTCAAGGGGCCACATCTTGTGATGGCTTTCCTGCTGGCAAAGTCATAAAGCAATGCCAGGCTTTACATCATGACAGACAAAGAGTATGCAAATGTGTCTCTTCTGGTCTCATTCTCTCTTCCTATAAAGCCACTAGCATTCAATTATGAGGCCCCATCCTGATCACTTCATCTAATCCTAATCACCCGCAAAAGCCCCACTTTTAAACACCATAGTCTGATTAAGTTTTGAAACTCCCTCATGAGTTTCAGAAGGCACAAACTGTAATCAAATGTAAGCAGGGGTATTGATTTCCCAAAAATTCATAACTGGGTTAAAATATATTTATAAATGACCACGAACATAGAGAAAGCATTTTTGCCTTTCTATTTTAGAATATTCTCTGTCATTTTATAGCTTGGTTCCTGGAAATTTTCATGGTTACCATCAGACATCACTTTCTTTCATATTGTATCCATGGGAATGCTGTGCTAGTCTGTATATTTGTGGTTTCTGATACTTTGCTAAAAAGATGTTATTTGACCAAGTTGGCTTTTCAAAATAATGTATTTGGGGATTCTTAATGCTTTGACTTTCAAACTGAAACTAAATTGTTTTTTATGACCCTCAAATGAATAAGATGCATTTTGCTAGTTATCAAGCAATACATGAATTAGTTAAAACTCTATTTGTTATTCCTAATGGAGGTATATTTACATATTTCACGAATCATTTCTTAGCAGTCATCTGTGACTGGTTATACTCATCATTTACAAAAACTGCCTCTTATGCTCAGATTTTGCTTCCCCCTTTTAAACTGGTTTCTGTTTCTTCTCTTCCTCCTCCTTTGTCCTCTTTTTCTCCCACCTAGAATTTATGTTTGTTATCCATGGATATCTGCAAAACACAGTGTTAAGTTCCTAGTAAACAAAGATGCATAAAATACAATTTCTGTCATCAAAGATCTTGTAATGTAGTAAACTTCTACAAATAAAAGCCTGTAATTAACCAGTAGGAAATGCCTAAGAGTACAACGGAAACACAGTGAGAGAAATAATTTCCTGCACATGGATTAACAAGGTTCCTAATGGAATTGAAATTTAAGCTGAGTAGTAAAACACAAGTAGTTTACTTATTAGAGAAGCAGGTAAGAGACATGTCTAATACAGAGATTAGAGGCCAGCTTATATAGACCACAGGGAATGAAAGAGATGTACTTAGGGGCACATCACTGGAGCAGACGGTATCGTAGAAAATGCCTGGTACGTCTTTGGGAATTTAAATAGAACTGGAAGATAAAAGCCACTGTGCCATGAGATGAGGTAGAGATCCATTACTAAGTATGAGCAGAGTCAACAGATGTTATAACACTACGCGCACAAACTCAGTTGGGATAATCCCTAAATGTGGGAGATCTAAGGGAATAGAAAATATCTTTGCAACAGGAAAAGGAAAGTGACTATATTCAAGGAAGACTAGAGAACATTAAAACTTATTTCTGTTGAATTGGGCTGCACATAAAAGAATATTGAATTCAAAATAGCTTGAATAATAAAGATGTTTCACTGATGTTCCTAGAACTTAAGCACACTTTGAGATTTTTAGTGAAGCTTTTAAAGCACTGTTCACAGACCTGGTTTTGATCTCTGTTCATTCTTTCCACAATGTGAACTAGTCCCCCAGGGTAGTTGTCAGACGCTCGTCCAAAATGCCTGAAATTTCAGCCCTCATCATGCAACAGTGACTACCACAATCCCCGGAAAATTTTAATTCTGTGGTTGAGCAACAGGAGCAGTTGTTGCTGACCATCATCTATATTTGCATTGACACTGCAGTTGTGTTTGAATCCAAAAGGGAGACACCCAATTTAAAGGAAACACTAGTTGGCACTTGGAAGTATTAAGGCCTTAGATATAATACCCTGGGTAGGGAGTGAGAAAATGCTAAGAACCATGGACTATAGCCCTATTCTATGACTTTAAGGCAAGGCTTGAGTTCTAGTAGAAAACTGAAAGCAAAATAATAACATGAAATAATGTAATTGCACAAAGTGAACACACCTGATAGGGAAAAACGAATATGGTGAGAAAATAAAGGCTAATATTTCAATGTATTTAGTATGGTCTTCAGGTCCTATTTGGCCCATATATGGTATATACCACTGCTGTGAGCTCCAGATTTATTTCATGTAGATGCTGAAAGATAATGTAAACACAAATGTAATCTTCCATATTCCGAAAGGGAATTTTAAGTATATGCTCTACTAGCAGACTGTAGATTAAACATTTAAAAGTCTCACATAATATTTGATTTACTTATAAATACATATTTAAAGCCATATATATTTAAAAAAATACAACAATTTTATTCCATTTTTAATTTTCAACTTCAGAATCTAATTTATCAGAGTTTTGTATTTCTGTCATCGTGGTTTATTTTTATATCGTCTTGCTAACCACCTATGTTGTTAGACATGTGGTCAGTGTCGAATGCACATATTATTCGGTCACTGTAAGCCTCAAGTAAGACACTTTTATGACTTAGAATACTTTTTCCTTGCACTCTTCTTGAAAAATCTTTGTGATTTCTACTACATAGTCATTTTCTCTCTTATGTCTCTAAATTATTTAATGACCTTGTTTATAATGACACGTGACCTATAAATCTGTGAGGTTACCCTCCTAGGAATAATGATTAATTGGCGCTAATTTTCTTTGCCTCCTCATTTAGTTTTGTATTGGTGACCTCTGTAAGTATCCCAAATTAGCATTGATTGAAGTAATTTCAGACAAAAGTGTATTCTTTTCACATTACTTTTGTACTCCAAAGAAAGTCATTGAAAAAAATACAAATCAAAATAGCCTTGCAACACAAGAGCTATGGTAAGCATTCAAATATAAAGTACTCCTTGTTTTCTGGGAGATTTTTGAAGGGGAGAAAGCTGGCATTATATGTAGTATCCTAAGATATTCAAATGCTTACAAGTCTCCTTCTGAGGGTTTACATTGTACCTCTAATTCAATATGGACAAAATAGAACTTAATATCTTTCCTTTATGAAATCAGCTTTCTTCCTATACTGCAATCTTGAATAACAGCAACAATATGGATTCATTTTTCTCCCTCAGGTCCTGTACCCTACTTTATATCCAAAATTTTGCATTTGGCTTTTCAGTATCTGTTATTCCTCTTTTGTCTTTGTGATGTCTCTGTTTCATTTTAGATATCTTTTATTCCCTGAATTATGGTAAAAATTCTCAAACTGCAATTTGTCTTTCACTTTTTCACATTCAGAACCACTTTATGCTGTTTCTGATGTTGACTTTTTAAAAATGTGTAGTTGAAGATATTATTCCAGTTTAACCACAAATAAATACTTATAATTACCTTAACCTCATATTAATTTTCAACACTCAAAACATTTTCCCCATGCTGCTGGATTTTCTTGGAATAGTCTTTGCAAAATATATGGCAATATATATTTGTAATCTATGTAGACTTCTACCAGAATTATTTTTCCAATGATCATGCAGCATATATACTACACACCAATTCATAATCCTTAGCTTGAAGAATACAGTGCTTCCATCTATGTTTTCCATCAACCTCTGGATCCTTCGGGGGGGGAGCCATATTCTGTTCTTTCTTTACCACTACAAAATTTTGATATTATGCAATAAGGGTAAGCCTTTAAATTGAATGTATGAATGACTGAAAATAAGAAATTAACTCAAAGTATGCCATTTATTCTATTATTAAACAGGATGAAAGAGAATTTTCTGGAAGGAAGAGTGTTAGGGAGTTTGCTGAGACTGATGAATGCAAAATACATTGTACAGAGCCCATCAGCAACAAGTCCAATAATTGTCCAAAAGTATTGAAGATCTTAAATTGGAGTGTAAACTCTAAAATTTAATATACTAGAGAGTAGAACCTTATATTTTATAACAGCCTCAGAGTACAGGAGAAAAAAAGTGACTCATAAATTTAATTTTTAAATAAGTAACCATGGCATTCAGAATGAGAAATAATATCAAGAATGGGAAAATTCAAAAGAGAAATTGAAGTTTCTCTTTTTCAAATGGTGTTTATAGAAGGTGGAAGCATGGGAGAGGTGGGAAAATATGAGGTTGAACAGAGAATGTAGATTCCAGGAGAATTATGTTCAGGTTACCACTGTGGGAGTGCACTATGGCGAAGGAATTACTATATGATTTTTTAAAAGATAATAATTATGCCACTGCTAAATATCTAGTTTCTCCAAAACTATACATGTTTCCAGGTAGATCTTCTTGTTATTTAAAAGAATATTGAAAGATAACATTGTGTTTAAAAATCTTTAAGGACTAAAAATATGATTTTGTGCCCATACAAATTTAATTTTGAATATCATCAATATTTTAAACATTTATTTTATGTATCATATACAAGTGCTACACTTAAGTGTCATTGCTCAAAAATACAATGCAGCATGCAGGCATGTGCACACATATAGAAAAAGTAACTTATGAATTAAAGAGAACAATAACAAAAATGACAGCCTTCCTTTCATGTTTTAATAAAATCTTATAGGTAATGAACACAAGTCACCTAAGGGAAGAAAAGATTGAAAACTGAAGAAGGAACAATCAAGTATGAAAAATTAAATTTAGATGACAATAAAAATTAATAACCATTCTCTTAATGAATATAAAAAGCTATAGAAAGCTTGAAGTGATAGCCAATATTCATATTCCTGAATAGAGAAACAGAATTAAGTCATTAAACAGAAGATTATGCACTTTGAGATTCATTCTAGCATATAAATGTTAGATTTCTAGTATTTTACTCTATTAATTACTGCCATTGCTAACTTGTTTTATATCTCCACATTTTTATATAAAATTGTTGCATTCAAATTATTAAAAATTTAATGTATAGGTGTATTATATGTAAATATAACTCAATATGATATATCCAGCATATATACAATGACAATATATAGTGAAATTGCTCATCATTTAATTTTTTTTTTTTTTGTGGGTACCAGGGGGTCGACCTCAGGACCTCGCGTGCCAGCAGGCGCCTGTGCCGCTGAGCGATATCACTGGCCCCTTTTTCGTATGTGGGTTCCGGGAGTCGAACTCAGGCCCTTGCGCTTGCAGGGCAGGCGCTTAAGCCGCTGAGCCATCTCACTGGCCCTCTCATCATTTAATTTTATCATGAGAAATTACATATACATACTTGTTTTGAAAAATCCTGGTTGGGTGTGTAATCCCAACTTCTTGACAGGTTAAGGCATGAGGACTGAAAATTCAAGGTGAGCTTGAGTAATTTATCAATATTTTGTTTCAAAATTTAATAAATAATAAATAAATAAATAGAAAGGGCTTGTGACATAAGCTCAGTACTCCCTCAGTTAAACCCTGAAAACCAAAAAAAAAGTTCATGTCAATAAATGTGTTTGCATTGAAAAATATGAATTTTTTATTGTAGACTTCCAAATTCTTTCATGGGTATAACTTCAAAGGTTTTGTGTCCCATAAAAAAGTCATTCATGTACTTGTATATTCTTTAAAATAAACAAATAATATAACAAACTGAATATGCTGTGCCTCATTGTTCTGAAATGACTTTCACTCACAAATATATTATTTTTCAGTTTCTATTTCAGGTTGTACAAACTCATCTTATTCTTTCCATAGTCCTAAATATATTGAGTAGATGTGCCATAATTCATTAACCATATGCCGTAATTTAATCTTTATCAATGGATATTTATTTTAAAGGTTAGAACATATCCAATCAACATCCCAAACACATTTTTTGTTTTCTGACCTTTGATTATCCTGTCATATATTTTTATGATATTGCAGAGATTAATTGATCTTTCCCAAATATTTTTAAGTCAAACATGTGCTTACATTCTTAGAAATTCAACCAATCTTCTGTATTTTCTAATATTTACATATAACTACACAGATCATTATTTTACATTTATTATCTCTTACATTTTCTTCAACTATTACTTTCATTTTTGTAGCCTTTGTCTCATTATTACCTCCAATTTAAAATATTCATTCATCATATTAATTTCATAATTAATAATTAATTTCTCCTACCCTCTACCAACCATGTTTTTGTCTTTTCAACCTACCTCCTCTGATAATGTCATATCTGTAAATTACCAAACCCTTCGAAGATCTTCAATGCTTGGTTCCACCATCTTTCACCATATCTCACTACTTTCATGTATTCATATCAATTTAATTTCCATAATCAATTATTGTAAGTATGTTCTTCACTGTCAACACTACATTCTCATTTTCTATTATTTACTTAGCTAAATCAAACCTTAGTTACTTCTAACTTTTCACTTACGCTGTAAGGTACTCTCAAAGTTGAATGTAGTTGCAGAAAGACATATAATTTTGCCAATCATTTATATACTAAATCTCTGCTCGCAAACTTTAAGTGGACTGTATTTTAACTACTTCATCTCCTTAGTCCTTCCACGTTCTTGTCAATTATTACTATGCCTCTATAGCATACATTCTCAGCTGATAGATCGAGGATTCCTATGTGTCTAAGAAAGCAGTGCAAACAGGATGCAACAAGACGGAACTTCGACATCCCCTCCCCGACTACATCTATACACTTACCTGCCTTTAAGATCACAGGCTCTCTCTTTCATCTTTTTTTTTTTTTTTTTTTAGTGTGGGTACCAGGAGTCGACCTCAGGACCTCCCGCTTGCCAACGTGAGCTTGTGCCACTGAGCGATATCACCAGCCCCCTTTTTTCCTTTACGTGGGTTCCAGAAGTCAAACTCAGGACCTCCTGCTTGCCAGGCAGGCACTTATGCCGCTGAGCTATATCACTGGCCCCTCTCTCTTCCATCTTATTATTATGGAATATTGTGTACCATCAGTCCCAGCCATTCTTACCTATTAAAGATCATCCAGAAATTCTCCTCTGTCCTCAATTATTAATCACTTGCTCCACTCTATTCTTGCAAAGAACATTCAAAATGGTATTACTGTATCTCGAAAAAAAATTTTCCCCTAGACCAAATATAGCCCTCTAGCCACCAACACAATTCTCTTATTCTTTTTATAGAAAAGATATTTTGTGTTTTTATTTTGTCATTTTCTAGTTTTATTCTTAAATTTTCCCTTTAACTCCGTTCTATCGCTTTGGTTATTCAATCATTACACTAAAACTGCTTCCATCAAGATCAGTAGATTGTTCACTAAAACCAAATTCATTTCTCTCACTTTTATTTGACTCAACATACTTTACTGAATTTTATGGCAAAATACTTACCAGATTTTCATCGTAGCTCCCTCATCACTCCTGCTTAGTATCCTTTGCAGATGGCATCTTCTCATTCTTTTCTTACTTGTTGGAATGACCAGGATTTTAGACCTTTTCTCTTACAGCTATTCTTTTGGTGTTCTAAATATCTTCTACATGTTATTAAATCTTGAATTCACATCTCTAGTCCAGTCATCTTTCTTAAACTCCAGACATATCTAAATGCATATGCATTCTTTCACATCTCAGTGAATGGAATTCCAATTCTTGTAGTTGCTGAGACAAAAATATTGGAGTCAACCTTGTCTGTGTTCTTTCTTTTATACTCTACTTCAAATAAGTACAAAATTTCACTGAATATATATATATATATATATATATATATATATATATATATATATATATGACCCAGAGAGAGAGAGCAGAAAAATGTATACACTCTTAAGGAGAAGAAAAATTTGTATAAATATTTTAATTATAAATTTATTGAGACATCAAGAGATTAATACAGGTTACCTTTGGCCTCTACAATTACAAGAGGTGCTCAAAGTGGTGGCTGTCAGCTTCCAGACATTTATTAGTATGGCAAACTGCTTCTTGGGTAATCTTGGTCATTGAGATTGCTGCACATGCATTTTCAATTTCTTCTCTACAGGCCAGCGGTGTAGTGGGTTTTCTGCAATATACTATATCCTCTAGGGTCTCCTATATGAAAGTAACATCATCTGTTGAAGAAACATCATAGTGTTTTTCTTTTCCTGAAGTGTGTACATGTGTATACATTTTTTTCCGTGGTCTATCTATGTATATATTATTTCTTTCTTCTACTGTCATTAGTTTCGTGAAAATCACCTTTATTTCTTTCTTAGGTTATTGAGGTGTTTTCCTCAATGGTCTCTTTGCTTTTGAACTCATTTTTCTTCATCATTTTCTACACAAAGAAGCCAAAGTTGAGTCTTGTCGCATATGTTTCTTCAGTAAGTATTTCATCTCATTTCAAGTGAGCCTCAAGTCTTAAAATGACCTGTAAGGTCACACAAAATTGATTGCTTTACTAATTCTTTAGTTTCATTTTCTACCACCAATGATCCCTGCTCGATTTTATCCTAGGGACCTCTGGCTTTCTTCAAGCAAACTGAGCTCTTTTGTCAGAGCACTGTTTTATTTACCTAAAATGCTTTCCACAAAATATGAAAGTTTTATACAAACACCTCTTTCAGGTCTTTAGTCAACTTTACTTCTCAGTGGGTCTTCCTTTACTACCTTACCTAGAAATTGCAAACTGTTTGCAATTTCCTTAAGTAATTCATCTTACTTACTGACTTGTTGCTCTCTCCATGCTAGATTGTAAATTGTACAAATGAAAGGATTTTGTCTGTTTTGCTTCTGAACTCCTAAATTTATACTAATGACCAGTACATATTTGTTGTTCATAACTTTTTCCTAAAAATGTATTGAATATCTATAACTATGATTTCTCTTTCATTTATATTATATTTATATTTCATTTATGTTCTTTTGTCACTCCTCTCTCTCTCTCTTTAGCATCTCTTTTTCCCAAAACTGTGCTTATTTCTTTTTTTTGGTCTTTTCAAAATCTATATCTACTTTAACTAAAATCATTCTCAATAATTCATTTAAAATGGCTTTAGAATATTCATTTTGTTTGTTGTTTGTTTTCTTAGCTTCTTGGGCTGAATGCTTCGTTTATACCTGCTTTTCCCCCCAAATTATCCCCCCCAAAAAAAACTCACATAGTTTTATGTGTAGGGTTTTCAATGTATCAATCCCTAAATAATTCCTACTCTGATTGTTCTCCTTATTATTTAAAAGAATCCTTTTTCTTCTGTTTGACTAATGTATTATTTTTGTTGTTTGTTCAACTGGCTTGTATTTTCCCAGTGAAGGAGATATTTCAGTTTCTACTTTAATTTTTGATTTCTAACTTATTTCATAGTAAACACATACTGTTTTAAATAATTTATTCATTTAATTTATTTTATAAATTGAGGTCATTTAACACCTTCTCTGCTACTGTATGAATTAAATTTCTCTACCAGAGCATTATCTTACTTAACATCCAGTCAGGGTCTATTTTATTGATTCCCATCTTACCTTCTTTCTTTTATCTTTTTCTCTCATATTTTAAAATGAATCAAAGCAGGTATTCAAGAAAATTGAAGAAACAACCAGAGTAAATTTACTTCCCTCAGGAAGTTATAGGAAAAGGCTTTTGGACAGCTTTCCGCCAACATTTTTAATCGGTTTGTGAAGAAAGATAAAAAAGTATATTTTTCTATGGGGCGGAGATCTTGACAAGAAGATATGCTATTGTAGAGGGAATGCTCGATAGAAAAATTCCATATTTTATAACACACTCAATTCCAAAATAGAACACACATATAAAGGAAAATTGTGACTGAATTAAAAATTTGATATAGGAGAAATTTCTTCTTTCTACAGAGGAAGAACATTTCCCAGTGTACTATGAGATGCTGTAAAAAGCATGAGCATACAATAAATTGGGTCAATCAAGTCACATTCCATTTGCTTTCATTCTTATAAATCCGAATGTGAATCTAAAACTGAGTGCTACAAGAGCTAAGTCTTTTAATTATATATTTTTTTCATAAATCAAAACTTCCTTCCACAGTAATTTATTGAGTTTTTTTTCCAGCCTTCCAAAACAAGTATCCTATTTAATTGGTGGAACTCAAGGGTAAACTAAGTTATCACAAACTTCCTGTTGACATCACATACAGCAACAGCACATTGACATAAAATGCCTGAGCACCCAGCGAAAAAAACTTAGAAAGTAAAATTTACATATACCTGTTTCTGGTACTTTGCTGAAGAAAAAAAAAGAAGATGCAACTTAAAATCTTAAAGATAGAAACAGGGGGCCGGTGAGATGGCTCAGCGGCTTAAGCGCCTGCACGGCAAGTGCGAGGGCCCGAGTTCTACTCCCGGAGCCCACATACGAAAAAGGGGCTGGTGATATCGCTCAGCGGCACGGGTGCCTGCTGGCGCGCAAGGTCCTGAGGTCGACCCCCCGTACCCACAAAAAAAAAAAGATAGAAACAGGTTTTATATATATATGTAAATTTGCTCTAAAAGATCATTGAAAGGAGTTTTGAAGGATCACAGATTTTCTTTTTTTTTTTTTTTCTTTTTGGAGACAGGGTTTCACTAGGCAGTTCAGGCTGGTTTACAACTCACTTTGTAGCCCAGGTTGGCCCTGAACTTGCAGCAATCTCCTTGCCTCAGCCTCCTGAGTGCTGGGATTACAGGTATGCACCACTGCTCCCAGTCACAGATCATTTTTTAAGTCTCATTAAAATACAGTAGTACCTAGGTACTTGTACATTAACTGTTTCCAGGTAGCGAGACCAGTACCAATATCCAAAACTGACCAATACCAAACAAATTGTTGTGGCTGGAAAGAGCAGCAAGGCACAAGGTGATCGACATCAACAAGTTCTAGCTTGTGTGTTGAGCACCAAACAAATGACGAGCACCATACAAAATTTTCATGTGAAAATGGATTGCACCAAATTCAATGGATTTCAAAGCCGCCGCATGCTGAGGTATGACCGTAAGTGAATTTTAGACAAAAACATGAGAATGAGCTATCAAAAGGCATTCCAAAAGAGGTAAGTATGACCAGGTTCTGGAGGCAGTGTCAGAACCTAAAGAAAAATTTGACATATTAAACTGGTCAAATTTAGCAAGAACCATCATATAAAGTCTCTGGTGATTAATCATGGGACTTAGATACACTGAGAAACATTTACTCAAGAGATGCGTGGAAGCTCAATAAAAAGACTGGGAAGACGTGCCATTCAAGCTGGACAGAGTTAGACCTTTGTCTCACAAACGTGCTGTTTCTCAGGGCTCAGTAGACCAGTGGCAAGTCCCAGATTTCCTTGTCACCTGTAGTGAAAGTGCTGTTCCAGGTGGTCTCAGCTGCTGGGGAACGTTAACAGATTCCTCTTCTCACAGTTCCATGTTACAGAAGCGTCCATAAGCAGGGGGCTGCAGCCAGGAGGCACCATTTCCCCCACTCTGAATTTTCCTCAGCTAGAAAAAATCTGGGCAAGACAGCTGGAAAGAAAGCAGTGTTTCTTTCCCACACAACTTGGTGTTACCAGGTAACAGCTCTTTTTCTCCCAGAAGAGAGGGTGTGCTGGTTATTTTCTCATTAATGCTACTATTCAGTAAATATTAGCAGATACCATTCTCCCCAGCCTGTAGCTGTGGAGGACCCCTACTGGGAAGCGGCTGAATCCAAGGCAGCACCATTTTTTCCTCAACACACGCAAACACATAACTCCAACTTCATAATCAAAATCCAGTTGAAGCAGTAAAGAGCAAGTTAGCCACTCTTCCCTTTAGCTCCCATTTTGTAGTGTAGAAATTCCACTTTGGGTAGGTTCAGAGCCAGCCTCAAAAACTGGCAACATTCTACCTCGGTCAGTAAAACTGACTTCAACTGAATTAGAGCATGGAGTAATATACACAGGAGGGTGTTGTCAAAAACAATACTTATCAGCTAGCAATGAACAGGGGTTAAGAGCTGAGTGTGTTATCAGTAGACACAGATTGGCCTGGATCTCAACAGGAGGAATGAGAAAAGAGCCTACCAAACAGATGCCAGCTAAAACCATAGTCATCTCTGGTGGTCAGGACATCTTTAGTGTGAATCTGAGGAGTGACATCAGTGGCTATACACAGTACAGGTAAGAGACTTAACTAGTCTAGACAAGTCAACAAAAATAAACAAGCAAACAGTGCCAACAGACCCTGTGGCCAGAGAAGAACACCAGAATGCAGAGTTGCTGCATAGTATTATCTAAAATACACACTCAACAGAAATTATGAGAAATAGAGATAAATAGGAAAGTCCTACTGTACATGGGGAAAAAAAAACAAGAGATACAAACTGCATTAAATAGACCAGAAGTTATACTCAACAGACAATGGTTTCAAAACAAAATTATAAATATCCTCAAATATGTAAAGAATATCATTTTTTTAGAGAATTAATGGAAAATACGACAAACTGAAAGTTTGTCTATTAATCAATCTAAATCTATTGTTATTCAAGAAAGGATAACAAAATAAAATGCATGGAAAAAATATAAATTTTGAATTTGAAATATACAATAAGACAAATGAAAAATTTAGTGGAGGGTCAGAAGAGAAGATTTGCAGGGGCAGAAGAGTTAGCACAGCTGAAGATAGATTGGTAGAAATAAAATTGAAAGAATAAATGGAAAAAATAAGAAATACAGAAAGACTGGGAGATTTGTAACTCCATTAAATGCACCGATAGGCATAATGAGAGAACTAGAGAAATGGAAAGAATCAGAAAAAAATCTATTTGTAGAAATAACGACTAAAATTTCCCAAATTTGATTTTTAAATATAAATCTACATGACCAAGAAGTTCAACAAACTCAAATTAAAAAGAATGCAAGGACAGCCACAGTCAGATCATCATAATTCTGAAAACCAAAGACCACCTTCATCAGGGCGCACTCATAACATGCAGTGGGACAACAATATAAACGTTTGACTCATTACAAAAAATTGTAAACTTCTTCCTATTTTTCTTATGCAGTTTAATAATTCATCTTCCTGTCTGACTTATGTTTATTCTCCATGCTAGATAGTAAGTTCTACAAAGAAGGGATTTCATCTGTTTTGCTTCTGAACTCTCACGGCACACATTAATGTCAGTATATACTAGTTGTTCAACAATTGCGCCCTAAATAAATTATTAAAAATCTGTCACTATGGTTTTTTTTTTCATTCAGATTGTTTATGTTCTTCTGTTTCTCCTCTCTTTAACATCTTTTTTCTCAAAACTTTGCTTATTTTATTGGTCTTTTCAAAATCTACATCTAGGTTAATTTAACTTGAGCCATTCAACTTCCTCAGGCTGAAAACAATTGGTACCAGACAATAATTCAAAAACACAAGAAGCAAAGAGTACAAGTAAAGGTAATTGTATAACTAATTATATAACCATTAAAATTGTGTATTGCTTCTTCTTCTTTCTCTTAACCTGCTTCAATGCCAGTATACAAAAACAGGTATATAAATATACCATTGGTTCTATAGCATACAGAAATGTAATATATTTTACAATAATAGCACATAAGAGATAAGTGTGAATAAAGCTGTTTTGAAAAAAGGAATTGACACCAGATGATAAATATAAACTTGCAGCAAAAAAATAAAATAAAATCATGATAAATGAAGATATTATTAATATAACTAAATCTATTAGTATGTATATTTGATTTCCTTCCTTTTTTTGGTTCTTTAAAAAGGATATAACTGCATCGATAATTTCAGCAGTGCATTGTTGGTTTTATAACACCTAAATATGTAACCATTAACATTGTTATTTTGTAATATTAGCATAATATAAAAAGAAGGGAGCAGAAAAAAATTATATAGAAGTGTGGTTTTAAGTATAAATCTGAGGGCCAGTAATATAACTCAGCGGCATCAGTGCCTGCCTGGCAAGCGCGAGGTCCTGAGTTTGACTCCCGGAACCCACATAAAGAAAAAAAAAAGTATAAATCTGAAGTAAACTTTGATACATTAAGGTGTACAGTCGAAGCTTTAGAGAAAACATTAAGAAAATGAAACAAAAGAACACGTATTAAAATAATTAAGAGATTAAGGATGTTATATTAGATATTATTTATTTAATGCAAAAGAACAAAGTAAAATAATAGGATTAGAGAAACAGACACACACATTACACATGCACGCCCATGCTACCTCAACACACACACCAAAGGGACTCTCGGAGATAAGCCTTTTAATGAGAACACAGCCTGTGCTTTGGTCCCTTCTGCCACAGCTCCACACAGGGTAGCACAGTGAGTACAGGTACGACCACTGTGCACATTCGTATTTGTAGTACGCAGAGAAATTCCAGGCTATTGTGACTTTCCACCACAGCTCATGCTGTTTTCCAGAAGCAGCGTGTATTTTATCTTTGCTCTTACCCTCTTTTTCTCTTTCCTAGGCCCAAGCTCGCTCTGCAGAGCCAGTTTCTCCCCCATTCTTTGCTTTTGTTTTTTTCTGCCACAGCTAAAAATAAAATTCTAACATTATGAACCTCAGAATTTATATACGTCAGCGGACAAATTTCCCTCTCCTTTTCTCTGCAAAGGGAGCAAAACCTTTGCTTCCAAGGGGCCTGAACAATATTGTTTTATCCTTTAAGATCAACAATGTACCTGGAGGTTCTGATTTCTACAAGTTGTATTCTATCATGTTTTTTTCCTGAACAATTAAGTAACCTTTCATTTGTGGTTTCAGTATTTCCTTCAATGAATATTTTATTACATTAATCTGAAATAATTATCTAGATTACCTATAAATTGCTTTAGGAAGTAATTATTTGTTGCATCATTTGGCCTTTATGTCAATTTACTTCTAATTATATCTCTGTCTCTTTCTTCTACATTTATTTTATCTACATCAATTATTAAAATCTCTACATCAGTTATCAAAATTTAAGCTTGATTCTGTTTATTTCAGATTCTAATGTCTTTATTCTGTTTGAACTTGTTTAGTATCTCTGTTTTTCACAGCTCTAAATTCTTCATATTTATTTCTTTACACTGACTTGTCACCCTGTGTGCTGTTCTTGATTATTGACACTAGTTGCCAAAGTTATAGCATTAAACATTGTCATGTAATTGTCCAGTTCCTAGCCTAATGCTTAATTCAAACTGAAGTTTTGGTTTCTTTATTTCATTCTACTTTAATTCAATATGTTTACATAGTTCCTGTGTCATGTGCTTTCCCTATATTTTTTTTGCTCAATTTTGCCTTTCTAGTCTCATACTACTGTATTTTAGTGTAAGTGTATTCTCTCTGATACTCTGAATTTATCTTACTATAGTAGGCTGAAAAAATCACCCCTTCCCCCATTCCTCCCAAAAACGTCAACCTCCTGTTCTCTGGAACCAACTGATATGTTACCTTGTACAGCAAAAGGGGCTTTACAGATGGGAATAAGCCAAGAATATTTGAAATGAGGAGATGATCCTGGATTATCTGGGTGAGGCCAGTGTAATCACACTGGTCTATATGAGAGGTAACTAAGAGGGTGACAGACTGAAAATATGAGATGTGAGGCTGAAGATGTGAGAATGTAAAATAGAGGTTAGAGTGATGCTTCTTGAAGATGAGGAAAATGAAAAGGGCTAAGGATTGCAGGCATGTTCTGGAAGCCTGATAAAGAAAAGGAAATATTATCATGTAAACTTAGACATAATCAGCTCTGATGACACCTTCATAGTGTGCTTTAAGACTCATTTCGGACTTTTGAATTCCACAACTGTAAGACAATGCATTTGTATTTTGAGCCATGAAGTTGTAGTGATTTCCCTAGACACATAAAATGATTCCCCTTGTGTAATGTATATTATGTATGTTCAGTTTTGGTATGAAGTGCAAGATATGAAAGTTCAAGTGAATGTTAGGCAGTGAATGTTAGCAATCCTTCAGTGCTGTGAATACTGGCTGAGTCCTGAAGCATGAGGTCACTGATAGGTCATCAGTAATTTATAGAACCGGGGACAAGTCATCGACCACTGAGGAGACCTTAGCGATAATTCACATTGTATCAACTGCAGTGTCCTACTGAGCACCGGAAAGGACAGTGATCCAGTGAACAGCATCTTACGTTAATATGTTGTTTTATATGTACAAATTTCATTCTTTATCATCAACTAACTCTGTGAGAGCAATTTAAGATAGAAAATTACCTGACATAATGAATTCTTCAAAGAATTAAGCAATGAAGCACAAAGAGATAACATCTGGAGACCAAATATTTTCAGTCTACAAAAAAAATCAAAACGTATGTGTTTGCATATTCTCTGGAAATAGAGAATCAAAAATTGCCTTCTAGAAACAGGAGAAAGAGTGGATTTATAGTTTAAGGTACAGTTGCAGAGGAGAAAAAGATAAAATAGAGGGAGAAGTGACTGAAAGATACAAGAGGAGAGACATCGCCTGTCTTCCTGAGGGCTCGTGAAGAGAAGGGCTCTCTGAGAGAAGAGAAGCTTCAGGCGACCCAGGTCTTCTCTTTGTGGCTTAGAACCTGGGCTGCTAGACAGAGTCGCTCTGTGCTTTTCTGTCACAGACATAGTCTAGACCAATTTTTCTTTAAAAAAATGTATCTTCTGTCTAAAGGAAGTAAATGATGCTATAAGTTCTCCAGCAGATTTTTTTTTCTTTTGATGAAGAAGTAACAGTGGCTCAGAGAAGTAAACAAAATATTTTAGAAAAAACATTCAAACACTGATGTACACAGGAATGAGTATAAAGTCATGAAGAATTTCTTTTATCAGGAGTAAAAACTACGTTGTTTCACACTATGAATTTGTTCAAGCAGGGCTACTATTTGAAATGTAAGAAAAATAAATAGGACACATGCATACATAAGCACACAAACTCACATAAACATGACATTATTTAACTATGTATTATGAATTAAGAAGATCTGGCTCTCTGTGGAAAAATTGGAAACTAAACTGTTGTGGTTACCTAGGACACTAACAGTAAAGAAGTAAGTCCTGTGAGGGAGGGTCACTGTTCTGTGATGGGAAGGGAGCAGAGTGGACCCAACCTCCACATTCCAAAGCCTGGAATAATCTAATACTTAAAATTTTGAGGGCCGGTGAGATGGCTCAGTGGCGTAAGCGCCTGCCTTGCAAGCGCAAGGGCCCGAGTTCGACTCCCGGATCCCACATACGAAAAAGGGGCCGGTGATATCGCTCAGTGGCACGGGTGCCTGTTGGCACACGAGGTCCTGAGGTCGACCCCCCGGTACCCACAAAAAAAAAATAAAATAAAAAATAAAATAAAATAAAATAAAATTTTGAGGCTTTTGCATTTTCCTAGGGTCCCTCATGTAGAGGCCTGGAGAATGAAGTTGACGTTATATTGGTACTAAAGAGTACATTTGAAAATTTTGAACCACAAGTTGACTTCTGCTCACCTTCATTAATATGAGTACATATTCAAAGATTATTTTGATTGTAAATCATAGAATATGCAAAGTTCATACTCACTCTTATTCATACAAAAAACTACAAAAAGTAGGCCAGAGGAAGATAAATATTAATATCTAACCTAATTGCCCCGTACTCCATACCAAGTCAGATTATTTCCCTCTTAGTAACACAGTAGAACGTGACTTCATTAAAACAGATCAAGTAACTAAGAAAAAGATGCAGGGCTATCAACTTCCCAGTGAAAAGGAAAAGGGAGGAGCGTGGAGAGATACCGAGATTTGCATGTCTGTGGAAATGGCATGCGTCACTTTTACTCACTTTCCCTGGTATCAAATGAATCTCATATGAAACAGTAATAGTCTATACAAGCTGAAAGCTGGTAGGTAGCAGTCTTCACTCAAATGATACACTGTGCAAATAAAGCGGTCTCTAACATGCCTCTGCAGAACAAGTATCACTCTACATTCAAAATTTTTAGTAATAGGAACCATATTTATCCCTGAGGATGGAGGTTATGTTTATTCACTGAACATGTCAACTACGAGACTCCTATTATTTGCTTTTAAGAGAGATAAGTACCCATAAGCACTCACACATACACACACGAAAAGGTATCTCTTACTTTAACTGTTCAGGAGAGTTTAGTTTACAACAAGATGATCTGCAGAGTAGAAACGACGTACTGGTCCCAACTCAAGACCATTGTTCTTTTTCTGCAAAGCACTTTTCTGAAAATGAATTCTTTTGTGTAGGTATAGAGGGATTCTTAAATAAGATACAAATGTTAGTTAGGGTCTAGGCATATCCCACGACTGAACTGAATGCCTCTGCCTATCAGTTAATATAATGCTGCTGAGTTCAGAAAGAAATTGAAAGTGTTCCTTCATGCAATTTGAATATAAGCAGCAGTGGGAGCAATAAATACCAAGGGGAAACACACGAGAGAACTGAAGCAGGCCCAAGGTCGGTAGAGGACTGGGGACTGCTCGGGAAGTGGTGGCAGAGTGACTGAGGGAACAAGAGTATGAGTGGAGATGCACAGGAGCAGGTGTCAGCATGAGTCAGGGAAGAGCATGGTAGACCCTCGGTGTTAGCAGATGAGGGAGGGACCGGCGTTGTCTTCCTGGATCTTATTTGTTGCAATCAATGAATCGGTTAGGACAACTGGTGGATGTGAAAGTTTACCATTTATTTTAGGGCAGAAATAAGAAAAAGAGAAAGGAGAAAAAGGCACAAAACAAGTGCTTAGGGAGAAAAGGGTACACTACTTTGAAAGAAAGAGAAAAGATAATTCTTGCAAACAGAATGAACCACCGCGAACAGAGGGCAGTGGCACCAAAGTCAGTAGCTGCCGTCCTCTTATATCTTCTTTGACAGTTGATCCAGGTGGCCCACTTGATCTCATGCTAGAAGATTGATACCAGGGGACAGGTTCAGCGTGTTCTGCTATCAGAACTTGGTACTGGTTGCAGGACTCAGTTTGATCCCGTATCAGGCTGGCACTGCTGTTCCGTGGCCGTGGTTAGTACGTCTCCCTATTTGGGAGGTTGTGCCCAACTGTTCCAGCCACGCTGTCACGCCCTAGCTTCCTACTACAGTAGAAAAGTGTGATAGCACAAACAGTTTAAAATAGTTCAAAACTAATATGACCCTAAAAGAATTGCACTTGAGACATATTACAGAGATACCCAAGAACACATCACGTCCTTGTGTTTTCGTAGCCAGTATTCTCACACATATCCCTCTGCACAGGCTCATCCGCACCCGCTGCCTCCTCTCTCATTTCTTTATCATCCTCCACGTGTGTATGAATTCTGTGTACTTAGCTTTTGTTCCTAGCATGCAAATAGTAATAACCACTCTGACTTCCTGACAAGCCTACATTCCTTCTCTGTTTTTTAATGAACTTTGAATAAATAGAAGTGAAAATATATACTTTATGTCTGGCTCCTTTCACTCATCCTTGTATTTGTGAATGTTATCTGTGATGCATATGACTACAGTTTGTTCATTCTTATTTCTGCATATAATAAAATGAATACAAATAATTAATTTATTGATTATATTTTGTTGAGCATCGGGATTATATTCATGGTAGAGAAAGTAAGAGGATGTTTTCAAAATTGTGTTGCCTATATTTTGCCATATTAACACATTTTTGTTTGATGAAATTATGTTTCTATATTAACCAAATTAGAATTTAAAATCTCTTTTTTCTAATGCAATCATATTATTATCCACTTAATCCTATGTACTCTTCTCTGTACCCACATGTATTTTGGATCTTCATATAGTTCCCTACTTCTTTCCTTTTAAAAAATGTATTACTACATGTTTCCAATATATGTCAAACACCAGCATTGCGGGGAGTTAGCACCTGGTATACAGCACTTTAATCCTTCTACTCCTTCTGCTCCTTCTTTCCCACGCCTCTCCCTCCAATCCTAGATCCCCTACATATCTTCTAAATGTCTATTTATATATTTTCTATCATTGATCTTTTATTTTGTGCTTTAAATTATTTATAATTTGAGTTTCTCATATGAGGAAAACCATGCCATATTTAACTTTCTGTGTTTGGTTTATTTTCAAAACTCCTAGATTATTTTTTATACACTTTGATTTTTGCATTCTCATACTCTTTGGTTATTTCCTTAGATTTCACAAATACACTAGTTGCTCTAATTTTAAGGAGAGTATTTTCACTAATTACATTACACAGCTAAAGAACAGTGAGCAACACACACACGTCCTTAATCATAGGACAAGCAATCCACACACATATGTATTTAAATCACATTTATTCTCATTCTAACAAACTCCTCCCATATTCACATCAGTGCCCACCAAATAAATCACACCTTAAACTCTAACCCAGTTTAAATCAACATGTTATGAATCTAAACACCCCACATACACTGCAGTCAGCACACACCACTTTACTGTAATGTATATAGAACATCTGTACCAGACACATTCATGCCAGATCTTGAGAATCTTAAGAAGTGTAATACCAGATGGTGAGCTTAGTTCACACTGTGAACAAGAACAGTGACATAGTAAGACAATGAATATTGAATTTCTTCAAAGATAAAAATGCAGCAAATTTTTCATTTGAGATTGTGAATCTCTGGGGGGGTGAGATGCAGAGAATGAAATTGAGAAATGTAGAGGAAAGCAAACAATAAGAAATGTCTTTCTAAGGCTGGGCTCATAAGGAGCTATAAGGGCAAGATTCTCACAGAGATACGGAGAACGGAAAGGCAGCCATTCCAGCCCGAGGGAGATTGCACTGTTCCAGACATAGTAAGCTTTCCTGGGAGAGGGCACTGGAGAAGGAGTTGAGCGGAACGGAATCAGCTATTTCAGTGATAATTTCTTATTTGCGGTGCTGCTCTTCTGCAGAGGAGCTCAGTCTCAAAGGCATGGGGTGGAGGAGGATTGGGGCTGGGGAAAAACCAGGTGGGGAGGTGGGACTGCATGATGGCTTGGAATTGGAACAAATCCCCTTGTTCAGCAACTGACATAAATGACTTTCTCTCCAGAATTTGTTTCTAGAACTTACCTTGTGCACTTTCAGGTCCTGTTTGTAAGAGCATCCTAAAGAATATAGCTAGGGGGCCAATGATATAGCTCAGCGGCATAAGGGCCTTCCTGGCAAGCACAAAGGTCCTGAGTTCGATTCCTGGTACCTGCATATTAAAAAAAAAAAAAAAGGAATATTGTTAAGATGGTTAAAAATCCAAGAAAAATGTGGAGGCACATTTCCAGAAGAGGAATTGGGAGCAAGTTTGTGGAGTTTTCATTTGAGGTTTAACAGCGCCATGCCCAGTTCCTAGAGAACCATCTAACAACTTTTATTTTTGTATGTAGCTAGCCGCCATCTATTTATATTTACATTGATGTCTCTGTATCTATCACAATCTATATTCATCAAAATAAGTATACCAACATAAATAATTTTCATTAAAAATGTACTCCATATCCTTGCTTTCACAACTTCTTAAGAGGAAATTTATAATAATAATAATATCTAACTTTTCATGAATTGATATAATATTTAAGCCATGGATCAATTTCCAATATTCTGTACACATCTCTTAAAATATTATATGCAAGATACCCAATCCAAGTGACATCCACCACACACAAAATTTCAATAACCGTTGTTTATTTTGTATGAGAGGAATTCCCATGGGTGGTAGCAATGCCTGCAACAAAGTATTTAATTAACATGTCTGTGTCAGAATGACACAGACCCCAGACTATGCTATGTATCAATGATTTTGTTGTTGCTCTTTATCTTTCACTCTCCAGAATTGCAAAACTCTCCAGAGGATGCCACAAGACACCTGAGGCTCTTAGAGCCTCAAGTGAGGCAAGGAAAGAGAGTTCTGCAGCCTCAGAATATTTCTCCCAAGTCTCTTTTGCCTGCAAGCTCATTCATCTGGACATGCCCACATCAAGTGATATAAACTCTCGTGGGCCTCTCATCTCCTGATTTTTGAAATTTTCTTTTCTAGAAACCAATAAGTTACCTCAATATGTTCTAAGACCTGGATCTCCTGAAATGACTCTATATCCAGATTTGATGGAAAAAGAGAATTTCATCTTCATTTCACCTTCCCATGTGCCTTCCTCTTTCACCAGTAGCTCCTCCACATCCTCAGATTCTATGGAAAAGAAAACAGTGATGAATGTTTACTACACGAGTATCCAATGAAAAGAGGCGTGGCTATCTTAGAGGACAGAGAAGAATTGGAGCCCCCTCCCCAAGAGGATAAGAATATAGTGACAGTTGCCTTCCTGAGGGGATCCCCCCATATGTGCATACAGAACATCTCAGTGATAGTGAGGACAGCTTGGAAAGAGACTCCCGAGAAGAAAGTGAGGAGCTTGAAGAGTCATATGAGACTCTGGCCCGGGAGGAGGGTCCTCGTGCAGACAGTCGACAGGCAGGTGAGCCTGGATGTTGGGGCCAGGTGCATGGGCTGCTGCCAAGTGTTTCCAACTTCCGAGATACGGAAGAAGCATACAGACTATGGGGTTGAGGAAGGCATTGTATGCATAAATTTTCATCCTTCATTTGCCAAACTGAGGAACAAATGGAAGAAGAAAATGGAGAAAATCATAAGGAGGTACAATAGGAATATCAGCAGAACATCTGGAGGCTATACAAAGGCACTTTTGATGGTTTTGGCTTCTTTCATTTTTAAATTTTTGTATGTTTCTGGTTTACTGTTTTAATAACTTAAAAGCTAATTATTCATCTGTTGCTACACATAGTAAATAAACAGACACAAATTTAAGATGGAACTCATCCCCGAATTTTCAGCAAGACAAAAACCTTCAAAGCATAGACCTTCAGTTAATTAGGCCCTCAAACAAGTCCACGTGGCCCTCTTTATAAAGTTTTATAGCAAGAAAAGACTTCTCTGGATGTCTCATTAATATTTCACCGACCTTTTATTATTTTCTAGCACAGCAAATGAGGCTTACCCTGTAGTAGACGTAGGGGTTTTTGCTGAGGCAACACAGGACACCCAAGTTTCAGCACTTACTGTCCACGACCTTTGCCATCTGGAGCACCTCGGTGGCCACTGCAGCGCAGCACATTAGGTCTTGCTTTGAATGAAACACTTCAAGAAGAGAAAATGCTCAAACAAATTGTTTTCAGCCCCTAAAAGTGAAGAAGTCAGGGTAGACTCCATTCTCTATATTTTATTTATTTTAGCTTGAACACCTGACTTATACTCTTACCATTAAATTCAGATATTGCCCTTTAATTCATTCAACTTTATTACTGGCCCCATTCAACATCCATAAACACATACTTGGCACAAGATAATGTAAAAAATACAGAATTTCAACAGTGCAGATGAATGCCCCTTCTCCCCTGCAGTCACCCCTCACCTGACTTTCCTCCACGTGTTCTTGCTTAGTAGTTTGATATATCGCCTGTACATCTGTTTCAATAAATAATGAAGACAGACCTTTTCTCATGTTGCCTGCTGATATATTTATCATCATTTTCTTTGGCATGAGAATCGACTTATTGAGGAAAGGAAATGTAACCTCATAGATGAAACCAAAACTAATGAAAACCTAGAAAGGAATAGTAGGTTATACTCCCCATATTCTTTTTTTTTTTTTTTTTTGTGGGTACCGGGGGTCGACCTCAGGACCTTGCGCGCCAGCAGGCGCCCGTGCCACTGAGCACTATCACCGGCCCCTTTTTCGTATGTGGGTTCCGGGAGTCGAACTCGGACCCTCGTGCTTGCCAGGCAGGCGCTTAAGCGGCTGAGCCATCTCACCGGCCTCCCCATATTCTTTAATGAGACAGCAAGGGGCATTCTTAACCTCACCAGAGATAATATGTCTTTGACTGAAGAGGAAGATGCATGAAGAGTGTCGGGAGACTAAAAAACAAAAACAACAACAAAAAGATGAGACTTCAATAGCCTAAATCTGTGGCTTTAAATCACTTCCTGCCATTTAGCGCCTCCGTATTCTTTCTGACAGCTCTATTGTCTTGGAAATGGAGATTTTAATACTTAAGATGGTAGTACTTGGCACAGTAGCAAAGCACAGTTAAAAACATCTGATAGAGTTAAAACGGTAAACATGAGGCCTAAGCTGGAAGATGCTTTTCACTCTGGCCGCCGGTAGGCACTTGGTATAATTGAGAGAGGTCACATTTCTACTGCTCTGCGTTGAGGGTGGACGTGAGCAACGAGTCTCAGCATTTTCTGGCCACCTCTGTGGCTGCCTGAACAGGCTTTCGGCTGCATTTCTGACAGGTGCTTTGCCCTGCTCCTGCACCTACTTTCTGGGCCACCATTGCTACCTCTCTAAGGAGTCGTGGAGGCCCCTGTCTGACCAGAGCACAGAGCTGATGTCCTCAGGTCCTCAGACCCCTGTTAGCGGTGACCACCTTTGTCTTGCCACTAGGAGACTCCTGGATAGCAGGGACAGGGGCCGTTACAGCCTTGGGTTTTTTTCTCAGAAAAACTGGGGCTGCCATTCAGCCGCTTCTCCTGAAGTTGGGCAGAACAGTAACCACAGCATCTGTAGCTCTCCTACATAACCCAAGACCAGTCTGGGAGATATCTGTCTTGGCCACAGCCGGCCTATTCCAGATGATGCCAACCTACAGTCACTCTGAATAACTAGAAAGCTACAGAATAAGAAAAGCACAGCTTTGCTGTGGGCTGCAGAAATGCCCCACCTTAACTGCAATCTAGGTGGCAGAAATTGATGGTTTGGTCCCCGATCCATGTAGACTCCACTGGTTTGAATCCTCATAATTTTCCCAAGTCAGCTGGGTTCCAAATTGAAATTTGGCTTGATTTTTTTGCCTGGGCTTTTCTCCATATTTCATTTAGAATAGTGAACTCTCCATGCATTTAAAGTCTAGTGGAGGGGCCAGTGAGATAGCTCAATGTCATAAGCGCCTGCCTGGCAAGTGTGAGGTCCTGAGTTTGACCCCCGGCAACCAAACACACACAAAAAATAATAAAATAAATAAAGTCTAGTGTAAGTATAATGAGTCGATGCACTTCTGGTCTTTGTACTGTGTTTGTGAACCATCTGAACCATCAAGGTTTATAGGAAGAACATTTGAAGCCAGGGAAGAGTGTTAAGGAGAACTTATTTTCTTCTACCCTAGCCCCCCGCAAAAAAAAAAAAAAAAAAACGGGAAATGGCTAACATCTCCTGCTGTGTAGAACAGAGTTGCTGAATTCTAACTGGCAATTCTCAAAAGAGCTTTCTGTAAACAGGAGCTTAACATTTAACTGCTAACATAAGAAATTTAGAGTAAATTGAATTTTCTGTGGCTTCCCAAGTCCAGCAATGGAAATCAACAAGCTGAAGAAGCCACAGTTAGCTGTTGCTAAGTTACAGCGAGTACCCATTTTAATGCACGTGGATGTACATTAATTCCAAGTACTGTCATTATGCACTATGGTAACACAAAGAAGAACAAATAGATTTAAAATGATTTTCTAAATACCCTTTAAAGTAAACAGCAGTCAAATCCTTTTGCTCCGTTTTTTCTTTGTCTTTAAGTTTTTATTGTTTTTATTAAACTTAACAATAAGAGAAGGAAGGAAAATGGGGCTTTACAGGTAGAAATAGAGCACACACCATGCTTCTGCCAGTAAAGCAATGAAATAGTAGTCCTAAGAAGAAATTTTGTGCCTACATAATTATTACAAACATGGAACATAACTTTAAAATTTCCTTATTGTTCACTGACAACATAGTGCTACTACTGAAGTTTACATAGAAAGAAAGAAGTTCAGTTTGTGACAGAAATTTAAAGTTTCTATCTGAAAAATCAACGACTATAATTCAGCTATCCTCATTTCCAGACTCAGAGAGATTTGTTTGCAAACCACCAATATGTAGGTAACCCTTGCAGGCCCAAAAAGTTTATTTAATTGCCACATCTTTATAAAAAGTTTGAGAAACATTTTCCCCACTTAAAATGACAAAATCTATTTTAAAACAGATTAATCATTATCCATAAAGTATAATCTACATTCAATTCACTAAACAAGTTACTCAAGTTTTTCTATTCTATGCTATTGTACATATATCTTTTACAATTTATAAGCTTATATCAATACTTCAAATATAAGCAACACTAATATAAACATGTTATTATAGTGAACATAATGGTTTACTCATCTTAGGAAGTGTAAATCAGGGGAAGAAAGATGTATCATCTTTTGCAGGTAAGGAGCGCCCTGATGTTATCATCTATAAAGCCATGCTTTCCTTTCACTGAACAAAGGAAATGTGGAGATTTTATCCAGGGACTGTATTTAAGCATACAGGAAAGCACATATAGCAGTTGGCACATTTCTGAGCATGCTCAATTTATGGTCATAGATCATACATTCAAGAAAGAAAGATGGTGGACAGAACACTTTTAGGCATGCTCAATTTAGTATGCTAATAAACCAAGTTTAATCTAGATTACTTAAAAGTATAAGTCGGAGTGACTCGGTGACTCTGACTGGCTCTTCATAAGTTTCTCCAAAGAGTTACTGCTGAAATAAAAAGAAAGAATAACCTTGAGGGTGTCTTTTAAAGAGCCAGTGCTGCCTGACCTCCTGTAAGTGCAGGAGTCAGTCCCTAAAGTTGCCTTCCTCTCTTAGCAGCTGACAGTATTAACCCACAGTCTCTATTCACTGAGGCTGGAGACTTTTTCTCAGCCAATCTGCTCCTGCTGGCCTTGCCATCCCATTCTCCACAGCATTTTATACCTCTTCAGAAAGTATTTTCACTGTTGTGTTTTCTTATAGTCATTCATTCAACCAGCAAATATTTGAATGCCTATTAGGTGCCCGGTCTGTGCTAGATGGCAAGTAGTTTCAGATAGGGTTTCTAGCACTTATGGCTTTATACAATAAAAGCAGTCCTTAAATTGCAAAGTGTTTACATTGGTTTTCAGGAAATGCCTCCCAAATTCACTTACAGATGGTTTTCAAGAATGGTCATGCACAAATGCCAGCTCATCCACTCAATAACCTTTTGACGTCACAAGTTTAAAATCTCCCTTATGAAGCATAAATCTTCCCAAAAAGAAATATGTGACCTGCAAAGAGCCAGGATGATTGTCCATACCTGTGCAAACAAATCCTAAAACTTTCCCCTTCTTGACATTCAATTCAAAAACTGCTTCTCCTCTCTACCTTTCTATAAATTCCCCTGGAACCAACTGATTGAAGAGGGATATTTGTGCTATTTCCCCCTATTCCTTGACAGTTGACCTTGCAATAACTTTCAAAAGCTTGTGCCATAATATTGCCTTGTTAGGCAGTGAGCCCTTGCTCTGTGTCACTAATGGCCTAAAGAAAAATGTTAAAATATCATACACACACACACACACACACACACCTATAAAAACTGTGTAGGAAAGTTTTAAGTTTGCTGTTTTCTTTCTAAAGTTTCAATAATTTTAGTCTATTCAATGAACTTATAATTGATTAACCAGGGAAAGAAAAATGCAAATTTTATTATGCACCTAAACAGCTGGTGGGGAACAAAGGTGAGGCCAATACAGCGTATGAGTGAAAGGCACATATAAAATGAGGCAAATGGGATAGGGGTTAGATGTTAATCCATACAGTATGTTAAGTTATGTAAAGGTGAAGGAAACTGGAATTTATCCTAGTAGCTATGGAAAGTTATTAATGTAGTATAAGTTGTTGTGGGCAACCAATGTAGGAAAAAGAATAAAGATGAACAAATAACTTAGGTGATTTGGAAAGGTAACTTTCTTCTTTAGAGAAGATAACATTTTGCATTAAACTGATGGACGGTAAGATCCAAGTTAGGTAGATGTATTTGGAAAACTGTTAAAAATCAAGGCAATACATAGTATATAAGATATGAGAGTTGGGGATGTTAAGGATTACTGCTAATATTGGGAGGCCTTTCACAGGTTTGAGTTGCACCAGTCCATTTTCTATTACTATAATGAAGTACTTGAAGCCGAGTCTATCTAAAGTGGTTTATTTAGCTATGCAAAACCCCCAGCTATGCAAAACTCTGATCCTTGCCTTTGTTCCTCTTTTCTGTAAAATTCCAAGATTTCTGTTACCATCTTGAAAATAAATCTGGAAGTCTTTTATCTAGCTCCCTCCTTCCATATGGTCAAGCTTATTAAACTCCTTTTTCTGCCGTTCACTACTTTTTTTCCTTTTGATTGTCATTTTGGGATGAGTGGACAAGTGTGATTTGTTGGGACTTCTGGAAATGGGACTTTTCCCCTAAACTTCTGGAAACAAATTCACACTGTGACAAGAAACAAGAGAGAGGAAAAGCACTTTTATAACAGCAGGCTGGGGCCGGGGATATAGCTCAGCGGCAGGAGCACCTGCCTGAGTTTGATCTCCAGTACCAAAAACAAACAAACAAATAGTGACAGCAAGCTGTCCCTAGATCTAACACCAGGTCCATTACAACTACCATATTCCTTTCCAAGGGCAGTACTGTACCCCTGTTACCAGAATTCTAGGCTAAAGGCCTCACAATGGGGGTTTCAACTGACTAAATTCAGACATTCACCTCCTTGGGAATGCAATCAAACACACAACTGGTGGTGAAGCAAGAAAGGAGTTCTCATTCAGTGTGACCACACTAGGAAGAAATGGAGGGCCGTGGAAAGCTTTGCATTTGAAGTCCTATCTTTGGGGTACTAGCAAGAACTTCAGAATTACCTGGGAGAAGAATTAGGGCAGGAAGCAAACCCTAATAGTCAAGCTTGACCCATAGTCAAGCAGTCTTGGCCAAATTGTGGTCTGTGATTATTATTTCACCCCTGGATCTGCAGTGTTCTTAAGGTTACAGAGAAACTGTCATTGTTTGAGAGTGCAATTTGGTTCCCATATTGGGATAGTTGCTTCCACTTGGGGGTGGAGGAAGTTCTGATCCCTATTATGGGGTAACTGTCCCTGTTTATTGTTTGTTTTTTGTATTTTTGGTTGTTTTAGCAGGATGTAGGCACAGCCTCAGTACTTATCATGGACTGATCTTAATGCAAGACTCACTCTCCCTGAAATCTGGAAAATATCTTACTCTTGTCTTGATATTTCCAGCATTGAAGGGACAAGAGAGAGGTTAAGTAAATCTAAGACTAATCAACCTTATATTGCCGCTTTTTAGACAGACACTTCTTAAACGATTAACATGTGTATAGCAGAGTGAGTAGGAATCTGACCCAAAGCTTAAGGGAGTGAAAGGAGACAAAAGCAACACAGAGGCAAAGATATGAAGGTTTCATCTTGCTTTTTGTTGCCCATCAGAATATGCAGGCCTAAATGGAAAGCCAGTAGTGTTTAGTAAAAGCAGCCTCGAAGTTCCTGTGACTCTGACACTAGGCTTCACTTCTTAAAGATTTCACCACCTTCTGACATCTCCACACTAGGGAAAGAGCTTCCGACGTGCAGGACACACTCAGACCATATCCAAAGTGAAGCAGGAGGTGAGATATGAGTTCAGTTTTAATACACGGAGCTTAAGGCACTTTTGAAAGGTCCAAACTGAAATGTTAGGTTAAACAAGTTCTAGACTGGTGGCTGAATCACGTACATTGATGGGATATGGGGTGGGGGTATTTTAAGCCATATGGATGAAATGAATTAGGGAGAGTCTATGGAATGATGTCTTAGTTACTTTTTTCGTTGATGAAACAAAATACCCAACACCACAAGTTAAAGGAGGAAAGATCTATTTCAGCTCACAGTTTGTAGAGGTTTTAGTCCAGAGTCAGCTGGCTCTAAGGCAGGGTGGAATGGCAGAGGAGCACTGCAGAAAAGGAACAGTCCATGGCAGGGTAGGGCAGGCAGAAAACAGTAAACAGCAAGCAGTGGAAGCAGCAGCAGACTGCTTTCTTTCTGTTCCTTTTATATCCAGGCTGTAAGCTTATTGAGTGCTGCCACCTACACCCAAGGAGGGGCACCCTTAATCCCAGCATCACATCTTTAATCCCAGCATCACACACTTAATCCCAGCATTACACACCCCAGATACAATCACTTCTGAAAAGCCCCACTTATAACCACATAAGGCTTGGGGAGGACATCTA
This sequence comes from Erethizon dorsatum, assembly GCA_028451465.1. Classification (NCBI taxonomy): domain Eukaryota; kingdom Metazoa; phylum Chordata; class Mammalia; order Rodentia; family Erethizontidae; genus Erethizon; species Erethizon dorsatum. The sequence continues at coordinate 17,430,879 of CM051838.1, forward strand.
GGCACAAGCCATAATAAATGAAAAAAGAAGAGGACCTAGGAATAAACATTGAATAATTCCAACACCATAAACCATGTATAGGGAAACATTTCCAAAAGAAAAGCTAAAGAATTACCATAAATGTTGGAGGAAATTAATGAAAGTGATATGTATTGTGACAGGAGAATATTTCAAGGAGGCGGAATTAAGAAATGTAGAGTGTTATGAAGAGGTCACTTTAAGTAATATGAAATCTCTTTTAAACTGAGACATAAGGAAGTAAGTCATTAGTGATCCTAATAAAAACTGGAAGTAAAGGACAGATGCGTGTGGGTTAAAAACTGAGTGAGACAATAAAAAATGAAGAAAGTTAAAAATGGAAATCTCTTTTGATGAATGTTTTAGTTTCTTTCTCTAATTGCTCAAAATTCAGTCTTTAACATGGTTCTGAGAATTTATTATTTTAGTGCCTATTACATAATGAAAAACATATATACTGCTCTGTAACTCATACATGCTACATTGTCCCATCTCAAAAAATAATTTAAATATAGTGCTAAGGAATAGCAATTGCTATTAGGAAATATTTTATAGGTCTTAAATATTTGAATAATGAAAGAATAATAGTCAGATTTGGAATCAACCAGTTGGCATTGATTGTTTCTTTCTTTTTTTTTTTTTTGCACTAATTGTTTAGAACTTTTAAAAAGTGTTTCCTTTTTTCGATTTTTAAAATTTGTTTATGCTTGTTCCTGCCTCTTAGTAACAATCCAGGCTCAAAAACTGTACATTTTGCACTTGCTCTGTGATTTTGACTATTCCCAGATTTCATGAGGTTTATACTTCCTTGATTACATTCCAGATTTACAAAGGAAATTGAACTAGACTATTTCTTTTCTCATATTAGGACCACCTCAGTGTTTCTGAACATACATCACTAAGTGGAGAATTATAGATGGAGTGCGCTGAATCTTCATAGTCATTGGAATATACATTTGAAAACTGTTCATAGGAAGAAATGGAGATATTTTGTAAATAACAAAGGAGTCGAGAGCTAAGTCAATAGCTAGAGGTGAGTTCTTGCCTAGCATGCATGAGGCCCTGGGCTCAGCCCCTAGCAGCACACACACACACACACACACATCAGTTTTTCTTTGCAAACAAAATTGTATCAAATGGGTTAATATCCAACAGATTTTTTTGTGGCAAAGCTAGCTGTAAGTCTCATAAAATAAGTGTTCTCCAGCCTCTGCCTTAATGATAGCCATGACTATTTGGGAAAAGTTAAGATAATTTTACTGAGAAAGACAAAATCTCCTCAGGTACCAGATTCAGTGCAATGTACAGTTATGAATTTTGAGAACTGCAAGATTTCTACACTCAAAAATAGACTCATATGCTGACCTCCATAATCCCGACCTTCTTTGTACCTTCTTTGTGCCTGACCTTTACTCCCTCAGGTCAATTATTTATCCACCTCCAGGAAGTCCCTGCAAAGTTGAAAGAGAAACGACATCATTCTAACATACTGTTGTCTACACACAGAGCTAACACGAGATCTTGAAAGATCGCATGATTGACGTGGATGTATAGGAAACAAGAGGAAGTGGTCGTGGGAGAAACAGGAAGAATAATCACTTTTTTTCTTCACAGTCATATCTGGAGTGGTCCGAGGCTTCACTCTCCCTATCATGATGAGCCCTCCTTGAATAAACTTAATCCTAAATAAGAATTATAACAACCACAATGTAAACAAATTATAATTCATTATTTTTAAAAGTGTAAATAAAGCACAGTGTAGTACACAGTGAGAGAGTATATATTATTTCTTAAAATATAATTATTTTGTAAAAATATAATAGATGATTAAGCATGAGAAAGGAAAATGTGGGCCGATGCTATAGCTCAGCAACATAAGCGCCTGCTTGGCAAGCACGAGGTCCTGAGTTTGACTTCCGGTACCTGCATATAAAATAAAAATAAAAAAAAAAAAAAGGAAAATGTAAGAAGTGGCCCACGCTAGACATTACTATTTGCTTGTTTAGTACTTGGCCATCATGTTTCAGTGAGATTTGAAAATTCTGAAATTTAATGTCTACATTAAAAAAGACAACAGATACATTTTATGTGTAATCATTCCTCCATATATTTTGATATCATAATTTTATCCATAAATTGAATTACAAGTTGGGGATATAGCTCAGCAGCACAGAGCCTGCCTGGCAAGCACAAGGTCCCGAGTTTGATTCCCAGAACAACAACAACAAAAAAAATTAAATTATGGAACATACTGAAAAATGCCAAGGGAAAATTAAATTGTTTGATCTTTTTGGTAGAATATTCTGCATAACTTGGTAATGACAGGATTTTTTGTTGAATTGTTAAATACAATAAATGCTGCCAAGAAAGAACAGGGTTTCAGATAGGAGTAACTATCCCTGACAGTTTCACTTCCCATAAATTTAAACTGATGCTGTCAGATTAAAATCCATGTTTTGTACCAACTTTTGACTGAGTGATACACATCTTCAGCAGGTGAGTCAAGTACAGATTTTCCAAGCGGCACGGATACAGTGCATAATTGTTACATCACTAAGTGCTACAGCTGGCAAAATTCTAACTTGTCTAATCGAGTCATTTATGGCTTTTAAATTCAGCCTCATGAATAATTTTGCCCTCTTGTCTCAGGTTTATGGATTAAAAACGCTTAAGATCTCTTTGATATACTTAGCAATAGTGCACATTATCCTGGACTGAACTATTATTAAGTATTTTAACTCCTCATTCAACTTAATATCATTTATGTATTTCCAAGACACACACACAAACACACATGCACACACACATTATTTCTTCCCCCTTTGATAATGGTCTTTTTTATTATTTTGCCTTAAAATTTCAGGGAAAAAATAGATCCAAGATTTATATTGTTGCACATATTCCTATCTTTAATAGTGGAATTTTCAGGTGTTTCCAATAAAAAACCTTGAAGTACTGGTACATAAAATTCCGTAAGTGCTTTGAAAGTCACGCAGATTAAATAAAAAAAAAAAAAAAAAAAAGCCAGGTTATAAGCCAAGTTCTAGCCTTGAAAAGTACTCTTTATCAGTCCTTCTTCTTGAAAATTATACATGAACTTTGTCATACACAACAAAAAAGAATGCTGTTATGTCTCTAAACAAGCATTCCATTATAACTCTCTAATGCATGAAAATCCAATTCTAGAGGCAACAATTGAATGCAAAATACTGGAATTCTAGGAAGTAATAATGAGAAAGGCCTAGGTATTATCTCATCTACCAACAATTTAATTTCTTTAACCAACTCCAATGTATCAAGCTTAATTTCTCATTTCCAAAAAATTTAAGACAAGGATCTTTTTTTTTTCTTGCATTTTAGATATTTCTATTATTACCATTAAGCCAGTTAATCTGAATTATCAATTTGACTGGATTAAGGGACACCTGGTGAGGTGATTGGATCAAGGGGTTGCTGTCACCTTACTGGTGCTCACAGCTGAATGTGCTGTCGGAGACTGGGCTCCTTTGGAGTGAGTCACGGGCGTGTGACTGTGGAGGGCACATCTACCCTTAATGCTTATCCCCTGTGAGCAGCTTCTTGGCTGCCAAAAACTGAGTAGCTTTGCTTTATCATCACTTCCACCATGATGTTTCTGCCTTGGATCTGGCTAGTAGTGGCCTGAACCCTCTGGAATCATAAGTCAATTTAAATCTCTAATCCTTTAAATTACAAACACTGAGTGTTTTGTTCTGGCTATGACAAAGCTGAGCAATAAAACTATCATTGCAATGTTGGTAAATAACTTCGTTGCTTAAATAATACTGAAATCATCGTTGCGACATCAGTAATATTGTACAATATCAATAAGGATGCAGGAGAGGCACAGGCCCCTCCATACACGAGTAGTGATGAAGAGAAGAATTTTTAAAATATGTAAATGTGATAATTTCAAAGAATAATCAAGTAATTTTTGTTTCTACAATTTATAATTGGGCAGTATTTATTCTTCATCTTTATTCTTTCATATTTTTCAAACCAATGATGCAAAATATCATATACATAAATGTGCTTATTTTACTGTCTTATTTTCTCCCTTTCTTCAGAAGAAACTATTATATGTTAAACATCAGCAATCTGAAAATCCAAAGTCCAAACTTCTTTGAAATCCAAAATGTTTAGAGCACTGACACAATGGCCCATGTGGAAAATTGTACACCTGACCTCATGCAATGGGTCACCGTTAAAATGCAGATGCATAGCACAGTGTAATTCAGCTTCACCAAGGGCAGAAAGATTCCCTCAGTCCCTTGAGCTGCAACACACAAAATTTGTTTCATGCACAAAATTGTTAAAAGCATTGTATAAAATTACCTTAAGGCTGTATGTATAAAGTGTATAGGAAACACAAATGAATTTCAACTTTAGTCTCATTCCCAAGGTGTCTCATTATATATATGCAAGTATTACAAAATCAGAACAAACCAGAAGCATTTCAGTTGCAGAATATTCAACCTTCATTATAAATTCAGTATGTATCTTTCCTATAATTGAGTGTATGTGCATGCCCCTGAAACAAACCGTATGGAGAGTGAAGATTTTATTGTCATAAGTGACATACTAAAATCTTACTTTTATTTTTTGAGACAGTTATCCTAAGCTACCCTGACTGGGATCAGCCCTGTAATACTCCTGTCTCTACCTTACACCTGCTGAGAGTAGAGGCGTGAGCCACCGCACCCAGGTACAACATTATTTTTCTTCAGCATCGTTTTCTGGAAGTAATCCTGGTAGCAAATATGAACCTAGTTTATATTTCAAGATCATTCATCGCAGTTGTACGTTACGCTACCATAAGCATGTACTACGATTTATGTTACCATTGTAACCTGAAGTTGCTTCTGATTTTTCATCCTGATAAATAATATCATAATAAATTTGTGTCTATATGCACACACACGAGTTTCTCTAAAGTAAACAGCCGCAAATAGAATCCCCATGTTATAGGTTACATATATTTTTATATTTATTAGTTATTGTGGAACTTTGGGGAGAAAATTTAATTTGGCTCTGAGGTGAGAAAATTACTGCTTTTTCATATACAGAGAGTTTGCTGAGTCATAGAATTAAGACATCTATGGATTGGTATTTAAAAGATTATTATGTCAACAGCAAAGATTTAGTAATTAAAATTGATCATTTAGTGAATAATGGTAAATATCATGCACTGTGACAGCACTCAAATCTTTTTGAACACAAAGAATTAGTGAATAATGTTTTTGATGTTTTTAAACTGCTTAAACAATGTCCTTTTTCCAGTAATTTCTTTATATATCAAAATTTTATATTTACATATCATAATTCCCTCCTGAATTAAATATGTTCATAATTAACTGGAACCACAGAGACTAACAGTTCATTTTAGCAACAAAGTAAAATAAAATTCAAGTGACACATATTATTAATACTTTTAGTTGTGTCATTTTTTCAATATACTATCGGTCACAACTTTTCATTTACCTTTGTCTACAGCCACTCTACCCCTTCCCATATTGTAATATTTCTCAAATATAAGGTTGCATTTTTATTGTGTTTTTAAAATAAGGTAATTTATATTTTGAAAGTGTGATGTTACAGATGATAAAAGCAACTCACTTGTGGCCTCACATATTTAAATGTAGATTTTTTCCCTTACACTCTGAGCTTCACATTTGCACTTGATTAAGGCAAACAAGGGTCATAAAAAACATTCTCTTTGAATCCCGCTTTTTTTTTTTTTTTTTTTTCTTTTCTGCCTTTACTCAGTGGTATACATAATTAATTACGGGTCTTTTTCTAATTCTTCATGAGCTTCTTTCATTATCATGAATATCAGCCTCATTAATTAAAGAATATGAAACCAACTCTCACTTTCATACCAGTACATAACCTATCGTCGTTATTTTTAACATCATTTGTGTAAATTTGGTGTTTGGCGATCCTCCGCTGGTGTCCCAGTCCCTCCGGTTCAGAGGTGAGGATCACGTTGTACATTTCTGCATCAAAATGTACGTGGGTTTTGTTTCCAGGAAGATCCCATTCTGTGTACTTTCTCGCGATGCTCACCACTTTACTGTCACATCCGAACATTTATACAGACATCTGTATGGTCGTGGATTCCTAAAAGCTCTAGAAGAAATCGTTTACTCCCTCTTCGCAGCAGCTGGCTATGCAGGCCTGGTGAAATCCGTCTGTGTTGTGTAAATAAATTGCTAATAATCACACTCACTTTTCGGCATCAGCCATGAGAATAGATAAAATCCCCAGCTATTCACTCCTCGTTCTAAGAATGAGATAATTGATTTGCGGTCAGATTTTTGATAGCCAATAAAGGTTCTCTGTGGGAGTACTTCCTGAACTGTGTGCCCATGACCCCTTTATAGAAAAACCACAGAGCAATTCGCAAATACATAGTTCATGTAAAGTCAAAGCCAAAGCTGCAAGGCCCCACCACCACTTTGTCCTCCTGCCTAAAAGACGTAGAATTTGATGACAATAAAAGAGGCCCATGGAAAGAAAAAAGAAAGACTAAGGAAAGAATGATTGGTTCTGCAAGTAGCACACATAAATAGGAATGAGGGAAACAAGGCTCTCTCCCTCTGCCTCAGTTTCCAATCCCGCCCACGTGAGATGGAGAGTCGGTCACAGAATACCGACTGCTGGGTCTGAAAGCGGTGGCAGCTGGCAGTCTGGAGCTCCAGCTACCACAAGGATCAGAGGTGTGATCAGAAGGGACAGGAGAGGGAAGAGCTTGGTGGAGGGGAGACTGTGAGGAGAGAAAGAATTGAAGGAGAAATAGTCACACGTAATATAAAATATTAATTAGTGCTGTATGTTCCTCTATTCGTATTGTCAGGGTATATGCTACTTTTTCTGAAACTTGGCTAAAAATGTGCGAATATTTGTAGAATGACCTAGAAATATTATCTCCCTGATAATGATTAATTAGAACATATTAGCCTTCCTTTGCAGATGGCCTAACGCAAGGTCAGTTGTGTGTTTGTGTGTGTTCATGTGTGTGTGTATTGCATGTGATCTCTCAAAGAATAGCTATTTGGTTTTTCCATTTATGTGTGGTTTGTCTGTATTCATATATATTAGTCCTAACTGAGATTTTTTTTCATGTCTGTGATTCTCTTTGGTATTAAATAGAATTATAATCCTACAATGTTTGAGGGGGTAACGATCCCATACTGTAAATTTAAATATAGTTCTGGGTCCTGTTTCAGATTCAAGAAATTTTGTTTCTTAAATTTTTGAATATTGGAATTTTGTTTTTGCAATATTCTGTATATTAAAGGCATATAAAATCAATTATATGGTCAAGTGATATAGGTGAAGATGGGACAAATTATTGAATCTCTAGGAATAAATGAAAGAAATTTTAAAGTAGTCAGAGGTTGGTATGGTCAATTTAGGATTAGGTGTTGAAAATAAAGTCTTAAGATGTCCCCTGGTGATGTTGAACTAACACTACTTAATTTTCACTGGTGTATTTCAATTGAAGGCAGGTGGTAACTACATGTTCAGTAAAATTTTTAAAATTTCTGATTAAGTCATGTTGCTCATATATATGGCATGATACAGTACTCTGCATGCTAAAGATTCCAAAGAGATCAATATATGGTCATGAATAATAGGATATTTGCATTTTTCTGGGTTATTTTCTTTATTAGTACATGTGTATAGTACATAATGTTTACATTCCTATTTTAATATATTAATAAATATATTAAAAACTCTGAAAGCTAGATTACAGACAATATGTAGTACATTTTCTTGAGGAAAAATACTAGTACATTCTGTAAAGACAATTTATTCATAATTTCTGGTTTAACTCCCATATTTCCAATATAATCAATTAATTCTGAAAACAGCATTCATGTTAAATTCCTGTTCATCTGATCTACTCATTTCTCTTTTTTATATAATTATGTTTCTTTTCTGGAATTTTTCAACACCATCAGTATTTCTACCTTAACAAAAAATGGAAAAATCTAAATCTTAACTTGTACTCCTTCGGGGAAAGAATTTGGAGTACGGGAAGCAGCAAGAGATGTGCAGGACATGTTCGCAGAGCAGAGCGCCTCAGGGATAACAAACTATGCTCAAGCACTCCCTGCTTCCCTCACCCCCAGCCTCCAGCAAACCTCCCAGAAACTCTTCACACTACTTATCTTTGGCACAGCTGCCCCGTCTGGAGTATTTTATGAGCATACTGAGTTGAGGTTGATAGAGAGGTGAGGCTCTCGTTCACCTAGTGTGCACCATGACAATTACACCAATGTGTTACTAGTTGGTCAGTGGTATTGTTTTGAGACCCCCCCCACACATCTGCCCGAGTCGTTCAGAAAGCTCCTCACTATCCAACAAGCAAAGACATATTGGCTGGCATGGAAGGCAGCTCCATGACCAACTACATTATTTACATTGGTCAGGAGTGGAATGTTAACACACCCCTTCATGGATCACCACTATAAAACCGCCTCTACGGATTTCTCAATGACTGTGTTGCACCAATTGTTGTATATTTATATTATGTACGTGGAAGAAACATTCAGGGCTGTGTATATTTCTGTGCTTGTTACTTTATAGACCTTATCCCAGCTAAGCTATAGCTTTACCCATAAATTACCAATTCTCTCTGATTGATGCTAAAATGCTACTGTTGTTTTCCTGCCACAGAGTATAACGGAGTCACTAGTGATCTTCTGAGAGTGATAAGGAAATAGAAAATGTCACAATCTGAAACTCCCTGAGTACAAGTTTCCACGTTAGTGCTGAGTCACTTTTCATCCTGGAACTCATATGCAGAGTGATCTAATCGTCTTTAGGATTCACAAGGATTTGCACAGCTTTGTGTTTGACTATGTGAAACATCAGTCCACCTCTGTGTTCAGTGTTATTTCCATGTTTGGATTTGAAGGGCATAGTCAAAAGTACTTGCTGACTCTTCATTGTGTTCAGAACTAACTACAGTGGATTTCAGTGGATTTGTCTTCCCATTGGTGTCATATAATTTTCATGTAATTATTTTTTCCTTAAGATTAATTCTCCAATTTTAAAAGTATACCACCACTATATGTATTGAAATCAGCTGTTTTCTGTCCTTAGCCATGTTGCTTCTATAGTACAAACAAGGAAATACATATATAATTTAAAGTGTTTTAAAAATGAACTAAAAAAATGTTTCATTAATCTCAGTTCCTATTCGATTCCATTTCTAATTTTTATAGATATTATCCCAAATGAGTATTTTTTGTCACAAAATGCTTTTGTTAGAATCCAAAGTTCCAAGTTTATAGATGCTATATGCATTAATAAGTTTCCCATTGCTGGAACAAAATACCTTCTACCTGCATCTTAAAAAAGAAGAGGTGTCTTTAGCTCACAATTTCTGTGGGTTCAGTGCATGGTTGGCAGCCTCCCAAGCTAAAAAGGCATGGCCAAAAGGAATGGTGGAGGAAATCTGCTTAACTCATAACAGCTAGTAAGTAAAGATGGAAAGAAGGAGTGACAGAAAGGAATATGCCCTTCCAGGTTATGTCCCAGACCCACTCTTGTAACCAGGCCCCACATTCTAACAGCACATAAACTAATCAATGGATTAATCAACTATTGATTGGAGAGCCCTCATGATCCAATCACTTCCCAAAAGTCCTTTTGGAGGCACTTTAGGTGTAAACCATTATCCTACTTATGAATATTAAAATAAAACTTTTACTATACATGTTAATAATCCTAATGATTATAAAAATTTCACAACTTATTCTCATATTGACCTGGACCAAATAAAAAAGCAAATGTTGATAATATGAAAGAGTATTATTTCAGTGTGTGCATACTTGTTCCAAATGGCAATGATATTTTCTAGTAGAAGTAAGATGAAAAAAGTTACATTGTGTCCAAACATATCCAATCTAAAGCACCACACTTACATTTTTGAAAATATTGTAATAAATGCAGTGTGTGGAGAAAAAATCTGGTATCAGTGATTTATACTTCATTAATCTGTCACACATGGATCACAGTTGGATCTCGGTATGTACCTCAGGATAGATGGGGCTGGCTATGTTATAAGACTCACTTGGTTTTGATCAGCCATTCTATTGATTGCATCTTCAGTTAACACTACAAATGCATCTAAAGAGTATCTCTCAAGGTGTAATCCAAACAGGCAGAACTACAAACAAACTCTTTAGCCATTCAAGATAAAAACTTAATTTTTACTTTTAATAGAGCTTATATTGATCAGAAAAAGAAGTCAGGAGGAGAGGTACTATCTTCTTATCTTCAAAATGTTAATCACAGTTTTTAGAAACACTGTTTAGGTCAACTTTTACTGTTCATAATTGATATTATTAAAGAAGGATAAATATTTTGAAACCAGGCATCATAAGAACATCATCTTGGTAACCGGTAATTTCCATAGAAATGAAGATTTACAAACACTATTTTCAGCTGAGATCGCTCTGCCACAATCCTGAGTCCTAAATCTCACTTCAAACTGGGTATATCCACCTGGATTTCCACTAAAAGCCCCACATTGACATTTCCAAAACCAAAATGACCTTTCCCTTCTCTAAATAAATTTCTACCCCCACGGCCTCACCGTTGGCAATCCATGTTCAACTGCTCACGTAAGTTAGAAAGCTGAGCATTACTCTTGAACTGTTTCCTCCTTTCATTCAATTAATTACACACTTCTGTTAATATTTACATCTAAAAGTCTCTCAGATGTGCTAGCTCTTCTTCCACATAAATGCTCCTATGTTTCTCAGTCTTTCTCCTCATTTCCACTTTCCAAAAATCATAGTGATCTATTTACCATCCGAAGCCTCTCCTCCTCATTGTCTATATTAGAGTGTACCTTCTTCTCATAGACTATTAAAGTTCTAGAAGTTATTAATTGGTGTGCATTAAAGATTAAATTTATGTATAGGGACAAAATTCTTTGTGAATGCTTAATATTATGCCTGCTTTTTAAATACACATGGTATATATTAGCATATTGAAATTTTGGGAAGTCCCATGGAAAGGATATTTAGTTCCTCTAGCTTGATAGTTTTCTAAAAATCTATGATAAAATGACATCCTTTGAATAAATTTGCATCAGAAGCTTATAGTTCTTTACAGAAAACGTTTGAGAAATCTCTGGCCAGCATGAAAAATTCTGTGTTCTTCACAGAAGATTCCAGGCACTCCATGTTATATTGCCCGCTTGTCTGTCCAGGACCATATCTTGCTACTATTTCAGGAAATATGGAGATAAGTGCTATCCAACTCACATGGTGCTATTTTTTAGTACTTTGCTCTTTCTTACGCCCTCTCTACTTCTCTAGTGTGCTCATCAATTCCTCTCTATCTCTTCAAATCAGATTCAACATTAAAAATTAAATTTATGTTAATTTTTTTGCTAGAGACATTCCTTGACTCATCTTGGGTAAGACAAGGATATTATTATTTCACTTGTGCATTTCTATTCTTACACTTTTCACACAGACTTACACAGATGTTTATCTTTTTTTACTGTTTTTACTAGAAATTGAGTTTCTGTGGATAGAAACTGTCTTGTTCATTTCATCCACATTGACTTATCCAGTGTATAGTGTAGTAATGAATAAATAGTAATAATCATAATGATACACAGACATCAGGGATTGTTCCCCTGTCCTGCTTCCCGGCCACTGTGATCTAAGCAGCTTTGCTCTGCCTCATTCTTCTGTCACACTGTTTCATCTTTGGAGCCGCCAATAATAGACTAAGCCCTCTGAAACTATAAGCCAAATTAAGCATCTCCTTTAATTTGTGGGTGTCGGATATTTGGACCCAACAATGAAGGTGACAAATACGAAACATCGATAGCAAAGAAGTGAGGCAATTTCTGTGATTATACCTGACCATGTAGTTCACAGATTTTGGAACTGATTTGTGGAAAGAATTTGGAAATGTTTGGTGAAACAGACTATAGAAAGCCTAAAATGTAGTTATCAAAGTTTAATACATGATTCTGGTGGAAGCTCAGAAAACCAGAATGTGAATAGCAATGCAGATAGTAAAAGCCAGGATCATAAGTTTTCAGCTGGTAATGGGGAATCTATCGGAAATTGAAATTGAGGCCATACATATGATGTTCAGGGAAAAACCTTTTCTACATTTTCCCATGCCCAGAGACTTTGCAGAAGCCTGAATTTTGGGAATATGGACTAACTGATCTGGTGAAGAAAATTTCAAGACAGCCCAACATTTAGGTAGTGACAGTAGATTTATACTGAGATTTGGGAGCAAAAAAAGCAGAATGGAAAGATTTGAATAATTTTTGCCAGAAAAGAAACACATCTAAAGTGCAATCTGAGGAGATTGCTTTTGCTAATGAGATTAGAATCATTAAAAAGGAAACCATGTATTCTGTATGGGGACAAGAAGAAAGATGTCCTGCAGGCATCTCAGGAATCAGCACGACCCCTCCTATGGCAAGCTCAAGGGTGCTGATCTATAAACTTTCATTTGAGAAGAAAGCCCTTGCGTCATCCACTCAAAAAGCGGCATCTAGGAGATTAGTTCACTGAGTCTCGTAATCTGATCAGCCTTCTATGCACTCAGAACAGAGGCTTCTACAGACATGGCCCAAGGGCACATGGCTTCTATTCGCACTGGCAGCATACCTTGGTGTCATTCATATAATACTGGTTTTACCAGCAGACAGAATGTAAGATCTGTGAAGTCATGGAATCATCCACCCAGATTTCAGAGGAAGGCCTGAAAGTCCAAGAAATGTGCCCCTGAGAGGAGGATGTATAAAGCTGTGGGAATTAAACCAAAGTTGTAGTGAAGACCCCAAGAAGCTGGAAATGCCAGCAATGTGGAATGTCAGCTGAGGAAAGCTACAGGCAGTGCACAGAGCCAGCCCAAGTGAAAGGCCACGTGGGTGCAACCAGCAAGGTGATAGGAGTGGGCTCACCAAAGCCGTCTAGAATTCTCATCTCACCACCATGGCCACAGATGCTGGACATGGAGCTACAAAACTTAATATCTGCCCTGCTGGATTTTGGACCTGCTTTGGTAGTATTCTTTTCTATCCCATTATTCCTCCCATTTGGAATGGGAATATTTAACCTATAACATTATATATTTTGACTCTGTAATTTGTTTTTTAACGTTACAGGAGTTCACAGCTGAGAGTTTGATGTCTCAAGGGAGAATTTGAACTTGGACTTTTGAGCAATGCTGGAACTGTTAATATTTTATGGAGGACATTATTAGTGCATGCTTAGTTTTTTTGTTTTGTTTTCGTACTGGGAATCGAACTCGGGACCTTGTATTTGCCAGGCAGGCACTGTGCCACTGAGCTATATCCCCGGCCCCAATGCTTAGTTTTATAAGGGATAGTTATATCATGTTAGGCAGAATTATGACATTTTGTACATTCAGAGATTAAGTATGGTCTAAGGAGATGAGTTTGGATGTCAAGTTGGCAAGTGATGATGCAACAGCAAACAAAAACACAGAAACAACACCCAGGATTTGGAGACAGATTTACTTAACTTCAGACGGGTACTGACCAGGAATCAATTATTCCTCAAAATATCAGGCCCTGAAGGCCCAGGGAGGGAAGTTTTTATGGGGTTGCAAAGTGGGGGTGGTACAGAGGTAGAGTACTTGGCTGTCTTTGGTTGGTTCTTACAATATGCATCACAGTGAACAGCCGTTTCTAAGAGACAGAAGCAACCGGAACTGCAACAGGAACTATCACCTAGGCAACTGAAGTATACTGGTGGAGGGGCGGGTATTTTCTGCTACAATGATAGTCAGTTTGCTTCTCTTGGAAGCTGCCTAGCTGCCTAGTAAAGCACACTTCTGGTAGTATCTAGTTGTGTTAAGGAGGTATGGCCTCGGGGCCTCTATCTGGTCCCCAGCGTGTTCCTCTCTGGATCTTTTCCCCTGCTCTGCTTCCACTGTGAATCCGCTTTGCTCCATTATACCATCCACTATAATGTTCCTGCCTTGGAGACAGTCAAATATGGAGTGAATCCTGTGAAACCGTGAGCCAAATTAAACCTTTACTCCTGTAGCTTGTGGATGTGGATATTTGTTCCCAGCAACAAAAAGCTGATTAATATATCATAACAACTAATGAAAGAAACAATAAATATATACTTAAAACTCTTATATATGAGACAACTATATTATTCATCAGTTTATTTCTTTTTCCAATATGAATCATTTCTTTGAATCAAATGATTTATTAACTACTAAGCTCGATTCTAGGCTTGTAGGTAATCTCCAATAAGAGTTGATCCAATTACTTTAAGTTCAATAAGAAAGAGATGCCTAAAATTTTTCACTTGCTTTGGAGATGTGATTTTTGAGTAAACAGGTATGTAACAGATATGTTTTCCACGTACTGGAAAGGACATACAAGAACAAAATTTTGGAGGCCTTATAGTATGTTCTATATTTCAGCCACTCAGTATGCCTGAACCATGGAATCCATGAAAAATTCACTGGGATGTGAGGCTGTAACATCCTGGATGATCTGAATGCTGCTCTTAGGAGACTATTGAGGTTGTTACATTAATAAAATAGAATGTCTGTTGGCAGCAATTTGTAGCCTTTGTTTTCCACAGGAAAAAAATAATTTTCATAGGAGAAAGGTTTTGAAAATACATTATATTTGATAGTGAATTGTATGTAATGATTATACTATTTATTTGATTCTTTGAAGAAAAAGAAAGTAAAAGTAGAAGGGAAAATGTGAACAGTACTAGTATAATAAACCACCACAGAGAAGACCCAAGCTTCTATAAAAATTTTATTTTAATTAAAATACTCAATTTTCCTGAGCAGGTCCATCTGAAAGAGAATTGAACAAAGAAACTGTTATTATCAAAAGTGACATATCCACATATTTCAGCAAAATTGAAAGTGTAAAGTGATTGCAATGAAGCAGGGGTGTGTATGTATGAATCGGGCACCTAAGAACTAAAGAAAAAGTTATACTCTTTGAAAGTCAGATTTAAAAAGGAGGAGGAGGAGAGGAGGAGGAGAAGAAGCAGGAGAAAAAGAGGAGGAGGGAAGAAGGAAAGGGAGGTAGAGGGGAGGAGGAGTAGAAAGAAGAAAAAGAGGAGGGAGAGGAGGAAGGAGAAGGAGAAAAAGTGGGGGAACAGGAAGAGGAAGAAAAACTTATTTTGTTGGAATATAGAGTAAGTTAGCTGTAGACAGGAAAGGAATAAAGATGAACTAATTTTCAGCTGAGTATTTAGCACATGAGCTTGAAATTAGATTTCAATGATTTCTGTATCTAAGGTGCACCTGCGCTAAGGAAGCAGATGTGTCATCTGGAGGGTATTATTTGTCGCGGTAACAGGTGGAAACTCCCTGCGAGGAGGGTAAGAAAATATTAAAGTCGTGCATCTAAGCTGTCTGCATAGGAGCTGGAAAGCAGCCATCAACAGGTTGCAACTGCAGGTAGCTGTCAGTCACTCCTTCAGAAATTGTTCTTGTGGTCCTTGCCCATTCCTACAGGTGTTATTGTAAGATAGTGCATCAAGAAAACGAGAGTTGCTGTGGGGAAGAAATTCAGGGAAAACTACAATAAAGGGTCTTTATGAATCTGTACAAGTCTCACCAGGTAAAATTGAGAACTTCAGCAATTATTTGAGTAATTTGAGCAAATAAAAATGCTGTTTCCTTACCCTCACACTTTAGAAAGAATTAGGAAAAAATCAAAGATCCATTTCACTTTGTTCTTTTAGCAAATGTGCAGTGGAAACTTTCTGTATTTTTAGGAAGTTTAATGAATAATATTAAATTAATATTATATTATTATAACTACAATTATATTTTCCTTTTAAATGAAAATCAATATTTTTGAAATAATATTACAGTCATAAATATCTCATATATTTACTTTTTTATAAATACCCTTGTCTCTTTTGTTCTCATGCAACTGTAGTTAATTCTGATTTGCATAGTTTGTTTATATCTCCTAGAAATATCTTATTAAACAGCTATAAGTTATGAGTGGATTAATTTTAGGGCAGTTTGAACAGAGCTAGGGAAAATGCCTGATGATGAAATTTCCTCGTTACTATTGTTGGTTACCAGAGGATAATGATTGGGACAGTCTTTTATGAAAGATCTAATTGAGTTTCAATGCCACAGATACCTTCCAGCCCTTAGAAAAATGTTTACTTTGGTAAAATGGATCTCATCAGCAACAAAGAAAAATAAATTTTAGAAAAGTTAATAGTAAACCACATGAAGTGTGTGGTAGATTAACTAATGGTAAACTTGCAACACCCAGTTGAACTGAGTCAGCGTGGTGCTGGGTGTGGAGGGCCCACCTGAGGATTGCTGCCAACAGCATAAAAGAACTGGAGGGGAAGATGGTGCTGTTGATTCTCCTGGAGAAGATTGTCACGCTGGCTTTCCTGATATGAACTCAGCTGTTCTCATCATCAGAGGAGCTCAGGTCCTCACTGTCTCTAAGGATGGCTGCAGTTCTTTTCAGGGGAGCTCTGGTCCTTGCCTTGACTGTTACTTATGGGCTCCATTGCAGTGCTCTCAGCCTAGAGGCACAGATCCTTCACCCCACTGGTGCAGACTTTCTCGCTTCCACCACTGGCTTTTGGGCCTTCCCAGTGCAAATCCTTGTTACAGATTTGCATGAGACATTGCCTTGGGATCCAGGCCCTCAGCTGGATTCACTGGGTCTCTAGTGTGTAGAGAGATCTCTTGCACTCTTCTGCATTTGACTTTTAGGGTGAATATTATAAAATAATCTTGTAATTTATGCATCCTGTATTAAGTCTACTCCCTTGCAAACCCTGACTCCAACAAAGTGGGGTCCACACACACGACTGTGCTGTCATGCATCACGTAACAGTAGAGATCATGTGTCCTGTGAAACGTGCTATTAAGCAACTTTACTGTATTGTGAACATCAGAGTGTACTTATGGAACCCAGGTTGCAGAGCCTACTCACACATATAAATATATAATACACAGTATTTTATACAGTATGCCCATATGTATGCATGGTATATACATATTAATATGGAGTACATTGTATGTTTTTTATATATATATATACACCATATTATATAGTAATATACATTATATACGTGTGTCTGTATGTTTATGCTTGTATATATGTGTGTATGTGGTATAGCCTATTATTACTAGAACAATGATGAACAAAACAACTTGAGATTACATCAAGCACAAAACCAAAAAATGTAATCAATAGATGTGGTAAATGTGTGATTTATGAGGGTACTGCCAGCATAATGTTGTTTTACAGTAATTTTTAAGTAGAAGACATACACTCTAAAATAATTGTTAAAAGTGTAGCACAATAAATTCATAAGTCAGTAACATAGTCATTTATTATCATTATGAAATATTACATAATGTACATAGTTGCACCTGCTATACTTTTATATGACTAGCAGCAACAGCAGCAAATGTGAATAATGCCCTGTGCTATGATGTTATGATAACTACAAGGTCACTGCATGATAGGAGTTTTCCAGCTCCGTTAAAATCTTGTTGGGCCAGTGAGATGGCTCAGCGGCTTAAACGCCTGCCTGGCAAGCGCGAGGGCCCGAGTTCGACTCCCGGAACCCACATACGAAAAAGGGGCCGGTGATATCGCTCAGCGGCACGGGCGCCTGCTGGTGCACGAGGTCCTGAGGTCGACCCCCCGGTACCCACAAGAAAAAAAAAAAAAAAAAAACCTTGTGAGACCATACGTGGTCCACTGCAGATACGTGGTCCATTGCTGGCTGAGATATTATATGGCACAGTACATATAATCATGCTTTGGTTGTTGCATGAATCCAACATACATATCCAAAACTAATATACAGGATTTAATATTTTATGCAGGAAAATTAAGAGTGTGCTTGCACATTAAAACATACACAGAGAGAGAGCCTAAGAAATATAAAGCTAGTCAGTTTTTGTTTTCATTCAATTTATGTTGAATGGATATTATCAGAGTGTTTGATGGTGCAAATTGGTGTTTACTAGTATAAATTCCCATGACAGTATGAATTTTAGCCTTTGTTCCGTGTTCTCTAATTTTCTCTCATTGCCGTATAATTTTAGTGTGTGTGTTTTACACTGTGCATGCCTCCAGTAACTTGACCTTCAGACATTATTTCGATTTGCATTCTGCTTGACTGGATCTGCATCATCAGATGCCTCCCTGTCAGATAGTCAGTGGAGACTCTGGGTTTATTGTCCATAACAAATAAAAGTTATCTCCATTCTTTAAAGCTTATCTGTGACTCTTAGACACTAGGAGTTCAACAGCACTCAGATGACAGAAGGCTATAACACCAATCAGTAGATGAGACAATGAGATTGTAACCATTTGTTTAAAGGATTTAGGACCTCTTTACAGCCATAGCAAGCCACTACTAATACTTTATTGTCTTCCCTGAGAAGGACAGATAAGTCAACTGATAATCTTAAAGTGTGTTTATGAATAGATAACACTAGAGAATCCTTACACAAAGGTTTCTGGGTGTTGAACACTCCAGGAACCTCAGTTTTGTCGATGAAATCAAGGATTGGGAAATAGTTCATTAAAAGCAAACAATAAAATAATTTATGTTATAAAGTACAGCTTTTTAAATCCTTGAAAGCAAATAACTTTAAAATATTTTTAAATGCATCTGAGGTAGCTTGTACACTATGGATAGTATTTTCTGCCAAATATAATTTCGAAAATAATGTTGTATGTTATCTTATATAGCATTGAAGAGAGGCTTCTAACTATATGAGGGAAGTATGATGATTTTTGATGTATAATAGAGGAAATTCATCCTACAAAATAGAATGTAAATAAATATAATGGAAAAACTGTGTTCTTAGAGTTTAATCATTAGCTGTACTTAATAGTTTAAAATACATAGAAATTTATAACTCACAAGTTTCATGTGGAAAGTCTTGCATTCCTGCTGATACTTGCAAATATGTCTTTGTTTAATATGCCCCATTCTCTGACTACTACTTCACATTGAACATCGGATTTATTCTCATAATATCTTGGGGATATTATGAATGGGAAAGATTTACTCTTATCATCCATGTTTCAAAGATTAGGTAAATCAAATTTAAGTAGTTCACCTAAAAATTACATATTAGTCAAGGTCAATGGGTTGGAGTTTGAAAAAAACTTCTATCATTGAAGAAAACTTCCGTAAGAAATTTTTGATCATATAGATAGACAATCTTAAATAAAACTTAGAATTCATTCAGCAGAAATGAACTTTCATGGAACTTTGAACATATTTCCTATAATTTTAGCCTTGCTGTGATGGTGGAAAGTGAAGAAATAAAACCCAATATGTCATTACATGATTAAATAATAGCATAAACTATAGAACCATGGGAATGTTTGAGAACATCTATTAAGAATTGTTGACTTCAAATAGAAAAAAATGTCAATATCCTTTCCTTAAAGGGTTAATAAAAGAAGATACATTGAATGGCATTTCATGGACTGCATAAACTCTTATCTTCCACTGGAATGGCAGATGGAAATATAGAGAGCTGTACTGAGTCCAAGAAACGCATGTAAAGGGCCGGTGAGATGGCTCAGTGGCGTATGCGCCTGCCTGACAAGTGCAAGGGCCCGAGTTTGACTCCCAGAACCCACATACTAATAAAGGGGCCAGTGATATCGCTCAGCAGCATGGGTACCTGCTGGCACACGAGGTCCTGAGGTCGACCCCCGTACCCACACACACACACACAAAAACGCATGTATGTAGTTTGTGTGTATATACTTATACACACACATGCACATGCAAAAATACCCCATCCTTCACAGAGGATCCCACAAAAAAAATTATTCCTCATAATTTTTTGAAAAAGTCTCTATTGTTTTAAGAACTTAATCTCAGTCGTAGCTCAAATGTTATTGTTTTAGCTAAGTATTAAAAATCATTTGACTTCTTGAAGAAAATAGTTAGCTGTAATAAAAATGATAAAGTAAGAACATTGCTTCCACATATAAGTTTATATCTGTATATATCTCCAGATACTCAGATAAATGCCTTTAATCATCAGAAATTCTCTTAAAACAGTTGCACAGTATGTCCGCCAGTATGTCTTCATTATAAACCCTGGGAAGGCATATCATTTCCTCAGCTGGCCCCTGAGAACCTCTCAACACAGACTCCCACCTGCTATCAATTAATTAGAATTAACATGTAAGATTTACCTTACCTATCATCTCAGGTTTAAATGCATTAATTCAAAAATCTGATATTAACTTTTTCAGATTAATGCGAACTACTTATGTTCATAAATGGTACAAGTAGATTTAGTAGGATATCTATCAAACTCATGGTTTTAATTGACCAGTGTTTTAAAGATTATGCACTAAAAATGCACTATTAACTTTATGCTTAGTAAAGAAAAGTCAGAAAAGATCTTACTGGGCTTCATTTGCCTTCCATGATAATGTGAGCTATGGTGCACTAGCTTTTCCTTGTAAAGAGTGAGATCAGGGAAGGATTGGAGAATTAACCTATATTCGTATGAATCGTGGCGATTTCACAAATCTTATAGTGAGATGGCTCCGCAGCTTTAATTCTTCCTTTAGGAAGTTTGTTCATTTAAATCTACTGTAAAAATGTGCCCATAGAATAATTTATTCTATTTTAGAACAAACATTGGGCATGTTATAATATATACAAAATTCCGTTAAATGTTAATGCATAACTATTTTCTTCAAGATACATAAAATTGAGATAATATTTTATTGCTAAGTTAAAATTCCATAAATTTCAGTAAACCAAGAATTATTCTTTCAGGCTTAAAATGTAATAAGATTGTCGTTGTTGAATATTCTGTTATCTTCTGCATCCTGCAGTTGCATCTGTGATAAAACTGATCCCTTGAGTTTTACCATAGTTCTTACGAAACTGACCAAGGAAGCAACTCACACTATTTTGAATCTTAATTGCATTGGTCGCATGTGAGTATTGTTGTTTTTGTTGTTTGTATTATTTTACAAATAAAATCATCCTAAAATTTTATGATATAGTCTATACAGTTAAATCACTAATCAATTTTATGGCTGGAAGGGATAAAATTAATAGTTTCCAGTTTTTTCATAGGTCACCTATAGCTACTTAGAATGTTTTACAGAATACTGAGCAGAGAAAAAGGCAGAGGGTAAGAGTGACAAAAGATATTAATTAGGGAGGGAACTCCCTGCTGCCAGTCAGAGCAGTTTTGTGTGTTTGTATAAATGTGTATGTGTATATTATTCATATGCGTATATTGGATTCCTTAGGATTTCAATTTACAAAAGTACTCTTTTGCAAAATATCAAACAAGAAGACATTGCAATCCTCACATAAATTGCATTTCTAGAACCACATGGTCTCTTTTATCCTTACCTGAGAATAGTGAGACAGATTCTCAGTTTCCTAATCACGGGCTATGAATAAACTGAATTCTTTTCCACATTTACCACCTACTACAGGCTGATAAGCGATGGTTTAAACAGAGGCACTCCACCCCTAAACACACACAAATATTTGTAAGAAAGGGGAATTATATTAAGAGTCAGTATTCACAAAGTCAAAGATTAATAACCAGAAATAAATAGCGTTATATTTTTTTAACTCTATACTTTGGCTGATTTAATTTTGATCACTTAAGTCATCATTCATTCATTTGTTAAATCATTGAATAACTATTTTTACAGGGAATATAGCTGCATTTATTTCCAGAATAAGGATCATAAAATTTTATCATGTGAGTAAAATACGCTTCCAATACGCTTCCAATACGCTTCCAATACGCTTATTGGAAAGTAAGATATTCATGTTTTACCCACTAAAATAACACTATTTTGTAATTAAAATTTAACAATCACTGTTTGTCTTAATTTCTCATTTCTGAGACACAATACCGAACACCCACAGCTGTAAGGAGGAGGAAAGGTTTATTTTAGCTCACAAGGTTCCTGTCTGGTGGGCTGGCTCCAAGGGCAGCATGTCAGAGGGGCACAGCAGAGGAGAAAATGTTCATGGCAGGGCGGTGGAGGCAGAGAGCAGTCCAGGCCAGAGGGTGGGGGTGAGGTATATATCGTACTTGGACTGTCCGGTGACCCACCTCCTCCCACTAGTCTTTTCCTCCCAATATCACATTAGCTATAACCTAAACCAGACCCTTATGATCCAATCACATTCCCCCAAACCCCACCTGTGAGCACATGATGCTTGGTGGTGGAGTGGGGGGTATCTAGATACAAATCATAACACTCTCATTATTAATTTACCTTTACACATCTTTCTCCTGTCATATAAACATTGTTTGTTTGTTTGTTTGTTTGTTTTGGCGGGGTAGGGGTGTTAAAGATTAAATCCAGGTTCTCGCACATGCCAAGCATGGACTCTACCTCTGAGCTACACCTCCAGTCCTAAAAAGGAATTACTTTTAGCAAGAGCAAATCTCAGATAAATTGAAGAAAAACCAAAATGTCACATATCAGGAAGCTAAGGAGATGTATACTATTTTTCACAAGCATGATTTCACCTTACTCTTGAAGTAGCAGCCAATGGAATAGCATCAGTTTAAAAATGAGTTTAACATCACAGAGACCACAAATAGTGACTCTAGATGCAATCCATACTTGCCAAGCACCGAATCTCACCTGCTTTCCACTGGATTGTTGTTGTGTATGATCGAGACAAGAAATGGGCCAAATCCTGCTGTCCTCCTACACTTGTAAGGAATTCGTTGTGTACTATGCAGTTATAAAAAGACACCCTGGCAACTTCTAATTATCCTTCATTATACTAATAAATGAGACAGATGAAAACATTTCAGAAAATAGTTAATATCATCAGACAGGGAATAATGGTATTCTACAGAAAAATAACTCATTTTTGCAAATAGAGAAAAATATGTAATGATAGTGTTAATCATTTCTACCTAAAAAAAACTCTTAAATGTTGCTTCTTTTCATAGCTGATGAGACTTATTTTTAGGCATTTCACTTATACCACAAGTAGAAACTGTTCCTGAAAGGTTTATTAAATCATTATTCTTCCTCTTCCCAATAATGTGCCACTGTGGACTGACAGTTCACATGGAACTGCACAAAAGGCAATTAATTCATCTAGCGGAGCACTGCACAGAGGCAGCTGGTCTGACAGGCAGCATTTGATTTTCAATAGTTGTTTATCTACCAAGGGAACATAGCAAATTCATCCTTTAGAAATGGGATAGGGCAATATGCTACTGTGTGCCCTGAGACGCAAGGATACCATTAAATTCAGGATCTTACTGAGGAAGTAGATGAAAAGTAGGCAGATAAATTGTATTGTCTACAAAACGAACTCTGAATCATTGTGTTAAACAAAAGATATGGGCTAAGGATGTAGGTCAGTGGTAGAGTGCTTCTCTAGCGCATGCAAGGTACGAAACCTTGAATTTGATCCCTAGCTTTGCAATAATAATAACAATGATGGTGATGATGATGATAATGATAATTCACTGTGTAGTCATTTATGAAATTGCAACTGGTACATGAGAGTTGATAACTACACAGAATTAACTAGCCAGATAGACTAGGTAGATAGATAATACCACCCTCACTTTATCTCACCCTAACTTTCAAAACCAAGCAGTACTGACTCTTGTAGTAAAGCCAGGATAATAATAGCACCCATGTATATGTGTTTTTATGATTAACTATAAAATACTTAGAACAGTATCTCATGTAGAATATTTAATGAATTAAACTATAACAGTGTTATTATTGTGATGCTGCTTAGCAATAGAAAGTTGTTAAATTAGCAACTTTCTGCTTTGATCATGGTATATTTCATTCATAATGACAATCATAATATAAAAGTAACTGCAAATTTCATCTCCTTATATATTGCCACCCTTGTCAGAGAATACTTTGAAGCAAAGAATGTATTTTTCTCAATTGTGTCATTTCCAACACAAGCATTTGCTAATTTGGACAGAGCACATACTCAGTAGGTATTAGCAGGTAAATGGATAAGCAAATGTTCAAATGAATGAAACCTCTACATTGTGTTGTTATTTGAGAAATTTTCTTGCCTGTGGAAGTGAAATATGAAAAACTTCTGAACTGAAGACTAGTAAGACTAAACCATCACACTTCTCGCTCTGATTTTTTCACTTCTCCATCCTTCTACAATTTATCAAACAGAATATAAACACATCCCTCTTCTGAAGTCATGTCATCATGAGAATTCTTATGATCTTTCTGATAGGTGTTAGCAACAGGTGTAATATTGTTGTCATTAAACTATTCAACTAACATTTAAGCACCAAGTAAAGGCCAAAAGTTGATCTGGTGAGGTCTTGAACAATAGTTTCCAGTTAAGACCAAGTAACAAAGAAAAACAATGAAAAAACTCATGAAAACATATGCAAACTATATTTCCAACAAAATACACACACACACACACACACAAAATCTTGAAAAGTAACAACAAAAACAAACAATTCAACTAAAAACGGGTGAAATACATACACATACATTTTACTAGAGAGGAGATAGACAAGTAAATATATAAATACAAGTTTAACTTTGTTTAGCCATTAGAAAAAAGCAAATTAAAAGTACCAGTATCACTATACTACCGGTTGTTTCTTTGAAGCAAAATTGAATTTATTTTGTTGTCTAGCTGTATGGAGCTTTGCCATTTATGTCTATTTTAATGGAAATTCAATGCATTGATTGGGTCATTACATTAGTTTATGTTGCTAAAGCTGAATCCATTCTTGAAAATCTGGAAGAATTTTGTTAGGTTCTAGTAGTCTTAGAATCACATAATGGACAAAATCGTGTGTGTATGTGTGTGTGTCCAAGTATCTGTATGTCAAGCTTAGTGAAACTAATATAGTTTTTAAAGATTTGCAGTATTGGGCCGGTGAGACGGCTCAGCGGCTTAAGCGCCTGCCTTGCAAGCGCGAAGGCCCGAGTTCGACTCCCGGATCCCACATACGAAAAAAGGGGCCGGTGATATCGCTCAGTGGCACGGGCGCCTGTTGGCGCGCGAGGTCCTGAGGTCGTCCCCCCGGTACCCACAAAAAAAAAAAAAAAAAAGATTTGCAGTATTTACTTAATTTGGGATTTCATACATTTCATTGCTTCATGATAATCCTCAGGAATTATTCTAATTTACTTTTTTTTTTTTTTTTTTGTGGATACTGGGGATCGACCTCAGGACCTCCTGCACCAGCAGGCGCCCGTGCCGCTGAGCGATATCACCGGCCCTTTTTTCACATGTGGGTACCGCGAGTCGAACTCGAGACCTCGTGTTTGCTAGGCAGGCGCTTATGCTGCTGAGTCATCTCACCAGCCCCCAATTTACTTTTAAATAGTTTTTTTTTCCCTTCCTTTTATTTTGCAAATCCAGCTGGACCCAATAGTACCTTGTTCTGTACTCCACGTTTGTTAAACTTTTTTCATGTTTTCAATTACTTAGTCTCTTTTAGAACATTCTGTTTATCTCTTCTTCATGGTCACCAATCCACTTTCAAATAATAATTTCCTAATTAACCCATCCATTAGGTTGGTTTCTAATTAAATCACTTTCACTTCTAAATTTTCTATTTGGTTATTTTCTAAATCTTTCACTTGAATAAACTTTCTCATCAGTATTTTCCCCACTTACATTGTCCTTAAATTATTTAATAATATGTAATATTTAATAATAATATTTAACCCCATTTTATATTGTATCTGGAAAATATAATTTCTTACTATTTTGTTTTTGTTGTTTGTTTCTACTGAAACTAGATTATAATGGTTTGTGGAGAATTTCAGGGTTATATTCCTTTGGGTTATCTGTGTGAAGCCTGTAAGATATACGCAATGCACAACACCTATCCCTCCAGAAGGGATTTGCTTTCAATAAGGACCAGTCACTGTCAAGGATTTGTTAGCTTTGTATTTTCTGAGCCACGCATGTAACATAAATTCATACTGCAAATACTTGAGTTGACATTGAGTTAATCAATTCTGAGGACAGTTTTGTAAGGAGTCCACACCAAGACAAATAGGAGAATGGCAGTTTTTTTGCCTCTGCTCATCCTCCCTTCCCCTCCATTCATGGAGTTTCTTTACAGACTTGAGTTCTGTGTGGCCAATTCTAGTCTCATAGTCTATTTTGGGAAGATACAAACGTAGCTCTCCAACCTGGTTTTTGGTCAATGAAAAGAAGAATGCAGGTAATTTAAGTGGTTAAACAATAAAAGAAGCAAAGCAGCATTTCCAAACTAATTTTAGTACACATCTGATTTCTATCTCTATGCTTCCATGTTTTTATTTTTATTTATTTCCGTGTGTGTGTGTGTGTGTCTGTGTGTGCGTGCGTGCATATGTGACAGAGATAGAGGAAAAAATCAGCCAGCTACAAATTTTGAAGGACAGTTGCTATGTAGTATCCAGTACTTCTAAGGTGTTTTATTTTATTTTTTTAATATGGGTACCAGGAGTTGAACTCAGGACTTCACGCTTGCCAGCAAGCACTTGTGCCGCTGAGCGATATCACCGGCCCTTTTTTTTCCTTTATGTGGGTACCACGAATCAAACTCAGGACCTTGCGCTTGCCAGGCAGGCGCTTATGCCACTGAGCTATCTCACCGGCCCCCTTTTTTTTTTTTTTTTAAATGGGAAGGATTTTTTATCTAATCCTGCCTCTCCAGATTTAAATAAAGAGCCAGGTTTAATAACAGTATTTGAAGCCTTCTGTTCTGTGTTTGCATTGACAATATGTCAAAAAACGCTAGTCAATAGCTCTGTTTAATCCACGGTTGTAAGGAAGGTTCAATTTCTTTGCTATAACTTCCCATTACAGGCATGAAACTCTTCTCAAGGACAGAAATTTTACCACTGGTCTCAGACTCAATTATTTTTTCTCTCTTTTCTTCTTTTTTCCTTTCTTTTCTTTTCCTTTCCTTTCTATCTCTCTTTCTCTTTCTTCTCTTCCTCTTTCTTCTTTCTTTTTTCTTTCTTTTGTACTAGGGATTGAAACCAAGATTTTCACTGCATCCCCAACCCCTTTGATAACTTTTATTTTGAGAGAGGGTCTCACTAAATTGCTAACTTGCCCAGATTAGGCTTGAACTTGTGATCCTCCTGCATCAGCATCCCAGAGTACCGGGATTATAAATGTGTACCTCTAGGCCCAGCTAACTGCCAGCTTTCATCACTGGAAAGTAAGAGGTCTATGTAGCCCCTTTCCGGCCTTTTCATTTCTTGTCCATTTTACAGTTTTTCAGTTATTTTTCTTCTTCTATTTTACCTCCTTGAGATGATCTGTGTTTCTTTGGTGTTCTTGTGGAGTGGCATCACTTCTAAATGAGGCTGAGTACAATAACAAACTGTGTCTTGTCTGTTATACCTTCAGGGGAAGTCTTAAAAGAGCAAGCTGGCAGCAAGAGGGAAAGTCCATCCCAGGGTGTGGCAGATTACAACATTTAGAAAATTTTTCCAATAACTGAATCATGATTATAGAGAGCCCCATGCCAGGGAATTTACTGTGCTAATAGAAAATGAGATTCAAGAGATTTCTAAGGCAATAGAACAATCAAATGACTACAAAACTTTTAAATATAGAACTCTAAGAAGTATATCCAGACTTTTAATGACTCTTATCGAATACTTACTGTGATTGTATGCCTAAGTCAAAATTTAACTATGTTGCCTCATATAATATTGAAAACTTTCCCATGAGATATTTTCTTGAGCAACATCATAGAGTTGCCGAAGGCACACCCTGGATTCATGGCTGGTGCTGTTTCCAGAAGCGCTGCTTCCTCCCGTCATCCCGCTCTGTTGTACAGAAGAGCTGCCCATAAGGAGAGATAGCTGAGAGTCGGGATGAGTTTACACTCCCACACCGGAAATAAAAAGCATAAATATGTGAAGCAACAAATAGGGAAACAGTTCTTCTTATGAATAATCTGCAGATTGCTCTAGCAGTGGGCGGGGTCAAGTTGAGCCACAGCTCATCTGGATATGAATTTTGTGAGGTCTTTCAGTCTCTTGCTTTATCCTTTCTCTGAAGGAGAAGTGACGTTGAACTTATCCTGAAATTTCTGGAACTCTAATATTTAGCACTAATATTAGATAGATATTTTGCTACACACAGTATTCATGTAAACAGACAATAGTGACCCTGAAATAGGAAAGAAATGAGGCCCCACTCTTCCCTTCTCCTTCTGACATTCTGAAGGGTGCGTGACTTAACAGGCGGCTGCCACACCCCTTCCTCTCACTCACTGTGGCCTCCTCAAGAGTGGCCTCAGTCTTGGAGCCACCCCTGGATTGACTTCCACTGCCACTCTCCAGGCTGCTGACAGGAGCCACAGCTGGGCTGACAGCCACAAAGTCCCTTCGTCACTCTAGGTGCTGCTGCCACCTTTCTGAGGAGCTATATGAGACAGGACCAAAATTAGGGAGGAATTGAGACCTATTGCTGGTATCCTCCAAAGCTCTAAAGCCTGCTGGCCATGATCAGCATTCCTGGTCCTCTTAGAGACTCCTTGAATGTGGTAGTAGTCAGTAGTCATGATTTTAGCCCCAGCGTTTTCACAAAACCACGGGAGCCTTAAATCTAGCAGCTGCTTCTGCAAAGTTCGGCAGAGAAGTAGCCATGACGCCCACAGCTGTTCTAAACACCACACAGCTGTGCCTGGAGATATTTGCCTTGGCTTCAGAAGGCTTAAAATACAGATCAATTCCAGATGACCCCACCCTCTAACCTCTAGATAACTCTGCTCCTTGCTGTCATTACTCCAGAAATGTCCACAGATATGTCTCCAAAATGCAGGAAACTGCACAATTTCTAAACAACGACCCCTCACACTCCTCAGGTCGGTCAGGGAGCCCCCCATGGCTACAGCAGAGGTCCCCATAAAGCCTCACTCAAGTGGTCTTATTGTCCATTTGTGATTCTTACCTTGGGTAGACTGGGCTGAGAATATTGAAATAAAAGAGCTAGTAATGTAAGGGTCTAGTAGCCTTGAAGAATTCCATAGATCAGTGGCGACCATCAGAGATCTGTGGCAACTGGCAGTGACCGATTGCAAACTGCAGGGACTGGCAGAGAAATTCATTGACAAGTGGAGAGTCCCAGAGAGGTAGCAGAAGCTTCTAGAAGAGCTAGATGCCCAGAAGGCTACAAGGCAAGATGCCCAGAAACTCGTAGAGGTGGGTAGAAACTACCAAGAACTGTAACACTAGGAGCTACCCCAAAAGCTTTGACACTAAAGGTAGAGGGTGACTGGTGCTTAAAGCCCAGAGCCACTAACAGGAAGGGAGCTCCATGTTGCCTCTGTGATTTCTATCTGAATCGAGCAAAAGAACGCTCAGCTAATTGGCGACAACCCTAAAACAGACAATATTCTCACGCTCATTAAAGATTCAGAAGTACTACTCCAAAAGCCACTTATCTAAAAGGTAAGCAGAAACAATAGAGCAAAAAGAAGCACAAATAATTTAAAGAAAGGACCTCACCATGAGTATCTTCAAGTGGTTGACCGAAAAACACAGGTTTTTCTCTTAATAAAATAAATCCTTACCTATAAAACATAAAGATATATTTATTGCAAGTTTCCTTCAGTTTCTCTGCTTCTTACTCATTTATGAACCTGTAACTAAAATGAAAGAGCACACACTTCTCAGTAACTGGCACCAATGGGAAAGACATGAATTTCTATGAAACATTTATATAGCATAATAATAGTTATCGTGAGGTATATACTAAAATTATTTTTGGTACTGTTTTCTATATTTTGACCCTCAAGTAAAATATATTTGTTTAACTAGAGTATTCCCTTCTATGGAAAAATTACATTAATTAAACATTTACTTATTGGGGAATGGCATTGTTGATGTCAGGACTACTAAAATACATAAGACCAAATTCTTAAGCCCAGCATAAGAATATAACTTTTTTCTAAAAGAGAGAAATCAGGAAAATTATTTACAGGAACTGGAATTTGAGTTCACTCTCAGATCGGGGAGGGTCCCCCCTGTGGAGAGGAGGAGGACTGCATTCCATGCAAGCATGAAGGTAAATGTGGAGTGGGAATTCATTCTTGCTGGTCTTAGTTCCTCACAGGTTTTTTGCCAGTTGGACTAGGACATAGGTCACTTGGACCTCGGTAGTTTCAATCAGAGGGGAAACGCAGAATGCTCAAATCAGGTCACACAACAAGGCAGGAAAAATTTTGAAAAAAATAATATTTCTTTTGTATTTCATATCATTTGCTCACCATTTATATTCACACCCAAAAGTGCTATTATCCTTCACCTGTGCCTGTTCAAAATAAATTTTTATGCAAATATATATATTTGTTTTTCTTTGTTCCTCCAGTATTTCCATATATATACATATATATCTGGAAATTTCTCTATTCTCTTAGAGAGTCAGAAACACTTCTCCTCCTCTCCCCCTCCCCACCTTTCCTCTTATACCTCTTCCTCCTCTTCCTCTACTTCTCCTTCTGCTCCTCCTCCTTCTCCTCCTTCTTTGCATTTTTTTTTGCTGTGTAAGTGGAATTTTTACCAAGTCTTCCCAGAAATGATAAGAACTAACATCAGAAGATGAATTATGTAGGAACAGTAATCTTCCTCTATATTTCCTGTATTGTCATTTCTCATCTTGATTGCCACTGAACCTAAAAGAGTGATTGTAAAAAATGTGAGTTAACTGTGAAGGAACTATTTGAAAAACAATGTCATTAATTTAGCTACTACTATGAAGTACTCTTTCACGTAAAAGCAAATACTCAAGTAGTCTTAATTCTTTGTGCTTAATGAAGAAGCATCAGGGAGTTAGGCCATTTCCTTTGAAAGATTAAGCAATATGATAAAGCAAATTTATTTAGCAAAAAATGTAATACATTATAGTTTTGTTAATGACTGTGTATTTACCTCTTGAAAGACAATTGTAAAGGTAATTATCACATGCAAATTAGTTTCCATTAGGGCTGCATATTAAAATTATATACCAATATACAGTTTTTCAAATTGCAATCTGTGCTTGGACATTTTGCAAGTTCCTGGGAGTAACTTATTCATCTCCTGATGCTATGACAGAGTCTGAAAGACTGGATGATTTATAAAGAATAGAAATTTATAACTTATTGTTCTGAAGACTGAGACTGGGAGGTACCAAGGGTTGATAAGACCCTCAATTGCCTCCTCAGTGGAGTACAGCGGGGAATAAAGAATGACAGAGACAAATTCGCAGGTTCAGGGGGACCGGGAGAACAGTGCCTCAGATTGGGCAAAGACCAAGACCTCTTCTGCCGGATGACTTTTCTTAGCCTGTGAGGAGCACGGGGGAGGGGTAGTGTACTTTTCCTGGAACGGCAACTGCAGTCAAGATGGAGGTAGTACCATCTTGATACTTGGGTACTTGATATTTTTGTATTGTCCTCAGCAGATGCTTTCTTGCCTCAGGAGTGCCAGGTTTCTAGCATTCCCACCTTAGCCAGGGGCACGTGGCCCCTATACCTCCCTGTTCCTGAAACAAAGTCACACTGACCTCCGAACTGGGGGAAGGGCTTAAGTCATAGTCAGGCCTCCCATAATCTGTCCCATAGCCTGGCCCCCAACAGGGAGGTACAGTATCTAAGGGTTGCATCTAGTAAAGGCCTCAATAATATTGAATATATCACATGATAATAAAGTATGCATGAGACAGAGAGAGAGAGAGAGAGATCACAAGAGAGCTTGCTTGTATGTAAAGCCACCCCTTCAATGATTTAAATCACTCTTAGGATAGTGGTGCTACCCCTTGAGTGGCAGTGGATCCCTCATGACCTAATTACTTTGTAAAGGCCCCATTTCCCAATACCATCACAGCACAAATAAATTTCAACATGAATTTTGGCAGGTACACACACACCATGGGAGTGAGGCTTTCTTCTTAAGTTTGTGTTTTCTCTGTTCATTATTCCTATGTGCTATTTTATTTAAAGTCTTCTGATTCTCTTGTCTAAAATCACTCATCTTATTTTTCTTTTCTGTTCATCTTTCGCCCCCCCTAACTTTTGAGTCACTCTGAGGTATTCGTCTGTTTCGTTTTGACAGTTCTACTCATTCATCGTTATATAAAATATTGTCATTCAACATGATAAAATAAAAATTAGGAAATAATCTATCATTTAAAAGTTCAGTGAAATAGAATATGGGAGGTCTGTTTAAAATTGTTCAGATTTTGTGTCTATTAACATTTACCCTTCGGTTCTTAGGTTCTGCAGTAAGAAAGAATATAGCCATGATTTAAGGTATTGAAATGTCTTCTGAAAAACTGGCCCATTTCATCTATATTATATTTGTATGGACACAAAATTGTTGACTGTATTTTTAACTTTGTATTATGTTTAATTAATAAATCATAATTGTATCAATTTTATGCAGTACAATGTAATGTTCTGATACATATAAACAATGTACAGTGATTAAATCATCACATGAAGTTAATTAAAATATTTTTCACCTAAGTTGCTTGATACATTTTGTATTAAGATATTTGAAATTTACTGTCTTGGTTATTTAAAAATATACAATGCATTATTAACTGAGGTCACTCTGCTATGCAGTAGATCTCAAAATTTATTCTTCCTGTCCTGTTAAAACTATCTACTCTGGCCGGAAACTCTCCTTCCTCATACTTCCTGCTACCAGCCTCTGGTAATAATTGTTCTCCTCCCTACTTCTACAAATTCAATATTTTTTAATTCCATATCTAAGTGAGAATATGCTGCATTTGACTTAATACCCTTGACTTATTTTGCTTAAGACAATGTCCTCTAGATTTATCCAAATTTTTTACAAATGACAGAATTTTCTTCTTTTTTAAGGCTGAAAAGTAAATTATGTGCACACTCCACATTTTTGCTTTCCATTTATACATTGACAAGGACTTACACTGACTCTATATCTTGGTATTACCCCCATGCTCCAATAATCCTGAGAGTACAAACATCCATTCCATATATTGGTTTCAGTTATTTTGAATATATTACCAGAGGAGGAATTGCTTGGTCATGTGCAAGTCCTATTCTGTTTTTTAAGAACCCTCCATTTTGTTTTCCAGAATGATCACACTAACTTTCAATACTACCAACAGTGAGCATGAATTCTCTTTTATCTGCATCGTTGCCAAAATGTCTTTTTCTTTTCTCTTTCCTTTCCCTTAGTACTTTAAAATTTTATTTCTTAAATATTTATTTCCATTTTATAGAGATACAAAATATCTCTATGTTTTGACTTTACAAACTGCAACCTTGATAAATGTAATTATTTTATTTTTATTTTTTTTTTATTTATTTTTTTTTTGTGGGTACCGGGGGGTCGACCTCAGGACCTCGCGC
Source organism: Erethizon dorsatum (assembly GCA_028451465.1). Lineage (NCBI taxonomy): Eukaryota > Metazoa > Chordata > Mammalia > Rodentia > Erethizontidae > Erethizon > Erethizon dorsatum. The sequence continues at coordinate 17,464,329 of CM051838.1, forward strand.
GCCAGCAGGCGCCCGTGCCGCTGAGCGATATCACCGGCCCCTTTTTCGTATGTGGGTTCCGGGAGTCGAACTCGGGCCCTCGCGCTTGCCAGGCAGGCGCTTAAGCCGCTGAGCCATCTCACCGGCCCAATTATTTTATTTTTAAATTTATGTTTATTTTAAAATTTTAATTGATAAAGAGTAATTGTATATATTTATGTATTAAAGCTTTTCTAACAGATGTGTCATTTTGTGATTTTAGCCTGTGAGTTTTTTTTTTTTAGATTTTTCTGATTGGGTCCTTTTATTTTTATTATTTTATTTTTAAATCAACATACATATATCTACTTATTGTGTATAGTATAATGTTTTGAAATATATACATATGGAATGATTAAATATAGGTAATGAACATTTTGCTCACATAGTTATCATTTTGATACTATAAGGACACATAGCAACCACTCTACATTTATGAAGAATACAGTATGTTGTTAGTGTCTCTAGTCTCCATATTGTGCAATAGATTTCTTGATGTTACTCCTACTATCTAGATGACATTTTGTATAATTTGGTCAATATATTTCAGTGTTCCATCCTCAACAACCCTCCCCCACTCAAAGCCACTATTCTGCACTGTGGGTCTATAAAATCACCTTTTTTGGATATTGCTTTTTAATCAGGTTATTTGTTTTCTTTCTATTGAGTTCATAGGGCTTTCGTTTTACAGATTCTAGAGATTTATCCCTTACCAGATGTATGGTTTACACATTCTGTAGATTGTGTTGTTATTTGGTTAATTGTTTCCTTTTTTTAATGCTGTTATTTTAAATCTAGAATTCTTTTATTTTGTAAATTTTATTTTAGTTTATCAGTACATGTGTGTAGTACATAATGCTTACATTCCTTGTGTGGGTTAGTACATATACATAACACATCTTAATTCTTTTTTTAATCTCCTTTCCTTTCTCTTCCCTCCTGTCTTTTTTTTTTTTTTTTTTTTTTTTTTTTTTTTTTTGCAGTAAATTATATTTAGATTCCTTGTGTGGAGTTGCTACATGGACATAACACATCCCATTTCCTTTTCTTCATCCCCTATCCTCCCTCCATCCCTGCTCCCTCCATCTCTTGATCCCTGTCCCCTTTGAGAGAGATCTATCTCCCTACTCCCTATTATCTATCTTATTTTGATCTTTATTTTTACTCTGGGTTTCTCATATAAGAGAAATCTTGTGACATTTAAGCTTGGATGTCTGATTTATGTCACTTTACATTACAGTTTCAGGTGCATCTATTTTCCTACAAATTACTTAAGGTTATTGTTCTTTATGGCAGACTAGCACTCCATTGTTTGTAAAAATCAAGTATTTGTTCATTCATCTGCTGATGGACATATAGGCTGTTTTTGAGATTTAGCTATTATGAACTTTCCTACTGCAAACATAGGTATGCATGTATCACAGTAATATGATGTCTTTAACTCTTTTGGGAAGATACCTAGAAATGGAATAACTGGGTAAAATGCAGTTTCTAATTTCAGTTTTCTGAGGAATCTCCATACTGAGTTCCATAGTGGTTGTACTAGTTTATACTCCCAGCAACGATGTAAAAGGATCCTTTCCCACAGCCTCTCCAGCATTTGATATTATTTGATTTCTTGATAATGGCCATTCTAACTGGGGTACAATGGATTCTCAGTGTTGTTTTAATTTACATTTCTCTAATGGCCAGTGATGCTGAACATTTCTTCATGTATTTATTGGCCATTTGTACTTCTTCCACGAAATGTCTATTCATTTCAGATTCCTGTTTTTTATTCTTTTATCTCTTTTTTTGTCTTTTTCTTTTTTTTTTCTTTTGTGGGTACCAGGGATCGACCTCAGGACCTCGCGCGCCAGCAGGCGCCCGTGCGGCTGAGCGATATCACCGGCCCTTTTTTCGTATGTGGGTTCCGGGAGTCGAACTCAGGCCCTTGCACTTGCCAGGCAGGCGCTTATGCCACTGAGCCATCTCACCGGCCCTATTCTTTTATCTTGGAGGGTCTATTTTTTTTGAGTCCTTTACATATTCTCGATATGAATGATCTGTTTGAGGAATCACTGGCAAAGTTTTTTCCCCATTGCTTAGGTTGTCTTTTCACTCTGTTGGTTTTTTCTTTTGCTGGGTAGAAGCTTTTTAATTTGATATGATCCTATTTGTCGAATCTTGTACTATTTCCTGTGCAAGTGGGGTTTTGTTCAGAAAGTCCATGCCGGTGCCCATGACTTCAAGTACTTTACTTATTTTTTCTTCCAGCAGGTTAAGAGTTTCAGGTTTAACATTTAGTTCTTTGATTTATTTTGATTTTAGTTTGGTGCATGCTAAGAGATATGGGTCTAGATCCAATCTTCTGCATGTGGATAACCAGTTTGCCCACCACCATTTACTAAAGAGGCTATCTAGGGGCCAGTGAGATGGCTCAGCAGCATAAGTGGCTGCCTGGCAAGCGTGAGGGCCCGAGTTTGACTCCCGGAACCCACATACGAAAAAAGGGCAGGTGATATCGCTCAGCGGCATGGGCGCCTGCTGACGCGCGAGGTCCTGAGGTCGACCCCCGGTACCCACAAAAAAAATATAAATAAATAAATAAATAAAGAGGCTATCTTTCCTCCAGTGTGTATTTTTGGCATCTTTGTCAAAGATCAAATAGTTTAATGTACTTGGGCTTGTTTCTGCACCCTCTATTATGTTTTCTTGATCTTCCCGTCTCATTTTGTGCCAGTAACACGTTGTTTCTATTACAATAGCTTCGGAAAATAACCTCAGGTCTGGGATGGTGATGCCTCCCATTTTGCTCTTTTTACTCAAGATTATTTTGCTATTCTGGATTTCTTCTGGTTCCATATGAATTTTAGGGTTGTTTTCCCCAGTTCTGTAAAGAATGCTGCTGGAATTTTGATTGGGGTTGTGTTAAATCTGTATATCAATTTTGGAAGTATGGCCATTTTAACTGTATTGGTTCTGCCAATCTTTCCACTTTCTTTTTTTTTTGGGGGGGGGGGTACCAGGGGTCGACCTCAGGACCTCGCGCGCCAACAGGCACCCGTGCCGCTGAGCGATATCACCGGCCCCTTTTTCGTATGTGGGATCCCGGAGTCGAACTCGGGCCCTCGTGCTTGCAAGGCAGGCACTTACACCACTGAGCCATCTCACTGGCCCAATCTTTCCATTTTCTGATGTCTTCTTCAGCTTCCATGCAGAAGCTTTTAGTATGATGCAATAAAACTTGCCTACTTTTGTTTTTGTTGGTTGGGTCTGTGGAGTCACATCCAAAAAATACTCACCCAGATCACTGTCATGGAACTTCTGCATTATATTTTTTTCCAGTAGTTTTATAGTCTCAGAACTTATATTTATATAAGTCTTTAACCCATTGTGTTCTTTTTTTTTTGCATAGTGTGAGATTATAATCTAATTTTATTTTCCTCCAGTAGATAACCAGCATTTTCAACAGCATTTATTAAATAGATTGTCCTTTGTCAACTATGTGTTCTTGGCAACTTTGTAAAAAATCTATTTAACCATAAGTGTATGGGTGTATTTCTGGGCTTTCTGTCCTGTTTTATTGGTTGATGTGTCTGTTTTTATGCCATACCAAGCTCTTTCTGTTATAATTGCTTTATAATATATGGTGTTCTGAAATTACATAGCATGATGCCTCCAGCCTTGCTCTTTCAACTCACAATTGATCTGGTCATGTCAGGAATTAGTAGCTGCATGGTCTAAATAATGCTTGAGTGGTAATATAAACACATCTGCATTTCAGTCATCTGTTTGCTACCTTTGAAAACTAAACAGGCCCTGTAGTACAACAATGGCATGATTTTGGGCTTCCCAGCCCCAAAACTATGAGCCATAATACAAATTTTTCCTTTATAAATTACCCAATATCAAGTAGTCTGTTATAATAGTAGAGAAATGGACTAAGGCACCCAAGTAAGGAGGGAATTGAAGACATGATGACAGGAAGTGAATGTAGTCAGAACAGGAGGTGACAATGAGAATGAGCACTATTGAATTCATGGTAAGAGTCAAGATATATAAATAAGAAGCGGTGTTCTGTGCATAAAATTTTAAAAGTGCTGGTAATGGTAAGATATAGAGTAGAACCCTGTGCATGGGTGGCCAAGTTGGAAAGAAGAATGAGATCATTATTATAAGATGAGGAAGTTAAGGAACTTAAAGTCAGAGTACTAGAAGAACAATCATCATAGATGTGGAGATCACTACGAACTGTGAAAGAAGTACTTACAGTAAGAGCAGTACTTATGTCTTTGAGATTAGGGATGGGGATATCATTTTTCTAACAATGTTAGGATATCGATGAACACTGATATTATAAATATGTAAGGCACTAAAGTGAGGATTAGGGGATAGTTGAAAAACAATTTGTTAAAGGTAACAAAGGGGAGGAAACAGGATGCTAACCTAACTTGCAAGATCAGTGTCTAAAAAAAAAAATGACACTTGAAAAAAAAATGCAAAGGAAACAGTGTCCTCTAAACAGAAGTATATTCCATGCAGACAGAGAAGTTGATAGGAAATGCCAAAGAAGGAGCTAGAATAGGAGGTTTTGATGACAAAAGATACTGAGTTCCAGGGTGGATGTGTGTATAAATCCAGAAGTAGTGGAAGAATATACTCTGGGTGAAGAAATGTGCAGGACTGAATGAAAGGTAAAGAGAAGTGAAAAGGCCTTGAAATCTTGGACTTAGTGGTGACAGAGATAATCAGAAAGTATAAAAAGATTCACCTTTTTTATCACATCTGACAGGGATGGTGGATAATTAGCTTTTACTGTAGCTTCCCTTTGAGAAGTGGACCATGGCAGACTGTATCATGAGGAACGAAGCCTATGGGAGGTAAAGACTCACCAGGAGCACTGAAGTTTTCTTGGCATCCTCTTTATTCTGGCCAGTGATGACATTGATGCCAGCAGAAGGGCACAGTGCCAGGAGCATGCAGTGCTCTGCGGATCCCCTGTACATACCTGCTGATGAATATAATCATTATCATCATCTTGATAGCGAGAAGCCACAGCAGGAAAAATAACATCACTACATTAATACATTAATGGAGAAACATCATATAATCATTTCAACAGGGCAGAAAACTACTTTGTGATTTAAAAATATATAATCAGCAAGTTTGAAATAAGAATTTTTCTTAACCTCACATATGGCCAGAAATCTGCAGTCAGTAATACTCTCAATAGTAATAATGTAGTAAGTTTCTATTAAGCATTGATGTCCATTCCACCACCACTTATAGTTAAATGACAGCAGTGGAAGTCAAGCCAAGGTACAACAAAAAAGAAAGACAAAAGTGACAACAGAAAAGCACAAAAGGCACATGGATGAGAAAGGAAAAGAAAAAGCTATCATTAAAGTTATATACACTTTTAAAAATCAAGTACATATGAGGCTATAATTGTGTAAGTATAATACACATGGGAAAAAATATCCATGAAATTTAAGTTGGTGGTGATAATAAGGGAGAGAAGGAGATGGGATTAGAAATATTCACACAGATAGCTTCAGAAATATCCATAATATTTTATTATTAAAATTTAAAACAAATCTAAAGCATACATTGCACAGTTTTACAAATTGAAAAAACTACACAATGATACAAAGATAATTTATTGGTCAAATTACTATAATTTTATTATAAAATATTTCTTAATATAAATACACATATTTTATGTGTGTGCATATATGCATGTGAATATAACTTCCACATGCCTCGGCCACTTTGTCCTGTGTTTGAACCTTGAGCTTACATCTATTATAACATGTTTCATACTAGATCGTAATGCTTTTATTTCTTTGTGTGTCCAACCAGATAGACTTTGAAAAAGGAAACTATACTTGTATACCAAACTCCTAGGTATATAAGAGCAAACATTAAAGACTGAATGGCATTTCAATGAATAGAGTCCTACTTGAAGCCATGTTCACTAGAAATGATGATGGTATTACTGAAAAAGAAAAATAACTATCTTCATTGTTCTGAAAAATCTAAAAGCAGAGTTATGTTGACTCCAAGAGGTATCAGCTCTTGTATCCAGAAGCTAATCACTGGAAGGTTTATCTTCCTGTTCAAATCATTTATGTGTTGATAGTGATCAAACTTTTTAGCGTCCCTGTGACTGTTATTTTCTTGAAATCATTTGTAACAGGCACAGACTCATGCATCTGCATTTGTCGATACAGCAGAAAGATGAATATTATAGTATGATTATTTTTAATATCATTCACTAAAAAGCAACCTGAAGTGAGAGACACCTTTCAATAATACTGTTTTTCCTGAATTAATATTTTATTTTTATTAAATTGTTCACAGTATTTCTCAAGATCAGTTTAAATGTCTCTGCCTTGCTCTTACATGTGAACAACTGATTTAAAGATCAACAACCTAGTGTAACTGCTTCAATGAAACAAAAATATGTGTTGCATTTGGTATCAATCAAATGGGTAAATCTTTGCATTTTTATCCATTTATGATTCAGAGCACCCAGAATAATGAAGAATCTGTTTTCAGAGTTCAACTGCCAGTTACCAGCATCACCGCGTGGCTTTCAACAGGCTACTTTGTGTATCTAGTCAGTATTTAAATTCTCAGTTGTGCAAAACAATACTTTCATCACACTTTTCTCATGCAAGCCAGATAGTATTTTTGTGCTTGAAGCTCAGGAAGCACAATGGTGCACTCTGGTCCTAACCCATGTAGTGATTTAACCTTGACAGATATGTGAGGTTATTGTGACTACAAGTCCGTGATCTAGGCACCAGAACACACCATGGGCACTGACTCAGTCTTTGCTAGTGATACTACTAATCTGAATGCAAAAATTAAACCATGATGAACAGTACCAACTGTGTCTGATGGTATATTAGAAAAGTACAATATTTATTATGGGGCAAACCAATTATTTTTATGCCAAAAAACGACCTAGTGATTCCACCCAATTTTTAATTGATAATAATGCAGATAAAGCATTTATTCCACCTACTGGTATATTTGTGGATGATTAATAGATTATTATTCAATGATTACAGCTCTAATACACCCTTTGAGAGAACTGACTGGGTATAAAATTACCTATTATTAAATTATTAGAATTTATAAAATTACCTTTTGACATCAATATATATTATGGTTTTAAGTAGTCATGGTTGGTTCAATTGATCATTCATTCAGCACAATCTATTTTGTAACCAAAAGTATATTTGCAAGAAAATTATTTCAGCATAAATGGAAATTGTGATTAAAGTTAACTCAGTCAAAAGGACAAATACTAGACAAAACTGATTGCCTAGGTTTCATTAGTACTCGAGTCTAATAAAATAAATTGACTAGCTTCAAGTTGTAACTCATGAAATTATTGTCTTACAGAATATTTGTACATAAAATGGGTGTTATTTTTAAGTGACGCCTACGTAAAATCAAATATAGACAATTAGGAGGCTTTATGTACATGATTACAAACATCTGGACATTCAAATTACTTTAAAAATTCAAATGAAATGTTTGGTGTTTCTGGTAATTGGTTTCATCTAAAATAAAAGATGATATGATGCTTTTAGGAGGTAAGCAATTATTAGTTTTAACTATTAACTTGTAATTTTTAATATCTGCTATTCTTGTTTGGCATTCCCCCATTCACTTAACACATTTTTTTTAAATGTTTTAAAAATTTCTTCATTTTCAAAATGAAGTAGATCATTGGTCATTTTCAAACTGCGTAGTATGGGTATATATGCCTATAAAATATATTATTAGAGTACTATTTTAATAACTGACTATGACAAAGTCCAATTCTTGTAAAATCCTTAATCAAGTTTTTTTTTCATGAGTAGAGTGAAGAAGTGAAAACAATAAAGTTGAATAAGAAAAAAAAAAAAAGAAAAAGTAAAAAGCCCATATGTAAAATGAGGAAATTTCTCTCCTGCATTCATTTGCTCTCTGAGAATATTTTTGATATTTTTAATTGTAAAAATAAAAAGACTGAAAGAAAGGAATAAGCAAAATATTTTGCATGAACAAGGGTGAAACAAAAGTTGGAGGTGCAGAAAGTAGTGGTGGAAATAAAATAATACAAAGTATGAAGGGAAGCCTACAAAATAAAGTTAGAATAAATGAAAAATGCAATGAAACTGAAATATCTCCACAGAAATGAATGAAATAGTAGGAGATAATTTAGAAAACTGAAGACATTCTAATCACCCAATAAAAACATAAAAATAAAGCCACTGAAAAAATTAAATATTGTTCAATTATATAAGACATATTAAGGAATTATCTTTTAAAGATTAAATGGATGCAACTTGAGACCATAATGTTAAGTGAAATAAATCAAGCACACAAGCTTAAATATCACATGCTTTCTCCTATATGAGAAACCCAAAATATAAATAAACAGCAAAATACAGGATGTATAATAGGACATAGTGAGATAGATCTTTTCTAAATAGGAAAGGGACAAGAGATGGAAGGAGAGGAAGGGAAAGGATGTAAAGGGGATGAAAAAGAATTAAGATGTGTTATGTACATGTATCAACTCCCCACAAGGATTGTAATCATTATGTAATGCAAACATGTACTAATAAAAATAAAAACTGAAAAAAGAATACAAGTAAAACAAAGTTGGGCACTCCAGAAAGAATGGCTACTATAAAGAAATCAACTAATAACAAATGCTGGAGGGGATGTGGGGAAAAAGGAACCCTTCTTCACTGTTGGTGGGAGTGTCGACTGGTACAGCCACTGTGGAAGTCAGTGTGGAGATTCCTCAAAAAACTAGGGTTGGAGGTCCCATTTGACCCAGCTATTCCCCTTCTGGGCATCTTCCCAGAAGAATTAAAAACATCGTACCACAGCGATATATGTGCACCCATGTTTATAGCAGCACAATTTGTAATAGCCAGATCTTGGAAACAACCCAAATGCCCATCAACTGAGGAATGGATAAGAAAGATGTGGTATTTTTATACAATGGAGTACTATTCAGCCATAAAGAAGGATAAACTGGAGACTTTTATAGGTAAATGGATGCAACTCGAGAAAATACTCATAAGTGAAATAAACCAGAAGCACATGTGTAAGCATCGTATTGTCTCTCTAGTATGAGAAACTGAAAGAGTAAATAAGATCCAAAATGTACAATAGACATGGTGAATCAAAAAGAAACTGGTCAAAAGGAAAGAGAGACTGGAATAGGGAAAAGAAAGAAGGGAAAGGGAAAAAAATTGTATATATATATATATATATATATATATATGATGGTTAAGATAGATACACTACCAATTTTACTTAGTTCATTGAAGAGTAAGGTTTGTGCCAATAATGTTTGGACAATTGAATGCTAATGTCTGGTATCCTGAATAACTAACTTAAAGATAGTAATACGTAATGTATTAACCATTGTTACCCTCCTATTATGTTGTTTTGAAAATTTGTTCTTCTTTTGTTTTGTTTTTTCTTCTCTTTAAAATAAAAAAAAAAACAAAGTTGGGGAAAATAATTTTAAAAGAATCGTACTCGTATTCATATTTTCTACAAATACCAAGTAACAACTTCATATAGGCATTATGCTACTATTTGAATGCAAAGATAAGCAGGCATATTTGTTCAAGAGGAGCAATTGGAGCATAATAGCAGGGTAGCTTCCTGAATTTATACATGATCTACAGTACAAGAGTGTGGGAAAAAGAGTGGATAACTTTGCTGAGATGATAACAGAAGAAGTGACATTCACTCAGACTGAAAATGTAAACAAACATTATACAATAAACGGAGACACGATCTGATTGGAGGGAACCTATTCCATGGTGTTTGTAGAGCCCTACAAGACTCTAACTTAGTACGGCTGCAGTGCTTGGGGATACACTAGAGATCGTGGTGAGGCGCAGGCCACATCAGGGGCCGGACCACACCGGATTTTGTGCTGGAGATGAAGTGAAGCAGAGTCAGACAGTGTCTTAGTCAAATTCGCTGTAAAGATTACCTGATGGAAACATGAAGAAAAATGAGTTATGGAGATACTAAATTCAGGGCCATTATTAAAAAGATAATTGAAACATTACAGGTTTGAAATTATAAAAGCCTTAACTGGAGTGATGGTAATGGACTAGGAAAAAAGGAGATAAATATTTAAAGTACAGAGTTAGCCAGACTTAATGACTCTAATTCTTCTATATTTATAGGTCTTGGGTGTACCCAAAATCCCTTCACCCTCAGGGCATCCAACCTGTCTTGCACATTTATTCTGGTCTTACACATAATTATTACCATCATCTAGGTGAACCATGCAGTGAAAAAAAAGTTGAGGAAGTACTTACTTTTCTTATTTATGTTTTTCGAAAACATTTACAATAATAAAAATAGTATTTCTTAAAATCTTTATTTTCCACTAAAAAGAAAATCCATTCGTTTTAATTATAACCACAAAAGTGTTCTTTCATTGGTATGAATTCCTGTGATTTCTAATAGAAGAAACATAATATTCTGCTATCTCCTTGCTTACAAACATAGAGAGCTATTTTGAATTCATGATGCCCTACATAGCCATAAACATGTAACTTTTCTTTGAATGCTGATTTAAAATATTAGACAGTAGAAATTAAAAGAATGGTCCCTTCCCTGATGATGTGTAAACATAGTAGGAGAGACAACTCTGATGCAAGTAGCCAAGAAAAAGGTGCATAGGCAACAACAGGGAATCAAGCAGCTATCAAGCAGCGTAATCAAAAAGTTTTGGTGCAAGATTGGTGAAAAAGAGGAAACTAAAAGGAACTGGTGAGAAAGAAAGAATAGTGGATGACTGTTCAGCCACAAGTATATGCTTAAGATATAGACGGATGACCAATGTTCCTGCAGCCAAGACGGGAAACCCGTGAAAACAGACTGTAGAGGAGAAAGAGGAACGATGAAGCAGGCCTGTTAGAATTCTGGGTTTGTGCTTTGATGATAGCAGGACCTTAAAGAGTGCTGAATAGAAAAGTTAACTGCTGGATTTTAATACTTTCAGAGGCTCAGTTTCACAAATATGTTGTGAACTATTCTAGGTACACAGAAGTGGTCATTTGAATGCCAAAAATGATAGTGATCTTTTGATTTCAAAATTCAAAAGAAGAAAGCCATACGTTTTAAGATAGAGCAAAAATGAGCACCAATTGGCCCTCAATTGCCTTCCCCTTTTGTCTAATTTTAAAATAGAAACATCTGTAATTGAGTATAATTTTAAACAGAAAGAATTAAGATCAGAAAACTTTCCTCCGTACTCTTGGTACTTAATTAGAATGTCTGTCTGTCTATTATCTATCATCTCTACCTATCTACCTATCTATCTATCATCTATCTATCTTTCTACCCCACATATTTAAAGATTCATACACTTATAAAATAAATATTTGCTTATTTTTATTGAAAAGGAGAGTAAATTAATAAAGGTTAGAAATATGAATATGTACAAATTTGAAAACAGTAATGCATTTTGAGATGAAAGAGAGTCTAAGATTTTTAAGTTCTTTTTTCTTTTAACCAGTGTCATGGCATGTTTGTGTGTGTGTGTGTGTGTTTGTGTGTATGTGTGTTTGTGTGAGTATGATTATAACTCTTAACAAAATGAATGAGTAGCTGTCATTTTGGTTTGGTTTCACTTCTCAAACTGAGGAAAAAGACACACTCCCTGTCTTGGGGTTTCATCCTGGGGCGTATGAAATATCTCATCAACCTTAAGCCTCCAGTTTACTCTGTTTCTTTGTTGATGTGTTTGGAGCTAGGGAGAAAAGGTTGCACTTTACAAATATAGGCTGAATTTCTGAACTTTCAGTGAGTATGGAGAACATTAAACTTTAATTGGTGAATAATTTGAATGACTGGTAAGTTCCTGATTTTTATAGTTTATTTCATTTTCTTATTCATTCCCTGAGGCTCTTTTCTGACTCCTAGAGTCTGCCTCTAAATGTGGAGATACACATTCAAATTTTTTTCATGGTGATGTAAACTCAATTCTTCGGCACCCTATAAAGAAATCAGAAGCAAGAAGAAACAAGAGAGAAGATGTGTGGTGCCTTTTGTAGTATATAATAATAATGATGATTAAATTCTAACCAGGGTATACAATACTTCAATATAAATATTACAAGTTGATGATATCGCAAACTAAAAATATATCTGAACTGCAGAGATATGAAAATTAATACTTGAACTTGCTATTAAATGATAAAGGCCATCACCTCCCAATAATACCATATTCCATAACACGTTTGATTAGATTCTCGTTATACCATATTAATTTCTATTTCTATAATACATTTACAGTGAATACCTCTCCCATTTTTTGAACTGACAATGTGTTTCCAAAATTTATGAATTTCAATTTTGTCAGCCTCTTTCCATCTTTCTCCTATCCTACTCATAACAGTGCTAAAACTTCTGGCTTATCAGATGGCTATATCTTTCCATATAGGTGATCTCTCTGCAGTGGAAGGCAACAGCTTGATTAAACAGATGGGCCATGTTTAGGAGACAGTGTTATTTTGAAAGACACAATCACTTCTTTAGACATTGATAAGATACTTCAATATGTGTGAAAGTCATTTGTAAAATTTCTTAGGATATTGTTCTTCGATATAAATGTGTTCTCATGTCCTTTCTATCATTCACAAGTTTCTTTATAAGTCAGTCATGTAGAAAATCTTCCTCAGCTACTCAAAATCAGTGTTTGGATATTTTTTCACATATATCCAAAATAGTGTTATGAAGTATGAACATTATTTGATTGTTTTGCTCTAGATCTCTTTTTCATTATCTGTTTGTTTTCTCTGGATGTTCATATCATCACTCAATTTAGTATCATTTGTGATCTGAATTAATGCATTGTGTATCTCTGTGTCCAGGTTAAAAAGAAGAGTGTTAACATTCTTCTGAGATACTTGAAACTGAATACAATTTAATACCAATAAAGTAATGCCATGATGATTTTCAGAAATGGATTGAGAGAGTATTTCTACTTAGGGAAAATGTAGCAGCATACTGATCATGAAGGAAGATTTAGAACTTCCTTAAAAAGAATCCTCTACATCCTTAACTTAATCTACTGTATACTGCAGTAAAGAAAGATAGCAGTATAGTAGGTGAATTTAGTTTTTAAAAAACACTCAAATTGAAAAGGAAATTACTATGAGAGATAATCTTCCATTTTAGCACCATGAAACTTTAGAGACAGTAAAGAGCATAACGACAGTAAAATATCTTCAGCATGTTAACCTAAGAAGTACTGTGGACTGCAAATTGTTATTCAGAATTTCTGCAATTTTAAAAACAAACTGTATCCTCACTATACCTGTATTTCATAGAATGTCTGATTTTATTACTCTACACATGGGTAGATAGAGACTGAGTTTCAATAAGCATATCCTATATGTATTTTCACATTCAGAGAAGTTTATGAGATTTCAAAAATGTCCCCAGAAAGGTATGGCGTAAAGATCCAGAAGCAATAATACCCACCCTTGTGGCAGGAGATTCCAGGTCTGACAATGTTGCTTTCAACTGTAACATACTTCACATTCTTTTAGCAAAATCTCATTTCATTCATGTGTTTTATAGGTACTGCAGTAAGATAAATTTTCACTACTTTACTCTTACTTTGGAGGCAGTAAAAGGGATAAAGTTTGGACTATATGGAACCAAGGAAGCATGACCTTGATTCATGTCCTTCTGAAACACATTTATCAGTTTTAAATGGTCAATTGTATTACATTGAGCTTTAAAGCACTGGGGCATTCTGAAGAAACTATCATAGCATTTAAGACACTTTGCCAAACAAGAATTCTTCCACTTTCTCTCTCTCTCTCTCTCTCTCTCTCTCTCTCTCTCTCTCTCTCTCTCTCTCTATATATATATATATATATATATATATATATATATATATATATATACTTATGTTTTGCTATTTGACTGAATTCAGTATTCCCAGGATGAGGCTTATACATTGTGCCTTTTTCTGTGAAGATTTAGACATATTTTTGTCCTATACATCTGCCTGCTGCTCTCTGTACTTTCCGTATTACATTAGTTTAACAATTGGTGCAAATGATGGACTGCAATATTCTGTGTGTATGTACATGCATGCACACACATGTAAGCATATGTGTTTGTGTGTGCCGAGATATGTAATTTCTCCTAAATGGGACAGATTTCAGTAAAAGTTATCTCCAAAACTCTATTTTCCTTCTCATCTGCTTTATAATAAGTAATTCTAAAGGATACCATGTAGTTAGTAACTAGTCTAAGAGTTCCTTGCTTCCAAGATCCAAGTTGCTTTTTCATCTAGGAACACACATGCGTATATAATTTGATGAACCAATAACAAGAACATAGAGTATTTAAAAGCGTTGTACATTTCCTCTACCCTTTCTGAAAGGTGAACAGGCCAATTTGGAGAGACACAGTCTGCGTACCAAGAGTTAAAGTATTTACAGAGTGGGTCACCTTTAAAGCAAGAAAACAATATTGGGGGAAAAAAGCATGATTTTATGCATAACTGAACTCTCCTCATAGAAAAATTTTTCTTTATCAGCAGAGATTAATTGCAGGAAGAATGTTTAGTGCCAATGCCTCTAGGAAGCACCTTGTCAAATAATCATGATTAGAAGAAAACAACATTATAAATAATATTTTCAGCTTCTGAAAAAAGATTACCTGTTTAAAGTAATGATGATAGTTTAAAGAATTCAATAAACTGTCATGGAATTATGAACGGAGAAATGAAAACAGAGGACATTTCTGCCATGTGAGTTAAAGGCATCACTGGAGTTTTGTGGGTTGCCAATCGGAAAGAAATTACAACCCTCAAAAAAATAATGGAGAGCAAATACAGTTAAATAGTGCATCTATAGTTCCTCTTAATACAAAGCTGTTTTTACCTGAACATAAAAGTAGAAAAGAAGTTGAATAAGAGATGGACAAGAAACCATCTGAAAAAATTTTCCATTGTTAAATTCAGTTCTCTCTTCACATGAAGGAAATACCCAATTTGTTTTGAATTTATTAAAATTTCAAAGAAATTTTCTCAGATTTTTTTAAAACATTCAAACTATTTTAATGCTTTTTAAGGAGATATAAATAACAGAATTCTAAGCAGTTTGTAAATAATCCATAATTCCTGCCTCGGCGCCCTATTGAGTTCGTCATGTGGTCTTAAATACACAGAGCCACGCAGAATGAATGAAAAACAGAAACATATATTCCAAAGTGTTCTCATAACGTCCAAAAGATTCTAAGCTATAATACACGTACATAGCCTGAATTTATCTAAAACTATTACAATAATTCAGCCATTGTTAGCAATTTCAAAAATTTTATTTCTTTTGAAATCTCTCGTAATTTTTTTGAAGTTACTGAAATGTAATGCTTTGATATAGGAAAATTTCTGTTCATTCAGTGCTAATATAAAAATGAAAACATTAATATTTGGCCTTGTGATTGTTCATTTTATGCATTAATTTGCCTGGGCCAGTGAATACTTAGATATTTGATGGAAAATAAACACAACTTAAAATTCACCATCTCTATTATATTTAAGTGTTAAGTATCCTTCAGCCAATATCCACAGCCATTTTTCATCTTGTAAAACTGAAAATTGGTGGCAGTAGCCTGTTCTGCTTCCATCTAACTTTGTCTAAGTGTATTATAATATTTCTATGACAATGTTTACAAAATCTTCCTAAAGTCTTATTGTTTCCATATTGCACATACTATTACAGAATTTTCTTGACTGAATAGTTTTTTACAAAAAAGACATCTATGATTTCCACTATGAAGAAATGATTTTTTTTTTAGTTTTGACTATATAGGATTTTATATAAGAGTTCAGATTATATATATTTTAACATACATTTTCATTGTATTATATATAATGTTATAAGAATGTGTGTACCTATGTACACACACTTAGACACACTCATATATATATGTATCACAAGATAGAGAGATAATATAGGATGATACAAATGTTTTTCTTCATTCCTTCTCCATAGTATGATGTAATTTGAATCCTCCACATATGCAGAGCTCTACAGATGTAAGTGTACTAGACACAAATAATTCTGGTCAGTTTAAGCCAATCTATTTCTTCACTGAAGCCTGCATTTATTCATTAACTAACAATTATTGAGCATTCACCATTTCTCATGAATTGTGTTATGTACTATAGTCAACAAAATCAGTAAGAAGGTGCTCTGACCTAGCTCAATCTTTTTTTATAAATTAAAATTCTTGAAACTTGTGTTCTTTATGGACAAACCAAGGGTGATTTGAATTGAGTCTATCCAATATTTTAAGTGCTTGTGTGGCTCTCAAGTCATTCCAGAGATAAGTATGGTATATTTAAAAATGAAAACCATGTGTTTCTTTCTACCCTACAGTGAACTGATAACTGAGGTAGAATGAAAAGAAAGACATGTCTTTGGCACATTCTGCATGCAAAACATGATGGACACTCAGATAAGAGTATTGAAATGATTTCTAAAGGTCCAAATAATAAAGTGTTTTGATAAATGATCCATCATGGTGATAAATAATCAATATTATATTCAGGTACATTGCTAGTAAATGTTCTTAATGACTTAGCAAATCATCAGTAATGAATGGATAGATTTAAGTATACATTAATGATTGAATAGAAAGGAGTTCAATAAATATTTGATGCATGGAATGAAAAGAAAGCAAAGATTTTGCTCTCATATCTGAGTGTATCTAGGTATCATGAGAATATAGGCATATAGGGATATTTGCTGGTGAGAAAAGAAAGTGGTTAAGATCTAGACACACACCATAGAAAAATGTAGAGTTAGATTTAAGCAAAGGAGCTTGCCTGAGTAGAAAATCAATATGAACAGTATTTAGATAAGAGCTATGGGATACCTACAGAATGCAGAGCTAACATAAAATCCACTGCTTTGGTTTATTTATATATTATTCAGTAAACATGTATGTATTATTCAATAACCATGTGTTCAGTGTTTCTTATTTGTATCAAGCGCTGTTGACAAAAGTTTACAAAATAGTTCCTCCTATTGACATGTGGAAAGACTTACCCTTGTAGTCAATAGTTATTGTTTTGTGCACTTATACGGTGTCAGGGTGCAATGAGAACAGACAAATCTCCCTTCTTCATGGTCCCACCTTCTCACAATGATGGGTTGGAAGGAGATGGTCTTTCAGAGATGGAAACAAAGACAAGAGAACAGGATGGGCAGAGAAACAGAAGTATGGGTATAATGATATTATCTAAGTGTTTTTGAGTTTCATTAAGTTTCTATTAGGTATCATTAAATAGTACTGACAAGTACTTAAGAAATATTGATTTTTTTCAGAGGTATCTCAGTCATAGGAATTCTGAAAACCACCAAAGAAATAACACTGAATTTGACACCATAAAGAGCAAGATTGTGAATTGAATCACACCTGAAATATATGAGATGTGACTTAATAAAACATATATTTAAATGTAAAATTTATTACTGTTAAATACACAGTGTCATTAATGTTCCTCAAAGTACTACTCCTGTCACTTCAAACACATTTTTCCCATCATTCTTGGTACTTTCCGAAGCAGCTCTAGAAGTCTTCTTTTGTGAGTATCTTTAGTAAACTACCCTTGGCTGCCTTTGCATTCTGAATTGATTCAAAACGTTTACATTTTATGATCATTTTGACTTTTGGAAAGAGCCAGAAGGGGCACGGAGCCAGACCCCATGAATAAGGCGGGGTGAGGACACACCAGCGTTCTTCTACAAACTTACCTCTTTCTGTTGGATGGCACTCGGCAGCAGCATTTGCTGTATTTTTCGTCACACCTTGTGAAGACACTCAGGTAAGAGGACTTCCAGAACTGCTTCAGAAAGTAGCAAAACTGATGGAGTAAGTGTACTTGAAGTGAGAGAGGAGCGTTTTGAGAAAGATTAATGGCAATGTGTCCTTTACTGTGTTTTTTAAAGTTTAAACACACACTGTATGTTTTTATCACTCCTTGTACCTTGTGCTCCACAAACATGATATGAAAACTAAAGTAGGTGGCAATGCTTATAAAAGCAGCCAGAAGCTCTCAGTTCATCTACCAAAAGAATCACAGAAAGATGCAGAAAACTAGTTCCTCAGTATGTGTCCTGAAGCCTCAACTTGAACATATGTGTGGTCCTAACCTTTTTGCACCTTTCCCTCCCTGAGGAATAGAAGGGAGAATACTGACTGAAAAAAATTGTAGTTAATGTAAGGTGAGTTTACTCAAGGATACAATAATATTTTTATTTTGTCGGTTCATTTTATATTGAAGCCAAATATGGTCTTCTTTTGTATGTTCGCTACATATAATGTCTCTGTAGAAACAAAAGAGCTTTCTCTTTTCCAAGAAAAATCAAATTCTGATTTGCCTGATATCTCCCTTTTTAATATGTTTATTTGCAATTTTGATTACAGCGATCTCTTAAACTGAGGTCCATTAAAAATCATACAAGAAGATGCTATAGGATGTCACAATATTCAAATCTCTAGATAGTTAAATGTTACTTTAATATTAACCATGGTTTTTCTGAATTATTGCTGTAATATTTCAGTAATGGGATAGAAGCTGTCAAGCTCAGAGTAGCCTCACAAGGGAGAAGTGGAAACAGAAAGCCTTAGATCTGAAAAGCACAGTTGTAGCTGCTAGAGGGAATCTTTTTATTAAAGTAATGGACCAAATGATACCCTATAGGACATAAGATCCCAGAAAATACCATGTGGCAAGTGTGCTCTGGGATGAAAATTTGAGTTTCCACTTCTGTTTCTTTTTATATTTTAGCACATAAAATATCTTGGCACCTTTTGTTCTAAGAAATGTGTATATTTAATATATGTAAAGCTTAGTGAAAGAGGTTTGCCTACAGAAAATCTGATTAATTCTAAATGATTAAAAATTGGATTTTGAGCTCACTAAAAGCAGCAACATTATTTGTGATTTGCCTAGAGGCCTGCGGTAGCAGCGGTAGACTGCAAGAGTGGTTCTTCCACCGTGTGCACCTGCACTCCTTTCCAGCTTTGTCCAGTACCACAATCCCCAGGAGACTCAGAGGAGCTGAGCCTACAAGAGCTATGCAGTCTGAAACAAGACTGAGATGTCGTTTTTCTTTTTCAAAACAAATTGAATGTAAGTTTTAAAATTACCCAAGGAGGAACTTCAAAGGATAACCATTATCTATATGAAAAAGAGTTAAATACCTTGATTAAGATTAGCACAAAGCCACACAAAAATGCCAGCATGGCCAAGGTTTCCTAACTCCTAAAAATGGTGGCTTTTTGATTTTTTGTTTGTTTTTTTGGTTTTGTTTTGTTTTCAGGGAAACTAAGATTCCTTCAATGAGAGAGAAGGCCAGAAACACCAATATTCTTTCATATACATTCATTCGCATGACCAAGGCTTATTAGAACAATTATTTTTTCCCCACAATTCAGTGGAGCATTTCAAATATCTAAGTAGATTTTGTTAATATAATACTACACAGGGAAAGGCGTGGTGTTTCCAACACATGAGCCTGAGTGCCGACACCACTTCTCCCAACTTGGTTGTTTAATCGAAAACAATTCAATTATCTTTTCCTCTGTGGATTCTTCTTTAGAGCAATGAGTATGGAAAACTATGCCTCATAGATTTCGTGGTTTCTTCTTTAGGGTAAAACAGGATGATGTTCCAAAACATCTCATTGTTCCTAGCATGTAATAAATGCAGAAGCAGGAGCGATTACTTTGCATATTTTTATTACTTGGCAGTAGCTGGATCACTCACTTACAGTGTTCATATTTGTAAAATAATTTGATTATAATACTCTCTCGACAGATTACTTTTTAACCACTCATCCATTTAATAAACACTTGATGAACATTTATTGTGTCATCTTATATTTGGAATTCAGATGTAAATAATGCAAAATTTTGACTCAAAATAGTCACAGTGGGCCGGTGAGATAGCTCAGCGGCGTAAGCGCCTGCCTGGCAAGCGCGAGGGCCCGAGTTCAACTCCCCGATCCCACATACGAAAAAGGGGCCGGTGATATCGCTCAGCGGCACGGGCGCCTGCTGGTGCGCGAGGTCCTGAGATCGACCCCCGGTACCCACCAAAAAAAAAAAAAAAAATAGTCACAGTACAGTAAGAACCACAACAGGTCCCGCTTATGAAAATTCTATATGGAAAGAATTGCAAGAAACATTTGGAAAACATTCTATTTTTTAATCATAGCTACTGTCAAAGCATTTGAACCTTTCTTACACTGTGACTTTTAAGCACAAGTTCCCAACAGGTACTATGTACCACTCTGGGAAAAGATAGTACATTTTGATATTGGGAAAAAGTATAATCACTGAGTGAGTTAATAAAAAATCCACTTTCTACCATTTATTTTTAAGTGCATAATGATTTTAGCACACAAAACTGGTGGGTTTTATTGTTTTCATCTTTCAGAAATAACATTTTGGCAAACATGAATTTATAAAATTATTCGTAAAACATAATGTAATGCTTTACAAAAATGAAAATCCTCTGTTTTTGCTTCCTTTGAAATAATGGTTTTGCTAAATATTCTTCTGGAAAGTAGAAAAAATTTCAATGTTTTCAGTTAAGTCTCTTGATCTCCTTGGAGATTCCCATCAACTATTGACATTTTATTTTTTATTTTATTTTATTTTTTTTTTGTGGGTACCGGGGGGTCGACCTCAGGACCTCGCGCGCCAACAGGCACCCGTGCCGCTGAGAGATATCACCGGTCCCTTTTTCATGTGGGTTCTGGGAGTCGAACTCGGGCCCTCGCGCTTGCAAGGCAGGCGCGTACGCCACTGAGCCATCTCACCGGCCCTTGACATTTTAAATATTATTTTTTAGTTTAGCTCTGCCAAGGTCCATTTAACTAACATTAAATGATGATAAATTCTTACTTGATTTAAAAAAAAACAATTTTTTAAGAAATAGAAGCATTTTCAACTGCTGTTTTTAAAATTGTGTGTGCGTATATATATGTGTGTTACTGGGTATTGAACCCAGGGACTTTGCCTTGGGTTACATCCTCAGCACTTTTATATTTTATTTTGAGAAAGAGTCTCTCTGAGTTACCCAGGCTGGGCTCAAACTTGTGATCCTCCTGCTTCAGCCTCCCAGAGTACTAGGATTACAGACATGCACACCATACGTTGCTTTAAATTTCTATGGAATGGTTGTATTGTTGATAAAGAAAGATAAACAGTTGAATGTTAAAATCGTCAGCATGAAAATGTATTTGATTTTTTGAAAATCTGCTTCAGCAAATTCACTCAGTAAACCTCCCTAATTTTCCTCAATAGCATATTAATTTATAATCTTTCTACTTGGACCTAACTAAGAAAAATATATCCTATTCTTAAATGTGTTTTACTGTTCTATGGAATTCAAGCATTTCATCAAAGGCAATCATGAAAATTCAATAGTAATCAACAGTCCGCCTAAGCTCAGAAGTATCTTTGTATTGGCTCACTGATCTGATGTTAGGAAAATACTATAAGCTGAGTGACTTAAAAAAAAAACCACACATTTATTCTTTCATAGTCCTGGCTGCTGCAAGTCTAAAATCAAGGTGAGGGCAAAGCCGTGCTTCCTCAGAAAGTTCTGCAAAAGAATCTTTCTTCCTTTCAGCTTCTGTGGGCAGCAGGTGTTCTTTGGTTGTGACACCTTAACCCTAATCCCTGTCTTCATCTTCTCCTAGCTTTGTTTTCTGTCCCTGTGTCCTCAACTATTCGTACAAGACACTGGTCATTATATTTATATTCCACTTTAAATTCAGTATATCATCTTCATTAACTATATTTTCAAAAGTTATTTTTAAATCAGTTTTCTTTCTGAAATTTTGAGTGCATGTATTTGGGGACAGCAGGCAAAACACTACAATTTATAAATTGTGATTAATTGGCTATAGCTGAAATTCCCCACTAAAAGGAAAACACATGCAATGTTTTATTAAGCTAACAAACTTTTTACTATTCCAGAGCATACAAAATACACAACTTGTCTTCCTGAATGCCTTGATATTTACTTGCATTATCGTATGTGATAGGTAAGTTAGATATAGTGTCCTAAATTCATGGATAAACTTGCACTCTAATCATCTAGTGAAAAAATCCAAACATATAACAGCGAATCATACAAAATTATTTAGTTATAAATGTGACAGATGATGCAAGGAGGAAGTACTCTAAAGATGTATGTTTAATTTATATATTAGCTGGACTTGGCCCAGTCTTGGGAAATGGATTCTTTGAGGAAGCAATATCTAATTTGTGATTAAAGGATGAGTAAGAATTAACTAATTAAGGTGAGCTTATCCGAACCTCCATTATATTTTCTGAGTAATATATAGTATAAAATCAGTAATTACAATTTGTTGAGAAGCACATTAATTATACTTCTTTCTTTTAATTCACTCTGATAGCATAATCTAGTATTCCCAAAAGAGACACAGTTGTATTATCCTGTGAGTAGGCCTCACGATCTCACTTTTGCATTATTTTTTGCGTTCAGACACGGCTGAACAGAAACAGTGAGGAAGCTCCAGTTTTAGAAAAGTCCTAATTTAATCCATTATTTCTAGACCTTAAAATCTTCTGAAAACTCTTATTGTGTAAAGGTAGGATTGTGAGTAGAGCTCATCCAGTTTAACATTAAGCTCTTGTCCCTGGCAGATTTCCAAAAAAATCTCACTTGTAGGGAAAACAATGTAAATACTATATTTGTTCTAACATTATTTCTGTCATCTAGTCTGCATAAAGGGAGGAATTCCTGAGTTAAACACATAAAATATGTATTTTGTATAATAAATATAAATAATATATATGTATATGTGTTTCATCCATAAAAGTTTTTTACCACTTGTAATAAGATGCCTAGGATATTACTGCTTCTGCACTTTCTCTTATTTCTTTGAACACATTTGATAGCTCTAAGAAAGTGGAGATGTCCTGGAATATAACAAAGAATCTCTACAAGTTCACCTGCTAAAGTAAAAAAAAAAAAAAAAAACCTTGAACTGAAAATCTTATTGACCATAACAGTCAAGTTAATTAAGCACTTTTAACGGGCCGGTGAGATGGCTCAGTGGCGTAAGCGCCTGCCTTGCAAGCGCGAGGGCCCGAGTTCGACTCCCGGAACCCACATACGAAAAAGGGGCCGGTGATATCGCTCAGAGCCACGGGCGCCTGCTGGCGCGCGAGGTCCTGAGGTCGACCCCCCGGTACCCACAAAAAAAAAAAAAAGTAGCACTTTTAAAATAAGTCAGAGGCAAAGAGTAATGATAGGATGGCAGGAGCTGATGCTGTTCGTGGTTCTTGCCCACTTGATCTTCTGTATTTAGTGTGGGTTTCCCCAACATTGAAGTGGCCCATTCTGGTTTCTACGCTATCATCAATATTTATTCAAGAAAGGATGGAATGCCAAAAACCACAAAAGGCATCAATGGGAAGCCACTTTCTTAGAGATCTCCAGTGGAAGTTCTTCTGGGGACCAGACATAAGGCAGCATGACAACAGGCCTTTGGCCTGAGGAGCTTATAATGCAAAACATTAGTAAAATACTACTTTGTCTTAGTGGATAGTCACAACAGGATCATCAGGCTTGGGGAGCTTTCCCTTTTGGCGAAGGGAAAATCAAGATCTTGCAGCAGCACTGGAAAAGCCAAGCTGGAAGGTCTTCTGTGCTTTAGAGCTGACAGTGCCTTGTTACCAGCACAGGAGTACTAGAGCCTTTAGGAGAGCTGCAGGCAGGACTCCAGTCATTCTTTTATGAAGATGCTCTGTAAGCTTGCTGTATGAAAGGCTTTGCCAGATGCATTCCAGAAATTACGATTTTAGAAAGAGGTAAGATAGTTGCAGAGTACAGACCCAGTGAAGAGACGTGTATGCCAGAATGAGGTAGAACATCAGGACTTAGTTCAAGTCAGTTGCTTTTTTAAGAAGCAGTACATCCAAAGGTAGGACAAATATCTTTGGGATTTCAGCACAGAGGAAGAAGAACTCAGGTTGCCATATTGAATATCTGAGTATCTTGGGGCCCAGTCCTGTGACTTTCTTGGGAAACGCTGCCTTTTTCCACCCATGGGAGAGATAAGATGTACTCTTTCACCCCTGAACCTTCTTGTAGGGGAGGTGGCTCTTTGGCAATGGCTGTCACCTTTGCTGGGGGAAGACAGTTGGGTCACGCCACTGTAGAAAAAGGCTCAGCCAGGCTTCACTAAGTGCTGGGCTGGGCCCTCATAAAGGTTTTGTAAACAAAAGTGTCATAAATAAAGGGCTAGGGGCTGAATGTGGCAAGTGGGGTGACTGCCTTAGGGATTAGACTCCTGCCATGGCACATGCACCCCATTAGCCTGGGTTGCTGGGTCCCAGCCGCTACATGCCATGGCACTGCTGTTCCTCTGGGCTGCATGGCTTTTCACACAGAAATAGCTGTGGTTACTGGTCCTGGCAGTGCAGTGTCTGGAGTGGGCCCATGACTTGGTCCAGCTGACCTTGCAAACCTAGTCAACTGATCTCTTGTTCTTGCAAGACTTTGATCTCCCATCTGAACAACACCATGTGCTTACTACACCAGCAAACTTAGGGGGATTTGATTGCCTGGAGTCCTCTGCTTCCTCCCAGATATTGGTGTGTAACAGAAAATGCTCCCCCCAGCCAGTGTACTTCAGTTCCTTAGTTGCCCAGGTAATAGTTCCTGTTGCAGGTCTGGTTGCTTCTGTCTCCTAGAAATGACTGATCACTGTGATGAATAGCTGGTCACTATGATGCGTATTGTAAGGACCAGTTCCCCAACTGACAAGCCATCCTGCCTCTGTACTTTCTGCTCCCTTATCCCATAGAAGCCCTAGACCACTAGAGATCATGACCTAATATTAGGGAAATGATCCCAATCAGTGCCCCTTGATGTAAAATAAATCTGCCTCCACATTCTGGGTGTCATGTCAGTGTTTCTGCTTGCCATAGCATTTGGTGTGCTGGCCAGGAAGTCTGACAACGCTGACCTCTTTGGTCGTGGCCCTTGCAGATGGAGAGGGGCCTCTCCAGGTCCAGACAGGAAGGTGTGCTCTCGAGGCTTCTCAGGTCACCTCAGAGGTCTGGAGGAGGGTTCCTGGCTCCTTGCTTGAATGGATCACATCAGACCCAAAAAGGAGGAGGGACAGTCTGTCTCTGTCTGTCTGTCCGTCTGCCTGCCTGCTTGCCTGATTCTGGCAAGACCCCTGGGGGCACCCAGTTAGCCTGTCTGTCAGTCCTGTTCAGCTCACGCAGAAGAGGAGTCTGATCAGCTCCCATTAGTAAGGATCACCCTCCAAGGAAGGGTTGGAATGTTAACCTCTGAGTGCTGCTGAATGAGTGCGTGAGTGAATGAAACAGAAAGCATAAGCAACAGGCCGCTCTGTGCGCACCAAGACTGCTCATGGTGGCTGATTGGGCCTCACCTGCGACTCCGTGGTGATCGACGTATGGCATCATCGAGGCCTCGCACCCTCCTTAGCTAAGGCGCACCTAAGTCCCCGTGAGGAGCATGGCCAGGCGAGCATCTGAATGGCCTCTCTCTAAAGGGCAACCACCCTTGGTCTGTTGTGCCATTTTTCAAAGGTACAGAACACACATGTAGAAATCAGGGATAGAAATTAATTAGTCAAAACCCACAGTCTCTGACTGCAGAAAAACAGGCTTTTGTGGAATTAAAAATGAAACCAAACCACTGCCCGCATCTCAAAGAAAAAAGGAAAAAGAGGTATATTCTTCCTGAGAATTCTGCCATGGCATCCTCATCAGCCCCCACAATTGCTGCCAACACCTATAGTTTCACCCCCTGGTCCCAACTTGTCTGCTTCCAGCCAATTTTACTGGTTCCATCTAGCCATTTCCTGCATTCAGCCACAGAGGTCTCCCTGGAGATGTGCCTATCCTGGTCAGATGGTGTCATATAACACCCACCTGAGGTGACTGTCAGCAATTCCTTCTGAGTTCCACATTTTGACTGAGGAAAAATTGGACTGTCAGCCTTGACAAATGAATTGGTCTGGTCTTTCCAAAGGTCGCCTCACCTAGCAATGATCCAGTTGAGCACTTCTCAAAGACATCAAAAAGAGGAGCAAAAAGCCCTTCAACCACTGTTACCCAGAAACCTGATTTAAAAAAAAATAAAACCTAATGTACATAAGAAAATCCAGTCTGATAGGTGACCATACACTCTGGCTGTGTGTTGGGATCAACTGCGCTAGTGATCACTCAAATGTGCAGAGCTGAGAGCACGAAGTGCCCAAGAAAAGCCCTGAGGACACAGAGCATCCCAGGCAAACAGGTATTCCAGCCCAGAGAATACCAGGTATAAGAGCAAGCTAGTTAAGCAGAGAGCTGTCACATGACAAATGTATAAATGAACGCATTGCGGTGGTTGAGCAGTTCCTTTCCCCCTGTCTGGAGAGAGGGTTCTGTCTGACCTCAGCTTTCTGTATATTGTCTCTTATCTTTATTTCTCCATCCTCTCATTGTCCTTTCCTTCATAACCTTTGAGAGCCACACTGGATGTGGCATATTGGCACCTGAACATGGGACTGGGGTATGAAGAAATAACAGGTGAGGGGACACTTCTCATTGTATGAGCAAAAGGGGAAGAATTGCATTGATAGCATCAGTATTGCTCACAGAGGTGTATTGATATTGATAACATTAGGTGTAAAACATGGGGCAAACAGATTCTCAAGAAGAATCACAGATGTACATGGAAATGTTTGTTGTATTCTTGATTCTTTTGTGGATTTGCATTAGGGTGTGTTTTAATGGTCATAAGCTTGTTGAGATAACCACAAAGGATTTGGTTTGAAGCACTACTTTAAAACCAAGTCCTAAGTGGAAAAAAGATGATGGAATAATAGATCCCCCCCATAGAGTTTAAACCCTTTCACTTTGTTCAATTAGATAGGGAAGGAGCGGTGGAGGGCAAAAATGACCCTTCCTCACTGGAGTAGTGTTTTGTTGTGAATTCTATTTTACAATGCCCAATGAATTTAGCTGAGCCACAAGTGGAGATTTCCACCTTTTCAGCTCAGAGAAGTTTTGTGGCCCCATGGGTTCAAACTTCCTCCCCTCAGGGAGTGGATACACTTTCTCTCTGTCCCATGCAATTAGCATTAAAGGAAAACAGATGGGCAGGGGAATCCATGGAGGGTTTTCAACATGTCTGCCTTGTTACTGAACTTCGAGTCCCCAATAACCCAGAACAAGTTGTGTGTCTTCATGAGGCTGTACCCTTTAAGACCCTAAAGGAATTAGAGTAAGCTGCTGCTTCTTATGGTCCTATGGTCCCTTTTACCCTAGGTTTAATAGAGCTCCTAGGGAAACAAATTATGGCCTCAAATGATTGGAAAGGAATATTTAAACTGTGCTTAAATACGGGAGATTATTTGTTATAGAAAGGAAATTCTTTTGAATTGTGAATGGATCAGGACCCCCACAATGCTGCTCACAACATAGCCATTACAAAAGACATGTTAATTGGAGAGGGGGTCTTTGCTGCCACAAATAATGAACTTACTTTTGAATTGCAAGTATATGAACAGATTAAAATAGCTGCCACAAGGGCTTGCAGGGAGCTTCCTTCAAAGTGTGAGACATCCCTTAATTTGACTTCCATTCATCAGGGTCCTAAGGAAGATTTTCAGGATTTTGCAACATGCTTATTGCAGGCTGGTGGCAGAATTATAAGTGACACAGAGGCTAGCAAGTTAATCATTCAACAGTTGGCCTTTGAAAATGCAATAATAAATGGTGTAAAGAGGCTTTAAGGTCCCACAAAAAATGGGCTACACTGGCTAAGATGATTCAAATTTGTGCAGACATTGGCCCCTCATATGTGCAGGGTTCTGCCTTGGCAGCAGCTATTACTCTGATTATTCATCCACAGCCTAAAGAAGGGGGAAGGAACAGGGTTACTTGTTTCAGCTGTAGAGGCAGAGGACATTTTGCCTGAAATTGCTCTGCTGCACCTGTGAGGGTAGCATAGCCATTATCTGTTCTTCTAATAAAACCCTCTGGTGTCTGTACAAGGTGTAGACAAGGGTATCATTGGGCAAATAAACGTAGATCCAAAACTGATGTGGAAGGCCGACCCATTCTAGGAAACTTCCAGTAGGGCCTGCTTTGGCCCCACCAAACAGTAGGGGCACTCTCCCTAATTCCTTCCCAGCCCTACACTCCAGTGCCCAGCACGTTTCTGGCCTCTGGTGAGCAACAAAAGACAATTGGAGGCTTGGACCTCAGTCCTTCCTCCAGATTCATACTAACTCCTGAAATGGGACCCCAAGTTATTCCTGCTGGAATCTATGGAACTTTGCCTCATGGAACAGCGGGTCTCCTGCTAGGCCACAGTGGTCTCACTTTAAAAGGTCTCCAGGTATTGCCTAGTGTCATCTATGCTGACTACACAGGGGAAATCAAGGTTATGGTTCAATCTATTTGAAACACTATTCAAGTCAGTCCAGACTCTTATATCACTCAATTGGTCATTCTTCCTTTGACAAAAATTGGAAAATCTATAAATAAGGAAAGGGAGTCCAAGAGTTTTGAGGCCTCTGATATGTATTGGGTTCAACAGATTGAATAAGATCGTCCTGAGATTGAATTGATTATTGAAGGAAAAACATTTAAAGGACTTTTAGACACAGGTGTGGATATTTCAGTTATTGCCCAAATCATTGACCTATGGCACAGCCTCTGGATGTAGCAACTACAGATCTATAGGGAGTGGGCAGTATTTTTCACCCTAGTAGAAGTATTAAATTTCTAACCTGGAAGGATGCAGAAGGCCATTCTGGATGTTTCTCACCTTGTGTCCTCCTCCATATACCAGTCTATGGGGTAGTGACATATTACAGGATGTGGGGGCATTTTTCGTTAGTCCAAACTCCTTGATGACTCATCAGATGTTACAACAAGGTTTCTCCCCACTCAAGGGCTTCAAAAATATAATCAGGGAAGGAGAAAACCCCTTCCAATAGACCCTAAAAAGGACCATTTTAGCGTAGAATACTTGTCCTCACATTTTCAGGAGGGGCCTTGATCTCTTCTCTGACCCCACAGATGGCGTCCAAGATAACTTGGATGTCTGATGATCCTGTTTGGGTTGATCAGTGGCCCCTCACTCAGGAGAAGCTTGCAGCACTCATACTCTGGTTAATGAACAGATGATGGAGTGGTACCTAGAATTCTCCAGTGGCCCTTGGAATACCCCAATTTTTGTAATAAAAAAGAATTCAGGAAGGTGGAGATTGCTACCAGGTTTGTGGGCAGTTAAATGCACCATAGACCCTATGGGAGCACTTCAACCCAGATTGCCTAGTCCCATGGCTATCCCTTTACACTTTTCCCTCATGGTGATTGATTTAAAAGACTGCTTTTTTACTATCTCTCTCCATCCTCAAGATAAAAAAAGGTTTTGCCTTTAGTTTACCCTCTACTAATCATCGGGGCCTTTTGCACCACTTCCAATGGTGTTGTCTGCCACAAGATATGGCAAATAGTCCAACCCTATGCCAAGAGTTTGTGGGTACAACCATTTTGTCAGTCTACCAGGCTCATCCATCTGCTTATCTTAATCATTACGTGGATGATATTCTGCTAGCACATGAATCCTCATCCACCTTGCACCAAGTTTTTATTCAATTAGATAATGCCCTTCATAATGCAGGCTTAGTGATGGCCCCTGAAAAGGTACAAACTATAGCACCTTTCTCATATTTGGGTCACCTTATCCAATAGAGACATATTGTGCCCAAAACTGTTCAGATCCAGGTTAATCATCTTGCAACCTTAACTGATTTTCAGACTTTACTTGGTAATATTAATTGTCTCTGCCCACTCTTAAACTAACAACTCATGATTTAGCCCCTCTCTTTGACATTTTCAAGGGAGACCCAGCCCCCATGTCTCCAAGAGCACTTATGTCAGAGGCTAAAACTGCCTTGGACAAAGTTAATCTGGCTTTCTTTAATGCTCAACTCTCTAGAGTTGACCCATTTTTGCCAATATTTTAAATTATTTTCTGAACTCAATATACGCATGCTGGGGTCCTTTAGCAGTCTCAGGGCCTTCTACAATGGAGGCATATGCCATATACTCCACATAAAACCACTACACCCTTTTATGATGCTGTGGCAGGACTTATTGCATGTGGGCGGATGTATGCTAGTCAGGCTTTTGGATGTGAAGTGCAAAATATTATTGTTCCCTTTTCTTCTGTTTAACAACAGTGGTTATGACAATTCTCATCCTCTTGGCAAACCACATTAGCTAACTTCCCTGGTGTTACTGATCGTCACTGTCCTCCAGACAAATTAATTCAATTTGCTTCCCTCACAGCTTTTGTCTTCCCTTCAAAAATAAGCTCGGTTCCAATAGCTGGAGGTGTCTCTGTTTTCACAGATGACTCTTCTCCAGGCAAAAGAGTTTATATTACAGCCTCCTCTTCCTTAATGCAGGATATGGGTTTTTATTCTGCACAAAAGATGGAATTGCAGGCTGTTATATGGGCTTTACAAGATCATCCATCCACTCCAATTAACCTTTTTTCAGACAGTGTTTATGTTTGCCATGTGATGTGCCACATTGAAACTGCCACCATTCACACTAACCAGGAAGATCTTTTTCATTTGTTTCACATTCTCCAATTTGCCATTTGGTCATGTCATGTCCCCTGTTTTATTGGTCATTTATGTTCTCATTCCCAATTGTCAGGGCCTCTTACTGAGGGAAATGCTGCAATAGACAGATTGCTAGGTACTGTCACTGTTACTCCCTCAGATGTCATTCAACAGGCTTTTGTCTCCCATGCTACCTTTCATCAAACTGCTTCTGCCTTACACAAACAGTTTCGTTTAAACCAAGAACAGGCTCAACAAATTGTTAAACAATGTTCCTCATGTGTAATACATTTTCTCTCACTCTCTATAAAGGTTAATGCCCTAGGATTATACCCCAATCATCTCTGGCAAATGGATGTCACTGACATGCCTGAGTTTAACTCTCTATGTTGGGTCCATGTTTCAGTGGACACCTCCTCAACATTTATTTTTGCTTCTGCCCTCACTGTTGAAGCGGCTAAACATGTCATTGCTCATTGCTTGGATGCCTTCAGTACTGTTGGCTGCCTATGGTCACTCAAGACTGACAACGGCCCAGCCTATACAAGTACTGCTTTCAAAAGTTTTGTAAAATTTTTACAATTCCCTTACCACGGGAATTCCTTATACCCCTCAAGGTCAAGGAATTGTTGAACATGCTCACCATATGCTCAAAATTCAGTTACAAAAACAAAAGGGGGGATCCTTCCCTACAAAATTTACACCTCCTAACAGACTTCACTTGGCATTGTATGCTACTAACTTTATAAATCCTACTAGTGATAGGACTACAGCAGCAGAAAGATAATTCAATCAAGTAAAGGAAAAAAGTTTGGAAGGGTCCTTTGGAAAAATCTTCATACTGGACAATGGAAGGAACCCAACCCACTACTCACTTGGGGTAGAGGGTAGGCTTGTGTTTTTCCAGAGAACACTGAATGGCCTATCTGGGTGCCACAGCATGCTGTCTAGCTGTATCATGGACCCAGACCCAGAGAAGGAGTTGATTCCACCTCTCAAGGAGCTGATGCTCAGTCCTATGACAGTGATGCTTCAGAGACCACACCACAGCCCATATACAAGGTTGGGGCTAGACCTGACCTGGGGCCAATTAAAGGAACTGACCCAGGATGCCCAGGAGATGGTAACCAAAAATAGGAATGAAAGGTCTGAGTAGGTGACAGAGTATATAGAGCTGAAAGTTATGTGAAAGAACGGGACATGAAAGTTATTAGTATTCTTAAGACAAAATAAAATATAAAAATACATATTAATTATAGAAAAAGGATTTTGTCCCTTCCAAATTCTTCTTGTAAGAGATCTCTGCTAATTGACCTACAACAAAATCTGACTAGTCTATTTATAGCTAAACATTCCTAAAATTGTAAAAGAGTTACTGTAATTCAATTTGATCAAAAATAAATTTGAGTGTACTCTGATTTTGTAAGATGTTTTTCTGTTTGTCTAATCTGTTAATATGTGTGCTTGTTTCTTTGTCATATCTGTGAACAGCTGTTTTTATTTGAGCTCAACAATTTTTTCTCTCTTTCTTTTGCATTTTTGGATCATTTGTTCAAAATTTAATTTGGGTTATAGATTTAAAAGCATGTTTCCACCTGTGTGGCCACTTGGTCAATTTGATATCAAAATGAGGTCATCAGAAATTGTTAATGTAACTAAGGGAAACTTTCAGGCTTGGAGAATTATTGGTTAAGGTTCCCATTGATGAATAAAGGAGCAGCTGCCTGAGAAAAATTGTCCCAGCCTTTGTTCGTTAATAGGAAGTCCTGGAGATCTTTATAGACTTAAAGTATATACCCCAAAAGATGTTATTAATACATATTATTGTACATATTATTGTTATTAATACATATTATTGTTTATGTTACTCATTCATCAAAGGATTAAGTTTTCAAGACACTAAGGTTTTTGATTTAAAGATGTTTTGGTACAAAGGTTTTCATATGGCTAGGACAATTGATTGTTAATGTTTTTGTAGTATATTGAATGTATTCATGCATGCAGATGTTCACTTCTTCTGAAGTGTGGAATATGGACTATTTATAGTGATAGAATTTTTTTTCATATTCAGATACCTGCCTTTAAAAAAACTTATGTGATGTACATCCAATTAAAGGACAGCAAGTTAGGTTAAAAGCTTATGTGTTAGATAGAAATGATTGATTAAAAAGGTTATACTATGTCAAAAGGAAAACGTAAGTGTATTTAAGTGTATTATAAAATGTTACCATGATTGTCATGCTACAATACGATGCATGAATTTAATTTCTAAATTTCTGTGTGAAATATGTAACTGTTATCTGTTAATATTCTGTAGAGATTTAAATACTAGGACATCCATGGTTGGTAGAAAATAATGGTTCTATGTTGCATAATATTAAGCTCACTGCTCCCATTACAATGTAATATCATTAATCTTCCCTTCTGGATGTTCAACAACTGAGGGTTGGACACCAAAAAACTAGGAAGATAGACAGGCTAAGAGGACAGCCAATATTTTGACCCCAGCCCTTCAAGGTCAGTGAGGACTCAGGATATAAGAGAACCTCTGCAATGACATTCTATATCTTGGTGACTCCCTGGTCTTCTGACCAAGAAGTTTGTGGCACCACAGAGGAAAGTGATCAACAGTGTACAGTGTGCCTAAGGAGTCATCAAGAGACAAAAATCTCCCAAGATTTCACAGAAAGCAACATGGTCAAGCAATTGCCATGACTCATCCAGATGGCTGATACTGACAGAAGTACTAAGAGGCGCTGTGCATGGTTCCAAGGTAATTCCTGAGGAGACTTAACTGAGCTTGATAGATAGCAAGAAATTAATTTTAGGGCCAGTGAGATAGCTCAGTGGCATAAGCGCCTGCCTAGCAAACACAAGGTCCTGAGTTTGACCCCTGGTACCCACACAAAAAAAATAAAAATAAAAATAGATTAATTTTAATTAATACAGGTCTCACTTTAACTTGGTCTTAAACATCCAGCAGAAAATTATAACCATAAAGAAGAAAGTTGTCTGCAGAGTACTCCAAACACAGCTGTTCCAACTTCAACTAAACACCCACTGATCACAACTACAAAAACAGAAAAGGGGTAGATATCAGGAGCAACTGAGCTAGTGATTGTTCACACTTGTGGAGCTGAGAACATGAAGTGCCCAAGGAACTATCTGAGGGAATGGAGCATCCCAGGTGAACAGGTGTGCCAGCTGTGAGAACACAGAGCACAAGAGGCAAGCTATTTCAGCAAAGGGGTGTCGCATGACAAATGTATAAATAAGTGCATTGCAGTGGTTGAGCAGTTTCATTCCTCCCATCCAGAGAGAAGGCTCCACCTGGCCTCAGCTTTCTGTATATTGTCTCTTATCTTTATTTCTCCATCATTTCATTGCCCTTTCCCCCCTGTGAACTTTGAGAGCTGCTCTGGATGTGGCAGCTCTGAGTTATAAGGGCTATGGACACAAAAAATGCATGCCCCCTCCATCTTCAAGACACAAAAAACCTGACTGTTCAGGCCCACCTCAACCTGAACCTCTCCTCACCCTGTCAGGCCAGGATGGATAATACAACCCAAGCTCTATAAAATTAGGCCCCCAAGAGCCCATGGTCATTGCAGAAATCAGGGGCAAACCTGTGACTTTCCTGGTAGACAATGGAACAGAACTCTCTGCCTTCAAAAGTTCCCTCTGTCAAATGTTACCATCAAGGGCAAATGAGACTCGTGACTTTTGCCCCTTCTGCCAGACACAAACTTGCAGCCTAGGAGGACATCTCACCTAACATGAATTCCTGTATGAGCCAGCCCCCTACTACTTCTGGGAAGGGACCTCCTCTTCAAGTTAGAAGTGACTGTCTCCTTTACACTAAGTCAGTCAGCATCCCTCTCATTTAACCCTGTACTTTCAACTTTGGGTGTTCCCTGAGAGAAAGATGATGCCTGCATTATCCTGAGACAGATAACCATAATCCTGAAGTTCTGAAAACTCTCCTCCCAGAGGATAAGATAAAGACTCACATCCAGGCCACCTCACCACAATCTCCCCCACATTGCTGTCAGATGTCACAAAAA
This sequence comes from Erethizon dorsatum, assembly GCA_028451465.1. Classification (NCBI taxonomy): domain Eukaryota; kingdom Metazoa; phylum Chordata; class Mammalia; order Rodentia; family Erethizontidae; genus Erethizon; species Erethizon dorsatum. The sequence continues at coordinate 17,499,133 of CM051838.1, forward strand.
GCACAAGTAGACACCCAGCTACACATCAGCATGATAGACTGTTAATCATCTTGGGCAAGATCTCCATGCCATCAACAACACAGCTATCACCTTACATTTTACAGTTCCCAACCCATACATCCTTTCTGTACTGTTACTCAATTGCTACAAGGGTTTGGGAACTCTCCCACTATTTTGAGGGAGACCCTAGCAACAGATTTGGCTCTGGGGAAGCCTGTTTCTCTGTCCCTTCCAGCTCCATCATGGTCCCCCAAGGAAAAAAAAAATGAGACTTCAAAACTGTAAAATGTCTATAGACTGTAAAACTGCTAAAATACATCTCTCCTGCCTGTAAAGCCAGTTTGAGATCTCTGAGCTGCCAATGCCACTGCAATTGCCTTCCATATACATTGCCTCAGTCTTCTGCCACCCACAGCCTGCTGGTACACTTGACTGGACCTAAAAAATGTTTTCTTCTCCTTCAATTGACTCCTGTCAGCCACCCCTCTTCACTGCTGACTTGGACTCAACCTCCCACAGGATCAAAAACTTGTTTCCTCTTTGAAAAAATCATTTCTAATTAGTGACACCCAAATTGACTGCTGGAAAGGCACAAAAGCTCTGCTGCAATATCTGACAGAAACCGGTTACAAGAAAAAAAAAACTGCAAATTTCTTGGAGCTAATGGTTTCTATAGAATCTGGATCCTTGAGTTCACAAAAACAATGATGCTTACTCAGACTGTCAGCCCCTGGGAGCACCGAAAGGCCTACGTGTGCAAATACTTGGATCCAGTTGCAAAGGGCTGCCTTCCCCTTTTGCCTTCACACTCTAATAATCACTGTCCTTCTGATCAAGAAAGCTGACAATCTCACCTTAGGCTGAGACCTAACTGTCCAGGTGCCACATGCTGTAACGGCACACCAGACTTTAAAAATAAACCCCTTGACAGATGCTGAGTTCACCCTGTTTACAGAGAAAAGTAGTTCTGTCAGGAATGGAGTCTGACAGGCTAGATATGCTGTGCTCACCTTGAACAAACCTATTTTGGCCGAAGCTTTTCTGCTATTGCTTCCTGCTGCTGTTTGGAAACCTGCCACCAATACAAAATAATCCAGTCCAGAGACCTAAGCCCCCTCCAGGGATCCAACTGACTAAAACATCAACACCAGCCACCAGATCTGCCCCCACTGTATGTCCTGCAAGCTCAAGTTGCTGCACTAGCACCTGTACCCCTGCAGCCAGCTCAGGCTTCAGTGTATGTGTCACCGGCCCTGACCCCCCATTCCCTACCTGCACTGAGAAGACAACGAAAGTTTGTAGGGTCCTGCTGTGAAAAGTCATCGCTAGATATGGCCTACTCTTGATCGCTGACAGTGACAACAGGCCTGCATTTGTAGCAGTGATAACTAAGTAAAAGCTAAATACAGCATACTGGCCACAAGCTCTAAAAAGTTGAGAAAATAAAGCATATAACCCTACAGAAACAGCTTGTAACCAGCTCTATAAAAGTTTAGCTAAAAGACCAGCTATACCTGTGGACACTCCTGCACACACATATAACCTAAGTCCATATTAATTACCTCTAGAGCTCTTAAAATTTCAGAAGTCCAGCCTTAGATACACCATTCCAGAATTTACCTGGACCGGACAGCTCAGTCTAAAGAGACTACTCACTCAAAGCCCTGCTCTGGTCACTGTGAATGCTGACCAGTCCATGCACAGCTGAAGCCTGAGGACACCATTCACAGGATTGCTACATACCTATTCCCCTTGATTTTTGTGACTTTTCAGGCTGCTTACCCCAGTCCTTGTTTCCCCAACCCCTGCTAGCTGTGGTTTTTGCCTTAAACTCTATAGACAGTTGTCCCAAGAAACTAGAACAATCAATCAAACACTTGACCAAGATTTGATGAGCATCCAAGGCACACTGGAAACTCTCCCAGATCAGATTAACTCCCTCACTACCTTGCCAGAGTAACGTTACAGAATAGACGGCCCTAAATTATGTCTCTTCCTAAAAGCAACTTAGGAAAAAACTCTGTAATAAAACAGTCATGGGGACCTTGGCTAGGAACCATCCTTGGACCACTGACAGCCCTAATGTTACTGCTTCTAGTTGGGCCTTGTTTCAAAAGATCACATGTAATATGCCCAGCAAAGATTTGCCAGGGAAACTAAAAGAGGGGGGAAACATAACAGAAAATGGCCTCCTTAGCCAGTATACTTCAGTTCCTTAGTTGCCCAAGTAATAGTTCCTGTTGCAGTTCCGGTTTCTTCTGTCTCCTAGAAACAGCTGTTCACTGTGATGCATAGCTGGTCACTATGATACATATTGTAAGAACCAATCCCCAGTTGACAAGCCATTCTGCCTCTGTACTTCCTGCTTGCTTACCCCATATAAGCCCTAGGCCACTAGAGATTAGGGCCTGATATTAGGGGAATGATCACAATCAGTGCCCATCAATATAAAATAAATCTGTCTCCAAATCCTGGTTGTCATTTTGGTGTTTCTGCTTGCCATAGCAGGTCCACATCAGGAGTTGACTAACAGATTGTTTCCTTCCTCCCACCTATGGACTTAGCTGGAGGGCTGAGATCAGTTTGTTGTTCTACATCAGGATCTGCATGACAGGGTTACTGAGCAAGATAGGCTCCCAAAAGTGGTTCTAGTGTTAGATGGGGATCAGAGTGGGGCTCTAGCTCTGCTTCCTGGAATCCAAAATAAGACTCGGACTGCTAGTCTAGATCAGGCTGCAGACCACCAGTGCTCTGAAGTATTTATATTCCTCTAGAATATAAGTCCAAAAGCAACAAAGTCTCTCCCCTGAACCTGTAGAAGGATCTAGCTCAGCGTTGGTGACTTGCTAAGGTTGCTGCTGGAATTCCACATGAATTTGCAAAACCCAAGCTTCAGAAACAAACCTTGCAAGATGATTATGTAAGTCAAGTATGCCTATAGCCTGAAACACCAGGGGAATCCAGATGAGCCTCCAGACCCCCTAAGCAAGTTGAACCTTCTTTAACCTAGTAAGAGGCCCACAATCAGCATGAACTTCCTACTGAGAAAATTGTGGGTCAGCTGTCAGTGCATAAGGAGAGAAATACTCCATCCCTATGGGGGAGGTGAATCTCATTATTCACACTTGAAACATTTCACAGTTAAACCTAGAGATATGGAGGTTATAATAGCAGCAGAGGCAACAAAGAATGTCCCACCTACCTGAAGTCAGCAGGGTCCCACTCAGCCTCCAGACTCATGGGGATGTAGTGCAATGGCAACAGAAACACCAAAACATCACCCAGGATTTGGAGGCAGATTTATTTAATGTCAGTTGGGCACTGACAAGGAACCAATCCTTATAAAAATGTCAGGCTCTGATCCTTAGTAGTTTGGGGCTTATATGTGATAAGCAAGCAGGAAGTACAGAGGCAGAGTACTTGGCTATCTTTGATTGGTTCTTACAATATGCATCGCAGTGACCAGCTATGCATCACAGTGACCAGCCATCTCCAAGAAACAGAAGCAGCAGGAACTGCAACAGGAACTGCTACCTGGGCAACTAACTGAAGTATACTGGCTGGGGGGCATTCTCTGATACAGTAGAACCTTCTTCAACCCAACAAGAAGCAGCTTTCCAGCTCTCTTGTAGACACTAAATCTTCTACCAGTTAGTTCAAACTTCTGAGGCTCCTGAGGAAGTGGAGCTCTCTGGAAGCCAGCTGGAAGCTCCATCTCAACTTCTAAAGTTCCTCGAGGAAGTTAGTCACAATGACGTAGTCAGAGATCACCACAGGGATGCAGGGCAAAAGACAAACAAACAAATGACTCATTAAAAGCACAATTTATGTTTTCCTCTGTGGCAATCAGGGACTTCAAAACAGCTTTTGCTAGTAACCCTGCTTGAGCCTACAAATGCCCAATAGGTAACTAAAATTAGAACAAAACTTGACCTTCATCCACAAGGTCATATGATTAACAGCTTTTATAATATCCATTTCCAAGATCCATCCTGGAACAACACTTAAAAGTCTCCAGCCATTGTTCTAAAACTGTGACCACCTGAAAGCCAGGAAAAGCAGAGCCTCACATGACTGAAGCCACCACAGAAAAAGTAATTTTATGGGAATTGAACCACCCCTCCAGCATGAAGTTTCCTCCGGAATTACAAAACCAGGACTGACTGTGATCAACCAGTCTCTGAACCACCTCAGCTAATTCTTAAAAGCCAGCCTCCTGCTTTGGTGGGTGGGCCAGCCTGAACCCCTGCATCAAAGTTGACCTTCCCAGCTACCCAAGCTGTAGTATTTTTCCCTCTTCTTTTTACTTTCCTCGTGAGGAGATCAGGTTGATATTTGTCAGAACTGTACTCCCCTTTATTTTATTTTCTCTTATTTTTAATTATAGATTTTAATTATAGATTTTTTCCTGCTAATTAGTATTTTATTTTAAATTTCCATTATCACTGGTGACATTTTTTTTTTATAATATTGGGGGTTGACCCTTAGGGCTTGTGCATAATATGTGAACATTCTACCGCTGTGCTAATCCCTAACCTGTGTCCATGCTTTTCAGCTCAGCAATTTAACCTTTAGGAATACTGCCTGCAGCCCCATAGTTATGCAAGTTGTACATACAGAATATTTATTTATTTATCCCTGTATTTATTTTGAGATGGAATCCCTTTATGTTGCCAGGCTGGCCCTGTACTCCTGGGCTTAAATGATCCTCTTACCTGAGCCTCCCAGTACTTGGGACTATGTGTAGATGGACTCAGTTTGTATAGGTCTGTTAACTGCAATATTGTTTTTAATAGGAAAGAAGGAGAAACAATCTAATGGAGTAGAATGATATGCAGCTATTGAAGAGAATGAAGTTGATCTGCTATGAAAATATCACTAAAGCCTATGAAGTTTTTTTGAAGACGTGAAGAAGAGGGTGTAGAGCATAGCTCCATTTGGGTAAATAAACATGTATATGTTTATACATACATTGAAAATGATATAAGAAGAATTATAAATAAGTGGAGGGGAACATAAAATTATTTTTCACTTTTTTCCTTTTTATCCTATTGAAAAATATTAATGTATAACCATGTGTTATTTTATAATATGCAAAACTATCTTAAATAATCAAAATTAAAAGAAAAATATATCTAAGTGAAATTGTCCCTGTGGGAACACGTCTACTACTGATAATGTGGTTGAGTGTTTTCTATGAATATGAATGCAAATTATCTTCAAATATCCTAGGAACCCACAGATGAAAGACAGAATTTAATAAATAAGACTGTCATAAATAGGCAAGTACATATGAGACAAAGGATCTTAAAAGATTAAGGTGACAATTTAATTAAATGTAATATAATTCAATCAAATCTAATCATATTTATCTCTACTGTATCACATAAGACCTTCCCTTAGCTAGAAATCGTTTATACCTTTTTTGACCTATTATCAATTAGTCAATTGGGACCCTGATTTTAGTATAATTCAGTCATAATAGTTGACTCAAAAGGCTCCAAAAATACTTCTCTTTATTGGCTTAGGAGAATTTTCCATACCTTAGGTGGGAAATAATGCACATAATTCTGTTGAATTTATGATGATATTGTGGTCTTTGTATATTCAGCAATGAAAACTAAATCAAAAATATGTTTGATTACTTCCCTACAGCTCTTAACTGCACACAACTTCCTCTTTTATTCTATAATATAATAACCCACTATGTGGATCTTGGTATACATTTGTTACATACATCCCTTTCACTGGTGTCTAAACATCAGGCTTTAGATTCTAATCACCAGACATAAACTAAACGATATGTTGTAAGCCCTGAGCTCAACACCACAAGCATGTAAATTTGTCCTTTTTCCTATAGCCATCTGTACCTGAGACAAATCAATTATGAAGAGCATTTCCATGCAATGTTAAACTTGCCATAAATACAGCTGATATTTATTGAACTCAGTGCCTGGAATTGCTCTGAGAGTTCTTAATCTACTGCCTCATTCAATCCTCGTAATAAACCTACCTGCTCTATACTGGCACTGTGGAAAAAGTAAATATCGCTAAACTAAAAGGTGGGAAAACACAAGCTGTTTTGTACTTCAGGCAAATCACTAATATTTTTATACCCTGGCAGATAGAAAATGTATTGATCCTCTTATCTGTACTGTATACCTTACTCCTTCCAATTTTAAAGGACCTTGCTAATCATTCTTTGTTTCTTCTACACAAAACCTCTCTTGTAATTGCATCCTTCTATTAATATTTCAATGTGTTCAGGGCTTCCACCTTACAACAAAAATACTAAATATAGGAATGTATTAATTAATGTTCTTTTGTAGGATTTTTTTGTATAATCTTTTCCTAGAAAATTCGTGTCTTCCCAAGACTTCATTATCTTTGATATGATAATAACTTCAAATTTTCCTTTTCAGTCTTTATCTTTCAGTACCACACTACTTCAGTCCAGTCCATGCAGACTCCCTCCCACAATGGATGGCATTTACCTGCCCATTTTGCAAGCAAAAAATTACTATACTTCAAACCCCTCTTCCACTCTTATCTCTTATTACAATGCCAATAGCTTTTACCCTGGAATTCTCAAAGTTATATCCTTATCTCTGTCTCAAATTATATGTTCTTAGACCAACCAATGATTTTTTTTTTCTTCGCTAGAAAGAGTTTCCAGAAAGAAATCCCTCTAAGTAGCAATTTCTCATATCCCACCCCATTTTAACTTAAAACAATGAACTGAGTTTTATTTCCTCAGGAAATCATGAGCTCTCAGAGTAAAGTAGATTCCTTTTACAGGAAAAAAGTAAAGTAGATTCCTTTTACTTGAAAAAGCCAGTGTACATTTCTTTTCATAATCTTGATTAGTAATTTTGAAATACTTATGTGTGATTATTATTAATGTACATGTTTCTCTAACTAGAAACGAAGCTCTGTCAATTCAGCTAAGACCCCCGTATCCCTATTATTTAGCACGGCAATAGCTCTTTGTAGATGTAGCATAAATATTCGCTGGATAAATGCATGAAAACATACATAATATTAAAAGCTTTTTATTTTTCAATGTTTTGGTAGATGTATCATTATAAATCATATATGTCTTAAGTTTCTTTTCTGTTTACTATAAATTTTCAGAAAAAAATTGGTGTTTCTTTAGCTAAAATGTTAACTTGGGGGTATTAAAAATGAAAGATGTTCTGAAGTATGAAATATTACTTAGAAAATGTTAGGAGAATTTTTCAAGAAATTTAGTCTTTTGTGCTTCCACTTTCTTGGCTTAAGAACAGAATTGCTCTTACCTGAAAGTTGCCAGCAATAAGATTTAATGGGCATAATGTATGTGACAGTCCTCAGAAAACGAACACAAAGAAAATGAAAAAGAGTGATTGACAGCAAAGTAAATACAAGAGAGCAGGGAATACACCGGGAAAGCACACTTCTGGATAACTACATGACACTAAAAGCTATTAAAGGTGACAATAGTTTCATCATTTGTCTACACTGTCTTTTATGCAAAACATATTCATACTAGACCTAGAGTGACCTCTCCTTAAATGGCACAGCTTGAGATTTGGATAGGCACTATATTTTATTCATTTTCACACTGACAGTGGCAGCAGTATCTAATAATATAAAGATCAGAGAAAACTCCCTGTATGATGTTCAGGTCACTTTTACCACATCCTTTCTGTTCAAGATCACTGTGATGTTGCTTGTCTAAAAGTAGGAATTGACAGCAAGAGGTGAGATGATTGAGGAAAAGCTTCAACACTTTTGCCCAAACAACATTTAGGGTTTCTGTTGAGTGAAAAGAGAATCAGTAATAATTATGCAAGAAGAAATGTGCTTTTTGCTTGATCCAGTCTAAGAAATCTAACAGAGGGAAACAAAAACATGCAAGAAATACTTCCCACAGTGCTCTTGCCCTCCTCTACTGGTTTACTTTTTCTTCAAAGTATGACTATAAATCTTGACTTTCTTGTTGGTAATGGGTTGTTCCCGAGATGTAATTGTGCTAGATGTAGGATTTTCAATCCTCTTGGTCCTGCTATTGTGTTTTCTTTTAGTATTCCTATTGCTAGGAATTGTCCATTTTTGTGAGGAAGGAAACACAAAATATTGCTCACAGTGCATTGTATAATACCACATAGATTTGAGGAACCAATGGTCAGAGTTGTGCAGAGCTTTGACATAAATGTAACCTTAGTGTTGAAAATTGACCAAAAGTTTTGCAGATTTTTAGAACTGCATTACATCCCAGTCAGCTATTAGAAGAGAGGAATTCAACTAAATAGAAGAAAAAGCTGGCTTAATAGTTGTTGCTGTTTAAAGGTAGAAAACTAAAGCTATCTTAGTAGTTTTCTAGTATTTTATTAAGTCTTTTAATTGTGAACTAGAGAACAATATGATTCAGTTGATACGGAAAGATTTCTTATGAATGAAATACATTTGAGTTTATGTACTATTTAAAGTTTTCTTGCCTATTTGATACACAGGAGACTGAATAAAACGAGAATTGTTAAATTTATCTAGATGAATAAGGTCAACACGTTGGAAACACTCCCAGTAAAAGTCAACTGAATAAGCAGGAGCAACTGGACTAGAACTGCTATTTGAATCATAGGATATTAATATTGAAGCAAGTAAGAAAAGTAGTGTTTCTGGCCATTTGTATTTAGCATAACAACTACCGAATATGTAGAGTACAAAAGTATGTTACCAGCCAAAAGGAGAGCAATGAACAGTAGAAAGACCCAGTCTCTGTCGCGAATGCACTGCCGATGCAGTCTGCAGAAATTTGGCAAAACAACGGGTACACAAAGTGGGAACAGCAGCTGCAGGATCAGCAGAAAAAAATCAATAACAAATTTGGTGTGTGTACTATGAGAGAAAACATCTCTCCATTGTGGTATTAAAATGGGAATAGGTTAAAGTGGGAGACCCAGGACTTTGTTTAGGTGCTGACAGATGCCATGCTTTCAGTGAGTTCGCTTAGTTTCCGAGATTAAACTCATCTGCAGTTCTTGGGAAATGGAAGAATTGGTTCTTGCAGTGTTCTTAAGACTCTTTCCCTTGTTAGGACAATTTTTCTCTAAAAGACAATAAAATATAGTCAAATATCAAATTTTATGAACAAATAGACTCATGCACTTGACTTATGTCATAAAACTAACATAATACAGTTCAGTATTAATTGTTGAAAAGTAGACATAACACAGTGCAGTATTAATTGCTGAAATCTATAAACTCCAAAAAAGCAAATAGCAACATGCTATTTATTACGTTACAGAAACAAGGTGCTAGATTCTCAAATAATACAAATTAAATCAATATAGGTAATTGGATGCTATAGTGAAAAAGAAATGTTGAGCAATCAACATCTGAAATCCTAATAAATCATCTAAGATATAGTCTTACAGCTGTTGACAGGAAATATATCATGAATCCTGGTCATCTATAAATCACCATAAAAAGGAGAAGCAAAGGAAATGCTTTATATTTTTACCACAGCATATTTTTTACCTAAATATCAGGAATTTCAAATGGATTTTTATGTATAATCAACTTTAATCTTACTGTAAATAGACAACATTATATAACCAGTGAATTTCTGTTTTCTTCAAAAAGCCCACTGCCGTTTCATTAAATGCTATACCTTGATTGAGCACAGGATCAGCTGCAGCTCCATGAACAATTCAGTTGTACCAATTCATCTATATTGAAGAGGGTAAATTACATATGTTACAAGTTAACACATGAAACACATTTATTTTTATTATATTTTTATTATTACATGTTTGTAGTACATAATGTTGATATTCCTTGTGTGGAGCTGGTACATGTACATAACACATTTTTAATTTATTTTTTCATTCTTTTTCCCGCCCCTTCAGTCTTCCTCTATCACTTGACCCCACTTTTATAAGGAGCTTCCTCCCTACTTCCTATCATCTTTTTTTTTCCTCTTTATCCATACTTTGGGTTTCTCATATAAGAGAAACCATGCTATGTTTAAGCTAGTGTATGATTTATTTTACTTAACATTTTGGTTTCAAGATGCATCCACTTTCTTACAAGTGATTCAAGTTTATCTTTCTTTATGGCAGAGTACACTCCATTGTGTGTAAAACAACATTTTCTTTATCCATTCATCTGTTGATGGATATATAGGCTGCTTTTGAGATTTAGTTATTATGAATTGTGCTGCTATAAACATGGCTATTCATGTATCACTGTAACATGATGTCTTTATCTTTTCGGGGAAGATGCCTAGAAAGCAAATAGCTGGCTCAAATAGAATTTCTAGTTTCCATTTTTTGAGGAAACTCTGTACGGATTTCCAAAGTTGTTGTACTAATTTACATTCCCACTAGCAGTGTAGAAGTGTTCCCTTTTCCCCACAGCCTCTCCAGCATTTTGGAAAGCATTTATGTTATTTAAAATTCAGCTTATATTTTAGTGTAACTAACTGTGGTGGATTAACTAATGGCCAACTTAACTGGGAATGCCCAGCTGAACTGAGTCAGCCTGGTCCTGGGCGGGGAAGATCCACCTGAGGATTATAGCCAATGGCATAAAAGGAGAACAGAAGGGGAAATGCACAATGCATGCTGTTGATTTTCCTGGAGAGGCTCGCCTTGGCTGGTTATCCTGATGTGAACTCTTCAGAAGAGAAGCTTGGGTCCTTTCTGTAGCTGCTGTCACCCACGAGGGCTGCTGTTCTCTTCCTAGGGAGCTCTGGTCTTCACCTTGAGCGTTGCTTCCTGGCTCCAGTGCAGATCCCTCAGCCTTCTGGCGCAGATCCTTCACCCAATGAGGGCAGACTTTCTAGCTTCCACCACCTGCCTTTGGGTCTTCCTGGTGCAGATCCTTGATATGGACTTGCATGAGACATTGTTCTGGGCTCTAGGCCTCCAGCTGGACTCATATGGGACACGGCAAAGGGATCCAGGCCCTCAGCAGGTTTCTTTGGTTCTCTAGAGGGGACAGATCTCTTGCACTCTTCTTCATTTGACTTTTTGGATGAATATTAAAAGATGCCTCTATAAATTTACGTGTCCTGTATAAAATCTATTCCCTTGCAAACCACTGACTACAACACGAACTATATGGCAAAGGTAAAACATGGTCCTGTACCAACTAATATTAATGTAATGAAAGTATTTCAATAGAGAGTTCAACCAGTTACCAAACCGCAAGGAAGGGCTATTGTTTACAAGGCTAAGGTAAAATCATGTATCTTGAGTTTATTCATTTTATTTTTATTAAACTTATTCATATAATGAACTTATTAGAATATAATTCTCCACTCCACACAGTACTAAGTGCTCAGAAAAATTGATTTTTCCTCGGGAGTTTATACTCTGATGGGAAAGACAGGTAAGAAAATAGATGATTCCAATAAATTGTGCCATCTGAGATAGGAACACAACATACTATTGGAACAGTTAGGATGTTCCAAACATGTAATGCCACATAGGCATAAACCCCAGGTTACAAAAAAAGTACAATCCCAAGGGCATCCCTGATAAGAGTAAAAGAGGAGGAGATGTTGGTAAGAGATGAGATTAGGGAAGTAGAGAGGGACCACTTACTGGAGAGCTAATATTTCATGCCAGGAAACATAAACTTTGTTCTGTAAGTCTGGGAATCACTAAAATATTTGAAGCAGGGAAACTACATCATGAGATTGATATCTGAGAAAATAAATTGTGGTAACTAGAAAATAAGACAATCTTAAATTACAGAAAGAAGATTGTTTTTGAAGTTCACAGTAAAAGACAATACCTTAAATAAGGAAGTAACACCAAAATTGGAGAGGGAAACAGAATCAAGAAATAAAAAAGTGGGCCGGTGAGATGGCTCAGCAGCTTAAGCGCCTGCCCGGCAAGCGCAAGGGCCCGAGTTCGATTTCCGGAACCCACATACAAAAAAGGGGCCAGTGATATCGCTCAGCGGCACGGGCGCCTCCTGGTGCATGAGGTCCTGAGGTTGACCCCCGGTACCCCCCCAAAAAAGAAATAAAAAGTAAAATCAATAGGAAAGGAAATTTCAAAGTCAAGAATGATGTGGACAATTTTGAGGTTGGCCATTACATGAATCACTGTGCTATTCAGAAATATGGAAACACAAAAGAAATTACACGTTTGAGAAAGACCAAATAATAAATTCATCCAAGGGCGTCATGATCTGAAGTATGTGCAGAGTAATCAGTGAACAGCTAAACATATAAACCTGATGCTCAGACACATAATTGAAAGTTGTCAGCATACAGTACTAATTGAAATCATGAGAAAAGATCAGTCAGAAAGCATATACAGAACAGAAGAAAGAGGTAATTCACAAGTGATTCATCATAGAGATATAATACTTTGGTTTGGAAAAATAATCTGTAGGTGTTATGAGAGATGAAAACAAGGAGAACAGGAACAAGTGGAATGATTACTAGGAAACTGAATGTTCAGTGAGTATGAAGAAAACAATTTATAGAGACATCAGCCTGTAGGGAAGTATGATTTTCCCCAGAAATCCTTAGCATCCTAGTGAGAGTAGGCTTGAATGAACAAGTTTTAAAGACTTTTTTATGGTTCTTGGGCCAAAAAGCATATAAATTAGCAAGAAAAAACAATTCAACTAACCAAATCAAGCAAGGAGACTGGAAATAAAATGTTGATGTGATTCACCACTAAGTCTGGAACTCATAAGAAATAAATTGAAACCATGGGAATGAAGGAAAAGTGAAAGAGGGGTTGGATATCCAAAGATATAATAAAGATAAAATAATGTATAGTGAAAGAAATGGAGTGAGAGTCTGGAATGAATGGAAACAGCGATTGGAGATTAGTATTTTGGAACTTATTTTATTAGAGGTAATAAAATTATAAGGGAAGATAAAATCAAGATTGTAGGCATGGGAATGTTTGAAAGTTGAGAGAACTGGAATCCAGACAGGCAAGTGTCTTTGAGAATAAGATGTCCAGGGAGCTGTCCACATGTGATTCTTTGAAGTCATTATGGAGGCTGTCAGTACTGGAAAAGAACAGAAAGCCCATGAGGCACATGACAAAGGGCCACGGAAGATGCCAGTATCAAAGGATGATAAATTGAGGTAAAATTTCGAAAATGGCTGGTTCTACATGAGCAAAACAACAATGATCAGGAAGAAGCAATCTGAATTAAGAAAATGCAGATTTCATCCATGACAACCTAGCAAATGGAGCAGGAATGAAAGGAAAATGATCTCTGCAGGAGAAACTAGTTGGTACTGGGACAGTCTGATTTTTTAAGATGAGAATCGAAGTATGCAGCTAAAGGATTGGTCACACACAGAAAACTAATTAGTGATGAGGAAATTCTCAGTATGTTAGAGAAAAATGGAAAGCTGACCAAGAAACCTGAATTTGCATGAAGCTATGAATGGCAAATTATGATGTATGAAGAATCTTATCTCTAAACTGTAGCAACAATCAGACTGGGAGAGGTAGCAAAGTCTAAATAATGAATTGTTCACTTTAGCATAAAAATATTGGGGAGAAACTGAATATTTTGAGCAGCAAAGTGACATAAATAGATTCTTGGTTTAAAATATTATTCTGATTTCAGTGAGAATAGATTGAGGGCAAATGATATGAGAAGTGAGGAGAATAATTAGGAAACTATTGTAGCAAACCAAAAGAGAGATGATGATGAACACATTTAGAACCACTGAGTGGGATGTAGAAAAATGGGTCAAAATAAAATACTTAAAGATGACTCCTTGACAAGATTGCCATGTTAAAATTACTGGGTAATTGTCAGAAATAACAATAAAGAGATAGTATGTAAAAAATATTGAAATCCGTGACACTGTTACAAAGTTTGTTTTAACACTGGTTATAACAATTTAGTATGTGCCTTAGCATTCCCAACCATCTAAACTATATCCTGGTGCTACAGAATTTGGAAACCTAGAACTGTATTTCCCATAATTCTTTATCCACATGGTTGCATGTTTTATTTCAATACTGAAAGTAATGGCTTGAAACTTAAGAGCAAAGAAAAAAAATCTAACATGTTCCTTCCTTTAGAGACATCAATGTATATGAGCTCTCATCAAGTTCCTGTAAATCTTCAGTTCTCTGACTTCGCTACTTCAACAAGGATTGCTCACAATGCTTGTACTTCCTATTTCTGTAAAATCCAGTAGAGCCTCTCCTTGGCCTATGTTCTGCCAGCACTTCAGATATGAAGTGTCTTATCCTCTGTAGTATTAAATCTGTTCCCACTGAGTTACTAAGAGCTCTTTCTGGTTATTCTAACCAAACTCTTGAATGATACAGAATTTTGCAACATAAATGGCTCAGAAGTGGGAGGCTGGAATTGGTTATCTGACCCAGTTTTATTCGATCACAGTAACAACACCATTGCTGAGATGAATTCAGTACTACTAGATTAGGGCTTGCCTATAGTTAGCTGCAAAGAAATGTTCATTAAAGACATCATCAGGAGACCACAGCGGTTACAGAAATATAGCTTAGTGGAAATAACCCGTATAAGCACTATGAGATATCTACTTCTGAACACAGCTTATAAGAAAATCACAAATTCAAGACATTTTGGCTCAAGGGAAAGCAAATGAACAAAACAACACACAAACAAAAATACTTCTATCACTGCTCTTAAAGAATCTCTATTTTCCTGTAATCTCAGGGTCAATGTTAAGAATAAAACAAACAGTACTCAGAGTCCAAAATTATAGTTAGTTGATGTTCACAGACTTTATAAAGGTCTCTCCTCCCCTCCTCTCACCTCTCCTCTCCTCTTCTCTCCTGTCCTCTCCTTTCTCTTTCTCCTTTACTCTTTCTTTCTTTCTCTCTCTCTCTTTCTTTCTACCTTTTTCTCTCTTCTTTCTTTCATTCTTTCTTTCTTGCTTTCTTCCTTCCTTTCTTTCTCTTAGTGGCACTATGTATTAAACATAAGGCCTTTGCCCTTAGCAGCATTATTCATCCTTTTTAATTTTTATTTGTACACAAGTTCTCACTAAATTGCTAAATTGCCCAGGCTGGGCTCAAACTTGCAATCCTCCTGTCTCAGCCTCCAAAACAACTGGAAGTACATGTATATGCCACCATGCCTCCTTTTGCTGGATGACCATGTGATGTAGCAATTACCTTGTAAAGTGTTGCTGATTCTCAAAACATCCCCACCAAATTTCCTACACTCTCTTAAAAGACATGATTTCCTTTTCAATTAAGAAAAATGTTTTACTCCAGCTTACTGTAGAATAGAGAACATATAACCCAAAGGCATTGTTAATAAACATTGCCAATATACATGAAAAATATTGGGAAACATGCAAGAATGGATTCTGTGTGTGCTATACGAGGAAAGAAGCAGCATAATAAAATATGGTGATGTTCATAAACAAGATGAGTATCTGGACTACCATGTTGAAGCGTATCATGTTGACTGGATCAGATAAGAAGGATATAGCAAAAACCTTACTTTGCAAACATGCTCATTCTAACAAAAGTTCAGAATCAGTAGCAGGGCAAATTTATGATACTTCCAGTCATCTAAGGCTTGTCAAAATGTTCCTTTCTAAATGAAAAACAGGGGTCGGTGAGATAGCTCAGTGGCATAAGCGCTGGCAAGTGCGAGGTCCTGAGTTCGACTCCCAGTACCCACATACGAAGAAAGGGCCAGTGATACCACTCAGCAGCACGGGCACCTGCTGGCATGCAAGGTCCTGAGTTTGACCCCCGGTACCCACAAAAATAAGTAAATAAATTTAAAAAAATGTAAAACAACTTGCGGTACTTTACACTGTACACCATAAGAAGGCTGAGATTCTCACAGGGACCTTTAGGATTCTGCAGCCAGCATGTATCATATTTGGATATGCTGCATCCAAACATTTCTTGAGAATCCCAAAGCCACAAAATCTGAGTGAATTTTATTAGGGAAAGCAAATATTCTGCAGGCCATACACTTCAGCACAAGATGCTCAGCCTGTTGGAACTTGCAAAGCAAAGATGCAAAGATGCTCAAATGTCTGTCATCAATCAGGATGTGATACAAAGTCACCTTTCACTTGAAAGGAAACAATGCCCTCTTCCCCAAAGAACTATTTTCACTTTAAGAATTAACTCCTGGCTTACCATTGTGTTTGTATATATTAACAAATATGTTTTATTATTCTCCTCATATTACTGTGTATGAGGCACATATGTAATACATTTATTTAGAGATATTAATTTTTCTTTAAATTATAATACATAATGGTAAGTTCTGAATGAGCTAGAAGTCCAATAATCAATATACAGAAGTAGGTATAGTGACTAATGAGGGGTGTATCTCTTCTTAGGGGTGTAGATATACACATCTTCATTGGTGTAAGACCTTTGTTCTCAGATAGGAAGAAAACAGAAAACCTAGTATCATTTTAGAGGTATCCTTATGTCAATTCAGGCAACTATGAAAGATATCATAAACTATGAGGCTTAAAAACAACAGACATTTACTTCTTGAAGTTCTGGAGACTGAAAGCCATGATTAAGGTACTGACAGATTCAGAGTCTGGGCAGCGTCTAAATCACTGTTCATGAACAGCACCTTCTTTTTGTATCCTCACTTAGTGGAAAGGACAAACAAGTTCCTTTGCACCTCTTTGCTAATTCCATTCATGAGGACCTCACCCTTATGACCTAATCATCTCCCAAGGCCCTCATGTCCCCAAACCATCACATTGGGGAATTAGATTTCAGTGTATGAATGGAGGAGAACATATGGAGCATAGCAGAGGGAGGTTTCCTATTGCTTTCTGTATTATTTTGAGTTTATATGCAAACAGCAACTTGTTAGAGGCCAGAATCCATGGGGGAGAACTGAATCACACATTTTCTGATACTCAATCATATTCCCATTTTACTAAATTGTCCCTATATCACAGGCATTAGAAACACTGAAAACTGCAGTTTCTAGGTTCTTATAAGGAGAGTTCTAGTTTAGATTTTAATAATAATAGGCATTTTGGTGAAATTACATAGGCAGAGAGCAAAGGTCATTTTTCTCTTCCAGTAGTGGCTGATCCATGAGGAACCAGGCAGTAGATGGAACTTCAGCGGCACCTGGATAACTTCTTCACGTCACTTTCTTTAGTTCACCAGACAGCTGGACTGATGGTTTATATTTTCAGATCTACTGAAGCAAGCAGTGATCCTGTGATTTTATTCTCCCATATTTTCCAATGGTTTTAATAATCTAGTTCTCTATATTAAGCTCCACCTACTAAAATATCCAGATCTCCAAGTGAACTATGACTCACCTAATACAATCAACTGGAAGTGAAAAGTAAACACAAATCAATTTTAACCGAAGAGGAAAAAGGTGAGCTTTAGCCTCATAGTTGTGATGTTTACTTCTTACCCAAACTTTAATTTGCTCATTCAATAAAAACACAGAACAAGTTTATCATATACTTAAATGTGCTGTTTTACTCACATTTCCTTAAAGTACATGTCCCAAAATATTTTTAGATAAATAGCATCTTCTAATTTGACATTTTTTATGAGATCAATTAAAAATGCTACTGCAACAAATAGGAAGCAAGCAAAAGCTATTTTGAACCACTTCCTTAAACCACTTCCTTAAATGGTCAATCAAGAATTAAGAGATATCTCACAATTATCTCAAGTCAGTCACCATAATCTTGCTGAAACTCAGTTTTATTATAAGCAAAATGGAGATAAAAATACCTCAGAGGGAAGGTCTAAGTTTTCCGTGAAAGAATATGTGCGCAAATCTCATTGTCAACAGTAATTTGTGGTTCAATTGTTATTTACTGTTTTTTGTTACTATTATAATGTGGATTGAGAATATCTTTCAAACATTTTAATCATTACATAAACAGATGTGCATTATTGTGTAGTGATTTCTTCACTATAAATCTGTCATAATTAAAAGAAAAATGAAGAAGATTGATTTAGCATCCTCTCTAGGAAGACATTTATCAACAAAATTCTACCAGTACTGTTGTTTGCAAATAGGAGGTTTCTGGAAATGTATTCTAATCTGGTGTCCCAGCTGTTCACATTGCACCATAGCTGCTACTCGATCCCAGTGCCTGGAGCTGTGGCCTCTTAAGCTTTCCACTGGGCCCTAATGGAGACCAGTTGAACAAACCAGCCAAATATGGGTGGTGAGGATACTAATATTTCTACTAAATGCCCTCACTTTGCAATTATGGCCACTAATCTCAAAAAGGCCTGTGATGATCCTGAAATTTCATATTATGTTTCTCTAATGTATTTGTCCTCTTCATTTGATTTCAATCCGTTCTCTACTCTAGAACTATGGCACCATATCCTTCATTCTTGAAACCTGAGGCCCTATTCGATAAAAATAAGTAAAAATTTTAAAAATGAGGAGAATTTCTACTGGCTCTCACTGTATCTATACTCTTACAGATTTTGAATGCCCACTTCTTGTATCTCATTTTTTTATAAGATTAAATTATATGAGATATTGAGGAGGCCTCCCTAACTTTTTGTAAATGATATTTATTTTTACCTTTTCAGCGACTGATGTGTAGTAACTCCCATTTAACTCTAAAAAATCAACTTATCCTTCCCTATTGGATCATTCATATCGCTATACAAACCTGCTCTTTATTTCTTCCACATTAAATCACTTGCAATTCAGTCTAGAGTTTCAGCAATGTTTTTCTCCTACCCTGTAAAGTCATCATGAGAATTGGTAATACGAGCTATTTTCAAGTCCTGTCTTCTCATTTTCTCTTAAAACTCCTCCAATAAATGTTTGTCTTCAGCCAGTTAACAAATGTATCTTATGATATATTTGCTGCCCTAACTTTGATAATTCCAAGGTTTAACTCTCAATTCCCAACCAATTTAGGTATGCCTTTCCAGACCTTTCTTCTACAATTTGTTCCTTGGATTCTATGCTCTTGTCTTTTACAGATTTTCTTCCTAGGTCACTGAGGTTTTCTGGTTTCTCTCTCTCTCTCTCTCTCTCTCTCAGACAAATATGCTTGGACCATTTATTAGCTTTCTAGGGCTGTTGTAACAATGTACTGCAGATCAGTTACTTAAACGATAGAAATGTCTTATTTCATAGTTTTGGAGGCAGATATAGTTCCTACTGGGATTATGAAAAAGGATCTGTCCCATTGTTCCATGATTCTTTCCTAGATTTGGGTGGTTTAGTGGCATTCTTTGGTGTTCCCTAGATACCGCTACATTACCCCAGTTTGTACCTTCATTCTCACATGGTTTTTCCCTCTCATGAATGTGTCCAAAAGTCCCCTTTTCGTAAGAGCACCAGTCAGACTGGAATAAAGCTTTATCTTAATTATATTCTGCATTGACTTTATTTCCTTGCAAAGTCATATACGTAAACATTAGGGGTTAAGACTTAAACATACGAAATTTAGGAGCATAATTCGACCCACAGCAAACCACTTCACTTTATTAGCCTTTTCCTTCCCTAAACAAACACTGTTTTAGATCTCAACTATATTTATGATTTTATATTATGTCTGTATACCAAAGTCACCCTAATTTATGCCCCAGGAGAGACTTTTTCCCTGAACTCTAGGTTCATATACCCAAGTATGATTTCAATATTTCCACTTTGATAAACAACAGACATCTCATACAAATAGTCTTGTAAAATGAGCTCTTACATAATCACAAGCCAGGAAAATAACATATAACAAGCACCCAAAATGCCCCCTACCTGTCCATTCTAATTGTTATTCCATCTCTTGTCCAGTGATAACCAATAGCCACACTTTAATACTATTAACACTTTTGTTTTTAAAACTGTGCATACCTTAAAAATATAGTTCACTTATACCGTTTTTAGTTATATATAAATGAAATTATATATTCTATTACATCTCTATTCTTTTGCTCAAGATTATATTTTTAAGGTTTATTTGTGTGATTGATGTTCATTTTGTTTTATTCACTGTGGAATCATATTTCATAGCAAGAATACCTCCTGGTTGATTTATTTTATCATAATAAACTTTGAGGCCATTTTCATTTCGTTCATTATTCTATAGGCATTCTTGAACATGTTATTTCTCTCCAAATAAGCAGACTAGACAACTCTCGGCCACACACCCATAGTGGTGTCGTAGGTGTGTGAATCTTCACTTTTGTTGATACTACAAAATCTTTTTCAAAGTCATTCTATCAAAATTTGGTTAAGAAAACTGAAGCCATTGTCTGTATTCCACAACTGAATGATTTACATTTTTAAGTATTGTCTTTTATTGAATCAATACTAGAAGGAATTAGGAAAATGAAAAATCTACCCAACCGCTCACCCTCACATGATCCTACTGCTTACAGTTCATTCATAAAATCCCAGTCTTTGTTTTTTGTATTGGCTTTCATCATTCCTTTCTGTTCTCTCTTCAATGCTCACTAAGACACTTACTGTGTTATAAAATGAAGTGTTGCCTGATTTTAGAATAAAAAACAAATCTGATTAAGATCTTTTATTTGTTGCAATTTTGTCTTTTGACAAAAACAGATCCATGGAAAGCCAACCAGTTCTGCTATCTGTGCTACACCGGGCAATCTTAACCAGGTTGCCAGTGGTATAGCTAGAGTTCGTGCTGCTTGGGCAGTCCTTCAATGCAAAGGTGAAGACGCTATGGAAACCCTCAGTACGATTTGTGTGTAAGCAGTTATGCGGCTAGGTGCTGCTGCATTCAGACACATGTAGGAAACCTTAACCTGATATCAAATATAGTTCAAAAGAACCATACATTATTATCATGTAATTTTCCTTTTGGCCAATGATGCTGCCCCCAAAAAGGCCGCCCAGTGTGGAACCCCCACCTCCACCCCAGCTACTCAACGGGCAGGTTGAGATTCTAGGGAAGACAATTTTGAAAAACTTCCATGTATACAAGGGAACATAGGCTGCATGCATTTTTAAGACAAGAATTCTTAGAAAAGACTTGAGAAAACATTCAGTTCTAGCTCACAATGTCTTTTCTTTAAATTTATGGTTCAGCAGTGTTAATCAAATTCATGCTGTTGAATAACGAATCTCTGGATTATTTTGATCTTGAAAAACTGAAACTATATGCATTAAACAGGATCTTACCATTTCTCCCTCCCCTTAAACACTGGTAGTTACTATCTGCTTTCTCTTTCTTACTTTGACTACATTAGATATCTGATAAAAGTAGAATGATTCAGTGTTTGTCATTTTGGGTAGGCTTATTTCACTTAGCATAATCTCCTTGAAGTTCAACTATGTTACTGCATGCATTTATCTTGTTAAAAATGTGAGTATTTCATTGTGTGTACATAACGCATGTTCATCCTTTCATTTACTGACAGAAATTTGGTTACTTCTGCCTTTTGGTTATTGTGAATAATATGGCTAAGAACAAGAGTGTGCAAATGTTTCTTCCAGTTCATGATTCAGATTCCTTTGGCTATATACTCAGAATGGGATCACTCTGTTACATGAGAATCTTACTTTTAAGTTTTTAAGTGTTTTAATTTCAAATCCCCGTCAACAGTACACAAGGACCGCAATTTGTCCATATCCTTACCAATATATTTTTGTTGTTAAAATTGTTGATAATAGCCACTGCAATGGGTATGAAGTGATATCTCATTGTATTTTTAATTTGTATTTCTCAGGGCCGGTGAGATGGCTCAGAGGCATAAGCGCCTGCCTAGCAAGCGCGACGTCCTGAGTTCAACTCCCGGAACCCACATACGAAAAAAGGGCCGGTGATATCGCTCAGCGGCACGGGCGCCTGCTGGTGCGCGAGGTCCTGAGGTCGACCCCCGGTACCCACACACACACAAAAAAAAATTGTATTTCTCTAGGGACTAGTATCATTGAAATTTTTTGTGTGGTTGTTGGCCATTTATATATTATCTTAAGAGAATTATTTATACAATCCTTTGCCTATTTTTTAATAGTGCTATTTGATTTTTCCTGCTGTTATTGTTTAAGTCACAAAAAATAAACACATTATATCATAGTAAATAGGTCAACTCATCAGAAATGTGTAACAGTTCCCAGTGCATATGTACCTAACATCAGAGCTCCTGAATATCTGAAGCAAATATTTACACAACTAAAGGAAGAAGTAGACAGCAGCACAATAATTACAGGAGATTTTAATCCCCCGCTTTTCATAATAGATAGAACAACCAGACATAAGATCAGCAAGGAAACAGAGGACTTGTAAAACACTGTACAGACTAATTGTATCAAACAGACATACAAACAAGAATACACATTTTTTTCAAGGGCACATGGAACTATTTCCAGAATAGATCACATATTAGGCCACATAATAAATCTCAATTGGCCAGGTGTGGTGGTGCACACCAGCACTCAGGAGGCTGAGGCAGGAGGATTGCCTTGAGCTCGAGGCCAGCCTGGGCTACATAGCGAGTTCAAGCCCAGCTTGAACTATGTAGCAGACCCCGTATCAAAAAAAAAAAAAAAAAAAACTCAATAAAGTTAAGATCAAAATCATATAAATTAATTTCTCCAATACAATAGAATAAAACTGGAAATCATTAATCAGAGGGAAATTAGTAAATTCACAAGTGTATAAAAATTAAACAATATACTCTTAACCAATAGATCAAAAATAAATCACAGGGGAATTCAGGAAATAACTTGAGGTAAGCTAAAAAGTCATACAGACTAAATTCAAAGCTAAGTCTGTTTTTCGAAAAGACCATTAAAACTGACAAATTTTTATACATACTAACTAAAAGTGAAAGTTAAAATTACTTAATAAGAAATGAAAGTTGAACATTATTGTACGCCTTACCAAGTATAAGACAATACAAGCACTCTCATGCAAAAAATTGGATAACCTAGATATGCACACATTTTTAGAAACACACAAACTCGAAAAGTTATCTCAAAGATTAAGTTTTAAAAATCTGAATAGAACTATAACATTTAAGTACATTGAGTCAGTAACTAACCATTTTTCCACAACAGGGAATACAGCATCAAATAACTTTACTAGCAAATTCTACTACCTGTGTAAATAATTACCACTGATTTTTCTCAAATTATTAAAAAAAGAGAAGAGATCACTCCATTGCTTAATTGTTGAAAGATTTCCTTTTGTGATGATGAGTAAAATATATGAAATAACATGGAGAATGCACTTAATACCACTGAATTTTTCACATTAAATTGGTTTAAATCATAACTATTATGTTAGATATATTTTGCTCCAATAAAGATTGCCCTCTCAGTCTTTAAATTCTAATGATTATAATATTTTTATTTTTAAAATATACTTGAAAATTTTCAACTATGGACTACCAATTTTTACTTTCTTACTTTCCATATTTTAATTTCCTATTTTTAACTCATTAAATGAACATGTTTTCATTCTTTCAATGATAATTTCAGTAGCTAAAATGTTTTTTATTTGACTTTGGTTATGTAACATGTCAACCATCATTTGTCTTCTTTACTTACTTTGTGGTTGTTGTTATTGTGAACTCATGTTTGGAAAAATGTATTTATGCGAAGTTTCTGTGATCAAGGTTGAAATTTCACTCCTTCGGAAAGGATTTGTCTGTATTTCTAGAATGCTGACGATGCATGATAGTATCATGGGACAGCTTTAAGCAATATTTATTTGTGGGTATTATTACACCACATAGGTAATGTGAAATTGGACCACAATACCATGTAAATATTGCTTGTGGTAAAGAGTTCTTAAATTCAAATCAAAAAACACGAAGCGAGAGTATTCTATCATTGCAAATGACTGCTTTTCTGTTTTATTTATTTTTCCAGGTTCACTGTTTCGCTGAGATTGTTTCTCTTGAATCCCAGTTTTATTTGCAGTCTCAGTTCTGATCTTTCACTTTATGCGGACCCTGGATACACGTGTTATTAAAATCAAAGCTCTATATTAAGGGATCTTCAAGTTTTCCCAGGAAAGCCATGGACTTTATTTCACTTATTATGGTAGATTTATGCTTTCTATTTGCTTTCTGCCTCTGAGGATTACTCTTACTTTATTGCAAGCTGAGATATGAATTTTAAACTCTTCTTTTAAAAATTATATTGAATATTTTTCAGCATTTTAGCAGTAGGATGATTTGGGTTGTCTATTTTGTTGTGCTGCTAAAGATAATATATTCTCATATTGCTTTTTTCCAGAGATGGAGAAGATCTCAGAGCCTAATACTGTTAGCCTTGTCCAAAATAAACTAATGATGAAATAAATTCACTATCTTTCTCTCCTTGTGAATCTATCTGTGATGACCATCAGTGCTTTCACAAATATTTCCAAATGTAAATTTCGTGCATATCCAGGGTAGGATCGCTTCCCATCAGTTTGAAGTTAGAGTTAGCCATGAAGCTTTATGTGGCCATTGAAATAAAAATGAAATTGAAATGTGTGTCTTCCATCTAGAAAATTTTAGAGTATTTGAAAGATTTAGTAGATATCCCTTATACTACTGCACAACCAAGCACAGCTCAAGAGCTTTGACTCCCTGAGAAACTGACCAGAATCAACCACTCCTACTCCTTCTATCTTACCTGTTATTTCTGACTTGAATTGAAAATGTCAGATACAAAAGAAAGAAAGTTTTATTATCTTAGGTGAGAGACTTGGGAGAAAATGTCTCACCGTAGTGTGACTTAGCCCATGCTCCTGGACATGCTGTTGAGTTCCACTACTTTTTAAGCTGTCCAGTGCCTACTGTTTCACGTCTTCCCTGAAGTCACTAATAAAATAACTGCTCCTTCCTGATAAGAAACTGTACTGATATATATAACAACAAAAAAAATGACTGAGTTTGCTATAAGTGAGCCATTGTGTTAAGTCTACATTAATTCATGTAGAATAACCATTGAATTAGGAAAATGATGTCCTGTTATCTTTATTTTGTGAATATGGAAAATAAAGCATAAAGAAATTAAGAAACAACCATATAGACTATCTTATCTTTATCATAGTTGACAGATATACAATTATTGGTGTATATATATAAAACATATATGTATTATTGTAATTAAAATTAGAACACCTATTTAACTTCATATCCATATTCCACACAGTAGATGCTCAATTTTTAAGATATTTTTGTAATGATAAGAAGATATACTGAACATTCATGAATAATTGAAAATAGCAATGATGAAGCAACACATGATGTTTATTGCACTGAGAAAATGTTAATACGGATATTGAATTTACTTCTTCCTATTTGCTCCTTTTTTTCTCCTATTTGTTTCTGTACATGTAACGTATAAATTGTGACACATTATTCTGTGTGAATTTGTAATTTAAATAAATGTTTAAATTAATGTATTAAATATTTTTCCATAATCTTAATAATATTTTAAATCACTCATATGGGTAAATCTATATAATCTATTACATATTTTCCATGATTGATATTACTAATTTCATCCATCTTTAATTTAAAATTATTTAATGGCATCCTTTTGTATGCTGAGCACTTTTCTAGGACTGGATTCAAGGACACCAAAAAGAAAACTATTCTGCTTCCATCAAATTTGTTTTCTAGTGAGAGAAAACAAATAATCAATAAATATATAAACTAATGTAGGTAGTAGGAAGAAACATGAAGTAGGATAAAGGAATAGAGCATAATGAATTATTATATACTTAGAAGAATGGTCGGAGATGCTTTTTTGGTGAGGGGATGCTGTTCAAGGGGAAGGTTGAATGAAGTGAATCAAATCCTCTGGTTATTTGAGTTATTCCAGGGAGAAGTGTAAACTAAATGTCTGAAGAAGGTGTTTGGCATATTCCAGAAACATCATGCAGTCAGGAGGACTGAGGGAACCAGTGAGTAAGAAGATTGTCAGCTATCGGTAAAGAAGGGAGCAGGAAGTCCTATAAACCATGGCAGTGTTTGAAACTTACTTTTGTTTGTAAAGAAGTAATTTAATATTTAGAGAATAAAAATGATGTGATGAAATCTGTTTCTTGGATGATTTCTCTTCCTGCTGAGGATATATGGAACAGAGATAGGGTATCAACACTGAAAGCAAGGAGACCAGCTAAAGGCTATTGCAGGGTTCAGGCAAAAGAAGATGGTAGTGTATATTCTTAAGTGGTAAGATGCAGATGGTCTGATAATACGAGTTATGTCCTGAAAGTAGAGCCACTAGGATTTCATGATGCAGTACTTGTCTGGTATGAAAGAGTTAACACTGACTCCTAGCTTTAATTCGGGTTTGATTTATAACATATAATAAGATTCCTAACTAATGTTAGAAATTTCTAGCAAATACTACCTGAATAGATAGCTTGTGAATAATTGTGAATATTTTTAGATATGTCTCCTTTCCTTAGAACATTTTCCCAGAAGAAGAATTACCTGTCACTGGAGAAGTTTTAAGAAATCACTTGGAAGACCCCTGGCACACAGTGGCTTCTGTGGAAGTGTTTCTTTAAACATTAACTTTTGTTCTATATTTATTTTTTGGTCTATACTTTCTCTTTGTTGGATCAATCTAACTAGATACTGTTAACTCATAAAGTTTTTTATTTCATTTATATTTTAAAATTTGTTTTCCCATAAATTTGGAAAGCTATTTTCATCCAGTGTATCATCTGCTTATATATTTAGGGAAACATTTCTTCCTAAATTTTCTGTCTTATTCTGTATTTGATAAGAGTTGAAGCATTTCCCTCCACCTCTAACTAAACTTCTGAAAACTGGCTATTATAAAGATTATATTTATACCCTTTAAGCTTCTTCCTAAAATTATTTTGAAGTTTTTTTCTGATTTTTTGAGTTAGATGTGTCATTCATTCACTCATTCACTCATTCATTTTCCTATGTATGTTGTGTGCATGTAGAAGTGGATCTGCAAACACATGTATAAATATTAAAGGCTGTGACTTTGCAACTATGACAATAGACAAATTTAAAACACATTCACATATATATTTCAGACCTATTCTTCTTTCCAAATTATGTGTAAATCAATTTTTATTTCCTCAATGATGAATTCACTTGAAATAATGATTTCAATTTCAAGCAGTTATGTTGCTTTAAAATATTCTTATTAACTAATAGTTTTACCATAATTTGAGTGATGGGACTTATATAGTTTTATAGGTATATATTCTGTGTTAAACCTGTCTATTACATGATGCAGAGCCTGTGTTAACCATAGTGCTCTAATTCCGGTGTTAATATTTATGAACACTTATGCTTCATCAGACATTAACTGCTTCCTCATGTCTGTAAGTTAATGGTTACAAGAGATACTAGGAAAAGGAGTTCTGTTTATTTTTAATTCAAATCTTCTCAGCTAGCAAACTTTCCTGCTATTCATGTTATTTATCAGAAATCTTTTTATAATTATTAAGAAAAATTTTAAGTTCTTTTTTCCATTCTTATTGTTACTTGGGGCTCCATCTTGGATCATTTGGGCCTTAGTATATGGAGAAAGATTCTGCAGAAATGAGAAAAAGACCTTCACAATTAATGGGAACATCTTTCCTTTACTACACAACTGAATAAGATCGAAGAGAAAAGCAGGCAAGGCCAACCAAAGAGGTGGCACGAAACAGAACCGGGCTGAGGGTGTGCCTCAGTGGTACAACACTTGCTCAGCCTGTGCAAAGGTTTGGGTCCAACCCTCAGCACAGAAACAAAAGCAAAAATAAAAAACAAACAAAAGAAAAAAGAAAAAAAAGAGATTGTTAAATAAAGGGGCTCTGTATACTAAAATGCTATCATTTTATTTTCCTAGCGAAAGCCATGTCACCCAGAGCTTGGTCTTGATGCGAAACAGAAGTCCTCATTCACAAGACCTTAGTGATTACCTCAGTGGTGGTCTTAGTCCATTTCTGCAGCTCCAACGAAACACCATTCACTCGGTAATTTATAAAGAACAGAAATTTATCTTCTCACAATTCTAGAGACTGAGAACTCGAGATCCAGGTACCACATCTGGTTAGGAGCTTCTTGGTGCGGTCTCCCATAGCGTAGGGCAAAAGGGCTAAACACCAGGCTCTGTGTGAATCACCTTGTGTAAGGGCTGCAACCCTAATTACTCCATGGACTAATCTCACAATGGTCCCACTACTTAATATTGTCACATTGGCACCACCTGAATTTAGGAAAAGACATATTCAAATCATAGCCGTTGTGATCAAGGAGGATATAAAGTTTGAATATCTTCTGTGTGCTTTGTTGTGATAGATACACTTCCCTAAACTGAATTATTTTTTCTCTTACTTGCAAAATATCTATTTCATAGAGTGGAATTTCTCCCTATTATTTTGAGAGGGCACTATCTACTAATTTATAAAATTACTAAAGAGTGCCAGATTGTGCTATGGGTTAACATATTCTTCAACAATTCCACGCAGAGAAGAACAGCAACTGTATGAGAATATCCCATGGGATCTTGCTCTTGGGATAAATCCCAGGAGTGGTGAGTATTTGCTTTGCATTCTTACCAACTCCAAGAGGAGCCTCTGGAACTTTGGCTTGTTATTTGTAGACAGCATCTACTCCTAGATAATATCCTGCAGCTATATTGGATTTCTGCTTCAAGTGTCCACTAACTCCCTGGGTTATAACATGATCAGCTCTACTCGAGTGAATGGAATAACTAATTATGCCTGCAAGACTATTGAAAGAGTTTCCAGAACAGATGGTGTTTGAGCTGGCATTTTTATACGATGAATTGTAACCTGCTATCTGAAGAGGCAAGAGAAGGACTCTTAGATTATAGGAAGAAAACATCTGCAATAAGTTGATTATTTTCATATCCAAAACCAACTATGCAATGCTGTCCCTTGAATGCTGGGTTGATATGACTTTCCAAATAAGAATTACATTCCATTTCAAATACTTCTTATAGCATTATAGTGCTAAAACAAGGTTACACAATTACATTTTTTTTTTGTGGGTACCGGGGGGTCGACTTCAGGACCTCACGCACCAGCAGGCACCCGTGCCGCTGAGCGATATCACCGGCCCCTTTTTCATATGTGGGATCCGGGAGTCGAACTCGGGCCCTTGCGCTTGCCGGGCAGGCGCTTAAGCCGCTGAGCCATCTCACCGGCCACACAATTACATTTTTTAAGATGATAATTTTCATATTGTAACCATTGGAAAAATCACCAAGCCCTCTGTCAACATCTCTTCCTCTCCAGAATCAACAGAATCTACCAATATGAGAGCAGCATTTACCTTAAAAATAGATTTTCAAAATAGTTTTAGTTTCTTCTTTAACAGGTTTGAGCCCCCAAATGATTCAGCTATGATGAGAAACAGCAAACTTCGTAAATACCCTGGTCTTTCTGGCCCACTCATATGCAGAGTCTGATCCTCAGCCAGATGACTCAGGATTCTTTCCAATTTTATTATTCTCAATCCTTTATTAGAAAATTATCTCAAAGACTATCTTCTGCTTTAAAAGTCCACCAATTTTTCCTTGCATTCCGTTGTATTCAGTGGTCAGTGACTTCTTTTTTCTAAGATCCAAATATGAAATACTTTGTACTTTGTAGACACGTCATAACTAGTCTCTGTTATAAATAGTCAACTCTGCCATTGCAGTAAAAAAGATTCACTGACAATAAGTAGAAGAAGGGGCATGGCTGAGTTCCAATAAAACTTTATCTATAGGAAACAAAAACAAAAACATAGATTTGGCCTAATGGACATACTTGGTTGATGTATGGTCTGAATCTTTCCCCCAGTCTCATAATGTGTTGGAACTCAGCTAAACTTATCATTTTTGATTTCTTGATCTCGATACCTACATGCTTTCATTCTCGGGATGATTATCTGACTCCTATCACACTGTAGTCATACAAAAAAGGCCCTTTTACTACTCCTGTACTGCAGCAGCATGGCTAACTTTGTTCTCCAAACTGTGCAGCTAATCCTCATTCCCATGTGGCATTAAGGGCAGTTACTATTGCAAGAGCTCAGGTAACTGATTATGAGGGCCCGAAGAATTATAAAAGTGATAAGAATTGATAGATAATAATAGCATCAAGTACTTATAAGTGTTTATCATGTGTCAAACACTAATTAAGTGTTTACATACAAAATTTCATTTAATTTTCACAATAATGTTATGAGTTATTATCCTGTGTAATGAAGAAGGAACGAAAACAGATGGATTAATTAAATAACGTGCCCAAGACCAAACGGCTTGTAAGTAGTGGAGCCAGCACACAAACCCAAGTGGTATAGCACCAGAGTCAACATTTTTCACCACCGTCCTTTCCTGAAAGGTGCTGCTGGATTGAGAAAATGTCCTGAGAGGGATGATCCGCCCTCAGTAACCAATTAGATGCAGCGAGAATGGGGAAAAGAAAACTGAAGATGCGTTCCAACTAATTTAATGGGAAGATTAAGGAATGGAAATATTTGTTGGGTTGCTAATTTTTAAATTATTTTGTAAATAGCGTGGAAGAATTTCAAAATAAATTTCCCTTAGGTAGATCATTTGGGTCTTGTTAGAGAATTTCTTGTCAGATGTATGTTTTAAAATCATTTGAGGGCCAGTGAGATAGCTCAGTGGCATGAGCGCCTGCCTGGCAAGAGCAAGGTCCTGAGGTCGACTCCCGGTACCTATATAAAAAATAAATAAATAAATAAATAAAAATCATCTGAGAGTCTATCAGTGCTTTTCAAAAACATACACACAAATACATCGTCTAAGAATCTCATCGATGTGCAGATTATGATTCAGCAGGCCAAGGACAGAGCTGGAGGTTCTGAATCTTTAAGCAGCTCCTCGGCAGGACTGGATTCAGGGACGTGTGACCGGTCCTACTGCATTAGGACCCCACTTCTGAATTAATGCTCTGCTTTTAGCATTTTAATATTGTTAGTGATTTATGAACAAGGAGTCCTGCATTTTTATTTTTCACTGGGCCTCACAATTTATTAGTTTTTCCCTTTCAGGTACTGCTGCTGCTACTGGCCTCTGAAACATACCTTGAGTTTGAGAGAACCCAGGAGGAGGCTTTGCAAACTATAATTCACTGGATAAATTCTGCCTGCTTATGTCAATAATGTTTTACCGTACAGCAGCCGCAGCCAACTCTTTACATACTGTCCACGGGCCGTTTCTGTTACAGTGTGACTTGAGCAGCTGTGACTAACAATGGCCATGATGTTTTCAAAGCCTAAAATAGTGTCTATGTGTTCTTTTAAAGGAAATATCTGCTAATACCTGGTCTAGTAGACAACATTAGAAGCTAAATAATCAGCAATAAAATATTAAGCAATAGTTTTCCCAGTACATACCTTACATTCGTTGAGTATACTTTTAAGCAATAGTTTTCCCAGTACAATATTTCCCAGTGCAATATTAAACAATAGTTTTCTCAGTACATACCTTACATTTGTTAGGTATACTTTTTTCTTTAATAAAGCATGTTTGTTTGTTTGTTTGTTTGAGATAGGGTCTCGCTACATAGTTCAGGCTGGCCTTGAACTTGCTATGTAAACCAGACTGGCCTTGAACTTATGGAGATCCTCCTGCCTCAGTCTCCTGAGTGCGGAGATTGCAACTGTGTGCCACCACACTTGGCTGTAACAAAGGGTTTTAAAATATATTAACTTGATCCCTCTTCTAATGCCTCCAAAGTGGATATTAGGTTAGTTCTATATGATTAAAACTGTGAATCAGGAGGCACAGCATATTCCTTCAGTATTATGTAGCATCATGCCACTTCCACATTTCATGTCAGGTAACAGCCCATGCCAGGTGCACATACCTTTGCAATTTTTCTATGATCATCTTCTCAGAGAGTTGTTGTTACTCTTTCTTTTCTTTTTCTTTCTTTTCTCCTTCTCTAAACAGAGCCTATAGCGAAGTCATACCTGTTCTTATTGCGGCACCATCTTTGACCAATAATTCCACATGGCGCCAGGGCTCTCAGAGCTACTTTGGTGGCTCCTGCAAATAGACAAGTTATACAGAGAGGGTAGGCAAGCTGTCAAAAGTACCTTACTGACATTCAATATTTGACTTCTGTATTACAGTTCATCTGAAGAAATATTTCCACATGAAATTATTTTAAAACATTATTTTAATAAGTCTTATCTGTGTCTCTTGTTTGCTTAAACCACCGTAAATTCCTTGGAAACATCTGGTTCTTGTCCCACTTCCCCACCCCGAGAAATGTAGCATAAATCTCTCTGTTATAAATTGGTACACAACTATTTTCGGCAAAGTTGATTATTTGTGAATCACATTGCTCAGCTTGACTACATTAAAACATTATGTAAATTGGGTATACAGTATTGTTTTTTAATTCCTGTATATGAAGGGAAGATTGTTTAGGAAGGAATAAGGACAAAGATTGATTAGACATTATATCTTAATTTACCACAGTAATGATTAAAGCAATTGTTGAATTTGCAAAGATATACGAACAAAAGGCATATTTCAGAAATGATGTTAAAATTCTCAAAAACATAAAAATATATGAACATTACATGGCATTGGGGTTTTTGCTATGAATAGCATGAAAGTAAATATGATCATAAAAAGTACCATATCAGGTTTTAATACAGCCAGCAGGTCACCTTTTACTATTTTCTTTTTTATAAGAAACACATAGCCAAGAAGAAAATGAACTTCTATTAGTACTTCAAGGCTCTGAAGCTATTACATGTGTCTTGTGTCATTTGCCTCACAAGGTATATTTTATTTATAGAAGATCATTTTAATTTCTTCAAATAATTTTTTGACAAACGTATTGCCCATTGAAACTGGCATCCAGCCCAGTATTGTCTCATAATTTGTGATCTCTTGTTTCACGCAACTGGGATCTATTTTATTTTTCTTTTCATGAACTTCAATGCATGGAACATTTTCAGCCTAGTACCATTGCTAACCTCATAGATTGAAGTGTCCTTTACCAAGTTATTTTATCTGTCCCTGATAAGCAACAATGTAGTTGTTTAAGTAGGTAAATTTCAAAGACATTTTTATATGAGAAGTAGTTCAAGGTCAATAACCTTGAATAAATGAATTTATTTTCCAAATTCAATTTCTTATTTTTTCTGCTTTTATCTATATGTATATGGGTGTGTGTGTGTGTCTGAGCAAAGTGGTACTCTTTCTCATTTCTTTTTTTGGAAATTTTTAGATTCATAAAAGATAATGTGAAAGTATAGCTATATAATCTCTTAAACAGAAAATACTTAAAAAGTAATAATTTTAAAAGATTCAAAATTTTAAAACATTAGAATGAGTTTACTGCCTAGTATGGAGAGTCTAAAAAGCAAGACTCAAATGAGGTTATATCACAAAACATATAACCAACAGAGCGCTCATATGCAGAATATATTAAATATGCCTATAAATAAAAAAGAGATAACAATTCAGTAGATAAATGGGCAAGAGGCCATAACTGAGGGTGTACAAATGGACAAAAAATATAGGAATTGCCTCATCAATAATTAGGACAATTCTAATGGAAATTCCAATGAAATATTTAAGAAAAGACAAAAACATTTGTTTTTAAAAATAAAATTTTACCTTAATATGTGTTAGCAATAATGTGGAGAACAAGAACACCCAAACCCTGCTGGCCAGAGTGTAAATTGGATAAACATCCTAAAAACTCATTTCATATTATCTATTAAGATTATAAATATAAACTGACAGTATCACTGCTAATTACAAATGCAGCATAATGATTTGTACTCAGAGGAGTGTAAAAGAATCTTCATCGCAGATTTGTCTGTAATTGCCAAAAATACAAACCATCAAAATCCTCTCCAGCCATAGAATAAATAAGTAAATTATTGTATAGTTGTAGAAGAAAATTTTCCAAGACAATAAAAATGAATTGTTTATGCATGTAATAGTGTGGGTGAGATAATAAGCAAAAATATCAGAAAATAGGGGCACACTTAGAAAATTATTCAATTTATATAAGTAATGAAGATTGGCAAAATCGTACCAAAATGTTTAAAATCAAGGATGGGGGAGTGATGACAGTGGCATTTGAGATGCTGGGAATATTTTCTATCTGTATCTGTGGGCAATGGTTTTGCTTTTTATTTTATAATAAATCATCGAGCTCTTCGTTTATGTTTTATGCACATCTTTGTGTGTCGTAAAAAGGGGAAAGTTACAAGGATAAGATATAATCCAAGTCGTAAAAGACTACTTTACCTAATAATTCATTCCAGATGAATGCAAATTATGATAGCTACAATCTTGTTACAGCAAAGATGACTATTTTCCTTTCCATTCTACAAATATATAAATGACTAACACCAAATTGATTGAACTAATAATGTTACAAATAGCTTGCAACCAATTCTTAACATAAAATAATTAAAACAATGGTAGAATGTCTTTTACTATATATTGAGAACAGGTATTCAGGCTGGTTAAATCATTTCAACTTAAAAAATAGTGACACATCATTTGAATGTTCAAAAGATAAATTTAATCTTTTTTTCTGTTAGAGAAGAGGAAAATTTTCCTTTTAGGGTCTTGAATGAATACTACTGACTAAATAGGTACCATAAAAGCTATAAAAGAGAATCAAAGAACAGTACTCCTGCCCAAATAAACTTTTCCAAATACCAAAAAGTAAAGAAAAAAAGCGTAACTGTGGCACAATTGTACTAGTACTGAAATAGAGTTGACTTCAAGCAGTGGCTTCTGATATTTATCTCGCAACAAGGTATTTCATTTGTCCTACAAGAATGAAAATGAACCTGAAGGACAGAATTAATAAATTCCAAATAGTAAATTTGGAAGAGTAATTAACATGTTAGAGATTCAAGAATTCCAAAGAATCAGTTTTTAAAAGTGGGAAAATGTATGATCAAGTAACTGTTTACGGACGGTGAAATGGATACGTTTAGCAAGACTGTATAAGAAAACAGAGTAATTATTTCATTACTACTTTGAAGAAACAGAATTGTATTTTCAGTAGGACAGTCAAGCACCAAAAGGTCCTGAAGGGATTTGTAAAGGGAAAATTAAGGAAATTCTACAAGAAGCTCCCCGGGAAATAATGTCATGAGAGAGGACAAGATGTAGGACAAATGGGTAATGTCAAAGTCGGTTTTGCAGATATTGTTATCAAAATGGATATATAATTGAATAACACTTGCACTGCAATGTGCAAAAAAGAAAATTCTGGCCTGCTGCCTGATCACCTTGTGTGAACATTATATTTGGTGTCCTTCATTTCCCTGAGAGATAAAAATAAGCACAAGCCAGGTGGATTTTCACTACAACCCTCAATCTACAGACAAAATAAAGTCAGGTGTAGGGATCTTCAGTACCAACTGGGAGGCAACAAAACGTAGTCTTTACAGCATATGTGAACTTATTTTCCTTGTGACCCTTGGAAATACAAACACTGTTCATATTACAATCTATAAGTAAATTAGTAGGATTTGAGTTTCAGAAACATTAGCTTCTAGTTTCTAAACTTTCAGTCATACAGGCCCAAAATAGGATCAAAACAGAATTAGAGAGGGGAAATGGAGTTTGATGGTCTGAGTGTAGGTGTAAGGAACCATCCTCGCTATAGGTGTGGTGTCTGTTTTCCACAAGGGCTTACTAATTTACACACTACATGCATTCAGAAGAAGCAACTGAAGATGTAGTAAACTGAGAGCGGGTACCTGATGTTAAATGCCGGAGGAAAAAGTTGAAAACACATGAAATATCCCTTTTATCTCTTGCTATTTTATTTTACCACCCTACAACCTGAAGAATGAGCAAAACTACTAGGCTTTGTATAGCTGACTAGTACGGAGCCAATGATGAGACACAAAACACTCTCTCCTTGGCTACAGTATTTTATGAAATTTCTACAGCTCTCATTTACAGTCGGAGTTTAAAGCCTCGGCACTGAATGTCTTAGAAATCTACAGAGCTTCCTCTGCTCCTCTAGTTTTTCATTTCTGAAAGCTGTTGAGTCATAGTAAGCTTATACTAAATAAATGCGTATGCTTTTCTCTTGTTAATCTGTCAGTTTTTATAGGGGTTTCAGCCACGAACCCAACAATGGATGAGGAAAGAAATATTGTCTCCCACATTATCTTCAGAAATAGTTATTTTGAAACTTATTCTTGCCAAGTGTGGCAGGGCACGTCTGTGATCCCAGCACTTGGGAGGCTGAGGCGGGAGAATCGCCTTGAGTTCAGAACAATATAGTGAGACCCTGTCTCAAAAAACAAAAGAAAACAAACAAAACAGGGCCGGTGAGATGGCTCAGCGGCTTAAGCGCCTGCCCGGCAAGCGCGAGGGCCCGAGTTCGACTCCCGGAACCCACATACGAAAAAGGGGCCGGTGATATCGCTCAGCGGCACGGGCGCCTACTGGCGTGCGAGGTCCTGAGGTCGACCCCCCGGTACCCACAAAAAAAAAAAAAAAAGAAAACAAACAAAACAAAACAAAACAAAACCCCTTATCCTCTCTGTATTCTCTTAAGAGGCCTTCCTTAACCTCTAAACCCTCTGTCATTGAAAATAACACTCATGAAATCAGGTATCTTTTTGTCAAGATCAGTTGTATTTCCCTGGTGCTTAGAACAACATCTAAAAGATCTCCTCAATAAATAGTTGGTTGTGGTAATAAATACTTCTTGTTTTAATTCCTCATGGTATTTATGCCAAATCATAGTTTTTAAGAGTTATTTACAACTTTGCCCTGTAAGTGTAAACTGCTTCAGGACAGAGACAAGGTATTTGATTCACTTTCATATCCTAATTAGCCACAATAACATGCATGTGCATAATAAATATCAATAAAATGCACTTTTACCTATTATAGATCAGAGGAACTAGAGACTGAAGTTTTGAAGCAGTATAATTACCATAGTACATGGATAAAAATGTGTTCATGAAATTTTTTGCTAATAAAATTGGGAAAGAAAGGAGTTCATGTGACTGAATATAGATAAGTGAAGAAAATTGCATTAATAAATATTTAAGAAAATCTATAATTTCTAACACATGTAATATGGGTACCATTACACAAAATAGAATATGGAAGAGAAAATTCTATATTGCACGGGCAAACACAAAACTAAATTGAATTTTAAACAGAAATGGGATGCACAGATAATTATGGAAATGATGGGACCTAAATACATTCTGAAGAACAGGATTGTGTTGCACACCTGGTTGTGAGACACGGTTATTGAAGTCACAATGAATCACACGGAGTGAGAAAAAGCAGCGAAGGTTAAAATGCTGGGGAAAAATGTGCATGGAAGGATGGTGGCAAATGAACACAATGTAGAATTGTAGACATAGAAAAGTCCCTAAGGATACAGAAATGGAACAAGAGCCAACTTAAGGAATTATTTCCAGGAGGGAAGGGTCATTAGTAAAGTCAAAGAAGAGGCTGGGCATTACTTCAATTTGACAATTGGATGACCTGAAGGTTAGAAAAGAGCAGGGACATTTACATTCAGTGAAGCTCAGCCATGTTTGTGGTGTTTCAAGAGATATATTAATTCTCTAAACACAAAAGGAAATGAGATAGCTTTCTTGCCTTGGAGGCATTTGTTGTCAGCAAAACTGGACTGGAAAGTGTGTGGGAAGAATTCAAGCAAAAGCAATTGAGAGTAGTAATTTGCT
This sequence comes from Erethizon dorsatum, assembly GCA_028451465.1. Taxonomy (NCBI): domain Eukaryota; kingdom Metazoa; phylum Chordata; class Mammalia; order Rodentia; family Erethizontidae; genus Erethizon; species Erethizon dorsatum. The sequence goes on from CM051838.1 coordinate 17,536,764, forward strand.
GCCCTCTCCTCCATAAGATAGATTGATTTGTTCATACGGAAGATGTAGAAATTAAAATTTGAAGCTTCAACATCGTATATATCCTAAGAAATATTATAAATTTTACAATGGTCATGTGTGACCTAACTAGTAAAATGAAAAAACATATTTGAAAGAATCAATCTTCTAGAGAATGTGCATTAAGTCAAGCTTGGCTACACCTACAAACTGTACAACAGAGACTTTAAAAATGTTATTGAGCATCTGTAAATTTCCATACTGGAGATAGCTGCTCTATCTATATACAAACTTTTAAAAAATAACTTTGAGAGTAAAAACTATATATAGATGGATTTGTTTTCAAGGAAGCAAAGCTAAACAAATATTTTATAAGGTCTTCCGAAGGTAGAAAGTCTATTTCTTAAGAATATTGTACAAATTTGACAAAATAGTGCCTTTGACTACATATAGACAAAAGGGTAAATATCATTTATAATTGTATGCTTAGGAGCATAAAAACTGAAATACTTAGAAAATAAATTATATCTATAAATAAAATATTTTCCTATAGTTAATCAGAATTTTATTAGCAAATATGTTGAAAAATTAAAATAGCATTGAAATTAGAAAAAATATAAGAAATATTAAGTATTATCTAACATATTTTAAGAGAAGTATTCCAAGGAGTCTAACTGGAGAGTAACCAATGTATGAATCTATATTATATCCTCTAAAATTACCAATTATTTGTTGTTTCTGAGACCAAAATGCCCTTTGCCTTTTGTTCTTTGTAAAGTTACTCAGTCTAGAAGAGATTGTGCTAGAGTGTCTATTATGCCTTTTTATTGGTACATGTTATGACCTAGGATTCTAAATCCAAGAAAATAGGTGTTATTGTATTCACTAAAAGACACGTGCAAGAATGTTCACAGTTGTGCTATTTATAATTTTGCAAACTTGAGTACAATCCAAATATCTACTTATAGTAAAGTACATAAAGAAATTGTAAAGCTAGGCATGGTGGTGCACACCTGTAATTACAGCACATGGGAGGCTGAGGAAAGAGGATTGCCATTAGTTCAAGGCCAGCCTGGGTACATAGTGAGTGCAAGCCCAGCCTGAACTACATACTGAGACCCTGCTTCAAAAAAAAAAAAAAATGGTAGTATATTTGTACCATGAAATAACATAAGTCATTGAGAATAAACAAACTACAACCAAGTATGTGAATGAATACATAAGTGTTTCCTGAGTGAAAGAAGTTAAGCATAATGGAATGTGTACTAAGTGATTCTATTATGTATGAAGTTCATATATAAGTAAATGGAACCTATACTGATCAAGTAAGGATATTAATTATTATTAGCAAGGGTGATAACTGGAAAAGACACAAGAAAGGTTTCCGGGGTGCAGGTAATTTTCTGTACCTTGTCAGAACTGTTCAGTGCATACGTTGTGTAGAAATTCATGAAGCCAGATATTTGTGATGTATGTATATTTTAGGGGTATAAAACTGTAAGAGTTTCCCTTAAAATGGCATATTTGGGGATCGCTTCTCAGCCCTTTGGCTAAGATCAAGCGAAAATTGTATATTTGGCGAGCTATGAGTAAAGTAAGTATAACTGCAAGTGCCTCTGCAAAGATCTTAGTTCTAACTTAAAATATTTTACACTGCTTGATTATAGGATGACTAAATGGTCATCATCAGAGTGCGCTTGGGGGTAAATTCAGTAATGATGTACATATCTGGCTATTTTCAGGGCATTTTTCAATTTGGTTTCAGCGTATGAGCATAGCCAATATCTGAATCAGGATGTTCAGGAAAAAGATAAATTTAGGTGTTTTTGATGAACAGATTGTGAATCCAGATGAGAGCTTGTTAGATATTTATTCACAGTTCCCCACAACATACAAAAATCAAGTGTTTTTGACCTTCTCAGGAAAAGATAGACTAAACTTTATTTACTCTCTTGCATTTTCCTCAGCCAAGTATTGTTCTAATAAAACATCAAGTCTAAATTTACTGAGTTAAATTTTGCATGTTTTTCCCCCCTCTAGATGACTAGAAATATTTCACTTAAGAAAAAAGGCCATAAAATTATGTCTGTGGTAAATAAAACAATATCATGTTTTTAAAATGTGACAGCAAACTATAAACTGAAAAACCAACTGGCTTGCATAGTAGGAGGTGGCATATGGAAATAAAGAGTCTGCCGATCTGTCAGCAAATATTTGCTGAACATCTACGTTGAGCCAGCCATTATTCTATCACCGAGTACATACTGGCAAGCAAAATACACCTCTCACCTGCACTCACGGGGCTTGCCACAAAAGAACTATGGCCAGTTAATCAAAAATCTGAGTTGAAGAACTATTAAAATGTTACAGACAAAATCCAAGCATTTTATTTTATCCTTCTTGCATATAAAATACCTTTATCAGTTGTGGATATAATGTCCATATTTTACAATATATTACCATATTGGAGATTTGCCATAATTTTTTCATTAAACACAATCATAAGGTCACTGTATGATATTCAGATTCATTTTCTTAAAGTAAAGTAGGTAATTGTCAGTACTTGTAAAGTGGCCTGAATGCAAAATCCCTCTAAATTTTTACTGTATTTCCAATTTTTCAATTGTTCTACTAAATGTAATTTGAAAGCAAAAAGTTTAGTGTTACTCTCCTATTGATCATTTCCAAAGTAGTTAACCTAATTTTTATAGAAATCATAACTTCATTTATTTGCACACTTATATTTCACTGGCTTGTAAATAAATTAATTATGTCATAATTAGCATAAAAGGGTTTGAAAAAATTCCAATTGATTTTTCATAAACATAACATTCAGATGGTAGGAGAATGTATTTAGGGGTGTATAAAATTTTACTTCTGAAATCTGGGCATTTAGCATACTATGAACATATTTTGTTCAACAGAAAAAATAAAGAGAATTGGTTAATAAAATCAGTTGTTTAAAGAGGTGTATGTTAGAAAAATGTCTGAAACAGTGCTGTCTAATAATGGGACCCACAGCTGCACATGCCCCTGAAGATTTTAAAATGTGGCTCATCCCCATTGACATGTGCTGTAAGATTAAACCTACACTGGATTTCTGTTTTTAGGTATAAAAATGCAACATTCCTCTTTAATCATTTTTCTACTGATTACATGTTGAAATGGTAATATTTTGAATTGTGTTAAGCAAACATTTATATTTGGTTGAGTAAATTTTAATGTTATCTGTTTCTTTTGCTCTTCTGAAAATGATTAAAAAATAAAATCACACGTGTGGACAGTGATGTTCTAATATGTGTGTCCGTGCTTTTGTTTCACATATATATTCATGAAATAAGACTAGGTGCATTGAGAAATATGCTCGAAGTCACGAGGGAAGGTGCAAGGAGCCAGGCAGAACCAAGGTTCTGCTCACAGAGCTGCCCAAATCAGCCCCTCTTCTGCCTCCAGCTAGCACGTCCTCCACACAATATTCATAAGTTCCTCCAATAAAATGTCAATTCCAGGCAAGCATGTTCAAACAGGGTTAGTCGAAATATCTTAAAGTATCAATTTATAAAATCATACAAAGAACTTGGGTAAATGATAAGAAAAATATATTTACTCAGATTAACATCAGAGAGCCTAACTCCCCCTAGCGTTGAAAAGGTAGAGTAGTTAAAAGAACCTAGAGAAGTAACACAGAAGGTTGCAGCTGCCTCATGGTGAATGAGTAAAAAAGGACCAGTGAAAAATACACCTAACTTTCATCTTTCTATGCTCTGATCTCTTCCTAGTGCCCCCCACTGAGGAAAGCCAAGGGGAAGACAAAGGGCGAGGAGCATGAATCATTGTACCGTAGACCACAGGGCAGGATGGAAAGAGATTAATGTACATCTGCGTTGGCAAGTGAGAAGTATCTAGCACTCAGTATCAAATGGATTATTTCTAAGCATAAACTTCTACATTGGAGAGAGGTGCTTTAATTTCATAAAAGACAATCAGAGCTGTTACTGCATCAAAACTTTGTGTATATCTCAAGAGAACTAATGCTTTTCGTGGGAGAGATAATGACAGCAATGTGACACCAGTTTGCAGAACTCAGCCGAAAAATAAGAACACACAAATTTTAGATCAGATCACAGATCAGTCAAATCTACTTAATGCAAGTATTAAAGATTATTTTTTAAAACAAAAAATATTGCCCTGACTGTACAGTAAAATCTTTATAAAGGTTAACATTTTACTACTTGAAAAGTTTAAAACTTCACAGTATACAATGCAAAATATATGTCCGTTTGGTCAAGAGGTTCTTAAAATCAAAAAGCAAATATTCTAACCTCTGTTCAAAACCCTGAAAAGTCCAAATTTCTCCCTAAGCTTGCTGCGGAGCCACAAGGAATTGTGTTTTCTTTTCCACGGCTGGTCCTCCCACTCCCAACTCTGGCTTCCGGCTTCTGCTGCATTATTTCCAAGTATGAATTGTCTCAATAACCAACCTTCATTTTGTCTGCACCACAATGTGAAATAAAATACCTGTCTCGGTTTCCCCTAAAGAAATGAAATCCCCCTAATTTGAGTGAAATAGGCCCGACTTCTATTTGAAGGATAAAATATTCATTCAAGCTAATGAAATAAAGTGCACTGTTACTCTATATCTTTGGGCACATTACTAAAATCTTTATTCCTTGATGACTTCATTTATAAACATGAGTTGGCTAGAAAACCTTTAGGATGGACAACAATATTCCATGCAATGGGAACCCGAAAACACAGTTATATATCTGTAGATACTATCAAATTTATTACCAAATAAATAACCAAATGATCCACCTCAAGGAGCTACAAAAACTAGAACAATCCCAACGCAAAGCTAGTAGAAGCAAGCAAATTATAAAAATCAGAGAAGAAATGGAAGAGACTAAAATAAATACAAATAATGAATCAGAGATCTAGTTCTTTGAAAAACCTAAACAAAATGCATAAACCCTTAGCCCATTTTAGCAAAAAAGACCGACATCTATACAATTAGAACTGGAAAAGGTGAAATCACAACAGACACTGTCAAAATCCAGATTATTATAAAATACTTCACAAACCTGCACACCAGTAAATTGGAGAACTCAGAAGAAATGGTTAGATTCCTAGATATATATTAATTACAAAACTGAGCAAAGATATAAAAACCCTGAGTAATCCAAGAAGAGGCAATGAAATTGAAGCAGTAATTTAAAAAAAATAACTTACCAACTAAGAAAGACCCAGATCCTGATAGATTTACTGACAAATTCTGTAAGAACTTCAGTGATGAATTAATGCCCATATTCCTTAAACTCTTTAATGAAATCAAAAGGGAAATAGCACTTCCAAAATCATTCCTGGAAGCTAGCATTACCCTGATTCTAAAACCAGACAGGGATCCAACAAAATGAGAACTATAGGCCACTCTCTTTAATGAACATTGATGAAATAATCCTCAACAAGATACTGGCAGATAGAATGCTACATGTCATTTAAAAAATCATGCAACATGACCAAGCCTTCCCAGGAAATGAATTAGAATAGTTGACACACAAGGATAGTCAAGAAATCATTGAGAAAAGAAAAGCTATGGGGAAGAGATGAGGAGTTTGTTCCACAAACCATGAAAATATACCACACAACTGCTGAAATAGCAACCTAGAAATTGCTTTTGTTAAAAAGCACTGACTCTTCATTTGGCCCTGAAGATGTCTGATGGTAAGTAAAAGCAGGATAAAAGCTTGGCATCTGTGCCTTCATTTTGTCTCTTCATTTCTTAAACTTTGGGTAGGATTCCTTCTCAACTCTTCATGTAAACATGCCAATTACTTAAGAAGTATCTGCCTAAAAACTGGTAATAAAAGGTCAGGCCAATGAGTCCCAAATTTACCTGCCTTTTCTCATTCCCCTTTAAGAACAGAGACAACAAGACATATGTAATTAAGATATTTTCAAGAACAAACTTTGCAAGCTTTGCAGATGGACCACCCCGTGATAGGACTGCTCCCCTATGCAAGAGCAATTAGTCCATGATGGAAACTGAGGCTGCCCTCCTAAGCAGGAGCAATCATTTCATGATGGAAAGGGATTGCTTCTTCAAGGCATAACAACTTCTCCAGTACCAGCAGAATCTCTCAGAACCAAACCTGAGATAAAGATTAACCAGACCATAATTTGACTAAGGTTCCTTGACTATGCAGCCTTCTTGCCAGATTCTCTTCCACCCTTTATATGAACTATAAAGCCTTTGCCAGCCTTGTGAAAACAGAGCTGAAGATGTTTTGTTCACCTTGACCTTCCAGTATGCTTATATTGACTACTTTTCTTTCCTACCTTACTATTATTTCTTACATTTGTTTTCTTAGACAAGTGGCCAGATGTGGTCTTTTGGGAACCTTACAATCAATCCCCATCCCCCGCCTGGGAGCCTGGTAACATTGCTATAATTGAGAGGGTTCTGACAAAACAGAGGGTTCTGATAAAACAGAGAGACTAGTGAAAGAGGTGATAAAGTCCAGAAAAACGACTCACAGAAATTTAGTATATGAGCAAGGTGCAATCATGAATCAATGGACTACATTTGAGGGTTTTTTTGTTTGCTTGTTTTGATAAATGATGTGGGTGCAACTCTTTGCCTGCTGTGAAAAAAAGATAAATCAATAAAATGTTTCTTCACAATATGCATGAAAACAGATGCCAAATGCATCAAAAATCAAAATACTAAAAAAGAATTTAGGTTTTAGAAGAAAATCAGGTGAATTTCTGATTAAACTACATATAGGGTAAAATCTTCTAACTGCAAGTAAAACACCAGATATAATAAAATATTGATACATTTGACAATATTAAAAGCACACACATTTTATGGCAAAAATGCCATAAACACTTTCAAAAGGCACATGCTATATTGAGGGCTAGAGCAGCTAGAAAATTCTACAAACAAAACCTGATGCTTGATTCTGGCCAGAGTGCAGAGGATCAGAATGATGACAGGAATAAAGACAGTAAAGGTCAAGATCAGCGGGTTTCACCTGGGAATGAGAACTTTGTTTGCACTTGGACTAGAGGCCACACGTGGGACACTCTGGCAAAAATTTGTCTAAATTTTGTCCATGTCCCGAGACTTTTCAGGAAAGAGAGATTCGGGCAGTGGACTAATTGATCTGGTGGAGGAAATTTCAAGGCAGCCTAACATTCAGGCTGGGGGGTTAGTATTGTTTGCTACTTTTATCCAGATTTATGGAGAGAATTGGGAGCAAAAAGCAGAGCAGACAAATAATAATTTTACTAGTATGCAGAACATAAGAGTTGGGGGGTGAGGGAGGATTCCATTCAGATTTTAAAGGCAGACCCAGGAGACCAGGCAAAGACCAGGCTACTGATCAGACAAATGTATGAAGGTGTGGGAATGAAGCAAAAGATGCAATGGAGGCCTCGGGAAGTTGGAGATGCCAGGAAAGTGGAAGATCTTTCAAGGAAAGCTTCAGAACTTGAATGGTGCCAGCTTGACAGAGAGTCATCAAGACTGCAACTAGCAAGACCATAGGTGTGGGGCTACCCAAATCACTTGGAACTCACATTTTACCAAAGTGTATCCCCTGCTGGTGGCTATTGAGCTATAAGGCTTAATGTTTGCAACCTATTGAGTTTTGGACTTGCATTGGTCTAATTATTTTCTATCTCCCCATTCCTACATTTTGGAATAGGAATGTTTACCCTGTGTCATTGTACCTTGCAATTATGTAATTTGATTTTTATTTCTTATAGAGGTTAACAGCTCTGAATTTGCCTGAGTCTCAGGAGAGACTTTGACTTGAACTTTTGAAAAAGACATGACTTGTTGACTTGTTGAGACTTTGGGGAAGGAATTATTGTGTTTTGCTTATGTATGTGATAATTGTATCATGATAGGCAGAATTCTGACATTGTGTTTATTTAGATATTACATATGATTTAAGGAGGTTTGTTTGTGTATCAAGTTGAAAAGAGGTAAGATGTGATGTTAAGGTAGAGTGTCAGCTTGATAGGGTTCGAGATCTAGCTGGGAGATTAGTAGAGCACAGTTCTGTATATGTTTGGGTTGGTCATAGATGCATGACTTTGGGGACCATGCTGGCCATCATGTACTAAGCAGCTTTGTTCCACCACATTCTTTTTGTTAGGACATTCCTGCTTTGGAGCCAGCTGACCATGGACTGAATCCCCTAAAACAGTGAGGCAAATTAAACCTTTCCTCCTTTAATTTGTGGGGGTTACAATCTGTCTTTTATATCAGAAAAATAGAAATCATGCAGATGTTGCTCATATTTTCAAAAGGAAAGACAGAAAGACCATCAGTAAATGAAAGATGAAAGGAGAGTGCCACAATGGAAGCACACAGCAGGGAACAGCCCTTCTATGAGTATGACTTTTCATATTGTTTTAACTTTGGGAAACATATTAACATTGTACATACTCTGAAATAAAACTGTGGCCTTTTAAAGATTCAATTATAGAAGCTGCTAGTGGCAACACCTTTCAGCTACACCTGCCAGCTAAGTGGTAACACCTTTCAGTAACACATTTTTATGTCGTGAGGTCAGTGCAGAGCCTTGCTATGTCCTCCTGAAATCTCTAGATGAGTGACAAATATGTTATGATGTTTCTTCTTTTAAGGAGCTTTAACTTATGGAAATCAAGAGGTGAAAATGGGAGTGTCTTTTCTCACTCTTTGTCCATTGTCGAACTTTTGACTTCCTGGAACTTTTGGTTCTGGTCCTCTTGAAATCATGGTTCCCAGGGGAAGCAAAACAAAACAAATTTCCACAAGAAACCCAACAACTGTTTCATTAAAGTGGAAGTTGAAACTACCACCTGTCCCCTTTGGTGTCTTTATATTTGTGTATCAATAGGAAAAGAAAGGGGTTCCTCATTCTATCTAGAGTGGCTGATTCTATTGAAAAGAAATTGGGACAATCTTGCACAATGGTGGTAGGAAGTGGTATGTTAGAATGCAGGAAGCCCCTGTAGCAGTCCCTAGTATTCCTGTATTCAGTGATTAAATTTAGTGGGAAAACAGGATGATACAAATTAATAAGACTGCTAAAGACCCATATTTTTCAACAGTGAAAGTGTGACTATACAGCCATCAAAATTCATGACCCATAAAGTGTCTTATTGAGAAGAGAAAGCATATGGAATAAATGGCAGAAAAAGATAGCTATCAATACCAACTACAGCTATGTACAAAGCTGCAGACAAAGACTGTGATGGTTAAATGTATTAATTCATATTTAATATGCTAATATTTGTGCTATAGTTTTTATTCTGTTTTCTCCCCTTTCCTCACCATCTAACACACTGCACCCAAATAGGTGTTCATCTTGCATTTCAGTGTTAAAGTCCCAAGATGTAACATGGGAAATGTGCCTCAGCCAGAAGAGAAGTGAACGTCAAAATGTATAAATCCTCTTTTGTGAAGAGGATTCAAACATTTCTGCCTGACGCAGTTGCATTACATCAGGTAGAGCATATATTCTTTTTTTGTAGTTTCTTGAAAATTCAATTCAGTGTATGTTTGACAGAGTTGACAAGGAATGATTGAGGTAGATTTGCATTGTGTCAAGTTAGCTAATCTGGACCTGCATTTCTCAGAATTCCCTTCCATGATGTATTACTCAGATTTCCATTACTGCAACAAATACCTGACATAATCAACTTATAGTGAGGAAAGCTTTATTTTGGCTGGGTATTTCAGATTTTTTGAGATTTGATCCATTTTCAGTTGGTCCCATTGCTCTTGGGCCTGTGTCAATGTAGCATATCATGGAAGGAAGTATGTGGCAGAGGAAATTGTTCCTACAATTGTGCTATTTACACACAATAGGGTACTATTCTGCTATAAAGAAGAACAAACTTGAGTCATGTGTAGGAAAATGAATGCACCTTGAGACCCTAGTGTTAAGTGAAATAAATCAGACACGCAGCTTAAAGATTACATGGTTTCTTTTATATGAGAAACCCAGAGTAAAAATAAAGAGCAAAATAAAAGATGGATAATATGAAGTAGGGAGATAGATCTTTCTCAAAGGGAAAGGAGATCAAGAGATGGAGGGCTGGGCCAGTGAGATGGCTCAGCGGCGTAAACGCCTGCCTGGCAAGCGCGAGGGCCCAAGTTTGACTCCTGGAACCCACATACGAAAAAAAGGCCGGTGATATCGCTCAGCGGCACGGGCGCCTGCTGGCCCACGAGGTCCTGAGGTTGACCCCAGGTACCCACAAAAAAAAAAAAAAAAGAGAGAGATGGAGGGCAGTGAAGGGATGAGAGATGAAGGAAAGGAATTGGTATGTGTTGTGTACATGTGCAAACTCCATCAAAAGAATGTCAACATGATGTACTGCCAATGTGTACAAATAACCAAAAGAAAGGTATCAAGAGACGGTGGATTGAGGAGGAGGGAAGGGAAAGAGGATGAAAGAAGGAATTATGATGTGTTATGGACATGTGCCAACTTCCCACAAGGAATGTTAACATAATGTACTACATACAAATACATATATACAAATTAACTAAAAATAAATATATAGGGGAAAAATAAATGTGTCTTCATAAACAAAAAATTTAAATAGAAAGATTTTATTAAATGTACTTGAAAACTTTTATGGTAGTTGTCTAAACAAAGTCTGAAATGTCCTTATCATTTACCTAATTTATAATATACTGTATAAGAAAAGGAGAATTGTAAGATTTATACATAAAGCAACTTGGATAAATTCTGCTTGGCATGTGATCAAGCTTTTATTGGAGCAATTTTCTTCTCTTCCTTCTCCTACACCTCCTTCTCCTCCTCTACCTTGTCAATCTCCTCCTCTTCCTCTCTTCCTTATTCTTCCATTTTTCGAGAACTGAACCAGAAGTGTACAAAAATTAATAGTATTTTTTTCACGATTGTTGATTTTTTCTACTCTTTCATGAATTCTGGGAAGCTTCAAGAAGATATTTCTTTTTATCATCTTTGCAACAGTCTTGAAAGAGTTTGGGCAGAGCCAGTGTCTAAGTTGATCTCAGGATTCTTTTCACTGTGTGCTTGAGGCCAGTACATCAAATCCTGATTGGAAGTAATTTCCTAGTATGTGTTGATTTCAAAACATATTGAGTTGTATTCAGATAAATGGATGCTGGAGTGTCACCAACTCAGTATTTAAAACAGCTAGCCAACTGTTGACATTACCTAAAACTATTTAAGGATAAGGCATTGTCAATGCAATCCTGCATGATTAATGACAAACAACTTCACTTAAAATTGTTTATAATTCACTTTACTGTTTTAGGAGCAGTCTGAATATGGATTAAATCACGTATAACTTTCCTGAATATTCACAAAAATGACAAAGAATTCTTGCATATTTTAAAATGAAAGCTAATTTGACCGCAGTTGCTCTATTTTAGTTAAATCATGAGATCCATGAGCTCAGACCTATGGGGGTTGCCATTTTTATTTTTCTTTGGCTGGGAACAGAGTAAATGCTGACAAAAGGCAGAAGCTTTCTGGACCACCCAGAAGAGCCATCTTGTTCGGATAGTAACTGTAACAAGGGTTGATTAACAGGTAATATGATCATATTTTGTCCAGAAAACTTTTAAACATTGAATTTTTGATAGTAAACATTTGTATTAGTACATGTTTGGAGTACATAATGTTTACATTCCTTGTGGGGAATTGGTAAATGTACATATAGGTATTTTTTTTTAATCTTCTTTCTCTTCTCTTCTTCCTTCCTCCAGCCATCTCTTGATTCCCTCCTCTTTTTTTTTTACATGTTTACAATACATAATATTTACATTTTTTGTGTGGATTTGGTACTCGTACGTAACTCACCTTAATTCCTTTTTACCTCCCTTTTCTCTCCCTTCCCTCCCTTCTCTCACCATCTCTTGATTTCTTCTCCTTTGAGAAAGCTCTATCTCCCTACTTCCTATTATGTATCTTTCATTTTGCTCTTTATTTGCACTTGGGGATTCCACAGCTTACCGTTCTTTTTTACAAGGTCTCCGAGGTAGTTATATGTACAATACAGGAAAAGCGTATGCTTCCATTCTGCTTTAGCCGTACATTCTGAAATGGAATCGGGAGGAACTAAGTGAATTGTATGAAAGCTTATTTTATTTTAAATGTTAGATATGTTGATAACAGGTTTACAATCAAATAAGTAGAAAAACCTCTCTAACTCCCATAGCCCAAATCTTGGCCTTTGAATTTATTTAAGGGGATGAAGGTTTGAGGGGGGACAATGCCCAAGATCGTAAACTGTGCTGTCTGGCCCAAACACGCGTGATTATACCATCTATAAAATGCAATCCAGAGTTGTTTCTACTCTAACTAATCTGGACACCATTTCTTTGCCTTTGGACACAGAATTAAATGTGCACTGAGAGGAGGCAAAATTCACAGGCAGTACAGGGAAACGTATATTTGCATCTGTGCATGAATTTAGAGGCAGGAGATGTGAGACAGATTCTAGAGGCGCTGTGACCTCTGTAGTCTTGGAACTCTGTTTTGAGGAGAGTCCTAAATTCATATTTTGGCTCCATTGTTTACTGCCTGGAAAGTCTCAGTCTCAAATTTTGTCACAGAAAAAAATGTGAATTATAATAACATCTATTTCATAAAGGTTAAAATGAGATTGAATTACTTTGTAACAGACAGGTAATACATGGCAGGCGCCATTCTTTACATTATGAATTCAAATATAACATATAATCTTTTACATGGAGAAACTGTGCATTGCATAAACATACATGTGAAATAAAGATAATTTATGGGTAGCGGATAAACACCATACTGGCATCCATGGGCAATGGCTGCATAGAAGAGAGACACTTGATTCAATTTAGAGGCTTGACAACCTCTGATTAAAGGAGAAGATGGTTATTCTCAGTCTGACAGATTTGTAGGAATTACTCAAGAGAAGAAAGTAAAATACGTATTCAACTTTTTAAGCAGAACAACAATATAATATCTTCAGAGCACAACTTGAAATTTTACATTACTGGAACACACAATGAAGGATAAAGATTAGAAGATAAACTTTAGAAGTAAGAAAGGGTCAATATGTTGACTTAGAAAGCTTATAGGCAGTGGTGGCTTTTCAAACTGAGAAAAGAAAAAAATACAATAACAAGTCAAACAATTAAAAAAATTTTTGAAAGCTTAAAAACACTTTATCATGGTACTGTTTGCTTATTCTAGGAAGGATTTTGTTTTGTTTTGTTGTTTGTTTTTATTATTTATTAATTAATTAATTTATTTTATTTTTATTTTTTTTATGTGGGTTCCGGGAGTCGAACTCAGGACCTCACACTTGCCAGGCAGGCATTTATACCGCTGAGCTATCTCACCGGCCCCTTATTGTTTGTTTTTAGAGATTAAAAATTGACTCTGATTTTGAAGCAAGAAGGTTCAAAGTTGATTTGGTCTTGATAGACAGCTGGAGATATTATTTTTTTATGCAACAACCTAGACAAAATCATGCTTTTTGGGGGGTCCTCATTTTAGAGCTGCATGCCTAGTTGCCAGCTATCAGTGAGGGAGGCAGAATATTTACAATATAACCCATTGCAATAAAGGCAAAAAAACTGCAGTTTCTGACCTACATTATTCTTTTTTTGTTTCATCCTGAGAAATGGTATAAAGTTTTTCTGAGGTCAAAATAGTACACAAAATATTTTGAATGTTAGCTGAAGTCAGACTGGGTTCCTGTTTGGTTCCAGGAGAATAAGGTATATGTTAAACTGTAGCTGCTATAGTATTTCAGCAACTTGGTTGCTAAGCGCTGAGCCATGCTGCAAAAGGCAGAGACAAGTAAGGTGAGACGCTCAATTCCCATGTTTCAGCAGTGGAGAGACAATGTTTGCAAAAAAACGTCTAAATGTAAAAATAAATGGCTAGAAATGGATCAGTCCTAGACACAATGAACATAGATGCAGATATATTTTAACTCAGAAAAAGAGTATAGAAAACAAAGCAAAACTAAAAGCTAAAGAAGTGCAGATGAAGGAGGAAGAAAGAGTACGTATGGATGAAATTAGGTGAGCGTCATGGGTTCAGCTCAGGGGAAGATCAGGATCAGAGAGCTGGAGTGCGGTCTCCTGAAAACAATAGGACAGTGTCACTCAGCGTGGTCTCAACGTGTGTTTTTGTGTACATTTCCTCCCCATGTTTTATGTTCTACTTTATTTCCAGGGAAAATCTTGGCAACCTCTGGCAATACACAATACTTAAATCTTTGTGAATCAGTTTGCTAAAGATCATGCACAGAGAATGACCCTGGTATAACTACTGTGCTCCCATGTATCCCACATGATGAAGAGGACTGAGTCCAAAACAGAGATGATATTCATCCAGCAAACGTATTTTGAGGATACTGTAGCAGTGAGGATACTGTAACACGTACCAGCTGATACAGTAGAAGCTAAAGGAGTTAACAGAGGCTTACATCAGTGATCCTAAACGCAAAAGTAGAATGGAAACTCATTCATGTCAAATAGCCAAGAGGAAAAAAAAACCCACACTGCAACATATTAAGAAGTGTCACAGAGAAATGCTAAGCAATAGTCTATGTGGAACTTGTTTCCAAATAAAATAATTGACTACAAGGTAAAATGCACAATAGTATATAATATACAAATGATGATTAATGACTTTATATAACTCTTGTATCGCTTTTATACTAACAATTTTTATCTCGCTCTATTACTTTGAATATTACTTCGAATATTACTTTGAATATTACTTCAATGCGTAATTATCTGCCTAACGAAAGTTGAAAAAACAGAATTTTTAGCTACATACACTGATTATATAATTTTGAGAAATATTTTTGATAAAACAATTTCTTTGTAGATATGTACATGATTAATAAATAGCATTCAATAATGCAAATTAAATCCAAATGGACTATTCATCCATCCACTTGCCAAAGTTTTTTCAAAATATTAAAATTTGTCAAAGATATGTCAAAGATACTATGACCTAGTTTCACATATTACTAATGGGATTATAAAATTAATACATCTTTCTGGAAAGCATGTGTACGATATGTGTCAAGATCCCTAAGCACATTTCTACCATTCAACCCAATAATTAAACATCTTGATATTTACTAAAATAATCTTGGTTATACAATAATATGTGAACTCAGATTTTCAATAAATATTTATTAGAAACAAGATAAAATAATTTGAAATGACCTACATTTCCAGTAAATAGAAAAATTGAGTGTATATTCAAATGATGGGTGATTATAGCCATTATCAAAGATATTTTCAAGACATATCTGATGACATGGGGAAATGCTCAAAATAAACTTCGCTCTAGGGTGCTTGCTGCCTTTTGATTTTCTCTGGGCTGTGTGTGATGGGTACTAGGAAGAGCTCTTAACCCATTTAGTATACATCTCTCTTCCCAGAGCTTGTACCCCCGTGTTTAATGGTGACATCCCCCTAAATGGAATTTGACAGAAATAAGGCCCATCACTGTAGCTAGACTCAGAATTAATCATTCAAATAAGTAAAATATAGAAGGAGGCTTTGGACAATCCATATCAGTGTTCCTAAAGAGGTCTGCTGCACCCAAAAGTAGTTCAGCAGTGATTCCAAGTTACCCCAGATGCTGAAATAGGAATGGGAAAAGTCCTGTAAGGACTCAGAGCACTGTTCTGCAAGACAAGATTCTTCATTCATCTGGCTACTTCAGAGCTCTATGATGTTAGAAATATCTTTGAGCCACATCTTCTATTTCAAATAAAAGTAATAATTATTTTCCTGCCAGTTCTAAACCACTGTTATTCTGCAATTCTAATAAATTATACACCTTACAGAAATTGAGAAAGAGTGCTTGTTAAGATAAAAATTGTATTAAAGTACAAAATGGCTTAGAAAGCTAGAAGCATATAATATTATTACATGTACTATATCCTTTGTTGAAGGAATAGTCTCAAGCCATTTTTCTTTCCTGACAATCAAATTAAATTTTTTAAGTTTGGTGAAATGCAGTATAAAAACACAAATTTGCAACTAAGCTAAAGAAAAGTCTTTATGCTTGTGGTTTATTTGTAAAGAATAGGTTAAAATTTTACAGTGGCCTCCAATATTTAAATGTGTAGAAGAAGTTCAGGGAGACAACAATATTTACAATTGTGAGGTACTAACATAATTGAGTGTTAAAAAACTTATTTTCCAGAAGTTCGGATTTTGATTGCATAGAAGTGTTTTATTTTTACAGTAACCAAGCAAATAAATAAATAGAGTGCTTTTATAACCTGAAGGCAAAGTCATTCCGGCTAGTATGTAGGTCATCTGTTGTTTTCTAGTTCTGCTTTTTTTTTTCCCAAACACTTCTTTTCACTCATCATTGACCATTAACACCACTACCATTCTTTGAGGGTTATTTCTTAAATCGCTTTCCATCAGTGAAATCTTGAAGTCCTACAATGCAGAGTTTAGAGTAGGCTTCAACTGAATAAGTCAACCCTAATGGTAAGTACGAGGGCCTCCTGGAGGGGAGGGTGGGGTCAGACAAGTAGTGTCACCGACTCCTACTCCCAAACACGGATGAAGCAGGCAGCACCTACTCAGTGGAGCTGCAGAGGCTCCAGGCTCTTTTTGTCATCAGTATTTCTCTCACTAATCTTCTCTGTGTCTTTCTCTCTTACTCACTTGCCCTGAATTTTTTAATCTTTATAATTTTACTGATTAAGAAAATAAAGGCAGGATAATCTCTATGTGGCAGCTTAGTACAGCAGTAAGAACATAAATAATTTTTGCAGTCAAGTGCCTTTGAAAACCTTGGCTCAACCAAAGCATAATCTATGTGGACCTCATTTTTCCAAAATGTGGAAGAGTGAGAGAGGCAGCAGGGAGGAAGAAGAGGTGACGGGGAGGGGAGGAGAAAAGAGAAGAAATAAAATCTTAGAATATTTTTACTTCTAGTTCAAAGTGTTATTTTGAGGCTAAAATAATAACAGTAATACATGTGGGGATGCTCTATAAATCTGATGCTGCACAAAAATTTGCACACTAAATTACATGTCTTAATGGGGAATAAAGGTCCTCCATACTTATTTTGTTACACAGTTAGTTGCTCAACCATCTGAAAGAGAGGTGATTCAAGAAAAGCAAATAGGATATGTGGCCATAAAAGCGAGAAGGGGAGTTTTACGACCTCATCCGAGAACTACTAGTAACCAGCGAACTTGCCGGCCGGAAGTTTAAAAGCTCAGCTCTTTAGCTTCCTGCTGCATTAGCCTGCAGTTGGAATTCCCATTTCAGAGCTCCTCTTGGGATCTGTCCGCCGCTGGACTTCTGAAATCACACCCTTGCTTGTACATTCCCTTCCCTCCCCGGTTTCTCTGCAGAGCGTGTCCTCAATAAATCCCTTACAATTCAGCGCTTGGCTTTAGAACCACATCTCGGATGAGCCAACCTGAGAAGCGCAATCGATTCATTTTTTTTTTTTTTTTTTTTTGGTGGGTACCGGGGGGTCGACCTCAGGACCTCGCGCGCCAACAGGCACCCGTGCCGCTGAGCGATATCACCGGCCCCTTTTTCGTATGTGGGATCCGGGAGTCGAACTCGGGCCCTCGCGCTTGCAAGGCAGGCGCTTATGCCACTGAGCCATTGACTTGAATTCATCAAGTCTTTATGGAGCAGCCGCTAAGCGCTTGCACTGTCCTCTTCCAAAAGGCAGAAGGGAACACAGCAAACTCATTCTTTATGTGAATCATACCTCGTTGGGAAAAATGAGAAAAAAAATGAGTACATCTTTAAGACAATTATCAAGGACTGATAAAAACACTATGACAAAAAGTGAACCAGAGTATTTAAGAAGGTGGTAGTGAAAGACAGAAAGTGCTATTATAGATAAAGAAGTCCGAAAAAGCCTCTATGAGAACCTACGGGTGGACAGACAAAAGTCCATCTTCACTGAGAATATTATTTTTTGTTGTTATGTCTGAAAATCAAGATTCATGTTGGCTCAAGCCGGTGTAAGAATTTGACACGTGCTGAGTTCCCTGAGGACCTGAGAAGACACCTCCTCACCTCCTCACCTCCTCACTTCCTCACTTCCTCAGGGAAGGACAAGGGCCTGGGGGGGGCGGGGGGAGAGTGCGCTGCAGCTCTGCCTAAGGAGAAGAGGAGGTGATGCGTCTGCGCCCCACCTCAGCCGCCGGACAGCACAGGACAAGGGTAGAGAACTGCGAGCACACAATGGTGCATTTCTGAAGGTCACACAGAGGCCGTTCAGCCTTCCTAAGATCCCAGGAAGGCGTATATTTCATTGTTTCCGTGGTCTTCTTAGGAAAACATGTAGTTTTAACTCTGTGTATGCACATAGTCACGAAAATGCTTTTCTTCACACTGTAGGGATTAGATGTGTGTTCGAGGCATGTGTGAGTGTGTCTTTCTCTGTGTGTGTACAGGCTCCACATTTTGTTTTACACACAGAGAAGTTACCAGGAGTTCCTCTCCTGAAAATTATGATTATATATTTCCCTCAATTGATGGCTTAAGTTAATTATAAAAATGCAGTATTTACATTTTTAAAAATTATTACAATAAATGACACGATCCCATTAATCACCCTCAAAGTACTTCCCATCTCTTTGAACGCACTTATCCCACCGTTCTTGCTACTTTCTGAAGCAGCTCTGGAAACCCATTCTTTGAGTGTCTCTAGTTGCACTGTTGTGACGGCCTCAATGTTCTGAATGTATTCAAAATGTTTACCTCAGAAGCTGAGGCAGGAGGATCACAGCGAATTAGAGGCCAGCTTGGAGTACATACCAAGACCCTGTCTCAAAAAAAGTTTGCCTTTCATAGTCATTTTGACTTTGCGGAAGAGCCAGACCACACAGCGCCAGATCTCATGCATCAGGTAGATGATAACTCACCCTAATGTTCTTAGGAGCCCGTCTTTCCACTGGATGGCACTAAGCAGACACATTCATCATATCACAGCCGCAAAAACACAAAAGAGCACTTCCAGAACTGCTTCAGAAAGTGACAAGAGCTATGGGATAATGGTTTTGAGGTGAGGCAAAGTATTTTGAGGGTGATCAATAACAATGTCATTTATTATAATTATTTTTTAATTAAAACATTTATTGTATTTTCAGTCACTTGTACATATACAAATAGATGATATGAATTTAGACATATATACACACAAAAAGTATTGCATATAATAACATTCATAAGTTAACATTTGCATATATTGATTTGTCCTTTTTTACATCTTTTATTCAAAAAATGCAGTCTTTCTCTCTGAAGCATTTGATTCTGACTGCAATAGGGCATGCTAAAAATGAGCTAATCTATAATGTATCCTTGTCTCTTATGTATTTCGACCGTTGGATAAAAATCAAAACTGAAATGCAACCCATGATTCATTCTATAAAATTCAAGTTTCCCATAATCTTAATAAAATACCCTCAAACTAAGCATCAAAAATGGCTATTCAATAAACAAGTACTGCTGGCTTTGTTTCCTAGGAGGAAAGGCTAACTGGAATATTTTAAGCAAATCATGGATGGAGATGCGATGCATCGCCTCAGAGCCCTGTGCCTGATTTCCAGAACATCAGTTCACTGGGCTGTACCGGGGTCTAGTCTAAGATGAATGAAACATTTGAACTTGTGGATGAGCTGTATGGCAGCAATTCAGCACAAGTCATTTCCGTCCTGTGAGCCTGCAATTCCCTTTTTCTGTTTTTGCGAAGAAACAAAAAATAAATAGGCCTAGCAATGCCATTTCTTCTTATGTTGATCAGACTTTTGGAATTAAAAATGTCTGCCCTTTAACTTTTCCCTTTAAAGAAATCTTACAGTGACTCAGATGTGCATGACATGAATATGTTCCCCAGAAAATGCTGCAAGCAATACTTTTTTATTACTGACAGTGTAAAAAATGGACATGTTTTAAGCTTTCTACAAATTACTATTTAAAGACACAAGACATGATTGATCACCAGATGGAGCAGTAAAAATGAGAGCTGGGAGATAAAGACGGAATACAAATATTTAATCATAAATGGGAAAACAATGAAAATCTGAGGATGACTATACTCTACTTGCAAATAATAACCTTTCAAATGAGAATGAGTCACTTACGGAGTCGAACTCAGGAACATAAATCTGATGGTGTTATAAATACAAATTTTTGCCTGTGACACCCTCACTATGACTCAAAACATTTTGTTTAGCTATTTTAATTTGTAAAGCCTGATATATTAGAATTGGTACACCACACTAGTCAAGAAACATCACTTCTATTACCAAGAGAAAAGTCATTTTCTTTTACAACTGAAAGAAAATATAATAGTATCACATAACATATTAAAAGTTTTCTGACAAGAGATATGGATGCAGTGTTGCAAAGGCTATATGTAGAACTTTCATTATGATTAAAAAGTTCAACTTTGTTGTGTCCCAGAATGTTGATGAAATGAAAATGTATTTTAAAATAGTTAACCAATAGTACAGTATTATCTCCTTATTCAATTGAAGTATTCTAAATCACTCATGTATGTGTAAGACCATAATGAATCAGCTTATCAAATTTGACTGTTTTAAGTCTAATAATAAGACAAACATTGAGGTTCATTATTCAATAATAAATGTCTAAGTATTGGAATTGAATTTTCTCTCACCATGTAAATTTTAACCAAACTGTACTAGGTTAGGAGAAGTTGCATTACAAGTTTTCCAGCACTTAACATATGCACTGAAATGTAGTATTCATTAAGAAACCCTGTTAAATTTATGAAATCAAAGCATCTCGTATCAATTATGTGCTTATACTACCTTCTGTCCCTACTCTTTGGTGTCCAGTAAAGAGCTGCTGCCAGCCACACCAATCATTCACCATCCCATCACACACTCTGAAGGCCTCACTTCTGAAAGGATAAGAAGGCATCTCTCTGAATGTACTGCAATAAATCAAAATATCCATTGTGAGATATGATAACTACTAGTATTTATAGGATCATACTTTAATATGACTTTTATATTTGTTTCTGTAACACTTGGTAGCAGACTTGTCCTACAATGCTGACCTAATTCTCCAAGTCTATAATTTTATGTACCTGGTCCATTGGCCATGAAGGAGCAGGGTAAAAATGACAATTACTTCTACTAGAAAACCTATTGTGAGAGTCATCCATTTTCTTTTGTAATATTAGTATTTAAGAGGCATGAATGGTTTCAAATTTCAAGTATAAAGGTAGTAATCTTCTGGCTTCCCTATCCTCCCATGGTCTGTCAGAGTGCTGCTCAGGCTATCAAATTTGTAATATTTTGAAGGAGAAAAAACAACGATCCTCCATTTGCACCATTTACATCATTTTAAATAAAGAGCTGAACTAAAACAAGTAAACCAATTCTGCCCTGAGCAATGTGTTTTATTCCAATACAAAGATCCTCCAGGTCGGTGTACAACATCTTCCCAAAGATCAGACATCTGGTGGTAAAGATTTTTGGCACTTTCATTCTTTTAGTTTTCAATTGTCTCACTGTCCAATTTCAGCCAAATTATCCATCTGTGTGCAAAATTTACCAGCTGAAATCAAGTTTAAAAATGTGGAAGCACTATAGCAATTCTACCTGTTGTGGATACTTTTTTATCAAAAGCATATAAAAGCCAATTCAGCAATATCGGACTCCTGATACAAAATGTACTGACTTTCCTTTTTATATATATTAATTGTTCAAACTCTAACACATAGTTTCCAATTAGCCAGTATCCCATTGGTTTTGGAGCATCCAAATTGTAGCTCAGAGTTTTTGGAATTTAGATTCTTCAGTAGGCCCATGGTGATGCACTCAAGAATTCAGTTCATTCACAGAGAATGCTTAACAGATTATAGAGTAATCCATAGCAATCTTTCCCTAGGGTTCTTGTCTGCCACTTCAAGACAATATCAATATGAGTAAGTAGTACTTTCATAGGGGAGGCCATTGCTCTATTAAAGTTCAGGTCTAATACTCCATGATTTCTTGCTAGGCCTATTAGCTTGCTGAGAGAAAAAAAAAAATAGAATGCAAGCTGTATCAGATGAACTGATTGCTAAATGATGGCTCTGTAGAAGCTCAGAGGCTGACCTGCTCCTTGCTAGCCTTCTGGAGTATCAAGGCTGGATACTTGGGAGGAACATAATTATTATGTGTTAGAAATTCATACTGATAAAAATAAAACACTTGATTGGAAAAGGTGCTTCTTAGATAAATACAATATTCAAAATAATACACTTTGAGTAAGTTTACTTATCTGTCTTTCTTGGTGGTAATTTAATTGTTTAATGGGTTGCATGCAAGATAAAGAGTTTTGCTTTCAGATGGAAACAGAGTCTAATTATAAAATGGTGTAATAAAATCTCACAGAGTTGTGCATATTAAATGGATTAACATATGCCAAGTAGCCAAGGCATGAAGTGTTCAGGAAACATTCAATTTCATTATTGTTAACATGTTATATGGGTGGTATTGCCCATGATCCTACTGAGTATAGGGCAATATATCCATTTCAGTAAAGTGAACTTCCCCAAATAAAATACAGTAACAATAGAAGCAAAATTACATATTAGCCTTTATTCTAAATGATAGCACGACATAGATGTTAGATGTCACTGCCTTTATGTCACAAAGGTGAGTAGTGGAAAAAGAACTCGTAGCTGAAGTATTTGCTCATTCCAGAATCCAGCTTGGATTCCCACGAGCCTGAACTGTGACCTCGTATGGAGATGCTTCTTTTGTAACTCATGAGGCCCTGTCATTTCAGTTCTTCCTCTTAATTTTTTAAATTTCTGGTATTACAGTTTTGACAGAAGTTCCTTTTCTCAACTAGATTATTTGAAATTATTACTGTAGAGAAAGTCCTGATGAAAAAATATTGGTCACTATCTTACTCTTGAGTGCATATTTGCTTCTTAACAGTGAATTACTCAAGCCATTCTGTTTTTGGCTTGAGTAATTCAGGACAGTGAGGATCCTGCATTCCCACCCTGGCTTCTCTAACTCATTCTTTTCCCACAAGGAGACTCGGTGATGCCAGGAAAGTAACATTGTGCCCCCAGGTTGCTCCACCATTTCTGGGTTCCTTAAAGAAATGTTGACCACTCTGTCTCTCATAAGGGCATAAAAATCATGTTCTCTACCTCAAGAATGGGAAGGATTATTGAGGATAAGATGAAGAGTAGAATCAAAGATCCAGTCTAGGGCTGAGCTGCATTTTCAAATCTAAGTTTTATTAATTTTTAAACATTGATATTTTTGATCCCTCCCTGACTCCTGTGCTTATGTATAAATTACTTCTGGAAGTGGAAAGGCAAAGGGTAAGATGATCACCCAAAATATTAATATAAACATCTTAAACCTCACCGTAAACAAACTTTCTTTTATATTTGTGAGGCATTAGTCTATGGTTTGTGGGCAAATCATGTAGGAAAGAAAAATCCGAACAAAGCTGGATGTAGAAACATGGCCATAAGTCAGAAAAATTGATGCAGAAGTAGTCACCAGCATCTTCTGGGGGGGCAGGTGCATCAGAATTTGAGCATCCGCCATCCCGCCTATACAACTACTGAGTTTCTCACTTCCAGAGTGGAAAGCAGATATGGATTCTAGATTCTTTTCCTGTCATCAGTCATTCCAGATTTAAAGGCAAGACTGCTGCTTCTTATTTTTTTCTTATTTTGCCATCCCTTAATTGTTCTGAGGATACCAAAGAAGAGAGTTGAATATTCATGACACTGAGCATTCTTAACTTTCTCCTCTAAAACTCATTTCTACTTTTATTGATTGACTGATTGATTGATATTAGTGCTACTGGTTAAAACAAAGGCTTTCCCATTGAACTACATGCCCAACACTTATTTATTTATATATTTATTTATTTTTGAGACAGGGGCTTGCTCAATCACTAAGTTGCCCAGACTGGCCTTGAACATGCTACCTTCCAGCCTCGGCTTCCCAGAGTGCTGGATTTATTTCATTTTTTCAACTGCTACTGCTTGTGAAAGAAGACCGTCATTGGAAACAATTGCTTCATGGATAGCCTATCAATTAACTGATATAAAGAGTTAAACTCTATTTTTTAAAATAACCCAACCTCAAGAGTGGCAAAACCACTTTCTTTCATGTGAAGTAGTTTACCTGATTCACAATGAATGGCATGATTCCTGCCTGACACCTGTAAAGGCTGCCCATTGGTAACAAAGGGGTTAAACCCTTAGCGGAAGAACTTCTTGTTAGAGCCATCCTCCTCTTGGTGGGAGGTCTTAAATAGCAACATTGACCTTTGGTGTAAGACTGATTTATTCTTCACAGTGAGTCCATACCTATTTTCTCTAAAAGTACAGACCTCCTTAGGTAAAGCTAAAATGCCTTCTGTAAGCCAGAGGAAATGGTCTTGTCAACTGTAAATGTATAATTTTAAACACAATGCAGGTGCTCCCTAAAGATCTACAAGGTGCCAAATGATCCAGGAAAAGACATCATACTTGCTGCCTAGACCATCTCTCCACCCCCTCAAACGTTTATTAAAACCCCAACCCCCAACCCTGATCGTCTAATTCCTCCCTTGGAAACTCCAGCTGTTTTCCTTGACAGCATACTCTAGACAAAATAAACTCTTATCTTTACTTTTAACCTTGTTTCGTTAAATTATTTTTACCACCTAGTCACCAGGCCTCCTTTTGCCATCTCACAAGGCAACGGCTACTCATGCTGGGCCTCGCAATGTTACGCAGGTATGCCCAGAGAGAAAGAAAAATATTTTCTGTAATATTATAGGATATTAGCTTTTATTATTATTTGTTTTCTTTTTTAATTTTTTAAGATGGGGTCTAGCTAGCTTGCCTAGACTGGCCCTGAACTCCTGGGCTCAAGACATCCTCTGAACAAGCTGAAACTAAGGTGTTTTAGTAGTTCTTAGAGGTTGATGTATGTTTTTGAGGATGACATGGATTTGTAAGTTTTAATATGTTGTTAACTATTTACCATGAGGATAAGATCTCCTTCCCCTAGATCTGCACTCACGTAACTCGGTAAATTAGTAAACTGAGTTTTTGCCGAATAGGGAGGTAAAAGGATCAGTGAAGTTATACTCTCTGTTTTTGTAATTATGGATGAAACTCAGTATTTTGTTAAGGCTTAAGGGCCATTTTCTTTTTTTGTTCTATAAAGAATCTGGTCGTCGTTTTTAACCTGGTTTTCCATTACCGTGTGAGTTTTTTCCTTATTCTATTTGTAGGAACTCCATATGTGCTAGGAATATTAACCATTTATCTATCATATGAGTGGTGGATATTTTCCTAGACTGCTATTAATTGGACTTTGCTTATAAAGATTTTTTCACTGCATAGTTGCTTTATCTTTATGGAGTTGAATTTAACAAATTAAAAATGTTATGACTATGAAAATTTGAAATATTGTAAGACAAATCTTTATTCTAGCATCATAATATAATTTTACATTTCTTTTAAATACACTGATGCCTTTATTTTATATATTTGAATATAATGCCTATTTGGAATAGATCCTGGTTTGTGATGTGATACATGGGTTCCACTTAATATTCTTATCAGACCATGATCTGCTTAATCCCACATCATTTGTTACCTAATCGTTTATCAAATGGGTCTGCTCCTGGGTTTTCCATTCTTTCCCATTGTACTGTATATTCCTTCACATGCCAGGACCGTGCTGGTTTAATTATGACAGTTTAAATATTGAAGGTTTTGTTTTTCCTTTGTGCTTTTCCTTTCATATTTTCCTGCTTGTTCTTATTTATTTTTCATTAAGATTTTAGTTTGATTTACTTTGTCTAGTCCCTTCCTCCTCAAAAAGACTTACTTGTATTTGATTCACATTTAATATTCATATATATGACTCAGTCAAAGCTGTTCACTCTTTGAAATATGCATATACTTCCTCTCTATGTTGATCATCTGCATGTAGCCTTTGGATTTAAGGCTAACTACAATTTTCAGTATACCATCTTCTTAATTAGATCATATGTTGATTAAAGAAAGTGATTCTCAAATGTCCCATACATTCTAAAATGTGTGTGTGTGTGTGCGTGCGTGTGTGTGCGTGTGATGTGCCCACTGTATTTTCATTAGTTTCTCGGCCTTCTTCATCTACTCTAAGTGCTGGTGCTCAGCAAAGCAACACAATCACCTCAGGTTCTTCTAACCTAAATAATGAGTTAAATGTTTGACCCTGTTCTAATAAGCAGACAGCTCTTTCCTTATCCACAATCCTGCCTTTTTGTCATCCATCCAGGTTTTAATCGCTGCCAGAAGTTTCCTTCTCCTCCCTCTGTTGCCAAGAATTTATAAGTTCTTGGGAATCGACCTGCAACAAGAAACGGATTTGTCCAGGGGCAGCAGCTAGCTCTGGTCTCTGGTAAAGCTGGACAGCAGGTAGACCAGATGGCAGAAAAGCTTCCTGTGTGTTCTCTAAAGGTAGGCACAGATTCCCATTGCCAGGTGATACTCTTGGTAAAAATATCTCTTTTAAGAGGCATTGAAAATCTAAATGGAGTACATCTGGCAATCCTCCTATATTTACTCTTTGTTAAGCATCATAAAGTATACTTTCAAGGCAGAGAGGGATGATTTACATTTACAAAGCCAGAGCTGATTTATTCCTAACAAATTTTGCTCACCCAAATGATTTGTGTTCCACCTTCCAAGATCTTTTAAGCTAGTTTTCCAGGTGCAGAGGTGAGAGTTGCCAGTGCATAATTTTTGGATTACCCTTAACTCCCTTCTGCAAAATGTTCAACACTTTGGCTATGCTCCAATCTCCAGCTATAGTCTCTGCTTGAAAGGATAAATTACATATTTTCATAATTATATAGAAATAAAAACACATTTTACCAGTGAACAAGCCAAACCTACCAACTATCTTAAAACATCTTTATTTTCCTGCACTGGAATCTAAAAATATGCTCTATTTCAAATTAAGTCTCTTTTGTAGAATTTTAGTAGCTTATAATGAATCTTTAAAAGACATGCCCTAAATTTAAAACACATAGAATTAGATAGTATAATTAGTGGACATTTAAAGAAAGACAGCAGTGTAATTGTTTTGGACTCCAGAACGGATTAATCCCTGGAGAAAGCCAGCTATTATATAGGTAGCTTTCCTTACTCTTTGTCCTTTAGCATACCAAAAAAAAGTACGTGTCTGTAATTTTTTGCTTCTTCGATTATAAAATAAACATTTTCTAGAAGTTTCTATTCATACCTACAATATCAATAGAAGGGAGACATTACACGTGTAGATAGTGTTTAAAAGGTGAGTTACTTGTGTATGATATGAACATTGCTTCATTAGGTAAAGACATAGCAATACTTGGAGACCTTGTCTACAAACTCCAGGAGTCTGATTTCTCTACATAGAGCCCTCCTGCAGTAGTTCTTCAATTGTTCAACATTAATATATTAGGCATTTGATTAATAAAATAGTAGAACATTTTCTGAAGAGTGTCTGGGCAAAGCTTGGACCAGCATGTTCCAAATAGTAGTCAGAATGATGATGTTACATAAGATTTGAATAATTTTTTTTTTAATTTTATCTAGGAAATCAATGTTATCCTCTCCATGCAGAAGAAAGTTATTATCAAAAAGGGAATTAAAACCAGTAATAAATTAAAATCACATAAGACTTAATAAATAATCAATAACAGTTAGCCAACAGTAGAATAAACAAAATAAATTACCATAAGAGTGGTACATTAACATTAAGCCATATTAACTTTCATTGATCAATGTGTAAAAATATACACAGAACTACTACTGCATTTGAGCAAATACATTAGCCTTGCTCAAGATAAAAACCCAAATCCATGACCTTGCATTTTAAATGGCTTATTAAAAAGAATATAGAGGAAGAATAGTTAGAATTGACTTTCTGAATATACTAAAATACACCCTAGCATAGCTATCAATATCCTCACATCTTTCATATTGCAATTACTTCTTTTAATTTATTTTTATGAAAGTATACAGAAAGTTTGAAAAATCAAATAACACCAAAGTGTGTAAAGATATTAACACTGTCTCAGTATCTCTCATGCCATTTTCTTATGGAGAAGCAACCATTTATAACATTTATAACTCTAAAAATGTTTAAAATTTCTGATTTATCAAATTTAAACATTATTTGTTGATATGTCATTTAACGAGAACACCAGAGCTAAAGCACAGAATGACGTTTAGCCTTAAGTCTGTTACTATGTAGCGCTACTGCAAGGCAGGTGAGAAAGGCAGCTGTAGAATATAGAGGCTAGAACCCATGTACTCGCAGAAACAACTTCTCATGTTCTGAGAACTTAATCAGAAAGTGTGGATGACAACTGTTTTATTTATGAAATGATTCTCCCAGTTCTTCATCTTAGAAGTGGAAAAGAAAAGCAAAAACACACACCTCAGGACCTTTAGCATACCAAAAAAAGTACACGGCTGTAATTTTTTGCTTCTTCAATTATAAAATAAACATTTTCTAGAACATTTTCTATTCCTCTAGAATATCTAGCAGATATTGAAACTTAAATTCCTACTAGTAATATACAACACATTGGACTATTTTGAGTCTGTTTTCTAAAGAAATGAAAATGTAGAGGTTATATTTTCACCTCCAAACACAGCCTCATTGTTTCAATGTCTTGGTCAGGACGTTATTTGTTTAGTCAAGGCCACATATATTTACCTGTTATTTGATTGCATTTGATCAGCAATTGATGCAGACCCCAAATTGTACACAATGTGGTGCTGGAAACCACTCACTATTGCTGATGAAATGAGTTTCATGAAATCTGCAATGGATAAATTAAATCCAGAAGCTGTAAATACGTGCTGGAAGAACGTATAATGTCATGAATGATATAATAAGCGTCTTTGGTATTAACGAAGAAGTTAGAAACAAATCATTCCCACGGCAAAATAAGTTGGTGAAGAAGTGTTTGCTGACATGCTTGAAGAAGTAGATGTGTTAAATGAGAAATTGGGAAGTGTTAAATGAGAAACAGGGAAGGATTAAATGAGAAGTTGGAAGAACTTGTTGAGATACCCATAGAAGAAGATAGATGAAGAAAACACTAGCAAACACTAGAAAACACTAGCAAAATCAGCAAAGTGGACTTTGTTAAATTCGTTGAAATATTTTAAATTGTGTTACTTAAAAGACAAAATTATGGAACATGACCCTTGGATGGAATGCTGTATTAAAGTCACTTGTATGGTTACAAAAAGATAACTTTTGCAACAACACTCCACTGAGCTAAAATGAGACAATTGCAGTATTCCTTCAAAAAGGCTTCACCAAAAATTGTTCACTATCGAAGATCCCAGTCACTGACATTTTCATTTCCGGCAGTCAAACATCAAAGCTCTCATGACTCCATGATCTAGGATTGATGTACGAGAAACGTAACTCCCAACCTGCTGGATGTCTGGTGTGCCTAGTTCGTGTCCCCTGAAATCAAAGAATTAATTCCAAAGACAAAGGAAGTTAAGAGTAGGAAGGTTTATTGAGAGACAGTATCTAAAAGACAGGAGGGGTCCCGGAAGTGGGTTGCCACTGAGGCCCTTTCTCAGGGGTAATTTATACAGCAAAGGCACAACATGGGTACAATGTGGGTCAAACCTACAGGATTACAAGTATAGCTGCTTAGCTAATATTGATCAATAGGGAAGCGGGGCACAGAGCAAGGGTACATGGGAAGAACAAAGGCTCTGGTCCCCCACTTGTATGACTGATGCCTATCTGGACTTCCTGGACTGGGTGGTGCTAATTATAGTACAATTTCGAATTGCTGCTTATCCCTTAGGGAGGCATGTAGGCCTGGCTGTTCATCTTTATCTTGAGGCCTGGCCTTCTTCAAATGCATCTCCAGCCACAATTCTGACGTCTTTTATTTTTTCTGCTAACTTCGTTGAGAGCCGAGTCCCTCTCTGACTGTTTATTAATTTCTATCTAACTTAGCTGCCTATCATAGGATCACACAAAGCAGATGATTGTCGTTCTGATGACTGTGTCAGAAGGTCAGTAGTAACTTGGTGCTGTGCCCCCAGGCTACATCATTCACCTCCCTTTAAATCATATTGTGTGCTTTGCATGATCTTACATCATCACTGAGGATGAGTACAGTAAAATAAGGCATTTGGAGAGAGAAAAAGTCCATATTTGTGGGACTTTTAATACATTATATTGTTATAATTATTCTATCACTAGGTTATTATTGCTACTCTCTCACTATGCCTAATTTAGAGATTTAATCTATCGTATGTAGGTATGTATAGAAACAGAGTAGGTATAGGGTTTGGTACTATCCTCAGTTTCAGACATCAACTTGCAGTCATTAACCATATCCTCCACATCAAAAGGAGGATTAGCATTGGTGCCCTTTGCCCTGTCACTGAGTCCTGACGAATCTGTCTCCATATGAAGCAGTGAGCTCCGAAAGGGCAATGATTGTGTCATTTCGTTCTTTATTTTTATAGTATTTATCATGGTGGCAGGAATATATTACATGTGCAGAAAGTATGTGAAAATAAATTCCCTCCTAGGCAAATGTGTGTGATCTAAAGGTCATTACATTTCTACTATACAATTCTTCCAGAAAGCAGGGTTGTTCTATGTCAAGCAAGATGTCCCAAGGATGTCTGCCAAAATTTCAAATCTTTTACATGATAATTTCTGAATTAATGTTATTATAATGAGAAAATGGTATATTCACTTAATGAGGGAAATAGTAAAACCAAGGGCCTCTTAAATTAATAAGACATTTTATACGTGAAATATATTTATAATGAAAAACTCATTCAAGGGAAATACTTAATTTACATGAAATCCTTGCATAGAACAGCAGTGATAAATAAATTTGGATTTAATGGCATGTACTCCTCAAATACTTACGTCTCTGCATCATATAAAACATTTACATGTAATTATGTTTGTCACCAATACAGGCTGTTGATGGCTTAGTAACTCATTCTACATTATTGCTTCAGAAAAGTGATCTTTAAATATCACCCACATGGTAGCTCTTGAAATGTTTTAAATGAATAACATTATTGTAACTTCCAGAGTGTTTATGGAGAACATACAATTTAGTTTAACATCGTAGTAAAATGCTGCCTTTTTAAAAAAGCAAAGTAAACCAAAAACAGCGTGTTCTTTTTAAAACTCAGTGAACATTTTTCCAAATGCCATTTCATATTACTTACATGAAAGAGAAAAGATAAATTTCTACTTAAAAGTCAACTGACACTCTGATGCTATACAATTAACATCCCATTATACTAGTTTTTCAGAAGAGAAAATAAAATCCTATAGGTATTTTTTAATGTGCACCCAATCCTCCGAAGTTATTTCCAGTGTTAGAAATAAAAATCAGAGCACCTGAATTCCAGTCTAATCTACTTCTTGGTGCTACACATTTTGTGTGACATATACACATATGTGGGGAAAAAAGGAGGTTGCACAAAATAATTTGACAGATATTGGCTTAGGTATACATATGCTTTAAAAGACTGGCGTCCTGTTCCAAATTAACCGAGGCATAATTCTTCACCACATTCATGAAGAAAATCAAAGAATGATACTGTTCTAAAGAAAAATCGGAAAAATTAGGAATGCTGCTTGGTGACATCTCATTAATGGTTACTGAAATGACTGGATGTGAATCACCGCCAGGCAGGACTGAGTCATCTTCCCAGTGGACACATCTATGTTGCGCCCCACAAAGCACCTCCATTGACCATCCGAGATGAGTAACACTACAAGAATTATACCTCCTTAGCTCAGTAGATGAAAGCCTTGGGAACACAGATGTTGCTGTCATCACATTGTCTTCCCAAGAGTTAGGACTTTAGACAGAAAGACCTAACATGCGAACAATGAGCTGTGCAGATAGTATCAATAAACAGCATCTCGATTCCCGGGCAACAGAATTACATGTCAGAATTATGAGCTTATAGCCAGGACCAGGGTTCATCTCATGAGTATAAGAAAAAATTTATATTTACCAAAGCCTGGAAAATCTGTTCAAGTGGACTTTGAGATAAATATAGATAGGTGAGGGAGGGAGAAAATGTAATAAATGTCAGGCAGTGACTAGCAAATGAGTAAAGTATAAGAGAAGGAGGACAAGTGGTTCAGATGATGTCACATATCATCATAAGATGTCAGCTGGGGATGCCTGGCTGCCCCTCCGAACACTCACTCAGGATTGTACCTTGGCGACTATGTATCCACTTTGCACTGAGGCTTTAGTAGCCTTGTAAAAACATTGGAAACAATAGTCTCAAAAGTGTAATCTGATTAATAAAAGATCAGTTGTTTTTATTTCTATAGGGGATACTTCCAAACAGGAGACTGTTATTTTCTGTAACAGGAGGATTCTACTTTGACATTAAAATGCTTTTTCTGAAGCTTAGTAAGCTATAAAATATGCTGCTCTAAAATGCAAACGCTAATATTTTCCTAAGTATTTTCTTTAAGGGGCACGTCCTCAGAAGTTGTAGTACAGAATAGGGATACTAGGATTCACTGGATACCTCTACAAGCGCTCGCCCCGAGTACTTCTTTCTGACTGTAATGTATCTTAGTGAAACAAAGAGTAAGGACAGTGACATCCATCTTATTTTAAAGGGAATCAATTTTTTGGATGACTGTAATGTCTAACTATCTTGAGCACTATACCCTGTTTTCCTGAGTTTTTACCTCTGCCTACAGCTATCTCTATGTGAAGACTAATAATTAATTATGTAATGCCTTGATATTCATATATATAATGATTACTTACATTCCCTCAGCCCTGAAAATTTGTTTTCTACTTTAGAGATATTAGACTAGAAAAAATAAACAGATTTATTGTGAAGAGACCACACACACACACACACACACACACACACACACGTGCATAAAAGTTAACCTAAACAGGGCTGGAAGGAGGAGAAGAGGATGGGATTCCTCCACGGTATAGAAATCAACTGATTACAGAGATTTGAAACTATTGAGTGGGTCATGAAATTATATGACTCTTCTCTTGTAAAAAGTAATTAAATCAAGAAAATTGGCATGCATTTGCGTGCTGTGCGTGCAGGAGTTGAGAAAATCAAAAGCACATGGAAAAGGGGATATTGGAAATGAAAACATTAGAATGACATATTTTTAAGAGTAGAGAAAAACGACAGGGTATTTATATTACCCTACACTTGATAGATAGTAATGTACTCTCTAAGATAGTGAAATAATACCAGTCTTTGGTTAGCACATTCTACTAATCCTGCATGTGATGTTTAATTCCATGTGTTAACTTGCCTAAGACACAGAACGCAAGTGTTTGGTAAAACAGTAGTCTCAATGGCCTTGTGAAGGTGTTTTAGGTGAGATTAACATATAAATGAGCAGATTTTGAGTAAAGCAGATTTCCATGCAGCATGTGCATAGAACTCATCAATCAGGAGAGAGAGAAAGAGAGAGACAGAGACAGACAGAGAGAAATGAGATCATCCAAGAGAGAGGAAATTCTCCTACCAAATTTGCTTTGGATGCAAGCTGCAGTACATATCTTTCCCTTGCATCTCCAAACAACCAGTTTACCCTGAAGATTAGGGATTTCCAGACCTCACAAACATTTTATTCCAGCTCACTTTAAATCTCAGTCTTTCTCTCTCTCTCTCCCCCACCTCCCCCTCTCCTGTCACTCTACCTCTCTTTCTCTCTCTCCCTCTCTCTCATTCCTATTTGTTCTCTTTCTCTAGAGAACCCTTGAGTAGTGTAACCCTTCAACATTACTTTTTGCATTCCAGAATTTTTGTCACTTTACTTGACATGAGTTTGAAATAACAAAACAAACAAAAGTTCCATCAACCATTTCAGATACTACATTCTCAGATTTTATTGTGAAAAAGTATGATCCATATGTTTCTATATGATTTATATCTAAAATGGTTTAAAAATTTTATATTCATACTTCTCTTGAAAACAAGTAAGAAATTTTAAAAAGTTAAATTTTTTACCATGTTTCTATCAGAATTTAAAGTCCATTTTCTAAATTTAGACAACCTAAAATTTCCTCAGATTCCAATGTTGACACAACTCCTTAATTCTGAAAAATATAACCACCGCCAGTGCTGTCATTGCACTAGAAAAAACATTACCAAGTCTGAATTTTGTCAGGAGGGAAAAATCTGTTGTCAAAAAGATGTATATTTTTTAAAAAACATAACTTTCACTAAATGCAGGAATGCATAAATGAAAAAAGACACATATTTCTGATGTACGCAAATGACATGAATAAACTAAATCTGACACCAAGTCATATTCCTTTCCACTAAGGAACTTTTTTTTTTCTAAAGAAAACTTTCAATTTCTCCCTAGCCATTCAAATAATACATGAGAATACAGGTCTCAAAGTGTCAATTAAAAAGTGACTTTTTGCAGAATGCCCTGTTCAAGGTGTCAAACAGTGAAAGGTTACCAGCTGTCATTAGGAAAAAAAAGAATAATTATCCAAAGTAGAAATGTTGTTGTAATTTAGTCATAGTCGATATTTAATCAGATTATTTCAGTAGACTGCTACATGAAGAAGTACTAGAAAGCAAATATCCCTTGAATTACTAGCTATTTAAAAAGTTCTTTTACTTTCTCTGGCATGAAAACATCTTGGAGAAAAATTGACAAAATTTTACTGTCTTACTGATAGCAGATTGGAAATGTCTATTACTATAAGTATCTGGGGTTTTACTTACTTACATTATGTGTCACCACAGCATCATATAAAACATGGCATATTGTGCTGTAGAGGAAAATAGTTCCACTTCCAAATGCTTGGGAAACATAAGTTTCATCGAGCCAGTCTGACCTTTAATGGTGTGTCAGTGTCTGTAGAGAAGCCTGATAAGCGAGTTGGCCTCTTCAGTCCCATACATCACCCAAGTTCACTCTTACGATGTTATTAATGTAGTTAACATTTCAATTCCCTTATTTCAAGGACCCAGGATGGCATAAATAATGATGTCTTTTGTACCTAATGATAATGAAGAATATCTAAAAAGGGCCAGCATAATCTGTAGAAAGTGGATACATCATATGTAATTGCATGATGGTTTTTCATGAGATCAAATATTAAAGGCAAGGCAATAGTAGTTTTGCATCTGCATCAGCAAATGGTCTTATGCTAATGTGCGCTGACTGATTATGAACATCAGATGGTCAGCACAGAACATATTTCAGATTATGCATTATAATATTTTTCTAGCATCAGTCAGAATTTGATGTGGTTTGTTGCATCTTTAGAAAGTTTTGCAAAATTGATAGTATTTAAAAGAAACACCTGTAAATGTGTAAAGCCACTTAAAATAAGTCTTCAAGGAAAAAGGCAGATATTAGAGAATATTCTAAAAAAAATTAAGAAACATTAGAGTGGGGAAAATGAACAGAATAGTTCTGGAGGGTACTGGGGTGCGAACACACAGGTTCCTTTCTCCTTCCTCTAGTGCAGAAAGTAAATCCATGCTGGCCAAAGAGAGTTCACAATAACAACTAAGACAGAGATTTAAGATAAAAGGCATTTTCCTAGGAATTCATGTTCCAGTTAGAAACATTTGCATAACTTTGATTTGCATACTAGCTCCAAGTAGAGCAGATAATTTGTTGAGACAGAGCTATGACTATGATTTGGTCTTAGGTTTGCAAAAATGTCTCAGTACAATTAATCATGTCATAGAAAAAATTGCTGACATAAATGTTCTTGTGACCTGGGACACTTGAAATAACAACTGAGACACTCAACAAATAGTCACAGAGAAGGCTCCTGGAAAGAAAAGAAAAGAATTATGAAAACAAAGAAGGTCTACTCCCTTTGATCACTGAGAATGATGCTGACGTTGATGTTGCTTAACTATGAAATATAGCATCCAGATGAATAAGAGTCTAAGAATACGAAAAGAAAATTCTTGTCACATTTTATTAATCAGAATTTTTAGACTGAAGTTGCATTATTTACTCCAGCTAGTTTAATTAGAAATTGGTTTATTTCAGGCCATTTCAACTTAAAAATTATATACCAAGAAGCAAAGAAGCTGGAAAATTCCCAACTGTATCATAGGGCTGTTTTAGTAGACATCTAGTGCTGTTGGCTTGCTTGTCAACATTTAGAAAGCCCAGATCTGTAACACAGCTGCTAAAGGGAAAAAAACTGAAGTGTCTCCATGACCAAGTTTGTGAAGAGTCTTTCTCTTCCAATTACCTTATGGATGCATCTGCTAGGAAATTCCTAGAGGGATGTAGAGAACTAGCTGCAAGGGAGTCTGAAAGAGGCCATCTTTAGTTACCATTTCATATTGTGAGAAATCCAGAATATTGGCTACCGATGCCTAGAAATATATGTCAAGATGGAAACGCCATCAAATGCTAGAAGGACATTAGAGAATTGTTAGAAGAGGTCCCGGGATAGTTTGAATCGTACTTGCAATGTTTTAAGAGTTTGAAAGGATATTCCTCATAGATCATGTTAGGCCAACAATACTTTATTTTATTTTACACTTATTACATTAACTGTCTGATGATATTTGAATCTTAAATGTCTCTCAAAGACCTGTGTGTTATAAGCTTGATTCCCCAGTGCAGCACTATTGGGAGGTTTTGCAACCTTTAAGAAGTAAGCCTAATAAAGGGTGCTTAGCTCATTGAGGGTACTATAATGAGATTGTCACCAGTCCCTGTCTGGCTCTCTTTGCCTCTTAACTGTTGATAAGATTAGCAGTTTCACCAAATACACCCACCATGATGTTCTGGTTCACCTCAGGCTCAGATCAGTAGGGACAACTGATTATGACCTGGAACCCCCAAAACTGTGAACAAAAATAGCATTTTTTCTATAAATTTATTGTCTTATATATTTGTTATAGTGATAAAAAGTAGACTAAGACACTGTCCTTTTATTTTTTATATTGTAGTTTCTTTTTAAAACTTTGAGAATGTGATACAAAAAGAAAACTGAAAAAGAATCATATAAATATTTCACTGGTTCTATAGTAGTTTTTCTTTTCTTTTTTTCCACTCGGTTGTTGGAATTGCTAAATCTTGAACCAATAAGTCTTTATAACAAATGATCTTTTTATTAGTTTTCACAGAAGAAATGACTATATTTTCATGCTAGACCACATGCAGTCATTTATAGTCAATTTTGCTTAAGCCATTTACAAGCAAACAATTGCACTTTCATATTCCAAGTTATTTGTTCCAGGAATGGAAGAACATAATCTACAATGTGATGTGAAGTATCTGTCACCAACTTGAAATTTCATAACATATGAGTAAACATTTAAGAGCAACTCAGTTTGATTTATAAACATTTAAAAATCAAACTAAAATGTAAAAGACTTGTGCATGGAAGTCTCATCTGAGTTATGCGTCTGTCCCCCAAGCTGGTTTCTACTTCCCAGAGAAAGAACATTGTTCCTGGAGCACGCTTTCTGTCATTTACATAGCACTGAGACCACAAAAGGTCTGCACTTCAGCCTCACTTTCCAACCTCAGCCCCTTGTGATCATCACAGAAATTCTTGTTCACACTGAAACTTTGCTTCTAGAACTAATGAAATACAGTCATTTGCATTTGCTTACATAGAAAAAAAAATCTACTCACAAAACTAAAGCACAGAACACAATAGCTCTTTTATTCAGAGTTGTAATTGTCTTGAGCCTTACACCCCTCACATATTTTTCCTTCCCATTTGTGTGCAGAACTGTCATGCTTCAGTACTGGCATGAGAATCTGTGAAAATTACAGACATGAATGTGTACTGTAGAAACTTCCCCTCACTGTTGCTCCTTAAAATGGAAGCACATAGAAGCACATTTATACTTCTTAATATCATAGTTTTTTTTTTCCCCCAAAAAAGTTCTCATTTTAAAGATGTATTTAGTGGGCTGGTGATTTAGCTCAGTGGCGCAGCTCCTGCCTGGCAAGAGTGAGGTCCTGAGTTTGATTCCCGGTACCAAAAAAAAAAAAATAAGAATAAAAGATGTACTTGGTTTCTAAATAGAATCTATTCCTTAAATGCATCCAAAAGCCCTTTTGTGTACAAGGGATTTCCTCCTACTGGTTGAAGAAATGCAGACTGGACATATTTTTGTATTAACTAATTATATTTATTTTTTGAAAAAACTCACAGAATGTTATGCTTCACAGTGTACTGAAATGTAAAACGGCTTCCTTTTACCAAGAAGTGTAGCTGTTGCTGGCTCACACCTCATCAGTGAATCTCTTAGGCAGATGTTCGCTTTCTTCCTGTACACAAGAACCTCATGTTTTCAGGACGGAAGATCTTAGTCCTATCGTGATCTATGACAGGAAGATCTATGACGGAAGATCTTAGTCCTATCGTGATCTATGACAGGCCCTGAGCCATCCCATGATGTGAAAGCTCAAACAGCTTCATTTACCTCCGAATACACTGGAGGGGTGGGGGTGGGGGTGGGGGAAACCATGAAGTCTTTAATTTGAGCCAGCTGTGAAGCTTCTAGAGAAGCCCTCTGCAGCCAGTTCTGGGCTAAGACTAAACCAGGCAAAATGCCTGAAGAGATACTGAATAGGTTTGATACAAATTACATTGTCCTGCTGGTTTGAAAGTGCACATTACTGGAGTCATTAACCACAATCAACCTCAATTACAAGCACCGTAAACGTGCATACAGCAGCCCAGTAAATGCAGCCATTGTTTGCCTGCGATGGCCATAATCTGTGAAGACATTGCCTCCCCTCAGTGTGCGGGAAGCCACCTCTTCTCTGCCCCTTTCCTCTCTCCTGTCCTTCAGGTCCCGATTTCTTAAGTTTTAAATAGTGAAAATATTCTTTTGCTTTGACAATTCAACATTGTTGAAGATATTGCTTTCCCTTATTCCAGGATAGAGTATACCTTAGATACGACAAATTTCAGATTAACTCTAGATTTTCCTATTAGTTTAACCAAATTAAAAAAAAAATTATTGTGCAATGGGATCATAAACTTTGTATCACAAAGTATTAGTAAAAGATGGAAACAGTGGAAAAATGTTGGAGACTATCATGTAACTTTTCATTGTCAGAATTTATATGCTTCTAAGTAAGGTTGAGGTGATTGGGGCCAGGGATATAGCTCAGCGGCACAGCACCTGCCTGGCAAGTACAAGGGCATGAGTTCAATTCCCAGTACCAAAAACAAAAACAAACAAACAAAAAAGCTGATCAAGAATCTGGGAGTATATAAACCATATACGTTTTGGAATGCAACCTCACATATTCTTCATTCTCTTTTAACTTTTCAGATCTATCTATCTATCTATCTATCTATCTATCTATCTATCTATCTATCCATCTATCTATCTATCATCTATCATCATCTATCTGCTATTGTTTGAATGTTTGTCTCTTTCAAACACATGTTGAAATTTTATTGCCATGGTAACAGTAGTAAGAGGTGGAGTTTTTAGCAGGTGAGTACTCATGAAGGTGCTTCCTGGGTTTAAAATCTCAAAAGGGCTGCAGAAGTAGGCTTTCTTTCTTGATTTGGGTATGTGGGGAAGAGTGTCCCCTTTTTTCAAAAGATGCAGCATTTAATACACCATTGTGAAAGTGGAGATTGGGCTCTTATCAGACACCAAATCTAATTTGTGCTTCCCAACCTCCAGAACCATGAGAAATACATTTCTATTGTTTGTAAATTACCCGTTCTATGGCATTCTGTTATAGTAGCACAAAACAAACTAGGACATTCTGAGTTCTATAATTTTCATACATTTGAAAGTTTCAGGTTTATCTCTAAATACCCCAGTGCTTTTGAAAAGTAAAATATATTTATAAAACAAGACATTTCCTTACATAGCTAAAATGTAGTTATCAAAAGCAAGAAAATAATGCTGATAAAGCAGCATTACACTTTCTAAATATTTTATTCAGATTTTTCCAATTATCCACTGTCTTTTTCCATTCTAGGATCCAACACATGACGATGTATTATCATTAACTTTTATTTCTGCCACATTAACTGTCACAATATATTAATGAAGAGTTCAGGCCAATTGTCTTGTAGAATAGCTCTCATTTTGAGTTTGACTGCCTGTACTAATAGATGTAAGTTATAAAATTTTTACAGGAACAAAGATGTGATGACATGTCATTTATTCATTCACTTACTCATGGCTATAATATTTATGTAATTTTGTGGGTTATATTCTGTGACGGTAATTATATTTTTCATTGAGCAAATTCTTTCAGATTTGGCCAGTGGAAGACACTTCAAGTTTTAGTCCGTGTGTGTGTGTGTGTGTGTGTGTGTACTTTGACACGTCTCTATTACTTATCTTTACTTTTTAACACTATAAGATGTTCAGAGGGCATCTTTCCATGTTTTAACCCTTGGGTCAATCATATCTACAAGAATTCCTGTGTACTCTTTACTAGAGAATGAAATTTAGAAGCAGAATTCTGGGTGTGAGGTTTGCTCGGTTGCATGTAGGTGCTATTGCTCTCCAGAGTTCTTAGAGCTACACATAATAATCATGTATGTGTGGATATTGTATGCACATGTGCATAGCTATATATATTCTTTTTTTTTATTATTTTAAAGAGAAGAAAAAACAAAACAAATCAAAAGAACAAATTTTCAAACCAACATAATAGGAGGGTAACAATGGTTAATACATTACGTATTACTATCTTTAAGTTAGTTATTCAGGACACCAGACATTAGCATTCAATTGTCCAAACATTATTGGCACAAACCTTACTCTTCAATGAACTAAGTAAAAATGGTAGTGTATCTATCTTAACCATCTTATATATATATATATGCAATTTTTTTTCCCTTTCCCTTCTTTCTTTTCCCTATTCCAGTCTCTCTTTCCTTTTGACCAGTTTCTTTTTGATTCACCATGTCTATTGTACATTTTGGATCTTATTTACTCTTTCAGTTTCTCATACTAGAGAGATAATACGATGCTTACACATGTGCTTCTGGTTTATTTCACTTATGAGTATTTTCTCGAGTTGCATCCATTTACCTGTAAAAGTCTCCAGTTTATCCTTCTTTATGGCTGAATAGTACTCCATTGTATAAAAATACCACATCTTTCTTATCCATTCCTCAGTTGATGGGCATTTGGGTTGTTTCCAAGATCTGGCTATTACAAATTGTGCTGCTATAAACATGGGTGCACATATATCGCTGTGGTACGATGTTTTTAATTCTTCTGGGAAGATGCCCAGAAGGGGAATAGCTGGGTCAAATGGGACCTCCAACCCTAGTTTTCTGAGGAATCTCCACACTGACTTCCACAGTGGCTGTACCAGTCGACACTCCCACCAACAGTGAAGAAGGGTTCCTTTTTCCCCACAGCCCCTCCAGCATTTGTTATTAGTTGATTTCTTAATAGTAGCCATTCTTTCTGGGGTGAGATGGTATCTCAGTGTTGTTTTAATTTGCATCTCTCGAATGACTAGTGATGTTGCACATTTTTTTGTATATTTGTTTGCCATTAGTATTTCTTCATCTGAGAAATGTGTATTCATCTCAGATGCCCATTTTTGGAGTGGGTCTTTAAATTTGGGAGGTCTGATTTTTTTGAGTTCTTTATATGTTCTCGATAGTAGTCCTTTGTCTGAGGAACAGCTGGCAAACATTTTTTCCCACATTGTGGGTTGTCTCTTCACTCTGTTGGTGGTTTCTCTTGCTGTGCAAAAGCTTTTTAATAAGATGAGATCCCAGTTATTGATTCTTTGGGATAGTTCCCGTGCGGTTGAGTTTTTATTCATAAAGTCTTTGCCTACACCAATGTCTCCAAGGGTTTTACCTATCCTACCTTCCAGCAGATTTAATGTTTCTGTTTTAATATTTAGATCTCTGATCCATTTTGAATTTAGTTTAGTGCATGGTGAAAGATATGGGTCTAGTTTTAATCTTCGGCATGTGTAGAGCCAGTTTTTCCAGCACCATTTATTAAAGAGGCTATCTTTCTTCCAGCGAATGTGTTTGGCACCTTTGTCAAAGATAAGGTGGCTTAGTATGTCTGGGGTTGTTTCAGCATCTTCTAATCTGTTCCATTGATCTTCAGGTCTGTTTTTTTGCCAGTACCACACTGTTTTTATCACAGTAGCTTTATAGTATAATTTCAAGTCGGGGATTGTGATGCCCCCTGCCTTGCCTTTGTTGCCCAGAATTGCCTTTGCTATTCTAGGTCTCTTCTGATTCCAAATGAATTTTAGGATTGTTTTCTCTAATTCTGTGAGATATGCTGTTGGAATTTTGATTGGAATTGCATTAAATCTGTATAACAATTTTGGAAGTATGGCCATTTTCACTATATTGGTTCTTCCTATCCAGGAGCAAGGGATATCTTTCCATTTTCTGATATCCTCTTCAATCTCCTTTTTCAGAGTACTGTAGTTTTCAGTATAGAGGTCTTTTACATCCTTCGTGAGGTTGATTCCTAGGTATTTCATTTTTTTGGATGTTATTGTGAAAGGTATTGTTTCCCTAATTTCTCTTTCAGTAAGTTTGTTATTTGTGTACAGGAAGGCTATTGACTTTTGAGTATTGACTTTGTATCCAGCTACACTACTGAATTTGCTTATTAAATCTAGCAGTTTTTTAGTGGAGTTTTTGGGGTCTTCTGTGTAGAGTATCATGTCATCTGCAAATAATGATAATTTAACTTCTTCCTTTCCAATCATTATTCCTTTTATTTCTTTCTCTTGTCTAATCGCTCTGGCTAAAGTTTCCAGAACTATGTTGAATAAGAGTGGGGACAGTGGACATCCTTGTCTTGTTCCTGATTTTAGAG
This sequence comes from Erethizon dorsatum, assembly GCA_028451465.1. Taxonomy (NCBI): domain Eukaryota; kingdom Metazoa; phylum Chordata; class Mammalia; order Rodentia; family Erethizontidae; genus Erethizon; species Erethizon dorsatum. The sequence continues at coordinate 17,579,639 of CM051838.1, forward strand.
GGAAGGCTTTCAGTTTTTGGCCATTTAGTATAATATTGGCTGTTGGTTTGTCATAGATAGCTTTTACCAGATTGAGATAAAGACCCTCTATTCCAATTTTCTGTAGGGTTTTTATCATGAAAAGGTGCTGGACTTTGTCAAAAGCTTTTTCTGCATCTATTGAGATGATCATGTGATTTTTGTCTTTGGTTCTGTTAATATGCTGTATTACATTTATTGATTTACGTATGTTGAACCATCCCTGCATCCCTGGGATGAATCCAACTTGGTCATGGTGTATAATCTTCTTGATGATTTGTTGGATTCTGTTTGCCAGTATCTTATTAAGGATTTTTGCATCTATGTTCATTAGGGAGATTGGCCTGTAGTTCTCTTTCTTAGTTGGGTCCTTCTCTGGTTTTGGTATCAGGGTAATGCTTGCTTCCAGGAATGAATTTGGGAGTATTGCTTCCCTTTCAATTTCATTGAAAAGTTTGAGAAGTAGGGGCGTTAGGTCTTCTCTAAATTTCTTGTAGAATTCGGCAGTGAATCCATCAGGGCCTGGGCTTTTCTTTGTTGGGAGGTTTTTAATTACATCTTCAATTTCATTGGCTGATATTGGTTTATTTAGGATTTTTAAATCTTCTTGATTCAGCTTTGGTAATTCATACGAATCTAGGAATCTGTCCATTTCTTCTGCATTTTCCATCTTAGTAGAATATAAATTTTCAAAATAGGTATAGATGATCTTCTGGATTTCTGCAGGGTCCGTCGTGATATCACCCTTTTCATTTTCAATTGCATGGATTTGAATCTTTTCTTTTCTTTTTTTAGTAAGGTTGGATAAGGGTTTGTCAATCTTATTTATTCTTTCAAAGAACCAACTTTTTGCTTCATTGATTCTTTGTATTGTTTTTTTATTCTCCAATACGTTAATTTCTGCTCTGATCTTTATAATTTCCTCCCTTGTACGGGCTTTTGGCTTAACCTGCTCTTCTTTTTCTAGAAGCTCGAGGTTCACCCTTAAGTTGTTTATTTGCGCTTGCTCTATTTTCCTGATATAAGTGTTTAATGCTATAAATTTCCCTCTTAGGACTGCTTTCATTGTATCCCATAAGTTCCGGTATGTTGTACTGTCATTATCATTCAGTTGTAGAAAGTGACTAATTTCTTCTTTAATTTCATCTGTGACCCATTGGTTGTTCAGGAGGATGCTGTTTAATTTCCATGTGTTTAGGGAGTTTTTGTGGGATCTTTTGCCATTGATTTCCAATTTCATTGCACTATGGTCTGATAATATGCATGGGATAATTTCAATTCCTTTGCATTTACTTAAGCAGGTTTTATGAGCTAGTATGTGGTCTATTTTGGAGAACGTCCCATGTGCAGCTGAGAAAAATGTGTATTCTGATGTTGCGTATAGATATATGCTGGTACTCCAATTCCAGTACAGCTTCATTATATTCATTGTAGTTGTCACTCTTTTGATATTTATAATTCCTTTCTCTGACAGTAGAAGGCTTCCCTCTTATTATCCACAAGATTTTACAGATTTCTTGTGGTAGTTTCAGAATTGCTGTCCTATACAACTGAAACGCACTTTTTTACGGTGTTTCTTTCCTGAGTTCAAACAAGTATTAAAAATGTTCTGTTTTAAAATTTCTGATTCAATTTTTGGTGAATACACTGCTTGTAATATGTAAGAATCTTCTTTCAAGAAAATTCAAACATAAAAATTTGGGCACTTGTCTTTTCTGAAATGTCTAGCGATAACCCTCATAGTTATAGTTTGAACATGAAACACTCATCCAAAGGTTTACATGTCAACAGCTTGATTTTCAACTTGCAGTATTGGGAGGTGGCAGAGACACTAAAGGGTGAGGCCCTCAAAGGGGTGCACGGGACCCCGGTCTCTTTTTTCTTGTTTTGCCTTCTGACTGCTATGAAGCAAACATTTTGCTCTACCACATCCTGTCACCATGAAGCACTGACACACCACAGACGCAAAAGCAATGGTGTCAACCAATCATGGCCTGAAATCTACAAAACTGTGTGTGAAATACACTTTTCCTCTTTTATGTTAATTATCTTAGGTATTTTTTTATTGGCATTTGCTCTGCTAAAACAAGCTTCATTACATGTATAAAAAATTACTGAAATATCATGCAGTGAACTTGTCTTGAGTTGCATGCCTAGGAGCTCAGAATGGGGAACATTTTAGAAAAGATTTCTCAACTCTGATAATTGCATCTAGCTGCCAGAGAAACAAAAGGACACTGTAAATAAATTTGACCACCTCAGAACTTAAGAAGAAGTTAGTAATGCCTGATCAGGGAACATTTTTTTAAACATATAGCCAAATTTTAAAAAGAACACATATAATTAGGACAACGTGTAAAGAGTTCAATTTACTCTAGTATGCTGACTTGTAGAGCTATTTTCTTCCTTTCCAGCATCTGCTTTGTACTGTGCTGAATAAGAATGGTAAGAGATTTTGAAGTTAGCAATGTTTACAAAAAGGTAGATCACAAGTTCCTTGCATCAAATCATTTTTGGGCACTTACTCGAAAATGCAACTTTGTAGGTCCATTCCAGACTTACTGAGTAAGAATCGTAGGTGGCTGAGTCTAAACGGGTACTAATTTAAAACATTGCAAGTAAATTTTATGCATGAAGAAATTTAGAAAGCACTGGAATAATAACTATGTATGATTCAGGGAAGACAAAAATAACATTGTCCTTATTCTTGGTTTAGGCTAATTTGGAAGTTTAAGCAAATTTCTAATGGTCAAATCTGCATGCTAAAAAAGACAGTTTTAGTACGAGCACACCTTTAGCATTGCTTTTCAGAATGCACTGCTTTGGCATAGTGATTCCCCCCTTGACAGTGTCAGCATATTCGAATTGCAAAAGGAGAATCCAGAGAACAAAGGAAATAGGGGAGGCATAAAGGGGAAAGGATATATATGTGTGTGTATATATATATATATATATATATATATATATATATATATATATATATAATTTAAACTGTCAGAATTACAGATGTGAATTATGAAATGATCACAATAGTGCAGATAAATATAATGCATTTTTTTCTGGGCTACTAGCCAGGAAAAAGACAAATGAGAGAATATATGAAACTTACAATATATTCACATATACTTTTCTATATACATGATGAAAAAACCAAATGTTTCTTTCTGATGTTAACGTTCTCATTCTCACTGAATACATTATTAACATGTGAACCCCAGTTCCTCATCTTTCTCCTTAAAAGTAAACTACAGAAACGACTTTGGACTAACTCCTTGCTGAACGTAAGCACCAGCAAGAACTAAAAACTGTTGAAGTGCACCAATAGCTCCAGGCTCTTTGGAAACAATTTTTGTGTAGTTCCACTGGGGCTTCTTTTCTGTCCCCCTTACAACAGCCAGTATGAGCATTCAAACCATCATCTACATCATTTGTTATAACTGCTTTTCAAAATCAGTGATTAATTAATCCATTTAATGCAATATTGTATCACAAAAATGAATATGTTTGCAAAGTCTCATTTTTTTCTGAACTCCTATATCTGCTTTTGAGCTAGGACTCAGCACTTACCATAGATATATACATTTCAAGGAAAGTTTCTGGGTTTGGAATCTCCTCTTGGGTGCAGATTATTACTATTAGCTGTGCAAACTAAGAAAACTATTCTGTTCATTTTCCTTACTTGTGAAATGGTGACAACGCATGTTTTGCTTGCCTTACTTGGTTTTATTTTGGATCAAATAAATAAATCTATGTGAAAGTATTTTCAAAACTGTCAAACACTATATAAATACAAGCTGTTATTATTATTTAAAAAACTTTTGTCATGAAAATACTGAATAAATCATGGAAAAACACTATGGTATGTGCTTCTTTATAAAGTATTAATGAGGCTCCAACAAATCTTGACTTCTTTAGGTTAGAATGGATATTTTATGTTTCTCTCCCAACTTTCCCCTAAAGGACTATCTATGATTTTATATCTCTTGTGTAGGTTTGAATCGAAATGTCACCTTATGTCTAAATTTGAAATTTCCCAGGGTGTTATCAGTCCTAAGGGTCGAGATAAGAATCAGTAGGTGATTCTACTGCCTAGGTCTCCTTGAAAGAGAAAGTTCACTGTTTAGATTTTTTTTTTTATTCTTACATAATACATTAGACTCAATCTTCAATATATGATAAAAACAAAAAGGGCTATGCTAAAACTTCAATATTTTGAAGCTCTGAAGATGTCATAGTTTGCAGCTTTACATATGCTATCATAAAAAGAACAATGTAGAATATCACAGATGAAAGAACTCACCAATATGTAGACTTTAAGGGCTAATCAGGAAAAAAGTGATAGTTCCACATGAAAGATATTTTTATATAACTAAATGGAAGTTAACGATACATTAAAAAAAACTTAAAATTAGAGTATAATTCAAGCACAGTAGGAAATTGAAACTTGTATAGCAATTCATATACACAAATCATTCTTTATATGGCAACCACATCTCTAAAGAGAAGATAGAATCAAACCATATGAAAAGTGTAGAAAACTAGATCAAGTAATCTTTTTTCGGAATGTCATATATTCAGCAATATGACTGAAATACTTTACAAACTCAGCAAACTGCTCAGCTTTTGCGTTTTTTTGTTTCTTTGACTTACTATTAGGATATCATGTTTTTGATGGAAAAGTAAACTACTGAAATATTTATGCTATAGTCTATTTTAGGATCCCAGGAGGTTTAAATAACTTAAAGTCACTCTTTGGAGAGTGGCAATTAACCTTTGAATAGGCCTTATTTTACAGTATTATTTACTTCCAAAAGAAATCAGAGCACTGGAAAGATTTATAAAGTCAATAATTGTTTTAGAAGAATAAAATAATTTGTCCGACAGTTTGTGCCAATAGTCACTGTCAAAAAAAGGGTGCAATTTAGGTTAAATTTCAATTGAAATATAATTTAAATGTAGCATTCCCAGCTGGTGTGAAGGCTAACTTAAATCACACATAATCATGTTGAAATAATACAGAGATCCATTGATTGAGATGCACATTCTAGAAGCAGAATTTATGTGCAAAACATGTAAATATTTTCATGTAATATTGTATCTCTGAGAGTTTCACCAGCCCCATTGGCAAATCCAAATAATCCATTTCTTATCACACATGACATTTATGATGAGATTTTGGGTGTAGAGTAGGGGGAGTTGAACTGGCATTTGGCAAGTGACATTTCAAAGTGGAAAATTAAATTATAAAAAGAATAAATGTTGCACCACAGAACCAAAAGGTTTTGGCAGGAGCAGAAGCTCTAAAATCATTTGCAGTATACTCTCGAAAAGATCATTTTCCAGTTTATGCATAAAACCAAACATTTCAGTGGTAGCTAACAGAAGCTAATCCAGATGATTGCCCATGGAAAAGACTTCATAAACTTACAGAATGTGAGTTAACCATCCATCATAAAGACCAAAAAATAAAAAAAATTATCATAGTAGCAAATCAATAACAACTACAAGAAAAATAGAACTGTATCTTTTACACTAATCAGCTGCAAAGTAATTTCACTCCAGCAAATGTTAAACAAATTCAGTAACAATAAATACTAACACACAATGTTTGTAATCAACATTGAGTTTCACAATTAAAATATAATAAAATTCTAGCCAACTTATATCATTTCTCTGTACTATGTGCTAGAAAGTAAAGTTTCATTGCTGTAAATGAGTTTTCTATAATGCAAGCCATGCATGTTGTGCTGTTTACTAAATTAATGAAAAAACATAGACTTAGGCCTATTAGAATCTGACAATACAAAAAATTGTTATAAAAAAATTTGAAGTTATATTTAAACCTATATAAGCAATAGAAATATTTTGTCAAACATGTTGAATAAAAACATGCTCAGAAGAAAAGTTTTCCATCAGATAGCACACTCCCCTTTATTCTTCTTAAATTCATATTAATAAAATATTTAGTAAGTTTATTTTCATACTTAGCATCTTTCCTTAAAGGTGACTTAAGTAATTCTCCTATCACTTAGCTATCCAATCATGAGCAGGTTAACTTAATATTTTGTGTCTTGGTTTACCAGGATATAAAACAAATGTCTTGGTTTAGAGTACTTCTAGCTTTCATGTCCTAATAAATTTTGATTATCCCAACTATCATAAAAACTTCTTTACAAGTAATATTGTACAAAACCATATTTTCAATTTTACTCAATTTTGGAATCTGGAAAGATATTGATTTTGTGATCTATTCCATAATGACATTAGAAATCTCAAATGCTGTGATATTTATAATGTCACATATACTCTGATGTTGTAAGCATTTCATAAAACCAAGTTTAATATTTGAAGATCTATAAAAGGTGTCATGAATTCTTGACACATTCAGAAGAAAGTTACACTCACATTCATTCATCCTAAATCTTATCTTTTTCTTAAAGTTCTTTTTCTATTGCCACCACCCAACTACACCTCCAGAAAACAAAACAAAACAAAATCCCCCAAAAATATTCTCTCCAAGTTTCTCTGTGTTCATCTTGTCATGTCTATATTTCTCAGCAAATTCTGTCTACAACTATACCTCCAGTGTTCCACAAATCTATTCAATATTCTTTTACTACCACATCTGTAAGTTTGTCATCTTTTTAGTGAACTATCAAAATAGAATCGTAAAGTACTTATTAATTTATACTAGGAATTACTTTTCTCAAACTTTATAACAAATCTGGTAACACAAGTTGACAAATCTAATAAATGTGATCTAAAAATGCATTTTATTTGGCTATTGCAATATATATTTGTGTATACTTTTACACACATGCATACATTCGCTTTAATAAGTATATTTATTGTCATTTAAGATGGACATGAATCCTCCAGTTTACCATAGTTCTCAATACTCCCTATCGTATTAATTAACAGCTGCTTCATACTTAATAGATGAAAAAAATTGAGCTTTGAATCCAACTACATAGACCTCCAGATACATAAACCAATGCACTTGTGCAAGCTACTCCTACAACTTTCATGCACTCACCAATTTGTTCACCTCTAAAGCTCTAATTTGCCTTTCAAAGTTCAGGTAAAGCATCCTATCTCTAGGAACTCTCATAAAATTTTCTCTGTCTTGGGGCATTGCCAATCTGCTGATATTTAAAGTTGTCCTTTTTACTTGCAGGCACTTAATTTATTTTTCATCAAATTTTACTATAAATCACCATATCTAAAAGTACCTGTCCTCATCAATAAAACAGAAACAAGTTGAATATAAAGATCCTGTCTCTTCATCTCTTAATTATATCAATAACCTTATACCTGGCACAAGAGAATGAAATCAATGGATTTCTCTCAGTTTGACACATAAATTTTATCTTGATATATCTCAAAATGTACAATGTGTTCGTAACATATTAGTATGAAATATATTAAGATTTACAAAATTAGGAAAAAGTTTTGCTATGAAAAATGTTCAAAATCTGATGCATGTTTAGTTTATAATAAATATTTAATAACTCAGCAATACATGTATCATTACATTTACATAATAGATATTTCTATGATTAATATAAAATTAACACTTTGAAATTATACATAATGATTAATGGTTAAAAATGGCATTTTACTTTTCTCTTCAACTCTCCAATGACTGCCCTACGCACTCAGGACAGTTTCCAAAGTCTGTAAGTTTTATACACTCCAAACTTCTTTAGCTTCTGCTTCTATCACTTCTGTCCAGCCACACTGGCCTCCTTGAACTTCATTTAGTTTTCCAAGGACGTTATAAAACCTCCTGGCCTTTGTGTTTGCTCTTCTTTCCTTGGCTGATAACACTCTACCATTAGATTGTCCGGGTCTCCCTCACTGTACCTTATGATTCTGGTTAAGTACCCTCTGCTTATTTGGGAGACCTTTCACGAATATACTGCATAAAATGGTATCCTTCATGTCCTTGTACTCCATCCCTCCAGGCTTCCTCATCCTTCTTCCAGGCCTTTACCATGATTTGACGTAGTAGGTTTATGTCTTTTCTTTTGAGATCTAAGTCCCTCAACACCACTTAAGCTCCACAAGCGCAAGCACCCTGTCTGTTCCATCGCGTGGTGCTGAGAATACACACTGAATTGGTATATTAGGATTTCACATAAACTTAACACTTCCGGAACTCATTTTGAGAATTGCAGCTCTAAGTGATTTTCTGAAATAAATAAAACAATTTCCAACTTATCTCATTTAGTCATTTTTCCCATCAATGAGCCTGTTCATCCTGATTAGTTGTACATAACCCACATGAAAAATGTTGTGAAGCAAAAATGAAATGTATAAATGAAGTTTAAATAAATTTTGAAATGAATGAATCTTAGCTAAATCTCCTAACTATATCCACATTGATTTGTATAAAAATTTCCTCTAAATATTCCCCCCAAAATGAGGAGCTAGGTTGCTTAGCATATAATTCACCAACATTTTCAAGTACAAATACTTTGTGCAAACTTTGTGTCCCTAGTAATCCGACCATAGTTATATTCTGCTTTCAGGAGATATGCTTTGAAATCTCTCTTTGACATGTATGCTCTTTTTAGAATAAAGCTTCTGAGCATTTAACTATTTTTGAGTATTCAGTCTTCTCATCATGAATTACTATCTCAAAGGAGTTTAATTGGAATAGATTTTTAACTACCAAATGTCTTGAATGGAATAATAGCTTAGGGGCTTATTTGCACCTTCAAAAACATTTCTACTCATTATGTCCTCTATTTGATATTGCATTAAGCTACACAAAAGGTGAATCGTACATGCCATTAAGATTGACAAGGCTGAAAAAATCAGTACTAGGTATAAAAATGGTACTACTCAAATGTATCAAAATGGAACCCAAACATACCTCATCTTAACAAGTCCATTACATGCTATATTGATTAAGAAAGCTTGTCAATCATTACAAGACCTTTCACAGAGATATGGAATGTGTTAGGACATTTTAAGATATGAACAATTGAAAGAAGCTGTCAGCATTTGTTTAAATGACAATCAATCAACTATTGTTTATTGAGTAAAAGTGCTGAGTTAAGAGCTACAAAAAATATAAAGATGAATGAATATAGTTCTTGCTGTAAAGGGCTCAGGATTCATACTAAGGTATAGGATATACAACTTGTATAAGTTGATTATGTTAGTCCTGAGTTTATTTATTGATAAATGTGTAGTTAATCTAGTTAATTGATGTTTCCTAATTTCCCCTTTACTTTCCCTTTGTTAAACTTCATTTTATTAACTTCCATACCTGTATAACAAGAATATAAATGTAAAGCACTGAGAAGTTCCTTAAAACCCTGTATGTAGCATTATTTATTAGTTTCTTATACATGTTCCCATGCAATCTTCCGTGTAAAACGAATTAATACAAATATATATTCCTTTTACTTTTTAAAAACAAAAGATAAGTGCTGTACACTGCATTTTAACTTCATTTTTCATTTAAAAATAACCTCTAAAACTACAGTGCTTTTCCATTCTTTTCTAAGGTACATAGTATTTTAAATAATTTATTTAATAAATCTTTTGTAAGTGGTTATAGGCAGTGCAAATTCAAGTGGCAGCCCAGCCCTGTAGCTTAGAGCAAGAAGGTGCAAACCTAGGGTACTGACAGCATTGTAAATACATTCATTAAATGATTACACTAATATATGTCCTTCCTAGTTGAAACAAAGGGCAGAAGCAATAAGTTAGTGCTCCTGATTAGGAAGTCATGATTTTTGTTATTTTCTAAGCATCTACTAAGGCATGAACATTTTCTAAATACTATGCCATATGATTCTCAAAATAATTCTAAGACATACTTTAAAATAGTTTAAAGCTGAATACATTAATGATCAAGATATTAAACATTTCTCTCTATATTACTCAACCAGAAGTGATAGAAGATGGATCTTTATGAAGAACTACAAGAGTCCAAAGTTGACAGGCAGAGCTGCTTTGCAGATAGTTTGTGTAAAAATGCGTCCACTCTCTAGTATAAAGGATAAAAATATTTGGTGAAATATGCATAAGACTTCTAAGCTCATTCATTCTTCAGATGTCCAGTTCAATTTATTGAATTTCCCACCGTGTTAGTTCTATTTGTACTGATATCCAATGACATGTGAAATTCCACATTGCTTTCTTTATCTTCTGATTGACACTATATTTTAGTCTAACCCAAATAGATCAGAATTAGAAATTTAAAAGCCCTAGCTCTTCAAATACAACATGAAGTTATTCAACTTGGTAGTAATATGATATTCTCAGAAAATTGCAAGGTAATCTTAATTTTATTTAGAAAATGATTACTTTGGCCTTTGGTTTAGCCAACTTCAGCTCACTGCTAGTTTTAGTTTATTGACGGTTTCCTGAAGTACATTCCCTGAGTAATTTGGTAAGCATGGACTTTAGAAAACCTTCCATTCAATAAAGATTTCACCTATGTAGTGAATACATGCAATCACTTTCATGGTATTTTCCCTTACATAAAATATCCAGCCATTTTATCATTCTGTGGTAATGTTCACAATTAATACATATCCTAATATATATGTATATGTGTGTATATATTTGTCTCACATATACATTCATGCTATATATGTAATGTTTTTTTAAAATTATTTGAACATTTCTGCAGATTGGTCTCATTGAAAATAGCTGTAAGTGCTGTATTTTAGTAAAAGGCACACTTTATACTTCTTTTTATGACATAAAGTAGAGCACAGAAATAAGGAACTAAGTGGGAAGTAAGAAAAGGGTCCTGAGACTAGAGCCTGGGTCCAATATTCCCAAAGCTTATTGGTTCTCTGAGAAGTGTTGATTCTTCCCTCAAAGAATCCACCAGTTTCTTATACCCTAAGACAGCAATTCCAGAGAAGGAAAAATGGCTCAGTGGGCAACTATAAGACACAAGAGCTGACCCTTGGGGTTTAGGTATGGGCCATACTTAGTGAAATTAAACTGATGTTTATACACCTGTATAAACTGATATTTATACAACTATGTCCATCTGATTGTTCATAAAAATACAGAATCAATTGAGCAGCAATCTAATTTTGATTTGTGTTGGGCTTTTTTGTTAACCAAAGATAGAAATAGGTTATATTGAAACACTGTACACTGGCAAAAGATTGCAGTTTTACCCTTAATAAAGATATAATTAAGGACCAAAGTTGCTAAGTAAGAAAAAAGACATTGATTTTTGTAAATATAGACTTTTTCTTTTCAAGTGTTCATGTTTTCACTATGCCTTGAACTAAAATATACCCATGTAATAAAAGACATCACCTTTACAACTCTCATGAGAGTGTTCTTAATGGCTAATGAATTTTCCATGCAGATCTTTGAAATGTTTCTTTCCCTTCACATACTCTTTCCATTCCTAATTGCCATGAATGATTTCATCAACAGTCATATTCTTTGAAGACCACTGCCCCACCGTGAGTGTGATGGAATGTAGGCAGGACACCATCCAACAAAGATGTGAACTCCCTTGAATGACAATAAGGAATAAATTAATGTCACACCAATTATGTACAGATACAACCCATAAGATTTAAACTAAAAATCTTCATAAGATCCATACATTTTAATATCTTCTACGTGACCATTAAAGAAGAACATTATTTTTGAGAAGTAAAAGAGAAAAGGAGAGTGCATAATAAATAAAATGTCACTTAAAATGCCTCTAAGATAGCTGGCCACATCAATACTATTTTGGTAAAATCATCATTTATATATTTAGGAGATTTGTTTTCAAAAATATGCAACATTATTTTCAGTGTATTTTATTTTATGAAACTAAAAAAAGCTAGTAACAGAAGCAATGTTTGCTTTATTTTATATAACTACTAAAATTTTCAAGTTTTACAATAAACATTGATCATGCTAATTTTATTAAATGGAGCAATCATATGGTGAGATTTACCTTTTATATGCTTCAATTAAGTCTCCATATGTTATATGTGAATACTGCTCTGGAATCATATTTATACATTTTCTTCTCATGCTCTAAATAACACTTCATAAATCTAAAGATCTGCTGTGTATTCTTTTTTTTTTTTTTTTGTGGGTACCGGGGTGTCGACCTCAGGACCTCGCGCGCCAACAGGCACCCGTGCCGCTGAGCGATATCACCGACCCCTTTTTCGTATGTGGGTTCCAGGAGTTGAACTTGGGCCGTCGCGCTTGCAAGGCAGGCGCTTTCGCCGCTGAGCCATCTCACCGGCCTCTGCTGTGTATTCTGAGACATATATGCAAGTAAATCCACAACGCAACGTAACATTTCTTTTTGTGTATAATTTTTAAAATATTTTCTAGGTGGTTTTACAATTTATATAAGCCAATAGCAATGCAGAAAGTATGGTTTAGTTAGCTCTTGTGTTTTTGAGTCAGAAAACAAGAAAAAAAATCATAATTTTTAAAAAACTAAAACCTAACACACTATTGTATTCATTCATTTAAATATTTACAGAATTCAAAGATATCCAAAATTGTTGAAAAGAAATGAACTCATGGAAAATTTGAAGGTGTAATTTCCTTAAAGAAATACAAATGAATTTAAAATTTTGAATCTGTACATAATTGTGCTTAACTGCTTCTTGAAAGATTCCCTGTGATCGCTGCTTCTGGGCGTGTTTTTGCTTTTGTAATCTCCCCTTCAGTGTGAGCTGACCTAGGGACTTGCTTCTAATGAACAGAATACGACAAATGTGGTGTGCTGCTTCTGATAGTAGATGATAAAAGAGTGGACATTTTGTCTCAGAGCTTCTCTGGCTCCCTCTGATGAAGCCAGGTGCTTTGAGTTAGGCTGCCCCCATGGAGAGGTCCAAGTAGTGAGAACCTCAGAACAGCGTCCATCAATTGCCAGCAAGGAAGCAAAGCCCTCACTTGAGCCTGGGAGACATGAATCCAGTAAACAACCACCGAGAGAACTTGGAAGTGGGTCCTACTCCCATACAGCCCTGGGATGACTGCCACTGCTCAAATCTTGATTGCAACCTCAGGGGAGACCTTAAGCAGAAGACCCATGTTTTACCTCCATCTGGATTACTGATCCCTAAAACCGTGCAATGGAACATACACGTATGATATTTTAAACCACTAAATTGGAGACAATTTATTATGCAGCAGTAGATAACTGACACAATAATTAATATGAATAATAAGTTAATAATGGTGCTGTATTTCATAAAATGGTTATATTCTAATAAGTTTCAGTGTTCCCCATTCACTACTTTTGTTACCAAATCTACAAAGTAAGAACATTAGAATATCTCTAATATTGTTTCTTGTTTTCTATTTTACCTTATGTACATAATTATATTACTAAATTTGCTCTAGTTTTGATGTCAAAGTCGAAAAAATAATTGTTTAGATTACGTCATATATAGAGTCAGGAAAGGACTTAGCTTGGCGCTATTATTCACTGTTAAACTTCACTGAATATCTGAGGAAACAGATGCTGCTCATCTCAGGATAGAACACAGGGAATTGCAACTCTGGGTCCCAGTTCAGCTGGTATTATTGGTCAGTTTGGATTTTTCAAATGGAGCAGCGACAAATAATTTGATATGTCTAATAGAAATTTTTTAGTGCTTCAGTATCTTTCACAGATATTTATTTTGGAATTACCTATTTTTAAATTTTGTTTAAGATCAATTCCTAAACTTTCTGTAAGAAAATGTTTAGGATGTCAGAATAAAAATAAAAGCGTGAAATACACATTCACAGACTTACATTTTCACGTTTAATAAGCACATGATTTAAATACGGATACCAGTTGAAAATCTGAATAAGCGGGTGGGTAATGATGAGCCATAACTTGTCTGTTGAATTTTTAAATATTAAAATTTAAAAATTTAGAAGTACTGATTCCCATAACTTTTATGACTTCTCAGTTAATACATTCACCAAGACGTTTCTGTAGAATATTTATATAAAAAATTATTTTGCAACATTATTGTAGTAGATTACAGATGGCTGCAAATGCTTCATTACTCCTCATGAGAGGCACAGAAAAATTTCACCTCCCTGTGAGTCAAGGCTGGACTAATTTACTAGCTTGGCAAGTGTAATGGTGGGGAGCGATATTCTTGGATTTCTAAAAAAAAGAGATTTTAGTTTTCACCAACATCCTGAATGCATACTTTGGAAGAAGCCAGCAGTTTTTTAAGAAGTTAAGTTATCACGAGACCACCATACTGGAGAGGCTACATGTAGTTCAACAGTGAAATCTCAATCTAGCCTTTGCAGATTGCCGCACCAGGTGCCAGACGTGTGAGTTACACTAGATTGGCCCCTCAGACAAGCCGTAGGCAGCTGATGATCATGGCTGACACCAGGTCAGAAGCAGAGCAATTACTCAGCTGAATTCTCCCCTAATTCTTGATGAACTACAGTAAAATGATTTTTGTTTGATGCTTCTTAATTTTGGGGTAGTTCATCACATAGCAGTCAATAACCAGAAAAGTATTATCATACTCATGTAATTTTAACTTCAGTGTTTAGTATATGTGCTGCCAAAGCAAGCACTAACCTAAGTGTCCAATCTAACAAAATGTACTGCAACCTCACAGTGTGAAAAGTATTTTGCAATATTCTTTAGAAATGATAATTTAGGCCCCAAGTTGTGAGACAATTGCGTCATTACAGATCTACAAGAAAATCATAAGTGAGAAAAAAAAAAACAGAATAAGAGGATGTTCATATTAGAAATATAGTGTATGACTCTGTAGAAAATCTATATTCTGCTTGAATTACTACAGAATAAAATGTAAAAATAAATATACATATATACACACATACATATATTTGCATAGTTATCTGTATAATGTATACAATTATTATATTTAGATATGTAAGTTCTGAGTTAAAGAATACCTTTATTTATCATTTAATGTTAACAACTACACTGCGCAGAACTAACCAATTTATTGCAGTAACGATTACGATGGTTAAAATAGACCTAACCGTCTCAAGAATATCCCTGAAAGAATTCAGCCTGGGAAAGGTTCATAGCTCTATATGTATCACGCATGTTAGCACAAAAATAATTATCACCCACCTACCACGTGCACTCAAGGGGGAAAAAGAGGGAAAAAGCAAACATGTCTTTATCCAGGTTAATACTGAAAACAAACCAAAGTGATAGCTTGATTTAAAATTCTTGTAGAACTTCTTTTAGAGGAAACAAAAGAAAACCCAAGTTACCAAAGCCTGTCATGGATACTGTGTATAATCCTAAGATAAATATATTCAATTGATAAAGCTCTCTTGATAGCTTTCTATAGTGATACATAAACTTGATTTCAAATAAAGGAAATAAAAACCAAGACATACGGAAGATTTAATTAGAAAGGTCCACCTTGCAGAGCCTTCGACAACAGTTCCCCTTAAACACACTGCATTCAAATTTTCATTTGTTAAGTCTTTTCATATTTCCCTCCAAATTCCCAATATCAAGCTTATACTGCTGCTTCATGACTTATATTAACAATATAGTGATAAGATTTGATTTTTTCTGTTGACATTTTCAATAATATTCAGTATGAGAGATCATGATTTATTCCCCTTATACTATTCTGTCCCCTTTCTTTCTCCTTATTATTTCTTTAATTCTACATTCAAATTGCACATTTATCTTGTTCTTACAGAAACAACAGTACCTTTTGAACACAAAATACTTACAAAATGTTCATCTTTGGACTCGCTTTGATAAATCAACTTAATAATAATTTTGTGTGAATGGATCAGTTTTTAAACTACAGATGTCATGGATATTTAAAATTATTTAAAACATGTAATGACATCAGCTTTTAAAAACCTATGACCAAATATTTAATGCAACTCCAACTCTAACTTTTTCAGTGAGGGGTTTGACGTACGCTTTTTTAGAAGAATCATATTGAAAAAAAAAAAAAAACAATAAAAGGGATTTTATACTGAAAAAAATCTTCAATATGGTTTGTTAAGAATACTCTGTCTCCTCACTCCCGGAGGCTGACAAATCCTGGTGTGATACCTTCTCTCTACTTGTGTGAATCAGCATGATGCCTCAGCACAAGAAATCTATATGACACAATGTTCCTTAAATACCACCAGAAAGGTGATTTTCAAGTTAAGAAAGAAACAGGCACTTTTTCCTTAGGAAATTTTTTTGAAATCTGCTTAAATATTTATCCTCTGAATTTATAGTAATTAATAATAGATAAAAGGCTTAAAACTATCTTTGGTGAACTAGGTAATACATATCACAAGATTGGCACAGTGTTGTAGTCAGGGTTTGCAAGGGAAACAATACAATACAGGACACATAATTTATAGGATTATTTTATAGTAGTCACCCAAAGAGTCATATACAAAAGAGTGCAGGAAATCTGTCCACACACTAAAGAACCAAAGAACCAGCTGAGGGCCTGGATCCTACAGCAGTGTCCTGTATGAGTCCAGCTGAAGACCTAGAGCCCATGACCATGTCCTCATGAGTCCAGCTGAAGGCCTAGGGCCCACAACAATGTCTCATGCAAGTATATTTCATGGATCTGTACCGGGAAGGCCCAAAGGTCAGTGGTGGAAGCTAGAAAGTCTGCACCAGCGGGATGAAGGACCTGTGCCAGCAGATTGAGGGATCTACCCCGGAGCTAGGAAGCAATGCTCAGAGTAAGAACCGGAGCTCCCCCAAAAGTCACCACAGCCATCCTCAGCAACGGTGAGGTCCCGAGCTCCTCTGACGATGAGAACAGCCAAGTTCCTATCAGGAAAGCCAGCGTGACAAGCTCCTCAAGGAGAACCTACAGCAGCAACTCTTCCTCACCAGTTCTCCTTTTTATGTTGTTGGCAACAGTCCTCAGGTGGGCCCTCCACACCAGGGACCACGCTGATTCAGTTCAGCTGGGTGTGACAAGTTGACCACCAGTTGTTGATCCACCACACACAGTGAGAGGTATTTCTTGTTCCCTACTTCAATTTCCTCATTTGCTTCCCAGGTGAAACTTTTATACTTAGGTCCAAAGAGATATTCTACTTTTTCTTTTAGTTTAATGGCAGACATTTAATTGTAACTGAAGTCAATGCTATATCCACATATTATTGAGTGGTTAACAATTTTTCCCTGCCTTGCAAATATAGAAATAAAAATGGCTCTGTTTATTCCTCACAAAATGAAGGTGAAATTCCATCCCTAAATAGTTTTTCTGCTGTGTTGCATGTCCAACTAAACTCAGTATCTTCTTGGAGAACTTACATGTGTTTGATTTCTCCCCAGTTGTAAAGCTCTGTTTCAGTTTGTAGAGCACATCTTCCCTTAAATGCTTTTGTTACATTACTGTTTTCTATATATCATATAAACAAAAGTATTTATAGTCTTAAATTTAGTGAGTGAAGCTTTAGTTTTAGTTTCTGGCAATAACCCAGATTAGATGTCCCAAAACTAATCAAATTAAAAGCACCAAAATAAACTGAATAATCTAGAATGAGTGTAGTTTAAGTGCATAACTGGATTATATATCATTAAAGTAACTCTTTTGGGGAAGACACCACAAAGATTTCAGAAGATAAATAACGACAAAGACAAAACCCTACCCCTTGACACATTGTACTAAAACTATAAGACACAGAAGACATCCAGGAGATCTTCAACACAGCCAAAGAGCAGAGAATGATAACCTGGACTAATAACAGTTGTCTTTTGAATAATCATTTTCAGAAGATAAGAAATATTCCTTTCAAACTATGAGAAAAAAAATTAATGAAAACATACAATTTTATCCATGGCCAGAGTATTATTATAGGAAAAAAAAGAAAACTACAGACAATATCAAAGAGGTAAAATTCAAATCTGAGATAAACATGAAGCTTATCTTTCTTTCTTTTTTTTTTTTGTGGGTACCGGGGGGGTCGACCTCAGGACTTCGCGCGCCAGCAGGCGCCCGTGCCGCTGAGCGATATCACCGGCCCCTTTTTCGTATGTGGGTTCCGGGAGTCGAACTCGGGCCCTCGCGCTTGCCGGGCAGGCGCTTATGCTGCTGAGCCATCTCACCGGCCCATGAAGCTTATCTTTGAGTGGAAAGTAAACTAAATTTGGAAAGATAAAAATAAGATATGAAAAGAAAAATCATGAAAGAAATTATTATATGTGTAGCTAAACACATAAAGTGCAGCTTAAAAGAATGATAATAGATTAATTTGAATGTAAAAATAAAAGAAATTAAAATACTGGGCAACAATTAAATGTAAAAATGAAGGGAAAACGTACTCCTCCTACCAAAATTAGTTTCCACAAGCATCTTACTTCAGTCGTGTAGACACACAGAAATCAACATTTACACTAAGTGATTTAAAAGTGATATGAAAATACAATAAAGGGCCGGTGAGATGGCTCAGCGGCACAAGCGCCTGCCGGGCAAGCGCAAGGGCCTGAGTTCAACTGCTGGAACCCACATACGAAAAAAAGGGCCGGTGATACCGCTCAGTGGCATGGGCGCCTGCTGGCGGGCGAGGTACTGAGGTCGACCCCTGGTACCCACAAAAAAAAAAAAAAGAAAGAAAATACAATGAATATCTTTATTCAAATGAATGTAAACAGATGACTTGGAACGTTTTTTAACACTAACTCAAGAGAAATATTTTAAATACAACAATAACTATAAAAACGTTTCATCAGAAGTTTAAAATCTATCTCAACACATAAAGTAAATAGAAACAATGATAATTTTAAAGTCGAATTCAAGAAACTGATAATTATAAACTGAACAAACTTCTATTGAAAAGTAGAAGGAAGTTATTGCCCAACTAGTTTTCTCAACAGTATGTAGGAAAATAGTACTACTTGAAGTAACCACTCAGCTCTTTATTAATGACCAGCAACAAGACAAGTATTTACCTAGTAGGTAAACCATGGTGTTGCTTCCTTCAGAAGAAAGTTTTGCTTCAAAAAAGTCAGCAGAACTAATACAGGCATGCATGCTGGGTAATGTGACTGATTTGTATTCTGGCCCATGTTCTTTATTTTATTGTGATCCAGTAACAAGCAGTTTGAGGAAAGAAGGAGAGAAAAAAGGAAGGAGGGAATGAAGAAAGGAGAAAGGAAGGAAAGAAAGAAAACAAGGAAGGAAGAAAGAAGGAAAAGATGGAGATAAAAACCATCCAATAAAGGGAACAAAGTATGACAACAGGAAATGGAAAGGAAAGGAAAGGAGATTTGTGTGTAAAAATGTTTACTATTACCAGTAATAATAGGATTATAAATTAAAACCACACTAAGAAACCATTTCACACTCAGACATTGGAAACATGTATGTCAGACAATAACATGTTTTGACAAGGATAAGAAGTAAATATATTTTTGTAACCTACTAGTGGGAATTTAAATGGATATAACCAATTTGAAGAGTAATTTGGAAATGCAGTTTTTCTTGAAAGAGACAATCACATGCTTGCACAAAAGAAGATATATACATATAATTGTTTGTAATAAAAAATTTAACACAACTTTTCATAAAGTGAGAATTATATATACATACATTTACGTGTGCATAAATACACACACATGTGTGCACACACACATAGATTTAGTCAATATCTATAATATGGATGTGCATTAACAATACATTTCAAGATAAATTATCTCAAAAATACATTGAACAAAATAAACTAGTTAATTTTCAAAACAGTTTAAACACATACTAGTTGAATAAAATTTTTTTTTTTTTTTTTGTGGGTACCGGGGGGTTGACCTCAGGACCTCGTGCGCCAGCAGGCGCCCGTGCCGCTGAGCGATATCACCGGCCCCTTTTTCGTATGTGGGATCCGGGAGTCGAACTCGGGCCCTTGCGCTTGCCGGGCAGGCGCTTAAGCCGCTGAGCCATCTCACCCGCCCAAGTTGGATACATTTTAATAAAATAAATTTATACACAGATGTGGTGGCATAAGCCTACCATCCCAGCACTCGGGGAGGCTGAGGCAGGAGGATCACAAGTTCAGGCCCAGTCTGGCACATTTAGTGACTTAGTGAGACTCTTCCAAAAATTAAATAAAAAAAAAAACTAAATACAAAAAAGGACTGGAGATGTAACTCTGTGCAAAGTCCTTGGATTAAATCCCCAATATTGCAAAACAAAAACAAAATGAAACAACAGCCAAAAAACTATAATGTATATTTTAGGAAATTACTCTTTAGAAAATGTTTTAGAAAGCTTTTATTTCTTAAGTGAGTGACAGAATCACAAATGTACAGGAGAATATTATTTTAGGTATTTTTAGCTTTGAAGTTTTTCACAAAATAAGGCTATGGTCCTCAATTCTGCAAAACTCCATAACAGAGCTCCATTCAAGGGAAATGAGAAAAGCTGGAAAATGTTATTAAGTGGGCTATGATAATGGGAAGTAACAATAGCCTAATTACTGTGCCAAATAAGAATTACAGTAGTAGAAACTGATCTTTACCAAAAGATAGAATCTCTTAAACTCTAAAGATATGGAGATTATATTAGTCAGCTTTCTTATCTCTGAAACGTCATACCCAACCCCACAATTAACGGAGAAGTTTAATTTGCTCAAGGTTTCATGAGCAGGTTTGGATTAGCTGGCCCCAGGTAAGAGACACTATGGTAGAAGAGTGAGTGAAAGCACAGCTTTTTAGTTCACCATGATCGGTCAAAAAGAACAGCAGGCGAACAGTGTCAGAAAGGAACTTGTAAGGGACGATATATAGTACCCAAGGTCATGTCTCCATGATCCATGTGGACATACCCAGGAACATGCTTCACTAATCTGCTAGGTGTTTCTTTTTTTTTTTTTTGGGTACCCGGAGTCGACCTCAGGACCTCGCCCTTGTGCCACTGAGCGATATCATCGGCCCTTTTTTTCCCCTTATGTGGGTTCCGGGAGTCAAACTCAGGACCTTGCATTTGCTGGGCAGGCACTTATGCCGCTGAGCCATCTCACTGGCCCTGCTAGGTGTTTCTTAATCCAATGTAGTTGATATTTCAGGATTAACAGTCACAATCCACTTCATATCAACTTCACACCTAAACACATCTCCTGAAGCCATGTTTAATCTCCAAATAAAGACAGTAGCAATCTTATAGTTCATCCTAACATAATAAAGCTATCCTGAGTACAACTGGATATGCAAGAATCCCCCTAAATCTCAATAGTTCCAGCATTTTTCACAAATTGAAGTCCAAGTCTTTTCTGAGACTCAAGGAAAACTGCTAGCAGTGAACTTCTATAAAAGTCAAAAACAAATTACATAATCCCAAGGTACAATAGCACATGGTAAACATTCTCATTCCAAAAGGGAGTTATAGGGCCGGTGAGATGGCTCAGCAGCTTAAGCGCCTGCCCAGCAAGCGCGAGGGCCCGAGTTCGACTCCCGGAGCCCACATACGAAAAAGGGGCCGGTGATATCGCTCAGCGGCACAGGCGCCTGCTGGTGCGCGAGGTCCTGAGGTCGACCCCCCGGTACCCACAAAAAAAAACAAAAAAAAAAACAAAAAAAAAAAACAAAAGGGAGTTATAGGGACAGAAAAGAATGGGAGCAAAGCAAGACTGAAACCAAGCAGGGCAGACATTAAGTCCTATAAATGTACACCTGGCACCCGGGGAACATACTGATGAGATGTGAGTTCCAGAAGACATAGGCTGCAACTTTTTCCAGCAGATGTTCCACATTCTTTGCATCTCCAAACTCCTGGGATCCCCACTGTACCTTTGGATTCAATCTCACAGCTTCACACACTGCATTGTCATGGTTCCTTCCATGTCTGGGCTCACAGGCCTTCCTTGGAAATTTGGGTGGAAGCCTTCCTGATCCCTACAACTTTTGCAGTCTGCATGCCTATAAAACCAGCATCACATGGATGACACTAGTCACCCACTAGTCAGCTATCAGTTCAAGCAGTAGCTGGGTCCCCTTGGAACATGACTGCAGCAGCCTCTGAGTGCCTAGATGACTGAGCACAGTGAAATGAATGATGGAGAACATCCCTAGGAGGCTCATCAAGAGCAGGCCTTCCAGGATTCTTTTCTCACATGCAAAGTTGATATTCTTGCACACTTGAGCCTTAAATGGGTGGGATCTTCCTGTTTCCTCAGATGGGCTCAAGGCATTTTTCTTCTTGTCCCTGTACAAAGTGCTCATTTTGCTATTAATAGTGCTAATCTTTTTATTAGAGATATCTCCTTCAGCCCCGATTTTAAACATGGTTCCTTCTGGGCCAAAATTTAAGTTTTTCAAATTTTTCTGCTTTGCTTTTTGCCTCTGATTCTCATCACAAATCTGGCTAAAAACAGCCAGCAGTATCCATGCTACAGCCCAGATGTTGCACTGTTTTGAAATTTTCTCCACCAGATTAATTAGTCGACTGCCCTAAACTCTATCTCATGAAAAGTCCCAGAACATGGGCAAAATGTAGACACATGTTTTTGTCAGAGTGTAACACACATGGCCACTTGTCCAACTCCCAACAGTGTCCTTGTTACCAACTAAAACTTCCTAACCTTGGCCTTTACCTTCCTATGAGCATACTGGTCTTCTGAGCTTTAACCAGAATGACCCATCAGGATCTACTTTCAGCATTCTAGCCCTCACCTCTGAACCTTTCAAACTCCTCCTTTGTCTCATGGCAGCTGGAAAGCAAAACAGGGGAACAGTGCTTGAGCAGAGTGGGCCAGGGACCAGAAATAGACTCCAAGGCCATGTCTCCATGATCTATCCAGACATACCTAGAAGTGCACTCCACCAATCCTCGGGCAGATCCCAAAGCCAATCAAGTGAAACTCAGCCCTAACTACCATAGAGATTTTGAGGAAGACAAAATTAAAATAAGTAAGGGGATCTGAACCTTTAAACTTAACCTCAGCTTCATTTGTTTCAGCATTCAGAAATAATTTATTGTATTCAAACTTATCTTTATAGTATTTTCTATGCCTTCTTTCCTTTTTAAATTGCAAAAAGTTACAAAGAGAAAAAAGCATCCCTGTCTATATCTATAACTATATCAATATCTACATTTACATCTATATCTACATCCTTATCCACATCTATAATGATGGAGGTAATTACATATGTGTATATATGCATTATTTATGTACACATTATCATATGGGTATATGTGTTAGCACAAGGGTACAGGGTGACCTTCAAAATTATGATAATAATATTAAAAATGTAAGAAAAGAGAAAAGTTGTCTAGGCTAAAGATAAATGAGTAGAGTGCCTCTGACACCCAACTTGAGTTAGGTTCTTTACAGAAGGGCCAGGGAGACTGGCAAAGAGGCAGTCTACTTAAGCCAAGTTTCTAAAATCATGTAATACAGTATACATTGGTAAAAAATCCATATGCAGTAGCATTTATAAATATGTTACACAGTGCTTAAAAGAATTTGGAGGTTTTAAAAACATTATCTCTGACAAACACAAGCCCAGTGTGAAGCAAATATGGTGTCATTCAGTTCTTGGTAGAAGCTGTGCCACATTGTGTAACCTGAATTGTTTAGTGATACCCCCAAGTCAAAAGATCTTATCAGGACATGGTTTCATCACTATTTTCATTATCTGACACACAAAAAAAACATTAATTTATAGTTTAGAAAGCATTTGCACATCTTGATTACTCCTATGTGTGTGCGTAAGTGGCTGGGAGGATTGTACCTCTTGAAGAAGACATTTGATCTGAGACACATTTCATTCTCATTTAAACAGGAATAACACAGGATTTTTAAGCAGAGGAACACACAGGTACTTAGAGTTTTGGAGACAATAGTTTGGTTGATTCTTGGAAAGTAGATTATAGAGGATAAATATTTTCAGTAGACATGATAATGATTTGTATGTACTTGACTTAGTTGACTTGAGATTTATTGGCTTGTAAAATAATATTTAGAATCACAGGATTTAAGTAACAGCACTGAAAGAGAGAGTAGAGAAGAAAGAGAACAGTGAGGGGCAGGAATCTGTTGGTACTTTAACATTTAGAGGAGTGTTAGATCAGAAACTCAATCTCCAGTAATGGCAAATCTCCAGGGATGGAGACTTCTATGGAGTAGCCAACTCAGGCTACTTCACCCTTCTAGATAGCAAGTTATCCTATTGTTTTCTACCTGTTTGGGTAAACAGTCACCACTGATGTCACAGATTCTGATGGTTAAATTCTGCAAGTCCTCTAAGGTCCTCCTTGCTCTAAGAAAAAACTATACACATTTTATTCAAGGTATTTATAACTGGATAACATTGTACTTCTTCGGGGTATTTATAACTAGATAACATTGTATTTCTTTCATAATTCTGTTGAATGTTTCTTAAGATGGGGATTGCATGGATTTTACTTTGTAAGAACTTTAAGTTCAATGATGGTTTAGATAGATCAGCAGCACAAGCACCTGCCTGGAAAGCACAAGGTACTGAGTTTGATTCCTGGTACTAAAAAAAAAAAAAAAAAAAGAAAGAAAGAAAAAAATTCTTTAGTTCAGTTTAGGCCTGAGGAGGTCGCTCAGTGGTACCTAGCTGATAGCATGGGTGAAACTCTGGATTCAATCGCAGCCCTGAACAACAATAATAAAAAAAACCAATAAAAGTTTTACAGTACAATTTGTATGAAAATGTTCAACTAATATTAAAGTGTTCTTTTATATATGTGTGAGATTTATTTATTTATATTTGAATTAAATGATAACCTTTAACAGCTTAATTCGTTCTGCAGTTTTTTGTGCATAAATAAGAAAAGGTAAATAAATAAATCTGATTCTCATCTTCTATTCATACTTTTTAGGGACATTGAATTTGTTAATTATATTTGTTCTCTTTAATATAAATAAACTTTTAGACAACTAATTCATTACTACAATAAATATAATCACAGGTTGTATTAGTTTGTTAGGACTGTTAAAAGAAATTACCTCAGGAAAGGTGACTTATAAATAACAAATTTTCTCACACTTCTAAAGACAGGGAAACCCAAAAACAAGGCACCCGTGATGTATGGTGAGGCCTCTTTTCTCACAGATGACACTTTCCACTTTACACGGGGTCATGGGTTAACTAGCTCTCTGGAGTGTCTGTCTGTCTGTCTGTCTCTCTCTCTCTCTCTCTCTCTCTCTCTTTATATAAGAACACTAATCCCATTTATGAGGCCAGAATTCTCATGATGCAATCCATTCCCAAAGGCCTAACTTCCTAAACTATCATGCTGGAGATTATGTTTCAACATATGAATTTTACATTTCAGGCCACAGCATATTTAAATACAAAGAAGAAAATATATCCTTAAATCTTGTTTGTTTGTACTTATACTGTATATGCATTGTAACTGTATCTTCTAAATAAATACTTTAAGGCCATTTGTTGTTGTTATATTTAGCAATCATAGCCATTAAATTTGATCTAACAACATTGATCTTTAAAAAACTACACACAAATAAACCAGTATTGTAATGTCAATGTGCTGAGAGGCAAATCACATGGGGATTTTTATTTTGCCTGAATTTTGAATGAAATTGATAGATTTCTGATTAAATACTTGTTGAAAGTCTACACTTTCATAAGTCCTTCATGGGACACATTAGAATTTCACTACTGCAAAGTTTACAATTGGATAAAACTCCTTGCAAAGTGAGAAATGATCTTCATACAATCTTCCCTCTGATTCATTTAATGTAACCTTTACCAGTTTATTAGAGATAGAATATGTTGAGGTGGAGAAGATAGAGTAATTCAACTGAGAGAGTTGCATATTACAAATTTTTAAAGCCTTTTTATTCAGGCAAGAGCCGTATTCTTCCTGCTAAACTAAAACTCACATAGAGGGCTAAAACAGTTCACACACACCTACTTTTCAACTTTATCTAAGCAATTTATAGTAATTTAGATAGAGAAGTTTGGCTGGTCCTGTTAACAAATTTTAAATTGTCATTTATTATGTGTATTATATGTGTAAAGTAAAATATTAAGTTTATTGAGTATATTATTTCATTTAATCTGTTTAACTACTCTATAAGGTCAGTATAACATTTTCATAAAGAATATGAGTCACAAAAAGTTTACTAACTTAAGCTACCAAGCTAGTAAGCAGACCTGAGAATTCAAATCAAATTAAATATTGTCTTAAAGCCTCACCTTTTGATAACTAAACTCTATTATTGCTGCATGATTTTCAATTAAGTACCATCCCAAGAGAATTTGAACTTAAAAGCAAATAGAGACAAAAGGAAAGAGAAGAGAAAAGGAGATGAGAGAAGAGGAAAGGAGAGGAGAGGAGAGGAGAGGAGAGGAGAGAAGAGAAGAGAAGAGAAGAGAAGAGAAGAGAAGAGAAGAGAAGAGAAAAAAGAAAAGGAGGAAGGAGTCTTTTTTACAAAAAAACAGTATAATTGTCTTTCTGTAGTCATGAAGAATAAATTCATTATTTGAAATTTAATTTCAATAAATTGATTTGCAACTCCAGATTACAATTGTTGAGGGGATGATACATTGCTAATAAATCCCTATTATAATTTTATATAATAAAATAATTGCATCTGACAGTATGAAGTCAGTCATTCTTAGTAGCTTATTATCTATTCCAAACAAAAAGAATTCACATTATTGTGAATTTAGAGTATGCCTCATAGTGTTCTATTTTACTATTTTCTCTTCCTTATGTCGTCATTACTAATAGAATTACCATTTTTCAGGTGGCATCTTTGAGGCCCAGAGATAGCTAAGAAAATTGTCCAAGGTTACATATCTAGAAAAAAGCACACTGAGTGAACGTTCAAACTGTGTGATTCCAAAATCTATGATAAAATTACTGTCAACTTGTGCCTCAAGATGTAAATATAAAGTGTCCATAAAAGTAACAACCCAGGATTAGTCCGACTACCACCCTCATTCCCGTGGCCCCATGTACTCAAAGCTACTGAGAATACAGATGAAATAAATCTTAGGCAAAAACAGACTAATTTTTCATCAATCAAGAACTCTTATTTCCCCACAATTACTCAGTGACAAAGAGGCTAATCCCTGTCCTATTGTTGTATACGAGCACACTGATACATACAATCCAGTACTCACACAATTTGTGATCTGAGTGTTGTTTCCCCCGCCAAAATTCAAATGTTGAAACTTAATCACCAAAGTGATAGTGTTAGAAGGTGGATTTTTTTGGGAGGTAATTAGATGTCAAGGTCTGATAGAATTAGTACATTTAAAAAACAAACTCTGAAGTCTCTCACTGTTTTTGCCATATGAAGACATGGTCAAAAGATGGACAGGTGTGATCCAGAAAGTAGGCTCTCAGTAGGTATCTTGAGCTTGGATTTCTTAGCTTTGAGAATTATAAGAACTATATATTTGCCATTAAAAGCACCTAATCTATAGTATTTTCATTATAGCAGTATGAACAGACCAAAAACACCCATATGCATACATATACAATAACAACAGACCTTTTATTTTTTTACCATTTTAAAATTACTATCTCTTTGGGCTGGTGATATAGCTCAGCGGCATAAGCACCTGCCTGGCAAGCGCGAGGTCCTGAGTTTGGTTCCACATAAAGAAAAAAAAAAAAATTTCTATCTCTAGAAGAAACAATGGGCACTGGAAAGTCGTTTGTTCTCTCCCTTTCAGAAAGAGGAAATAGAATTCTTAATCCAATGTGTGTTTTCTTCTCAACTGCTAATATATATTTTGATAGGTATACTCCCAGTCTCAGCTTGAGAATTCAATTCCCAAAGTAAATTTTATGTAAGTTAAGTATAGACAAAACTGTCTCAACTAGCAGTCAGCCCTCAAATATTAAAGTTTGCCCTACTCTTGATGATGTAAAAAGTCCTCATGTGGTAAGGCAAGGGATTTATTTTAAGTGAGTGTAAATTAAAAGATATTGAAAGCAGTGATGTATTCTAGTGGCAAAATGAAAAATCTACAGTGAATAGTAGTATAACCATAAGCCTTGAAGGGCTTGTTAGTACTCTACATGATGAGAGAAACTTCTCTAGAAACCAACTATGGAAATGATCCCTAAAAGTATAGTCTTTGAAGGACTTTTTAATTGGTTTTTCCTTCATAAAGTCATTCCATCAACAAAACATTGAACATTTGTCTTAAAGAGAATGCAAATGATTAATACTGCGATATCTTGGAAGCAGTGGCAAAACTGACAAAAAAGAAAAGAAGAAGAAAGAAGTGTTGGCTGACTAATTTATTTCTGATCCATAGTACAGCATCAGATGATGAACTGAGAAATAGAAATCCAATCATATCCTCTAACGCTATAAATGTAACTTAAAAGAATGAATTAAAATTATACAACTAGCATAATCAGGTGGTCTGAGGAAAGAAACAGGAAGGTTTTGTAAGAAATATGAATTCCTCATTTCATAAATTTATAAATAAATGTGAAGATATATTATTTTTAACATTACAATAATGATCCCTAAGACACGTAACAATATAAATAATTAAATTTGCTCTCCAAAATAACCCCAAATTTGGAGAAAACAAGAAAGTTAATTTTGCACCATTTGAATGTTTTCCCTTATGAATACACTAGAATCATGTATGTATAATTAATAACACATTTTACAGTCTGATAAATAGTTTTAAAGATTCAGTAAACTTTTTTATTATCAGTAAATAGCTCATAAGACACCGAAATTTTTAAAAATAAGTAACTTTGTTATATGAGCTCCTGCATCCAGATTGGTAATAGTAAGCAAGTCTACTCACAGAATAATCGTCAAAGGGTGTGTTTTGTGGCTAACTCACCCCGGCAGACTCATTAGATTGGAATTCTGCACAAAAGTGCTATTCAGGAGCCCTATTAATGTTTCTTTATGATACAGGCAGGTAATTAGTTCCTCCTGCCCAAAATATCTCCCAGGCTAAGATAATGACTTACATGCTTGTGATAGAGTTTCTAGGCCTTCATCAAAGTACATTTTTGGAAAACTATATATATATCAAAAAATCATCTTTGAGAAATTGGGACAGAATCTGTAAGTATTCTTGCATTTAACCTCCATATGGAGGTTCCATTAGACATAAAAGTAGGGTTTTATTTATTATATAAAACTATTATATTAGATAAGTATATGGGGGCCAGTGAGATAGCTCAGCAGCATAAGCTCCTGCCTGGCAAGCACGAAGTCCTGAGTTCAACTCCCGGTACACACATATGAAAAAAGGGCCAGTGATATTACTCAGCAGCATGGGCGCCTGCTGGCGTGTGAGGTCCTGAGTTTGACCCCAGTACCCACACAAAAAAAAAACTATATGGTTTTATGTATAATTATGCTTTGCTTTTAAAAACTGCAAAGAATTTAACTATCAATCAATGGATTAACTATTAATTAAACTATATTATTTCTCAGCAAAAGAATCCAAGTGAAATAATATTAAAAAGGAATAGTATAATATATATCAAGGCAAATATTTATTGCTCAGTTTTCTTTGAGTTGAAACTTCTTATCTTATCAAATTACCATCAAAATCTGTTAGCAATATTTTTGTATATTTGCAGTATGAAAGGCTATATAGAATAATGGTTCACGAGCATATCTTTGGTTAATAAAATAAGTGAGGGGCCGATGAGATGGCTCAGCAGCGTAAGCGCCTGCCTGGCAAGCACGAAGGCCTGAGTTCGACTCCCAGAACCCACATAGGAAAAAAGGGGCCAGTGATATCTCTCAGCTGGCGTGCGAGGTCCTGAGGTCGACCCCCGGTACCCACAAAAAAAAAAAAAATAAATAAAATAAAATAAAATAAGTGAGGCTTAAATAATATATATTGAATATCCTCTTTTTGAAACAATCATCCCCCCAAGACAAACATTATGAAATTAATTTTAAAAATTCAAAATTTAAGATCTTGTTTTAAATAATGTAAGAGTATATATTACTTTAGTAAGAGAAAAGTAGTATTTCCAAATCTTTTCTTTTCTTCATTCATTATCAAAAATAAAATAAAGAAAAATAATACCCAACTACTCTCTTTCTGTAATGATTCAGGATAGGTCCTGATTGAAAGCAGCTGAACAGGTTATATTTCCCAAAGGTCAATACCTCTTCCTACTTTTTAAGTCTTTCGTACTCTACTACATAATTAGTTTTAGTTCCCAAAATTCATTATTGATAAAGTCCTGGTTTTTTTTCTGAACCTTTTCCAATTTTGAAATCCTGCTGATTATCTCATTTCCTAAACTCCTATCACATTTAATGTCATATTATAGTAAATCAATATTCTCAGGTTACATTAATTTTATGTTGTTTATTCAGTGTTTGCTTAAAATGTTCTAGATGTATCCCTATTGGATACTGACCCACTATCTCTACAGTGATAAAGAATTCATAGAAAGAAGAAAATTAAGAGACATATATAGGGTACAAAGAGACATAGTTATAAGATTTTGCATGAAATGCTATTATTTTTTAAAGAAATTAATTTATTTTCTTGGAGAAGTCCCAGAGAGTTCTAAAAATACCTTTTTTTGTTCTGGAAGATACGTAGAAACATTATTTAGACAAAGGTACTTCTTTGGTTTTAGTTTCTTCTCTGTTTTACCATCTACAAGAGTAGTCCCCATTATTTAGCCAACAAATACCCTGTATCATAAGTCCATAATGTCCACGTTGGTTTTCAACATGTAGTCAGAGAGACCAAGTATATCCTGCCACAAAATCATTTTCTGAATAGAACTTTATTTTTTATAGTATTTATCTTTGCCATTCAATGCCACTCTCTTAAAGGTTCTGGAATATGATCATTAGTTTCTTTAAAAAGATATTTGATTGCAGTTGTCCTTCTGGTGGGTAGTTCCCAATAGAGAAAGAAAGCGTTACAGACCTCCTGTTAATTAATTTCTCTGCATTTGGGCTATGTTAAATGTAATATTTTCCATTTATTATAAGAAATAAGAGAGAAGTTAGACAAACAGCCACCTGGAAGAAAATATGTAAAATATGTATAGGCCCCACACACAAAAAAAAAACCTTTATATTCAGAAATTTTAAAGGGGTATAAATTTATTTATTTATTTATTTGTTTGTTTTTTTTTTGTGGGTACCAGGGGTCGACCTCAGGACCTCGCGCGCCAACAGGCACCCGTGCCGCTGAGCGATATCACCGGCCCCTTTTTCATATGTGGGTTCCGGGAGTCGAACTCGGGCCCTTGCGCTTGCCAGGCAGGCGCTTATGCCGCTGAGCCATTTCACCGGCCCTAATTTTTTAAAAAGATGATTGACTGGAAAAAATAAGCAAAAGATGCTATTAACTAGGTTACCCTAGACCTACTAAACTTTTAAAAAAAAAAGTTTATCCACAGATAAATACAAACTAAAACAACAGAAATACTATTACACACTCATAAGAACAGTTACAGTTGCAAAAACAAATGCTTTTTCAAATGTTCTATCAACAATTGAATGAATAAATAAGTAAATAAATGTATCTGTACAATGGCGTATCATATCACAAAGACAACTATATGAAAAATCCTGAATAATCTTAACAATATTTAGCAAAAGTATATGTTTTACACACAATACAATGAGTACTGTACAGTCCTATTTGTATTTCTTTTAAAAAAGGCAAAATTCATTCTGCCCTATAAAGTCAGAATATTTGTTAGAAAAGTAATTGCAAAAAGGGAAAAACTAGGATATTCTAAGGCTTAGGTAAGTTTCAGGTTTTATTATGAGTGATCATGATTGTGTTTACTTTGTGAAGTTTTATGGTATATTTATGGTAGTCTACCTACAAAAACAAATGCACATATATAGTAAAACACACATGTACAGAAAAGCATGTTTTCTTTCACAACAACTCTTCACTATCAGATGATAGTGAAGTCCTTGTCTTCGTACAATAATATAAACAAATATCTTTCTACTAAGTTCAATTGAAATTCATGTAACAGTTCCTCAATTTAGGGAAACTATGATTAAAAAGTTGAAACACAGAGGATAAAAATTTACACTGATATATAGCTGATTCAATTAATTACACTGACAGCTCTGATTTCAAGAAAGCAATGAAATTAGGCATTGTAATTCCAATAGAAACTCAGTTTTACTTCCTATTTTTCAAACTCAGAATCACTTTTCTATTGAAATACCTGTTCACGAGGTTTATCAATCTACAAATCAGCCTTCCATTGTAGGAAGACATAAGTATTTATTCAATAAGGGAAGAAACTCAAAAAGTAATTTGAATGTTGAACAAAACAAAAGAAAAACTCCTTAGAAGTTCCTATGCTTTAAATGTGCTTTAGAAATTCAATGTCAGCTTGTAGTAACTCTGGGCACCAAAAAAAGGCTATTCTGCCAATCTATACTGCAAATGCAACATTAAGTATTTAATGTTTTTTTTTTACCTTTGCAAAGTAGAGTCATAATTGTGGGGAACGGCTGAAACTGGAGATTGATCCCACCTGTGGTGCTGGAGCAAGGCCAGTCCCGAGAGCAAAGAGCGCTCGGAGGTGAGCCACATGAACAAGCTGCTCCAGCTCTAAGAAAGTGAGGTAGACTGAGGCTGCCATGCAAACAGGTTGCTAGGCGGAGGGGTGTCAGGTGACATCAATTGGCCCAATGTATAAATAAACATTCCTCCCATCCAGAGGGAAAGACCCACCTGACCTCAGCTTTCTGTATTCTGACTCTTATCTTTATTTCTCCATCCTCCCACCATCCTTCCCCCGAGGAACTTTGAGAGCTGTGCTGGATGTGACACATAATGACCCTGTTCTAAAAAAAAGTCAAACTCTTATCTCCAAAACAACTGAGGGGCAACCCAATTTCCAGGCCCCTTTTTGTCCCTCTTTTGTTAAAATGATGACAAATTTAAGTTGACAATACAGGAAGGTCATGATGCTTTTTCAATGGGACATTTTATTCCTGTTTTTATGTGTTGCATTTGGAATTAGTTGCTGAATTTACTAGCATTCTTTGTTTGACCCGACTATTGTGGTGTTATGTCAGACAACAGCACTAAGGAAAAGTAGTGTTAGAGTGCCTCCTAGTGGGCTTTGACCTGAAATGCTGTAAAATGCTCTTTTTATGAAATCTAGTCTACATTTAGCTCAGCATTTCATCCATCCTTATAGAACTTTAACAAACAGTGGTTACTCTGCCAGCTAGTTAAAGGCTCTTAGAGCAGCTACCACACACTTAAAATCAGAAGATAGGTTCTCTACAACCTTCTGATGAATCCCCATTGAAGCCAATGGCCAACGGAATGTTGACCAGATAGGCAGTTGAATTCCTTACTGGAGACTGGTCTCTGGTTGTGTGCACCAATGAAAACTGAGAGTACAACTAAGGGGTCATGGCCAGGGCTACTCTCTGGTGGACACCCAAAGATTCCTCAGCGGAACCTGAGTCCTGACAGCCTGACTGGGTAACCAGCAAAAAAATCTCCATTTATTTTCTGTCCCCACCTGCACTCCTCAGTGAGGTGAGAGGTAACTCCTTCAGTGATCTTCTAACATCCTCTGTCCCAGAGTAAGCAGAGACAATGCTGCTCAATTCCTATCTTAAAACCTTCATTGAGAATTGAGCTACAGGTTCGGACTTTTCTCTCTCTGATAGTAAGTTAGAAACACCAGTTTTTCTCCAACTTATTGGGAGTTAACTTTAGAACCATCTTGTTGTTAGACTGCTCCTTTCTCCAAAAATCAGGCTACAGAAGCCTGCAACAAAGGTTTGCTGCTCAAAGAGAAAAGCAGCTATCAGGAGAATAATTTACATTTGTGCCTTGCATACACAAACTAAGAGTAAGAAAGAGATTTTAGTCTTTCTGTTCTTTCATACATGAGTAGAAGACTGATAAATGTGCCTTTACTAACACATGAATTGTGATTGTGAGGTAATGGATATAAATTTAACTGGTGAGCTTGGTGTTTAGGTAGATAAGAAGAAGACTGCCTGGGAGGCTTCTTTGCCCTAGGGCCCAGGGTGGAATTTTTCCTCCAAGCCATTTTGACCTGACTCTATCACTAGAGATGACCTCCTTTGCAAACTGTGAAGCACTCCAACTACTTCCTACTCACTCTTTGGTGCTTGCCCTCAGTCTCTTTCAAAGAACTAGAAAGCAGTGCTTTAGTGCTATCAGTGCTTCCTTCTTTAAACATGACTGTTATGACTGAAATCTATTGTAACTTGTGATTTTAAAAACAACTATGGAAGTAAAGATGCGAGTTTCCTAGAAGATAAGATCATGCACCAGTACAGGGGTGAATAGTCTGGTTGGATTTGTCTTCTGGATCTTTCTCCAGATGGTAACCACCTGTCGTGGAGTGGAATCAATTTGAGGGATGTCTTGAGGGTATGGAAATCCAATAGAAATTAAAGGGACCCTGATATTTTCTTGTTGCATTTTGCTGGGGAGTTCAGTGTCAAAATCTGTTACTTCCTTGGAATGTATTTTTAAGCACTGGTGGAGGCTTGACACTTACATATTGAAAAAGAAGAGTTTACTATTTTTCTGCACCCATGCATGGCCTGCCTACACCCTAGGGCCAAGATGGAATGCAGAGGGAAGTATTGATTATGATGCTATTTCACAACTAGAATTGTACTGTAGGAGAGAAGAAAAATTGTCAAAATTACCCTATGTTCAGATTTTCTTTGCATTAAGAAATAATCCTTACTTGTGTTTAAATGTAAATGTAAGCCACAAGAAAACCAGACATCTCTGGCCCTTAAGGCATCCACTATTACTGAACTTGAGGACAAAGTTTCCAAGACAACCTTAATCCAACCCTCACTCACTATTACTAAGTCTGAGGCTTCCCCTACTTGCCCTTCAGGTGTTGAGAGTGGAGCTTCTAGGCCAGCCATAATTAAAGCCTCCACAGTGTTGTATCCATCCTTAGCTGATTTTGTTCAAGCTCCTCGAGGACAATATCCCTTATAGTAAGTAAATGGGGAGTTTAGAACTACCTGCGTTCATGTGTCCTTTTCTGACAGTAACCTAAACAGATCAGGCAACATCTAGGGAAGTTTTCAGATGATTCTGATAAGTATATTAAGTCTTCAAAGGACTTAATCAGACCTATAAACTAGACTGGAGAGATGTAATGTTATGCTTATATCAGACATTGACTTCTAATGGAGACAATGGGTACAGACTTTAATCTGTGTGTTTCTTAATAGTATTACAGGCACCCAGGGATGCATATTTTCAGAGTGGGTTTAAATAGAGCCTAGCCAGCACTGCTGTAGAGGAAAGTTACCTTGGTGACTGGATAGAGAACCCAAAATATCTCAAGGACATCTTTGTTCTATAGCTGAGATTTCTTCTGGACTCTTACTCATCTCTGTGTGTCCCAGAGGTGATAGATCTCTTTTGCAGGCTGTGATTTTAGAACTTTTGATTCAGAGTCATTTATTAGAAAGTAAGACCTAAACAATATAATTGGAACACTTTCATTTTCTCTCTCATTCTTTCAAAAGATTAAAAAACAGCCATTCAGGTTCTTTGATTGTTTGTTTAATTTTCTGTTTGGCAGTGCAGTTGGAGTCAATCATATGTTTTGGGTCTGGAGACATGTTTTGTTAAAGATTAGAGATCCACCCTACAAAAGCTCTTGATCTTAATTGTCTTTCTACACATGAGATGGTTAAGATTCAGATCTTGTGGCATAGTTGGTGTCACTCTTCTGTCCCTTATTTACTGTCCTGCCCTGGAGAAGTAATACAGTTTACAACGGTGTTTGGTCCAAGACAATTCTCTCCTCCGTGGCTACTGAATTTCAGGATGAAGTTTCCAGAATGGTGAGTTTCCTCGCCCTTCCAGAGTGAAACTGACCTTCTCTTATCTCTGGGTTGTATTAAAAACTGGTCTAGATTTAATCCTGACGATCTCAAAGAATAAATGTACAAGTTTCAGTCCAAGTTTATCTGCCTTGTAGTCCTTAGGCGGAAATGGAGATTAGTTCCTCTTCCTTCTCTGTCCCCTCAAAAATGATGCTGACTGCTTTTTATAACACAGGACAGACTAATTTTTATAATACAGATAAGTTCATTGATAGAACAAAACATTCCTAGGGAACCTTATGAGTTTAATAGCAATTTTAAATGAGAGCAGGTATTTAAAATAGGCACAGCCCCAGTCTGCAGAGGACTGCCTTTCTTGTCATGATCTCTTTCTAGAGCATTTTGCCAGACCAACCACTATCCTCAGAGATATTCTAACTGAGGCTCTGAGAAAGCAAGGCCTATAGCTAAGTATCGTCCAAAGATCACAAACAAAATGGAAAAAAACTTTCACAGATAGACATCTGCAGCAGGGCAGATTAGAGCCTTAGTGGTCCTTCTCCCCTCACTGTCTAAAATACATACTTAACTCCAAAGAGTGCCACCAAGTCTCTTTCTACACCCAAACCTGGCCCACGCACCCACTCGTGGACATAGTTAAGCTACAGTTTAACAGTCTGCCCCTCTAAAGGAAACAGGTACATGTGGCTATCAAAACAGCACTTTTGGCTATCAACTGTAACTATCCAACAACTATGGCTGTCAAAGAAACAATGAAAAGCCTGTATAGCTAGATATTCTAATCAGATAAACTGTCAGCTAGGGCCCATTTTAAAAACTGTCTCTGCTTTTATGGATATAAAAAGGCTGTTATTCCTTCTGATTCTTATTGCAAGAGATATCTGTTAATTGACCTACAAAAGTTCTGATTAGTCTTGTTTATAGTTATAAATCTAGAAAGTATAATTACAATTCAATTGACCAAATACAACCAAGGGCATTCTGGTTTTATAAACAAAAGGTCTTATGTGTGTTTGTCCATCTGTCTGTCCAACCTATAACAAGTATTGAAACTAGTAGTTACAATACTTACAGCTGTTTTGCTTGAGCTCAACCATTTTTTCTTTCACCTTTTAAATTTTTTTAAATATTTACCTATAACTTAAGTTGGCTTATAAATAAATGTCATCAGAATTAAAGACATGCTTCTGCCTAGTTTGCCAGGTGTTAGAAATGATATCAAGACAAACACTATGCACATTGTTGTCTCTGTACAATAACTTGGGAAACTTTCACTGGTCAAGAATAATGTGTTAATTGTTATGATCTGTGTCTCATAGGTCATCAAAAATTTGTCAAGATAATTGAATAGGGACCCCTTAGGTTTAGGGAAACTGCTGGCTGCTACTCCCCTCAGTGAATAAAAGAGCAGCTGCCTGAAAATATTTTCTGCTAGTCTTTGTTCACTAATGGGGCCTCAGTAGTTTTCATAGCCTTATGGGAGATGCGCCCCATTAAATGTTGCTAAACATATTATTGTGCTATGTTTACATTGGTCATTAAAAGGCTAAGTTTTCTGTGGGTAAGGTTGCATTAGAAGATGCTCTTGATACAAAACTAAATGAAGAGATGAAGTTTTCCATATAGCTATTACATTCATTATTGCTAGTCTCATGGTGTACTAACTGTACTCACGCCTTCCAGGTGTAAAGGTCTTCTAAGATGTAAAACTAGGATTATTTATGGTGATAACCTTTTTCTAGACTCAGATATTTACTTTTACCTTGTATTCCAGCTACTTGTGATAATAGGTATATATCAAACCAACATGAGACCTCTAGTCAGAAGATAGTTTTTTTTTTTTTTTAAGGCTTATGTGATGTTATATATGTGTCCCTACCCTTAAAGGTCTCAGGCATTGAGCAGTCCAGACAATGTCATAAACTTCTTCGATGACATCCCATTAAAGGATAACAAATTAGGTGAGAGCTTCTTTTCATACTAGATAGAGGTGATTGACTAAAAAGGCTATTCTATACTAAAATGGCAATTTAAAGGTGTTACAAAAACCATGTTATCATGATTGCCATGCTAAAATACTATATATGGCTCTTGAGCTCAAGTTTTCCCCATAAACTATACAACTGGTGTCTGTTACCATCTTGCAGGAATGCAACTACTAAAACAACCATGGTTAATAGGAAATAACAGTCCTCTGGCTATACTTTATATTTCAAAGTGCTTGATATCTAGATGAAATTACAATAGTTGAAGTCACCGCCCCCACTGCAATACTAATGTCACTGATAATATTTTCTGGGTGTTCAACAACTAAAGTTTAGAGACCCAAACTGGAAAGGTAAGTGGGCTAAGAGCACAGCTGATATTTTGGCCCTGCTCTCTGTGGTCAACAAGGACCCAGGATATGAGAGAATCTTTTCTCCCCAGTCCTACAACTTTGGTGATTCACCCAACCTCCTGAGTAGGGAGTCTGCTGGGCCCCAGAGGATAAGAATCAACAAGTGTACAGAGTGTCAAAGGAAGGTCACTAGAGGGAAAGTTTCCCAAGTTTCACAGAAAGCAACATGGTCAAGCAAGGCTGTGACCCATCATGATGGCTGACACTGACAGAAGAGCTGAGAGGCACTATACAGGGTTCTAAAGAAATGCCTGAAGAGACTTAACTGACCTAGATAGACAGCAAGAAGTTAATTTTAATTAACAGAGATCTCACTTTAACTTGGTCTTGAACACCCAGTAGAAAAGTATAACCAAAAGATGTATAAAAACAATGCTATAGTAATAAGCTAGATATCAAAAGGGGCTCCAATTGTGACCCCTTCTGGCAGTTTCCAGCCATACCAGTAGCTGACCACTCATATTGGTCTTTAAGGAAAATAAATAAATAAATAAATAAACTACTGTAGAATCTATAAAAGCTCAGTAAGAATTTTAAATTCTTTAGCTAAAATTGTCCTTCAAAACCACCAATCTCTCCATCTTCTTACAACTAAAATTAGAGAGACTTATGACAAAATATCAGACTCCATCAGCAGAGGGATCTAAGAGCCAGTGGGTTACAATCACTATTCCAGTCCTTTAGGTACAGTTTCTAGACTTGGCTCTTTCCTGAACTTGCCTTTCCATTCTAGTGCTCATGCTTTGATTATACATGCTCTAATTTCTCAGAAAATTTGTTTATTCTTGTCTAGAGGCTGCAGAACTCCAAGTGATCATACAGATAAAACCAACAACAAATGTGCTAGACTCCTTTATCAGGGATCCACTGGATGGACCTTGTAGAGAGTTCATAACTGCTAAACCACAATATGACTTCTTCTGAGGCCCATTAGATTAGCTCTCTGGAGAAGGCCCCTGACTGTGATCTCCCCTACATTGAACCCCTCTCAGCTCGAAACAGTTAGATGGAAACTACACCCCTTCTTCCCTAACCACAGTTAGGGATAGCTCTTCAGAGGAGTAATATTGTAGACATCTAAGTTAGTTATAAATATTACAGGCAGATAGAAAAGGCTGGGCCCTCATCACCTAAGACAATTGTGGCTGGAAAAGCGTTCACAGAAGACCAGGCTTCAAGAAAGAGGACAGACTACACCTACATACATTTCCCAGGGATGAACAGCAGTGACTGATAGTCTAAATAGGCATTAATCACCTTGGTTGGGGAACCAAAACCTCCCTAGCCCATTCCTTCCCAGAAAAATCCTTGTTCAGTCCACATACACTTGCTATGTGACTTGCTTCCCCATTGGGTAGCCATTTAATCAGTATTATCTAAATGACTACACTTGCTGCAATATTATTGGTTGGCCACAGTTTTGTCCTACCTCACAGCCACCTTGTGATTTCCCATTGGATCAATATTACCTAAGCAACTACACTTGTAATCTTATCAGTTGACTATAGCTTTGTCCCACCTTGAACCCACCTCACCTCATGGCTTTGCTCAATAAAACACCCTTGAGAAGTGGGGTTGGTGGGCAATCCACTTTCCAGGACCCCTTCTGTCTCTCTTAGAAGCTATCTTCCTCTCAATACATTCTTCCTACTTTCAATAAAAAAAAGAAAGAAACAATTGAGACTGAACTGAAGCATAACTTTCATAAACATACCTTGATCTCAGACAGATATGACAATATTAATTGAAATATTTCTTTAAAACAACCAGTCAATAGCCAATAGAGTTGCTACTGAATTACACCTAAGCTTGCTGAAAACACCTTCAATTGGAATGTCAATATAGATATTAATAATCTTCCTGAATCTGTTTCATTCCCAATGAGGTTACCAAGCAGCTTCTATAAAAATGGAGCTTGATTTCCCCTCCTCAATTTTTTTATTGTGACAGAGTAATTCAAGTCTCCTTAATCAGGAATGATATTTTTGTATTGTCAGTATACATAGCAGAAATGATTTCAGTCAGCGCTAATATTTTAGAATGGTGTAGTAGTCTCCCCCCCACCGTTTCCAGTCAGCTGTATTTGTGGCACCTCGCTATGTGCAATTGAAGGCTTGACCATGCTTTTATTAAAAGAAACCTCTTAACAATCTATCAGTGCCAGAGGCAGGAAGTTGATACCATAAATCAAGCATCATTTAACACTTGCATGTCATACAGAAAGATCAATTATTACAATACTTATTGTAAACTGCCCAAGTTGTATCCACAAAAGTATGACATTCATCTATATCAGTTACATACCTTTAATTCCTCACGTTGTTAACTGGATATTGTGTATACAGCCAGCCACACTCTGAATTCTGAGGAAGTAATATTTTTTAATTTCATTTAGGCATTTCACAATTTATTTTCATCATTCCTCTTTTTGAATTCAATAAATTCTCATGTTATGAATCCTGTCTGTGAGCCCCAGCTGATTTAACTGTAATAATTGCATGATGTTGATAAGAGAGAGGCAGATTTGCTGCTTCAGTACTTAAAATGGTGGGAAAAGATTGGGTGGAATGGACCTCACTGGGTTATTACACATTTGAATTCCTGGAATCTCCACAGAGCTTCTCTTTTTACAATATTTTGGGGACCTAGAAGCAGAAAGGAAAGAAAGGGAAAACACTGTAAAGAGATTAAATTTCTAGTAATGATATTACCAGTTGAATTTCTTTAATCTATTCAAGCCTCAGTAAGTTTTTCTTTTTCTGTAAAAAGTTAGAATTGTGTGCCAGGGAATCGTTATCTTTGATATTAATAATTTACAGAAGTTGCCAATAGTTACAATCACTTTAAGTGTTGTGGGAATAGCAGTTATGAATAACTTAAATGTCTAGAATGAACACTAGAGTGAAAGAAGTAGAATTCCTATTATGTATTCACAGTACCGTATTCTTATTTACAGTGTAGGATCAAATCTGCTCCCCTACATCAAATCTAAGTACGGTGATGAATTTGCATTTAACTATACCAAGAAAAAGAACAGCACATGGATTCTTAAATACCTAAACAATATAAAGAGGGGGAAAAAGAACAATACTTTAAAGACAAATTTAAACTTTCATAAGGTAAGGAGGTAGAGGCCATTGTGGAAGTATGACTGCATACTTCTTTTAAAAAGTCTACTAAAAGCAGTATTTTAAAAATATTTTCAGTTCTTTTTTAAATTTCACTAAAAAAAATTTGTGAGAGACTAATAATGCTTAACATTCAAGATTTAGCTCCAGTTCACTTTTGATGCATTCCTGTTATTAATGTAGAAAGATTTCTTAAGAATTACTAGTATTATCTTCATTTAAAAAAAATCAAACTATTACCTCCAAACAGAAGAATTTATTGTGCTATATCAGTCATAATTACCAGTGCAAGTTTTATGCTAACCCTATCAATCAACCCCTTTCTCCTCTTTCTATATTAATTTAAATCCTATCTAAAGGCCAATTCCAACCTACATTAATAATTTTCATGATCCCAACTGACTTTCACGGAGAAGATGTTAATGTGATTTGATATATAAAAATTCCAAAGTATCTAGATTGAAAGTGAATTATTCTACAGAGTTATGTGTATATGATATTGTATTAGGGAAAGTTCTCAAAGTTACTTATTATCAGCTGTTAGGTGCAAGTTACTATCTAGGTAATGCTTCATATATAAAGGTTAGACACTGACCATCACAGAGATTAAATAACATCTCTCAATTCAGGTAAACTACAGATGGCACAACTAATATTTGCACCTAGGAAATTTTGACCCATGCATCCCTCATCCGTCTCCTGGAAGAGAATGTTTAGCACTTCTGCAAAGGTATAGCATAAGCATGCAACCCAAGGTTATTGTTTGCAGGCCAAAGGCTACGTTTTTCAACACTGGATATTTGCACATTTAGGTCTTCTTCCTGCCAAAACTAACTTGTAGTTAAGGAATGCAAAGACTTAAACATGATGATACAGAGACTAGGAGAGAGAAAAAAAGAAGGAAAAAAAGAGGAAAAAAACCTGAAGATACCTGCTGAAGGAAACCAAAATCTGAAAAGACCTAGATAAGAATGATGAGAAGAATATGACTCAGCCTGTCAGAACTATGACAGCTCTGTAATCCAGTAGGCAACAAAGAGGGAAAGTTACATTATACTATGAAAGTCAACTAACCCACCCAGGACCAGGCATACCACACACACTACAGTGACACATGCACACTCCCATATACGTGTTCATACATACACTTCTGCTCATGTGCCAGACATTGCACAAGTGTTTTCTCCATTACACAAGGGATCTAACACTCAACCTGACATTTAGGACTTTGCAAGTGAAACACTGCTCCCTACACAAACACTCAACAGCAGAGCCAACCTGTTCACAAGCCGCACCCATTGAAGCCGAATTGCCAAATTGGTATTTATCCACTTTATCTTAAATGTGAATTAGTAAGACTCGGGAGATATTTACCAAATTCTTTTAAGTAAAAGAGACAGAGATAAATAGCTAAAATTACTCCAAAGGAAAGAGATATGAAAACCGATGCACATTTTTAAAACAAGATCCAATTCAAAGGAAATGGCTCACTAACAAGTTTTTCAGAAATATATATACATAAAAGAAGTAAAAAAACTTTAAAATTTAATAAATAGAATCGAGGTGATGGATGCCCGGGTTGTATACTATAAATTTTTTAGCCGCTATAGGTTGTGAAATTTTTATAATAAAATGTTGGGGAAAATCAATAGCAGTATGAGAATAAAGTTGATGTCTCTCCTAAAGAGGTAAAAAAAGAGAAAAAAATATATAAAATATGAAAAAAAAGTAAAGGGCATAAAGAATCAACTTAGAAGCCCCAACAGAAATTAATAAGTATTTTAGAAAGTACAGAGCAACTGGTGTTTTGAAAAGAAACAAATATGTAAGACATTTCTCTCCATTAAGATATACATCTCTAGTTGAAAGAAAACACCCCGCACAACGAATGGGGGAAATCTGCACTTAATTACAACAGTGTAGAGCTTCAGAATTGGTATAAAGAAATTGCAGACAATGAAAAGAGAGATGAGGAAATACAGACACAGGAAGGAGACGAGAACAGCCTGCGTGTCAACAGCAAAGGTGAATGCCAGAAGACGAGAGAGCAATTTCTTCCAAGCTCTCAAGGGAAATTCTTTTTACCTTAGAATTCTATTCACTCCCAAAGTATCAATCATATAGGAAGAAGGAATTCAGCTGTTTTCAGACATGCAAGATCACAAAAATCACCCCCAACTAACTCTTTGGAGAGTGACTTGAAAGTGCAGCTCTTTTCCTCTAGCAAAACAAGTAACCTAAGAATAAGGATCCAGACCTGCCCCCTCAAATAAGTTGAATCCGGGAAAACATTAAATGCAATAAATTGTCTAGGCTACTACAGTTTAGAAGGGTACCAAGAAGTCACTCTTTAGAAGTTTTGAAAATATATGAAAACATGAGAGTGAAAGTAGGGAGAAAAAGTGACATTAGAAAACATTTCAACTGATGAAACACAACAATTTCAAGGAGTCCAGTGCAATGAACAACTACAACTCATCTCTGTAGCGAATGTGTTACGTAATTACAGTAATGAAATATTGTTCATGCTAATATGGTCTAACAAAAAATTACAAATATAGAAGCAAGAGCAGGAATACAGTGAAAGGAAAGTGGATAGAGTATAAATATCTGCATCTTACAAAGTGAGAGATAAAATATTATTTTCAAAGAAAAAAATTAAAGGTGCTCTACACTGTTACAAAAAGTAACCAAGAGAGTTAATAAAAAACAATCATGACTATTCTGATAGAGTTGACAGACAATATATAGGACAGTTCAATTGGAATTCCAGGTAAATCAATACTTTTTTTTGGTAGAGCAATATCTTGTCTGAGGATTCTGAATCCAGGAATTCAACCAACCAAATATATTCAGATCAAAATATTTTTTTAAAAATTGCTATACCAATTTATGTATGGGACTGTGCATCTGTGAGTTTTGGTATGCAGGACAGGTTTCCGGGCACCAGTCTCCCAAGGAATGTCCTATGTAAGCTTTGGACATTTTTTTAAAGATAATCTTCTTTGATAATAGGAAATTCTTAACGAACTTGGCGTCATATATGTTTATTTGTAAGATGTGGCAAATGCTTTGTTGGGACAAGAGAGGAAACAGGTGTACATTAGCTCAATCCTTGCCTTTTAAAACATAAATATATGATGTCTAGAGCAAATAAATTAAAAATTTTGTGTAAGCACACTACCAGGTGTCAGAAGAAAAAAACTAAGCTAGTCATACTTCCTCTGCAGACGAGATTGGACGTGAGGAGTTCAGCATAACACTGTTGGTGTAGCCATATGGTTCTGTTGGCTTAGCAATATTACAAACCTTTAAGAGTTAAGCCATTAGGAGGTCACATTTGCTGAATATATTAAATGAGAGCAAAAGTGCAATGATGAAGAGTGGAGACTCTTGATAGCATAAGTGTGATCTATTATAGATTGGAAATTAGGGTAGTTAGTACTAAGAAACCTCAAGTTAGAAAATAAATTACCAATCTGGAATATACTGCATCAGAATAATGTGGTGT
Organism: Erethizon dorsatum; assembly: GCA_028451465.1. NCBI lineage: Eukaryota > Metazoa > Chordata > Mammalia > Rodentia > Erethizontidae > Erethizon > Erethizon dorsatum. The sequence continues at coordinate 17,624,463 of CM051838.1, forward strand.
ACAGAGCTAAAGCAGTAAGACAGATGCCAAATTCAGGAAAGCATAGATTTGGGACCAAAACTAAAGCTTTTAGACATACCATGATACCATCCACCATATTCACAGTGAGGATAACACATGGGTCTTCATGTGTATTTTTAATTAGATGTATTTTGTAAATTAGTATAGACTTATTATGTCATGTGGGTCCTGTAAATCATCTTATAATCTTTCTCTTTCTCTGTGTTTGCATAGCCCTGGATGAGCATTCTCTCAGGCATTTTTTCAGACAAATCCTTCAACCAAGAGGACCCCGCCTAACACTGAGCTGGCATTAGATGTGCAGGATAGATAAACCAAATACTCATTAGGTAACCGCCTTTATCAGGATTATTTTTGAGCTATTCGTAGGAGGAAGATGTTAGGAAACCTCTTCCTGCTAGCTTTATAAGGACCCCAATAAAAAAGACAATATCTTTATTAGTGAGTCTGTCACAGCTATGTAGAATCCAAAGCCAGGGAGTGGAGTAAAAATGTTTAAAAAGCACCATTGCACGATCTGTCTAAAGTTTGGAAATAATTGAATGAAATTACTAAAAATGAACATAGCCATATTCAAACCAAGATAGATCTTAAATATTCTCCAATTTTCTTTTGTATGGCCTTCATTCGTATAGTACATCATTAATGTGGAGTACACGAAGTTCACGATGTACAAAATAATGACCTTAGATTTGTGGATACTTTTTTGCTTCAAGAACTCACTTGAAAGCTACACCATTCAAGTTCTCAGTCTACAGTGTAAGAGGCAAATCGATCTACTTTACTTGGAAGGAGGATGATGGGACATCAGAGGTAAGAGTGTGTTATTTCTGCATAATATTGGCAAAGTTAGAATGTATAAAAAGTGTCTACAGAAGAAAACATATCTGAATGTATTTTTAAAAATACTCCAACATCAAACAAGTTCAGCCATGTTAAAACCAAGGTGAAGGGCCGGTGAGATGGCTCAGCGGCGTAAGCGCCTGCCTTGCAAGCGCGAGGGCCCGAGTTCGACTCCCGGATCCCACATACGAAAAAGGGGCCGGTAATATCGCTCAGTGGCACGGGCACCTCCTGGCGCGCGAGGTCCTGAGGTCGTCCCCCCGGTACCCACCAAAAAAAAAAAAAAAAAAAAAAAAAAAAAAACCAAGGTGAAGTCTTCCCTTTGGATATATTAATTGCCTAAAGACAAATTTAGAAAAGAGCTGCAATTTTCTTTTCTCACTAAGATAAAAGAAAACTATGTAAGTATTAAATAAGACAAGAAATTTAAAAGAAAGGTCAGCTATGAAACCACTTAGGAAGTGTGGCAGTCTTTTTTTGTTGTTGTTTCAAATAAAATTAAGCTTGTTTTTATATGACCCAACAATCCCACTCTTAAGTATTTATCCGAGAGAAATGAAAAGATTTTTTATACAAATCCTGGTGTAGCAGCTTTATTCATAAGAAAAAACTGGAACCAAATCAAATATCATTCAATGGATAAATGCATGTACTGTGGAAAATCCACAAAACGGCATGTTATTCAGCAATAAATAAAGGACTGTTAATTCACCCAATTCACATATGAATGAATCTCGAACACCTGATAGCAAGTGAAAGTTAACATAATTTCAAAACAGTGCATGTGATTTAATGTATTCTGGAAATGGTAAAAATACAGGGGGGAGCACAAATCAAGGGTTGTCAGGTTTTGGGGTGGAGTAGAGTCTCTATATGAAGGAGCAACCTGAGGGAATTTCTGAGATAATGGAATTATTCTGTATTTCTTCTGTGATAGTGGTTACCAGAGTCTATTTACATAGAAAAACTCAGAACTATAAACCAAAAAGCAAATTTTACTGAATGTAATTTTTAAAAATCATTCAAAAATATGTTCTACCAAGACAAAATGAATAGGGGATATGGCATAACATTCAATGGAGATAAAATAAGCTGAAAATATCAAACACTGAAGAAGAATATATTTAGGGGAATTTTACCAAATGAGTTTGAACCCGAGAAACACACCTGACTCTAACTAGAGAAATACGAGCTGAAGCTAGTGATACACATGTGTATGTAAAACCCCCTAATGCTTTTATATGTTTCCAGCTACATTAAAGTAAAATGTCTAGAAACCCAGCAGATGCAATCACAGTGCCTGCACTGTAGGAGGAGTTCAGGAAGTTGCTTTCTAAACCATCACTACAGTTTGAAAAGCATACAATTATGCATGTGCAACAAAAACACATCTCTACTGTAACTAGAAGAAGGGCTATGGATCTTGAGCTTTGGTAGACTTCGCTAGCTATGTGAAAAGTGAAGGCAGGGAGAGTAAGGCTGGCATCTCCTTATAAACATGCAAGAAAAGTCTGGGGAGGTGGTGGGGCAGGTGAAAGCTAAGGTACTCAAGAGTTATTGTGATAATTTAGAGAAAAAATTATACTCTTAACATCTGGTAAAATAATTATGTTAACAATAAAGACTTTTTTGAGACTAACACCTGTACAAAATAAACACAAAAATCAAAGGCCCAGAGTTGTCGTGGATACCCCATTTTCCTAAGAAAAGGGGATGTTACTCTTCAGAAACTATATAGGAGAGAAATTTGATATTTGAAAAGGGAAAACATGAGCTGAAGGTAGAAGAGAGAAGTGTAATTAAATAATTAAAGGAGGGATGGTTAGCCAGAAAGCACAACTACTTTGCTATGATCTAAGTAGAACTTGAAGAGGAAAAAACGTCTGTGTGTGTGTGTGTGTGTGCGTGCGTTTAAAAGATGCTACCTTGTGGGGACAGGTAATATCACATCCAATGTTACTCCCAACCACAACCTCCTTCTTACCACAACAGTTTCCTTTAATATCCAATAATCCCTAAGACATATGCAGAATGAGAGGCAGAAAAGAGCAGTTTTTTTATACCAGTTAATGCAAGGTTAAAATAGAGCTGGTCCATGAAGCTTGGCAAACAGCTGATACTTGAGTTACCTAAATATTTGAATGGTTCTACTAACACTTCCGAAAAAATCAATAAATAAATGACTGCTACATTTCTGTAAATTACTTTCTACAGCTGTCCTGATGGATTGCACCAGGTAAAACATATAACCTCTGTCTTTTGAAAGAAGTAGGGGTGGAGGTACTTTTCCAGGATAAATTTCATATGGAAGAGTCTCCTGTCCTAGTCAGAAATCTTTTCCTTCAGGGATAGTTCTTATCTTTCACCACCAAATGCCTGCATTTGCAATTTAGGTTAAAAGGATTTTGCTGGCGGACTTGCTCAGGGTATTAATCTGTGTGTGTGTGTGTGTGTGTGTGTGTGTGTGTGTTTTAATATCCTATTTGCCCTTCTCATATTATATTGTCCCCCTTGACACTAATAATAATCAAAATAAATTAATAGAGCAACCTTCTTATTACTAATTAAAATATGAGAAAATTGAGGGTCAAGTATCTGCATGTTCAGGATCACATTGCTTGCAATTGGAAGAGGATCAAACTAAATTCAGGGTTTTCCTCTTTCCTTTTTCCTTTATTTTTACTGCTATATTTAGTTTTGTTATTGTTGTTTTGTTTTGTTTTATTCTCATCAAGGTAGCATTCAATTATGGTCAATATTTTTAAAACTTAGAGAAAAAGTTAAAGAAGAAATTCAGTGTTTTTAAAAGTCAAAAGTTAGGGGGAGGCATCAACAATAGTTTCTCTTACAATATTAGCAACATGTATTTATTCAAGTAGATTTAGCAGATAAAAATGGAACTGGCCTAGCATATACAGCACTGTACTTTGGCACTAAGAATAAATAAATGCATGAGCAAATTGTTTCTTTAAGAAAAAAATATTATGTTTGCAGTAATATTAGCAAGTAGATGTGTTTGTTGTTGCTTTTTTTGCAGTGGAGCAGAGGATCTGTCTTCATCTAGAAATAGTTACATAAATCCAACATTAGAACAATTTTAAATTACTGTATGAGGATTTGCAAATGATATTTCTGGTTTATTTTTTAAAGAATGTCTCATTTAGTATTTGATTATGTGTATTAAATTTATTACATATAAATGTCATTGTTAAATTGTCACAAAAATTCCATCTCAAATTGCTTTGTGCTACTTTCGTTGCATCGATTTTTCTTTTTTCTTTTAATTGAGTGTTCTATGAAAATATATATGGCTTTATTTAAGTCTGGAGTTACTAACCTTTTTGTCTGGCATCCTCCTGGGACCTGTATTCCTTTTGAAAAATTGCTCCCCTTTCAACCATGTGGCTCTAAACTGGTGAATCGAGATCTATCAGAGATCATCTTTGCAGAAATGTAGTGTGGGCTGATTTGTAAAGATTAAGTCATTTTCCAAAGTATGAGAGAGAGAGACAGAGAGAGACAGAAACAAAGAGAGCGAGAGAGAGATGTCCCAGTGGTCCATACATCTCTTATTCCACTTGTAATAACAGATTCCCATTTGTGTCAGTCTGGAGCTGTGTTCAGCCATGAATAACCAGAAAATAAATTAACAGAGCAGCCTTGTTATTACTAATTAAAATATGAAAAAATTGAGGGTCAAGGATCCTCACATTCAGGATCACATTGATTGTAATTGGTAGAGGCTCACGTGCGCGTGCGCGCGCGCACACACACACACACACACACACACACACACACACTGTCCAGACATTCCTATGTACTGTCACACTGGTAAAAAAAGGTAAAAGCAGAAACAAATTTCTCTGTGACATTTTAAACAAAAATTTTGAAGTGTGTTTACTTTTATGCTTTTATTTATAAAATATTACCACATTAATTTAAACCTGATTAAAGACTGTTGCTTATATCTTCATTTTGAAATAATTTTAAACTCAAAGAAAAGCTGAAAATTATTATAAGGAAGTCTAATGTAAACTTCACACTGCTTCTGCACAAAACTGGTGCACCAAACTAATTAAATATCGATACATTATTATTAACTATTACATAGAGTTTATTTTTATTTTCCAAGTTTTTTCTGCTCATATCTTTTTGTGTTTTTATTTTCAGCAACGTAACCACTTAGTTTGCATTTTATTTTATTTCATGCCTTCTTAGACTCCTCCAATCTGTGACAATCTTTCCTTGTATTTCATGTAACTGGCACTTTTGAAGGTTATCAGCTGGCTTTTTGTAGGATGTCCTCAGTTAGGTTTTGGCTGATATTTTCTCATGATTAGATAGAATCGTGCATAGGGAAGAATATCAACCCTCTGCACGATATGCCCCTTCTCACGGAGTATAATGTGTGGCCTGATGTCTTAGCAATGGTGATCTTAACCTTGGTTAATATGGATGTGCCAGGCTTTCCCACTTAAAGTTATTATTATTTTCTTTCCAATAAATAATTATTTGGAAGGAGATACCTTTACATCACACAAATATCCTGTTTCGAATTAATTTTTAGCAACGAATATTAACATCCGTCAATGTATCATGCTGGCAGCAACTATTGCTTTGTGATTCTCTAACGGTGATTTTCTATTTCTTGCATTCCTTCTGTATTTGTTAATTGGAAGTTTCTCTGAGACAGATTTTTCTCTCTTAAACTTTATTTATTTATATATATTACAATTGGCTTCTAGGGATTTGGTTTTTAGTCTTAGGGTATCATCTAATACTATTATGTACATTCTGCTCAACTGGTAAGAGCCTTGGTCATTGGAAATGCCTTTTGGTTTGATCTGTGGGCCCTTTCATTATGCCCTGGTCCTTTTAGGAGCAATTTGTTACTTTCTTGACGGAAGATGCCCAATGTTCTTTTTGTGATTTTCCTTCCCAGTCTTGGAAATCACACATACCCAAGGATGCTTATTTTCTTTAATTAAAGAATGATTTTAGAAACAAAGATCTGGCTGATACTTCATTTTACTGGGGTATAACTGCTACTTGGCTTTCTTAACATACAGAACAAAAATATGTCTGCATATTGCCCCATGTATGTACGCATCTCTATTTACTTATGTATCTATATGTATTATATGTAGGCATTTGTATTTTAAAAGGGAAGGAGACCAAGAGATGGAGGGAGGGAGAAGGAAGGTGAGGAAGAGGAATGAAAAAAGAATTAATGTACTTTATATACATGTTATGTACATGTGCCAACTCCTCACAGTAAATATAATCGTTATGTACTGCAAATACGTACTAATAAAAATAAAAATAAGAATCTAACCTTCCATGAGTACCTCAGGATTTCAGTCTTTGAGATTTCCTTATTAGTAACTTCTGTCTCTGAATGTGACAAACTTGGCTTTCAAGGTCAACAATTTATTTACTTATTGCTTTGATTCTAATATACACATAACATAATATAAGAATTGCTAAAAGAATCTTAATAACTAGCGAGTGCAGGATTTGTGTACTATAGTTTTTGTGTCATAATCTACACGGTATCCAGTGAAACTTTTTTCCAAAATCAATTTTTATGTTTTGGCCTTGTAGTCTATCAAGCTTATATGACCTTGTTTACTCATTTAATTATGTTTGGAGGCCTTTGTTTTATACCTTTGTATTTTCTACATAGCCAATTATATTGCATATCACTACAGTCAGTTTTGTTTCTTACTTTCTTTTTTTTTTTTTTTTTTGTGGGTACCGGGGGGTCGACCTCAGGACCTCGCGCGCCAGCAGGCGCCTGTGCCGCTGAGCGATATCACCTGCCCCTTTTTCGTATGTGGGATCCGGTAGTCGAACTCGGGCCCTCGTGCTTGCAAGGCAGGCGCTTATGCCGCTGAGCCATCTCACCGGCCCTGTTTCTTACTTTCTAAATTGCATTCTATCATATTTTCCCTAGCCTAATTGCAGTTAGGTGGGACTTCTAGTTGAATTCTGAGATATAGGTAAGAGCACATTGTTCTCTTATTTCCAACCTTGAGGAAGTTCAGCCTGTCGCTGTTAAGTAAGGTGCTAGCGACAGTTTAAGGGTGCCCATTATCATGTTAAGAAAATCCTCATGTTGGGCCGGTGAGACGGCTCAGCGGCTTAAGCGCCTGCCTTGCAAGCGCGAAGGCCCGAGTTCGACTCCCGGAACCCACATACGAAAAAGGGGCCGGTGATATCGCTCAGCGGCACGGGTGCCTGTTGGTGCGCGAGGTCCTGAGGTCGTCCCCCCGGTACCCACAAAAAAAAAAAAAAAAGAAAAAAAGAAAATCCTCATGTAAAAGATTACTCAGGTTAGGTATTTGAAGTGACTTACAGGATTATCACAGGACAAAGGGAAGACTTTTCAGAGAAATAAAGTATATGGTGAAGCAGAAGAAAAAAATTACAGGCAAACATCAGAGGTTTGAGAGACATCAAGGTGTCATTTTTCACGTTCCTCTTTATTCACACAACGTGCACTTTGTCTCCAGGTTAAACATGCAAAATCTGCGCTGTGAATCTTGGCCTTAGGAGAACGGATGGCGTAAGTTCCCAGCAGCGTCTCTGATGATCTGCTGGTCATGTGGCCAAATTGGGCTGGCTGAAAGTACTGCACTATTTAAAACCCAGGAACAATTACACCAGCTTTGGGTGTCTCCACAGGAGTTTTGGACTTTAAGCAACACCTCATAAATCATTAAGTAATTGGTTAGTGGGCCAGTGAACTTCATCTTAGCTAAGAATCAAAGTTAGGTATGTGGGCATCCCCGGAGATGAGCATAAAGCTGATTTAGTCCAGATGTAAAACTGCTGCATCCTTCAAATATATTTTTCCTACAATAGACATTTTTTATATTGATGACTTTAAATTATTAAACTACATTTTCCATTTTCTTCTTCTCTAGGCTTTTTGATTACATTATATTGTATTGTAGTATGTTAATACTATAAGTTGTATTAATTATGTGTTTTTTTATAGTGCTAGGGATAAAACCCAAGTGCTGTGCACGCTAGGCAAGCACTCAACCACCAAGTTACACACCCAGCCCAAACGAATTGATTTTTGAATGATAAAACAGTTTCAAATTCCTGGGATAGAGTCTACTTATATATAATATAGTGTCATATATATATATATATATATATATATATATATATATATATAGTCAGTGTCTATATTCATGTATTACAGTCTGTATTTTTTCTCTTGTAATATTTTTATCTACTTTTGGTATTATGGTATCTTCATTGTGACTTAATGAGTTGAGAAGAATTTGTTTCTCTTCTCCAGTTAAATCATTTAGGGTTCTGTTTTCCTTTTCTTCTTTTTTTTAAAAGTCTTTTAAACAGTGACATCCATTTATTTATAACACAGAACTGTTTATATTATTTATTTCTTGACTTAGTTTTGCTATATTTTGCCTTTCAAAGTTTTGATCTTCTTCTCACTGAATGTAGAGTTCATGGACAGAGCTCCTCATACTGTCCCCTCATTATCTTGTATGTTTGAGTCAACACATTATTCTTTACTATTATTTTTGCTATACATACTCAGGTACTTTTCAAAGAAATTAGAAATATGAAGACTAAATGAAGTTTACTTTTGCCATCATTTATTCTATTTTCCAATGCATTTAATTTATTTATGAATATTACAATTTCAGTAGGGTATCTATTGCGTTTGTGAAAAACTTCCTTTAAAATTTTTGTGAAAGAGTTTTGCTGACAATGAGCTCCTTATATTTTTCTCTGCTGAGAATATTTCTCTTCATTTCTAGAGGATATTTCACTGACTATAAAACTTTGAGTGAATTTTTTGTTGCTGTTGCTTAACTCTTTAAAGATGTCACTCCCAAATTTAATGCTGTTGTCACTCTTAGGTCACTCTGTAATTTTTCTTTTTTCTGTCTGGCTTCAAGATTTTTCTCTTAGTCTTTTGTTTTTAGTTCGAGTATAACATAGATGTGGTTTGTTTGGCATGTATCTAATTTTGTGATTTCTTAGCTTCTTGTATCTTTGGTTTGATATTTGTCAATAAATATAGGAAATTTTTGAACATTATTTCAAGTATTTACTCTGCTCTTCTGTTTACATCCCTCTTCTTCCAATTTAATAAGCCATACATACACAGAAATGTTTAATTTTTCTAGATTAGATTTTTCCAATTTATTATTATAAGCATATACTTTTTCATATTATCCAATGGTCTTCTGGATTTCAGTGGTATCTATTCTCATACATCTTTTTAATTTGTAATTTTATTTATCCAGGTGTTCTATCCTTTTCTTTGGTTATTTTGGCTAAAGATTTGTAAGTTTTATTCTTTGAAAGATCCAATTATTTGCTTCATTGAGTATTGTTTTTACTCTCCATTTGATTTATTTCTACTTTATTATTTCCTTCCTTCTACTGATTTGGGGTTTGATTTTTCAAATGCATAAAATACATTATTAATTTACTTGTTTGAGATTTCTGTTTATCTAATCTAGGTACTTAGGCTATAAATTTTCCCAGTATAGCTGCTTTATTGTATCCCATAAATTCTGGTGTGTCTCTGTTTTCACCTGGTTCTAGGAATTTTTTAAATTTCTGCTGATATTTTCAGTGACCTGCTGCTCACTCAAAGTGTACTGTGCAATCTCTATGTGTGTGTATATTTTCTGCATTTTGTCTTGCTGTTAATTTCTAATTTTATGTCATTATGATCCGATAAAATGCATGGAATTTTTTTTTATATTTGTTAACATTTGCTTTATGGTATAAAATATAAACTATTTTGGACAATATTCTGTGAGCTGATGAAAATATATATATATTCTTCAGCTTTTGGATGATATACTCTGCATATGTTTGTTAAATGCATATAGTCTATATGGTAATTTAACTGATACTCTTTGTTGACTTTTTTTTTTTTTTCAGTGTGGAAGAGACTGTTGGCAAGAATACTGAAGGTACTGAAGTCATCCACTATTATTGTATTGGGGCCGATCTCTCCTTTTTATAATATTGGATATTCTGACTTATAGGTTGTGTGTAGTTGCCCCTCCAAAGCCTCATGCAGTCATATTTGGGACTTTTTGGAGGTGTCTGGGTCTAGAGTGTTTGATGCTGGCATTAAGGGTGTGTGATTACTAAATTAGTCCACTGATTGGTTTGGCATAGTTCTGGTTGTGGATAATGGGTAGCCCCACCCTGGGTGTGAGTGCTACCCACCCTAAGGCTGTGTAGCCTAGATAGACTATAAAGGATAGAAAGAGCTGCTGTCATTGCTTGATGCTTCCTGCTTGCTGCTTTTGCCTGCCCCGCTTTGCCATGGACTATTTCTACTCTGTGATGCCCCTTTGCCATGCCAGCCTGCCTTGGAGTCACCCAACTATGAACTGAAACCTCTACAAACTGTGAGCTAAATAATCCTATTCTCCTTTAACTTTGGGTGTTAGGTATTTTGTCTCAGCAATGAGAAAAGTAGCTAAGACACCAACATTCAGTGTCTATATATTTATTATCAACCTATCTTATTGATGGTTTGTTTCCTATATCAATATATAGTGACCTTGTTTGTTTCTTCTGAGCAATACTGGTTTACAGTCTGTTTTGTCAGATATGAGTATAGCTATTCTTGCTTGCTTTTGATTCCATTTAAATGCAATATTCTCCATCTTTTCCCTTTCAGTTTGTGGTAATGATGTGAATCTCTCATAGGCAACAAATAGCTGAGTCTTGTTTTTTAAGCCAATCATTTTGTTTGTGTCTTTTACTTGGAGAATTCAAACCATTTACTATACATTTGGAGTTATTGTCAGTTCCTGTCACTTCGTTGCTTTTCTTCTGGTTGCTTTGAATGATCTGTGTTCCTTCTCCTTTGAGCATCTCATTGGTTTCATTGTTTACTGAACTAATCATGTTGACTCTTGCCTAATATTCATCTGTTTGTCTACTCTTCCCATAAAATGTATTCATTTCCAAGCTCTGTGACTGTATTTGTCTTGCTTTGTTTTCTGCGTGTAGGATTTCTTTAATTATCTTCCCTAATGCTGGTTTAGTGTTCATGTGTTTCTCTAGTTTATGCTGGTCTTCATATGTCTTTGTTTTACCTTTGATTCTGAATGATAACTTTGCCTGGCAGTTACTTTCTTCACAGGCTTGAAGTACATCATTCCATGCCCCTCCAGGCCTTGGATTTTCTGCTGAGAAGTCTGCTGTTACTCTGATGGGTTTGCCTTTATAAGTGACTTCATGCTTCTCAGTTGCAGCTTTCAATGTAATTTCTTCGTTCTGTACTTTTGGCAATTTAACTATAATATGACGTGGAGAGGTGCTCTGGTCACGTTTATTTGGGCTTCTAAATGCTTCCTGCACCTGGATTTCTATATCTTTCTCAACATTTGAGATATTTTCTCCTCTTAATTTCATTGAATAAGCTTTTTATTCCTTTACCTTGTACTTTCAGTTTCTTCATCTAAGCTGATGTTTCATAGTTTTCATCTCTTAATCATGTCCCATAGGTACTTTATGTGCATTCATAATTTATGTTTTTCCTTATAATTGTCTGAATGTGATAATTTATCAAGCCCTAATATTCTTCCACTTGATACAGTCTGTGAGGGTTTCAACTAAGATTTTAATTTATCTTATTGAAATTTCATCTTTCGGGCTGGTGAGATGGCTCAGCGGCGTAAGTGCCTGCCTGGCAAGCGTGAGGGCCCAAGTTCGACTCCCGGAACCCACATATGAAAAAGGGGCCGGTGATATCGCTCAGTGGCACGGGCGCCTGCTGGCACGTGAGGTACTGAGGTCAACCCCCAGTACCCACAAAAAAGAAAAGAAATTTCATCTTTCGTTTTTCAGAATCTTTATCCCTTTTTTGAATTACTCTTTCTTATGTTTCACTGTCTTCCTTAATTCAGTCAGGTGTTTACTAACATCTTTGAAGTCATTGATCACTTGTAAAAGCAATCTTTAGAACTCACTGTGTAGCATTTCATTCCTTTCCATAATTTTACATTCAATTGTATTTTCCACAGGTGTTGCATTGTTTTTTCATGCTTATTGTGTTTCTCTTCTGAGATTTGCAAAATTGTTGGAATGGCTCTTTTCTACTTTTATGTCAAGGTCTTTTTAGTGAGCAGCCCTTTCTTAAGAGCTGCATCTCCAGTACCACTCAGAAGAGAAAAAAACAACTGCAGTTAACAACAAACACACAAAGACAAATCAGATATCAAAATACAATACAAAATCAGTTAAAACCAACAACTAACCACCAATATGAATAAAAAAAAGAAGGGGATAAAAATAAAAGAATAAAATAAAAAGATGAAAATTAATAAAGATAAAAGTAATGACCAAATAAATATTTAAAAAAGAGGAATGGAAGAGTAATAAAGAAAGCAACCAGCAGGACTTAGAAAAGGAATAAAAAATGGGAATGAGATGAATAAGAGATATTAAAATCCATTTATACAATAAAAAGTAAATAAAATTAGATAAAAGCAAAGTTAAAGAACATCTTTCCTAGTCCTCTAATACTGGATTCTACCGAGTTTTTGGGGTGGTGGGGAGTGAGCCACTACTGATACTTGATGTAATTCCTGTTCTGCTCCCACCAAATTAGTGCTATCTGTAGGCTAAGCATTTTTCCCACTAAGCAGGTAAATCAGATGTTGTCTGCCATAGGGCCATATTCACTCTTGAGGCTTTGTTTTCTTTATGTGCACTCAGTGCCACTGATAACCCCAAATTTCTTTGTAGCATGTCAGTCAGATAGCTGGGCATTTGCTCCAGAGGCAAGAAAGTGTGTGCATTTGAGAATGTGGCTTATGTCCAAGCAGAAGAATATCCCATAGCATATCAGGGAATGAAGGAAGCCTAAAGACCTCAGCAGAGTTCTGCAATGCAGGGGGGGACCCACAGGAACCGAGTAATCCGCTGGGCAGTCTTTGTGTGGGTGCTTTTCAGACATAACCTCCTCGGTAAACCGGGTGAAATGGATCTTGCTCCCAACTACAGAGGGTGGTGACGCCAACGACCATACTCGCCACAGCTTGAGATCTCTACCTCTTAAACTCGTCACTGAGGCTGCTACTAACCGTCGCTCTCTCCCAAAAGCCTCTTATGGCCATGGCCTACCTAGCTGATGAATTTTCTGAGTTTTCCAATCTTCAGAGTAGCTCAGTCCCAAATAATAGGCCTTCTCTCAAGAAGGCTCTTGGCACTAGCACTCCAAAGTACAGCGAGCACGGCAATGGATGTATTCTTCAAATCTAGCCTGCCATGTAGCAATCATTTTCACACCAAAACCGTGTGCTAATTAAAAACCTACAGCACAGTGGGTTTCTTCTGCAGCCAGGACTCTTGGTCCATTGCTTACCATGGGAGCTGCCCGCTATCCTTGAGCTTTCTTTGTGTTTGTGACATTAGGCTCCTCTTCCCCTATGGGGCCAGTCTTAGAGCTGTAAACTGTTCATACTTTCCCCTGCGTTGCCTTTCTGTCTCTTCATGCATTGAGCTTTTTGGTCACTTCTTTCTTTCTTTCTTTTTCTCCTTGGACTATTTGTTTCTCCTTTTTTGCCGTAATTTCTTGAATTTAGAGACTCATGTGAAGAATAATTCTACTCTATCATCTTACCTAGAAGCCCCTTTCATGTATATTAGCTAGTTTAACTGTTGCCGAACACAGTACCTGACATGCATGACATAAAGGAGCAGAGGTTTAGTTTGGCTCGTGGTTTGAGGAATTCACTTGGTAGTTAGTTGGCTCCAAAGAAGAAATATAGCAGAAGAACATAGAAGAGCAAAAATGCTTAGCTTATGACAGCTGGAAACCAGAGCAGGGGAAGAAAGCCAGAGAGGAAGGGACCAGGGATCAGACATAGGTGATAAAACTATGCCTCCACAACATACTCAGAGTAAATTCCAAAACCAATCAAGTTAATACTCCACCCTAATGGTCACATCTTCCCTTTTGTATGTCTAGTAATTTGGAGTTGTAGAAAAGACATCATAACACAGGCTAGTAATTTTTGGCATTTTGATTTTGTTTTAAAAGACTAGAAATGAGAACAGGTTTGCATATGCTGGATACATTTCAAATCTTAAAAGATATCCAGGGTAATTATTACAAGGCAACCTACTTAGTTTTACTGAGAGGAAATTTAATCTCCCAGATTTGTGAAGTAGATAGGAGCCCTGCATTTCTTGCTCTAAAGATTGTTCATCTTTCAAGGATATTCTTTTCTAATCTAAACTATCTACCTGGAACCAGAAGTGATGATCAAATACTTAATACCTGGTGAATCTTTTGTCTTGACCAAACAGAAGACAGGCTGCTCAGTCAAAGTAGGTACCAGAGTAAAGAATAGCACAGCTGTGCCTGTACCTAACGTACAGTACAGACTTGAAGGTGCCCACCTCGAGAACTGATGTTTCTACAAATACCAGTTTATACACATTGTTTTTTTAAAGCTTTATTGGGTTAAAATTCACATATCATGAATTTTACCCCTTTAAAGTCCATAATTTTACACTCTTGGCTATCTTATATTTTACTTATTTTTTAATGTATATCATCTTTACTAAGATGTAATTTTAATTGCTTTAAAAGGGGGGCATCTTATTTTGCATTTTCTACAGTTACTTACCTAGTTCCCTCCACCTAATAGATATTCAGTAAACACGTCTTTTTTGAATGACAGAGTAAATAAAGTAGATTCATAAATATTCCCAATCTATTTGAATGTATAGTTACGTCTCAATAGCTGCAAAATTTAGGGATCTAAATACATGGAATTAGTACAGCTAACATAATTTTAAAAACTTTGATGAACAACCTCATAGATGTAGTTCTATAATGATTTGAATGGGTCTCACAAAAGCAACATTACCATTCTAATAAAAAATTCAAAATATTTACATATATCTATACACAGTATATAATAAGTACATTAAGTATTCTGCATTTCTTAACTCAAAATTCAACTGTGAAAGATAAATTCCTTTGGTCAGTGTCTAAAAAAAACAGACTCCTTTAAGACATTTTGATGTATCACAAATATTCTGGAAATGTCAATATTCAAACATAAACATTCTTGAGAGTGACATTTTCCACAAAACATTCAAAAATATATGTACCTTGACAAGCAGCTCTGAGAGAAAAGTAGTATAATTTACAGTTTAACAGGTTATTTTCTTTTCCCTACCAATTCTCTGGAAAATTATAACTATTTGGTGTACATGTCCCAAAATCTAGGACACATTCCTTAATCCCTGTAAGTTTATGCTTCCCAGTTTTTCTAGTTATAACTCTGCTGTCGACCATACTTTATTCCACTGGGAGTGAAGTCCTTTACACAATCTATGTTAAAAAATACTCATAAATCATCTAAAACACAGCTGCCTGTATTTCCAGTCAGGCAAGACAAAAATACTCCAGACATAGCTTATATTCTTATCTTTCCCAAGTTAAAAGAAAACAGGATTAATCAAAGCAAGTCGGTGACGTTCCTCTTCTGTGCCACCACATTTACAGTTCTCTTACGTTTCTTCTGTCAATGTTTACTTCTCTCCATCACTCAATACTTCAATTTTCTCCGTCTTTATCACATCCCTTTTGTAATAATTGGTAGGGATCTAATGTCAGTTATTTAGGTGTTAGAGAAAATCAGTTTCAAATGAGCAGCATTAATTCCCCTTTAGTTGTATAGACATTGCTGAATTGATACCTGGCCTGTGCGCCCCAATGATGGATGATTTCATTTTTTCAGAGCCAGTGTATGCATAGCAAGAGTACATGGACTTTAAGCAAAGAAAAATCCAGGAGAATGAGGTTTGGAATTGTTGGGCTTAGGTTTATTATTGAAAGCTGCCGAGAGATATATAAAGAGCCCTGTGTTGTTTTCCGTGGATTTTTCAAGCATTGAAGCGTATCATTTTGTAATTTAACAAATACTGTGTCGACCACTGTGCATTCACTAAGAATGTAGCAGTGATTATGATCGACAAGATCTCTACTGTCATTTGGTTTACAAGGGTATAAAGGAAATATATCATCGAAAAGTAAATGAAAATGCAAGATAATTTCAAATCTGGATATGTTCTGTTTTGACACTACTCCTCTGATTTCTACCCCTGCATTAATCTAGTAAACTGCTTTTTGGAAGGACCCAGGGAAGAAGCATATCCATTTTACAGAGAGTGGTCAATAAAGTCCTTTCTATGGTGGCACTGCTAATGAGCCTGAATAGCAAGAAAGAGCCAAGTTACACAAAGAGCGGAGAGTCTTCCTTTCTGAATTCCTCTCTCGAGGAAGAATTGCATATGCTTTTGGAGGGACAAGCTCAACGTGTTAAAGAAAAAATGAATAGACTAGTGTGGCTCAAGCATAGTTAATTCTTCAAAGGATAGAATGACATATGTTTGGAGTATGGAACAAATAAAAGGATTTTGTAGGATCTTAATAAGTTAACATTCCAAGTTTTGATTTCTATTACCCATGTAGAAATATAAGCCATTAAAAGGTTTTAATTAGCAAACTAGCAAAAACTTGGTTTATATCTTAAAATATTCATCAGATACATTATGGAAAATATGTTACAGGTAGGAGAGAAACAAAATAATTCAGAAAATTATAAGCAGGTGAGACATAATGGGTGCAGCTAGCATAGTGCAAGAGGAAATAAAAGGAGATGATATCTATTTAAGGTCTCTAATAAGCAATGTGTCCAAGGGTTTTGGAATCAAACATTTCTAGGCTTGAATCTTTCTCTAACACTGAGTGTGGACTTTGATCAAGTTATTTAATTTTATGACATTCGACTGAGGCAACTACTCAGTCCTGAGCACCAACCACATGTGAAGATTGGAAAACTGATAAATGGATTGTTTTCATTCCTGCATCTGAGCTCATGTGATGTGATTTTCAGGTCTTTGTAAAAGAAATACAACCTGTTTCTTCACTTTTTGAATCTGAGTTCGCCATGTCACCATTAATGGCCCTTAGAAAATCAGTATTATGATGAAAAAGAGTCATAAAAGTTATTGTACAGTGACATTTCCCTCTGTTTATGTTCTCTGAATCCCTCCTTCCAGCTCCATGTGATGAAGTCATAGCTGGCCTTTGGCTTGATGGGAAACATGTGCCCTGGTGATGTCACAATCCCCAGCAGCTGGCTTTCCAAGTGACTGGTAGGTAGCTGTATTTGTGTGAGTGTAATTGATTGAGATCTGCAGAAGAATCATCCAATGTGGACAGCCAGAATCTCAGAAGCTACGGAATCATGAGCTACAAAGTCACCGGTACAGGGTGGTCCATTATAAAGCAATAGGAAACTGATACTAAGAATAAAGTTAGGAAGTGAATCAATGCTAATTAGCCTATATGAATGGAAATATTATAAATATAAAATTCTCCATGGTGAATTACAGTATTTGTTAGAAGATGACAGTGAAACATATTGACTGACAAAGGAAATAGTTCATCTGAATGCCAACGGATACATGTAAGAAACATTTCTTTTTAAGATAATAAAATATACCACATGTGATGCTAAGAATCTTGAAATATACATTTTGGCACCAGAATGTTAATAAAGCTAACATATACCTAAGCAAACAAAGGTCCCTTGAAAACCAATTCCAGTCTTGTACTTCATACTTGCAAAATTTTAAATTTTGGGGTACTGAGAAGTATAGACACACACTATAGAATATTAATCTAAAAAACACAAATTTATTCACAGTTACTACTGAAATTTATACTAAAACAATTTAGATTGCAACTATTTCTTCTTAAAATTACATGAGGCAAAAATGTTTACCACTGCTCTTTCCAACTATAGAAGGAAAGATTTTTTTTGGCACAAAAACTTTTATGGACTTCTCTGGAAATCTAACTTTAGTAAATCTAGTTTTTTTCCTAGGAAAATAGAGTCCAATTCCCAGACTCTAATATACGGATTCACTACATAGCTTTTGCAATATAGGCAGTATATTGATTTTATGTGTGTAAATGTGTAATTCCTAGATGTTACAAATACACATCAGAAAGAGGAAGAATATTGTATTTGTTATTGGATCTAGATATTGCCCGTTGTTTCAGCTTAAGCATATGTCTCACCAACTCTGCATCTTTCTTTCCACATCTGCACAATGACAGTGTTAAATTACAGTCTCTAAGGTATGCTTGACTTCAAAGATTCTATAATTTTTTTTTTTGTGTGTGTGTGTGTGTATGTGTGGGTACGGGGGGTCGACCTCAGGACCTCGCGCACCAGCAGGCGCCCGTGCAGCTGAGCGATATCACTGGCCCTTTTTTTTTTTTTTTTTTTTTTTTTTGTGGGTACCGGGGGGTCGACCTCAGGACCTCGCGCGCCAACAGGCACCCGTGCCGCTGAGCGATATCACCGGCCCCTTTTTCGTATGTGGGTTCCGGGAGTCGAACTCGGGCCCTCGCGCTTGCAAGGCAGGCGCTTACGCCACTGAGCCATCTCACCGGCCCCAACCGGCCCTTTTTTTGTATGTGGGTTCCGGGAGTTGAACTCGGGCCCTCGCGCTTGCCAGGCAGGCACTTATGCCTCTGAGCCATCTCACTGTCCCAAAGATTCTATAATTTATGACACAGTCTTTTATTTTCATTTTCATATCACCTAACATATAATAAGCATTTAATTTAATAATGCCACTCCAGGCACCTGAGTAGTTCTTGCTTCCTTATGTAATTCTATCCACAAAAGAAGAGTAATTCATTAAGTTCCATCTTCTTTGTGGCTACAAGCATTGAATGGCATAGACATCAGTTTATCCCATCTATTCAATGTAAGATTCTTCCAAATCAATATTATGTGGTCACCTGTCAGGAAAATGCAACCAAGACAGATCACCACAGGCACACCTTCAACCTGGATATTGATTTGCCATCTTTGATTTATAAAATATACCATGATTTCCAATTAATGTTATTCAGCTGTGTTTGATTGCTTCAATGTTTGGAGAGTTTCATGATTGATTTGTTTTAATGGCAATCACATTAAGCTCTCAATCTATTTTATGCAATTTTAAAACATATAAATTGCTTGCATTTTTGGTTAAAGATTGTTTTTATGGTGGAACAACAAACTATGTTTTTTCATATATAATAGTTTCATTTTTGTGCTGCTTTGTATTATTGTAAAAAGGCAAGTCTGAATTACCCTGAGAGAATTATTATATCATACTAAGTAATTTTGCCCCTCAAAGTGATAATAGATTAGCTATGAACAGAAATAGAATAAGGAGCATCTGTAAACACAAGTTAAGGTAAAGAATCACATTAGCATTCTATTTCACATCCTGGAATTCTATTATTAACCTAAACTTTCATCTAAAGTATTTTCTTACTAAACAAAATTAAAATGCTTCTACCTAATCTATAAGATGTTAACTAAAAAGTCAATTAACTAATTCATACCTATTTTAATAGCATTTTGAATGAGTGTTTGTACCTGGAAATTCAGTGTAATTCAATAGTTATCAAAATGGAGCAAAGAAACTATGAATTAATGTAAAAGCGTAAATTTAGATACTTACAGTAGAAATTTGGACTGGCATGGTTAGTCCCATTAGGTATTCAGAGTAAGGGCTGGGGCTATAGCTCAGTGGTAGAGTCTTTGCCAAGTGTGTGCAAAGCCCTGGGTTTGAAGCTCAACACTGGGGAAGAAAAGATGCCAGGGTTAAAAATCTATGCAGGCACAGGCAGCAAAACTTTTGTGAAAATGTCCTTCTTCTTGTGGACATAAGGCTAAATGTGGCAAAGCTCACTCTAGGTTCTCCTGATGATGTATTTTTAATTCCCATGCTTCCATCTCATTTAAGATCTGACTCACATATACTTTGACACGGTCAGCTACAGCTGTCACACCTTTGATTTCAGGAAGCTCTATGGAAGATTCGGATAGTCACCAGAGCTTGACAGCCACAAATTTGGACTATTTACCTGTTATGGTTTGAATTTGAAATGTCCCCCAAAGCTCATGTGCTAAATAAAGTCTTGGTTGCCAACTGAGAACTTTTTAGTGAGTGACTGGATCATGAAAACTCTAACTGCATCAAGCGGATTAATCTATTGATGAGATCATAATTTGATGGCATTATTGATAGATGATGGAAATAAAGAATGGGGCTTAGTTGAAGGGAATAGTTCATAGTGGCACGACCTTGGGGACAGTATGTGGTCCCAGACCCCTTCCTCTCTGCTCTTTTCTTCTCTCTCTTTGCCTCACAGCTGCCATGAGGGGAACAACTTTGTTCCGGCAGGACCTTCTTCCATTATGTTCTCCCTCATCTCAGGCCCATGGCAATGGAATCAGCTGATCATGGACTGAAACCACTGAAACTGTAAGCCAAAATAAGCCATTCTTCCAATAAATTGTTTTTTCTATATATTGTGTTACAAGCATGAAAAGCTGAATAATATATGGTCACAAAGCAGAAGAAGGGGATTCATGAAAGGCAAGACTCTAAAACTAGGAAAATGTTAATATAGCACACTTATATAATCTTTAGAAGAGTCACACTAGCAGTAAAAGTTCAGACCACAGAAAGATGTTAAAAAGAAAATTAAATGAGTAATTAAATTGCAAACCAAGTCAGTGTTGAAGTCCATGTTATGCTTATATAACAAGAATAACTAAGAGCATCTACTTTCTCGATCTTCTGGAGCCTGGGAAGTCTAAGATCAAGGTGCTAGCAGGTTCAGTAGTGTTTGATTGAAGGCTACTGTGCACCCAAGATAGAACTTTGTTGCTGACTCCTCTAGAGGGAAGGGAGAAACACTGCGCCCTCACATAGCAAAAGGACAATACTATGTGAAGCTCTTTTACAAAGACCTTAATCCCATTTGTGAAGGAGGAGCTCTTATAACCTAATTATCTCTTAATTAAAGACCCCACTACTTAACACAATCACAGTAGTCATTAAGTTCCAACATCTGATTTTAGAGGGGACACTTTCAAAGCATATCAGAGGTAATGAATAAAAAAGAAATAGATATTGTCAAGAAACAAAATGTGAGTTATTTAAAAACTAAAATGAACCAAGATCTTTTTTAGTTAGAGGCAAAAATACGTTTATGTGAGCCTGCACAATTGAGGTTTCACTCCACGAATATTCAGAATAATTTTCAGATTTTGTTCCTAGCTTGAAAAAATGATCTTTAATATGGTTAAGGTAAGTAATATTTATCAGAAATAAAATAAAGCTTGAAAAAATGATCTTTAATATGGTTGAGGTAAGTGATATTTACAAGAAATAAAATAATGTAATATTATAATGGAATAACAGTCCAAGTTCATCAGTTCCTTGCCAATTTTTTGGCTTACTTTTGTTTCTATTTTTACATTTCAGTTGCCTTACAATAAAAATTCATCTAACACTACCTGTGTCAGTGTGTCTTACAATTCCTGTCATTCAAGTGATAATTTTGATGTAGTTACTAAAGTTTCTTCTTGATGACTTCTGGTAGGAACAAATAGGCACCAGCAATCAACACATGGTTCAACATTATTTAAAAGTATTTCTGACTTCCTTATTATCAACACAGGACACACTTTCAACTAATTTTTCCACCATAATTCCATTAGGATATTTTTAATTATTACATGAAAATTATTTTAACCTGAGTTTTTCCAATAGTTCACTTAAAAGCCTGGGTCCAAATGGATCCCAGGAAAACATTTCTTTCTCTCTCTTTCTTTCTTTCCTCCTTTTTCATATACTAGTGATTAAGTCTGGGTTGTTCACATTCAGCAGTACCCCCAGCCCTTTTTAAGAAATCTAAAAAATATTTAAATGATAATTTAAGTTCATTGGTATAATTTAGGCACACATAATGACTTCATTCATTACAGAGAAATTTTACTTGTACCTGATATATCTTGATTCCTCTTTTTTTTCCCCATTCCCATCCCCTCCTTTCAAAACCCCTTCCCATCTCCATTCACAAAGCTTGGTTATCATTTTATCCTTCTTTTCTCATTTTTTTCTTTCTCTTTCTTCCTTTCCCATCCCCTTTCCCTAGATCCCTTTTCCTTTTGAACAGTTTTTTTCCTATTTGACAACATCTATTGTATATTTTTATTTTTATTTTTATTTACATTTTCAATTTTTCACACCAAAGAGATAATGTGATATTTGCATGTGTGTCCAATTTATTTCACTTATGTTTATGGTCTCAAGGTCCATCCATTTAGCTAGAAATGTCTCAACTTTATCTTTTTTTGTGGCTGAGTAACACTCCATTTTATATATATAACATGTCTTTTTTAACCATTTATTTGTTAATAGGCATTTGGGTTGCTTCCAAGATTTAGCTATTACAAACTGCACTATAAACATGGGTGTGCATATATCACAGTGGTATGATGTTTTAATTCTTCTGGGAAGATACCCAGAAGGGAAATAGCTGGGTCAAATGGAACCTCTAATCCTAGTTTTTTGAGGAATCTCCATACTGATTTCTACAGTAGTTGCACCAGCCTACGTTCCCACCAATGGTGGAGAAGGGTTCCTTTTCCTCCATAGCCCTGCCAGCATATGTTATTAGTTGTTTTCTTGATAAAAGCTATTCTTTCTGGAGTGAGATGGAATCTCAGCATTGCTTTAGTTTGCATCTCTTGAATGACCAGTGATGTTGAACATTTTTCCATATAGTTATTTGCTGTTTGTATTTCTTCTTTTGAGAAGTGTCTGTTCATTTCAGATGCTCATTTTTTGATTGGGTCTTTGAATATGGGAGGTCTGATTTTTTTCAGTCCTTCATATGTTCTAGACAGTATTCTTTTGTCTGAGGAACAGCTGGCATAAATTTTTTCCCACTTTGTGTTGTCTTTTCACGCTGTCGGTGATTTCTTTTGCTGTGCAAAAGCTTTTTAACACGATGAGATCCCAGTTATTGATCTTTGTAGTGTTTCCTGTGCAGTCAGACTTTTTTCATGAAGTCTTTGCCTACACCTATATCTTTCAGAGTTCTACTTATTCTATCTTCCAGCAGATTTAGTGTTTCTGTTTTAATAGTTCGATCTTTGATCCATTTTGACTTTAGTTTAGTGCACGGTGATAGACATAGGTCTAGTTTTAGTCTTTGGCATGTGTCAGTTCTAAGTTGCTAAATTGCTCCACCTGGGCTTGAACTTGTAATCTTCCTACCTCAGCCTCCCTGTGTGTTGGTATTATACGTGTGTGCCACCATCCTCAGCGAAGTATCTTTCTTTACTTTCTTTATACTTGTTCCAAGCTCTGAAAGTCTTTGATTAGAATAGAAGTTTTATGACCTTTGATTGGAAATTCTTCTATATATTTTAGAAAAAATCTAAAGAAAAAAAGAAGGAAAGAAAAGATCTTCATGTGATTTTATAGTCAGGCAAGTATAATTAGATTAGTGAATCAGTTTCCAAATTCGTACCAGAGAAGGTGTTGATGTAGCGAGAAAAGATGAAATCATTTTAGCAAAAATCTATATTATTGTATCACTCTCAGAGTAACTGACATCAGATACTTGGCAATTGGAGGTGTGTGAAAAATTTAAGGAAAGACCTGGGTAGGTAAACTGGTTATCATGAACCTCTTTCAGATGTACAATGTGATGGTATAGAATAGCTAGGCTCTCAGGCCTCCCTTGTCCCACTTCAAAGTAGTTGATACTCCACCATCTAAATCATGCTGAGGCCGTACAACCATAGGTATTGAGGTTAACTGAAAGTGCCCAGGGACAGTTCAGTGGACCAAAATTTCTAAATTTTCATATTTCCAATCAGAGAGAGCAAGTATTTTCATAGCCAGGGCTATGACATATTTACCATTAAAAAGCTGTGAAGGGCCAAATAAATATACTTGAACCTCATTATTTATGGATCCTATATTTGCAACTTGTTTGACTTGCTTAAATTTATTTCTAAATAACTGTTGGAGGCACTGTAGTCATCATTTGTGGGTGTACAGAGAAATGTGCTGCCCAACATGCCCATTCCTATCTGAGGCCAAACACGATGATGGCCTGCCTTCTTTCAGCTCCTGTAGCATAATCAAGTGCCTTTTCCAAACATCTTCCATGCTATGTTTTTGAGTATTTGTGCTTTTCTATCAGTGATTTTGCTGTTGAGAATAACCCTCAAGTGCAGTGCTGAACTGCTATCTGGCATTCGTAAGTGCAAGAAGATTGTGATGTGCCTTCCAAAAGAAAAAATATATGTACTAGATAACCTTGTTCAGGCTGAGTTACAGTGCTGTTGGCTAATGTTAATGAATCCATAGTCTGTATTAAATAATGTTTCTTTTAAAAGAAACACACATAAACAAAATTTCTGAATTGATAGGTTGAATTTCTCCTAAGAGTGATGGTTGAATATTCACCACTTCAGTTCCTGCAATGACTTTATAGCATGTAAACGAGAATGAACTATATTTCTAGAATATTGTCTTTTGCTGTGGTAGGACGGGAAGAAAGAAATAGATTCTGATCCAAATGAAACCAGCAAAACCTTGGTTGTATAAGTGTAACTTACTCCCCAAAATACTCTAAGTAGGCTGTTTAAATGTGAAAGTTTTTAAGGATATATTGGCACCACATAGTTCAGTATCCCTTCCTCTGCAATAGGATAAAAGCAGAAGTTGGCCTTGTATTCTGCACAAACACGAAGCATAGGGAATATTACTTTTCAGTAGTTTTACAAAAACCTAAATGTCAACTCCAGATCATTAAATCCAATGTGTAGGAAGCATGTGATAACTCTAAGCCTTCCAGGGAAAGGAAGGCAGAGTGCAGAGGTCATATCTGAAGTACACAAAATGCCTGTATTACTTATCTATTGCTGTGCAGCAAATTACCTCCAAAATGTAGCATCTCCTAAAAACAGGCATTTATTTTCCAGGTGTCCCAGTTTCTGAGAGTCAGGCATTTTGGAGCAGCATAGTTGGGTGGTCTAACCAAAGGCTCTTTGTAAGCAATCAAACTATAAACCAAGACTGTTGTCTTCTCAAGGCAGGTATCTTCAGGTGTCCAAGACAGGAGAACTGGAGTCCAAGCTCACCTAAGTTGTTGTTGATAGGCCTCAGTTTCTTGACAACTCTTCCTCAGAGGCCACCATTTCTCACCACGTGGTCATCTCCATAGATTGCCTGCATGACTATCCATATAGCCTGGTAACTTACCTTCCTCAGAGTGAATAACTCCCCACCCCACAAGAGGGAAACAGAGATCGAGACAGAAACAGAAGCTGCAGTTTTTTTGAAGCAAGCAAGCATGGTAGTGATATTCTATCACTTCCACCATATTCTACTGATCACACAGGCCACCTCTGGTACCATGTGAAGAGAAACCACCAGGAAATGGTGATCAAGGGTGCTGTCTCCAAGGCTGGCTGCTACAATGCTGTTCTGTGAATATTTTAATAAATTCAGATCTAAATCTGAAGATGGAGACCATCACTGGAAAAATGGAAACGGGAAAAATGTAAAAGAAATTAAGAGAGCAACATCAGATGTATAGCCCAGAAATAGGGCAAAGAAATCCTCCATTGGCAAATGTTTTAGTCAGGGACCTTGTGAGCCAGGAGAAAGTAGCTGACCACAAGTGGTGGTTAACATAGGAGGAGAAAGATGTATAAAGTGAAGAGAAATAGGTAATATTGATGCTTAACTTAGAGGAAATTGTATCAGTATGGAATTTTGTGTCATAAAGCCCCCACCAAAAAAGAAAGGAAAACAGAGAGTTTTAAAAAGTAAATGCCGTAAAATTTTAAGAGAGAAAAATCAATGAGTTTCCTTTTTCTTAGTCGAATGCTTCAATTTTTACGCAAGGAAACATTGCCTAATCATCATGCTTACCTATACTTGTTACCCCACAGTTACATGAAGAGGGTTAACATTTAATTGCTGGACTCTTCCAGAAATTAGGACAGATATCTGATAGTGTTTTTTGAGATTTTTGGGAGGGATACAAGATGGTTTTGACTACAAGACACTACACTGGACATTATTTTGTTTCTACTTTATTACCTGAAATGCTTTCCCTCCTTTTTTTTTTTTATAGAAACCAGTTATATTTTCCATCTCATTTGGAAATTTGGAGGGCACATCCCGAGAAAACCACCATGAGAAAATGCTTGACAGAAATGTAAGCTAAAAACACCTAGAATA
Organism: Erethizon dorsatum; assembly: GCA_028451465.1. Lineage (NCBI taxonomy): Eukaryota > Metazoa > Chordata > Mammalia > Rodentia > Erethizontidae > Erethizon > Erethizon dorsatum. The sequence continues at coordinate 17,650,512 of CM051838.1, forward strand.
TACCCAATACTTCGTGCTAGTTATAACTTAGATACATTTCTGTGCTAATAGCCTTGCTCTACCATGTTTTTCCCAGTTGTTTTTCAGTTTCATGTTTAGCAGGAAACATTGCCACTTGCAAGTGTCCAAGAAGCCCCACACTGATTCTGCAAGATTGTCCACTGTTGAGGGATTGTCCATCATTTACCAGATAGCCATCATTATCCTAAATTATAGGTAAATATTTATATGCATGACAGGCTCACCTGGGAGGTATGTGGTTTGAAACTTCTCGAAACCAGTGCCTCGGGAATGGTGATAATTTGCTCTGCTTTACTCATTATATTTATAAGTTTTGGAAGGACATATCTCACTGTCAGCTGTCTCAGGATTGGAAGTTTTGGAGGTCACTAATTTAGCTGCCTCTTTCATACACACTAGTACATATATAGTAAGTTATGCACACATACCAGGTATTGCCTCAAGCTTTATCTTTTCGATCATAATACTAATTGCATCCAGTAGCATTCAACAAACATGCACTGACATTTCCTCACTTTGCTGGCATAAGATGAGGTATAACTTCAAGTATAACCTTCTACCCAAAGGCAAATTTCAAAATATTTCCCCAAATTGAAAGTACAACAGGGTCAGATGTCTTTGCTAGTGATCAGCAGGAGCCAAATTGGAATTAGCAGTAACAATGAGAGCACCCCTGAGCATCATGAAACACTGCTCTCTCTGAGCTGAGCTCTCCACTTCCGGTATTTTTTCACCTCACTACTTGTCCCTGTACCCATAACCAAACCAAAGCATGAGACTGGCTAGAATTACAGCTTTTGATCAGAGTCTGGTGAGAAATTCCCATCACATGTAAGTGGATGACATTTATATGGTGAGATCTCTTCTAACTTATTTTTAGTAGATTTCTCCATAAGTAATTTATACATTCCTGGAAATGATTTACATATGCAGATGAGCATATTATTGTTCACAAAAAAAGACTCTGAAATCTAATCACTGATATTTCTGATGATGCTACCTTTTGAAAATTCTTCTGAAATTACTTTCAGAACAACTTTGTGAGCTACACAAAGTAAGTAAAACAGACACATCCTTTGTTATCAACCATGTAAGGAAATTGGTTTCCTTGCTATACTATCACAGCTAATTTATTTTCCTTAATGAATATTTCCACACTTGATTCTCAACCAGTTTTTATTCAACTATCTTGGCTGATGAGGAATATCTCTCCCTTAAGAAACAATAACAACAGCAGCACATCTGTTCTTAAAAGTTCCAGGTTTTGACAAATAATTGTATGGTTTTTAGTACATGAACATCTATTTACCACTCTACCCTCATAAACATAGGTAGTGCAACCAGAAAATACATAAGTGGTTAGAATTTATTCAGACACTATCCAAATGAAAAAAAAAACCAGAACAGAATTGAGAGAAAAAATAGAAAAAATGAAAATTTAGTCAGATTAACACAAGGCATTAAACACAGAAAGCCATAAACCAGTGATTGTTAGAAATACTGTGATGAGAACTATCAAATCTGTGAAGGGTTCAAGTCTCATGAAAAGCTGCATCTGGACTGGGATTAGAAATAGGAAATAAACATAATTCCTCAGAGACTCAAGGAAAGATTAAGGTGTGCAGACAGCAGGTTAAACCTATGTCGACAAAGGTCATTAAGTACCAAAATGTGGAAGAGGTTAGAAGGCTACAGATGAAAGGCAGATTAACAGGAATCCAGGCCACTCTGCAAGGGCCATCCCAGAGTGGGCAGATGGAATTATCTGAAGGCACCAAGGCAAATACTGGTGGCCTTGTTCTCTCCTATGTCTGTAACTAGTGTGACCGCACCACCTTATTTGCACGACTGCTTGAAGTTGATATTCTCTCCCCACTCCCAGCATCAGGATCTGTCGTGCCCAAACTGGGTAACTATAATCTCCTTTCCCCAGACTTCCTAGTATGAGCAGAGGCTCTGATATCTCAAATTGTTATTTGTTACAACCAGAAAAATATATAGTTACCAAACATACTTGTCAAGGGAAAATAAATCCTGGATCCTTTTCTTTACCACGTTAAAAGCCACAGGAAAATTGGGACCATTAATAAGTCTAACTTGAGACGAGCTCTGGTAACTAAAACTCAGATCTGAAAATTTGGTAAATTATTTTAATTATGTGAGGGATAAAATAAATATAAGTTGTACATAACTGTTCATAAGGTTGTTCAATCAAGTAGGGAATAAGTAGTCATGTTCAGAAAATATTTAATGAAATTCTACTGTTTTCACAGAGAAATAATGAAATATCATTGTAGCCATCAAAAAATTCACATTGAGAATTTTTTTTCAGTTCAATGTAATAAATGGCTCCAACTAATAGATATGGAAAATTTGATCAAAAATACCTGGTGGTGGGGGAGACAGTGGAATTATACAACTTTGATTGTCAAACGAAAGATAGTCTCAACATAAGAAAATAATATCAAAATATCAGAGTGCTATAATAGTCCATTTTTGAAGAAATATCTCCTAATTACCTTGCATATGTTTTAACATACCAAGGAATGATCTGGGTCCAACTATAATGTAAGGCTAAGATTTTGGGGGGAGCAGTACATAAGTAGAAAATAACCTAGAAAATGAATAAATTAACTTTTTAACTTTTTTTTTTGTGGGTACCGGGGGGTCGACCTCAGGACCTCGCGCACCAACAGGCACCCGTGCCACTGAGCGATATCACCAGCTCCTTTTTCATATGTGGGATCCAGGAGTCGAACTCGGGCCCTCGCGCTTGCCGGACAGGCGCTAATGCCGCTGAGCCATCTCACTGGCCCCTAACTTTTTAAATTTTAAACAGGAGCAACGTCGTCAATTTCCCTTTGGAAATTTAATGCATATTGTATACCAAATTAAAATTCCTGAAATATCTTAAAGAAACCAAATAGATGTTATAGACTCAACATATTTTTCAGACTTAGAACAGAACTGTTCTTCCCCTTTCTGTCTATTTTTAACCAATGAAACCAATTTATGCAAAGCACACATTTTATGCAGAAAACTCCTGCAGTTGTTAGGAGCAAAACTCTCCATCAGTCAGCACAGCCTTCAAGTGCCAGGTCTGCACTTACTAGCAGTTTGACCTGGGAAAGTTCAGTGTCTTGAGCCTTTGTTACTTTGTTCTCCCAGGGTAGAAGCAGAACATCTACCTCTGAGTTGTTATGAGAGTGAAATGAGATGAGGGGAAGGGCTGCTGAGCTCAGATCTTGCTACAGTTAACATTGGTTATTATATTAATGACATATAAAGCACTTACTGTCGTGTCAATGAAAGAGTATATCAAAATCCTGTGGATGCCTGACACTCAGAGAATCATTCTATCTTTTACATTTGAGTGGAATGGAGGTGAAGAATCTGGACAATAGCTACAAGACAATAAGTAGTAAAGTTCTTAGCTCTAGTTGCTTTTCATCAGTCTCGTAGAGCTCCTTGGCACCCTCCCACTTTCCCATTTCTTTCTCATTTCACACTCCAATATAAGCTTTTGCTTGAGGCTTTTGCCATTGCCTCCTCCCTTCAATGACTCAGAAGTCTTTGGTACAAATTTCTGTCACGCACCAACCACAATGTTCAAAACACTCAAGATAAAGTTAATGAAGAATTAAACTATCTTCAAAATCCTGTTCATTGCATGAAGTCTGTCCTCACTGGTAAATAGTGAAATGAGCCCTACCACCAGACCCAGGGATTTTTGGCATTAAACACACATAGTCCTGGTGTTAATCCAAAGCTACTTCATGAATGAAAGCTCTGTTGGTCAGCTTTCTGTCACTGGAGCAAAATTCCTAGCATACACAACTTCAAGGAGGATGGATTTATTTTGCCTGAAAGATTCAGAGATTTCAGTCCACTGTAACTGGCTTCAAGGCAGAAACATCATGGTAGAGGAGAGCTTTTTACCTTTTGGTAACTAGAAGCAGAGAGGAAGGGGCCAGGACCAGATATACTCAGCTGGATTACCTCCTCAAGACACACAGAGAGTACTTTACCAATCTCGTAGGCAACTCTCAACTGCTGGGTCCAGCTCAGCTGTCAAACTTCCCTGGAGGATGAAAAAAATGAAGACAACAGTCAGAATGCAGAAAGCTGAGGTCAGGTGAAGCCCTCTTTCAGGATGGGAGAAAAGAACTGCCCAAGGACTGCAGCACGTTTATTTATGCACTGGGCAGGTTGATGTCATGTGACACACCCCTACCTATCAGCTTGGTCACGTGGCTCGCCTCGGGCACTCTGTATTCTCAGTGCTGGCCTTGCTTTAGTCCCACACCTGTGGTTGAGCTCCAGCTTCAGCCTCTCCCCACACTCAACCTGGCCATTACCAATCATATGAGCCATAGGTTTCTCATGTAAAATATTAAGCCATACATGGATACCTTTCAAATTCATAACAAATGTCAGTTCTCCTCTGCTTCTCTTCCTGGGAAATAATTGACTTTTTTCTATAAACACTAGTGCCTGGATAATTGCCCAGAGATTTGATGTTTCAGACATCTATATTTAAAATATGAAATTAATTTTCTTTTAGTAACATTTAAAAATGTGTACATCTACTTCTCTAGGATGGTGGTACGTATTTGTGAGTAAGAAGGAATATGTTGTTTCTTCTGAGTCTTTAAACTTTGGAAAAACAACACAAATGGTTGCTTTTCTGTGAATTTTCCAGTCCATGAATTAGCATCATATATTCGTTGGGAGATGTTAATAAGGAAATGGGAAAATTAGCAAAATAGAGACTATCAAGGAGGATTTTTAAGACTTCAAAACATTTTTTCAGTTCTTTCTATTTATCCTGCATGAAGCTCCTGTCTCATAATAAAATTGGGATGAGTTTTCAATGCGCTGGCATAGCACTATGGCCTTCAATGTAAATGACCCCTCCCTAAGACTTATCAGAGTTTATATTAAAAATACTATCCAGAAAAATAGTGTATTTCTGAATTCCTCCTCATCCTTCCACATTACAAAATGAAGATGTATTATGACAACAAAACTATTGCAAAGTAATCCTCGCTCAGGAAAGTATTTGACTTTGAATTATAACAAAACAATATTAACTAAATAAGGGAGAAATTTAATGACCCAAACCAAATTTTTTATTTTTAGAAGTCTGTATGGCTCCTAATAACTAGTGTACTTAGAAATGAACTACCAGTTTGGCTTCCCCTCCTACATGCTATGTTTTGTCACATCTTTCCATTTATAGTCCTTCTCATTTAAACATTTTACCTGCAAATATATCTTCTAACTCTTCAGATATTATTTCTGATCATGCAGTTTCCTATAATTCAGGCTTCCATTTACATAGTTATTTAAAGGCAACAAATTTCTCATTTAGCATTCCCCATTGGTAGAACTCATAATATTTCTACTTAAATATAAACTCTGTAATAGCCAAAATATTTATTGTGGAAAAACCACTTTCTGTTCCACTCTGATGTTATGTTCACACACTGAGTTTTTTCTCCTCAGGCAAAAAGAGTTAAAAGTCCTGATACATAGAATGCAATTTCAAATGCCATTTAAAGTGATTTAACATTTTTAAATATGAAAGGGGAAAAACTCATTCCCCCAAAGAAATATTTTAATTAGGGCAAATTGAAAATTTTGTTCCAGCTATTAGGAGAGAAGTTCTTATAAATTGGCAATAATATTTAAAAACTTTCTGTTCACAAAATGAAGAATGTTGCTATATAAATTCATTATATACTTTCTTTCTAGATCTTTCTCTTTCTCTCTCTGTCTGCCTTTTTCAGGGCTGTGTTATCAGCTGTTGGGAGCTGCTCAGGTAGACAATGTGTGTATGAAATGATGATCTTTGATTTTGCAGTGGAGTGGAGTCCTCAGCGACTTTGCCAGCGAGCTGTAGACTGGCCGCTTGCCACTCGGAAACACAGCACCTTACCTCTCCCCCCAGCCCACAGAGCAGCACAAAGGTGAGGGAGCATTAGGAGCTGGGGAAAATGGAAATGGAAGGGTGAGGTGTTTGACACAAATAAAACAGTGCAGACAGTTTGCTTTTAAAGCAGAGAGGAAAAGAGCTAGGAACTGTAGGCATTGAAAAGTGTTTTATTCAAGTCTTTTCTCAAAGAAATACTTAAAAACACAAGAAAGAGTAAAACTATTTACATTTTCTTGAGTTGTTAAAGGAACAAATGGGGCAGTTCATGAATGACAAGTAATCTAACCTGGCAGGGACACGATGATGGTTCATCTTATCAAGAACTGTGGGTAGTTTGTTTTTTCATTTCTATGAAGGGCACATGATAAGCCCTTAAATTTTGATTAATTGATTCACTGGTTTACACACTGTTGTTTTGATTTTTATGACATTTCTAAACAAGTATAATTTTTAAGAGTTTTTTTTTCTCAAAAATAAAAAATATAATATGTAAATATTTTTGTTAAAATATTTTTAAATAATTATTTTTGGTCAACCCACTTGGGACCCCTTCTGTCTCTCTCTCTCTTGTACAGAAGCTTTCTTTCTCCCGATAAATACATTCTGCTCTTAACCTCTGTTGTTCCTAAAATTCATTCTTCGATTTTAGAGAACACGAACTCGTACTGGACATCTAGCGAGTTGCGAGTTTCTTTCCCCTATATTGTTTGGAGGTTTTCCCCCGAGATCATTGCGCAGAGGTAAGAGTTTGCTTTTGTTTCATAGACTCTGGATTGGGATTCATTTAGGCAACAAATTTTTATGCTCCAAATTTTGTTATGTCTTTGTCCATTGCTTATAATTGCTTATGCTTTGTCTGTTATATAGTTTTGTTAAAATGATGATTGTTAAGTTAAAACATGGGAAGGTTATAAGGTTATGATATTTCTTTAATGGGACATTTTTATTCTGTTTTGTTCTTGTATATGTTACATTTGAACTAGCTACTAAATTTACTGGTATTCCTTGATTGACTTTATTTAGGTAATAGCTCTAGAGAGAGTAACGTTAAAAGCCCCCTTAGTGGACTTTAATACAAACTTCTGTAAAATGGGTCTCTTTAAATAAAATTTAGCTCAGACTTAGAAAAATATACATGCCTATATAATAAACCACAGGACTCCTTCCACCAGTTAAAAGACACTAGGTCGGTGGCTGTCCTTAAGACTCGGAGGACAGGTTTCCCAGGGACAGACTGGCTCTGATCCTCCTGTACACTCTAGAGGAAACGTCAAGCCTGTTCTGCTTCAGTTTCCTTCCTCTGGCCTTACTTCTAATCTTTTCCTGCCACTTTGTACTTTCCTTTTTAGAGGCATGTAAAATTAGAAAGAAAAGGACTCTAGACTGTTCCAACCTTTTCCTCCGATTCTTAACTAAGTTAAGCCCATAGAAAATGAGCGTTTGCTAACACCAAAGACAGGGAAGTCATCTTAGATGAGGGACACATGCCCCGGCTCTGGGTCAGATGAGACATTGGAATTTTACCCGTCCAAGAAAACACACATAAAAGCCATGTCCTGGCTTAGTGTCTTGGGCAGGTCTCCCTCGGGAGGCCAAACCTGAGACACAGTGGAAAGAACCGACTTCTGGGTGAAACCAGGAGAAACTATTTCCAAAGCATCACACTTACAGAACCAAAACACATTTAGCTTAAGGGAGGATCTCCAACCTTTCCTCTTCCTCTCCTAGGTCTAGTTATCATTTATGTGTATAGGAAAAATACTTTGATAATAAGTTGTGGACTTTAAAACCTTTACTGTAAACTTATTAAAGTGCTAGGTAAAGATCTCACTCAGGCTTTTAACTATCCCTTATAGAAATTTGACAAACAGTCGTTACACTGCCAGCTAGTTAAATGCTTTTAGAGCAGCTGCCACTCTTAAAGCAGAGGACAGATTTCCCCAGCATCTCTTTGGTGAATCCCCACTGAAGCCAATGGCCAATGGAATGTTGACCAGACAGAGAGCTGGATTCCTTTCAGGAGACTGCCCTCTGGTTGTGTGGGCCAATACAAACTGAGAACAACTGAGGGGTCCTGGCCAGGCTAACTACTCTCTGGCAGATGCCCCAAGGTTTCTCAGTGGAAACTGGCTCCTAGGCACAGAAAAATCTCCACTTATTTATTGTACTTATCTCTCTTTGCTAGTAAACTAGAAATTCTCCCTAAGCTCTTCAGTCAATTTTAGAACCACTTAGACTACCCCTGCCTTCGAAAATTAGGCTTAGGCTGCTTGCAACAACTGTTTGCATTTCACAGCAGCTAGCAGGGGAATGATTCACATTTGTGCCTTACATATGCTAAGAGCAACAAAAAGATTTTCGTCAGCCTTTTCTTTCATATGTACATAAAAGACTAATGTGCCTTTACTAACATGTAAAACGTGATTGCTACATGATAAATATGTTTAACCTGTGAGCTTCAAAGATATAAAAATTTAAATAAAGCATAGTCTTGTCCCGCTGCTAGGAAAGATCACCTAGGTGATTAGATAGATAACACAAGTGTCTTGGAGACTTTGCCCTAGGGCCCAGGGCGAATTCCTCCAGTCAGTTGTTGCTTTTATCTATCTCCAGAGGTGATCTCCTTCACAGCACAGCTGGAGAAGCACTCTAACTCCTTCCAACTCACCTTTTTATATATGCCCTGTTCCAAGAACAAAATGAAATAGTTTATTACAGTTATACTTCCTTCTTTGAACATCCCTGTCACAATTAAGAACAATTGTAACTGGTGCTCATAAGTGTCCCACAGGACTAATTTCACAAGCTCCCTGAGGAGATAAAATTGTGCACCAGTTTGAGGGTGGACAGGCTGCTCAAATTTTGTCTTCTGCTCTCTCGGATGGCATCCACCTGCCCTGGAGTGGAATCTACTCGAGGGAAACCTCGAAGGTAAAGAAATCAAATAGAAATAAAAAAGGGGATGCCCAAATTATTTCTTTTTGTATTTCAGACATGGGGTGCTCAATGTCAAAGTCTCTTACTCCTTTAGAATGCATCCTTAAGCACTGGAAGATGTTTGACACTTATCTGTTGAAAAAGAGCCATTTGATATTTTTCTGCACATGCACACAGCCTGCCTACCCTCTAGAGCCAAAATGGAGTGCAAAGGGAAATATTAACTATGACATTCTTTTACAACTAAAATCATACTGTAAAAAAAAGAGAAAATGGTCAGAATTGCCTTATGTTCAAACTTTCTTTACATTAAGAAATAATTCTTATTTATGCTCAAAGTATAATTTTAATCCATATGAGACTGCCCACGTTCATATGTCTCCTTCTCTCAGTGACTTAAAACAGATCAAGCTAGAACTAGGAAAATTTTCAGATGACCCTGATAAGTACATTGATGTCTTTAGGGGATTTACTGAGACCTATAAGCTAGACTGGAAAGGTATAATGTTAATCTTGAATCAAACATTGACTTCTAATGAGAGACAAGCAGCAGTACAAGCTGCTATTACATTTGGGGATGATATAACATTGTTAATTTTAAACAGCCAGAAGATAGGCAGCCAGGGGAACAAGCAGCTCCCACTGGAGCCCAAGCAGTCCCTGCCCAAGACCCTGCTGGCCTAACAGCCGGACAGAGATTGGAGCAGGAGACATTTTCAAATGTGTATTCTTGAAGGTCTAAGATGCACAAAACCCAAGCCCTCTAGTTATTTTCAATTGTCAGCTATTTATCAGGAGAAAGATGAAAACCCCTCTGCCTTTTAGATGGTTTACTAGAGGCACTGGTAAAATATCTGTCCACACCTCCTGATTCAATAGAAGGACAGGTTTTGCTTAAAGACATGTTTATTACCCAGTCAGCCCCAGATATTAGAAAAAAGCTACAAAAGGTGGCTTTTGCTCCAGATAGTTCACTTGATACTTTAGTAAAAACTGCCTCCTTAGTATTCTATAATGAGAACTGGGAGAAAGCCAAGGAGAAAAGACAAACAGACCAAAAAGTGGCTGCCTTTGTCACAGTCTTAAAAGAAACAGACCCTCAGTCTGATTCTCGGGGCTCCAAGAAGAGCTTAATGACGAGGCTCGACTGCTGCTACTGTGGAAATCCAGGCCACCTTAAGAGGGGCTGACTTAAGAGGCCCCTCATGCCAAGCCCTGACTGCAAAGGCTGCCACTGGAATGGAGACTGAGGCAAGGTCCCAGAGCTCAGATTCATCTTCCCAGCTGGTCCAGCAAGACTAAAGGGCCTCGGGCACCCTGCCTCCTCCCTCTGGCCTGACTGTCATTGCTACCTGTCACTTCCATGGAGGAGCCCTGAGTAATCATGACTATAGAGGAAAAAACCATCCTATTGCTGGACATTGGCACAGGTCTCTTTGTCCTCCAACTCTGGCCTTCCTTCCAGTCATCATACCTCAATAAAAACAGTCACCAGAAAGTATAACTCGCTTAAGCTGTAACTGAGATAACTTTCTCTTCACCCATTCCTTTTAGCTATGCCTAAAAGCCCAGCTCCCACCCTGGAGAGACTGTATCCTGTCTAAATACCGCAATACATATATCCAGGCTGCCATCTAACCAAAATGATGCTGAGACTGGTTTTTACAAATACAATACACATTGTTGTTCATGTACAAAACTTAAGAGTTTTTCACTGGTAAAAATAATGTGTTAATCTGGTTCTCATAAGTCATCAAAAATTTAGAGATAATTACAACTAAAGCTAGAGGGACTTCTGACAAAATGTCAGACTCCATCAGTAAAGGGGCCTAAGAGCCAGTGGGTTACAATTGTTATCCCTTAAAAACAATTTCTAAATTCACCTGTCAGCTCTAATGCTCATGCTTTGATTATACAGGCTCTAATTTCTTGGAAAAGTTGTTCTTGCCTAGAAGATGCCAAACCCCAAGTAATCACACAGATAAAACCAATATCAAAAATGCTAGAAGCCTTATACCGGGATCCACCAGATCTTGGCCAGAGACAGGGTTAAATATCACAGATCGAGGCCTTAACTAACTATACTCAGTGAGCCTTAAATGACACCGCAGCTGGTCTCTCTCTCCTAAATGAAGAAGTAAAATTAATGAGACAGGCTGTCCTCCAAAATCGGATGGCATTAGACATTGTAATAGTGGCACAGGGGAGTACATGTACAATTGTAAAAACTGAATGTTGTGTGCACATTCTTGATCCTTCTGCTAATATCTCAATAGTTGTCTAAGATATTAAACGACAAATCAGTGGCATATCAGACTCTGAAATTCCCTAAACCTTATCCTTACCCTCTTTATGGGAAGCCATTACTGGCTCCTCTTGGTGGAAATCTTTGTTGACTCTGTTCATAATTATCCTTTTGATCCTGTTATTTGGCCCATGCATACTTGTTTCTTTGGCTTTGTCTCCTCCAGACTAAAAGCTATACACCTACACAAGATAAAAATGCCTGGTGTCTATTGAGGGCTTTTAGACGGACCCTCTGTAGAGCATCTCTGACTGCCAATCAACAACTACGACCCCCTCCAGCCTGAAGAAGCCAGATTGCTCATTGCCCATTACTCTTTACAGCAGTTCGGAGTGCTTCTTCAGAGGGGGTAATGTTATGGGCAGCTAAGTTAGATAAAATATTATAGGCAGTCAGATAGGGCTAGGCCCTCAAAGGACCCAGTACAGAAGATGACATACCTTGCACGTGTAGGAGAGACAGGAACCTCTGCTGTGGGCCAGACCTCAAGACAAAAGATAAGACAAATGCACCCACATACTTCCTAAGGATAAACATCAGGGATTGATATTCTAAATAGTTATCATCACCTTGAGGAAGCCAGGAAGAGCCACTAACCCAACCCCCTACAGGAAAAGCTTCTGTTCTGTATTCATGCCCTTTTGCTAAGTGACTTGCTTCCCCATTTGATCCTGATTTAATCAATTTTACCTGGGCAATTATACTCCTAATCTTATTGGTTGACCATAGTTTTGTCCCACCTCAGGCCCACCTTGTGATTTCCCATTTTTCCCCACCTTGGACCTGCCTCACCTTGTGGATTTGCTCTATAAAAATCCCTAGAAACAGCAGGGTCCTTGTCAACCCACGTGGGACCCCTTCTGTCTCTCTCTTGGACATAAGCTTTCTTTTCCTCAATAAATATAGTCTTCTCTTAGGGAAAAAAAAAAAGTAATAATTTTCTTGGTTTTGGATTAGGTAAAATATCTACTATTTGCTCAAACCAAAAAATTGATAATCATATTAAAAGTTTTGCAAGATTCTACAATATAAACATTGTAAACAATGTATAATGTACTAGTACTTTTTTCTACTTGGTTTCATTAGCAATTTCCTAGATTTTACAAAATCATTTTTGTGAGTTGCCATTATTTATATTGTTAAAATTAATCAAACCATTGATTTGCCTTTGACTAATTTCAATGCCCCCTACAAATTAAGCAAAAATAGTGTAATATATTAAATATCATAGTATGTCACTATATAGAGTCTAGACATTGTCTCTTTATGTCTGGGCTCCCATGTTAAAAATGTGTTGCTGTTTTATAATGCTATAAAGTTCACAAATCACTTAACAATACCTATTACTTACTGAGTAACTATGGTTTGCAAAATGCTTAAAACTGACTTAAGTGGATTTCCACTATAATTCTATAAAATTGTTAATTGTATTATATTTAACTTATAGAACAAAATGAGATTTTAAAAAGTTAAATAACGCTCCTAAAATATTTAAAGAATATGCAGAAACAAGAATCCAAATAGATACTTTGATCTCTGAATCTTACTTTTATTAGCTCTATCTCGCTGTTTTGGTATACTCATTTTGCTTATTTGAGGTTCAGAGCATGACTGTTGCTATAATTCATGTGTCCCAGATAAGGACACAGGGACAGAAATGATAAAAACTCTTCAGAGTTACATTATCATAGCCAGGGCCTACATGTTCAAACCAACCTTCGCACTCTGGGTTCCTCAGCCTTCCAGTTCCTGGGAGGATGGAGACAGTGCGTAGTTGAGTTGTGCGTAAATAGTCTGCCAGTATCAGTAAGAAAGGAATACAGATACAAGCTCACTGATAATATAGAATCCACAGTGTTTGTCAATGGACTGGATGTTTCATGAGGGAAAGATTTCAAGATTACTTGCCACAGGGTCAAACTGGGAAAGGAACATGAAAGAAATTGAAAATAACCAAAAGAATCTGTTTGGTACAATAAAATGGGAGTCTATCATCAGTGAGATGAAAGGGAATTAGTTACCACGAAGGAAATGCTGATGATTTTCCTGGCAAAGACAACCACTTGTTTCGGAGGTGCTGGAGGTGTTACTACTTGCCCCCTCTACAACTCCGTGAGGTGGATTTTTTTAAAAAGTCAATAGTACTTAATGCATGAGTGTTGATAAGGAAATCAGCAGCCTTGGATTCCCATTTCAATTCTGTCCTTATTCATTTTGTGATGTTTATAAAATTCCTTCGGTTCATTGGACAGTAGGTAGGAGCTTAGATGTCATATTTATTGGTATTTTTATCCTTCATATTTATTGGTATGGTTACATTGTAAATCGTTTTCAACTATATTTTGGTCTGTTTTGTAATGTTTAAAGAGGAAAATATAGACATGGATTGCCGTACCCTTTTCAAAGAATCAGAAACAGGTTTCCTATGAAGCTATCAGGACCTTTATGTATTATGAAATAGGTAGCCATCTTTTAAGTATAAATGTGAAGGTACAAAGAATTCTACGCCTCCAAATATAATCTCAAAGTCTTGGCTACTGGAAGGAATTCCCATATTTGGTACCGACTGAGTTTAAAAAAGAATTCCTCAGGTTAGGAACAAAATAAACCATGCCTAAATGGGGCTGGAAGTTAAAACAGAACCCTAAAATGACTTGTTCTAACAACTAAAACTAGTCTAAGGCATGGAAAGGAGAGTATTCCAGAAGAATTGTTCAAAAATTTAAAGGGGGTGTGCAATAAAAACAAAATTCAAGAGTTATAAAAATGGATGTCCCTGAGTTGATTTAAGTCTCACAGCAGTGGAACTCATTGCACATGAGCATATTATGCACCACAGCTAATAGCCTTGCTGTGTTTATTACCTATAAGGCCATTGGCTCTTTCCCTCTCTTCTCAAGAAGCATTAATATCTCAATTTGTGAGTAATGTTAGTTGAAAGACAAGTGTCAGAGTAGATTTTAGACTATGCTATGGGGCTGAAAGTTTATTTCTTTTCAAATTGCATATGTTAAAGCCTGATGGTTTTTGGAATCGGGGGTTTTGGAAGTAAGTAGATTTAGATGAGAACATTGAGGGGAGCTCATGATGAGGTTAACACCCTAATAAGGAGATGACGGGACCAGACCTCACTTTCTGCTCTGTCAGGAGGATGGTACCCGCTAAAAAGGCTATCCATGGTGGCATGCTGATTCCAGCTTCCAGAACTGTGAAAAATGCATGTTTATTGTTTAAGCCCCCTGTCTATGGTATTCTGTTACAGCAACTCAAAATGACCATGAAAAACCAGGAATTTATCTTTGCTGCATTTCAATTTATAAACTTCAAGTCACTTTTTTTTTTTTTCCACAATTATTCCCTTACTTTTTGTAACCCTGAGGCAAGGTAAAAACCACTGCATGTTTTAAAAGGTGTAGACAGGAGGTTTCCTGGTGATTTCAATAATCTCTAATAAAAGGTATTATAATAGGGTCGGTGAGATGGCTCCGCGGCATGCGCGCCTGCCTGGCAGGCGCGAGGGCCCGAGTTTGACTCCCAGAACCCACATACGAAAAAGGGGCCAGTGATATCGCTCAGCAGCATGGGCGCCTGCTGGCGCGCGAGGTCCTGAGGTCGACCCCAGTAACGCCCCCAAAAGAAAAGAAATATTATAATAAAGAAGTTTGAAGTCACACAGAATTAGATTAAATTCCTGACTAATAGAGTCCTGGTTCAGAATAAGCTGAAGACAAAATAATAAAATAAAACAAGACAAAATAAAATAATAAAATCTTTTTTATATGTTAGACTTTACTCTGTGCTACGGTCAAGTTATTTATATGACTACTATCCACTCTATACATATATTATCATCCTATTATAACTTTATGATAAGGACTATGCATCTATTTGTTCTCAAAGCATAACTGACTATAGAAAATGAATCAACAGAAAATCTAGGAAGAAAACCAAATAATCTGGTATATTTCATTTTTCCCTAAAAGACTTCTTTTCACAAAATCAGGTTGGTATTTTTCTATTTCGATATGACAAGCATAGTATCCTCTTTTAAGTAACTTGTGAATTAGTTTCAAAATAATTATCATTGTTTTCATGAGT
Source organism: Erethizon dorsatum (assembly GCA_028451465.1). Lineage (NCBI taxonomy): Eukaryota > Metazoa > Chordata > Mammalia > Rodentia > Erethizontidae > Erethizon > Erethizon dorsatum. The sequence continues at coordinate 17,665,811 of CM051838.1, forward strand.
GAAGAAGGAAAGATGAATTTCAGAGCCATAAATGCTTATATAAGACACCTAAATCTCCAAGAATTTGGATGCTCAGTGATGGTGTTGTACTTGCAAAATCTAACCATAATTTTCTAACCTAGAATGTACTTCAAAAATTTTGTCTAAGAAATCTTTGAGCATGACCTAGTAGAAGAATACCTAATAAGCTCATGTTAACTTTGGAACTCACCTTTACTCTATTAGTCTTTCAAGATCATTTTTAAAATCATTGATAATGGTAAATTTGTATGGAAAATGGGGAGCATTCTGGCTTCCAAATAAAATTTATATTAAATCTTAATATAAATAATGAGTATATTCAGAAACCAGAGAACTCTAACATTTCTTCCATTCAAAGAACTCTTCCATTTTGAAGCCTGACAAGAATCATGTGTCCCAGTTTAAAGAATATTTCCATAGATGATCTGTATTATTTCCATGTTTTACATTCAATCAGGTGAAAATATTGCAGCTTTTTGTCAAGACTAATTGATGAGTTGTGATATCTTTCAATGTTTAACTCAGTGGTTCATAGCTTTGACTCATGTTAAAGGTCATATAGGAAATGTTTAAAACCCCAAAATTCGGGCCACACCTGTTATGGGTTCAAACTCATATTAGAAATCCAGGCAGCCAATGTAGAATTTTGATAAGCCTTTATTAACTGGCCAGCTGACTGACCTATGCACTCCATGCATGGAGTGCACAGATCAGCCCCGGGCCTCTACAGCGCACAGAATTTAAAGCAAAAATCACATCCTGATTGGAACAGAAAGTAACTGTTTTGGCTACTGTTACATAGGAACAGGAAGCTTATACAAAAGTACATGGTTGGCTGGAGAGCAAGAAACTTACACAAAAGTTCATAGCAATCTCAAACATAAACATACAGCACAGTAAGTTTTGTCCATCTTTGGTAGGTTACCTAGTACATTTTCTCGTGACAGTGAACAATGGTTACGGTACATTGGCTTTTGCATAAGGAACTTACAAAGGTATCTAGCACTTACAAAAGCTCAATGGCATTTTTCTATTGTCTAGTAACTATGTAGCCAGTAACTACACAGCTAGTAACTATGTAGCTATGGGAGCCATCACAACACCCGTATCAATTACTTAGAATTTCTGGGAGTAGGACTTATTTTTAAATCTCTCCAAGTGACTCCCAGTATACAGCCAAAATTAAGAACCATTAGCTAATTTGATTTCACTCTGCTTGCTTCATATTTCCAACACTAAGCATTTACTCCAAGTTTCTGCTTTAATTAAGAAGAAAAAAAGCAAATAAGCCTTGAGCCACTTGAAAGGTAGAAATGTTGGTAGTTTGAAAAGTAAGGTCTTTCATAAAATTCAGCTATAGCTTCACAGTAACTAACTTTGCACCTTAAACATTGAGGTTTCTGGTTTGCAGCATTTCGTAAGACATACTTATGTCTAATATATATTTATGTGTATCTATTATATATGTATGTATTTCTAACATGAAGTTTGCATTCTAGTCAGTGAGTACATTTTTATGAGCTTGATTTTTTTTTTTTTTTTGTGGGTACCGGGGGTTGAACTCAGGACCTTGCATGCCAGCAGGCGCCCATGCCACTGAGCGATATCACCAGCCCTTTTTTCATATGTGGGTTCTGGGAGTTGAACTCAGGACCTTGAGTTTGCCAGGTAGGCGCTTATGCCACTGAGCCATCTCACCGGCCCAATGAGCTCGACTTTTAAGGGACGAGAATATCCAAAGAACAACTGAGCATTGAACAGCATTGTATTGTATAAACTCTGGATCTCGGGTGAGACCTTAGGCTTCCCCCTATTCATCTAAATAAAGGTTTAAGTGCTTTCCACAAGCTCCTTTCTCTGAATCCCATCCTGGATCATTTCTGGCCATTGGTGGACAGTGGCTATCTCCAGCCAATCAGAGTTTCATCACCCAACCGTAACACACTCTACAAAGAGGTAGAGCGCAGGTCATCCAGGCCTTCGCTCAGTGACCCCTGAGACGCTGATGCAGAAGTGTTCCACTTACACTCTTATTTCTCTAACAGCTTTCACTAGCAGAGTGGTACACCTAAAATAGAAACCATGTGCTTAAATATAACCAGGTTCCTTGTTCCTTGAGGATAGAATAAACTCCAACTTCCCCAGAGTCCTGAGTATGCTACTAATAGTATCTAATTTAGCTGTAAGTTGATTTCCTTTACGTGCACATCTGGGCAGTGCAGGGAAGAAAGATAAAAATAACCCGCATTAGTAAGATACACCTTCACTTAGTGCAAACAATAAAAATAGAACACATTCAAAAAAGGTAAGCTCTCTGTTTCCCACTTGAGCAATTCATTATGAAATATCGTTCTTTTGACATAGATTCTAACCTCCATCTATTTCAACTAAGGAAAAGTTTAAAAATACATTGTTCTAGTTGATAGGTATGAATAATTATGATATTTTTTTAAAATCCATTGAGGAGTTCCCAGTATAGTAATGCACAAATAATTGTACTTCTTGTGATATGTAAGACTGTTTGAAAGCAATAAAATTTAAACACAAGGACTATTAAATGAACTGTCTTCAAAGATTGGTAGTTTTAAACATCATGCTTTGGCCAACCTCCCAAATTCTCGAAGAATGATGAAGATGTAGAATCCAGATAGATTCTATTTTTCACAAGTACCAAACTTCTTATTGTACCTGAATATAGAAAGCTTTCTTCATAAAAGCTGTATGTGCTTTATAAGCTAAATGACAAGCAATCTATGAGAGTCTGATTTAGGAAGCCTGGGTTCTTTTCTGAAAGCACATCATTTATTAATTTCCTACTAAAGTACAGAAAATCTGTATTCCTTACTGCAGGATGACCCAAGGCCAAATACTATCATATTAACTGACAAATTAATGAGCATTTATTCTGGAATGGGGTCATTGAATGAAAGGGTCCTTCAGTTTTGAGACAATTTAACAGGAAATTCCCAATTTTTCATATTATTTTCTTTTTTGGTCGCAAACTTACTGGTAGCATTTGAAGCCTGATAAAATTTTGCAGGAAGAGATTATGTCCTTTTTAGGACCTTGGTTTAGACTTAAATTATGACCTACAAAATATAATATTAATGTTTAATATCAAACCCCAAACTGTAGCTTATAGGAAATGTTCTGGCTCTCAAACTTAATTCTTAAGTGAGTTTCTGGTCATTTGTTGAGACTGCATTAATTAGTATTTTGTTAGGAACAAGAAGGAAAATTGGAGTGTGGTTAATATTGATGGAGCAGATTCCAGGTCCAAAGAGAAAGTTAACTGAAGGCAAGTTGGACTAAAGAGGAGCCATGGCAGCTGACTATCCTTAATTAGCATCATAAATTTCAATTAGAAAAGGATAACTCATAATATTTTATGAATTTAAAGAAAACTGCATCAGTTCCTATTTTCAGAACTTTATTCCCCTAGGCAATACATTTATCCCAAATATTAATGAGAATGTTCACATCATGTGAAAATAAATGTAATGAGATAGACTGGGAAGTGTGATGAGATGAAGGGACTGGAAATAGCTGTTGCATCATAAAAGAAAGGAGGCAATAGGCATGTGGCACCGTGAAGGACATCACGATTTCAGAGAACCTGTATTTCACCCTGCATCCTTCATTCTTAACAGGACATTGCTAGCTTGATAAGCCTTAAGATATCTCTCTGAGGGGCCGGTGATATCGTTCAATGGCATAAGCACCTGCCTGGCACGCGCGAGGTCCTGAGTTTGACTCCTGGTACCCTCATAAAAAAAAAAGTATCTCTCTGAATACATGGGGTGGTTATAACCCCTAGACTTGATACTGACAGCTCAAGCTATATGGCTCAGTCAATATAAATCATTTAACATTTACAACACGAACCTATTAAACAATTAAAAAAGCATCCCAGTATTGTTCAATAGAAGACAATTATTATGATGTGAAATCCTGCATCTGCCTTTTCCAGTCAAGGTCAGAGGTATAAAGGAAAAGAAAAGCCCTTCATCATCTTGTGGAATTATTATCTCAGTGAACGTGCAACTCTAAAGCACCAAATCCATAACACCTGCCTATGAAAGCCTTTTTTTCAAAGTAACACACTCCTAGAGGGAAGATGGCCATGTTTTGTTCTAAAAATGACATCACAGTCCTGGGAGCTCTCATTCTGATACCATCCTTCACTAACCTGGCAGCCTCAGTGGGCACAACGCACTGCCATTTCAGCAGTAAGCTCGTGTCTTCCTTGTTCGGTATTTGACAAGTGTGAACTTCTCCATAATCTCAAGCAGCCAACAGCAAGCCCTGTCACCCAAGCAGTGAAACTGTGTATATTTCGGCAGAGGTCCATTATTTGTCTGGTGACAGTGACTTGTGATGAATGTTTCTGCAATGACATTTGAGATGACAGGGGATGAAAATCCCCAAGTCAGGGCTGTAGTTCTTGGGGCCTCCAGAGCAAGCTTGTTGTCAGTTAAACTGGCTATGTGCAAAGATGTGCACCATGGACAGCCCACAAATCAATTTACTATCACAGGCCATGAAACTCGCTTGTGGTAAAATCAATATAGAATTTCAGGCTCCCTGATAAAGAATTAGAGAGAAATTTATTTACTCTTTTACTTTGCAAATGCTACCTTTAAGTCCAATGAGAAGTATATGTCAGACTTTTCCACAAAGTGTGCAGTAAAAACAATGTCCAAATAATGTTTAGAAGTACTCTAGGAGCACACTTTGGGCAGATTTTTTTGGCAGAGAAATTAAGATTTTTGTGATAAAGGAAACCATCCTGATAGATTAAAATCATATGGTTCCAAAATGTAAAGTGTCAGAAAAGTAGCGTTTGCATACAAATTTAAATATTGCACAGTTATTTTACAATAATAAGTTTTAAGTATTTTAACCACTGGAAAATAGACATAATATAAAGACAAGAAGGAAGTAGTATGGATAGTACTGATTTCTGAAAAAAGCATGCCAATTTAATACATCGGTTAAATAAAATAAATTAACAATATTTAAAGAGTGAACATTTATTTAGATAGATATTGTGTTAAGTAATATTATATATATTCCTCCAGAGCATGTGCTCATAATCACTATGGAACTCATGAAATTTGGAAAGAAGTAATTTTTCTTCTCCAATTACCTGCAAGACTTCCATGTATATCTAAGCTCATAGATTTTGGTGACATTGGCTAGGAAATGGCCAGATCTCCTTTTAATAGCATCTGATATCACTTTAAAAAATGCTGCTGTAGCCATAATCATACTGTATATTAGTTTTATGAGCTCCTTGAAATTGCCTAAATGATAATGAAATAAACAAGAGTGTTCTCTATAACAAAACATTTATATCTAGGACATAGATTATCATCAATTTAACTAATTCCAGAAATATTCTAAATAATTATGATTCAAGGCTCAGTATCTTGTACTTTATTTCCTAAAATTAATTTCAGTGGAAATTAGCTAACATAAATGCAGAAAATATCAATATGTTTTATTTTTAACAACCATGAGATTCATGCACTAACACACACGTTGTAAATCTAAATTCTAGGATTGATTTGGCAACACTACTCAAGTTCCACTCCTCAAATTGATCTAGTATTGATTTATTATTATATTAGTGCCCCTTTTACATTAAAGCATATGATATAATTGCACTTAGTTACTAAATTAAAAGCACTTTTCATATAGACAGTGTTTAGAAAACAGATGGATTCGTATCTTATAAAAAGTACCTCAGATTCATTCTGGCATTCTTTTTAGAATCAGTGAAGGACCCAGTGTAAAATGCATGCAATTCATGAAATAACAAGTCAACAACTATCCTATGGAGTATTAGCTGGAACTTTGTGGTCAGAGAATTTCCACAATAAATCATCTGTGCAATCTTGACAAATACATTAGGGATATTGGAATAGGAATGGATTAGTTTCCTAACTGCATATATCTCTATATTCAGAGGTCTGTCTTTTTGCTTAATACAATAAAGGTATTAGAATAGTAATGTTTCAGTCTTTTGACAACATATGTCACTATATTTAGGAGCCTAGCTTTTTGTGTAATATGACTGCTCCAAATTTTACAGAAATTCAAGCATTGAACTTTTGTCCACTGGCAAAAAAGGTAACATTTTAAATACAGCTTGCTAATAACATATGGAGTTGAAAGAACCATACTAATCTACAATCCGATGTCTAAATTTTGTTTAGTAACACAAGGCTAGAGCAGAGTGAAATTTAAAATACTAAATTCAAGAACATATTTATCTGAGTGAGTTCAAGGAATAAAAAATATACAAACTTGCGGCTGTCTGTATTCCCAATTATTTTAAGACACGATTCAGCCAAAGGTTTGTTTGGTTTTATTTTATTTTTTATGGAAATGGGAAAAGTGTATACATAGAATAAATTCACTTCTTTAAATATGAACATAAAATGATTCTGAAAATATAAAGAAAAACACCTTTCTTTATGAAAGAATCCTAATCTGCCTAGATCAACTATATACACAAAGAGGAGAGAAAATACATTTAATATTCAAGTTAGAGCATATTTTACATCTCACTATATTATAGACTAATGAAGTAAAAGGAAGAATATCATTACCTGTCCCACTATTAACTGTATGTAGATGTACACTGATACATATTTGCTTTCTTTCCTCCTACAACCTTAAGTCAAGAGCTCTTGACAGCTCATTCACAGATACCCACTGGTAAGGCAGCATGAAAGTGGCTTCTAATGCTTCATTTTAGAATTTATTCCTGCAGTGACATGCCAGGACCAGCTGGGGATCATGTATGTAGTATCTTCCTCCTTCACATCTTCTACCTAGGATGATTTTAATTCTCTTCTGGGAGAATTTCTTTTAGCTTTTCTCTTGTCCATATTCATAGATTATCCTTAAAATTAAACTTGGTGCAATGAAATATTAACATGGTTTCAGCTTCCCCATTACTATGATCCAAAAAAAAAAAAATGTTTATTGGCAGGATCTGGACATAGGATAAGTGCAAATTTAGATAAAGGGATAAGAAAGATTGTATAGTTTAAAGATCCTTAAAAATCTAAAGGTGGTCAAGTTCTGACCACCAGAACCAGTCATTCCTGAGACAATGTCTGAGAAAAAAGACAATTTCTTTCTAGAGAAAGCTATACATAAATATATTTTGTATTAGGCAGGCGCTAGCCATAAAAATTCATATGAATTTAACATAGTTTTTATTTAAGTAAGCAACTGTATACATGAAATTGGATTGGAATTTCATTTCATTGCAAGCATAATTAGATTCAACAGTATATGTTGAATCACAACCAAAAACCAGAGAAAAAGTTAAAGCTACTATTCATTCACTTACTCAATATGTGCACTTATTTGTTTCATAAAACAAATAGTAATTTTATATCGACTTTCTATAGAAAGTTTGCTTGGCCCTGGGTATACAGTAGTAAGCACGATATAGACATTCTTCCTGATCTTGTGGAGGTTATAATTTAGCAAGGAAGACAAACAATTAAATAGATTATTTCAATGATGGGGGGGGTAACTTTTAAGAAAAATGTACAAGAGTTATAAAAACTCCATGCTAGAGAAATTTACATAATGGTGAGGACTGGAATCAGTAAATATTAACTTAGAGAGGAAAAGAGAATAAGTAATCTGTGAAATAGTAACATCTGTTTAAAGACCCATAAGCAAGAGAACTTGTTAATCAAGAAACTAGAAGTCAAACACAGGTGAAGTATCGAGTGTGAAGATGAATTTAGGACGATATCACTAGGAAGAAGGGGTAAGTAGTAGAAAGAGATGGAAAAAATCCATAAAAACACTGCAAGACTTTTAGCTTTAGCTGAGGAATCACAGCAAACTTGTTAAAACTGTTTCAGCAGAGTTGTAAAACTGTTTGGTAACATGATCACCATGCTTCAGAAAGATCATTTCAGGTTTGGATACACGTTAAGAATCTGGGATCAAGATTGTCACGCCCATTTGGGAAAAGGCTATGTAAAATTTGATTTAATTGTGATAGAGAAACTTACGGCTGAGATCTAGGAAATATATCACATCTTGGGGTAAAGAAATTAAAAAAATTGAATGAAAACCTACCTTTGCATTAGATAATAGAACATGGTCCAAACATGCCTAAAAGCATGATCACTAACTTTTTTTTTTTTGTATTGGGAATTAAACTCATGACCTCATACTCGCACCACTAACATTTTAAAGTGATTATTTTTTAAACAGGTCTCAATGTATGGAGAATCCTAGATTACCCATTGTTGGCCTGCTCAGAGGGCCCAAGGGAGATTTTCTCAGGTGAGGTTCCAAGGGTAAAGAACACATGTGTGCAAGACATCAGCAACAATAGCAGAAAGCAGGAAGCAGAGCGGAGAGCCAGAGCAAGAGCCCAAGAGCACAAGAGCAAGAGCCACCTGCACCTTTATTGTATAATTCTTCTACAGGTTGTCATCCCATGTTTACATTCTTACATAGTGCTGTAACCAGCACATGCATGTTTACCTGTGCTAAGTCATGGTTACATAAATGTATCCCACTGTGCGCCTGAGGTAGACAAGCAAGGCCACATCCTGAGGTGTCCTTAAATACCTCTGATCTTTGAAGCAGTCTGAGTGGTTCCCCTCACCCATTTTTAAAATGCAGTAAATTCACTCTGTCTCTTAAAAAGTCTGACAATAGAATATTAGATCACGGTTTTTTAAAAAAATTTGGGCCGGTGATATATCTCAGCAGCATAAGCGCCTGCCTGGCAGACACGAGATCCTGAGTTCTACTCCTGCTACCAGCAAATAAAAAAAAAAACTAAAAATACAATGAAATTATTGTAATGAGTGAGAGGTAGCCTGCATAATAGCCTGGAGGTTTGATTCCCAGCAATTTCATACAAGACCTACTTTTTTAAAAAGGCAACAAAATGTGTAAAGTGACTAAGATATGATAGCAAAAGTAGAAACTGCAAAGAAATATTTTAAAGAAGGGTAAAAAAAGGAAGATTAGAAAATCAAAGTAAACTTGTAGAAAATAAAAAATGCCATTGCAATTAAACACTCAAGGATAAAAAGAGAAATAAGAAAAAAAAACACGATTCAGCACATAAGAATGTAGATGAAAAATGTGAAAGATAAGTTATGTAATTTAAAATGAAAAGTTACAACATGGATAAAATAAATGGGCTAAGGGGAAGGAAAAGGAAGAAATAAGAAGGGAAAGAGAATATTCCAGAAATGTAGATAGTCATAAATACTGGAAAGCCAACAGTTCTAACAAATCATACAAAACCCAAGCATGTTATAGTGAAATGTATAACATGAAACAAAAAGAAACTAAACAGAAGCATAACACAAGCACAGATTATCTTCAAAGAAGGAGCAATTTGACTGGAGAGGTCAACAAATTTGTTGCTTTCCAAAAGCAACATATATGACCAATGCAACACTCTCTTCCATACACTTCATCTGTCAATGTGGAATCCGGCGCCTTATAAATTGTCATTAAAGCCAAAAGAAAAACGTCCCATCTATCTACCACTCATACAAATTCAGTTACATAGCAACCACACATGAATTTGTGCAAAACAAGGGAAATTAACACAGCAAGACAAGGTGTCACACCAGAAGCAAAGGTGAGGCACTCATGAAAATTGTAGTGGATGAACTTTACAACTAACCCAGGGCATTAAACATAGGGTCTGAAAGTACCAGGTGATAGTGTTCCAGAACATGACCCACACCAAAATAACTCAAGTCAAAATGTTCCTTACCAGATGGGCAGTCCATTTGTTCTTCAAGAGATGGGCGGAATGTTGGTAAACTTTAGATTAAATTCAATTGTGTAGGCTGGAAAATAATACTCATTAGGGGATGGAAATAGATTGTTAAACCTTCAGTTAGTAAAAAGGTATAAAGTAAATAAAGAAAATTTATAAATTTGATAAAAGAAGGAAAACTTAAGAACTGGCTAAGAAAGCAGAACTCCTACATAAGAAAAAAACAAAACAAAACAAAACAAACAAACAAAAACCAAAGACAGATTTGGGCATGATGGTGTAAGCCTGTACTCCCAGCCTCTGGGAGGCTAAAATATAAGGATAGAGAGTTGGATACCAGCCTGCAGCCTGGCCAATTAGTGACTTAGTGAAACCCTGTCTCAAAATAAAAAAAAAAAATAAATAAATAAAATAACATAAAAAAGCTGGGGCTAGATCTCAGTATTGAGACCTGGATTAAATGCCCAGTACCACAAACAAAGACAAACAAACAAAAAAACAACCAAAGAACCAATCGACCAAATAAGCAAGTAAAGAAGGTAGAAAATAACCTGGGAGAACTAATTCCATATATACTACTAATCATGAAAAAAGTTAAAAGAATCAAGCTTTCCAATTAAAGGGTAGGATTAATGTTAGCACAGTGACAGAAAACGATTTATTTTTTCCACAAATATGAAGATGGATAAATAAGGGATAGTATATTTATAAAAAGGAAACTAATTTTGGTAAAAAGAATAAATTAGCATTCTAGATCTAATTGTCAACATGAAGAAATCTTAATAGCAATGTTAAGAAAAATACATTCATTATAAAACTACTTTAACTTTGAAATAGAAGTAACTGTACATTGTTCAACAATGCCAGACACAGACAAGAAAGGGAAAAATGCACAGCAGCTTCAGAATAGGGTTACATTGGATTAGAGTAAATTATATTGGGGAGAACTGGAAAACCACAAGATTCTGGCTGAATCTTTTTATTAATTCTGACATTTGCACAGACACCCTCCAGCTGTCTTATATGTTTCCATGTAAATCTTACCTTATCAGAGAACTAAAGTTAAAACAAAACAAAACAAAAAAATCCCTAAATTTCTTTCATTTTATATTGCCTCAGAATAATCCCAAAATAACCAATGATGGAGACTGTAGCAGTTGTCACTGAAACACTTCAGGATTTACGTTATTACGTCAACTTTCTCAGGGTATCAAATGAATAACACATTTACTCTATCAGTGAAAATCCCGTTTGCTTTGAAAGCACATTAACACTGAAATTCTTAGAAGTGTGTTGATTGTGAATCTAGTCTAAAATAGCTAACTTAAAAAATAGTGAATGTGTTTTCATTAATGAAAATCACTAGTGTTTGGCTTCAGCTTCTTTGCAGAAGATGAGAAAAGAAAGAGGAAGAAAGATTTGGTTTCTAGGGTAGTTCTCAAGCAACCAGCTTGCTCCAAAAGTCATTAATCTTAAGCTATTCTCAGCTCAGCACAGTGCACAGATTCTAATAAAATATGAGTTCCTTACAAACAAGAGGAACGTGGCCTGTCCAATCTTTGGAAGTATAAAGTGATCGTATTTGCATGGTATCTTTAAATAAAGCCTAAGTGTTAATGGTTAGGTAGAATTAGGATACTTCCAATGTTTTAGTGTTCCAAATTTGTCCCAATTACCAACAAGAAAAAAAATTCAGTGTCATCATGCAGTTCCTCCTATCTTTGCTCTGTAAAACTTCACCTGGCCGGGGTCTCAGTTAGGCACAGAAACAACCAGGGACTGCGTAATTAATGAGCATTAAAGTGGAGCTAGAGGGGCCAATATTTACAATAGGTGGATTTTCCTGCTTCCTGTTCATGCTTTATACTTTTAGTTGCTTTTTTGTCTAAAGAGGCTTTCAAACCAACTGTTGTCTTTCATAATTTGGCAGAACATATTAGGAGAACATCTAACCAAGCTTTCCGTTTACACATTCTGGTGATGAACAGTTGGGATAAGGAGAGGGTAAGGAATGAGTTTTCTGCTGGAAAGGAGATTAGATTATAGAGGCAGCTGAATAAAGTGTTGTCAGTAACCATGAGCTGTTGAAGTTGAAAGAGAATATCATCAAGCTTGGTATTACAAAGCTTTGTGGGCCGGGGGTATAGCCCAGTGGTAAAGTGCTCACCTAACATGCTCAAGGCTTTGATCCCCAGCATTAAAAAATGGAGGGAGAAGAAAAAGAGGAAGAGGAAGAAGCAGAAGCAGAAGAACGAAATGAAAACTTGTCTTTCCACATTTATATTATGTCAATCTCCTCTCCCATCTGATTACCCTATTCATCTACTGAGAATTTTATTCTATTTGACTGTAATCTCGTGAGGCAGGCATGAATGATGTTTGGCTTGTTTTTTATTGCATCCCCATGGCAGTTACTACTTGTGGGAGTAAATGGAAAGAAAGGAGGGGAGTGACAAATGAAAGAGAGGAAGTGGATGGGAAGGGTTGTGAATGAAGACGCTTGACTCAGTGTTAACTTAGATCATAACACCAACTGCTATGGGTTAGATCAAGAATGCCCCCAAAAGGCCTCAGGAGTTCAGAATCAGGGCTTGTGAAAAGTGATTGGATCACAGGAGTGCTGTACTCATCAGTGGAATCATCCACTGCTGAGTTTCGGAGCTGAGCGTGCTGTTGGAAGGTTGGGCTTGGTCAAAAGAGTCAGGCCAGTGTGGGAGGGTCCCTGGCTCCTTCCTTCTCACCTCCTTCAGGGCAACCATGATGGAAGCAGATTTCCTCAGCAGTAGGCCCTTCCACCACGCCACTTCTGCCTTGGAACCAGCTCACTACGGACTGAAACCTCTAAAACCCATGAGCCCAAATAAACCTTTTTTCCTTAGTTTGTAGCGTATTATGTCTCAGCAACAATGAAAGTGACTAAGATATCAACTTTATCTGATTTTCCATTTACCTCACTGTTTCCTTTTTAATTTCTGACTCTCACCATGCAACACTGCTCCCTGTCATCCCAGGTATCCTCTCCCACTGGAAAGTAGTTGGCAACCACTCCTTATATCCTGATCCCCAGTTGAATCTACGGTCACAAAGCACTCATACGCGCTGTCTTGCATCAGCGGCACTCTTCCCTGTGCCGCAGGACATGCTCCTCACTGTCTGCAATGCTCTGTTCATGTCGGCACTTATTGCTTTCCCATCCTTGCCTCTGTTTAGCAACATTTATGCTTAAATGATATCTTCTCACTGTCTTGATGAGTAGCCATCTCCCCTTCTTTCAAACCCTCTCCTGTTGATTGTGTTTTTTCTTAAAAACTGTAAGAAAAGGGCTGGTGAGATGGCTCAGCGGCTTAAGCGCCTGCTGGGCAAGCGCGAGGGCCCGAGTTCGACTCCCGGAACCCACATACGAAAAAGGGGCCGGTGATATCGCTCAGCGGCACGGGCGCCTGCTGGCGTGCGAGGTCCTGAGGTCAACCCCCCCGGTACCCACAAAAAAAAAAAAAACTGGAAGAAAAGAAGGAAGGAAAAAAGGAAAAAATAAAGGAAGGGATTTGTTACAGTAGATCCTTTTAGTAGGTTTTTATCACATTTTTAAATGTGGACAAACTGACAGGCAAAAGTTTCTTATATTTTTTCATCCTAAAACATTTGCTTTGTTTTATTTATAAATAAATTGATTTATTTATTAAGTACATATTTAACATCCATTCTTTGCTAGTGATGTTTTGCATTGAGAACATAAAGCTGAATGAGATCATTTGAAGTGCATTGTGACGGAAGTAATGCAGAATTCTAGGGCCATGATGGAGGGATGTATAAATAAGATTAAGAATTTAGGTTAATGATATTGTACTCTATATTTGCAATTTGCCAAGTAGATTTTAAGTGCGCTTACTACATACACAAAAAAGGTTGCTGGGGCCGATCATGTTGGAATATGCCTGTAATCCTAGCTACTTGAGAAGCTGAGGCAGGAGGATCCCAAATGTGAAGCCAGACTGGGAAATTTAGAAAGGACATATCTCAAAAGAAAATTTTAAAAAAAAGAGCTGAGGATGTAGTTCAATGTTCCCTAGGTTCAATCCTGTACAAGGGAAGAAATGATACTGAGAATGGTTAATTTCGGTTGTCAGCTTGACTGGAAAGATGCCTAGAAGACGGGTAAAGCACTCTTCTGGGTGTGTCTGAGAGAGGGTTTCCAGAAAAGATTGGCGCGTGGGTCAGGGAACTGAGTGGAAAAAGTCCACCCTGAACAGGGGCAGCACCATCAATGAAGCTGAGGTTTCAGAGCGAAGAAAGGGGGGAGCTTGTACATGCACCCTTGCCCCTCTTAAACAGGTGCATTTTCTGCTGTTTGCCGTGGACACCAGACTCCAGGTTCTTCAGCCTTTGAACATGGTCTTACACAAGCAGCTCTCCAAGGGGCTTTCAGACTGGAAGCCTCTGAGGGGGACTGCATCATTTGTTCCTCTTGTTTTGAGTCTGCCGTGTTCTCTATCTGAGCAGCTACCAGTTTCCTCAGCCTTCCCAGCCAGCAGACAGGTGGCCACTGAGGGACTATTCAGCCTCCGCTCATGTAAGACAATCTAATCAATCCTCTCTTGTAATTACATCCATTCTGTTGGTTCTATTCCTCTGGAAAACTCCGAGTAATGTTGTTACTATGTGAGGTGGTAGATACATTAACTCATTTGATCGTGATTCTTATTTCATAATGTATGTATAGAGTAAATCATCATGTACACCTTAAATATGTGCAATTTTTATTTATCCCTTACACATCGATGAAGCTGAAAATTAGAAACTTTAAAATTCTAAAGAAAAAAAAAAGATTTTAGGCGACTCTCCAAACTAAGCTGCATCAAATGCATAGAAAATGCTCAGAAGTACTGGAAGAATACATAAACAATTGCACAGTGAAAATTATACTATTTTTTCCTTCAATATATTTCTAATAATTATGTAGTTTGTTTAGTTCAACAGAAACAATAATCTTAACTTTATACTTCTACTACCTACAGAAATCTCACTTCTTATCAAGGAGACTTCTGCACATATAAAATATATATCCTATAATATATATGCTATATTGATTCATGTTTCCAAGTTTTTAAAACACATTTTTACTTTTGACAGTCATTATTTCTACAGTAAAAAATGCTAACCATACTCAAATTATATATTCTATTAAAGCTATTCACACTATGGCAACTAAACTTGAAATAGCAAATGCAAGAGTAATGCACATTAATGAGATGAATTTTTTTTTTTTGGTGGGTACCTGGGGTCAACCTCAGGACCTCGCGTGCCAGCAGATGCCCGTGCTGCTGAACGATATCACTGGCCCCTTTTTCGTATGTGGGTTCCGGGAGTTGAACTCGGGCCTTCGCGCTTGCCAGGCAGGTGCGTAAGCTGCTGAGCCAGCTCACCGGCCCCAATCAGCTGAATTTTAATGTTTCATTTATCTTAAAATCAGGGTAGGAGAAAGTATGTACATTCTTAAAATTGGCCTTCATATGTTTAATTGTATAACATTTCTTGACAAAAATGAAGTTAATAATTTATTCCAAACAGAGATTTAATAGCATCCTAAATAATATATTAGTGTGCTATATGAGAATAATACTAATAATACTAATCCACGAACACTTACATTCCTATATTCCCAAACTGTTCTACATTAAATACTAAGAATTTATACAGTACCTGTAAATGCTCGTGTTGAAAGCAAAAGACCGTATTTCATTAGCCCCAGTAGTGATGAGTAAACTGAGATTCAGAAAAAGTCACTGAACTCTGCAAGTCTGCATATCTAATAAATCATGGCACTGATACGGAAACTATCTGTAATTGTATATAAAACAAACTTCAAAGATCCTTACAAACCTGCTCAAAATCCCTTACTGTTTATAAAAACATATAAAAACTTCATCTATGCAGAGATGTTCTTCTTATCATTCAGTGTCCGTAGTGCAACCATCTTACAGTTAAATTGGTGTCTTGTTTTTTGTGTGTGTATGTGTGGGTACCAGGGATCGACTTCAGGACCTCACGCGCCAACAGGCACCCGTGCCGCTGAGCGATATCACCGCCCCTTTTTCGTATGTGGGTTCCGGGAGTCGAACTCGGGCCCTCGCACTTGCCAGGCAGGCGCTTACGCTGCTGAGCCAACTCACTGGCCCAAATTGCTGTGTTGTTATTCAACATTCTGAGGGCCTCTGCACAGTATGAATCCATGGAGGGAGAGAATATAATAATAATAATAATAATAATAATAATAATAAAAACTTGCCACAGTCTGTCCAAGAGAATACTGTTGAATTCAGAATTTTTCTAGATGTGAGAGTACAACATTTAGGGCAGAACTGTAGCAAATCCTAAATTTAATATAGTTAACATTTGAGGTAGGGAAAGAAAGTGATAGATTGGGTATGATGACTGTTTTCTTCTAAAATAACCTGTTCTTGGTAAACAGAATATATTTAGTTCAAGTATGTGCTTATACAGAATGGTTTTGGGGGGGTAGTTGATGGAGGTTGTATGTGGAATGGTTGTAGCTGTCGATGAGATTAGTAACTTATTACTTGTGAGACAGAAATGAATTGTTAGACAGTTAAACTAATCCTGGAATTCTTTTGCAAGCTCTATAATCTAGATTTTTTTTCTTATAGTAATTATCTGTTGAGCATGATTCCATGAAAGAATAAGTTCCAGCTATGAAGAATACAAATCCATACAGTGTCTTCACCATAAGAATTACTTTACATGTAATAAAGAAGAAATAAATATGAACCCAAATATGAGACCACAGAAAATATACATGATTGATGGATTATAAAATTCTTTATAAGTTTATTGGAAGGAGAGAGCATGAGCTAGAGTGGCCACGTCTATAAAGCAAAGATTATATTAGTTCTGAGACATTGGGACAGATATGGAATGATAAGATAGTAGATAACAAGCAAAGAGTAGGATTTAGGAATGCATAAACAACATGAAAGTAGGTGAGTAGATGAACTTGAGAGGACTCCAGCAAATGTGAAAGATGACTGAAAATATATGTTGGAGTCATATTTGAAGGTTATTATAGAACAGACAAAGGTGTTTGTCTTCAATTTAGTAATCATGTTTATTTGACAAAGTATGATTAGACTAATATGACTTAAACACTGCCAGCAGAAATAGGAAGGGGACTGGAATAGAAGCAATGTTAATAGTAGAGAAAATACCTCAAAACCACTGCAAAACTTAAGCAGATTGGAGCTTCACTTCTCAACTCCACCTTTACCTTCTTTCTGCTTAATCATCTGTACTGTCATCAAATCTCTTCCTAGGAGCTCCATGTTCTTAAAACGTGGGTGAAGAGGATAGCTGAATGTAATATCACAACCATTTACAGAAGTTCTCATTCTTAAGTGCACATAAGGATCTGGGGATCTTTTGAGAAAAGAATATTCAAGAACCAACCATCAGAAACTTGAATCAGATGTTCTAGGATAAGACACATGGAGGTTTGAATAATTCCCCAAGCAATTTTGATGTATCAGACCTTGGAATCATAATCTAGAAAACACTGCCATAGAGAATTTATGGGCATTAAAAACTTCGGTGGGGGGGCCAAAATGGCAGAGTAATGGTCAGCAGCGAAATTCAGCCTCTCAGAAATCTGGAATCCAGACACCTGGAAAATAACAACTTGACAAGAAGGAAAAAAAGGAGTCGATCTCTAGAAATCCAGAAAGAAGTAATAGGAAAATTAGAAGCTACAGAAAAGTTGGAGAAGTGGACCACAGCCCAGAGAAAAGAACAAAGAAGCCTGGAAGCTTATCCTCACTCTGGGGAAGGGGAACCTGCCTCTTCAGATTCAAGGTAAGCCCTAGGGCCAAGAGCTCCAGGGAGACACCATGGAGTTGTCTGTCAGTACTGGCCTCAGGAGGAACCCACAGCTGTTGTTAACTGCAAAAGTAGTGTGGGGTTTTGCTCTGAGGTGGTTCCTTCTACAGGATAGACAACAGCTGGAGAGAGAACAAGGCGTGGTTCCTGTCATATTGCCAGAGAGTGCTTAATCAGGCATCATTGCAGGAAGGGGTTGCTTATTTAAGCCTGAGACTCAGAATGACTAAAAACAACTTCACTTCAGGGTTCTCATTGTAACCTTCCCACATTGACAGGGTGAAAGATAGCCATGGGAGCCAGTCACAGAAAGGGTGCAGGATAGACGGAGAACACCTAAAAAGTTTAAGCTCAGACCTAAAAGCTACATAGGCCAGGCCTTCCATAGTGAGAAGACAGGCCCAGCTTGTGTTGCACTCAGAAACTTCTGAAAGTGTTGGTCTTCAGTACAGTGGGCTGCTTGATCCTTTTCCCTGCTGCCCAGATCCAGCACAGACCTGAGGTCTAATTGCATCCCCATCCACCAGTGTGAGTAAGGACACACCTAGGCTTGGGCTGTTGCCACAGACTGGGGTAAACAGACAGAGGCGCCTCTGGAACAGGGCAGCACCTCACAGAGTCACAGGCCATAAAGCTACATGAAGAAAACCACGACCTGCTGGATTCCCAAGCCGTGGGTCCTAACAAAAAAAAGAAATGCTCAAACATACAGAAAAATTTGTTTCTTTTTTCGCACTCATTTTTTCCCTTTTTTTTTCTCTTTCTTTTTCTCTGGTTTATTGAAGTTTGAGGAATTTTCCTTCTTCCTTTTTTCTTTCATTTTTCTTTTTTCTCTTCCTTCTCCTTTTTAATTTTTCTTTTTATTCTCAATACTTTTTCTTGCTCTCTTTTTATCTTCTCTTTCTTCTTGTTCTTTTCTGTTACCTTTTCTAATTCTATTAATATACTTCAACTCTTTAATAGAATCATTCATCTCATTTTTCTCTCCTCACTTTCCATTGTTCTATTTTTCAAAATTTTCTTCTTTCATTCTCCCATTCCCTACCCCTCTATCTTTTCTAGTATAACCATTAAGCTTTTTTAACCTTTAGTTAGCTGTATGTATGTTTTAACTATTTAATCCTTTTCTATTTTTAGTGGAGGTATAGTTGTCATATTTAGTAAATATTTACTCACTATTTGGTTTGTCTTGGTGCATATACTATACAGATATTCCTTGTTTAATGTCCTACCTGTTTAATCACTGTTCAGACTTATGACCCACTGCTTGGACTTATAACTCCTTTTGTGGGGGCTACAGTTCTGTACATCTTGTTTATAGAGCCTCGAGGTCTTTTCTTTGGTACAGTATACCTCATTTATACAGCACTGTAATTTTTGCTGATTGTCTGTATAGTACAGTACTGTAGTTCTTTTCTGTTCTACAGTACTGCATGTAAGAGTTATTCAAATAAAAGCAAAGTCATCAAGCTGGTATTTCCTTTGACCATTTCTTTGTGCATTTCTTTGTGTTGTTATTTTCCAGGTGTCTGGATTCCAGATTTCTGAATGTGCATACTATATGCAATTCTTCATTTAGTGACCAATTCATTTAATGGCCTAGTCACAGGAACAGAACTTGTTCATTAAATGAATTCCTGTAATTATAAATGTCTTTTCTATGGTTAAGAGTGGTACACTATTGGTTTTTAACGATATGTCAATGTCCAGCTTGTTTTGGATTAGATTATTTTTGCTGACATACTTGCTATTGCCAGGGAGGTATACTTGTCACTACAAATAGGTTTGCGTCAATAGCCAGATTACTTTTGTGCCTTTAAGAATACCACAGTCCAGGGCTGGTGAGATGGCTCAGCGGCATAAGCGCCTGCCTGGCAAGCATGAGGTCCTGAGGTCGACCCCCAGTACCCACAAAAAAAAAAAAAAAAAAAAGAATACCACAGTCCATTCCCAGGACTGTGTAAGTATGTTACTTTCAGAAAAAGTGTACTTCAAGACAAAACTGATTAAAAGAAAAAATGACAGTCACTATATATTGGTTAATGGAACAATTAAACAGGAAGCGATAACAATTATAACCTATATACACCCAACACCATGTGCTCAACTTCATAAAATAAACACTACTGGTCACAAAAAATCAGATAAACATCAACACAATTATAGTGGGGTACCTCAACACCCTACTGTCACAAATATCAATGAGACAAAAAGTTAACAAAGAGGGCCCGGGGTGTAGCTCAGAGGCACAGTGCCTGCCTGGCAAATGCAAGGTCCTGAGTTTGATTCCTGGTACCACATAAAAAAGTCAACTAAGAAATATCAGAGTTGAACCAAAGCTTTGAACAAATGGACTTAATTGGTATCTACAGAACGTTACACCCAACAACAACAAAATATACATTCTTTCAGCAGTACACTGGACTTTCTCCAAAATAGATCACATACTAGTCCATAAGACATACTTAAGTATGCAAATGAATTTAAATTATTCCATGCATATTACCAGATCATAGCACAATGAAATTAGAGCTTAGTGGCAAAACAAACCACATGAATTATATAAACACATAGAAATTAAACAATACCCCCTTGAATAATCAGTGGTTCACAAAAGAAGTCAAGGAAGAAATTATACTGTTCCTAGAATCAAATGACAATATCAGTAAAACATACCATAAACTATGGGATACTATAAAAGCAATCCTAAGAGGAATTTATAGCTGTGAGTGCCCACAACAGAAAAACAGAGTGAGTCCAAATAAATAACCTAATTATGGACCTCAAGTTCCTAGAAAAGCAACAAAAATCCAAATCCAAAGCTTGCATAATGGAGGACATTTTAAAGGTCAGAGCAGAAGTTAATGAAATTAATTTCTAAATTAATTCTAAAAAATACCAAAAAATAAATGAATTGAAGAGCTGATTCTTTGAAAGAATAAACAAAAAGACAAATCTTCAGAAAGCCTTACCAAAAAAGGAAGGAAAAGACCCAATTCAATGTAATTAGAAATGATAAAGGCAAAAATCACAATTGTGGCAAAATCCAGAAGATTTTTAGAAACTATTTTGAGGACATGTACTCTAAAAAATTGGAGAGTTCAAAAGAAATGGGTAGGTTCCTAGATACATAAGAAATACCAAAACTAAACAAAGAAGGTATAAAAACCCTGAACAATCCAATAACAGGCAATGAAATTGAAGAAGTAATAAAAAACTACCAACAAAGAAAAGCCCAGGTCCCAGTGGACTCACTGCCGAATTCTGCAAGAACTTCGAGGAAGTTCTAACACCAATATTCCTCAAATTCTTTAATAAAATTGAAAGAGAAGGAGCACTCTTAAAGTCATTGCTGGAAGCTAGCATTACCCTGATTCTAAAACAAGACAAGGACCCAACCAAAAGAGAAAGATGGGTCAATTTCTTTAATGAACTTAGAAACAAAAATTCTCAGCCAGACACTGGCAAACAGAAAGCAACGTACTATCAAAAAGATCATGCATCATTACCAAGTAGGCTTTATCCCAGGGATGCAAATTTAGTTCAACATATGCAAATCAATAAATGTAATCCATCACATACACAGAAGCAAAGACAAAAATCACATGATCAACTCAATTGACATAGAAGAAGCCTTTGACAAAATCCAACATCCATTTATGATAAAAAACCCTGAAGAAAAAAGTAGTTATCAAAAGGGGAGGATCGTACCTCAAGTAATCTGTTAAAAGGCATTTATGACAAACAAATGGCCAACATCATATTAAATGAGGAAAAACTGAAGTTTCCCTCTAAAATCAGGAACAAGACAAGGGTGTCTGTTATCACCATTACTGTACAATATGTTTCTCTAAAGATTAGCCAGAGCAATTAGAGAAGAGAGAGAGAGAGAAAAAAAAAAAGGTTTATTTTGGCTCACAATCCAGGGTGTTCCAGTCCATTATCAATTAGCTCCATGAATTTTGGGTGGGGAGGCAAGCATAAAATGGCAAAAGCGTGTAACAGAGCAAAACTCACTTAGCTTATCACCAGGAATTGAAAAGAGATAGAGAAAGAACATGGAGCTGGTGTGCACTATCTCCTCAAGGGCACACTTCAAATGCTTAAAGAGCACTCATTGGGCTCCACCTCTTAAAGTACTTACCACCTTGTAATAGTGCAACACTGGGAACAAAGCCTTTACCCCATGGACTTTTGAGGACTGCTGAAGATAAAAATGATAGCACTATGCAAAAGGAAATATTGATCATAATATGTACAGATTATTTCCTCCACCACTGGATGTAATAAACAAAGAGGAAAAAATATTCATATATTAGAAAGATTTAAACCTGTATTGTCTTTAAAGAAGAATTTTCTCTTCTATATAAAAATCTTGGTTTTTCTTTCACAGTTCCCTTTTCATCGCTTTTATCAGGAGCACATAAAAATGTAAAAGCTTGATGTAAAGCCTTGGAAGTAAATGATGTAAACTTGGCAATGAAAATATTGAATGGTTTCTGTGGCTAATTTTAAAACAGTGCTTACATGAAATTCTACTTCCCACACCACTGAATCTTGGCTGACCTCATTTAATTCACAAAACCCACAAGTAGCAGACCTTTTGTGCTTGCGCCAGATCCTCTCAGCTTTTGTGGGTTTTGCTCCCATCAGCCTACACTTTCAACTTGTTTTGGAAAACCTCTTTAGATAACCAGAGATGCTTCACCCACAGGCACAAGAACCCACAGTTGCCTAGCGACTTACGTGCTCCTGAAGCATCTCATAGACAATGACTGACTAATGCGGGATCATAAAAACACAGTTCCCTGAGCTAAACCTGGAGCACTTATGAGACTCAGTGGAACACTGCAAGGCTGCCCTGTTGGGTCAGGCTAAGATTGAGACTCTGCCTACATCTTCACTTTTGCTGGGCTTCCTACCACGTCATGTCCTGCCTTCTTCATTCTTGTGTGTGTCTCTCCGGGAACATTTCCTTGATAAATGACGTGTAGCAGTTCCTTATCTTAGGGTAAGAGTTAATATTTTTCAGTCTCATCATCTATTCTGTAAGAGTCACAATTTTAAAAAAGAGGTAGCCAAGAAAGTCTGGGGATGTTTATGATTTTGTCTGAAAATATTGTCTTTTTCATTATTAAGCCAAGTCAAAGGTTTTGATGTATCTCTACAAAACTTGGTAGATTTGTTGGGTTTAACTCTTAAAGACACTATTTAATTTTAGTGATCAGAATATAGTTAAATCAAGCCTTATTGTCCACGATATATATGCATTTCTCAAGTAAATGATCAATCAAAAATTTGAACTTATATATGATAAATGCTAATCTTTTTAAAAATAGTGAATTTTATATAATATGCTTTAATTTTGTTATGTCTTCTTCCAAATACAGTTATTTTACTAGCTCTTTGAACAGACCTTGCTCTGGCTGGCCTTTTAAGGGTATCCCTTCCCTTACAAAAAAAAAAAAAAAGTTTTAAATGTCCTTGGACCTATTTCCCACCTACATTTTTCTATCCACTTCAACATTTCTTTCAAATTCCTGTCTCTTTCTTGCATGTTGACCTTATATAATGCAATCTTGCAATTAACCGTGTTGCCAATGTCTGGTTGGACTAACTTGTTGTCATGGTCCAATGAGGTATCTAAACAGACTCCTATAATCTACCCTTAGTATGGAATTAGATATTTATTCATCCTAACCTTGCACCTAAAATCCTGGCTCCATTCAGTAACTGCAATCTCCAATCAGACATGATTCCATTGCTTCCTGCTCAAGAACAGTATTTCCTAAAGCAAGATCTGTGGAGTGCTGGTGTTTCAGGATAATTATAGGTATTATGTGAAAAGAAAAAAATGTTGGGTAAAGGATCTCAATATAAAAAGCATTTCAGAAATACTAGTTTGAGTAAAACAAGATGTTTTGCCACAGGGCATTTCAAACATGTAATACAATAATGCGCATTTTAAATCTTCCATGAAAAGACAGAATAATCCTTTTTTATGTATCATGCTCAATAATCAAACCTTTTTTCCTTAACACTTTATGGCTTCATTTGAGTTTTAATTTACATGTGATTAAAGTGGCAGATCTGTAGTTACCACAACCAATTTAATAAAGTTCTCTATCACCCCCAAAAGTTTCCTTTGTAATTCCTTCTTCTCAGTCCTCCTGCCCCCACAATCCTGGACAAACATTGATCTCTTTTCTGACAATTTGGAATAATTTACATTTTCTAGAATATTGTATGGACAGAGTTATTCTATATCTAATCTTTTATTTCTGGTTTCTTTCATTTAGCGTAATCACTGTATTTACCCCTTTCCTATCACTGGGACAAAATATCCCACACCCACAAATTAGGGGTATGGTTTATTTTGGCTCCTGGTTTCAATCCATGGTCAGCTGGCTCCAAGAAGAGGTGACATGGTAGAAGGTCATCATGACAGTGGGAAGCTATTTTACCCACAGCAGCCAGGAAACAGAGAGTAAGGAGGAACTGGAGACAAGTATACACCCTTTCAGGTTGTGACCTCAAGGGACACAAGTCAAACAAGACCTCACCTCCTAAAGCATATTCAACTGCTGAACTCATCGGTAGATGCCTTGGTCACTTTTCTCTCATTGCTGAGACAAAATAACTGATGCCCAAAATTAAGGAAGGAAAGGTTTATTGAGCTTACAGTTTGTGGAGGTTTCAGTCCATAATCCACTGGCTCCAAGGCAGGGTGGCATGGCAGTGGGGCAACAGTTCATGGAGGCAGAAGACAGCAAAAGCAACAACAGCAAAAAGGGAGGAGCATGAGAGAAGACTCTTCCTGTCCCTTATATTCTATGTAGGCTACCCGCCCTGCGGTGGGTGTAGCACTCACACCCATAATCCCAGCACTGGACAATGAATCAATCACAAACTCTAGATTCAGCTGCCTCTGAAAAGCAAATCCCAATACTGCATGAGGCTTTGGGGGGACATCCAGATACAAACAATAACATTCTGCCCCCCAAAGACTCATGCACATCCCTTTATGCAAAAGACATTTAGTCCATCTCCAAGAGTTGCCAAAGTCGTAACAGTTTCGGCATTGCTGAAAAGTCCAAATCCCAAGTCTCCTCTGACACTTAAGGCAAACTCTTAGCTGTGAGCCCCTGTACAAATGAAAAGAAAGTTAAACACTTTCAAGATTCAATGGCACAAGATAGACATTACCATTCCAAAAGGTACAAACAGGGGAATACAAAGGATTGAGATGAAAGCAAGTCCAAAATCCAGCAGGGCAAATATTAAGTCCTGTAGTTCCATATGGAACATCCAATACAAACTGTGGCAAGTCGTGAGCGCCAAAAGGCTTGGGTGGCTCCACCCCTATGGCACTACCAATGGGTGTAGCTCCCATGGCTTCTCTTTTGGGTTGGCTTTGCTCCCTCCTTGCAGGTTTCCTCAGATGATCCACATTTCTGGCTTTTGTAAACTTCTGGGGTCTCCACTGCACCTTTGGCTTCATCCTCATAGCTTCACATATTGCCCTCTTAGGAGCAAACTGCCTGGCTTCCCAGGCCTTCTTCTGAAATATGGGTGGAACCTTTTTAACCTCAGAACTCTTGCATTCTGCATGTGCCTAAAACCAGCACCATGTGGATGATGCCCAGGTCCTCTGCCATCTGGAGCAGTAGCCAGGCTTTCTTCTCTCTTGGCTGTAGTGATCGAGTGCCTGGATCCTTAAGCACTCTGAACCTGATTCTATGAAAAAAATTCTCTATGCCCCTGTCATTCTGAAACTTGGAGCGGCTGCCACCGCCATTCTAGAACATAGTGTGGCTGCTGCCATTTTGGAACATAGTGTGGCTTCCGCCATTCTGCGGCTTTCTCCTCAAAGCAGTTTTCACTTTTGCAGTTTTGAGACTGCAAAGGTGGAGACTTGCTGCTTCTTGTGATGCCCTCAGGCCATCTTTTATATTCTCCTATTCCTTCTCAGCAATCAAGATCTCCTCAGCTCTATCTTTGCAGTCCACAGCTTTACTGGAGCTTTTTTTCTGGCCAAACTCACAACATTTTAAATCATCCTGCTGGGCTCTTTGCTCTTGATTCACAACATAAATCTGGCTAAAAGTCCCCAACAATAACCATGCCACCACCTCAACATTCAACTGCCTTGAAATTTCTTCTGCCAGTTTAATTAGCCCACCACCCTTAATCTTAGTCTCAGACAAACTTTCTGCCAAGCCATAACACACATCATCTGGAGTCCAACAGCCAATGCAGTCCTTCTTCCCAGCAGAAACCTCCTGAGCCTGGTCTTCACCAGCAGGATTTCTATCAGAATTCTGGTCTTCTGAGCTCTGACCAGAATCTCCCACACAGAACAGCCTTAGGTGTTCCAGCTCTGCTCTTTCAGGTGACATCTTTGAACCTTTCCAAACCCTTCCCACAAGCCATTCCCGAAGGCTCTTGTACCACATGATCAGGTACAGTCACAACAATGACCCCACTCCTCTGATACCAAATTCTGTGTTGGTTACTTTTCTCTCATTGCTAAGACAAAATAACCGATGCCCAAAATTAAGGAAGGAAAGCTTTATTTAGCTTACAGTTTGTGGAGGTTTCAGTCCACAATCAGGTGCCTCCCAGGCAGGGTGGCATGGCAGTGGGGCAACAGTTCATGGTGGTGGAAGACAGCAAAAGCAACGACAGCAAAACAGGAGGCACATGAGAGAAGACTCTTTCTGTCCCTTATATTGTATGTAGGCTGCCCACCCTGGGGTGTGTGTAGCATTCACACCCCTAATCCCAGCACTAGACAGTGAGTCAATCACAAGCTAGATTCAGCAGCCTCTGAAAAGCAACCCCCCATGACTACATTAGGCTTTGGGGGGACATCCAGACACAAACCATAACAGTAGATAAATCCACCGATGAGTATTTCACCCCCAGGATCCAGTAACCTTCCAGACACATGAAACTTTTGGGGTAAATTTTAGATCTAAAACAAAACAATTATTTTAAGATTCATCCATCTTTGTGTGTCAATAGTTTCTTCTCTTTTATTAGTGTATAGTATTTCATTGCATGGTTGTGCAACAGATGTTTATTCACATATTCATGGCCATTTGGATACTTTCTTAGCTTTAGTTTATTGAAAAAAATTTGAAATATTGTGCATTTTTAAATGGAAATGTACTTTCACTTCTCAAGAATGAGGTAGAATGGATAAATCCATGGTAGGTGAACACTTGTTAGATTAAGGATCTTAGAAACTGTTTTCCAAAGTAATTTTATTATGTTAAATTAGCAAAGAATGAGAGTTCTAGTTGCTACATATTCTTGCTAATACTTGCTATTGTCAGTTTATTTGATTTTAAGTTATGTAATAGTTGTACGATGGTGTCTTGCTGTGGTTTTAATTTGCATTTATCCAGTGACAGATGATATCTGACACCTTTCCGTGTGCTGATTTAAATGTCATATATTTTTCTAATTTTTTAAAATACTTGGCCTAACTCAAAGTCATGAAGATTTTATCTTATGAGTTCTTTTAAAAGTTTCAGGGTTGGGCCAGTGAGATGGCTCAGCGGCGTAAGCACCTGCCTGGCAAGTGCGAGGGCCTGAGTTTGACTTCCGGAACTCACATATGAAAAAAGGGCCGGTGATATCGCTCAGCAGCACGGGCGCCTGCTGGCACGTGAGGTCCTGAGGTCGACCCCCGGTACCCACAAAAAAAAAAAGTTTCATGGTTTTAATTTTCACTCTTTTTTTTTTGTGGGTACTGGGGGTCAAACTCAGAACCTCACGTGCCAGCAGGTGCCCGTGCCGCTGAGCGATATTACTGGCCCTTTTTTCTTATGTGGGTACCAGGAGTCAAACTTAGGACCTCGCGCTTGCCAGGCAGGCGCTTATGCCACTGAGCCATCTCACTGGCCCAGTTTTTACATTTAAATAAAGTCCCTTCTTATTTATCTTGCGAAGTATTGAAATTCACACTTTTTACATAGGTAACCAACTTTTTCAGCACTGCTAATATTTTCTCTGTTGAATTATCTTCACACTTCGTAAAAAATCATTTGACTATATGTGTAGTGGTTTATTTCTGTACTCTATTCTGTTTTTAATCTATCTATAATGACGTGATATCTACAAAACTGCGGTTTTGTAGTAAGTCTTGAAATTGATAATGTAAATTCCCCTTTTCCAAGTTTCCTTATCTCTTTTTCTCTGCATATTTCATATTTTCTAGTGCCAGTATATATGAATATAATTTATTTAATTTTTTCAATTTTTATTGCAGTAAAATATGTATAACATAAAATGTACTGTTTTAACTATTTTTATCATTTTTAAAGTAGAGTTCAGTGGGATTAAGTACATTGATATTGTTACATATCCATTATTATCATCTATCAGATTTTCTTCTTTTCAAACTTAAGTGACAACTCCACACTGGTCCCATTGCTTTTGCCTCTGGTGAGGTCCTAGTTGAAGGAAGGTGTCAAGGTGAGACTATGTTCAGGAGTAAGAAATTAAATTATAAAACAGGAAGCCAGAAATGGGTAGAGAAAATAATATTGCAACCTCCTACTAGGCCCACTTCTTAAAATCTCCACCACCTCCCCAACACCGCAATGCTGGGGACCAAGCTACCACTGTATGAAGCTTTGGGGAACAAAATACATCTAAATCGTAGCACATTGCTCTTCGTAGCTGTACACCCAATTATTCATGAAATATTATTTCTCTTGTTTGAAGGACTTTCTCCTACATTTCTTGTAGAGCTAGTCAGCTGTGATGAACATGCGCAGGCTTTGCATTTCCAAAAGATTATTATGTCCTCATTTTTTGTAAGATAGTTCTGCTAATTGTTTTATTCTATCTGAACAGCATTTTAATTCAGTAACTTAAAGATAATCCATGGTGTTTTTGTTTGTGTCTTCAATGAGACATCTGTTATCATTCTTTTTGCATTCTTCTTAACATATGTATCTTTCCTTTGGCTTCTTGTTAGATATTTTTCCTTATCATTTGTTTTAAGTAATACAGCTAGAGCATATTTAGTATGTTTTTCTCCATCTTACTTGTGATAGTGTTTGTTATGCTTTGGGATTTGCAGGTGTGCAGTCTTAATCAAATTTTTAAAATTAACATACATTATTGGTCTATTTTGTAAAAACTATTGATTTATTTTGTAAAGACTACCATCATTACTTTTGAAGATTTTTCTGAACTCACTCATTCTTTTTCAGAGGCTCTAAATTCATATATATAAAGCCAATAAACCAATCTCACAGCTCACTGAAATTTGGTTTAAAGATTTTTGTCTTTCTTGGATCCCTTTCAAATAGCTTTTTTAATTGTTTTCAAGTTTAATAATGTTTGCTTCTAAAATATCTAATGTTATTAATCATATCCAGTATATTTTTAGCTCAGACATTGTGGTTTTCAACTCTAATAGTTGGATTTAGGGTATTTTTGGTATCTTTCATGTCCCTGCTTAATGCATTAAGAATTTTTCTGTAGATTCTTAAATTTATGAATTATAACAATTGATTTAATATCCTTCTTCATTAGTTCTCTCATC
Organism: Erethizon dorsatum; assembly: GCA_028451465.1. NCBI lineage: Eukaryota > Metazoa > Chordata > Mammalia > Rodentia > Erethizontidae > Erethizon > Erethizon dorsatum. The sequence continues at coordinate 17,695,081 of CM051838.1, forward strand.
CATGGCAATTCTGGGTCAGGTCTAATTACTAAAACTTCCTCCTGATTATTGGCAAGGTTTTCATGATTCTTTGCAGTCTAAGAATTTTTAATTGGATGAGATATTGTGATTTTTACTACTTTGTGTGATTTTTTTTTATTCACACACAAATACACATACACAAGTTTTGAATTTTGTTCTGGGAAACAGTTAAGTAACTTAGAGTGATTTTCTCAAGCTTTTCTCCTTCACGTGTCATGAAGAATTAGAATAACATGCATTCTAGGATTATCACTATTACTGAAGCAAACCCCATGGGAGACCTCTACCCAGGGCCCTATGAATCATGAAGTGCATCAAATCTGGTTGGTGAGGACAGACAAAATCCATGACCCTGTCTGAGTTGTGGAGATTGTTACCTCTAATACTTTTTTCCTCAGTCCTTTCCTCAGCCTCAAGTAGTTTCAGCACATTTGTCTGCTGATCAGTACTCATCTGAACTATAAAAAGGGACACTTTACAGGTCCTAGAAGTATTCTGCCTCATAAATTCTTTCCACTCTGGAAGTCTACCCTGTGAACTACAGGTTCTCTGTCTTTTCCAGATGCCTAGTTCTTTTTCCTCACCTAATAAGCTTAATAGTTCATATAACACACAGTTAAGCATTCCATGGATCAAAGCAGTGGCTCCTAAGAAATACTGCTTCAGTGTCTATTATTACAAGAAGCATGGGAGCACAGAAAGGAAATAATATTTATAAGTCCACTAATCACTGAGTATTCATTAAGTTCTTTTCACATGTTTATGAAATTTATTAATATATTTGTTTAATAAATGTCCATGAGTAGTATAATACATTAAATATTAGTGACTAAATGAGACCTAATTTTATATTACAAAAAGATACTCCTTATTTGTGATTATAATGAAAAAATAGGGAAGCTAAATCATATCAACATCAGTAACAAACTTAAATTCAGTTTCATGATTGTTTCTCTAATTTGAGTTCAATTTTTTTTTTTTTTTGTGGATACCGGGGGTTGACCTCAGGAGCTTGCACGCCAGCAGGCGCCCTGTGCCACTGAGTGATATCACCATCCCTTTTTTTGTATGTGGGTTCCAGGAGTCAAACTCAGGACCTCATGCTTGCCGGGCAGGCACTTGTGCCACTGAGCTATCTCACTGGCCCCCGATAAAAATATTTTTAAATTTTTTGGAATATGTGGCAAATTTACTGACATTAAATCAAGATAATTATCTTTAGCCTAGCTACTATTAACAACAATTATATGTTCTATAATTGTATTATTAACAACAATTATATGTTCTATAATTGGATTATTTTGTATATCTTTGGATATCTTCATTGATCTAAGTAACTGAGGTTTCATCTCAGAATAGATAACTATGTCAAATGCTACACAGCAGAATCATACCATGAGCATTTGGCTTTATTGTTTTTATACAAACTCCTGAAACTAATCAAAATCACAGAAATTATGAGATTGTCAGATATTATCTATTTTAGTTATTTTTTTCCTTACGTTTTCTCCCTATGTATTTTTCAGTTAGTAGCACCCCACTTACATTTCTGAAAGTAGACATTAGTATAAATTAAAAATGTGCTGAAGGCCACATACCATGTAATTATTTGAACAGTTACTCAGGTATCTTTTCATTAAGGTATTGAGTGCCTCATTTTAAAAAATGTTATGTAATTTATATGTATAAAGATTTTATAAGATCCTTCTATTTATTTAACTTTAAATTAAACAATTATACAGACTTATGTATTTTGTTTTTGTATAATACACTGTGTGATTAAAATACAAACATTGATTTCCAATATAACTTCCTCTATGTTAGATTTTCTTTCATGGTTCATATAGTCCATGTTTCTCATTTTTTTGTTGTTTTTGATGATGTTGTTATTTTGACCACTGCTCAGAACAATGAAGAATACAGAACTTGTTCAATATGTCCCTCATCAGATTGAGCTGTTACATTTGTTATCTCATGTTAAATCCCATAAGAAATCTGTGAGATAAAAATTATACCACCTTGTATGCAATAAAGTTTATCCCAGATAATAACTGTGTAATAGTTAATCTTGATTGGTTTGAGAGATTCCTAGCAGAATAACCCAGTTTTCTGGGTGCGTTTGGGTGGATCATTGGGGGATAACTTTGGGGATTATATCTGGCTCTGGCCCCTTCCTCTCTGGATCTTCTCCTGTTCTGCTTCCTAACTATCATGAATTGGGAAACTTTGCTCCATCATACACTTCCACTGTGATGTTTAGGACTTGGAGCCAGCCCACCATGGACTGAAACCTCTGAAAGTGTGAGCCAAAGTACACCTTTTCTTCATGAAGTTATGCATATCAGGTATTTTGACCTAGCAACAAGAAAGTTAATCAATACAAACAGAAAAGGAACATTAGGTAAAAAATGAAGCATATGTAAAGCAAGGGCTTGAATTTATAACAATGTATCAACACTGATTCATTAATATTGACAAATGTACTCATGTAAAATGTAATAATAGATATATTGGCATAGAAGATATGGGAATCTCTATACTATTGTCACTCTTTTTCTGTAAATATATTATTGCAAAATAAGAAAAAATTATTTTAAAAGCAATAAAAATGTATTGAATAAAATGGTTACTGTAGAGTTTCCTTAATTGATATTGACATATATATCATATATATGATATACATGTATATGATATCCTGAAGGAAAGAGTGAACAGGAAATGAAAAATAGTGTATTCCCTTTTTAAACTACTGAAAGAGGAGGAAAAGAGGAGGAGGATCTATTCTAAAATGTAAACTATATGTGAAAGTACAAAAAAAAAGACAAGAAAATATTAAAACTATGGATAATTGAGAAGTCTAATAGGAAGTGATAAATTTTAGATTTTTTCTGACTTAAAAATAGATTTGACTAAAAAATAGAACTTTATCTATCAGACATCTTTATTGAGTATGACTCCCACAAATACAGTCCACACCAACAATATCAAACAAGGATTTTGTATTAATGAAGTAAAAACTCTACAAAAATCCAAACAGAAAATAGACATTTAAAATATAAAATAAAATTGAAAAGTAATAAAAAGAAATGAGGCTTCTCTTCTACAAGGCTAAATATTTTCGAACCCCCAAATTCTATAGCCACTGAAAATATCTTTCATGTGTGGTGTCAGTAAAAATATCAATAAATCCACTATTTTGGTAAATAAGAACACATCATGACATAACAAAATGGAAACTCTAAATATGGATGACTCATGATAAACATAAAAAGCAGTTTAGAATCGGTTTGATAAGAGTAACTTGTTCAGGTCTGATGAGAGTCAGAGTTCTTGTTGGAAAGAGTTGAGAAGACAGGGATGTTCAGAGGTACCAGGCATCTAGTAAGGGAAAGAGAGGTCCTTCACCTGTCCCTGTCCTGCCAACACACACGTAAAGAAAGGATTTTCTAAGAGGATTATCTTTCCATTCTAAAACTATTTCTCTCTTTCAAAAGCCAAAGACTCCCCAGAAAATTTAATACTTAACATATAAAAGAAATTTTAATTGCACATTTAGATTTGCATCAGAAAGTAAAGGAATTCATTAGTAGTAAAGTTGAATAGTGGCTTAATTGTATCTATGCTAATATAGACTTATCTGCATATAAGCATAAGGAAAAAAGTAGAAAAAGAAACGTATAAATATAAAAACATGACAATAACTAAAAGGACAAAACGAGAATTGAAAGCAAATGATACTCTTAAAATAATCATTGCAAGAAAAAGGTAATAATAGTTTTGTTTGGAGAAAATATATAAAGCATGTGGCCTTGGTGTCTTAGTTACTTTTCTCTCACTGCTGAGACAAAATACCCAACACCTAAAGTTAAAGGAGAAAAGGATTATTTAGTTCAGTTCATAGAGGTTTCAGTTCATAATTGGCTGGCTCCAAGGCAGGGTGGCATTGCAGAGGGGCATCGCAGAGCAGAAGTAGTTCATGGTGGACAGAAGACAGCAAAGCAGCAAAGCAGGGAGGAAGCAAGCAAGAAATGACAAGACACAGCCTTCTTTCTGCCCCTTATATTTTATCCAGGCTACCCACCATTAGGGCAGGCAGCACTCACACCCAGGTTAGGGCATCCTTAATCTTAGTACCGCACAATGAATCAATCTCAACATCAATTCCTTGAACCTAGCATCACACACCCTAGGTCCAGGCACCTCTGAAAAGCCCCACCTATGAGTGCATGAGGCTATGAGGGAACATTTAGATACAAGCCATGGCACCTGGTAAATTTGGAGCTGGTTCTTGTCAAACAGTATAATAATAAAATGTTGGAGATGCAAACCATAATTGTTGGATTTTTGAAAAAACAGTGCAATAGACTGAATAAGTCAGAAAAGCAAATTAATGAACAAAATGAAAGACGATCCCAGGAAACTCTCCAAAGTCCAAGAATAATAAGAGAAAAAGAGATGAAAAATAAGAAAAAAAAAAAAGGAAAATCATTCATTTGGAGATTATATAGGGAAAAAGAGAAATGATCCTTTTATTTAGTAGTATATTATATTAAAATATATATGTATATATATTTAAATTTCTAAGTATGAGACTTTTAACTATTTATGCAAAATAAAAACTCATTAAGTATCTGGCAAGTAAGTCAATCTTGTAATATTTTTAAATTCTAAACGTTAAAAAAAATTATAAAATTATCTGGACTAAAAAATTAGGCTAACCAAAATGAGAAAATTCTTGAAGACTAATTATCTACAAAATTAAGAAAAATTGGGACAATTTCAAACACATGTTGATTCAAAAAGTGTGCAAGTCACATCCTTTTTATGGAAAAGGAAGTATGTATGAGCAATTATAATTGCATTTCCCTACTTAATACTTCACATGTTTGTATGTGAAGTAACTTTCCTCATATACCACAACTGTACAGAATTCTTGGCATTGTTACTACTAGATTTCTATTTCTTTTGTATATAGGTACAGGGAAGTTTTTTACATATTCTGAAAATGTTTTGTATGTGTTATAAATAGAGAGCGTTTTTGCACTGTTTTATTGTATATTTTGATACATAGAAATTCTGTAAGTTACAGTAGGGAATTGTTTCTTTATACAGTAATGCCTTGGTTCATAAACACTTCATTTGCAAACAATTCACTTCACAAAGAAAAGCAGTGGGCAAAATTTTGCTTCCTTTTGCAAACTCTGCGTTGGGTGACAAACACATCCATCATGGCCATTTTCCAGACATAAACACAAACACAGCCATCTTCCCCAAAATCATAAAAACAAACAAAGTTCTTAAACTGAGGTATCACTGTCAATGTATAGTTAGTCTTTTACCTCAGGTCAGAATTCCATTCCTTTTGAGAGATTGTGAAACTATTATTTGCCTTCTTAAAAATTATATAGGTTTCCCTTTTGTATGTAGATTTTTTTTATTTTTGTGTATGATGTGAAGAAATTTAAACCCCAACTTTTTTTAGCATGAAGATAATACTCATTACAGGAAATATCTTAAAAAATATGTATTTCCTAATGACCCACTTATAGTATACAAAACATGTTTGTGTGTATGTGAATAGGTGTGTGTTTATGCACAAGTCTGTTCTTGACATCTTTATCCTCCTCCCTTTGCTGTTTACTCCTATATCAATTTGTACTCTTTTGATTATTATGGATTTACCATAAATTTGATGCCTGGTAGAGCAAGTCTTCCCAGTATATCTTAAATATTTTTGATTCTTTTCATTCCATGTGAACTGTAGCTTAAAGTAATTAAATTAAATAAATGCACATACAGCACATACATGCATATAAACATACCATTGGATTTCAACAGAATTAAATTGTATTCATAGGTCAATTTTTTAAAAAAAATTACATTTTTTATTAATGACTATTTTAACGTATGAAGCAGATTGATGCTCAGTTTTTTAATTTGAAGGAATTTTTAAGTAGGCTTTTAAATTTCTTCTAAATAATTTTGTACAGCTTTTACATGATAAATTTCAAGATAGTGAAACTGGAAATAGGGGTTGTATTTTTTGTTATTTTTAACTTTATATCAATTTTATATGACGTTTTCAGTGTTTCACGGGTAAACCTGTATCCAACAGTCTTGTTAAGCTCTATTATTAATTGTAATAATTTATCTGAATATCACATCAAGTTTTCTTCATTCGCAATCAGAAGATGTTCACATAGTACCTAGTTTTTAGTCACTGATCTTTTGTTTCCAAGCTGTGTATAATTTATTTCTCTGCCTCTGTACTGAACATTGAAAACGGGAAAAAAAGGTTATAATTGTCACCTATTTCTCATCCTTAATATGAAAGAGAATTCTGTCAACATTTCATTATGAAATACTGTATTTATTGTAGTTTATGTAGATAACCTTTATCAGATTAAGGAATAAAATAGCAAAACATATCTTCAAAGTAACATGGAAGACACAAAATAAAAATGACCAATGAATCTTTTTTTTTTTTTTTTTTGTGGGTACCGGGGGGTCGACCTCAGGACCTCACGTGCCAACAGGCACCCGTGCCGCTGAGCGATATCACCGGCCCCTTTTTTCGTATGTGGGTTCTGGGAGTCGAACTCGGGCCCTCACGCTTGCAAGGCAGGCGCTTACGCCGCTGAGCCACCTCACCGGCCCAACCAATGAATCTTAAATAATTGTGATTCTTCCAGAAGAGAAAAAATAAAAACTATATAGTTGCTATAGTTACTACTCTAAATAATAGATTGTTGAAAATTGTCCTCTCATTAATTGGTTTTCTGGGATGGAGTTGACATATCTCTTGAGAGTGTATCTGATAAGTATAGGATACAATACCTTAAATAGGTTTTCCAAACTATGACTTATCAAAGCCTCACAGAGATTTATTTATATTGCAAGTAAAATAATTTAATTTAAAGCATTTGAAATTCTTATCCTTAGGCAGGCAGCTTTTGCCACCATAATACATGTTGGAAAGGAACATGGACTACAACATAAATTCTCACATCGTCCTTTGAATATTGAAATTCCATATATTTACTAATTAAAAATACTTAAGGCATAATTTTTAAGTACTTGGAAGATATTGAGTAGAGTACAGAATCTAAGATTTTGTAGTCACTCTATGAATCTATTGAAACTTAAAATTTTAAAAATAATTTCCAAATTAAAAGTTCTTATGGAGAAAAATCACTCCAGTATATACAGTCTCTAAAGGGAAAGCATTATGGAAAGTGGAAATTCCATTTGTCTAGTACAATTAAATTGGGGTATCTTACTACTAATTGTGCATGTTTTGACCTTACCACAACTGATATCTCAAGATGATAGATAGATAGATAGATAGATAGAAGCAATCTACTCATATCAAAATTGTTCTTTTGATTCTTCTGGTAGAAGAATTTCTCTTACCTACAGGTATAATTTTTGTGAAATTCTGTTTCATGAAACAGAAGTTAAATAAACTGGTTATATGGAAACCAAAAAGAAAGTTAACTTTTTGGAAAAATAATGGAAAAAAATGTTCTCAGAAACTTCATTTCTTAAATTTGGTTTCTATGATGCTGTGCTCTACTGGATTTCATTCCCAAAAGTATTTTTGATATTGCTTGTTGATTCTTAAGTATTCCCATCTCAGTTTTCAATTTGAGATAGAGTAAGTTTCCATCTCCTATAAATAAAAAGGAAAGAGCTGTTATCAGTGTCATCCATAGTATTTATTTAAGTTATACACCATATTATTGTCCTAATGTTGTCTTAGAAACATCATTATTAAACATACCAAACATCTTAGAATGTTTAGTAGACTGAGAGTATATGTATAATACATTTTAGTGATCATATATATAAATAATGCTACAGTTTCTGATCAACCTTGGTGCCAAGATAAATAGCTGTATCTCCAAAATTAATTTTAGACCAACATATGTATAGTGGTATATTATTAGAAGAAAATATGTGCGGAATGTGGTAGAAGCCAAATGAATTCATTTATTCTACTTTGGCATATTAATCCTTAAGTGGCGAGGGTCTAGATGTCCCCCGAAAGCCTCATGCAGTTATGGGTGGGGCTTTTTCAGAAGTGGCTGGATCTAGAGTGTGTGATTCTGGGATTGATTCATGATGCAATGCTAGGATCAAGAGCACTAGGTTTTAGGGTGTGAGTGCTACCCACCCTAAGTAGCTGGATAAGATATAAGGGATAGAAAGAGCTGTGGTCTGCCCTTGCTTTTTTCGCTACCCTCTGCCCGCCATGAACTATTTCTCCTTTGTGATGCCTGTCTGCTGCGCACCTTGCCTTGGAGCCAGTTGATATAGACTGAAACCTCTACAAACTTTGAGCTAAATAAACATTTCCTCCCTTAACTTTGGGAGTCAGATATTTTGTCTCAGCAATAAGAAAAGCAACTAAGACAAATCCTAAAAATCCTATTTTTAAAAATTCTAATTTTTAAAGTATTTTCCTGCAACCATCTGCCATTTTGAATATTGCATTTAAAATACTGACTTATAGTTACTATAAGCAAGGTCCTTGGCAACTTTTGTGTTTGTTTACAGCCTTCACAATATAATATTCAAAGTGCCTTCTTTGTTACTAGTATCTTTTAAAAAATTAGTACATGTTTGAAGTACATGCAGTTTACAGTCATCCTGGAGAGTGGGAATATGTATATAACACAGCTTGATCATTTTTTTTTAAATTCCCTTTCCTTCCCCCTTCCTCCCCCCTCCTCCTTGCCTCATTTTCATTCTTGTTAATATTATTAATTTTAGATCTTGTTAATGACATATAATGTTTACATTTATTAAGATTTGTAGCTTCCAGTACACAGCATAACTTTATTCTACTTATTTCTCCTTCCGCTACTCCTCTCTTCCACCCTTGTTCTCCTGGATCCCTTCCTCTTTGGAAGACATCTGTCCCCTTCTCTCCACCTACCCATCCTTTATTATGTTCTTTATTTGTATTTACTAGTCTCTTTATAACTAATGTGCCAGTTATTCATTTCACCATGTCCTACCTAGCTCCAGCTACCAATATTGACAGATATTTTTTCTGCATCAGTTTTCTTGTCTGATTTTTTAAATTATAAATGTATACAGATTTTCTCTTAGTTATTGTCAGCTCTTTGGTGACTCTCATCCTTCTCAAATAAATTAATAAGAGAAGGGCTTAAACTAGTGCCTGAATAGCCATTAGTAGCAGCAGCAGCAGCAGCATTTTCTCTTTTCTATTAAAGATTATTGTCCTCCAGGCTTAGCGATTTCACCTATTTGTGCTTTCAAACCATAAATAGGCCCATGGCTACCATCTTATTCCCTCAGTAGAATGTTCATTCCATTTGTGTGTATCATTAAAAATGAATAAATAAATAACAACTTCTGTATTTGTTGAGTTAATTTGAATTCTCTTTCAATTTCTGTGCATTAATCTTAATTATAGCCTCTGATATATTGTGTATTAAATTTAAGAAATGCCTTTCCTCCATGACACATCTTTCTTTCTTTGAAGACAATGATAATCACACTCCTGAACATTCTCCAATGCATATATATTTTCTCATTGCTTGTGGGAAATAAAATAGACACAATTGAAATTTGACAGATCGTTTGCTTTCAGAAAAATCAGAGGCTTCTACAGATATCTAAAGATTGGATTTCCTCAATCAATGCTGTATCTCATTTGTGTTCTTTACTAGGAAAATATCATTTGTATTCTTTCTTTTCCCTAGCTTATTTGTTTGTAGGTAAATCCCATATTTATATTACTTTCACTCTTACTTCAATTCTCTCCAATTGTTTCTACTGTGTGGATTTTCGATCTTTTTAACATTTTTCTTTTTTTATTTCCCACTGAAAATTAACAGTCGCCTTTTTCAGTACAATCTTTCTTTACTTTTATGTATTCATTTGTGTTTTGTTTCATATTGTCTTCTGGCTTATCAGCATAGTATTTCTAAACTCGTCTGGGTTTTAAATTTAATCTTACCAATTTTTCCTCTCTTTTTTTCCCATTTCAAAGTAAAATTCTTTTTCAAATGGCATTTCTTTTCTAATACCTTTTTTCGAGAACATATATTGTGATTCTTGGTTATTTGGTGAATTAAAAAATTTAATATATTCTGGTAATTCAGATATATATAGAGAGAGACAGAGAGACTGAGACAGAGAGAGAGAAGGAGAGGGAGAGACATTTCACAGTTGTAATCTCATTTTCTGAAAAAAGAAACAAGGCATTAATTTGACTAAAGCATGATTAAACAACAAAGCTCCTAATGTGATAGTATTTCACGTTACTGATCCCAGAGTTTTAGTGGATTCCACTGAACAGATAGTGCATGTAAATTCAGCTGTAATAAAAGTTATACACATTGGATTAGAAGTTTCATTCAAGCATATGTGCTCCACTTCAACCAAATACAAGCAACCTTGAAGTTCCAAATAGTTTGATTTTCTTTTTTAAATTTAGGTTTCTGTTAGTCATTCAGAACCTGAAGTGAATTTCTCCCAAAGGAACTATTCTTGTGTGTGGCAGCTTGTTTCTAAAAATTAGCTCACAATTTACACTTAACCTGTTCTACAGGTGAAACACTGTACAATTCAAATAAGCAATAAGAAACAATTTAATTGTCCTGTTGCAATCTTAGTGAATTCCTTAATGGAAAGGTAATAATAATTATCTTAATGGCTAAAATTGAAGGAAAAATTGATAGGTAGCTCATTTGCTGGAGATTAAAAGTTTTTTAAGTCATACAGTTATACTCGAGGTATGTTTATTGAACATGGAAATCACTAAGGAGCCAATTAGTACAGATCAGCAACTAGGAACTCTGAGCCGTTTAAAACCAGTATGTAGCATAAACCTTCCTCATTGGTTGGGTAGGAGATACCCAAGTGGACATGGTATTTCAGAGTAGTACAAAATAGCATTTCTGTGGCAGCAACAGACTTGGAATGGAAAAAAGAGAGGAAATTCCTGCTAAACCTGATTCATGAACAGCTGTACAGGCTACCCTACAATGCATTGTTAAAGTTCACAGAGAAGGACCTCACAACCATGCTCTGGAGGGTTCTCCAGGGCCCAGCACCAGAGCCTCAGAATGATGAATGAGCATCTGAGTAAAAAAGCATGTGGAGGGAGGACTCAAATGCAAGAAAGGGGAGCTCTATTCCCCAGTTCCAAGCTGCCATGCTGCCTGCTAAAAGGATGGATTAAATTGTTGCTAATGCTACGAAATAGTAAGGTGCCTCTTCTCACTAGTTAGACTCCTGGTACAGACTGTAACACTTGGGAAGTAGAAATACATTTTCTGAAAATATAGAGGCAGTATGGTACTAAAAAAAAAAAAGGAAGTAACAAAAAACTAACAAAGAAGACGAGGTTGTCCCAAGGCCCACAGCTAATTTTTAAATGCTGGGTGCTATTTGTTATGGCTTGTATCTAGATGTCCCCCCAAAGCTTCATGCAGTCATAAGCAGGGAGTTTCAAAGGTGACTGGAGAAGGGTATGCAAATATGGATTAATTGTGTGGTACTGGGATTAAGGGTGTGGATAATGGGAGTCCCACCTTGGGTGTGGATGGCACCAATCAACAGGTTTACAGCCTGAATAAAATATAAAGGGAAAGAGGAAGGCAGGCTTGTTGCTGCTGCTTGCTGCCTTTTGCCTGCCCTGCCATACCATGGAGTGTTTCTCCTCTGTCATGCTCCTCTGCCACGCTACCCTGCCTTGGTACTAGCGGACTATGGACTGAAACCTCTACAAACTGTGAGCTGAAATAAACCTTTTCTCCCTTAACCTTGGGAGTTGGGTATTTTGCCTCAGCAATGAGAAATGTAACCAAGACAATATTGAACATATTTCTTGCTTAATCTCTGTTGCTTCCACAGAGTGTGACTAATAATATCTACTCTAAGTAGCTTACCATGTTAAAAAGATTCAAATAAGAGAATATAAATAAACATGTTTATTTTAAATTGCAAACCTGTAAAAATATAAGGTCATATATGGGAGGACAACATTCATATTTCTGATGACCACTTTCAATATCTTTTTAAAATGTTTTTTTTTTTTTTTTTTTGTGGGTACCGGGGGGTCGACCTCAGGACCTCGCACGTCAGCAGGCGCCCGTGCCGCTGAGCGATATCACCAGCCCCTTTTTCGTATGTGGGTTCCGGGAGTCAAACTCGGGCCCTCGCGCTTGCCAGGCAGGCGCTTAAGCCGTTGAGCCATCTCACCGGCCCCTAAAATGTTTTTTAATGAACTTTACAAATTGCTTAATTAAAACAATAATTATTTCCATATCAAATTTAGGCATATATTTTCAAGTAAATATTATGGCTGCAGTTATATAAAAGTGATGCTCACGAGCTTACAAATTCATTTATTAATCTGAAGTATTCCTGGTTCAAACTTGATTGTTTTACTACTTTAGCTTTAAATATTAGACTGCTTTGCCAGATCTCCCATAGCCATGTTCCATAGAGCACCCTGAGGCCAACTTGACACTCAATTTCTCAACTATTCCTAGTTAAATCAAGAAGCAGCCCTACACGGAGGTAATAATTGGTGACATTGTCCCTCACTGAGATGTGTTGCCTTTCTTTGCTCTCTTTCACTTGCCAGGGAAGCTTCTCTGTCAGTTCTTGGGCATGAAGTTCCTGGGGCCTGACCACTGTCTTTCTAGACTGGAGGGACTCACCTCTCCCAAACTCTGGCATTTCCTCTCAACCTGTGAGTCAGTGCATTTGTGATTATCTATGTCCAGGATAGCACACAGTAGAAAGCAATCAGTAAATGCATTTGCTTTCTATACTTCTAACCCTCTGACAAACACTAAAAGCTAGTCAACTTGCCAGCAATCCTGTAAATATTGAGGTTTTACCTTGAAACACAACTCTTTTTTTTTTTTTTTTTTGTGGGTACTGGGGGTCAAACTCAGGACCTTGCACGCCAGCAGGCGCCCATGCCGCTGAGCAATATCACTGGCCTTTTTTTCATATGTGGGTACCGGGAGTTGAACTCAGGACCTCGCGCTTGCCTGGCAGGCGCTTATGCCGCTGAGCCATCTCACTGGCCCAAAGCCAACTCTTAGTCTCCTTATCATTTTACAAATTTGGGGGGGCCTCTTTGAAGAAAATAACTTGTGACACAATTTAGGTTTCTGATGTTTTGTTCAATCCCTGTTTTTACATCTCAGGCTACCATAAGTACAATTTCTTCTATATTGACCAATCTTCATAAAATAAGACTAGGTTTTTATGTGTACTTGTTTGAAACTCCACTCTCAGCATCTATTTCAATTCCTCCAATCTCTTGGCACATCTAATGCCAACCTTCAACTCCATTTTCCTAGTCTTTTCAAACAAATCACTGTGTTTGTACCATGTCATTAGATTTAATATCTAAATCCATCTAATGCAAATATATATGCACATGTAAGCAGCCCTATTCATAGTCATAGTATAAACATGTATATGTCTCCATATATATAAATATGTATTGGGTATACCTGCACATACTTTTATATTTGAATACATATACACTTACATTATTCTTTTCTTACAGACTTAGAACTTGGAAGACATTATGCAATATATTTTAATTACCATTTAGATGAAGTCTGTGATTTAAAAATAAATAGATTTTTAAAAATCTGCTGACCCTTAGAAGAACCGTTCTTGGAAAAGGATCAAGTACAAGCTCACTTTAGGCTTGGCAACAGCTAATGCTCTGTCCGTCATTTTTGTGAAAACTAGAATTGATTGAGTGTGCTATTGCAATGAAACAATATTGGTGGCACATTTCCACAAAGGGCAGATGTATGTAAAACTGCTAGTTTGAAATTCGTGAAATTTAGTTTTTCATTTTTATATTGGGTATAGATATCACAGCTTCTCTGAAAGTGCTTTCATAGCAAAAGATAACTGCTTTGCTATATATCTGATAAATGTAATGTCATCAGAATAAAAGCCTGCTGAATATTTTACATAGATTTAACCATCTGTTACATAGAACATTGTGTTCTCTACTAGTCCATAAATTGTCTGAACTGTTTTAAAGATAAATAATTGTCATATATTTAAGCAAGAAGTTCAGCAGCAAAAATAAGCAGAGAAAGTGTTGGGTAACACTAAAGCATTGTGTCTCAGTTAGCAGTAGTATTGATTTATTTCAGGTCTCTTTTCATCTGAAGAGCTCAAGATGCAAATTCAAAATTCATCTGCCTTCCTGGAGGTAGAATATGGAGCACCTCAGAAGAAGGCAATAGAGAAGGGGAAGGCCTGCAGTGAACTGGGAAATGTACGCTCCAGCGAAGAGAATCTCATTTACAAACATAAATATGCAAACACACCCCAGTTGTTCTGACGAAACAAAATAAATCTGTAAGCCAGATACAATCGATTTGCAGCAACGCTAAGCAGCAAAATCAACTGGGAGAAACAGTTTCCACAGTAAAGCGAAAGATCGATCTCTAAATCGGTTTTATTAAAATGCAGATGGAGTAATAAGAGCTTATCAGACTGTGAAATGAAATTAATGAAAAATATTACTCCCCCCAAAATAAAACAAAATCGAAGAAAACATGGAAAATGAATACCAAAATGTTTTCACAGGAGTCATCTTGTAATATGATCCAGTAACAGATGTTATAAGTTTAAAAATCTACTTGACTGACCCTAAACACATTTTCTCATTGGCAATAATCTGAACGTATCAAGACAGCATTATAAAATTACATATCAGTTCTTGAAGAATACATTATAGACAACTGGATCATTAAACAAACCTACACATCTGTACATATGAACAAGCAGTGTTATTAAAAAAGGTTAATCTAATAGCTAAAATAATAACTACTATGAATTATCTCTCAAATAAGAATGTAAGGTATTTGGTAGCATTTAGAATTAAATAGAGTATAATTCATTTGAAAAGTTGTAACTATACTATGATACTTTAGTTCTTTGAAATATGGTTTAAAATCTAAAAGGGCTACTTTTTCTGAGTAACTCTTAGAAGCTAAGCCATTTCTAAAAGGTGAAACAAACTGAATATTTGGCAATATTACCCTACTTCACAAAGGAAAAAAGTAATTTTTTGAAAAATAGGGGGCCAGTGATATGGCTCAGCAGCATAAGCACCTGCCTGGCAAGTGCAAGGTCCTGAGTTCAACTCCCACATTAAAAAAAAAAAAAATTGGAAGCTATTCTAAGTTCATCTAATGATTATAGGAAATTCCTTGAATTCAAAATGTGATTTTTCCCAATTTCAAAGTATATGCATTTTAACTATTCTGACTACTTATATTTTTTCCTTTCATTTGTTATTCATTATAGTAATTAATAATTGTGATACATTTATATTCTCTTTATTATAAGTTGAACTAAACTCACAAACATTAGCTCAGACAATAGAAATCTTATTTTGGTCATAAATATTATATTAAAGGTCCAATTAATTGTATTTGATTTGACTCACTATCTTGTCATATTTAATAATTGCTTAAGATTTATAGAGTTCACATATTCCTGAAATTATTTCATAGAAATAGTTAACTTTGGAAAGTTGAAACCAGTGTTTAAAGACAGAATTATATGGAAGCTATTGAGGAATGTTAAGATGGCTTTCTCTAGTGACCAGTAAGTCTGACTCAATAAAAATTTTCTCACCTCATTTGTGTGTAAGAAAAGAAAAAATCCTGAAAGAAATTTCTGTGCACTAATTACATAGTCAGCTCCGAATGGTAAAACCTGTTACTCCTGCCTGATTACCTTTGTCTTTGGAATTCATATTTTGGAACAGATAAAAATAATTTGCTTTCTTTTTTTGATACTATGATCATGCTCACCTCAGTGTCTTCCTGTTTTCATAAAATGTCTGTTGATTTCAGGTGATGAAATAAAAAGAAGGGTTCTTCATTGTTACACTTAAATTATATCTCAAGATCTGTGCGAGTCTGTTCATTTGTTTGTTTTTACCTCTTTCAAACTAAAACCGGCCTTGCTGGACACATGTAACCTTGCAGTTCAAATTTCTGGCAAAGAACTACCTGTTAAGGCTAGAAAACATATCCAGGTCAACAGAATTTAAAAGTTTTAAAGCTTTATAGGATTTGTCACTTTTAAGTATAAGAAATATCTAATTATATAAGATTGATTTTATAAGTAAATCACGATGCAGTATTTCATCTTTTGAGTAAATAAACATTGAGCTGTGCTAACCTTCTATTTTTTTTTTTGCGTTCATTTCTTTAAGAGACGAGTAGCAACACTCCTGCTCCCAAAGACATAAATCTTCAAAATTGACCCCATGAACTTAGCCCAGCAGATGAGAAACAATTTCTGCATTATGAACATTTCCTTCCATTTCTGCTAATCCTCTCAATCTTAAAAATAATTTTAGAGACCTGTCTTCCAAGATTTTCTAAGAGTTAGAAACTAAAATATATATATGCACGTGTGTGTGTGTGTGTGTGTGTGTGTGTGTGTGTGTCCTCCAAAATTTCTCGATGACTTTTCTTTGGAGAATAACTTCAGGCTTAATCTCTGAAGTATTAAAACAGATATAAACACTTTATAATTTCCACAAGTAATTGACATTAATTTTAGAATGAATATTTTTAAAAATAATCTCAAGCTAATCACATTACATCTTTCATTCTTAGGTCAATATAATTTAAATAGAATAACAGAAGATAGTAAATGAGTTCAATTCTTTCATTAAAAACCACCTTACAATACCCACTCAAGTGCAGAATTTCCTAATTAGACAAGAAACTCCAAACTCAGAGTATCTAGGGAAAAGAACCAGATGGACAGCAGGTATTTTCCTTCTTTCTCTGTGTTTGATTCTATAATCTTGAACTAGAAGACTAGATGAACTTTGAAGTTTGAATTAGATTTGTTAATAACATTTGATTAATTGCAGATAAATCCTAGTTCTACTTGCCTTCTCAGTTAATAAATACCTCTATGTAGTAATTTCCATAGAGACCAGAGTGATCACAAACAAAAATATGATATTAATTGGTATATGTTGTATCTTTAAGAGCATTTGTTTTTAATAATTTAATATTTTCCTTTCTAAACAAATTGTTTTAATTTATTCATGTGAAAGTAATTATATTGTAGTTTCAATACATTTAAATATTTCATCTTACTCATTTGAAGTTTATTTATCCTACTATGCACCTATTCAATCTGAAGATCCTTTTTACTATACTGTCATACATTGCTTACCAGGAATATGTCCTGAGAAATGCATCCCTAGGCAATTTTGTCATTGTATGAATAACACAGAGTACAGACTTCTACACATCTAAATTAAATGGTACAACCTATTGCCACTAGGCCATAAATCTTTACTACATACTATCATACCAAATATTGCAGAAAAATGCAATTCAATGATAAATACTTGTATACGTAAATATAGAAAAAGTACATTAAAAATCCTAGGTGACGGGAATTTTTCAGCTACATGATAACTTCATGCAATAACCATTGTATATGCAGCTCATTGTTCACTGAAATATCATTAATTGTGTGGTTTCATAATTGTATGTGTCACATGAATAATAATTAACCTTATTTATTTAAAATAGGGCTCAGGGAGTTTAACTCAGTAGTAAAATGCAGTTACCATACACAAGGCACTAGGTTCAGTCCCCAGCATCAAAAAAATTTAAAAGATTAATAAAAAAATAAAATGTAGAAACAGTAGCTGTACATTAACAGATTAAGTAAAACTGGATAAAACTTTTCTGTAATCCATTTAAATCAATACAGTACATGAAATTCCCCCTTAAAAATAAGAGAATATTTGTCAGAAATTCAATAAATATCAAGGTGTGACTTATGGAAATTCTATGTATACTTTATAAAATATTGATTTATAAGCCATTTGGAGAAAGAAAAGGTTATTTTATTATTTATTTATCAATGATGGTGTTAGAATAGCATTTCAGAAATTGTTTTCCATTTGAATGGCAAGATCAATGAATGAAATTCTCGATTATATTTTCTTGATTTCAGGCACTAGGTGCTGTTATTTATCATTTGATGCACAGCGATGTGGCTGCATAACAGCTTCTGGTCATCAAACTTTTTTGTGACTTGTACTGGGGTAATACATCTTAAGTGAAGGAGAGTATAGAATCAGGGTCAATATTTCATGTGCCTGTATGATTTATCCATTCTTATGAAAAGCAGTGGCATGAATAAAAATGTAATTTAAATAGTGAATAAAATACTAAAGAAAGAGGAAAAATTATCCAAGAAATAGGATTAGAAAAGACATGTTGAACTTGAGTAAGATTAGAATTTCATTTAGTTCAGACTAGAGGACCTTAACAATTTATAGAAATTCATTTCTTATTATAGACTAAATCCGAATAAGATCATCAATTGTTAAGATTATATTTATATATTTATACACACTCACATATTCATAGGTATATGTCAGTGTACTTATAAAATTAGCGACTTTTAAATTCCTATTATGAAGGAGAAATTCTCCCAATCATGATGAATATATTAGATAAAAACAATGAATAATTAAAATAGATGAACGATAAAACCATAAAGATGTAAAAGCGAAAAAGGTAATAACTTTCCCAAGGATACTCATTTGACCTAGACAAAATCTTAGTAGTGTGTAGAGTTAAGGAGTGATTTAGTTATCTAACTTTTTATCATTTAATCCCTATTTGCTTTTTTCAGTTAAATTCCTAAGGACTATAATAAAACCTCCCATATTAATAACTCACTGGTACTAAGATTCTACAAAAATTATGGCCCCCTCACCTACTGCTCTATAGAAGACATTGTTTCTTTTATACTATAAACAAAAGATTGCTTCCTCATTGCTAGATGTCAAAAGAAAAAGAAACTGGTCTTTCTAAGGTCATGGTTTAATAATAGTTAAAGAGAAAAATATTAGCTAAAGGAATTGCTGCTCTTTGTAAAAAGATTTTTAACTTTACAAAGTTTCATTTTTAAAAAAATCTTTTAACTACCAGCTAAATCTGGAACACTTTAAAAAAAGTCTAAGAATCTTCAGTTGCTATAAATTTGGAAAGTCTAGAGAAGTCATTTGTAGGTCTTCTTTACTCCATCAGATAAATCCAACTCTGTTCTGCTATTGAAAAATATTTTTTAAAACTTAATGTTCATCGAGAAAAGAGAAATAAGATATTAGTTTTATCAGTGTCATTATTCTAATCCAAAATATTATAGTTTAAAAATTTGCTAATACCTTCTAAAAATTAGCACAGATTCTCAGAACATGATTGATTCATATGAATAAATGGTGATGTTATAAATTTCTAAAATACACCTTACATTTATATGTTTGTATGTCACATGACCACGATTGTTTTAAGACAATGCTTTTCCAGAGTAAAATTTGTTAACTCAGAAATAAAATCAATGGTATTCTAGTAAATGTTTAAAAGCCAGTTCTCAAATCAGGCACAATAATTTCTAATATTTAGTTATTTATATAGAGTTAATACTCCTACCATGATTAACTTTAAGCCTCTAATTGGCATCCATGACTATACAGTTGGGAAGAAATATATATGATCTACTTTTCAAGTAAGCGCAGTCTGGCTCCTGCATACCTGTGGATTATCTGATCAAATGTATATTGCTGTCACTTCTAACATCATTATAAGTATCACCAGGAAAAGAATACTACTACCAATTAAACTATGACAATTTTTTTAAAATTTTCACTTATTGGAAAAACTCCTTTAAAAAATCAGCAGTACACAGAGAGTTTCTCTATCCTCTTAAACTTCAGAGAAAGAGAAACAAAGACACATAGAGAAAGACAGAAATAAGAGAAATTTCTGGATGGCTGTGGTTGTGACTTTTATCTGGATGTCCCCCAAAAGCATCCGGTGGGCATAGGTGCAGCTTTTTGGAGGTGCCTGGATCTAGAATGTGTGAATGTGGATTAAGGGTGCGATACTGGGATGCTGAGATTAAGGGTGTGGTACTAAATTACTCCACTGATTGGAACTAGCATAGTTCTAAGTGTGGCTGAACAGATTTACTGAAGACAAAACCCCCATCCTGAGTGAGGGTGGCACCTCCCAAAATGTTTCTAGACTGTTTGGGATAAAAGGAAAACTGCTTGATGCTCATTGCCTTCTGCTTCCCATGCCATGGACTATTTTTCCTCTGTGATGCCCCTATGCCGTGCTACCTCGCTTTGGAGCCATCCGACTAGGACTGAAACCACTACAAAACATGAGCTGAAATAAGCTTTCCCTCCTTTAACTTTGGGTGTCGGGTATTTTGCCTTACCAATGGGAGAAGTAACTAAGACAGTTGTGCTATTGCAGTTTCTAGGAACAAGAACTAAGTTATGGTCTACTGTAGCTTGGATCTCACATGTCCCAAAAAGGTTATTGTGTTTAAAAAAAGAAAGAAAAAAAAACAGAAAAAACAAAAAACAAAATACCAAAGTTTCTAGCTTGGTGCAATTAGGAGATGGTGGAAATTTAAGAGGTGGAGCCTAGTAGGAGATTGCAGGTTATTTGTGGCACGCGCCTGATGGGGATTGAGGGACCTGGTTCTCTTCCTCTTCTGCTCTCTCATCACCTCCCCATTATGAGAAGAACACATTCATTCCACATGTACTTCTCACCATTGTGTGCTGCATCTCCATCGGCCAAAAAGCAATGGAAACAACCAATCCTGGACTGAAACATCTATATTTTTGAGTATACAAAACTCTTTTCTCTTTTTAAATTTATTATCTCAGGTATTTAGTACAGTTATGAAAAGCTGAATAATACATGGCTCAAAGAAATCTTTATGGACTTTCAGTGAGCTTGCCTTGTGTACAATCTGATGTAGCACAGTTAAAGGTCTTTAGAGAGAAGTATTGGTAGAAGGGGACTAGGAAGTTTCACCACAGGGAGGAGGCAAATGGGTAGATTTACCCTAACAGTTATCGGGCTTCTCCTTTGGTGGAGTTAGGGTCAAAAGCACCAGAAATTAAATGCAAAACAATTCTAATACATCATGTCACAGTCTCAGAGTTGTTGAAATCTGACAAGATGATGTATTAAACATGGCAATATTGATAGCTAAAAATAAGAGAATGCTTAGTATGTGCAAGACTGTGCAAAGCTCTAAGCTTCCTTTGTACTAAAAGGATACTTCAGAGATCATTATTTGCTCCGACATGTAAAGAGCTCAAGAGTCTTCACTTTTGCCTTCACTGCAAGACAAACACTAAACAACTTAAAATCAACAACTCTCCATATATCCACCTGAGAACTGAGGCTACAGGGCAACAGCAATTTCCAACAAGTGGCAAATACAGGAAAAAAAAAAAAACACTACAACTAATTGGATCAAAAACAAAGGAGTAAAAATCTTCTCTGTGGGAACTAGTATTGTGGTAAGAAAACTTAAACCGTAGTTGATGAATTGCTGGAGGTCAATGGGCAAACGAGTGAGAACTAAAAAGCTCACAGAGACCCAGAATAAGGGAGACATCTACACCTGTGTGAGCTGCACTTCCAGAAGACCAAGCAGGAAGTAAATGGAAACATAAGGCGAAGAAGCAAGGTGAGGAAAGAGACAGCAAGAAGGAAAATAATATCTATAAAACAAAAACTGAAACAGAAATTGGATTCCGGTTCTGAAAACAGTTCTAAAATTTTGGATCAAAGATGTGCAAGGCAAATGCAGCACTGGTGAAGTGGGAGCATAGTCTTTTAAGGTGACAGTATCTCATTTATTTAGATAATTTATCATGTGACTTTTATATAATACTCTCCTATGTGTTCAAAGAAAGTTAAGGGAAGGAAAAATTGGACTCACTTTTTTATTTCTACTGTAACTAACATCTAATTACAGTACAAATATGATTACTAGGTAAACAGCAATACGGTATTTTCATGTTAGTTCCTTACTTATAGCTTTGAAATTTAAGAGAAATTAGAGTCTGGGGGATCAATCGACAGAGGAGAGACAGAAGCACCCACTTTCACTTTATGAAGTCAGAGAAATTGGGAAAGCAATGTAATCGGAAGAACATTTTGAGTACTGATTAAAGTCATCTTTTTATTCTCTGGCATAGACGTGGTAATATCAGTGAGCTCAGGTTCACTCTGCCTGCAGGGAAATTCTAAGACCCATCTAGTTATGCCCTAAAACAGTTTCAATGCACAGGCTTCGAAATGGTGATGATGAATATATGTGAACAGGATATATCACACTGATGGAAGAGTTCAAAATATTGCTGTCAGCTCAAACCAGTGAGCAGAAACAAGCAGCAGTGCCCCCGAGGAACTGCTATAATAGTAGGTAAGAGAAGGAGCTTCGGAAACAACTCTTCTAAGAAAAGCTGTTTTGTTTTATCTGTGTTTATTTCTTTTGCACTATTAATTATTTGATATTTTAAATGCACAAAAATGTTGTAGGTTCCTCTCTTGTCTTCCAACCTTTTCCAAAGTTTCCTCTCTTCAGAATGTTCTACGCCCCCAGTAAAACAAATACACAAATATGCTTGTTGTATTGTAACACTGTGTCCCCTTGCTAATTAGATAGAATTTTTAACAGCAGAATACAGAGGAAAACATAAGCTTCATTAGTGTTTGGATATGCAACTATTTCCAAGTGCATCATAAAATTAATTACTTCAAGTTAACAGATGGAGCAAGTTATAGTAATAATGTAATGGGCTAAAATTTATAGGGCTAAGAAAGAAAAGGGAAGTAGTATGTGTTAAGAAACAGATATTATCGAATAAAACACTTTGGATTGTTAAAACCAGGTTAAACATATACAATTTATGGTCCAAGTCAGAGTTTTCCAAGCATAGCTCTGAAAATCATGCTTATGAAAATGATTTAACACTTATTAACTAAATGTACTTCTTTGGAAGTCTCTATTACGTAGACCAGTAGTTAATACATGAGAAGTAAAGGGCTGCACTCTAACCATTAAGAACATGGTCCCAGTGCCAGCTAGAAGCACTGCTTTTGTGGAACTAGCATTCATCACTACTCCACGCAAGCAGAGGAAAACAGCCAATAAATATACTCACTAGGGCCGGTGAGATAGCTCAGGGGCATAAGCGCCTGCCTGGCAAGCGCGAGGTCCTGAGTTCGACTCCCAGTACCCACATACAGAAAAGGGCAGGTGATATCGCTCAGTGACACGGGCGCCTGCTGGTGCACGAGGTCCTGAGTTCGACCCCTGGTACCCACAAAAAAAAAAATGTATATGTGTATATACTCACTAAACTGGATGAGCTCTGGGTGGTCCACGTAGTTATACTAGCCCACACTTGAAACAACATACCATGCTAAAGGTTAAACTTCTTAAATTCTGTGATGCACAAAAGAATACAACAATCAACTGCCTCTTCTAATCTTACATTCTGTTTTTTGTCGACTCATACTTAGGAAACTTTTTAAAAACTCCTAAATTTAACAAATTTTAGTTTGTATGCAACCCACATTAACTGAAGAGAAATGTTTATTTCAAGGCTTACCTGATGTGCCTAGGAAGAGCTATGACACTTTCAGAAGGAGCTGGATCATTTGAATTGTCAAACGTTGACCACAGATGTATGAATAGGTCAACTTTAGCTATAAAGAAAACACAAAAGGACTGAGTCTTTGTTATTGCTTCTTGAGAAATCTAAGTAGAAATATTTCCCCAGAGAAAGTAAAAAACATGAAGTTATTTCAGATGCAATTCAGAAAATATACTCCTTCAGAGAACAGAGAGATCAAAAACTGCTGTAGCGGGCACGGTATTTAATGGTAATTAGAGTGGGCAGTGATCAGAATGAAGGCTTCCTACATCCAAACGTGTCCTGGATAAACACACCACTGATTGTATCGGTGGGTACCAGTTGACATCCAGGCTAGACCACTAGTTCTAGGATAACCCAGTTTGCTATCTGGGTAAAAACAGACACCAGTCTGGTGAGAGATTGATGGATTTTCACCGATACAATAAAATCGCTACGTGGGAGCTTTTCACAAAGCTGATCCATTCATGTAGATGATTTGAGGTCTTTGCTAAAACTGCAGATTCCTAAGTCTCAGCCAGATTTTTAGAATGAGAAGTCAAGGGGCCTTCCTTGAGGAATTTGAAATTTTACTACACATTCTGTATGATTTTGATGTTTGCAAAAGCTAGAGAGCTAGTGTATTACATGAATGTATTCAGGAGCAAAATCTCAAGTAAGTTGTCTTTGTAGAGAAGACCAATTGATATCATTTATGTGGAGCTGATGTAATTGTCTTGAAGTTAATAAGAACAGGGTATCATTTATGTGGACCCAGTGTAATTGTCTTAAGAGTTAACAAGAGCAGGGATTACATAAGTCTCAGAATGAGTCTTCACTTTAAATATAACAAGGTAATTTCTTTTTCAGTACTCAATATATACTCAATATATAGGCATCACATACTAAAAATAATTTTGTTTTTATCTAGCACATTTGGTGAACAAAGTATTCCTAGCTCCTGGAAATGTATTTTCTATTACGCCATTGGGTAATTCATACTAGATAGCAAAAGAAGATCCCTAAAAATTTTACTTTCTTTGTTTTGATTTCATACACAACAAATAATTTCATACTTGCAAATTCGTGTTTTCCAATTCTCTGACTCTGGGCATACCTATGTATTGAAGGAAATGTTTATAAGTGTGAAAATGATTAACTTCCAATGTAAAACTATTAATTGGTATTTTTTTGTAATTTATTACATTAATCAGGCTTCAACACCTGCTCAGCAGTCATATTTCTAGATTTCTTGTCCAGAATATGAAGTTCAGTTGATGGCCCAAAGAATACTTTTCTAGGCATGATTTATATTGACCCCTTAGTATCGCTAGATGACGTCATTAACTTATCACTTTGTAAGTGCATTATCTCTTTCATTGTTCAAGAAATTGGAAGAGGCTTTAGTAGTGAACGTTTTTAGAAGAAAAAGACACAAAACATCAACTTAAAAAGTCACATGAGTCCTCAGCCTAAGTATCAGTAACAATATAATGATCCTTTTCAAGAGGAAACTGTACCTTTCTCTCTTAGTTTTACCTTATATATTACTTGTTTTTCAACATTTAAAAAATTCTCGCAATCTCAATTTTGTGTATCCTTATTAAAATATATATGCAATCAGATGTAAGCATGAACTTATTCTACAACTATCCTGCTTATCTACCAATAGATAAAAGAATTATGTGTGCTTTTTAAACAATGCATGAATATACCAGTATATTTTATCAATCCAGCATAGAGTGACATTCTTGTCTCACCAAGATGCTCTATAATATTTAGAATCTAGCCGCCATCTTTGTTGCTGATTCATTCAGTAGTTTTTTCTTTTCCAGTAATTATTAATTCATCCAGTAAACATGTCTAAGCATTTACCAGAATGGCAGACCCTGAAAAATTGAGTCAAACTACTCATGACGAATCTCTTCTATTAGCAATCATAAAAGGGATAATACTGACCTTTAAAAAACTAAAGGCTAGGTTTTCACCAAGATGGTGCTAAAAGCAATTAAGGAAGCTCCAGCTCTCCCAAAGCTGAAGCCAAAGTGCAGGCTGTGTTGAAAGGCATCCACAGCAGCACACACACACACACACACACACACACACACACACACACACACACAGATCTGTATGTCATCCAGCTTCCAGTGGTCCAAGACAGTTGAGCTGTGGAGGTCACCTAAATATGCTCAGAAGAGCACCCTCAGAGAAACATGCTTGACTACTCTGCCATCCTGCCATCTGCGGAGTCTGCCATGAGGAAAATAGAAGACGCACTTGTGTTCATCGTGGATGTCAACACTAGGAAGCACCAGGTCAAACAGGTTGCCAAGAAGCTCTGTGACATTGATGTGGCCAAGGTCATTACCTAACCAGACCTGACGAAGATACGAAGGCATACATTCAACTGGCTCCTGATAATGATGCTTTGGATGTCATCAACAAAATTGAAATCAAAATTTGGAATGTTCCCAACTGCACTGAGTCCAGCTATTTCTAAATATACATTTTTATACTAAAAAGAGAAGAAAAAACTAAACACTGAATCTATTAACTTACCCACCCGAAAGCATTTGTTGAGTACTTACCAATCTCAGGCTGTATTCCATGTCTCAGACATGTTCTCGATATTAGGATCACATATGTAAGTATTTCCATACTCACTACTGTTTTCTCAGCAAATTGTAGATTCTGATTACCTCGAAGAAAATCAGGAGATTTGTGCCCTTGCATTTGTCTGGTCTCTTGCACTATATGGTTTTGTACGCAGTTTATAAAATATTTATATTTTATATAATATATAGCTTGCATGTAGTACACTTTTGGAGTGTAGCTTTGCTGATATTTAGCCAGTGACAGTTCTTGTAGTATGGGTTCTCATTAAGGGAAAACGAGTGCCCTTAAAGGTGACGTGTGAACCGCAGAACACAAGCTGTCCGCACTTTGATGTGAACTACATTCACTCCTGTTATGTGACTGTATGGCTATTCCTTCCACTCCTGATCCTTCTCAAGTTTGCTCATATTCCATCCTTTCTAAAATGCCCACAAATCTGTATTCCACAAAGTCCTACTGCTTCCCAAGGTAAAAATTCAACTCCCTCCTAACAATATGAAGCTTTTCCTTTGTTGTTTTTCTTACATCATTTTTGGCCTGAGGTTGAACCCAGGACTTCAGTTGGATATATGTGAATAGTAAAATCTGCCCTCACTACACTTAATATCTTCGACTCTGGGCAACCTCTGAGCAAAGCTTTTCAAAGGGACAAGTTATTAAATAACACAGCTCTCCTGTATACCTTTTTTCAGAGAACAAAGTCTAATCTTATGTCGAGATTCTAATAATATAAGCCAGTTATAGCGGTGCTCCATTGTTATAAAAACCATCATTGTGCTCTTTCTTGCTCATCCTAATGCCCAGGGAACTACACACATACATATACACCACACACACACAGTTTCTCTTGCTATGGGATGCTTTGCCCATGTACTCAGTTATCCACTGATCAAACAGAAATTGTGTACTATCAGGCAGGCATTGTGCTAGGCTCTGGAGATCAGCAATATCTCAAACATAATTAAAGTTGTAGTCAAGGAAAACATCGCTGTGAATATCATATAAGAAGAGATAGAGGTATTAAATTATACCATGATGAATTTTAAGATTTACCAGCAATGGAAGAGTCTGAGCTTCGATGGAAGTGTAAGAAGGAAGCTACAAATAAGTGAGAGGAATAGAAGGAGAATATGGGGGTGTAGAGGCAAAGGGGAGAATGGGATTCAATTCCCATTGAGATGCATAGAATACCTACCAAGGAAAGAAATGGAAAATGCTCACTGCATTTACTAACCTGGAGATTACTGGTGACCTTGGTGAGATGACCTTGGTGTCTGATGGTGTGATGGCTGTGCTTGTAACACCAACATGGAATACACTGAAGAATAACTGGGGAGGAAGTGGACATAGTGAATATGGAAAAACTCAGTAAGAAAAGGAGAACGCAGTGGCTGTGTGGGAATAGGTTCACAAAATGGTGTTTAATATGAAAAGTTTTGCACACACTTAAAAATAAATAATGGATTTTCCTCCTAAGGCTTTCAGAGGAGTAGATACTGGCTTCACTAATCAGACTATTTTGATTCACAGTCTTGCTATTTGTTCTACCAAACGTATCTGACTAATTTATGTTGATTCATTGATGTCTTCTGAGATTAAAGGAGAGGGTACTATTCAAATAGGACACATTCTATACTCTCAAAAATGTTAGTGGAAATACAAATGCTTCAGTCCAAATAAATTGATCCTATTAAGTACTGAGACTGAAAAATCCATACCATATTAAGAGAGGAAAGAGGTCAGGGCATCAATTTAAATTCTATCATCTCCTCGGAGATGTTTCCGTTTGAAGAACAAGCACATTTTACTGCCAAAAAAGAGGGCAATTCTAAGAAAATATCACGCACAAAGACACTGAGACTTTTAAAAATAGTATGTATTCAAAAACTGGAAGCAGGTGGACGAAACTCATATACATCTCTATTTCTGGTGTGGAGAAAAGAAGAGTTTGTCATGAGAAGAGGCAAAATTCTATTTATGTAGGTCATTGTAGCATAGCTATGGACTGTGACCTCCATCTTGAAAGAGGTGGGGACTCATTAAAAGATTTCAGAAGGAGAATGGTATCATTACCATCATTATCTCACCCTCTCATCCCCCTTCTTCCTCCTCTTTTCTTCCTTTTCCTCCTCCCCCTTCCTTCCCATCAGCCTCTCTTTGTTCTCCTTCTCTTTTCTCCTAATCTGCCATCTTTTCCTTCTTCATAAAATCTAACCTGTGTGGAAAACTTATTCTGTTCCATGAACACCAAAGAACAATTCATGAATTGTCTCATTTAGTCTCTTAGACACCCAAAGGGTTACCTGTAAATTTTAACCCTGTAACCATTAGGATGGGGTTTCATCTTGATTGGATTTAAAATCTGCACCTGGGGTTGCTGCAACACACTTCTAGGTGCATCTGAGTTGGTCATATGGGCCATAGCCTTGGGGTCTATGTCTGGTGCCCTGCTCCCTTGAACTAGGTAGCTTCTAGATTGATGTCTTCGGAGCCAGCGGATAATGGACCGAAGCCTTAAGCTGTGGGGAGCGGCTGAGCTGCAGCTGAACTGAAGGTTGGTGAATTCCTTGGGACTAGAGCAAAGCCGGTCCCAGGAACACGGAATGCTAGAAGCAGACCATGTAAATAATTTGACCTCTAGCTCAGTTGCATATCAGCAGGTGTCCCACCCCTTGGTGTTCCTCCTTGTTAACTACAGCACAAATAGCTTTGAGAATGTTTTGCTTTCTGTGTTCTCAGCAAAACAGAGACCTTGCACTTTTGACCCCATAGCGCACTTCCCCCCTTTTTTACTGTGTATAAATAAAGACACTAGGGCTGGCACAGTGTCGCTGCTTCTCCATCAGAGGACTGCATCTCACCTGGTCCCAGCTTTCCTTTTCTTATGTATCTTGTCTTTTCTTAATCTCCCATCCCCCCTCTCAGGGCCCTGCCAGCCCTGCAGGATGCGACAGTGAGCAAATTAAACCTCTCCTTCTTTGAGTTGTGAGTTTTGCATATTGTATCTCAGGGATAAGAAAGCTAATACAGACACACATTAGTTGGAAGTAAGTCTACTACTTACAGAATTGATTCTTGAAACTGAATGCTGGAATCTACACTAATGTTGCCCCTGAAAATCAGCCATCTTCCTCACTACGCTCTCTCAAAGGCGAGTTTTATGCCCAGTTCATTGCTCTTTCTCAGAAAAGTCCCACAGGTTAGCTTCTGGTTCCTGGCTGATACTCCTATGTCCGAGGTATTAGGATGCCTGGAAAAGCCAAGTTGACCTACTGTGTTAAGAAGGCAGAACTCATAACAAGAAATTGTTCCCAGATGAAAGTTTTTCAGAATATGCCAAGAGGACACACAATGTGCCAAGTGTTATCTAAAGACCCCAGAATTGTTACACAAAAATAAGGGTATATGACACTATATGATTTTCTTTCTTTAAAGAGTAGGATATTATGAAAAAAAAAAAAATCTACTAGGAGTCAAAAGACCCAAAATGAGATCATAGGTCTGCCACATAGTATTTATATTAGTTCAAAAAATTATTTAAACTTTGCCACATAGTATTTATATTAGGTCAAAAAATCATTTAAACTTTATAAGGGTTAATTTCTTTTATAAAATAATTTACAATGATATGTGTACTAGATATGTAGCTAGATCAGGGAGAAAATAGTGCTTTTTTTTTTTAAGCAACAGTTTCTGTACTCTAGGGTCTAAGCTGAAATCTGGCTTTCATGTGACTATTTAGATTGTGCAGATGTAAAACAAGGACCTATTCACTGTCCTTTTAGGAAGAAGTATAAGGCAGAGAGTAATTACATGGACATAATTGAGATGGAAGTCTAAGAATTCTGTTTTATAAATAAGATGTTAAGATGCTTTTTCTTTTCTTCTGAAAAGAGAACTATAAAAACATTTTCAAAATATTCTTAGAGTGCCTCAAATAGGGTTTGCTAAATGTTTCTGGTAAGAGGACAATTCTTATCTTACTTGGGTCAAGGGGCAAGTTAGAGCCCCAGAAAGTGCAGGCAGAACAGAAAGAAAGGCAAAGAACAGCAGAAAGAACAGCACTTAGGAGCCATTTCAGTTTTCCTTTTCTGCCCCATAGTTCTATTGTGTTATCTGTAATTAATCTATCCAATGCACAGCCTTTTACTAAGTGTGTTACTGTAGGAAAGAGAAAAGCCCAGCCTTTCTCTTAGGGCCAAGCTGACTGGTAAATAGGGTTATAGCTGTGTGGGCTCTCGAGACAGTCCGAGAGCCCACTGACTGACAGACATAGAGTCCTCGAGAAGGGACAGGTAATCAGCAGTTGCGAAGAAAAGACAGACCCTTGCTGAGATTTCACAGAAATAACTTGGGGCGACTGGACGTTCTGCACTCATGCATAGTGGTGCTCTAGCAGACACTGGAGGTACCCCTCCCTGGAGTGCCTCAGGGCTCCTTGAGCTATCTCTGTGCGATGTCTTCTGCTTTCTGTGCACTTTCCCCAAACTCCCAGTCCCTGTGTCTGAGGGCACTGGCATCTCACCTTGATGCAGAGCCTGAAGTGCCAGGGAAAGTGACGTTGGCCCCCAGCCATGAGCCTCTGCAGTGACTGAGGAGAGGAGAGCTCAGTTTCCTTGGACTCTCTGAGGACTACTAATGAGTCTGGGATTCAAGCAAAATTGAAAAATTGTTTGGCTGCTTCATCCCCTTCTGGCTTCTCCTCCCTTCTGGCAAATTTACTTAACAAATCACTTGTACCTAAATCCTTGCCTCAGGGCCTGCTGCTCAGACAGCGGATCTAAGGCAGGACTCTGCTCAATGTGACCCAGAGACTGAAGGGAAGTTAGAACTATTACTGTACCTGGAAAATTTAGGGCCCTTGGTGATAATTATGTAAAAGTGCTTCAAATACAGTGGCCACTACCTTTGTACCTTCTTTCAGGGCAACCCTAACTCCAATGTTCCCATGTGCAACAAGCATTAGGCAAAATCTCTTATAATCTTTCAATAAAAAGGTGATGGTTTTTGGATTGATTTGCTATCACTTTGGGAACAAAAGGGGATTATAACTGCAAAAGCTTTTTTAAGTGTTTTTTACAAATACAAATAATGAAGTCAGTACATAAATGGATTGTTAATATGATGTTTCAGCAATGGGAACTTGGGGAATGATTCTCGAAAATTAGAAAAAAATTAAAAATCCAAAGCCTTTTAATATTTTTGCGTTAATCATTATACATTAGTTATGCCTTTATTTATAACGCCCCATTTGCTTTAGTAATTATATGAACATCTAGACATGAATTTTTTGATATTTAAAAAAAAACAAATATGGATGTTTGTCAAATAAATATGCACAACAGTTTATATATCATTTTATATTAAATAGACATTTTATTTTCTGCTTCCTGATAAAAATTGACTAGTCCTTGTATTAATCAAGTTTGAATATCCATAGGCCATAATCATACATGTATAAAACCTGTTTTCTTTAGAAAAATGTAAAATTAAACATTTTGCAAATCTGTAAATTAAGTATTTTGCAAAGCTGAACTTTAAAAATAGTATCCTTAATATATTGCTTCCTTCTTTCCCTCTCCTTTTTATCTTCTCTTCTTCATGTACACCATAACAAACCTATTAAATATAGATTTATTGAATGATATAATAGTTCCCTTTTTGAACACACTGGTGTACTATTTCTTATTTGTCAATCCAATTCTTGTCAAAAAATATAGATTACTTTCAACCTGATAATTATCCAATAATTTATGTGAGCTATTCTATACCACAAATATTTTCAGTATCATTAGATTATGACCAAATAGGATACTGTATGTTTTCTCACCCTGAGGGAAAATAGTAGACATTGCAAAAGAAAAAAATCCAAGCTACAAAAGAAAAAAAGCTGTTTTTATGTTTTGAAAGTGACTATAAAGGCACTTAGGTATTATCTTGGTGTCCCACTATTTCTTTAAGATAGAATAAGGAAGAAAGGTGTTTACATCATTGCACGTAAAAATTTATACCATTACACATGTGATGTTAAACATTCATTACCACTGTCTGTGACATTATCTACTGGCTTATCTATACCCATGTTATCTGGTGTTACTGGCCAAATTGTTTTACCATAAAAGTGTACTTGTTGGCTTTAGCAACCACTCATGCTGTTCCTGGAAATAACATTTCCTGGACTGCCAAAATAGCACATGGCCCGGTGACAGATAGAGTGGGCTTGACAATTAAGCCATCTGCTTGCTGGCTTCTCTAATTTCTCTGCTTTTCCCTCTGTATTGCTGGACAGCTCAAGCATGGCTGCAATATAGAAGGAAAACTAGATCAGGAAACAAATCTCTACCGTATTTCCTAGATAATTTTACCTGATAACTTACAAGGCTGAAAGGAAAGGATGTATTAAGTATGTTTAAGCAGGCTGATAGACTTACTTAAAAAACAAAAAACAAAACAAAACAAAACAAAAAACTGGGCGGGGAATTCAAATATTGAATCTTCTTGGAGTCCAAAAATCGCTGAGTCATTTAGATCCAAGTCTGTTGATTAGACAAGTCTGTCTGCCTCAAGGACCAATTTCAAACCATCTATGATTCAAAGAAATAAACAACAACAACAAAAAATTCTTTTCTTTTCCGCTTTAGTTTATTTTGTGTACTGAACTACACACACACACACACACAAACACCAACATGGTTAGTTTGCAATGATGACTTTATGAGAGTTGACAACACGATGCCTGAAGACTGAATTTAATATATCTGATCATTTTCTCTCATAAGGTACAATTTTTAGCCGATTGATTACCTTTTTGGTTTCGTTTTTAAGAAATTTTTCTAGTCCAATGGCCTATTCTCTGATCATTTCTATGCAACAGTGTAGCAGCCACTGGTACACTTCAGAGTAGTAGCTATCAATCCATTGGGATTCAGGAATTTTATGCTATGATTATGTATTGATTTAGAGATAAAAGCAGAATTATCCCTTTCTGCTAGATATTTTTCCTATTGACAAAGAAACAGTTCATGGGCTTTCAAAAAGTGCTGTAATTTTAATTATTGCACAAAAATTCAAGAATATTTCTAAAAGGTTTGCTTATTCTAATGTGAAGAACACAAGTTGTCATAATACACAGAACAGAAAAGTAATAAAATGTATTTCTCCATGTTGGAAGATGATAGATGTTAATGTAATCAAGTAAAAATTCCACTTTAAAGGTATGATTTTATAGATTAATATAAAACAGAAATTCCATTTATCTTCTGATTTGGACAAATGGAAACATTAGCATTTTATTCATTTAGACAGTAAACACTTAATGACCACCTATTTCTTTAAAACACTTCTCCAAGGGTGAGAGACACAAGATTAAATTTAACACAGCTGCTT
Organism: Erethizon dorsatum; assembly: GCA_028451465.1. Lineage (NCBI taxonomy): Eukaryota > Metazoa > Chordata > Mammalia > Rodentia > Erethizontidae > Erethizon > Erethizon dorsatum. Next base: position 17,728,655 of record CM051838.1, read on the forward strand.
CTGCACCCAAAGAACCAATATGTAGCCAAACAATAGAAATAAAAGTGGTATATAATCAAAACACAAGGAAAGAAAGGAAGAGAAAGGAAGGATAGTTTTGCTGTTTGTTGTTAAATCCAGAGTGATGTATCTCACTAATTCTTTGTCGGGAGAGAGTAAAACTTTGCTGAGTAGGACTTAGCCATTTGTTACAAAGATTTCCAACAGATTCCAGAATTTTTGGTAGCTAAATTCAATCTGTGATTGTGATTTGTTAAATACCATGGTGGTATCTGAATTAGATGTAGTTAGCAATACACTGTAAATATTGAACTCAATATGTGAAAAACTACAGAATAAAGGAGGATAGTACTCCAGTGCATTGTATATATTATGTATAATTAATCATCAATAAAGATACTTAATAATTAATGTGTTACACTTTACTTCAAAAGAGAAATATTGTGAGATAGCTCAGCGGCATAAGCGCCTCCCTGGCAAGTGCAAGGTCCTGAGTTTGACTCCTGGTACCCACATACAAAGGAAAAAAGGGCCGGTGATATCTCTCAGCGACACAAGCACTTGCTGACAAGCACGAGGTCCTGAGTTCGACCCCAGTACCCACACACACACAAAAAAGTGACATATTATGTTACTATTTACATAACCAACCAAAACACAGAGTCTTCTATAGATTCAAATTGCTAAGTACCACTTCCTTTTGCTGTATTTGTTTAATCCAGGTGATTTATTTGGTTCAATGTGCCACCTGATCCTTGTTGTTATTAGCATATTTTTAAATTTAAATTTGTCATAAAACTGATTTATCACTGGCAGTTTTTTGTTTTTTTTTTGTGGGTACCAGGGGTCGACCTCAGGACCTCATGCGCCAGCAGGAGCCCGTGCCGCTGAGCGATATCACCGGCCCTTTTTTTGTATGTGGGGACTGGGAGTTGAACTCAGGACCTCGCACTTGCCAGGCAGGCGCTTATGCCGCTCAGCTATCTCACTGGCCCTTACTGGCAGGTTTTTACCAAACATTTCACTAATGGAGTACAACCTATTTTTTAATATCCAAGCTATAAGAACTCAAATACTTGATAAAAATCATAAATTATACCAAAGAAATTGACACTGGAAAGGCTAAATGTACTTCATAATGTCTCAAAGAATGTGTATACTGAGAAAACTTCCAAAATATAAGCTAAGTATCTTCAAGGCTCAATAAGTTTTGTGAAAGCTCCAAAGCCATATTTTGAAGTAATTTTTGTGGACCCAAAAGACAAAAAGACATACTAAAGTTCCATATTAAAATACCATTATTTTCTCAAGGTGAACTTCTAGGACTCACCTGATTCAAATATAAAAAAGATGATAGATGTAAAATCATTTTCATTGTTGCAGAAAATGCAAAGTTATTATCTCCTGCACAAATTCTAAGACTTTACACCTTTCTTTGTATTTTTATTCTAATTGGGTTTTAGAAGATTGTTTATTGTATCTATTTGGAAGAATGTGCTTCATGCTGTGCCCTTCATTAAAAAGATTAAGTACTTGATCAATCCTTAACCTCTTAGTATGTCTCATTAGTTTGATAATTTATTCATCGAAAGTACACTTTGAAATGCATTGGGATTGAAGAGCTGGTGTTGATCCAAGAAAGCATGCTGTGTAGTGCCATGCACTTCATCACTTAGAGTAATGTGCCTGCACCAGGAGGAGTGGGTTCTTTTATAATAGGAGAAGTATAGAAATGTTTATGTCTTTTGGCTCCTAATCAACATAAAAAAAAATATATATATATATATATATTTGTTTTGTTTTGTTTTGTTTTGTTTTTTGTGTGGGTACTGGGGGTCGACCTCAGGACCTTGCACGCCAGCGGGTGCCCGTGCCACTGAGCGATATCACCGGCCCCTTTTTTTCATATGTGGGATCCGGGAGTTGAACTCAGGCCCTAGTGTTTGCCAGGCAGGCGCATATGCCGCTGAGCCATCTCACTGGCCCTCAACATAAAATATTTTGAGTTTTGCTCACCTCTAAATCTTCTAGAGGTAAGAGTATAATATAACTATAATAAATGGAGAGCTACAGAAGCTGAAATTTTAAGAATTATTTGAAAGTGGCATTTCTTTTTAATGCGTTATTTTTCTACATTAAAGAAATATAAAATAGAATAATTGTCATGCCAGAGAGACTTCATTAAAACTGAAGCTATATTGATAAGTTTAACATATTGAATTTCCTCTCATCTTTATAAAGGATTATTATACAAGTAGTGTTACATGCGTGTGTGTGTACAGATAGAAAGAGAGAGCGAGCAAGAGACAGAGATAGAGACAGACACTGAGAAAGAGAGAAGGAATTACACATTTCATGTAATGGAAAAAAATTAAAATTCATTCATACAACTACAGACACAAAGTACATATTCACATATCTAGTTTTGTTTAAGTGGAGTCCTCTGGACTTCGCTTATTCTGATGGAGTTTATTATAAATGATGAGTGCCAAATTAAAGTCTTCCCTCCTAACTGATCTCTGTGTGTTTCTCAGAATGCTGTTCAGCTCAGAAGCATTACTTTTTCCTGTGCACTTAATCACTTCCTTTCACATTTTCGTAGACATGTGCCCATCTGCTACTCATCATTCTTACTGGTTCAGCAAGAATAGGTAAGTGTCTCATCTGATTCAACCACACACCTTCAATAAAATCTGAGAAACTCGTGGTTTTTATGTAGAATAACAATTAAAGACAAGAAAGAAGAGAAGGGAGAAAGAGAATGGAAGAAGAAAATGAGGACGAATGCACGGTACTGTGAAAGACGAATTCCAAAGAAGTGAAGAGGTGGATTTTATTCAGACTGTTGCTATAGAGAGTTCCAAAAATCAGTATCTCAGGAAAAGAAAAAAAAGTCAGCAAGTTAAAGGTGAGATCATTAGAGTTGGGGATTTTATTTTTAATTTGTGGGATTCTGAGTCAACGGAAATGGAAATGTTTATCCTGTGTCTAGTGAGTTTCAGAGGCACAGAGCTAATCCTAGCTAAGCATTCATGGTGCAAGGAAGGAGGAATGGCAGGGTATGGTGGTAAAGGTGAAGTGTGAGCTTGATTGGCTTTGGGATCCACCTGGGGGATGGGTAAAGTACGTTTCTGGGTGTATCTCGGTGAGTCACAGAGGCATGATTTTGAGGGTCTAGTCCCTCATGGCTCCTCTCCCTCCCTTCTAGCCCTGTTTTTCTGCTCTGCTTCCCAGCAGTTATGAACTATGCACAACATGCCCTTCCGCTATCGTATTTCTGCTTTGGAACGATCTGAACATGCACTGAATCCCTTTAAAACGTGGGCTAAATTAAACCTCTCTCCCTTTAAGGTGTGAGTGTTGGGTGTTGTGTCTAGCAACAGGAAAGCTGACTAATACACAAGGTCTGTCTGGATTTATTTGCAGGTTCACACAAAATGGGGCAAGTTTTGTGGTTGACCTTGTCACAGATGAACAAGGGACACATGTGCAAGTCTTAAGAATTGAGAAATGAGAAAGAACGGATAAGCTTGTGGGAAAGGAAGGTTCTTTGAGGGTAGCTATTTCCAAAAAGGGGTTGTGGATAGCAAATATTTGGGGGGGGTGGTTAACCTTCATTGTTTTCCAGAAAGTAAATCTGAGATAAAGTTCAACATTATCAGCAAAAAAAAAACTGGAGATGAGAAAAAAAAAAAGCCTATTTGTATCTAGGAGCATTATATTCTTTTTCTATGTTCAATTAGCTCAAAATTAAATTTGTTTTTTCAACTAAAACTTTTGCCTCAAGTATTTTTAAATATTTTAATCTGTTAATTTTTAAATTTGATTTCTAAATTTTACTTTAGTCTGAATTTTACTTTCTCTTTAAATTTTATAAATAAGACTATTCCATATTTGAAACCATTTAAGATTTTAAAACATAATGTTTATTGTATTAAAACCCTCTTCTACATGTAATTGAATTTACTATGGACATTTTATGATTAAAGATAAACTTCATAGACATTGAAAAAAATGTTATCAATCAAATAACTCAATACCTTTATTTTTCAAATAAATACTTAGATCCCAAGGGGTTTCCTGAATTTACACAACTAGTTGCTTTGAGAGCCAATGTTACTGCAAAACGGACTGAATGCAGGAAGACACAGCACCGAGGAGGTCTAGGAGACAGCAATTTATTATACCGGTAGGCCAGACTGGGATCACTCCTAGAGTCAGAGCTCTGCCCAGTGGGGATTTCAGGGCTATTATGGAGAAAGCAAGCAGGAGGTACAGAAGCAGATTTGGCACATTATGATTGGAGGGTTGAATGACATCATAGGCGGCCAAGGGAGTTTGAACATCTCAGGTTACATTGCAAGGCCATCAGTTAAACAAGCATGGGTTACACAAAAGGAAGGAATGTTCTGTTATTGGGCTTGCCCAGACATGTCCGTTTGGTTTTGGTGAGCATTCTTGATGGGCTTTCACCTTTAGAACTTAAATTTCTTCTTCACTTTCCCCTCTTTTAGTTAGTTAGAAAAATGATTTTCAGAGTTGTTAGCATTTAGGGCAGTGTAGGAGGAACCTGATCTGAAGTCATCTGAAGGCTGATACTGTTTATCTGTTTTGTGATAAAGGAGGTAAGCCAATTTAATAGGCAAGGTCCTATTAGGAGTATAAGGAGGAGACGTGTTAATGGCCCTAATAGAGCTCTCAACCATAGATCCCAGTTTCCCAGGGAGCTCCACCAGTAGGAGCCAATCTGTCTGCCTCAGGCCTGCTGGTTTATTGGTTCCTGCAACTGGTGAGAGGTTTCCCTAACAATACTAGACTTATTGGCATAATAGCAGCATTCTTCTAAAAACAGGCAAGTGTCTCCCTGCTAAGCAGTGAGGAGGTCTAGAGCTCTGTGATTTTGAAGGACTACTGCAGCGAAGGAGTCAATTTGGTCTTGGAGTATGTGGAGTGTTCCTTGTACTGCTGTAAAGTCATAATCTATTTGTGTATCTAACTGTGAGTACTGTTGTTGGCCCACACTCAAGGCAGTGGCACTGAGGGCCAAGCTTCCTGCTATGTTTATCCCTGCCAAGATTGTTAGTATCACTGGGTCCCATTTCCAACAGGTGTGGTGTATAAATGTGGGACCCTGTTGACCTGAGTAAACAGAAAGGTCAGGCAAGAGGTAGGCGAGTGCACAAAATCCCATTTTTGTGTTTGAAAATACGTGATGGACCCCATCGGAGCAAATAATGCAAGTCCCACGAGGGGCCATTAGGGAGCCTGAGGTGACAGTCAGAATATTTATACAGTCAGCTGAGACATTTGGCTTTGTAGAGGAACCCAGGAGGCATCTGGCATTTCTCCATACTCCCATTGGGTGGGGCTGGAGCAGGTAATTAGAATTGGAAGTGGAATTAAGGCTAGAGCCATTTAGAGTTAGGCCTAGAGCATGGTAGGAGAGAGCTGTATGGGGGACACAGAGCCAGCAGTCATCCCCTAATTTAGAGTTTGCCATCTGGAGAATCTGGTGAGTGTTGTTAACTAGATGCTGCAGGTCTGGTTTGGGTGGGCCAGCAAGGTTTTTAGGCTCAGTTAACAGCGGTAGCTTTGGTGTAGAAGCTTTGATATGGGATGGAGGGATCCAAATCTTTTTGATTTTTATAACTGTCCTGTCCTCTACCATCTACCCAGACACTCATTTGGTGGCCATTTGCCCATGGCTGGTGGGTGGGATCCTTAATAGTAAACTGATTGGGTTGCAAGTTCCTTGCCTGCAACTTGGGTTAGATGGGAGTTGGGTGAAGGAGGCATTTGAGTGTCCCCCATAATAAAGGCTGGGGCAGTCCCAGTGAGGGCAGAACCAATCTAGGGTGTCATTGTAGTAGGGGGTTAGATCCCAAGACCCATTCAAGGGAGATATATTTGTTATTGGCTTGATATTCTTGTTCCCATCTTAAGCCTCTGTGCCCTATGAAAGAAGAATCCCAACTTGGGTTGCTGGTTTGAATAAGACATGCATTAAAATATAAGTAAACAGTAGGCTGGGAGGGATCCCATCTAGTCTGGTTGAGGTTGGATTATAAAGTTGGATTTGGAACTCCCAGTACCCTGAACCTGCCTGGCTAAACAGACTAAGTAGGAGTAGAAATAGATCGGCACTGGTAGCCATCTTGTGGTTTTAGCCCCTATTAGTTAAGAAAGGCAGTTTAGAGTACAGTACACAGTCCAATGGATACACCAGTGTAGAAGAGAAGGAAAGTGACCTTATGAGGAACTTTCTAATCCTCTGGGGACACAGCCCAGAGCCCTAGGGTGATCACTGAGATTAATAAGAGAAGAGGGTTTAGATACCAAAGTGGGTAGCAGACCATGAATCAATGAGGGCAGATATTCCTGTGCATGGTGTCCATCTGGCTTCCGCCGTGCATAGACCTGACAGCTCTCGGAGTGACAGGAGCAGGGCTTTGAGTGTGTCATCTCTTCAGTGTTGTGTTTAGGAGAGTTGACTCATCTGAGTACATTTTCCAGCAGTTGTCTGGGTGAGCCTTTTTGATTTGAGAATGATAGACCCATGGCTGGATCTTGGAAACTTTTATTGCTGTGGGAGTCGTCAAAATAATTACATAGGGGCCCCTCCAGGTGGTTTGTAGGGGCTCTCTTTTTCAATCTTTTATCCAAACCATATCCCCAGGGCTATCGGTATGTGCAGGTGTATCTGTGGGTATGGCTGGTCTTTCAGCTGTATTTTTGTGCATCTGAGAATAAATTTTTCCTAATTGTGTAAGTTGTTCTTGCAGGGATATGTTACCAAGATGGTGTAGGTCTCCCTGGAGACCTCTAATTATGGGAGGAGGTCTCCATACAAAACTTCCAAGGGCGTATACCTTGTAAGTCCCAGTGAACTTCAGACTTTGAGGAGGGCCATGGGAAGTAAATCCACCCATTGTGCCTGAGTTTCTTGATGATATTTAGTTAATACTGACTTTAAAGTCCTGTTTATTCTTTTAACTTTCCCAGAACTTTGTGGCCTGTATGCTGTGTGTAAATTCCACTTGATTTTTAGTTCTTTCGTCAGTTTTTGGCTTATTTCTGTCACAAACACAGGCCCATTGTCACTGTCATTGTCACTTAGTGAGGGGCAGCCCATATCTAGGAATAATTTTTCTCAGCAGTGCCCTACAAACCTCCTTGGCCTTTTCTGTTCTAGTGGGCAATGCCTCTGGCCATCCAGAGTAAGTTCAGACAAGCACCAGGAGATATTTATAGCCTCTGTATGGCTTTATCTCTGTAAAGGCTATTTGTAAGTCTTCAAACGGTATAAGTCCAGCATATTGAGTACCTGGTGGGGGTTTTAGTCCAGATGAAAGTTCAGTCTTTGCACAGACCTGACATCTTTGGCTGACAGAGGCACAAACTGAGGCTAATTTAGGAATGTAATAGTAGTTGCTTAGAAATTGGTTCATAGCAGTTTTTTCTCAATGTGTGATGTCGTGATGGTGTTTTACCCAAGCATAGACCAGATTTTGAGGAATGATCATTTGATCATCCTCAAATGTTTGGTCCCAAGTAGGCCCCTTCCTGTTGTGCCCATTTAATTTTTTCCTTGGAGTAGTGGAGGTGCTCCCTGCAGAGCCTGAGGACAGTTTTAAGGGGTGTCTCATGTTGGGCTTCCAAGTTTTGTTTTGAATCATTTGTTCCCCAGGTGGAGCCCTCAGCTGCCAGTTTTGCAGCTTCGTCAGCCTTGTGATTTCCGAGAATTTCCTTGTGATTTCCAGTGTCTTTTACCTTCTGGTATCCTTTGCAATGGTTAAAGTCAACCCTTTTTGGTTTCTAAATTGCAGTCAGGAACTGGGAAGTTTCATTCTTAATTTTAACTTGTCTTCCTTCTGCCGTGAGGAGAGTGTGCTCCTTGTACAACATTCTGTGGATATGGATGGTAGTGAAGCATAGCTTGAATCAGTGTAGATGTTTACCTTTTTTTCCTTTCACCCAGTTGAGAACTTGTATTAAGGCCCATAGTTCAGCCCATTGGGCAGACCAGTTTTGAGGAAGAGGTCCAGCCAGGAGCACCTCTTCTGTGGTGATTACTGCATAGCCAGCGTGATGTTTTTTATCCCTGACTGACCTACTTCCATCTGTAAACAGGGTATACTCAGCATTAGACAAATGCTCCATCTATAGATCTGGCTGGCTAGCAAAAAGCTTATCAGTCAAAGTGAGACATTCATGGTCGGTGGGGGGCCAAGCTCAGTCTGCAAGGAGGTAGCCAGGTTCAGAGGTTTAGTCAGTTGAAAGGTGTGCTGGGGATTTCCAGAAAGCACTCCTTGATACTGAGTAACGGCTATTTGAAAGTCAATGATGTCCTTGACTGTTGAGTAGTTCTAGGACAGCATGTTGCACTTGAACTGTTAGGTTTTGTCCTAGAGTCAGTTTGTCAGCTTCCTTAACCAGAAGGACAGTTGCTGCCAGTGCCCTCAGGCAGGGGGGCCAGCCCTTAGCCACAGATTCTAGGTCCTTTGACAAATATGCGATGGGCCTCTCCCAAGGGCCAGTCTTTTGGGTGGGGAGTCCTGATACTACATGTCTTCATTCATCAACAAATAGTTTAAAAGGCCTAGCCACATCAGGAATGCCTAGCACTGGGGCTGTTTACAGTGCTTGTTTTATGGTCTGGAAGGATTTAGTTTGTTCTAAAGTCCAATTTAACCATTCTTTTTCTTTTTTTTTTCTGTCTGCATGACATATAGAGGCTTAGCCTTCTTGGCGAACCCTGGTATCCAAATTCGACAGAAACCTGCAGCACTGAGGAATTCTCTAAGCCATCTTACATTTTTAGGCCTTGGAATGGAGCAAATGACTTCTTTTCTTTCTGGGCCCAGAGAGTCCTTTTTCTAAGTCAAACCTTAAGTGACATATTTTTTGCTTGCATATTTGAGCCTCTTTCCAAGAGACCTTATAGCCGGTAGCCAGCAGGTGGTGGAGAAGGGCCTGTGTTCCCTTCTAGCAGTCCAGTGGACTCAGGCTACCAATCTTTATAACATCGACATACAATTAAAGTCTGCATGTGGGAATTTGTCCAGGTGAGCAGCCACTGCTTCCCCCAAAAGTGAGGGGGAGTTCTTGAAACCTTGTGGTAAATGAGTCCAAGTAAGTTGGCCTTTTGGTCTCATCTCTGGGTTCTCCCATTGAAAGGCAAATATGGGCTGGCTGACAGGTGCAACCCGAAAAGAGAAGAAAGCATCCTTTAAGTCCAGACAGGTGAAACAGGCAACATCATGGGGAAGCAGACCCAGGACAGTATAAGGTTTGGGGACTGTAGAGTGCAGAGTTGTGGTGGCTGAGATGTCCCGCACTGGCTGGTAGTCTCTGTTTGGCTTTTTCACCAGGAGGAGGGGAGTGTTCCAAGGCTATTGGCAGTCTACCAGGATTCAAAACTGCTTCAGGCAGGAGATGTGGGGCTGGATGCCAACTAGGCCTTCTCTTGACATAGGGTATTAACAGCAACAGGGATAGCAGTGTGATAGACATCAATCACCAAAGGGATGCGATTGATCGCAAGCCCCAGAGGTGAGTCCTGCCCATACTTCTGGAAACAAGTCTCTCAGAACTTCAGAGTCATGATCGTCAGGCATTTCAGGCTGATGTAGGCATCATTCTTCTTCTTGTGGTACAGTCAGAGTCAATATCAGGTCAGGGATAGTGGACCTGAGTGTGAGTGAGGGTGGCTGGTTTGGAACAAAAGAAATAGTCACTCTCAGCTTTGTGAGGATGTCATGCCCCAGGAGAGGTATAGGGCACTCAGGCATATACAGGAATTCATGTTTGGTGAAGTGTCCACCAATCTCACAGGACCTGCTCTGGCAGAATTTCTTTTCAGTGGAGGCTGCAGTAGCACCGACTACCTGTATTTTCCAGGAAGTCAAAGGAGCAATGGGCTGTGTCACAACTGAATGTTTGGCCCCTACTGTCTATCATGAAAGTTATAGGTTTTCCCCCAGTTTCAGCAACAACTGTGGGCTCCTGGGGGCCCAGTATGATAGAGCCCGGTCTGTCCTACTCATTGTTGTCATCAAGAGTGAGAGAAGAGCCTCAGTCTGTGAAGGCCCTGCACAATCAGTTCTCTTTGTGTCCTGCAGGTGGAGGGGACATTTATCTTCCCAGTGTCCAAATTGCCTGCAGCAAGCCGATTGGTCAGCTGCCAGGGCATAAGGTCTGCCACCAGTTTTGGGTTGTGAGGCTTGGGGGATCCCTTTATATCGGTTTCCATGGTGGGGTTGGCCTCAATGGGACACTTCAGGCACAGGCTTCCCTAGCATTGTAGCTAAAAGGATGGCATTTTGTTGAGCCCTGTGATCTGTCTCGTGTTGTTGTTCTGTTTTTTCCTCTCTTTCTCGGTTTATGAAAACCTTTTGGGCAACCAGAATTAACTGGGCCAGCACAGCCATCAACCTTTTGGATATTTCTTCTAATGTCAGAGGCTGACTGTGCAACAAAAACAGCATTGGCCATATGTTGATTTTTAGGAGCCTCTGGGTCAAAGGGTATGTAGACCTGGTAGTCTTCACAGAGTCTCTTGTAAAATTTGGCTGGACTTTCACTGGGTTCTTGAGTGATTTTAGTTACTTTGGGCATGTATATTGGCTTTCTGTCTCCTTCCTTGAGTCCTGAGAGGAGGGCTGTGCAGTATTGATCTAAGGCCTCACAGCCTTCAGCCATATTGTAGTCCCAATTTGGACATGCTTGGGGGAGGACTGTGCTCACCCAAGCATCAAGATCAACCACAGCTGCAGGCACTTTTGACTTTAGCCAGGCTTGGGCCCCATCTAGAATGCGGCAGCATTCTTCAGTATTAAATAGGGCTGGAAGGAGCTGCTGAGAGTCATCCCATGCTGCAAGGTAGGTCTGGAAGACAGATGTAAGGAGGTCAGTCATTGCATGGGGCTTCTCTGAATAGGATGGGTTGTGGTGCTTCCAACTCAGGAGGTCAGTGGAACTAAATGGCTGATAATACAGCAAGGGCAGTTGGTTGGGTGTGCCTCCCTGGGCTCCAGGGTAGACACAAAATGGCCTCTGGAGATGAATTGGAGCCTCAAACTGAGAGGCAGAGCAGAGGCGATGGCTGATAGGACCATCAACATTTCTGTCCATGTTGACAGCACCTGATGAGAAATCAATCTGGGGTTCAGGAGGCACTACAGCAGTTGTTGGCAGTGGGGCTGTAGAATCTGGGATATAAGTAAACTGTGGTAGATGCAGACCTCCACACAATGGGAGAAATTCTGGAGCAGAGGCTTGAGCAGACTGCATGGGTCTGGTAGAATCAGGAATAGCTGATGGAGCTGAGGGACCACTGGAGGGCACAGCTGGAGCAGATGAAAATAGGTGTGGTTTCTGAGATGTGTTTTGTGGTAGTGGTGGCTGCAGTGCTATGGAACCTGGGAGGGTGAGTAGTGGTGATAGCTGCCCTGGCTGTGGTTGTTGTGGCCCCAGCTGTGGCAGCAGTGTCCCTGTGTGAAGCCAAGGCAGCAGGCTTTGACACAGGTTAAGCCAAGAATGGATATAAGGGAACTGGTCAGGGCAGCCAGTGTTGGGTTTTGTTACACCATTCCAGACTCACTAGATGGTCTCAAAATCAAGACTTCCTTCAGACGGCCAATCTGGGCACAAGTCCAGCCAGTCGATCTCACAGAAGGTTTGGAGCCTCTGAGGTTTCATTTTTTACTCAGTAGTCATCAGGGAATCCTCTTTTGAAGTTTTTCAGCATACAATCAAGGACCGTAGGTTTACTCTGGCTTGCACCTATTCTATCTCCCTATGGTGTATGTGGTGTACCCTTGAATGGTGGCACAACAGACAAAGGGTGGATGCTCCTCAAATGAACCAAATGCTTGTCAGCTCTAGCTGCTCCCCTTGCAGGGACAAAGGTCTGTCTGGACAACAGGCACGTACATATAATCCCTGTACCAGGTCAGACCCCATTACAGAGGTTAAGTCACCTTTTAGCCACTTAGATGCAACCACAGAACCACAGAAATTCAACCCACTCAAGCTTTGTAGCTCTGAGGTCCTGGAGGGGCCCTTCACCATGGAGCACAGACAGAATGGTCTACTGCTCTCACCATCTGTTACAAACATTCAGACAATCACTCAGCAGCACTCAGAGGTTAAACATTCCAACCCTCTTCCCTCGCAAGTGGTCTTAACTAGCAAGAGGTGATCAGGCTCTCCTACTTGGATCTGAGCAGGACTGACTGACTGACTGGGGTGCCCCAGGGGGTCTTACCTTATCCAATGACCCAACCTGAATGTGTCCTTTCCTCCTTTTCTGGGTGCCGTTAGCACCAAGCAGGGGCCTCCAGTCCAGGCCTCCAAGGGGACTCCAACAAGGTCTGAAGGGTGCGCCTTCCCATCAAGCAGCCTAGAGAGGTCCCTGTTTTGGCTGCCAGGCCTCAGCTGTTGACCTAAGAAGTCAGCATAGTCTGCCCAGTCAGTGAACCGAGAATGTTATGGTAAAATGGACAGAACACAGGAAGACACAGCACCGAGGAGATCTAAGAGATTGCAATTTATTACACCGGTAGGCCAGACTGGAATCACTCCCAAAGAATCAGAGCCCTGCCCAGTGGGGTTTCAGGGCTTTTATGGAGAGAGCAAGCTGGAGGTACAGAAGCAGATTTGGCACATTATGATTGGAGGGTTGGGTGACATCGTAGGTTGCCAAGGGAGTTTGAACATCTCAGGTTACATTGCAAGGCCATCAGTTAAACAAGTATGGGTTACACAAAGGAAGGAATGTTCTGTTATTGGGCTTGCCCAGACATGTCCATTTGGTTTTGGTGAGCATTCTTGGTGGGCCTTCACCTTTAAAACTTAAATTTCTTCTTCACCAAGACTAGAGTTCAGATTGCTGGATTCCTAATGTAATTCTCATTGTGTCGCAACATGTTTGCAGTCACATTTTGGAAATAAATAGCAATATTCCTGTAATGTGGCCATTAGAATAGACTCAAATTAGAACAGGATATACCATAAAATTTCAAAAAGCTGTTTGCGGTTAAAGGACTTAGAGCAAAACCTAAAAGTCAGCAATACTAAAACAAACAAAAAAAAAAACAGCAATACTACAGGAAATAAACAACAACAAATATACAATTAAATGTTGTAGTTCCTAAGAAATAGTGACAAAATAAGATCAAGCCAATGATAGCGGCACTCTTAACAGATTAAGAGCAGCTTCACTTTCCTAAATGCTTTTTTTTTTTTTTTTTTTTTTATTGTGGGTACCGGGGGGTCGACCTCAGGACCTCGCGCGCCAACAGGCACCCGTGCCGCTGAGCGATATCACCGGCCCCTTTTTCGTATGTGGGATCTGGGAGTCGAACTCGGGCCCTTGCGCTTGCAAGGCAGGCGCTTACGCTGCTGAGCCATCTCACCGGCCCCTAAATGCTTATTTTTAAGGTTCTTGCAATGCAGCCTAATACTGACAGTTGTTCACTTAGGTTAATACATAGGACTGAATCTGAAGTCAGGTTTTCTGGCCAAAGTTGGAAGGCATCTAGAGTTGATCTAATTTTTTTAATGGCTTTGCATACCTAATGCTAATTTGTTGTAGTCAAATAAAGAAAGGGCAAGGGTGCTCTTGGCATATCTATTTCAGCTCAGGGGTAGCCTCTGGGTAATTCTCTAAAGCAGAGATTCTGAGTCAAAGAAACTTGAATTCATTATTTTTCCCTTAAACACAAAAAGCAATTCCTATGGCAAGGTCAGACCTAGACAAAAGTACAAAACAAAAATCAATCTCAAATCTCCAAGTTCTTTAGATTTTGCTCTATATTGTTGATTTTATTGTTACTTCTTTGCGATAGGTATACTAGAAATCAAGACATTTAAGAAAGAAAGAAATACTACTAAAAGTCCAATGTATAAAAACATGAAATAACAGTATGGTAGCTAAAAAAGGAAAGTTAATCAGATTATTTGATTATGTAGACATCATATCTTCATATAAATAAGAGGATTAGGCCATAGTTTATTCTCTTATTAAAGGAAATAATCCAAATAATCCCCAACTTCCCTACAGCAACAACTTATTAGAAAGAAAATATTGGGTTCAGTTGAGAACTAGAACCATTTTATGCTATTCTCACACTAATCGAGTCTAGAATAAAACATATACTACAACATTTGTGTTAACCAATGTAAGCAACAGAGTGAGTAGGGGCCAAAATAACCTGCCTATTTTCTCCAGAAACTACTTGTTTCAGAAGATGAGACAATGACCTACCAAGAAAACTTCAGCTGTCAATATGCCCTTGAACTTGCTTTTCTTGCTATAGATCCTTTTTTCTCTCTTGCCCTGTGCCCATCAATCTAAAGCTACTGTGTCACAGACTCTGTCAATCCCAGTCAGTATCTACCTTGTGAGACCAATCCTAAAGCCAGGCAGTCCAGGTACTAAAACCCTTGAAAGTGTCCAGCTAAACCCCAAACACTATAAATATCCTCTGCAGATTCTCATTTCTGAAACACAAAGAAGATCCTGCCACGGAAGTGTCTGTCCTACTGTTTTAAGTCAAATTAACTAAGTTTTGTTGAATCAACAGTTTTTTCCTGGTGATATTTTTGGAAAATTGTCAGTCATTGTGGCAGTACAATTTGCCTTATTTAAGATACATATACTTGATAAGAAACAAAAAAGCAGTCTTTTCAGAGATGTGGGCCAGGAAGAGGGGGAGGGCAAGAGAAGATGTAAAAGAATCCACGATGATCAAGATATATATATATTTTTCCCCAAAACAAATGTAACTAGTACGTATTATAATTATACACCAATACAAAATAATAATAAAATGTCTAAGGCTTAATTTTCTCACATTAATGTAGATTTCGTGATAGTTCTTTGCATTAATTACTTAAGTTTTGTAGATTTTACATAGTGATTATTGTATTTTTGGTTCAAAAAGTACAAGACAAAAATCACAAACTATAAAATTTTAAAAGATCTGCTTATAAGTTCTTCTAAACTTGTGGTTTGTCTTTTTATTTAAAAAAATTTTGATATTTTCTCATTTAAGGACTCATTGTTTCATATAATAAGACTCATAAAATTCAAATTAATAATTCATCAATAGAAATATTCTGAAGAATAAACGTGGGTAACATACACTCACCACAGTGCTCTTTTAACACACAATTGGAGTCATGCCCCAGGGGGCTACAGGTGTATTTTTGGGAAAATGAAAGCATGAACTCTGAGCGGCTCCTGTAGGTGCTGAAGGCTCCTGCAGGCCCCGGGTGTGATCTGGAGAACACCTTTGGGTTTCATGTGTGTAGTAAGATACTAACTCTCCAGGAACGGAGGTGAGGCAGGTGACAGGGTTGGTGTCGGCAGAGAGGGGGATGGGGTGAGCCAGTTTGAGGGCCGGCGGTTCCCACCGGGACTGTAGGGGCACCCGTCCCTGGGTCTCCCACATTCTGCCCTTTATGTGCCCTGCCTCTGCTGGGATTGGTTTCTGCGAGGGCAGGGCCGAGGCTGGGCACCTTCTTCTCACTGCTCCAAGGTGTTTGGCAGGAGCTGCTGGGCAGGTGAGCAGGCTGGGGAGGGGCTCAGGAAAGGGGCCAGTCTGGCTGTGGAAACCAAGTCAGCTGGGAGTGGCAGCTTCCAGGCAAGATCCAGACACAGGTGCCCTGCGCGGCCCAGCGTGGAAAACTCCCGTTTCGACCAGGTGACTTTGGACATCAGGATCAACGCAGCGGGCACTGCACTCCCTCAAAACTGAATCAACCTCCTGGTGACTGTGCGCATGGTAAGTCTGTCCGGTGGACATCAGGAGAAGGTAGCAGACTTGAAGACTTAGCACCGAGCACCCACTGTGCTTGTTTGTTCTGAGCTGCCCCCGCCCCAGCTGCTGTAGCCCTGAGGTTCTGTCCTGGACTCAGGCCACAAGAGCCCCAGGTGGGCCCAGGAGGTGCAGGGTCTCAGCCACCTTTTCGTGCCTTACTGTGCAAACGAGCGCCCCCCTGGGATGCTGTCACCCCACCCATGCAGTCTGCTCTAAGCTTGTCCTGCTGCCTGAGAGCTCCCCTGAGGACGGGGCAGGCAGGAAGGGGTCACCCCACCGCCTCGATTGGCTCCCTGCTGCTTTTCTCAGGGCCCTGTGTTACCATAGAGCTTTGGCCTTCTCTGAACCGACCTGCTGTCCCTCTGCCAATGCCAGAGGTGGATGGATATCCAGCTGGAGTGAGGGCCCTGGACCCCAAGGGAGAAGGAATGACCAGAGGAGTTGGGGAGCGGGGGGTGAGTTTGGGATGAGGAGAGGAGATCTTCACCCACGTCTGAAAGCCCACCCTTGATTTCCCTGCTGTCCTGCATATTCTAAAGTTCAACCATTTGGCAAAAGTGTATTTTAATAACTGCTGCCTAACTTCTCTTAGAGGTTCTTGTTTAGATAAAGTTGTCTTCTGAGATTAAATAAAACATACATACATATATATATATACATATACATATACATATACATATATACATATATATATATATAGTGGAGGCCAACTCCTCAGTTAAAATAAGGTTGCACTGTGCGGAAGGTCATCCTTGGTATGAATAACTTACAAGAGCTTCCCTTCCTCCTTTACTTACTCACTGGAGTGTGAAGTAAAAGTCCAGTATTAGCGCCGAGGATTTGCAATGGAAGCGAGAAGCACAACTCACTGTGGAGGAGATGACAAATTCTTAGCAACAATGAGAAGCTAATATTTCCTAAGTTGTGCTTTGTGTCTAGTTCCTTTTAGTCTTTATTTGCAATCAAAACAATAAGCAAGATATACAAAACAATAGGGTCTGCGTGCTCTTAAAGTTCATGATTTTACTCTTCAACTTTTTATTTTTAACCCAAATAACTCCAGAGCTGTATCTAGGTTTGAAAATTGGGATGAAAGAGATGGGGACAGACACAGGTCCTAAACAGATTCTAAAAGTTAGTGAGAGAAACTTGTATAAGAAAGATTACAACTCTGACCTTTTTCCTGTTTTGCTTATGTTGTTTTCTCCACTTTTGTGCTAATGTAAATTCTTTCAAAAGAATACTATTTGCAAATATGATCCAGGCAATCAATTTATGGTTGGCATACATTCTTATCATGCTTCTGATTTCATTCCTTAATACTTTTCCTATTTAAAAGCTGATTAGACTTTAAATGTGGTGTACTTAGAGCTTTTTAAACTTTTCAATACTTGTATTTTTTTCTTTCAGAAACACTCAAAAATACAAACTCTCAGTGTATTACACACATGATTCTACATACTCTAGAATCACTTAACATTTTATTTGTTGGTCAAGTATTAGTTATCTTTGACTCTTAGCTTAAATGCTAAACTAAATCTGAAGCCTTGCTTCCATTATTAATATAGAAACTTTTTTTCAATACTGGGAATTGAATCCAGAAATTTCTTACTGATGTACATCTTCAGCCTTTTTTTTATTTTTAATTTTTTTATTTTGAGACAGGGTCTTGCTAAGTTGCTAAGTTACCTGGGCTGGACTCAAACCTGTGATCCTCCTGCCCCAGCATGCCAGAGTGTTGCAATAAAGGAAATATTATAGAATGCCTTTGCTTAAGTGAAATCTTATAGAATGCCTTTGCTTAAGTGAACTTGGGTATTTCTCTCCATTAAAGAATAATATTACCCAACACTATATTTGGTACTTAAGATATTCAAATATGCAATAGATTCATACAGAGTCTGTATATTTTGAGCCTTTAGACATGTATCACTCCAGATATATGCAGCCCACAGATTTCTGAAAATCATGTTTTAAAATGAGTCACAGCCCATTCAACCTCTCAGAAGAAAAATGACTCAAAAGTGTACTTACTTGCCTGAACATTATATTACATTCTTTAACCTGCTTCTAAGAATCTCATTATTTAGTACACAGATGCTTTATTAACATATTTTCAATCAGACAGATGTGGATTCTAATTCATGTCATAGAAACAATGCCATAATTTTAGGAATGTCAGTATGTTGGGAAAAATAGAAAGAGTATGTCCAGAATTAGCCATCAGTGCGATGGGTATGGTGGTGCACGCCTGTCGTCCAGCACTCTGGGAGACTGAAGCAGGAGGGTAACAAGTTTGAGCCCAGCCTTACTGACTTAGGAGGATCCTGTCTAAAAATAAAAACAATAAAATAAAAAAAAAATAAAATAAAACAAAATAAATTAAAGGTCTGGGGATGTAGCTCACACTGTAAAGACCCTAGTTTCAGTTCCCAGCATATAGTGCCAAAAAAAAAAAAAAAAATTGATCAATGAAACAGTTGTTACTATTTTCAAGAATAACGGTTACCATCTTCAACTGTATTTTTAGTAAGTAAGTATTTGTTTTTACTGCTTATTTCTAACACTTGATTCTAGAGTGAGTTATCAACAACTTTCTATTGTTGGACAAACTTACACTTCTTGTGAATAGAATAGAAGCCTCACTGCTTTCTCACTTAGAGCAGATTTTCATTTGAAGATGTGTATATTTGACTTGAACTTATAAACATGGAGTTTTTTTAAACTACGGAGTTACTGTTATTCCTTCCAGTATTAAATCTGTAAAGCATGTACCGTCAGTGATAAAGGGCTAGGAGGAGTCTTCTTGTTTTGATTCTCTGATTAAGCCATCTGCTCATAACCCTCTAAATAATTGACTTACAAAGATGGTATTATTAGAAATTAAATATTTCAATTTATTCTCAGTGACAATTATTTCACTCAGAAATCTGACAGTAACAATAAAAGAGTCTCAAATTTTGACAAAGGAAATTGTTGCAGGAACTTGGCTTGAGTTTCCATTGGTGAATAAGACTATTTGAATATTGTTCTTGAAACACAACCAAACTATGTGCTTTGATAAACAGCCAATATTTCCAATGATCCTTTAATATTGTCATATGCAATTGATTCTATTGAATGTAGAACATTTTTAGTTCTGATCTCAGCAGATGTAATACATGATTAAGGACACAAAAATCATTGTTATTTTTGTATCAAAAACTAATGTTACTTAAGTGATAAGCGCTTTTTAAAGCTGCTCTGAGCAACTGAAAACTATTCATATTGAAAATGAATATAAATAAGCTATGAAATCTCTTTTTCCATTGAAATCCTAGAAGAGCTATAATTGTCAACAAGGCAATGCATGGGAAAGTGCCACAAATTTTAAAATTTTAGTTCCCACATAGTTAATAAGTTAGAGTGGTATTCACTTCTCTGCTCACAATTTAATTTAAAATCTCCATTTATCCAATTTATAAGATAGTTTCTCTTGACTTCACCCTTCATCCTTTTGATAATCATAAAATGTGGTCAGGTTGTCTTCTGTTTCCTAAATAAAAACCAGTCACAACTGTTTAACTGAAGCTTTTTAGAATCAATAGGCCCTTTATGCACCCCTAGCTTTCAGGAAATAATTAAGTTTTATAAACATTAAGTTATAATAAAATCATACTCAAAATTATAATGAAAATAATGGGGATTTATTTTATTAGGCATCCATTTGACTTCTAAAAATGTTTATTCTCTACTGCACATGATTGGTGATCTCTTTGTTTATCAAATCAGACATCAAACATCATTTTCAAACCAAACACCCAATCTGAGTTGATGAGTCACAGCTCAGGGACATCTTGCTACTAGTGTCATGGTGATGGGCAACGACTGGTGTGCCATCTCCATGTTTTCTATAAGAGTTGTCCACACTGTAACCTTCTTTGATGGAAAATCACCAACAGACTTATTATTTGGGTTACCTGTCTTAACAAATTTAAGCTAAGAAATTCTGTACATGTAGTGCTCGCTCCTCCCTCATCTCATTCAGCTCTCTGCTTAGTTGTCAGATAATCAGAGAGGCCTCCCTTAGCCATCTGATCTAAAACACATATTCACTCCATCTGCCAGCATCCATTCTCAGTCTATTTTTCCCTATGGTATTTATTACTCCTTAAACTAGTATCCCTTGATTTTTTATTTTCTCTTTCAATGAGAATAAAAGCTTTATGAAAAATAACTCCAGAAATTATCTGCTTTCTGCACTTTTGTACTCAAGATCATCTAGCACTGTCAAATATGCAAAAGGGATTTAATAAATATTTGTTGAATAAATGAATGCATAAGCTCTATAAAATCTTTGTTCATCTGGGGGATTTTTCTATGTTTTAAAAAAAGGAAAGGAGAGTTAGTCACATACCTTTTATTTTGGAAGTAGATAGTCTGATCTTAATGAATGATTTACCACCACTACTTATTGATTATATCTAAATTGTCTCCCAAGAACTGACAGGGAAGATTTTATACACACTAAGGTCTATAAAAAATGTATACATCTTAAGATTATACAACCAGTTCATATTCTCTGACCCAATGATGTTTAAAACAGGATAAAGCATCTGAAATGAAATCACCAAGTGAAATGATGGTGTTAATATACGCTAGTGGATGTTGTTGGTGGCTGACCCAGGTGGACATACTGGTACTACAGTTACTATGCATATTGGCTGATAACAAACCAGATACCTCTATCCACAGAATTACACTAAACCAAACAGAATCTCAGACTTTGCTCTCCTTCACAAATTAGCTAATGACTGGCTGACGGGATTCCAAAAGTGGTTTACCTTGCCTCAAAGTTGGGCCATCTTTGCTCTATAATTTGAGCTCTTATAGGTAGGGACTACAGCTAAACTTTTTCTGAGACCCCATTTTTATCTCAATTTTAGCTCTCCACCGCATCCTGCTGTCTCGTAATGTGTTCTGGGACTTGTCCCCAACAAATAAATCATTGGAACAAGAGTCATTTGGAAAACTTTGAAGCAACATATCCAATTTCAACACTTCTGACTGATTTTAAGTACTTTGTAGTGTTCTAAATTGTATATATTTGCTTGACTATTTTAAGTACTCCTATGATAAGAATTGATTCCAGATATAGTTATGAGGCAAAAGCAGATGGAGAATGAATCAGTTCTGCTGTGAAATCCCAAACCATTTTTGCAGCACAAATGCCCAAAGCTTTCATGTATAATGCTAAAAATATAATATTTATCTTTCTAGTACTCTTGAGAAATGTCTGGATTTGTATATTCAATATTGATATTTAGAAGTATATCAATATTTTAATTATTAGTTCATCAAAGAACAGATGGACCTGTAAATTTTCTTTATTCAATCTATGTTAATTACCAGCCAGCTGTAATATAGATTCCTGATGCTGTAAACCACTGAAGCAAAGCCTTGAGACACTTTGTCCCTGTGCCTTCTGTACATTATGCAAGTCTTAAAGCTGCATGTACACTTGAGCAGGAATCCAATGTGATATATTCTTGTATATGTTCCTTGGGTTAAATTCCAGTGAATTTTCAAGGTCATTTACTTTAGATTTTTGTCTACTAAATTATTATATATTAGAAATCCTTAGAGAATCTCTCAACAATAAAAATATCTGAATGTACTACTATGTTTATCAGATTTCCATCATTTTGACAAAATCCCTAAAGTCTTGAAATTAAAATGAGAAGAAAATGTTTATTTAACCTGGTTTATCAGGGTTTCAGAGGTTTAGCTCATGGTTGCTTGGCCTTGTTGCTCTAGACTCATGGAGGTGCAGGATGATTGGAGGTCACAGCAAGGTAGCCTGTTCACATCACGGCAGGGGGAAAGAGAAAAGAAAGAAGAGGAGAAAGGACTGTGGTCCTAATATCTTCCTCAAGGAAACAATTCCAGTCATCCAATTTCCTCCGAGACCCCAGCTTTATGGTTATGCCACCAGCCCATAACCTAATAACCTGGAGATCAAGACTTTAACACATGGGACTTTAGGGGACATATCAAATCCAAACTACAGCAACCATCCAAACTTTTAATATAATTTGTCAAGATTTTGGCTTGAGAATCAGTATGTGTTTAGAAGCGGCACAGGTTATTCTAATTGTGCATCCACAGTTAATAACTACTTCCCAGTATGATTTTTCTAATGAGAGTGTACATGTCGATTTCCTATAGAAGACTGAAGTTTGCCTTTCCCAGACTGGCAGAACTTTGTGCTATTGATTGTACATGAGAGTGTGTGTTTAATATATTGTGCTAGTTCCGTTGTCAAAGAGGTCCTCTTCTACCTACAGTAGTGGTTCTATTCAGTATTGTTAACTATTGTCATGTGTCATTTACTATTGGAGAAATACATTCTGAGAAATATATTTTAGGTGATTTTGTCATTGTGTAAACAACATGGAGTGTACTTACCTTGTACAACACTAAACCTAGAGGGTACAGTCTCCTACATACCTAGGCTATCGGATGAGCTCGTTTCTCCTAGACTACAAACCTCCACAGCAAGTTACTGTACTAAATACCAAGGCAACAGAATGGTATCTGTGTAACTAAACATGTATAAACATAGAAAAGTTACAGTAAAATTACTAGTTGATAGAAAATTTTTATCTCCAATACTTTGGGACCATTGTCATAGAAGGCCTACCATTGAAATGTCATTATGTAGCATGTGATCTCTAGAACTTATTCACTTCGTATAGTTAAGAACTTGTAACATATTTTTCCTCTGGGGAAATTTGAGAATGACTGGAGATATTTTTGATTGCCACAGCTATAGAAATGTGACTGTCACCTATTAAGTGGAGGATGGAAATGCAGCTAAATATCTTCCAATGAATAGGGCAGTCTCCACAGGGTAAGCAAAGAGTTATATCTCTTCAAATGTTAATAGTGCCAAGGTTGAGAAATTCTGGTTTACACAAAATACTTATCTTAGATTTTGTGTTTAAATTTCTATAACACGTGTAACAACATGACTAATCAAGGCCTTTCTTAGAGTACTATAAATATCGAAATGATCCACATAAAAGGCATGCCAGCTTTAATAAAACAGATGACAGTAAACTAGCAACAGTTTAAGCATTCAATTCCATTCATAAAGTTTAAACTTCTGTGCAATGACTGATAATACTGTAAATCATGTACTTTTCAAAGTTGCTAGTCTGACAGAATAAAAAAACAATATTTGGATTCCTCAAACTCACTGGAGTACACTTCTATTCAAGGCCATCTTTTCTATTTGATTCAAGATAGAAAGAGTAAAAGCCACTTAGAATGAGTCAGAGGTAGGAAGTTACCACCTTAAGACTCTTCAGGGTGCCCTTAAGTAATCTTGAAAGCATATGTTCAGGTTCCCTCAGCAAGAGAATCAATTCATTATTGTGCGAGTGCATTTACCCTATTTTCTTTCCCTCGGAACAGTTCAGCTCTCAAGTGGACACATAATTATTTCCCCGGAACCCTTTTTCTTGTGTAGCTCCCTTCGCCCAATCTATGCACTTGTAGTAAGATTTTTTGATGGACTGACTTCTACCCCATTTCACCAATACAGGAGTGGACCTTTGCCCAAAGGTGGACCAATGTAAAGATACATGAGGTAAAGGCATAAAGCACTGAAAGATTTCTCCAGGCATCTCGTTTCCTTACTAACCCCAGCTCCTATCGCTCTTCCTCTAAATTCTACGATTAATACCATTTTCCCAGTAAAGCCTAATTTCATGTTGATGTAAGATGGAATCCTAGTATATTTTATTCTTGACTTTAGGAGAGAAGAAATATTTACATAAAGTTTATGTGTTACTTACCAGAGTCATGACTTAGGGCAGATTACCTGCTTTCTCTCTTTTCAGTTTCTTCATCTGTGAAGTAAAAATACCTACCTCATAATGCTACTGTGAGATAATCCATGTCAAGCATCACAAAGCCCTGGCACACAGAAAGAGTTAAATCAATGCTATCATTATCATAATTAATTATACAAATGATATTAAATCTCAGTACTGTGAAACTGGCCATTTAAATGAATTATCAACTTTTCTGGAGTTAACCCTCTTGAGCTCTTAAATAGAATGTATTGTGTATAATTAGTAATAGTTTAATTTCACTCTTTTATACTTTTATTCCTACATTTTCTTCTCAATATGTTATTTCAAAATTTTAAAATTCAGAACTCTTAGTAATGTGTTTAAATACTTTCATTAGCATTTTGTGAAATAGTTCTAAAATTCCCAGGCTTATTAAACTGTTTACATTTTTAATTGGGATAATTATTTGTTGATTGTTGCTTTTTCCTCATATATTTTGATCTATCACCCCCCCACTGGGAAAAAAAATCTCTCAATCTGCTTCTCATCTCTATATTTTATAAAATACTAATGTTATTTATATTTTCATTATGGTAAGAACACAATAGCAGCTCTACCCTCTTAACAGATTTTTAAGTGTACAATACAGTATTTTAAACTATAGGGGCAATCCAATCAAGTATTGTTAACTGCACTTTTATGTTAGTTATTAACAGAAATGTGTTGTTAGGTGATTTTTTTTTTGTGCAATCATCATAGGCTTATCCAAATATAGCCAGATTATATACCCTGCTAAACACCAAGGGTATACAGAATGACCTATTGCTCCTAGGCTACAAAACTAGATAGTATATTATTCTGCTAAATACTAAAACTTTTCCATTCTATTGTAATTTTAAGGGGCTACTATTGTATATGTGGTCCATCATTAACCAAAACGTCATTATGCAGCACAAGATTATACGTACAATTGATCTTCAGAGCTTATTTAGTTTGCATAACTAAATGCAACTTTACACCCATTAACATCAGCTCTCTATTTTCTCCTTGTGCCAACCCCTCGCAACCACAATTCTTTCCGTCTCTAGGGATTGATTATTTTAGATGGCTCATTTACAGAGAGCACATAGTAAGTTGTTCTTCTTTGACTAAATTATTTCACTTAGTATGATATCCCCATGGTTTATCTATCTTGTCAATAAAGACTTAAGCAGTTTCCTTCTTTTCATGGCTGAATAATATTCCATGCATCACATTTTCTTTATACATTTTCTAGGCAATGAACATTTAGGTGGTTTCCACATTTTGATTATTATGAAGAGTTCTGCAATGAACGTAGGAGTGCTAATATTCATTTGAGGCCCTGATTTAAATTCTTCTGGATATGTACGCAGAAGAGAGAGAGCTGATTCACATTCCACTTCTATTTTTAATTATTTAAACCATACTACAAACTGTTTTCAGAGGTAGCTGTAGTATTTTGTATTCTCATTCCAAAGCTATACAAAGATTTGACTTCTTTTTACATCCATACCCACACTTGCTGCCTTCTATTTTGTGGATAGTAGGCAACTAACAGATGTGAGGTGTTATCTCATTGTTATTTTGAATTGCAATTTCCTAATGATTAGTGACATGGACATACTTTATCATACACTTGTTGGACTTCTGTATTTCTCTGAAGAAATATCTGTTGTAATTTATAGACCATTTTTAACTGGATTACTATGTTTTGGTATTGAATTTTAGGATTTTCTTATATGTTTTGCATATATTTTTACTGCATTGATTGTTTCTTTTGCATTGCAAAAACATTTAGTTTGATATAGTCTCATTTGTTTATTTTTCATTTTCTTGTCCATTCTTTTGGTGTCTTATGGAGGAACATATTTCCAAGAACCATGTTATGAAGATTTTCTTCCATGTCTCCAGTAAGTTTAGTTTTAGGTTATATTTTGAAGTCTTTAATTTACTGTTAGTTGATTTTTTTTTCTTTATGTGGGTACCTGGAACTGAACTCAGGACCTCACGTTTGCCAGACAGGCATTTATGCCACTGAGCTGCATCACCTGCCGTTAGTTGATTTTTTGTCCAATACATAAATAAGGTTTCACTTGCACTGTATGTGGATATTTAGTTTTTCCACCATCATTTGTCTGAGACTATCATTTTCTTATTGTGTATCTCCATATACTTGTTGAAGGTTGGTATACTATATATGTATAGGTTTATTTCTGCTTTTTATTTTCTTCCATTGATATGTGTTTCTGTCTTTATGCTATTTCTGCACTATTTTGCTTATGGTACCTTTGAAATATGTTTTGAAACCAGGAAGTACAGCTTTGATATTTTTCAAAATTGTTTTGGCTATTTGGGATACTTTATGATTTCATATACATTTAGTATCTGTTTTTGTGTCCTTTTTTTTTTTTTAGAAAAAAAGTACTTTTTAAATAAAATAATGGTGAACTTCCTTAGCTTTTCTTTTTCCTTTCTTTCATTCTTTAATTTCTTCTTTTTGAGGGTCTAGGAATTCTTTGCTTCTCCTTTAGTGTTGGAGACACTTTGGCTAAGTATAGTGTTCTTTTTTGGAAGGTTTTTTTTGTTTTTCTTTTCAGAACTTGAGCACTTGTTATCATCCCACTTTCTTCTGGCTTGCAAGGTGTCTGCTGAAAATCTGCTAATAGTTTTAGGTTAATTCACTTGTATGTGAGGAGTTGGTTCTCTTCTGCTTTCAAAGTTCTCTGCTTTGACTTTTGACGGTATTATTAAGATGTGTCTCAGTGTGGGGTTTTTTGGTTTTTATTTCGTCCTTTGGGATCCTGAATCTGGATGTCCACTTCCCTCCCCATTTTGGGAATATTTTCAGCCACTGTTTTTATATTTCTAATTCTTTCTTTCTCTTTTCTTCTTGGAAACTAACACTCTGAATGTATTTGTCCACTTGATGGGCTCGTGTAAGTTTCTAAAGTATTCTCTGTTCTTTTTTTTCACCCTTTGTTCCCCTGATTGGATATATGCATATGATTTGTCTTTGATTTTACTGAATCTTTCTTCTTGTTAGTCTAGTCTTCTATTCAGTTCCTCTATTGATTTTTCAGTTCAGTTGTTATATTGTCTCTTTTAAAATATTTCTTTGTTAAATTTCTCACTTAGTTCATACTTTGTATTCCTCTGCTTGAGAACATTTTTATGCTGGTTCTTTTGAATTCTTCCCTTGGGATTCATTTATCTCTGTTTTATTAGGATCAGCTTTATCTTCTTCCTTGTTTCAGTAATGCTGTCCTTTTTCTTCATTGTCTTTAACTCTTTGTGTTCGTATCTATATATAAGATAAATTGCCACCTTTCCAGTGGTCACATTGGTAATTTACAAGAGAAAACTTCAGGTGTTATTCCATCTGGATCACCTGTGGATCTCTCAAGCTTTAGGCCTGGCATAATCATAATATGTGTTATTGGTAGCTCCAGCATCCAGGGTATGTGACGTACCATACGTGCCCCAATAAAGGTAAGACAGAAGGCACTCCCTCAGCCATCATCTGGAAAAGTTGAAATGTTTGAATACCAAATCTTTCTCTCCCCAGGGAGCCGTTACCTGCTTCCTTTTCTCTTTTGCTCTGTATATAGTCAGAAGGAAGAGCTGTACTTACCACCACACTCTAGTTTGAACCACTGCTTTTGTTCCCAGATAAGGGCTCCTGTCTGTAGCCCAAGCAAGATTAGATAGAAGTTAATCACTCAGGTAGTACTATGAAAACTTGTCATAGTGGTAGCACAATTCTTTCCCTCCTTGGAGAGATTTTGTGAGCTGAGAGCTCCTTCCTTGCTTTATGGTGATTTTCAGGGGGAGGGATTATGGTGACAAGATGTCTCCATTTTCCTACTGATTTCAATTTGGTTGGCTTTGCACTCACCTGAGTGCCGGGGGCTCTCAGCTACCTTGTGGATTTCTCACAAAGGGACTTGAATTTTGCATCACTATTGAATAAGTATGTTCATGGGATAGAAGAGAGTTGAGAGTTCCCTATTTCACAATCTTTTTTTAGGGTAATGTGTTTTTTCAACTTACTTTTTATAATTATTTGACTTTTTTGAAGTTTTTCCTCTAATCTAATAACTTTTTAATCCTCCATTGTGATTTTGTTTAGAAAATTGTGTTACCATTTCAGTGTACCCTTTTTGGTAGGTTATTGTGTCACATGATTATTTTGTTTTCATATGTGTGCTGTCCTTGAATAATTCGTGGAGAGGCAGAACATTCACTATTTCTCAGTAGAGTCAAAGACACACTTCATTTGGTGGCAGTGGAGGACATGTAGGGAGCAACAATAGGACACTCTAAACCTTTTAAATCACTCCCTATCCATAGTAACCCATAGGGAAGCCAGGAATTATACTCCCTTCCAAATCCTCTGCATATCCAGCATCAACAAAGGCTAATTGAGGAAATCTACATTTTTCACTGAAACCTAGATATGGGGTGCCACATACCCTTCCATTGCAAAAATAGTGTCAGAGAAAGCCAATAAAATTAAAGATTTAAATAAGCTCAAGAATCTAATCACATAATGCCCTACATATTCAAGTTTTAATAGAAAATCACCTGTCAGACCAAATAGAAAAAAGATCAAAAAGATCTCCAAGTAATATCTCAAATAATTACCTGTAACAAAAAATGGCATATCGCTAGAGTCTCCGCAGATACTAAATGCAAAACAAAGCAGTGCTATAAAGGACTCTACACATACAAATTGGGTTATATCATCAAATATATAAATTTTCTGAAAGGACAAACAAAATTAACCCAGTATAAAATAAATCATTAGGCTACATCTGCTCAAGAAACTTAATTCATAATTTTAAAACTCCAGGAGAAGAAATCATAAGGCCGAGATAGTTTATAGGAGAATACTACTAAGTGTTTACAGAAGAAAGATTTAATGCTTTCTCCTTAAGAATAGGAATGCAGGGCCTGTGAGATGGCTCAGAGGCGTAAGTGCCTGCCTGGCAAGCGCGAGGGCCCGAGTTCGACTCCCGGAACCCACATACGAAAAAGGGGCCG
The DNA here is from genome assembly GCA_028451465.1 of Erethizon dorsatum. Lineage (NCBI taxonomy): Eukaryota > Metazoa > Chordata > Mammalia > Rodentia > Erethizontidae > Erethizon > Erethizon dorsatum. The sequence goes on from CM051838.1 coordinate 17,757,387, forward strand.
GTGATACCACTCAGCAGCACAGGCACCTGCTGGTGCGCGAGGTCCTGAGGTCGACCCCCGGTACCCACAAAAAAAAAAAAAAAAAGAATAGGAATGCGGCAAGTATGCACACTGTCACTAATGATATCTAACATAGTTTTGAAATTTTTTACAGTAAGGCAATAAAGCAAAATAAAAGACACCTGGATCAGAAAAACATTTCTCTTTACAGATGACATAATTATCAGCATAGAAGTTTGAATAGTCTAAAAAAATTCTAGAAAAACTGAACTCAGTAATGTTAAAGGGTATAAGATCAATATGCACACATTATTTTGTAATTATATAATAGCAATGAACACAATGTTATCAAAATTAAAAGTACAAACCCCTTTATGATCTCTCAAAATAAAAGTATAAAGACTTGTATGCTTAAACTATGAAACACTGATGAAATAGAAATAAACCAAAGAATACTGTACATAAATGAGTAGCCAGATGTACCATGTTTGATAATTAGAAAAAACATGGTAATGATACCAATTGTCTGCAAATCTGTATACACAGTTTATAAAATTGCTATCAAATTTCTATCAAGATATTTTGAAAATATGGACAAGATTATTCTATAATATTTATGGATATGCAAAAGGACTATGATAGCTATGACAATTGTTTAAAAGAAGATTAAAATAAGTATTTTAATTGTTTTCGAGATTTGTTACATAGCTACGATATTCAAGACTATGTATTATTGTGGGAGACAGACACATAGATCAATAGAACAGACTAGAAAACAAAGCTATAAGACTATAATTTTTACCAAATGTACAGATTCAATGCAATGGATGAATTAACTTTTCTAATACAAAGTGTTGAGGCATTTGAATTTCTTTGCACAAAAACAGGACTTTGATTTAAGCTTCAAATCTCATACAAAATTAACTCAAATTACATCCAAGATAAAGTTACACAAACAACATATGATTGAAAATATTGTGAATGTTTAAAAATTACAGTAAAAACATATTGCCATTAATCCCCATCAAAATGCTCCCCCTCACCTCAAACACACTTATTCCATCATTCTTGCTGCTTTCTGAAGCAGTTGTGGAATTCTTTTTCTGTGAATGTCTTTAGTTGTACTGTTGTGGCTGCCTTGATGCCCGGAATTGATTCAAAATGTTTACATTGCATGGTCATTTTGACTTTGGGAAGGAGCTAAAAGTCATGCAATGGTAGATCTAGTGAATAAAATAGATGAGGACACACGGTAATGATTCCACAACCTGCTTTTCCATTGGATGGCACTCAGAAGGAGTATTCATGACGTTATTGATCACGCCTCATAAAGACACTCATTAAAGTGGATTTCCAGAATTGCTTATGAAAGTGGCAAGAAAGACAGGATATGTTCCAAGAGAGGGGAAGTACTCTGAGGGCTGTGGTGGATTAAGTAACGATCACTTTATAACATCCAGCTGAACTTTATCAGCATATTTCTGGGTGTAGAAGGCCCACCTGAGGATTGCTGCCGATAACATAGAACTGGAGGGGAAGATGGTGCTGTTGATTCTCCTGGAGAAGCTTGTCACGCTGGTTTTCCTGATATGACCTCAGCTATCCTCATTGCTCAGATCTTCACTGTCGCTGCGGATGGCTGTGGTTCTCTTCAGGGGGGCTCTGATCCTTACCTCTTGGCTCCAGTGCAGATCCCTCAGCCTTCTGGCACAGATCCTTCATCCTGCTGGCACAGACCTTCCAGCTTCCACCACTGACCTTTGGGCCTTCCCAATGCAGATCCTTGATACAGACTTGGATGAGACAATGTTGTGGGCTCTTGGCCCCCAGCTGGACTCATGGAGGACATTGCCATGGGATCCAGGCCCTCAGCTGGATTCTTTGGGTTTCTAGTGTGAGGACAGATCTCTTACACTCTTCTGCATTTGATTTTTTGGGTGAATATTATACAATAATCTTATAAATTATGTGTCCTGTATTACATCTGTTTTCTTGCAAACCCTGACTACAAGGGCGATTAATAGCTATGTGATTTTTACTGTAATACATTTTTTAATTTAAAAATTCACCGTATATTTTGATCACACTTTGTACAATTCTGAAACATTTAACCAAGAGAGATTTGTTGAGAAGTAGGATTAGGCAAAATTCTTAGACTTGGTAGCACCAAAAACATGACCCAGAAAGAAGAAAAATTTATGTTGCACTGGGTTGAAATCAAAACCTTTGACCACAAAGCATCCTATAAAGAAGATGAAAAACGGTATATATACAGGGAGAAAATACTTGCAAACCATAGATCTAGCATAGAATGAGTGTCTAGAATATACATAAAGAATAATCAAGCTGCAGATAGTGGAACATCCCTGATATACTAGCACTCTGTGAGACTGAGGCAGGATTGTAAATTTGACCCCAGTCTGGACAACTTAGGAATATCTCAAAATATAAACTAAAAATGTACTAGGGATGGAGCTCAATGCAAAAGCCCTGGGTTCAATCTTGAGTACTGGGAAAACAAACAAACAAACGGAAGAAAAAAACCAGGTCAAAGCACGAGAGAAACCAAACGAAAAAAATTTTAAAAATCAACTCATGAAAAGGACAAAAGATATAAAAACGCTGTATTGATATGTATACGCATTACAAATGAACACATAGAAAAATGTTTAACATGACTAGCTATTAGACAAACACAAATTAATACTACAAATGAAATATGACTCCACTCCCATCAGAGTGGCTACAATAAACAATAGTAACAGTAGCAAATGCTGCCAAAGGTATGAGAAGCTCTATGACTTGTACATTTCTATGGAGAACTGAAGTGGAATAATTACTTTGAGAAAAGTGTCCCAGTTGCCTAAAAGTTAAGTATTCACCAATCACATGAATCAACGATTGCATTCCTGAGCCTTTTTTCTAGAAGAATGAAAACTTCTATTCATGAAATAGTCTTCATAAATCTATAAAGAATTATGTTGAGTGGGAAAAAACCCAGGCACCTGAAGAGAGATCCTACGTCTGCAGGGTTCCATTTATGTGACATTTTTGAAAGGACAAATTTATGGAGAACAGATCAGTGGTTCAGGAGAGAAAGTAACTGTGGCTCTTTCAGGGAAGAGGGAGCATAAGATGATTGCAATGTTTTATGTCCTGACTGCGTGAATGTCCTTATTCTAGTGGTGATACTGCATCAAAGTTTGGAAAGATATTACTACAGTAGGTAACTGGTTAAAAGATAGGTGGAAATCTCTCTATATTATTTCTTACAACTGGATGTGAATATACAACTGTCTCAAAGTAAGAAGTTTAATTCACAAAAAGATGGTCTTTTAAGAATATCAATTACTAATGTTTCAAATTCTTTAAATAAAGACCGTGTTAGATCAAAAAAATGTATCATATAACGCAAGGTTAGTGAAAACATGGTGCCGTTTTCTAAAAATTCCCAAATTAATGGATACTAATGGATAGAAGTAGTCTTTTCTATAGTAAGCTCAAATTATATCATGTCATAGTAATATACTTTACTAATTTAATTATAACAAGTAATTCATTACAACATATTCTATTTATATCATAGCTGTAGTATTCTTTAATAACCTCCAACTTTGTGGGTGAAATTTCAGAACAGTTGCCAAAAATAAAGTTACAGGATCCAAATCAACTGCTTGATATTCGGTAAAAGACAATAAGGTTAAAATGCGAAGATAGTTCTCTCTTTCTTCTATGGAATTTAAAACACTTCTTTCATTTCTTAGTTTAGTACAGTAAGTTTAAATAACAGTTCTTTTTCATTTACTAATATTACAGAGAGAAAGCATGATTATGTTAAAGATGAAAGGAAGATAACCTTGGGAGGCTGAAGCAGGAGGATCGCAAGATTGAGCCACACTTGGGCAACTTGGCAAGATGCTGTCACATAAAGTAAAAATGCCTGGGGATGAAGCTTAATGTGAAAGCCCAGTATACCAGTAACACACACACACACACACGCGTGTGTGCATACACAACACACACACACGAGGTTATTGCTGTTTCATAGGACTTTATATAAAATTAGCTATTACTAATGTTTAGCAATAGCTACTATTTAGTTGTAGCTAATAAAACCTATGGGATTCTTATAGTTTGCAAAACATTACCAACAACCGACCGACCAGAAAGTTACTGGTTGGCGCTGCATGAGTACATATGATTAAAAAAATACTAAACCAATGCTAGGTATATGAGAAATAGCTAGATTTATAAGGAATTATGCACCCCCCGAAAAAAAGAAACTGTGCAAAAACTTAGTTAAGACATTAGAAACTACTGATGAGAAACGCCAAGTGAGAGATATGCACAAATAACTTGCCTGCATGTTCCAAAAAAGGAAACGATTTATTTTTATTTCAAACCAATTTTCACAAAGGGAAAATAAAATTGAACATTATAGACATCTGCACACCCACACCCCCATGAAAATGGTTTGTCTAAAATCAGAATTTATTTTTCATCCCCAAATTGTTTTTATTTGGCAAAAAATAAACTTGATAGTATTGAATCAAATGCGTTTTTTTTTTGTTTTTTTTTTTTTTTTTGGTACCAGGAATCAAACTCAGGTTCTCATGCTTGCTAGCCAGGCACTGCACCTCTGAGCTACTTCCCTGGCCCTCAAATGTGTACTTAAAGATGGTTGTTAAATAAGAAGCCTATAGGTACTTTGTGGCTAAGTATGTTGAACACAGAACACTAGGTTATGACACATTAAGAACAGAGCTTTTACTAGGTTCCTCCGTGGTACCCTGCTTGCTCAGCATGTGTGAGGCCCTCGGCTTGATCCCCAGCACCAAGAACAGCAACAAAATTAATTATAAATAAATAAATAAATGCTATACTAATATTATTGGATACAAGTTTGGTAATATATATTCTTATTATAATTGCTTAAATCCTTTGAAATAATCTGCTTCTCAGTAGTAAATTACTAAATATGTTTTCTTCAATGTACTGTTTTAAATATCTGCATTCTAAAATGTTATAAGGTATGAGTTGAAATAATTTTTAAAGGGATCCAACAAGAAGAAAATTCAAGATTTTTATAAAAATGTATTATTCTTTTTGCTATGAAGTTTTATTCCCTCTATCAGTCACAATAATTCAAATTTTTAAAACTATAGATGGTTCGTTATTTATGATAGGGTTATATCTCATTGTAAGTTGAAAGTGCCATGAGTTGAAAATTTACTTAATGTCTAACCTAACGAACATCACAGCTTTGCAACACAGTTCACTTTAAAGTACCCATTGTGTACCTCCCTGGCTGTGTGGAAGACTGGGAACTGCAACTTGCTTTTGCTGTCCAGCATCACAAGAAAATAACTTACTGTATTTTCTAGCCGTCTAAAAAATCAGAATTCAAACACAGTTTGCACAAAATGACATGACATTTATACCACTGTAAAGTCAAAAGTCATAAATTGAAACATCTTAAGTCAAGCGCCTTCTATATTTCAGATTTTCTCCATTTGCAAATAATATCCCTTTCAGATTTTTTTTATTCTTTTGGTTTTTAAATGTCAACAACTGACCTTCAATCTTTAAACACATGTGTACATTTAATTTTTTATATTCTATGAAATTATTTTCAATATACCTGTAACTATTTATAAGAACTTCGTAAGTAATGAGAGAATTATCTTTTCCAAATTACCCGTTCACATAGATGAAGACAATTCTCACCAATTTATAATAATAAAAAAATTTTTTTCCTACCTTAATACTTCATTCCCCTAGTAAACAAAACATTTTTATATTCCTGTAGTTCTGCCTCTGACTTTTACTTGGAGAATACCCACTGTCCCTGAAATCCTCTTGGTCATCTTTCAACCTAATCCTGAAGAAAATCAAGTGTCATTTTTCTTTTAACTTACAGGAAAAGTGAAGTAAATTAGACTAGATACTCAGCGAGGGAGCACATCATTTTTCAGCTTCTTCATACCAATTTCTAACCAAATCTTTCATGTACCATGAATATATACACAGAATCTGGTTTGGTGGAAGAAATGAAGTTGACCGTGAGGTTAAATGGTGCTCATGAAATAGAACATTTATTCACTGTCCAAAAGACAAATCTGCAATTGGAAGTTTAAAAGAAGGTATTATCTCTGCTGCTTAAAATGCTGAACAAGAACTAAGTTTTCATACTGAAAGATAAGTCCAGAACAACTGAAAATTACTCTTTCTATGGAAGCTGCAGGGAGAAATTGAACCTGATTATTCCCTCTAAAGTGAAAGGGGAAAAATATTCCAAATCTTACACAAAGACAGTATGTGTGGCCAGGTAAGTGTAACTGCTGGCAAAACAATTTAACCAACCATTCTCCCTAAGATACATGTGTGATTTTAAGAAAGAGAGTATTTTTCTAACAAAGATTAAATTGCTTCCACTGTGAGCAGTACCAGGTAGTCATATCCTAATGTGTCAGGGGACAGACAGGAACTGAAACCAATACAAAAGGAAAGAGAAGAAGAGAAGGCAACACTAATGATCAAACAGTTAGCTGTTCACCGCAGTGATGTTTTTAAAATCCCCTTCTACACCTAAGCAATAGGGTGACTCCTGACAATGCACAAACAAACTGCAGAAAATTGTTTACCTTGAAACAAAAACAAAAAGAATCATTTATTTCAAGCAAAACTGCAGTGCACAGCATTCTACAGCAAAACTCAAATAACCATGTAAGCATTAAAAGAAGAATTCCTTTTGCACAACAGGAAGAACAAAATACTAGCTAGAGAGTACTACTTTTGGCCTACTAAGTCTAAGCATGTATTAAAGGCAAGGGAACTCTGAGGGGAAGAAAAATTAAAAAGCAGAGACCAGCAGTATTTGACAAGAGCTAAATTCTTTAATCCAGTTCCTGTAAGATCCCATTTAGATTTCCACATGAGATGTATACAGCTTTGGAAATGGTTTTCAAAAATCATTAGCTCTACAAAATTTATGTACAGCTTGCAAAATTTGCATTGACCAAGTCCACATGTAATAATTCTCATTACCTCTTTAATCCTGCCTAAACAATTTTAACTTCTACAGGTTCCCCCATAGTAAAAACACATTTACATGACGTTTACCTGCCTGTACACTGAAGTTTATAATGTTGTGCTCGTTCAATGTAAATAAATGATGGCACGTGAAAGCACCTATATGTATATGCAAATATATACATTTGTATACAAATGAATATATCAGAATTTGTATTCAAATGCACTTTAAAACATATACATAAACAAAATGTGCATTGCTATGTCCATTTATGATTCCATATGAGTACATATCCAATTTGTATGTGTATATACTATATATGAGAATGTTTGCATACATAAACATGTATATATATTTACATATACTTAGGAATATAAATATATATGGAAAGAGTACATAGCCAGTACATATAAATATATATGTACAGTAAATATGAATACATATGGAGAGAGCTCATAGCCAGTGAATTTTACAGATATGTTTACTTACTTAAATAAAATGTTCATCATGACTCTATGTTGATACCGAGTCTATCATCATGAACACATCAATACTTACAGTTTCAGTGGTAACTTGCAGTTATCATTCTCTTGCATCCTGATTTGTTGTATATTGTAAGTAAAGATGTGTTATTTTATAGGTGACCTCTTTCAATACTAGAAAATAAAATAATACTAAAACGAATTAGGAATAAAAACAATGAAACAGCATTTTGAAAAAACTTTGGTTAATTTTTCAAGATCAATTTCACTTATTTCACTCCACTGTGAATAAACAGAGTATATCTCCATGAAAATAGAGTAAGCTTTAGCTAGATGGATAGATAGCTGCTACCCTAAGAAGTTACATAATCAATTTCATTCTTCCCAAACCTTTTTATAATTAAAATATATGTAAGTGGAAAGGCATTCGTGTAGACAGACCAATCTCAAAGGAATCGAGTAGCAATAAAAGGAAACCTGATAGTGAAATATAATGTGAAATACACGTTCTTCAGATGATTCAGGTACATTTAGAATTTTAAATTATTAGTTTTAAGAAATAAAAGATGAGAGTACAACAAACCAAATGGGCATTGATAAAGTAAGCAAATAAGATAAAAATTTCTTTAGAACATTTATTGATGATAGTTCAAAACTCAGTATGATTACACAAAGTTCCTAATTATGACCAGGAAGAATGTTTAACATTTAAGTACTTACTTAATTTGGGCTGAATAATATTCTAAATAATTCAGTTGCATGAATTCATTTAATGTTCACAACTATATGAAATAGATATTATGTCTAAATGTATTTCAAAAATAAGAAAATCATACCACTCATTTGTGTGTCTATTTTATTTACATCATTTCATCAAATAAGTGATTTGTTATTTTATCTCAATGTCAAATTTTTTGAGCATAACATGAATATATATATATATATGTGTGTGTGTGTGTTATGTATAAAATCACGCATATTATGTTTTACAGGTATATATAAAATCAGGGTTAGATCTTGTATAACCACTGACTGTGGTGGTCTATACAGTGTACAGGTGATAGATATCTTAGACGGACATGGTTACATATAGCTGATGGTCATATATACATATATATCCTTTTGCCTGAATTAGAAATTGATCCTCTTCACTAAGATAATAAAGTCTATTCTTATTTTTAATTACAAAAATATAAATGAGCTTGCTGAATCAGGAATAAATGATGCATAATCGTCCACATACAACTGAAATATATCTCTGAATTCACTCTGGATATATATAGAGTATACAACTGGGTAGTTTTCACATGTGCGATTTATGTATATAATATTTTAAAGTGCATTTGAATACAAATTCTGATATATTCATTTGTATACAAATGTATATATTTGCATATACATATAGGTACTTTCACGTGCCATCATTTATTTACCCATGGAAACATCGCTACAGTCAGGATATTAAATAAATCTACCATCCATAAAGTTTTTTTGATCTCACTTATATTTTACCCTTCTATTTCCTCTTGCTCATTGACACTCACCCAGTGAATGATTGCTTTCTGTCACATATTCACCCGTTTTTTTGAAGTGTGGAATTCTAATAGCAACATAGTGTCACCTTATCGTGACTTTGGTTTGTGTTTCCCAAGTGACAAATGTGTTGAGCATTACTTCACACAGCATATATACTATTTGTAGATCTGCAAAGTTAATTGTTTTTTGTTTTTAATGGACTTGCTTTCTTATTACTGAATTTTTGTGTACTTGTAACCATACTTGTATTCTGAATACAAGTCCAGTATTAGGTGATTTGCTATTATAGCTGATATTTTGATTCAAATATCTAATCCTAACTAACATAAATATATTTTGTATATTTATCTTGTATCCTACTACCTTAGTAAACTTAGTTCTTGAACCATTTTTGTGGAATGCATATAATTTTTCTATAAAATTTTTTAATTTATCTGTAAATAACATTGATTTATTTTTCAAATATAAATGCTATTAGTTTATTTACTTATTTATATGTTTTGGTGTCTTCACTAAAAGCTCCAGTACAACTTCAGTTTCTCCATGAAAATAAATGGAGAAAGTGACCATACTATACTCATAATCCTAGGAGGAAAGCAGTTAATGTTTCCTTATTATATATATAGTTGGATGTAGTAGTTTTTCTTTATTATAATTTAATTTTGTTATAGTAAAATGCTTTAGTTGTCTCTGTTGAGATTATCATATGAGTTTTCTTTTTTGTTAAATTTGTGAATATATTTAAATTATACTGATTTATTTTCAAATAAGAGTACTCATCCTGGTGTAAACACTACTAGGCCTTAATGTATTTTGAATAATATTATCTAAAAATCTTAGGAATTTTTTGCATCTAGAAATATTGCTCTATAAATTTCCTTTCCTGAAATGTCTCCATATGATTTCCATATGAAGATCTCATAAAATAAATAATATTAAATCCTTCCTCTTCAAAATTTTTTCTGGAAAATATGAATATAACTGGCCATGTTGGTGAAACTCACCAGTTAAGCCATCTGAACCAAGATGTGTTTGCTTCTTTTTTTTTTTTAAAAGCTTTTTAAATAAAATATCTTACAAATACAAGACTATTGAGGTTACTAGTTTTTCTTCAATAAGGCAAGGCAGTTTTTATCTTTCAAGTAAAATTTCCATTTTATTAGATTTTTACATGTAATTGGATAAAGATTTTTAATATTACCTTATCACACCTTATAATATCTGTAAAACATGTAGAGGCATTCCTTCTCTATCTCTGTTGTTGATAATTTGTGTGTTTTCTCTTTGTTTCTTAATCAGACTTGCTAGAGAACTATCAATATTATTCCTATCTAGAACCAGGCTTTAAATTTATTGTCTTCCTTTCTGTGAGTATTTTGTTGTTGTTGTTAATTTTATTATATGTCACCATAATTTTATCAATTTTTTCAAGTGGATACTTTGGGTAAATTTGCTACATTTTCTTGCTTATAAGGTAGAAGCTGAGGTCATTGATTTAATATCTCTTTTCAAACAGGTGTTTAGTCCTCTAAATTTCACTTTAAAAATGGCTTTATCTGGGCTGGTGAGATAGCTCAGTAGCATAAGCGCTTGCCTGGCAAGCACGAGGTCCTGAATTTGACTCCCAGTACCCACATACGAAAAAAGGGCCAGTGATATTGCTCAGCGGCATGGGTGCCTGCTGGCACACGAGGTCTTGAGTTCGACCCGGCACCCACAAAAAAAAAAATTTAAAAATTACTTTATCTGAATAGCACAAATTTTGTTATGTTGTATTTTCAATTTCATTCTGTTCAAAATATGGTTTAGCTCCTCTTTGTGGTCTTCTTTAACTCATGTGTTATGAAGACTATTAATGAACTTCTAAATATTTGGAGATTTTCCACAGATCTGTTTTTGATATCTAATTTAAACCTCATAGGATCAGAGAACTTTAGTATGACTTAATGTTGAAAATTTATTTAGACTAATTTTGTGGCTTAAATACATTCTACTTTGGTATTTAAAGTGATGTGTACTTTCTTGTTAGATACCATGTTCTATAATATCCACCAAGATAAGTAAGTTTATACAGTTATTCAAGTCTAATATGTTCTTGCATATCACCTTTTATTTTTCTCATAGTGTTCTGGAAAGGATATTAAAGTCTCAGATTTTATTTGAAAATTTGTTTATTTATCCCTGGTATTATATCAGTATTTTCTTCATAATCTTGAAGTTCTGTTATTTGATTCATAAACATAGTATCTTTATGTCTTCACATGAAAGTTCTTTCTTGTTGGTCTGGAATAGTCTTCAGTATAGGTTGTCTGCCACACTTATAGGCACCCAACAATTTTTGATGGGAGTTAGCACGATATATACTTTCGTTCCTTTAATTTTCACCTATTTATGTTTTCATATTTGAATTAAGTTTATTGCAGATTGCTTATACACATGAGCCTTTCATTTTTATACATTCTAAAAGTTTTAAAGCTTCAAGTGGTTGTTCAGAACATTGAGGTGTAAAAAGATTTTATATGATCGGGGCTAACATACCCATTTAAAAATTTAAACAATTTTATTTCTTTTCTCATATTAACCTTTTACAAATTTCGATTGCATAACTGATACCAGGTGATGCTAGAAAATTCATAAAATAATAGCCAATGTTTGTCACCTAAATTTTTCTTGGTCTGAGGAAAAGCATGATTTGTATGGACAGTTTTTCATCACAGAGCTGCAAGAGACAAAAGGGACATAATTGACAAGCATCCTTACTTTGCGTTCTGATATTTTATGTTCTCTAACAGAAGATCCACGTTACTCTCACTGAATGGAATTTTTCATGAAAATAAAGAAAAAATTACCATAATGATGAGATCCTCCAGTTTAATTAAATCAAATGCAGTAAGGTTTTCATATCAGATGTCCCAAAAACCCTTTATCAACCCATTGGGAGCTAAGAGCAAAATAGAATTATATTCTTATTTGAAGAAGTTTCCTTTATACTGTCTCAAAATAATGTTCAACACATACAAAACATTTATTATGTGATAGATACTGTGCTATTTCCTATATATTTTATTCAGTTTCCATGGAATGATCATGAGATAAGTACCTGCTCTTAGACAAAAAGGAAATTTAGATACATAAAGATGTTGAAGATCAAAACACTTGTCCTTTTAACCATGAAGCTTAATTTTCCCTCTTTTCTTTGTATTCCTCTCCTGTCCAGCATGAACATGATTCCTTCTCATTTTAATAAGAATAGGCATTTCTTCATATTTCAGTGGAAAAGCGCCAAGATGAGAAGCTGACTCTTCGCTGAACACCTGAACATCACAGGGAAAAAGCCAACATTTGAGGGAATCATAGTGTAGGGAAGACAAAGTGCTTCATCTCTGCTCTACCTAAGGCAATTTACTGCCCTGCATATGGAGAACATTCCATTTGTCTTTCTCGCCAGACAATCTGTGGTGTGCTCCTGAAACAAATCTAATTGTCTCCCCTCTCCAGTTCTCCTCAATGCAACTCTACCTCAAGTTCATAAATTTCCACACAGTTGTTCTCCATCTCTATCTTCAAACATCCTCATGATAGAAGGGAACACACATAGTCCTTCATTTTAACAGCGCTATGTGTCATGTCCTTACTCCAAAATAAGTTTAAATCCTAGAAATCATATTAAATCATCAATTTTAAACAGCTTTAATTACATGTAATTTATATATAAACTCTCACATAATTAATGGATACAATTCAATAAGTTTGAATATATGCTTACTCCTATGAAACCATTAACCACAATCAAGGTCAGACACATGTCTTTTGGTTTCAAAAATTCCTCTGTAGTCCACCACCCCACCTGCAGCTTTTTGGTGGTAAAGACACTTTACATAAAATCTATCCTTTTAAAAATTTTTCAGTATGCAATCCAGCATCGTTAAGTGAGTATAGATGCTGTGGCATGCGCCCATCTCTAGAACTTATTCATTTTGTATAACAGAAACATTTTCATCTTTTCTTCACTTCTCTCATCTATTCTGTTTCATTTTTTCATCCTTCTTTTATGTGCATTTTTTTGACTCTTTTTTATCACCATTGTTGGATCAAGAATTGTAAAGGTTTATGATTACTTGTTGCTGTGGGATTTACTGTGTACACCCGTAACTTATCTGAATGTATACTAAAGTTGTGTTACCTCGTGTAGAAAGAAGACTTCATAGTAGCACACTAACATTTGTCTTCTTCCAGTGCTGTGCTATTGTTAGCATCATTTTACTTCCATGCTGTTTCTCCAACACACATTGCAGTGATGTTTGCTTAAAACATTCAATAATCTTTTCAAAAATTATTTTTAAATATGCTTCTGTTATTGCATATTAATTTGCAAAATACTGTGTTTCAGTGTAGAATGTTACCATGAAAAGGATACTGTACTTACCTATGTAGTTACTATGCCTAGTGTTCTTCTTTTATTGTGCAAATCCTTGATTCCACTCACTATTATTTTCCTTATGTTTGAAGTACTTACATTAACATTTCTTGCAAATATACTTGTGATGAATCCTTTTACATCTTTTATTTCTGAAAAAGCTTTCATTCCACTTTCACCTTTAAAAGGTATTTTTGATGGGCAAAGTATTCTAAGTTGACTTTTTTTGCTTTCAGTACTTTAAAGATTATGCTCCACATCTTGCTTGTATTGATTCAAAAAAGAAATCTGTCATCCTTATCTCTATTTCTGTTTATGTGGTGTTTCTATTTTTTCCAGCTGCTTTAAAGATTTTGTCTTTAATCTCTTTATCGTGGGTTTTAAGCAATTTGATCATAATGTGACTTGTATATTTTTTCTTCATGCTCCTTGTACTTAGAATTGATTAAATTTCTTAGATATGTAGATATACAATTTTCAAAGTTTAACATTTGTGAATTATTATATCTTGAAATATTTTTTCTTATTTTCCTTTTTTTTCTCCATTCCTCCATTGCATTCACGTTTGGCTGTTTGTCACTGACATTCTTATTTTTTCTTGATTAATTCTTTCTATGCACATACACTATTTCACTGTGGATCAATCTGTTTCAATCTTCAATACTGACTTTTTGTCTTTCCATTTACAATCTTCCATTATTCTCAACCAGTGGATGTTTTCATCTCAAGCAGTGGAACTTTTATCTTAGAAATGTAATTTGGAAAACTTTCATATCATGTGTCCAGTTAACAGATCTAGTATACCTTTATATTTTCTTTAGCAGCCCAGTAATTTTTTAAATTAAATACAAACCATTGTGAGTTTTACCTTGATAAGTGCTGATTATTTTTTTAGACCTCAAAATATTTGAGAACTTTGTTCTAGAATGTGGTTAATTCAAAACAGTTTGATCCTTTAAGTTCTTATTAGACATGAACAAAGAGGCATTTAGTCTAGTACTAATTATTCTCTACTGGAAAACAATGCCCTGCTTAATATCCTAACGAATGCTTCATGCTGTAAATGTTTCCACTCTGGCTGGGGAATAGGCGCTCTTCTCAGATCTGTGAGAGTTATGTCAGTGTTTCCTCAGTCGTTCCATGCGTATTTTTCCCATCTTAGGTCTCAACATGCAAAATCTAATCAGTGATCAACTAAATATTTGAGGAAACTCTCTGCAGATCTCTAGGGGTCTCTTTGTATTCTGCTTTCTCCTCTCCCACACTTTGTCCTTTAATGTCTAATCTTGGGTTCTCTGAACTCCAAGCTTTCTCCTTCCACTTTAGAGAGCTACACAGTTCCCTCCTGATCCTCACCTCCCTTATGCTTTAAGCTGGGGAAATCACAGGAATCTCTTTGCGTCCTCTCTGTTAGGAATAACTGCCCTTTATTGCTTCATTTTCCAGTAGTCTGAGAAGAGTTGTTTCATTTACTTTTCTTGTTTAGTTGTTTTAAGAAAAAGGATGAAGGGGCTGAGGGTATAGCTGAGTGACACAGTGCCTGCCTGGCATGCACAAGGTCCTGAGTTCAATTCCTGGTACCAAAAAAAAAAAAAAAAAGAGGGTGAATGCATATTATCATAGCTATCTCTGCTGGAAGCAAAAGTTAAATACACTTATTTTTTAAATAATACACTTATTTTTTAAGTAATAGAACTATGCTGCATATACTATTTTGTGTCCTTCAGTTTTATAAAATTCCTTTAAGGCTAAATCATGTTTATTGACTTTTTTTTAGAAGATTCTTAAAATATTTCTGTTCCTTTAGAAAAGAACATGTGCCTTTACAAAAGTTTTTCAATGGGTGTAGTACTTGTGAATAAAAAAAATATAAAAAGATACTCAAAACAAACCCTAAAAAAAAGTCAAAGAAAAAATATTTTGTTTTAGTTTACTAAGACACTTCTGAGAGCCTCTAAGATCAATAAATGAACATTTTTGTAATTTTCGTGCTTCTCTTCAATAAGTAATATGTCGTGTATAGCACAGAGTTCTTTTCGAGGACAAAAGCACCTTGGCACACATGTGATTAAGATCTAATTATTTGGAATTGCGTGAATTAGACATCAAAGGAGCAGCACAGCCTGCTGCTAACCTACTTTGGTTTATGTCAATAAGCAAAATGTCTTTTAACTTCATTAGCAGATCTTCTTTTGAGTTAATAATGCAGTGTGTCAGAACCGTAAAGACTAAGTCAATCATTAAAATACCACTCCAAGTGTGTTTCATGTAAGAGCAGTTACATTAGAGTTTACAGAGGGGCTTGCTCCACAGCTGTGTTTAAAAGGACATTATATGAAACAGGGGGTGTAGCTCAGTGGGCCAGTACATGACTTGTATGCATGAGGCTGTAGGTTCAATTCCCAGCACCTGGGGAACAAAAAGAAAAACACGTTATCTACAACACATATTAATGATATCTACTGAAGTCAGAATAATGCAGTTATTTCATTTGGGTAAAGATTTTTTTTATCAAGTTACCTGTCTACTCATTTATTTTCTAACTATATTCTGTATTTTATATCTCACTTTATGGGTTTGTAGTTTATCCATGTTACTTAACTCCTTTAGTACCTATAGGTCATGGCTTAATTTCTTTGCTCTTCTATTTCCTCATTTTAATTATGAGGAAAATAATCATCCCCCTCCATACAGTAAAGGAATAATATAATATAACCACGTAATTTTTTGGTCTGTTTTTCAGTAAATGTCAGCTACCAGTTTCTGTTTCTAATGAAGTCTTGGTTTTAATTATTTTTCTTTATGTGTGTAATTTTTTTCTCTGCACTGCATCAATGCAGAGCTGAAACGTTTCTTTTGTTTATTTTACTTTCCTTCAACTCCACTTAACAGGAAATGATTTAATGTGAGCATTCCTTGTGGTCTTGAAGAAACAGAAAAACATTATATCATGGTATTGTCCAGAAAACATTTAAAACAATTGAAATATAACTGATCATGAAAGTCCATAATTCATTCTACCTTTAGAGAATTCCTTGAGGTAGATATTTCAGGTCAATCACTCAGATCCTCTTCCCCACATCCCAGTTGACTAAACTCACGTACAAATTCTGCTAATTGATGTACAATGGTCTAGCCCTAGCCCACTCTCTCATAAGCCTCATATTTTTAACTAATAGCTATATTAAATGTATTTTTAAACAATTCCTAAGATATATTCTGTAATTTTTCACTAGTTTTCATCTTCTATAAGGGCAGAGAGGAAGAGATCTTTAGAAATCAACCCATTTTGGTGTAAGCAAGGACATTATAAGAAAATCTCTAATACAATGTAAATACTGTTGCCTCTTGGAAGAGACACCTAACTGAAAATGATCTTTTTCACTGATTAAATAATTTTATTGGAAACTTGCTACAGGAAATGTCATCAAAATGCCCAGATGCCAAGCTTCTGACCAAATTATCAATTGTGTATGAATCTGTAGCAGACAGAGCTTGATAATAACGCTTTTCCTCAACAAATCATTACAAGGCATGTGGATTATCTGACTTGTATGGTTCTTTCCAATCCTGATATTTAAGAAGACTGATTTGCTCATGTACATACAAACCCCACAGAAAGTTTAAGGATTTTATTACATCCTATTCAAAGTCACAGCAAGGGCTAAATGCTGAGGTCTGGACATTTCCCTCAAGTGGATTTATATGCAAATGTTAGCAGAGATGTAGCCAGTCTCTATTTATTGACTTGATGACTATTGTCTATGTGGACGACTCCAAAATATTCATTACCATATTATCTAAAGAGCTCAAAATGTGAAGGCCATTTAGGTTCAGAGTTATCCATCTGTGCCTGTGTTTGTCCCCTGAGTTTAAGAAATGATCATTTGAAAGTTTAACACAGTCCTTGGAACACGATGCATCTCCTTGAATTCACCTCCCAGACATTAAAATAAAGACGCAGTCGCCTGGTTTACCCTTGGCCTGGTTAGGATTCTACCAACACTGCAGCATTTGGGTACACCGCATTTATTCATGCCTTTTCCTGGGGCTTTTTTTCACTAACTGTTCATATTTTTCTTCCTTTGTTATTCTGGGGCCTTCGGCAGAGCTCAGTTTGTCAATTATTGCAGTCAGGGCTGACGCTGCAGGATTTAAACAAAGGCGCACTAGCAACAAAGAGAAACAAAGGCAAGAGCAAGCTGTAGCCTGTGTCACTAGATCAGCTGATCAATCCATGATTAAATTGTTTTTAAATGCATGTCAAGAACAGGGCTCGGAGACAAATATTCAAGGTGTGAAAGAAAGGAGGAGGTATGATTTCCAAAGTGTTTTCTTCCTAACAGTGTAGCACTGACCTTGCATTTAAAGATAGAGGCTGGGGGTAAAGCTATATGAAAGTGTGAGAAGTATGAGTGAGTGCTGTTTACAGGAAACTGTTTTAATACCCTTGCTAGAGCTGAACAATAGCCAGAGACAAAGCTCTGAAAAATGCATGCCTCTCTCTGTGATCGATCCTTTTATCTTTTCATTTCTGCCAGATGATAAAAAGCACTTACAGGGCAAACATTATTTTCCACTAATATGAGAAATCTTCCTTATTTAGAGGTGTGAATACTTGCTATTAAAGTATTCACCAGTAGAGGTTTTTTGTTTGTTTGTTTGTTTTCCTGTTGTAGTTTAAACATGAAAAAGGATTTAAGGTTGTAAAGTGAAAAGCTGGAATTCTTGATAGAACCTTTGGTTTGTTTTTGCAATTAATGAACTCATTCTTGGCACAAAGGTTAACTGTAGTGATGCTAAAAATAAAATGGATTTTGAAGTGACACAGGCTTCCTTAGAATTTAGATGACACTAGATGAAAATACTCCAGAAAACAACCAAGTGCAATTAAATGCTCAGCTTACGTTGGTCTCATCACTCACTTTTTGCTTTGCAGTAGCAGGCACCAAATCCAGGGCGAACTACCACTGAACTACATACCCAGTCCTTTTTTCATCATCATCATCATCATTATTTTTTTAGAAAATTCTCACTAAATTGACCAGGCAAACGTCTAACTTGTGGTCCTCCTGCTTCAGCCTCCTTCAGGGCTGGTATTACAAGTGCACACCATCATGCCCAGCTCCATCACCTGTTTTTAAACTTTTTTACTTCTAGGCTTCACTGTGAAACTATAATTCCATAAGAGCAAGATATTGTATATTAAGTAGGAAATTAATATCAACATTGTATCTGACAGTGGGTTAAATGCTTTCACCTGCTGCCTCACTTAATTCTTGTACCAATTCCTCCTGATGCTCTCTCCACTGCTTAAGGAAACTGCATTGGATAGTTACTAATGACATGCTAACTGTTCTTGGCTTATACCTGAGATTTGAAAACAGATTTGTTTAAATACAAGGGCCTTCTTTCTTTACATCAATGTTAGGACCAATTAGAATTCCTTCTAGTACTTGTAGTACTCAGGCTACTGGGCTCCATTCCCAGTTTCTATTCCATGGAGGTGGTGGGGTCAGAGAATGTGCGTCTTTAGCACCTTCAAGTGGTGCTGATGCTGCAGGATTGGGGACCACGCTCAGCACCGCTGCTCTGCGCTCTGCGCTGTGTCTCAAAAGAATGACCTGCTTGGGGGACTTTACATTACAGTGGGGAAAAAAATTTGCTGTTGAAAACTAAATGTTTGAAAATAATTTCAAAGATGAAATACTAGATATTGGCGAATTAAGTTTTTAAAATTCCCATTTCTTATGCTTCTAGAAAATGCATATTACAGGAATTAAAAATAAAGTGCAATCCCTGTCTTCCTAGAGCTCATCACCTCATTGGAACGACAGTCGTAGCTAACTGCTTGTCTTGAGGGTTAATAAAGCAAACACAGTAATTGCTTAAGCCAAAGACTTTTTAAAAACGTACTCTGGGATTATGAGGCAGGAAATTCTGTCTCAAAAATACAACCGCACCAGTCCTTCCATTCAATTTCTTTCATCCTTAATGGCACTTCTTTCTGTCTCTGGCTTTCATGTTAAAATAAATTTACTCTATTTACTGTGCCTGCTTCTTCAAATCCTACTTTTACCTAAATCACAAAATAAGGCTTCCACATCAAATATGCCAACAAAAGTGCAAAGGGAGAATTCATGATAGTCTTCTCTTTTAAGACCTGGGGATCTGAAACAGCGTCTTGGTTTCTGAGACACGAGGTTTTCCTGATCATCTGGTCCCCTTCTTTTCACCACCCTGATCCATTGGACCCCGCCTAGTCCTGCCTCTCCCGCTGGACCTTGCAGTTCCCTCTCCTCTGCTCTCACAAAACCATTTCTGCCTCCATCCAGTCTTTCTTCTTGCTCTTTCTTTGGCCACCTTCTTCTCATACCCTTCCAAGACATTCTCTGCCTTACAGAAGTGTGATTTTAAAGTGAAAATCTGTTCATCTCTCTCCCTAGCCAAAAGCATCCACCAAGTTCCAGTTGCCTAAAGCCAAGCAAGTGTTCCCATCACCTGGTCTGACTCATTCTCCCTCTGATTGAATTCTGCTCGAGCTAGCTTCACCTCTAAAAGCTGCACCTCAATTTAAATTATACTGCTGGGAAAATAAATCCATCTACCCTAAAATGGGCCACACTGGGCATGCTCTATGCTTTTTAATCATACATATCCCTTGTTATGCTTTAGATCTAAAATATCCCCCAGATGCCTCCTGTGTTTGCAAGGTGATTGGGGGTGCTATACTCGCCAGTGGATTAATCCACCAGTAAGTTCATAGCTGACTTGCTTTTGGGAGATGGGGCCTGGTTACCGGAGGTCACAGAGGGCGTGACCTGTAAGAATGTGCCTCCCTTTCCTGCTCCTCCCTTCTCTCCCTGCTTCCTGGCTGCAAGGGGTGAGCACCTTTTCCTCCCCCATGGCCCTCCACCATGCTGTTTCTGCCTTGAAGCCAGCCAACCGTGGACTAAAGCTGAACCAAGTAAACTTCTCCTTTAATAGCAGATGTCAGGTATTTTTGTCCCAGAGACAAGAAAGTGACTGAGACGTCCTTCCCTAAGAATCTTACCAAAGAATGGCTCAGCTCAGTCTTTTTTTTTTTTTTTTTTTGTGGGTACCGGGGGGTCGACCTCAGGACCTCGCGCGCCAGCAGGCGCCCGTGCTGCTGAGCGATATCGCCGGCCCCTTTTTTTCATATGTGGGTTCCGGGAGTCGAACTCGGGCCCTCGCGCTTGCCGGGCAGGCGCTTAAGCCGCTGAGCCATCTCACCGGCCCTCAGCTCAGTCTTACTAGAAACCTTTTCCTAGAAACTCTGTAACTTACTTAGCTGAACGACCTTGAAAAATTACTTAACCTTTCTATCAGTAAAATGAGGACAACTGTACTTCCCTAACAGAATTCTTATGCTCTGGACCCAGCTGTGCCTGGCAGAGCTTGTGATAGATACACAGTGGATAGTTACTGTAACAGGGCTCTAATTCGCCAGCCTCTTCACTCACAGGGAGGGCATCGCTTGCTGTCCCATCTCTTCCTCACAGCTGTTTAAGGAGACATTACAGACAGGATCAGATCTATTTAAGGAAACATTACAAACAGGCCTATAATTTGTAGGGCCAAATGAAAAATGAAAATTCAGGACTCGGAGAGAAGCAGAGAACTCAATTTTTCTTCTCACTGGAGGCCTTTAGCAGACTGCAGCCTCTGCTCTGGGGATAGTTACTAGCCTGGATGGGGGGTGAAGTGAGAACCACACCTGCTGTGGATCTGCCAGTCTGGGTTTTTTGGCCACCTTCCTTACCTCATCTGCAGGAGGCCAAAGGCGGCATGCTCCTCCCCTCTCCTCTCTCCACATGTCCGTGTCCAGGCCTCCTCCAGGCGAAGGAGAGTTTTGATGGCCTATCCCACCCCAACTCTTGAGTCCGGAGGAGAGAGGAGTGCATGGAACCAGGAAGACATCAGGGTAAGGGGTCAGGTCTCAGAGAACACTTTCCAAGGAAGGACATGGGAAGCCAGTCACTAGTAGAGTGGAGACTTGAGCCCTTGCTTGTGCTCCGTTACCTTACCAGACTTCACTGCAAAACACAAATTCAAAGATAGAATTATTAAGAATGTGATAACAACCCTGCAACCACGGGGCCCTTCTGAGTTCAGGCTTCCTGAGACTGCTCTGTTCACATGCCATAAATGAGCCTTCAGGATAGATGAACTGGACTGATGGAAGTGTGGCTCTCTCCATAGACCACACTGGGATGAGTCGTGGGGAGTGGGTGGCCGTGGAATTGCACTTCTACTCAGCGACCAATGTTCAAATGCAGGTGTCTGTGAATTCTGAACAGCCTCCTCCCCCAAACACGATGTCTTGCATCCTGACAGGAGAGAGGAAAGTCAAGTAGGTAGCAGTTCACATAGTCAAAACGGCTATGCCTCAGATGGAATGTGGACCTTATTTGAGTGACAGTCTCTCTTCTTTTCCTATGTAGCTCTCTAGCCCTGGAAATGAAGATCACTGCTTAGTGTGGAGACTCGGAATCTCTAAATGATCACTTAGCTCCTTTACCTATCTATATAATTATTTTCAGTTTTAAAGAAGTATAGTTAACAACAGTTGTATAAAGACAAGGAATGCATTTCCTTTGCTGTTTTGATAAGTATATGTTGTGAAATTACTACAGCTAAGCCAATTAATACATCAAACACTTATTTACCTTTCTTTTTTTGTGTGATATGAACACTCGAGTCCTATCCTCTTGGCAAGTTTTAAGTATACAACACATTGTTATTAATTACAGTCACCATGCTGGGTGTCCAGAATATATTCATCTCAAAACTGCAAGTTTGTGGCCTCTGAGCAACACCTCCATGTCTTCTCTTCACCCTAACCACACACCACTCCTCTGCTCTTGGTTTCTATGTGCTTTACAGTTTTAGAAGCCACATATCATTGAGACCACGCGGTGTGTGTGTGTGTGTGTCTAGCTTATTTCACTTACCATAATATCCAGATCCATCCATCTTGTTGCAAAAGGCAAGATTTCCTTCCTTTTTTTTTTTTTTTTTTTTTTAATGTGGTACCGGGAGTCGACCTCAGGACCTCGTGCTTGCCAGCAAGCACTTGTGCCGCTGAGCTATCTCACCGGCCCAGATTTCCTTCTTATTAAGGCTGAGTATTTCATCGTGAATATATCTACATCTTTGTCTATACATATATGCATGTACCATATTTTTTGTGCACTCATCTGTCAATAGACTGGGTAGGGTTTCTATATCTTGGGTCTTGTGAATGATGCTGTAATGAATACGGAGTACTAATACCTCTTCAAAATAGCAGGTTCACTTTTGGAAATATACCCAGAAGTAGAATTGCTAGCTCATGTAATATATTTATTTTTTAAAAATTTTAAGGAGCCTCTATAATGCTGTCCATATTGGCCATACCAATTTATATTTCCTGTAGTATAAGATTCACTTTTCTCTACACCTTTGCCAACACATGTTATCTTTTGACTTTTTTGTTAATAGTTATCTTAACAAGTGTGATGTGGTACCTTATAATTGTTTTGATTTGCTTTGCCTTGATGATTAACGATGGTGAGTACATTTTCACATACATGTTGGCCATTTGTATATCTTCTTTGGAAAAATGCCTATTTAAATCCTTTATTCATTTTTCATGTGTTTTTTGTTTATTTGTTTATTTTTGCTTTTGCTATTCATTTGTGTAGGTTCTCTACATATTTTTATTATCTTTTAACAAATACTTGGTTTTCTAATATTTTTTCTCACTCCACACGCAATTTTCATTTTGTTGATTGTTTCATTTGTAGTTCAGAAACATTTATTTTTAATTTAATTGTTTATTTTTTTCCTTTTGTTTTAATTTTAGTTTTTCATAGGTGCTATTTATTAGTTTAAAAATATTTTCTTCTATGGGCCAGTGAGATAGCTCAGTGGCATAAGTGCCTGCTGGCAGGCACAAGGTCCTGAGTTCGACTCCCAGTACCCACATAAAAAAAAAAAATATATATATATATATATATATTTTTTTTTTTTCTAAATCTGCTTTGCCTGAGATTTTATTATGAGTTAAGTGTTGTATTTTGTTAAAATCAGGGAAGTGGGCAATTATTGAGATAATCATATTCTGTTCTTTGAATAAGGTAATTTAATGAATTATAATAGTAGATTTTCCAATTTTAAGTCTCCTTTACATTCCTTGACTAAGCCCTTGCATAGATTTTTATTTCTTTGTTTTCACTGGATTGCCTGACATTATATAAGTTTTTGCATTTATGTTTTTATCAGCTTCATTCTTTTTGTGGAGTGTTCATATTGGGCCTTAATTAGTTCCTTTAAGCTATTTTGGCATTTATACTTTTGTTCTATTTTCTGAACTATATATGAAATAGGGATTATCTTTTTCTTAAAGACAAAGTTCTCTTGGTAAATAACAGAAGTATGTTTCAAAAATGTTCAGACTTATTACTATAAAGTTTTTCATTGCTAGATAAAAATTTAGAAGAAAAACACAATTTCTGTCCAGATTTTATATTTTTAAATTATGCATTCTTTCATTATTTTATTGATCTGTTCTTCCAGTAATACTTCTATTTATTAGTAATGTCAAATAGCTTTTTATTTTTGTGAAAATCTCTGCTTTCCTTGCTTATTTTATTATTTTATGCTCATTTATTTTAGTTTTGCTGATGTATTTATTTGCTGACTTAATTGAAATTTTAACTTATTAAATTTCCATTATATTTGCTCAGTATACATTTAGTTTTTCTCTCCTTTCTCCTATTTTAAAGATTGCACATTCAATTTCTATTCAGTATTTAGCTACCTTATTTTTTTAGTTTTTGTTTTGAAATAATTTTTTATACACAGGGAGTTGTAAAGAAATGCACTGTGAAGTCCTGTGAGCCTTCTCCTCTGTGGTTTTTAGTGTTTGCACCTTAGAACAACTATAGTACAGCATCAAATCTTATAAATTGGCATTGGCAAAATCTACATGGTTTATTAAAATTTCACCAGTTACACATATACTCTGTGTGTGTGTGTGTGTGTGTGTGTGTGGTTCTACATAAATGTGGTTTCATGGAATCGCTCAATATACATATCACTCTAAGTCTCTCTTGTCCTGTGTTTTCCTTCATAATAACATTCTCCCTTTTCACCTCCAGGCCCGGGGTTGTTTTATTATGTTTTTAGTACGCAGTTTAACTGTGGATTTTAAGCAAGATCTCAGGTTGTCTATTTCCTGTATAGTACTTCCAAACACTAAATGAAATTAATCAGTTATGTTTTAAAATAATATATTTAGAATGAATTTTACTTTATTGGTTGATTTGTTGTATGTCTTCATATGTCCATTATTCAACTGGTTCTTTTTAACTTAATATGCACAATATTGCAGCATACTCTTTGTCGTCATGGGTAGGAAAGAGGTTTATCTTTCCCTTCTCTTTATCCTTTATTTCTGTGTTATTCTGGCACCAGCTTTATGCTTCATCTCTCTGGTTCTCTATCCCAGTGGATATCCATGTTAATAAATTTAATATGTACTTTATATCTTATACATGGTTAGTACAATATATGCTAACTCTTGAAAAACACAAAGCTTTTTTAGTTTTATTCAATTTACATTATATTTTAATAATTTTATAAGATTTCTAAAATCTAACTTATCTAACTTAGTATTATGAAATTCAAATTTCTTTGTTTTTATACACATAATTATTGTTATTTTGCCCCATTAATTTTACTACATTTTTTCTAAATTTAATGCACAGTGCTTTACTTTGGAAGCAATTTGTTTCCCATAGGTTCAATGTGTTGGACGCTTGACTTTAGTGTGGTGATGCTGAGAGGTGGTTGAACCTTTAAGAGGTGGGGGGCATTGTGGGAAGCAATTATAGGCGGTGCTGCCTCTAGAAGGAATTAATGCAGTTTTCATGGACCCTGGTTAGAGCACATGAAAGAGTGGTTATAGAAGAGCAAGACGGCCCCCTCCCTATTCTCTGGCTTCCAGCCTCACCACATGCTTGCACCGCTGGAATGCTGCCCACTATGAGCCACTCACAGAGCGAAACAGAAGCTGGTGCCATGCTCTTGGACCTCCGGAATTGTGAACTAAAGAAATTTCTTCATTAAAATTACCCAGCGTTGGATATTTTGTTATGACAATGGAAAACAGATTAATACATACACTTAATCCCCATTGTTCAATATTCCTGAGGTAGGTCATTTCTTTTTGCTGAAATATTTTCTTTATGATTTCTACTTTCGAAAACAAGTTTTGTGATAGAACTCCTGAAGCATTTTCACTCAGAAAATATTTATTTTACCCCTGCATTTATTTTTATTTATTTATTTTTTACCCCTGCATTTACATGGTACCTTAGGTACAACATCATCATCTATGTATAATTGCCCTAAAAAATAATATTCTATTATTTTTATTTTGTTTCTGCAGTATATTGAATATTGGTTACACATTATATACATGTTATACGTTAAATATATTTTAAGTGCATAGAAGACTTATAGCACACATGTAAGGTAAGAGTAATAAAAACAAAAGTGGAACGCATACCGTTGTGTTTACTAGTCTAAGAGATGAAATTTAGATGCGATTGAAGAGTCTTCCCTTCTCACTAAGGGAAAATGAAATGCTGACAGTTATGTTTTTCTGTTTTTTTTTTTTACTTTGTGGAGTTTACTATATATACCTATATTCAGTAATGTAAATTCTGCTTCTTTGAAATTTATAAAAATGGAACTAGCTGTGGATGTTAAGGACTTCCATTTTCACTTCACTTTATATTCCTGGGAGTCTCCCCTCTTTACATCTGTAGATGTATGTCATCTATTTTCATTACTATATAGTATTTATTGCAGAATTGCTGCAAATACATTTACCGATTTCATGTTGGCAACATGTGTTTTTAGGGATTTAGGGGTGGTTTTTTATTGTTTGTTTGTTTGTTTTTAAGTCATAGCTGCTATCCAGCAAGTCTTCTGGTGGGTATGTGGTATTTCTCCAGGATAAATGCCTAGAATGTGTCCCTGGATCATACCACAGGCACATCTTCACCTCTATGAGATGGCATTAACTTATTTTTCAAAGTGATTGTACTAATTTATTATTTCTGTCAGTAGGGGCTTTTTTGATGTACACCCTTACCAACATCACATATTTTTTGTTATATTATTTGTTGCCAATCTGATATAATGCAGTGTGTTTGATTTCTACTTTGCTGGTTAAATACCTTTCACATTTTTGGTGAGGAGAGTGCCATTGAGGTATCATTTTCTTATAACTTCTGAATAATGAAGTTTCTTTTCTTTCATAATCCAGCTTATTTTTTCTTGACTTACTATACTGGTTAAATATAATTTTATTTGCTTCTTTTTAAGAATAGAAAAGGACCTAGGGAAAAAAATCAGCATTACATATAATGTGTCCAATAAGTGTTCGTGCATTCTATTTATCAAATTGAGATTCTTTTTATGATATTTGCTGATTTAAAGTCATAATTGAATGTTAATTTCTACTGAATGATATTTTCTTCATCTTTTGAGATGACCAGGGATGCAGAAATGCAGCTCCATATAATTGTAAAAATCATAACAGTGATTTTTGGTAAAATAGCAAAATCATTTAAATAAAGCAAGATAATCTTCTCAACAAATGATGCTGGACAAATCAGATATTCCCATGCTCCACAATGAACTTCATCTGTACTGCATGCCACATAGAAAAATTAACTGAAAATGATTCTTTCTCCCAAATATGACATTGCTAATTGTCTATTGTTGATTTGAATAAAGCCAATATCTTAGATACAACACCAAAAAGCATAGTATACAAAGGAAAAAATGATGAGTTCTATTTCAATAAACACTTCTGCTCTTCAAAAGAGATTGTTCAGATAGTTAATATACAGGCTGTAGACTGGGAAAACATTTGCAAATTACAGAAGTATGTAAAAACATGTACAAAGTCAGAAAAAGTAATAATAGGAAAATTAACACTTTAAAAATAATGGTCAAAAATATTCCGTAGACAATTCTCCACAATTATGCGGATGACAATTTAGCCCATAAAAAGATGTTTGACTGGTCATCAAGGAAATATGAATCGGTACCACTGTAAGGTACCACACCTATTAGAAATGCCAGAATTTACAGAAGTTGACAAGGATGGAGAGCAAATAAATGGAATTCCTATGCATTGCTGGTGGGAAAATAAAATGTATAATCACCTTCAAAAATAGGAGTTTTTCTTTTTTACAACTTCAACATACATCTTACATACACTGTACATACACCTTTGACATACACCTATGGTTTCATCATTTAACTACTAAGCATTTATCTAAGAGAAATGAAAGCATGTCTCACATAGAAACTTGTCCATGGATTATTTTTAACAGGAAAAAACTGGAAATAACCCAGATATCTATCAACAGGTAAGGAAATTAAAAAGTTACGGTATACCTAGACCATGGAATACCACTCAGCAACAGAACAGAACGAACCATTAATACATAGAATAATGTGACTGAATCTACAAATTACTGTGTTGAGTGACAGAAGCCAGATTAAAAAAAGACCAGCAGTGGCACTATTTCAATGATAAAATATTTCTGAAAACACTGATTAGCAGTGATGGCTGTTGCTTGGGAGTAATAACAGCAGGGTAGAAAGCATGGAATACAAGAGGAAATTTTTGAGGGTGATGGATATATTTACAATTTTGATTGTGGCGAGAACTCCACAGCTCTATACATGTGCCAAGATTAATAAAATTGTACATTTTATTATGTATGTATGAATGTATGTATGCCACTTACACTTTAGCAAATTTATATAAAAAGAAAGCACTTACTGGTAAATATGGAGTACATTCACTCTAAGAATGTGAACACAACAGCAAGTGCAGTCCTGTGGGCTCTGTAAGCACTGAACCACAGGTTATGGCAGATGACCAGGAGAAAAAAGAAACTAAAATATTTTGATGAAATTTAATTAAGAAAGAAAACTCTTTTCGTTTTATAGTGCTGGATCAGTTAGTGATCTAAAGGGGGAAATGAACCTTAATATTCACTTATAGTGTAAGCAAACAATCTGAGTTAGGTTAATTTGATTAATTTGAGATAGTAATAAAATGTAAAATTTTTAAATTGGACCTCACCAATATTAAAATTTTTACTTTTCAAGGTAAAAAAGTAAAAAAGTAGGCCATAGAGTAGGAGAATATATTTGTAATACATTTATCTGACGTGGATCTATATTCTAAATATATGTAGATTCCCATAAGCCAGTAAGAAAAAGAAAACCCATTGTTTTAAATGAGCAACAGGTTTGGAAAGGCATTTAGCAAAGTATATCATACAAATGCCCCCAAATCACATGAAAATCTGTGTAACATTATTGGTTTTCAGGGCCTTGCAAATCGAAACCATCACAACCACTATAACTAAACACTAGAATATCTAAAATTTAAAAAATAACTACATAACATGGGATGCTAGAGAGGACGTAGGGCGTCTAGAAAATGCTTGTTAATTTTTGTGGAAACGTTAAACAATGCGAGTGTGGAAAACTGTTTAGCAGTTTCTCATCAAGCTAAACCTGCACTGGCGTAAGGTCCAGGAGCCCTGGTCAACAGCAATCAGAACAAGTCAATTTGAAAGGTGACATTTAATACAAAGATAATGAAGAGTAGCGCAAGCTTAGAGATTAGAAATGTACAGAGAATTCTAAAACACACAGGGACAACACATGCGCGAAGTAGCCACCACCCTTAGGGCTGGGCTAGACAACCCAAGGAAGAAGCAGCCACGGGTCGGGAGGCCAGTGAAGCCCATCGGTTCGCAGGGACGCATTGCAGTGATCCCTGCCCAACTCGCTGCATACCTGCCCATTAAGGCTTCTCTACCATCTCTCTCCAAGTCTGCTGGGGAAAGTTCCTCTTGGAGAGATGGCTCGTTGGACACTATCCTGCAGAATTTTCCTGGAGGGGGACCTGCCAAGAAAAGATGCTGGTTACTGGGTGCTATTGCTTGGAGGGTTGGCTGCCAAGGGAAGATGCTGGTTCTTGGGCGTTGCTGCTTACCATGTGGGGCAGGAGTCAGGGACTGGAGATGCTGCGAGTGTTGTGGAAGCTAGAGGCTAGAGAAGTGCACAGGGCAGAAACCTGCAGTCACTCTGGAAGCTACGAGCGAACCCCTCCCCTTTCTCTTGCAGTGTGTCTCTGGCGCCCTCTTTTGACAAAGTTTAACACCATGCCAGTTAACAAAGGAAACATTTAAATGGCCCATATCTATTTTGATACAGCAGGCCAACATGCAGTCTCAGTTATTTAATTTTGAAAGAAAAATCTCATATTTATTATAAAAATTTTACAAGAATATTTAGCACAACTTTATTCATAGTAGGAGTGGTACAGAAAGAGAAAATGAGAAACAACATTAAAGTATATTAATAGAAGATCGGATAAACACAGTTGGGTATATTTGCACAAAGTTGTGCTGTACAATTAAGGAAAGACCACATTAGGTGTGTGTACATTTCAAAAATATGTTGGGTGAAAGAAGTAGGACAGAAAACAGCGTATTGTATGATTCCTCATATGTGAGTTATAGAATAGTCAGAATTAATCCTTAGAGCAAGAAAGCAGAATTATGGCCGAGTTTGAGAGGGAAGGTAAATGAGAATGAACTGGAAAGAAGCAGAAGGTAACTAAGCTTTTACTGCGATAGCAGAATTCAATATACTAATTGGGTATTAGTTAAATGACTGACTGTATAGATTTGCCAAAACTCATCAAACTATACTCTACTTAGTATATATGCATTTCACTATTTATAATCTTCTGAAAAATTTTATACAGTTAAAGATGAACTGAGTAATGTTTATAAAATTATTTGAATATGACAATAAGAAACAAAAATATGAATAAATTCTATTTTTTCTTACAGAAAAGTTATGACACAAAGAAATTGCATATGATTTAGTTTTATTTTAGCTTAAGGTCACACATTTTCCTAAGTCAAAAAGCAAAAGTTTTTTTTTTTTTTTTTTTTGTGGGTACCGGGGGGTCGACCTCAGGACCTCGTGCGCCAACAGGCACCCGTGCCACTGAGCGATATCACCGGCCCCTTTTTCGTATGTGGGATCCGGGAGTCGAACTCGGGCCCTTGCGCTTGCAAGGCAGGCGCTTACACCGCTGAGCCATCTCACTGGCCCAAGAGTAAAGTTTTTAAGCATGACTAAAAACCTAAAAGTGTGGTACAAACACACTGTTATGTAGCCTCTTAATTTCTACTTTTTGGGGGCGGTTCTATCACTAGCAATGGCAAATGAGGGCATTTATGCAAATAATTTTTATTTCTGGTTAAAGATTTATATTTCAGTCTTCAAACAATAGACAGTAACAAGACTTGCTGACAAATACAAACTTTGCTAAACTATGAGGGAAAGCAGAACACGGACCTCATTTTCACTTTTTTTGGTTGTTGTTATGTGATGCACATTAAAATGAGTAAGAAAGATTATCCAGTTATTGTGATCTACATAACATACTATTGCCAAGAGGAATAAAAATGAGTTTAATCTATTTGAACAGATTGTCAATGAAGAGGTTTTATTAAACTGCTAAACTGATAGCTTTGAATAATTATATAGAATTAATGTATTCTGATAGCATAATTTTTACAATATAATGATAATGATACAGCCATTAAAATTACAAGACTCTGTCCAGAATACATTTTTGGAAGAAAATTCAACACATTTGTTGAACTCATTTGCTGTGCTTACCACTATTTGCTGATGTGCAAATTGCCAAGACATCTTTTTTGTAAAGGAAAGTATGAATGAAGGTGGGGTATCAGACATAAGTGATGTAAATAAGGCAATCAAATCTCATAAAATCTTATATTGTGTAAAAACAAAGCTAAAATTTGTGTTTGCTATTTCCAAGAAACATGTGACCATGATCTGGATTTCTGTGGGAACCAGCAAGAACGTTATCAGAGTCATGATACAGATAAATGGTCCCTCGTATGTCTTCTTCTGCATAGATCATAGAAAGATGTGTATGAGAAGTGATGGTATAGCTATAAGTAAGGATCAAAGCAAAAACAGTATCCTCTTCAGCATAGAAAGTGTTAATAAGTGAACTTATATTTTGTAAAAGAAAACTCATATATCTGTGACAATTATTTCCATATGTGATTTTGGTATTTTTCTTGGTTTCTTTTCGTTTTTTTTTTTGAACCGGAAATCAAATTCAGGACCCCGTGCTTGCGAGGCAGGCACCATTCTTGTTTTCTTCTACCACTGTCTTTCAGAAATTATAGTAAAACTTGGAGATATCCAGTGAACTGCTGTAATGGAAGGTGAATTGACTTAAGTATATTAGAAAGTGTGTTTTACACAAAAGATTGAGTGAAGTCCATATTTTATTTTTTGTTTTCAAATATGTGAACAACTAAGTGGAAAGATATTTATATTAAAAAGGACATGTCCCTGTAAGTTTATAAATTAGAAAATTTTATGGGATTTCTAATTTTTATTCTTAACAAAATATATTATACAATTTATGTGCTTTTGACAACAAAATTTTCTCTTTTAAAATTTACTTTTTCAAATGCAATTTAACTTGTGAGATATAATAATACTCTGTAGTAAAAGTTACTATGGAAAACTTTGTATGCAATAATGTATCTCAACATTATTTTAAATTCTTATCATCTTATTATATCAGAGAAATGCAAAGTTGACAAACTAAATTTTGAGTATTCAAATAATATTCTGAGGAAAAAATAGGGTAATTCCAAAATGTTATTATGCTAATAAAGGAATTTAATACTTCAGGATTCATATTAAAATATTATGAAGCAATTTATATCAAATTTATTCACCTACTACAAATATGTTATCATTATCTTGGTATAAATTAGTAAAAAGTTATAAATTAAGTAGAAATTATGATAAGGAAAGTGCTTTAAAATATGGTACATTAGGAGTTATATAGGTAAAAGCTCAAACAACGTAACTGGTATTTAATTTCCTCAACTTTGTGCCATAGAGACTTTTTTTGGTTTGATTTCACCTCAGTGATCAACCAAAAGACATCACTGTAGGGTAAGAAAACCTGAACTGATTTTCTTGTCCTAAAATGTTATTATTAATAGTCTAATAATTATTATAGCCATATTTTTTTCTGAATAGTATTGTGACATTACTTAAATGTATACCCTAAGACATTTGCTATATTTGTGCTTTGACATCTATATTAACATCTTTAAAAAGTACTTATAAATCGTAGTTTTAGTCCTTCTCAAATTGACCAGACTTTTCCATGCTTCAGTCCCAGTTCTTAGAGCCTCATTTTCATTAACAGTTTCACATTGTCAGTTTTTAAAAATCTGTTTTTCTTTTCTATTCCTCCTTTTCTCCAAGTAGTCTCTAAGATTACGAACATAAATTTTCCAGCTATATCTTCAAATTATTTCACCCTATTTTGATCTCTTGTATCCGAGACTGAAAACTTGAAATGTTTTAAGCTGTTAAATGTTTTCTTATGTGCTCACATACCTAAGTACTCACTTTTCTGTTGAAGATGCTCATTTTCTTTATTATTTGTAAGACGATTTAAAGAGAAGAGATAAAACAAAACAGGAATTTAGTATGTTTATTTTTCCTGTGATGCCTCCCTTTAACCTACGTGCTTTTACACCCACACCTACATCAGTCGTTTTTACCCTCTTTTTCTGCTTCTTTCCTGTGATAGCGTCCATTCGTGAAAAAGATTTCTATTTATTTCAAATATTTTTATTCATCTTATTAAAATTGCTATACATTCAACAAGCTGCATCATTTAAACAAGTACAATTTGATCCGTCTTGTGAGTTCTCCAGGTTTCCATTCTGGTGAGTTCTCTGGTTCCACCACCTCCCAAGCGCAGCATAGCTTGGAGGTCAAGTCTTTAACACAGGAGCTTTGGGAGATGCTTTAGATCCAAAAAATAGTAGTCACAACGTATTACTGTTCTATGTACTGCTGGATTCAATTTGTTCATATTTTTAAAAGTACTTGCACCTGTATTTATGAGCTTTTTTATCAGGACCAGAGCCACATTCGCCCTATGATACCTACACCTCACTACTAGTCAGACCCTTCCAAGTCTGCCCCAGTGCCCAGTGAATCTTGAGGTTTTCTTGTCTGGGTGATAGCAGTAGGCATCACCACTAGCTCACTGAGCACCAGATGTTATTCCCTTTAAGACTTTCAGGTGATTCCCCCCCACCCAGCTACTGGCAGTTTCCATCCACGTGTAGACACTGAGCAGTGTATTATCTTATACTTAAGGTAGATACTCCACAGATAGCTGGGGCTCTCTTATTTCCCTGGAACTTTCTCTTTTCCAGTGCTCTCTCTTGCAAACTTGATCTTCTGTGATCTCCTGTACTCTCAGTTCTACTTCTTCAACTCAGGGAGTCCCTGGGCATTGCTTGCCTTACCTCTCCTTCCACCTTTCCCCAAAACTCTTTCAAACCAATGAGCTGTGGGAAGCAGGCAGGTCCAATCAGAGGGCGCAACTCCCTGGCTGCAGTGGCTCATGCTCAAAGTCTTAAAAACACATTGCTTTACATATCTCGTGTTACTTTTCTTAGTTGTTTGATCGCACATCCTAGCCCTGTTCCTATTTCTTGGTCTGAAGCAGAAGTCACAATCTACCATATCTGTGTATTATAAATAAATCCTAAATCATGCTTTCTTTCTCACATAATTTAGTTTCTGTAGTGTATTTGATTACATGAAGTTATCTTTTTTCAAACAGATATATCAACATATGTGCAAATTCCATATACCTGGTCTCATTTAACTACTTGGTGGTAAGCACCTTTTCATTTTCCTAGTTTAACTTAAATATTGAGTTAATTGTTTTCCCATGCCAGTTTAGATTATGTGTTTGACAAACTCTGGAGTAATATAAAAGATGTCTAATTCAAGTGGGCTGATGCATAACTGCTGAAATCATCAATTTATTTCTTCTACACGTGGGTGTGCTCATTAGGATGTGATGCTCTGCATGAGATACTTGAACCAAATTAAAGGAAAGTTACTGTCCGTAGTTCTGACTCCTGCATATGCTACTCATATCCTCCATTTGACATGAATACGTTTAGGAAAAATATATTTTCATTATTATAATGAAGTAAGATAAAAACCTGAAGATATTTTATATGTATTAAGTAAAAGAAAATTAGCCAGTCCCATACAATATTTTATTTAAAGTAATACCCAAAGTCCTCTTCTCTAAATTAAACAACAAAATATAGGAAACTCAAAAAGGACCTGTGGGCACGAAAATGGAATTTTTTGATGCTCTGACAAAAAATAGATGAACGTGAAATACACAATAATAAAATATGAAAATAGTCAAGAATGTGATTTTCAAAACAAGTGAGTAGCAATAACCAAATTCGTTTCACTGCTGTAATTAGCTACTATTTATTTTCCATTTAAAAATGATATCACTTACTTCCAGATGGGCACTGAATTGTACTTCTGAAGAGAGATATGAATATCAAGACTTTCGTTTCCAATAATACACCAGACTAAATACCGTAACATTTCACCTTCAAAAAACAATTTAAAATGCTGGAAGAAATTGTCTTCTTGCATTGGATATGCACCTTTGGCCCAGAATAATAAATGAGGTTTCTAAAACATTTTCATGTGCTTACCTTACATAGCAAAGATCACTTAAATTATGAGAAATATCCATCTTATACCCTAGATAATTATGCAGCTTACATGACATTTTACAGAGACTCGTGCTCTATAGTTCCTGAATCTAATTAATCTTTTCTCTAGGAATGCCCTGCTAAAGGCATTCAATAGATTAGGTCTCTTCCTCTGAGAATAAATCATTTGACCGTTTACTTGAATGGCTGATTGACAAGGGGATTAACTGGTCACTTTCCTTCCAGAAGTCCCCCCATTACTTATGAAGGAAATGATGGACCACAGGCTAGAAATTTAACTACTTAGTATGCAACTACTGGGGAGAAAATCGTATCAGATATGTCTTTTACATTCATTGGAGGTACAGCATAGCATTTTAAAGAATGTTTATATTAATAATTTTAATGAATAAATAGACCTATTCCATGTGTTTATCCAATTCTCATGCCTCCACTTTTCCATTGATGTTGATATTGTTTCTGTACTGTTCCACAAATGGACAGAAAGTTTTCCAAATTCTCAAACATTTAAAAATATTCAACCCTCTTCCCAGTTATACATGTATGCAAAAGATCAACCCATCACAAATGTTTACTTCTATAAAGTTCATAAATGAATACTGCTTTGTATTTTAATCGAAAATCTCAGTCAAGTTCCCCAACAAACCACCTCCTAAAGAACATTTCCCAGTATCTGATTCTCATCTAATTTATGTTTGCTTACTATTATTCATATACTTTTCATACTCTTTGAATATTATTTTTCATGACTAAAACTAAAAATTATCAATTAAGAAAATATTAGTTTCATTATACAAAAGAGAGGTATAGATACAGAAATCCAGGTTTTGTCGGGATCCAGAGTCATAATCTAGAGACCAGGGGAGGCTTTGTGGAAGAGGGAATTGAAAGGGAAACTTTGAAGAATAAGTAAGATTTTGACTGGAAGAAGGCACAGAATTCCAGGCAGATTTAATCTCTTAAGTCTTTAAATGAATAATCATTAAGTGTCGAGTATGATCTTGGAAACACGAATAGTGTGGTGGTTGTGGTGGGAAGTAAAATTGTTAAGAGTTGAGGTCATGGGCAATCATGAGTGCCTGTCTACAGAATGTGGGCTTCGTTTTGTAGGTTATGAAGATTCACTGAGGTACCCTGTGTAAGATGAGCTTTCAACAGCTAGACAAGAGAACTCTTGTGTAATGAAAGAAAAGATATCAAAATAAAATTTGTTGACTCCAGTCAATGTTTTTGGCACTTTCATGTATCCTAACACATGTAATGTTAGCCCTTAATCTACGTTAGAAGCCTGACATGTGATTTATAAATGTGTAAAAACACTCCTAAAAGCTTTATAATGTGCTGTAAGTGAATTTGAAGTAGGAACCCATAGAGTCATGGAAACCTTGAGGAGGCTCTAGGTGAGAATTAAGGCAATTTAGGTGAGAATTAAGAACGTAACAATGAGGGTAGCTTTTTTTTTTTGGTAGTGGGAATCGAACTCACGACCTCGCTCTTGCAAGGCAAGCGCTGTGCCACTGAGCTACATCCCAGGCCCACGATGAGGGTAGCTTTTGTAGGGAATTTAAAAGTAGGTGAAAGATTTCTAAGAGTTATTGTTGAAAATGTCTGAGAAGGGGCCGATGAGATGGCTCAGCGGTGTAAGCGCCTGCCTGGCAAGCGCGAGGGCCCGAGTTCGACTCCCAGATCGCACATACGAAAAAGGGGCCGGTGATATCGCTCAGCGGCATGGGCGCCTGCTGGCGCGCGAGGTCCTGAGGTCGACCCCCGGTACCCATAAAAAAAATAAATAAATAAAAAATCTGAGGAACAAAGAGCAGTCAGCAGACACTGAAATGCCCCTTTTGCCTTTATCGTGGTATTCTCAAGTGATGCAGTAAAAATCCAGGCTTGTTCCGGAAAGCAAGCTCTGACAAACCCCTAATGCTCTTCACGGAGTTTTTTTGTTTGTTTGTACACACGTGGAATAGTTGGGAGCACAGCAGTGTGCGGCAGTCTGGAGGATGGCGTCTGCTGAACAGCTGACGCTCATTAAGGTAAATTATTTCTAGTATGAAACGATCTGTTAACTGTTCATCCATTCTCCATCATCCAGCCTGGAGGAAGAGATATGTTATCGTTACTGTGACCACAAATCTATTTAGCCAGTTATATTTGTTGCATAACAACTATGTCTCAAAACTGCATGTAATACATGGCACGTTTTTCTGGGTATTAAATATTTGAACTTGTCATGTAGAACACCTGCAAAAGCAAATAAACTTGTTATGTAAGAATGGTACAGGGAAAATTTTCTTCCTTCCTCTACACTTTAAATTATACAAATGAGAATCATGGGACATATTAATGCTGGAACAGGGAGGTAACTATAAATCTTGATGTAAAGGAGGGTCTGGTAAAACTGGACCTAACTTTGTGGATTGGATTTGAAACTGAAATAGAAAAGTCTTCTACTCTCTACCTAAATTGAAATGCCTTCATGAAATAACGCCTGACACCCATTAGAATGTCTTTTAGCAGAAGACAAAAAATGACAAATGTTGGTAAGGAACTGGGAAAAGGGAAATCCTGTACACTGTTGGTAGTAATGCAAATTAATTTAGCCATTATGGAAAACAGTATGGGGACTCCTCAAAATATTAAAAATAAGACTACTGTGGTTTGTGTCTAGATGTTCCCCAAAGCCTCATGTGGTCATAGAGTTTTTTCAGAGGTGGCTGAATCTAGAGTGTGATTGAATCGTAGTGCACTGCTGGGATTAAGGGTGTTGGGATTACAAATCCTGGGATTAAGGTGGGTAACTGCTGGGTCAGCCCACTGATTGGATTGGCACTGCCCTAGTCCCAGTAGACTGGATATAATACAAGGGACAGAAAGAGGCTTGTCTGTTCTGTCTCTGTTATTGTTTTGCTGTCTTCCACCACCATGAACTGTTGCCCCTCTGCCATGTCACCCTGCCTTGGAGCCAGCTGATTATGGACTGAAACCTCCACAAATTGTGAGCTAAATAAACTTTTCCTCCTTTAACTTTAGGTGTTGGGTATTTTGTCTCAGTAAGTAGAAAAGTAACTAAGATAAAGACTCTACAATGCGATTAAGCAGTTCCATGCAGTACTGGGCATATATCCAAATGGTACAAAGTTTCAGTTAGATGGGAGATAAGAGTTAAGATCTGCTGTATAGTATGATGACTATAGGTAAAAATAGGGTATATTTGAAAATTATTAGGAGAACAGATTTCAAATTTTCTCACCAAAAATATGTGAAGTGATGGAAATGATAGATTGATCCAATCATTCCACTATGTACAGCAAACCGTCACTATGTACCCTAAAAATTGTCTTTTCCAATTAAAAACATTTTTTTAAATCATCATTTGTGAGGCCATTTGTGTATAGAGTTGTATGCATGGGACAGATTTTGATTTACCAAACACATTCCATCACATACCAATTTCTAGAAAAAATATATAGATAGAGAAATACTGAATCTCTCTTTTCACCTATTAGACCCTACCTGTGCAGTGCTCCCATGTACAAGTTGAGACAGAGCAGAGAGCCCGCTCTACTTGTGTCTGAAGAAGTTAAGAGAATAATACAGCATGATGTGTATGAATGATAGGCAGATTAGCACATGGCAAACTGGCAGGGCAATCAGGCCTTACTTGCCAATCATCGCAACCTGTCCATCATGGCCGGAATGCATGCTCAGAACAGCTTCGGATGTGACGTCCTAGGAAGGGTATGAAATTGGCTGCCACTGGCCTTGTGGCCACTGCCTTCTTTCTCTTGCAGTGGCCTTCTGTGCTGCAGAGTATATTTTCTCTCCCTTTTCTTCAGAGCACTTATTTTTTTTCTTCTTTTACCCTTTTCTTTAACCTTTAAATAAATATTAAACTGTTACTTCATCAATTGTTCTGTACAATTTTTGAATGGGGCAAGAATCTGGAAAGGACCACTGGGCTCGCCACCGTCTGGTAACAATAGTTCAATGTGACTCACAAATTGGTACATTCTAGAGACCTAATTTCTTAGTGGTATGGACAGCATCAACCACCTCATCTTGGTTTACACCGTAAGAGGCTTTAACAGCTTGCACAACTGGAAAGGTTACCAGTGATGTGGATTTTAGAGGTGGTATAATTCCGCAATACATATCCATAATTTTATGTTACTAAGAAAGTAGCTTATTTCCTTGCATTCAGGTTTTTGGGTTCAGTTACTGCATAAATAACGTCTTTTGTAGCAGGATGACACAGCAACCAACTGACGGCTCCTGGAGCTAGTTGGTTTTTTATTCATATGCGCAGAATATTAAAGGAAGAGAAGTGGCAGAAAACAAAGATCTGGATGGAAAGGGAGAGACCTTGTAACTGCATACGTCCTGCTTTTATAGAACAGTTTCATATCTACCACTAAATTAATCACCATGGTTAGGAAAAAACTGTCCTTTAGATCTGATTACCATGTTCATCCTCGAGCCAAAAACTGTGAATAAGAGAGTGAAAATATTTTGATTGGTTTACGCCTGTAATGGTCCACTTTTGGAACTGGATGAGTACCATCTGAACATCAAAATTGGAAAATGCAGGGTCTTTTTTGCAAATAAGATGTGGAAACGGTGCCAATATATAAATAAAATGTGCTCTACAACTAATAAACTCATTTAGTGGTGACTCACTTCTCATGTGAGGGAACCAAAGACCCAAAATATCCCCACAAAAATTTCCCACTTGTGGACAGGACAAAAAACTTCAGCCACATGTTGAGAGGCCATGAGGTTTTCATTTCTAACACACCCTGGAGCTAACTTTATTTTACCTTAATTTGTAAACAAATGTGTCCTATATTTTTATCTAGAAAAACAGTTTTTGTAGTAGCTACATATTAATAATAGATAGTTGTATGCATGTTTTATCTTTATATTTAAAGTTAGAATGAATGAAAACCAAAAATTAAGAAATAAAGAATAACATGTACTACATTAGCTAAGGATCATACGTATTATTTATTGTTTAAAGTAGTGTAAGTTTGTTAATCTTTGAAGCAATTCTACATGTCTTCATTAAATTGTCACTGCAATCTATGTAACATTTGTGTTTTATAAATATCACAAAAAGGTCTTGTTTCAATTTGCGCTTGAACTTTCTACAGCCAACAATTTTCTCTAACAATACCTGGTTGAAATAGCTTCACCCCTAAGTATAACAAGTTTTCCTTTTGGTTTGTATTTTGTTTTATGACCCAATTATTTTTAAATTAAGTAGGCCTTATGATGAAAGAACACCATCAAGTTGACACATAAATAATGTTATAAATAGAATTCCAAAGGATAAACAATGAAATCTGTTACTGCAACTCATTTTTTTAAAAGCCAGCTCCTATAAGCATGACATCCATGATTTTGTTTCCAAAGACTTCACTCCATTTGGAACAGCCCAAATTGTGATGAAAAATTAATTTTACTTTTTCCTGAAAAACAATTTTTTTGTCATGGTGTGTCATGTATATTGATCAAACCTAGTTCACACTTTTGAAAATTGTAGTGAGTCTTCAGGATTACTTATGTCTTATACCCGGATAAGCTAGATTTATAATACTTACTCTGGAAGAAATACCCTTTGATTTTAAGGAGAAACATTTTAGTACATATATCTTGTTTGTAAAATGTATGTGGATACAAATACATTATAAATCTTTACATAACTTTTTTGTTACAACAATTTTAGACTAATAGAAAAAATATTAAAATAGTATACAGAGTTCTTATATATCCCACATCGGTCTTCCTATAATTGATATCTTACCTTAATGTGGTATATTTGTCACCATTAATGAACCAATACTGATACGTTATTAGTAATGTCAGTTCATAGTTCATTAGGATTTATTTAATTTTGTTATTTTTTTGTGCTCCAGGATCCCATCTCACGTACATTACTTTTAGTAATCATGACCATAGGCTTCTCTAGGCTACAACAATTTCTTCAGACTTCCTTATTTTGAATGATCTTAATAATTTTGAGAAATAAAGTACTTTGTAGAATGGCCTCCTATTGCAATTTGCTTGATAATTTCCTAGATTTTGCAGAGGAAAGCCATAGAGGTATATGTGCCATTTTTATTTCATTATAGAAGGGGAGAATACATTTTATCTTTATAATTTAGGAATACTGATGTTGACTGTGATCATCTGGTTGGAGTAATACTCACCAACATTTTCATGGTTATATTCTGTTTTTCTCCTTTCCACACTATATTCTTTGGGAGAAAGTCAATATGCACATAATTATCTTTGTTTTCCTTTCTCTTTTTCTCTTTCTTTCTTTCTCTTTCATTCCTTCTTTCTTTCTTTTTTTTTCTTTCTTTTTGGCATTATTTTACCACTTATGACTGCAAACAGAAAATCTCAGTAAATTTTCAATATTTCATGTTTACAGTTTAAATATACCCCATTGGGCCGGTGAGATGGCTCAGGGGCGTACACGCCTGCCTGGCAAGTGCAAGGGCCCGAGTTCGACTCCCGGAACCCACATATGAAAAAAGGGCCGGTGATATCGCTCAGCGGCACGGTTGCCCACTGGCACACAAGGTCCTGAGGTCGACCCCCGGTACCCACACACACAAAATATATATATATATATATATATATATATATATATATATATATATCCCATTACTTTCATTATTTATTATAATTATTTGTAATTTACTTTATATATTTTGAATTCATTATTTATTATATATGTACATTTATTGTTATTTTTTGTATACACTTTATTAAGTAGCCACTTGTTAGTGGCAGAATATTTTAATTTATAAATGATCCATAATTATCAAGTTTCTGTTCTCTGTATATCTACTGGTATAGTGACCTGACTCTTTCTGTGTAATTCATTTTACTGGTAATTTTTAATTATTAAAAACAGCTTGCCTTCTTGATATAATTCAACTCAATCTATTTGATCTTTTTATATATTGCTGATCTTATCAGAATTCACTTCACCAGTTTACATAAGATTTTACTTTATGTTCATGAAATTTTTTCATTTGATATTAAAATTTGGGCAACTTAATAAAATAAGTTGTGTACAAGCTCCTCCTTTTTAATTCTCTAAAGAATTTTATAAAATACTGTTTTATTTATTACCAGAGTGTTTGAAAAACTCATCATGGAGCCATCATCTAGGCTACAGACTTTGTTTTGGAAATGTTTTTCAATTACAGAGTCAGAGTCTTTAATAGATAAGAGAACATTTATTTTTATATTTATCTTTTTAGTTTCTATGTCTTCATAAGTCTGTATGAGTTTTACTCTTTTAAGATTACATTTTATCTAAATTGTCAAATTTATAGCATAACATTTTTATATTTTTAAGATTTATAGTGATCTCTTCTTTGTTAGTTTCCATTTAATAATAGTCCATTTCATTCTTTTTTGTGAGATTTTCAAGGAGTTCATCAATTTC
The DNA here is from genome assembly GCA_028451465.1 of Erethizon dorsatum. NCBI lineage: Eukaryota > Metazoa > Chordata > Mammalia > Rodentia > Erethizontidae > Erethizon > Erethizon dorsatum. The sequence goes on from CM051838.1 coordinate 17,800,093, forward strand.
CACTAGATATATAAATCAGCCAATGTTTCCCTTTATTTGTGTATTTTTTAAATTTTTTATTACAAAGACTTATGGGACTTTATATAATTTTTGGAAATTGTTTCTTAAGGTACACGTCATGGATTTGTGTCCTTTCTTCTTTCCTAACATGTGCATTTATAGTATACAGCTCACCCAAGCACTGCTTCCGCTGCATCTGATTCTTGTTGACATACATTTATGTCATATATATATATACATTTACTATCATTCACTTTAACATACTTTAAAAAACCATTGCAATTTCTCTTTTGGCTCATAGTTTATTTAAAATGCACTGACGAATTTATAAATGTTTTGCATGTTTATCTTATGTATCAATAGTTTATGTTTACTTTATTCAGCACAAATATCTGATTTCAAAGCTTTGAGATTCTGACTTGCTTACTGAAGCATACTATTAATTTTGATAGAAATTCTTTTGCACTTGACCATATGTATTTTGTCAATGCTGTATATAACTTATATGTATTTTATTATACAAAATTAGAAAGTTTTAAAATGCATCATTAATATACTTATGTTTTGCTAATTCAGGAGATGATAGAATTGTACTAAACTCTCCCATTTAGTAGATTTGTTAGTTTTGCCTTAAGTTTTCAATTTTGCTTTATATATTTGAAGATGGTATTAGTTGTATATAAACATAAAATTATTATACTTTCCTCTCGTAATGGAAATTTTGTTAATATAAAATACTATTAATTTACGTAAAATGTCCCACCTGTTAGTCTTATCTGTGATCCGTTAGTCTATTTTACAATTAGTTTAGTGTTTAAGTATGCTAGATTTTATGTAAATTATTTTCATGATACAATTTTCTTTTTCCATTCTTTTTAACAACCTATGTTTGCTTTTAAAGGTCAATTTTGTAATCAGAACTATATTTCTTACCGTTTTTCTTACTGTTAATTTTTTTCTGGTCACATAACCTTCACTTTTTCATTATAGTTTTGAGTTCATGTAGGATTTATTAGTATTATTTTATTTATAAATAATTTTAATATGTTATTATCATTTTTCTATTTATTACAACAGTTTTATTTCTCTAGTCTTGCCTTTTATTGGATTAGTTGTTTATTTTATTAGTCTATCTTCAGGTTCTATTTTATCATATTTATATAGATATTGTTTTATCATTATTGAACAGTTATCCTAAATATTATGATTAGAATTTTTTACTCACCACAATTTATTTTGAATTATAAATTTTCCAGAAAAGTTAGATGTTTAGAATACTTTAACTGTATTCATTCTTACTTCTTAACTTTCCCTTATTTTTTGTATGCCTTTTACTGGAACATAAATTTATTTTATTTATTTATTTATTTTTGTCTTTTTGAGACAAGGTTTCACTATGCAGTTCAGGCTGGCCTGGAACTCACTTTGTAGCCCCGGCTGGCCTCGGACTCGCAGCCACCCTCCTGCCTCAGCCTCCCAAATGCTGGGATTATAGGTGTGAGCCACCACGCCCAGCCCTGAAACATAAATTTTATTTCATTTTTATTTTTTGGTACTAGGAATCGAACTCACAACCTTGCGCTTGCCAGGCAGGCGCTGTGCCGCTACTATATGCTCGGCCCTGAAACATAAATTTAAACTGTGCAGAAAATTTGTCATTTGACTGTATTCTGGCTTTCATAATGTTGTTAACAAGGCAGATGACACAGTTATTTTTGCTCATTTAAGTATAAAATATCTTTTAAGTCTGACTGGTAAGATTTTCTTACTGTTTTTTGTTTGAATTATTTTACTATGATGTTGCTAAATTATTATCCCTGTATTCATCTTGCTGCTTCTTCTTTTTTCTTTTTTTTAATGTCTCCAATTTTTTTTTAAAACCATAGAATTCAGGAAAGGATTGGAAAAAAAAAAAAATAAAAGGAACCAGGACATAGGATGTATAGGTACAAATTCCCTATGATGAATGTGATCATAATCTAGCTTCTCGCTTCATGTTCATAGAGTTTATAGTATTTATTGAAAGCACAGCTTCAGCTATTGTATTAACTTTAAACTTCATAGCCAGAACCTCTTCAACCAGTTTTGTTCCTAGCCCACCTGTCTTTTCTTCATGATGCTAATAACATACATTAGCTCTCTACGTCAGGTCTCCTACAACACTTACACTTCCTCCCCCATGTACCTCCCTACTTTTCTAGCATGTTCCAGTTTGAACATTGATATTGTAATTGAAATTACAAACCCTTTCTTTCATCTGTTATAGCACAGTATTTGAAATACATCATATTTTTGAGTTAAGGATCTTTGGCCTCTTTACGCCAATTTTATGATGAAATTCCTTTTCTGATGTCTATTTTCTTACATATAATAATGAAAGACTATATCCAACAACCCTAATACCTGGATCTCCCTATGAGATATTTCTTTTTTTTTTTTTTTTTTTTTTTGTAGGTACCGGGGGTCAGCCTCAGGACCTAACGCACCAGCAGGCACTCGTGTCACTGAGCGATATCACCGGCCCTTTTCTCGTATGCGGGTTCCGGGAGTCGAACTCGGGTCCTCGTGCTTGCCAGGCAGGCGCTTACACCGCTGAGCCATCTCACCGGCCCCCCCATGAGATATTTCTATTCGTTTTTTGTTTGTTTGTTTGTTTGTTTTTTCCATTTTAGGTCTTGCCCTATTTCTTTGGACACGTTGTACCTTTTGTTGAATATCTGGCATATTATATAAAATTACAGATTTTCTGCAGTGACTGGAAATATAGATCAAGAATTAAGATGACTGAAGCCTTGGTTTCAGACTTTTCAAAGCTCATACTCAGTGTTTACTGAACATGTCCACTTCTCAGGTGTATTGGTTAAGGTTCTCCAGGGAAACAGCATCAGTATAACACATATGTATAATTATGCAAGAGTATTTATTAGGTAGGCTGGTAAGATCAGAGTGGGGGAGTCCACAGTGGCTGTCTGTGTGTGGCCTGCAGAGCCAGAGGGTGCAGTCACTCTCAGACTAAGAAGACAGAAGCAGTAAAACAAGACGGATGGAAGATATAGCGCCAGTCCGAGACCAGAGGCCTGGAAGCTCCCTGGAGAGTCGCTGGTTGGAAGTCTGTGTTGGAAGTTGAAGAAACTGGAGACCGATTTCCAAAGGTGCTGGCAATGAAAGATGTACTCTAGCACAGTGGAGCTCTTCAAAAAGGTGACCCAGTATCTTTACTTCCCTTCCATCCAAGCTAGAAGCCTATTATTTGGTGCCACCCACTTATCAGGGTGGGTCTCTCTCAGCTCAGTTTGCTGGTCTACTTGCCAGTCCCCCCTGCAAACACCCACAGATGTGCCCAGGACTGTGCTTTACTAAAAGGCCAGGTGTTTCATACTCAACTCAAGTACACATATCACGGTTAACACTAGGCGTCCAAGTGTATTTGGGATATTTCCACAGGCCAATTCCCCTTGCCGCATCCTAACCTCCAATGTTGATACCTCCAATGTTATTGTGCCAAAATAACTCAGAATGGATTTACAATCTCTTTTTACCTGGCACTTTTTAAGACTCTTTAATTGCCTTGAAGGTAAGGCCAATTCAGGGTACTTCTTTGTATGAATTGACATTTGATTTTGTCTAATAAGTTGCACTAAGACACGATACTGCTTCTGCATATGCAAGTAAAAAATGTACCATCTAAATCTAATGTTGAGGAAGCATCACCCAAACTCACTCTGAGGTATATTTTACAAAAGAATGCAAGTGTTCTTGAAAACATCAGGGTTATATAAGACAAAGAATAGGTGCACAATTCTTTTATAGTTTAAAAGGTAAATAAAAGTATATGACAGCTAGCCTGGAATGGTGGCGAACACCTGTAATCCCCCCACTCAGGAGGCTGAGACAGGAGGATCACCAAGAGTTCAAGGCCAGCCTGAACTACATAGTGAGACCCTGTCTCAAAAAAACAAAACAAAAAAACAAACTAACAAAAAAATCTATATGACAGCTAAAGTCAACATTTAGATTCTGAACCAGGAAAGAAAAAACTACAAAAGACAAGATCAGGAAATTGACAAAATATGGGCAACAGAGTAGATACTAGTAGAATATCAATTTAAAGTTTTAAATTACCTTATTTTGATAATTATACTGTAATTACACAATAAAAATTCTTGTTTTATAGAATAAACACCCTGATATACTAAAGGGAAGAATAGTACAAGACAGAAATCATGAATGAATAAAAACTTACTGTGGACACATTTTTATACACACACAAACATAGAGAAGAGATAAAGAAGGGGGATATTAAGCCAAGGGTTATATGTAAATAAATTAATTCAGGTAATGGATACATGTGACTTTCTTGTATTATCCTTGCAACTTTTCTGTAAGTTTTAAATTAAATTAAAACAATAAAATTTTAGAAAATATAAAGTGAGCCCATCCCACGATAAACAGAAAGCGGCATGGGATTTATTTGAAGGGTGTAATAAATGAAGGCAACAAAAGCAACCATAAAACCCTAACCCTGATCAGCTTTTACTTAAAATGATTCAATTCCCACAGTAAAGTCACAGCAAAAAAGAAGGAATAAACAATTACATAACTAAAACAAAATTATTTATATATAAATTATACCATCATTTTAAAAAGTAAAGATATTTTCAGCTAGATACAAGCCAAACAATTTATCTCTATTAGACATGCAACACAAGTTAAAATTTTTAAAATTAAAGAAATCCCTTTTTTCTGAAGCCCTGATTGTGAAGGATTGGTCAAAGAACATGAGAAAGGGAAACTATATTGTTCAACCTGAGTCTTTAAAAATTATTTTCTAGGGCCGGTGAGATGGCTCAGCAGCGCAAGCGCCTGCCTGGCAAGCGCGAGGGCCCGAGTTCGACTCCCGGAACCCACATACGAGAAAAGGGCCGGTGATATCGCTCAGCAGCACGGGCGCCTGCTGGCACGCAAGGTCCTGAGGTTGACCCCAGGTACCCACAAAAAAATATATATATATTTTCTAGATATATGTGTATATGCTTTTTAAATCTCTTTAAAAATATTGACTAACTGAAAATGATACGTATAATTTTTGTTTGATACTTACTTATAAGGAGTACTTTATAGCAAAAATAACAAGGGCCGGTGACATAGCTCAGTGGTGTGAGTGCCTGCCTGGCAAGCGCTAGGTCCTGAGCTCGACTCCCGGAACCCACATACGAAAAAAGGGCCGGTGATATCGCTCAGCGGCACGGGCGCCTGCTGGTGTGCGAGGTCCTGAGTTTGACCCCCGGTACCCCCCCCCAAAAAAGATAGAGTGATTATATTATAAATATACTGTTGTAAAGTGCATGTATTGTTCATGAAATGAAATCCGGATAGTTAGCAACTACCATAAAAAAACCCCACAAAGATACATAATGAAAAAGTCAACAAAAGGGACCACGTGAACTATGAAAAATTCTTGACTATCCCAAGAAGAAAAAAAGACAGCAAACCAAAAAGACAAAGAAGAAGAAAAAGAGAATTCCTGATTATCGAAAAAACAGAAAGGGAGCAAGCCCCCCCCAAAAAAAATTAGAAGAAGAAAAAAAAAAAGAAAATATTTCTGACACAAGTAGCTGTCATAGGTCTTATAATCATAATATATTAAAATTTCAAAAATGATAAAATGCTCTACACAAAGCGGCAAAAATCTCAAATAGTCACAAAATAAGCAATGAATACCATTGAGCGTGCAAAAATTGCCCAACATCATGGGTCACCATGTTTGAGTTTCGGGTTTGTCTTCCCGGTTTTGTTTGCAGCTGGTTCGGTGCATGATTTCTTCAATGACAGGAACGATGTCTTCACACCTTTTAACGTCTGTGACTAGCACGCATTGAGATATAATCAACACTCAAATGAGTGAACCAGGTAGCATCAAAGATGGCTAAGTTAAAGAAAAGGCAAAGAGTAACAGGAAACCCCGAAGGAGCAGGGAATGCTGTGGTGAGAGGAAAGCAATCCTTTTCCCAGGACTTCTGAGAAGCAGAGGGGCTGGCAGACAACACCGCTCTTGCTTGACGCTGTGGGGCTTGGCAGGGCGTCGGTGCTCTCCGTGTCTGATGAATCACTTAGCACATTTCTTCCCCTCCAAGACAGATCTGGCCTTAAATCATCCTTAAAAAGAAATAATAAATTAGAGGCTGGACTCCTTAAAAGGAGCTGCAGATTCATTTTCTGCTCTTTTCCAACTCTTTATTCTACTTTCTTGCTGAGAACACAAATCATGAAGTTTTTGTACCAATTTTTGACCTTAGGCTTTCAAAAGACAAATCTTTACTTAAGTGATTCTAAAACATCTTCCTCCCAAAGAGATCTGTGGCAGTTTTCTTTTTAGCCCTTGGCAGCAATTTTATTAAATGCTCTCCATGTCTATGACTCCCAAACTGAAATTCTCTTTCTTACGTAGTTTACCACGTTTCATCTTGGTTTGGGCTCTGTTGACTTCCTTCACTGAAATTTTTTTTTTTTTATGTCAAAAGACTTCATAAAGTATTGTATGGAGGTTGTAAATGACTCTACAGTAGTTTCAAAACATGAGACTCATTTTGACATGGAACACCGAGAATAATCTGGAAACCTTATCTATTTAATAATTATCAACCATGAGTCAGTGTATTCAAAATCTTTCACAGCACTTGTGAGTCTTGCCGTGTTAACTGCAGTAACATCTATTTTTTTAATTGGATATCTTTATTTTTTGCTGATTTGTGATTTTTGTCCTTAAAATCTAAAACTCAATTAGTTTAAGTTCTTTTCCCCCTGAGATTTTTCTTTTAGATTCCCAAATAATTTTTTCCCTTTACTTACTACAAATCACTTCAAAATAAACACATGCGGGAGCCTTGGAAGATCAAGTTATCCTGCGCGTTGGGAACAGCTGTGAAGCATAGCTGAGCCATCTCACCTACATAAGCACCTGCCTGGCAAGCGTGAGGTCCTGAGTTCGACTCCCAGTACCCACATACGAAAAAAGAAGGGCTGGCGATATTGCTCAGCCACACGGGCGCCTACTGGTGCGCGAGGTCCTGAGGTTGACCCCCGCTACTCAAAAAAAAAAAAAAAAAGAAAAGTCTTATTATCTGTTTGCTAAATATTAACTGATATTTTCTATCTTGTTTTCTACACTGACTTTGAAAGTGTAAGGGTGTAAACTGGATTAGTCAAGTTTTCACTCCTATGAATAAAACATGTGAGATAATCATCTTAAAAGGAGAAAAGATTTATTCTGGCTTATGGCTTCTGAGAGTTTAGTCAATGATTGCTTGTTCCCATTGTCTTTGGACCTGTAGTGACATACTACAATACACAGGGCCAACATGGTGAGGAACTGCTCACTTCATGGTGGCAGGGAAACAAAACGCACACCCTCAATGACCAGACTCCTTCTTCTAGGCTCCCTAAATGTTCTACCATCTCCCCATAGTGCCACAGCTGGCAAGCAAGCCATTAACACATGGGTCTTTGGAGGACATTTAGGATCCAAACTGTAACAGATAGTTACATGTAGGGTCACATTATAACATTTATTTCCTTTTTGTAAGATGATATTTTAAAAATAAAATCAAGTTACAGATTAAAATGTGAGATGGTGGAAGCTGGGCTCTATAGCAGAGCTAATATGAACAGTAGTTTCTGAAAAAAATATATATATATGTCTGTAAACTCAAAACTTCTTAGATACTCATAAAATTGATGAAAGTCCAGATTGTTTAATTTTTTAAAAATCTTTTAATCAGTGTTAGTAACAACTCAATGATAAGATATTGCAGGGTAAGGGGAAGCAGTAGCCAGAAAACTTAGTCTTTATAACCCAAATTTCCCATTTAGTAATAACTCCTCGATTAGTCACCAAATTTGAAAACTACCATCTCAGAAGTCTTTTAAGTCCTCTTCATTTCTTCTGTTCTCATTGAATAACCTTTAATTTATAAATTGTCTTTGAACATAAATTGGCAGACAGGAAAAAAAAAAGGCCCTAAATGTAAAAGATCCAGCTCATTTGTTAGTTGAATTGTTTTACTCTAAACTGAGTCCCTAGCATCTTAATTCCCACAGATAGTCTCTGGTAATATGTATTTGTAATCTGTGGAAACCAAATTTCTGAATATGAGAAATGATAATCACAGCATTTTTTTTTTAATTTCAACATGATACTCTAAGTCTGTATGATTCTGCCTAAGCAAACATTTTGGCATCCTTTAATCTTCACAGGATATCATAAAGGCAAAATTCTTGCTTTGAAATTCTCTTTGAAAAGCTACATATAAATTAACATTGTCCTCTTAAACTTATCATTCAGAAATATTTCCCATATTCTCACACAAATTACCATATATATATAAAATCATTAAAATTGTTACTGCATTTTTGTCTGTGTGAATGAGAGAGAGAGAGAGAGATGGAAAGAGAGTGACAGAAACTTGAGAAATTCTGAATGTCTCTGCTTCCCAGTTGTCATAATCCTATCATTCTAGTACTAAGACAGACAGACAGACAACCAAGATGTATTGGCTTAATAGAACTCGATTAAATAAATAGTAAACAAAAATTCTTCAAATAACTACTCTCCATTCACACAAAGGCAGAGTTACAGTGGGTCATCAGATGAGAGAGTTACAGGAATGGGTGGCTGAGTAACAAAATTGTTGAGTGCAAAGGCTTTAGACTCAGACTGTTTGAATTCTACCTCTCACCTTGGAACATTTGGCGCAGTTGTCCTTGCCTCAGTTTCTCATGTACATGATAGAGATCACAATAGTGCTTCTAGGATATTGTGATGATGAACTGAGCTTATATAGTTAAAGCTCTTACATTTGATTAATATTAGCTCATATATGGCAATAGCACATCCTAAAAGTTTTCAGTTCTTAAATTAGGGAGGTTACAAACAACTGTTCAGTTACTGTGACAGCTACCACTTTCCTGGAATAGTTTGAAGTCATCATTGTTTAAAAGGAATAAAAACAATGCAATACAAAGTAACTTAATAGTTAACAATGATGTGAAGAACAAAGACAAACACTTCTCTCTCGCAAAAATCTCACATGACAGCAGGAACATCTACATATAATTGCTTGTATGATGAGCATTTTCTTAAAAATGTTTTTATTTTGTATGTGTGTGTTACTGAGGACCAAACCTAGGGCTTCAAGCATGCTAGGCAAGTCCTCTATTGCTATTACATCCTCTACTTTGCTCAGCATATTCTTAATGAGAAGCTCCACTCCCCACTCAAATTGTGACTATCATTGGTAAAAAAGCCTACACTTACTAGATGACAAATTGTCTCCATATGCATATAGCAGAACATGCACTATGTTTTCATGTTTTAGTGAGCTTTTCAATAAAACAAAATATTAGTATCTTAATGGTTCTTCTTACAGCAAACTTTAGGTATGTTTTCACCCCAGATATTATGATGTCTTTTGGACAGTTGTGACATTTTGTTGTAGATGATAAGATTCTTCCACTACTTGGAACAGTAGATTTATTAATGTGGTCCAATTTCTTTCCACATGTAATCTATCATCTAAAGTAAAATAAATGGCTTTCAACAAGAGATTTAATCATAAGCTAAAGAGAAATGGAAGTTTTAAAGACAAGATTTAAACACAAGAATTGAAGCCATAGCTGGAGAGGAGGATGGGGCATGCTGAATGTAACGTATCCAGCATGATTATACAATATTAGATTTTCCCCATCAAGATCTGATGACCAAAGGATTGATCAATATTTACTACTCTAGTCTTCATCTGGTAAAATTCAAATCACTTATGGCACTGAGCCTTTTATTTAACTAGTGGTTTTCTAGAAGGTGGCAAGGTATAGAGGGCAGAGAAAAGCAAACATCAGCTGCCAAACTACTAAATGTTGTGAGTGAAAGAAGGAAATATGCATGGATCATGGGGGAAATAATGAGACACTCCATGATATTACATAATAATTCAAGAATCACCCAGACGAAAAGCAAAACACGTGATTACCCAAGCATATCTACAACCTCACAACCCCTGTTGTCTCTGCCTCTAGTAGAGCCGTGAAACTTCAGGGCCTAAAATGACTTTGAGTATTTTCTTTTCCTTCTCTGAGGATATTCTATTTTTGGTTTAACAAAACAGTAATAGCTGATTAAAGAACCCAAACCTCTTTATAAATAATGCATAAAAGTCTAATAATCACATCTATTTATCTTCTCTTATATAGTGTATTACTGTTTATTTTAATTATAATTTTTCTGAACATTTAAATGTTAAACTTGAAGCATAATGGAGAGGTCAATTCATATCATCTTTGCACTCTACTTTTTCACCAAGTGCTCCACAAGTCAGGGAAGAAGAAAATAAAGCCCAGTATAGGATTTCCTCTCCAGAATTCTCCTGGCCACTGACTGCTAGCCAGGTGCTCTGCCATAAAGGAGTTGATGATAAAATATTCATTAGCGTTGTCCCCCTTTATCTGTGATTTCTCTTTCTCTGTCAATCACAGTCTGAAAATGTTTAGTGGAAAATTCCAGAAATAATCAATAAATTGTGACTTGTTCACCATCCTGATGAGTGTGATGAAATCTTATGCCACCCCACTCTCATACATGTGAACCTTCCCAGCTTATCCACCCTGCATGCACAACCTGCTTGTTAATTGGGTAATATCCTCTATTACCAGGTGGGCTATCCTGGTATGTCTTATGTTCAAGTAACCCTTGCATAGCAGCCTAATACTAGGCCCAATGCTTTTGCCATTCTTCTCACTTCATCGTGTGACATCTTTCCACATCAACACAAGATGAAGGATGACTGCACCCCAATAAGATGTTTGAGAGAGAGGCCATATTCACACAACCTTCATTACAGTGTATTGTTATAATTATTCCATTATTTTAATTATTGTTATTGATCTTACTCTATACATTAAATTTTATCATAATTATGTATGTATAAGATTTGGTACTGTGTGGATTCAGATATGGCTAGAGGGCTTGTATAAGGGAGGACTACTGTACATTGTTCCAAATCCTTCCCTTGGCCAAACTATGAAGATTTTTCACAGGATCTCTCTGTGTAGTTCAGGATGGCCTTGAGTTCACTATGTAGCCCAGTCTGGCTGAAGATTCTTCTTACATGAATGGTTTATATTATCTTTTCTGAAGAACCTTAGATGTCTTGAAATTCTATTAAATTATTTAACTTTTTAAAAGGCTGCTGCTAAAACTGCAAACCCATGTCTAAAAGTGAAAGGCCACTTCGATCTTCCACTGTGCCAATTAAACTAATGAATGCAAAGAAAAACTCCCCCTCAAAAACATGGCTAAAATCTGACATAATTATATTTTCCTAAAGATGCGTGTATTTTAATAAGCTACTGACAGTTTTGTCTTAGGTCTTCTATTTTTTTCTTCCTTTCTTTTTTTTAAATCATAAAAGTTTCTTCTATCTTTTTCACAGCCTAGTGGTATTGAAACAAATATGTGTGGATTTCAAGAACTGTGAACTCACAGGGGAAAGACCCAGGTTAAACTGGTTATATTTATTAAGTGAAATCCAGATGGTATAAAATACTTTGATTAGAAAAATGCATCAAACCAGTTGCTATAACTTCTGAATGGACAGCAATATTCGCTACAAGCATGTGGTATTTGATGGTAATAATGGCAATAAATTACCGTGTGCTAGCGTACACATTTCGTTGGATCTTTTATCTAATACAGTTTTGTGAGTTTCAAATCCCTAACCTTGCATAACAGGAAAACTAACATTCAAAAGATCTTTATGAACAATTTTTCTGTTTCATAGCTTCCAGATAAGAGCTTCCATCTGCTCCAAAAAATCTCTCTCAACCGAATCCACTTGATCAAAGAGTTTTTGCCAGTTATTAAAGGAGGGAAAATCCATAAATTCATGATTCCATGTTATCTCTTCCATTTTCTGTTTGCAGCTTATACAATTTTCATGCTTTCAAATTGTAACAATAGTTTAATTTTTAAAATACATTTTTGGCCCATTTTTGTGAGAGCATTAGCGACATTTGCATTTTTTCTGTTCTTTTGAGGCTCATAAATGATTTTACCACCCTCAACCCCCTAAAGGAAATGTGGCAATGCCTTTGCCTATGTAGCTATTTATCATCTCTCAAATTTTCCACTCAGCTCTGAATGATTTACTCAACGGAGTTATGCAAGGCTCTGCTTAGCTGTTCCCCACTCCCTGAAGCAAATACGATACTACTGCTGTTAGGCAAGGATCCATCTGCTTGTAAAGATTCTGAAAACATTGACACAATTGAAATAAAATCCCTTTTCTGAATATGAAATCTGTGATAGTATGTTACAGAACAGAGATGCAGAAGTTTTTCCTCATCATTTCTTTATAACGTAACTCTAGTAAGGTGCTAGATGGAAAAAATAAAATAATCCCTTGTGAAGAAATATATTTCTTCAAATGGGGTTTCTTTTTCTGTTTGATCCTGAAAGCACTGTGGTAAAATCTAATTACACTGATAGTTCTCCACATCACTTTAAAGTAAACCCAATGCAGTAATGTTTGATTTACTTGTACAGTGTATTTAAACATCTTAATTTCTGGTCAATATTATTATAATTGCAGGAGAGGGCTTGGTATGAAAAAGTGAACCTTTTGGACTGGGGGTGTATCCAAGCGACAGGGTACTTACACAGCGTGTACTGAGCCTGAACTTGATCCCTAGCGCAGAAAAAGAAAAAGAAAATCCACAGAAGAAACACAAAGTACCTGTCCTTATAGAATCTCTGTCATCCCCGTGTAACCAAATCTTCTCTGTGTAAAATGTGACCTATTTAACAACTCACCATCTGTTCTATGCTGCTGTTAGTCTTTTCACTAGTCTCATCCCAACTTTATCTTCTGTCCTGTTCAAGCTATTTTGGTTATCAAAATTCACCATATCCACCAACTCGCATCATTTGCATACATAGACACTCTGTAAAACAAGCTCTGCCTTCCCCTGGCTAATTGTACACATTGCTATTATTATTTTAATATAGATTTTTATTTCCAGCAAAGCAACATGTATATATTCCTCATTTTAAAAATCTAATGAAATTGTATGGAAAACAAACGTATCCTCTTTCCCTACCTGTGACTTCCCTTCAATTTATAGGTAAGCATCATTATTGACGGGACCCAGAGAAAATTAAAATGAGGGAAATTTCTGCTAAAAGAAAAAATGCTATCATGGAAACTACAGTATAAGATGTTTTTTATTTCTTTTGTGGTCTGTTTTTTCAACTTATTTTGGTCTTTTGTTTTTATTTGTTATTTTATACAATTATATGTCAAGACAAATTAAAAACAAAATCTTAGCACAAATTTTGCCATTCATTTTGATATTATGCGTAAAAGTATTAAATGCAAGCATACAATGACTTACATCTTCCCAGTATAATTATATAAGAATTTTGTTAAATTAATAATCAGTGTCCATATTATGGCTTTAAAATGTTATAACTAAACAAGGTAATATTATAATTATGCAATGATTTCTTGCATAACTGCTGTCACTTTTTCAATGGGTATGATAACTGGCTTACTTACTTGCTTTGTTTTCTCTTAATTTAACGCTAAAATATTCAATATAAATTTATGAACATGGAAAATAATCAGTATTTTTTGGTGGACCCTGGATTTACAACTCTCTAAACTTGCTATATACATTCACTAGGACTGTGTTCTATATTATCCTAGAATTCTCATGTTTCTTCGATTCATCTATTTCCTGAGTATATTTCCCCCCTTTTTTTCAGTTTATACTACAATAATGACACTGCTCAGTTCCTAACAATGGAAAAATGAAAGGTAAATATTCTGAGGAAACCCGCTAGGCTGAAAATATGTTTACTGTTAAAAGTTATTGGTAATTTGAATAAAGAATTCAAGGTAGAAATCAGTTTCCATCTGAACACTGAGGACAAATTTCCTTCTAACTTCAGATATTATACAGTTAGAAATACAATGTTTTTCTCAATACAAGTTGCTGATATATAATTAATTTTTTTATCCTTGAAAAACTTTAGGATGACAGGATTTATCGCCTTTTCATATTTTAAAGATGTTTTTCTAATAGCATCTTTCTGGCAAAGCTTTTGGCAATAAATCTGCTGCCATCATTATATTTATTCCTTTATGTATGGTAGGTCTTTTCATTCTCACTGGTTTCAAGAAGTCTGATCATAAAGATACTTAGTCTAGATTTTTGTTTTGTTCATTTGTCTGTAGCTTAGAATTGTGAGTTTTTAGTTTTTACCAAACTTAGAAAACGTTCATCTATTATTTCTTTAAATATCTTATCTTCTCCCTTTCTTTTTTTTTTTATTTTTTATTTTTTATTTTTTATTTTTTTTGGTAGCGGGAATCGAACTCAGGACCTTGCACTTGCCAGGCAGGCACTTGTGCCGCTGAGCTATATCCCTGGCCCTCTTCTCCCTTTCTCTTTCTCATTTCAGAAATTTTAATTAGATGTGCTTTGGCCAACTGTAAATTGTCCTACATCTTACTAATGGTTTGTTCGTTTTGTCACATTTCCTTTATTTTCTCTGTGTTACATGCTGGATAGTTTCCCTTGTTATATTTTCAAGTTTACTCATCTCTGCTTCTATAATGTGTAATCTGTTCATCTCACTGAATATAATAATTTAATCTTAGGTATTTTAGTTTTCATTTTTAAAAATTTGATTTGGATATTTTTTATATCTTCCCTGCCTGTTCTTAACTTTACAAATATGTGGAATACAGTTATAATACATATTTTAATGTCTTCGTTAATTCTAAAGTCTAAGTCAGTTCCAGGTCAGTTTTGAATGATTTTTTACCCCAGTAAGAATTTTGTTTGTCTGATTTCTTTTCATGCCTATTTTGGTTGCTGACTATTCTTTTATTACTATAAATATTCTTAGTCTTTGTTCTGCAATGTAGGTTAGTTATTTTTCTTTTGGGAGGGGGTGGCACTAGGGATCAAACCCAGGGGCTCATTCATGCTATACAACATTTTACCACTGAGTTACACCCTCATGCCACTGGTTTGGTTACTTAAAAATGATTTAATCCTTTTGTTCTTGTTTTCAAGTGTTGCTAATTAGGACTGGAGCAGAACCCACTCTAGGGCTAATTTCTACCCATAACTAAAGCAAGCTAATTGTGTGTGCTCTGCAGAGTTCACTACAAATCTTGAGGTTTCCCAGATGACAGGAGTGGGCACTGCGCCCAGCCATGTGTGGGCACAGACACTGTTACCTCAGATCTGTTCAGATGATTCTTTCCTGTCTTCACACTGCCTCACACATATACACAAATCACCCTCAACCGAAGACTTGAGGAAGCCTTTGCAGAATCCCAAGGTCTTGCTCTGAGCTCCTGTCTCTCCTTCAGAACCTTGCCCTCAAACCTGTCTGGAGTGTTCTGCCCAGACCCTCAGTTCCTCGTAACAGTGTTGCCCGTCTCTACCTGAGTTCCTCCACCCTGTGTCCTGTGTTGCTTGGTGTGTATTATCTTATCTTCTGTTGATACATGGTTTCATTTATTTTGTCCTTGTTTGTGTGGTTTGAAGGAAGAGGGTAAATCTGATTTTTGTTGGTCCGTTCTAACCAAATTCAGAAATCTTACTAATCATCTCTCATGTTTTTAATTCCGGAGAATTTATTTATTTCCATTTTCTTTCTTATTTATTTATTTATTTATTTATTTATTTATTTACTTATGCTGGGATTTGAACCCAGGGACTCACACATGCTAAGCACTTGTACTACAACTGGACAATACCCCTAACACTGGCTTCATTTTCTATACTTTTTCCCCCCCATAAAATTGGTGCCTTATGTGTCTGACGATTAATTTGCCTTCATTTCATAGTTCTTCTCATTTCAGGCATGTATTTTTTTATTGTTGTGATATTTTCCTTTTATCCTAAATTTAATTCTCAATTTATATGGCAGGATGCACCTTTAAAGTTTAAATTTTTTAAGCTCTCTGGGAGTGTGGCATAAAAACCAGCTTGCTCCTTAGTCTCCCATCCTGGTTTAGTCTTAGCTTTCCTTGGTAAGCTAAGTCAGTTAATGCTCCTAAGTAAACCAAAGAAATTTGTTTTTCACAATTCTGGAGGCTGAAATCCAAGAAATACATACCTGCCGGTTTGACACCTGGTGAGAGCTCTGATGTTTAATGATGGTTGTCAGCTTACCTGAGAGATTATTAAAGCACACTTCTTGACGTATCTGGGTAGGTGTCTTCATTATTTTTCTTGTTTCTGAGACAAAACACCAGAAACCCAAAGTTAAGGGAGGAAACTTTTATTTAGCTCGCAATTCATAGAGGCTTCAGTCCATAGCTGGCTGGCTTCAAGGTAGGGCGGCATGGAAGAGGGGCATCACAGAGGAGAAACAATTCATGGCAAAGCAGGGAGGCAGGTGGCAGCAAGTAAAAAGCAAGGGACAAGTGACCAGTGACAAGTGACAATAGCAGCAGCTTCTTTCTGTGCCTTGTATTTTATCCAGGCTATCCACCCTTAGGGTAGGTAGCACTCACATCCAGGGTGGGAAACTCTTAATCCTACCCAGAACTATGTCAAACCAATTGATGGACTAATTCAGTAATCACACACCCTTGACCCCAGCATCGCGCACTCCAGTTCCAGCCACCTATAACTGCATGAGGCTTTGGGGGACATCTAGACACAAACTGTAATAGCGAGTCATGGGTATGTGACTTTGGGACTACATCTTGTCCTTGGCCTCTTTCTTTCTTGCATTCTTCCTTCTGCTCTGCTTCCTCCCTGCCATGAAATGAACAGTTTTGCTCCTTTCATCATGATGTTTCTGCTTTGCTTTGCTGACCATGAACTGAAATCTCTGAAACTGTAAGTCAAACAAATCTCTTCTCCTCTAAGTTGTGGGTGTCAGTGTTTTGTAACAGCAATTCGAAAAGTGACTAATACAAACTCACTCTCAGATTCATAGATGATATCTTCTAGAAGTGTCCTCAGATGGTAGAAGGAGCAAGGGAGCTTTTTGAGATTAATGTCTCTTTTATAAATACATAAATACCATTCATAAGGGCTCTACTCTCATGACCTAAAAGAGTTTTACCTTCTGATGCCGTTACCTTGACGATGCACTTCAACGTGTGACTTTCGGAGAGACACAACATTTGGATCATAGCAGTCCCTTTTTAATTCTATGATGAAATCTGTATGACTTCTTGGGAAGGAACAGAGCAAATTATCTATAATATGCTGACCATAATCTATAAGAAGTAGTAACCCAATTTTCAGCTCTCATCTCTGATATCTTTTAATCAGGAAAGACTACTGTGTTGGAAATTAACCAGTTTTCTTTTATTTCATGAGTATGTGAGAAACTGTGCTTCCCACCTTCTGTATATTTCTGGTCAGAGGAATACGAGATACATGAAATGTGGCATTTGCGGACTAGGGCAGTAATGAAGATCTTGAGTGATTCCGCAGCCTCTCTGTTCACGTGCTTCGGAGGAGCAACAGGCAGGCCAGCATCTCTCAGACCCAGTGTCTGAGTGGCAGTGTGGAAGAAAGTCAAAATAAGCCTACAGTAGATTTTGCATGAGAGAGAAATGTAATGTCACATGTAAACGTTGAGGGTAGGAGGGCATTTTACATGTACATTGTAAAATATCCTGACTGCCAAAGAAAGTATTGAGTATCTGTAGCATCTTTATCTTCCTAATTGTCAACCTGGACTGTTGTTTATATGCAAATGTATCTTCTCCACTCAGGGCTAGTAGGCAAAGCCATTGACACGCATCCAAAGTTACGCAGAACACATTGGCTAAATACGTGAACGATAGAATTTAAGTCTTTCAGTGTAACATTTTGAGTGTATTTGATGCTTATGATTACTATAACTGCATGAATTGAGATGACATAGACACATTAGCAGTAAAAATGAAACATAATGATTTCATGCATATATAATATTTGAGAGAAATATCTAACTTATCTTTCCTTTGGCTTTCTCTAATTTATTTATGTAGGAAGGATAGAGTGTATACCTAGTAATCATATGCTGTGCTTCTTCCTAGAAAATTGCCCTAAGAATACAAAAGAATGTTTGAATTCAATTCTAAAACTGACAGCCTTATCTGGGATTTCAGGTGTAATAGACTTTCTTTATTAGAAATGCACTGTGATATCTTTTCAAAACTTGCTGGAATGGTTTTAAATGCTATTTTCTGTATGGGATAGATTATGTCCACATACTAATATATATGTCTACGAGCTACTTGTTGACACACTATATAGGGATAAAGGTCTGAATATGTTAATTCCAAAATTTTATATGATAGAGTTTTTTCTCTATTTTCTTCTATTCCTTCTCTTCCTCTATTCCATGGAAGTTAACTCTTACTACAATAAATACTGATTTATTATTCAACAAGATTTAGAAGTACTGTTTGCCTGACAACTTTTGATAATCTTGGCTTCACTATTGTTGCATATATAATCCTTAAAAGCAAATACTACATCATATCTCCTGTATGAAGGCCAGGCATGGTTTGTAAACATAGAGTAAACATTCCATAAACAGCTGTGTATATGTGTATACATGACTTATAGGGCCTTTGCTTAAATATCTGAACCCAGAAAAGTCTTGATTAAATCAGTTCATCTTATAATTACCTATATATTTCTTATACAACTATTATTTATTGATGATACGCTATATGCAAGTTACTTTTCTAAGTGTGAGAGATGTAAAAAAGGGAAAAGTAAAGGCAAAAATTCCCTCTCTTATGGAGCTTGCAATCCTACACTCTGTAAGATCAGACTGTGACAAATACTATGGATAAAAACAGTGTCTGTTAGTTTATTTAACCTGGCTTCCAGTGATCAAATCTGGAAGAATAAACGCAGAGACATTTTCATTCAATTATTATACTTCTGCATGATTTGGTAACATGTCTTTTTAGAATACAAGTTTCGACCTCAGGAGACCTAATGTTTATTTTCAACCTGCTGATTTCTTGACTGATTTTGCCCAAGTCACACAACCTCCTGCTTGAGTTTCCTCATCTGAAAACCAGAGATAAGAAGTTTCCTGCTGTGACCATTAGGATCAAAGTGTGACAGCTCTAACGCCTTGGCATACAGAGGAATGAAGTCCTGAGAAGACAGTATCTCAAGACCTGGTAAATTTAAGCTGATCAGGCAAATGACGCACTTGCCCTCTATTGTCAAAGCAATTTATTCCACAACCCACAACTATTACTTAAAGGTTGTTAGTTTGTTTTTGTTTTCCCTAAAGTTCAGAGTCAAGTTAGCTGTTACTTAATGTTCTGATGGGCTCTCACTTTGATCCTTTGTCTAGAGTTTAAAAGTCAAAGATAAAAACAAGTTGATAGAGACAGCTGCGTTAGGAGTAGCAGAGGCGGCTGGGCCTTCCTTGTTCCCTCCAGAACCTTCTCTATCCCTCCACTGTCCTGCATCCTGCATCTGTGTCAGTCTCCACACTTTTATGGGAAGTTAAATTAGAGAGCATTTAACATGTGTCCACAACTTAGTAAATGCTCTGTCCTATATGTGGTTCTTGTGTATTGTCTCTTAATTTAGAAGCTTAGCTTCAAATGGGAAATCAGTGGTAACATGTAAAAGATCAAAATTACTCAGAAAGATAAGCGAAGACTTCTTAAGATGAATGATAACTGATGAAGGTCCTATTAGGAATACGTTGTTATTAAGGGTACAAAGATAGATTATGTCTAGCCATCCTATTCAATTCCACTAAGTTAATGCTGCTTACATTTGTCCTTTCTACATTTTCCATCTTTTCCTATAGCTGCCTTTCCCTATCTCTATAAATAAACTTAAGATCTTCTCAGCTTTCCAATTGAACATTAAATTAAAATTTAATTTAAAAATATACCTTTAGTTATCATCACATTCTTTTTTTTTCACAAGTTTCTAACACAGCAATTTTAGACTGTAGCAGACTTCACACCTTCCTTTTACTACAAGTATTTTAACATTGAAATTTGTGTCCTAAAATAAAATATGAAATGCATAGATAATAACCAGTATATCATACTTAAAAATCAACAGAAATGTAATGTAAATAAAAGATGTGATTAAACAATGTACATTTCTGTTTGAAAATGCTTAAACATAACTACATAGGAAACACAAGGAAACAATAATATGCTAGCACTTGTAGGTAGAATATTTATTCATGCAACAGCTACAAATGCAAACTGATACAGATATATCACAACAGAATTTCAAGAATTAACAATGCTATTGGTGATGTGATTTTCTAAAACAACAAATACTTCTTGGCAAAAACATAAATTCTTCTGTTGATTACATGAACATTGCTTTTCTCAAAAAAAATTAATGTGTATATTAGAACGATGCAAAGGGAATTTTAATTATGTTAAGGCAGAGATGTGTTATACAAAGCAAAATCCTAAAAAGATGCTTTACTTTTAATTTTTATGAATATACTAACCTCCAGGAGAAATTTTGAAATTTGTCATGATGCAGACAAAACTTTTTATGTGGCACAGTCCTTAGAATTGCCAATGGTCTCTTTCCCTTACTTACCTCTCTGCCAAATATCAGAAGTATGTTACAATTACTGAGGAATCTCATGTGCAGATGTAGACTTCCAAGTGCCACCAAAGAAACAATGTCTCACTCAGAATGAATATTACAAAAGATATAGTTTACAAAACAGGTGCATATTTTACCTTTCATTTATTTCCCAAAGCAAGGAATCTCATTCTAGTCTCCTGTACAATATTCTGTTGCATAACAAGTTGCATTTGTATATATATATATATTTATTCAGGTTGCTTTCAAATGTTGTGATAACACGGCTACAGTTTTTTTCCTCAATACTGGAGATTGAACCCAGGGACTTTGCACTGAGATACCTCCTCAGACCTTTTTTATTTTGAGGTTGGGTTCTACTAAGTCACTAAGTTGTAGGCTGGTCTCTAACTTGTGATATTCCTGCCCTAAAATCCTAAAATGGTGGGATTACTGGTGTGTGTCACCATACCTGGCTTACAAGTTTTTAATGGACTTATTTTTTTATTCATTGCAGGAATTTCAGGACTGAATCCTGGGTTACAGGAAAGCTAATGCTTACCTTTAACGGTACTTGCCAGGCATTTTGCAAAGTGATTCTACTATTATATACTTTTACAGTAAAATACCAGTTGCTTCATCTACCATCATCTAGTGGTTTCTGTATTTTTATTTTTACACGGAAATGTGTCTCACTGTAGTTTCAATTTGAATCTGTCTGATGAACAATAATTTAAAGAATATTCACTTGTATATCTTTTTTATACAATTTCTCCAAGACACCATTCATTTTCAGGAGTGCTATTTGCTTTAGTCCTCTTGTACGCATACAGTTCTTCTTTATATATTCTGAATACAGGTATGATGAATGCATTTATAGGGAATATTTTCTGTATACCCTAATATATTATAAATGGCACTCCTCATGCTGCACTTTAGCCCTCTATATTTCTTCATTTAACACTACTGCAAGTCTGTACCCTTTGACCTACATTTATCCACTTCCTCTCTTCCTTTACTAACCATTGTTCTATTCTAAGTTTCTATATATTCAACTTTTTAAAAATTCCACATGTAAATAAAGTTATCCAATATTTTTCTTTCTTTTTTGGTTTATTTCTCAAATGTCCTCTAGGCGAATCCATGTTACAATAAACGGTAGTTTCTCTTTTATTTTTTTAAGGCTGAATACCATTGCATTACATATATTACAATTTCTTTGCCATTCATCCACTAATACACACAGGCTATTTCCGTATTTTGGCTATTATGAATAAGGTTACAATAGACCCGGGACTTCACATACATGTGTGAGTTGCTGATTTCATTTCCTTTGGAAATATATCCAGAAATGACTCTGCTGGATCATATAATAATTCTGTTTTTAATTATTTGAGTAGGCTCCTAAACCAAGTAACATTCTTATCAACAGTTTACAAGGACTCCTTTCTCTCCTCTCCACCACAACACTTATTATCATGGTCTTTTGGTTACAGCTGACCTAACAGCCTAAAATGATGTCTTATTGTGTTTTTGATTTGCAGTCCTCTGACGATTAGTGGTGCTGAGCAGCTTTTCATACACCCATTGGCCATTTATCTGTCTTCTTTGGAAAAATACCCATTCATATCTTCACACATTTTTTAATGGGCTATTTGCTTTTGTGCTATTAAATTGTTGTAGTTTTTTCACATATTTTGGATATTAACCCTTTATCAGATACCTGGCTTGCCAATGTTTTCTGCCAAATTATAGACTGCCTTATCACCCAATTGTATATTTTTGCTTTTGCTGCATGAATTTTTGCTGTGATTTAAAAATGGCAAATTGTTACAGCATTATTGTGGAAATATCTTGGAAAATATCTTACTTTATTAATGGACAATATCTTACTTTTCCTGCATGAATTATATTGGCAGATTTGTGGCAATATCAGAATAGCTGTATTGAGAAAAAAGAAATCAGCATAGTTGTATTCTTAGTTTCTCTGTCTATTGATCTATTTTTTTTGTGTGTGCGTGTGGGTACCGGGGGTCGAACTCAGGACCTTGCGCCCCAGCAGGCACCCATGCTGCTGAGCGATATCACCGGCCCTGTTTTCTTATGTGGGTACCGGGAGTTGAACTCAGGACCTCATGCTTGCCAGGCAGGCTCTTATGCCACTGAGCTATCTCACCAGCCCTTGCTCTATTTGTTTAACTCAGTTTCTTACTATACTTTCACAAGCAGTTTTAAGCAACCAAAATGTCCCTGGAAGAAAATTTTGAAGCAGAAAATTAGAATTGAAAGACTAGGGCCGGTGAGATGACTCAGCGGTGTAAGTGCCTGCCTGGCAAGTGCAAGGGCCCAAGTTTGACTCCCGGATCCCACATACTAAAAAAGGGCCAATGATATCGCTCAGCGGCACGGGCGCCTGCTGGCACGTGAGGTCCTGAGGTCGACCCCCGGTACCCACAAAAAAAAAAAAAAGAAAGACTCAAAATTTCATTGAAACTACAGTAGTGTGGGTGCTCAGAATTCTCTATGTCAAAAAATTCAATGGATTGATTTTGAGATTGAATCACAGTTTTCCATAATGCTAAGAAATTTGGAAAGTTAATATTTCTTTGATAAATGCTGTATTTCATCAATGAAATCATCTGGGTTGGAATTTTTTTATTTAAGTGCTTAAAACTTTTTCTTAAGTTTCTTCTATAAAATAGAATGATTCAATTTATTGTTTTTTCCTCGGGTGAGTTTTAGTAGTTTATGTCATTAAAGGAATACAAATAGTTGTGAGGATACATCTAACTGGTCTAATTTATGGGTACCAAACTTTTCATAATATTCTGGTATCATTTTTCTAGTATCTGTTGTGTTATGATGATGTTTTTCCTTTCACATCTATGGATAATTTTTCTTCTCTCTTGTTTAATGGCTTATTGTGGCTAACAAATTATCTGTTTAATTGATGTTTTTCAAAAATATAGCTTCATTACATTAACTTGCTGTATTGTTTTCCTGTTTTCATTGTTATTGATTTCTTCTCTTTATTTCTTCCATTTGATTATTTTTAGTTTAAAATTCTAATTGAGACCTTTCCCTTTTTATGATATAAATGTTAATTGCTATAAATTCACCTTTAATTGCTGCTTTCTACATACTAAAAAATGATGTAATGTATTTGCATTTTTATTTAGTTTTACCATTTGTAATTCCTCTTGAAATTTATCTCTGACTCCTGAGTTATTCAGAAATATATTGTTTAGCTTAAAAATACTTGGATATTTTCAGTTAGCTTTCTGCTAGTGTTTGTTTGTTCAATTCTGTTATTTCTGAATATATTATTTGTGTGATTTCTATTAAATATGTCATTTTAAATGATATAATTTTTTATTTTTGATTGACCTAGTATTTCCACCTGTCTATGAGGTATAATGTGGTGACTTGATTCAGGCATTAGTTGAGTAGTGATCAACATAGGTAATTCCATATCTAACACCTTCAACTTTAATCATTATTTTATGGAGTGTTCAAATTTTTCATTTCTAAGTATTTTGAGATGCATAATTCATTATTTTCTATTATATTCCCCCTGCTCTTCCATAGAACACTAAATTTTAATTGCTTTATCACTGATAATATAGTCCATCCCAATAAGAATGCCATGTACATTATAAAATATGTATTATATATTTGTTGGGTGAAAAGTTCAATAAATTTCACTGAAAGTAAGTTTATCGTTTGTTGAAGTCTTTGTATTCTGGTTGATTTATTACTACTTTGTGGATCAGTTGCTGAGAAATGAGTGTGGAAGTCTCCAACTATAATTTTGGATTTCTTTCAGTTTCACTCACTCTTTTCTTGTCACTGTTAAGCTTATTTTTTTTTTAATTTTTAATATTTTTATTTTTTTATTTTTTTGGTACTGGGAATCGAACTCACGACCTCATGCTTGCCAGGCAGGCACTGTGCCACTGACCTGTTGAGCTTGTTGATAAGCTTGCCAAAACAGCTTTCTCTCTTTCTCTCTCACTCTCTTTCTCTCTTTCTCTTTCTTCTTCCTTCCCTCCCTCTCTCTCTATCCCTC
Source organism: Erethizon dorsatum (assembly GCA_028451465.1). NCBI lineage: Eukaryota > Metazoa > Chordata > Mammalia > Rodentia > Erethizontidae > Erethizon > Erethizon dorsatum. Next base: position 17,824,784 of record CM051838.1, read on the forward strand.
TCTTCTCCTTTCTCTCTCTGTGTATATTTCAGCATTTTTTCAATTCCTAAAATTTCTATTTCTGTGCTAAAATTACTCTTCTGATCTTGCATGACTTCTACCTTTTCCATTATAACATTTACCATATTTATCAGTTATTTTAAGCTTCCTGTCAAATAGTTTCAATCTCTGTATCATATTTAAGTCTCATTCTGTTGATTAGTTGGTTTCTTAGCATATGGCAATTTTTCTCTTCTCTTCTTCTATGCCACATATATTTTTACTGAAAGATAAATTTTACCATTTAGTAATGATTGGGGTAAATAACCTTTCTTGGAAATAGTGCTTTTTTCCTGCTAGGAATTGATGTGGAGGCTTGAGTTAATTTAGTCAGAACAAAAAGGGAGGAGAGCAAGAGAGACACCAGAGGAGACTCTTTCTGTCCCTTATATTGTGTGTAGGCTACCCACCCTAGCACTCACATCCATAATCCCAGAATTGAACCATGAATCAGTCACAAACTAGAAGCCTGCCCCTGTGACTGCATGAGGCTCTGGGGGGACATCCAAACACAAACTATAACAGTCAGTAATGGTGCTGCATTTGCTAATTATTGCTAAGGTTACCTTCATTGCTCCACAAGCTTCAAATTTCTCTAAGATGCCTTCTGTTTAAGGGTAGAGGCTGCTTTGCTACAACTCCTTCTGCTTTATGTGCATGCTCTCCCAAAGTCCCTTAACATCCTGAGATATATTACTCATACTTCATGCTTCAGGTCAAAAGCTATCTATTCTGTAATGCCTTTCCTAACTCTCTTAGGCAAATTTAAGTAGTCTTACTATAGTCTTAATTGAAAACCTAATATAATTTTTTTTCCTGGATTTATTCATTCCTAAACTGAGAACTTCACTTGAGTTTGGGAAGATACCTGAAAAAAAGGATACTCTAATAAATATTTGATTACTAACGCTATAAATATATGGATGAATGAAGGATTTAGTCTATAGTTACCTGACACATCATGCATGCATGTGATACATGCAGTAACTAAGATAATGAGAAATAAAGCAAGGTTACTGTGAATGTACTGAGTCTATTTTTAAAATGGAAAATAGTAAAAAAAAAAACAGAAAGATTGAAACTTTTATAGTAATCATAGCTAACTTTTTAGAAGCATTTATTTATTTATCTGAACAGCTCTAAATAATTTCTATGTATGAATTAACTTCATCCCGACATGAACCATGTAAGTCTGATACCGTAGTTTCTTCCTCTCCATAAAGAAGCTAAGTCAGGAAAGCAAAGTGGTTTGTTTGCAGTCAAATAGTAAAACGAGGATTCATTCTCATTTATTCTAGCTCCACATCCTGTGTTCTTGAACACTCCGCCACCATAATCTCAAATAAACATATCCCATGGAAAGCTTTTGCAATGAGAAGAAGGGAAGAAATCATTTCTATGATGAGTAGACTGAAGAATATTGTTTTCTTTAATAACTGTTGAAATTTTTCTAGTTACTCTGTGTAAAGCCACAGTTAAGATTTGTGGGGATACCAACTTTTAAATACTTTTGCTTTGTGCTGAGTTGAAAGAGTATAGTTATATGTTCAGTCATCTCCAAACTTTAATCTCCAACTTGTTTTTAGTCTCCTCAATTTAATGAAGCTATTCTGGATGTGCAACTATTAAGAAAACAAGTAGATTGGGGTTGGAGGGTAGTTCAATATGGACCATTTTCCTAGTAAGTGCAAGGCCTAAGTTTCAATTCCCAGAATTGTCCACATAAAGAAAGAAAGAGACAGAGAAAGAGGGAAAGAGAGAGAGAGAGAGAGAGAGAGAGAGAGAGAGAGAGAGAGAAAGGAAGGAAGGAAGGAAAGAAAGAAGGAAAGAAAGAAGGAAGTAGGTTTAATTTTGCAGCTGTTATAGGTTACAAGAAATATGATATTAAATTTTGTTCTGTACTGGAGTAGAGGTACAATAGGCATGCCTGGAGAAATATTTGTCTTAGGCAATGAAATATGTATGTATTTGTACTAAGGCAACTGTTGTCAGAAAACTGAAACTCAGAGACAGGTAGAAGGAAATAATTTTAGACATTAATGGGCAAAGAAACTCTGAGAATTGATATGAGGATATGTTTTCAGGTAACTCTTCTTAGCTCTTAGTGAGCGAGGGATTTGAATTAAGTTTAAAAGAAGTATTTTACCTAAAAGTTTATAAAATTCAGAGAATTATATATATATAATAGATCATTACACTCTTTAAGAATGTGGTTTAAGGGCCGGTGAGATAGCTCCGCGGCACAAGCGCCTGCCCAGCAAGCGTGAGGTCCTGAGTTCGACTCCCGGAACCCACATAAGGGAAAAAAGGGCCGGTGATATGGTTCAGCAGCACAAGCGCCTGCTGGCAAGTGCGAGGCCCTGAGGTTGACTACTGGTACCCACGTTAAAAAAAAAAAAAAAAAAAGAATATGGTTTAAATAGATCATTGCCTTCCATTCATATGTTGTAGACAATAGTAACCCTCCAAACTCTATTTCTGTTTATTAATTCGGTGTTCAACATCTTTAACTTGTTTATGGGTTTTTCAAATTTCAATTGTCTACCATTTACTGTTAGAATTTCTATCTCATCATTTTAGCAAATAGTATGATTTTAATCCATATGTTTGTTACATAACTTTGTGGCACTCTCACACAGGCAGGTTAAACTGTATTGGCATTCAAGTTTGTACTGATTCATGTGACTTGCTTTGGCCTACAGAATGTCAACCATGTGAGAGATAGAAACGGTGGAATTGGGTTTTATATTAGGACTTGCTTTCTTGAAATTTTTTCCATAGTTTTTCATGCTTTTTATCATGACTACTCCTTGTTTCATTCTTTGTAGGTTTTACAAGTTTACTTTTGAGATTTCTAATATTACTGAGACTTCAATTACTGGGAAGTACTATTTTGATAACTTTCATTCATGATGGCTTATTTTATCATATTTTCTGAATTTTGTTGTGTAGAGTTGTTTTTAGATAGCTTTATTCTGTATTCTTTTAAAAGTCCCAGATGAACACCTCCAGAAAGCTGTAGAGGTTTCTGCCAAAACCCATGTTTCCCTCCTACCCTGCACCTGGAGATTGCTGAGGGTCCAGGCAGCACCCAGGTCTTCAGTCCTCCCAAAATCATACTTTGACTAGCACTAAAGTCGGTTTTCAGACAGCTAAAAAAAGAGGCTGGAAAATCTTTGAGGGAATCCCAAAAAGATCCATGAATATTATGACTGTTATTCATTTTATATTGAGCTTATGATGAATTACTGTTACGGATTATATCTTGATATTCCCCAAGAGCCTCATGCACTCATAGGCTGGGAATTTACACTGAGGGACTTGCTGTTAGGGGGCCAGATCTGGTCTGAAGATGTGGGTCACTGGGGCGTGGCTTGGAAGGGTTTCTATCTCTCCCCAGCTCCTCCCCCAGCTCCTTCAAGCTCTCTGCTTTCTGTTCACCATACCCCTCTGCTATGCTGTTTCTTCTATGGAGCTCATGGATTCTGGACTGAAAAGCAAGCCAAAAAAAAAACTGTCCTTTAAATCGTATGCGTTGGGTATTTTATCCCAGCAATGAGGAAAGTAGCTAAAACAATTACCTTATACTTCTCAAATTTAATTACCCATTTTAAAGGATTTTGAGTGTAATGCATATGTCATTTCTTGCTGTTTTACAGTAAGACTATTTTAGAATATCTGTTTCAACTTACTTCCAGAAACAAAAGTCCTAATCTGTTCTTTTACATAACTCATGCTTTTTTTTGCCTCAGTATCACCCTTATGTTTGTCACCTTTGCTTTCCATTTGATAAATTTAATACATATTTTTGTCCCTTACCTACCAAAACAAAAAATACCTCTTGAGTGTGTTGCCTGTGTCTGTCCTATTGAAACTTGTTTTTTTTTTCTATTGTTTTCTTTGACATTTTACTTTTTTTATGAATATCTAAAACGAATTGTGTAGATTTCAAGATGGCCTCCAATGTTATCACCTTTCCCTGAATGGACACCCTTTGCTACATAATTTTGCAACGTAGGCAGACTGAATTGGAATGTCTTTCACCTCTATACTCAGGTACGTGACTTGCTTTCACCAATGAAATGTTAGTGACGTGATAGATGAGGAGGGTGGAAATTGTTTTTTTACACTAGGATTTGCTCTCTATACTTCTGCTGTTACAAAGTGGCATACTGGGGTTGCTCGCTGATCCCAGGAGAAAAAATCCAGAAAACATAATGATGGCTGTCCTACAGATTCATGAATCTGAGCAACCCAAGTCAAAATTAGCCAACTCCCAGCAGCTGTGTTTGCAGATGATTCTGGTCATTTCCCTTTTAGTTTGTGATGTCATACTTAAATTTCATACAACAAAATGGAAAATGGGATTAGGTACAATTTACTTTGTGTGGGTTTTAGCTGTCTTGAGGCTATAAGAATGGTTTTGCACCCAGATGTTTCCTTTTTCCTTTGACAGAACATCCAAAACTATGTTCTGTAGAGTATGACACTTTGCTTTGCAATAAGAATTTACAAAGCTGTTCTCAATCCACTTTGTCACATTTGTTTTCAAGCAAAACTTTGGGCCCATAATTTCTGTTTCCAAAGAAATCACTTTCTTTTGGCTTATCCATGTTTATCTGAATTTATCACCCTGCATGTTTGGAGCCTCAGTATTTGAGTACATGATACAACAAGGCACTTAGTTCTCTCTGATCTTTCTGTTTGGGGTTGATACTTGCCTGGAGGAAAGTGACCTTCAAGCACTGAAATTGTCCCTCCTGATATCGCTCAATCTCCTTTAGATATTCTAGTGAATCTGATCATTATTGGGAGGATGGTTGAAGTTCCTAAAGTAAGCCACAAAGGACTCTCCAGAAATTATGTATTCTAAAGAACCAGTGTGTATTAACTTTCTTATCTCTGAGACACAATACTTAACAATCAGAACTTATAGTAAGAGAAGTTAAATTTGCTCACACTTTCAGTCAATGATCATCTTGCCTGAAGGTAGGAATATCATGGTGGAAGGCTGTGATAAAGCAAACATCTTGGTTCATGGCAGCCAGGAACTACAGCAAGGGAAGAGTGACTAGCAAAAGAGATAAGAGACCAGACATAGACCACGAGGACATGCCCCATGAGCCACACAGACACACTTAGAAGGGTGATCCACCAATCTGTAGGGTAGATCCTAAAGTAAATCAAAACCCCACTTTAACCATCACACAATGTTTTAACTGCAAAGTAAATATAAGATATACTGAGCCTGACCACAGCATCCGTGTCCATGAAGCAGCAGGACCTCAAGCACAGGGGTATCCTTTTGTTTCAATCATATAACTATAGCCCATTCACAAGATCGATGTGACTCTAACTGGTCTTTGGAATATGTAAAGGGACATATTGCCAGTATCTCAGAGGAAGAGGCCATCAAAATTCACTGGTGGTGCTTTGTTCATTGTTATTGGCTTGCTGAGGGGAGTTTTCCAAACTTGAAGCCAGTGTCACATTGTTTATTGGAGGTCTTCCCATGCCTGGCACGTTGGTTACAGATGAACCAAAGATTCCTGTGTGTTTCTGGCAAAATATTGAGAAACATAATATATACTTTATGAAAAATGTAACCAAGCACTATATGATGCTTGCTAATTGAACCATAAACAATGGTAATTGCACTGATATTTGTGATTATGCCTTTAATCAAACTAGACTTCTGGAGATGAAATATTGTGCAAATCTTACTGGACACCACACGATATTGGGAAATTCTTTCAACACTTCTCTCTTTAAGCAGAAATTCTAAGAAATTTTTAAAGGCTTTAATGGTTTCCAAATGATATTTAGTGCTATGTTTGGTGCTAATTTGGAAGTAAAGGCCTTTTAAGAACTGAGGGTTGAGGATGCTATTGGTCCATGTGTATGTATCTGTGAATGTGAACACACAGTGCGTGTATCAGAAAATGAGCTTGTTGTCAGCAGCATGAGTCACTGGAAAATCTGCGGCCTGGATCCCACATCTATGCCTGGCATCTACTTTGAAGAAGTCAATCAGCACAGGGAAGCAGAAATGCCAGTCTGTTAGACGACCTCAACAACTCCAGTCCACTGAGATGAATGCACGTGATTGTCGTTGCCTGAATTTGGAAGATGCATATTCAACTCAGGCCCGTAGGCGATACATTTGACCGTGAGGCTGCAGCCTTCTTCAGGGCACAGCCTGGAGTATTCAGAGCTCAGAGGAGGGGCCCAACAGTTGGACTGAGAACTCATCCAACTGTGTCAGGAATTTGGACAACACAACAGAAAAACCTCACTTCTCTTAGGTCATCAGATTCCTTTTCTCTATATTGTCAGTGGTGCTCCAGAGCCACAGTGCTCAGGCAGGAGATGTACTCTCGCTAGTGATGGCTACTTTTTTTTTTTTTTCCTAAACTGTCATTTACCTCCATAAGATCATCGCTCAGTCTTGAAAAGCTGAGCACTAGGACATGCCCAAGTATAAATATTTCGAGCACCTTTTGCAATTGCTACTGGAATTGCTCAAGAAAGGGCAGTGCTCCAGTAAGTTCTCCACACATGCTTCCCAGTACCACCTCGCCTAACATGAAGTGTGGAGAAAGTTAGGCTCAGTTTTCTTTTGTCCATGTGCATTCATCTCAGACATACAATAACCCGTACACTTGAGGATGAGACACCGGAGTATCCACCCAGCTGACAACATTAGCCTTTGCAGGTGCTCACAGATCATTTCAAGAGAATGGCTCTCTCCAGTGCCTGTTAAGCTAAGCTTGTGACCAGGAAATTGAAGAAAATACTGTTCAACACTATGTTCATAGTTGCTTATAAAGGCTTAGCAACATTCGTTTCATTTTCTGCATATTTAATTTTGTATGTAAAAACAGGTTTATCTAAACCTAGACAAAATAACCTGAGGCCTGTAGTCATTATTAGTGTTGTTAGGACACCAAGTTTTAGGTTGGCTTAGCATCCACCAAGCCAACACAAGATGGTAGTTCAAGGAGAAAATATTAATAGTGATCAAATTAATGAATTAAATAAAGTTGGATTGAGTAGCACAATAACAGAATAATCATAAAGAGGTTTTGTAAGGTACATCAAAGCCACAAACTCAAATGCCTATCATGCTGCAGATATACTGCAAATAATCAATGTTTCTTGTATTAGAAAAGTGAATGGCTAAAAACAAACAAAAACAAAAATATTAGAAATATTATCTTTACTTATGAATTATGATATATTAATATGACAAAATATATATCTTGGAATTCTGTCTGAAATTAAAAATAGGACAAAACGTATATTTAATTATTTTTCTTTTACAGTCCATTGTTCAATTTGAACTAGAAATCTATCAACTTTTCTTCTGTACCAAGATGTCATTATTTCCCATTTATTTGCATGGCAAGGTTGAAGAATTCATCCTTGAATTTTTCATTTGTAGTAATAGATTCATAATGAGAAACAGCTGTTCATCAGTATGAGTGCTATCCAAATATGGATGAGGCAGTGATTGTGTATGTGTGTGCATATGTATTTTAATTTCTCCAGAGGTACTAGTAAAAATCTATTATTTTAATTGTCACACTTAGTTTCTGGATCCCATTACACTGAACATCGATTAGTTCAATTTTTAGTTCTTTATTTTTGCTATCAACTATCAGTTTTGATTATGAAATATAGATTCATTTTTATAAAGTCAAAACTAAGAAAAACTTCACTGGCTTTTATCTGGAGTTCCATAGTATTAGAATGTAGTAAGCCCATTACTAATTTTTCTAGAAACCAATTTCTGCACAGTGAAATGATCTCTATTTTTTAGCCAAAATTCTCTGAAAAACAATTTGAACAGGAGTTGTTAACTTGGACCATACAGTTATAAAACTGATCAAATAATCGGGATAAGATTTATTAAAAATTAGGTTATTTGTATTAACCCAAAGTCTAAATGTTTGAGCAGTGTTTGATGAAAAGGTATAGATTTTCTCTTGGAATACATGAACAAATCTATTTCTCTAGTTGAGTCAAGATCAAGTTGCCTAAACTCCAGTTAGCATTATAAACTATTCGCTTGGGCCCTGATTAGTCAAGCAAAGCAAAAATGGTTTTTTTCGGGGTTCGGTTCATGTCATTAACTGACCGGTCCTAGTATGTTCCCTCGTAATATTTTATCTCAAAGAAATCAGTTTATTTGAATACCATGGTCTTGAAAAATATTGCCACATTAACAAGTCAATTGTAGTTCCTTACGAGAAGATAATCTGTCTGTTGCTTACTCAATTTAATCAATTAATGAGTGAACATTTCTCAACAGATTAAATATATTTCATTACTTCACATTGTATTTCTCAGAAGCTCCATGCCTAAAGTATTCATTAACTTGCACCACAAGAGAAAAATGTATGACTAAGTTGTATTTTTAATGTTGAATTTCTAACTAGCTGCAATATAATTGTACTTTAAACATGCATCGTTGTAGCAACCCCCAGCTTCCTGGTAATAATTTGAGCAACAGTACTTTGAGACAGACATACATTTGCAAATGCTTGCTAAATTTGTTTTATGCGATATTCAACAGACCTTCAATTTTAAATTTAAGGTCTTTAAAAGATTTTGAGCTTTTGTATATAATTAATAACTAAATTTATAACAGAATGGTAATAGGAGAGAAGAAATAAAGATGGGTAGAAAGGAGACAGGGAAACTATGGTTCTAAGTCATGACCAAAGTTATGCAATGTTAGCCATACCTGCGCTCTGTATCTTACTCCCTAGGTTTGTTTATACAACCTAGACTTGCTTATAACCCTTACAATGGCTTGTTTTCTTCCACACTCATCCTACCCATGTCTTTAAAGATACTTTAGGCCCATAAATTAACCTAGTTGATAAAGGAAAGGGCAGTAATCTGAATTTAAGATAAAGAAACAGATGCAATGTGTTCAAAGAATGTTTTAGGCAAAACATCTTAGATCATCCACCTTCAAAGATGCGCACAAGCCCCATATATATGTATTAACCCAAAGTCTAAACGTTTGACCCTAACCAAAGACCCTACTGTGCACTTTTCTTGAGTACCTACACTCTTATTTTCTGAGCTATTTGCTTCCTTGTGTTTTGTCAAATATGAATTGTGCCCTAGTATTGTCACATTTTCTAATTTTCTACAACAACCCAGAAATTAATATTTTGGTATGTAATTTATCAATTTTTAATGTTTATAGTAATTCAAATTTTTAAACATAAAAAGAAACCATTATAAGAAGATAAATAATATATCTTCTTTTACTATATAACTCCAGGTCAGCAATTTTTAAGCCTGGGATTGATGCACTGAAATTTGTCTTAATTATGATATATTATCCTTTTAAAGGATGACTGTGAGGAAATACATTTCTAAAGTTGCCGTCTGTTGTTTCCTTCCTGAGCATATTTGTCTTTTGTAAATTTCATAAATGAAATAAAACTAAATATAAAGCATGATGGCTATGGTGCAAATTGAGCAAAAATAAGGTCACTTTTCAAATTTCTGATCCAGGACTTATTATCATTTGTACACATAAAGCACATCTTTATTTTTCTATATCAGGCCCTTAAGAATGATATTCAATAATAGGAGAATCATTCCATTCTTCATTTACAAGTGAATTAGCATTACAAAGCCATTTAATTTGAGCATTCACAAAGCTCTGACTAATACACTAATCCTTATATTTTATCATGGGACTTATTTTTACAAATAATTTGTATAAGAAAACGCCTCTCACCCTTTTTGTTTTAGAAATATTAACTCTTCCCATACTCCCATTTCACAGAGTAAAGTTTAGGTTTTTGGAGAGGGCTGGAGCATTGGCCAAAAGAGTCCCAGGGTAGGAAGAGATAGAAGGTCCTGAATTCTGTTCAAGGCTTCTGAATGACGTTTGTCATGGTCATTGCTTCAGTAAATGCTCATATCTGTCTTTTTTTTTTTTTTTCACAACCAACCCTGAATTACTTTCCTCTTACTCAGCTCATTGCTGAGTCAGTTCCAAAAATCTCATTCCTATATGGTTCTTTTTAATGTGCTTAAAGAACTCAGGAATAGTGCATTAGCTGTGTGGGCACACGGAATATCAAAAAGACCTATAGTCTTGTTGGTTAATGCATAGTTCAGTATTCAAGCTCTTCTTCTTTGGGAAATGGCAGTGTTTGGAATAGAAGTCCAAGAACTTTATCCAATGTTGATGGTTTTGCAGTCATATCATAACTAACAAATAATTTGATTTATTTAATGTCTATCTTTGCACTTTAGATCATCTTCACATATATCAATTTGAAGTCACGAAATTAGGTAAGCAAAAATTATAAATTCTTATAATTTATTTAAATCTGAGATCCTCTCTGATGGCCTTGCCAGAAAATTTAGCCTCCATTGTTACGGCCACTGCTTTTTTTTTTTCCTAGGGCATAAAGTCATTGAAGAAACTTGACTAAATATGAAAGAAACCTCTAATCGTCAGATCCTCAGTGTCATTCTCTTTTTTCTAAGTCCATGCGGCTACTTACTATAGATCACTGGAAAGCACGCCAGCACACATGACAGGAGTCTTTTCCTGGGAATGCCTATGCCTTAGGTACAACAGGCAGTCCTCTGCTTCATCTTGCAATGGCCTGAAGTTTATCCAGGTCCAAGCCCTTCAAACCCTATGCCCTACTCCCACTTACCTCACCCTAGACCCCGGTCTTTGAGCATTTATCCCATTCAGGAACCAGGTATTCAAAATACCAAGCCTAAAAAATAGATTTTCTGAGAGTAGCTTGTGTTTCAGCCTAACAGAAATTCTTTGACTCAGAGATATGCAAAGAACCTGGAGTTTTTTCTTTTTTGGAAGAAGGTAGAATAAGAGGAATTGCTCCAGAATTCTCCCACTGCATAAGTTTCTTTTAAAAAGAAAGTAGAGATTTCTTAACAGTAATGATAATGCCATAAATAGTTAATCCTATACCACCTAGCTTAAATGTAGACTACTAAATCAAAGTGTCCCAAACCTAAACCTTTTTCACAAAATACACATAATAAAATTTAATTTACTCAAATTCACATTTAATTGAGAAAGTTGCAGTATTTTGAGTTCTGGATTTAGAATCTGTGAGATCTGATTAATTTTTGCCCAGGCTATTGATTTTTTTATGTTTGGATAAAATATCTGATCCCATGGCTGTCATTCAATACTGTACAGTGTGGCCATGCAAGTGCTTTGTGAATCAATACGCCTGCAGGCTGAAAGTATAATATTACACATGTGCAATACAATTTTTCAAATGCTTATAAATTCTGTTGTAATTAGTAAAATTCAAAAGTATTTAAAAACATTAATGAATGCATGGTAGCTTTCTTCAGTATGCATTTTTAAAAATCAGTGACTGGTGAAAGTCAAATTATTATGTTGGGAGAAAAATTTGTCTGGAAATCTGACATTTAAAATTGGTGTTCAAGCAGGTCAGAAAGACCAGTGCTTCTGTTGCAAAAAGTTGAAAAAAGCCAGAAAATTACAAAATAAAATCAAATTTTAAAGCCATCAAAGAACTGCGAGAGGAACAATGACTTGGGGAATTATAATTACTGAGCAGGGAGAATCAGTCTGAGTGACTCGATGATCAAAGGTGCTGATTCTGAGGTTAGACTAAGGATCAGTTGGGAGAGAGGCAGGAAAGTTTTACTGTTACCTAAAACTGGAGCAATGGATCTGGCACTTGACAAAACTCAAATACAGGGATATTTGCTGTGTTCAGTTGCGGTGTCATAGGCTGGAGATCTCAGCTGCATTTCTCCTCTAGGCAGAGTGAAACTGCTTCAGTCTTTCAATGATCAGGAAACAAAAATACCAAAAATAGGACGCATGAGCTTTAGTATGTGCTTGGATACATCCACAAAACATTTTCAAGCTTCCTAACGCAAGAGGCTACAGATGCAGATGAAAACCTTTGAAGCTGCAAATAACCTTTGTGGTATCATTTTAAGGTTTAGGAGCCAAATACTCTAGAAGGGCTTTTCCCTGTAAATGGAAAAATAAAAAGCAGATGAAGACAGAGTTTTACCAGATCTACCTGCCAGTCTCCTACCAGCACAATCTGACTGGACTGGCGTCTCCCCCATCCTATCTGCCTAACCATGAAAGGACCGTGCCCTCTCAGGTACAGGACAGCTCCATCTGAAGCCTCAAATCTTGTAAGCACAAAGTCTTACATAATTACATTTCACTTAAGCACATGAATAAATTCTGAGATGAGCATCCCCATGCTCTCCAATTTTCTTCCGCGACTCTTTGCCCTAACTTGACATTTGCGGAAACAGTCCACTGAGGCCCCTTGGAATCTGGACTGAATTCCATGCTGGCATCCCCTCAGTTCCATGCAAACCTGGCTTCCCCTTCCCCTTGGGTTTGACCGCCGGGAGGCTTCTGAAGGACAATGTACATCAACTTTTATTTTTCATGATTGTTGCCCCCACCTTCACACCTGGAAATTTCTTATCACTGGAAACCCAATGTGCTATCCATTGTCCTACAGAGCCACCTCCCCTAGAAGTGTTTTAGACTTACTTCAGTTCTGTTTAGAATCACCCTCCCTGTCAGTGAAATTTAATTTTAATGTAATTTAAAATTTAATTGAACTTCTGCTAGTGTACCAGTTCCACTTGTGAGAACTAATTTCAGTAACTATTTGCTTCCAGTGGTTCTGGAGAGTTCTTTTTGTTGCAGCTGCAGGGAGCCTCACCATTCCTTGTTAATCTCCTCCGTCTGTCCACATCACTGGACATCTAGCTGACAGGTCTGAACCATTTGCATTGTGACACCAAGTCTTAGAAATGGGTGCTCACTGGAAGGGTGATTCAACATGTCTTCAGATACTGTAGTTATCCAAGACCCTGTAAGATTACATTTTCCTCCTTAAATGATGGATGGAGGTATAATGGCCTGTGCTCAGAGGAATCCTTTAAAAGCTTGCTTTTATTCATTTGATTCCTCTATTTTAACTCCTTTAACTCCTGCCCATCCCAACTGTGGCGGGAGTAAATTTAAACACATTTTCTTTAAACTCATAAATAACCACGGTATGGGCACTACCATAGCCCTCTAGGTAGATTTTACAATGGTTTTCATATTAGTTATTCTAGACTACATCTAATTTACTGCCTCAAATGTCTTAGTTGTCATTTCTAGATAATATCATTTCTAGATAAAATCCTTTTCTCTTATAAGCTTCCTGGGTAATTTCTGTTTGTCCTTTGAAGGTCAACTCAATTTTTACTTGCTCTAGGAAGCCTTTAGATGCCATCTCCATCATATCTACTTTTTCCCATCCACTAACATAGAATCCTTTATACATGGCTATTGCAGCATCTATTATACTGTTTGTCACTTTTGGTTTATTGTCTATATTTTCAAATGCTTATAAATTCCTTGAATTTGGGAAGTACATCTTATTTGAATTATCTGTGCTTAGCACAGTTAACTGTCATACATTAGTTTCATAGATGCTGAGTAAATGAACAAATAGAAAAGGGACTGGTATATTGCTCTAAACTCTGAATATATGAAGATAGATCAATTCTCTTCACAAATTTCATGAACAAATATCAATCTCAAGACATCTGAACTTTTCTTTGTCCTATTTTTTTCTGAAGTTCTTCAGACTATCATACTTCCAAAGTTCTGACTTCTTCATGAAAAGATTTCGCCCTTAATTCATACCCTGTTTCTTACCTATTGAATTAGGCTGATAATGTAAATGTAAGCTAAAGATAATTTCTCTTGATCTTTCTTTCTCCAAATTCGGAGCTTGTCATTGGTCTTCCAAAAAACAGAGTCTGAGGCCAAGGCGTTTGATTGATGGAGGAATGCTTTCACTACCAATAATTTCGAGAGAGCAAGGGAAGCAAGATTGGGCATGAGGTAATGTTAAATGAGTCACAGTGGAAATAATGAGCTCAGCTTTGCACATAGGGAGCTCTGAACCTCAGGAGACCCTTCAGAGAATCTCACATTAAGGCGAAGGGCTGAGGTCTCTGTACTTCTGCATTGTTCGGTCATTGGCCCCTACCTATCCTGGAGAAGGGGTGTAACCTTGCTGAGGAAGCTTCTACTAATGGAGAATAATGTCCACAATGGCATGCAGCTGTGCGCTCTCAGCATCCGGTCTCCCCAGCAGTCAAGGGATGAATACCTCAATCCAGAAGGAAGATTGGATAAAAACAACAGCGTCAACTGCAACCCACCTGTTGCGATCTTTAGATTCACAGACCTCCTAGCATGTTCAACCCACCTGTGAGATGCTCTTCAATGATCGGAGCTGCTTTCTTATCCCAAGGAGACTTAAAAAGAGGAAGATCAGGAGGATGAACTACAGTTTATGCAGTTGTTGCTGGCTTCAAATTTGGAAGAGGCTTTCATTTTCTCTCCTTTCTACATTCTAGCTCAGATCCCTTTTACTCTTGATTAAAACCCATGTCAATCTAGCAAGCCATGAAGCCACGAAGCCAGCTTATCCCTGAGAGGTCAGAAACCCTGGTAGCAGAGTCATTTTCTATTGAGATTAAAGTCTTATCATTTTTCCATATTTACTTCAAAAATCTTAACGAAGGCAATGTTTAAAAATTGATAATACACCCTCTCCCAATTCATTTACTTACATCCTTTGCAAGGCTAGCCATCATCCTAAATTTGAAGTTTCACAATATCTTACATATTTTCTAGGTGTACTTATAACATGCAAGAAATTAGTACTCAGAACAAATGTTTGCATCAATAAGAAAAAAATTAAACTACTCCTAAGGTTTGTCACACAAAAATCAACTCAAATCACCAATAAACCTATTAGAAATGCCCAAATTATTAATGGGGAGATCACATGTTCAAAGTACAGTGAGATTTCATTTCATTTCATATATATTGGGTTATCCAAAATTAGTGAGTCCCCTATAATTGTTTTCTAACTTTTTTTTCTCATTTACTTATTGAGACTGTGAAATAAACTTACTTGGAGGTCTCCTGACACTCTTCTAAAAGTAGAAACCTCTTTTCCCCGAAATAATGTTACTCTGAAGAAAAGACACAAAATTCTTGCTATCTTTTCCTGTTTTTTTTTTTTTTTGTGGGTACCGGAGGTCGAACTCAGGACCTCGCGCGCCAGCAGGTGCCCGTGCTGCTGAGTAATATCACCGGCCCTTTTTTCATATGTGGGTACCAGGAGTCAAACTCAAAACCTCGCACTTGCCAGGCAGGCGCTTATGCCACTGAGCTATCTCATCAGCCCCTCCTGTTTTTGATATTATAAAAAGCTTTTAAAAATACTCAGCCATTTTGTTTCAAATGATTTTACTTCATTTTTAAAATTTTGCCCATATCAACCCCTTTATGATTTAATAACTCATAAAATATTTTAAATAATTGTATCATGTAGGTTGATAAAGAGTTAATCGTGCCCTTTTAAAAATAACAGTTCTAGGCGCCGGTGAGATGGTTCAGCGGCATAAGCGCCTGCCTGGCAAGCACGAGGGCCCGAGTTCGACTCCCAGAACCCACCTACGAAAAAAGGGCCGGTGATATCGCTCAGCGGCACGGGCGCCTGCTGGCGCACGAGGTCCTGAGGTCGACCCCTGGCACCCACAAAAGAAAAAAATAAAACAAAATAACAGTTCTGTATGTTGCTCATTATGTTTTATGTTTCAGGAAGGGTAATAATGAAACTAGCACATGGTTAATTTTTTTCTCTCTTTTGCTTTAAAGATTAATTTACTGTTCTTCATTTAATATCATACTAGCTCCATTAAATATACCCCTAATTTTTATTATTTAAAATGGGATATGTAAGAAGAACAAAAATTGTTGCTTTGTTTTAAAAGATTTTTACAGCGAACATAGGATGATTTAAATGGGATTAATTGTCTGCAGGTGAATATTATCTGTGGTAGAATCTACTTTTGTTGTTTCTTCAAAAATCATAACATTTAAAACTGGAGAAAATGTATTTAATGATATAATACCTAGCAGTTAGAATTACATCTATATCACTGTTACTACAGATGTTAAATTGCAGTTCAAGTGTTAAGCTTGTCCAAAATCATTACACTTATATGGTACTGACGTAGACCTTAAAATCCAGCATTCACCTTTGCAAGAAAGCTAGTACCATCACAGGGTTTGTATTATTTATTTTGAATGACATATGTAGAGCTTTGTTTTCTGGTCTGCTGCATCCATATCAACATCAGGACACCTGTTTTTGCCTTAATAATCTGAACTCTCAGCCTCATCTCTTCTAATATTGACCTCTGCTCAACTAACCATAGCTGCTTATAAGAGCCTCTTTGGCTGTACCATTACAGCCTTATGGTATAAATTAAAACAACAGTATTCTATAACCCCACTAAATTAGTATGTATTGATACTCAAAATGTCAAATAAATGAGAAACAGCATTATCTAAATTTAGGGATGGAGGAGAGGATTCACCAAGCTACAAGTTTAAAGCAAAAGCCAAAATTTTACAATTAGTTTGTTGATTCCTGCCGCAGTCTATAAATATAAAATAAAATAGATTATAACATTAGTACTTAGTACTTATACTGTTGTTTTACAATTTTTCTTTTGTTAAGGAATTATTTCCTCTGTTTATTTTGGAAATTAATGTTTTAAACAACTTTAGTGTTTTAAAAAATGTATAGGTTTAGTTATTGTCTTCAAAGTACAATAGTGTATGGTCAAATTTCCTTGGTTTGTAAAGAAAGAGTTAAAGACTAAAGACTGTCTTTTTTGTTTATATGAGTATTTATAGACTGATATACTTATTAACAGCTACATTTTCTACTTATTTTTTGTTAAGCTTCAAATTAAATAATTTTGAAATCATATTTTACAAGTGGAAAAAATTAAACTTAATAACTTTCTGAAATTCCTAAAACTAGATAGCTTTCAGAATTCTAAACTTAGTTATATCTCCAAAATTCATACTCTTTTGACTACTCTGTGCTACCTTGCATTGGTCAACTTTCTTGTTGCTGGGGAAAAAAAAACCTCATGCTTGCAACTTAAAGGAGAAGAGGTTTATTTGGTTCATGGTTTTAGGGGATTCAGTCCATAGTCAGCTGGCTGCAAGCCAGAAACCGTATGGCAGAAGGCCATAACGGGGCAAAGCTTTTTATTTTATGGAGGCCAGGAAGCAAAGCCCAGGGAAGAGTTCCAGTGGAAATGTATACCCTCATAAGGCATACCTTTAGAGACCTCCCTAGACATACCCAGATATGTGCTTCACCCATCCTCAGGCAACTCCCAAACCAATCAAGATGACAATTGAGCTCAATCAACACACACACTTACACATCTAGTGTATTCTAAACAAAGAGTAGTGTGTGGCCAATGGCACTAGCAGGGAATAAATTTTTGCCTCCTGAGGTACTGCACATTGGGTTCCATAGAAGTTGAGAGGCAACTTGAACAGTTTATACCCTAACCCTTACATGGTACTAGGAATGGTTCATATTCACTAATCACCAACACGTTTCTTACCCTTCCTCTAATTTAGTGATTTTTTAAGTTACATATGAATGCTATAATTATAAGATACCAATAAATTAAGTCAATTATAGGAGAAAAAATAAAACAAAGCAAAGCAAAAACTGAAGAGGAAAACATTTACTTGGGTGAATATAGCTAGTTCTCCAGATTGAAAATTTAAATTGTGTCTTTTTTAATACAAAATGGTTTGCCCTATTTATTCTTTATTTTGTTCTGTTTGTTTTATATCATTTAGTCTTCTCCCTATCATTGAAAGTAAGTTTTGTTTTCCTCTCTATGTAGATTCCAGAATATATCCGAATATTCTTTTTAATTATCCTTGCACTGCCAGTGCCTCTCTAATCCCTTGTGCCCAGCTTTCCTGGTCGGATTTCCAGCTATTTAACATGAAGAATTCATCCATGACAAGACTTTTTGTAGATGGGACTCATAAAACAAAATATGGAAACTAATAGAAGGACATTGATTCTCTGTCCCACCCAAAGATAGGTCACAAATTAAGTAATAAAGCACACATTGCTGCTCCTGGCATTTCATTTCTGTGAGGCTGGAGTCAGCAATGCATAAACCATAGGCAGACGCATTAATCTTACAAACTATCTAGATAGGAAACCATATGTTGATAACTTGATTTTTATTGCTTCTTCACCATACCTGTTATAAAAGTTTGTATTGACAACAAATTAAGCTAAAAGGCAACAGAGAAAATCAACTGGAACTTGCAGTTTTGCACAAAGCAAATCTTTATTTTCTTCTTTTGGTTTATTACATCTTAGTACCAACCTTGTCTCTCTGATTTCTAATCCTAATACTTTCATTTATTCATGTAACAATGATGAACAGTGGTTCTCAAAATTAACTCTGTCCATTTAGCATTTCTTTGTGTAATTTGGTTCTAAGTGGTGTAAATCTCAGGGAAGAAACATCTAGGAGGTCTTCAAAGAAATAGCAATGGTTGAGCATTCTCGGTAGATGTTATTGTTTTTCTCAGGGAGATAAATGAAGGGGTTCAGCTGGCTAGACTTTCAACTAGAAAACATAAATACACATAGTGGTATAATAAAACAGTGAATTTGGCAGAGTGACAAATATTTCAATATGAGAACAGCTTTGGGGAGCTACAAGGTAAGAATCTGAAAATGAATGCAGAAGTCATAAAATGAGGAGAGATTTTTAGCTCTGATAATAAAAGTAAAATTTATCCTAGAGAAGATGGGAGATACCTAAGTCTCTTAAGCCAGGAAGCAAATTCATGAAGGCTCTAAATCTGTATTCCAGAATCCATCTCTCTGGATACAAATATTAGATTTGTCCCTATGGCAGTGCGATCTTAGGGAAACCGTTTAGCATCTCTGCAATCAGATTTCTCACAGGCAAAAGAGAAATACAACACATGGTTGCTGTGTGGATTATGAATACTGAATCGAATATCTAAAATACTTTGAGCTGTTCCTGATATACAGTAAGTGTTATAAAAATTTTCTGTTGCAGCTATTGTCATTATTTATCATTTTAGTCACTTATCAGACATGCAATGTATTAATGCATTTCCATATGTAAGACACTGTAACACTCAAACCTTAAGAATAAAGAGGAAGAGCATGACAAATCCGTGTCCTCCAAGTGCTGAGGACACATAAACTATGTAGTGATAATGGCTGGAATGCAGGCAAATACCAGGGACTGCCAGGAGAAAAAAGAACAATTATTCTTCTCAGGTGGGGAAGAAAGTTTCCCTTTTACATATCTTAAAAATCAGTAGAATTCTCCTAGAAAGAAAAGTGGCTAGGAGAGAATATCAGTATACAAAGTGGCATGATGTTCTAGAGAACTTGTCTAGTTTAGTGCTTTGCAAATTGAGTACAACTGGTCCTTCTTCACCAAAGCTAAAGAGATTCACCATCCAAGGATTCAACTAATCATGGTGAAAAATATTTACCATGAGGGCTCCCGAAAGCCATCTACCATGGATACCAAGCGAAAACTGTAGCACGATTCTAGTTTTGGGTGTGTAGCAGAGACACTACAAATGTCAAAAGATAAGCAGACACAGAATTCTTAAGGGCTTTTAAAGATCAACACTTAAGGTAATATTTATCCTTAGGCTTAGAGAACTTTTAAAAAAAAATTACTAAGACCATGGCAAGACCATGGCAAGACCATGGCAAAGTCATGCATGTGTGTGCACATGTGTGCACACTTGTGTGTGTGTTTAAATAGTGTATGTTTAATTATAGAGGGTAAGTCAACAATTCGAATGAAATTGCAGCATATTATCTTGTTTTTGTGTGTTTAGTTAAGAATACCTGTAGAGAATTATTCAAATAGTAAAATCATCTCAGTTATATAGTAACATGAACCATGTGGATAAACACTAAAAATAATCATCTCTGTTATTTAATTTTAACTTTATAAACAGGAAGAAAGGTAAGGAAAACATATATAAGAAGTAGAGAGAAGAGAAAGGAAGGAAAGGGAAAAAGATACAGGAAGGAGGGAGAAGCAAGAGAAGCAGGAATAAGAAAGAAAATCAGAATAGCTTTTCATTGTTAATACAATTGAAGTAACTTAAAGAATGAAATCTTGAGCATAGTTAAAATAAAAATAAAAACTTACTTTCAAAATTGTAGCAAATAACTTTTAGTGCCATGATGAAGCTATCGAAAAACACGTAGTAATTCTTCAGTACATTTAGATGCCTATGTAATATAAGAATAGTACACTTATCTTTCTGATGGATATGAATAATCAGAATCTACCACTCAGTAACTTAAATTTGACATTTCAGTACATTAATAACAATGAAACTAGTAAAAGTGTCCAATTCCCACACCATTGCCCCATTCAAAATATGACCCATCATGTTAAAATTCTACCAT
Source organism: Erethizon dorsatum (assembly GCA_028451465.1). Classification (NCBI taxonomy): domain Eukaryota; kingdom Metazoa; phylum Chordata; class Mammalia; order Rodentia; family Erethizontidae; genus Erethizon; species Erethizon dorsatum. Next base: position 17,845,255 of record CM051838.1, read on the forward strand.
CTCTTTGTTAAATTCTCCAAATTCTTGGAAATATGCTTTCCTCTTCATCTTATTCTTCTTCAATACAAACTTCTTCAGCTGACTTTCTGTATCCCTGAACCGGATATGTCAAAGCAGAAGCATAGAGGTACAGCTGTCCAGTGTTTCCGAAGACACACCTGACACAGCTAATCAGGAGCCAGTGGTCCACAGACTGAGAACACTGAACAGTCACTGAACAGAAAAGAAATACTCTGTAAAAGGCTACTTAAAACTTAGAGCACATGGTTGGTGGTTGGTAAGAGAGCATTGCATTGTACTTAGATTGCAAGCTTTTGTTGTAACGACTGTTGAAGCATATAAAGCGTCTTCCTGTCTTGTGAAACTCGCTGTGGAAACCAAATCAACTGACCCGACATATCCACGTTCATCTGGCTGTATGCACAGGGAATCTGTAGAATGTAAGCAGAAACCAAGACCACGGCAACCTGATAAAGTGGAGTTCATCAAAACAATTTTCTGGGAAAACACAAAAGTGTATTTGAGAGTTTGTTCTTTCATTTGTATACTAAAAGGCGTGGAATATAAAAACAAACAAACTGATGGAGAAAATAGAAGATTTTTTTTTTTTTGTACAATTCATGGGTCTTCACCATATGCATGGCTTTGCCAACATGCCCTGGGACCCAATTTCACTGGGTAATTTGTCAATGTAATTGAAGACCATGCTGATAATACTCTTATCTAGTTCTTATAAACATGTGTTCTTCTACTGAGAACTGTTACCATATTTGTGATAATAACGACTCCCAAATGTTCAATGACAAATTAAGACATAAGTAAGAAAATTCAGATATTCAGGGAATTTTTTGTTTATTTAATACTTTGTAACATTTGCTTGTTATTTTGGCTATGCATTTGCAAGGTCAACTCTCCATGGGAAACTTCCTAATTCCGCTTGGGAAGAATGCTTGTAACGTGCTGAGTTACCACGAGAAAGGAAGAGTGAGATCTGATGCTGTCAGGCTAGATCTTCCTGCCTGATTTTGTTCAAATGAGAGAACTAAAAGAGAGAAGTACAGTAATATTAATCATCCTAGCAGGGCAGGAATGTATTTATCCTAAGACAGAATGTATTTTTATTTTTATTAAAATATATTTGCAATACATGATGATAACATTCATCTTAGGGAACTGGTCCACATACAAATCACATCTTCATCATTTTTACTCCCCACACCCACCTTTCCCAGACTCCTTTCCCATCTCAAGTCTACATCTCTATTTCCTACCGTCTCTCCTTTATGTTGCTTGTTAAATTATTTATATTTTGGGGCTCCCATCTCAGAATGTATTATTAAAGTTCAAAACTCATCCACAAAACGTGCTTGTTCTTTCAAAAACCTATTACCCAAGCTAAACACTTGTGGTCTTCTTTATGCATGTGGTTTTACTCTCAAATAACTTGATTGAGGCATTCATTCAATAGTTTTTAAGAACCTTTACAACAAAAAGCAAAATTTTAAAAATACAAACCATGGACACTTAAAAACAAATGTACAATTCCGAATACATTTCAATGAATTTTAAAGTGTTTTTGTGATTATTATACTGTCTGTGTTCTAAGTAGAGAACTTTTCTTTAAACTTAGCAAAAACATAAAAGCTTTCTAGTAAACTTTGTCACTTCAGTAATTTAGAGTAGCTTTTAGCTCATAATTCTTACACCATTACTTCAAATTCACATAGCTTTGTGTAGGTTTACAATTTTACAGATTTTTTATCCAAAATATTGTACCAGGCAGTGTTCTGAATATTCACAACCTCCTTTGCTTACGTGGCACAGATTTATGCCAAGAGAAATTGCTTGGGGTTGTGTATAGGAGGTGTGATCAAATATACACTGAGTGCTGTTGCTGAGGCCATCCAAAGGAAAGGCAGGAATCTTTAATGAAAGAAGCCACAAGTAAGTCTGTGACAATTTTCCACTTGTTCGGTGCAGTCAGTAGGCTGGAAGGTATGGCTGAGAGAATGTGCGTTTGAAGTGTGCCATGAACCACGGATGAGAAACAACATACTTCGCTGGAGTTGCCATAGTCATGCCACTTCAGACCCAACCTTTTTAAGAAATAGCCTCATGGGAAATGAAATCTGGGTCTATGGTTATGGTCCTGAGATCAAGTTTCAGAGTTCTTAATGGAAATCACCCAGTACATAACCTTGATGTTAGATCTTATGTTTTATTACCTTGTTGGGAAAGTGTAAGCTGTGTTTGTACCTAGGAATTCTACAGTGAACTGTGAATGTTACAGGGCTTATCAGAGCATTTAAGAAAAGATGTACATAGCTAACAGCCTGAGAAAGGTGGAAACTTTCTGTCTTCCATCATAACAATGCTTTGTGTTACACATCCATTCTGGTTGGAAATTTCTGTTAAATTCAAACATTACTGTGAGTCCTTGTCCACCCTATTCACTGGCTTTGTCACTTCAGTACCTCTGACCCTTCTCCAAAGTCAAAATGACCATGAAACATAAATGTTTTGAATCTATTCAGGACATTGAGGCAGCGATAAGTGTACAACTATAGACACGCAGGAAAGAGGACTTCCAGAACTGCTCCAGAAATTGTCAGGAATGATGAGATAGTATGTTTAAAGCCATGGGGATTATTTTGAGGAGGATTAATAGCAGTGGGACTTCTATTTCAATAATTTTTTAAATTTAATCATTCACCATATTTGATGAGACTTCCCAGTTGAGTGTGCTGAATGATTTCACTTTTAGAAGAGGGGGATGACTTCATCGTCTCTAGTTTCTATCCAGTTTGGGGAAATATGTTTTAATCAATTCCTTCAAGTGTCTTGAAGTAACTTTTTTTCAATTTCCAGAAATTTAAAACAGTCTTCTATATTAAATTTTGATTAAAATGCATTCAAATTAAGTGTGTTTTTGAAATGTTTAGTGAAAACAGGAATTTGGACATATCTTTGATAGGTCCTCAACTGAAGTTAAAAAGCAAGACATAATACAAAAAAAAACTTTAATTTGTCTATAAAAGCATTTCTGTATTCTTAAAGTTATTTCAAATTGTCTGAAATATTTTCTTAGGAAGTGCTTCTGTTTTTTGTTTCAGTTTCCTTTGGCCATTCTTTTTGAATAAGTAAAACAAAGCAAGCTTATGAGATTTCATGCTTCTAGTACAGTTACGCTCCAGAATCAATTTTCACTATGTAAATTTTATATAAATATCCAATTATTATTGAAAGGAAGGGGGATGCAGTATATGCATCAGTGCATAGAAGAAAGGGATTTTTGTCCCCTTGTCAGAGAGAGAGGAGAGATCTCTGACTTGGGGACATAATGAGGCTATGGTAGACCTAAAACTATTTTATAAAAAGCACAACAGGCTCTCCATCTCAAAAATCCCAGGAGAACATGGGGAAAGTGCAGAAAAGAATTCCCCCTTTACAGATCCAGTTTTTGAAGTGGCACACAACAAAATGCAGGATGAGTTTAATGGCATATCATTTTTCGATCCATTCTTTCACCTACTCATTCTTCCATTTAGCAGGCAATATGCAAAAGATGGGATACAAAAGAGAATAAAATATTGGCTCATACTTAACACCATTATCTGGAAACCTAAGAAACAAATTATACTGAATTAAATATACTTCTAAAATTCAATATAATCATAATAAATTTTGTAACAATAATCTGTCATCCTCTGCCCTATAGCTTAAAACTTAATTCCATATGCTTCTGATAGAGTATTTACTTGAAGAATCTTTAAATGAATCAGTGATGGCTTATCTGCATGTCAAAATAAAGTAGCAAAACCAAAACTAAAATAAAAACTTTCGAAGATGGAGCTAAGTTAGCTAATTTATTTATCATATTTATTTGCCTATAGTTAATCCAAATTATTTACCTAGGAAACAGTAAGAATAATATGTATTTAAGTGACAGTCATAGTCCTTTCCAAAAACATTATATAATATCCACAGGAAAAACCAATTCAATGTACTAGCAGATTGCCATAGGTTCTAAACATGATATATTTAAGGCAATATATACTTGTTCATTTAATTGTATGTATAGCATATGATCTATCTGATAACAATATGAGAAAATATAATTTCAAGCATTAAACTTACTTAATAAAACATTCTTTCAATCTCGAAAAATCATTGAGTCCTTTTAAAACATTCAGTTATTTCTAAGAATATGTCCATGGACCCCAGTGTCCTACATACCCATGTTGAGAGAAAGTAAACTCTCCAGCAATGTAGAGGTGGTATAATAGGAAAGACCAGACTTCTAACCCAGGCAATGCTGATTATTTCTGAGAAATCCCAGAGGACCTCTGAAATCTAATTTTCTTGTACGTAGAGTTGGGCTGTCAAAGCCCATCTAATATGAACTTGAGATGCTTGATCCTCAGATCAGCACCATGTGGAAGTCAGTATACCCATGCAACAGCTGTAGACACTTAGATACAGAGAATTTAAATGGCGTTCAGAGTTACACAAGTGGAAATTGGCATACACAGAATGATGTTTCTTGACATTAACACAAAGATACTTAAAACAAATTCATGCTAACCCATAAAATAAAAAGCTAGAATGAAGAATTACGTTATCACCATTTTATTCCTGCTTCTGCTATTTTTGGTATGACGTTATGGGAAAAGCCTACATTTACTTTCTTTCATGAATGTGTTTCCATGTGACTCACTGTAGTAGGCTAAGGTACTATAACAAGAGGTTCCGAAGTACAGTGACAAAGAAATTAGTTTATTTCTCTCTTGTGCTGCAGTTTAGAGGTAGACACTCCAGGGTCATGTCGCAGATGTGCTACCCTCAATATGTAGCCTCCTCTGCAGGTTCAAATTCTTCGATATCTCTACAAGGTGAGTACATGGCCAATTCTTTAAAGGTAAACTGAAAAATACCGTGTAAACACTTGTGTTCGTATCCCACTGGTACCCGTGGGGAAAGTTGCACTCTAGCAAGGTAGGTACAAAAGGGTTGGAAAACGTAGTCTTTTCCCGGGTGGTTTTTGCCAGTGCACGTATCACCCTCATGATGAAGGAATGGAACCATGGACATCAAATAGCACCTGGCATCCTGCCACATTTATCGCTAGTGGAAATGCTGTTATTAAAAGCTTGCTAGGTATTGTATGTACCTTATACTATGGTCTTTTTTTTTCAAGTTTTTATTTTCATTAGTCTATGTGTGTAGTACATAATGACTACATTCATTGCGGTGTGTTGGTACATGTACACAACACATTTCAATTCATTTGTGTCCCCTTCCCCTCACCTTCCTTACCCGTCGCCTCATCTTTGGTCTTTAGAGTTTATAAAACAGAATGATAACAGAGCGGTATAGTTCCTGTTTTGTTTTGCAAGAATTCCAGTTTCAATATTAACTAATTATGGTGGCACATGCTTGTAATCCGGGTGCTCTGGGAGGCTGAGGCAGAAGGATCACAATTTCAAGCCCAGCCAGAGTAACTCAGCAATGTAGCAAGACCCTTTCTCAAATCAAAAAAAAAAAAAAAAAAAATTAAAAAGGCTATGGATGTAGCTCAGCATGAAGGCTCTAGGTTTAATCTGAGGTACCACTAAAAAAATAAAATAAAATAAAGAAATATTGACAAATTAATGATATTGATGTCCACACACATATTGATCTAATACTTAAATGTCACGAAGTAACAAAAAAAAAAACAAAAACAGAGACATCCCATGAATATTAAACTACTGTTGATTCTTCTGCCCAGCAATTTGAAGATCCTAAAGCGTGGCAAAAGCTTATTGGAATAGTGAAGTCTTTGGGGTCAGATAAATGGTGGTAACAATAGATTTAATTAGTGTTTAATAGGTCTACACTGATCAAACATTCCAAAAGCAATGGACGAACATGTGCCTTTCAGCAGGAGGTGGGCTGTGCTCCCTTTCCCCAGCGCTTGCTCCTTCCCCTGTCATTTACGCACGCCTGTCTCAGCAGATGGCTCCTACTGCTTTTTCTCTACCTATTTGCTAATCTTCGGGGCTAGAGCTCATTTCTCCTGAGTGTGGTCGCTGCAGGGTGTAGAAATCTGAAAGACTGGAATGTTACAGAATTTATGTCAATTTATAGGTCATTTTATGCTGGTGGGGTTTTTAGAATACATTGTAACATGTATTCATATTTGAAACAATTCTGCGTGCCATTTTCACTGCTCAATGCAAAACAGTATATTCTGCCCTAATTATGTCTCAGACCAAAATGAATACCACAGTTTCAGCTTTTGGTTTCTGTTAAAAGATTCAGTTCAAAAAGTCACATTGGTTAAAACTTATTTTTCTTCTTTTTAAAAATGTTATCTTTATCTTGTATCTTAAGTACTGCCTGATATCTATGATATGCACTAGAAACTTGAGCAAAAATTTGATCATTTTCTAATATGACCTCTGTATACTGTTACAGTGTAATATTTAGTTTTAGAAATTCTTGCTGTGCATGGATTATATGGTGTGGTAATCCACAATTCTAGATATATTAGACATTTTTTTCCATTAAAATGAGACCACTGAAAAAAAATACAAATTGGAAAAAAAAAAAAAAAAAACTTCCTTAATTCCCTGCTTCTTCAACCAACTAGATGGATGTGTAACCTTGGAAATTTGCTTATCGTACTAAGCTTCATTCTTTCTTCTGTTCAAGAAAGATTGACACCTATCCTTACAATCTTAAGGTATTATTTAGATAATCAACTGAAATAATGCAATTATTGGCTTTGAATTATACAAAATATTTACTGAATGACTATTATCTACTAGGAGTTATAATAATCACATTTTAAACTCTTAACATGTGAATACCTTTAGCATATTTACCACAGCATGCTTCAAAATGTTTTAGTTCTAAGGCTTGTTGATAGCTATTATGGAAAGAAGAAAAGTCCTTGTTTAAATAAGTTGGAGAAACCGTAGTAAATCAAGTTTTAAAAGTTTCTTTAAGTTAGTTTTTCTCAGAGCTTCCATATATTAGTGTGCATTGGAAATCTCCAAGATAATATAGTATCCAGAATTCTCTCTTCATTTTTCAAGGATATCTCTTAGGACAATCGTTCTTTGGAAGAACTTCAGGAAAATTTGTTCTATAATCAACTCAAACTAATTCTAATAAAACAATCAGTCTAAGGAGAATCTTGTGAGAGATGGAAGTGAATAGAGGATAAAAATTACATGCATATCTTCTCAATCTACTCACATATAATCACCTACTTTCGTTATTGAGAATTTTAAATATTTTTTCTAATTTTAATTCTGGTATTTAAAATAATGGTGTCCTATAATTTCTGAATTATTTATCTTTCCTTTCTCTTGTTCAATTTTTTCTATAGGGAATTTAGAGTTAAAAGTGTTTTAATATTAATTAATATTCTCCTTTCTTATCACAAACTCCTCAAAATATTTCCTGTAAAGTAAGCATGTGGAGAGCAAACCATATACTGTATATCATTATCAGAAACCTCACAAGTCATAAAATTGTGGGATAATGTAGCCAATGAAAATTTGGAGCATGGTGATCTGGAGATAAACTATAGAGCAATGCTATATTTTGCCATGAATATAATTGTGTTAAGCAAATATGAAATCAGAAGGAGAGAGAAGCTACATGCATTTCTATGCAAAGGCTTATGTCTTCCAATATTCTGCCAAAAACAAGGAGTGCACCTGGAGAATACAATGAAGCTGAAGCCAGCCCATACCTGCGAGGCACCCACCCCTGTAGTGAGTTAACAGACTATTCCAATGGGCTCAGAAAATGGAAATCCCAGCGAGGAAATTAAAGCTTGTCTAAAGGTAACTATTACGTATTCTGGAATAAGACAACCATAATCTTTCAGAGACTACAATGAAAACGATCTGACAATTTTTATTGAATGCCAAATGGACTTTGAGCAATACTTACACATTGGCCAACACCTCTAAGGTTCCGTCCCCACAAAAGCTGTGAAAAGACACTTTTGTTCTCCATTTAGACATACATGCGATGCTGGAAATCACTTCTTTCATGCAAAAGATCAGGAAGAAGGGATAGATGCAATTACACAGCTCCTTGACAAATTGCTTCCAAATTTCCATTCCAGATCAGCCCCATGCTTCATAATACCTACAATTATAGAAATACAGGACTACATTAATGATTTTATAATGAGAAAAATTGGCACTTGTCAATTCTTATCTTCACTGACCTTTCATGGCACTTTGGTACTGTTAAGTCTCAGTCTACTTAGTGAAACATCTTCCTCTGCTAACTTCCCTAAAATTATTTTTTCCTCTCTGTCTCTCTCTCTAGTGTTTTTTCTGCTTCCTCTATTTGTCCTCAGATGCAGAGGGCTGAATTAATTTTACTCCTCGTTATTATCCTTTCTTTTGAAGCATATAACTATCCTGGATATGCACATACGCATGAGCAGGGTAATATTCATTTATTGTTTAGATATTTTTACCTCTATTCTCCATTCTTATTTTCCTAAGATTTCATAGGCAAATCTACAAATGTATTTTATATTTTTCATTGAGTTGTTATAATACGTGCCATTTGACTCATTTATGCTTTAATTTACTTAATTAATATTGCATTAGACATATCATATTTTACTTTCTGTTTTCACTCTTCATTAGCTATTAAAGATCCAAACATGGTGCTTTGGGTACATTTAACTAGTTTCACCTAAGTACAACATGGCATTCTGCAGAGTATCGCCAGCTTCTGTGACGTTGAACTACAGTAACACACATCACCTGGTTTCTAGCAACTTACAGAACAAAGTTTAATTCTCGACTGTGTTACATATAGTCAGCATCTTTGCTCTATCTTCACTGTACCCTGGGATCTAAGTTTAAGGAAGAGCTCATGTCTACGATACAGCCATTCACGTGGCAGAACAAAAGATATGCAGAAGAACCATGTTGCATTTCTTGAAATTTCTGCTTAAAAAATGTTCGTGTCACTTCCACTTATATTCCAATGGCCAAGTTAAGTCACATTTCCAAATGTAACAAGAATTAGGTGGGAATATAATCCTCCATCAGGAGAGCCCAATGAAGAGGATCTTATAAGGAATACAGCGAATATTTCAGCAATGCTTCCACTCTACATGCTATGTACTGATTACACCAACCGTTTTTCCCTATATAAACACTTAGTTCAATCACACTGCCCAGTTTCATAAATGATAATTTGATATATATCTCCTACTTTGCCCATAAGTATTATATGTGACCTTCTAAGAAATGAACTCAGAAGTGGAATTATTAAGTTATCGAGTAATCAAACATATGGTAGAATTTAGTATAAACTGTGAGATTGCCCTGCTAGGGTCACAAAAAGCTATACTTTCACTAACAATACATCAAAAAATTGAATTCCTACATTGCAAATATCACTAATCATTATCTACTTCTCAATTTTGAAAATCTAAAGGATAAAATGTAATTCATTGTGTAAATGTGCATTTTTCTCATCATCAGTGATTTTGAATAACTATTCATATAGTGTTTTATCTTAAATTTTAAGTGTTTATGCTCAACTTCGAACTGCAATGTGTTTTTAAACAATTTTATTATCCTAGGTTTTATTCTTGAGACTTTTTGATTCATCTGCTGACTATTTTCTGTGGAGGTTCTTATTCTACTCCCTTAAAGTCAATACGCAATACAAATGTGTCATATTTATCTCTTTCTTTCACTCTCAATCACTAATAATCACTTCACTTTTAGTCTGTTTAATAGTAATAGGTCTTCATTACATCTGGTAGCTGCCTAGTTAAAATCTTCCCTTGGGCATTGGCCCAAATAAATTTTCCGAAATTTCTTTCAGAAAAGATGATGCTGATCATATTGTTCCATTGACTTAATAATATCAATAATTGTTCACTTTCTTCAGGAAAAGCATCAAAGTCCTTGGCCTGGCAGACATAATCCTACACGACCTGGTCACATCTATTTTGAAGCTCCTTCTCTAGGCATTACTCCATAGCACACTTTCCATAACCCAGTAATATAGATTACCTGACGTAACCTAAATCAAGACCCATCAAATGATGGTCAAATCAAGCATAGCACTAGCTAAGAAAATTTTATTGGAACGTGACTAAGCACTGCTATTTTTGTTTTCTGCACAGCTGCTTTCATGCTACAAAAGAGTGGTTACACCAGACACCAGCATATGGCTCACAACATGCAAGATACTTACTATCAAGAACTTTAAAAATATTGTTTGCCGACTGCTGCCCTAACCACTCTATGTTCTCTTATCTATTGGTAGTTCCTTATCGTACTTACTGTCTCTTTTAAGTTTGGTGTAATCCTACTATCATCTAAATGGTAAGTTTTCAGTCAAACTTTCTCTGATTTGCAGGCTCTCTTTTTCATAAAATTTAGTGCCTTATAGGAAAAGACCTATCTCATTTATGATTCTTCTTGTTTTTCATTTCTAGATTCTGAGTTTTATCTTTTTTCAGCTTACAGAAGGATAAGTGTGAGTACTTATTATATGAATAATAAAAGTCGTTTATCTCTTTTTGGGAACAAGAGAGAATTTAATCTTGCCTTTTTCATGTTTCCATATTTTCCGGTTCCACTTGTACAATGCAAATCAGTAAGGATTTACTAAGAATGTGCTACTTTGAGGATAAATTTGCATGATGGTCTTGCTGGGGATTTGGAAAGATTGAAGTTCAGGGGTATGGAGGACCACCAAGCCACGTTTCCCTGGGAAGTGAAGCCCCTTGCCCCTGTTCTGTTTCGCGCTCATCTTTGCCCTGCTCACCTGTATACACAGACCTGGCTATACAGAGGCAGCTGTTCCTTAACTGGCCAGATGGAATGTGATGAGTCAGGGCGAGGTGCCTATGCGCTTCCTTACAGCAAAGCTATAGCGGGGGGGCTAGGATTCCCCCCCCACTAATGTGTGGGATGGAGATGCAAGTAAAAGCTGGTGAAATCTCAGGGCTAAAAAATTAGGCAAAGTCTCTGCTGAGGCCAAGGGACTCAAATCAAAGATGCCTTCCCAGCTACAATACGCTGGTTCACTAGACATCAAGTTACTCCTTAAGCCTCTAGCTAAATCTGGCAGCCTCTGTGCTTGATGCAAGAGCACTTTGTTCCTCTTTACAAGCCATGCCTGCAGAAGCTATTATTCCTGAGCATTCAACCAGGACCCCCTACCCTATTTTCCTGTTGGTGTCACAATCAGTGAAAGCTGTGGCCACTCTGGCTCTTGGCTGCTTGTTCCTTGGAGCAGCCTGCCATTCCAGAAGCCCTTAAAACTGCAGATCTCTCTTTGTTTTCCTTTGCTTTAGGACACGTTGCTGGGTGGGGAACTGTATCTTCCACAGGGGTCCCCAGTACAAGGGTGCTGAATTATCTAAAAATGTGTGGGAAAGGAGTAGAAAGGAGGAAGTTAAGACAGATGAAACCCAAATCTCTGGAAAATACTATGCTAGTTAAGAGTGATTATACACGGAATTAAAGTGATAGAAAAATCATAGCATGAAAACTAAATATTAGAAAATTAGTATTAAGATTCTTCAGAAAAAGTACAAGATGGGGCGAGGGTGTGGTATGGTATTTATTCTAAGGAACTGGCTCAGATTATTAAGAAAGCTAGCAAATCCAAAATCTACAAGGTAAACCAATAAGCTGAAGGTTCAGGAGAGACAATGTCCTAGCATGAGTCCAAATTTTGGAGGCAGCTCTAGGACCAGAAAGGTTTGATGTTGAAGATGAAGTGCAACGGAAATCTGCTGAGAATTCTTTCTTGTTCAGGGGAGGCCAGTCTTGTTGTTTCAGCTTTCAAGTGATTGGAAGGGCTGTTTTACTCAAAGTTTGTCAATTTAAATGTCAGTGTCATCCAAAACATCCTCATAGGGACACACAGATGTTTGACCAAATAGGGGGTTACCTAGGAGTTTCACCAATTACATACCTAAAATTAACTATTACACCAATATATCTATGCTGATATCAAGCAAGGAAGACTCCTTTTTTTGTACCAGGAATCGAACTCACGACCTTGTGCTTGCCAGGCAGGCACTGTGCCGCTGAGCTATATCCTTGGCTGACATTTTTCTTAAAAAAAATTCCTTTAAATTTATTTTATTCTAGGAAAGGAGGAGGGAAGAAATTGATATTTATTTTGAATCTACTTTTGACACAGCTTACTCTTTAACTTTATTTCTTATTAGTATATAGTTGTCAGACATATTGATCACACTCATCATAAGGAATTTGTACCTGTACATAAGAAAAGAAGTACAGCCAGAAATAAAGAAAATCACATCATAATTATCAAAGAATAAATTCATCTAGACAATATGATAAATTAAAATACATATGTTCTTAATGACAAAGATTTAAAACACATTTTTTGGAACTGATAAAAATTTAGTAAAAGCATTAAAATTCAAATATCATAATTAGATATTTTAACAATTCTCTCTCTATCCACCTTGACCTATTTATTTGATAATTCTTGAATAATATAAAAAAACAACTAAAGAATACATAGATCTACATAAAAGAATAAAGGAAATATTTGACTAAATCAAGACAGTTTTTTCTATTTTTATTTTCTAGAAAAGATATTTTACAACTGGAGCTTTGTAACCTATGCACAAGATATACAAATAGGTGCATCTGAAAATAACACAAAGGATAGGAAAGAGGAAATGGAAGAAGAGAGTTGCAAATATTTCACATTAAATATGATAGCATATGGGGTTACTTGATGCTATTGTATAATTCGAGGGTGTTATTCTATTAAATATTGACCACAAAAAGCAATCATAAACAAGATTATTAAGGTGATGCTATAAGTAAAATGAAATATTAAATTAAATTCAAACAGGTAGAAAACAGGAAAAAATTAACAGTTTATGTGAAAAGTTTTATTTAAGTAGAAGGATGATAGATTTAAGCTTAAAGACATTCATAATTGTGTTAAATATAACAGGTCCAAATATTTTAATTAGAAGGCAGAGGTTGTTTTATTGAATTAGTAAAAAGATATGCTTTCTAAATAGTTGGCTTAAAATAAGACACAGATATGTTAAAAATAGATATTGAAAATAGTTTCCTTCAAATAATGTAAGAAAGAATGTAGGATATGTTAATATTAGGTAAAATAATCTTATCAAAAAGTTGTCATTGAATAATGATGAATGTTTTAGCTCATAAGAAGATAATAATCCTCAATGTATGCACACTCAATAACACAACTTCCAAATACATGAAGCAAAAATGGACAAAAATAAAATTAGAAATAGGTAAATTTACAATTATTGGTGGAGATTTAATGTCTCTTTAACGGATAACATGAGTAAACAAAATAGAATTATATTACAAGTCAATAACAGAAGGATATTTAGAAAAGCATAAACAATTGTAGTTAAACATATTTTTATTTATTTATTTTTTTTTATGTGAGTACCAGGAACCGAACTCAGGACCTCACGCTTGCCAGGCAGGTGCTTATGCCACTGAGCTATATCACTGGCCCAAACATACTTTTAAAGCAGAAATGAAATTAAGAAAATGATTCTATTTACATTTATTCAAAAAGAATAAAATATTATGAATATACTTAACCAAAGAAATGTGAAACTTATATTCTGAAGGCCAGCAAACACTGTTGACAGGAATAAAAAGAACTTAAATAAATGGAAAAGCATTCATTCCTTATGTACGTGTATTGGAAGACATATTGCTAAAATTATAAACAATCCGACAGTTCTACTTTTGGGTGCTCACCCAAGAGAAAACAATACATAAGTAGATACAAAAATATGTACACAAATGTACAATGCTGTCTTACTCATTATAGCCAAAAAAAGTAGAAACAAAACTAAATGTATGTCAGCTGATGAATGGATAAGCTGAAGTATATCCTTACAATAAATTGCCATTAGCCAGTAGAAAGGATGTACTTATTCTACTATGTGGATAAACCTTGAAAACACAGTGTGATGAAAGAAGCCAGTGAAAAATGACCTTATGTCTGTTGCATCATCTCATTTATAATAAATGTCTAGAGTAAATGAATCTACAGAGACAAAATATAAATTAATAGTTGCCTAGGACTGGTGTAATGGGAACTGAAATCGAGGGTAACAGTTCAGGAAGATGAGTTTTCATTTTGGGGGGTAATGAAAATATTCTAAAATTGATCCCGATGATGGATGTACAACTCGATGACTACAGTAAAATCCGCAAAATAATAAATTTTAAACAGGTAAACTATGATTTGTGACTTATATATGAATAAAGTCATCAAAATTACTTATAGATCCTCTGGGATGTAAGAAGGAATGAGAAGAAAAGAAATGAAATATTTTGAATATATACAAGCCATGTACACCATGTTTCTTGCCTGTGCCCTGCAGTATCTCCACATAATAGCACAGTTAATCTGTCCCTCCATGCTTAATGCCCTGAAGCCTCACTTGGGGGCAGTTTTAAGAAAAATAAGGGCTACTGAACACAAACACTGCAATTCAGTGATGGCTCATCTGACAACAAATTGGCTACTGTGTTGGTAATGATTGGGTGGTACATGCACTGTGGATACACTGGACAAAAGGATGATTTATGAAAATCTGGCCGGTGCCAGATTTTATCATGCTATTCAGAACAATGTGTAATTTAAAACTAAATTTTGATTGTTTCAGGAATTTAATAATTTCAATAACTGAAACGTGTATTACCACTAATGTAGATTTTAGAGAGAAAATTTTACCTTAAGTGGTTACATTTATAAAAGAAGAAAAGCTCAAAATCCATAATCTAAACTTCCAGTTTGGCAGGTAAAACAAACAAGTACAATTTAAATAAAAACTTGTAATATTGACGAGTGTAAACCAGTGAAATAGAAATATACAGCCATGAGAAAAACCAACAGTAGTTTTCCTAAAAAATATAATGAGTTAGCCTTCATGTAGATCAGTCAGTAAAAAGATAAAATATACATAGAATAAGTTTTGTCATCATTTCTATATCAATCTCCTACCAAATCCTGCTTAGACACATATTTCATTATGAATTATGAATTTTAAAATTATTCATATAAAATTTGCATACACTAAAATTTGCAGATCTTAAATAAAAAACGATTTTCAAAACTTATTCTAAATTGCTGAATCTATTGGCTTAAAATGTTGTTCATATCTCCAAATTTTCATTTTATTGACTTCAGGGTCTAAAGCAATGTTCTTTTTCAGTTTTGATATTGGTAATGTATATTTTACCTTTCTTTTTACTGATCAATCTACATAATATTTCTTGAACATTAATGGAGGATGAGGAGGAAAAATAGGAAGAGGAGGTGTGTGTATTGGCCAATGACAGCAAAGAATCCAAACTGCAGAATTATTTTCTTAATGCAGTGTCATTTTTTATTACAAAGCCTGGGTTGCGTCTTGTGAATACCTGATCGCTGTCCTGCATGTCCTGCTTGAGCTTAGTGAACAACTAATTTCTATTGCCTGCTGGCTTGAAACTAAGTGCCAGCTGAGGAAAGGTTTTCAGCTTGTCGATTTCCCTGCTATGCTCTATGGAGGGCTTCTGGCCTGGGTATCATAAGCGCACTTAGAGATCTGCATGAGGTGCAGTTTCTCGGGGGGGGATGTAGCAAGATGGAGAGTCAATTTATGACATTTTTATGCTCCTAAAAGATCACAGTCAGCCCTGTTTGATTTTTATGAACCCAGTGGGAGAGTAAAGGGGATAATGCTCAAGAATACTTTGCATTTAAATGATTCCTTTATTCAAAGGGATTTACAAATGTTATATCATTAAACAAGGTTCCCTTCGAGAAACATTAGAAGTAAATACAAAACTGCAGTGCCTGTTTCACAGTGGGACAATATTATGTCGTTCAAGAAGACAGGCCTAGAGAATGTCATACAAGAATAGTGCACACTAATCAACATGTAACAATAATGCCTTGCACAGTTTTAATTTGCCTCTCTTTAGCTCTAAAATTTCCTAAAAATTCTAGATTTCTTTTTTTTTTTCTTTTTTTTTTTTTTCTGTGGGTACCGGGGGTTGAACTCAGGACCTCATGCGCCAGCAGGCTCCCATGCCTCTGAGCAATATCACCAGCCCTTTTTTCTGTATGTGGGTACCAGGAGTCGAACTCAGGACCTTGTGCTTGCCAGGCAGGCGCTTATGCTGCTGAGCCATCTCATCAGCCCAAAATTCTAGATTTCTTTGAAATTATTTGCACTTATTTTCCAAGGGACTAATAATAGCTTTCTTCTCTGTATCTTAAGTTGTTATGAGCATCAAACATATATGGAAGTTTGAGATAATGAAGGATAAGGAATTCCAAGGCACATAACTATAAACGTTGACCTTAAATTCTTTATTATTAGAGACATATCAAGATCATTCACTGTGTTTTAAAAATAAGGATGCCATCAACCAAGGAATGGATAAAAAAGATGTGGTATTTTTATACAATGGAGTACTACTCAGCCATAAAGAAGGATAAACTTGAGACTTTTATAGGTAAATGGATGCAACTTGAGACCATACTCATAAGTGAAATAAATCAGACTCACATGTGAAAACATCATATTGTTTCCCTGGTGTGAGAAACTGAGAGTAAATAAGGTCTAAAATGTACAGTAGATATTGTGAAATGGGAAGAAATAGTTCAAAAGGAAAAAGGAACTAGGATGGACAAAAGGGGAAAGAACAGTAGCAAAAAGGGAAAAAATGCAAGTCAGCTATACTATTAGTGTCTCTTAGTTCACTGAAAAGGAAGGTTTGTGCTAATATTGATTGGAGAAATTTTTATGCCCTTGTCTTGTACCCTGAGCAACTACATTAAAGATAACAACATGTAATG
Source organism: Erethizon dorsatum (assembly GCA_028451465.1). Lineage (NCBI taxonomy): Eukaryota > Metazoa > Chordata > Mammalia > Rodentia > Erethizontidae > Erethizon > Erethizon dorsatum. Next base: position 17,862,151 of record CM051838.1, read on the forward strand.
TATTAACTATTGCTATTCTATTTTTTGTTATGAAATTTTGTTTTACCTTTTTTCTATAAAATTTTAAAAAATGAGGATGTCAAGTCCCACGGTATTTATCCGGATTGCTAAATAATACATGGATATTTAGTGACAGGTTTGAAATTAGATTCTACATGTTTCCAGATTGAACATATACTGTTTTTTAAATTCTGGTTGTAAAAGATTCTAATTTAGTTTAAGGATAGCTTTTGAAATACTTGAATCATGTAAAGAAATTTTAAGAAAAAAAAGCTTTAGTAAAGAGCCATTAAAAAGTCAAGCTGCAAGAACAAAAAGACAGAACAAAAAAAATTAGAGATTGTTGCTCTAAAGGAAGAAAGTATAAGAAATGTATGTACTGTACATATATGTGAGAACAGTTATTACTTTTTAAAATTAGGAACAATAAATTTATTTATAGATGCCCAGGAAGGGTCTATTAAAATATTGAAGGTCATAGAAAATGTAGTTATAGAAAAAAAGTAACATTATTCAATAATTTTCTTTTTTGCTTAGATTCAGACTAATTGGGAATTTAAGCACTGTGTGTAAAGCTTAAACTTCATATATCTGTTGAAAAAACAAGTACATTAAAGAAATACTGAGGCTTTAGGTCAGAGCAACATATTTACACATAACCTATTTAGAGATATCATTGTTTCTAAGAGTCTTGAATGCACTAATTTGTAAGTTTGTGATTAAGTTATGCTTTTTGTTAATCATCTATTGCTTATGGAAGCAGAATTTTGGTAATGCACTTCAAGTTAATCATGACTGGAAGTCATAAAAATTCGTTCATTCTTAAAAGTCTATAATTCAAATTTTAACATTTTAGAATTGGCCAACTTCTGCGTACAAATTACACAGAATCAGTCATTTAGTTAGCTGAGCAAAGGCCAAAGAGGACAGAGAACCCAAAGCTAGCAGATTTGGAAAGCAAAATGAATGTGCTTCATCAAATTCATTTGGAAGATCTGAGGGTGAGCTAGGTAGGTAAGGGGAAAGGCGGAAAATTTGCCAGCAATCAGAATTAGAAGTATCCAAAGCATAATTGAGGAATTGTAAATTTGACTTTGAAATCCTTGATGAAAAGGCACTATAGGAAACATAATTATTACATACTGTTTAATGTTTTAATTGGATGCAGTTTGCTGCACTTTGCCAAAGTGATTTTTGAGGTTGATTGCGTTTTTGCCTCCCTTCCTGTTCTTTAAAGCTCAGCCAACCTTAGCAAGAGAAAAAGGAGGTAGAATACATAAAAGAAGAAAAAGGCTAATGATTTAAGAATGTGTGGTTTTCGCTCTTATGAAACATGACTCAACTTTCTCGTTTGAGGGCAACATCCAGTCTTTTACAGAGAGAAGAATATTGTATTAGGCAGCAAATCTTTACGGTCTTGAGTATTTAGAGGAATTCTGTTAGTTGTATTAAATTATCCTGGCATCTGTACAATACTCTACTGGCTTTGATTATAAGGGCCTTTAATCATTGATAGCGGTTATTTGTTAAGTGTGGCTTCCATTGTGTTAACATAAGCCAAATCGTTGGTTATTTCTTAAAGAGCAGAATAGTCAAAATATTAATGAAATAAAAGTTTTACTTATTAGAATTCAATATTTATCAGTATGGGAAATATAAATTATTTCCTGAAAAAATAAATTTTATAAGCACGTCATTATTGTATGCTGAATTTTTTTTTTATCACATGCGAGCAAAATAAAGTCAATAAAGACCACTTTTCTCTTTCAGGTTTGTGGATTATTTTTTGCCAATCATTCAGGGAAAAAATAGCCTCAATTCATGTGAAACTCCTTTGATCTTCATGTAAATAAATAGGCTGCCTTCCTCTCGCAGCAATCTCTTTCGAATATGATTTCTTTCGTCAAGCAGTTTGTGTCATCCCTGTGAACATCAAGGTAGTTTTCTTCAAAACTTCAAACAGACATTTCCTACACATTTACAGGAAATACATTAAACACTGTAAATGGCAAAACTTCCTCTCCATTTTCTAAGCAGAGAGAGAGAAAGAGAGGGACAGAGACTGATTTTCAGTTGCAGCCCAACTGGTAGGAGGCACATCCTACAATGTAGTCACAATATTCTAGGCAAATACCACGCATGCTCTTCCTTTGCAGGAAAACCGGAAAACGTATATGCTGAGAAAGGTGCGCTGACTTGACGCAACTTGAGAAGACAACCAAAAAGAGATGACTAAATAGAAAGCCATAAACTCTGAGGACTCAGTTTTAAGACTGCATGTTTATTACAATAAGAAAGTTTTAAAGGAAAATTTGGTGAAATAGGCCCACGTGTTAGATATAGTGTTAGTTTAGCTTGAGAAGATCAATGAGGATTTGATCTGTTTCTTATTTTTTCCAACCTAGCTCTAATTTGCCTGAGTTCTTTAACTCCCAGTTGGCTCAGCAATTTTATATGATTCTTGGCACTGTGCGAAATGCATTTTTTCTGGTCTTTGAAAGTTGACCGATTTCTTGCTGAATGAACTAGTCAGCCAGCTGTGAAGCCAATTTTCCTAGTTTCAGCAGACAGGACATCTTTGTTATTTTATTTTTCTACAAATTGAAAACAAATTTTTCAATTGACTCCAAATAAGGGTGTGGGACAATGATGTTTTCATGTCCTGATGCTTCAAATCTAAAGTGATTGTCTTATTATTTAACTCATCAATAATCATATGACAATTGATAGTATCTGTCATTTGCTCAGCACTCATGTTATTTCCAAATGATTCAATACGATGCCGTTCATCGGGCACCAACCTACAAGAAGCAAGGCTCTGTACATGAAAAAGATGCTGAAGGTTCTGCTTCTGGTCCCTAGGCAATCACATTTTCATGGATAGTTACATATCTGCAAAAAACTCTTAGCCAAGGGCGGCATTATCTTCATTAGAGGGCATTTTTTTTAAGAATTTTTATATATTTTTCTAGGTTTTGTAAATTAGGACTGATTCTTAGTGGAGATACCCTTTAACATATGTTTGAATGTAATATTTGTCTATATAGGTAGATATTGGAGATGTAGGATATGGAATTTCAATAGGAAAAACAAGTATTTTGTTACACATAAATATGCACAGTAACTGTACTATTGTTCTCATGGGCACACATATAAGAAGGAACATTTTCACATGTATGTTTTTAGTATTAGAAAACCAGTGTAGCATACTAGTTAAAAGCTTAGGTGTGATGTCAGGGACCTGAGTTCAGATCTTTGCCCAGGACTGCTAGTTGTAGAGGCTTGGCATACTTGACTTGGTAAATTTCAATTTTCATAGCTACAGAATAGTGGGCATAAGACTGGGAAATTATTTTAGAGCAGATTACACAATGGGGTGAAGGGTTTTACAGGACTCCTGAACATAGTACAAAATCAGTTACGTTTACCATTTAATACCTGAACACCATGGTAAAATCTTCTGTGTTCTTTTTCAGTTTTTAAACATATAAGTTCTAAATGGTGCCATTATATTTACCCAGTGAAATATGATTTAGGGCTCATGTCTTCAAATAATGTCTAGATGATTCCATTAAAATTATTCGCTACTGTGTAACTTCATATTCTCCATCTTCTTAATTACAAATAGCTATGATGTTGCTTTATTCAAATTTATTCATTTCCCTGGAATACTCTTCAAAACCTTATGTTTTCCTTCCTAATCAAAATAACTATATCTAGAAAAGTCTTTCTCTCGTCCTTTCATCTGAAACTTCGAAAGTCAGAAAGTGAGAGGATCTGTGTTAGAGGCTGAAGACAGGGCTAATGAACTCTCCTTGCATCCATCTAAGGCTGACATCTGTTATACAATCATAATAGCCCATGTTCTGGGAGACACTCGTCTATTCCTACACAATTCCACACATTGACTCATTTATTTTAAAAATAGATACTAAGTATCTATTCACAGAAGGTTGTTACATTACGGTGTGAGAGATATGAGCAAGCATTTAATCACTTTCTAAAAAGAAGTTTAACTACTAATTAATGAAGCATATTGGATGTCATTTGTTAAAGAAAAAATATATTGGGAACAGAATCAAATGATTAAATCAAAGAAATATTGTGATAATGTGTTCATATTATTATTACATTTATTAAAATTTGGGAAGTATAACAAAAGATATTTCATTTTATAAGAGATTGATTTTGACCCTTCTCAACTGAGGAAATGAAGAATTTCGTTACTTCTGGTTCTATAGACAACTTTCTACTCATGTGTTTTCTCTTATATTTTCACCCGTTTCCATTTAAATACTATGCCATGGAACTCCGTATCTCTTTCTAGTCATCGCTGTTACAGACTTCCACTATTCCAGGCCAATTTCAATTTTTAAAATTACTTCACCGTAAAAAGTCTCTCTTCTCAATGATTTCAACATTTCTATTGAAGGTACACTTCACTCCTGAGCTACAGTATTTTTTGATATTTGATGTCACAAAACTTTAGTGATATCATTTTCTTCTAGTGCAGTGAGAGATGTAGAACTCTTGTCTTCAGAATGACAAATTAGAGTTGTGCTTTTCGCACTACAACTTTTTAAATTCATTTCTTTACTAATCCCCCATGTATACTCACATTATTTAACCCTTTACCAGGATCTCCAACCAGGCACACTCATTGAATTCATTGATTCAATTTATTCTGCTCATACTTACATTTTAAGTAAATTTTTGTTGTAAAACCAAACTTTTATGGCTCCTGTCTTTACCAACAGCTTCCTCTATTATTTGACTCTATTTATGTCATTTGGTCAGATAGATCTTCCTAGGAAATTAAATATTCCTGACTTGGCACTTGACTCACACAGTTTTACAATACCAAGAATGCAGTAATTGTAACTATATGCAAATTTATGATATACAGTATTACTTTCTAACGAAACTCTTTTTGAGACCTATATTTAAGGTCATGACACAGTAATTATTTGTTCTAAGATGTTAGAATGGAATTTCCAAGTTATCTTGGATAATTTCTGATATTAAGTGGTAAGATATTTGTTTAAAGATTTTAAATATTTTGTTGGAAAATGTTATGTGTGCTTGTTATTAGTATATTTTTAAGCATCAAGAAAACATACATTTGTCTAATCACTCTTTCACTCACCAAATTTTTTTTGAGTATCTTCTATTTGCCAGGCACTCCGATGTATATGAGATGTATACTAGCAAACAGAAATCAACAGTAAATAATAGGCATAATAAATAAGTGAATTATTTTGGGTACTGATGTGTATTAAATGCCATAAAAGGAGAGTTGGTGTATGGTAGTGCTAATCAGGAGTACATGAGGTACAGTGGGTGCTATTTACAATTTAAAAAACAATTATAAGTAGAAGTTTCATGGAGAAAGTAACACTTCAACAAAACTGGAAGAAAACGAGGGCTCAGTCATGTAGATATATGAGTAAACAGAATTCCAGGCAGGAAGAACATCCAGGTGGAACCCTCAGAGTGAGGGCTTTTCTAGCATGCTCAAGGAACAGTGAAGAGCTCAGAGTGCCTGGAATGTTGGCTGCTGATGGTTCAGAAGATCAACAGGGGTAGGATAATGTAAAGTCTGCTGGCAGCATTTGTGCTTTTATCCTCAGTGAAAGGGCAAACTTTTGCGGAGTCTGGAGTGCTGAAGTTAACCAACCTTTAAGACTACAAAGGATCTCTCTGGCTGTCATGCTGAGACCAACTACAGAGGTCCAGGTGAAAAGCAGGGACTCCAGTTGGTGTAGACCAGCAGCCAGGTGAGAGGTGGTGGTGACATGGAAAAGTGTTACCCACTTCACATGTTTGGAAACTGTGTTCAAAATACGCTGTGTCGAAAACATAGTGACTTTCATTTGATGTTAAAGCTCAAGAGTATTTTAAGCCCTGTTCTAAATCCCTGGCTATTAGTACTTCAAAGTTTCCGTTAGAAAGATCCCAGATTATTCTGCAAATTATAGGAGCCTCTGGCCATCCAGAAGAACTGGAGAGGAGGTCCTCTAACAGCTTTGTTTGCAAACTAATCCTAAAATGAAAACAGGTAGAGGTTGATACTTCTATTGTAATTGAGCATTAGTTTCTACAGTACTAAAAATGTAAACTACAATTAGTAATTGAGTATAAATATAATTGAGTGTAAGTGTATACTCCATTATTAATGTAATTGAGCATTAGTTTCTACAGTAGTATATATATATATATATATATATATATATATATATATATATATGCCTATATATATATATATAGGCTTATATATATATTTATATATATATATATATATATATATATATATAGGCAAAAAGTTAGCGTTTTCCCTCCAATGTTTAGTTTCAGGTGACTTCTTTATAATTCATAATTATAAAATACCATCTGTAAACTACGGAATTTTAAAAGAATAAATGAAATATAAAGAAAAACTTGTTTTCTAGTTCAGTACTTGCTATCATTAATATTAATGTTGATAAACATACTTTATATTTTCACTATTACTATATCTCTGTATTTACAGAATCACAATCACATGATATAAATTATTTTCAATCCATTATTTTCGCTTAATATCGTAGTATGAACATAATACCCTTTTTAATGCATATTCGTCAAAAACCCAATTTTGCATGTGAATAAAAATTATTTGCCTATATCATAATTATCTAACCATTGTAATCAATGTTGGAAATTAAGAGTGTAATTTTTATTAATACAAGTTATAATTTTTCTTAGCATAAATGTACTTCAAATGCCCTTATTTGTTCAAATATCTGAAAATTAATAAATAGGTTGAAAAAAATACAAGCAACTTAGATAGTTTTATAGTACAAAATATAACAATTACAGAATGGTTATTTGGCCATAATTTCCAGAAGATCTAGTCTGATTGATTTGTGAGCATCACATACTTTATATCAAGAACTTGACTGAATTATCCTTTTGAACTCACTGCAGATACATTAGATTGTCCCATATTATGGAGCTTTGTATAAGTAACTTAATGGTGCACTTGTTCATACCCATCATTTGCTACCACAATATTCCTAGATTGTCATGTTGAATGACAGCCTCCGTACTCCTACAGCCATGCAAACAGCTGGACGTGAGTTCTTTTGCTGGAATATAGCTGACCTCTTATCCCAGTGATTTTTCTTTTTTATGACTCAGCCCATCTCTCTATTTCACTTTTTTTTCTGTTTATTTTTCTTTTGTCTTTGTAAGACTATCTACTTCATTTCTGCTGCTGTCTTTATATCATTGTTATTCTTTATTTCTTGATGTCACATTTTGTAAGACTGAGCAAAAATTGATTCAGTCAAGTAGTCGTTATTGAATATGGTATTTATCTAATGGGTAGATATCTTGAGGTAATCACACAAGTTATTGGATTTTTACAAGTAAAGCTGATAAAAATTACTTTTGGTTAAGGCAGTGATCTTTAAGATATGTCACTATGAAGTTCACAGAACTACAAACTGAAAAGAAAAATCCTTTTGAAAAGTTTTAGAATGGAGCTAAAGGAATGGCCGACACTTGGAATTCCAAACTCCATTATAAGAATCTTCATTACCTTTGACATCCTCTGAAATGTTGTAATAGGTGTGCCTGTTGCCTCTTCCTCTCTTCAGTTTCTTTGTATTTGTTCCAATTACCTGAGGAACATACCTAAGGAAACTACTCCACTCTGAATGTAAATTTGGGGTATTGGAGGATTACATGTTATTGATTACATAGAACTTCTTCAATTTCAACCCAGGAAACCCAGCATTTTCAGTTGAATTACATTATTCTTAGGATGTCTGAAGATAGCATTTATGATTCCCTTCTATTGCCTCTTTCCAACTCAGTACATCTCTATATTCATTTCTAGTATATCTTTCTTCAGACATATGGGAATGAAAGTCTTTTTTTTCTTTCCAGTGTGAAGACTTTATCATGAACTTTGTATTCAATCATCCATTCCTTTTTAGGGCTTATCTTATTCCTATTAAAGACAGATGATTAGAATCATTTTAAGAACATGCCTTGCGTTACTCCCCAATATGCTTTGTTGATTAACATGACAGGAGACTGATAGCTGATGGTATTTTTCCTATCTTATTTCAATTATTTTTGAGCAATAAGGAAGGAACAATATAACAACAATTTTTTTCTGCTGAACAGCTTTGACTGTGGCCAAAGGTTAAGATTGGTATATGATCATTATTGCTACTGTGAGCAATAATAAATGCCATCATAAAATATACATTGCTAATAATGCCCTTTTCTTCAGTAGCCTTTTTCTAAAGTATTCAAAATTCCAAAATTCCTTGTAAACTGTGAGTCAACACCATAGTGTCTTCTAAAATAAAGGAAACTTTCCACTAAGTAAAATTCCTTCACTACTGAGTCTTAATCTTTAATATCCCATTCTTTAACCACATACATGTACCATTCTGGCTCTTTTGTTTTCCTGGTCTCACTGCACTGCACCGCCATGGATCAGGACTTTTCTCCAAGGTTTGGCTTTAAACTCTTTGTTTTGATTGGAGACTGAGGTAATATTTAAAGTATTTGCTATTAGGGATCCCAAAAGTCCCATTATAGTTCCAACACTATACATCCACAATTACATTCCTATAGAAAGATTCTATTCATCATTAGTCTCTGCTAGTAAATCCAGACTTGGGTTGGTGGCTTGGATGAGTATTCTAATTACCCAATTCTAGATAACAATTTTCCTAAAACTTATGATATAAAACAACCACTTACTATACTCAGGAACTATGAATGTCAAAACTTTGGGCAGATTATAGCTGGGATTATGTTTCTACTTCATGTTTGGAAGTTCATCTGGAAGCTTCTGGTGGCTATAATCATCTGCAAACTCATTCACTCATATTTTCAGGGCAAGAGCAGATGAATAAAAATGTATTTAGTTATTACTGGATGCTAAGAACTTCATGTTAATTATCTTTTATTATCCTTTACATAAATGATTTAATTTTAAGTTACAAATGAGAAGTCTCAAAGGGCTGCCCATTATTTCCAAGATAACTTCTATGATATGGCGGACACAGATTTTGTTCTTTCTTGTTTGACTGCTCTTCCAGTCAACAATGGCAGCTCATAAACTACATAGCTAACTGTTCTCGAGATTGTTTTTTTCCTTCATTTTCTCTCTATCTTCCACCTTCAGTCCATTCTCTCTAATAATTCTAGATGAAAAACCCATGAAAATCTCCATCATAGAATTGACCTCCTTTCCAATTGCTCCTGTACGGTTTTATTCTTCCAAGCTAAGGACACATCAAGCCCGGAGATTGTATCTTGGCCATCTTCCAAAAGGCCTGGTCAGTGATTATTGCTCAATCATGTTTGTTGAATAATTTTTTGGAAGGAATATAATATTTCTAATTCTTCTTAACATATAACATCTGAAAAGATAGTATCCATCTTCCTTTCAAACACCTCATCTAGATGATGCATATAGTTTCACCACTAATACGAAGATATAAAGGAAACAAGCATAATGTACAGGAACTCCGGCACTGATATTCATAATATCTTTTGTATTCAAAGAGTTAATCAAAACTGAACATCAGTGCCAAAATAGTGTCATCAGTGCCAAAACTGAACATAGTGTCAAAATGTAAACAGAAAGCTTTGAACTTAAGTTTGTTTAAGCTATTGGAAACTAAATATTATGACTATATTGAGTATGCCTTTTGGAGAAAAACATATTTACTTTACCTGACATTTAAATAAACAATGATGCCCTTCTTTGAGAAAACTTATTTTCTATTTAATACCATGTATGCTTTGATTTAACAGTAGCATGCAATATTCTGTATTTCACTAATCAAATTATTTTTATTATTTTTAGTTGAAATATATCAGCTCTATTTCATGAATAAGAAAACTTATTTCTACTTTGAGCACTGAAAGAAAACAAATAAGATCCTAAGCCTTTTAATGAAACCTCATGAAGTGTAATAATATAAAACTAGAAGTTCATACTGATCTAGTTTTGCACAGCAGAAAATGCCCAAGTGTTTCAAAGGATGTAGTACTTGCCACAAATATTTTAGCACTCTAAATTTACTTTTTACAACACTATCTAATAGTCATACAACCTTGCATCCTGTTCACTTCTCACTGTTATCAAATGTGTGGCATGACAAACTCAGAGGAACATGGTCAGACATTCCTTCATAATTACAAAATCTTCTTGCATCACAAGGCACAATCAAGATCAAAGCCCCATATGCTGACATGGGCATATGCTTCCATAAATTTAGACCCAGAAACCACTGACTGGCTACTTCTTAGCACTGCTATTTCCTGATTTCTACTGACCCATGTCTGGGTTGGATGGAGTGGTCTCTGAAAGTTGCCCTAGTTTAATTGTTTGCCAAAATATTACAAAAAAGAGAGAGAGAGAGAGAACAGGCCATGAAAGCAGCTATTCATGACTGACTTTCAGGATTAGATTCTGGAAGCCATATAAAAGAAAAAAAAAAAAAAAAAAACATACGAAGTGGGGACAGCTCTCAGAAGGAACCAAAGTTACAACCGTAGTTAAAGGTGAAATGTAATGTTCCCCTAGGCACAAAGGACTCTGATTAAGATCAAAAGCTGTGCAATCCATTGATTACTGAATGAAAAGGATATTGACAAATTTTATGGCTTCTCTTAAGGAATAATGTGCAAATCATTTCTTATAGATTTTTGTCTGTGAGTTCTAGTACATTTAACTATAACTAATCTGAGCATGGTTTAAGTAACATTTACAGGGGACGGAGGAGGCAGGAGAGGAAAACGTTTTCTTTGGGGGACTTGCTTTTATTTCATATATGTATTAGGTAACGATATACATTACTATATATATATTACAAAAGAAATGTTTGTTTTTGCCTTAAGTGATTGATAAGTGCACATTGTACATAAAAACCAATTACTGTTGATATTAAGAGAAATTATAAATATTATGAAGTTGTTTAATTTAAATCACCACAGACTTATTATTATAGTTAAGTTATATATTTTACCTGATATCAGTTCCAAATCTTAGACAGGCTTTTGCTCTTATTTCTGATTGGTAGAAACTGGCACACCTGTAAATATATATGAATAATTTCATGTTACTTCCTCTCTCCCACTTTTGATGACGTCTTTTTTCTTGCTACCTCCTAAAACCTCTTAATCTTATCTTTATTATTTGAGAGTCCCATTCCATCCACCAAACCACCAGACCCTACTTCCACCTATGACTTGCATTGTCGCCACATAACTTTGCAGGCTTCCATCAGCTGGCTACATTCTGACTGCAGGACACTTGAGATTGACCTTGGGGTCAGCTGCACATATTACTTTACTTTCGTTTGTGTGCACATCTGTACGCAGATGTGCTTATGAAAGCCCATCTTAATATTGGTAGTCATGAAACCCTTTAGCTCTTCATCATAACGGGTGAATGGCAAAATATTCTCTGGTTTGATGGCAGATGCTTGTTTCTATTCAAAATAGCCTTATGTCACAATGTCATTAACTCATTATTGGCAGAAATATTTTTCCAAAATTTATCAGGCTGTATGAGTCCTGCTACTCTAGGAAGAACCAATTTATGGACTTCTGGATTACAGATATTTTTATAACTAACTTCTTTGATTTCACACAATTCTGTGTATGTTATATTTTGCATATAGAAAACTTACTGTAGAAAGAACCCACTGGGTCATCACACTGACAAAGCAGTTTATGTCTAGAAGAACAACAAAAATACTGGAATTGCTTTGGGGTTGGAAAATAAAGTTCCAAAAAGGACACATATGCTGTTTTCCAATCTAGTCACCATGTCCTATGCTTTTCCCTAGGACAAGAAAATAACATTCATACTGTGAATTGCCGATTTTGGGCTCTCACTGCTCCTCTGATTGCTGATCCACATATTGGCATGATAAAAAGAACATCAGAATTGGAGTCAGAAAGCATGAGTTTTCTAGTCCTCAACCTGCCACTAAAAATAATCAATTAACTCCAATTCGCAAACTCATTACTATGTGACAGGCACAGTTCCAGGCAATTCACATATGTTACAGGACAACATTTTAAAACATTCATTTGTACTAATGGTACTCCAATTATTGAAGTACTTTAGCGTATCCAGAAATATTCCCCTTCTGCATAGACCCCAAGCCAGAAGGTTAAGTATTGATTTCCTTTTATTTATAAAGAAGCATATTTCTTCGACTCTAAGTTGGGGTTTGCAAATATCTAAGGTTTCCTTTTTATTATGTACTAAGAAATCTTGTTGCATGCTATCTCATGATGGTACTCAAAAATATTGCTTAAAAACGAGGTCAAGACCAATATTTATTTTAACTTTCTCTTGTGCCATTCTTATTACTTGTCTGTAATCACAATCAGGCAATGGATGCTCTGTCATGCAAGGATTATATCAACATTCAAGTTAGGAAAAAGAGGAGAAAGACACAGTAGCCATGTCAAGTAGTCCTCCTTTTAATCAGGAAAATGATAGCTTTTCTGGAAGCTTCACTGATTTAATTTCTGTTTGTATCTTAATGACTACATTTTAAACATAAAGCTAATCTGAGCCACAAGGAATTCTAGAAAGCTGAAAAAGGTTTTACCTGGGAAAATTGATATCCTAAATTTTATTGAAGTTTGATTATAATGAAGAAATAGAGAATGGATATTGTACAAGTGATGAATACTTTCTGGTATATTGTATAAAAAGTATAACTCAAAAAGAGACTTGAATTCTATCTTCCAGGACAAATTATGAAAGAGTAAAATATTGTGTGTGTGTGTGTGTGTGTGTGTAAACTACTCCTAAACTAGAAAAAAAAAATATTTTGTTGGGTAGGGAAAGGGAAAGAAGAGCATTATGTAATTGAAAGACTTTGCCCATCAGAAAACAATTGTATTTCACTAGCATAAAGTTCTCCACCTATCAGTCAGTAACTGACTTTGCAAGCCAAGTCAGTAACAAGCTATTAATGTCCCTACTATCTGTGGAGAGATAATGTGTTGGCAAAGACCAACACACTGCCATGGATTATATGCCAGGATGGCGGTTTTTCAGAACTCAGAGTTTTTTGTTCAGAGCTCTGTCAAGCCCACTCCATGTGGGTGACTCCTATTAGTTGCTTAGGGCATTTTATTTTATTTTTCAGAGAAGTGGTTCTGTGAAGGGAAGTGAAGACCCCAACAAATGGTTAATATGGCATTGGATTAAATAAACTTGAGGACAGTTCTCACTCCCCACCATCATTACCAAGCCTTTCATGTTTTCTCTTTCTCGTTTTCTCCTCTAAACCTGTAAGAGCAATACTATTTCAGGAACCATTACATAAGTAAGTCCTGGGATATATAAAACTAACCTTGCTGAATCAAAGATATATCTAGAAAATCAGAAGGAAAGTTTGCAACCATTCCTTTATCAAGGCCCCTAAGCATCATGCTCTATTACCACATGGACTTCAGTTTACTCTTATATCAATGCTGTGGTTGGAATGCATGATTTCAAAGATTCCTTTTGGTTTCGTTACAAGGATTATGTTCAAAATACTTTAGGTTGAATAGCATAGTGCTGCAGGGACAAGAGACTCTGGGCACTGATGATAAGGTACAAATGACACGTGACTAAAGTCTAAGACCATCTCTTTGCCGGGGACCTTCCATACATAAAAGGAGACTACAAAAACAAGACCTACAATGAGATGAGAAAGTATTCCAAAAAATAATTACTCTATCATATTTAAAATATGGTAAGATGGAACTGAATCATTCTTTATGTAACATCTGTGGCCAAAAATAGAAGTTTCTTCCCTAGTTCATGTATTTTAGCTCTTTAGAATATTCTGTCCTTGGCTCCTTTGTTACAAAAACAAACCAACAGTATTAATGCTAATCTATTCATGTAATATAGTTTGCACTTGACGAGTTAAGGATAAAAACTGAATTTGGAGGGATTTTTTTCTTCTTCTTTATTTTCACAGAGGTCATTCAAATTCAGAAAGATTGTTTATAACAGAGAACCTTGTTGTAATTGAAATACATCTTACTAGCCAGGTAAAAACTGCTCATTTATTTTATATATTTTAATCAGTTTGAATTAGCCCTGGATTTTTTTCTTAAAAGTATTTGCATAAAAAATATGATATTAAAAGTGACTTTTTGAGTCTGACCTTGAAGTCTGCTGTCTTAATCATTATATTTTCTTGATGCCACACTGGCCTTGGGGTCTTACTATGTAGTTCAGGTTGAACTTGAACTCACTATGTGGCCCAGGCTTCCCTCATACTTTCAGCAATCCTCCTGCCTCAGCCTGCAGAGTGCCGGTATTACAGGCACATGCCACTATGCCCAGAGTAATGTCCATCTTTTAAAGATCCCACTATCGTCCGACATAGCCACTCTGAGGACCTCAAGCTGGCAACAGATGAACCACTGGGGGCATCACTCAAGCTACATCCAAACTGTAGTGCAGGGTTAGCAATAGGGTCTTGATATAGAATAAGAAACGAATAGAAATTTCTAAAATATATATATATGAGCTTGAAACACAAATGTTTAAAATCAACAGCAAGGGCACAGGCTGCAATGCCCAGTCACTGAGACATTCATATACCCAGTTGAGCACCGCTTGGCAGATACTGTAGAAAGAACTGAATCATTCAAAGGGAGCCTAGAGTAGCTGAACTTTAAAGCCCTTTTGAGATTTATTTATTTATTTATTTATTTTGTGGGTACGGGGGGTCGACCTCAGGACCTCACGCACCGGCAGGCACCCGTGCCGCTGAGCGGTATCACCGGCCCTTTGTTCGTATGTGGGTTCCAGGAGTCAAACTCTGGACATCACACTTGCCAGGCAGGCGCTTATGCCACTGAGCCATCTCACCGGCCCCCCTTTGAGATTTAAATGCCCCTTCTCTGGTAAAAAAAAAAGTATTATTTTTTTCTATTATGAAAATTTTCATTAATGATGCATACAAAAAGCACAAGAGTTGTGATTTTTCTAAGTTGCAAAAAATAAAGGAAAATCACTAGGAAAAAGAAGATGGAAGGAGGCAGGAAGAAGGGGAAGGAAAGGGGAAATAAGAATTAAGAAGTGTTATGTACATGTACCAATTTGGATGTAATCATTATATACTACAAATATGTATGCATAAAAAATAAACTACATGAAATAAAAAAGTCAAATTTTAGCACTTTACAGTTTTCTGACTGGGGAGAGTAGGCTGGGAGAATTTTAGTGAGACCCTCTGACACATAGGTTGGTTTATTTATAACCTGGTACTGTAAAAAAATCATTAGGGTGCGTCTTCAATGTGTACCACTTTCAGTACTTCTGTGGTAGTTTACTGTATTTTATAGCTAAAACTGTGATCAGATTCTTGCAAGAATGTGACACAAGAAAGTAGGCTGTGGACAATCAGTCCCAACACAGCACAGACTTGTTCTAAATCAATGCTATTTTAGAAAGAGAAATGGAATGAGGAATTAAACATATCCAACTGTCATTATTTTCTTTAAAACAATATTTAGCCTCAAATATCAAAAGAATCTAAGCCCAAATAAATCCAACTTTTTTTTACAACTAATGATTGTTGTTTTTGTTGAGATCATATCTTTCTCATTCCCCATCGCTAGAGGCACAGTGGTATCATTTCTTCCCTGGCAGGCGGTGAGGTCCGTGAAAGCAGAGTACATGGTTTCTTGTGGATCGCACAAGGGATTGGTTCCAGAATACTGCAGATACCAAATCTGTGGATGCTCAAGTCCCTTATTTCAAATGCAGTAATATTTTCATCTAACTTATACACCCCCCCACATAATTTAAATTATCCTTACACTGCCTATAATACCTAATACAATGAAGTGCTGTGTTGTTATACTGTGTCGTTTAGGAGATAATGACACAGAAAAATGCATGTGTTGAGGACAGATGTACATTTTTTCCCTAACACAGGATTTCAACGTACAGTTGGTTGAATTTGAGGATACAGAATCCACAAATTGAAGGGTTACCGAAATGCATGGCTAGAAGCACAAGCTTAATAAACATTAGGTGATTAAATGCCTGATCGAGTCATGTTTCAGCATCATGGAGGGGCAGATAAAGAGCATTCCGCTTTTGCAATCTTGGTGAAAAGAAATTTTGTTCACAGAAAAGGATGCTAGAAGCTATATGCCTAATCACAGGTCACTTTGTATATTATCCTATTGATTAGAAGAAATAAAACTATAAGTAAGGAAAAAAACCCTAAATCCCCTGTGTCATAAATACCATTCTAGTTTTTGGAGCATCTGATAATAAAGCTTGCTATAATCAGCATACTTCATGACATCAAGCCTCAGAAAATACTTTCTGGTCTTAATTATTTTTCTACTTGAAATCTTTTATGCCATCATGTGCAGTGACAAAAGTCAGGAAAGAACTTCCAGCAATCTTAGCCCAGTATTCGAATATTTCCAGAGGAAATATGTTGTCTATAAACTTGGCAAAACTTCAGTAACTTTCAGATACTACATTGGGGGAAAATATGTAGGCACTTCCTCTTTCTGTGAGCATTACAAAGTAACAAGTGAGCTTTTTTTTCTTACACTCACATTGCTGAACTAAGCTGTAAACACAAAAATTTTCATAAGCACCTTTCCCTGAATCCTATGAGTATTCAGTCATTTCTGGAGCTCCTTTTCTTACAAATAATAAGGGTTTCTTGGAGCCAAATTTTCCAAAAACAATGGCAGTTTTTGGGTTTCCTTCTCACAGCACCTGAAAAATATCATCTCTACAAGTGACCTTTCCTCTTGTACAGTTGCCATATCTTTCAATCAGCTAGCTGAGAATTCAGTGATTCAGCAAAAGCACGTTGAATGCTTTGTATACTAGGCATTCTGCTAAGTCTGGAATTAAAAGAAAAAAGAACAATCCAAGGTCATTGCTATCTTACAGAAAAAGACATATAAATATATAATTGTAATGCAATATGATAAATGTCATGATCAGGGTGTTGGTGGCATTTAAGGGAAAACAGCAGCATGAAGGAAAAAGGTCTTTACAAAAGTGTATTGTTAGTTTTCCACACTGTAAGTACTTCTGAAATGTTGTGCCTATTTTTATAGAAAAAGAAAAGATTATCTTTATTTTTCCATAGTTTATTTGCCTTATTAATGAAGAAAACTTCATGCACAAAGAATTCATAAACCTTCAAAATTTCACAGATTTTTAAAAATTTTATTTTATTAGTATGTTTGCAATGCATGAAGTTTACATTCATCTCAGGGAGTAGGTACAGGTATATAATATATCTTGATACTTTTTTATTCCCCTTCTCCCCACCCACCTCCCTCCTTCCATCTCTAGATCTTTCCTCTTTCTCATTATTATTGTTATTTTTAGTTTATATTTACAACATATAATATTCACATTCACATGGAAAACACAAATGCACATAAATATTAAGTCATACACAAGATCTTCAGAGTTTTAATTCCCAGTGCTCCCTGACTTTTCACTCCTCCCGACTTCTCCTTCCCACCAGGCAGGAAGGCTGAGACTCAAATGCAGGACAACCCAGCTCTCTTCTCTGGATTAAATTTGATGGTCGGGTTCACGCTAGGCTACTGCTAGCTCTGTTCTACTTTAGATCCGTTTTCTAGGTTGGAGACAACCTAGAAAAGACCAGAACTGTTACTTTGGGAAGATTCCTCTGAACTCTTTCCCGGATGCGCTCTTCCTGGTCTCTGAACATTGGCTGTGGACCAAGATCCATCTTCGTGCTCTTCACAGTGCTGACTCTGCTGGACATCGGCCCTGGTTTCTGATGTGTAATCTCTGCAGCATCGGCCCTCTGATTACGGTGCACACTTCTCAGCTCACATTGGATTGAGGGCTCTAGTTTCAGGAAGCAGTATGTACATACTTACAAGTATTGAAATACAGCTAATAGCCTTCTGGAAATAAGTTCAGTAATCACGACTGACATAAAATCAGACATGTTGATTGGAAATATGTATAGAAAATGATTTAAATTCTATAAAATGATACACAATAAAAACCAACATAATGAAAGTCATTGTGAAGTTTAAAAGAGATTATATGTTTAGGGCCAGGTGTATAGAAATTGTTTTTATTTCTTTTTTTTTAACCTCCATTCATGATCCAGAATTCCCCTAGTTATTGGATTCATGCTGGCATATTAATTTCAACACATTTCTAACTGTAGTTTAAATATTTTCTTATTTAAGGTAAAGCACAATCCAACCAAAAGTGAAAACCTTTACTTTTCTGTTTATATAAACACTTAACTTTATTTTTTTTAAGACAGTGGCTCACTGTGTAGTTCAGATTGGCTTTGAATTCACTATGAAACCCAGGCTGGCCTTGAATTTGAGGCAACCCTCCTGTCTCAGCCTACTGAGTGTTGGAATTAAAGGCCACACACTAGGCTGAACACTTAACTTGAAAATATGCTAAGAATAGGAACTATAGTCATTACTTATTTTGATATATTTCTGTCTTATTTGCCCCAAGCTTCATTTCCTTACTCATTTCTCTCCATAGCCCTGTCCCACTCCTTTAATCTTTTGATTTCCCAAATCTCGCATAATACAGTTTCCCATCACACATCTTTACAAAAGTTGGTCACAGTCCTCTCTGGGTTTTTACTCTTTCTACTATGTATGATTTATTTACTAAGTCAACAACTATGTATTCAGTAGCTGCTATAGTTCAGGTACTATTCAAGTTCTGGGACTAAACAAAAGACCTAGCCCTCCTGGAATATATATTTTAGTCGCCGAGGAAGTCAGAAAACAAATGAAGGAAATCACTGAACAATATCAGACCTGATAAGTCCTATGAGCAGCAAAAACCAATACCTGGTAAGTGGGGTAGATTAAGAAACAGAGAGTGACAGTTAACCATAAAGTGTTCCTCCATAAAATCATGGATATGATTTTAATTTAACATTTAATCATAACCAGATTTTGGATATATTTAACTCAATCCTCTTGAACCGAGTTATGTTCTCAGTGCAAAGAGTAGCTTAAATATAACACAGTGTGAGCCTTAGTAAAAACAAGTTCACATTTTATAATCACTTAACTGTCTCAGTATTAACAAAAGATACATATATATATGTCTCCAAGCTATTAATTTGAAATAGCATAATTAGTTCATACCTTGGAAGGAAAGAAATTTATAATCTTAGAAAAAATATATTTCATAATGTTTTAAAAAATTTTAAATTAATCTCATTTTGTTTTAACTCAGTTAAGATGTGAGGAAATGCAATTTTCTTTTTTTTTTATTTTAAAAAGAAAAAATGAAACAAAATTTCAAAACAAGATAATAGGATGGCAGCAATGGTTAATATTAATAATAATGCATATTGTTATCTTTAAATTAGTTACTCAGAGTACAAGATATAGGCATTTAATTGTCCAAACAATATTAGCACAAACCTTTCTTTTCAATGAACTAAGAGAAATTAGTAGTATAACTATCTTAACTTTCTTGTACATATATATTTGTTGTTATTGTTGTTTCCTGTTTGCTTTTCCTTTCCTCCACCCCAGTTTCTCTTTCCTTTTGAACAGTTTCTTCCCATTTTATAATATCTATTATACATTTTGGATCTTATTTAAGCTTCTCACACTAGGGAGACAATACGATGTTTGCACATGTGCATCTGGTTTAGGAAACGCAATTTTCAAAGACATGAAATCCTAATTAAGTATTTCAGAGTCTGTCTATAGAAATATAAGTTGAAAATGTGTTGAATTCTTGTAAGAATTAACTCAAGCCTGATAAACTTTCCGATATACTAAATTACAACAATGAACGTCCTATAATGTTTGCAGGCAGTGCTGCAGAAATTTTACCTACATTCTGCTATTTGATATAAGCTCAGTTTGAGAGTTAGTTTTTTTTTTGTTTCTTGGTTGGCTGATTGATTTACTTTCCAGAGGCTAGAATAGAAAATGCAATTTGAATTTCATTTAAAAAAGATTTGCGCCACTGTATTTACCTAGCACCTACATTTTGATTTCTAATTTTCATCCTTCACTAAAAGAAACCAGAGATTCTTAAAGAAATTTAAGCCAAGAGAAAAACCTAAATAAATCCTCTAGTTTCACTTGTTTTAAGTTACTCCCTTTTAGCCAACTTTAAAAATCACTAATTTTGCCAGTCATCCGGCTGAGCAACATGTTATTAGTCTCCTACTAGCTTTGCTAAGATAAGATCAGTGATGTGGGCTCATGATGAAAATGGTTGTACTGGTTACTTTTCAGAGACTTGAAGGTGACTTTTGTTGAAACAACTGACTCTTCACTTGGGCCTGCTCAACTGTCCAGCAACTGACCTGATGTGAGAAGGCTGAAACTTCTATCCTCAGATCCTACTAAAGCCATCATTTTCTTAACATGCATCCTATTAATGTGAAATTCGATAATATATGTGCAGGCCACTGATTACTTCCTTTCCAATCACTTTTTCCCATGCCATAAATCACTGTTTCATTTTAGTTGTTGTTTTATTTTTTGCTTTGCTTTGTTTTGTTGCACTGGGAATTCCCAGAGCCTCAGGTACGCTAGCGAAGTGCTCTACCCCTGAGCTACATCCCCAGCCCTACCTTCTTCTTTGTCTATAAATATCCCCACACTCTATTCTCAGGAGGTAGATTTGGAACTTGGGTATTATCTTCCACGCTTGACTTCTTTGTGCAAAAACTCTTTCTCTTTTGCAAAACTAGTTGGAAAAATGGGCCTGGTTTGGTAAAAAAATGGCTGATTTTATGACCAGGTTAGGGATGTACATGGGCTAAAAAGTATTAAATGCATATATAAGACCAAAATAAAAAGCATAGAAAACACTTCAATGAGCCTGTCATTGGGTAAATCTGGGAAAAACTAGTATATCCCAAAATAGGAAAAGATAATAATGGCTTACAATCTAATTCCTTTCAACAGAATGGCAACAGATAAATATAGAAAAAATAATGGAGTTTAAAAATCACCATTTTTCAACCATATCACACTAAAAATGAATTGAGCAAGAATTATTAATAGCTGCCAAACTGAGGGTTGAGGTATAGATTTGAAAATGAACAGCCTACCTACATACTCGCAAAGTATCTCTCCATAAATTCTTCTAGCAAGGCTAACCCATTCATTGGTAGTTCACGGCTTTTCTTAGTCTAACCCATACCAAAGAGTGTAAGATTTAAGTTAGTCATGAAATGTAAAATTAAACCTTTTCCATTAATCAATTGCTATACTTTACTGTTGCTAATGAGCAAACAAATAACAGATGCATAAAAAGAAACATATTTTTGCAAATTTTAGGAAAACACATAGATAGCGATAAGCAAGGAATTGGTTAAGTTAAACGTAATTTTGCTAATGATACTTTGCCTTCAATTTCAAGATTTCTAGTTTTATAAAAAGAATCATATGGACCTCATTACACTGAGTCAAGTTCTCTAAATAGTACTGTAAATGCAAGGCTAACGCAACCAATAAGTTGTCTGTGGATATAGAAACTTTCTATGGTATACCTGCCTTTTTTGTGTTAATTGATGATCATTTCATTTAATTAATAAGATGATCTAATTAATAGGGATGAAATTATCATTTCATATAATTATTTGGTCAAATTTGACCAGAAATGGTATCAGATGTTTATTTGAAATTGAAAGCGAGTTCATTAAATGCCCCCCAGATTCACTCTGTGCTCATCCCTCTTCTCTTGTCAGCCTCCCCTCTCTCTCCCTCACCTCTTAATTGTGAGAGAGGCTCGAGACTGTCCCCGCACCCTCCTTATCTAACTCTAGTCTCCTCTCTACTCATCCTCATTCATACAAATGACTTCTTGTATCTTCCACATGCAGGTGACTCATACCATTTTATCAACACTCTAGCCCTATTTTCTGAGGATTAATTTTATAGGTTGAGCTGCCTATTCAACAGCTTTTCTTAGCTCTCCTGAAGGGGCCTGATCTCTACATTTTCCTCCACAAGCCAGCTTTTCTAGAGGTGTCGGTATCCCTATGATTGATACCACTTCCATCTCCATCTTCACTCCTCACCTTGTCCATCAACTCAGTCTGTGCTATTTTGCAGCCTTCTGACTTGGCCTGCCTCAGCCACTGGGCCACTGTGCATTCTGTTCTGCACCCAGAAGCCAGATGATGCCATCCTCTACTCCTAGTTAAAATGCTTGATCAGCTGTCTGATGCTCTCGGAATAAAATGGTTTTTTCATCCTCACTCTCTTTTCTGGCTTTTCTCTTAACTTGCAACCCCATTTCTCTCTAGATTGTAAACAGTCTGTTAGTCCACTCTACATAATCCCATGCCCTTTCCCTGACATGAACATTGTGTTCCCAGGGACCTGTCTGGATCTGACCTGCTCAAGGTGATACCTAACTCTCTGGATTCTCCAAGTACCCTGTACCATTCCTTGGCAAAACTTATCCAAATCAAATTTATCTGTGTGACAATTTGATTATCTTTCTTCAGCTCTGGATTCTAAGCACCATGAGAGCAGAGAAAATGTCTGTTTTTAATCACCATTGTGTCCTCATACACAACAGGGTGCTTATGACAGTCACTCAGTAACTGCCTACCGAGTAAATGAATGATTAAATGAGCCACCTCTCTTTCCTAAGCAGTCAGCCTCGTTTGCATATGTATTACAATGAGGTCCAAACTGAGAAGTAACATAGAAGCAGGTGGGATATCTGGCAGAAAGACCATTGCTAGGGGCATCGAGCCACACTGAACTGAAAATCATCACATTTTATTTCCACAAAGGATAACGTTCCCCAAATCCTCCTCTCACAAATAAAAAAAACCTTCAAAGTACTGGCCTGACTGCTATGCATATAATCATAATAGTATTTGCTTTCGGAAAATTTGTAATAATATAAAATATGATAGACACTGTACTGTTTATGCCCATAACATAATTAAATTATCCTAACCAATTATCGTTAGACCAACTGTATGAATAAGAAAACCGTGGCTCATAGGTTTAACAACCAGCCAGTTATGTAGCTATTAAACAGCAACCTACTGTGTTTGCCTCAGTCCCAACCGTGCTCTTATTCTAAAATAGGGAATTCTTTTCATGTCATTCATCTCTACTGTCTTTAGATATCTCCTAAAATATAAACCTGTTGGATAACTAATTGTTTCATTCAGACAATAAGTTTCATGCTAACCCCCCATCTAGAACCACTTTTCATCTCAGCTCTCTCTCAAGTTTGAGGCTGCACCCTCTGGAATTCAATTCTATTACAAAACACACGCCCCTACTCTACTCACCTCTGCATGGTTCCCTGATTAGCTGAAACCTGAGCCTCCTTGGAGGACATTCCTTTTCTTTCCCCACTTAAGTGTGTGTGCATGTGTGTGTGCATGTGTGTGAGAGAGAGAGGGAAAGAGAGAGAGAGAAAGGAAAACAGCAACAAAGAGACAGAGAGACAGAGTAAAAGAGGGAAAGACAACAATCCAGCCATCTTTTGCAATTCAGAAAAGGGAGCTAAAATGAAAGTTGAAAACCAGAGATACTGAGTTTAAGCATTGTGTGGAAACAAGAGTAAAATGGTGGAGGGATCTTGGGTTTTATTTTGTCAACTCTTTAACTTTCCTTAAAAAGAAATTGAAGACCAAAAACCTTTGATAATTGACGGATTTAAATATATAATCAATGGTAGATCTGAGGGTAAAGTTTACATGTGCCAACTAGGATTAAAATGATATCAAAACATTAAAAATCAATTGAGATTAAGGATTTAATGCCTTCTATCTTGTGTATTTTCTTTCTTGTAGCCTCCATATGTACTGATTTTTAAAAAATGGATCACTTTAGTCAAGGCTCATGACACCATCATTTCTGAGATGTAAGGCCTGTCATTATGTAAATTTTCATTCATAAAAACCAGACTGATTTGTGGCGTTATTGTTGATTTTTATTCTGAATCATCTCAGTATTTAATCAGAGCCGTGGACTAATGAAGCAGAGTTAACTGGCTTTTTAAAAATATTTAATAACCTATAAGAAAAATATCTTTCTAGGTACAAAAACACAAATGGGTTCTTATTTGTACACTAATACAAAATTTGTTTAAAAAAAAAAACAAAATAACAGGAACAAAAACTCCACCAGCCCCCTATATGACTACTTTTGACATAAACAACTTGATACATGAAGGAAAGTTGAGGAACCCAACTGGCTCCATAAGCATTGAATACATAACTTTACTTGTCATTTGTATCAACTCTAATGAAATCATTGGATGATGACCTGAAAGTCTAAACATATAAGCCTCACACTGTACAGAGTGATCTTGAGGATAGCATACTGAACGGGTCTCCTGAGGAGATTCAATTTGACCATCGTTGCCATCACCATTGACAGCATTTAATCGACACACATTTATGAAGCTCCAGGTGTAATATAGTCAGATTGCCAAGTGCTCAGAAGGAGAGCCAAGACACAGCGTAGAGTTTACAGTCTAGTAACAAAGCCACAAAAGCAGGTCAACAAGGATACTGCAAGGTGTCCCATGTACTGGGAGGAAAAATCACAAAACACTGAGCAGGATCAAGAACATATATGCACCTCAGCTCACGGGGATGAAGAAAGGTGGTGAAGGGAGAGAGTGGGAAGAGTAGGAAGGACTAAAGGACTCCGACTCCAGTGTGATGCTATCTGCTAGCAAGGTCCCAGCGTGAGTTCTGAAAGGCAGGTCATCAGGACTGCGAATGGATAAAGGAAGGCCTCCCTTGAGAACTCCACATTAGTAGAATCAACTGGAGGTTTCTTGGACTCCTTCCTGTTATCTGTTGAATTAAATTAAAAAAAAAAAAAAAAAACAGTGAGGAAGGTCTTTGGGATGTTTTCTGCATGTTTTTGTAGCAGCCTGAGACTTGGCACTTTGTGATGGTTGATTGCTTGTGTCAATTTGAGTAAGAGACACTCAACTAAATCAGCTCAGCAATTCCATGCCATAGGGAACCCAGCCTTAGGGCGGCTCCTCACCTGGATGGTTATAAAGACGAAATGAAGGATGGACCTGCTTCTGTTTCTTCAGAGGAGCTTCCATCTTTGCCTTCAAACTGGGTGTCATCTTCTGGCTTCCAGCGCACTCTTCAGGCTTCCAGCACAGATCAGCCTTCCTTCCCAGACCCATCGGCCTCCTGATACGGACTCTGCCTGGGACACTGCAGTGAGCTCCAGACCTTGGACTGAATCCTTTGGTCTCCAGAGTGGAGTCACCCTCTGCACTGTTCCTCATCCAACACTGTGGGTGACCATTGTAAACCAATCTTGTAAATTCTTATACATTTGTATCTTTTGTATTGTATCTGTTTCTTTAGTAAGCACCGACTGATACATCATACAACCTAGCAAGAACCCTAGGAAGGGCCAGATGTTCAATTCATTAAAATACCATTGCCAGGAAGAGTATTTTTTTTTTTTTAATCTCTGACCAAACAGCCTTCGCTGAGCACTTGAGCAAGGTATCTTTATGTTCCTTAACTGACAGTTTCGAGGCAGCTGGGAGAACTGATTCAAAAAAGGGGGTAATACTGTTGCTGGGGTGAAGGACTCTCTGTTCTGTTTTCTGATATATTCAGTAATGCCTAAAACCATACCTAAATCAAAATGTGTGGATTCAAGTGCCCATGGCATTAGCTCAAATGAAAAATATGTTTTCTCCCATTTATTTTTAGGTGGCCAAAAAGGGCATATATACCATCACTAGCTAATATTTAGAACCTGTCATTCTTTTCATTTCCTCCATGGATTTCAAATTCTTTCCATGTGTATTCATAGGGATGAGACTATATTAATTCAATATATATTCAAAAAATTATTGTGATTTCATAGATATATAAAAATGTCATTTCACTGGATAAAGGGCTTACAGCTTAGAGCCAGCTGTACTCATCTATAAATATGGAAATAGTCAACACTTCTTCAGATCTTGTTAGTATACATTTACTAAGAACTTAAATTTATTATGGAAATTATTTTTTATCAGAAAGGGAATTGTGAGATTATCTAGCCAAAACCCTTATTTTGAATACAAGGAAATTAGGATCTAGAGAAATGATACTTAGCCCAGATTGCTACAGCTAGAATAGGTCTGAGGCTAGGCATACTTCTATACTAACCGTGCCTATGAGCCTGCCCCTATAGCCATCTTTGTAAAAGCCAAATTTCTTTTCCTTAAAAGATACACCATCAGTTCCTCTATAGTGATTGTTTTGAAAACACAAATTTGTTCCAAGACAATTGACATCTTATGAACAATGTGAGCACAACACAAATTTCTTGTTTGTTTATGCATGGTTTTACCCATGAGAAGTACTAGTTGGCACACAGAAATTAGCAGCCAATTAAACCAAACCACACAGGAAAATACACAAATGCATATACCTCAAACATCCGCCATCTACCTCAGCCCATTCTCCTATATGAACCACATACACCACTCAGAGGAGTCTGTCTCCTAATTCCTGCAACCTGTGAGCACAGTGTGTTGCACAACGAAAGAACTTTGAAGATATATTGAGGTTACTCATGACCAACCTAGGCGAGGAAGATTTATCTTGAATTATTCAAGCGCCCGCAATCTAATTACATGACCACATAAAAGCAGAAGGTTTTCTCCAGCCAGAGTAGGAGATGAAGCCAAAGAAGAGGTTGAAGAAATTTCAAGTGCTGGAAAGATCTGAGATGTGCCAGCCAATGCAAGGCCTAGAGAGAGGCTATGGGAGCTAGAGGAGCCCTCCTGTAACTATCTGGAAAGAAACAGGAACCTCAACTTGTATCTCTCAAGAATTAAATTCCACAACAACTGCATGGGTTTAGAAGTGGATTGATTCTTCCTGACAGCCTCCAGCAAGAAAAACAACCCTGCCAACACCTTAACATTGAACACAGAGCAAAGAGTAACCTAAGCCTCATTGTACCCAAACCTGTGACTCATGGAAATTGCCATATATGTGGGAATTTGTTCTGGTAACAAAGTAAAGGTAACATAAATTGAGTAACCCTAATCTGGAATAATTTGAATAAGAAGTCTTTTCAGATTTTGGAGTTTTTTCTTTTTTTTTGGATTTGGGAATATTTGCATATACATAATGAAGTGTCTTGGGTAGGTAACCTTAATACAAACACGTGATTTATGCTTCCTACATACTCTATATGCATAGCCTGAAAGTCATGTTATACAGTATTTTTAATATGTTTGCATTTTGATGGCAAACTATCTCATGAAGTCACGTGAAGAATTGTCTATTTGTGGTGGAATGTCTTCATTCCAACAGTTTTGTAAACTGAATCATTTTAGATTTTGAATTTTTGGATTAAAGATATCTACCTCTATTCCACATTTGTGTTGACAACTTCCTGATTTCAGAGAATTCTAGTAGTATTTCACAATACCTCTCTGTACCCACTTCAACAAGAAAACTTGGGATATTTTCAGGGTAAAACACCGTATTTATTGAGTTTTATGTATTTCTTAATGTTTTAACACAGGTAAAACTGTAGCACCATTTTTATTAATTTCCTAACTTTTTTGTGTGTATCACTGATGAAACTTTTGGGTTTTATGCCCAAATCAATTCAATTTTTCCATAAACCTTGTGGTTTTATTGTACAGTCTTGCAAAGCATGGTTTTAGGAATCTTTCTTTTGCTAGATTCTACCTATTATAGGTGAGAAATAGGTCTGTTGTCTATAAACTAAAGTTATTTAACACTAATTTGAAAACAAAATTATTCTATCTTACGTACCTTATTTTTACAGCTTTATAGATGCTTCTTCTTTGAAGCAGTACACTTTTGTTCCCTACTTCTGGAAAATGCTGTTTATCTTTCAGATATCTGTAAGATGAAATTATCTTAGAGGAAGCTGTGACACACACATGCCTTTTATTGTCTTTTATGATACCCTATATTACCCATATGCTGAATCAACACTTCACACTTTATTTTAATAGTCCATTGGTTTTCTTATCTTCTTTTTTTTTTTTTTTTTTTTTTGTGGGTACCAGGGGTTGAACTCAGGACCTCGTGCGCCGGCAGGCTCCTGTGCTGCTGAGCGATATCACTGGCCCTTTTTTCATATGTGGGTTCCAGGAGTCGAACTCAGGACCTTGCACTTGCCAGGCAGGCGCTTACGCAGCTGAGCCATCTCACCGGCCCTTTCTTATCTTCTTGATGTATTAAAAGTGTTAACAAGAATAATACCTGTATTTGTTTTATATTTTTTCCATATTGTTGTATCAGTCCTCTGGCTTAGCACCTAATGTAATATATGTGTTGAATGAAAATTGGGTAAATGATTAAAAAAAATAAGCAATAGGCCAACCATATTTGTGTTCCTATATTTTTCACAAATTTTGGTAGCCAAATGAATGTAGTTATGCTTATCATAAACCGCTTGAACCATCTCTGTCATATGGTTTTATGAAGATTTGGGAATTCCTACACAAAATGTTTGCATCTGACTTGTAATATCAACGTACGACTTCAGGCTAGGACGGGATAATCATAGAGATATAGAGAATATGGAATTAGAAAGTTCCTATCCCTTTAGGTTGGAACTCAAGTATACTATTTCTAAAGCTTTTTAATTGGCAAACATTGTTTAAAGATAAAATTCGCTCCCTAATTTGGCTAAGTAGCTCTTCTAAGGTGGCTGTAATGATAATGAGGTGTACCTCAATTTATGAGCAATCTAGGCAGGATAGCTTACTCAATCTGCAAATTACTTGCAAAATCTATGAAATGTTTGCAGCTCTAGTTGAAAATACTCTATTAGAATGTTTCTAGGGTCATATTAAAAATGACCAAGTGGCTTTAAAAACCTGTTGTTCAGGGCCGGGGATATAGCTCAGTGGCACAGCACCTGCCTGGCAAGTGCAAGGTCATGAGTTTGATTGCTGGTACCAAAAAAAAAAAAAAAAAAAAAAAAACTGTTGTTCTTGTAGTTTGTTACAGGAGAAAAAAAATCAGATAAACAATTTAATATTTTACGTGTGGTTTTTAGTGTCCATGTGATTACAGGCCAGAGACTAGAGAAAAAAGCAGCATTGTGTGAAAGAGAGGATAGTACAATCTTCAGGCCTTTATAGATATTTCAACTATGATTCCAAAAGAATTTCTATGCAAGTAGACATTACTCAACAATATTGATACTAATTCTATTTTTGGAGAGTCACAAATAGAGAACTTTATGGGCCAAGAGTTAGAAAGTAAGGTAAGAAAAAGAGTTTCTATCCTCAAAGAGTTTCTAATATAGCTAGTTGAGGACAAACAACAGAGAAGAGAGGATGGAGTGTAACTAGGAAGTACCAGTGGCACACAGATTCAGATGCTGGATTGAGATACTGGATTTGAGAGAAGAGGCCGAACACCATGGCTGGAACACTCCAAAAGAGCACTCGGCTACAAGATCTCTTTGCTCAGATAAAAACCATGAAGCCAATGGTTTGTGACATGGACAACTGTTCACTGGAAGCCCAGATGACTCAGTTAGCTTACTTTGCGTACAACAAACTACCAGCAGCTCATAAAAACTTTCAGCCATTACTGACCTTGATTAGAATTGAGGCTGGAGCCAAGGAAAGAAAAGGAGGGTTTCTGCATTCCAATTTGTGATTTCACCCATTCTCTCAAGGTCTTCACTGTGGGCAAAGTTTTGCTGACCCTAGAGTACAGGAATCACATGCAGTCTTTTAGGTATGTGGTAGCAACAACCATAAGCAAGTGCAAACATATATACCTCCAAGCAAATGGAGAAGCCCAGATGGTACAAGAAAACCTTTCTATAGTTCTTGAGCCAGAGCCCATTACTCTCTGTTTCATCTAATGGCCTCGTGCAGTAACTGTGGACCATCACACTGCACAGATGGAAGAGAGAGTTAGAGGGCTATTGAACGTGTGAATTTTCCCAGTGTGTCACAATTACAGAAACATCTGTGCTAAATAATTTCAAGCTGATCCACTATAAAAATTGGCAATGTTCAATAGCACACAATGTCTTCCCTTTCCCTAGTGGGAAAGCGGTCTAATGATTGTATTTGGGACTACAGCATAAGGCATGTACCTATGCTGATTGCTTGCTGTTTAAAGCAGCCTCATTTACATTAAGCTGTTTTTTTTAAATGTTCTTTCCTTTCCCCTCCTTCTTTCTCTTTTGCTTGCAAATATAAACTGAAAGGGAAATCAAACCATTTACTGCACTTGTCATTGAAATTTTTCCCAGGGCTTAGTTAATGGAATGGCCTGGGCAAGGGCAAGAAAAGGGAGAGCAATAAGGCCTCTGTAGACAGTAACTGTAGACTGTGCTGCCTGTTAATTCTGATTACACTGAAAGGGGTGATTGGCTGCATGCACATTTGCTCACAGGCATGCTATTCCACCAGAGGAATTTTCTAAGCAAAGCAAAGTTTACAGCATTTTTTTTTTGTGGGTACAGCTTTTACCTTCAGGGAGCTTGCAATCTTAAGTAGTACTTTGTAAACTTTACTGTACACATGAATTGCCTGGAATTCTTACAAAATGATGATTCTTATTCTGCAGGTCTGGGAAGAACTAGACCCAAAATTCTACATTTCTAACAAGCTCCCAGGTCAAGATTCTGCACTTCTAACAAGTACCTGCGTGGTGCCCGTGCTACTGGTATACATTTAAGGACAACACATCTCAGGTCAAAATTCTAGGCTCTAAGACTGGAAAACAAAAATAGTAAATTCCACTCCTTTTCCTGACCAGAAATTTCAAATGTTCTGTTAAAATAACTAACTGGAAGGTCCAATGATTTCTGCACTGATTCTATAAAAGTTATAGGGTGAATGCAAGCAATGCATTTACGTACCCTCTTCACCTTTATGCCCTGACAGCTACAAACCACCTACAGTTTTAAAATCAGCCAAGGCTTGGACACACCCTGATATAATCGCTGAAAGAACAAAGTGTCTAAAGTGTTTCTCATGGACATCTCCACCCCCCCATCATTTCAGGAGGCTTTAAATCTGGCTTTTCAACTGTGAACATGAAGGTAGCGTGTTTGGTCAGTGACCTTGCGACAGCAAAAGTTTAAAATCTGACAACATGGTAATTTCCCCTTTGTCCTGAAAAAAGGCATTTGACCTGTGAAGAGATACTGCAACAGGGACCTAGAGGCTGGGTCTGCAGAGATGCTTAACGGTAACTAAAAACAGGATGAGGTGTGGCATCTCTACCTTCATTTTTGTTTGTTTCCTTTTATACCTGACACTGTGGGCCAGATCCACGCTCAGCACTGCACAGAGGCAACCTAATCATGTAAGGAGTATGTGTTCATTCACCCTGTATTTACCTCCCCTTACTCCCTTTTCAAAATTGAAGACACCAAGATAAAGCCAACTAAGGTAATTTTCAGGATTTAAAGGACAGCTAATTCCCAGCTTTTACAAGTTTCAGTTACAGACCCTCCTAAATAGATGCCTACAATTATCCAGTCATTGTTCTAAACCTCCAGTCAGCTTGGATTCTAGGAAAAGCAGAGCCTGACAGATCTCCCCGTGAGGAGGCCATCCTACCAGGTGGGAGCAAGTACCCCATGAGGGGAACCGAGGCTGCCCCCTTACGGAGGAGCAGTTATTTCACAATGGAACAAAATTGTCTCTTCAAGCAATGAGAGGCTCTCCCAGATTTTCCACACCGACCAACCACACTAGGCATAATTAAGAATACCTACCTCCAGCTATGCAAACTCTCAAACCTTGCCTTTGTTACAATTTTCAAAAAACCCCAAGGTTTCTGTCGACTCCTTGAAGACTGACCTCAAATCTCTTTACCTTCTCCTTCACAGCATGGCCATGTTAATAAAAACTTCTTTCCTATCCTTCAACACTGTTCATCTCCTTGCTTGGTATTTTGGGACAAGTACTTAAACCTTATCTGTTATGATCCCCCAAGCCAGGGCTTTTGCCTTAAAACTCTCAAGCAGTATGATGAACAATTTAAATCCGAGTAAAAAAGCCCTAATTTTCTCCTTCCTATTTGATCAACAAGAGTTTCTTCTTCCTTCCTATAGATTCTTTTGCTACCCACTGGTCATGGGGAAACAGACTTGAACTTGTAAACCTGTCAGCTCAAAGGAACTAATATTTAAATGTGCCTGAGTAAATTTGGTTGTTTATTTTTTTAATATTTATTTATTTACTTTTGTCTTTTTGAGACTTGTCTCACTATGCAGTTCAGGCTGCCTTAAACTCACTTTGTAGCCCAGGCTACAATCCTCCTGCCTCAGCCTCCCCAGTGCTGGGATTACAGGCATGCACCACCTGGTCTGGCTTATTTATATATTATATATTTAGCAGTACCAGTGACCGAAACCAGCATCTTACTAAATTTCCCAGTTTAACCTGGAACTTACAATTCTGCTTCATTCTCCCAGAATGCTGGGTTTCTTGGTTTATCTTTTAGCAGTTCCTGGTAATTACCTGTAAAAGAAAGCAGAATGGAAAACTGCCCAGATGATCCCTGAAATGCAATAGTGTCCATTTGCAGTATGTAGTATATTTCACTTATTTGTCAAATACCATTTTACAAGCATGTGCTATGTACCTACTATAGAGCAGCCTTCTTTTCTGGAGTTCAGAATCAACTAAAGAACATAGGCATAGAATGACATCATTATAGCAAGACTGGGAAGGGCAAGTTAAAAGTGATACAATGGGTTAGGGGATAGAAGATGAATTTAGGAATCAGGCAGAACTGGATGATCTGCTGACAGAGTACATGATTCTGTGTTAGTTACTTAATTGTTCCAAAACTAAGCTTGTATCAGTATAAAGTATAATAAACTTACTCTCAGAGTCTTATGTTGACAATACACACCATAGGACTTACCACATAGTAGTTATTTCCTAAAAGCCCAGTCCTTTCTTTTTTTGGTTATAAAAACAATAATAGTACAAAGGTGACAGTTCATTATAAAATTGAATAAGACAACTTCATCCCTAAGGAGCTGACAATTTAATACAAGAGATAAAAAGAGCACAGGCAACTATTAAACTGTTATGCAAGGTAGAGTATGATAAATTCTGTAAGGAAAGTTTAAAAAAAGTGCTAGGGAAATACAGGGAATCGACTGTCGTGGCATTTGGGTTGCAACATAAAGGACAGGCAGGCTTATTGTAGGCCATGAGAAGGAAAAGAACATTTCTTTCGCAGAGGAATGCAAAAAGAAAACACTGTTAAGCAATAGAAAATTGTACAGAAGGAGACATAGCTATGTTGAATGGAAGTACTTGGACATCAAGATGCAGACAGAATGTGTGGTAGAGCTTGAGAATTGGAAATGAATTCCACAGGCATGGGATTAGTAACACCCATTTAGAATGAGAGTAGATTCAATACATATGCTAAGTTTGGCAGCATTTTGTGTAAGACAGGGTCTAAAGCAGAGAATCTGGAAAGAGAGGTAAGAAACAATGATACTTGTCTGAGTCCGCAGATGGTGAGAGGGCAAATTTAGCAGAAGAATAAAAAAGAAAGGCAACAGGAGCAAGAAAGAAATCAACTGGGCAGGATTTGGATACATTTTTAAAAAGTAAAATGTTGGCAAGACCTCAGTTTTCCTGATAAGGTGACTAGGAGTACAATGGTATGATTTTAAAAATAAATTTAAGAGAATGGATGGATCTTTGACAGCAGTAAAAGAGTGCCCAGTATAACCCAGGAAACAGAGTTTAGAGAGATGCCTTTACATGAGTAAGCCAAAATTCAAAGTAAATAATAAAAAAAAAACCTAGAAAATTTCCTTAGGAAATATACTTATGTGTGAGAGTTAGTGTGACACAAGGCAGATAGGTGGGGACAGCAGGTTTTATTAATGAGACTAGAGGCAAGAAGAATCCTTACAGGAAGAGAAATATTAGAAAAGCGTGAGGTAAATAAAAGTAGGTGAGCAAAGGATTTAACAGCTGGTGAGAGGTAGAGGTAAGAACATATTCAGATGCTGACTGACCGTTTAGCCCAGGACACACCAAGGGATGTGTCTTCAAGCTGTATGTGCATGGGATGCAGCTGTTACTTCACGTATTTAAAAAAAGTGGCTCAGTTGGCTCCTGAAGGTTTCCTAATGTCTACTTTTACTACCGAAACCACTCTGCACTGTACTTCCACTTACTAGCATGAGAAGGCATTTGTCTTTGGGTAGCATGCAGAAATTCTTATTTTTCTTTGTTTTTTAGTAACATAATTTACCTGGATCCTCTTGGATATGTTTATCCATAGAGAAAACACACTACGTGTAGCTATCTCTTATCTTCCTGGATAATTCAGTTCTCTCTCCCTTTATCTCTCACTGCCTTTCTCCCTCCATCCTCTCATTTTCATTAAGTATAGGACATAATTCAAATAACAGAAAACTGTATAAAGTTATGTCCTGGCACCATAATACAACTGAATCCAAATTTCACCATAAAAGCAAACATTTAAAATGTTATATTGCATTGATATTGTACGAATTATTCACTAAGGAAAAATCACAAGTAAGAGCAGCCAGTTTAAAAAAAAAATAAAAACCTTTCCTAAGCATGCCATATAAAATGATAGCTATTCAAAAAGCTAATCTCTAGGGCCGGTGAGATGGCTCAGGGGCATAAGCACCTGCCTGGCAAGCGCAAGGGCCCGAGTTCGACTCCCGAAACCCACATATGAAAAAAGGGCCGGTGATATCGCTCAGCAGCACGGGCGCCTGCTGGCGCACAAGGTCCTGAGGTCGACCCCTGGAACCCACAAAAAAAAAAAAAAAGCTAATTTCATTCAATAGTGTAACAGCCTAGAGAAATAGATTATCTCATCCCCATTGTATAGTTGAGAAAACAAAGTATTGTGAAGCCCGAGTAGCCAGCTATTAAGTTGAAGGACCAGACCTCAAAAGAAATCTTTCTTATGCCACAGTCTCATGTTTTTACTACACTGAAACACAGAGCTTTCATTTTATGGCATCCTACGTAGAAGAATTCTGTGCTCCACTGGTGGCTTTGAGAGATGAAGTAATGTTCGTTTTAACTGTAGAGTGGAAAGGAAGAAGTAGGGTCACTGCTATTAGCAGATTACATAGCTCTATGTTATAATAAAAATAATATATAAAATAACGTATATTAAATATATATATATATAATATAAAATATAAATTTTCATCTAAATCGTCAGAGGCGTATATACTACAAGCTAGGGAAAAAAATCCCTGTTCTAGAATACTTACAACTACTAACATGAACTATTACACCCATAATTAGAAAGAACTTCACAAAAGGTTACAGGCTCTATCATTAAAGGTTGCCAAGATGGAAAGAATACTTTGATTCAATAGGCCGTATTGGAACAATGCTAATTTTATTCATTTTTTTCTTTTAGCTTAGAATAGCAATACTTGGCATATATGTGTGTGTATATATATATTTAGATAGAGAACAAGAGAGACAGAGGAGAGAGGAAAGAACTAAAGCATTTTAAAATATAGAGTTCTAGAATTTGAAGTCTAATCTTGAGAAAATGAATGTCAAATGTTTGTACTATAAATTCCTGAATAGATAGTATGGCTGTTTCATCGTCCCCATGACATGTTCCCATTATTCTTACCCTTACACATTTCAGGAGTTGAAAATGAGTGTGAAGAACTGGTCCCATCAGCATTAAGAAATGGTGAAATTGAAAAGATAGGCACCTAAAACCAAAGGTAGAGAGAGGAATTTTAGAACTTAAAATCCCAAAGGCAAATTATTAGTTTGTAGATTTTGTATGGAGGTGTCAAAGAAACCCGAAATATTGCAATAGAAGAAAAGAAAATAGAACTCAGTTCAGTTCTTAATGCAGCAAGGACAAGTGGGAAATCATAGACAAGAAGCAGGCTGTGGCTGGTGGGTCAGTAGATGGGAAATTACTATTGGGGCCATCAATGAAAGAGGGATATTTGCTATCCCAATCTAACAGAATTCGTGCTGAAGGCAGGTTAGTGTAATCAGATATCAACTGGGGAACGGATGAGAAATTTTATCAGATATCAAAAGGGATCAGACAGGAATGGTGGAGGATTTTCTATAACCTGTGGAAGGAGTTTTGCTAAGACTGGATCATGCAAGAACTGGAGTGGAAGCTCAAGGTCAGGAGCAAGTTGAGGAAAGGGCTCAGAGGTATCTGACTTGATTTCAGCCAGAAGAGTCCTTCTCACAGGTAAAACATATAGATATATGGATAATGTGTTCTTAGTAAAGGAGAAGTCCTATTTTCTTCCCCAATGCCAGCATTTTTTAAATAAAATATTGTGTTTATTCGTATGCATGTTTTTTTACCACCTTATTCTAAATGAATTGTCTACCACATTTTTGTGAGCAAATATGTACTAATACATTTCATATTAAGAATATGTCATACTTTGCCTACCTACTTTAAATTTTCTAGAACTTATCTGAGAATTAAGCTATAATTTTTAAATCATGCTAAGTGTGTTTTCACATCTCAAATCCAACCTTTGAAATAAGTTTCTAGGTCATAGATTGGACTTTACCTTCTAAATTTCAGTAGCTACTCATTCATTATTTTTCCTATGTAAGTCTCCAGTGAGTTCTATGATCTTCTTTATGTAAATACGATTTCAAAAACATGTGTTTATTTTAAGATTTTACTTTGTACAAGGAACTGTGGTTGACACAGCTCAAGAATCGAAACTTAATGAGAAAGAGCAACATCCTCACATCAGTCAACTCTGTAAGGGAGAAAAAGAGGTCCTACCTCTGTCATGTTCCTAAGAATATTTCAGGAGAAGTTCACTCAATAGATGCAGAGGAAACAACTGTCTTTATATCCTTCACTTGACCATATGTTGTTTTATCATAGCAGCCTATTTAGAAATATATTTTGAAAGTCCAATAGTCTTCCAGTTACAAATAAAGATTTAGTTGAGAGAACAGAGGCACTTTCTAATATTTCTGAGAATAGTCAAAAATGTCATTACATAGCAAAGGGTAAACAATGCTCATACTCTTCAAAATTCTTTCTTTCCACTTTCTTTCTCTCTCTCTCTCTTTCTTTCTTTCTTTCTTTCTTTCTTTCTTTCTTTCTTTCTTTCTTTCTTTCTTTCTTTCTTCTTAGTACTAGGAATTGAATGCAGGTTTTTTCCACTGAATTGCACCCCAAATCCTTTTAAAAATATTTTATTTTGAAACAGGGTCCAGCTAAGTCATGAAGTTACTCAGGCTGAGATCAAATTTTCAATCCTTCTTCCTTCCTTCCTTACCTCTCAGAGCACCAAGATGACAGTGGTGCACCACTATGTTCAGCTCAAATGTTGACACACCACTTCATACATGATATGGGCTGTTGTCAACCTCTTTCAGGGTACAAGGGAAGTGGAATAGAATATCGTATCTTTAATGGAAACTTCATTAAGACTGAAAAAAAGCCAACTTTAACCTTTTTACCTGACAATCCCGTGTTTGGCTCTTTTAGAGACCATAGTCAAGTCCAGGTTAATATTAAATTCTTCATCTAACAAATCATCATTTCAAAGAAGTCTTAGGATTGCTATGCCTAAAGGGGTGTAATCTTTATACATAAATAATAAAAGGAAAAGAAAAATAATTGATTTATGTCCAAGCTAGTTCACCAATCCCTGGTGAACAGCCACCTTCTAATATCTGTCTCTAAGTTTTTCTTTTTCTACCAACTGTAACAACTGCCAACTTGTCAAATGATGCAGGTTTTGCTTCCCCATGGCAACAGATTCCTGCCCTGAATGACAGGATTTCCATAATGACAACTGGAAAATGTCCCAAATAACTCCAAGAAGCACCTGGAGTTTAATTTCACATCTTACATCCAGAAGGAGTCTTTTTTTATTATTTCTCACATGTTAAATTGAAGTTATTTATATACCTTACAACTGATGGCGTGATGACAGCCAAGCTAAGCAGAGAGTATTTGAGAGATTCAATAAACTGAACTTCCCTGGAAATGGTAAACTAATGTCTTTCAAAAGATTTGAATGATCTGCTTAAAATAGCGAGGAATTTTAAGACATTCTTGCATTTCATAACAGCACCTAGTTACCTTAACAAGAAAAAAGGTAAGGATGGAATCATTTGCTATAAAAGACCTCAAGCTTTCCCTATCAAAGTGTAAGTAAATGCCAGAGAACAACTGAAAAATAGAGATTTCTGCTGCAGAAAAGGTATCTTTCAATAAAAGGAGAACCCTATTTCTTTCTCCTTAATGGTAACTCTTTATCACTAAAAATAGCACCCTAAAAATTGACAAAGTGGAGTGTTTTGAAATAAGTCTGAATTATAGACACTGACCTGAATAGGAGCAATGAACAGTATTCAAAATCAGGCACATTGGCTGTCTTCTCACAAATATAGCAGCCCTTCAATTGCCTAATTGAGAGGTGTGTGTGTGTGTGTGTGTGTGTGTGTGTGTGTGTGTGCATGTGTACATGTGGGGGGGGTGAGTGCACAATTTCCTTTCAGAGGTATGATTACTCTTGATTTAGCATACAATTTAGAGTCATATTTTCTATTCAGCAACACAGATTTCTTTTTGGATTTTGCATTAGATTTCTCTAATACTAGAAATTAGCAACACTGTGATACAGTGTCATAAAACTAGAAATTAATATCCTTTATTTAGTCCCATACATGACATAAATCTTCTTTCTCTTTCATCGTGTTTTGGAAAAACAATACAAAACAACATGCATTTGCCATATAATAACCCTTACCCACTTTTCTTATTTAGGACAGCAAAGGCTTTATGACTATGATTGTTTTGTTCTCAATTTGACGGAAGAAAGGTTAAACTACTAGTGTTTTTTGATTACTCGATACTGGCTGAAGACCTCACTGAAAGGTTCAACAAAATATACTGACCTCTCCCCACTTCCCAAAATGAATGTCGACTCCTTCCCTCCTCTCTTGGCTGGTGAACTGGGTGTGCCCAGGAGAGAAATTTGCTGGCTGCAAGTACTGGATGTACAATTGAACCACTTCACTTCTAGCCCTCAGGGCTCAGAGGTAGGAAAGATGCTGTAGAGCCTAAAAGAAAGAGTGTGAGGAAGTATATTAGAGCTCCATATCATGCTAATCATTCTTGATATGACAAAATATCAAAACTTCATTTTCTTTCAATTATTGTGAAAATTGGAGAGTTATGATTTTTCTTTTCATCAGTCTTAAGAAGCTAGTAAAATTTTGTCATGTTGGTAGTTTTCACCTGATGTTTTCTTTTATTACTGGCAGGAGGAATAATGACATTTACATGGTCTCCATTTGGTCTTCCTTCTCTGTTACACGCCACAGTTGAATTTATTTGTCTGCCACAACACAGTAAAATAAAACTTTCGTTCATTCTTCATTTCTTACCAGAAGTTGGCATCTTCTTTTAAGGATTCAAGGCTATCTTCTATCTTCTCTTTGAAGCAAAATTATTATCCACCACATTACCCACTGGAGCTCCATATGTTTACTTCAAGAGTTCAAACTTGAGGGTGATTTTGTTCTTTTTAGAGACATTGGCAGTGTGTTGTGTCACAAATGGAGAAGTAACTCCTGGTGTTTGGTTGGTAAAGACCAGAAATGCCGGTAAACTTCCCTTAATTTCAATTCAGAGGAAATCCTCTTACTGCAAAGAATTAGCAAGCCTCAAACATGAATAGTTTAAGAAATTGTGCTTTAACCTAAGCAATTATGGTGCATGGAAAATATTTTTCTCCTTGCTTCTTGTTCCCTTCTTAAAGACATTGTTTCAGTCTTCATCTTGCAGTGCCCTTCTCTCCCCTTCCCATCACCTCTTTCTTTAAATCCTGCTCATCTCTTGGAGCACAACTCAAGTCCCATTATAAACAAGTATAGGGCTGTTATGCTCCAACAACCTACATCTCTAAATGGATACAGTGCCTAGAAAAGCCATGTTTATTTTTCCTTTTGGGTGCAAACATTTGTAAATAGTAATTGGTTAAAAAATTGAGCTGGGATGAGGCAAACTGTACTTCTGCGCTGTATGAAGAAGACTTCAGTGTCTGAATAACTTAATAATTCTGCACTTGACATTCATTCTTTTGAAGAGGGGTAAAGGGAATAATTATTGAAACAGAAACAGTTTTATTCCAAAAGCATGTAAGTAAAAATTATGTTTTCTGTATTTCATCCCATGCTTTTTGGATGAGATTTTTAACATATTTCTTATTATTTTATATGGTTCCTTCATAGGCATAAAGACAGACATTTTTCAGTTTCTTCATTAACAGACTACCTAAAAATTCTGGCGTATTGGCAACAAACTGGTTAAAATTATTAGTTCAGCCTTTTCAGTTGAAGATACCTAAGTGTAGAATAATTATTAATTAGAGCAGTTATAGTGCTTATTTTGTGCTAGCCATTGCTGTATAAATTAATGCTATTATAATACCTGCGTAAACATTTTTATAATGTTTATATAATACAGCATATTGTCATCTATTAGGTTTACCTCTAAAATACTTGACCACCATGCAATATATTTTGTAATTAGACAACAGAAGGGTTAGACAATTATTTTCTAACTGATTTTTTTTCTGTCTTAAACTTTGTTTACTTAGCATATGCAAAGTTCAAGAAGACAAACCTATATCTGAAATATCTAATTCTAGATTAAAATTAAAAGATGTATTTATTCTTTAAGATTATGAGGTAGCACACTGTCCAACAGATAATGTGTTCAGAATGTTGACTGGAAATGCTTTAATTTTACATGTTAAATAATACAATTCAAAAACTATTATTTGGGCCGGTGAGATGGCTCAGCGGCTTAAGCGCCTGCCCGGCAAGCGCGAGGGCCCGAGTTCGACTCCCGGAACCCACATACGAAAAAGGGGCCGGTGATATCGCTCAGCGGCACGGGCACCTGCTGGCGCACGAGGTCCTGAGGTCGACCCCCCGGTACCCACCAAAAAAAAAAAAAAAAACTATTATTCATAAATTTTTACTATTGACAGACCTTTGAGAATCCATTTCTTATGCATTTCTTGATGTTGCTTCCTTAGATCACAAATTTTTATAGCATTCTTTGAGAAGAAAATGTATTTCCAAGGTCAAAAAAATTTAGCAAATTCCGCAATGTCTGCTTTTGAAGAATTAATGTGCACAGCAGAATATTGAGAGTTTTTAAGGGTCCTTCAGGAAAGAGATTTATATAAGGGCCTAATCCACCATTTACAATTTATTGAGGTTGCAGCTGTTCTTTACATAACATGTATCAGTGTGGCTAATACACATGCTTTTGGTAACACTTTGGAAATGCTAATGTACAGATCATGAATAGGAGAGAAAATCATGGATAAGAAGGAAGGTATGTAAGTACAATGTGTATTTATACTCAAAAGCAGGATTGCTAAATTGTATGAATCTACACCAGTAGCCTCCTGTTCATTGCCACATTATTCACCCAAAATATGGAAACAACCTAAATATCTGTGACAGATAAGTAGATAAAGAAAATGTTTTACACATATTCAGTGGAATATTATTTAGCCATATGAAGAAGGAAATCCTATTATTTACAGTACACTGATGAACCTGGAGGACATTATGCTAAGGAAAATAAGCCAGTCACAGAAGAAAAATACTGTATCGTCTCATGTATCAGTGAAATATAAAAAAGATGAATTCATGGAAGCGGAATAGAATGGTATTTTCAGGGGTTGTGGTGTGGGGAAATAGGATAATGTTGTTCAAAAGATAAAAACTTCAGTCACATGACAAGGTTGGAGGATCTAATATATAACGTGAGGAGTGATTGATGTGTTAGTAAATTTGATTGCTGTGGTCGTCATTACACAAGATATATGGAAATCAAATCACCACAATGAACCCTTATCTACCATCTCTATCAACTAAATATTTTAAAATTTGAAAAAAGTAGAGCAGGGTTGGAGGCTGTTGTAGTTCATCCTTCCAGTCCGTGAAGGAAGCCCCGCTGCTCAGCATCTGGTCGGGAGCCCCACTTCCCCAGGCTGAGGGACAGCGAAGTCATTTGCGGGGGACCATCCACCACACTACCCCCTCGGGCCACCTCTGGAAGCCAGCCACAATCCGACAAATCTGAAGGCATCCATTCACATCACAATTCCAAATTCAGATGCTTGTGTTCCTAAGTTTTACTTATGCAAAATGTCAGATACATTTGATCGATGAAAGCAGCACGTCAGTCAGCTCTCTCTCCTTAGTGGAGCAACCTAGCACGCGTTTTAGTATTTGAATTCTCCAAATTATTTCACTCTGATTATTTTCGAGGAGAATTCTTTTTCCTTTAAAAGTCACATACCATCCCCTACAAGTTTAATACAAATGTTTAATGAGGACTGAAGAAATATATTGCTGTTTATCACTGCAGCCCAATATCAAGTACAAAACAAACACTTAACAAACATTGTCCAAGCAAATGAGGTAATATGCTAAGAGAAATATGCTGTTTTAATGAGGATAATGCCAGGTATTTTTCTTTAGAATAATGTCACAAGATGTTAATTCTTTATTCAAAAACAATCTTCGAAACAAAAAGTTAAAAAATTGTAGCAAGGAGACATGATTTCAAATGGTAAATATCATTCTCTAATTGTCTTAAAACTATTCAATCCACATGAAAAGGAACACAGATTTTACATTCTCACTTGCTAACTAAAGTAACAGGGGTGGGGAAGGAAGGGAAAAGGAAAAAAAAGTAAATAGAAAGAGAAAATGGAAAGAACTCTTTTCTAAATAAGGAGGGAAAGAAGGATTGAAGGGAGGGGAGGGCAATGGGGAAATAAAGAAGAATCAAGATATATCACGTGCAGGTATAAATTTCCTATGATGAATGTGACCACCATGTGTATAAAAATGTGCCAATTTAATTAAAAAATAAACTACAGGCCTATGCTACCAAAGATAAAAAAAAATGCCCTGAAATTACTTTATTGCATTATACCTTCTCCCTGCTACCACCTAACTCCACATCAATGAATCATATTACTTTCTAATTATTCCTACTTTGG
The DNA here is from genome assembly GCA_028451465.1 of Erethizon dorsatum. Lineage (NCBI taxonomy): Eukaryota > Metazoa > Chordata > Mammalia > Rodentia > Erethizontidae > Erethizon > Erethizon dorsatum. The sequence continues at coordinate 17,905,267 of CM051838.1, forward strand.
TTTTATGTTTGTATAGATTTTGGTTCAGATCTTACACTGAATTTTTTTCTTTTTTTTTATTCTTGTATTTTATTTAAGCAATAAAGGCAGCCAATATGATTCAGAAATTGAACCAAATTTTGGAAGGACAAAAAATTTCTTCCAGTCCTCACTGCCTAGCATCAAAATCTAGAGTCAAATCTAGAGTCATAATCTAGAATCTAGAATCAAAAAGAATCTTCTGTGAGCTTCAGAAAATAAGAACTTGCTTGGAACAACTATTTCTAGGAAAGAAGTTACATAAAACCGGGTTCTGCCATTTGTCTCTCGGAGATGTATGTATACAATGGTTAAATATAATGACCAAGACCAAGAAGCTATCTGGGTTTAAATCTCTGCTTCTATCTCATGAGCAAATTATTTAAATTCTCTGAGCCCTAAGAAGTCTTAGGGAGCTATTAAAATTAGATTTTGGAGAGTCTCTCAAGTAGCTAGGCTCTGAAAAATGGGACAAGGAAAATTTGAATTATTTTTAAATGAATAATTATATAAGCATATGTCAGGTAACACTGTAAACACTTTTAAATGTTACCCCCACATCTGAACCGAGTGGCCTGTGCGTTATGACCCATATTTTACGACTGAAGAAGCAGGCGCAGAGTGGTCTGTGTGGGACCTGGAATTGTGCTTAGCTTGGCTGCAGCGGCTCTGTGCTAAACCACTACGAGCTATTGTACCTCCACGGCCAAGGAAATCTGAAGGGGGCAGGGAGAAGATGCAACTTTTTTTTAGACAGGGCCTCACGATGTAGCTCAAGATGGCCTTGGACTCACTGTGTAGCCCAGGCTGGCCTGGAATCCACGGTGATCCTCCTGCTGCACCCTTCCAAGTGCTGCAATTACAGGCTTGAGCCACCACACCTGGGTGAAGAAGCAATTATTAATGTTAAAATGCACTGGGGAATCTCAAGAAATATACATAGTAATCAGGTTTCCCAGACATCTTTTAGAATTGAAAAAAATTACTTTTCAAGAATACTCTCATAGAAATTGTGTTTATTGGAATAAGCCTCTAGAGGACATTTTTAAAAATTAACTTAGTTACATAGGTATGGCTTTCATAAAAAGAATTCATTAACAGGTTAGAAAAAATAGCAATGACATGAAATCTAAGATATTAAATACCAGTTCTATGCAAATTATTGTGAAAGAAATACAAAGTTTATTTTGTTTTTTTATTTTTTAATCTTTAATGTTTTAATTTAGATTCTTTAAAAATTCAAAACTGGCCAGGCATGGTGGTGCATACCTATAATCCCAGCACTTGGGAGGCTGAGGCAGGAGGAACACTGTACATTTGAGGTCAGCCTGGACTACAAAGTGAGTTCAAGGCCAGCCTGAATTACATAGCAAAACACTATCTAAAAAAAAAAAATTAAAAACAAAAATGGGGAAGCAATTTCTTTCCACCTTGATGTGTACAACTTTAAACAGCTCTCTGTTTAAACTTACTTAAGATTCCAGGGCACCTTTTGTGATTGTGAACCCTATTATCCACTTTGAATAATCGTTTCCCTCCCACCTAACTCCCTTTAGAATGTCAGTTGAAAGAGATATTTCTGATGTAAACCATTATAGTTATTGTTCCTATTAGGCAATTGATCCATTAACTTTCAAAGGTGATGCATTTCAATACTGGATAAAATATTTGCTTTTATATAATCTCATTAAGAGATCTCTGGAGGCCTCTGAATGATATTATTTACATGAATACTGATTTAATAATTGCAAGTGCTACCAAGACTTAACAGGGAAAATAATAGATAACACACCATTATAATTATAAACATGTTCATAATCCTTTTGGGTTTACAAAGTACCTTCTCAAATTTGATCCTCAATTCTTCCTGAAATAGTAGAGATACATGTCCTTATTTTGGGGATGATAAAGTTAAGCTCCTCAAAATAAGTAAACTATAGAAATTCATATAAATAGAAACTAGCAAACAGAGGATTTGTGTTTCATTCTAAATTTTTTACATTTAGTGCTGTTTCATTATTTTTTAAATTAAAATTTATCTTAGAATGTTATTTTTATTTTAAGACTAGGTTATTTGTAAACACAAACATCACACAAACTTTCAGTGCAAAAATGGATGAAAATTAGACAAATGCCTTTATTTTGTCTTTGTTTTTAAATAAACAGATGTGGATAAACAGGCACTTTCTGAACTTGCTCTCTAGGTTGGGCAGTGGGTTTAAGCACTCCTAGAAAGGGGTTGTAACTTTCTTTGAGTAAAAATATCTGCTTCTCCCTTAGATCCCTATATCTGAATCCTTAATGTAAAGGCTACAGTAATGCATAAATGAACAAATGAATGAGCCAGTGAATGAATGAATGGATGGATGAATGAATGAATGGACAAACAAATAAACAAAAATGTAGAAACACAGACACCTACCTTTGTTGAAAGATGGGAAATGCATTAATGATCTCCCTTTCCCAACTTCTTCCTTCCAGCCTGCCACCCCGTCACATGAACCCCAATTACACACCATACAAATCTTCCTCACAAGGGTCTCGTTCCTGGCTTTGTGCTCTCAGCTTAATAACCTGGAGTTTAGAGAATTGATATCACTAGGCTAGGCTATTGTGCTGCTTCTGTTGGCATACATGACTTTTTAGTGTAAAAGAAGTCATTTCTGTGCCAACGATATTTGTAGCTATTAGTAAAATGGATTCTCCTTCAGGGAATTTAGAGGAAAGGGCACTTAATTAAGGATTTGGGCCCATCCAACCCATAGTTAAACAAGCTCTTGGCAAGGTGCTTGATTTTGTTGCCATGGTATGCTGTATGATATTTCCTCATTAAACAAAAGTGTTTTTCACAAGACACTTGGTTACTTTTTAGTAGATGAAAAGACTGGCAAACAGTGCTGTACATTTTCCTCCCCTTGATCAATCATTGTAAGTCTGTCTCCCATGAAATTCAACATAAAATAAAAATATCTAATGATGTTCAATATCACAGGTAATATGAGCTAGATAAGAGATACTAAATAAATAGAACCCAAAGTAGAAACTAGCCTGAGAACTAGTAAATAGCATCTTATTTCCCCTCAAATGGTAATTTTTGAAATGACAGTGTTTCACATTTAAGCATGAATCTTTTTCCCTTAAACTGGGCTTACTCCATTGCTAGAACATTACAGTGGTTCAGAGGGCCTGAGACTTTGGCACCTACCTGCATGAATGCACACAACTTCACCCCATGGAGAAATCGTGTATCTTTAACAAATCACGTAAGCATTATTGGTCTCGATTTTCTTATTTCCTAATTTTGACAATAGTAAAGCAAGGACGTTAGTCATCTCGGTGATCCTGCTTTAGATCAGAAGCAGAAGAGTTCTAAGGAACAGGCTGTGGGCTTGGGAGTAAACAGCTGGATGAGATCAAGAAAATAATCTTTTTTTTTTTTTTAATATGCGGTTACCGGGAGTCAAACTCAGGACCTCGCACTTGCCAGGCAGGCACTTAAGCTGCTGAGCTATGTCACCAGCCCTGGGAAAATAATCTTTAAAGATGAAGTATTGTAGCCAAGGGATTATGGAGCAGTGTATTGGTGAGGCAGAAGTCAGGCAGGATAGAGAAAAGGTCTGGGAGAAGAGGAAGATTACCAGTTAGGTACTATTTTGCTTTTTAAAATGAATCTAGAGAGAGTGATTAAAATGTCAGTGGCTGAGAGCGAAGAGGAGAGAGAGTTTTATATCACGATCGTCAAAGGCAGGTGGAATTTTACACGCACAAATGATCCTGTCTGATTGAGAGAGGTGAAAGCAAGGGAGACATCTCATGTACCTTTGCAATTTGGGGGACGGAAGGGGAGAGAACTACATGCCTGTCTCTCAGGGGTAGAATCACGGTTAGCTTTTTTTTTTTTTTTTGTGGGTACCGGGGGGGGTCGACCTCAGGACCTCGTGCTCCAGCAGGCGCCCGTGACGCTGAGCGATATCACCGGCCCTTTTTTCGTATGTGGGTTCCAGGAGTCGAACTCGGGCCCTCGCGCTTGCCAGGCAGGTGCTTACGCTGCTGAGCCATCTCACCGGCCCACACGGTTAGCTTTTATGAAGTCCTGGTTTGCTTTCTAATTCCCATTCCCTCACACCACACCACGCAACGTGGTGAGGCTCATTCTCACAACTTTCACCCTCCTGTGGGACCACAGTTCCTGCAAGTTAAAGAACTGAGTGGAAATTTGTTGTGCCGCAAAATGGGCCTCCAAACGGTTCAGTGGGAGGAGGCTGAGAAGAATCAACTCCTCACCTTGCTGCTCACTAGCTGTCCATTTTGATTTTGATCCCGGACATTGCTTTTAAAGTTAACCTCAAGATGACATTAGGGAACCCCAGGTTCCTTCCCTCCCAAGATCCTCAGCGTTTCCTCTGTTGTAGTTTTGTACTTGCATCATTTCAGGTCCCACCTACTAAGCTGCCAAAGCCCCCTCTTCGGTTTCCGCATTTTATGCAACAGTCTTCTAACTTACTTCCTTGTTGTACTGAGCTCAGGGTAGATTTTGTATGTATGAAGGACTTTCACAGAGTTTTATGATTTTATTTTGAATCCAACTTACTGAATTCATAAATTAAAACCCCTATATTTGCAGATAATTACATTTAGCTGGCAAGTTCTATTCCACTTATTAAATTCAGTTTAAATTTTTATGTATTTATTTATTTATTTATTTATTTTTTGTGGGTACCGGGGGTCAAACTCAGGACCTCACGCTTGCCAGGCAGGCACTTATGCCGTTGAGCTATCTCACCGGCCCCAACTATCTCACTGGCCCCTAAAAATTTAGAAATAAAATAATCTCTAAAGAGACTTTGATCACTACTTGATCTCATTTACAACTATAGTTAAGCAATTTAACATATTGAACAAAATTATATTTCAAATATATTTTAGATTCATCTCAAGAATTTTGACTTCCTATGAAAAGTTTTCTCAAGTATAAAGGATTTTTATAAACTTGAGAAATTTAAATTTGTATGAATTTTCATAATATAGTGTACACAAACTTACCAAGATTTGAACTAAACAATTTGGAGTCAATTACTCAAAATATATTTTACTTCAGATTTATAAAGCTGTCAATTAAATATAACAAATTCTATTAAATTTCACATTTACAAAAAAATTGATGTCTAGATTCTACCCCAAGATAAAAAAATAATTTATTTCACTGAAAAATATATCTATATTTTATTTACCCCCTATACCTCACCACTCAGAGTGTAAAGATGCATAAAACTAAGAAATTTGCACATATGACAAAAGTTCATACGGCCAGATATTTTGGCTGATCGTGACATCTAGACTTTATATGTAGCTCACTTCCCACCACTTAAAATTAAGTTAAATACCATCCCCAATATTTTGGAGTGTTGCCTTTTCATCATTTTACTGAGTGGAATCTTACTGCAAACTCTGATTAGACAGACCAGATTCTTATTTGAAATTGTGTAACAAAGGTTACATAATATCATAAGGAACAGGGTATGATGATCATATAACACTTACTCCTTACAAACGTGTGTATACATTAGCCCTCTCCATTCATAAAATGTGTATCTCTTACCAGGGATGATAGCCAAGATTAGATTTTGCATTTGTTTGTCTCTCAAAGTACACATATCTTTTATACAATTAATAAAAATATCTGCATTTAATAAAAAACATGAAAATATATGTCTGACTACTAGAAAGATTGTTGAACTCAGTGGAATCCTGTGTTTGCTCCATCTGTTAGCTTTTTAGAACCACACAACCATTACGGATATTAGCATTTAAAGCATCCGTTCCTATAGTAAAAGTCATGGTCAGTAAGTTGATGACTCAGAGTTCTTTTTCTCCAGGCCAGAACGATTTTCTGAAATACTGGCCCTATGAACTCTATGGTCAATATTTCCACTTGGATGTCTTTTAGTACCTCAAATAAAACTTACCTAAAAGCTGAACTCATTACCCTGTCTTTATATTGATACTTTGAGTTCCTAATTCAATAAATGTCACTTGTATTCACCAACAGAAATCTAATAGTTGCATGCATCCTTCCAAATAATAATTCATGATGTATGTATCCACCCTTCCCCACTCATGCATAATCAATCATCTGTGCTAATACTAGCCCCTACGTGCATTTTAAATCTCTAAGTGTCTGTCCTTTTATTGAAACTTGGCTTTTGACTCAACTCTTGCTACCTGAAATTTATACTTCTCACAGTATCAAGTAATATTTTAAAATGGTAAATCTGATCATAAGAGTCCCAGGATAAATGCAAAAATCTTAGAAGATGGAAGTTTTATTCTTGTTTACTTATTTATTTTTGGTTTGGTTTTTGTCTCTTTAAATTCAGGCTGCTCATGTGACTTACTTTAGCCAATGGAACGTTGATAAGCATCGTAACAAAGTCTTGGAAAGCCCTCTCACACTGATGCTTGCTTCTCAGAGCTTCTGCAATGCTTCTACTACCATATGAGAAAACTCTGGTTACTCTGCTGGAAGGTAGGAGAGCACGCGTGGTAGAAAGTACAGATTTTCTAGACCAGTCATCCTCCAACCAATCTAGCAGCTAACCAAAGATGAAAGAGAAAGTCTAGCTCAGACCAAGAAAAATTCTGCCCTATTGAGACCAAAGCAATTTGCCAAGTTGTAAGCTAATTAAATGACTTTTTAAACTATTAAGTTGTGGGATCATTTGTTTCTCATTAAATGTTTAATGATACAAGTTCACTTATTAAAACTTATCAATCACATCTTATTATCTTAAAAATTTATTTCAGACTTATAGGAAGGAAAAAAGAAAGGGCTGAGACCCGAATTTGGCAACAGACATAAGCCTACAGATTCAAAAAGCCCCAAACACAGTAGTTTTTAACCCAGAATACTATGTCTAGTGAAAATATCCTCCAGAGATGAAGAGAAAATTATGAAATTTTCAGACAAAAATAAATTAAAGGAATTTTTCACCAGTAGATCCACCCTAAAAATAGCTAAAAAAAAAAAAACAGTTCTCTAAACAGAAAAATATTAATAAATGATCTGGGACCATCAAAGGAAAAGAAATATGCTAAGTAAAACTATGGATAAATACAATATATTTGTCTTCTATTTAGTATTTTATGCTTGAAGGGTGAAGCAAAAATTCCATATTTTAGTATGATTTTAAATCTATGTAGAGGAAATACATTAAACAATTATAATATATGGGACTATAGGAGACATAAGAGATGAAATTGCTACACTTCACTTGAACTGATTAACTGTATACCATGAATCATGAAAATTAATGTATGTATAATTTAATACCAAAAGCAACCACTAAGAAAGTTATACAAAGTAAAGAACAAAAAAAAAATTATTTTTTGTTCTCAGGCTACTGCCACACAATAATACTCATTTCATGTTTGGAATTAGGGTCTCCATAGTACACAACTCCAGGAGACCAAATTTCATCATCTTCTGTGTGATTGATCCTCCCTGACTCTGTTTGACCCATGGCAATTTATAAAAATGCTTTATAAATTAAAATGGAATTCTGAAATATGTTCATTCAAATCACAGAAGGCAGCACTAAACATAAAAACAAAGAGAAAAAATAGAATTTAAGCCCTAGGATATCAATTATTACATTAAATGTTAATGTCTATATGCACTAATTTAAAGACAGAGATTGGGATTGTAGATTAAAAATCATGGCACAAGTATATTCTATAATTAAGAAACTCATTTCAATGTAATGATAGAGTAGCTTTAAAATAAAAAAGGAGAATATATATCATTCTAACATTAATGAAAATAAAGCAAGGCAGTTATACAAATATTAGACAAATTATATTTCAAAACGAACATTTTCAGAGGTAGAAAGGGACATTATTTATATAATGGTAAGTGGACTAATCAACTATGATATAGCAATTCTGTGCATATATGCACCAAATAAACAGAGCAGCAAAATATGAGATATAAAATATATTTGTAATATATATTTGGAAAATACATCAAAAGTATAGTTGAAGACTTTGAAAAACTTTTGTAAGTAAGTCAGATTAGTGATAAAATTAACAAGAACATTGAAGAAAGTCCACAACATTACCAACTCAATTTAACAGAAAAAAATTTTTAGAGCTCAAAAAACATGTACCAAAGTACTCAATCTTTGATACCATGCCAAATAACAAAGCTTACCAAATTTGTAGGATGTGAAGTCCTACCAATGTGTTTTCTCTGATGAAAATGCAATCGAATTATAAATCAACAACAAAAACATAATATCAGAATCTTCAAATACTTCACCTTATACTGGTAACTGCATGTTGCATTAACAGTGTAAAGAAAGGATGGAAAAAGAAATACCATAAGAAGAGAATAGATATGTGACAGACAGATACATACAAAAGAGGAATGGCCTATCTTTGGAAATTGTGATCTCTAATCCTTCTTCAGTTATTTTATTAATCATCTGACTTCATTGAGGAACTTTAAACAAACTTAATCATGAATGTAAATGGCAAATTAAAATGACTTTAATAGCTGTTGATGTTAAATAAAGCTATAAACACTGGTGTTGTATCTGTGTAGGTATATTAAGACACTACATAGCATAGTCATTCATTAAGTATATGTACCATTTCACAACAAAGTTTTAAAATCCAGAAAAAGAGTCATTCAATCAATATTATATTTATGGTATATTCAGTATCTTTTACAAGACTGAAACCATAGAGGTGCATGACAATAACTCAGAAATAGCTTACCACTGCTTCTTGGAGCAGTTAGGAAAGAAAGGATTAAGATAGTAGGAAAAACATGTTTTATAGTGGCTAACAGCAAGGATATTTGGAAACAAATTGAATGGATTTAAGTCCCAGCTTTATAATTCTCAGCTCAAAAATTTGTGTAATTAATTACTCTAAGCTTTAATTTTCTGATCTATAAAATGGGAATAATACATAACATCAGTTCATAGGTGCAAACATCAAAGTTTCGAGTAAATTATACATATTAGTTATTTTATTACATTTATTTTTTGTTCTCAGGCTACTGCCACACAATAATACTCATTTCATGTTTGGAATTAGGGTCTCCATAGTACACAACTCCGGGAGACCAAATTTCATCATCTTCTGTGTGATTGATCCTCCCTGACTCTGTTTGACCCATGGCCCTATAAATCAGAATGCAAATATTTTCTCAGAGAATTCAGAAAAATAATTATTTGATTAAACAATCGTTCTACTAATGAGGTCAAGGTGTACTTGGTCTTATTCACCCCAGCTATAAAACTATTACAATTTCCCTGATAGACTCTGTTATATTGTTCCCTTCTAATCTGTACAAAATAATGTTAGTCTACAATAGCAAACATATATCTTTCCCTAGTACTCGACATAAACCTTTAACTCTAGACTACAGGTATCCTCAGAACATACTTAGACTATCCTCATGCCTGCCTCGTGGTTGGGCTGACAGGAAAGATTTTCTTCCACTCCCATGTGGTTCTTATTCATCATTACAGTGCAAATTTCCATAAGTCATGTCTGAGTTTGTCCATCTACCTCTTTTATGATGATTTGCTATTACTTTACAAACTATTCAGTTATTATTATCCTCAAATATTTTTAGGTAAGTTGAACTTGTTTCCAAGTTTTACTAAGAAGGAGACGAAGGGCAAAGTCATTTCAGGAAGTCCAGAAAAAGCACAATCTCAACCTGCAATAATTATATTTACTTTAAAAGTCACTTTTATGCCAAGACCACCCACCTGATGTGTCAAAGAAAAATGTTCTCGATAAGCTCACAGCATTTTGTGTAACAATATCCATCAGTTTGTTCAGGCACATTCACAAACAAGTGAAATGGAACTGAACATTATCTGGAATAAAACATGTCATGAGGAGACTTCACACTGATCCAAAAAGTATACCTTTCTGGTTTTACTAAACTATACCAAATTGCTTAAAAATCTGTATCAAAGGAAATCTCAAAATTAACTCTTTACTATATGTTTGCCTTACATAGTGACCACATTCCTCCTGGGGAGTTGGTAATGTACATAACACATCTCAATTTGTCTTTTTTTTTAAAGATCGTTGTTTCAGGTACAGTCTGTAGTGATAAGTAAATTACAAGCATAAATGCACTCTTATAAATAAACTTCTGTTTATTATAAAGAAGTTAAGTTATAATCCATGCCTGGCTTTGTTAGTGGAAGGTGGCTTTAGTGGTGGAAGCTTATAGTATTAGCCAAAACAGGCTAAATAATGCTGTGGTGAGAAGAGATTCTCCTATCTCAAGGGTTTATAATCAAGACAGGACTTATCGCTAGTCCATCAAAGGTCACTGTGTCTGATCCATGCCTTTTCACTCCAGAACCTGCACTGCTGAACCAGCTTCTAGCTGGCACATGGCCAGTTGTGACAGAGGGTAAAAGAGCACTACGCTGTGTGTGCTGATCTCAAAGCTACCTCTAAAAATAGCACATGCTACTTTAGCTGGTGTTTTCAGAACCGGGACAATCACAAAGCCACATATGTGGTCAATAGGCTGAGGATGTGTCTCAGACTTGGTTCCCCAGAGGACACTCTAATAAAATAAGGATTCTTATGCAAGAAATTTATTTAGAGTGAATTCCCAGGGAGCCCATGAAAGGTAAGGAAATGTGGATACGGGGGGTGAATAAAGACAGACAAGGTGAGATCTGAGGTAGATGTGCAAGGAAGTTAGGCTTCAGTGGGACCCCAAAGACCACTCCTCTCACTGGGGATAAGGAGGCATTCACATTCCTTCATCCCACAGCCATCAGTTAATACCATGGGAGAGGTCTTTTGATCTCGCAAAGCTGGTGGGCCCAGTGTTTCTAGGACCTGTGGGCAGTCACCGAAATACAACTTCACCTGCTGGCTTTCAAAAGCACCTAAGAAGTGTAAGGTGGCAGCACTTAGAAAGGTAAAATGTGATCTTAGGAAACATCCAAGGAAGCTCAGGACTTTCATTACTCACTAGAAATCCAAATTCACCTTGTGAAGGAATGAAAGAAAGGGCATTGAATATGGTTGAATGGGATCAGCCTAGCGTCATAAATACTTGCTTCGCTTCTTCCGACACATCTCACCAATACAGTTGTCCCATCCAGTCTGTACTGTGAATTCAAAGCCCAAGATCTCTGAGTGACGCCTGGGAGTTGGTACATTACCTCTTCATACAGAAACTCAAAAACTGAATTACCTGACCACTCTGTGTTGTGTGTGTGCAACATGCACAGTGTATGCATATGTACAGTATACACAATACCAAATCAGATAAGCCCATGTATTTGGATACCTGATATTTGGGTCTTGTCATTTCTTCCATTTTCAGTACTTGTGTACCCCTTTCTATTTACCAACCCATTTTCTATTCCCTTAGTCATTGGTTCCTGTGCTACCTGCAGGGTTTTCTGGTATTGAGTGCAACCCAATTATCAGTTTTAGCTAAGGATGCAATGGGAAAACTCTTGATTCTATCCTTGTCTGAGGTTGTCACACAAAGGGCCCATCAGTTGTATTTTGTGCTGATTAGATGAGAAGGACCATTAAATTTTGCAAGCTTCTGAATATGTAAACTCTGAAAATAGTCTTTTATTCCAGTTTGGAAATAGGGTAGTTGCTTTTTCTTTGTCTTTATTATGTGATCACTTATTTCTTTGTAATGTTACTTTTAAAAGCATACCACAGAAACTAATCCATGTTACAGCAGTCCCTTTTTCAAGCATTTTTTAACCTAATGTAATATCCTTATTAGGGATATTATCTGCCTTTCACTTTATTGCAAATAGTATTTTTCTTGCAAAATCATTTCCATGGCATAACATTAATAATTGTTTCTCTAGCTTCAGGTAATGTATTTATCAGTGCCCATAGCCCAGTTTGTAAAGTCAGTGGTACATAATGTACATTTTGTTTTTGTTATTGTGACATCCCATTTCTATTATTGATTTCTATATTTTTCAGGATAAGTAGATTGTGTTGCAGTTACAAATGAGTCTGAAACCTCAATGGTTTACAATAAGAAATTACATTTAGTTCTTGTGCATCTTTGTTTGGCAGAGGGTCTGATCTGTGTTTTCTTCATGCTAATATATGGACAGTGGTTCACTTGATTTACAGTTCTTGTGCTAGAAGTTCAGTGGAGGAGGGAGACTTACTTGTCCACAGGGAGGAGTACATGGAATTGGAAAGCCCCATGCATGGCAGACAGTACAATAATCTGTGCTATAATTATCACATGTCATAGGCCAAGATCCATTTGGTAGTTCAGGATTCACTAATTGTATCTCATAGATCACACTGAGAATGTTATTTTAAGAAACTGGATAAATCAGTGTGGTTTTAATAGAAATGCTCAGACGCTTTCGCTGAAGATGCCTCAAAAACCATATTGTATCTGTGGGTGGATCCTAGTGCCACTCATTATAAAATCGCCTGGTGGATGCCTGTGATTCCGACTGAGCTATCTGTATCATGCTCTGCTGTCCCTATCATAATGAGTTCTACTCTATTTAATTTGCCAGAAAGAAGCGTGGCTTTTTTGGGGCGATAGCAACCTCAGTAAAGAGCAGAGTTTTGTAGCCACGGAAACAGGAAGGCTTACCAGGTTTTCACCTTTGCATAAAAGGAAATTTTGAAATATCCCCTTTACATTGGTTAGTTCCCTATAAATCAATATGTTCTCTCTCTGAAATTTCCTATATAAATCACATCACATGCCCACAATCTATCTTTCCAATCGCACTATGCTCCTGTCACAAATTAGAACCTGACTTTTATCAATTTCTGTGAAATGAGGATAATATATCCACTGTTTTTTCCTCACATGGAAAATGAAATGTCAGAGCTTGGCCTCATATTTTGTTTCTCTTTTAAAGAATATTAATTTTAATAATGTACAGTTTGACTTGGATGAGTCAGTGCAAGGCCTCACTGTGTTCAGCGCCGCACTGGTCCCCTGGAAGACTTCAGAAAATTAATACTCAGATGATGAAATTAAAAACAATCTTTTGCAGTGAGTGTACTAAACCAACTTGTGTGTTGGATTTCTAGATATTAACTGACAGGTTTTTCACTATGTGATTCTCATTTGCCCTTTGTAACCAACGCTTTCAATCTCCAATCCTTTTGCTTTTCTGTACCTCTTCACCTCCACTGTAAGCTGCATAAGAAATCTGCACGTATCTGAGGAGAGGAAAATGGTTGAATGTCACTTGATTCTAGAAAGCAGCTATGAATAGCACAGTGCAGTTACTTAGGTTCCAGAAATAAGTGAGATTTTTTTCAATGCACAATACCTTTCAAAAATTAAGTTCAAGGTTGAGCTTTAAATTCTTAAATTTAGAGAAAGGTGAAAATTGTTTTGATATGTTTTCTTCAAAATCATAATAGACTGGAGATGAGGTGGTTGAAAGTTAAAAGTATGGTCAAACAGGAGAATTTTCAGATATAATGAAGAAAGATGGTTATCAGAGTTTATTCTCCTACATAAAATGGAAATGAAAGCTCAAAATATTATTTTCATCAATTTAAACAAGTTTTTAGTGAAACTATAGAGCCATCTGAAATTGCTGATCAAAATGTTCATGTTCTCTGAGTCTCAGACATGCATTAAACTAAATTTAACATGCCCTGAATCGTAGTGATACATAGAAAAACAAAGGAACTTGTGTCAAAACCCTCTACTAGCAGCATGCACTCATGTATTTTAATGACTATTTCCCAGTAGAATTTATCAACTCCCAGGTTTATTTCTGAGCATATAAGCACAGTATTATTAGAATGCAAAACTGATTTCTTGCATATATTTGATGTTTTTGCCTTTAATATAAATACAATAATAACCCAATGTTAACTACAATTGTCATATGATTGATATTCAATGTCATTAGTCCTTGTCAAAGTTAAGGATAAACTCTACAGATTATTAAAACTCATGGAGTTTTATCCATGAATAGGAAACCATTTAGCAATTGAAATGGTCTTAGCATAATTCAGATATTAGAAATTGAACAACATTGTGCTATTAAATATTTTAAAGAAGGGCCGGGGATTTAGCTCAGTGGCCTAGTGCCTGCCTGGCAAGCGTGAGATCGTGAGTTCAATTCCCGGTACCAACAAAAAACAAACAAACACAACAAAAAAGAATAAAACTGCAGCTTTTATAAAGTATTAAAATGTTAACATCACATATTACATAAATTAAGATGGTATGTAACTTTAGTAACCAAAATCCAGTTCTTAGTGTCCTAATACAAAAAGTTTTCTCATTCATGAGACATGTCCATCATGAGTTTACTAGAGGATCTCTACACTTAGTCAAAGACCCTGTCTAATGGATGAGCAAGCCACTGTCTGAAACTTTAATAGAAGAGAGAGAGAGAGAGAGAGAGGGAGAGAGAGAGAGAGAGAGAGAAAGAAAATCATAGTCCAGAATGAGGCACATGAATCTATCACTCACAGTAATGCCAGGAGTATAATCCTATGATGTTTCTTAAAGAGGGAAACCTGAGATATTTGGGATACCGTGTTAATAATAGACATGTGAGGAATTATTAACAGGCAGAAGTTTAGTGGAGCATGGAGAACTTTTCCAAGGAAAGGCTCCTCTGGATATGAGAAGTGAGAGATTGTAGCTTATTTTTACCAACTGATTAAACTCAACACTGAATGACATTATGATATTTGAAAGATAAAAATCTACCTTCACCTTGCCATGATTTTATGTTTGTCCTTTGCTTCCCTGGAGAGCTATGTTACTTCCCAGTGGTAAAACAAATCTGGGACAACCTAATTCTTTCAGGTTTTTAAGACCTCATTTGTTGTAGTCTGTTCATGACAAAGTGTAGCTGACCTTCCGTTAGTCAGCTTTCCATTACTGTAACAAAGTACATGAGATAATAAAGTGGAAATCAGGAAAGGTTTATTCTGGCTCACAATTACAGACACTCTAGTCCATGGTCAGCTGGCCTGCTGCTTTGGGCCTGCGGCAGTGTAGCTTATGACTAGGAGTGCATGGTGAAGCAACCTGCTGATCTTCTGGAAAACTGAAAAGCAAGGAGAGAAAGATCAAGGGCTGAGGTCCAGTATGTCCCTCAAGTGTACCCTCTCAGTGACATTCTTCCCAGTAGACCCCAGCTCCTAAAGGTTCCGCCACTTCCCAGTAGGGCCACAGGCTAGAAACAAAGACTTCAACACATGGGCTTTGGGGGTCCATTCAAGATGAAAACTGTAGCAACTAAAGACAACCCCAAATTCAGCAGGGATCATAGAATAGAAAATAGATTCTTCTACGGTAATACATTAAACACAATTCCTAAATATAATTTAACAAATTAGTGATCCTAACTGGCTACTTCATAGGGGGTACCTGGGACTATTTTGTCTGATACCACACTCAGGAGAAAGATCCAGTATCCATGCACTGTGTCAGCCTGGAATATCCTTGAATGCTAACAGCGATTCAGTCCTTACTTCTTGTGCTTCATTCAAGTACACGGCTGCCATCTAGTTCTCTGGTATAAATGGTTTATTGAAGTTGCTCTTTCCTCTTCTCACTCTTTTCTCTTCTGATAATATAATGCAAACATTGTGAAGGTCCAAAGGTGGATAAATGGAGAAATATATAAATGGAGAAATATATTGACATAAAAATGTCAATATTTAGAAAGTAGCAAATATGATGATTTAAAGCTAGACATACATAATGTTACCTTTAGAAATATAGTATAAACCTACACATGTGAGAGGCTATATAAAGAATTAACAGAAAATATAAACATCTGAGAAAACTAAAATACCACTGCTACCAGAGCATGTTCAAGATAAAACAAGTTATTTTATTTAAAATGGTCTAAAATTCAAAAATCTAGTGTAGTAGCAGAGCACTTGTCTAGCATGTGCAAGATCCTGGGTTCAATCTCCAGTTCTTTGTGGTGGGGAGGGGAATAGAATGAAATAATTAAAAACTCTTTTTAATGCTTGTTATTTATTCAAGCAAGGAAACATCACAAAAATTTGATTTGGAGTGACACTCAAGCTAGATGTAAACTTTGGGCTGCAATATGATAGTGTGTGTGTGTGTGTGTGTGTGTGTGTGTGTGTTACTGAGGAATGTACAGATGTTTACAACAGAAGAGTCTCACTACTTACCCATGCTGTGTTCAAACTTGCAATCTTCCTGTCTCAGCTTCCCAGAACCCTGGGATTACAGGTGTGCACCACCAGGTCTAACTTGTATTAAGATCTTTTGATGAATCAGTTGGTGTGTCCCTAAACAGATTCTAAAATTACCCAATGAAAATAACTGTTTGCAAAGTTAGATGACTGGAGAGACATACTTTGTACTGTTCACTTTCTGCATATGTTGGGTGTAAAATTACCTGTACGTTAGTAACATTATTTTAAGCTTGTATTTTTGTAATGTTTGGTACTTCATTAATAACTAATAGGGGAAAATAAATATTTCCTGTTAACCATGAGCATTTTATAAAAGTAAGAAAATATCTACATATGTTAATTTCTGCACACTTTCAAAAGACTTGCAATTTTTAAGGCACATTTTTCAAATTGTTAAGAAGTTTCATCTTGCTTCCTAACTAAAGGAGGCTGCCTCTTCTATCTGGGTGCTAGGAGCTGGTACTGTAGGAGGTGTAATATTGAGTGAATGGGTTGGCAAAGGGAATGAGACTTGAAAAATCTGCAAAATATCACAAAAACTAATGGACTTTATACAGACGAGAAAACAGTTCAAGGTCAATATGCAAGGTAAGATATGCAAAGATTCATCAAAGATTGGAGTGAGGTTCTGTGGTTGTTATCTAGTGAAGGACAGGAACCAACAAACTCATGAAGATGAGAGACTGAAAGAAAAGGAAGAAGAAACTTTGCTACTTTCTACTAGGTCACAAGAACAGGACATCACACTGGAGTAGATGAGACCTTGCTTACTACAAGTCTTTCAGAAGAGTTCTCTGCCTCTCTGTCCACTAGAAATTGGCGCCTTGATAATATGTAGCACTAAAGGCACTGACATTTATCATATTGCGTGCATTCATGCCTTTATCATTCAATATAACCACCTAGCAATATAGGTACAGCTAGTCCTCTTACTGACACAGCTTCTTCCTGTGTCCCTGCTAGCTCTACATTGGTTTATAGATCCCAGTGCACTTCTGTGAGGATACATAGGGCACAGCAATTCTAATTCTGCTATGGAGAATGGTGATCTTAGCTTTTCTCCACACTCCAGCATGTAAAGATGCTGTACTGAGAAATGTGCAGCTTGAACATTGACAGAGAGAAAGGCGAAGACTTCATGAACTGTAGTTAAAAAGTGAGAAATTTTTCCTCTAGCAACTAAGTTTTTATTAATTCTCTTATAGGACTACTTACTCTCTATGCATATTATGTTACATTATTTCACACTAAAATTACTGCAACATTATCAATTCAAGCAGGATTGAGCACATGAAATATTAATAAGGTTACTACTCATCTAATTTTCAAAGGAATGGTTTATATATAGGGCATGAACATAGTCCCAGAATAGCTTGGGGCTGCTGAGTGGTAGAGAGGGATGCATAAAGCAATGATATAATGGCTCAGCCCATAAAATAAACGTGACCACATAGAATTCAAAGAAGAGGGAAAAAGAACTTTTGCTCCTAAAATATATGTGTTCAGAGCAAATCAGAAGTCAGGAAAATGGAAAAAGTGACAAATTCGATGTGAATGATTCTGAAGACCAACGTGCATACTAGAATAAAGATTAGATGTGTGGACAGAAGACTTGGATTTGAGTTCAGATTCTGCTACAATATTTCATTTCTTAGACAAAGTAATAACATTGAGTTTTAGGATTTTTGTTAATAATGTGGAGTCAGTATAAAAATGCCCACCTCACAGGGATATTGCATTGAATAAATAAGATTAAATATATGGTAAGTATTTTGAATACATCAAGAATGTATAACTTTTATTATTAATGTGAGCATTATTTTATTCCTTTGTATAAAGATTCATGTTTTTGCAGTGTAATAGCACTGTTCATTCAAATATTTATTGAATTGTTCAGAAACGAGTTTCTGAGCACTAATCATGGCCATGAGTTTTTATGTTCTTAAATCATAGCTAAAGATTATAGAAAAGTACTTCAGTAAGGTACATAAAATTACACTTAGCAAAAAAGTAAACTTGTATGAGGACAACAGATTCTGAAATCTGATAGAGTTGGGTTTATACTCTAGGTGTGCCCCATATGATCTGTGGAGAATCTAGGTAAACTGTCCTTACATCAACTACTTTATCATCTTTACATGTCAAAAGACAGGAATGAAAATGTCTACTTCATCATATGCCTATCATGACTATAAAACAAAAGATCATACAAAGTGGTCAGAACAGTGTACGAGATGTAGTAACCACTCAATGAAGTCTTGCTGTCATTGTTTTTATGCAGCAATCATTAAGTTTTAATTTTAAATCTAAAGTGTATCTTTGAGACCTATGTATGTAAAATACATTGGGAGTCTATAAGTGTAATGCTTTAATAGAACCTAATTAAATTCACTATACTTCATGTAATTTTTCTGAGAAATTTTGTACATAGCATCATAAATTATTCTTGTACCACACCAATCTCTAGAGCATATCCTGATATTACTTATAGTTTATCATTTTATATGGAAGCTTTCTGTGAGAAAAATAACAAAGCAAATAATAAAATTTATTGTTTTTGTATTTCTTTTATCCCACCTCCTTAACAGTAGTCATAATTCACACACTTGATTTTTTTCCTAACATTTCCCATGCCTACCTTCACCACACTGGGATGGCCATATGGAAACGAGGAAAAAAGGTGCAGCTGGGTTGCTTCTCCTCTTCCATGCATTGAACTCATAGACTACTCTACAGTATCACCAAGAAAAAGTTCCTTATGTAAATAACAGGAAGAACATAGGCTTTGGAACCAGAGAAACACTTATTTCTTGGAGTGATGAGGAGCTAAACCTCAAAATATGACTGCTATCAGACTCGCTCCTCTGTGTGATTGTACCTTTTGAGCAGGTAACTGAGAGATGTCCACCACTGGGATAGATGAAGCAAGTCTTCAGCATTAATGAGTCCTGGAGGAAGATCCTGTCCTGATTCCTCCTTCTGGAGGTCAATGAATCCATGCAGAGAAGACTGGCCTTGTTCACAAGGATGAGCTAAGGCTCACAGTCTGAAAGCTACGTGGTATCTAGTTAAGAAGCCCCAGAATCTCAGGACTGTGCATACGTGGAAGGCAGTAAAGTCACTTTTCAGTCACTTAAAGAGAGTAATCAATCTCTTATATTTTCATGGGCAGCTGACTTCTTTTAATTATAATCATTGATTATAATGAAGGTAAATTTATATCCCTCAACACAATGTATTTACACGAAGAGATGAGGTGGTGATAACAGTTGGGGATGTTGATATAAAGCAATTAAGAATTTGTCATAGACTTTATGAACAAAACTTCAATGGCACAGGAAATATTACAAAGAATCAACAATGGGATCTCATCTTATTAGAAAGCTTTTGCACAGCAAAAGAAACCACCAACAGAGTGAAGAGACAACCCAGAAAGTGGGAAAAAATTGTTGCCAGCTATTCCTCAGACAAAGGAGTAATATCTAGAATATATAAAGAACTCAAAAAAAAGTCAGATGCCCCCAAATTTAAAGACCCAATCCAAACATGGGCATCTGAAATTCAATAGACACTTCTCAGGTAAAGAAGTAGAAATGGCAAATAAATATACAAAAAAATGTTCAATTTCACTGGTTATTTGAGAGATGCAAATTAAAACAATACTGAGATTCCATTTCACTACAAAAAGAATGGCTTTCATCAAAAAATCAACCAGTAACAACTGCTGGAGGGGCTGTGGGGAAAAAGGAACTCTTCTCCACTGTTGGTGGGAGTATAGACTGTTGCAACCACTGTGGAAATCAGTGTGGAGATTCCTCAAAAACTAAACCTAGAGGTTCCATTTCACCCAGCTATTATCCTTCTTGATATAGTCCTAAAAGAATTAAAAGCATCATACCACAGCTATATATGCACACCCATGTTTAGAGCAGCATGGTTCGTAATAGCTAAATCTTGGAAACTGCCCAAATGCTTAACAGATGAATGGATAGAGAAGATGTAGTTTCTTTTATACAGTGGAGTAGTACTCTGCCATAAAGAAGAAGGATAAACTTGAGACATTTCTAGGTAAAGGGATGCACCTTGAGACCATACTCTTAAGTGAAATACATTGGATATACATGTGTAATTATCACATTGTTACTCTGGTGTGAGAAACTGAAAGGGTAAATGAGGACCAAAAGTATGATAGATACTGTGAAATAGGAAGAAATTGTTCAAAAGGAAAGGGGAACTACTGAGGGGGAGGGGGAAAAGAAGGAAGGGAAAAGAAAAAAGTGAATAGAAAGAAATAATAGAAACAAAGCTTTTGTAAATGAGAGGAAGAAGAGTTGAAGGGATGGGAAATGATTGGGGGTAAAAGAAGAAACAAGATGTATTATGTACAGGTACAAATTCCATATAATGAATGTGATCATTATGTATATTTTAAATGTACCAATAAAATTAATTTTAAATAAAGTATTTGTCATAGATAATCCACATGCATAAGATTGATGTGGATAATTGAAAATTTGAACAATTTAGTAATTTCATTACTCTGTAATTACAAGGAATTGTAATCTACATATCTCAATCTCTCAGATGATAAAAAATAATCAAGGTATAAATGCCATTTAGAAGTTGAAATTATTACCAATGAAAATGTTCCTAAGGTTTTAGTCTACACATGTATAATCCTTTTAAAAAGAAGAATGGCAAGTAAATTTTAAATTTATTTTGGTGATTCCTTTATCTTGAAAATTGTTATTTTGGGGGCTGGTGAGATGGCTCAGCGCCTGCCTGGCAAGCTCGAGGGCCCAAGTTCAATTTCCAGAAGCCACATACGAAGAAAGGGCCAGTGATATCGCTCAGCGGCATGGGCGCCTGCTGGCACGCGAGGTCCTGAGGTTGACCCCCGGTATCCACAAAAAAAAAAAAGAAAATTGTTATTTTTGTGCTACTTTTCTAACTTTATTTTTCAGTTTTCAATGCTTTTTCATTTGAGCAACTATTACTTCTGTTATAGCATCTATGAAAAATTACTTTCCCACCTTTCAGAGGTGCTTTTTACAATATACTGAGAGTTTTATTAAAAAGGTAATATATTCTAGATTTTAAAAGATTTAGTAAAAATCTAATACATACCTGCAAAGTAATATGCTTCTGTTCAAGCACAGATATTTTAGAATTATTTAGGAGAATAAAGATTTTATTTCTACTTCTGTATCTGTCACTGAAATGTTGACATATGTATTAGTCAACTATTTGTTCCTGTGACAAAATACCAAGAATAATTTAAAGGAGGAGAGTTTTGGGGTTCACTGTTTCAGAGGTATCAGTCCGTGGTCAGCTAGTTCCAAGGTAGGGACATTATGGCAGAAGGGCATGACACATCAAAGCTGCTCATCTTATAGCAGGCGGGAAGCAGAGAGACAGGGAAGAGCTGGGGAAAAGATCTACCCTTTCGGGTTATATCCCAGGTGACCTATTTTCTGCAGCTTGGTCCTACCTCCTACAGCCCATTCAGCTACAAACTCATTCATGGGTTACTTCGTTGATGGGATCCCATCCTCCCATCCTGTCATGCTTTGAAATCCAGAATTCTGAGCAAATGTGCCTTGGGGGAAAATCATTAACCCAAACTATAGTAAAGTTGTTGGAATACAAAATTACTGAATGTAAACATTCTACATCTAAAGTTCTGCTGTATCTCTTATTGTGTTTTATTTTCAGAGTTGTAAAACTATGATCTAAAACCAATTAGAACTGTATTTCAGGGCAGGTGAGATGGCTCAGCGGTTTAGGCGCCTGCCTTGCAAGCGCGAGGGCCCGAGTTCGACTCCCGGAACCCACATACAAAAAAGGGGCCGGTGATATCGCTCAGCGGCACGGGCGCCTGCTGGCGCGCGAGGTCCTGAGGTCGACCCCCCGGTACCCACAAAAAAAAAAAAAAAGAACTGTATTTCAAAGGCAGACGCCAAAAGCAGATAACAGAGAATTTAAATAACTTAATGAAGTTTTTGTAGGTAATTATAGCAAGGTCCTAGTTGGCATTTTTAAACCCATCTCAGTTCTTATAAGATCCTACCTTGAATCCTTAGGAACATACTGGGCACAGGAAAAGAGAGACCTAGCAGTTCATAAAGCAGAGTTTCCCAAATAAGTTTATGATTAATTTTATCATCTTGCCACATTCTTGTAGATTTTTCTGGAATTATCTGCCTTAGCGCCCATGAGGCAACACAGCACTGGATAGATCCCAGAATTCTGGCCTCTGTCTTGGTACCATGGACTAAATCACTATCTGCGGTCTCCAAATGACAGAGTTCAAGCATTCCCCATATATTTGATCTTCTCCCCTACGTTCTAATTCCAGAGCCCAGAATGGAACCCAGTACAACCTTTCCACAGTTATGCTAGTACTATTTGACCTCCCTAGACAAATATCCACTGTACTTTTTGAGATGCTTGCACAGGTCAAATATATATACAAGAAAAAGCTAACCAAAACTGAAAATCTATTTTTTTCAGAGAAACACTTATTTCTTGGAGTGATTAGTAGCTAAACCTTAAAATATGACCGCTATCAGACTCACTCCTCTGTGTGATGGTCCAATGTACATTTTGAGGTGCTTGCACAGGTCAAATATATATAAGAAAAAGCTAACCAAAACTGCAAATCTGCTCATAAACTGGAAAATAATCCATTTCTCAAGTAAGTATAGATTCTATCAATATTCAAGCATAAAGTATAAGGATCATGATAAAGCCCTCAAAGATTTAATTGTTTATTGATTCAAAGTTTCTGGAGTTCTTGACATTTTGGGTTCATGTGTTAGGACAAAATTTTACAGAAGCTTATAAAATCCTAAGCACAGATTTGGAAAACACCCAGTCTTTCTGATTTGTCACTGTTACTTAAAGCAAACAGTTTTCAACAGTAAATTGCAGTGAAATGTTCAGAATGTGAATCCAAAACAAATGTTGAGTTTGGATAGATAAACTAGAATCCTAAAAGTAATAAAACCAACAACAGCCAAACTCAAGCCGAAGTGTAATGTTCTACATTCACTGTGGTATAAAGTCTTCTTAGGTAGTGAAATATTTATTTGGGAACCCTATGCCTTGCTTAGCTCAGATTTGTAAACATATTAGAAAAGCAAGTCATCCACTAAATGCATAAACACCCCCCAACACACATCAGTGTGAGCTCATGCAATGTTAAAAACTGAAGTCATTTTTTCAAGAGATCTTTATTCCCTACAGTCATGTTTTATGTAGGTATGTTACAGTTGAATGGGCCAAATCTACTCCAGGTTCTTGTGTATGACGAGGAAAGAATTGCCACGCTTACATTTTGTGGTATGTGATAAGTAGCTACATTTTTTGAAGATCATGCGAAGGTAGCAGCAGGAATAGGCAAAAAGGAAAAGGAAAAGAAAAAAAGGGAACTCAATAACTCAGGCTTGCAGTATTTCAAAGGTCATACACAGTGATCTGCCTTCTTGGGCATGGTGACATCCTAGGCTTTTATTATTATATTTTGTACCTCTTTTAGGATTATGGAAGCATGGATAATCATTAGGGTGGTGTGGTGCTTACAGTTTAACATAGGGAAGGGAGTGATTCATTCAGATCCTTTGTTTCTAACTGTACTAAGTAGTTCAGGGGAAAGTGTGAGGTTGACTGCGTTTTTCAGAAAAACTGTCAGGTCAGTTTTGTTTGCTGAAGATCTTCTATTAAACCTCACCAATGACCCTTTCCACTGTGGAACATCTTTCTCTTAGTGTCTCACTCACCCACTTCCCAACACCAATTTCACACACACACAAACACACACACACACACACACACGTTCTCACTGGAAGATCCAAATTACGCAGAGGCATACAGGAAACAAGTCCCTCATGATGGCCGATTTGTGAGTATGTTAATGGACAGTCTGTAAAACTAATCTGCTTTCAAATTATTCTGACAGTTTGGAGCCTTACAAACAGCTGTCAATTATACAGCTCTCTCTTCTGATTCCCTCAGAAGCTCTGAAAGTGAAAATAGATGAATCCTGCCTGGTCAAAACTTGATATGTTTTACCATGATATTTAAAGTAGGTGGCCTATATGTATTTTGAAAAATAACTTGTCTCTTCTTTTAAAAAAAAATTTAAAAGAAAATTGACTTGAAAGCATTGAAACCTAAGGTCCAAGGTAAGAAAATAAACAGATAGAATTATATTTAGATATTTCTGCTGACATCTTGGATGATAAAACTGAATTTCTTAAGCTTAGTATAATTAAGAAGTAGCTTGTAATAGGTATTTGTGAGAAAACTTCCAGAACAGGATATAAGCATTGACATAAGTAAAATCAATTTCTAATCCCCATCTAATCTAATCCTCTCTGAAACATTTTCTCCTAAATATGAAGATCCAAACAAGAAGCTGAAGCTAATGAAGTTGATTAGTAATTAAATATTGAACGCTTGTAAAAAATTAAAAATATAGGCCTGAATTATTTTAGCTTACATAAAAGCTGATTATCTAGATAACATTTTAATAAGGAAAAGTATAACATAGGTGTTTACTTTTCTTTAGTGGATTTATTTCACAAGGGGTAGAGAATGTGCTTTTAAGTAGAATATTCACAAATCAAAATATTTCATAGTGTTCAATGTGCTTGTATCTTTAGATCTCAGATGGCTGTTTCCAAAGTGGGGGATGCTCTCATGGGAAAGAGCAAAAACTGTTCATTTTGGATCTGGGAAGTAAGTATTAGAAGGTCCATTTCTATTTTTTCTTGAAAATGAAATGGAATTCTTCATTCAAATTTAATAAGTATGTTGATGTTGACACCTTTCCTGTATCTCCATGTCAGAAAGCCACTTCCTCTACATTCCTGTTTATCACTGGTAGCATCTGCTATACACCATCATTCGCCCTTAGTGTCTTAGAGAATGTTTCAGTCTGTAAGTGCCAGCTGTATTAATTGGCTTCCCCTCACTATGACAAATGCTTGAAAAAATCAATTTATACAGAAAAAAAAAAAAACAACTGTTATTTTGGCTCACAGTTTAAGACATTTCTGTCCACAATCAGTTGGCCTTATTGCCTTGAAACTGTGACGCACATTAAAATATTCACCTCATGGCCAGGAAACAAAAGAGGAGAAGATGAAGAATACAAGCTCTTCCCATCCCTTTCCAAAGCATACTCACAGTAACTGAAAGATCACCCACTGAGTCCCACTTCCTAGTTTCTACCACCTCCTTATACCACCAAGCTGGGGATTGAAATTTTATCTTTGGGAAACATTCCAGACCCAAACAATTGCCCCAACTTATGTGGATTTATAATTCTTCCAACCCAAATACTTCATGATAAGAAAAGAAATAATTTAGTGAAGTTATATAAACCTATTTTTCAAATTTAGTAGCACTCAATAGTATCGTACATGAATAACAGATATTGCAGAGAAAAATAAGTACATTTCATCCACACTTTCAAGGTAAAAGTAATACTTTAAAATATGAAATAGCAGTGGTTTTACAAAAGATATCTGGCCTGCAAACAAAGAACTTTGAAAATGGTTGTTTGTAGATGTTTGCCTAGTTAGGTTTTTGTTTTTCAAAATTTACATAAGAGTTTCATTTATTTATGTACAAACCTACTGTAATATTCCAAACGAGTTTCAGGGGATGTTGACATACATTTGCTAGAAAATCTAATCATGTAACCCCTTCTAAGTTATTTGAAAGAATAATGGATAGGCATTTGAAAAGTTAAAATTTAAAAAGCTGAACCTCAACAAATTCCTCTGCAGAATTATTCAAATGAAATTATAAAATAAGTTTAATGATTTGGTAAGTGTAGCTAGTGACCTCTTTTTCTATTCAGATTTCTGTGTCTTTGTAAGTTTATCTTTTATATAGTAAGAGCCATAGAAATTAAATGAATTAAAACACCTATATTCAGGAATTTTATTCTAGTGTATCACTAATTATTAAAATATTTTTTCCATAAAAATGAAATAGATTAAATAATACTGTTAGCACAAAAATTACTGTTATTAATCATTATGTTCTAAATGTGACAAATGTAATGGATTTTTATAAAATACAATTATATGGGGCCGGTGAGATGGTTCAGTGGCGTAAGTGCCTGCCTGGCAAGCTCAAGGGCCCGAGTTCGACTCCCAGAACCCACATACGAAAAAAGGGCTGGTGATATCGCTCAGCAGCAGGGGCACCTGCTGGCGCAAGAGGTCCTGAGGTCGACCCCTGGTACCCAGAAAAAAAAAAAAAATATATATATATATATATATATAATTTTACTATTGAATATTTCTTCATTATCTTTATCTCATACTGAAAAATTTCTAAGTTGAAGTGAAATTTATGCATATAATCATATTGGTGGAATACATTTATGATTTTCATATATTGTAGTATCAAAACATTTAATGATGGAGGGCAGTATCAGAAGGGGTTGGCTATCATTTCTTTTAGAATTCAGCTATGTAACCATCTACACCTATAGGTTTGAGAATACAGTGGTACCTTGGTTCATGAACTGAATTTGTCCACAGTTCCCCAAAATATGACCACATTTATGTTCATGGAGGAAGGATGGCCAAGGTCAAGTTCATCACCTGATGCAGAGTTTGCAAACAAAAACAAAATTTTCCCAAACACTTCTGTTTGGGAACCAAATTGTTTGCAAACGAAAGTGTTCATGAACTGAGGTAGTATTGTATTTTATAATGTTAAAATAGAAAATGTTATTCTCAAACATTGGAAAATAACACTGAGCCATCATAAATACTTTTCTGTCAAGTATATTTCTATAATGTATAGGAAACTTTCCAATTTCATACTACAAAACATCTTCTTAAACCGTACTTAACCTCCAAATAGAGACAATAGCTAATTCACAATTCCACCTAACATAAGTATCCTGCATACAACTAGAAATGCAACAGTCCCTTCCCAAATTTTCAATAGTTACATCATTTTTCAAAAGTCAAAGTCTAAATGTCTTCTGAGACTCAAGGCAAACTCTTACCTGAACCTCTGTAAAAATAAAAAATACTAGTTACATAGTCCCAAGATACAATAGCATAGGGTGAATATTCTCATTCCAAAAGAGAAATAGGGGGCTAGAAAAGAAACAGGTCAAAGCAAGACCAGAACCTGGCAGAGAAGACATTAAATCCTACAGTTCTATGTCTAGCATCTACGGAACATAATGGTAAGATGTAATTTCCAGAACACTTGGGCAGCCCTACTCCTATGGCTTTGCTGGTCAGCCCACATGGTCTTTCTCTTGGGCTGGTTCCACTTAAAGCCTGCAGCTTTTCTCAGCAGGTAGTCCATATTCCTCATGTCTCTGGCTTCCTGGTATCTCCACTGCACCTTCAGCTTTATTCCCACACCTTCATGTACTGCCCAGTAGCTCAAGGGCACAAAGTCTGACCTCTCAGGCTTCACTTTGAAATCTGGGTGGAAACCTCCTTGATCTGACAACTGTTATATTCTGTATGCATGTAAAAGCAGTAACACATGTACAAAACCAAAGTCTACTGTCAGTGAGAGCATTATCCAGGCCCCATTGGACCATGGCTGCAGTGTCCCTTGGGAACAAATTCCCTAGGTGGTCCTTCTTAGCAGAACGCTTTAGGGACTCTCTTCTCAAATGAAATATTTGCACTTTGATACCTTCAAGACTGTGGTGTGTGGGGTCTTGCTTATTCCCAAGATGCCCTCAAAGCATCTTTCTTCTTGCCACTTTGCAAAATACTTGGTTCCTTTTTAATGGTACTAAACTCTTTCAGTAGTGACACATGCTTTGATCTGTTAGATCCAAGGCAGAAACATGTGCGAAGGCTGTGGCAAAGCAAAGCTGTTTAGCTCGTGGTGGCTGGGAAACAGAGAAAAACAATGCTAATGAGGAAGGGGTAAGGAGCCAGACATAGAAACCAAGGCCAAGCCTGTATGATGCACCTGGAAACGAGCAGTATATTCCACCAGTCCCACTGGTGGATCCCAAGGCCAATCAGGTTGACATTCTACCCTTACCATCACATGGATGCAGGAGATCCAGCCTCCAAGTTAGGAGAAAGCTAAGCAGGCATGGCCTACAATGGGTACAGAAGCATTTCAATACTTTCACAATCCATATGGCCATTCTGATTTATCCCAGCAGAAGAACAGCACTTTATGTACTTCACAATTTGTTCAGAATCCTTAGGATTCAGAAATTTGGGTTAAGATATTAAATGAATTACTATTTTCCCACTGATTAAGCTTGCTGGAAGTCAAGCTTAACCTGAAAGGTGTTTATATTGAACTTGTAAAAATCAGTGTTGTACACATATAGCATTCCTTTTTTTTGTTTTTTTGGGTTTTTTTTAGCTTCTACATAACTGAAGTCAAATTCATAATGCCTAGGTGCTTTTTTAAAAATAAAAAATCAATGTTTTACTATTGTACATTGTAAATATTTTCTTCCTCAGTTAGAAACAAGAACACTTAAAATTATCCTAAATTTGCATTTTCTTCCACTTATTGAACAAACTTATTAAGCACTACTGATTATGGACAGGAAATATCACAGATCCTTGATTTTAAGGATTTTATACTACAGTTAGGGAGATAGAAAAGTAAATAGATAAAATGAAGTAAAAAGTGGCCAATCTAGACTGTACATTTAAAGTGCTGAGTAGAACTAAATTTTATCTACATTCTTTCATACAAATCAACATTTTCCTGTAATTTTTCATCACTTTCATTACAATAGAAATCTGAGAAATAAATGTACAAACTACAGTATATTATTTCTTTTAAGCCTACCTCAAGCACTAACTCAAGCTATTAATGTAACACAATTGATGCAATGTGTGTTGTTAATTCAAGAGATAGGCATAATAATACTTAATAGCCTATAGACTTATCTATCACTGTTATTTAAAACTAAACCTTCAGAAATCTAATTTTATTTATGACCGTTGATACTACCCAAAAGATGACTAGTCTTCTTTTTTCTAAGCCCTATTCTCTAATGTAATAAAATCCATTTACCTTTCACATTGTAAGACAGAATACAAAGGAGATTTGCACAATTTTTACCATATGCTTCATAATCTCAAATATTTGCAGTCACACACAGCACTCTAGTTTTCTTGCCACACCTTTTTTTTTCTCTCCAGTTGAAATGTTATTACATGTGTTTTACTATTTCCTTGCCATCTTTTATACTTTACTTCTGTCAGAAACCTGTTGATCACCAGAGGTTCAATTTTCTCTCTAGCTTAGGGATCAGGGAAACAAAGTACATACAGTTCTATAGGGTAAAGAAGGGGTCATTTCATAGTCTCCACCACAGACTCTGTCCTAGTGTTACCTCTTAGAAAATAATCACTACTTTACAGGCCTTTGGCTGGAGGGAGGAAAAGGAGAAAGAAATAGAAATTTTCTATTAGAAGTAAATTTCACCTCACATTATAAAGTTTGGGTCACATTCTATATGCATGTTTTATAATAAATACAAAATGCTGGAAGTCAAGCATTAACTAGGTTTAAACATCCCTCTTTAAACACTTCAATTATAAGAAAATGGTATTAAAATATAAAATGAAACAAATTATGCATGTCATATCACTCGAAATATTGAATATTTGCAGACTGCCAGCAAATATGATGGTATGAAGTTCCTTCCCCAGTTCTTACTGGTGTATTCCAGCTGCAGTTCTCTGTAGTGACCAAACACAAAGATAAAGTAGAAATAAAAAATTTATACCTTAAACAGCATAATTTAAATGCAAGAGAAAATTGAATTATCAATTTTTCATTGATCTGTTGTTGACTAATATAATTTCTATTTCAAAAGTAAAGGTAATTTCTCTTATTTAAAAGGTAAATAAAATACAGACTAATGAATAAAATTTGAGGGTAAATCATCAGTAATTATTGTTTATTTCTCTGTACTGAGAAAATGTAGTTGTATTGTTTTGAATAATACCAGATGACAATTAAAATGCATAGATTATTCTCCTAGTTCTCTCATTTTGATTCTCTGAATTTCATATCCTTCACTATAAAATGATGTTAATAAATTCATATTCACAAGATTGCTTTGAAGATGTAGTAAAACAGTACTATAAGCAAAATATCAAGACCTAAACAATTGTTAACATAGTATCTCTATGAGTGCATTATTATTAGTTTTTCCTTCAAATATTCTGTTTTTATGCTTTACCTCTATAACTAATTTTTTCTGAAACTATACTCTGAATAATTTTCTCCTGGACTGGAATACCTTAGAACTGTCACTCAATAATCCCTCAAACAATTACTTAACTTTATATTTCTTTGAAAGATTTTACAAATAAACTATGTGAAAAGGCTCCCTCACATATATTTTGTTTATATATTTATATATTTGAATATAACTAAACATTCATACAAAACTATATATTTATATATAAAGTAGAAACAGATTGTGGGCAAATTTTAACACAAGATGTAAAAAATGAGTTCTATTGAACATTTTCCTTGATTTGGTTCATTTATGTATTTGTTTAAAAGTCAGCTATAAGATTATAAATATAAAATATATAATTCTTATTTCTCATGCAATGTGTTATGTGGATACCAATATTTACCTGAATTATGTTTTACCTTAGAGATTTAACAGCATCCAGAAACTTCTCCCCTGGGAAAACACAGGAGATACCCTGCAGGACTTGTTTCTTCTAGAAGTGCCTCTCACGATGGACGCTTTTCTGCGTAGGAGAGACTCAACATAAAGGATGCTTTAGGCCCTTTCCTCATACAGGAATAATTTCTTCCATAACAATAACAGTAGCAAGTTGAAAAAAAGTGAATCACAGATATATTGCATGCCTAGAATGGAGATTATGGTGAAAAGAAAATTAGATAATGAAAAAATGACATCTAAATATAGTTTACTGAATAGAAAAAAAAAGTTCTAAAGAGGAATATTTTCCCCCAGGATAGAATATTCAACTTCAGGTGTGTCTTCCTTTCTCCAGATTCATGTTTAACCTAAGGCTTCTTTTGGAGCATAAGGTACCAACAGAGAGACTAGATGTAAAGATCATGCATTTATAACATAGAGAAGAAAAGCAGACATTATCCTTTCCTTTGAGAAAGAAAAAGTAACAAAGAAACTGTTTTTAGAAATAAGTTTAGGGCCGGTGAGATGGCTCAGCGGCGTAAGCGCCTGCCTGGCAAGAGCGAGGGCCCGAGTTGGACTCCCAGAACCCACATACAAAAAAAGGACCGGTGATATTGTTCAGCGGCACGGGCGCCTGCTGGCCCGTGAGGTCCTGAGGTCGACCCCTGCTACCCACAAAAAAAAAAAAAAAAAAGTTTATTGGTACACTTTAGATATACAGAGTGATCATATTCATCATAGGGAATTTGTACCTGTACACGATATATTTTGATTCTTTTTTTCCCAATCCCCTCTCCTCCCTTCAACCCATCTTATTAAAAGTATGCTACAAAATAAAAAAAAATGATAAGCAACTTAAAAATAGATAAAGATCACAGTTTCTAAAAACATGCTGAACAAGGAACAAAAGGAAAAAAATTAATGGAATCAATTTTTGCTTAAAAAATACGAGTACATATATTTTCCATGAGCCAAAGATTAAATGCTTTGTTATGATAATAAAATAATGCGTTGGAAAACTTCTAGAAAGAAATAAATATTACCTTGACAGAATTTTAAGTTACAGTAAATATAACAGTGAAAGAATCAACCATGGTAGAAATATCTGTGATGTACAAAACACATTGAAGAAGTTTTCCCAAGATACAGAGTAAAGGGTCACGAAAATGACAGAAGTGGAAGGAGAACGTGATCATAAAGTGACAAAAGTGCTCAACACCCAAATGGTCTGTATTTCTGAAGAAAATACTGAACAAATGGGAACAATCTAACTATCAAAAGCGATAGAATAAAAATTCCTCGGGCAGGTAAGATCTGAAAAGGCAGGACAGGGAAACACAACACGGACCAGGCAAAATTAAGTAAAGACAGCATCGTAAGTTGCTGGAGGCTGATGAAAGAGGAAGTATCAGCCTCTCTGCAAGGGTGGTTTAGTCACAAGCAGGATGAGAGCAGAGTTGTGATAATGAATGCAAACCATAAGGTGAAACACATTAATTGAAATGGGAACAAGTTCATAATGGGTTGTCAAATGACAAAGATAGACAGCAAAACAGAATGTAGAGTATAATGCTGTACACTATTTTACAATTATATGTAGTGTACATATAACAGAAAATTATACAATGAAAACATTAATAATGACTTCCTATGGTGGTCAGTAATGACATTATATTTTCCTTATTTTGCTCCTGTCTACACTTCTGTGAAATATATTGCATTCATGAATAAGAGAGGGGCCGGTGAGATAGCTCAGCAGCATAAGCGCCTGCCTGGCAAGGGCGAGGTCCTGAGTTCGACTCTCGGAACCCACCTACACACACACACAAAATAAATAAATAAGAGAAAATGATATATCTTGAAATAGTCTGAGTATTGAGCAAAATTGCCTTATACAGGAAAGAATTATTTTAGTCTACTCAAAGGTAGATAATGGCTGTAGGAAAGTTAAATGAGTTAGAAATATGATTGGGTTAAAAAGATACCTTTTCACTGTTAGTGAGGCAAAAGCTATCACTTCATCATGCCCAGTGTTTCCTGGACTTACATCTGTGATATTTTTAAGGATTGTTGTTATTTTGTATATTTCATTTGATAAAAGGAGTAGAGTATTATTATCAGTTAAATGAAATAAAATAGAACTAATAATATTGATATACTTTCCTAAAATCTTTTACTTATTACAAAACACGTTTAAACTATAAAATAAGTACATAAGGTATTTGTACACATGGAGGTATTAAAAGAAAAACTGGGCCAGTGAGATGGCTCAGCGGCATAAGCGCCTGCCTGGCAAGTGCAAGGTCTTGAGTTCGACTCCCGGAAACCACATACAAAAAAAGGCCCGGTGATATCGCTCAGCGGCACAGGCACCTGCTGATGGGCGAGGTCCTGAGGTCAACCCCCGGTAACCACACACGAAAAAAAAAGAAAAATAAAAAAAAAAAGAAAAGAAAAACTGAGAACAGTTTAAAAAAGATTACTTGGGCACGAAAACGTTTCTTAAAACAAGTAGTCTTCCAGATATAAGATGGTTTATATGACCTGCCCTGCCCCAAAATGCACACAGGTCTTATTTACAATCAGAGAAAAAAGTGACCAAGTGCCACACCCAAACTATCTGATCAGCTGCAGTTGGCATCTTCTTCATATGGGCACAGTCTATTCATTTGGCAACTTAGATTGCTGAAGTCAACTTCTATGATTGACTGAGACGCAATAGCTCGGTTACAGGTGTATATTCATGTTAGCTTTCAATTTGTTTACATATCAAGCTGGGATACTGATCATTGTGTACAGAAGCTGCTTTGGGCCAAATTTTATCATTCAAGTAGATACAGATTTGGCCCAAACTTATTTCAGTTTAGCTCAACCAAACTCACACTATTTGACACAGAAGAACTCATGTAAATATTATGAGGCCCATCAGTTACTTGCACTTTACACCAAAATTTGCAATCTTACACCAAAATCCCTTTACATGATTTTTCTTGTATGGCAGAAATTTACATTTAAAGGATTTTACAAATATCATCCCAAATCATTTACACGATAACACATCTCATGTGACTTAGCATTTTTCTTTCAGGTGCAAAGTTAGCGAGCTAACACACAGCACAAGATAATTAAAAGCAAGGGTGTTAAAAAGAGATATTTACAAATCCAGAAGCAGCCACATCCATAAATAACCAAATGGCCACTGGCAGCCCACAGTTGCATAGTTCCAAAATTTTTGCTTTATAGATTGGCCTGTGCCAATTGAAGAAAGTCAATGTTGGGATAAATTCAGCATATGTTTTCAACGCAGTAAAGTAAGAAGAGAGTCTTGAAAATAAATTATTAAATCAGATTTTAAATTTTGAAGCTTTTCAATGTGATGGAGACAGAATAAAAATTTTATGTTCTTTATTTGCTTATTTCTCTTAGCATATTCAATTATTAAGGGCAGTTGACCTATTGCATAGTCCCTGAAAGAGTTGTTTAATTTGGAAATGCAATGAAACTTTCAGGAGGGATCTGGAAGATTTAATTTCTTTCTGATATTAAGCATTATTTTTTTAAATCAGGTACTTTTTCATTGACGTAGTCTAAAGCATTTACATGAAAAATTTCCATCTCATTCACTCTGAGAATTTAAGGTTTTCATTTTCTTTCTTAGTGTTTCTTCTTCTCATTTTGCCATTAAATTGTCACTGAGAAATTTAGTAAATGAGGAGAAAAAATGTTCTATCTTTGGAGTTATAGACTCAGTTATATTTTCTTAATGTAATTCATCCATCACCTTAGAAAACGCAGACATTCTGGGTTTTAAATGAACTAGACTCTGGTTGTTCAATGTGCCCATTTAAACTTAGTTGTGAAACTGAAATGAAATACAGTTAATATATAATTCTTAAATCATTGAACAAATTTTAAACAAATGTGTTGTAAACTAACTGGTAGTTAACAACATTACACTGATTTGGTCTGCAGTATGTTCAAATTGTGCCAGTGTATTCAAAAAGGATAAGTAAAGTGCATAGAAAGAATACAAGTCTTGGTACTGGGTTTCTATAAATACACATGTTCACTCCGTAAGGCCAAAAAAGAATCAGTGTTTCTCATCTTATTGTTCTTTTTACTTTTACTTCCTTATCGTCTGCTAAAATGTTGAATTGCTTCCTACAGTTATATTGATAATTGGAGGATGGAGTAGGCAAAGCAATGAGAATCTGCTAACATTTTTGTGTTTATACCATTTAGTGACTAGGTCAGGGGTAACTATAAGCCCACAACAGCAGCCCTCAGATATCCATGCATGCATTTATGTAATTATGTTAAACTGCAGTCCTCTTCTTTCTTTGTTCTGTTCATGGATATTAATATTACAAGTCATAGTTTAATCATCCAGGATTCGAAGTTCAAAAATGTTATATCAAGTCAAATGAGGTGAAGAGTGGAACTGCTATTCATATCTAACTAGAACCCCAAATGAACAAACTAAGTATCCAAAAAATCTTAAAAGATATACTTTTTTACCAGCAACAAATTTTGAAGGAGGAGGAAAACAAGGATGAGGAGCAAGATGATAAGGTGGCAACAGACATGAAAATAGCATATAAATATAAAGTATTAGCTTTTGATTGTAATCCTACTTAACTTTAGGACAGGTTGGTTTCTTGCCTGTTGACTATATTACTAGCAGCAGGATTTCAAAGTGCATAGAACTTCTGAAACTTTATAGAGGGAATCTGAAATATGAGTCTGCCATGAGTTTCCATATTTAATGACTAAGTGAATGTCAGTGCTAGTGGCATGCCTATCTCCTTGAGAGCAGGTGTGTTTACATGGGTCACAAAACAGCTATAGCACGTGTGGCCTTGATCTCTTCTAAAAGAAAATGCAGGGCCAGGGATATAGCTCAGTGGCACAAGCACCTGCCTGGCAAGCTCAATGTCCTGAGTTCGATTCCCAGCACAAAAAAAAAGAGAGAGAGAGAGAGAGAAAATGCATTCAGCTCTACTTATAAGTTAAAAATAAATATGAGATTTTGATAAGATAATTTAAAATATCTGTAAGACGGTTGTTCTGTTATTTATTTACCATCAGTGTGTGTGGCAGGGTTTTATGCCAAGGATGTGGTTCTGAACAAAAAGAAATAAAGTAGCTACCTTTAAAGAGATTAGATTTCACTTAGGGAGAGAAGCAGACCATAAAACCAAAAGAGGCAATAAATTTAGACAATTTTACATAGTGATTAGTACTCTGAGGAAAATAAATTAGGTTAATGATACAAAGTGATTGGGAGAAGGGGTAATTTTATCTAAAGTATTTAAAGTTGATCTTTACACTGAACATGAAAATCAGCTCAGCTTTTTCTCAGCTATGCATGCTATACTTCAAAAATAGTCCTAAAATATTGGAATAGGGCACTCATTGCCAAAAAGAACCAATGGTGTGCTTCATTCAGATTTTGTTTTTGAATATGGTACAGTAAGTAAGTGAAATGGTATGTGAGGATACCACATTAATTCCATATTAATCACTTCATAAGGTTCTTTTGTCTAATCTTTCTCTGAATCTTATGAATTAGATCTTATTATCACCAACTTTCAAAGAAGAGAACTGAGGTGAGGGGTGCAGTGATGTGCCCCGGTTATACAAGCAAAACTGGGATTTGAATCAGATGTCTGCATCCTATGTATGAACTCTGTCCGGTATTCAACATTCATCACTCTACTCAAGGGAATCATTACCTACAGGACTTTGAAGAATGGGTTTGTACTGAGGACATAAACACTCATATTACCATTTCCTATTTAGTTGCAGTCACTGGGTTTATTTTGGTAAAAAGAACAATTAATGAGCTGATGCAGAAAATTGTCCTATCAGAATTTTGGAATTTCCTGTTAGTTGAATTTTCACTGGAAATAATGTTTCATGTGTGTGATGAAAGAACCCTGAGCATTTCACCTATTGTCTTTTCAGTAAACACGGTGGTCACCTGTTCCAGGTCCCTTTCCTGGAAGAGGGTACCCAGCCTGCAATTGCTGCAAATGCTACTGGCTAACTTCTCCCAATGTAGCCTTTGCCAGAGATTTGCTGGCAGATCAGAGCAGTCTTACTTGGAAAATGTCTAGGATTATTTATGCTCACCCTTTTCCAAGGCTGCCCAGGGCTAATAACTGAATGATATAGTGTATAGAAGGCTTCCTTTCTTGCTCCAATAGAGAAAAACTCTGGGATGTTCCTTGCATTCCAGAGCTATCCCAGGATCGGGCTGAAACTAGACATAAACTCCATCCTTTACTTGTTTGGTTCTTTTCTCGGCAGCTTATCATGCTCTTCTCCTTCGCTAACAGATTTCTCCTAAGAGTACTCCCTCAATAAATCACCACATAGGAATTTTAGCTTCAGACTCCACTTCTAGGGAATCTGACATAAATAGTTATTGAACACTTGCTTTGGGCCAGGTTTTGAGGTAAACTCCCAAGATTTGGAAATCAATAAGTTATGGTTTTTTTTTTTGTTTTGTTTTGTTTCGTTTTTCTGGTGTTTGGGTTGGAAAGAGGGCAGCACTTGGGGCAGTTAATGAAATGTGAAGGAGATGAAAACAGTCAGACTTTCTCAAAAACATGACACAGGATTAAAGAATAGGGAACACCCAGCTCTGCTTGGAGTGAGGAGAAAGGTGAGAGATCATGCAAAGCTTCAGAAAGCAAATGATAGACAAAAAACAGAAATTCATCAACTTGGTAAGTGTAGGAAGGGTTTAAAAGAAAAAGGGACCGACCTGTGGAAAGATGCAGAGATATAAAAGAACAAGCAAAACGAGATGAAGGGAATACCAAGTAGTTGTGTGAATATGTAGGTATGTCTAGGGGGGATGGTAATGGTTATCTGTTATACAAGATACACTATACTAAAGGCTGGATTGTATAAAATAAAATTATTACATATTCTAAGAAAAATACCCGAACTATGAAGTTAATATACATGCAATATCTTCTGTGAATATTAGATAATCCATTTGAAATTAACACCCAACTTAAGGATGAGCATTATTTCACAAAGTGTAAATGGTGAATAAAGTAAGTGCTTATTTCTTAACTCTACAGTGTGTGACCAAAATTATGTTAGGCAGAGGCCTCCCAACATTCATCAATGAGTAGATGGCCTTTTCAAAGTGCTCCTGTTGGGAGCTGAGCCTGTTATTTCTTTACCATCTGTGTAGGAGTGTGTCATTGTGGGTCTGTCACAAGATACTTTTATGAAGTTAGTGCAAATATTGTAGTTGCTAACTGGGCATAGTTCAAATTATCTGTCATGTCCAGTTATTTTTATAGTCAACTGTGCATCATTTGACCATATGAATCAGGCAGTGATTTGATTTGCTCATAATAAAGGCTAAAAATAATCCATCTGACCTGCAGTAAACCACTTATTTTAGCCATAAAGTTATAATCATTGTCTCATTGCAGTTTTTTATTTTATGTATGAAATCAGCGCTGGGGAAAAATTGTGAAATATGTAATAGCCCCATTCTCTTTCATGCTTTCAGTAGTCCTAGCCAGGAAGCTAGGTGTTCTAAAATTTTCCATGTCTCTCTGCTTTCATCTAAATGCCATCCCCAGGCTTCACGAGCAGAAGTAAAGCTATCAAATTGACACTGGTGATTAAAGGACTGCTGGATCGTTAGGTTGGCTTCTCAGGGTAAGGTGGGATGCGGATGGTACAGTGAGTCTCAGAGTATTCTAAGAGAGTTACAAGGTTTTTAGTGACTTTGTACCTTCAAGACTACCAGGGAAGCTCTGCATTCACATGCATTAAGGCTACGGAGCCTGCCATTGGACAAGTACGTTTCATTCAGTTGACAAAATCTTTCACGCGATGCCCATAAAATCAAAGGCAAAAAAAAGTAAAAAGTTTGAGAAAAACTCACATCTTGGAAAGAACTTTAAGGTAGTACAAAGAAGAATGGTTGCCTTATCCAGGCTATTCAAATCTGTGACTTTATGTATGTCACACAATGTCTCCAAATTCCATTTTTCTCTTCCTTAGTAACATAATGATACTACCACCCTCTAACTTGACCCACTGAGTTTTTTTTTTTTTTTTTTTAATGCGGGTACCCGCAATCGAACTCAGGACTTCATGCTTGCCAGCAGGCGCTTGTGCTGCTGAGTGATATCACTGGCCCCCTTTTATTCCTTTATATGGGTACCAGGAGTCAAACTCAGGACCTCGTGCTTGCCAGGCAGGCACTTATGCAGCTGAGCCATCTCACCGGCCCGACCCACTGAGTTTTTACAAGGATTAAATAAACTCATAACCATTTATTTTGTGTACCAGAAAGCATACGGAAACTTCTGTGATACATTTAGGGTTGTCATTATAACCTTAGATAACAAAGTGCCATCTCACTGTATGGCTTAAATGATAAACATTTATTTCTGATACTTTTGGAGGCTGGGAAACTAGTCAGGGTGCCACAGGTTTAGGACCCTCACCAAGGGCAGCAGATGCTCCTCAGGGTGTTCTCAAAGGGCTGAGAGACAACGCTGAACTCTTCATCCTCGCGTAAGGCACTAATTTCCTGCGTGGGGCTCCATCTTCATGACTGCATTAGCTCCCAAAGCCTCACGTCCAAATACCATCACATTGCGGGTTTGGTTTTCAACACATGAATTTGAGGGAGACAGAAACACTGAGGCCCTAACAGTTGTAAATATTCCCCATGGCTCTCCATAGAAAGGATCCCTGACATGCAGTTAGATCTGTACTTAACCTATCACGTCATATCACGCCCAAGTCATGCGTCAGCCCTGATGGAGGGTTATAGGGATCCATGTTTAAGTTATGTAAAGAACCCTTGCCCATGAGTACAAGGAAACTTCATATTTAAACACTGTGGTGAGAGCATGCATCCAAGTTTTCATTTACTGAACATTTATTTAAAGTGGCAGTGCTGTATAATTCATACAAACACCCACATCTTTTCCTGCTGAAACAGTGCGTCAACTCTAATATCCTATTATTTTGTTCTGTCGATTTTATCAATATCCCAGAGGAAGGATTATAAGCAAAACCTGTCCATACGAAATTTTTCAAACAGAAAGTGAATATTTCCTTCAGGTTAATTTCAGACATAAGTATCTGAATCATCCTCCTGCAGTTATTCTCTGACTGTCAGATATTAGAAAATTTTAATGCATTTAAAATTTTAACTCCTTTCTCGAGTTTGTTTTATGTGATTCCAGATATCCTCCCGAGTTTTTTTGTTGTTTTGACAAGATGAATAAAATCTACTTTATGGCCAAATCCGTGTATGTTTTGGACTGCTTCACTCAGGGATGCTTGAGGGAACTTAATCAAGGGAGATTTTAATAGAGTTTAATACAGAAAATAAAGCTGAGAAAGTAAGCACTGAGAATAAATTACCTTGAAAATGGTGTAAATCCTTTTTATTTGTCTGCCTATATGTAATTTCTCTCATTTTCACATGAAAGTGGATGCCGCTTTGGAGAAAAGGATTGTATTTCCAGGTTTAACGGAACTACTCTGATTTCCCCAGCAAAGGGATAATGCCATCACTGTAGTCATTATGGGCTTTTATTGTTCGCCACCTGAGTCATTACTCCTGCCTCAGTTATTTTTAAGTGTTTGCTGTAGAATTACTCATATTTTCAGTAAATTGCCAATATTTTTGAGCCACACCATCTAGACTGCATGCACAAATTAGAATACGTGGACAGAAAAGATTCATTTGAGTGTCCTACATTCACAAATGGATGGCTAATTGCTTTACTCCGAGAATTGAATATAAGGAAGAGGCCACAAGAGTGATGTTTGGCAAGTGGTGAGGCAGAGAAAAAATTAGACATAGTCTTTGCTTTTTCCGAAATAATTCCAACAATTTTTAAATCTACTTCTTCCTAAGTATTTTTTGGCTTTCGTCCTTCTCACCTATAAGAGAACTACAGCTGTTGATAAAAACTCTAAAAATCTAGGGCAAGTTTTTATCTTTTTCTTTCAAGAAAAAGACACTTTCATAGAATCGTCATCACAGTAGAGTTCAGATTACCCAGTATAGTACTTCCTAGGCTTGAGAAATAAACATTTATCACTTTAAACTTTGATTTTATTGACAAATTTTTCTTGCACATGGGGTCTGCAAATCTGAGTCTGGATTCTTATTTTTCTCAACCAAAACTTCCAGTCCTAGCTGTTTCCAAAATTCCTAAATATTCACCAGAGGAGGCAGTATTTGAAGGAGAAGCACTTCCTTAGGTTTGAGACCTGCTCTTATTAAATTTCAAGCCATATAATATGACAGGGGACCTAACTCAAGAAACAAGCTCTTCCTTGAAACCAGCGTCATCAGGGAATAGTTCAGCACCATTGTTATAACTTATGCCCCTGTCTTTTCAAATCCCTTCTATATCACTTTCTGTTTAGTTTAAAGGTTTAACGTGAATTCGCTGAATTAGGCTTGAATCCCTGTGCCATGGTGTTCTGCTCACATCTGCCCTAAGCACTTGCATGGGAAAGCAGCTGCCACCAATGTCGATAGAGTCCTATAAAGATTAATGGGGCACCTGAAAAACAACAAGGACTTTGAGTGATTTCGGGTGTTTCAGACTCCAGAAATCAATTTCCCTGAAAATGTCCTTGCTAATTTCACTGATAGCATTTGACAGTCTTCTGTGTAGAGCAAGATTTAAGTATTAAAATCAAGATTATATTTTGATCTAGAGTATAAATTAATACACATAGGCAGATAGGTGTGCTCCATATTCCAACATACAGAAAGATACGTGCATGTGTGAACCAAAGTGTGGAAACTCTTGTAATCATTTAGATTAGACAAACTTAAAGGAAGTTTCTGCTTTATATAGCTCCGTGGAATATTATATGAATAATGTTCATTATATCCATAATATTTTGAACTTTATTTGATTACTAAAGAAACAACTTTAAAATCCCAACATAAAGTCATAGTATAGTTTCCCATTAT
Organism: Erethizon dorsatum; assembly: GCA_028451465.1. Classification (NCBI taxonomy): domain Eukaryota; kingdom Metazoa; phylum Chordata; class Mammalia; order Rodentia; family Erethizontidae; genus Erethizon; species Erethizon dorsatum. The sequence continues at coordinate 17,947,179 of CM051838.1, forward strand.
ATTGATGAAAGCTGATATATTAAAAATTTGAAGAGAAAAAAATTCCATAAGGTGAGTGTCTTGTGGAAAAATTTTAAGCTATTAAACTGGTATTTATGTAAATATTTTAAATATTCCAAGTATATATGAAATTACTTGAAAATAATGTCACTGCATTTATATAAAATGAGGATGTTGTGACTTTGAACAACCCTTTTTTATAAAAAATCTTTAAGAGATTTTTCAGTTGACTTGATCCTAGTACCTGGGTTTCTTAACTGCCTCTTGTAACATTTGTGAAAACTTGGGATAAGACAGTCTGAAATGAAAATGTTGAGAAAAACAGAAAAGTAACATAATGTTTTAGAAGGCTTGTGGCCTTCCATGCTGCTGCCAACTCTTAATAACTTTAATTTTTGAAGTCTCATTGATCTTTAAGCTGAGTCCCCAGGTTTAGTAATAAAATATGACATGATTTCTCACTCTCGTGGAGGGTAATTTACTGCAAAGAAAAAAATTGCAAAGTCTCGCCTAGTGCAGGGCTAAGACCTATTCAGAGAATTCATGAAGTTCATCACATCTGCCTATTGTAACTCAGAACTCTCCATTTTCAAGTTCATTGTGATATGAGGCTAACAGAGTGTGGTTTACTGGTTACAGAACTGGGGAAGTAATGCAGTTGACAACTGAAGCAAGTCTGCATAGGTATAGCGAAGGATGCAACTTTATCTCTCTCTCTTATGCACGTCATACACACTCACAGGGTCAGTTTCTCCACATTCCTGTTATCAGCCTGGCTTCTAGATTCAATGGAACGGCACACATTACAGTTTGTCCACAGCCCTGTGAAAAGAATTTTCCCAAGCAGCACATCTGGCAAAGTTCCTTGCCTGTTTTGCTTCTCCTAAGGTTCAACTGAACTTGGCCCTATCCATGAAAATAAATGGTAATATTTTAAAAGGTGTAAAATAAAAATATTCCAGATCAGCTAAGCGTAGCAACTGTTGTGATGCTAGAAAAACGTGCCAATGAATTGATTGTTAGAAAATGATAAAGAAAATCTCCACTAGACATAAACCACAGAGATTCTGAAGGAAAAATTGCCACACATCGTTCATAGCCACATGCGTGTGGCATTTCAGGAGGCAGATTTCACTGTTGTGATAGAGAAGAAGTGGTTGCTGCCTTGCTACTCACACAGCTGCTTCACTGGTCATTCCATGTCACATCCTCTTAGCTCGCTGGTGTGAGCAGTTGCGTTATCGTGATCACTCTGCCAACATGATTTGGGGATGGAGAAGCTCACTGCGTGCTTCTCTGCCTTGTGTCATTACCAAACAACAAATCCTCAGGTAAGGAAGTAAGGTTACTGCTGCTCAGAATCTCTCTGTCAGTGATGGCTTACTATTTTCTCACTCCTCCTCAGAGCCCCAAACCATAGCTAGCTAGTTCTCCAGGTGTCAAGTTTAATGCAGAAAAGGAGTTATGAGAAAGTCATACCACATGTTTCTAGACAAGCCTCCTCCAAATGGGAATTGCTGACAACAAAACATTTTGGTTCACTAAGATATATCCAGATTCTCCTTATTATTTATAAGGCAAAAATAGTGAATGAATATCGGGCTCTTGAGCTATTCTGAAGATACCTACCAAACTTCTAATCTGTAAAATGAATATGTTAATTTCCTTCCAGTCATTCACAAACAACTTTATATCCACGATATATGGATTCCAACTTATTATCACATGACCCATCCCTAAGCATTTTCACTCTGACACTTGACAAGTAGAATTTTTGTTTACTTTTGCCCTTTCCTTCTGGGGAACCTACAATGAAATATAAATTAGAAGGGGAGAGAAAATGAGGATTTATGAAGTATTCAATATTGCTTCTGAAATTTTGTCATCTTTTCCAATGACACGAAGGCAGCCTCTTTTTTCAGTCATCTGCTTTCCTGGCAGCTTTCCTAGGGCAGAGGCCAGTAAATTCAAAGGAAGCTGGCTGTACATGAACTACAGTCACCCTCAATCCCTGTGAGAAATGATCACTTACTGTATGATTCTACAGGAAGTGTGCCCTAGCACAGAGAGAAGCTTCTGGCTTACCTAATACGGATACCTGACTAACAGTAAGATTTTTGTGCTTATAATTTCTACTTCAGTTCCTACCTCTACACAACCAGCTGTAGATATAGGCCCCTCCATTCTCTGAGATTATTTAATGTAGATTTGGCAAAGTAAGCATCAATACGATAGGAAATATATGGTATTTGAAAATGTTGTAGCTCTCCAATGTTAGATAAGTAGGTGTTTCTTCTCTACTCTTGCCCTCCCATAATAAGCTGTCAGAATATCAGCTGGTTTCTCAGACGGGAGAAGAAAGTGGGAAACCAAGAGGTGCCCAGGAGCACAAGTGAGAGCACAGAAATTCACTATGGGTTTCTCTGCTTTTTAGCGAAAACGTGCAGCATTGCCAGGGGTGTCAAGGGCATCCATGTGACCTAAGGTTTTACTCTGAGAGGTCATATGAGTTCAGCGTTTTCAGACACCTCTCACAGAACATACAAGGAGTAAAGCACCCTTACATCAGCAGTATGGATTTTGACCGCCTTGACCTCAAAGGGGTACAGACGGCTTGCAGACGTGAGGAATGCAAAATTTGGTAATTTCGTTCAGGCCAAGTATTTTCCACACCTAGGTAGTCTGCCTGGATAAAATGCTGATGAGTCTGACATATGTGATATTCTTTATTGTCATTTTACCTGTTTCCCCCCTTATTTAAAAAATTATAGACCAATTATGAAAACTACAGTGTAATCCTTTAGTGAAATAAAGAAATAATCTTTAGAAATGTAAGATACCTAATGACATAGAGAAATTTGTTATTTCTCTAGGAAAATTTCTCAAGGGTGGAAGTAAAGGGTAACTCTAATTTTCCAAGAGGGATGTACTCAGTTACGTTTGTCATCAATACTATACATCAGTGCACATGTTGTAATATTAAATATATATATATATATTAATACAGCAATCAGATACTAGTAATTTAAAAGTATGTATAAGTTAACAGTTATAAATAGCATCTTATTTGATTCAATTTATATTAATAGACAGCTAAACTTCATCTTCTTAATACATTTATATCTTTGTCTATGAGTTATTTTCTTATCCCTTTGATCTACTTGGTTCCTTTCTTACTGATTTTTGCTTTTCAGTTGCAAGGGTACACAAAGTACTCTATATTGCAACTTGTAGATCCAGGAAAAATATTGCAAAATTAGGGAAAATGTTCCAACACTTTTCCCTGAAGTTCAATTGCTATTTCCATATCAGAGGTATAGCTTTAAAAATACACAAACTCACAGAAACTAATTAATAACATCTATCACTATATTTATGAACACCACACTGGCCAGGAAGAGGTAAATACCCTTCTAGAGATCCCTAGAAAGTAATTTTGATGCTGAGATAATTAAAGTAATTATATATTTATGCACAATGGAATTTTTGGTAGGAAATAAAATTAATTCAAGGTATTTTAAAGTCATTTGGGTGGTTTTTGCTGCAAACTCATAGTAAAAGCTCTCTCCTGAAGTTCCAATAGCTGAAATTCCTGAACAATATCAACATGAGTGAGGTATTCTTACTGAATTTTATGCAGTAGCTATATAGCAACTATGTTGTTGTTATTTTGAGGCAGTTCTCACCAAATTGCTCAGGCTGACTCAAATGTGTGATCCTACTGCCTCAGCCTCTCCAGAAGATAGGATTACAGATGCACACCACCAAGCCCAGCTTCACTCTATATTGATCTTGAAATTCATCACTTTACTGTAATGGCAGGTGTCTATACAATTTTAGAAGAACAAAATTTTTCTTATTTTATTTTCCTCCCTTATTGATTCTGAATATATTTGAGCAGAATCATTTGAAATTCGTATCTCATATCACTTCCAAAGAAACATATATGTGTACACATACATACACTTATATTGTGAGAGTGTTATTACGCCATGAACTTATAAATGTTAGTATTATTTTCAATATCAAAGCCTAAAATATTTTAGCTATTTCTTAATCTACAAAGGTTGTATAATACCATTGCACACATTTGCTTTGCAGTTTCTACAGATGACTCTTAATTCAAGATTCGAGTTCTATGTATGAACATATTTTGCTTCCATGAGAATTTTGTTTCAATATTTTAATAATTACTATGTCTCCATTAGTGATTATCATTATTTATCGTATACACTTCACACAGGCTCATATCATTTGAAGATTATTTACAATTTGTATGTACAAAAACAGGCCACCTTGTTTTTTTGTAAAGACAACCATCATGCATTTAATATCAAATTTAAATCTGTTTTTAAGGGAAAAATTAAATGCTCATTAGGGACTGTAAGAGAATCCATTTCTAATGGTGAATTTCTACCAGTCCACAGGGAACCCTATTAAGGCACAGTTGACCAATGGCTATCATTTTCAGTTGATTTCATTAGTATTTAAGTTATAGTGTAAAGTACATTCTCTTTGGTGCTCTGAAAGTCAATGATTTACATACATTTGAGGTGAAGCTTTTGCTTGGGATAATGTAAAAGTGATAGAGTATCTAAGTGAAGATTTTTCCTATGCTTACCTAGACCCACTTATTCAAAAATAAATATTAACTTTTAATAAAGTAGCTTTTAATGCATTATTGCTATCCACTAAAATAAAACAAACGATGCTGTCCACTGACAGTCTTCATGCCCAGGTAATATTCAATTATAGCCTTTTTTGTTGTTGCTGTTGTTGGAAGCATTTGATAATTTTCCACTAAGAGTGTACTTTTTATGAGTTTTATGCACTTTGCTTATATACAAGCCGCTGGGACTCTGATTTACAGGTTAAAGAAAACAGATGCTATGCAAATAAGAATAGATATCCTGCCCAGCAGTTTCACATAAAAGAGATCTTTTCCATCTCTGGGTGTAAAAACAAAAGAAACATTTGCGATACTTGAAAGTTTGGCCTCATATATGGCTCCATTCTGTGATATATGATTTTTGATTCTAAGAGATATTAAAGGTGAAAGGAGCAAGTTGTGTAATCAACTATTGCACACTAGATGCCTTTCTGTGCTATGAGGGTTCCAGAAGAATAAAATCTGCATTCTTGAAATCAAGAAGTAGAATAGATAAAGCCCGAGTGTCTCCGCAGGCAGCAATACAACCCGGCCTCTGCCACAGGCCAAACAGGCAACACAAGCAGCACTGCCTGTTGGAAGGTGGATAGGAAAGGTTATACTTAGCTCATAGAAAACAAATCAGTGGAATCAGAAGCTTATACCAGATAGTATCACACAATTTCCTTGAATGTAAACATTTGTATTTGCAAAATTCTATGTAAGAATTAAATAAAAAATTCAATGTAGTTTTAAAAACATTCAAGTTTGCCTTCTAAGATGAAATTCAAAGAAAAAAATCAATATGCTTCACTTTTTAAGTACTTGATTCTTTTATCGTCTTGTTTACTCTGGTGGAGAATTTTTTTCACAAAGTTCTTCAAAAGTAAAATTAATGCTGTGAAACAGCCATTAGCAATACTTAAGCGAAATAATTTTATTTGAAAAATTGCTTTTGCTTTAAATAGGTCATCCTCACTTTCTTTTCAGTCTAGAAAGGAATAGACAAGAAACTAAGAAAGTACATACAAAGCAGTCATCTAAATCAGAGTCACTAAACACGAAAAGCTAGTCTCTATTTTTTTACTTGCATACAAATAAAATAATGGATTGGCGCAATTTGCTTTAATTTTCATTTAATATCAATATCACACACACAGACACACACACCCCAGATAGGATAGAATGTCATTATTTAAGTTCATCATTCAACCTAATCATAAAATGAGGTTGATGCTTTACTAATCTCTCATCACTCCCTGCCTATATTATAATTTGTTGATTTAAGCCCTTTCTAGAGCGGCATTTATGTATGTGTGCTTGTTTACAGCTTCTAATCAGAACCCTCAGGTAAAGTGGTATTTCTGTGAGAACTCACGGAGGAAAACCGTGAGCAAATTCTTTAGATGAAGACAAAACTTACTTTAAAATTTAAGCTATGAGAAGTTCTGTGATGAATTTGCCTTAGGATACTTACATAAACTTGTAAGGAATTTCTTACTATTCCTCTAATTAACCATCAATCAGTCTTATGGTATAATATAATTCAAACATTCATGTAAAGCTACTCACTGTAAATGTCCCCAAACACGTACCCATAACTTTCCCAAATTATTTCAGAATAACCCCTGCACCTAAAGTCACCACAAGTCATAATAAGCTGGTTTGTATAACTTTGCAGTTGTAGAAGTGAACGATGTCTTTTGTTCTGTTGTGTTATTTATTAAACCCTATCCAGTTGAAACCTCCAGCTCTGTATTACCTAATACAATCTGCCTTTGTTCTGAAGTACAGACAAATGTGCCTACCAAAGAACAATTTTTGATATGTTTTGCATGTAAAATTGATTGACTCCATACAGATTGAAATGTACTTTAAATGTAAGTTGTTCCTACCAGGGAGAATATCTATGAATGCCTATGACATCCCACTTTATCACTTAGTCCAAATGTTTTAAGGCAAGAATTAACAAGCATCTTTATTTCTGTCTTAATGCAGGAGAAGAGACAAAATTTTATTGAGTTTCTGATGAAATTAAGGTTTGAACTGGGAAAGAAAATGTTAGTCCATGACTATAACATGATAGCCAGGTTCTCAGAGTCCCAAAATAAAAAACAATCATAGTTTTAAGGTCTAAACCTGTTTCTGTAATAGGGAAAATACCTAAATAATTGTCTATGATCTCACCTGAGGTAACGAAATTTGTATATATGGTTTTAATTTTATTTTTCTAATCCCTGTCATTTCTTCTAGTTATATGGAAAGAGTAGGATCTCTGATATAAAATGTTATAATATTTTTGGTTTATGGAACAGAGAGTAGAAAAAGTTATTTGTGGGTTTTTAAAAATTTCAGATGATTTATATTAACTGGTAAAAATTATGGCTAGACCAGTATTGATACCTACCATTTACAAGAGATATAATGTATTGATCTAAAATCACATGAATGAAGTTATTTTCTGTTGTACCAAGGACGCTCAGTATTATAGAAGCTATGAAAAAAAGAGATTTGAAAAACTTACATGGAAATGTCTTGAAATTGTTCAACTATATTCTAGCTAAAATAGTCAAGAGCTGAAGCAGCTGGAAGAACAAATAAAGGTATGTTTTACAGAGGATTAAAATTAATGTCTAAAATTTAATTTCAAAGGAACATCACAAATGATATTAAACTAAATAAACTCCATGGTACATAATTTTTAAGCTAATGAATTTCAAATTTAGACATCTCAATGTTTCCTCTATGAACTCCAAATATTTAATTCCTTTAAAGGTGCCATCTCATTACTAAATGAAGTTTAAGATTTAGAAGGCAGCTGTCATTTCTCAAAATTCACTTAGCTGTTGATGGAAAAGCTTTGGAATAGATATTAATTCAAGTAGATTTTTAAAGTTCATGTTTTCCCACATGACACTTTAAAGTTCTCACAATAATGACTGACAATAGATAGGATAATGGAAGGATAATGGAAGACAGCATTTTGCTTTACCAATTTCTGAAGATCATTTCATAAATTTATACAGTTAATACATGATATTTTTGAGAAAGAATATTAATAAAATGATTTCAAGTCATAATATTCTATTGTTATTTTTATACTTAGCAATGTATCATGATAATTCTTCTAGGCCAATAAATGTTTTTATAAAATGTGATCTAATGCCCAGTTTTCCGTTGAAAGGAGTATCAGAGCTTATTTAACTATTCTGCTGTTGGTGGACACTTAAATTCAGAAAAATAATTTTAATTAATTAATACGAAAAGGGGAAATGGAAGAAAAAAATTAGGACCAGAATATAAAGTCATACCACCTCTATTCTGAATATGACAGCTAAGAAGATAAGATTAAAAAAATAGGGTTCTGGTAGGATAGCAAAAATAAAGTGATTGATGAAAGCACAAATACATATAAATGAGGGATACTAAGCAATATATTATAAACAAATATATATTTTTATCATAAAATTTTCAGTAGTTTTAAACACTTGTAAAGCTTACAGATTCTCAATGAGTATCACTTTTTTCTCAACATATAACAGAGTAGAATATATAATTTTTCTTTTAGAACTACATCTAATAGATCAATTGTGATCTTTCACTTATATTTTATTCTTATAATATAAATGTCAACTTTTAAGACTTAACAATTTGCCACAAAAAATAGAAAACAACAATCAAAGCAGGGCAAGAATGATTTCAAAAAGAGCACAATTGCTATAAAGCCATCACTGACTTCAAGATTACTAATAATATCGAGTTATTAGTGACATTTTAATATCTGAACTTTTAAAAAAGTAAGACAGACAAATTATAAGTTTCAAAACTAAAGTGAAAATTCAAGCCTAAGGAAGATGTTTGAAGTAACTTCTAAAAATTCTTCTAAATCTTGAGTGTATGATTTTATTTAAACATTTAATCAATAAGAAAGTTGTACTCAACTCCTACTATGTTGAATAAGCAAAACTAAAAGAATGGAGGAAACTACACAATCCCAGTAGCACTTGCACTTGTGTGAAATTAAGTCAAAAGCAGAGGAATAGGATTTGATAAGTTTCCTTAAATCTAACATTTTATACTAGCTTCTGCTTCAACACAAAAATGGAATAAAAAGAATTAGATTTTCCCTCCTGCCTGAAAAAACTAAAAAATCAAAGTACATAAAACAATTGAAAAATCAGAGAGAATATATGAATATAAAATATCAGGCCAAAGATAGAAAAATATGGTCATCAGGTAATAAACAAGAGTGATCCTGAAAGGTGGAAAGCAAATGAGAACAGCCCCACGGTCACCCCCTCGTGCCTCCTGAGGAAGTTCTTGGGGGTAGCCCGGAGAAAGGGAGGCGGGGTGCAGTCTGGCGATCACCTTCAGTTTAGAGAAATAGTGTGGAGTATGGAAAGACAGAGGAGCTACCGTTTGCAGGGCAGAGTTAAAAAATAAAGTTTTACAAAAAGAAAACTCTGAAGATTTGTAGGGGGGAGGTTATTGTAACTTCTTCAGTTGAGAACTGAGCGGTACATGTGTGAAGAAATTACTAGCATGAGGGAATGTGCCAGCTAAAAGAGCAGTAGGAACAGTACTCAGAGTCCATACAATAGTGCCTACTCCCATTAACCCACTGAACAACCCCATAAATTAGAGATTTATGAGGGAGGATTCTCAGAGGGTTTTACTTTCAGAGGGATACATTGTTTTTTTCTATGTTTTTGTGTTTTCTATTTCATTAATTTCTACTGTTGCTTTAATAATCTTTCTTCTTCTTTATTTAGATTTACTTTGCCCTTTTCTGCTTATTTTCACTATCTTAAGGAGGGAGATAAAATTATTAATTTAAGGTTTGTCTTTTAATAGAGGTATTCACAGCAATAAATTTTTCTTAACGTACTGCTTTAGCATAATTTTGCTCTGTGTATCTTCATTTTTATTGGACTCAAATATTTTCTAATTTCCCTTTTGATTTCTTTCTTAATGCGTGGTTTTCTAGAGGAGTGGTTATTTAATATCTACATATTTCAGGTTTTCCTGAGTTTCTGTTATGAATTTCTAACTTCGTTCCTTTGTGGTTTTCTTTATTTCTTAGAATGTATTTATAGTGGGCTTTGAAGTTTGTCTCCATTTTAAATACCCTCATCGGTTTGTTCTCACAGCCTCAAATCCCTTTACTTGCATCTCACCCATAAATAGACACAAGAGTGAGAGGGACTGAGTATTATCATTGATAATCCATCCAAGGGAAGCCTTTGCCTCAACAGTGAAGGATTAGTGAAGATGGGCACCTCCTTCATCTCTCAGTTGCACTGACCTAGAACTTACCCTCAGTAGAGCTAGGTGTATGTACCCAAGATAAAACAAAATGATGACCTTCCACTCCCAGCAAGATAGCCAACCTGGGAAAGCTGGGGGAAAAGGGAGCCCTGAGCTTCTCCACTGTACCAATAAGAAGTATACTTTTCATCTCAGTGAGCCAGGATGTCAGTGGCGGGAGGGTGTGGGCTTTGGCTTATACACCATAGACTTGTACCTCTTAGTCAGTCTTAGTACATATTCTCAATACAGGCTTATTTGATTTCTGCAAGTTATTTCCAAAAAGTTTAAATGGTTATTTAAAAAATAATAATTGTCACCATTTTCCAGAGGTTTGGTCTGAGAAGCTACTCAAGCTTTCATGTTGGAAGTGCAACTCCCAACCTAGAATTCTACACCAGTGGCAATGCCTCCAAAAATGGAAGAAATTCCCTGATGACCAACGATTTTGAACATCTTTTCATGTGTTTATTGGTAATCTGTACGTATTCTTCAGAGCATATCTATTCAAAACATTTGTCCATTTCTAAATTAGGTTGTCTTTTTGTTGTTGATTTTTAAGTGTTATTTGTATATTCTGGATACTAAATCTTTATCAGATATATACTTTGCAAATGTTTTCTCCCATTCTATAGTTTATCATTTTTACTTTTTTCCTCCTAAACTTATTGGTATATAATTTTAGCCATGTGTGTTTGTTTCCCAGTAATTCTCCAGAGTACATGACGGTCATCTGATTTTCTTGAAGCCACTGGTAAACTAATATTATACCCCTTCACATACAACATAAGAATTTTACAATGGGAATATTTTCATTATTCTTCCCATACTTTGTGCTAATTTTGTCGTATACATTTCTTAAAACTTATAACCCTACAAAAGTTGATGTCACTAAATATCTTTTTTTATTTTTTTTTAAAGAGAAGAAAAAACAAAACAAATCAAAAGAAGAACAAATTTTCAAACCAACATAATAGGAGGGTAACAATGGTTAATACATTACGTATTACTATCTTTAAGTTAGTTATTCAGGACACCAGACATTAGCATTCAATTGTCCAAACATTATTGGCACAAACCTTACTCTTCAATGAACTAAGTAAAAATGGTAGTGTATCTATCTTAACCATCTTATATATATATATATATATACAATTTTTTTTCCCTTTCCCTTCTTTCTTTTCCCTATTCCAGTCTCTCTTTCCTTTTGACCAGTTTCTTTTTGATTCACCATGTCTATTGTACATTTTGGATCTTATTTACTCTTTCAGTTTCTCATACTAGAGAGATAATACGATGCTTACACATGTGCTTCTGGTTTATTTCACTTATGAGTATTTTCTCGAGTTGCATCCATTTACCTATAAAAGTCTCCAGTTTATCCTTCTTTATGGCTGAATAGTACTCCATTGTATAAAAATACCACATCTTTCTTATCCATTCCTCAGTTGATGGGCATTTGGGTTGTTTCCAAGATCTGGCTATTACAAATTGTGCTGCTATAAACATGGGTGCACATATATCGCTGTGGTACAATGTTTTTAATTCTTCTGGGAAGATGCCCAGAAGGGGAATAGCTGGGTCAAATGGGACCTCCAACCCTAGTTTTCTGAGGAATCTCCACACTGACTTCCACAGTAGCTGTACCAGTCGACACTCCCACCAAGAGTGAAGAAGGGTTCCTTTTTCCCCACAGCCCCTCCAGCACTTGTTATTAGTTGATTTCTTAATAGTAGCCATTCTTTCTGGGGTGAGATGGTATCCCAGTGTTGTTTTAATTTGCATCTCTCGAATGACTAGTGATGTTGCACATTTTTTTGTATATTTGTTTGCCATTAGTATTTCTTCATCTGAGAAATGTGTATTCATCTCAGATGCCCATTTTTGGAGTGGGTCTTTAAATTTGGGAGGTCTGATTTTTTTGAGTTCTTTATATGTTCCCGATAGTAATCCTTTGTCTGAGGAACAGCTGGCAAACATTTTTTCCCACATTGTGGGTTGTCTCTTCACTCTGTTGGTGGTTTCTCTTGCTGTGCAAAAGCTTTTTAATAAGATGAGATCCCAGTTATTGATTCTTTGGGATAGTTCCCGTGCGGTTGAGTTTTTACTCATAAAGTCTTTGCCTACACCAATGTCTCCAAGGCTTTTACCTATCCTACCTTCCAGCAGATTTAATGTTTCTGTTTTAATATTTAGATCTCTGATCCATTTTGAATTTAGTTTAGTGCATGGTGAAAGATATGGATCCAGTTTTAATCTTCAGCATGTGTAGAGCCAGTTTTTCCAGCACCATTTATTAAAGAGGCTATCTTTCTTCCAGCGAATGTGTTTGGCACCTTTGTCAAAGATAAGGTGGCTTAGTATGTCTGGGGTTGTTTCAGCATCTTCTAATCTGTTCCATTGATCTTCAGGTCTGTTTTTTTGCCAGTACCACACTGTTTTTATCACAGTAGCTTTATAGTATAATTTCAAGTCGGGGATTGTGATGCCCCCTGCCTTGCCTTTGTTGCCCAGAATTGCCTTTGCTATTCTAGGTCTCTTCTGATTCCAAATGAATTTTAGGATTGTTTTCTCTAATTCTGTGAGATATGCTGTTGGAATTTTGATTGGAATTGCATTAAATCTGTATAACAATTTTGGAAGTATGGCCATTTTCACTATATTGGTTCTTCCTATCCAGGAGCAAGGGATATCTTTCCATTTTCTGATATCCTCTTCAATCTCCTTTTTCAGAGTACTGTAGTTTTCAGTATAGAGGTCTTTTACATCCTTCGTGAGGTTGATTCCTAGGTATTTCATTTTTTTGGATGTTATTGTGAAAGGTATTGTTTCCCTAATTTCTCTTTCAGTAAGTTTGTTATTTGTGTACAGGAAGGCTATTGACTTTTGAGTATTGACTTTGTATCCAGCTACACTACTGAATTTGCTTATTAAATCTAGCAGTTTTTTAGTGGAGTTTTTGGGGTCTTCTGTGTAGAGCATCATGTCATCTGCGAATAATGATAATTTAACTTCTTCCTTTCCAATCATTATTCCTTTTATTTCTTTCTCTTGTCTAATCGCTCTGGCTAAAGTTTCCAGAACTATGTTGAATAAGAGTGGGGACAGTGGACATCCTTGTCTTGTTCCTGATTTTAGAGGGAAGGCTTTCAGTTTTTGGCCATTTAGTATAATATTGGCTGTTGGTTTGTCATAGATAGCTTTTACCAGATTGAGATAAAGACCCTCTATTCCAATTTTCTGTAGGGTTTTTATCATGAAAAGGTGCTGGACTTTGTCAAAAGCTTTTTCTGCATCTATTGAGATGATCATGTGATTTTTGTCTTTGGTTCTGTTAATATGCTGTATTACATTTATTGATTTACATATGTTGAACCATCCCTGCATCCCTGGGATGAATCCAACTTGGTCATGGTGTATAATCTTCTTGATGATTTGTTGGATTCTGTTTGCCAGTATCTTATTAAGGATTTTTGCATCTATGTTCATTAGGGAGATTGGCCTGTAGTTCTCTTTCTTAGTTGGGTCCTTCTCTGGTTTTGGTATCAGGGTAATGCTTGCTTCCAGGAATGAATTTGGGAGTATTGCTTCCCTTTCAATTTCATTGAAAAGTTTGAGAAGTAGGGGCGTTAGGTCTTCTCTAAATTTCTTGTAGAATTCGGCAGTGAATCCATCAGGGCCTGGGCTTTTCTTTGTTGGGAGGTTTTTAATTACATCTTCAATTTCATTGGCTGATATTGGTTTATTTAGGATTTTTAAATCTTCTTGATTCAGCTTTGGTAATTCATACGAATCTAGGAATCTGTCCATTTCTTCTGCATTTTCCATCTTAGTAGAATATAAATTTTCAAAATAGGTATAGAAGATCTTCTGGATTTCTGCAGGGTCCGTCGTGATATCACCCTTTTCATTTTCAATTGCATGGATTTGAGTCTTTTCTTTTCTTTTTTTAATAAGGTTGGATAAGGGTTTGTCAATCTTATTTATTCTTTCAAAGAACCAACTTTTTGCTTCATTGATTCTTTGTATTGTTTTTTTATTCTCCAATACGTTAATTTCTGCTCTGATCTTTATAATTTCCTCCCTTGTACGGGCTTTTGGCTTAACCTGCTCTTCTTTTTCTAGAAGGTCGAGGTTCACCCTTAAGTTGTTTATTTGCGCTTGCTCTATTTTCCTGATATAAGTGTTTAATGCTATAAATTTCCCTCTTAGGACTGCTTTCATTGTATCCCATAAGTTCCGGTATGTTGTACTGTCATTATCATTCAGTTGTAGAAAGTGACTAATTTCTTCTTTAATTTCATCTGTGACCCATTGGTTGTTCAGGAGGATGCTGTTTAATTTCCATGTGTTTAGGGAGTTTTTGTGGGATCTTTTGCCATTGATTTCCAATTTCATTGCACTATGGTCTGATAATATGCATGGGATAATTTCAATTCCTTTGCATTTACTTAAGCAGGTTTTATGAGCTAGTATGTGGTCTACTTTGGAGAACGTCCCATGTGCAGCTGAGAAAAATGTGTATTCTGATGTTGTGGGATGGAACACTCTGTAGACATCTACTAAGTCCATTTGTTCAAAAATTTGGTTCAGTTCTACTATTTCATTATTGATTTTCTGTCCAGTTGATCTATCTTTTTGTGACAGTGGAGTATTGAGATCTCCCAATATAATTGTATTAGTGCTTATTTGATTTTTCATGTCCTTTAGTACTTGTTTTATATAGCTGGGTGCATTGGTATTTGACGCATATATATTTATGATCGTTATCTCTTCCTCTTGGATTGTTCCCTTTACAAGGATGTAATGACCGTCTTTATCTCTCTGAATCCTTCTTGGCTTGAAGTTCACTTTGTCTGCAAAAAGAATAGCTACCCCTGCTTTTTTCTGGGTTCCTGTGGCATTGGAGTATTGTTTTCCATCCTTTGACTTTCAGTCTATGAATTTCTTTCTGAATTAAATGTGTTTCTTGTATACAGCATATTGTTGGATCTTGCTTCTTGATCCATTTCGCCAGTCTGTGCCTTTTGATTGGTGAACTGAGACCGTTAACATTGATGGTTAAAACTGATATGTATTGACTTGTCATGATATTTTCCTGTTGTTGGTTCCCACTCTTTGTTTTTCGGCTTTCCGGCTATTTAATTATTTGCCCTGCCTGGTGGATTCCTTCTGTTGGGGTTCCTATCTCTTTCTAGAATGTCCTTCAGAACGTTTTGGAGTGCTGGTTTGGTGGTCATAAATTTTCTCAGATGTTCTTTGTCATGAAAGTATTTTATTTCTCCATCAATTTTGAAAGATAGTTTTGCAGGGTACATCAATCTGGGCTGAAAATTATTTTCCTTTAGAGCTTGCAATACATCATTCCAAGCTCTTCTTGAATTGAGGGTTTGTGCTGAAAAGTCAGCTGTGATTCTGATGGGTTTTCCTTCATAGGTGATTTGTCTCTTCTCCCTAACAGCTTTTAAGATTCTGCCCTTCTGTTGAATTTCTGGGATCTTGACTATAATATGTCTGGCTGAAGTTTTTTTTTGATCATGTCTAGTTGGTGTTCTAAAAGCTTCACTTATAGGGGTGTCAAATTCCTTTTCTCTTCCAGGAAAGTTCTCCCTGATTATGTCTTTGAACAAGGTTTTAATGTCGTTGATGCTATCTCCTGCTTTTTCATTTATTCCAATTATTCTTAAGTTGTTTATCTTTGAGTCATCTAGCAGCTGCTGAATTGATTTTTCATGGTCCCTTGCTATTTTTAAGAATTTTTCCATTTCATGATCACTAATTGCAAGCCTGTCTTCTATATCTGAGATCCTGTCCTCGCATTGGCTTATTCTGCTACAAATACTTTCAATGGAATTTTTTATCTCTTGGATATCTGCTTGAATCTGCCTTATGGATTCCATTTCTTTCCTATGCTGAGCATTCATGGTTTCTATAGTTTTCTTAAGTTCATCTATTTTTTTGTCTGTATCAGCTATAGTGTCCTTAAGCATGGTCTTCATTGTAGACATTATCTCTGCAGTTATCTGTGAGATTATTTCTGTTTTAATTTTTTCCAGAACCTCATTCAGTTGCTTTGTTGTTACCACTTCAGATAGGCCAGGTGGGTGGCTTTCGGATTGTCCCACCTCGTTGCTCCCTACGTTTGCCTTTGGTGAATTGGATGTGTGTGGTTGCATCTTGTTTAAGTGTCGTCTCATTTTTTCTTTCTTTAATTCCTGGGGTGATGTTTGCAAATTACCTATAGTAGGTTACTTTATTGCTAGTGTTTAAGATCTTTAGAAGATGACTACTTCTCTGCAGTATCTTCCAAGTGGAGCTTGCTTTTAGGTTTTGAGCTTTCTGCCAGATCCTACCTCTTCAATTCGTTGGGTATGCGAAGTTGCTACCTGTTTGGCCCAGTCCTTGATTCTTTGGTACTGTGCCACTGTATTTTCTGTGTCCCTTAGTCAATCTCAATCACGAAATATCAGGAAGGAAAGATGTTTAGAACAATTATTTCACATTTGGCTATAATGGTAACTAAAGCATCAAACACATCCTAGAAAATGACAGACTGAGCTAACCAGTTATTTACCACTTTTAGCTGTATAGAGTTGCGGTTATATAACAAAATCTAAAACACACCAGAAAAAGTATATGCAGTATACAAGTCCTATGTATGTCAATTTTTCCCTGAGGAGTTTAAATTTAAAATGAGTTAAGGAGGAAATAGAGTGTTGGGAGAATAGGAAGGAATTAGATGTAAGGTTAGAGGACCAAGAGGGATCCCACTAAAATTGGGACACTGGTGCAGAGGACTGGTGGTAAAATGAGAAGGAAGGGTTAAAAGGAAGAACAGATCACAACCACAATCACAAAGAAGTTAGAGGCGCTGTTTACACTCATATAAAAAAGCAGAGAGAATAATGAAGGAAAGAGCAAATACACATACAGAAACAAAAACAAAGATAAAAACAATAAAACAGATAGATCAAAAATAAAACCCCACCAAAAAACAAAACAAAACAAAACAAAAACAAAAAAGCCCTTCGCCAGAACAAAAAACAAATCAGTGAGAAAAAAAAATAATACTAAAAATAAAAATAAAAATAAAAAAAATAAAAAGAATCAGTTCCAGGTGTTGACTCTGTTGTAGGCAGGTACCTTGTGACAGAGTCCTGTTCTGTGCAGGTCCGTCCCAGTAAGCCAGGAGCGCCCTCTGGCGGGCGGTGAGCAGATGCGCGTACTTTCAGGCAGAGACCAGTCTAGCTCGCCTCGGCTCTCAGCGCCCTTTCACGATCCCTGGGCCTGAGAGGCTCAGCGCGCTGTCCGGAGCGCGGGTTCCCTGCACTGGTTCCCACCGCTCTGGTTTTTCGCCACGTCCCCCACAATGGCGCCGGGCCAGTCGCTCTCTGGCGCAGGACAGGTGTGGCTGAGAGTCCAGTCTCGTTCGCCTGCTGACCTCAGCACACTTTCGTGGGCCTGAGAGGCCCCGTGCTGTCCTGTCCGGAGCACAAGTTCCCAGAGCAGTTTCCGAGCCGCTCTGAGTTTCGCCACACCCCCCACAATGGCGCCCGTCCGGTCACTCTCTGGCGCGGGGCAGCTGTGGCTGAGAGACACTCACTGCCGGTCAGCGCCGTTCTCCGCCGCTCCCCTGCCCCGCCGCTGTCTCAGGATCCTCCGTGGGGGCTCCCTGGGCGCCAGCTGCCACCGAGTGTCCGTAGAATTGAGCCTCCACGGCGCTGCAACTCCCGGGATAGTAGAAGGTGCGCGCGTGCGGTCTGCTCCTTCTTTCCTTCTTCTTTGTTGGAAGTCACCCGTCACTGGTGCCGGGGGTCCCAGATTGCGCTTCAGAACTTTTCTGGGTTTCGGGGAGGCATCGCCCCCCTCCTGCGCTTTCCGGGTCGCTATATTCCCGTGTTCCAATGGTAACTTTTAGAGAGAGTTTCGCTGCCTGCTTCTTACTCATCCGCCATCTTGAGGTCCTCACTAAATATCTTTTAAATAAATTAAGGAACAAGAAGAAACTTCTAAAAATAGATTTACCCTCCTATTTACAGTCTCTGGTACTCTTCATTCCTTTATGCGTCTTAGAGTTCCTTTTTACTATAATTTTCTTTAAGCCAAAGAACTTTAATATTTACCGCAGTACATATCTCTTGATGAACATATTTGCTTATCAAAAATATTTTCTTTTAACTGAAATTTTTGAAGCACATTTTTGCTACTTCCTTTTAATACTTTTAAAGTCTGGTACCATTGTCTTTTCACATGCATTATTTATGATAACAAGTTAGCAATATCCACTATGATTTTTCCCATTTATGATGTATTTTTAAACTTTGATTACTTTTAAAATATCTTTTCTTATGTTTTAAGCAATTGATTGTCACAATCTTGGGTGTGGTTTCCTTACTTTTTTCTTAGTTGTGATTCACAGAACTTTAGATGATTTCTAAAATCAAATTTGGAAGACATTTGACTTCTATGTGTGTGCATTTCCTTGCCCCAGTCATTCTATTTATTCCTGTCTGTGACATTGTACTTGTGTGTTAGACTTTCTGATGTTGTCCAAAAGTTCACTGAACCTTTTTTTCCATCTTCTTTCTCTTTTCTCTTTTTCAATCTCAATAGTTTAGATTGATTCTTTCTCAATTCATGTACCCATCCATTTTCTTTGGAAAAACTGCTGCTAAACTTATCTAAAATCATTTTGTTTGGAAGTTTATATTTTCAGTTCTAAAATTCCTTTCTTATATAATTTTTATTTCTCTTTGATGTATCTGTTCATTCATATGGGTGTTAGTTAAATCCTGGAATGTATTTATCATGTTTGATTTAAAGTCTGTCTTCTATTACCACAATATGCCCCATCTTTTGATTTTTTTTTCTCTTGTTTCTCCTACTTATGGACTACATTTTCCTAATTCTACATATGTTTAATTTTTAAAACTATGGAGATCATGTGTGCTATGTTGTGGAACACATGAATTTTAACTTCCTATAAAAAATGTCCCACTTCCTTCTGACAGGCAGTGAATTGCTGGCCAATCCATTATATCCTGTGGAAAACTATTTTTAGATTTTCAAGAATGAATCTAGAAACATAAGCCTTTATTTTATGGCTAGGTGCAGCTTTTCTAGAACCTCAGCTCAAAACCTAGAATGTTCAACCTCTTCTAAGTCACTTTGCATGGCTGCAACTCCAATTTGCTATTTGAGTCTGGCACCTTCTTTCTATCCAGTCACCACTACCTGGTCTCCTCTGGGGTCGAGATTCTCACTCTATTATGTACAGGTTCAGTATTTGATCAATAATTCAAAGGAGGCCCAAAGCATGTTTTTGGACTTTTTTCTCTAGGCCATATCCTCTCTTAAGTATCTTGACATTTCTAACTGTGTTGTCTTTTGCACAGGAAGATGATTTAACTTTGTTTTGGTTCTACTCCCTTCTGTTGAAGTACACAAAAGGCCTTCAGCAGAAAATTAAGATGGACATTGCTTCATGATTTTCCTTCCTTCAAGGATCATAGATAGGTGTTTCTCAATTTCATAACTAAAATTAAAAATTATACCTCATATACAAATAAAAATGTATGTATATTGAACGTATATTATAATGAATATGTAACATGTAATGTACATTATATGTGTTTTCAATTTAAAACCTATTTACAATGTAACAATAAGTCTTCTACCAGTTATACAATTATGGCCGATAATGGAATTTCAGAGTGAAATATTTTATTAAGAATCTTCAAAACGTTTCACCACTATCTGCTTTATTGGCGTGTGGAGGACCACCTGGATGGCTGTCCTTGAAAGAAGAGCAATTACCTCCATTTTCACTGAACCTGGCCCTATTTCCAAGTATTGATATATACAGAGCTGGCTAGGACTTTTCCTTATCCCTTCAATTGGCTTTAAGCAATGCTAATCGGTCCAGCCAAGGTGCTGATGTGTAGTCTTTGAAGCAAGGACACAAGTCAGTGTTTCCCCACCCCCATAGCTCCCAAAACACATGTGTGAGCCGGGCGAGATGGAGAGCGGTGCTCCACCATGTCTCCATGTTGTGGGCTGGGATGAGCCTCGAGAAAGAGGCTATGACTTCTCAGGTCATAGAAGATTACACATCAGAGCCCAAGCACCGACCCCAAAACATTAGTTCAACTATCTTGAACTGTGTTATGCAGATTACTCCTTCTGCATATCCTTCCCTCTGCATATTGCTAAGGTAATTTCTTGCCTACTCATGTACTCACTTCCCACCACTTTCAAGGTCACTCATCCCTGAGCCACTCCCCTCCTTGAGAAATAATAAAACCCAGGTTTGGCCCTGGGTCGTGGCCTTTGTTCTAGTAACCACCACCCTGGCTGGACTTAGGACCCCTTGGCTCCCCACAACTGTAAACATGTTTTATTGTCTTTATTCTTGCCGTGGGTTGCACTGGAAGTGGTAGATTGGAATTAACTCGCTAGAATTCCAATTACTTTTCATGGGATTACAAATATAAACTTCCCGGGCTGCAATGAGGGCCAGGAAGGGCTTGCTATATTGAAGAACAAATTTAGATACAAAAAGTTAAATTAAAATTGTTTTTCATTCTTTGTCCCTTTGAAGCATTGCAGCATGTCAATGTAGAAATAAAAATGCCAACTGAATTTCCTCAGCTCTTAGACTGAAATTACTTTCTACTATAGTTTTTAATCCATAGCTTCAAATTACACATCTACTTTGTTTTATCGTTAGCTTGCTTTAAAAACCCTTCTTTTCAAGTATCCAAATAGGTAGATTTGGGACCATAATTTATAATAAATTTTTATAAATAATATTTTAACATTGGCATATTTTAATAGAACAGTAAGTAGAAATGTGAGACAATAAAATATAGTATGAACAGGCAAGCATAAAAATCCACATTTAAGTGACAGTAAGTTTGAATAAATTAATTATTGCCACCGTTACCACATGGCAAGTTGGCTCTGTGACACGTGGAAATCATAAAGATTTTGCAATATTAGCTGGCTTCTTCTTAAGAACTTACAGCTAACCAGGGGTAGGCAAAAGACTTCTGTTGTTGCCATTGCTGACATAATTTTTACAGTGCGATAAGTTTGGGGGCACTGAAAATTATAGTTTAATGAGGGCGGCTATCTCCCTTGTGACAATTTTTCTTTCTTTCTCCAAAAAGTTAAAGTTCTTCAAAATTTTAGGCAGTCCTATGGGAAATTCCTAAAAGGAATAATAGCCTTGAACCTTGGCTGCTTTGGTAGCAAAGCCTATGGATTTTGTACCATGCTTTATATTTCTAGGCCTAAATAACTATGCAATTATTTGGTAATTATAAGGCAATCATTTACTGGCAACTAGAAGTTTTTCATTTTTATGGTAATTCCAAGTATAACTACCATATAATTTGTAAGAAAGAAATAGCTGTGCTATTACTCTGTATTAACACAGTAATTACCAAACATGTCCAACCTTATTTGTGTCTCATGAAATAGAGATTTTCACACCTGCATACTGCAAATAGCATAGCAGCTATGTATGCTTTCTTCATGTGATCTATCGTAAAACAAAAAGCAGTAGGGTTGCTTTTTATCTCATCGTATCATTGTAGGAGGTTACCGGTTGAACATATTATTTTATCAGAGATGCTTCCCTGTAATTGCAATTGAACTATTGAAAAGTAGAATTAATTTCATAGCTGCAAGAAAAATGGTAGTTCAGTCGACAGAGCAGGAGTTTTGATGTCATACAGGTATGTATTAAAATTCTGCCTTGTCTATTTTTTTGGCCAAGTGATTTGAATAAATTACTTAATTTTCTTCATCTGTAAAATAACATTTATGAATTTGCAAATTTTTGAGATGCTGTAAGAATAGATAAGTAATATGTACAAACTATCCATCATCATGGTAGATATATCGAGTCAACGATTCATTTCACAAATGTATTTTTGCCATGCATGTCTCAGTCAGAGCAGCTATATCAGATAAACATAGATAAAGTGGCTTAAAACAGAATTCGCTTCTCACAGTTCGGGAGCTGGGAAGTCAGAAATCCGAGTATCAGAATGGTCAGGTTCGCCCTGGTTAGCGGATGGATGTTTACCGTTTGTGTCATCACATGGTAGAGAACAGAGAAAGTGTTCTCTAACACCTCTTCTTATGAGAACATTAACCCAACCATTAAGCTCTGCCCTCATGACTTTTCTACCTCCTGTAGGCCTAGGTCCAGACGCCATCACACTGGGGATGAAGCTTCAGCATGTTAATTTAGGGTGGGAAGACTCAGGCAGTCCATAGCAAACCATTATATTAAACACTATAAATACAATGATTATGGGGTTGAGGAGTACTTCAGTGGCAAAGCTCTTGTCTAAGTGTGCAAAACCCTGGGGTCCTCCACTTCCTGTACTTAAAAAAAAAAAAAAAGAAAAAAGAAAAAATCAGGCATAATTCCTGGGCCCATGAATTAAAATCTGGTAGTACACACTAACTGTAATTGAATTATCACACACACGTAAGTGTAAAATTTTAACTGTGATATGTACCTTGAAGTAAGGATACACTGCATTGAAATCATAGCCTCCCTAAAATAGGCCTTCTATGGAAGAAGAGTTAAGAGTGATCAGCCAAAGCCTTATCCACAAATATTCATAGTAGCTGCATTATCAGGAGCCAAAAACTTGAACAGCTCATTTGTCCTGCATACCACTCAATAATCAATACTACTCAGCATTAAAAAAGAGATAAACTATTTGACACATGCCCAACCTCAGCAACTCTCCAATGAGTTATGCTTAGTGAAATAGTGAATTCCAAAAGTTACTTACTGTGTGACTCTATTTATAGAATATTTCTAAATAACAAAAATGTAGAAACTGAGATTTTTGTGATTGCTAGCAAAGAAGAGAAAGATGGCTGTGTTATAAAACAGTAACAAAAGAGAAACCTGTTGTCCCAGAAATGCTCAGTATCTTGACTGTGATAGCAGACACACAAACATACACACGTAACACAACTGAGTAGAACTAATTACACACATACATAATTGAGTATAAGTAAAACTAGGGAAATATTAATAAGTTAGGTGAAGTAACTAATATCAATAACTGGGTTATGGTATTGTACTACAGTTTACAAAATGCTATTGTATGGGAGAAATGAATAAAGGGCACAGAGTCCTCTGTATTGTTTCTATTGCAACCTCATATAAACCTGTAATTACGTCAAGAAAAATTTCAATTTAAAAGCAACTTTAAGCCTGGCATGGTGGCACACGCCTGTAATTTCAGCAGTCAGGAGGCTGAAGCAGGAGGACTGCCACAAGTTCACTGCCAGCCTAGACTACATAGTGAGTTCAAGGCCAGCCTGAACTTCATAGCGAGACCCTGTCTCAAAAAAACCAAAAACCAAAAAAAAGCAGCTTTGCATTTTTGTGATTATTCCTGCCTCCCCCCACCAAATTGTTTTAATAACACACAGGTTAGTAGACAGTAAGAGCCATCTTCAGATAGAAAGATACCTATCACAGGAGAAGAGTAGCATATTACAGGACTCAGAGACTTGTGTGTGTGTGTGTTTGTGTGTGTAGTTTGTGTAGAGCAAAGAGAATGAGGATGGAAAGTTATCAATGTGAGTAGAAATATATTCAGAGGCAACACTAAAAGACTTAGTGATTAACTAAGTCTTTAAGTGATTAAAGTGATTTAAGTGATTAAAGTGATTTAAGTGATTAACTAACTTAAAAAATTGACATCATCAGATTTGAGCTTTGAAAGCATCACTACGAAAGACTAATATTTGAAGGAAATTAAATATACAATTGTTCATCTCCTTTCTCTTCCAAAGCTTCAAAAGAATAAAACCAAAATAATTTAAAAGGTGCATATCCTTAAGAACTAACCATTTAGAACAATAGACAGTAACCAATGGTTTAGTTCAAAGAATATTTGGAAAAATTGACAGATCACGAATGCAATGGACAGAAGGAAGGAAGTTTTTCTTTTTTTTTTTTTTTTTTTGTGGGTACTAGGGGTCGACCTCAGGACCTCGTGCGCCAGCAGGCGTCCGTGCCCCTGAGCGATATCACCGGCCCCTTTTTCGTATGTGGGTTCCGGGAGTCGAACTCAGACCCTCGCGCTTGCCGGGCAGGCGCTTACGCCGCTGAGCCATCTCACCGGCCCTAGGAAGTTTTAGCTTAAGGATCTTTCATGCATTTGCAGATCTGTTCTTCCCGAAAGGCTCATATCTTCTGTTCACCAGAAGTAGTGAAGCTGTACCTGGGTAATAAGTGTGCACGGATAGTTATTGTCAGGAATTACTTGGAAACTTGTACATAGAGAAATTGGTTGTATTGATCTCCATTGCCCCATCCCACATAGCAAGGACAATGCTACACAGACAAAAACCCATCTCCTTTAAAATACCCTTAAATCACACTTTCTACCTCTTCTCATAACTTCAATTAATTTTTATTCCACTCACTGTCACTCCAGGAGGATAGTCAAAGAGGAAAATGAAAGAGAAAAAGGAATGGTGGGGGGGATGGGAGGTGGGGAAAGGATTTAATTTAAATTAACTTATAAAAAAGAGAAATAAAAAATTTTAATTAAAATGAGTAAAATAAGAGGAAAAGTTTACAAAATGCGCATTAATCAATGGGTTTGTTGCAAAAATTTGGCAGGTGGATTGGTCAGGTTTCCTATTGCTGGAAAGAAATACCTGACCCTGACAAATTAAAGAAGGAAAGGTTTAATTAATTTGGCTTACAGTCTCAGAGGTTTCAGTCCATGGTTAACTGATTCCAAGGCACAGGCATCATGGAGGAACTCTGCTCATCATGTGGCATCCAGGAAGCACACAGACAGGAAAAGAGCACTGGAAAGGTATGTGGGGAGATAAGATAGGATCCTCAAATTCTCACTTCATGACCCACCCAGACACACACAGAAATGTGCTTCACTAATCTCCTAGGCTTCCCTTAAGCCAATGAAGTTAATAGTTAAGAAAAACTGACATGAGGTGGGGAGCAGCTTAAAACTCTCATTGGAAACATTGATAGAATCAGCAATAGAGAGTTAATAAAATTTTCAAACATCACTTTGGTCATCTACAATGCATATAAACTGCCCATGCTAGCTTTTTCTTTGGTTGTACTGATTTCCACTGTCACACAGTTATCACATTTGATTAGCACCCTCTTTCACTTTCAACCTTTCTGATATATGATCATAAAAAGTATGTTTAAAAAACACTTTAAGTGTCATGAAAAATTCATATGATAATGAGATGATCCCTCAATACATCAAGGAAATTATAATCTTTTATTGACCAGAAACCAAATATTTATATGGACAATGACAAATTATTAGCAAAGATGAGTATAACATTTTAAACTTAAATTTTAATGATATTGAACAATTTTAAAAGCATATTTTGGGCCGGTGAGATGGCTCAGTGGCATAAGTGCCTGCCTAGCAAGTGCGAGGTCTTGAGTTCAACTCCTGGTACCCACATACGAAAGAAGGGCCAGTGATATCGCTCAGCAGCACGGGCGCCTGCTGGCACGCCAGGTCCTGAGGTCAACCCCTGGTACCCACCAAAAAAAAAAAAAAAAAAGTATATTTTTAAATAATGTCTAAATTTGTTTTCAAAGATTTTCATAAAAAGATAGACCCAATAACATTGGATATTTGAAGAATGTTTATTCAATTTTCTCCTCTGTATATAATAACTCATATTGAGTGGGAAAAATGGGACTAATATTCAGATTTTAGAGATTTATTTTTAAGCTCCCCATTCTTGCCTTTTATTGAGGTGTCAAGAGTATTTTGGCCTGGCTGGCAGAAGTCTCTCATAATTTATTGAAATTCACTTAATGCTCTGTCAGTCATCACAATTTACTGCAGTATTGTCCAGACAAGCCAGAATATAATAATAGGATACAATATGATATATTATACAAAGGAAGAGACTCAATTAGACAGAAAATGAGATTGTTTTAAGGATATAAAACTGAAAGTGTGTCTATGCTTTGCAACATCTCAGCCCAAAGTGACCTGAAATTTTAAATAAAAAAGAAGACAATAGATTCTTCAAGCTATTCCATAATTTGGAGTCTGTTGCTAACTGCTCCAATAAGTCAGTAATATTTGTTCAAATCTAATGAACTGATAAGTAGCAAGGATTGACTCCCTGGAGTGTAGGTTACTGCAACAGTGGAGCCATTCCACAGGTACCCATCATTATTAGCTCACCTTGCTAACCAGACTATTTCAAAAGTGAGGTTCTGTTTTCAGAAGCATCTGAAAAATGTCAATGCAGCCATAACAAGCATATTGTGGTGTCTAAAACTTTTTTTTTGTCAGTTATAAATGGAAAAGGAAGACTCTGCCAGCTCAAAAAGTTAACTCGTTCAAACAATAAGAAAAGTCACATTTTTGTAATTTGTTCAAAGGACACTGAAAGGCAGTATCATGAGACATTGTAAAGATTTCCCATTAGAGGTAAACTTATGTTACAGAAGGTTTCCAGCCTAAAAAAATTCAATTATCTGGATTATCATCCCTTAAAGCTTGTTCTTTGCCCTAAATTTGATAAAATGAGTTACACATTTCAAACAATAAGCGGGCATAGAAGGAAATATATAGAAGAAAATATATTGATGCTTCAAAGAAAATTTTGAGTAGTCATATGATAAATAATAATGACATTGTGACAATCATGCTTTGGACATTCTTCACTGAATGTAAGTGATGTTTTATATGTGTGTTTACTTATTTAAAGGCGAGTCCCTGAATCTACATGTTGAATGATATTTTCAGAAAAATATTATGTTAACAAAATTCTGATAAAATCCTTGCACAGAACTTTGAGACAAATCATTTTGTTTCATTACCAAATAAATTGACTTACTGAGTAAAAATATAGGTAATAATATTACAAAGGACTTTTATCATCTTGTGTCCAGATTCCAGATGTCATACTTTTAAAGTGGCAATAGAGTTTAGTTGTAGAGTAGAGTAAACTAATTTCAATACTTCAACATGTCCATCTGGGACCCTAGAGTATTCAAAACAGAAGCAAGAGTCAGAAAAGAGTCATTTTCAAGAAAATGGCCTATTCATTGCAGGTTTTCATCTCAACTTGTCTGTACATCCTCTAAAAAAACTCAGTGAAGTATTTCACATTCAACACACCACTTCAGAATATTCATTTTCAGGACAAACACAGTCTTATGCTTTGTCTCCCACTCCCACCTCACCTGTATTGGTGTGATCTGGCTCTTCAATTATCTTTACACCTCAGCAATTTTGCCACCCTCAGAATACACCAGCTACATTATTCAACTTGACAACATTTTCCTACTTCCAAGTTCAGAACCGAATGTGGCCCTCATAATACCTTTAACAGGGATTACATTGGTGAAAATGCTAATGAACATTTGTATTTTGTGACCAAAGCTTTGAATAGCTTGATCAAAATATGGAGAGGCAGAAACTGTCATGCACATTACCTTATCCTCCATTGCTTGGATACTATTTTCTGCTATTGCATTTGCAGAATTCTAGAAGCTGAGAGTAATAACCTATTGGCACCATAAAGTGCAGTTATTTGCAGATATTGCTGCAAGTTTTGGAATCATTTATTGCCTGAATAGTAAGTATATCTAAATTTATTTGATGAATGTAAAAGCTTATTTCCACATATTCTTGGATATGAGACTTGCTGTAGAAAGGAAACTTGTTTAAAGTCTCTCTGTTCTAATATGAAAACTATAATAACATTCATTGTTTTTCTGTACTATGAAGCTTTCCAGTGGGATGGCTCAACAATGGAAATTCAGGGACAGAAAGATAACTGAACAATAGAAGCAGAGAAGCAGAAAAAGGGAAAAATGTTGCAGCCTCAGTCTGAGGCTGAAGGCTTGGAAGAACTCTGGAGGGACCCTGGTGTGAGTACATGTTCAAAGATTGAGCACTCTGGGGTCTGATGCCTGTGGGCACCGGCAGCAGCAAAACAATGCTTGAGCAGTGAGCTTGCGCCTGGGTGAGCTTCCCTTTTACTTTTTGTTCCATTTGACCCCAGCCTCTTGGACAGGGCTTCACACTTTCAGGGCCAGTCTTCCCCTCAGCTTGCTGACCCAAATGCAAATCTTCTCTGGAAGAACCACACAGACACACTGAGAAGGGTGTTTTACCAGTTTTCTAAACATCTCTCTGTTCTGTCAGCAGTAAAGATTAACTATCAGAGTTCTTCAGATTAGCCCAATTTAACATTTTAACCTCAAACTTCGTTATAATAATCTCTCTTCTGCCATTCTCTCAGGAGAGCTGGAGCTGGAATCTTGACCTCTTGGTGCAGGAGAGAATTTATTTAATTTGGAGCAGTGGGAAGGGGAAGAGAAGTAACTTTCCAGAAAAGCAACTGGCATCCTAAATCTCATACACAAAAAAAGAATCTACAGTTTGGGAATTGGAGGCGTTAAAAAACACTTGATGTGTTTGTGGGTCTTATATTTTTCCTCTCTTTTGCCTTCTTTGTAACAGTATGGATTTAGGCATGATCGTTCTTTTTCTCTTGCATTTTTAAACACAATAGTTTTGAAGCTAAATGTTTCGCAGTTTTGCAGTATTTCTCAACTTTAGGTAGACATTTCAAACATTTTTTTCCATACTACTCCACCCAAATGAAATTTTAATGCCAGAGATGTACCATATACCTATTCATGTACTATGACCCTTTGGAGGGCCACAAACCATTACACCAAGTTTTGTTTGCCCCAAGTACCCATTTTTGCCCCTTGAGCAACAATATCACCCTTATTGAAAATGCATGATTTCAGAAGATTTTTATTAGAATAGTTTTTATATGAAACTAGAAAAGAATAGAAAACATCAGTGTGTATCACAGTGTATACAGTAGTACTTTTGGAAAATGTATTTCCAAAATTATATAATTCTCTATGTCTGGGCTGGTGAGATGGCTCAGTGGCATAAGTGCCTGCCTGGCAAGCGCGAGGTCCTGAGTTTGACTCCCGGTACCCACATAAAGAAAAAAAATTCTCTATGTCTGTATTTATATAAATCACAATATAAAGTACATTTCTTACTTTAGGCTTCTGTCGGACGTTGAAAGTCACTGTTCTAGCAGATAACTGCTGGAATGAGAAGATAAAACAGATACCACACACACACACACAATACCACCACCTCCACCACCACCACACAGCTGAAGCAATTAGTAGAAAAAGCCATTTTCCTAACAACTTTCAAAGCAGCGTTCTGGATTGTTACCATAGGATGATGTTGCAATGCTATGCAGAGCAGGAGTTAATTCCTATCCTCCATCGCTTTAATTCTGAATTGCTCCTCTGTGAGCCTAGTCAAGTTCTTCTAAGAAGCTCCACTTTTCCTCTCATGAATTTGTCACTGTTAATTCAAATTCTTAACCCAGTGCCTTTGGTCTCCTTAGTAATTTTTTTAGTGGAAAGGGTGATTTATTCCGGTTTTTAGTTTTGCAGTGTTCTGCATGCTAATCATTGATGTAAATATTAAGTAATATCTTTTCATCATGTTTATATTGTCAGAATCTAGACTGCTATCTACTTAGTTTTCATTATACTTCCATAATGATTGAGTTGAAGTATTGTTTCAGAAAGCATGAAAAGGTTGGAGCAAACTCTAAACTTCATTTTCCCCTTATTAATTAGAGAGAATGAGCAGAAAATAATCAGGGCAGCGGCAGCAGCTCCGTGTCTTATGGGAGAACCAAAAATCCAGAGGTGATCAAGAGGAGGAAACGCACCATTTTTGTTGTTGTTTTGTTAGTTGCTTATATTTGCTCGTGTGTGTTTTGTTTGGGGCAAGGAGAATTAGTGCAAAGAGAATGTAACCTAGATAAGAAGCAGTTCCCAAAGATTCAGAATGGTTTCGAAAACCAAATGCTATAAAGGCAGCCAGTGATATCAGCAGACAAGTAAACTGGTTAGGTTGGGGCAATTGGTGGTATTTGGGCAGTTTGGCAAGTGGCGGCCATGTACTCTTCCTCAAGGGGGATGCTGAGACCTCTAGAAAATGATCGAGTTTTGCAAAATTTTTAAATGCAACCACTTCGATTTTTACTTGGAATTTGTACACCATTGATATACATTTTTGTAAACACAGAGCAGATCCCAGAAGTTTGAGCTAAATACACTTTAAATTTGTCACTTGACAACTTCTAGAATAATGGAAACATTGTCTTTTGATAAGGTGGTTCCTAGAGAGGAAAATAGGTAGTTAGGTTCACCCAAAATTGCTTTGAGCATGAGACAAGGGTTCCAGTGAAAACTCACACGTCAAATGTTATTTTTTTCTTTTTTTTTTGTGGGTACCGGGGGTCAACCTCAGGACCTTCCATGCCAGCAGGTGCCCATGCCACTGAGCGATATCACCGGCCCTTTTTTCGTATGTGGGTTCTGGGAGTCAAACTCGGGACCTCACACTTGCCAGGCAGGTGCTTATGCCGCTGAGCTATCTCACTGGCCCAAACTTACAAACTTTTAAATTAAATATATTCTTTAAGTCATTCTTGATAAAGGCACTTAAAAAAAAAACATTTTTAATATTTGTTTAACATTGTGGTTTCTTTTTCTGAAAGTAAGCAATGTATCTGAAGACCAAATTTAAACATATTATTCCATATCTGTGTTTTGTTTGATGGATCATACTACTTTGAGAAGTAACGCCATAAAAAAAAGAAATAACTGAGAAATCATTTACATTTATTTCATAAAATATAAAATTACTAAATATATTATTATATCATATAGCAAGATTTTAATATAATTTTACAGTATCATAAAAACAATCTAAAGCTATGGTTGGAGAACCAAATTTAATGGGCTGGCTGGCTGTTTTTGTAAATAAAGCTTTATTAGAAAACAGCCTTGTCTATTCATTGACATGGTGTCTATGGCTCTTTTTACATTACAGTATCAGAATTGAATAGTTGTAATGAAGACCGCACAG
This sequence comes from Erethizon dorsatum, assembly GCA_028451465.1. NCBI lineage: Eukaryota > Metazoa > Chordata > Mammalia > Rodentia > Erethizontidae > Erethizon > Erethizon dorsatum. The sequence continues at coordinate 17,978,133 of CM051838.1, forward strand.
CTTGCAAAACCTAAACTATTTAACACCTGGCTCTTTACAGAAAATGTCTGAAAATCTCTATAGACGGTTAAAAATTAAAAAGTATTTTTATTAAAGTCTACAGATTTAAATATATTTATTAATGTATAAAGTAAATGTGAAACATTAAGATTATTTTCAAACATTTTAATCCAAAATATTGAAAATTACCGATCAAAATTAAAAGTTAAATTATTATTAATAAATCTCAAAAATTAAAAAAAGTTTAGTTAAAACTGAATTGTTCATTTTAATCATTAATCTTATTTCATATTCTTATTAAAATAAAAATGTTTGCATTCTAGTTTTAAATGTCTGTTTGCCAATAATTTTAATCATATTCAGTCTTGACTTATGTATTCAGGTACATGTAAAAAATGTGAATTATTTAGTATCACAACTGTTTCTTCTATCACTTCGTGCAACTGTTGGGATTACTCCTATTCCTGCTTAACTCCAGAACTACAATTCAGTCACAGAAAGAAAAAGTAAATAGTGTCCTCTATATTACTATAGAGTAATATCTCGATTCATGAACGCTTCTGTTTGGAAACAATTTGGTTCACAAACAGAAGCATTCGAAAAAATTTTGCTTCCATTTTCAAACTCCACACTGGTGACAAACGCGAACACCACCACTTTCCCCACATAAACACAAATACAGCCATCTTCCCCCAAATCATAAAGCAAATTAAGTTTGTAAACCAAGGTGCCACTGTACTAGGAAATGACATTTTATTTTATTTTTATTTTATTTTATTTTATTTTATTTTATTTTTTTTGTGGGTACCGGGGGGTCGACCTCAGGACCTCGCGCGCCAACAGGCACCCGTGCCGCTGAGCGATATCACCGGCCCCTTTTTCGTATGTGGGTTCCGGGAGTCGAACTCGGGCCCTCGCGCTTGCAAGGCAGGCCCGGAAATGACATTTTATTATGCAAATTACTGCATTCATATCTGAGGGAAAAATTGGTACCTGTGCTTCTACCACTCAGTTCCTTCTTGCTCCTAATGTAGTACCTGTCTCTCACACAAACAGAAGCGCAACCCCAAACCTCCAAAAGCCTCAGACACGGGCTTTTGTTTTCGGGACCACAGCAAAGATATAAAGAAATATTTCCTTGGGACCTAACATCGGTAGTCATAGAAGATGTGCCACACTGGTGCTCATTGGTGGATTTCAAGTGACAGAAGTAGCAAATTTTTTTTTAATGACTTTGTTTTTGTTACTTCTGTGTTTCTAGTGAGACTTTCTAAAGCACAGATCCTGGAACAGGGCTCCCTTATATCTGGGTCTAAATGAAAGCAGCTCTGCTGCTGGCAATCTGGTTCTTATTAGGGGATAAGGAAATCTGTGAGAGTGATTCGTTTAGTCAGATTTGTCTTCCAAGTTAAAACAGTTGTATCTTCCTGTTATAGGCAAGCCCAGAAATCATGCTGAAGTAGGGAAGTGGACAGTGCAGTAAAAGGAACTATTTTCAAAGTTATGAGCAAGATTTATGGAAACCAACAAGAGCTGTGTGGATACTCCTAGGGCCCGCATCATTGGAAATTAGTGGGAGACACATCAGCAGTTCTCAATTTAAAATTCAAGGAGAGGGAAGAGTTACACAGTCACGAACAGAGCAGTAGTTGCCCTCCACCCAGGATGGAGGAAGTTTGAGAACAAATTCTACACGATCACTCTCCTCCCACTTGCAGGTTTTTCCCAATGCCTTTAATTGGCCAATTCTACCAAAGCCAGAGGGCAAAGTCTCACTTGCTGTCCTCCCAGCGCACAAGGTGGAGAGAGGACCTGGGAGGTGGGTGGGGAGCTGACAGAGAATATCCCGTAGTGGACTTAGCTAGCTGTGCAGACAGAAAGAAGCAGCTAAAGCACTCTTAGCCTGGACGCTATCCCACCTTTAATCATTTGTTTTCCCCATTTTAATAGTCTGTTTCCCAGATTTCAAATGCATGTTTTTAGCTTTTATTTAAGGACACTGCATTCCTGGTACCGCAATTATCAAGCAGTTGTTAATACCAATGATGAGTATTTTCGAAATGTTATTTTATATTCCAAGTACGTTCTTAATGGCTCTGCTTGCAAGTCAAGGCTGTCATATTTGTGGATGGATAAGCCATTCAAGATCTTTTTTCCCAGTGAAATGAAGTTGACGTATCTGTATGGTTGATTGCCGGAAGTCATGTCTCATTGTTCGATCAAATAGCTATATATATATATATATATATATATTTAGCTTGTAGACTCTGCCCACTCTTTAACAGCTGCTTACTACCCTGCCTGCCTGCAACCATTCTCTAAATCTCTCTGGTGCAGTGGAGCGGAACAGAGCTGCAGCAAAGAGAGATGCTCACTGGAGATACAGAACTGTCATCAAATTCTGCTGCTTCGGTAACACACTCTCCAATTTGAAATTGCCAAAGCAGATCACACAGGCAAATACAGGGCAGCAGAATGAGATAGTCTATACCTCCTTAAAAAGTCAGTGGGAAGGGAAAATAAATCAATGTCTACTTCCTCCCAAAAGAGCTGAAAATGTTACTGGTACACAGGCTCCCTTTCACCTCCCACCTCCACCTTTCACCTTCACCATCATGGGGGTTCTGGGAAAAATAGTGATAGGTATTTCAAAATATTCTATTTAAAAGTAGAATTAACTTATCAGAAAAGGATGTTATTTAGTGCACTACAAAAGCCAACCTTGTCCCCATTGTGCCCAAATCCTTAGTGTGCCCTCCCTTCCTCTCCTCCCTCTTCTGGTCCTGGCTCAATCTTCTCCACTCACAAAGCTTGAAAGACATATCTGTACTCCAAGACTATTCGTGGTCATTTGTGTCATTACCAACTTTAAAGGTTTTTGTGGAATCTTGGAAAATAAAGTCTCTAATGCAAGTCTACATATTTTCATTTAAACGAACAGCTTTCTCAATAGTCAATTGTCTGACTATTAGAGCCCATTGGGCTGTGTGTGTGTGTGTGTGTGTGTGTGTGTGTGTGTGTGTGTGATTATCTCCTCTACCTTTGAAATGCATTTGTTCCAACTTGCCTATGAGATTCTATTTCTAAACCCATCCTCAGGCTACTAGAGCTGGCCTCGCTGGGGTTTGGCAACCCCTGGGGACAACTTTACTCAACAACTGCAAGGCATGGAAGTATTTGCCCCTCTCTGACCTCAGAGGGGCAGCTTCCTCTTAAAAATGGCACTGAGATTTTCATGACAGTGACACTGGGAATTGCACCTTTGTTTATTTCTCAGTCAATTTGGGCTACTCTCTGAAAATCTCATGAAATGAGAAGATTATAAACAGCAAAATTGTTTTTCACGGCTCTGGAGGCTGGTAAGTCTAAGACCAAGGCACCAGCAGGTTGGTGTCTGTTGAAGATCCGCTTTTGATTCACATATAGCCCTGTCTCCACATGTACTCTGAGGGTGGACCTGACAAGGGAGTTCCTTGTATAAGGGCATGAATCTCATTCGTGAGGGAAGAACTCTCATCATCTTATCACTTCCCAAAATCTCCATCTCCGAAAACCATCGCACTGGGGATTGGTGTATACTGTAAGATTTGGAGGATACAAACATTCAGACACACCAGCAGCCTGTCCTGTTTCAGCCTCACCGTAGCCATATCTCCAGGGAGGACCTCTTCAATGTGGCCCTTGGAATCCTCATTTCAAGATCTGTTTCTGGGGATTCCAAGCTATGACAGCAGTTTTACAGTGATAAACAACATCGCTGACAAAAGCCTCCACTCATTCCTTCTCGACTATCTTGTCTCACTGTTGTTAAAAGCGTACATAGGATTCAGCATGGGATGAGAAATTACAAATTTGTGGTAACAACACAAACAAAATTGCATCTCTTGGGAGACAGGTCATGGGTATTATCTGCTTTATAATGTGGTTAGGAAAAGATAAAGTAGGGTAGGAACTGAACATTTAGTTCAAGCTGAAAACAAGCTCCCGGTTTCAGACTGTCATTGATGTGTTTTCACCACAGGAGCTTCTCAATGCGTTCGGGCTGCTCTCTATCAGTGGTTAGCTGAGAGGACTACAGACAAAGGAAGGAAAATAACATTAATGCTCCGACCTCCTGCCTTGTCTGAAATTACTAGTAGTGATGGCTGAGCTGGTAAGAGCTTTTAAAAGCATCTGTTCTCCAAATCTTTTGAAAAGTTCTGTAGACTTCCAGCCCCGACCAACAAATGATGGCTGTTTAGCACCCACTCCTAAAATAAAATCCCTTGTATGACTGCAGAAGCGTCTTCTCTTTGTGCCCACTCAGAGAGAAAGATTTTGTCAACTCTGTCCTGAACGAAGCTTTATTTAACATCTTAATCCTCACAAATCTCACTTTCAATTGATTTCTGATTTCTTTTTTATTAAATAAAGGCTTGCATATGGCGATATGCTTCCAGGAGGGAGCTCGCCACTTCCATCCAAATGTAATATGGCCTTTAATTACAGGAAGCTCTCTCAGTGCATAATAGACGTGAGGAGCTCTAGGGAATTCCAAACTACTTCCTATTCCTTGTCAGAGAGAGCAGATAAATGAAGCATTCCCAGCTTGCGGCTTCCTCTTTAAAACCTTCCAGAGACTGAAGGGCAGTTTAAAAAATTAGCTCTCAGACTCTGTCCTCATGATAAAAACTGCCTGCCTTCTGATATTTTACCATATTTGTCTCAGGTAATGGGGGCTTGTGGAAAGAATCCCAGAATTTGAGTCAGAAGATTAAGGTTCAAGTTCTAGTTTTGTCATTTAATGGGTACAAAGAAAAATCTCAATTTCCTTACCCGTAAATGAACATAAAAAGAACCAGTTCTATCTCCTTTAGAAAGGCATGTTGAGGAGAAAATAAAATGTGAAAAGAAAATTTATACTATAATAACTACAGAAATAGATGGTATTAACAGAGCTGTTAATTTCAAAGGAATCTGAGACCGTATCCTTCCTTGCAAGGGCCAGGAGTACTTCCAATGTAATTTTACCCTTGTAAATTTTACCAGAGTATTGCAAACTTTTATGCTTTTGCTTTGCCTATTTGTTTCCTTTGCTTTTCCTATTCTTGACAGATAAAGAAAAATCACTTTCATGTTTACATAATAAAAAGCAAAATAAAGCAATGTGAGCAATTAAGATAGATCCTGATTAGAGTTAGCGGTCTCCAGTGGTGCGCATACCAGGTGAATCTGATGGAGCCTTCCGAAATGAAACTTGAAGTAAACACACTTCAATTCACCCATTTTTGGAACTTCATGGCTATCTAAATCTTTTCTAGTACACGTGTCTGCTTTTTCATCTATAAAGTATCAATAATGTTCAACTACCAATTTTGCTGTGAGTATTAAACAAAAACATGGACGTATCCAGAACTACTATCAATATGATCATTACTTTGTCAGTCAGGAGTGTTTCATGAGGGATAATAAGAAAACATGTTTTTAAATTAAATGTTCCTTTCCCTAAAAATCAGCAGCCCTCTCTTTAACTGTTCTTTCTTCTGGGACACCTATGCCTAAATCTAATAAGTCATAAAATCCTTTTGGTGTACATTTCTAGTTTTCTCTTTATTTTCTTTTCACTGTCCTGGCCAGGCCTTCGTAGTTTCTATTCTCTTTTCACATCCTTTCTTTCCTCTTCCCCAAGTTATCCTCATCTTTACCAACTGTGTTCTTAATAAATCATAGAATTGAACACATCACTCTCCTTCTAATCATTTTATTAATTTGTATTTTCTGCATGATTAATTTCAAATCCCTTAAATGGCTTGCTAATTCCTTGAATTCTATGTTCCACATGTTTTTATCCTTATAAGAGCTTGACTTTCCCAGCAAATTGGAATCACTTGCCATTTCTCATATCACACTTTTTCTTACTTTCCAACACATACTCCTGTCATCTTTTCTCCCAGAATTCTTCCTTCCCCTCTCCCTGTCTTTTAAGATCCTCCCGACTATTTCGGCAGAGCATAAATGTGTGGGCCCTCTGATTAGGGTGCAATCCATTTGAGAGAGGTTTGACCTCCAGTTCTTTGCTCATACACAAAACTTTGCTTAAATCTCTATGATCTCATTGCTAATGTTTCATAATATTACACATATATAGTACGAGTGTACATAAATACGTATGCATATATATATATATATATATATATATATATATATATATATATATATGTATATTTTAGGTGTGTGTGTGTGTATAGCCCTATACATCAACTTATATCTCTGAGGATAGCTGCCGTAAATTAAATTGTCTATATTTTCTCTTATTACTACAGTGTCTTGAATGGAACAAACCATCAGTAAAGTTACAGAAAGATGCTTGTAGCTTAGGTTAGTTACAAATAGAAGAAATGGAAAAAAATTCTATATGCTCAGAATTTTTGCCTGAATTTGACCTCCCTGAAAACAATACCACTGTTCCATGGTCCTTCCATCTCCTAATCAAAAATTAATTTTGTTAGTGTCTCTTTGTTACACTGGCAACCAGATAATGGGATAATGGATTTATGTTTTGGTAGTGAATGCTAATTATCTGAGTGAAAATTAAGACATCAAGATACAATGACCCCTAAGAAAGGGAACTTGAGGGGAAGAAAGGAGGAAATAGAAGAGTTATTTGGAAAAGTAGGCCTTTAAATTTCCCTTGTATCGTTGATATTCAGCTAGTTACTCTGCCTTTACCTAAAATATGCTGCTTTTGTGTACAATGCGAGAAGAATGAGTCTGCAGAAGAAGAACTGAGCAACGAGAGATGTTAGTTTTCAGTACCTGACAGACAGTCAGTATGTTCTAAGAGTTAGAATATCTTTACAAAAGCGGGTAATAGTCTATCCATCTGGACTGGAGCTCCAGAGGGATGTGAAATTTGAATACAAAGATGAACTTTGACCCCAAGCTACCAAGGTATCACTTTTCTTCAGCACAACAGCCCACACCTAAATTGAGTCTATTTGCTAATAAGCTGTAACTCTTCGGTCCTGATTTTGCTGTGACAAGTGAGTTATCTCCCATCTGAAAGGTTGCCCTTAGCTGACCCTGCTCTTGAATGAAGGTCACTGGCATTATTTAAGAACATAAAACTCAAGCACCAAAGACCGGCCCTTGATGCGGTACTTCCGACTCCTCACAGAGTTGAATGGGAGTTGTTAAAACAGGTTCAAAGGCAGATTTTTGGATTGCACTTTCAGGAATCCTTGATGTTTCTGGGCCTTTCTTCTAACCAGGGCTAACACTGCATTTAGATTTTCACATATACCCGCTGAGAAGGGACATTTTCCTCAAATGCACCTGGGACCAGTGTGAGACTTTTGAAATGCTGCTGAGCCAAGTCTCCAATTGATGGGTTTATTGAGACCATGTTATGCAGTAAGCTGCCACAGTCTGGCACTTTAAAACTCGATGTGTAAAGAATGCAAAGGCTGACTGTCCTTTATAAAATCCATTAGCAATCCCTGCTTGGAGGGCTCCTCAAATTTGCTTCAAGTAGATGAAAGAAAACCCACTATAAATAGACTGCACAGAAAAATTCAACAGGGGGATGCTTTCACTCGGGAAAATGTATGCAGTACGACTGTGCAGCAGGGAAGCGCTCCGATGGCAACGAGGCCGCAGTCGTAGTCCCAGCCTGTGTACAAAGACGCCTTCCAAGTACCTTTATCATCTGGGCTCAATATCATTAAAACTTCCATTTTTTCATCAGTAAAATGGATAATTGTCTTAGCTCAGGCTTCCATAGTTGAGTATCACAGACTGGGTGGCTTATAAACAATAGAAATTTATTTATTGATCCCAAAGCCTAGGAAATCCAAGGTCAAGGCACCAGCAGATTTGAAGTCTGGGTAGGACTTATTTCCTGGCCTTACATAGCTGTCTTCTTTCTGTGTCCTCACATTACAGAACAGGCAGGCTGTCTGTCTGTCTGTCTGGAGCCTCTTTTGTTATGACACTAACCCACTCACGAGGGCTTCACTGCTGTGATCTAATCACTACCCAAAGACGCACCCCTGAAGATATGACACTGAGATTTAGGTTTCAGTATGTGAACTTTGCAGAGATGTAAACATTCTGTCTATAGCAGTGATACATTCCATTTTTTCTCCAGAGAACACACATATGTCGATCATTTCTAAAAATTGTAAAAGTGGAGGATTGTGTTTATATTAGGTGAACATTAATAATACCTACTTTCATAAGACAGCTTGTCACTGTGCATCTATAACTGGCAGATAGAATAAGTGAACAAGGTGAACTAAAGATGTCTATGACACCATGAAGCCAGGAAAAAAAAAAAAAGCATGAACCAGGAAACGGGCAGAATTTTTCTTCACTTGATTTGTTATAGCTTTTTCATCTTATAAAACACTTTTATTTTTATAATGTTACTTTAAATGAAATGGATTTGGCATTTTACAATTCCTAGCAATGTCCTGGTAGCATTAGGATAGAATTTTGGTCTAAGTAGTTGAATAAAACCAAACTTTGTGGTCTCTACAGAAGACAACTGCAGTAAATAGTTTCTCCTCTCTTCCCCTGGCATGAGGTCCCCTTTAGAAAACTACCTTAAGAAAATTCCCACAAGCATAAGAAAGTCACTTGGATAATATTCTGGTTTTAGCCTATAGAAAACTGAAGGACACACACACACATATGTATTCAACCCAGGTGAGAAAAATCAAATAAAAAATAATTATACACTCCCCGTGTAGCCATTATTGCAAGAAATTATAATTTCTTCTAGGTAGCCATTATTGCAAGAGTAGTACAATTTCATTAATAACTAAAAACATTCATTAAATGACTGATTTTCCTGAACTGAATATGTGTTGGATCATCATACAAGTCCTCTCAATGTAACTCAACCATAAAAGGAAACCTGGAATGCAACTTTTCTACCCAAAAGACACAGGAATTTCTAAACCTTTGGAGAAATTGATCTAGGTGGTTCACCACTATTTTCAAACCAGAAGACATGACACATCACATGAGAATGAGAGCCTGCAGGCAAATGTGCTCCTCAGGGTTTCCTTTACTCCACCAGCTCCATGCTGGGAGAGCCTGGTTGTCATAATTCTATACATCCTGCCCTGATACGTCTGATTTCCTTCTTTAGAAAAATCAAACCAAACTGGACTTCTCCCAACTTTAAAAATAGCACAGTGCAAAGCTTTTGATGTCCTTTATTACTGTTTTGGATAGTTTGAATAATGTAATTTTTTGAACATATTTGATAACTCTTCTAAGATTAAATACTTCTAGAAGCTGCTCTAAAGAATAAAAATACGAAGCACAAATAGTGAAATAAAACACCAGTGCAGTGATTTAAAATACATTAACAAAACATAGGTGGCACTATCATTTTGTTATGACTTCTTTTATATAAATACTATGTTGAAGAAACAGAAAAGAGATGAGCAATTATTTAATAAGTAAAATAAACAAGATCTATTAAAAGATATAAATATTTGACATAAAATGAAAATATTTGGTAATGTTACACATATTTGCTGATGCCATGCATATTTACATAAATTTATTTAATATGTGACCAGATTTAATATAGTTCATGTCCAGGTTAATTGCATTCTCTGAATTTTATAAGCAAGCTGGAAGTTTCTTAACTTTTTTTATTGTAGAAGGCTCCAGAGTTGTTAAGGCATTGTACTGGTACAATAAGCATAACACTTTCCATTGCGGACTTGTTAAAGAGGATCATTATAGTGTAATTTTGGAAAGTCACAGTTTGTGTTACTGGTTGCAAAAGATGAACACTGTCAAGAAAAAAAATTTAGCCACGGTGATGAGCGCCGATAATCTCAGCCATTCTGACGGCTGAGGCAGGAGAATATCTAGTCCAAGCCCAGCCTGGGAAACATAGTGAGACCCTGTCTCAAAATAAAATGAAAGGGTCTGGGGATGTATTTTGCTGCTCCCTGGGTTCAGTCCCTGGTACCCTGTCCCAAAAGAAAAAAAAAAAAAAAGAAAGAAAGAAAGAAGAAAGAGAGAAAGAAAGAAAGAAAGAAAGAAAGAAAGAAAGAAAGAAAGAAAGAAAGAAAGAAAAACATCCCATAGTAGTAATTCTGAAATAAATTTTATTAAATTTATGTACCATAAATCTAATTAATGTAAAGCCTAATTAAAGAATTTATGATTAATACAAACTTGCAGTCACTGCTTTTATGCTACAAAATGTTTCAAGTAATATCTTCCCTACAAATTTTATAGGTGTATAATAAATCTTATTTTAAAATATTTTGTTAATCAGTAAATAAATAAGCAAGAGCCTCCTCCTTACTGGAAGATATTCATGGAACACAATGCGCTCTTCAGTCTATGTGTTCTACCCATTCTTAGTCTTTTTCATATTAATTCCTATTATTCCTTCAAATATTCACTCACAACCTCTCAAAAGAAGATTTTCTTAAAAGCCTTATTTCAAAAGTCCCTGAATGCCTCTCTTTTTCTATTCCTTATCCAACCCAACGGCCACCTCGGTCGCTGTGTCTTGAAAGCGTAACCTGAACACAGCCCCTTGTTACCACTTACCGTGTTACCCCAGTGTCTGAGCGCCCTCACTTGTGCCTGGATGTAGAATAGGTGTCTCCCTGGGCTCTCTGCTTTACTTGGCTCCATAAAGTCAGAGCGATCTTTCCAAGACACATCAGGCTATATCACTCCTCCAGCCCCCATGACCGCTCATCTCAGTAGAGTAAAAGCCAGTGCCTTTGAAATGGGGCTACAAGATCCTGCTTTTTGTGCATGTCACCTCAGCCCAGGACTGCTGTGATCGTTACTGCTCCTGTCACTCATCACACCTCTGCTTGATGCGCTCTTCTCCTGAATTTATTTATTTATTTATTACTTCTCCTCAAAGCAGAAAATTTGCCAACTTCATTCAATAGAAACAGATTTTCATATATTTTGTTGACTACTCCATGGCTAAAATGGGAAAGAGGCACAGGCAGAAAGTATTCCATAAATACTGTTTGAATAAATAAATCACCATATGTTTCTTGAAGCACTTACACAGGAGTGCCACTGCCTTCATGCTTCAGGTGATTATTTGTTTAATGTTTGTATTCCTTGCACTACAGCTAACGTCATGAGCTTTCTTTTTTTTCTTTTTGTGGGTACCAGGGGTCAACCTCAGGACCTCGTATGCCAGCAGGCACCCGTGCTGCTGAGCGATATCACTGGCCCTTTTTTCGTATGTGGGTACCGGGAGTCGAACTCAGGACCTCACACTTGTCAGGCAGGCGCTTACACCGCTGAGCCATCTCACTGACCCCTCTACTTTTACAAATAATCTAATGTGATATTATTTCAAATTAATATATTTCCATAATCAGTAATATGCTTGCAGTCTGATCTCCTTATAATATCTCCAGGAAATAATCCTAATTTTAAGTTGTATTTCTTCCATATATATGTTATTGAAAAGATAAATATTTCTGTTCTTTACAATAGACAAAAATCAATTTATTTATTTCTTACATAAGAGAAAAGTATAATTTCTCGTGATTTTGCCATCATATTAATCTGCTATGCCATAAAGACAGCATATATGCAACACCTTCTTTTGTAGATTCAGATGAACATCAAAAAATAAAATGAGCATAATAGAATCAGGAAAAGAAGCAGGAGTCATGTAGAAATTGGGAAAGTCAATGCAGTCTGGTCTTGTCTAGGTCTTTTCCCTTAGCAACAGGTTTCTTACTAGAAACAAACAATTAAAAGGATGTGTGTGCGTGTTTGTGTGTGTGTGTGCGTCTCCTGACCCAAGGCAGATTCACTCAGGAGCATCTGGTGGAGGAGGACTTGTTAACATGCAAGGCCTTCTGGTATAGCACTGCCACCCTTTCACCAATGACATTTGGTTTTAGGGGACTTGAGGCACCCCTTGGAAAACTCCGGAAAGCAACCTGCAGGTGCAAAGGTAAGTGTAGTAATAACAAGAAGCCTGACTTATTTTCAGCTCTCTTCTACAGGGCCCTGAGCTACCCGCGTGTGTGCGGTTGGTGGCCAATTCAGACAGCTGGTTCAGATATTTTCTTCCTAGCCTGCACTGGTTCAGACAAAATGGAGAATTCTGTATTGTCTTCATATACCATGTACTTAAAGTAGAGATTTTATGTGTCATACTTGTTTATACTTTCAACTTCTGAATGCTTTGAGAAAGTACACATGCAGTACCATCCTGTTTCTGTGGATCATCAAGTTGTAGAGAAATTTTAGGACTGTCACCAAAATTAACACCTAGATATACCTGAGGAAGCTATAGGAGACCTTAATATCATTACTGAATTGTGGCTTCCAGGAGCCCAGCTTCTTATCCCTCTCCCTGGTACTTCTCTTACAATGTGATTTTTAAATATGAAAGATACAGCAATTTAACCTAAATATGTCTCAATGAAATAATTTTTAAAACATATAAAATATCAATATAAAATCTATGGGCATAATCACGGGTTATTTTAATCAATAGTTTGTGTTACTTTTTCTTCTTGAATCCTTCATTGGTTCTATGCTAACTCTAATGTCTTCTGAAATGACACTTGTACCCTGATATCAGTATACGAGATGATAGCTTTAAATAGATGCTACTGTTAGACTTTCAGCAAACTCTCAACAAAAACATTTTGAATGAAAGAATATTTGAATAAATTATTGAATGGATTTAAGACATTTTTTAGCCATTAAGCCTGAAACATGTAACTCAATATCTTTATCTCCCAAAGCACATGTTCAGTCAACACATATTTTTGGAAACTTATTTTAAGCAACAAGAACACAGTAGTTGGGCTGGAGGTGTAGCTCAGTGGCAGGGCACCTGCCTGGCAAGCACGAGGTCCTGAGTTCGATTCCAAAAACACAACAACAACAACAAAAACACAGTAGTCAACAAGCAGATCTCATGAACTGATGTAAACCATATTAATAATGAGAGAGAAATGCACACACACTCTTTCGTTTACTATAAAATAATAGGAATGGTAATAATAATATGTAGTACTTCATCACATTTACACTGTGTTAAAGAATGTCTTAAGAGTCATGTGCGGGCCGGTGATATCGCTCAGCAGCATAAGCGCCTGCCTGGCAAGCGCAAGCGCCCGAGTTCGACTCCCGGAACCCACATACGAAAAAGGGGCCAGTGATATCGCTCAGTGGCACGGGCGCCTGCCTGGCAAGTGCGAGGGCCTGAGGTCGACCCCTGGTACCCACAAAAAAAAAAAAAAAAGTTATGTGCTCTATCAATTATCTATTTTATTCTTCATCCCAACCCTTTAAAGTAGGTGCTCTGGGTGGCCAATTTTACAAATGTGAAAATGCAGGGAAAAATAATTTATGTAAATTGCCCAAGGTTTTATTCTCTGTTGGTTGTAGACTTGAAATTTTAAATCAAAGAGCTATTCTCAGAGTTCATATTATTGAATTTAATCTCATGTTATTGTCTCTTTAAAGAAATATCGTGGGCTGGTGAGATGGCTCAGTGGCATACACACCTGCCTGGCAACTGCGAGGGCCCGAGTTCGACTCCCGGATCCCACATATGAAAAAGGGACAGGTGATACCGTTCAGTGACACGGGTGCCTGAGGGTACCCACAAAAAAACAAACAAACAAAAAAGGGAAATACCGTGAGTGATAAAGTGACATAAAGGTAAATGAAGCAGAGTAGAGAGATAAGCAGTTGTAGGAGGAATAGTACAGGGAGTATAGTTTTAGTTATGGTGGCTCTAAAAAAGTGCTTTGAGCTGGGTGTGGCAGCACACTCCTGTAATCCTAGCACTTGGGAGGATGAGGCAGGAGGATCACTATGAGTTCAAGTCCAGCCTGGGCTATATAGCGAGTCCAAGGCCAGCCTGAACTGCATAGTGAAACCCTGTCTAAAAACAAAACAAAACAAAACAAAATGCTTTAATATTTTCTCTTTCAGGAAGTGGAGCCTGATCCATCTACTTTTGAATGGAGGTTAGGTTTAGTAGTCTAATAAATAAAATGGAAGAGAAAGTGTGCCAAGACTAAGATATCAATAGCACTGGCACTTCCTCTTCGTTCTCTCTTTAACGGCTCATTGTAGTAGGAGCCAGTGGCCAGGTTGTAAAGATCCAACCATTCCTAGAGGATGTCCACCTAGCAAGGGCGGCCTGCTCCAGGTCAGCAGCATTAGCCTCTGAAGCCTGCGGTAGGCCACCTGGGAAGTGGATCCTCCAACCCCAAACCAACCTTCAGAGGACTACCTCCCTGCTCAGCAACTTGACTGCAACCTCTGACTGGCCAGAACCATCAAAGGAAGCCGCTTCCAGATTTCTGATTCACACAAACAGCGTCACATAAGAAGTGTTTATTGTTTTAAGCCACTGAGTTTGAGAGTTCGTTTACACAGCATTAGAAAACAAATGCGGTAGTCAAGAAAAAAGCTATTTGGTGGGTGATATTTAACCAGACACTTAAGGAACAGACAATGCGACTGTTTAGGGGAAAAGAGATCCTGTAGTGAGAAAAAGAATTGTACAAAAATAAATAAACAGCAAGTTTGCTGTGCTCGGGAACATTTTAACTGAGGCAGGGACAGGAGAAGAATGGAGTGGTAGGGCTAAGATGAGAAGGTAAGATTACAGTTATATGAAGTTTTACCTGCTTCTACAGAAGAATTTCTATCTTCCAATATTTCTAATATGAATTTGTTAAATGGTTGAAAGCAAGGAATGTCTGATTTGTGGTGAAAAAATTGCTATGGCTATTGAATGAAGAACAGATGGTAGCAAGGCAAGAGTAGATTCACTCAGAAAGAAAGCTGTGTTAAAAATCCAGGTGAGAGAGGATGGTGATGCGGATGACGACAGTTGTGTTGGAAATGGTAAGAAATGACAATTTGAAGGTGGAGATACTCAGGCTAACAGATGCCTTAGATGAAGATGTACTACATGGATCTCTTGTAAATGAGTGATTTTAAAGTCCACAATCCCCAAGAGGAGAAAGTATTTTGGAGGGTCCAGAAAGTAGTAATCATATTTAGGATATGTTGTCATCTTCTTTTTCCTTATCAGGAAGAAATTGGATCGTACAGATAAATTGGAAGAAATGCTCGTTTCATTTTCCTGTTCTGTTCTTTCCAAGAATATGGTATTATATCTTTTGGTGAAATAAATGTCACTCTAAGTCATACTGTTATGAAATGTGAAATTAAAAGTCAAGAGAAAGATTGATAATAACATAAAATAGTCCTCTGGGTGTTTGTCCCATATAAAAAGATGTAGAATTTTCTTATTCTTTCTTCAGGGTCAGAAACTGCCACACCAGCAATAGGACAGCCTTTGGAATTAGACAGACACTACCTGGTGGTATGGGAGTTGCCTGGGGCTCTGTGGCCAGGAGGTGTGATCTCTTCCACAGCGCAGGCAGCCCTGCAGTTGACCACTGGAGAATAAGACTACAGCCACTGCTCGATTCCATATCTGCTCACAACTCCTTCGGTGTGCAATTCATTTAAACAATTAACAATAATATGAAAATCCCATCTATTTAGAATGAGTGATGTTGAAAGGTAGTGGAGGCAAGTATTGCCTGGGCAAACATTTTAGATAGTTTTGGAGAGGCTTGAGTAGCTTTGAGCAAGAAAGTTGTAGTCACTTGTCACCTGCCACCTGCTCTGTTTTTAAGGAAAAGCCTATAAAGTTGTCAATTTTTAAAAATATCACATATGGTTCTCAGGAAGTTCATGATCCATATTCTTTGCTCTTAGCCTGTTTTCTCCTTATTATTTAGGGAGGAATAGTGTAGATGGCCAAAACTAACCCTTGGGTAAGGTACAGGAAGACTCTTAAAAAGGGATATTCAGTAAGTCAAACAATTAGAAATCCAAGATGTTAGGTTGTGGCTATTCCTAACTTCTCAGCATCTACCAGTTTGTCTAAGATTACTATGTTTGTCCTTTCCATTAAGACTATGGATACATATTCTATTTCACGTTTTTCCCATTCCCCTTAAAATCTGTCAAAGTCATGTAACTTCTTTTGGCACATAAAAGGTAATTGGAAGTAACATTTGTTTATTCTAGACAAAAGGTTTATGAGCCAGCATATACTTATCACGTTCTCTTTCCCTTCCCTGGGCTGTGTAAACACGTGTCAAGATGGATCTTCTTTCTCCTCTGAGTTCCTAGAGGATGATAAGTCATCTACACCCCTCTATGTTGCATATGTAACATTAAAAAAAATACACAAAATTCTGTTGGGTTTAGCCTCTGAGAAGGTCATTTGTTCTTGTAACAAAACACAGTTATAAGCTGACTGATATGCTCAGACTTTGTTAACACATAAAAAGATGTAAGGAAAAACTATAAAACTAGAGAAAGCCAAAAGTGAATCCCTGGTGACCAAGGGACTTCAAGGAATAAGGAAGCAAGTTGTCTATTTTCTTAGTAAGAATCCCTGCCTAGCCATATTCAAGAATTTATCTCAAGAAGAGCTGTCCGGTGTTTTAGGTTGCCAGAGCAGCTTCAAGAGAATTCTTTGAGAAATGCACTGCCAAATATCTGAACGTAACTTAATAGAAACAGCAGGACTCAAGCGCAGGTTGCCAAATAGAAATCTCTTGGTTTTTCTGACATGAAGCCGTTTCTATCATTTTAACAGAGGCGGAGAGAGCATCTTCCATTCATCATTGTTAGAATGATCCACATTTTGTACTACTGACGTTGCTGGTTTTTGTCATTGTGAAATGCATACAGCTCCATAAACTAAGCCTCCTCCCTCGCAGATTTAATTGACTAAATCACATGCCATGGCCCTCTTTCTATCCGCTTGATTAGTGTCCAGTGAAAAATTGATTGTTGTCAAATCTCACGGTGATTCATTTTTCCCCAGGGCCTACAGAGTGCACTATTTCCTCATTCTCACTATCTGTGTTGTTGGAGGTGGTGGTATATATTTATGGAAGTGGAAATAAATAATTTATGCTGTTCATCCCTAGTGATTTCCCTCTTGTTAAACATCAAAATACCATTGCTACTAGCTGTTACTTACCTGTTACTAGCAGCAGTGTATGAAAAAATATTTTTGTGTTTCCTTTATTCCAAAGAAACTGACATGCAATAAGTAAGCATACCAACTCTGAAGCTCAAATTTTGGCACAGCCACCTACAAGCTGTATGACTTTGGGCATGTTTCCTCAGCCTTTCTGTACTCATTCATTTTATCCATCAGTGCTTAGTAGAGAAACAGACTTAAAGCAAGATATACAAGGATATAAGTATTTCTAAGCTTACAATGGCTTCTGCAGAATCAGATGTGGAAGAGTGCAACAGGTCTATCTGTGGCCTGGGCATCTGAAGGACCCAGTGGAAGCCCTGGAGCTCACTGTAGATTCCTGTGCAAGTCCTGATCAGGAAGCTGAAGGGTCCGCGCAGGAAGTCAGGAGACGATGTCCAAGGCAAAGCTGAAGACTGGAGCTTGTCCAAAGGAAGCAGAAGCAAGCCTTCCTTCTTCATTTCCCTTTTATTCCATTCAGGTGACGAGCCTATTGGTTTGTTTCACTCATACCCAGGATTGGTCTTCTTTCTTTAGTAAATCCCTCCAGTAACACCCAGAACTATGTTGATCCAATTTAGTAGGGTGTTTCTTACTCAAGTGAACACAGTTAACTATCACATTCATCTACTGTGAAATGAGAGTAATGATAGTTTCTGTTCTATAAGGTTGTTGTGAAGACTATATGTGGTCCTATACAAAGTACTTAATTCAGGTGACTTGCATAGTGTAAGCACTTAATGAATGTTAACTCTTACTTTTTATATTTGACTTATGGTTTCCACAGGAGGAATTAGTTAATTATATGTATTGTACTTCTGCTTAAAATAAAGTAGAAAGGAGAAAAAGTAGTTTGGGAATATTAACATATGCAGCTTTTGGTTTTTCAAAAAGAAATAAATAATATGCACTGTTTGATATTTGAGGAAAAAATACACATACATAAGCCTCAATTCGCATTATTATAGCCCTAACAAGAATAATACCTACTTGAGATCAGGAACCAGATTTTTTCAACATTACATTCCCAGTCACAAACTAAATACAATACTACATACATGGGAAAGTAACTATGAGTTGAATAAGAAGATGAGTAAATGACTTCCGATGTACTATTCATCTCTTAAATTCCCATTACACCATTGGACTTGATTGCTTTCAGCTGAATTTTCATTTCCAAATTAGCTATTTGTATCCTTGAAAGCTTAACAAACATATAAATTTCCCAGCCCACCCTCTGTTTACTTAGAATCCAGGAACGAATAGATTCTCTGAACTCCCCATAAGATTCTGACCACTTTTTCTGTTCAGGAGCCCTTCCCATACGTTGTCTTCCAACTCCAGCCTTGCATGAATCGAGGCTTAGCTGGCTCTTACCCCCAAATATGTGTGTAGGTTTTAAAACCTAACCAACTGATCAGTTTTATAAAGCTGCCCCAACTGCTTACTATCAGAATTGGAAATTTATACTACCTTCCCTCTTTACCACTTTGAATTACAACATGCTGTTAGCTGAGTGAGGAGTTAACTGCAGAAGTCTCTCAGGCAGGCTTATTGTTTCCTTCCCCAAAACCTTGAACAGATAGAACTATGTGTTCCACTTAATGAGCTATACATAAATTATCATCTGGCTAAAAGTAGTTCTACAATTCCAGCAGCTCTGCCATATAGCAAGCAGAGAGAACAGTGTGAGTAGCAAAATGGTTGTTTAGATGACTTGTCACCAAGGGTTTATCCTTTCACTAAGGAACAAATTAGTTTATAGATTCAGACATTTACCAGGGTTCAGTATCTGAAAGGTTATAACTTACAAAGCTGACATTTTCTTTGACACAAAATGTTGCTATGAATCACAGCAATCTATGACCAAATCCCTTTTTGCCCCAACTTTTTAATACTTTACCTTTCCAAACTGAATTAACCACTTAGTTTTGCACAGAGTAGGAGGCAAACTGAGTCTAACACACATATTCATAAGTAGCAATGGAAGCATGTCATCGTAAATGAGTTATTAGAATTAGAATTTTTTTGAACACAACAGATATCATTCAATGCCAAACAGCAGTAATGTCAGAAATGAAAGAAAAGGCAAAAACAAAATATATAATTTTTTTCTATACTACACTTAGGAAAATACTCTCTTAAATCCATGTAATTCAGAAATAATGACTTTCTGACAGCAAATGATAGAACAACAAGCCAACCTAAAACGTGCCACCTGCTATCTCCATCACAGCAGCTCCGCTGGTTTTCTTCATGCTATCATTACAGCTTATAACTATTTATATGCTTGTTCATTTTTCCAACCTTCCAACCACAACAGAGCCTTGTTTTCTGAAGAAAAAACTTCCTTTTTGCTTTGCCCTCAGCGTTGAAAATAGCACTTGACACATGACAGCTATTCAAGAAATATTTATTGAAAGAACACATACACACTTTTATGAATCCAAATATGATTATGGCACAGTACTAAGCATATTAAGATATTTTATTATCCTAATGAGTTTGTCAAATAGACATTAGCTTTATTTCAGAGGTATGGATATTGCATTCAGAAGGATCTTGTAATTTGTCCAATATCTTCTGTCTTCCAAAATGGTGTCGTTTCCACTATTTCCCCTCTCTCTGATAAGAAAACTTAACATACAGTCTTTGTCTCAACTCCCAGAGAACTTTTCAAAGAAGCACTTTTCCCCACTTCTTATGAATCTAGCAGGCAGCAGTATAGCAAGCCAACGCCGTGCCATAAAATGTAAACAGAAACAGATACTAATACAGTGAGTTCTGTTTTATTAAATTACAAAATGACAATAGAAAATCCCAGTATAAAAACACTACGAATAAACTCCTCAAGTATAATTAACCTGGTGAACATTTTTCCTGGAGGCCTGGCTGAGATCCTGCTGCCAGCCCCCCACCCTCCATGTCACCTGGAGTGAAATCTCTGACTCTCGCCTTCCATAAGATCCCTGTGAAGTCCTTGGGCTACATTTACACCACAGACCCTCATCTTGGTTTCTAGTTTCCACCTGGAAAATAAGAGTGGGAGATCATTAGATTAAAATTGATGAAAGGGTGTTACAGTTTCTCAGTCATTTCCAGCAATTTTCTCTACTTTATTAACGGCAATTCTTGTACCTCTTGTGTTCTGTGCGCCCCTCAGCTTGTACATTCTTAGCCATATCTAATTTAGAGTTTAGAGCTTTCCTTTGTGGCGTTGTTTTTTGTCTCTCCTCTCTTCCAACCTCTAGATATAACAACAATAGCAAAACAATAATAACACCTTACACTCATTTCACATTTACTACGTGCCAGGTGCTATGCTCAGTGCTTTAAATGAATGAATACCTTCCTAGGCTTAGTAGTCTCAGAGGTAGATATTATATCAACTCTACTCTATACAGGGGAAGTTACTTTAGTCAGTGCTTACTCAAGTCAGATGTAGAAGAGGGCAAAATGTGTGTCTGCATGCTGGAGACCCAAAGGATCCAGTCAAGGGCTTGGAGCCCACAGCAAGGTCGCTTGCAAGTCTGCATCGGGAGGCCAAAGGATCCGTAATGGGAGTTTGAAGGACCTGCACCGAAAAGGCCCAGTGGCCAGAGATGGAAGGGGCAATGTCTATTCCAGAAGCCTGAAGGATCTGCGTTAGAGGGTCAAGGATCTGCACTGAAAGCCAGGAGATGATGACCAAGATGAAGATGAGGATTGAAGCTCCCCTGAAAAAAGAAAACAGCCAGAGCTCTTTTGAAGAAAAACTGCTGAAACACCTCCGAAGAAAAGGAGTTCAAATAAAGCTCTTCCAAAGAAGATCAGCTGAAATCCTTCCTTCCCATTCTACTTTTTATACCATTCCAATAACAATCCTCCTTAAACTGGATTTTCTGCACCCAAAACCATGCTGACTCAGTTCAGCTGGGCGTTCCCACTCAAGTTGACAGTTAATCAATTAACCACCACAGAAGTTGACCTAGAAGGCAAGTTTGCCAAGTAGGCTAGCATGATGTGAATTTGTACCTCAAAAAGTGGGCTCTTCCTAGGAGGACCCTGATGCAAACTAATAAAAAATAGTTATTTCTCATCCCAATCTATACTTTACTTTTGCTTGCTAGCTTTGTTAAGTTTCTAGCCATGATATAAGTAGAAAGATAACAATTGGCCTAGTGAAATCCACCCCTATCCTCCTGACAATCTCAGTGACTCAGTGAACAGAGGTACCACAGAAAAAGCTCTGGTCTTGACCTCTTCATCTCCAAAATGAAGATTTCCAATTGCCTTTTCCCTCTAGAACTGATTGTTCTAGCCACAGAAAGCTATGAACCTTCCACAGCAAACATTTAAGATTCACAAAGCCATGGCTCTTCATATAGTTCATCCACTATAACATTTTTAAACTCCTGTATATATTTAAAGGTTGACTTTCAAAATTCCACTTCCATATTTCCGGTATCTTATTTTCTTCCGAACCTGTCTCAAATCCCTACAGTGCTAACTTCCTTTTTCCTCTACAGTTATCTACAATGTTATTATTTCATTTTGTTGGGCGACATTGTATTTGTTAATAGGTATCTCAGTGTCTTCATAGAGGTTATAAGCATTTTGGAGATAAGGACAATGCTTTACTCACTTCTTTTTCCCACCTATTACAAAACTCCTAATTTGCACCTCAGAAACATTTGATTCATTAAGAAAACAGAAAAGGTTGCCAGAAGCAGAATATTTGCCTTCCTAATTTTCATATTTTAATATACAGAAATTCTACTGTTTATGTTAATCAAGCACAAAATATTCAATTGCCTCAATGATTTCAAATCAACTGCTACTGCAGGTGATTTTCTAGAAAAACCCCAAATTAAGGTCTATGTGAATTAATTGAACTAAGGAAAGTGCTTTCTGCTAACCAATTATGCTTCATAACCAATGTGCTTCATAACCATAAAGTGCTTTCATAACCAATTATGAAAAAAATGAACACTTGGTTATTTTTGGTTAATTTTTTCCCATACGCCATTGTTTTCATATATTTACAATAGAATGCAAATTAAGAAATATTTAATTTGAATGACCTTTTGAGAGGATATAGATGTAAGCTGTTTTTTAAACCAACTTGTTTCAAGACACTGCCGAATTTATAGCTCTACTCTTCTGCCTACAGCAGACAAATTAATCTAAGTTCACCACACTATTTCCTTTTTTATGAGCACACAAAAAGACTACATTTACCAGTCTCCTTTGTAGTCAAGTGTGTATGTGTTACTAGTTCTGATCTGTACAAGAAAGTGAGGTAAATATCTTATTTAAAAATATCAGGAAAATCTCCACCATCCTCTTCCTGCTGCTGCAATCGTGGAGGACACAGCAGCAGGGACATTATTTGTACTGAGTTGAATTTGGTATGATTAAGAAATTAACTTCTATTGTTTTGAAATTTGGGGGAGTTTGGAATTCATATTGAACAATAGCCTAATATAGTCAGATGAATGGAAAAGTAAGATACTGGCCTCTTTGGAGTAAGCCATGAGTTTAGATATGAAATACCCCTGGCACACAGCTTATGAAACCCAAAATCCTACCATGGCACACATGGCTTCTGATGCTCTGATTCTATATCTAAGGTGCTTGTTTGATTTTCTTTACCAGATAATCCAAAAAATCCTGAGAGACTTGGTGCAGGCGTGTGGCTCCAGAGACACTTTTCCTGACTTTGTTTTGTGAATTAGGTGCCCCTCTCACCTGTCCCCACAGCAGAAGGTGCAATGTGCTTCCCATTATTATAATTAGGCACTTACAGTACTTTGTGTGATTCTTATTTTCTGTTCATTCTCCTCTCCCAAACTGTGAGCTTCTTGAAAACAGATAATGTGTATTTTTATTCCTTTATTTCTCCAAATGCTTATGACAATGCTTGCTTCAATAAACCTTTGTGGAAGGAAGAAAAGAAGAGAAAAAATATACTTAAACAAATATCCAAACACAAAGGTGCTTTCCTAAGCAGATGTAGGGAGTAATTCCCTTTACACAACCATATCCTTATCACAATACGGCTCACATCTCCCCTCGTAGGAAAGGGAGGCCGACACATTATCTTCCTGTTTCCACCTCTTACGTCATTGTCTCAGCATGAGGATGTGCAAGACTGTGGGAGAATCAACAGACAGGATATAATGCCGCTCACAGGGACCACTCGCACCCACACACAGGAAGGCGTGTGAGGGGAATTACAGCATGAAATTAGAGGGAATGGACTGTGGATAAGTAAGGCACACGAGCAGGATTCGGTGTCACGTGGGTTACGTTCACATGCTTTTAGGACATCAGTCATTAGTACAGGATGTGTGAAGTCCCCAAATACAAAGTGAAGTGAATTTAGGATTTACAGAGAAAATATCTAGACTTTATTAAGAGATTTAATCTCTCTGGGTTCATTTTCTTCACCTATAAAATTAGCAGAACTAAACTTCTAAAACATTAAATGAAATTTCATTAAAATACATGTATTTTATATGTAACTAATATACATTTTTAAAACAATTGAGAGAACTGCCATGGCTGTGTTTGCGAGGATGTTTATAATTTTAGGCAGATCACAAATGTTCCCATAATTGGCCAAAACATCATTTTTTTCTGTACTATGTTATCATTTGTGTCAAGGTTTAGATAGGTGAAATAGTTGTGAAAATCATATGATTCAGTAGCTTCAAAGGACAATTAAGTGCTCACAGCTACGCCTGTTGAACATCCAAGATCAGGCTCAATTTGCTCTTCAACTGATTATTTAGGATCCCTATATTTATCTGTGAAAAGAAAAAGCTATTAAGCCTAACATTCAATAAAGAGGGTTAACGCCTTGAAAATATGAGTGTACACATAAGTACAGATACATTCAAGATTTCAACAGCTACTATCAAAAGGAAATTGAGGGCCGGTGAGATGGCTCAGCAGCTTAAGCGCCTGCCCGGCAAGCTCAAGGGCCTGAGTTCGACTCCCGGAACCCACATACGAAAAAGGGGCCGGTGATATCGCTCAGTGGCACGGGCGCCCGCTGGCGCACGAGGTCCTGAGGTCGACCCCCCGCTACCCACCAAAAAAAAAAAAGGAAATTGAAGCTGAACATAGTGTTAATACCAAGGAAAAGGGACACAGAAAGTTAATTTTCAAATAATAATAATAATAATTTGTGTGGCAGATGGGGGTAGGAGCAGAGGAAAGGTCCATGGTTCAGAAAATAAGCACCCGAACCATATTCTAGACTCAGGGGATGTGAAATAAAAACACACAAACATCAACATAACAACAAAAAGGGGAAAAAAGTAGAGGTATTTGACATTGATGTAATGTTTAAAGAATTAAAAAAGCTATGAAGATAGGAAATAAAGAGGGAAAATGATTAGTGGTTGCTGGATATGGGTGTTAGAAGCCAGCTGGCCAGTTTCACTCTCAGTGTGTAAACTTGCTCACAAGGCACTGGATAGTATGCAACTGTAGGCTGGCCAGAAACCAAAATGTTTGATTGACCCTCAAAAAATGTGGCACTTCCTGCTCCCAGACAATCTAAGATAAAGTCCTTTGATGGAATATAATGTGGGTCATATTTTCCTCCTTGCACAGGCTTTAAGAGTGAGTATTATTGGTTTGGTATGCTAGAGTTTCTGTGATTTCACTGCAACTATTAATCGTTCCCTAGAGATTTTGGCTTTGTGTCTGGAATTTTACTGATTTACAACAAAGGTTCATGTTAAATTTTCCAGTTAAGAATGCTATAAGGATGATTTATACCACCATCTGTCAGTACACTCCACGTGACAGGGTAATTTCACTTACATAATAGTTCTAATATCTCTTTTCTGATATAGCATTTCCTACAGCTCTTTGTCACACAGTTTTAATTTAATGCTAGCAAGGAAAATCTATATTTTCTTTCTCTCTAGGTTACTACTGCTGGCTTCTTTCTCCTTTCTATAGGCACTTAAAAGATAACAGATGACAGATGAAATGTTTTTCCCTGACTTAAATTGCCATCCTAAAAAATAGTCTCATCTTCAGGTGCCCCCTTTCTTCACTTATACGTCTAAGTTATTCATTTATTTCTTTATCCCTTTCACATATATTAACATATTGCCCACATTCCCATGCATACTGAGAACCTACATACTAAGAACACTGGTAGCCAAGTGCCCTCAAAGTTGATATCGAAGGACAAATTGTTTTTTAAAACATAGACAAGATGATGTAAATTAGTGACGTGCTAGAAAGAGATATGTGAAGAAGTGTAATCTGGGAAAGAGGAGAAATGGCTACATTTTCCTGGGAGTCAGAGAAGACCTCTCTGTGGAGGTGATTCTCACCTGAATCTTCTAGGATGACCAGGATCCAACTATGAAAAAGATGAGCAGAAAGCTTTCTATGCCATTTTTTTCCCTGTACATAGTTAAAAAAAGTTTCTGTAAATAAATCTCGTCAACTTTTTTGAGATGATCATGTTTAAGTGGATTGAGATTAAATATGCATTTAAATAAGTCAAAATATGGAATTATTTGCAGATCTTTCCTGTAATTCCTAGTCCCATAAAATCATGTACTGCTATTATTTAATTTGTATCAATAAAATTGATTTTACTTTAAATTTATTGTGATTATTATTCAATAGATATTGAGTACAATGAAATATCTTCAAATAATAAAAAAGCATTAAATTGTTGTCTTTCTGAGATAAGACCTTCTTCTTGATTTATTGGTCACATGTGTAATTTCTGTTGGCAAGGGTTATAGAGCCAGAGGGGGATCTGAATTTTACAGCAATCCATGGAACAATGGACTTAATTCAGGATATTAATTGAAGAGGTACATAACTAAGTGGTTTAATAGTTTTATATAATTTCATAACAACATTTTACCATGGATTATTTCTAGTCATATCATCATACCCACTAATAATAAGGATGGTTGAAAACAAAATCAACCTATCCTTTGAAAAGCAACCAACGGGACTTACAAAATAAGACATTGCTTTATGAGGACAGTATGTTCTACAAACTTCTGTTTAAAGTTTTCTATACTCACCAACACGAATAGCAAGCTCAGAAACAAACCTATCTCCTCTGCCTGAATCTCAGGCAAGTTGTCACCTCCCCTTCATTTACTCACAGATCTCTAACATAAGCAGCATTGAATCATGCTAATGCTCATCTCTACTCTGGATGACTTCTCTAGTGTTCTAAGGGGTTCTCAGGTTTTGATTGATTTTTGGTAGCTCCAGAAAGTACATAGAAATGGGCTAGAGTGGAAATCCCTTTGGAAGGTCTACAGAGATTCCTTGAAGCTACACAATACAACAAGCACACAGTGTACTAGTATCTTTTGTTTGCCTTTGGTAGAGGTTAGTGACTACTGTTGGAGAAGATTATTCAGCAAACCAGTTTCATGTTCTTCCTTTTTGAATCTGTTTTCTCTAATGACACTAGTTTTCATTGTTTTTGGTTTTGTTTTTTTGTTTGTTTGTTTGTTTGTAAAAAACAGTTGGCAAACTTTTTTTTACTTTACTTTCTTAAAAATGGTGTCTAACTTCCTTAAATGAATGGTATTCCTCCTAATATGTCTCCAGCTTGGCTTCCAGCTTACTGTCCACTACTTCTTCGCTGCTGTCCAGCATCTGAACCTTAGATGTTCCTATTAAAACCCCCACAGTTCCTGAATAGCTCATCCACTCTTATTTCTGCAGGTCTATTTTTAACTGAAGTATTTTTTACAGCCCTTAGATCTTGCAAACTGGTATTCACTTTTCAAGATCATCTCAATGTCTGCTTCTTTGGTGGAGACCCCCTAACTTTCAGAGGCAGTGGTAATCTCAAATCTGCATTAATAGCACTGGCGTACATCCATAAATAACACCACTCCTAGGATCATTACTTATATATTTTTCTTGCCCCTTTAATTCTACATTATTCAATAGAGTCATTCTTATTTACTTTCACATTTTCTATAATTTATCTTGCTCATTATAGAACATTATATAGAAAATGAAAATACAAAATGTAAATATGACTACGTATTCACATGTTGTAAATTGTACTGTTTTTTGTGAAGACACAGCTAATACTAAGTAAACACTTCTAACACAGTGGACACAAAGTCGACCACTTAGCTGCTTATCCATGTGTGGACTCTCCGCAGCACAGGCTGACCTCACTAGCGGGTACCATGCCATCCCAACAGATGGGCACAATAGCAGCAGCCAACAGACCATGCTATCAATATTTTTTTTTTTTTGTAATCTCGGCTCATTTGTGATCTATTTGAAAACTCTGCTCGTTTTAAACTTTGGTGTCTGGGGTTAAGTAGTTAAATCTGGAATTGTAATATGACAGCAATAAGTATGGCTTTGAGAAGAACATTGTAGATGTTATAAAATGAATTTTATTGTCTACCAAGTGTATTGGGGGAAAAAAGCTAAAAATTAGAATTGTATCCTATTTCACAAATCATATGTTCACAGAAGTACCTTCTATGTTATCTAGTATTAAGTCAATGTTTATTTCTTCTCCCACTTTTATTAATTAACATAGATTTTGTCCTACTAAATGTGCCAAAAGGTAGCTATGAGGCCAGGATTATGAAAATGTGGGTCATGACTATTTGTAAACAAAAGAAAATAACCTAATTTCTTTGTTTTACCATTTTTATAATAATGTATTTTAAATACAAAATCTTAAAAATTGATTCTTCCTGGAAAGAGAATTAAATGCTTTTTCCACAGAACTATAAATATGTACATCTGTACTTCACACATTAGTATATAATACCTTCCTCTGCCTTAATTACTGCTTCCTAATTTAACTTTTTATATCACTAGCTTCTTGGTCCCTTGAGGCCGACCTTATATCTCACACAACTCACTTTGCACAGTCCCTTCCTTTCACTTAACTCTAGGCAATAGTGTAAAGGCTCTTTAGAGAAAACTCTAAGATCATGCCTTAAAATATGCTTTGCAGGAAAGATGTGTTTCTTTTACAGCAGCAATAACAAAGACTTCAAGAATTTATTTCCATGAAATGCATTCAGACTCTCCTATTTCTGAAGCCCTCCATCATCACAGACATGCTGCTGCTCCATCACCTTAGAAAATATATTTCATTTCAGAATCGAGCTCTTCATGCAGACTGATTCTTTTTGGCTCACCTCAGAGACCTGCCCTCAATAAGTCTCCGCTCAATTTCCATTGCTGCCCGAGTGAACTCCGATTATCAGAAAGCTGATGGATAATCACTCAATTTGTTTATCAAATGAAGCAACACAGCATTCTCTTTCAAGAACCGCTCTATAAATGTTAGTGGTGTGAAAAAAGATTTTCAGAGGGGAGCCATTGAATGATTCTCTGAATAACAAAACAACTATTGGATCTAAATGAACATTTCTAGCTGCTGAGGATTCTACAAATTATCAGAGGGACCGAAAAGTGTACCTTCTTTAATTTTCTAAAATTTCTAAAAGTAATGTACCATATACAGTAATAAAATGGATAGCTAAATCCCATAATGTATTTTAAGAAGAAAAATTATGCAGCCCGCAAGTCCCCATGAGTCCTCCACCGCACATATCTTCTGACCAGCAAGTGATAGGGGTCAAAGGAGCAGGCTCACACAGCCGAAATTTAAAATACAAACACACAAAGGAACAAATTGCACACACTAGAAATAACAAGACCTGATTTTTCAGATACCAGGATATCAGACAAATACAAAACAAATACATTTATTATGTTTAAATGAAAAACAGAAGGAATTAAAAAATATATATCAGAGACAAGAAATTGTAAAATGATCAAATAGACTGAATAAATGCCAAAGATAATATTTCAGAAGAAAAATACATAATAATCAAATCAAAAATTCAGCAGAGGATTGGAAAGCAAATAAGACACAAATGAAAAAAAATTAATGCATAAGAAGAATGATCCAAACACAGTACATAGAAACAAAGCTGTGGAAAATATGAAAGAAGCTAAGAGATTTAGAAAATGGATTGGAAAGGTCTGGCATATATCTATTTGAAATTGCACCTAGAGACAAAAAGTATAATGGGAAAGGTCAAATCTGGTCCAAGAAGACTTCTCTTTGTAATATCTAGGATCATGCCATGATTTCCTTAGGCAAGCAGCTACAAAATTTATGACACCATTTAAGCCTTGGTAGACTTTCTTTAATAAAAGCAGCACATCTGCAGTTATGTTGATGCTCTTCCTAAAGCTGAAATAGCTATGCAACATAGAAAAGCATGAAATCTTTCTCTATTATATTCTACAGAAAGGCACTCTATGTTATACTAAATAGCACATACTTGCTAAAATTATTAATTTAGGAAAAATGCGATGGCACTAGTTTTGCCTTTATGAAATTTGATCTGTAAACCATTTTAGTCTAGCATGCACCACAAAAATAAAACAATATTTGATGTGATTTCATAGGATTTATTCCAATGAAAAAAAGTAAGCCTAACAAAAATGCATTCCACTATTTTAGACATCAGCATCTAACTGTAAGCAGTGTACAAAAGATTAATGATTTGGCCACTAATGCTATTATCAGGCTCAAATTTTTCTATACTGGGAATCTCTGCTCCAGAAGACTCCAGAGAAACATTTGACTTAGAGTAAAAAATACACAGAGGACATAAAGGAAATAGTAAGCTTAACTCATAAAGGCAAACATGGCTACCAGGTGTCTCGTCCAACTGCAGAGCATTATATCATTCTCAAATATGAGCGAGTCTGTTCACTAAATCTTTTAAACACTCTTTATAATGGAAAGATTGCTTACAAATCCTTGGCTTTCACCCAGAATTTTATCACTTACAACTCTTCTGCTTAGCTACACACCTAGCCCAGTGTTAGTAGCCCATGTACTCTGGAAGAAAAGAGCACAGCTTTTTCCTTTGGCCAGGGGCCCTCCTCCCTAGTTCCACTTGCCAGGACCTACCTGCTCCTTAATCTAGACTCAAGGATGAACTCCCATGGGAAGTTTTTTCCTGATTACATCACATCATCTCGGCTAAAGTAAGTTCCCTTCATCTATGGTGAAATATCCATACCACTGTGGAGACCGCTCACCACACTGTCCTGGAATGGCTTGTTAGCGTGTGTCTCCACCACTAATTTCAGAAGTGAAACTGGGCATTATTCAGTCTACACCACCAAAACTGAGCACACTTCCTGTCACCTAATGAACACTCAATACTGCACAAATAGGTAAATGACATCTAGTAGTCATTGGTTGGTTGGATGAATAGAAGGATAAATAGATGGATTAAGAGGATAGATTGATGAATGTGTGGATAGATGAAAAGATAAAGATAAAGAAATATAGATTCCTCTGTCTTTTCCAGTAGAGCATTTACAACAAGAACAATCATGCTACTGTCAGACTAGAGCCTGAAACAAAGCTCACTTGCAACAGGGTTTAAGACAAATCTTTACTAATTCTGTTAGTGTAATAAAAATAAGAATTGTTTTGGTCAAAGCTGAAATGATTAATGAAATTATGGACCTCAGCTCTGCCAAAGTTACTCCCTGGAAGTATTTTAGGGACAGCAATGACTTTTTCAAATCCTCATTCAGTTCTGTAGCTGGCTCGCACCAGGTTTGGCACAGTCACTTTCATCCAAGAAAGTAAAACCATCTTTCAAATTAGAGGCTGCAGTGAACTGAGCACCATACCCGGAGGACACAAGTGGAAATCATTTAGAGTTTCCTGATCTTTTCCTTCACTCTAAACCAACACAAAAACAAGCTAGTTCAGCAAATCGAGACCATAAATAATACACAACACCTCATCGTTTCAGTTACCCCTTTGTGTAGCATCCAAGATGCCTATGGGCCTGGATAAAGTAGCCTTATTAGAACACCAAAGGGACGGAGTAGCCCTGGCGGCCTAACCACAGTACTGTCCAATTGCTGCATCAAATGGCTATAATTCACTGAATAGGGCAGTTATTAAAATTCCAGACTCTCTTCATGATGTGACCAGAATGATAATGGTAATACATTTATGCTTCCTTGCAAACAGGGAAACACATCGGAAAAGGCATAGGTCCCACTATCTCCTATATGAATTCCATGAAAGCTACTCTCCAATAAATAAAAAGCATGATCAGTTTTGTGACTTCAGCAGTGTGACAGCTTTTTTGCAGAAAAAAATGTCCCACTTCCACTAAAAGCCCCCGTTAAAGTTAAGTTCTTAATGTTCTATAAATCATAGCACAGAACTCTCCACTAAAATAACCTTTCACAATTAGGAAAAGCAACAGCAAATTGGCTAGTTAGCATAAGAATGTACAAACACCTTGTCTTTTAAGTGCCATTATTAAGTATTTTAAATATAGTCATTTCAGTTGTAAAATTTACAAATTATTTTCCTTTTTTCTTATAATAAATCTTGGCACCCTGTGACAAATGCTGTAATCTTCACTAGGCAGAAAAGCCCTAAGCTAACATAAAATGAACTTTTTATGAAACCTATGACTCTAGAAGAGAAGCAATTGAATTAGTCTTGGCACCAGCCTAAAACACACTTAGTTTAGAAAATTACCAAATTTAACCCAATGAAACTCCGTTATGGTTTAATAAAAAGCAGTTAAAGCAAGTTTTGAATTAATCTTTCTTCCTGATTATGGAAAAAAATACAATTATGGAAAACATAAAGCTCTTATAACAATGCTTAGAAAATTATCTTTTTCTGAAGACAAATTAGTTAGAATATTGCCACCTGAAACCACAATTTGAAACCAGTTAATAATGATAGCTTTTCATTCTGCATACAAAGGCAGATTGCAAAAGAAATATCACAGTGCCGTGTTCATTCTTTCCTGTTCCAGCTACAAAAAAAAAAAAAAGAAGAAAAAAAGGCAATGACGTGAATTCTTGTTACTGAAAATATATCCAAACTAATAAACTGAATGTCATTGTAAAAGGGGGAGTTGAATTTTCCTTTTTGTAAATTCTGTAATACAGATACAGACAGACATTAGGTATATGACACATAAATACATATGAAGTAATTAACACCCAGATTTAGAAAGGAATTTTTCATGTGAAAATTCAAACAAGACTTGATATAGATTAAACCATCTCCTAAAGGTGGCAAATTCCTCAAAGTTAGGGGCTGTGCTTTAGATATACAGTAGTTTGATTGCCTCCTGCAAGTGGTCATGTATTGGAAACTTGGTTCCCAATATGGCAATTTTAGGTGGTGACGTGGAACTTAGAGCAGAGACCTAGGTAGAAAAATTGGGTTATTGAGGGCATTGCCTTCAGAAGGAACAGAGTTTAGTTCTTCCAGGACCTTAGTTGTTCTTGTAACAAGGCTATTTAAAAGAGAAAATCTAGCTGGGCATGATGGTGCACGTCAGTAATTCCCACACTCAGGTAGGCTGGGGGAAGAGATTCCAAGTTTGAGGTCAGCCAAAGCAATTTAGTAACTCAGACATAGCAAGCCCTGTCTCAGAATTATAAATGAATTTATACGTGTTCATTCTGGCTTGTGACCAGAATCATAGAAAGAATCAAGTTCGTGAACCGAGGCACCACTGTATGGGGGTATGTGTATAGATATCTATATCTACCTATCTATATATAGATAGATATTTGTCTCAAAATAAAATCATATCACTAAATAAAGGAATAAGAGACTGCGGTTGTATGGCTCAGTTGAGAAGGATCTGGGTTTATTTCTACTACTACTTCCCACCCCCCAAAGATTCCAAACCTTCCTCTCTCTTTTCCTATCTCACCATTTGATACCATGGCCATTCACAGTGATGTGACAAGCCCAAAAGGCCTTTTCTCAGAACTTATGCCTATCGTTTGGACATTCATCCACAGAAATGTAGGCTAGATAAACCTCTTTTCTTTATGTGTTATTCAGTCTCAGGTATTTTGTTATAGTAAAGGAAAATGGACCAGTACATCAGACTGCTCAAGAAAAGCATACAGAAACACTGTACCTCACCATTTTTACATCCCTAGATAAAGAATAAAACACCCAACAAAATACAGTTCTGCTCTGAGACAGGGTTTTTACTCTCTGGATATGAACCACTAAGGATCCTGTGGTTATGAGAAAGAAATTAAAAACTCGTTTGAGTTTCTCTTACGTAAACTGTATTTTACTTGATTAACTAGTGGTTTATACCTTTGCATACTCATGCCTTTTGAATATTATTAATAAATCATATTCATTTACAAAGGCAAAGACAGGTTACAGACTGGAGGTTTCAATCCTGGAAACTCACTATTCTATTACAACTAATGTGTAAACTTGATGTTTTGTCTCCCTAAATCCTAATAGGCCTCTTTTACATGTAGTGAGAAACAAAGATTACCCATATGATTCTAAAGTTTATTTAAAAGAATAAATGTCTGAAGACATCCAAGAGAGTTTTGGAAAATGAAAGTTAATGTATATATAAGAATTTGTCTTGAATATTTAAAAAAAAGTTACAAAGATGCAGTGACAAGTATACTTGGGCATCCATGTCATACACTGGGTCTCCTCCTTTCTTGGTCTTGGACTTTGAGCCTTGCTTTAGAAGAATTTCACTAACCTCATGATTTTAAAAATCCTGTTTATTATCCTATTTTTGTATATTTGCCTCAAGTACAATATATAATTTGTGCATAGTGGGAAAGGGAAAATCTCCCTATTCTAAAAAATTAGCAGTAATATACATTAATATACATTATCACAATTTTCCCACTGATTAAAAATATCAACCTTATCATATAAATCCCTACAAATGTGTAATAGTTAAATTTTGAAATCAACTTCAATTTTTAAATGAAAATTGTTTTAAAATTAATAATTGTAAATGTAAAAAACTAAAACTTATGCAGATATTACAGAATTTTTTCCATGAATTTAATAAATACTTGTATATATCAACTTTAACTCTTTTCTTTATTAAGTAACAAGCTTCAAAAGAGAATATACAATGAATCAAGTTTTATGAAATTTTTTTTGTGTCTACCTTTGTGTGTTATATATAGAACAGACAACCAAAATAAATTTCCATTTGACCTTTTATTTCTCTCTTTATTCTTTTCTGCATATATTTATTTTGTTTTTATGTTTTTGTCCATAAATGCCATCTTTTGCTTCATGTGCACAAGATCTACCCCTGTGGACGTGTTCCCTCAACTTCACACATTTCAAGTCCACTCCGCAGAAGAAAGCAGAGCTGTGGATACGGTTATGTGGTGGTAGGGGAAGCCTCGACCATCTCCACAGACAGAAGAATTACATCAATGAGCTCTTTTGACTTAGAAGAACAGTTAATTGCTTTCTCTTACTCATCCTTTTTATCAATTTACCTAAAAAAAATTCTTAAAAATCCTTCGAAGAGGGGCCGGTGAGATGGCTCAGTGGCATAAGCGCCTACCTGGCAAATGTGAGGTCCTGAGTTCGACCCTGATACCCACAAAAAAAAAGAAAGAAAGAAAAAAAAAATCCTTTGAAGAACAGAACTAGGGCTTGAATATTTTTTCACTGGGAAAATACTATTAAAAGTAAAAATGTTGGGCCAGTGAGATAGCTCAGCGGCATAAGAGCCTGCTTGGCAAGCACAAGGTCCTGAGTTCAACTCCCGGTACCCACATACAAAAAGAAAGGGCTGGTGATATCGCTCAGCGGCATGGGTGCCTGCTGGCGCACGAGGTCCTGAGTTCGACCCCCGGTACCCACACACACACACAAAAAAAGTAAAAATGTTGAGCTGGACAGAGTGGCACATGCCTGTAATCTCAGAACTCCAGGAGGCTGAAGCAGGAGGACAAAAGTTGGAACCCAGTATGGTTAAGTCAATGACTTAGTGAGATTGTCTGAAAATTAAAAAGGATGAATGAAAGAATGGGTGCATGGCTAGGTATGCTGCCCAGTGTGAAGGCCTTAGGTTCAATCCCCAGTACCAAAACAAATAATAAGAATGGGGGATGGAGAAAAGAAGGAAGGGAAAAGAAAAAAGAAAAAACCAGATATATGTGTACAAGATAGTTAAGATAGATACACTACTACTTTCGCTTAGTTCATCGAAAAGAAAGGTTTGTGCTAATATTGTTTGGACGACTGAATGCCGATATCTTGTACCCTGAGTAGCTAATATAAGGGTAACAATAAGCAATGTATTAACCATTGTTACCCTCCTATTATGTTGTTTTGGAATTTTATTCTATTTTTTTCTCTTTAAAATAAAATTTAAAAAAAGAATAATAAAATGCAGTAAAAATTGTCAATGGATTTAGAATTGAAAAATGAGATTACTAGAAGAATTGGGTTGGCCTCGCAAAGTTCTTCATCTTAAAATGCCAAATCATATTTTAGTGGTGATCTCTTAAGTTCTAGATATTATTTGTTTTATTAACCTATATTAGCACACTGCTGAAAACATTGCAGGATGAGGTTTTACATTATATGGTAGAATAACCACTTGCAAAAAAAAAGACAACATTCAGTTGCCTAGCTCCATTTTAAGCAATATTTTGAGAATTCACAAAATCACAAATTTTATTAAATTCAAGCATTTTCTGATCATAGCTTTCCACTCTTTAATTTCTAAAACTTGATTTTGTCCCTAATATATAGATTCTTTAAAAACTATTCTCAACTGTTTCATTTTCCTTTCCCAAGGAGTCTGGATTTTGATATCCAATACTTAAATCATTCTCTTGAGAATGTTACTGTCTGTTAATTCTTGATCCTTCTATTGTACTCTATTGGCAAAAATCACAATCCTGGAAAATTCAAGTTGTATCATTTTTCAACTGCTGTATGAAGGATACTGAACAATCCTAGAGAGAATTATACAACTTTGAATCTTGGAAACATTATAAGTTTATAGTTTCCAGTTCAAATTGGGTGTTCAGTGCTTCTGAGTGTCATCCTGTGACCCTAACTTTCTGCCAGGTGTCTTTAATCATTACTTTTCTTTCAGTCTCTCTCTTGCTCCACAGCAGCCACTCTGAACCATCTCTACTTCCTTTAAATCCCCTACCCTAACAGCTCCTGGCACCTCACAGTCAATAGCATAGTCTTTTACCAGACAAAGATAAAAAATAAAACAAAATTATAAAAAGATTCTACATCTTCCTCTCACCTTACCTCCATTTACCAGCATGTATACTCATCATGCATCAGTCACTCTTGTCAAAATAATTTTCCCCTCTAAAGTGAATTTCTTTCTATTTAAAATCTCTTTCCTCAGCTTCTTTCCTCTATAAGAACTTTATTGCAGTTAATATTCCTTCTTTCTCTTGTATGAAAAACTATTTCCATTTAACGTTTAAACATGCTCATTTTGTAAATTTTCTCCCTCAACCCAATGTATTTTTCTTGTTTGTTCTCATCACCCTTTCCAAAGTTATTAAAAGAGTTTTCCTGAAATCAATGTTTAATATTCTTATCTCCCATTAACTGCTCCAACTCTGCAATCTGGCTTCTTAACAACACATTGTCGAAATTGCTATTGCTAAGACCACCCATAATCATGATGCTGAATCTAATGATCAAGGTTCAGTATTTATCTAATGCGAAGCATAATGATATTGTGTGTGTGAATGTGTGTATGTGTGTGTGTGTGTGTGTGTGCAGTTCCTAGGTTATAACTCACTCCCATGAAAACCCAAAAGGACAGGGTTGGAAAGCTCCCACATGGCTGAACACGTGCAGCTTCCTGTAGTGTGGCATGCCTGAAGAGGCCAGAAAAAGTCCCCACACTGCTGCGCTCATACCCCGCCCTGTGCATCTCTGTATCTCTAGCCTAATATTCTTTATAAAAAGCGAGTAACTGTGTTTTCTGGAGTTCTGTGAGTTCTGAAGCAAATTAATGCACCCTGGGGAAGTGGTTAAGAGAACCTCAGTGTTTAGCCAGTTCATCAGAAATTCTGGAGATGCCAACTGGCAACTGGTTCCCAAGTGTGGGCAGCCTTGGGAACTGAACTCTCCACTTGTGGAATATGATGTCATCCACAGATGGTGTCAGAACTGTATTGAATTACAGGACACCCAGTTGGGTCTGCTACAGAATTGCCGGCTTGCTGGCGAGGGGAAATCTCCATACCTTTGGAGGTCGCAGAAGTCTTCCGTTTTGATTGTGGTGTGAGAACAGAGGAAAAACAAGACACATCATGTTTCCTGACAGATAGAATCTCTGTGCCCTCTGGGCTATGATTCTGCGATTCTTTTCTCCCCACATGCTATCTTTTTGTCTGGTCCCTCTTACTACTTTTCGCAGGCTCCTCTCCTGCCTATTCCTTAAAAGGCCATGTTCTTCGAGATTGATTTCATCCACTGCAACACTTCAATTACCACCTATGT
Source organism: Erethizon dorsatum (assembly GCA_028451465.1). Classification (NCBI taxonomy): domain Eukaryota; kingdom Metazoa; phylum Chordata; class Mammalia; order Rodentia; family Erethizontidae; genus Erethizon; species Erethizon dorsatum. The sequence continues at coordinate 18,015,542 of CM051838.1, forward strand.
CCTGATAACTCCCAAATCTAGGCTTCCCTCCCTGACTCTCTCTCCCTCTCTTTTCTTTTCTTTTCTTTTTTTCTTTCAGTACTGGGGAGTGAACCCAAGGTCTTTGTATTAAGCTACATTCCAAGCCCTTTTTTGTATTTTAGTTTTGAGAAAGATCTCATGAAGTTGTTAAATTGCCTGGGTTGAGGCCAAACTTGTGATCCTCCTGCCTCAGCCTCTGAGAGTGCTGGAATTACAACTATGCGTCATCCTTAATGGCTCAGAATTTTCTTCTTTGTTTCTTACCTGTATATTGAATTCTCTTCTGTAGGTTGGAAATACATTACTCCTAACATTCCCAAAGCTGAGCATTCATCTTTCCCCACGAATCAGTCTCATTTCCTAAGTCTGTTATATCAGTAATGGCTCAACTTCTATTCAGTAGTCCAAGCAAGAGAACTGGGTAGCCTAATTGATTTCTTCCTTAAATTCTGTTAATACTACTTTCTTAATATTTCTGAGCTTCATTCATTCGTCAGCATAATTTTACATTAAGCCATCAATTATCAATATCTATACTGAATGTAATACATTTTAAACAGATTCCACTCTCTGTAGCCTGGCCCTTCAATGTCACTATTGAAATCTGAGTTGTATTTCTAAAATCCAGATCTGACTATGTTCATCACCCTAATAAACTCCTCAGGGTTTGTGATGTTTTACAAGCTCTTTATTATGGATTTTAGAGCCCCTCATGATCTTGTCTGTGCAGTCTTCCCCCTCCATATTCTACACTCCAGTCAGACCAAATCCCTGGGTATTCTCTCAATGCCATGCATTCATTTTTTTTTTTTTTGTGGGTACCGGGGGTCAACCTCAGGACCTCGCGCGCCAGCAGGCACCCGTGCCACTGAGTGATATCACTGGCCCCTTTTTCGTATGTGGGATCCAGGAGTCGAACTCGGGCCCTCACGCTTGCCGGACAGGCGCTTAAGCCGCTGAACAATCTCACTGGCACCATGCACTTATTTTTTGAGAGTCTGCATTATTTGTCCTCTCTGTTCAGAATGTGTTTCCCTCGCGTAAGATTCTGGGTTTCAGATTAGACGTCAAGGCCCCATAAGGCACTTCTGGCTCATTTTCCACTTTCTATTTACAGAAATAGGTGCCACTATCATAGCACTTAACACAATTGCCTGTTAGTTTTCCTGTCATCCAAGTACAAGTGTATGTTTTTAAGAGAGATATGGTGTCTTTTCATGATTATATGTCCTAGAATTTACTGAAATGTCTGGTTCCACGTAGGTGCCCTATGAACAGCTGATGTTGACCCCAAAAGTTATGAGGTAAAAGAAAAAAGACTTAAGACCTTAGGGTAAACCATTAAGCCAGTCAGAATAGATGTATAAGGAAATTAATAACAAATCAAGAAGTGATCATATCAGAGATACATTGTGCATGTTTGAAGAGAAGTTATGCAGGGATCATCTAGTTGATACAACTGGAAGTTTTTAACAGTGTTATAACTCAATATCATCACTATTCCATATCAAATGGATAATGTCAATGGCACTTTCTCCACATATTCCCAGCAGTTTTGAAAAAAGGAAAAATAAAACACATTTATTTACTAGATGTTTGGTTTTCCTTTACCTAACTGGTAAGATAGTTTGGATAGATTCTGTTTACATTTGGTTTTGCAAATAGATTTAGGGCAGTGATTCTCAATTCAAGGTGGTAAAGTTCTCAATTCGTTTGGTAGAGAGAGGTATCAGAATCATCTCCAAGCACCACCTTCCTGAGAAGAGTGGAATCCCGTCCTTTATTATTGAGCATCTCCGTACAGCGAGACAATGTTAGGAAGGAAGCCTATGAGATAACAAACACAAATGTCCAACTGCGCTGGGTGATTGGGAGTCACTGATTTGATTGCGTATAGCATGTGATGATTTCTAGTTATAGAAATCCTGAATAAATTAACTTTGCTGCCTCTAAAATGTAAAAATAATATTCTCTAGTTATAAAATTCAAAATTTCAAAGAAAAATTATGATATGGGACATATTATAAATTTATCAATTCATGGATCCAGAATGTATATAATAGCTACAATACCATCTAAATCTAATAAAGCACTTAGTATGAGGCAATCATGACTCTACAAGTTTTTCAAACATTAAACTATTTCATTTTCAGATCATCTCTGAGATCTAAATTCTACATTTAGCCCCATTTTACACAGAAAGATCAGTGCGCAGGACTCTTATACACAGATACACACTTAATAAGAGGCACAGCCAGGATTTATATAAGAAAACCTAGTACTGGCCTCTCTGGCTTAGCTGGTATTCTATTTTCCCCCTCTTCTCCCGTATTTTATATAATAAGAAACCAAATGTCTGAAAACATAAGCAAATTCTTCAAGAACTTTAATACCTCAGTGTAAATCATTTTATACATGTATGCCCCATGCTTATTTTATTAGTTTATATTATTAATTCAGGAAGTGTTTCCAGTTTCTTTAGGGGCCCTTTAAGGAGGATTAAAATAATGTGTATCTTAATAGACTTAAAGAGTTCACTCAAACTTAAATATCATATGGAACATAACAATATAGTCTGGTATTTCAAGCTTTTTCCTCAATTACGTGGATAGCAATGGGAGGACTTTGCCACAATTCAATTTCTTTATGCAGCTAACCAAGCTTGATAGCTTTCTATTTATATTACAAAAAGAAAGATAACTATTTTCCAGAAAATGCTGTCATAATTGAATTCCATGAAATCTGTGTCGAGTGTCTTAATTTTATCCAGGCTTCTGTCCTGAGTTTAAAAAAGGCTACATGGAGAGGCCGTTTGATAAGGTAGAAAGGTCAATAGTCAGAGGATGAAGAGCTCAGGCCTGTGGGATCAGCTAACTTATTAATAAACTCAGACACAGCTTAAGCTGTTTTATTTAGCTGAATCCTGGTTTCCTTGCTGGCAAGATGTATGAGGCACCCGGGTTCTATTAGAAGATTTAATAAACCCTGACCCCCCCCATCATGCTGAGAGGTTAAGAGGAGAACCACTATCAGCTAGTCCCATCATCACAAGGCCTACACCACACAGTAGAATTCAATATTAGGTCACAAGACATAATTCCAACATCCAACACAGAAACTAAGTAACTGGGAGTAAAAGAAAGGTATCTTCCAGGCTTCCAAAAGATTTGAACAGACATACGAGATCATGGCTATTTCATAACAAGAGAGAGACAGACAAGAGATCCATTGAATGGGTACAAATCCTGTTCTGTAAGAAATCCTCACATTGCCCAGGGAAATTCTTTCTTGAGAAATTCCCTAAAGAGCCAGACCATCTCCGTTGGAAGCTACTTCAGGCCCGGGGACCTGGTCTCCTGAGTCCTTCTTCATCTTCCTTTGTGTTTCAGAATTATTATATTTTGGAAGTGATTTCATTTACCCCCTTGACATCTGTCAGGTCCTTTAAATCAAACCTGCAATCTGCTCAATTTTATTACCTAAACCTACCATAATCCATATCTAGCTTCACTGGACTAACTTCAGAGTTCCCCATTCATTGCCACTCATATGGTACCTGATATTTAAAATCATTACATCCTTTCCCAGAACACCTGGCCTGATTCTGTATCTACACTGACACAGCAAAGCATTGAAATTCATATATATATCACATATATATATATATATATATATATATATATAATTCATATCATATATATATCATTCATATATACATCATTCATATACATATATATAACGTGTATATAAATTTAAAAGAAAAATATTGTTAATGTGAAAAGATGCTATAATTCATCTGTTCTTTAAGAGCTAAACATGACATTTAAATATGCATTAGTGCACATGGGTTCTCCTTACTTTTTGAGAGTAACGTCGCAGCTAGTAATTGCGGTTGTGTGATTGATTGTAACCTGTCTGTGGCTCTCTGGGACCTTCCTGGGAATGAAATCGACCATCTTTGAGTGATAATGTTAGTGGGGTAGAATGTGTCACTGGATAATGGTCTCCTGCCACTCCATAAATGCCAAAGCAAGCCAAAGGTATTTATGGGGAAAAAGTTCATACTATTTTTATGTTAAATGTAAAAGAAAATGAATATGTGGCCAACCATTGCTATTATAGCTTATGCTGGATGTGAGTTAATGAATACATGTAATGGATGTGAATGGCAGATTATGATGATCAAATGATCAATTCTTATGTAAATCTAATCTGATTTGTTTAAAATTTTGAGTTCTTGTGCATTTAAGCAAACTCTGAAGATTACTTTCTCAGAAATGGAATACTTCCCTAAATATGACTTTTGAACACACCCAAATTCTCTTACATTATATTAGGCACTTTTGAAATTTATGTATACTTGAGAGGAAGTTGGCTAGATAAAATTCAGACATCTAGAATCTACATTAGTAAATTCATCTTTTAACGAAAGATGTAAGAATTTAATATGGCATGGAATGGTACAACCTCTCAAATAAACAAAAAGTATATTACTCATGCTTTTTCAAATGAGAAAAAATACATATGTATTGCAAACATTTATTAAAACCTTTATACATATGATTTATTGATAAGAAATTCTAAATAAAAATATATTCAGAAGAAATATGTAATATATATTGGGTAGCATAGTGATGTTACCCAATTTTTTTTCCCTGAATCTGGCAAAAAACATTGTACTATTTGTTTTGTACTATACTGCAACTTTCTAAGATTGGATTTGCTCTGTAGGGAAAGCAGGAAAATGAAATATAGATCTATAACATAGAATATATTGACCAATGAGAAGTAATATATAGATCTTTGTAACACATTTCTTCAGAATACCCTAGGAGAAGAAATTGCATTGAAATGTGTTGATATAGTAGCTCATTCTGGATCTTTTGCTGGTGGCAGTCATTAAAGAGGAAATTGATATAATTTGTAAACAAAAATATATGGATACATAAAACACTATTTTTTGAACTGTGTGAAATAGCTTAGTGGAAGTTAAAAATAATATTATTTATACACATGTACCCAGAACACTGAGTTGTTATATTTTAAACCACCAGAACTTTCGGTCTAGAAATTCAAGATATTTATCTTAACCCTCATGGTTTGAGGGTGGCTAAAAATGTGATAGTAAATGAAAGTTTCATTTTTTTGTTGGCAATTTTGTTTTGGGGGAAGGCCATTCTGTACATGAATGCACTGATGCCTGAAAGAAAGCACAAAACTCTCATTTAAAAAGTATTTTGTGGGCCGGTGAGATGGCTCAGTGGCTTAAGCACCTGCCCGGCAAGCGTGAGGGCCCGAGTTCGAATCCCAGAACCCACATACGAAAAAGGGGCCGGTGATATCGCTCAGCGGCACGGGCGCCTGCTGGCGTGCGAGGTCCTGAGGTCGACCCCCCGGTACCCACAAAAAATAAATAAATAAATAAATAAAAAAGTATTTTGTGAACCTATCTCAGTGTATTTGATACTAAAGATTTCACTGACATTTTAGATAAAGATACATATCAACTTATGAGCCCAAGAAATTGAGAGAAGATTCCAAATAATCCAAAATTATTATTAAAATTATCTAAAACAGAATGAATAAAAGTACATAAACTTCAAACAACATACAATTGTTAGGCGATCTTTTACATTCTACCTTTCATTTTAGCACAAAAATAATTTAACAGACTCCTGTAAAAAATACTTAAATCCAATGCATTTTTAAAGCAAAAAGCCAAAAGGCACGTTGAAACAATCTATAACCTGTTTTGTGTCTTAGTTGAGCTGTCCTTCTGTAGTACAGGACATGAGTTGGACAGAATCCCAGACTTAGCTGCCCTTTTTGATGTCTTTGTCTTACTTTTCTAAAACCCTGGTCTTCTTTATTCTGAGTATCAGTACTCATAGTCTTTACACACACATTCTCTATTATTTGACTGGTTATTACTTTGTTCTCAAGAAGGACTATTGACATAAAATAATTGCACGGAATCTGGATCAAAATAATATTTTTGAGCAAAGGCTCTCTGCTTGATGCAGATAGAAGCCAAGATTTTTGCAAAAAGAAAATGTTTATTGCATAGCCAACTTGTGAGGAAGCCAGAAGCTACAAGTTCAAACCCGCATTTCTGATCCATTGTTAGTGGGGTGGAGGAAATTTAAAGAAAGAAAGAGTGGGGGAAGCTGTTTGTTGCTTGGATGATAAGAAGGGACACACTTATTTTCAAAGGGAGTTACAATCTGCGTGGGGGATTTTGGCTTTTTTCGCCATTTCCATTCTTGAAAAACTAATTCCAAAAGAATCATTAGCGAATGACTTGGAATCTTTTCCTGGAAGTTAATTTAAGGAATTTATGTCCATGTGTACCCAGACTGTAAGTGATATTAGTAGTCTATTGACCGTGGTGGGGGTAGGGAGTGGGAACAGTTAGGGTTACAGTAGAACCAGTATGGATTCTATTGACTGCAATGTGGAAAGCCCTTATATGTAAGTTAACATAATGAGATATAGGACTGTGGCATTTTAATAGTATTGTGCTAAATTATCGGCTCAGTGTGGAGAGCAGTAGAAATGAAATCATTTGTCTGTGATTTAAATCTTATTTTATAGGATTAAAATACCTAGAGCTGGCCTACCCACTACCATCCCACCCTAACATTTATCTTTCATCTCAAGATTGATCATTAATAATTATGAGAGAAATTCTGCGAAGATGAGTGTTTTTGCTAAATTTACTTTTTTGAAATTTTACTACTCTTTAATTTGAATGAGCAATTATTCACATGAAAGAAAGTGTCCAAATAGATGAAAAGAATGATTATGACTTTTTTTTTTTTACAAATATCCACCTACTTTTATGGTACTGCACTGTTAAATTATGAATTAGAACACAAACACAGTGTCAAAAGTACAGCTAACAATATAATCAAGTTCAATAGGATTCTGAAATAAGATGGAGTCTCATTGGTTTAAAAAAGATTTTCCAGTCATAAGGTAAAGTTCTGAAAAGGTACTTTCAAACTAATACTTTAAAAGAATGAGTAAACTAAAAAATACATTATTTCATTAAAATACTCTGACTTCGCGCTCAGTTAACAGAATTGGTACGAGAGCCATACTTACTTGCCCACGGGTGGCATAGTCACCAATTTGAATGATATGAGTTGAAAAGTGTAGGAAAGACCGCCACTGACAGCTCCTGATGATGGAGATTAATGAAGGTCAAAGATTTCCTCTTTCTCCACAGTTTTTAAAAACATAAATAACCCTGTGGAGGTCAGTATATTAAATTACTAATGCTTCAAAACATTTCCATTTTTTCAGGCATCTTATTTGTGAATATGAACTCCTGACATAGCCCTAAAGTTTGATGTGGGAATTAGAAAGGAAATAAGCCAACAAAAAGAGAAGGATGGATAAAGCTTGGAAAGAGGTACTGAATAGCCAAGGTTCAAATTAGCCAAGGTTCAATAGCAAGGTTCAAATTTAAACCACACAGCTGTGGACCGTTACAGTAGCCGTACTCCTAGATACTGCTGATACTCATCTTCAGCCATGCACGTACTGCAACAAAGCATTCTAAAACAGTGTTTAAGAATTCATAAGTGTTTTCTGTTTTCTAGAATTTCCTTATAAGAAATATATGAACAATAGATATAAAATAACAACATGATACAGGACATAATTTCAAACATTAGAAATGATTATTCAGCAATTATTTTAGGATTTTTATTTTGTGGAAAGAGCTCATCAGGGTATGTCATACTGAACATTTCTGGTTTCTATTAACAGAATAGTTAATGTGCAATCCTTTTTTGCCTGGATAAAGTAATGTTTAACTAATATTAATAAAAACAATTGCTAATGTTTAATAACCACTTTGTACAAATTACATTTTAAGTTATTTTTGTGTTTAAAATTATTTTCATTTTAAAATTCTTTTTATTAGTATAAGTTTGTGCTACATAATTAATATACTTATTGTGGTATTGGTGCAGGTACATATAGCATGTTGACCCTTTTTACTTTCCCTTCTGTTCCCCTCCCTGAAATTATTTTGATGTAAATTATTTTCTTTATTAATTTCATACAAAAATTAATTTGAAAATTAATGCATCATGTCATAATTCCTCATTCACTTGGTGGAGGTAAACTTGAAAGGTCTTTTACTGGTAAAAATTTCTGCTAGTTGTACCTTGTGGATTTCTACCCTTAAGCTGCGTATTTTAACACTTATGCTAAAGTCAAGCTGTTTCCATCCGTTTAGGCTACACATTGCATCACTTAGTAGTATAAAAAGAGCAGTTTCCTTACACTCCTAGGACAAAAATCACACAGAATTCATAAAAGATCCAACACATAAAAATTCATTTCCTGATTGGAAGCACCACAATGCCATGCAGCAAAAACTATTACTTCTTCATCCTGTTTATAATAAAGAAGTGAAACGACTATATCCTTCAGGACTGTACACCTCATCACTTCACTCGAGAGCAGTCATAATCAGCCAGAGCGTGCAGAGTTAATTACTCTGGGCATTGTTCCACAGAGCACCAGACAATCCTATTTGTGACTGTACCATGTGCTGTGTTGAAGCAAATCCTTTTCCTACCTATACACTCAGGAGCTCTCAGGGGAACAGTGGTTCTGCCATGATGAGGGCAGTTCTTCTACCATCGCCCTGGGACATTTCTCTTCCCAGGAAACCATCTGATGGGGCTGACCATAGTCTTCATTCAATTATTGTTATCCTTCCTATTCAGTTGGCTTCAGAATCCAAAGGTTATGGCTCCAGCAAGAATTTCAGCATTGCGATAGCTCCTCCAACACCTCATGGACTTGTCATCTATGCGGCTGGGTCATTCCAAGAGCACTTTCTACAAGAATTGTGCAGCCATGAAAACATGACTCTCTGCAGTTCCGTACACACAGCAATCCCAAGGACTGTTATCTGCTGAATTGCAGGAGCTCAGGCTTATTAAAATTCCCAGGAAACACTCACTGGCAAAGGCAATATTTAACCCTTTCAAAATCATTTTTCATAACACAGTATTGTGGTAAAATAATCTTTATACACGGACAGAATGAGCACTATGGGAAGCAGAGGCTAAATGTAAAGTGGGTGAAATTTTTATTTGGCAAATTCTTATCCTCGCTTTCCTAGCCTCCATCTGATCCCTATTCTAGAATCATCTGCCATTGTTTTTGTGCCCCTGAGATAATGGGAGGAACCAAGTGGCAGTCAGATATCAATGACTTAATATACTGTGCTGTGTTAAGAGGTACTATGTAACTGTTTATAATGTTTGTGTCATTTGTTGTTATTTAAAAATCTCTACAGTAGTCAATAGCAGTTATTTTTTTAAAAGAAGAGAAGAAAGGAGAATAGGGCAGGAAGAAAATAAAAAAGGAATGGTAGAGGAAGGGAGGAGATAAGACAGTATACTATATGGTGCTGGTTATCTAGAGCTAAAATGCCAGTTTGAATTGTGTTTTGCTTCCTGCCTGTGGGCCAGTTACTTAATCTTTAAGACCTCAGTTCGTGTCCTTGTACATATAAATTTAAATGCTTATTCCAATTCCACTTGAACATCTTTTTGTCATATTCATTTGGAAAAAATCTCAGCCAGGAGCACATTTTATTTAGGTAAATTTATTTTCCAAATAGAGCTTATTATAGATTACTCCAATTATATAACAAAAAAAGGAAACTCATGCCTGCATTAGTGATTTGGATTGCTATATCAATAATTAGTTGTGATATTAGTCGAAATTTGGAGAGAGTTAAATTAAAAATGATGGCTTGCATTTTATTTGCAGTTATGCCAAAAGGGAATGACTAGGAAAATTAGAGAAAAAAATGTTAATATATGTCTGTTAAAGCTAATATTATATGGGAATACAAAATATTTAATGCACTTTATAATTCCTAATGACTACTTATAAGAAGCTACTTAAATCGAGAAGAAATATAATTCAATATCAAACAGATTATGCAGGAGTAATGATGAGCATAGCTTAAGGCACCTGTGAAACCATAAAGAATAATGGAGAAAGGAAGCATGTTATGAAAAGGGATGAGAAAAGAAAGAAATACAATAATGCTGAGAATTTTTATCTCCTTTCAACCAAAATTTGCCTCTGTTATTATCCATCAAATATTCAGTCTCACCTCACTGGTAATGAACTTCACTGTGTGGCTTCCTTTGGCCTGAGGAACCTGTGTGTCCTTCCAAGGCTGGGCATCAATAAGTACAGCATCTTTCCCCATTCCAGCCTCTGGGGCAGTGACCATTTGATTTTCAAATTTTGAGAAGATTTGAGGACTATTTTCATTATGTATCAATTAATACACTCATGTCTATATCTGAGTGTAACCTGGATTAGCACATGAAATTTATATTGAAATATAATCAGGTCAGGTTTAGGATATTAGGGATGAGGGATCGTAAAGAAAACCCTCAGTGGGAGGCCCAATGTGTTTAGTGCTTCTCCAAGTTTTGAGGAGTGGAAACAAGGACCTGGACACAGAATGTGTAATGAAACACAATTGTGCTTATTTCATAGGGTAGCTATGCTATGATGTGATTTACTGGGCCAGAGAGATAAGCTACGTATTAATTACCTGTTACTATATAAAAAAAATTGCTCCAAAACTCAATCGTTTGAAACATAACTTCCAATACATAATTGTGGCACATTTTTCAAAATCCGTGTTCTTGTCAGGAAGGATTTATTCTGCTCAAAATCCTCCAGCTGGCCGCAAATGATGCATGTTTACTGTTGACTCCCATACTTCACGTGCACGCACACACACACAACAGTGTCAGTCTCCTGGCACAATCATCATGAAAAGAATAACATTTAAAACCCTGCCCTGGTCTTGAACAGTTTATTGTCGGTGTACCTCTTAAAGAAAAATGAGTATCCAAACATACAGTAAACAAGAGGAGGTTAGGCCTTGTTAGTCTGAAGACATCTTTTGGAAGAGTAATTTCCATAGAGGAAAGCAAAAAACGAGACTAGACCACTCCTCGCTAATCCACAGCGTAACACAGAGATCAGTAATTACACTTTTCCCTGCTGGCGATCAAACCAGATGCCTACTACACAGGAAAGTTCTTTTCCACGTCTTAGGGCAGCGATGAGCCAAAGGATGTCAAACGCTATTGTGTGGCAGATGTGTTCCCCCTCATCAGAAGCCCTGTGGAACGTTTCTTTTTTTTTTTTTTTCAACTTAACCATTTTTCTATTTACTTCAATTTAAACTTTGCAGTATCTCATGAGATTAGCAAGCTTTTTCTTAAGGGAAGAAAATTAACATGCTTACAGAGCAGGTTTTCCTAAGCTATCACAGAACTAAAAGGCAGCTGCCAACTCCCCTGAAACAAAAGCAACAGCAGCAGGATGAGGGAGAGAAAAATCACTTTAGAAAAGCCTACGTTCTGTTAGCACCTTTCCTCTTAACCACAGAAACCTCAGGCATCAGCACTGACAACCGTGAAGGTGACACCTGAAGAAAACTAAAAGAGGTGAGATCTCAGATGGTTTTGCTCCAACTGTCTGTTTAATGCATATTGACCCAGACTAAAAGGAAAAAACCAGGTTACCCTGACACAATTTCCCATGTTGCTTGAATTTTCACTGAAAGGAATTTGAGAAACATCCATCCCCTTATGAGGGTCCAGTAAAATTTTGTACAGTGCTCAGGCATTTCATAGGGAACTGTAATATTAAATATTTAGCAATTGGCATTAAAAGCATCATTTCTTACTAATCACATGGCAAGAAAGAAAAAGAGATATATATTTTGAAATAATACACCTTTATTTTTACTTCTCAATCTTTCTACCTTAGTTGAGAAAGCTCAAGATTCAATACATTTATACTGGCATTTCTGTCTAAGCACTTTCTCTGGTTGTATTCTCGGTTTCCTAGACAAAGTAATTGCCATTAATCTCTCCAGATAGAAGATCTGAAGGTCAGGTATAACTTCAATTAATATTGGTCACTATTTGCAAGACAGAAAGTATATCTAGAACATTTATATCAATACATTTGCCCCGTTAATGACATAAATGGTAGAAGAAAATATTTCATGTATTATGGAGAATGGTTATAAGGCAAATTGTTTCAAGTATCTTTAAAGATTAGAAACATCAATAATCTTTGAAAACCACATTATATCCAGTGGTCAAGTGATACGCGCACTAAATTCTCAGAAATTCCGTCACATGCAAAAATGAGGTTTAAAAGCATAAACTTCCTTAATATGGTACTACGAATTCATTTATGGAACTAAATTTCTCTTAATGTGGAGAAAACAAAACTAAAAATTTGAAAGATCTTTCATAGTACAACTCTCTAAAAATTGTACTTTTCTTTACATATACACATGAGTGAAAATATATTACCCTATTCATAGCTTAACAAAAACTGCATGTACTTTTCTAATGTAAGTGCATATTTCGTCTAAAAGTTGTGAGGTCTGATCTTAGAGAACTGCTTCAGTTTTTCTACATTGGACTACAGATGAGCATATTGTTTCCCACAGGGAAGGGTTTTTATGTGGGTATGTCTTTAGGGAAAAAAAATAAAATGAATGCAACTTTACAATAGCCAAAACTGACTTGTTATTACTTTACTCTGAATGTCTTTAAATGTTTATTTGAAGCTAAATCGTTCAGGCTGTATATTATCATCCATACTTTATTTATAGTCATATTCTACAAAGTATTATTAAGTTGAAATATTGTGATTCATAAATGCTCAGATGACAATCAGTTTGACATTGTTAAAACATGTATGTATAACATGTATTGTATAACATGTATAACATGTTATAACATGTACATATGGAAATATTTTTTAATATAGAGACATTTATTCTCATTTAACATTTAATATATAACTGATTTAGCCATATTTGAAAAAGACTGAGTTTAATCTTGTTCCAGTTGCCTATTTATGCACAATAAATTATCTCCAACCTAGCATTTTAATACAATGGAAAGCACTTATTTTGTTCACAAGTCTATGATTTGGGCAAGGTTTACTGGGACAGTTCATCTCCATTCCATGTGTGATCAATTGGATTAGCTTGGAAGGGTGTGAACAAAATCATCTGACTGGAGTTAAAATGTTCTAATATATATGCTTACAAATTAGAAACTGTATAGCCAAATCTAGCCCAATATCTGTTTATTGAATAAAGTTTTGTTGGAACACATTTTTGCTCATTTGATTATGTATTGTCATAAACATTTGCTTAAGTACAGCTACTGTCAAACAACAGGAGAATTGAGTAATGGCGACAGACACTGTATAATCCATAAGGAAAATATTTCCTCTCTAGCTCCCTTTACAGGAAAAAAAAAAAACCAACAAAACCACAAATCACTAATTCTGACATGAAGGTTCAACTCAGCTGTTCAGAGGAAGATGCTGGCTGGTGACTAGAACCTCAGCCTTGGCTGGAATAAAAAATCCTACATGATCCTTGGGATGGAGCAGTTGGTTTTCTCCTGATGTGGTGGTTAGTTTCCAAAAATGAACATCTCAAGAAATAGGATCTGGAAATAGCTAGTTTTTGAAAACCTAAGTAGCAACAGAATCCAGATATAAGAAGGGGCATACGAACTCCATATCTTGAAAGAGCTGTGTCATTGACTTTAAATTGTGTTTTAAAAACCACTATCAACTCGTTCCAAATACTTATGCCAAAGAAATTGCTTAAATATTCTTTGAATGCTTATTAAGTCCTTATAATGTAGACTCCATCTATAAATAAAATTGATTTAGTTCATGTTTGAGAAGCATATATTTTTAGTATGGATGAAAGGTGAACAGTGACCATGTAAACAAAAAAATGAACATGATAATTTTAGAGAATAGTAAATATCACAACAAGGAAGGGCTGGGAGTAGGACTACTTTTGGTCAGGGAGGGCTTTGCTCCATTGATGATATTTTTTCTGAGGAGAAATAGCTACATACAGCAGGGAGAAAGATAACAAATGCAACCAGTATTTTTTAAAATTAAGCTTTGAATATTCGAAGGACAGTGGAAGACAAGAATGAGTAGAGCCTAATTGGTAAGGAAGCAGAAAGATACCCAGTCAGAAAGATGGATAAGACAGAATTGATGAAGGCTTTTGTTAGGTAGGCTTACAGGATCAGCACTGAGAGAGTCCACAAGGGCCATCTGCATGCTGGAATGTCCGAGGATCCAGTAGCTGCTCAATCCAAGAAGGTGGAAACTGCAGAACATGAGGGATCAAGGATGCAGCACCAGTAGAAGGTCAAACGTCTGGAAGCTCCCTGGAGATTTGCTGGTATGAGTCCCCATTGGAAGGCTGAAGAAACTGGTATCTGACGTCAACAGCAGAAACAAAAGATGCACTTGCTCAAGCAGAATGGAACTTCTAAAAAAGTGCGTGAACTTCCTCCTTCTTTCCCTTTTATTATATCCAGGCTGTAAGCTTATTGGATGATCTCAGCCCCAATTTTGTTGGGTCTGTCTTCCTCATTTTGCTGGCCTAGATGCCAATCATCTCTACAAACATCCCACCCTACAGATCCACCCCAAAGTGTGCTTTACTCATTGGCTAGGCATTTCTTAATCGAGTTGACCCTCTGTGATTATTGGTCACATAAATCATGAAGATTTTTTTTTTTTTTTTTTTGGTACCGGGAATCAAACTCAGGATTTTGCACTTGCCAGGCAGGCACTTGTGCCAGAGTAATATCCCCGGCCCAACCATGAAGATTCTACAGATAATGTAGAATTTTATTCCAAGGCTGATGGGAAGTCATTGCAATGGTATAAGGGAACGATGTGCTATGATCTCATTTTTAAAATTTACACTGGCTGCTATGGAGAAGGAATTATGGGGTAAGAGTGGGGCAGGTGGTGAGGGTGAGTAGTAATTGAGTCTGTGAAAATGGTGTCCAAGTAAAAATGCAGAGGGACCAAATGAAAGGGAACTGCTGTAGTCAAGGCAAAAGATAATGGTAACTATCAGCAGATGAGATGCAAATACACTGAATGATAAGCCCTTTTAAAATAGACCCTAGGGCCAGTGAGATAGCTTAGCGGCATAAGCACCTGCCTGGCAAGTGCGAGGTCCTGAGTTCGACCCCTGGAACCGACAAAAAAAAAAAAAAAAAAAAAAGGACCCTGAAGGACCTAATGTGGGAGCAAGTCCCCTACATGAAGAAACAAGTAAGACTGTGTGGTCAATTACTACTGACACTCAGGTTTGCTTAGCTCTGCCCTACCCTGGAATTGGGGTAGTAGTTGGAACAGCTATGCTAACATGCAGCTTCTCATTGGAAGGGACTTCTCCACCTCAACAATCCAAATCCAGCAAAGCTGAATTGGGGAGCACATGGGGGCATTTTAGAAAACTTCTTGCTCAACTTGCATCTGAACTTACATTGCTTGGTGTCCAAACTCTGATTTTTATTTCTTACAAATGATGTTGTTCTCATGCTTGGCTCAATGTACAGTAGAAGGACTCAGGGGACCGCTATCCCAAAGTGGGACAATTCCAGGTGTATTGTGTCTTCTCGGTGAGATGGTTACAAATGAGGGGTTTTTTAAAAACCTTTGCCTTTAAATGTCTTCAATAAAATGTATTATTTAGGATATAACTCATGATGCTAACCTCACCATAGAAACCGAGGAAAAGTGAGCAATCCAGGTATCTCCTTGATTTTTGTTGTGGGCCAGAGTGCCATTTACTGAGGTAAAGAGGCAAAAGGTCATCAGGCTGACATATTTTTGAAGAGGGGGGAGGATGGTTATACTGAAGAATTCCACTGTGACCAGGCCAAGTTTGAGTTACTATTACATATCAAAGTTCCTAATGGGAAGTAATACTGAATCACAGTAGCTCTCAAGACGACTAAAGAAGAAACAGACAATTTTAATATCGTCACCAATTATACTATTAGTCACCAAATATCCTCCACTAATTGTAATAAGAAGGCATTGCTGGAATTAGGCAGGTGAGGTCAGCCAGGGTAGCTCAGTCCTGGACTTGAGCATTTCTGGTGGTCTCAGATAAAGAGAAAGGCATCAATACTATCATTAGTTTCTGAAAGTATAGCTTTAAAAAGAAAATAAATAAATAAACAGAAAAGATTTAAGATATTGGAAATATTTTAATTCTATTCTGCTTCAGAGACTGTGTTAGACTAATTACCAATACACAGAAAGCTTTTTTTTTTTTTAACCTTTCACCCAGCTTGGTGGCAAGCAGACTAACCCTGCAGGCCTCAAGCTTGAAGGACAAAATGCAAAATTCCCTAAGAGCAGAAGCTGCTTCAAATCATTTCATGTTTTTACCAGCATGGGAGGAAAGGCAGTGAGGAAAGCCTGAAGAGATATTTGTCTTCTCCAGTGAATTCAGACTTAGCAAAAGGCAAGCCCAGCAAAGAATGAAAGAAACTTTGTTTTGCTAAAAGCTAGCCAGGGGAGATGAGGAAAGGTGCTTCATAACATTTGTGTGGGTTCCCTTCTACCCATAATGGATGAAAAATCAGTGAGCAAATCCAAAGTTTCTCCTGAATTTCCCTTCCGTATATCACAGGAAGTGGGGAGGATTATTGCAGAATGGTGGGTGGAAATGGGCATGTGAGTTCAAGTCCAGCAGTTTCTGAAATCCTCTATCAAGAGCATACTCTCACCTTGAGTTAAGACAACTATGTTAGTCGAAGGATAATCTCTAAGAAGTAAGACAGACCTACTTATGCTACACAATTTTATCAGTTTGTTATAAAATTAAGATGATTTAATGCATGGTCAGGTGTTCGGAGCATTCCCAAGCACATAATGAATATGCAATAGCTGTTGGTTAATATTATTTCTCTTTTAGAATTGCCTATATGCTTGACTTCTATGACCTTTTCTGTTAACTTTACTTCTTGACAATGAATTAAGCATTTACAGTGTGAAATCTAGTGCTCTGGCCTGTGAGAATTTAGCCTCTCCCTTCCACTTTAGAGCTGGTCTAGCAAACTCTCACATTAAAAAAAAAAAAATGCTTGAAGACAAGAATTTATTTGCACAATGGCAGACAGTTTACACATGTTTGAATTCAGCTTCTCTTCATCTCACTAAAAGTGGACACAACAAGTGCTGAAATAATGTGTTTGGAGCTTTACCCTGAATGCACTGTGACAACATTTTAAGCATTTTCAAAAATATTCTTTTTCTGCTTGAAGATATAGCTCCAAATTTTGATGACAAACAGAGATGCCAGTTTGCCGGCTTGGATTTTAGTCTTCACATTTGCTGAAGCATAGCTAAATGAGATTTAGGAAGACACAATACAAATAGCCTTGCACAAAAGATTTCAAATCAAACGGCACTGGTACTATATCCAGCTGTCTAGATGTGCCTTTTTCCAGTTCTGTCAATTTCATTCTTCCTTCCATAAACAGGAAGGGAGTCTAGCTGCCCTAATTCATAGGTCCTCAGGCCTCACCCCAGGAATTTCTCTTCTCTGCCCAAGACAGAAAATGTCTTTAGGGCCCTATACCAGTAGCCTGTAACTGAGCATAAGTAATTACCCTGGAGACAGCATCTTCAGTAGCCCAGTGCCAGTGGGCTTGCTTAAGATGTAAGTGACATAGAGATGTTGGCTGCGTAGGATTTCAGAGAAAGTACAAATTATCTTTTTAGAATTTCTAAAATCTCTTCTACACATTTTTTATAATTCTATATGCCTATTGCAATGCAATATTTGTTATTTAAGTGACCTCTAAATAGTTTCTCCTACAAATTTTCTTTTCTTTTTTCTTTTTCTTTTCTTTCTTTTTTTTCTATAGTACTGGGGATTGACCCATGGCCTTCACAATGAGCTGTATCTCCAGTTCTTTGGGCAATTTTTATTTTGAGATAGGGTTTTGTTAATTTCATATTATGATTATTGAGTAGTCAGCTTTTTATTACCATGACAAAATACCTGACATAATCAAATTAATAGGGGAAAAGTTTTATTTGCAGAGTTTCAGAGGTGTCAGTCTAGGGTAACTCGGCCCTATTGCTTTGGGCTTGTGGCAGCACAGTGCATTATAGCAAGAGAGCATGTTGGAGGAGATCTGTTCTCCTCATCACATCTGGCAAGCAGAAAGAGAGCCAGGAAGGAGCTGGGGTTCCAAACTGCCCTTTAGAGGCACAGCCACAGCAACCTAACTTCCTTCCATGAGGCCCACTTGTTGAAAGTTGTACCACCTCCCGATAGCACCACTGACGGATAGTTGATCATTTAACACATGGTTCTTTGGGGAACATTCAAAATGTAAACAATAGCAGGTTGTTATATATAGAATATTATGAATGTCATATATGCATCACATGTCCTATATTATATACCAGGTGTCTTTAACTGTCTTGCTGTAGCTACCTCAATGTCCTGAATTGATTCAAGACATTTACCTTACACGGTCATGTTGACTTTAGGGAAGAACCAAAAGTCGCATGGTGCCAGATCTGGTGAATAAGGTGGAAGAGGACATACTGTGACGTTTTCATGAGCCTATCTTTCCATGGGATGTCACTCAACAGTAGCATTTTATATAGACAAATAGATGATAGACATAGATAGATAGATGATAGATGTAGATAGATAGATATTATATATGATATACAGAAATGTTATTAAAGAAGCTATATAAAGGCTACTTGAGAGTATGCAGGCTCTCCCAGAAGTGTGTCCTGGTGGGGGAAATGGTGAAGAGCATCTCTGAGCTGGGGGAAACGTCAGGAGGACAGCAGCTCCCACGCTGCAGGCTGAGGAAAAGAAGGACAGAGCACCAAGAAGGGAGGTTGGGGTCACAGAAAACAGACTTCACATTGTCCATTTTGTGACTAAAAAGAAATCTTGCCGAGTGTCAGGCATTTTCATGTCAGACATGATACCTTATGTGATTTGCCTACAGTTCTATGAAATACATATATTATGCCTGTTTTACTGAGAAGAAACTGAGGCTCAAAGAGATTACTTTTATGATTCGTAAATACAATATTTTCTGCCATTCATTTCATGCATTCATGGCATGAATGCTTCTCTACTACCCTCTTAAACAAATTCTGTGAGTTAAGAATTAATTTCCTTTTTCTTGTGATAATACCAAAGCATAAGATGTAAATAATTTTGCAAAGAAAAACTGCTAATAACTAGCAGATTTGTGTTTATGCTCAAATTTTGCTTGTGAATTGAGGGTTCCTTCCTTTGTGGGAGGAACTCCTTTATACTCATCATATTTCTACAGAAGGAAATGCATTTGCCTTTCAGTCCCCAGAAACGAAAATGACAAGTGAGAGCTGTCTTGGTTTCTCCAGACCGGCTTCACTTCCTCTGGCAAGGAAAGGGGGCATCTCCGCTTGGTGATCGGGGCTGAAGGGAAAGAGTACAGTCAGGCCTCGGTACTTCTGTCTGTCTTTCAGAGCCAGACTGACCCTTGTTTCCGTGCCTTCTCTGTCTTCTTGTTCTCAGCTTAAAGGGACAGAATCACTGGAGCCAAAGACTAAGGGGATTATGGTACAGGACCATGTATGACCTTCTCGGCCACAGAACATAGAGGCCAACATCCCTTCTGACATTCATGGGTGGTTTAGTGTCTGAGCAAACTGTGGTCCTTCTACACTGATATTGTTCCTTTACTGCAGAAGAAATCAGAAGAGAAAATACATTCTCAACAGGCAAATAAACTGAAATGTGGAAGTTGCTATTTTACTTTCAGAAAAGAAATAAAAATAGATGAGAAATCACTGCACTTAATCAGTCCAATAAACTCAGGATCAGCTGGAGAGGTGAACGTGTGGCTAATGTGCAATATCTATTGATATGTTTATTCATTTTCACTCATTTGGGTCCAGGTAGATAGCCGTAAGGGAAACCTCACAATAAGAATAATAGCATCTAACTGCAGGGAGGCTCTTTTTAAATCTCCCTCACCTGCAAAAGAGAAAGTAATGACATCTTTGAAGAGATTATACACACTTTTTCCTATCTAAAGATGTTTATAATACTTAGACCTGATCTAACATAGAGAAAGTATAATGTCAACACATATTGCTGAACGCTGTAACATTCCTTTCGTAAATGATACACTGATTGACAGGTGTCTGAGGTAGCTAGACTAAAGGCAACTTGGAACATTGGAGCTCCTAGACTATGAGTCACTAGAGGTGGATGAGAATCAGCAGTGCCTCTCTGCTTCAAGCCATGGAAAAACTAGCTTTACAGTATCACTCTTTACCTCTAACAAAGGCAGACCTGGTGCAATGGGTTCTGGTCTTAAAAAGAATCTTTGTTGCTGAGCCTGGTGGCGCACACCTGTAATCCCAGCTACTTGGTTGGCTGAGATGGGAGGATCACAAGTTCAGGGCCAGACTGTGCAACTTTAGAAAGATTCTGCCTCAAAATGATATTTAAATGTAGGGGAGCCTGGGATATAGCATGGTTGTAGAGCACTTGTCTAGTACGAATGATGCCCTGTGTTCAAACTGCAGTACGACCAAAAAAAAAAAAAAAGAGAGAGATAAAACTTCCTGTCACACATCACACAGAGCCGCTGTCAAATAAATTACAACAAATGGATTACATGTCTTTCCCAGCCCACATGTATTATCTCTTTGCTAATTTCTGCTGCTTTTGTCCTTAAACATTTTACAGCCTCTATTCCTCTATTGCTATCAGCAATTTCCAACATGAGAAACTAGACTATTTTTATGCATGGAGTGGAGAAAAAATCAGCTTTACACATTGCTTTGGTTTGGATGGTTACATGGCCCTTCACAATTCAAACGATGCAGCTTAAACCCAAAGGTGACAGTATGAAATGCCGGGCCTCCTGGGAGGTGACAAGGCTATGGGAGTACCACCCTCAAGAATGGTATTCATCCCCCTATAAATGTGACTTCAGAGATCTTCTGTCCTCTTCATCCCTTTCATGTCTCAGCCATGTGGGGACACAGCATCTGACACTCCCTGGCCTCTTCTGTTATCTCAAGATGCAGCAAGAAACCAGCATCTCAGAAGCAGAGAGCAGCCCTCATCAGACACTGCATCTGCTATTGCTCTGCTCTTGGACTCCCCAGCTTCCATAACTCTAAACAATAAATTTCCTTTCTTTATAAATTCACCAGGCTTAGGTATGCTGCTGTAGCTGCAGGAGTAGGTGAGGACACATCTTACCTGACCACCTATCTCTGGCCAACAGAATAGTTTGTGAGTCTAAGGGAAAAGCTAGAGATCATGGCAGCCTTTCTTTGGAATGTGCTGTCAGATACTGACATTTTCCTTGTCCACGGTGAGAAGGGTGATGCCCCATGAGAGGAAACTCTAGGTGGTCACTCTGAGACCTTGCTATCATATTTAAAGTGATGCAGCATTAAAACTGAATAACTTCCACCTGAGAAATGAGAAGAGGGGAAGCATGACTGCAATGGCATAGAGCACCAGCGTCAAGGGCTGAAATATGGAAAGTAACTGCACTCCATTAACGGGCCAAATGTACATAGTTTCAAAACACGCACACACACTCAACTACAAAGAGAAAACACACAAATCAGTGCCGAGGCTTGTCAAAGAGATTTGTCCTATCATGGCAGTGAGACTCCTGAGAAATATGCCTGACAGTGGCTGTCAGAGACAAGGGGCCAGGGGCAAGGAGGAGACATAATTAGCCCTGAGAACCCACCACAGTGCCATGGGTGAGAATTACCTTAAAACATCTCCTGGGGACCAGATAATCAAAACAAAAAACTATGGCATCTGTATTGGAACTGTATAGTCCTCAATCCTCTCCTTCCTTGTTTCATTTTCTACCATAGGCTTCTGCAATCCCAAGAAGAAATTCCACAGTAGGGAAAAAATCCCTGCACCTGAATTCCTGGTTGGCCCAAGCTGGTGGAGGGGAAGAATTTTTAACTGAAGTTCTAAGTACTTATTATAGTGAATTAGACATAATAATTATTGATCAAGAGGGGAAAAGATTTAGAGACAATGTATGGTGCACAAGTGGCCAGTGGACCTATCCTCAATTAATCAGAGGGATTGGGGGAAACTAGCTGGAGACTGGGTATTAAGTGACTTCGAGAAAAAGAAACCTTTGCTTTCTCTTCCACATTAAAAGTTCCATTTTTAAACATCATAGTTACAACTAATTCTGTCTTAGAATTTGATGCTGATAGTTCATTGTCTCTTCTTTACCTGGTGCTAATAAGTAACTCCCATACGGGCGGACTAGAGAGGCGGCTTCTCTGAGGGAAAGGCAGCTGTCAGCGTACGGAGGGCTCAGTGCCCAGGGAGGAAGGGTGGTGTGGGCAGTGGCCTGTGCCTCATCTTTTTGGGGGTGAATGATATCATGCAGAGAGAGGTCATGTCTTTTTCAACATAGAAGAAGAAAGACAATGAGAAAAAATGAAAGTACTCATTCTAAGGACATCGTGGAAAGGGCTTCACATTCTGAACTCAAGAGAAACTTGAGTTTAAATCGTCACAACATTCTGTTGGAATTAATGAGGTCATTATCACACCATCACTGGATTCACAGTTTACCACACTTTACTGCAGGCAGCTGCTCAGACAGAAAGAAAACACGGACAGTTCAGTGTCAGACGCAGTGGCATAAATGTGCCAGGCAGGTAGTTTGACATAAAGCTCAATCTCCTTGCACCCCAGGGCAGTGGTTCCTGAAGAACAGAAACAACTCTGGTAACATCTTCTCTTCTCCTGTCTTGTGAAATTAAGAACATTTTAGTTCTGAGAAAATATTTCTGACACAACTCAATTTGTGGCTCTAAATACATTACATCTGTTTCAAGGCAGAGAGACCATTTGGTGAGGGGCCTTCTGTCACTTGGTTTCTGTTTTCTTTTTCCTCAACTTTCCAATCACAGACGACCCAGCTGAGACTGAGGCCCCATATCGTCTTCCCTCTGCCCGGCTTCTGTCTCCTGTGTCACCACCAATGCCGTCCCACTTTTCCTCCTCCAGCTTCTCCTGAGCTCCCTTCTTTGGGCTGATTGACAAAGACACTAACGTGACTCCTGAGTCTGGCAAGCATGAAATAGCACTGCTTGCCTGAGCCTGTGGGTCTCTCAGATTTGCACATGTCTCCTACAAGGACAGAATTGAAGAAGTGAATCCTGTCTGATTTCCAGAGGCAAAAAACCTAATCACATATTTACCCACACCAATTATCTTCTCACCAAGGCACAAATCAGATTCCTGGCCAGTGGGGCTAATGTTTGCTGCCAGAAAGTATTTTATTTTTCCTGCACATAAACCTTAAAAACAAACCTTGATTTTTCTTTTCAGACTCAGATTCATTGATCAGGCAACATTGTCTGTTACTGACAGTGTTTTAATAAACTATAACTGATATGAAATTAGGTACTGGATCTGAAAGATTGAGGAGGGTGATAACTTACCATTATGTTAGACCTCTGCATTTCCACGGGTTTAGGTGTGGTATGTCATGCAAGCTACTTAATCACAAATACAGTGATAGAGGCAGTTTTTCATTTGTGTTCTCTGTTTATGTTTTTAAATAACATTGTCTCTTTTCAAAACTTATTCTGTGGGATCAAAAGCTTTTTCAGACAGAGGGTGATTCATTTCCCTTCATTGACAAAATATACAATTGCAATATTTTTAAAAGGTAAATTAGTGATTTCCTTTTTTTCCTTTTTCTACTTGTAAATATAATACAACTAGATTATCACCATGACAAAGTTGAAGCCATATTAATCTCTTTGCCTAGCAAGGCATAAAATCTGGCTCATATCATTCATTTCACCCATACCTAATTGGAACCTAAGCAGCTTGCTTCTAAGTAAGTTCTGTCGATAATTTCCTAAGACATCAACAGTGAAAATATATACCTCGGGTTATATGTAGTTGAACACAAATATAAGTGGAAAATAATATCTTTTGTTTTAAGAATTATTCCAACTACAAATCTCAAGATACTATAGGCAATAAATTCAAAATAAACTGATGCCAATATATTTGGACACTTAAATTTTTAAAACGAATCTTCACTAGATTGGCATTTCCTAAAGAACGGGGAATTTGGTAATTTTTCTTTAATTTAAATGTTGCCCAGTAAAATACTTCTTTGGTGCCTATGAAACTGGAAAGTTCATGCATTAGATCATAAAGATGCTGGTGAACAAATGGCAAAATAGAATTGACCGAGAAGCGTGTTGTACGTAAGGGAGTAATGAGAGGCCTCAGCCCCGGAACTGGTCATGCGGATGGGTGACTTGAAAAGCCACAATACCACCATCTGCCACAGTAAGAGAGTAAAAAATCTCACTTTAAGATTCATTCATTCACGTTAACACCTATGATGATTTAATGTTTGCTTTTAAAAGGGCAAAGAGATAAAGCCTTACATTACATTTTAGGAAAAAAAGAGTTTATTGAGCACTGTCCATCATGACAAGAGACAGGGCAGCATAAGGTGATTGTCTGTCACAGAAACATAAGTAGGTGAGACAAAAAAGGACAGTACAGTAGCTGAGGATAAACTTTGCTACATTCTCCATTTTCTCCAGGATGCTCCTGTTCAGAGAAACATCTCTCTAAGGGAAGATCACAAACTGTCACCTGTCTCAGCTTATTTTTCTTTTTTACAGCTATGTTCTGTCATGATTTCCAGACAACTTTATCTATGATTCTTAGGTCCTAGTAGACTTTTAAATGTAGAGTTTGGGTCAGACTAAAGAGATTTTTATACCAGCTTTGCCACCTGACTTTGAACAAGGCATGTGGCCTTACTGAATTCCAGTTTCCTCAGGTATAATAACCCCTCTGGGTTGTTGTGAGGATTAAATAAAATGATGCCTATAAAGGGCTTACCAGAAGACCTAACTCAAAGAAAATGTTCACAAAGTGGATAATTACTAGATTTATCGGGGTCATGGACAGAGTTGGGAGCAGGACAATGTAAGAGGTCAGGACAGTGACCTGCGAAATAAAGGAAAAGGAAGAGGTGGAAGAGACCCTTGAAGGAGCAGCAGCAACATAAATCAGACTTAATGTTTTCTTGTCTGAGGTTCGTTTTCAGTACTGAAAATGTTCTACTTTTCTTCACATATCCGAGCACGTCCCTGAAAATTCCTAACAATACAGAACATTAAAAAGGCTGACCCCAACATGACATGCAAGCTAATAGACCAACTGAAATGATTGTGTTACTGAGATATCTGTAGATACTGAAATAGAGTATTTCCCTGGCATCCTCTTCTCTTCACCATGAAGACAATTTTCCCAGAACAATAGATCCTCAACCCCTGTCCCTCACCTCACTACTGAAAGTACCATTCCAAACACCATTCTGAAATCACTTTTCCTGTAATTCAGTGAAAGCAGTGAATATTGAAGTAATTGGAAGACGAAGAAAAAATAAAACATGTCATAACAAAGCCCTCACCCACTGAAATAACGAAATTCATTCATCCAAATTGCAGATGTTCAAACTTAAGGAAATTAAGATTAATTTATATTTACGTGGATTAGAAATCTATGAACAGAATATGCTTCAAATAAACACATAATTACTTACATCAAGCTAAAAATTTCAGTGAAGCCACAGATGCTGACTTAGTCATGCTATTATTTTATATCTCTGCTTTGCTTTTTTAAAATGTCAATACTGACGAAAGATAATATGCTTTCTATTCTAGTTTTTTTACGTAGATGGAATGAAAAAAGAGATATCTTGCTTTGAGACCATAATACATAATGTTAGAATAATACCTTCCTGTTGGAAGAAAAGAACTCATAGGTCCAAGATGTATTCACTTCACAGAAAGAGTGATGTCATGATTATGTATAAATTGACACTAATTATGATGTATTATTATTTTTCCCTTGGATTTTGTAATAACTGGTTTTCTCTTCTAATGCCAAGTTCATCCCAGTACCATCTTATTTTTCCAAACAATGTATCTCAATTAATTTTATTTTCTGCTCAAAAAAATCTTGTCATCTGTGCAATATTGTCTCAACATACCTCTTTGATTTCAAATATCCAGCTGTCAAACATTTTTTTTCATTGTGCTCCTCATATTATAGGGCGCTCTCTCCAATTCCCAGTGCCACCAAGGAAGGTCATATAAAACAATGGAAAAGTAATTAGTGCTGTGTTTTGTAGTGTTGAACAGGTTTGAGATCAAATGGAAGTTTTCTACTTGGTCATCTGCTTTTCTTCTTGGAGACAAAATTACACAGCAGACTCTAGCATTCCCCAAAAGTGTGAATTTTGGTAAGTAAGATTTGCTACATAACTACATAACAGAGAAAAATTCTGACTATTTACAGACTGTAAGGAATCTCTCAATATAGTCCCTGGCACATAATGAGTTCCCTATAGATGCTATTATTATCATTGCTTATTTCAAAGCCACAAGAATATCTTCTTCATTCATGACAACCAATTTATTTATCCTTACCCCAAGTAGGGATAGGTATCAGGAGAGGTTGATAAAGAAACCTGGTTATCAGATTGAAGAGTTTCAATTTTCCTTATGCTGAGTAATTGAAGTTTGATAGTAAAGAAGGGCACAGTGAAATCTGTAATATTTAAGGACTATTCATATAGCAGTGTAGATGAGATGAAAGCAAATAAGTTTGGAGATCATTATAAAAGTAAAAGACAATTTATGTCTGTTAGGTGACAGAAGACACTATAGAAGTAAATTAAATACAGAAGTGAGACAAAGAAAAAGAATAATTTCTGTGTCTCAAGCTTGAATAGAAACAAACATTGGAAGATAAGGTGATGAATGTGTATTGCATTGTATTAGATGTCAGGAATCCAAGATTATCAATAACAGATATCCAGTCAGCAGTTAGTAACAGCATTCTATATTATAAAAAATAAATTAGTGCCGGGGACAAACTGTCATGCATACATATTATTTGAACCCATGAAATTAAACAAACTTATTGAAAGAACAATGTGTTCCACTGATGTAAAAAAGCCAAGCACTAGTTAAGATCACCCAGTGTATAAGAAAAGTGTAAAAAAAAAAAGAGAAAAATATCATAGATCCCAAAGGAAAAGATATTATTATTTAAGATGATATGGTCGAAATTTGCAGCTATCTCTAAATTTGTGTTTCTTCTGCCTTGGCCCAAAGCTAGAGTACATGCCCAGCCTCATCTTACAGTTAAATGTAGCCATAAAACTGAGTCCTAACAGGGACATGGAAGCCAAATGATGCTCACCACTTCTACACTTGGGCCTTGAAGTTTCCCACCCAGTTCTTCATGTTTATCCAGGTGAATGAAAACTTATAGAGCAATCCTGATAATTTGTGGAAAAAGCTAAATGTGAAAGATGGCTGAGCCCTGAATAAAAGGAGGAGCCCGTGTACCTCCCATTGCCAGGCTCAAATTCCTATTCGATCTCCAGAGATCCATCGTGGGCACGTGAATTAAAATTCCATAGTGTTAAGTCTCCAGTGAAATCGTAGGGCTTGTCTGACTCAGTACTGAATCTTTCTGAACTACTACTGAAAGGCCATTTATAAAACCCTACCAAAAAATAAGAAAGAGCGTTTGAGATTTAACATTCTTCAGGGAACAATTTTAGGAAAGTGACGGGAAGGAAACCACATTTTTAAAAGTAAACAATTACTGAGAAATGTAGAAACGGAGACAATGAATGCATTTGTGGGGAGGGGAAGGAAGAGTCATTTTATGTAGAGTACAATGTAAAAAACAAAAGATGTGTGTGTGGGGCAAGATAATACCCTGATCAGAACACGGGGTTTACAAGGTGTTTGCTAAGGCAGTGAAAAAGTAATGATATCTAAATGCTGGAAAGGAGGAAAGAGTCAATGGTAACAGAGATTGAAGGTGCAAGGAGGAGGAAGATTGCAGAAAGCTGCAAAAGGAGGAAAGAATTGGAGATCTGGTAGAGCAGTTAGTCTTTTAGAAGAAGTAGAGCCCTCTTTATTCTTTATCAGGCAGGAAGATGAGAATTTAAGGAGAAAGATTACAGATAGACTGGAAAAGGGTCGGGATTCATTGCGTGAATGGGTGTTGTGTGTGCACGATTCCACTGCGTCATAGGTGCCCAACCGTTGGGTTTACCTAGGCCACACTGAAGAAGAATCGTTTCGGGCTCATACTGAACATATAATGGCTGTCACTGTATATAAATCATAAAATTTCATTTATCTTTTTGTATTTTAACTTACTGAATTATTTTGTGAAACAACACAACTCACATTTAATAATTAAATAAGAAAACTTGCAAGTCTGCTTAATAATGATAAACACCTGTCATACACATAAAGATAGGTTGCAGTGCTATTGCCAGGAATCACAACGTGTTACTCAGTAAGTCACACGAGCTCATGGGAAGCATGGTTCCCTTTGGATTGACTCTGCGGCCGGTGGAGGAGGTGGGGTTAGCACTGCACTGTGCCTTCCCTTATATAGCCTTGCATTGTGTCTGTGCAGCCCATGCTCAAGCACCTTGCAGTCCAGTCACAATCGCTGAAAATCACATCATAATTCTGAAAGTTTATGACCCTGTAGGGCCACAGTACTTGCTGCCCAGAGTGAATAAATACCAAGCTGCCTTGTTGCTGCAGGGCTTGCGGTGGAGGATGAATTCCTCTGCACAAAAAATAACTCTACATAAAGAAGTCTTTGATTTTGTTGAGGTTTTGGAACATGTGTATAGAAAATGCAAATTTGGTATCCCTATCTACCTGAAGTCCATTCAGCTCTATTTATATAACATAAATTGACAAATTTCACTTGGAACATCCTTAGTTACTCCACAAATATTTCTTGAGTGTCTACCAACTGCTAGGATTAGGAACACAGTAAAGGAAGAGAAAGAGAAAATGAGTAAATAATCATAGATTAAAAGTGATCTGAAGGACATTATCTTAAAAGTTACAGAGAAGTTCAGAGGGATTGTATGGGAGAAGAGAACCTTTCAGTTTACTTACTGTCTTGTATCAGAAAGGTTCAACCTATACGTGGGAAGATGGTGAAATTTATATGTGAAGCTATAATCACTGCAATGATTTAAATAACAGTTTGTCATTTTGGCCTTCTAGCTTAGTTCCTGGCATGATTCTTAAAGTAAATTTTATTTCATTTAGATCATATTTGAACTTTTTGGTTTCATAACATAAAGATGCTAAAAATGTTAGTTTTTTTTTCTTTTTTTAAGAAGGGATGCTTTATGGAGGTATGATTGATATGTAAAAAGCCATATACAGTTGAAGTAGACAACTTGATGTGTTTGGCGTAAGTGTACACTCAAAGCCATAACTATCATTAAGATGTAAATATAGACTTGCATGTCCTCCCAAAGTGTCCTTATACCCTCTCTATTATGATTATTATTTGTGTATCACAACAATATGATATAAAGGATAGCTTACTTTTACAATTCTGTTTTGATAACAGTATTTAAATTATTTGCATACATACATATGCAGATATAATGTAAACATGAATATATTAACTTAACAATGAATATAAACAGAATTATGTGACACTGTTGCTTAGACTGCCATTCAAATTCTTTTGTTTATCTTTGTGAAAAATTTCTTTCAAGAATGTGTCATAATAGTAACTCATTTTCAAGTACCTTATTTTCAATGTACATGAGTTCCTGAGGAAACTCTTTAGAGAGCCAGGTTTACAATATGCATTTTTACTTCATTTGCTGAAATAAATTATAAGAGATAAATCACCACAAGGACAGAAAATGGGAAATAAATAATATTCTATGTATAATGGATTTGCTTTTTATCTCTAGGAGCGCTATTTTTCCTTTGTCTGCTGGGAAGCTTTAGTCAAATGGTCAGTAATATAAAGTGTTTATGGTTTTCTGCATTAGAATTAAAATTTCTTGACCTGATTCAGGCTAGATCCTTGTCACTGTTTTTCATTTTAATGAACAGAGAAAACTTTTGAAGATGCTTAGGTTTTGATTTCTTTTTTATATTGGAACCTCAGAGAGTTTGAAAAACAATCCTTCCCCAAACACAACCACAGTTTCACACAGATTGTATGTATATCCATGAAAGAACAGAGTACATTTCAAAGTAGCATTCGGATTTTCAATGGAATAAAATAATGAGATCTTTTCAGACTATTTCCAATTTTTAAATCGTAAACTTTAACTTCCGTACCTGCTCTTCCAAAATAATAAAGAACGGAATTTGTAAATAACTGCATCTGTTCTTTTCTTTTTGTTGCAAGAATCTCTTCCCTGATTCTGAAATAAAGTGTTTGAAACAAATAAATCATCCCAGAATTATTTGATTTTACTATGTTTATTGTTTTCATTTTAATATAAGTTCTTAAAACAAGTCATTTCACTTTGCTATTTTACTTGTTATCATTTCAGTCTCTTCCAGGACTAATTGTATATATCAAAAAATGACAAGTAATGGGAAAAACAATGTATGTAAGTGAAGATTGTTAACAAATCTTAGGTCAAAAATGCTTTTATTCTTAACATACTTCACATTTTCTACCCAGAAATCTTACTTTTTAATAATATTCTTTGACTAAGATAAAAAGAACAACTAATAATGGAAGAAGGAAGTCATAAATTTCAAATAGATATTATATGCTTTCCAAAGGTAACAAGTTAAATTTGTCTCAGTTCTTATTTCTCAGACTAGAAAATGTTTTATATATACAGTAGACACATACTACATATGTGAACTATATATTATAATTTAGGTACATTATAACAAGAGTAGGAACATAGCCAAAAGCCAGGAAGTTATCAATAAAATTTCAATTCCCTCAATCAAATAATACTACCGTAAGCTTACCTAGGTGAAGTGAGGGGTTGTTATACATGAATACTTACAAAAGATGGACAAGGTTCTAACTGTAATCTCTATAAGCTCAGGACCCAAACAGAATTTGAACTGGAGATTATCATACACATTGAAATTTATTTTCTTCCAGTCTCCCTGCTTCCAGTTGTCTCGAATGATGTTTGCAAGTTTGAGTTCCAAAACATTACATTAGTTGTTCAGTGTATATGATATATAGATAAAATGCATATTTTAAGATAAAATACAAGAAAACTTTTTGAAATTTTCCATGCATCTAGATAACAAATAAAATAGAATATATATAACTGATAAGAGGTGCTTATTTCACACAAGCATGCATGCATGCATGAACAAAGCCCAACCTCCATTTTCTCCTGCTTGGTTATTTAGATCTGGGCCACATGACTTATTTTAACCAGTCATATATTACCGAGAGAGAAAGGAAATTGCATTGTTCCACTTACCCATTTTTTTTTGGTACCAGAAATCGAACTCAGGACCTTGCATTTGCCAGGCAGGCACTTGTGCCACTGAGCTATATCCCTGGCCCTAAAATTTTCTTTTCTTTTTTCTTTTTTTTGGTACCAGGAATTGAACTCAGGACCTCGTGCTTGCCAGGCAGGTGCTGTGCCACTGAGCTATATCCGCAGCTCCACTTACCCTTATGTTCCTTGCTATCTTTGGAAAAGAATGTGTTCTTTATACCACCCTGGTCCCAGAATACTGAAAGATATTTAAAGGCGATCTGGGCTTTCCACAGTCCCTAGCCAAGCTCGCCTTGATCTGCTGAACCACAACAAATCTACAGACATGTGAATGAGAGAAAACTGATTTTGCATTATCACGAGATCTTTCTAGTTGTTTATGATATATAAGCAGCTATCTGAAACAAGCACATTTGCAAAAAAGTGACTGAGTCATAAATTATAAAGAAGAAGAACATGGGCAAAACTTACTATCACTGATCTTCTAAGCTCAGAAGTTTTCTTTCAAGTTATGCAGAAGAATGTTTTTGTTCCTTACACATGTCACTGCTTCTATGAAACACAGTAATATTGCTACCCATGTTATCTTTAATCCTCACAAAAGTACTGTGTATGAGACAGCATTGCTATTCCTCTGTAGAGGAGGAAGCATTTGGAAAAGTTCAAGGGATTGCCCTTGTCTGCCAGCTGAGCCACCTCAAAACTACTGCCTCAGTGCATCCAGACCGCCATGGTTGTGTGTGTTAAGAGGTTGAAAACAGGGATCTAAGTAATGTATGAGAATAATAAAAGAAGAACTCTTCTGGATAACAGTGTATGCTCAAACAACATAGATCAGACAAGATCTGTACCAAGTGAGAACATTTGCTCACATCACTTCAGCGTTCGTCATGTAATCATTCTTCATGACAGTCTCTGTATGATGTTTTAGTTTCTGATAAATGAGAAGCATGAAGTGTACAGTAAGAAAAACGGTATCATTGCAAAGGTGATGAAGGGGCAAAGAGTCAAAAGCCAGTGCTTATAAATGCTGTTGTCAGAATTTCTTTCTCTCTAATCGCATATCTCTTTCTCTCGTTTTGTCTTTTGTTCCTGACTAACCAATCCATCTTGAATTATTTAGTCTAAATCATGGAAGAATGTTTTAGGCTTGGTTTAGTATATTACTAGTGCTAGAGGTTAGAACTGTGGGGCCAGGCTCTGTTCAAGCACACCCCGTTGGGTGAAGGTCAATGCAGGTAGCTGTTAGGACACGGTGGGTAATGCACCTAGCTAGGTACGGGGCAGCGCGGTGACTGAGCAGTTACAGCCACAGTGAAGAAAACATCACCTTCCTGAGGAAGAGGTGATATTATTCCCTTGAACCTAAGTGAGTTCATGTCCAAGGAGGGTCTTCTAGCTCGGGCACACTCTATATATTTAACTATTGAACGGTCAGGGAAAAATCGGCAATCCAATGTCTTACTCCAATTAATTATGCACATGGAACATAAAAATGTCAGCTCTTGTAAAATTGAGATTTGTAACCCAGACAATTGTTTCTCCCTTAAGATTTTCAGCAGCTTCTAAATATGCGTGCTTTCTCTGCAGAATGGAGATATCTTAAAATGGTGCATCAAACAGAACACTTGGATGAATAGGATCATCAATGTATGAGAGAGTCCCCACCTAACAGTGATGCGGGTGATGCTGCTGCCGGTTTCTTTAAGTCTTCTGATGTCTGATGATTAATTTGCCATCAGCGCCACTGACAAGCATTCATTTACCGAATAATGATTCTCTAAATTCATAATTTATCATGTTATATGATGTCACTAATTAGGTAAAGCTATAATTTACAAGGGTAGAAATTTCTTTCAGCTAATCATTGTCATTGGCTTCAGAAGTAGTAAAGAAAATGAATATTTCACTATCAGTGCATCTTGGAGTTTAGTGACTGGACAAAAAAATAAAGCCAGGGTCCCTTATGTCCTCTCTACCATCATATAAACTACATTATAAAGGACTTATCTATAAATATGAGGCCACAAGGGCATATTATAGAAAATATAAATGTGCATTGGGAGAGAAAATACGTAAATGTTGTGAAATATGCTCTAGGAAGGCAAGATATATAAGAACAAAAATAATAAAACAAAGAATGTTGTGAAAAGCCAATTCAGAAAAGGAATTGAAGTGGTATTTTATCTAAAAGTGTTTTGATATGTCCATAGCCTGTAGTTCATCATATTCATAGTGTGCCTTTTAGAACCAGAAAGAGAATGCACCATGCTAAGAAATCTAATAACCAGTGTTATAAAAGTAAATTTCAATCCAGACTAAGGGTGGCCTGTTCATACTAAGAAAGTTCTTAGTTTTAGGAAGAATTTTTCTTTTACTTTCAATTTTACTAGTATTCTGGGAATAAAATCAAAAGATGCCACCTACAAAGAGCACTCATGAAGCTTATGTTTTGGTCTTCGTGGGAAGAAAAGATTATACTAGTACTGTACTGATGATGGCTTTCTAGTAAACAGCAAAGCAGTACTGAAAGATTTTTAAAATGGTTTTAAAAACCAGTGAAAGGCTGGTGAGATAGCTCAGTGGCATAAGTGCCTGCCTGGCAAGCGCGAGGTCCTGAATTCGACTGCCGGTACCCACATACAAAAAAAGGGCCGGTGATATCATTCAGCGGCACGAGTGCCTGCTGGCGAACGAGGTCCTGAGGTCGACCCCCGGTACCCACAAAAAAATAAAAATAAAATAAAATAAAAACCAGTGAAAGAATATAATTATTTAAGGTAACAAAAATATTGTTTCATTTCTTTGCGAGGCGAGTTCAATAACTACAAAGAAGGCTTGAATTTTTAAAAATTACAATAAAAGGCAGATTGCCACAAATCTGCCTCAAAATATGCCCCCTCACTTCGAACACACTTATCTCATCATTCTTGCTTCTTTCTAAGTCCTCTTTTCTGAGCTTCATTAGTTGCACAGCCATGGCTCCCATGTTGTCCTGAATGGATTTAAAATATTTACCTTTCATGGTCATTTTGACTTTGGAAAAGAACTAGAAGCCAAACAGAACCAGATCCTGTGAATAAAGAATATGAGGACACATCTGAATGTTTTTATTTGGCAGAAGTTCCCATAAACATTTAAAATTAATTCAGGGAATCCAGGCAGCCATGCAAAGAAACTCACAAAAGAGAACTGCCAGAACTTCTTCAGGAAAGAGCAAGAACTGTGGGATAAGTGCATTTAAAGAGGTGGGAGTATTTTGAGGGGGATTAATGACAATTTGTTTTTGCTGTAATTTAATATTTTTTTATTTAAATATTCACTGTATTTCATGACCACACCTCATACACCAACTCCTATGTAAGAAATGTAAAGTCACTACATATTCTGCCCCCAATCATGAGCTCAAAAAATCAATTTGTGTTTGCAGACATTTCCGAAATAATAAACTCTAAATCTGTGGCGTTCATGTAAGTCAAATGAGGACTGTTTTGTTTGATCGAATAGTATATTTTTTAAATTAATTTGATTCTTTAGGAGGAGATCCTTTATAATGCATGTGAGTGGAATAGTTGGCAATTTTTAAAATCAGTTCTGTTTTACGGAACCTTAATATGCTGCTAAAATGGACTAAAGATTTATATTTATATTTGTTACTCTTTTACAACTATAATTCTTTTTGATATGTTTAGAAGATGATTCACACATGTTAAGAACTATGTTATGTGTAGGCATAACAAAGATCTTTTCTAGCTTAAAAATGTGTGTTTTACTTTTATATTATCTAATTAATATTTAGAAAACATTTCCCATGAACACATATTACCCTAATAAATTGCTCAAGCTGTACATATCACTAATATTCTGATATCCTTCTGTTTTCTAAGAGAAAGTTTAGCTGTAAAGTTGAAAATAACTATTTGGAGCAATGTACAATGTTAAGAGCTTCATCTAACTAAAGATTATTTATACATACCGCTTTTAGATTCTTGGGCATCTTTCTAGTAAAATTACATAACATTGAATCAATTAATCATAACTTGTTTCTGAGTGCATGCAGAAAGTTCTATGAATAAAATAAAAATTAATGGCTGTACATCATCTGCTAAACCTATTTAGACAGCAAAATAAATAATTCTAGCACAACATAGTACATTTTACAGGCAAGGTAGATTATTAATGATAATAGCTGCCTCTTGAAGTTAAGCAAAGATTAAATGAGATAAAAAATGTAAAATAGGGCCGGTGAGATGGCTCAGCGGCATAAGTGCCTGCCTGGCAAGCGCGAGGGTCCGAGTTCGACTCCCAGAACCCACATACGAAAAAGGGCCAGTGATATTGCTCAGCGGCACGGGCGCCTGCTGGCGCGCCAGGTCCTGAGGTCGACCCCTGGCACCCACAAAAAAAAAAAAAGTAAAATATTTGACGCACCGCTCTTGTGATTCTCATGTTCAAATATGCTTTTCTGTCCCACGGAGGTCCTGAAGTAAGTGATGCAAATGTGTAAGTACAGGAAATCCCAGTTTAGTGTGCATAGCATGCAAACTGAGTATCAGAATGGTAACTCCTATTTCGGTGTTTGTGGTAATGGATGGAAGTGCCTATGAAAGACATCAAGCAGAGAAACCGTATGATCAGACTTCCGTTTTAGAAATCTAAAGTAGCTGGAAATCTAATAGAAATCTAATAGAACAATGAGATGGATAAGTAAAGGAGAGAACATGATTGCAATAATAAGGGAAGTAAACAAAGTAGTTGCATATCAGAGCAGAGAGAGGTAGAATCCTCACTGGCTTAATGAGTGATTGCCTAGGGGGAGAGGAAAGAGGAGAGGAAAGACAGGGACACGGAGCAGTCCAGAACCCTCTAGGACATGACTTTAGCATCTCCGTAAAGTAAGGAACCAATCTTAAGAAATAGTGCAATAGATTATAGATTGTCAGATTGTGCTAACTCTGGGGCTATGGGACCCAAAGATAAAAGGGGTTTATGAAAACTGGAATGGTATGGAAGAGGTATGATCTCATAGAAGATAGTCTTGAGTTGAGCTTCATATGTTAATGAGTGGCACGTTGGTGACCAGTGAAATGCAGTCTGATATGAACTTATACAGTAAACGTGTTAACCTCTACTGGTACAGCTTTGTAGGATATGTCATCAGATGCCCCCTTGTGTGTTGGATACGTATTTGTTTATGTTGTACTGGATTCCATAGAATACAGCAGACAGCTTGTAGTTGTCATATCCAAGACCACATTTAAAAAAAAAAGAGTTAAAGATAACTTAAAATGCTGTGAAAAAAGGACAAATTAAATCACAAATTCAAATGCTACAACATAGGAGTTTAAAGTTTGCCAAAACTTAGAAAATTAGTTGTTTAGGGCAGGATATAATTTAGGGCAGTTAGGAAGCAACAAGCCAAGGTCTCCAGTATCAGTCCTTAGAATAGCAGGTGTATTTAATCAGTAAGTTACATCATGCTTGTATTAAAGTGATAGATAGAGCCTTTTTTGCAAACAAGAGTGTCTATAGGCACATTATTTTCTCAAGTGCTTTATCAAGCATGACAGTGGTCATTAAACCACTTTTTACAAGCAGTCATCAGTTTGTTTTTGCTATTCTTTCAGGTTAAATCTAATTATATTTTACTAATGGGCAACCCAGAGGGAAGTTTAACACTTACAAGTGTGAACAGATCAAGTAAGCATGCAATCCAGTCAAAAACAAAGAAACTATGATTTTAGTCTAAATTATGAAAGCTGGAATAACGAGGGATTCAAGCAATAAACTCTGACAAATGATGAAGCAACTGGAAATACTGCACCTAAACAGAAAAGATTCACAAGAGAATGGGGTAGTTGTCCTCATATATTCAAATGATTTAATCGGAAGCTAGGAATTAGATGCATTAAATGGCCCCAAAGAAAAAAACAAATAACATTTTGGTTAGAAGTTATGAACTGGTTTGTTTAAATGAAATTTGATAAGAACTTTAAAAAAAAATGGTGTGAATGGAATGGTTCTCATCAGATGGCATTCCTCTGAAAGCTCAAAAGAAAGATGGATGATCCTTTTTCTGGGGGTTGTAGAAAGAACGCATTCCAACTTGACCGAGGAGGTTCCACCACTCACCAGGGAACACCTTTCCGTGTCACAGTCCCTTTAAGACACTTATTCATTGTAAAACTGCACTAATACGATGGATCCCGCAGGGGCATTGTGAAAATTTTGGGTGATTAGAGTCAGAATGTACCTAACACATAATGGGCATTTAACATGTTAGTTGAATATGAACCTGAAAGATTTTACTGGGTTTATGACAGGGACTTATAGTTAAAAAATAGCTCAAGGAATAAAGAATCCACATTTAAAAATACCTATTAAAAATACAGATAAATCTATAGAGGTCTGCTTTTATGTTTTTCATACCTTTCATTATGATAGATATAAAGATATAGGTATTATAGTTACAAATATCTGTGATGTCTAGATTAGACTTTGTAATCTTACTTGCCTTGCTTCAGAGGAAATCTACAGCAGAATGAGCATCGTATCAATAAGCATTAAATTCATATGCATACAATTACAAGAATAACAGTCCAGTAAATAAGTAGTAGTTTATTATTCTACCTTAGATAAAAGACGTTCTGAAAAGAAAATACAATTCCAACGTGGTGGCTTCATATTCATAAAGATTCCAGGC
Organism: Erethizon dorsatum; assembly: GCA_028451465.1. NCBI lineage: Eukaryota > Metazoa > Chordata > Mammalia > Rodentia > Erethizontidae > Erethizon > Erethizon dorsatum. The sequence continues at coordinate 18,053,594 of CM051838.1, forward strand.
TCCCCTCTCTTTCTGTTCCAAGCAGCTTTAGTGCGCTGCCTTGTGGTACAAGGTAAACACTCATTCTCCAGCCACAGATTTGCATTATTTTATAGTGCCAAATCTCTCAGGCCAAAATGTAGCTAGTTTAAAAGAGGTACACAGTGCTTCCAGTTACACCTTATTGTCCAAAACTTGGTCGTTGAATGTATATATCAGCAAGTGATCCTGGGAAATATTCTTTTATGGGGCTGGCAGAATGCCCACTTAAAAATCAAGGATCTTGTTAGAACGCAAGAGACAATATTGGCTTAACACTTCTGCCACAGGTGAGTAACCCAAGCAGCATATTCTTAAAGAAAAGACTCTGCACCTGTTTCCTTACCTGAACAAATGCAGCTGCAGATTCCCAGCAACTCTGAAAACAAGAGTGATGAGTAATCCAGAGAGAGGCTACAAAATGTCAAAAGATTCAGTTTCTCAAGGGCTTGGAAATGTGATTTCCTGTCATACCCACGAAGATTAACTAGCTTCAAATATCACATGCTCATTATGAAAGCTAAATTAATTGACTTGTTATATGGAGATATTAGATAGAAATCATTTGGGGATTTATAAACCATCTGTTAAATACAATTATCTTAGTTTCAGAAAGGTAAGATATATAATTAGCAGTAGTTAATAAATAAGATCAAATTTGTATAAGTAATCTATTTCATATTTTTTTAAAAAAAGAAGTGTGCCATAGACTGACAGAAAATATTCAACCTTATACATTTAGTTAGAAGATAGTTTAATTCAAAATAATGTAATTGAAGTATTTATAACATGAAAGACTTGCCAAAATACAGCATTATTTTATAGGGCTCAAGAAAACCATTCCATGTGTTAGGGTAATATCTCTTGTTCTTTTCTGCTAAGGACTTCTGCTAGAAGGGACTCTTCAGCTAAGTGGTTGTTACAATGAAATCATATTCATAATTATTAAAAATAATATTTTTAAGCTACACCCATAAAAAGTAATGCTCTTGAGACAAAAGCCAGCTTACTGTATTTCTTTTGAAATTCAATAATATTTGTGTCAAAGGAAATTTTTAATAATTCATAATCATTCAGAAGATATCACTTACCTCAAAGTTTATCAATAAAGAAGTCAAGCCTGTAACTCATGCTATTGTATAATTTCTCATTAAATACATTTTTAAAATATTTATAAAATTCCTAAATATTTTATTTAAGATTATAAACATTTTTAAATGCACTCAAATGACAAAGGTAATCCTGTGAAAAATAATCATTGACACTGATACATAAGTTTTTGATTATCCACACAATTCTCTTCCTTATTACATATTTTAAAAATTTATTTGGAATAGAAATTTTCATACTTTGATGAGTTGACTTCAGAAATGTTGGGAACATATCCATTATCTGAATTATGAAAATGTCTAAGAACAAAAGCATATTTAAAAAAATGATTTAGAAATATGTTTAACATAAATGAGGTTAAAACTGCATTGAATTCAGTGTCATTAGCAAATGATAAACCTCTAAAATTAACTATATTGTCATCTGCTTAAAAATGTGGAAGAATTCATAAGTGCTCCAAACTTCCATTCTCTGACTCATGCAATACAGTGAGAACTTCATTATAATGTAATGTTCAAAACATTCCTAAGATATAAAAATTATCTCTAATTTAAAAAATAAATTTAGTTTGCTGTCAAGCTGACATTACAGTTTATAAACAATTTCTTTTGTGTCTTTCTTTCTTTTTTTTCTCTTTGTTTTTTAAGATAGGGTCTCACTGTGTAACTCAGGTTGGCCTTTAACTCACTATGTATTCCATGCTGGCCTTGAACTCACAGAGATCTTCCTGCCTCAGGCTCCTGAGTGCTGCAATTACAGGTGTGCTCCACCACACTTGGCTACAGTTTATAAACAATTTCATATGGGAATTCTTGAAGTTTTTAATGGTATCCATCTTCAAAATAGCTCCCGCTTATTTCACTGAAAGTGAATTATGCTTCAATATCTAAAATTAACCAATTGAAAACATTTGCAATTAGCAACATAAATATATTTCCTTAATCAGAAGCTCATTATTGTTCAAGACTTTAACAACAGCTCCTAATGGATCTCCCACCTTAAATTCTCATGCAATTTACAACAAAAGTATTCTGCTAGGACACAAATTTGGAACATTCTAAAGTCATTTTTATGTAAATATATCAAATTAACCAATAATTTCGACTTATGCAAAAGAAGTAATTTATTCCTCTGTGCATCTTTATTCATTACATGGAAATTTTAAGTACAGAAAATAACAATTAAAATAACTTATCAAACACATACAAAATTCTATTTTCTGTATTAATCATTTGGTATGCATTTCCTCACTTTACTCACTTCAGTATCAGCATGCAAAAGTCATCACTTTTTTGAAACAGAACCTTAGAAGTTATTAATTTGCCCTGGGTGTTTACTACCGATAAAGAGGAGCTGAACTAGAATTCAAAACCAAATATATAATTCCAAGTACTACTCTTTCAACCATTATAATGTACTACTTTGCAAATATTCTTGACAAATGTAAAGACTAAAAACTAATCATCTAAAAGTACTTGCATAGTTTTGTTTGGTAATATGATTTTTACTGATGTTTCTTAGTAATGGAGAATAGTAACGTTCATTTCGGTATACAGGTACAAGACTATAACAACTTTTTATTATTTTCATCTCTGTTACACCTCTCTCTTTCCTTCTCCCTCCCTTGATCCTCCTGCCCATATCTAAAAGTCTAACTTTCAGTTTCCTGTCGTCTCTCCTTTATTAACTTATTTATGTTTAGATTGCTTAGAAGAGAAATGAGATATTTAACTTTCTGATGCTAACGTATTTTGCATAACATGATGAGCTCAGTACCATCCATTTCCCTGAAAATAACATGATTTTATCCTATTTTATGAAGGAATAGTACCCCATTTTGTGTATTGTCTTTATCCCTTTCCTTTATGCACTTCTCTATTGATGGGCATCCAGGATATTTCCACAGCTTAGCTATTATGAATTGCTCTGCTATAAACCTGGGTAGATCTCCAGAGTATGTTGTCCAAGGGGTGCCGTAGCTGCATCACATGGTAAACTTATTTTTGGTTTTTTGAGGAATCTCCATACTGATTTCCATAGGGATTGTACTAGTTTATATTTGCACCAAGAGGGTAGGGGAATTTTTTTTTGTGCTCCATCCTCTCCAGCATTTATTGTTTTTTGTGTTCTTTTTTTTTTTTTTTTTTTGTGGGTACCGGGGGGTCGACCTCAGGACCTCGCACGCCAGCAGGCGCCCGTGCCGCTGAGTGATATCACCAGCCCTTTTTTCATATGTGGGTTCCGGGAGTCGAACTCGGACCCTCGCGCTTGCCAGGCAGGCGCTCACGCCGCTGAGCCATCTCACCGGCCCGTTTTTTGTGTTCTTGGTAACAGTCATTCTGACTGGGGTAAGATGCAATATCAATGTAGTTTGATTTGTGTTTCCCTAATGGCTAATGTAATGAGACATTCAGCTTTGATTTTAATTTTATATTCAATATTTCCAACCATTATAGACTTGTATTTGAAATGGAAGGAAATTTGAAGGTCTTTTGCTTGAAACCACTTAGGTTCACGTGGTTAAGATTTAATGAATGCTTTCACAAAATAAACTCTTGGAAAATATAGTAAACAAATTAAGAAAGTATAAATCCTTTGCTACCCATCTGAATTTTACTCATTACGACGTAGTTTCCTCTGACAAGTATATTTCTCACCCATCACTCACCTTCATAATGTTTATTCACCCACAAACCAAGTGGCTGAAAACAAGACTTGGGCTCCTTGTCAGTTGGAAATAACACCGTTCCCCTCTGCACTCCACATTGTGCCCGGCTTCTTTGTGTTGTGATCACTTTGCCATTTGTCAGGATGTTAGTAATTTCCACTAGTATTTGCTAAGGAGCCTACTCATGGCCAAAATTATACTCCATTTGCAAGTCTCTTCATTTGAATTCTTGACTAAGCAGCACAAGTAAGATGCAAAGAACATTCGGGAGATAAAATATAAAATAATGAATAGTCAAGTGCACGTAATATTGAATTCAAAGCTTTGTAATAAAGCTAAATATAACACACAACCTGGACTCAGCTAAGGAATATTAAAGCACAATGTATTACAATTTATCAATAAAGTTAACAACTCCCCATAAGCCTCCCTTTCTTCTTCCCTCTCTCTCTTCCTTCCTTCCTCTTTTTTTGAAACCAAGTGCTGGTAAGCTAAGCAGATATTTGAATATTGACATTTTGCTTTTCTAATGCCATTCTACTTTTGATTCTCTGTTCTCTGAGCATATCTCCTTGAAGATTTCACTCTTTTTTTATGTGGATGGATCAAGTATTTACTTTTCTAGCCCTGAAGATTTTCCTGGGCTATGATCTCGACTTTTCCTCACCTTCTTGTCATTTCTTCTTTGATGAGTTTACAGTACCCTGAATTCCATATGTTGAAAACTGAAATGATAATTGTCTACCAAAACCAACTTATCCAATAAACTTTCTTGTTTCTGTAGAGATCACAACTACAGTCACTGATCTAAGTTCAAAACATGAAAATTATTTCTATTTCACTTTTTCCTTTTCCTGAGTTCCACTGATCCAATCATTGTTCAGGTTTATGTCTTTCAATGACTAATATCATCCCCCCCAACTGACCTCCTTTCTTCTGTGTCCCCATCTTTCTCATTTCAACTTTCAACTTGTTGTCTTATAAATCTTTCTAAAAATATAAATCAAATTACATCATGTAAAAGGCTCAAAGAATTCCAGTTTTATCTCCTGTCAGGGCTCTGAATGTCCCCTCTATTGATGCAGAAGAGCCTAGCTAAAAATTCTCTACACTTCCATAATCCAAGCCCTGCCTCCTTTGGCCAGGTTGCTTCTTTCCTTCGGCCTCAAACTGGACATATCTCAACCTCATTTCAGCATTAAAAAGTTTTTCTTCATCTGAAACTATGGACTCTACCATCTCTGAACTTCCAACTCCATTTAGAGAACACATATCTTAAACTAGTTTAATAATCTATCCTATAATTTACTTATTAAACATTTGTCTAATTTTTTCCAACGAATCTTTTCATTTCATTTTCCATAACACTTAGTAAAACAGCCAGCAATCAGCATGTACTGACTGAAATTAAAATTCAACATATAAATGGTAATACATTAAACATCAAACTTCGTTTAAATATGAGGAAAAACATATATAAATAATATAAAAGCTGAATATACCTTATATATCAATGGGGAAACCCTATATTCCATTACTGAGGAACTTCACATTCAAAAAATTGACTGGGCCACAAGACACATAACCAAATAACAAGGACCAACTTGAACCTAAGTCTACTTTCTCTCAGGATAATGATCTATGGAGAAAGTAAAAATGTTGCTTTAAAATAGTTAAAAATGCAGAAATGGAATCTTAGTGGCTATGGCTCGCCTTCTCCTCTTTCTTTATTACATACAATATGAGTTTTTCCCATTAAATCATGTTCAAATATTAACAGACTTTCACCCTAAGATGATAAAGCCAGATTAAAGAATCTTCATCCAACTTCTTCCCAAATTAAGAATAGGCAGGGAAAGGCACTTCAAATTTAATTGAAAGAAGATGCATACATTCTTGTCATAATCTTCAGAAGGTAAAGACAACAATAATAAACACAAATGTTTGGCAAGACCCCAAGGACTCCAAACGCACTCCAACCTATGCATGAGAAATGGTTAATCTATAAATCCTAGTCATTTTCATATTACACTATTGAAGAACTACAGATGTTATGGACATTCTCTTCCCATTTGGATGAAATGAAAATTATTTCTGGGAAGACAGGAGTAACATAGAAGATGAGAAGAATTATCGTATGATATATTTTCTTTAATTAAAAAAGGGTAAGGGTTTTAGTGTTCTTCCTGACTTGGAGGAACAACAACAACAACAACAACAACAAAAAACCTCCCAAGAATATACCCCCAAAAGAAAGGAAAATACTTCCCAGTAGGCAGAGTAAATGTTGGTACAGAATATTTTGCTCATTTTGGAAAGTAATGCCACACCAGTAGCTCTAGGTGGGCTTCCTCCTAGCTCATCCTACTTTCCATAAGGTGGGCTACAGTGAAATCAATGAGAGAAAATTGGAGAGACAGAAAGAGAGAGAGAGAAACAGAGAGACAGAAAGACAGCAAGGGAAGAAATAGCCACATGTAAAAGAGAAGAAATAGCCACATGTAAAAATGAAGGACAAAATGCAACTTAGAAGTAATATATACATATATATATAACATATATAACATATATATAACATTTATATATACATATATATAACACATATATATAACATATATATATAACATATATATATAACATTTCTATGAAGCTTCTGCACTAGAGAAGAACATAATGAAAACTTATTTAATAAAACAAGCATCAAAAATAAAAGCAAAAGACTAAAACAAAAATTCAGATTGCAGGGTTAAGAAAATTATTAAAAGCAAAACAATATTAATAAATTAGAATTTAAGATGCTGCCCCTTCCAACATGATGATTTCATGATTATTTACGCACTAAGTGAGCTCCACTTCTCTTTGCCCTAGCTCTTGTGGACGGTACGTAAATTCACTCTTAGGTATGAACACACAGCTAAACATTAACACAGCTTTTGAGAAAAGCTTACAATTTGAAAGCTAAAGACCAGTATAAACAAAAGAAAATCAAGCGAAAGAAATACTGCAGCATGGCAAAGATTTGAATAGACATTTCCTCAAAGGTGATGCACATGCTCTGCAAACATGAAAATATGCTCAACATCACTACTTATCAGGGGAACGTAAATCAAACCTCAATGAGATAGCATGCCACACCACTAAGATGATTGTTCTAATAAAAAATAAAGAAAGAGAGAAAATACAAACTGTTGATGCAGATGTAAAGAAATTGGAACATAGGTGCTCAGTTTATACAATTGTGAAATATTTTACCTGTTATAAAAATATATATTTTCTCAAAAATTAAGAATAGAATTACCATGTGATTCAATAATTCTCCCTTTGCATACATGTGCAAAAATTGAAACCATAGTTTTAAAGAGATATTTGTAAACCCATGTACAGAACAGCATTATTTACAATAGCAAAGATATGAAATTAACCCAAATGTTTTTCAATAAATTAAATGATAAACAAGTATAGTATATAAATACAATGGAATATCATTCAGCCTTAAAGAGGAAAGAAATCCTGACAGATGCTACAACATTATAATAAAACAGTAAGCTAAGTGAAATAATTCAGTCATAGAAAGACAAATACTGCATGAATTTACCAAGTTAAATAGAGTAGTCAAGTTGATAAAGAATACAGTTTCAGATTTTCAACATTAAAAAGTTCTGGAAATAGTACAACAATTTGAACATATTAAACACTACTAAACTTTATGCTTTTTAATACGGCAAATTCTGTGCTAACATGTATTTTACCAAAAGATTTTTTTTTTTTTTTGTGGGTACCGGGGGGTCGACCTCAGGACCTCACGTGCCAACAGGCACCTGTGCCGCTGAGCGATATTACTGGCCCCTTTTCCGTATGTGGGTTCCGGGAGTCGAACTCGGGCCCTCGCGCTTGCAAAGCAGGCGCTTATGCCACTGAGCCATCTCACCGGCCCCCAAAAGATTTTTTTAAGGAAAAGACAGATGAAAAAAAAAATTCCATCCATGACCCAAAACTTATGGCTAGGAAAAAAAAAGGAATGTTTGGAAAGTAAAAAAGAGGTCTGAAAAATCAAATGTTTGACAGCAGAAACAAAAATTCAGCAAAATGTGTAGGAGAATTAAACTGAAGAAAACTTCCAGAAAGAAAAAAAAAAAAAAAAAAGACAAAAGAAAAACTTTAAAAACAAAAAGATCAGCTTAGTGTCCAAACTGAAAACATGATTTATGAAAACTAAAGAGGACTAAATTGTCACAGAAATAATTCATGTCATCTCACCAGACTAAAGAATATAGAATTTAGAGTGAAATCTCCACGTAGCCAAGAAAATTAATCAGGAAAATGAAAACTCGCTATTATGTGGCAGTATTGCAAAATTTTAGAAGCTTGGGAATAAAATGAAGACCTTCACAGCACTGAGAAAGTGAAAAGGAGAAAAAAAGACAAGAAAGGACCAGGACACAGCACTTCAATAGACCTTTTGTCACAATGACTATAATCTATAACAATGGACTAATGCTTTTAAAATCACGAGAGAATATATTTCAAATCCAGAATTTTCTATGCAGACTGTCAATCAAATGGGGAAAATGAATAATGACCCTGTCTGATATGTAAGGTCTCAAAAACTTTTCCTTTCAATGTACTGTCAGTAAGAGCAACTGGAAGATCGATGCAGTTAAAATAATTAAACCAAGGAAGACAGAGACACATGGTAGGATAATATAGAATCCCATACAGTGGTTACATAAAGGGGAGAAACAGGACCATGAAGGAAAATGCTACAACAGCACTTGTTAGATAGACATAGAGACAATCAGTCCAGAGAGAAGTAGAAGAGAGGTGGCCTCCCGGGGGGACACCATCAATAAGAAAATGATGGTAGCCTAATTGATGTTTCCATGGAATTCTCAGACACCAGTAACATCAAAGAACTTGGAGATTGATGAATTATACAGGATATTGAGCCAATAAAAAAATCAAAATAATCACTAATTCCATGACAGTTGAAAAAGAAAAGATATTGTAATCATAGCCCAATACTGTACTCAGCTATAAATAATATTTATATTGTCATGACTATTAAAATTTAACTCAAAAAAAAAGAGTGGTATGTAAAAAACATTAGGAAAATGAGGCAAAGGATAGTATGGATATCAAAAAGAGCTAAATAAGCATCTTTCATAATAGAAAGTTACTAAATAATATCTGAAACAGGAAGACTAAAATAGTTATTTATATATACAGAGGCGATTAGCGTGCTGCGATCTGCGCTGGGAGTGGGGTCTTGAGAGGGCAATGGGAGATTAAGAAGAAACAAGGCACATAAAAGGAAAGATGGGGCTGGGAGGGAGCTGACCTCTCTGATGGAGAGGCTGTGACAACATCACAACCTCAGCGTCTTTATTTGTACAAAGTAAAAAGAGGGAAACAGCACGTGCCAGGGTAGAGATTGCAAGATCTCAGTGTTTTGCTGAGAACACTGAAAGTCAAAACACTCTGAGAGCTCTCTGTGCTGTAGTTAACAGCACCGAGGCCAGACACCTGCTGGACTGGCCTTGCTCTAGTCCCAACCACTTGTTCACATGGCTTGGCTCCGGAGCTCCGTGTTCTCAGGGGTGGCCTTGCTCCAGCCCCGAATGTGTGGTCAATCTCCAGCTCAGCCGCTCCCCACACTAGCAAAAGAAACAACACCAGGTGTTTAAATTGTGACCTCAACAGTACTAAGTATTAAGCATTTTTTATTGCAAGTTTTTCTAGTACAATTCAACTTTTTAAATGACATACCTGTGTAATTTTATTCAAGTAAACAATTAAAAAAAGAAAAATTTCTTCATGCTCCCATGAAGCAAGTAAGCAGAACTGACCGGTAGAAGAAAGGCTAAAATCTGTAAAGGATTAAGGAATGAAATTGTGAGCTCACACCGGTATGTGGCCGAGTCTTAGTTCTGTTCAGGTAAACATCCAGGCATTCTGAAACACTCCAACTTCCAAGGAGCTCACCATGTATGAGAGCATCTTGAAAAGTCAATAAATAAAAATAGTGAAACTGTTTGCACATAAAATGGAATCAATAAAAAAGCATGCAGGCATTACATTTAAAGAACAGAATAAAATATTGTATAGTTGGACAGTTAGAATAGAATACAACTTTAAAAAATTTAAATGTATAGGAGTGGGAAGTAAAAGAATGTGTGTATTAAATGTCTTTCAAACCCCATCTTAAACTGAAATTTGTGTCCCAAAAAATAAAACCCAGTGATACCAACTTTTTAATCTTTCCCATAGGTTTTTCCATAAAATTAGCAGGAATTATAGGAACTATTGATCAAAATGCTTAAAATTGCCTCAGATTTCTAGTTAGTTTTATAATCAAGTGAAAGCAAGTGGAATGATCTCACTAAGTTAGCATTTATAATACGATCCCACTACATAACATTTTGTTTGTTATCAAACCATCTTTTTATGTATGTTAATTCCTAACTTCATATGTACAGAGAATGGCATATAAATATTGTTAGTTTTACCTTAATAGTGGTTACTTTAAGAGTACTGCTTATTTCCTTTTCTGTATTCTAGTTTATTGTTTGAATTATTTACAATAAGATTGAATACCTAACTTTTTATTTTAAAAGAGATAAAAAGGAAAAGGTAAAGAAGAAATTCAAGTAGCCGCTAACGTCATTGGGAGATCCCAGTCCAAATTTTCTGTTTTACATAGGTTCCCGGAAGGTTTCCAGAATACCTAGAACACATGTCTGTCATGGTTGATCTGAGAAAGTCCTCAGACAGGCGTTTATTGTTAATTTTACCACCTTTGCCTCCTTGTGCTCATCCTCTGCGTGCCTGAGGACTCTGAAATTCTGACAGGACACCATATCCCTCTCTATATACATAGAATCCATTTTATCGAGACATTTTAAGCTCACTTTCTCCATCATTGCTTTCCTTTGCTCTGAATAGCAAGTTGATTTGCTTCCTGGCAAATACCAAAAACTGTTCTTGAGCGCACACCCGCAGTGCCCCTCACCTCCTAAGGGTTTCAGCACTTCCTAATAACATGTAAGGATCAACCTTACCATGCGGCGCTTTGGGAGACACCATCTGTATTCAAACGCTAGTCTCTGAAGATTCAAGTCCATCTCACTGTGCAACGAGTTCATTCCCAGGAGTGCCAAGACCCCAAAGCCTCCATTGATCCAGCATTGCTCAAAAGCGCAAAGTGCCCTCTGAGACTCAAGGGAGACTCATCTGTGAGTCTCTGTTGTTTGTTTGTTTTTGTTTTTGTTTTTTGTTTTTTTAACAGTACTAAACATCACAGACAAAAATGACAGGATAAGCACAGGGTAAACATTCTTATTCCAAAATGGGGAAGTAGAAAAAGAAAAAGGAAGAATCCACGATAAAAATCCAGCAGGACAAACTTAAAATACCATATGTTCAGCATACAGGCAGACAGTGGTCTTCTAAGGGCCTAAGCAGTCAGTCCTTTATGACCTTTACTGATTACGACCCACAGGGCGGCTATTTTCGGCTCATTTTGTACACTGCCTGCAGCTTTGCCCTGTGGAAATTGCCCATTTCTGGTACCTGTGGCATCCTGGGGTCCCCACTGCAGCTTCGCTTCCACAGCACCACTATACATCACCTAACAGGGGATGCCCTGCTGTGACTTGGCTCCTACACCACATTATCTGGCCTTCTACTCCTTCCTTTAAAATCTCTAGGGAAACCACCATGATACCAAAAATTTGAAACAAATTTACATTTCTTTATCTCTGAGCCTGCCTTGGGATTCTGAGATGCCTTCAGGCATCTTTCCTATTCCTGACACAAGACACTTAGCTTCTTTTTTTTTCTTGATGCTAATCTCTTTAGCATCCTCCTTAGTTGCATCATTACAGGTATTTTTCACTCCTTTCCTGGTCAAGCTGCAAATTTTCAGAATCTTTTTACTGTGCTCACTTTTGTTCGTGGCTTAAAATGGCCAATGACATCTATGCCACAGCCTAAATGCTTTGATATCTTGATATCTCTTCTACCAAATAAACTAGTCCACCACCTTTAACTTTCGTCTTCCACAACATTTTCCACAAAGTTTCAGGGCATGGATAAGATGCGTTCTAATTGTTTCCCTTCATGTAACAAAGGTGGCCTTTTCATGATTTCCACTAGAATCCACATTTCTCTGTGAAACCTCATTACTTAACCTTCAATGTCCACATTTCTTCTTTTTTTTTTTGTGGGTACCGGGGGTTGACCTCAAGACCTTACGCGCCAGCAGGCGCCCATGCTGCTGAGCGATATCACTGGCCCTTTTTTCGTATGTGAGTACTGGGAGTTGAACTCAGGACCTCACGCTTACCAGGCAGGCGCTTACGCCGCTGAGCCATCTCACCGGCCCCTTCTGAGCTATCTCACCGGCCCCCATTGTTCACATTTCTTTCAGCATTCTGGTCTTCAGAGCCTTGACAAAGTTGTCCATAATGCTCTGATTACAGTATGGACTTTTTCTAAACTCTGTTTACATACTCTTCCTATAAATCTATTCCAAAGCTCTTGCAATGACTCTACTTCATAGTAGCAGTGTTTTGTATTAGTCAGGTTTGCATTCCTATAATGAGATAACCAAGGAGGCAGCTACTTTTGTAAAGAGAAAGGATTTACTTTGCTCACTGTTTTCAAGATTCAGTATCTAAAATAAGGAACACCATTTGTTTGGCTTCTGGTGAGAGTAGATAGCAACTTATCTTGTTGGGAGACAATATGGTACCAAGTGGTCTAATTTTGAATCAGAGATAAAAAAGGATAGGTGGGGTCCCACAATTCCCTTTTGAGTGCATGCCTCCAAAGGCCTGAGGTCCCCCAATATGACCTCCCAATGATTCTTCCAAGTTGCAATTGTGCCACAAGCCCTTAACAAATTGGCCTTAGTCAGGTGCTCTGCATATTCAAATCATAACTCCTATATTTTGAGACCCAGTGTTGTACAGCTTCCATTTTCACTTATTTTCTAAATGCCTAGCTTCAATAACTATCCTCAATCTCTACATGACCTTCACTGCATATTGAATGCATATTGCAATTTTACTGACATTAACAGTTTCTGATTCTACATCCCCATCTGCCTCTGAAATATATCTTTCAGCCAGGTGTTGTGGTGCAGGCCTGTAATCACAGCACTTTGGAGGCTGAGGCAGGAGGACTGCTAGGAGTTGAAAGCCAGACCCCAGTGAGGTCTGACCAGGCCTCAGTGAGTTCAAGACCAGGCTGAAATACATAATGTGTCTCTGCCTTAAAAAAAAAAATGTATATATATATATATATATATATATATATATATATATATATATATACACATATATATATGATCTGTCAGTGCTCACTAGAAAAACAGATTTAACACAAATATACAAAAATTTACAAGGTAGGGTTCCAATGGCTGCCCACAGAGCACTAAAGTCCTATCTGCACTCTGGACATATGAAGGATAAAGTAGAAGGCCTGGAGCTTACTGTAGTGTCCCCTGCGAGTCATTATCAGGAGACTAAAATGTCTGTGCTGGAAGCCAGGAGATGATGACGTGACCAAAGTAAAGTTGAAGACGGGAGGTCCTCCAAAGGAACGGGAGTGAGCCTTCCTCCTTCATTCCCCTTTTATACCATTCAGGCCCAAAGCCACCCAGGGTGAGTCTTCTGTCTTCAGTAAATCCTTTCAGTCACACACAGGACTATACTGATCCAATAATTAGTTGGGTGTTTCTTACTCAAGCTGACGCCGTTGGTTAACTGTCATATCTATCTGCTCTTTTAGCTAGCAAAATGCCTCACAAGAATTGTTTTCAAAGACAGTTTCAATGTCTCATCTTCAACTTTCCCATGAATCTAATCTAATCAGGCTTTTGTCCCCCAAATCCTTGGAAAACATCCTCATTCATGTCCTCGATACTCTCATCTTGGTGAATAGACTTGTATTTGCCCATTTTTTGTTACCTGGTGGTATTGGCCCATGTGTTAAGGGCTTGGGGCACAATTGCAACTTGGAAGAATCATTGGGAGGTCATATTGGGGGACCTCAGGCCTTTGGAGGCATGCACTCAAAAGGGGATTGTGGGACCCCACCTATCCTTTTTTATCTCTGATTCAAAATTAGACCACTTGGTACCATATTCTCCCCCAACAAGATGTGTTGCCATCTTCTCTCACCAGAAGCCAAACAAATGGTGTTCCTTATTTTAGACACTGAATCTTTAAAACTATGAACAAAGTAAATCCTTTCTCTTTATAAAGTTAGCTGCCTCCTTGGGTATCTCATTATAGTAATGCAAAGCTGACTAATACAAAACATTGCTACTACAAAGTGGAATCATTACTGTAACTGTGTCTGAAGATGTGGAAGAGCTTTGGAATTGGTTTATAGGAAGAGTTTGTAAGGGGAGTCTAGAAAAATCCGTACTATAATCAGAGTATTACGGACAATTGAGTGTACTCAATTACCCACAAGTCATCCAGTGATTCCTTTCATATGAAATTTAATGGGAATGATATCCTCAGAATATTTAAGGATAGGTCCTATTATAGTTTCCTAAAACTTAATTTTTAGAATAAATGTTATTCATGGTTCATTGACATTGCCACATATAACAAGGGGGAGTGTATTAATCTGTTCTCACTTGCCATTACAAAATATCTGAGGATGGAGAATTAACTCATGGTTCTGAAGGCCTACCAGCATGGTACCAATATTGCCTTGGTTTCTTTTGAGGGCACTGTGCTGTGTCAACTCATTGTAGAAAAACATTACAGAAGCCAGTGCATATGAAAGAGCACATATGCAAGAGCAAGGTGGAAGGGAGGCTGACTTGCTCTATAATAATCTACTCTCATAGAACTAATCTAGTCCCTCAAAACTTTATGTCTGAAAGAACTAAACCAGTCTCTCAGAAAAGACGTTAATCCATGCATAAGAACAGTACCCCATAATCTAAACGTATCCCATTAGGCCTCACCATCACTCAATACAGTTACACTGGAGATTAAGTTTCCAGTATACGAACATTTCAAGCCATATCCAATCCATAGCAGTGTAGCCCATTTATTTCACTGTTGAATAATAATTTACCATAAATGTATTTCATTCATTATTTTATTGATTACATTTTTCTTGGTTTTCTATTAAAGATATTTCTTTACTTCTAAATTTCTAGTAAACATTCTTATACATGACTCTGGTATGTATGTGTGATATTTTCTCTAGGGTACATCTAAGGAACTTGATTCTATAATCATTTGCCATGTGAATGTTCATTTTTACAAGGTAATGTCAAAGTATTTTCCAAAATGATTACTTACAGCAGTTTATAAGAATTTTTAATATACATCTTCTCCAACACCTCATAGCACCAGATTAATCAATTTTACAAGTGGACTAGATATAAATTAGTATTAATTTGCAGTCTTGAATTACATTTCTCTAATACCAAATAAGGTAGAATATCTCTCTACATGTTCTCTGAATGAATGCTATTCATTTTCTATGAAAAGAATGTTTGCATGTTTCCCCATTTTTCAAGTGAGCTGTTGTTTTTTTTCCTATTAAGTTAAAGAATTTATGTATTTTTTACTTAATAGTTTATCAAGGATTAAATTGAAAATATATTATTTCAGATCATAAATTATCTATTTACTTTAAGATTAAGATGTTGTGATACTATCCCATGTTTAGAAAAAAACCAAAATGGTAGGTCGCATAATCTTCAATCAAGCAGACCACTGGTGATTATTTAGATAAATATACTTAGTTAAACCCTCTGTTTACTACAACTTAAAGTCCCTAGATTTTGAGAAGTTTCCTGTTAACTTGTAGATGTTGATCTCCTACAGAGAAAAATAATCCAAACTTGGCAAACATGGTAACAATAAAGATTATAATTTATTTTCTTGTTAGTGAACTAGTTTTGTATATAATTATTCAGTCTCATCCTAAAATGTCTTTATTTAGCTGTGTATTACATTGGTCAGCTTCAACCAGAAGGGAACAAGTATGAGATTCTAAGTCTACACAAATTTTAAATATTATATATTGCATATTTAATATAAGTGTGTGTATATTTCTAAATATTTAGAAGGAATTTTGTTTTGCAATTGTAGAGGATAGTTAAGCAAGGCCAACATCTGTAGGATGGGTAGATAGGACAAAATTACAAGCAGATGTGAACTTGATGGGCAAGAGCTGAAGTTTGAATGGAAGTTTATAAGAAGATTGGAACCAAATATTCATGAGCTGAAGCTTACTGTTCACAGGTAGGAGTCAGAAAGGAAGATCCAGCAGGAAAGTAATTGCAAGCTCAAGTGTTCTCTGTGGAAGGCTGTGAGTTCAGAGGTTTACATCCTCTTCCAAAATCTTTCAAACTGGTTGAGATCCAGCTAATTTAATTTCTCTTTTAATAAACTGTATCATCTGGTATAGAGACCTTTACTTACATCTGCAAAATTCCTTTAGAAGATACCTAGACTCATATTTGATTACAGAACTGAGAAATATGTTTGCCAGAAATGGTTACTGATTCATTCTGTCCCGATACTCTCTCTCAAGGCGAACTCTCTTATAGCCCATATTAACAGGAAATATACTATGAAGGGATATCTGGGGGATGGTTAGTCAAGCTGACACTTCAAAACACCATCATATATATATATATATATATATATATATATATATATAGAGAGAGAGAGAGAGAGAGAGAGAGAGAGAGAGAGATAAATACAGACATAGATATGTACGAAGATATATAAACACATGCATGAAGCATTCTGCATAGATGATACAACATATGCTTAGTTTCTTGAATACTTCTTTGATTAGTTGTAACACTAAACTACTTCCCTCACTATTGAACAATTAAATTTTTGAATTATCTTCATCTTATATCTTGTTCTTATAAAAGTCACGATTTTATCATTTTAAAAATTAGACTTCAGCGGTTTTTGGAACTTCCACAGAGATACAGAGATGGATAAACTTCTTGCTAAAAGTATTCACATACCTGGTCCAGGTAGGCATTTTCTTATTTCCCAGAATGAAACTTTAGCAGCAAAAGACACCTTTAAGTTTGTCCATCTAGTTGTGTTTTTATTTTTAGTGGATTTTATTTATATTTTATTTATTTATATTTTATTTGTATTTTGATTTACAGACTCAAAAATTATTCCCTATTCATGGCAGCAGTAAGTATGGATTTGATTTCACAGATGGTCACTTGGCGATTTCTGTCAGGCGGTTGATTCTGTATTCCTTGGAGGGAGAAATGACAGGGAATCCATTTAGTCACCTTGTGTGTAATCTTATGATCTCAAATCAATTAAAAATGTATGTTTATTGGGAACAATGGTCTTTGAGAGCTAGAGTTGAGAATTTCTGTGAGTCTCTCTTTTCTTTCATTGATGGTTAAAGTTGTAGAACTTAAGATATAAGATCTTTCCAGCTATTTAGAAAAGTCTAGAACCTGCCATTACATTAGATGTTGTAGTAGTCAGGATTCTTCAGGGAAGCAAAAACCAGCAGGATGTATAGGGATATACAAGAGGACATTCATTATGGAGATTTTCTCACATGATTATGGATGTTAACAAGGCCCACCATCTGCCCTTGGTATCATGGAAACCTAAGAATGCTGGTGGTATAAATCAATGTCAGTTTCAAATATTGAGAACCAAGAGAACTGATGAATAATGCCCAGCCTGAGGCCGAAGACCCGAGAAGGGGAAGGGGCTCTGCTGGTGTACATTCTGGGATTCCCAAGGTCAGAGAATCAGGAGCTCCAGTGTCTGAGGACAGAAGAAAATTGATGTCCCAGCTCTAAGAGAGGTAATTCACCTTCACTCTTCTTTATTTTCCCATTGGACTCTGAAACTATTGGATGTTGCCCATCTGGGTAGGCAAGAACGGCTCTTCTTTACTCAATTTAGCAATTCAAATAGTGTCTGCTGCCAGTTTGTTCCACAATATAAAAGAAATGTACTGAAAATAAAACCATAAGAATACGTAAAAACATTAAAAACTTTAGCAAAGGGGAAATCTACTTGCCTTAATTTATATTTGTTGAGTCAGAGAAGAAGTTATGAGAGAAAACCGAGCATAATTGTCTCTATATTAACTATTCATTTATAAGATAATATTTTAAGGGGAACTCATATCTGTAATGTCAAATAATATGATAAGGCAAAACTAGAATTTGGCTTTTTCTTTGTTAACAGAGTATTCTTTTTTTTTTTTTTTTTTTTTTTTGTGGGTACCGGGGGGTCGACCTCAGGACCTCGCGCGCCAGCAGGCGCCCGTGCCGCTGAGCGATATCACCGGCCCCTTTTTTCGTATGTGGGTTCCGGGAGTTGAACTCGGGCCCTTGCGCTTGCCGGGCAGGCACTTAAGCCGCTGAGCCATCTCACCAGCCCGTTAACAGAGTATTCTTAATGAAGGACAGTAAAAGGTTATTTTCTTGTCTTCTATGTAATCAACTCAGAAAGCAGAGATTCCATATTTCATCAGAATAATCTTTGCTATTTTATTGACTTTATCATGTAATTAGTTAATTAAAAATAAATACTTATTCATGCAAAAGCTAAAGTTTTACAATTGTGTTTTCTTTTTCTGTGCTTAATTTATAATTTATTACACTTTTATTAATCATTAAGTATTGTTTCTCTGGAATTCATAAGTTTAATCTAATACAGTAACCAAGTCAACTTGGTGACAACTCTAGCTGTTCCTTTTCTAAGATCGTATCAAGGAATAGAAAATATTAGACTTTCTTTCACATCTCAAAACAATTTTGAGATTTCCAAAGCAGCCACTGAAAAATATTGTGAAGATGTGTTAAAAAAGTGATGCTAAAAAATAGGATTCTTTCTCCACATTTTTAATTAGTTTCATATTTTTGTATGAGCTATAAGGAAATATTTCAAAACAGCACATTCAGACTTCCCAAGGTCAAGTTTGAATACTGCATGGGAGGCCTTGGAGATTATCAATGCCCTGTTGTCTATGTGTCCTTACCTTCATGATGCATATTGATCAAACTATTATGAAATAGTTGCATAATGTAACCCAATAGAAAATTTATTCTCCTGAATTCTAGTATTCTTGGTTTCTATAAGAAATCATTAGGTATTCAGCCTCATAAAATATATGTACTCCCCTCTGATGTTCACCTGAAGAATCTGCTAAAAGCTATGGATTAAAATTGTGTCTCAAATCTTGTGAAAAGAATTATTTAAGGTATTATGAATTCCTGATACTTTAAAAATAGATTTTTGGTAAATACTTATAATCTGACATCCCTTAGACAACTTGCAAACCAAAAGCAATAGACTGATTAAAAATTCCAAATTCCTTTTGGCACAGAGCAGATCTAATTCATGAATGCAAGTGGTTGATTCAAAATCCATCAGAATAAAAGCTAAATGCTTAAACTGTACTGATGACAGAAGTTTTATTGTGTATATTTTTTGTAATAGTATTGATATTTTAAAATTTCCAATTTTTTTATTAACCATTCTGTTGCAGTAAAATCCCTGCATAATAAACTGAATACATTTAAAGTCTACAACAAAATTAGTTTTGACATAACCTGAAACTATCATCACAATCAAGATTATAAATGTGTTCATCACCTCCAAAAGTTTCCTGGTGAAGCTTTATAATTCTTCTCCCCAGAGCCAACTCCAACCCACCCCATCCCCAGGCAACTGCTTTTTTGTCATCATAGATTAATTTGTGATAACTAGAATTTCATAAAATTGAAATCAAACTGTATGTTACCTTTTATGACCTCATGTGTTTCATTCAGCACAATTATTTTGAGATCCATTCATGCCAGTGTGTATCAGTAGTTTCTTTTTATTGCTGAGTACCATTCTATTTTAGGGATATACCATGTTTTCTTTATCCTTTCATACCAAAAACCCCTTAGAGGGTTCAGGTCTCCCACCCAGCAATATGGCACATGGTTGCAAAATAAAGACAAAGAGAGAAAGTTGTGCAGATGAGGAACTCTGGGATGGCCAATGTTCTCTGAGGAACAAAAGGTCATGAGTTCAAAAGCTTATGGCATTTATTTGGATCAATCAGGGAGGAGGGTGGAGGTTGCAGAAGAGTGCTAGGGAAAAGAAACTTTGCAGGCATTGGCTGTAAGGAGAAACAGCAATTTTGTACCAGGCACAAAAGCCTCCAATTAGCAATGCAACAGATAGTTTGATGTATGCAAGGCACCTTTACTGCCAGGAAGGTATAATTCTTATTGAGTCCCATGGCCTCAGCTGGGATGTTATCTCATGTCTTAGTCCTGGAATCTCATAGACTTTTGCTTGAGCCCCCATTGCTGCCATCAGCAGGGTGGGCAATTCTCGCCCGAGTGCTGCAATGAGAAAAGTTGGTGTCTTGGCTGGACTCAGTAACATTCTTTTAGCCAACTAAGGAACATCTGTTTCAATATAGGCAGCTCTGCATATCTCAATGAATAGGGTTGAAGGAGAGGTCAGGGAAAGATTGAGGCAAGGGTCTTCATTTCTCAGGAGAGCACAGCTTAGTGGTATCCCACAACTTCAGCTATTAATAGACATTTGGGTTGTTTACTATTTGGTACTATTACAGATAAAATTAATATGGAGATTCATGTGCAGTCACTGAATGGATATATACTTTTCTTTTTCTCAGGTAAATGCCTACAGGTATCATGACTAGATCATACAGCAGGTATATACTGAAGGTTTTAAGAAACTACCAGAATACTTTCCAGTGCTGTTGCAATATTTATTTTAATCTCTAGCCATTTTTTATTTCTTAGAATTTCTGCCTCTCTGCTTACATTATGCATCTGTGCTTTCATATTATTTACATTTTCCATTAAAGCCTCTACTTAGTTATTCATCATAGGTTTTTAAAAATTTCCTGGTCTAATAATTCCAACATTGCTGCCACTTCTGACTGCAATTTTATTTATTTATTTTTTTTTTGTGGGTACCGGGGGGTCGACCTCAGGACCTCGTGCGCCAACAGGCACCCGTGCCACTGAGCGATATCACCGGCCCCTTTTTCGTATGTGGGATCTGGGAGTCGAACTCGGGCCCTCGCACTTGCAAGGCAGGCGCTAACGCCGCTGAGCCATCTCACCGGCCCCCTGACTGCAATTTTAATGCTTATTTAGTTACCTAACACTCTTTTTTGTGTGTTTTAAATACCTTTTAATTTTTTTTTCTTGTCGATAAATAGTGGCCATGATATACTGAAGAAAAGGAACGATTTTATTCTCATAATACAGTAATCAGTTGAGGGAGAAGGAAAGCATTTCTTTGTTCCATGATCGGATCTCAGTTTTTTGGTGAGCCAGTGTCCCTAGATTGTGAACTTTATGACACTTCTCATTAACCTCCTATACTTGCTTACACACGCACACACACACACTAGGTAGGATGGTATGGCTGGAGGAGGCTGGAGTTGTGTACTTCTCTTCCCCCAGGGAAGTTAGGTTCTTATAAATCCCCAGCAATTTGAAACCCCAGAAGCCATAGAACAATTTCTCTGAGGACCAGCCTCATTAGGACTAGATGGATCTGATATCTTTTAAATTTCTTTTTCTCCTGTGTTTATCGGGAGCATGCAAGGATTTTTTCCAATGTTCACTTTAAGGATCTGGCAGAGCTATTGAAGGCAGAAATCAAAATACTATTGGGGCTTACCTATAATTGGGTCCCATAGAAATTTTAAGTCACATATTCGCCTATACTGAGCCTCCAGCAGTTTGTCAGCTTAGGTTTTCCTGCTCAGCCCTGGCTCCTTCAGAGTTTCCCACCCCTGAGTTTCTGCTTTGGTGAGTCGTGATCCTACATTTCCACCCATCTGTTTCTCCAGTTTGGGAAGCACTGGTTTCCCACCTGACTTCACCTCACTGATGAATCTAAGGTAACCTCCCGATTTTTCACTTTGTTCAGCTTTTTATTTGTTGTTAGGCTGGATTGACAGTTTCCAAGCTCTTTACATATCAAACTAACAACCAGAAACTTTTATTTTAATTTAAATATTCGTATCATCTGCAGTGATGTCATCTCGTTTATTTTTGATACTGATAATTTTTGTCTTACCTCTTCCAAATAAGTTTGGCTAGAAATTTGTTAATCATATTAATATTCTTAAAGAGCCTGCTTTTTATTTTGTTAATTTCTCTATTTTTTCTATTTATTTGATCTCTAAGCAGATCTCTGTTATTTACATGTTACCTGCTTACATTAGGTTTAGTTTGATATTTTTCTTCCTTCTTAAGGTGGGTCTTGTCTGCTTTTGCAGAACACAACTTAGCCAAATGTTTGTTCTAAATCTGTGTAATTCTGGTTCAACCCCTCTATCTCCATGTGAATGTTCTTCAGTTTTTAAACAAACTTAGATGTAACTCGAAAGCAAAGTAATTCCCATGTGAAGTCTGTGCATTCTCAATTTGTAGTGTAGACATTCTGTTCCTGTAAATGGGCTTAAAAACTTAGACAAAATTCTTCCCAATTGAAATAAAGGTGAAAAAATGCTATATACTTTCAAGTTCTTAGCTAAATATTCATTCTGGCTTTCTAGGACCTCTGGTTTCCTTCATAGGCTTAAGTAAATAATCTAGACATCTGGAATCTAATTTCTAAATTATCTTAATTTTATATAATCAAACAAAGAAGAAATATTCATGTAATTGTATTAAACCAAAAAGCATGAAACTATATTTTTAATAAACTAAAACTCAAAAATATATTTATCAGAAAAGTTCTTAAATAGAGAAGAGATTTAAAGTGAAATACTAATTCCTCAGTTTTACAAAAAGAACATTGTGGACAAAAAAAAAAAATCACCAGGGAACTATTTTCTTCTAAGTAGATGTATATTTATTTTTATATTCTATCCAGATAATTTTGTTTCATCAGAAAGATCATGAGGTTCTAAAATCATTAGGAACTTTATAGTTTTATTACTTCTTTATTCCTCTGCCCACTCATTCCTTCTTCCTTACACCAAGAACTCAATAAATGTAGGATGTGGTACCCAGTTTTAATGATAGCACCCAACAATTTTTTTCTCACGATGTTAGAAATGCTACTCCTGACATATTACTTCTGACATCAAATAGTACAGATTTTCCCTTGTCCTTGACTCTGAACTGACCTTAAAACTTGCTTTGACAAATAGAATATTTTGAGACTTTCAAGGATAGGTCTTAAGAGGGTTTGAAGTTTACATTACATTGCTGTTTTCTGAAACCCACCTTGCAACTGCATACTGGCCCTAATCGTGGGGGAGTGCCATGAGAAGAAAAGTCAAAGTGCTCCTTGTGACAAACCCAGCCAAGTGTCCAGCACCCACTGCCAACCATGAGAAGAGCCATATTAGACCTTGCAAAAATTGCCCAGATGACTTGAAGCAGAGCCATTCAGCTGAGATCATTTGACTCACAGATTTGAAAGAAGAAAGTGCTGGCATACTTTCAGTTATACAAGAATGGAAAACTAAACTATAGGCTGGCAGGATACATTATTTTAAAATGTTTGTTATTATAGGGACCAAAACTTGAAATCCTAAAATTTCTGCTTCCTCCTCAAATTAAATATAAGATCTATCTTGATCTATTTTAGAGAGAAAACATAGGAATGAACAGGTTAATATTTGTTGTAATTATCTATGCATTATCAGACCTGCAGGACATAGATAAAAGAAAGTTCAAGGGAAAAGTCCTTGAAATAAAATACAAAATTTTAGCTGCAATGAAAGTAGTTTTGTTGGGGCCGGTGAGATGGCTCAGCAGTATAAGCACCTGCCTGGCAAGCTCAAAGTCCTGAGTTTGACTCCTGGTACCCACATACGAAAAAAGGGCCGGTGATATCGCTCAGCCGCACGGGCGCCTGCTGGCGCATGAGGTCCTGAGTTCGACTCCCGGTACCCACAAAAAAAAAAAAAAGTAGTTTTGTTAAACAGGAAAGTACATAAAATATCTACACATGTGCTTTAATAAAATATGTTTGTAGTGTTTGATGTCTTTTCTATTGTAATTAACAAAGTTATCACTAAGATTAATTAAGGTTGTATGTCAAAATTCAAAATTATTCCTTCTCTCTCTCTTTTTTTTTTTTTTTTTTTTTTTTTTGAGACAGGGTCTCACTATGTAGTTCAGCCTGGCCTTGAACTCACTATGTAGCTAAGACTGGCCTGGAACTCACAGTGATCCTCCTGCCTCAGCCTCCCAAGTGCTGGGATTACAGGCATGCAACACCATGCCAAGCCTCCTTCTGTTTTAGTTAAGGAATTATGAAAAGAAAAAAAAAGCTTAGAATATTAGAATATCATGAGTTTTTGCCAAAAAAGTCATAATCAAATAAGTATTATTCAAAATTGGCAATAGTTACATATTGTGATTATTAACTTCTGGAAGCATGTGGGCAAGAAGAAGTTGTGCTATGCGGAACACAGAACATTTTAGAAAACAACAGGGAATCAAAAAGCAGTGGCTAAATAAAGTTGAAAGCATCCACTGGATTTTAACAAAATGTGTATGACAGTTTAAAATAAAATGATTCTGAAAATTCCTTTGTGATGTTTTAAGAGCTCAAAAGTTTAAATATTAATAACAAATTCATAGAAAGGAGAGCCAAAATTGCCTTAGTATCATTACTCTTAGATTTTCTGTTTACACCATATTTACTTAAATATTTGCCAGCCTCATAGATGTAATTTTTAATATCAACTGGCTGCATATGGGTGTGAAACACCTAGCCGTAAAATCTTTTGTTTGTAATTCCGATGGAGATGTAAGTGAAGGTTATCAAAGCAGTAAATTTTCATTAAGCTAGAGAGGATACTCAGCTAAACAAAGATTCGCAGTGAACATAGTAAAGTGTTTTATGACATAGTGAGATGTTGGGAAAAACAAGCAGCATGCCTATCCTTTTGGAAAATATTACATTAAAAGATAATTATCAAAGAGCTTGCGAGTAAAACAGGGCTATACAAAGTGCCTCCAAACCACTGTTTAGTTTCTGTCTAAAATCAAAACTTTTTATTTTTAGCTCTAATAATAAAACTTGAAAACATACATGTATACTTTGAACTATGCATTTCATTTCAAGGAATGGTAAAAGTTTAATACATATCTACCTAAGATACTTATTAAACACAATTTGTAGTAACTTTTAAGAATAGCTTAAGACAATCTCTGTCAGTTAGGGGTTTTAAAATAATTTTTAGTGTATACAAACATTGAATGGAATAAGATGAATTCATAAAGATAATGAGGTCGAGTTATACTGATATGAAAACATATCTAAGATTTTAAATGCTAAGAGGCAAAGCAAAATGTAGGAACATAGGGCATAATCTTCTTGCTCTGTGTTTAGAGAGCAAGAAAGAAATCATAAGGAACATATTAATAGGTGTATATCAGTGGGTGTATTGATTAGGGCTCTCTAGAGAAATATAATTAGGTTTCTGTAGATAATATAATTACATAGCTTTTTAGATAGGCTTACAGGATCAAAGGTGGGACGCCACAATGACTGCCTGTATGTAGGAGAGCCAGAGAATCCAGTAGCTCCTCAGTGCAAGAAGCTGGAAGCTGCAGAACAAGAGTGATCTAGGATGCAGCGAGTCTGAGATTGAAGATCGAGAAGCTCCCTGGAGTGTAGCTGGTGGGGTTCCACCTGCAAAAACTGAAGAAGCTGGAGTCTGATATCCACAGGTGATGCAGTAGCAAAAGATACCCCTGCTCTAGCAGAATGGAGCTTGTCAAATGCAGGCCGACTTCCTCTTTCTTTTCCTTTCATTCCCTCTGGGCTACAAGCTGACTGGATGGTGCTGCTCATAATCAGCGCAGACCTTTCCCCCTTAGTTTGCTGGCCTACAGGCTAAGCACCTCTGGAAATATCCCCCAGACACACCCCAAGTACGCTTTACTAATCTGCTAGTCTCTTGATTCAGTCATGATCATGATTACTGTTACAAATCAGCCCTTGTCAACTTGACAATCAAACACAAATTAAACCATACTTAATCTTCAAATGTTGACAATAGCAAGTTCATAATTCCACCTACTAGGGCCCAACTATCATGTATACAACTGGAAACACACCAATTCCTTCCCAAGAATAGGAGACAAAGTTTTTCACTGGGTGATGCTTACTCTTGCCCTGACATTCTGTAATTTAACAACACTTAAGTACTGATATTGCCAATCAATGTTATGTTCATCATGCAGGAATACAAGGGCAAAAAAATGAAAATATTTGCTTGGATATGTGTATATGTGCACAAGCATTTTCTCAAGAAGACAAGAAAGAGCCGGGTATGGTGGCACAAACCTGTAATCCCAGTACTTGGGAGTCAGAGGCAGGAAGATCGCTGCAATTTTGAGGTCAGCCTGGGCTACAAAGTGACTTCAAGGCCAGCCTGAACTGCAGAGTGAGACCCTGCCTCAAAAAGACAAAAAAAAAAGACAAGAAAAAAATACTCATGACAATTATAATCCTTGTTTCTGTAACTGTTCATGCAGGTGTAACTGGTTTTTATAACTAACTTCTCTTACCCATTGTGTATTTCCTTGGCCCTTAGCAAGCACTTCAGTAGGTCTTGGTTCTTTACCTGGCAGGGTGACACATACCTTCATTCCTCAAGCTTCTGGGACATTTGTCTTCTTGACTGGATTAGGTTGTTGTGGTTTCTCACTAACATTAATAACAGGGCATGATAGTACTAGGAGACACCCCAAGGCAGTGACAGTGAACCTTTTGGAACTTTCAATGACACATACAGCCAGCTGCAGCACTCATGCCATAGATTAGCCACCACCGTCATAAAGGATCTCCTGCACTCCAAACATGCTCCTTTTACCTCCATTGTGAAATAGTCGTCCACTTTCCCCTTGGTAGTATGGATCAACCTTGCTTGCCAACACTGTAACTAGATTTATACTGATATGGAAAGATAGCTAAGATATTAGTTTTAAGAGGAAAAACAAATGAAGCAACACAGAGCATAATCGTCTTGGGGGACAATATGAGAGAACGTAGATGCAGGAATACACTTGACTTTTGAAATGGAGGATGAAGCAGGATTTAAAACATAGGTGGAGATGAGTAGGAATCACATATCATTCTGGACTTCCATATATTGTTTCAATATTTTAAATTTTATTAAGTTTTAAACAATAAAAGCTATGTGTTGGGAAATTGAGGCCACTTTTCTTCTTTGACATTATGTTTTTAAAATTCTGTTTTAAATGTACAAATAATGCCTCATAGTTGAAAATTCATCTCAAAATACGACAGCCTCAATTCTCATTTTTCTTGGGGAAATAGTATGTGTTTTAGTTAAGCTGGCTCTAGAATATATGATTTGCTCAGGTGGTCTTCATTTGACATGGCTTTCTTCGGAAAAGTTGGAGAAATCTTCAATATAATTTTCTTCCATCTTTCAAAAAGCATTTATTAAATAGCTAATATGAATAGAACAAAAAGCAGTCATTAAACAGAGTAGCTAATGTAGGTTTTCAGGACATATAAGCATTTCCTTGGAAGTGAAAGTTAGGGCAATAATTCTAAGCAGAAGAGTTGTACATCTACAAAATCTGTATCATGAAGAGGCATTACACGTTCAAGGAACAATGTACTCAGTATAATTATAGAGACACAGTCACAAGTGGGTACATCAGTAAGTAATGTAAGCTCATACTGTCAAGTTTTTTCAAGATAATTCAGAAAAGATTTGTACTTTTCCCTTTGGTTATCGATTTATTCAATTAATATTTATTGTACTTACCTCAGGATTGATTTCCCAAAAAAGTAGACTTTGAGATATAGATTTAGGTAAAAATGTATTGCCTGGGATGTCATGCCAGAGGATGCTGTTTTCACGAGGTAATGGGACAGGGTGGAGTGGAGAGCCAATAAATTGCATGGTAATTTTAAGTAAAGACTGAACAACCAGAGCACATCTCCCAGGAACCTTCTGGAATACTGTGGGACACACCTCAGAGATGTTCCACTGAAGAGCTCCACAATGTGTCACTTAATCAGATTTTATTTCATTTGTAATAAATGATATAAATGGACATGTCAAATAATAATGCACAAATGCATGGAATGATATTTATTTTGTAAGAAAAAGGAATAAAAAGAATTAATAATACTTTTTTTCAATTTATTAGTGAAAAGATAAAGATGATAATAAACAGGAAAGAATATGGAGAAAGTCACGTTCTAGAATTCTGGAGCACTTTCGAGAAGAATGTGATCAATAACAATCAATATTAATTTTAAAAATACTGGTTATGGTTTAGATCTGAAAAGGCCCCCTGAAATCTCATGTACTGAAGATGATTGGATCATGAGGGCACTGCAAGCATAAATGGATTCATCCATTGGTGGGTTCAGTAAGTATTGTGAGGTCATCCTGTTAAGTTTTTTCAAGACAATTTAGAAATCATTTGCACTTTTTCATTTGGTTATTGATTCATTCAACTAATATTTATTGTACTTATCTCAGGATTGATTTCCCAAAAGGTGCTTTTAGGAGGTGGGGCTGGTTGAAGGTAGGTTACTGGGGTGTGACCTACATAATTGTGTCCTTGTGTCTGGCTTCTCCCTTTCCTCTCTGCATTCTGGCTGTCAATGGTTGAACACCTCATTCCTTCATGACCTTCTGCTATGCCCTTTTGCCTTGGAGCCAGTCAGCCATGTGCTGAAATCATGAGCCAAAATAAACCTCTGCTCCTTTAAGTTGTGTGTGTTGGATATTTTGTCCCAGTGACCAGAAAGTGACTAAGACACTTAATGAATGGCCACTATGTGCTAGGTATTGTTGCAGGAAATATGGACATGATTAAAAACAAATTATAACCCTTGCATGGAGGTTTTTCTGAAGAGATGTACCAGACATGCACATATAGAAAAGGACCCAGACCTTGTGCTAGAGTATCTCGGAAGACCATGTAAGGAATCCAGCTGCTGTAGGGAAAGTTAATGGCAAATAAGGACCAATAGTTTGAGGAAAAGGGAGGTATCACAATTCTGGATGTTTCTGTGAGATTAAACAGCAGTCAGATTTTGAATGTTGAGAGAGCTGGAAGGTAGCAAGCAAAAAATAATTTCACTTTTTTGTGGTCCAAATAATCAAATAGCTTCTACAAACCAGGCACCATATCAAACAGTGAGAAAAACAACAACAAAATGAATTGGACAGAGGTAATTTCTGGCCTTAGAATGTATTCAGAGACCAACTATTAGAATTCTGACCATTAATCATCATATAATGATCATTCAGCTGTCAAACAAATTCTTAATATTTACTGCCTACAGAGGAATTTTCAAACAATTTACCATAGCTTTTATAGATTAGCATAGCCTTCAATGAGCCTCCCTTATGAAGAGCAGCTACTTATTCTCCTGTATTCATGAGTATTCATGAATTATTCATGAGCATTCAATCATTCCTCATTACCCTTGGCATGTTTTTAATGTTTGAATATCTATTCTGTGCCTAAAAGTGTGTTCAACAGTGACAATTCCAAACAAAAAATAAAATAAAATGAAATATATTATTTAAGGTATTTAGACACCATGCTGCTATATGCAGCTTTATACCTCAAAATCTTTGTAATCTTGCTCTGTAAATATGAAACTACTTCCACTAAAAATGTTGGAGCCTGTCTTTTAAATGAACTGGAAAGAAGAAAAAGGGAAAATAAGAGTAAGAGATCTTGGTGAAACTATAGAACTAATGACAGAGAAACTTTTAAGGTAATCTATGCCTAAAATGTGGGCAGAAAATGGAGTTTTAAATGAAACAAAGCCAGAAAATAGGGAAATAATATCTAAAATATGTTGGGGCAAAACAAATCTCATCTGGAACTAGGTATACTGCAAAAATATCTTTCAAGATTAAAGGTAAAATGAAGACATTTTGGACATAGCAAAACTGGATTCATGGTGTGAAAATTTTACTTCAAAAAGTTAAAACATGGCCATGAAAGAAAATCTCATAATCAAAAACTCATAAGGATGGAGGATGGTAAACAGGTTTGTGAGCCTAAAGAAAAAAGAGACTGCATAAACAAAAGTAATGACGTAAAATTAGTTTGGTTTGGAGCTAAGACGCAGAAAGGGAAGAGAATGTCTGCCAATAGAAAGTGATTAAAGTGACCATGATCTATGGCCCTGGATTATATTATAATGTAGGACAATTGAGTGCAATTAACATTTAAGGGTACCTAATAAAATAATATAAATCAAGCATTTAACATGAAAAAGTAACAGTTGAAGAGCAATATTTCATTTACTGAAAAATAAAAAGTCCAAAACATATGTTAACAAAGTAATTCCAAATATGTTACTAATTACAGTGAAGACAGCAGAGCCAAACTCATCAGTTACACAGCGTTTACAGGTTGGATTAAAATTAAACAAAATTCTAGTCTTATTATATTAAAAAAAAGCATATAAAAATTTAGGAAAAATAAAGATTAAACCTACATAATTAAGCTGTTATCTAAAAGTCATATATGTAGAAATATAAAAACTCAGTAACTACTGAAACAGTGAAAAATTCCATAAAAAATAAAAATAAAATTAATACAAAAGGAAGGGAAAAGGAAAAAAAGAGAATACAGGGAAAAAATGGAAATGAGGCTTTTGTAAATAAAGAGGGGAAGAAGTTTTGAAGGGAAGGGAAGGAAATGGGGAAAAAAGAATCAAGATTTATCATGTACAGGCATAAATTCCTTATGATGAATGTGATCATTATCTAGATCAAAAGTGTACCAATAAAATTAATTTTAAATAAAACAAAAAGGTAATATATCGCTTAACCAATGTTATAAAAAGTAACAACTTTATATTCTTACAGGAACAAATATAGTCATAGAGCTTATATTAGAAAAGAGAAAAGGCTAGAAATTAGTGTGATAAACATTCCAGTTAAAATATAATAAAATAGCTGGATGTGGTGGCTCACACCTATAATCCCAGCACTTGAGAGGCTGAGGCAGGAATTGCTGTGAGTTCGAGGTGAGCCCGGGCTACATAGTGAGTTCAAGTTCAGTCTGAACTACATAGCAAGATCCTGTCACAAAAACAAACAAACAAACAAAAAGATATAATTAAATAATAAGATAAAACTAAATACAGTAAAATAAAGATAAGATAAACGAGATATAAAGTAGATGATTCACAAAAACTGAAAGTCACACTTGGAAAAGATGAATGAAATGAAGAAAATTGGTAACATTTTTGACAATAAGAGTGTAAGAAACAATTTAAAAAGAGGACATGCAAATCAAATAAAAGGCACTGTTATGAAACCTTTAGCCCTATGAAAACATTATATGAGGTGGATAATTACTTAGGAAAATATATTTTAAAACATTCTTTTGTAACCTAAGCCTATTTAAGAATAAATTCAAAATTTATGTTTAATTGCTCTAGTCCCATTTTTCTAACATTTTTATTAAGATATAATTCACATACCATAAAATACACCCACAAAGCCTTTAAAATTTAAGTTTCTAGTATAGTCAGAGGGAACTAATGATACTGAGAACCTTTCAATGCATTTATTAGTCATTTCTACTTTCTTTTATTGTGTGTAGGAATAGACTTTAGGCCAATGATCCATGTTGAAAGAATTTTTGTGCATTCAATAAAGTTAGTATCATTCATTTATATGTGTATATCCATTATTCCCTACACTAGTTGTTGAGAGGAATATTATTTAGGCATTAAATTATCATCACTTTGTTAAAAATCAACTAACCATAAATATAAGGGCAAAGTTCTACACTTCGTTCTATTACATTGATACAAATGTCTGTACTCATGCCAGCATCACACATCTTGATTACTGTAGCTCTGAAGTAATTTTTATAATAGGAAATAATGACTTTTCCAAGTCTGTGCCTCACATTTCTATATAAAATTTAGAATCAGCTTGCCAATTTCTCCAAAAATGCCTAATGAGATTTCGATCAAACAAAATTTTATTCTATCTATCCATCGATTCCAGGAAGGTCACAGTAGCAACAATATCCAGGATTATAATGAATGAACATGAAATATTTTACACCTTAATAAGATCTTCTTTATTTTGACATTATTTGTAATAATCACTACAAAAATCTTCTACTTCTTTAGTTTTATTCTTAAGTATTTTATTCTTTCTGATATTATTTCCCTTTCTAATTCAAATATATTTTATTTCATTTTCTTGCTCAATTTTCCAGGTGAGAACTTCCAAACAGTTGAATAGAAGTAATGAAAATGGTATCTTCGTCTTTTCCTAAAATTTGTGGGAAATTTTGTTCTTTCACCAGGGAACGTAATGTTAGCTCTGAGTTTTTCTTAAGTGTCCTTTACGAGGTTCGGGATATACTTTTATTTCTACTTGCTGAGCATTTTCATCATGAAAGAATTCTGGATTTTATCTAAACCTGTTTATAATTACTATGTAATTTTACATGTTATTCTACTAATATGAAATATTATGTTAATTGACTATTGGATATTACAAAGGTCTTATATTTCTGTGATAAATCACATTTGATCATGCTGTATAATACTTCTCATATTTTGTTGAATTTGGTTTGCTGGTGTTTTGTTGAGGACTTTTATGTTTACATTCATACCCATTGTCTTATTTTAGGCTAAACCTACCAAACATCCAAGAAAATTCTTTCAGTTTCATTCACATCATTCCACAGAATCAATGTAAATTTTCTTAATGATTTAACAAAGCTAGAACAACCTTCTTATCAAAATTAAAAAAGAATATTAACAGAAATAAAAATAACAAGACAGTCTTGATTATGAATATATCTATATATATCTATATAGATATATAGATATAAATCTGGAGTAAAAACTTAGCAAACAAAACCCAGGAATGTAAAGTATATTAATATAGGATGATTAAATTAGGTTTATTGCAAGAATGCACAAGCAGTTTTGCTTTTTTTTTTTTTTGTTGGGTATTGGGGGTCAAACTCAGAACCTTGCACACCAGCAGGCGCCCATGCCACTGAGCGATATCATTGGCCCTTTTTTTGTATGTGGGTACCAGGAGTCGAACTCAGGACCTTGCGCTTGCCAGACAGGCGCTTATGCCGCTGAGCCATCTCACCAGCCCAACAAGCAGTTTTACTTTTGAAGCATTTTTTTTTTTTTTTTTTTTAGACTTTTGGTGCTGGCTAAGATGAAATACACCACTTCCTCTCAGATATTGCTTCTTGCAAATAAAATATTTTGGAAATAGGTACACTACAACTTCAAAAAAAAATTACTTTAAATTTAAAGGATACAATAGAAGGCCACTCATCACACGAAGAACCATAACAATAAATTAAAAAAAGAAAATCAACAAACATCAATAATGAGATGAATCAAATGTTGGGGTAATCTGAGAAGGATTTTATAGTAGCCATCATAAAAGTAATTACAAGTATATTGAATTAAATGAAAAAATATAAGCCCATCCAAGATATAGAAAAAAATTTTAGAAGACTGAAGAAAATTTATATAAACTATAAAATATAACTGAAAATTTAAAAGAATGGATAGACTTTAATAAGAGAATGAATCTGATTCAGTGAAGACTCAGCGAACTTGAAGATAAGTGATTCAACATAACAGAAATTAGACTTTCAAAATGTATGAAATTAACAAAGTATTTAAACTTCATGTAAGTGGTGAACCAAAATGAAAGGAAAGTGTGAAGCTCAAAAAAAAATTTGAATAAGTAATGACTGAAAATTTCTCAGCTGACTGGAAGGTGTAAAATTGTAGATTCA
Source organism: Erethizon dorsatum (assembly GCA_028451465.1). Lineage (NCBI taxonomy): Eukaryota > Metazoa > Chordata > Mammalia > Rodentia > Erethizontidae > Erethizon > Erethizon dorsatum. Next base: position 18,087,217 of record CM051838.1, read on the forward strand.
AAAGGCTAAGTAAACCTGAATAGTCCAAGACAAATGTGTTTTAATTCATGTAAGTTCAAACACAGGTACTATTCAAGTTTTATTTTCAGGCAGGTATACATAGGTAGTACAATTGGTAGGAAAGTAAAAGAATAAATAGCACAGCTTTGGAATTGCAGCAATCTTTGAAGATAAAGACAGAATACTCAGTTAAGTAATAACACTGAAGTTTCTCCACCACTGATGATGGTTTATTTCTTAAGATGGTTCATAGGCATATGGCTGTTCATTTTATTATTCTTTAAAATTTGTAAAACCTTTAGGTTTACATATTCTTTTATATATAACAGATATATAAATAATTTCTAAAAGAAATGCAAAGAATTTATTATAATGTTGATATATTATATATATATATATATATTTATAACTTACTTTTTTTTACCACAAACTGTTTCAAATTGTTGATCAGTTTTCATGACCAAAGTCACATTGAGTATCCATTCCATGTTCCTAGCTTTATGTGAATTATCTCATTTGTAACTCACACCATTTTATGGGGTAGAATGTATAAAATCCTTTTATTAATAAAGAAATGAGCAAAGATAGTGGGAGTGATTTGTTCAAAGTCATTCAGTAAATTTTTTTGTATTTAAAGGTTTCTCTGACTTTAATGTCTAGAATATGAAACATAGAAGTGGCTGCCCTTTAAAAAAATAAATGCACCAAATGATTCCATTTTATCATTTTGAGTTTATTCTTTGTTGCTTCATGGATCCCACATCTGGATAATTCTATCATCTGTCATGAAAAATTATCCATAATTTTATCAATCACAATTTGGCAGTTAACCGAGATAACATTATGTAAATAGCAAACATTTAGCAATCAAAGCACTAAATAAAATGTTAGAACCTAAAATAGAATTAAGAAATTATGTTTTAAGTTTCACTGTAAAGCTCTGGATCATTAAAACCTAAGATCATATTTTGATTTTTTCACTGAAGCATTTAAAAGAATGTATTAAATGATATTACTGAAAAAATACATAGAGTGTCATTTGTTTTACCATTTGTAGGATTTCATACACCAGACTTTTATTTTTTCCTAAGCATTTTATCTTCTTTTCTTATCCACTATCTGATAGTTTTTTATTCAATATCCTTTGGACAAAAATCCCTGTACTATTAGTTGATGCTGTCTTTCCTCAGGGCCAGAAACATCCTGCAAATCTCAGTGGAAGTCAGGTTTACTCGTTTGTGTACAATGGCACAGCACATCTTTGACTTAGGAAGCCACTCGCCAGCTAATAGATTCTGAGTGTTTACCTCTCAGTAAGTCCCATGTGTTTGCTTGGGCCTCCTCCAAGACTTATGGCCACAGTGCTCTGTGTGGTCCAGGACTGGGCCTCCAATCTGGACAGTTGGCTGTCACCCTCCGGGCTAGGAGAAGTATACTCCAAGCAAAATACAAAGTCATCTCCAGAGGCCAGGGATGTAGTTCAGAGGTAGCACCCTTGTCATGCATGTGAAAGCCCCTGGGTTCAATCCCTAGTTCTTCCAAAAGCAAAAACAAAAAATCTATCTCCAAGGGGAATTCACTTTAAATAGGAATTCTGAAATTTAATGTGTCCAAGTATTGTTTTTTCTGGTTCGTTTTATTTTTCCTGTCAAACTATTCCCAAGCTATACTATTTGCTTTACGAATTTCTGTGTAAAACATAAAATATCTTTAGGTGAAGGTGTTAAAGACAAGACTGACTCAAACCGTGACCTAGTGACCTCTCCTGAACACATATTACTGTGGAGCCAAACTAGTTACTTTACTCACTTTAACGAGCTGTCCAAGGTCCTCGTGATTGATTTGACCTTAACAATTATAAATGAGTTGGAAAAGAGCTGAAATTTTTCAGTCATTCTGCGTGCAACCTAGTCCAAGACTTTCACAAATAATCAACTGTTTCTCCAGGCCCAAATATTTATGATGCTCAGATAGCGAGGACAGCTAGAGTCCGAGCACCAGTGCTATGTAGAACACCACACAGCAAAACACTGAGCACGTCTGAGACAGACAGGTGAGCAAAAAAGAGCAAGGACATGATCGCCACCCTTTAGACTGGAGTTGTTACGTATTCTCTTTGTGTGTGTATGTGTGTGTTTGTGCTCATGCACACATGTGTATTCACATACTGGTTCATAGACACCTGAATGAGCTACAGTTGTACCACATTTATGTTTTCTATCTTTTGAAATTTTAAGTTGAATTTTAAGTTTAACTTAAATGTGATTGATGTATACTTACTTTTGCTTCTGAGCTTTAGCAATTTCAAATTTTATAAGACCTCTTAGTCACTTCTCATGTTGCTGAGACAAAATACTTGACACCTGAAATTAAAAGAGGGAAGGTTCATTGTAGCTCACAGTTTGTAGAGGTTTCAGTTCATAGTTGCCTGGCTCCATGGCACTGTGGCAAGGTAGAGGGACATCACAGAGGAGAAATAGTCCATGGCAAAGCAGGCAGGAGACAGTGAAGCAGCAGCAGCAGCAGCAGCAGCAGCAGCAGCAGCAGCAGCAGGCTGCCTCTCTCTTTTATCCCTTCCAGGCTACCCACCCTTCAAGTGTTACCACCCACACCCAGGGCGGGACTTCCCATTATCCACATCCAGAACTATGCCCAACCAATCAGCGGACTAATTTAGTAATCATGCCCCCTTGATCCCAGCATCACACAACCCTAGATCCAGTCACCTCTGAAAACTCCACCTATGACTGCATCAGGCTGTAGGGGGACATCTAGATACACGCCATAATAGCCTACATTTATGATAGACCTTTAGGGCATACAAGTTCACTAAATAAAATAATATATCTTATTTAACTTCAATTATATTTACTGATTTAGTTGATCAATTCATTAAATTTACTGATTAACTCGTTAAACAATGGGTTAATATTTATAAAGATCAGGTAAGTAATGAGGTTAGATTTGATGGGAGTTTAGGTCTTACTGATTTGCCAATTCTTATGTGGTAAACATTTAGAGCAAACTTATATTTAAAAGTAATAATTCACAGAATGAAGCACAGGGTTCATCAGTACACTGAATTTAGCTTAGACTCACATATTGATCGCAAAGCTAGGATTACATATGTATACACTGCTCAACTTTTTAAAGAAACTGTCTTTTTCTATATTTTTAATATATATTTGGCCTATTTGTTTCAAATACAATTCTGTTTACTAAAAAAAAATCAAAGGATGAACTGAAGCTAAAAGATAATAAAGAGTATATTCAAATTCATTTTCCTCCCACTTAGTCTCCTGAGAGTGGGAAGGATAAACCAAGGAAAAGTAATTGCAATAATCTGAGTATTTATGTTATAAAAGCCATTTTCTCAGGCTCCAACAAAGGAGATAATTAAATTTAGAACATTATAAATCCTGTTCCCATGGGTAGATTCTCCTACCTTTTTTTTTCTAGCAAAGCAGGAGTTTAAGCCAAAAAAGAATGAATGACACTACTGCCCAGGGACTGCCCTTTCACTGTAAAATAGCTAATTCTGTCCCTGAGATCTCATGGCCCAAAAGACACTGAAGATGCAGCATAGTATCACTAGGTCTTAATGACTTTACGTCTGTAGGGCCCATCAGTCACTGACAGAGGATTACAGAAATGTTTAACTGTAATAGAAGATTCATCCATTTTCCCTTGCAGTTCTGTTCGTTTTGATCTCAGAAATCTTGACATTTTGTTGTTGAGGACATGCATACATGTTAGGGATTGTTGCATCTTCTTGGAGAATTGAGCCCATTGTCATTCAGTATTTTTTCTTTATCCATGATGATTTTCCATGCTCTGAGGTTGACTTTGTCATAAATCAATACAGCTGTTCCAGCTTTCTTTTCATTAAGGACTAGCATGGTGCCCATTGTTTCCATTTTCTGCCTTCTCTGATTTTAACTGAGTTTATGATTCCATTTTCTCTCTTCTTAGCACAATTACATGTCTTTTTGAATTGTTTTTAGTGCTTGTCCTAAGTTTTGCAACGTGAACTTATAACTAATCTAGATTTGCTTTTACATGCCACTTCCCAGTGGGGTGCAGGTACCTTAAGATAGTTTATTCTAACCCCTTCATTCATCCCTTATAATATGCCGTAATTCATTTCATTTGTCCATATGTTATAATTATACATTTTCACTATTATTATTTTAAATAGATGTCTGTTAGATCAGATAGGAAAAATAAGAACTTTATTTTAGCTTCATTTGTCCGTTATCTGACGCTTCCTCTCCTGTATAAGTCCTAGTTTCCAATTTATATCATTTTCTTTCACTCAGGACTTATTTCAACATTTCTTTCAAGGAAGGAGTATTTCAAAAAATTTCATTAGTTTTTTTTAATGAGAAACCTTCTATTTCTCTTCACTTTGAAGGATAATTTCAATGAATACAAAATTCAGGGTTAAGAATTTCTTCTTTCATCACTTTAAATATTTTATTCCAGTCCCTTCTGCTTTCATGGCTTCTATCAAGAGTTTGATACAATTTTTGTCTTTATTCCTCTATAAATAAGTTGTTTGACATCTGAATTCATTCAACAATTACTTTTCATTTTTGCTTTGCTTTCTGTCATTAATTTTGGAAAATTCTCAGCCATTATTATTTTAAATATTTCTCTTTTTTCTTTCTTCTTATTCCTGCTATTCCTATTCAGCATATGTTGTATCTTGGTAACTGTTCCATGCTTCTTAGATATTTTGAGTTTTTTTCCATTGTTTCCTTTCTTTGCATTGCAGTTTCAGAAGTTTTTACTGGTAGGGTTTCAAATTTCTTTCCTCGGCTGTGTCCAGTCTACTGAGCAATTCATCAAAGCCATTCTTTATATCCGTTAGTGTTCTTAAATTTAGCCTTTTCTTTTGAATCTCTACTAGGGATTCCAACTGTCTTCTTGTATTACCTACCATGCATTGCACTTTTTCCATTAGTGGCCTTAGTGTATTAATCATAGTTTATTTTAGATTCCCAATTTGGTAATTCTAATATATCTGTCATATTTGAATCTGATTCTGACACTTCATTTGTTGCTTAAGATTGTCTTTTTCTTGTATTTTATAATGCTCAAATACTACATATCAAAGATCAGTTTGATCAAATGGAATGAGAGCAAACAAAAAAAGCTTATATTGCCCTAAATAGAGAAACTTCGAACACCAAAGAAAATGACGATTTAACTTTTTAAAGCACATTAGGTGTATTTGAGAAGCTATAAATTCATCAAAAATGAAAGAGAGATGAAAGAAATTGAATGGAGCAAAGGGCTAAGGGAGTGGGAGAGAGAGAATGGAACAACTTAATTGCAGATTTTTAATGGCAGCAGCTCATTGATCTGAAAATTTATAGCAAAATGGGTAGATTTAATCATCATTGTTCTCTTTCCAAGATTCACAATATTTTAGATGAACAAAACAGCTCCGTAAACAAAGTAAATTCTTCTATGCAGAATGTTTAAGGTCGTAAAGAATAATAGTGCAAAAAGCACCACTTTCAACTTCTAATGAAATAACTACTTCAGGGATCCAAACGATGGCAAAGAAAAGATAACAAACCACTGGGGAAAGGTGTTGAGAAACAACCACAAAAACCATCATAAGCACACAACTGTGTGAAACAATACTCTAAACAGTTGTAAGTATACAGATAAAATCGCTTCAATCTGGTATAAATTCCAGGTTCTAGATTCTTACGTCTTTTTCCAATTAAATTGTGCGACCCAGATGAAGGAAGGGGTTTGGAGTCAGCTCCTGATGCTGGTGTAGGTAGCACTTTGAGAAAAATGGCTGTATTGAACTCCATGTGCTCTCAACCTCCCTCATCAGCACACTTAAAAATACATTTTTGGGCCAAGGATATAGCTCAGCAGCATAAGGGCCTGCCTGGCAAGCACAAGGTCCTGAGTTCAATTCCCGGCACACACACAAAAAAAATTTATCCAGTATTCTTAAAATACTACATGTGTAGATATAAATGGAACTGGTAGGGTTTGTGTTTTATGCAGTTACAACAGCTGTACCTTGAAATGATAAAGATATTTTCAAAAAAATTCAGCAATTATGTTTAATAATACGGTTTTTATAAAACATAAGTGGTAAGATCCTCTTTGTTGCGCAGGGCTACTACTGTGGTTCCGTTACTACAGTAACCTCTTTGTAATTGTGGGGCTAAGTGTAATTTTCCAGAGTCTAATGGAGCTATTGCAAACCTTTCAGAGTAGAAATTGTTTTACCTAAATTTTTACAACTTATTTTGCTAACAAGATTTTGTGAAATTTAGGGCAGCAACCTTCATATGAGAATGGTCATTTTAAAAATATTAATGTACCAAATATTTACTGAACACTCAGTAGCCTTTTTTACTGATGACAATGAAGGGTAAAACTTGCATATAAAAAGCACGTCAACACTCCCATATCAGGAAAATATTGTCATACTGCTCAAGTAAATGAATATTACCATTTTAGTGATGATGCATTTGCACTATCAAAATAAAGCTTTATCTGGTCATTTAAATGTCTATATTATCCCTAATCATAACTTATACCTTGGGCCCCCATTACCTATGCCAGCAGGCTTTTATCAAGAGCACATCAAACTCTTGATCCTAATTTTCCCTTGGTACGATTAGATTTCAGAGAAGAAAGAGAATGGTAGCATAGCAGGCAAGCTTAATGTTCCATCATCCATTTCTCCTAATTTTGATACATTGCTGCCCAAGAGAACTAACTTCAAATATCAATGCTGGACATAGTAGATGTACTTTAGCTAGTGAGAAAGGAAGATAATATAGTTAGTTTCAAAAAGAATTATCCTTTTAGACTATCCTTCCAATTTCACAAATTCTAGCAATAGAAGTAGGTCATTTTATTTTTAATTATCAGTCTGTATTGTAGCCAAATTATGTTTCTGATGAACTTGCAAAAAAAAAGGTAAGAAACATGTAAATATTCAAGACTGAAACTAGGCTACTCTTGGTCACTTTTTACTACAATACAGTGACGTGACAGAGGTTACCTAGTGGATGCTACTTTTAAAATTGTTGCCCTATTAGTCATTACATGGAAGTATCAACCCCTTTTAACCTAGACATAGCAAAAGTTTGCAAATTCTGTCATTTAAGTGGATGTTGCAATTCACTGCAACTAGTTAAATATGTAAATAGTTGCAAAGTAGCTTACCTAAGCAGTTATTTTTAAGAAAACATAGTTTAATATGGAGAAATAGAATTTCTTCCCAAAAACACCATAATATTTTCCTTTACAACATATACTATGTATATCCAATTGATTGAGTTGTTCATTAGAACTTTCAATATACAATAAGATAATTAGTAAGTGCTACAAAAATTTCACTGTAACACATTTATTCACCATTAGCATGTAATGGTTTAATGGTTTTCCATGAGCTGAGTATCAAATACCTATTTTTAAATCATGTAATCACAGCTTTATGAAAGATTCTAATGACACTAATTAATTTTCTGTGTTCTAGTTGGATTATTTTGAGAACTACTATAAATACCCATATAATGTCAATTTAAGTAAAAGAAGTTTGTAACATGATACACCATAAAATCTCAAAAAATGGCATGTTATTACGATATAAGCCTAAAGTTCTGGGCATCACTGCATTTGCTACTCTTCTAATAATATTATTTTTAATTGACTTTATAAGGATGTGAAGTTGAAAATACTTTTCTTCAATTTTTTTCTAAAATATTTGTTATATCACTTAGAATTTGATATTCTGTGCTTTATACTTAGAACCACATACTCAATCAATACAAGTTACTCAATTTACCTGAGACCCAAATGGAAATGTCTTATTGACTGAAATATATAGATTTGGCAAATCTTCTTGCTTTCATTTATGGAGGGATCCAATAAATTAAAATTTGAGTTTACCCATTTTTATATGATTTGGAGAATTAATAATTAGACTTCATGACTTTGGACATGAATCAAGTACGCCCAAGAAATATTAACCATGGAAATGATATATCTTGCTCACGCAACATCAGCAAAGTTAGCAGCGATTAACTGAACACTTTTACCAGAAATACTCATGCTAAGCTAAAATGGTGGAATACGTTCTGTCACATTTTTGTTTTCATGCTTTTGACATAGTTCAGTTGTATAAGTAATAAAATATAAGCATGTAGTACAAAATACTCAGGCTTTGGAATAAGGCAAATACTCAGTTTCTGATTATTCCTAGATCTTGTTCTTGGTCAATAATTGACTTCTCTCAGAGTTAGTTTCCTCACCAGTAAAGTGGGGTTTCTAATAATACCTTCTACTACTATGGCTGTCACAAGGATGACTGACATATGCATATATATATGGTGTTTGACACACAGTAGATCAGTTATTTGTCTGTTGGGTGATTTTGATGTTATTAGCTAATTTAATCATTTTCTAAAGAGCAAGACAAATGGGGTATGAGTATAAGTAACAGTGAAGCAAGATGCACCATGCAATCGTGTTTTAGCCAACTTTATCAACATTATATAGAGGTGCATCAAGTGGGAACATACACAGTTGTATCTTCATTTACTTGTTTCATTATGCCCTCATGTGGACCCCTTATTTCGCTTGCTGGGGTACCAGGAAAATGACTAAATTCATGCCCAAGATCTAATAAAAGAAGGATGCATTGCTGCTTTGGACTGAGACACACAGCCACCGTAAAGCCTCGCTCTGTCTCTTCATGTTTTCACACAGTGGAACTCAGGTCACTTCCAAGTTTCAAGATGTTTCCTGAGGGTCTCACTCATCGTTTCTGTGCAGAATCCTTTATGAGTGAACATACTATGGGTGCATGTTTGAAAGAGACATTAATTCCAACTGGCAGGATGAGGAAATGCTGCCTAAAGAAGTGGGCACCTTGAACGGGTGTAGGGATTAAAAAAAGGTAATGGGGGAAGAGAAAAATTCATATAGGGAAGGTATTGTGAGTAAAGGAAAGAAGGTAGTATGTGTGCCAAATATGGTACTCATACATATGGAAAGAACTTCAGCCTCACTGAAAATTAGAAATGGGGACACACTGACATAATAAAGACTAGAAAAATAAGTTTGAGGAGATTTGAGTGTTTTTACATTTGAGAATTTATGTTTTTGATTGACAGTGAGCTACACTGGAAAAATTTTCTTTACCGATGACAAGTGACCAGATTTCTTTCAGTTACTAGGGAACCCTGAGTCATCTGTTCTCCACCAGAACTTACTTTTTGATTATTTGTTTGTTTTTTGAGACAGAGTGTCTCTATGTAGTTCAGGATGGTCCTAACCTCACTATGTAGCCCGGACTGACTTTGAACTCGTGGCAATCCTCCTGCCTCAGCCTCCCAAGTGCTGGGGTTACAGGCATGCTCCCCCACGCCCAGGTCAGAATTTGCTTTTTTTTTTTTTTCTTTTTTTTTTTGTGGTATCGGGGGTCGAACTCAGGACCTTGCGCTTGCCAGCAGGTGCTTGTGCCGCTGAGCGATATCACTGGCCCTTTTTTCCTTTTTATGTGGGTACTGGGAGTTGAACTTGGGACTTCGCGTTTGCCAGGCAGGCGCTTATGCTGCTGAGCCATCTCACCGGCCCAGAACTTACTCTTTAAAACAATAAAAAATAATTAATTTGTTCATTATCTCAGAGCAAATGAACTCAACATACTACTTTTCCCTTTGGAAGATAAAAGTTCTATTTTCCTAATTTTAAATACTATTAGAAGAGAAGTTCAGTTTACTCAAAGATCTTCACAAGCTAAGAGAAACTATTTGTGTGTTTTATATGTAATTTATGAATTGTCTTATGGTAGGAATATTTTACATATATAATCTTATTTATTTATTTATTCTTTACAATCACCCTAAGAAATAAGTCCTGTTTTCATTCTATCAACAACTGAAATGAAAAGATGTAAAATAATTCTACAAAATTATCATCTAAAGGTGGCAAAACTATAGACTAGGGCCGCTGAGATGGCTCAGCGGCGTAAGCGCCTGCCTTACAAGCGCGAGGGCCCGAGTTCGACTCCCGGAACCCACATATGGAAAAGGGGCCGGTGATATCGCTCAGCGGCACGGGTGCCTGTTGGCGCGCGAGGTCCTGAGGTCGACCCCCCGGTACCCAAAAAAAAAAAAAAAAAAAAAAAAAAACTATAGACTAAAGTTTAGCTCAGTATAGGACAGAACCATTTACACATTAAGTTTACTGACTTTAATCTGGTAGAGATTTTCTTACTAGTGATCTACTTACCAGTGCGTCTAATAGTTTGACTTTAGGATCATTAAACTCTTGTGTTAGAATCAAGAGCCTAATAATTTGCATCCACTAGCATTTGTTACAAGAATGATTTATCATGATCCAGGTCCTTCTTCCTGTATATACAATATATAGTCAGTAGTTCATATATAAAGAATATTGTCGTAGTTCAGACCTAATTTAAAAGTAGATTTTTTTTTTAAAAAAAAGCTGCTTCTTAAAAGGAATTACTAAGAAAGGTATGTTTTTCTATGATAACAATATACATTTTCCACTTAAGGCAAATAATAGTTTTAAAAGTATAAAAGATTTGAATATCATGAAAAAGCAATTTCAATTGGTTAAATTTAGGACCTAGAATAATATGCGGTTTGAGCACATTTCTTAAGACTGGAGTATTTTCATTTGATTTGGAATTAAGTAAATTTCCATTCGCTTTCAGCCTTTTTCTTTTCTGTAATATGCGGCTATCAAATAGTCACGTTGAGGTATGTCCCTCTTTAAATTGTTCTTGTGTTCCAACATGTACTGTGCCTCATGTACAGGAACATACTCTGCATACAAAGGAAAGGAAATATTTATTTTCCAATAAGATTTTGTTCTGCTGAACTTTAATCTGCCTTCTTTCTCAGATTCTCTGATATCACCTCCCATCTTCATCTACGAAGCCCCTTTCTAATAAATATGAACAAGTACTTTAGAAAGTTTTAGGAGTAGCTAATCCCATCACAAAAGGAGAGAGACTGGATGTTTATCTGAATGTTAATAATGCTACCAAATTCTTAAAACTTTTCCAGTTAAAGAACTTTAAAATGTGTTTATTGTTGCTGTTTGCTGGGATATTTCATCCTATACCTCCAACACTTTATCTTTTGCAACTTAATAAATCTACTGAGCTTTATATGCCCTCCTTCAGAGCTCTGTAAAATGAAAAACATACATTGTTTTAAGTGAATTATTAGAAATAATTTAAACTTACAGAAAAGTTGAAAAACACTACAAAGAGCTCTTTATCTACCTTGTCTAGACTCCCCTACTGTAAATATTTCATTTCATTTCATTTGTTCTCTCTCTCCCTTTCCTTATTCTCTTGTTATTATTATCCGTCTTTTCATAAACCAAACTACAGCACGCTAGAGATATGATATGTTAGCACTCCGCTGCCAAAATACCCCAATATATACTTTCCAGCAACAAAGATTTTCTTCTTAACCCTCATATAACCTTCAGGTCAGAAAACCAACATTGATGCATTACCATCTAATCTTTAGATCCCTTTCCAATTTTAACAATTTTCACAAAAATGTGCTTGTTTCCTCTTTGTTCTGGGATCCAATCCAAGAAAACACATATCATGTTGACTTTGTTTCTTCTAACTTGGCATTTTATTCTCACAGTCTTTCCCTATCTTTCTTGTCCTTGACAGTTTTAAAGAACACGGGCCATACATTTCACAGGATGACTTTCATTCCATACCTTTCTGATCATCCGGTAAATGTAACAGTTCTCAGCAAGAGAAATTTGCTCTCCAGGGGTCATTTGGCTCCTGACTGAGAGCATCAGGGGATGCTACTGACATTTAGTGAGAAGGGGCTGGGAATGCTAGCAAACATCTACAATGCACAGGACAGCACCCAGCCCACAAAGGATTATCCAGTAAAACATCCAGTAGCACTGAGGTTGAGAGGTTGTATTTAGTATAATAATCCCATACAGACTTTCAAGGACAAGAGGAGAAAAAGATGGCACTGCAGTCCTCCCACAAACATAGATCTGACGTTTAAAGCAAAATGGCAGTTAGTCAAATCCAGCAGGAAATAAATTTACACATCACTTCCAAGTTGAATTTTTCCAAAGAGAGCAAGGAAATTTTAGGACATATATAACTTCACATTTATGAGATATAAAAAAGGATGTCATTAATAGATTAAGATCTACTTATATAAAGTTGTAATGAACTTTAACACAATTTGGTAGAAATTATCCAGAACCAGCCTCCACAGAGAGGAAAAAGCTAACAAATATTAAAATATGTTAAGAAATATAAAGACTGGAAGGATCACTTCACACATAACATCAAAGCTTCAGAAGGAGAAGAAGTTTATGTTCGAAAATTTAGTGGCTGAATTTTTTTCCAGAAACGAGGAAATATATTTAGATTTAAGAAGCCAAACAAATCTGAAGAAGGAAAAGTGGAAATTCACGACTAAGACGTGCAAAACATCAAATAAAAGATCTCTTATAGCATCCTAAGAAGAAAAAGAGGAACAACAGTAAGAAAACCTGCTGACTTCTTAACAGCAATGAGGGAAGCCAGATGCCTTCCGCAGATTAAAAGGAAGTGACGGTCAACCAAGAATTCAATAGCTTCAGGGAAAATATCTTCTAAGTACAAGGGAAAAATAGGGACATTTTCAGTCACACAAAACACTAGCTTGCCACTTCACCTGAACTGGCAAATAAGCATAAAAAGATACTGAGTGTCATTAGTAATCAGGAAAATATAAACCAAGAAGAAAATACCATTACATCGGTAACAATTTAAGAAAAATCAAAAATATGTGAGTATGCGTCAGTGACAGTGGAAAGAAAAGAAAATCCAGAACATATTTATGCATATTTGGTGAAATACTAAGGGCATAAAATATTTTGGAAAACAACGTCATTTGATAAAATGAAGAACAGTTTGCTTCCGAACACAAGTGGTAGGAAGAAACGTGCATCGGCGGGCTGGAGATAAGAGCAGACCTAGAAATTCTATTGAATGTGAATAATAGAATGAATATATAGATTTGGGGATATACTTTAATAAAATAACAAACTGCTTAAAGTGAGCAAGTCACTGCTACAGATAAGACTGAATCTCAGCGAAGTCTTATGGAGAGAATAAATTCAGGTGGCAGAAAAACACGCACATATGATTCCATTTAAGTACACTTCGGAATCATTCAAAATTACTCCACATGTTACTATGGAGGACAAACGTGGAAAAACTGTAAAGAGAAGCAAAACCATAACAAAAATTTAAGATAGTATTTCTGAGCAGGATGAGGATGATGACTGAGTCTGGAAGACCACAACTGACAGCTTCAAGATAAATGATAACATGCGTTGGACTGCTTTTTATATGAACATTCATTGTACAGCACCACAGTACTTTATACCACTCACATAATAACATAAATATGACCTGTGTCCAATTAGTATCTTCTTTAGTGCTTTTCTTCCCCACTTTGAGCTTGGCAGCTTTATTGTGTATAGCAAATTAGTGTACTATTTAGTCTTTCTCTACCATTAACCATTTTTAATCTACTGAATTTGTCAGATTCCAAGGTGTATCCTGAATTTAGTCAGTATGGTATTATCACTGCATGACTATTCCTCATAATATGAATCTTTGTTTTACCTGTATCGATGCTCTGCTGTTTTTTAAATAATAATTAATGATGAGTAAATTGGTGACTGATGACTATAATAATTATTATAATAATTAGTGTGAATGCAACTCTTTTTCTTATTTGATATTTTCACCAGAATTTTTACTTTTCCCAATATTAATATTTCTATCTGATATTTTTCTTATATATTAGGTAATGTATATTGTTTATTATAAACTACATACAGCCAAATGCTAACATTTCTATCTTGTATTTTTCTTATATATTAGGTAACGTATATTGTTTATTATAAACTACATACAGCCCAATATTAACATTTCTATCTGATATTTTTCTTATATATTAGGTAACATATATTGTTTATTATAAACTACATACAGCCCAATATTAACATTTCTATCTGATATTTTTCTTATATATTAGGTAATGCATATTGTTTATTATAAACTACATACAGCTAGATTTACTTTTTCTCAATATGAGAACCTCTGTCTGTTCATGAGGAAATGCATTATTATGTATATTTTCATTCTGGATATGTTTAATTTAATTTCTGTATCTATAATTTTGCTGCAATATGTTTTCAGATGATTATTTTGAAGTTCTTTTCAAGTTCCTTCCCAAGAACATGTTGTCAAACTAGGATAAGTTTCCTCATTATACATTAATTATTATTGTGAACCATCAAGAAGGAAAACAGAGATTTGTCTCATCTCAAAAACACATCTTGAAATAGAATGACATTTTTAATTAACAGCGGAGCCCAAGTGTCAATAATTCCCCAGAAGCTCCCTCAGTCAGAATGACTGCTACCAAGAGGGTAGCTGCTGTTGCTTAGGTCAGTTCTAGAACTCAGCCATCTCAAAGCAAAGAACAGCTCCTTACAAGATCTCTCTCTCTCTTTTTTTTTCTTTACCAATACAAATTTTCAAAGACATGTAATTGAATATAGCTTTCACAGCACCACTAAAGCAGTGATGTCCCTAACATATGAATTACAATAGCACATACATTTTAAGGATATTGTCACCCCTTTGAGGTATCTCATAGTTTAATGTGGAATCTATACTCTGAGTCTCAATGACACATTTTTCATTGTTCTCTGCAGATGTATTGTTACTGACAGTATGAATTATATATTTAATCCTGTGACCCAATAGTATTAATTAGCATTTTATTTTAATGCATACATCAAGAAAATACTGGTGTTGTACAAAGCTATTATGCCTGGTATGCAGACATTTATCCTTCAGAAACAAAAACTAAATCTAATTTAACACTGCAAGACTTTCCTTATAATTCTATGAATGTATTGCAATGCATGTAGTTTATTATTGTTACATTTCCGTGGACTGTTTGTGCTAAGAATTTGTTTTCTAACAGTAAACTGGGTGTCAGAAATTCTGGCATTTAGTCCCCCATTTCTATGAGCTAACAAAGTGGCCTTAGGAAAAATGACAGTTGACAGTACCCACTCACATTTCTAAAATACATTGATTCTTCAGGTGGTGTTAAGATTTGCCAGGCTTGGGCCGGTGAGATGGCTCAGCGGCATAAGCGCCTGCCTTGCAAGCGCGAGGGCCCGAGTTCGACTCCTGGAACCCACATACAAAAAAGGGGCCGGTGATATCGCTCAGCGGCACGGGCTCCCGCTGGCACGCGAGGTCCTGAGGTCGACCCCTGGTACTCACACAAAAAAAAAAAAAAAAAAAAGATTTGCCAGGCTCAATGCGCTTTCCCTCTCCAAAACTTTCCTACAAGCTCTTTCTCCGCCTTTACTGCTTACCAAGCTAGATGACTCTTACTGACTTCCTGAGCCTCTACTCCTATGTTTATCTCCCCTCTGAAGCGTGTCCTTGCTCACACAGGAAGTGCTTGATTGACAACTTATTACTTCTGAAAACTGGAAGTTCCTTCCCAGCAGGTCATGAGGATTCTCACTTTGACATCACTAAGGCATAGCTAATGCTTAGAGTAGATACTAAAAAGCATTTATTTAATTATAAATCAATGAATAAATGAAAAGATACCTATCCACAAACACTGTTCATTAAGAGCATGTGACTAGAAAATGAGTTAGATCTAATCCCTTTTCCCATATTCAGAAAAGGTCAGCCCGTAGGCAATCAAGGTTCATTTTACATTTAAGGAACAGTGAGAGAACACAAATGGATCTTCAAATACTAGCTTTACAATTATTGCCTGAGAGGAAACATTCAACTTTAAAATACATGGTGTAGGATCCAGCCTAGAGAAAGCTGGAAAGAAGATTAAACTAGGATCCACAAATTCCGAGCCCCTCTTTCTCTTATGTTATAGCAAACATAAAGAATGGCTATTTTTTTCCCAATTTCTGATAAAATGCGAAGAAAAAACTACTTTGTTTAATGTTAGGAGATTAAGACAAAGGTATGTTTTAGATAGCAAAGCCTTCAATATCAAAAATTAATGACTTTTTAATGAAGAAATTATTATTTTGCATTCAAGAACTTCTGAGAAGTACCACACAGTTAAATGGAGACCCTGGCTGCCTCATTTCAGTCTGCTTTTGAGGCCAAATACTGGTGGCCATTTTCTGTGTCTTAGGAACTCTTCAGAGAGACAAATGTCCAAAGTACTATTTGACAATAATATGATAGGATGGATTTCCTAGATGTGATGTTTAGATCTATAACAAAAAATAAATGCCCAAAGACAAACTATTGTACCCAAATAAAATCTTTCTTAGTTTTGTTATTCTTATCGATGCTATCTTTCTTAATGAGCTATATCACAATTGAATCACATAATGGGTAATTAAAATAATTTACAAGCATCTCATTTGGTGATAGTTTTCAGTTCAGGTATGCAGAACAATTTTAATTAGTCGGGATAGATTCAACTTACGTGATATTTATAAGACATGTTAAAAGATAAAAGTGGTATGTTGAGCGTACTTTTTCAGATTACTATATAACATTTTGCATAGCAAACAGCTCATTACACAAATGTATATCAATGAAGACAATGACTGTAATTTTCCTGACACAATACCAGACACCCCTAACTTTAAGGAGGACAGGTTTAACTTGGCTCATGGTTTCAGTGGATTTAATCCATGGTCAGCTGGCTCCAAGGCAAAATTGTTGTGGTGGAAGAATGAGGCAGAACCAAGTTGCAAAAGGGAAAAACAGCACCAGAGAAGACCCTATCTAGAACCCAAGGTCAAGTCTCCTCGATCCACCCAGACACACCCTGCAGTGTTCTACTAATCCCATGGTGGATCCCAAGCCAATCAAGCCGATGCAATGAAGATAACCATTACATTGATCAATTGAGAAAACATATAATAAGCAAAGAAAACGTGATTTTCAGTGTTGAAAGATACAACATAGGTGATCCTATGTGTGTGAATAGCACTGTAAAGTCTAATTTTTATTCAGAGGCAGACGAATGTCGTCATTAGTAATCACAATCTAACAGTGCTAGGAGATGAAATTATAGAGACTAACAGTAAGTGATGGAAATAATCATTGTCATGCTGATATCAATGGTAATATCAAATTAAACTTCTGGAATTTGTGATTAACACATTGCTCACCTTTTTGTCAATAAGAATTCTAATTAACTCGTGCTAAAGATTTAATATTGAAATAATCAACAGGTTACTAATTACAACCTAAGTACTCAAATCTTAAACTGAGTGGCATATTGAAAGAAAAAAATTAATGACTTTTTATTTTGAAAGGATAAAATCGCTGTTACACAGGAGTCTTTATCCTGAATTTTATATTTGCTGTCTTAAGAATTTTTTCTTCAAATTCTAGCAAGGTATTTGAGTAGCTTGCTAAAAATACAAGTTAATGAGTAAACACCAACTGGCTCTCTGCTGTCCTGACTATCTTGGGATTATGGATTTCTTTATGTCCTTTACTTATTTTTGAGAAGACATCTTTTTTTCTACAATAGCCATGTATTACCTTATTATATGAAAACCTTTCAAAATTGCTTTCAGAAACCCTAATATGTTTTTGGAACACCCCTCTTAGTTTTATTGTACGTGGGGAGGGGTGGAGAATGCTACTTTCTAGTCACTTCATTACAAAGCTGGCAGAAGCTACCACAGTTCTGTTCAACAGTCCTTTGTCTGCACTCACTTATAATTACATTTTAATTAAAAACACTTTATATATATTCCTACTCAGACATTAGACACAAATAAGACCATATATTTGTCATTGCTTTTCTTTCTACCTAGTAGATATTTGCCAGATGAAGACAGCAGTTTTACCCTTGCTTTCATCAGAGCACAAAGAGGAGTAGCAAAAATGGCGTGTCCAGTCCTTTTTACAGGTGGGAGTGCTGTATTCATAGTCCACGATGGAAGAAAGGCTGAGGGGCTACTCTTTTTTAGCTCCAGGCTTTCATGACAATGAGAAAAAATCAAATGTTCTGCTTAAGAATAAAATAAAGGAAGCCACTTTGGTAAAGTAAGGGCAAGAAGTTTTGAGATAGAGAATAGGAAAAGATCTGGTATCACTGGGCAAGGGGAGAAATCTAATATGCCAAGTATAAAATATGAGAGGCACCATATTTTACATTTGCAGAATGCTGACTTTGTACCTGGAGGGAAAACTTCATGTCTACAGGTGTAGAATCAGGCAGAATATAGACGGTTCAGCAGAAATCCACCCCCATCCCTGGAGCTATTCAAATCACTTTCCATAATTTGTATCAGTATAAAATTCTCAACATTTAATTATGTAAACTTTCAGATCAACCTGTTAAAAACATTTTAAATCACCTATTCTTCTGCAATCTCATTGCACAGATAAAATGTATTTAAGGACTGGTGGAGGATAAGAAATAAGGCATTGGTTAATCAGACAATGGACACCTATGAAACACTATCCCAACTCCATTCATAAATATTATATATAGCTTTTGCAATTAGTCAAGATTCTTCTCCATGTTGGAGAATATTTTGAGGGAAAAATAAAAATTCTGACATTAAAAAACATACTTTGGAGAAAATCAAGAAAAAAAACGGAAGAGTATAACATTGGGCAGTATTTACCAATATCTACATAAACAGTGTCATGCATGCACAGGTTTTTGGGAGGAAACTTTAGAGAAACATCCTTTTCGACCAGAGATGGGATATGGGGCATTGTGCTAGCAATGTGTGCTGTGATAACATTAGGTCCCTGGTTTGTGCTATTTTTTTCTGGTTAGTTGGCTACAAACCCTTCTTTTTTCCACTATATTTTTTGCACCAATGCTTGTGGTTCCCAGATACAAAGATTATTTGTGGCAAGTGACTATGTAACAACACAATGCACCTGTACTGTCTTTGTTTGCTGTGATTGCATTTGTTTGAGGGACAAAATAGATATGATCAACCTCCTGCTTCCAGCCAACACAGATTGCATATTCACAGAGGCAATTTTGGTGAGTTTGTCCTAAGCCTCAGCATCAGTAAATAAAAATGTAATCGATTTTCATGCTATTTATTACTTACTAATACAATCACAAGTGAAATAAAATGCCATAGCATTTCTCACATTGGGGTATTGTAAAGTTGCTGTTTACTGAATTATGGGATTGAGACCTCAGTAGGATCTATCTCTGATATTCTTTTCTCAGAAGTGTTTTGTCTTCTTCCCCTCTTCTTTGGTAATAACCTCTGATTCTATTTCATAATGGGATTGAAAGGAAGCAGCTATATAAGTTAAGAGAGAATAATTGTATAATTCTTTAAGTCCATTGAAATGGCAAGGAAGGGACATTATAAATCTTTTTACCAGGATACATATTGAGTTTTTATAGGCTTAAGTTTGTGAAATGCAGCACCATATTACCATTTTCAGAATTCCACTGAGGGCTACCAGAGTAATAGCAATCACAATAATTATAGGCACAGATAGCAACTATCTTCTAATCAGTCAGCTGTCTCTAAGCAACCAGGCTTAACAAGGCAAGCAATTGCCACCTCATATATTCATGTAAAAGTGAAATTCTCAGGATTTAGTCAGGATGAAACTAAAGCCATAAACCTTCTGACCTTTAGTTGATTTATTATTTATCTCCAATACCCAGAGTTTAAACTAGATCATCCAATTCATCATGGTGACTGTTTATTTCCTTTATCCCAAATGCTTAATGGTCAATTCAAATGTAATTTTCGCTAAAATCATAAGTGAGATTTATTAAATTCATAACAAATTGTCCTCAGCCACTTTAAGATTGCTACTGAGAGTTAAAATGGACATGGTCATATGCCGTAGCACAGATATCACGGACACAAATTGTGGCTTATGATTTCAGGCCACGGGGATTACTTTAGACAATATCTCTAAATAACTCCAATGGCAGTTTGGACTAAATCAATAGGACAATTAACAAAACATTTTAAAATAATGCCACTTTAAACAGTCTGTGAGAAAGTTACCAGCATATGGTTGATCAATAACATTCTGGTTTTAAGAACTAAAGATCAGAGTAATTAACCCTAGAAACTACAAGCATATTTTTAATATCCACTGAACTTGCTGCATTTTTACCAGTATTTTATTTCTTTTCATGGCTTTTTTTTGTGCAGAAAATCATTTGATTGTTAATCAACTCTAAAAATTAAGCAGGACAAATTTTTAATCTGAAATTTCAGGTAAGAGAAACAAGATACTAAAAGGTCATTTAGTTTATTCATGGTCACCATGGCAGACATAAGGAGCAGCATCCATGGTCCCTGATTCCAAGCCCATTCCTTTTTTGGAAATATAACATTATTTTTTTTGTTACATGTTCGGGATCAAGATGAAGGAACAAAGATATTAGAGCCTATGCTCTCTGAATTCACTGGACAGTATTCCTTTTTGTCTTAAGTTTATGGCTAATCTCACATGGTCCCAGCAACTGCGCATCCAATCAGAAGATTCATTTTTCTACCATACTATGCCTATAAGAGCCTTCCCTTTTGGCTACAGGAAGTCTATTCGGTATTGTATTAGATAGTATCTGTGAACTCTTTCTTTATTTAGTTAATTTGGACAAGACTTCAGGGACCTAGTTTCTTATTACAAGGCTCACTCACTGGGACACTGTGTCTGTCTGATCGTGCTGCAGTGTTCATGGTCTATTTAAGTAATAGTGACATTTGGTAAAAAGAAAAGCACTCCCTTGGACCACTCATCTCTCTGCCAATACAACTGTGTATACACAAGGGAAAGAAAATCGTGGGATTTGTGCTCTCTTCTGCTGTCCCTTTTCTCTGTTTGAACCATCTCAAATCTGTCTGCAGTGGTCATAAAATGTAACCAAGTTCCACAGATGTCTCCATAATTAAATCTATTTGGACTGGGTACAACAGAAATGTACTGAAGGTCAACTTTGTGTTAGTAAATCTACAACGAGTCCCAGGTCAGGCACAATGAAGAGAGACACACAGTTTATCCAGTGCTTTTCCTTTTTGATCCTTGCACTCGGTTTAAACCAGGCTTCCTTGGCAGCCGATGCCCTTGGACCTCTAGTCCACAATGGCACATGGAAGATTCTCAAAGGAATTTATTTATGTCTGCAAGCTTGGCTGATTCTCACTGAAGTGTTAATGATATCCTACATGAAAAGTTAGAATTTTGATAGAGGTTTTTGAGCTAAATCCCAAAATATAATTCCCAATGTTAGAATTGTTACTAATCTGCCCTCTAGATGTCACATATGCTGGTGCACATCTAGACCTTCATCCCTCACATAATATTGTGGAGGTATCCCCTTGAAATCCCTTAGGTAAGAATAAGACTAAAATTTTTTATTATTATAAGAGAAAAAGTTCTAGTGGCATGGGAATACAAGCACATGTATTTAGTTTAGTATTGAATCAGGAAATTATATAGAAACTACGTAATATTTTTCCTGATGAAACTTCAAAGTTGTATACCTACATCCTAATCTACTTTTCCTAATACAGATATTCCAGGCTTGAAGTTTTGGCAAATTTAAACTCTTCCATTTTCCTACCTAGCCTTTATTTCTCAATCATAAGCATGTTTTGTAGTTGAAGCAAGTTTTTCTTGAAAGGAACAGTCAAATGGCTCCAAAACATCACATGTCTACAAAATCATGTCACATGTAACCGTGTGTCAGGTTTGTGACCCTCAGGAATACATACCATTGTGATATAAAAGCAGCTTGAGGGCCGGTGATATCGCTCAGTGGCTCAAGCGCCTGCTGGCAAGCGCAAGGTCCTGAGTTCGGCCCCCAGTACCTGCATTAAAAAAAAAAAAAAAAAAAAGCAGCTTGATATTTCTTTTTATATGTGAAGCCTTACATGATTTCATCTCAGGTGCTGAGTTTTGCCTTCAATCTCCTTCCATTGTATCTTTTCCAGAGTAGTGAATCTGACAATTCAGTAACCACTGTTAAGTAACTATCTGACATACTTATACAAGTAAAATATGTACAAAATATCAACCTGATCTTCTAATGGTTTATAATAGTCAGTGTTCACACCAAGCATCCGCAAAAATTATGACACATGAGTTGTGCATTCCAGTTGTGCTAGATCATGAACAAGAGGAGATTGGAACAGGAGATATCTAAATTTCACCATAAAGAGAAAACAAATGAGAAAAACAGACGGAGGGAATATAGTTAAGTAAAGAATGGATATGAGGAAATGCTTTAAAACTTCAATGGCCCCTAAACCTGGAATCCATTAAAATTACCCAGAGAGCTTTATAAAATTTATATTTCTTGGCTCTACTCAAAAAACGCAAAGCTTAAGAATACAAAGTCCAGAAATTCATATTTAATAGTTAGTTTTGAAGAACCAGAGATAGAGAGACCATTGGGCGCATTCATTCTTTCAAAAATGATTTATGGACTACTATGCATCAGAAATGGTCTGAAATAGTTGAATAAGGTAAACAAAGATTCTTCTGTTGCAAAGGTTGCACCATGGTAGAGACAGATACTTTTCTAAGTTCAGTACATGGATTGCCCAGATTTTTCTGCATTAAAACCCTATCAAGTGTTCATTTCCCATATGAGGAAAGCTAAAGATCGAAGAGTTTAAATAATCTAAGGTTACCTAAGTCGCAGGAGAGGGACCTGGAATTCTCAAATATGATCTAACTCGAGAGTTCCCATGCATGGCTAGATACTTAATTCTCAAAGCCTAGTGCAAAATGAAAATACAGAGCCCCTTGTTCAAAATGCTAGAAAAAAATGTTGCTAAAGATATTGAAATATAAGGTGCTTTTCTTTATTCTTTGGTCTCTATCAACTTTTGACTTTTCTGCTATTGAATTTTAAATGATTAACATGGGTTCTACCGTTCATCTTCATACTGAACATTGCCAGTTTAAAATGCAAATGTTAGAGTATGTAGCTCAATGAATCGGTGAAATTACCCACTTTGTGTTTCAAAGCTTGTCCATGCATATGTTTTCTGTTCTTAAAGGAATAATGGAATTGCTGCATGAAACCAACAGAATTGTTTTTATTTTTTTTGATGGATATATATATATATATATATATATATATATATATAAAATCTCCTCTTGTATATATATATATACATATATATATATAGAAGTATTCATATTCTATCTTTCATTCTACCTTTCATTTACGTATGACTAAGGAAGAAGTAAAAAAAAAAAAAACTATGTGTTGCATTTTCTTTCCCTTGCCTTCCATACCATTTGCTGTGTAGGAAGTGGTCAGCTAACCCAGAGCAAGTAATGATAGGAATGATGGGATTCTCTTCTCAAGAACATGTGTTTCCGTCAATGCCTTCATTCTGTGTTTAAAGAAAATTCACCTCAGATGGGCAGTATGGCCTCTTTGGCTATAGGTGCCCACACTTCCACAGTTGCAGACATGTCGCATGCTGGTCTTATACTCACTTTCCATGTATCACTTTTACTGCACTTTGTGTGTCTACTCTATGAGCTCTGTGCTCATGGCATATGAACACTACATAGGAAAGGGGTGAAAAAGAAGAGCAGGCATGAATATTATCCATGTATTCTGTGCTCATGCACGTGCTCTGGTGTACCACCGAACTTCAATAAAGAAGAAACAATTTAGAATTCTAAGATGGCTACAAAAGAGCATAAATCCAAGCATGAAGTCATCCTGAGCCCTTCTGTAGAACCACACAGCTCCCACGCCCAAGTTGTTAGTCCTCCCCTTACACTTAACAATTACTTTATGCTACATCCCATCTGTTGTGGTTTTCTGTTGACCCTCCATCCTTGTCATTTTTGTCTAGGCTCACTCTTGTGCGTCAATAACACTTTTATGATACAGTGACTCTGATTGATCTACTCTAGCTCTGGTATTCTTAGATGATAAAGCATTTTTTCCTCACTCAGATACACTGTATGTGTTCTAAGCACCCTCACCTGGGTAGCTGGACTGTCACAACTAATCCTCTGCCTTTCCATAGTCATCACCTCTACTTACCATAACACTACCAGTATTACTATATGCCAAGAAATCCTCCAAGTGCCTTACACAAGGCTTCCTTTAATCCTTCCAGCAATACCAGAATGTATATGCTATTTGTGCAAGGCAGAATAATGCTTCTCTCATGACATTCACATTGCTGGGACCTGTGAATAGTTCATTGCATGGCAAGAGGAAATTAAAGTAGCTGGTGGAATTAAGGTTGCCAATCAGCTGATCCTAAAATAGAGAAATCCCTCTGGGTTATCTTAGTGGGCTCAATGTAATAACAAGGAACCTTAAAAGCGGAAAAGGAGGACAGAAGAGGAAACTGGAGTGATTTGGTGTGAGAAGACTCAGCCAGTCTTAACCGGTTTCAAAGATGGAGGAGCCATGAGCCAAAAAAACATAAGCAACCTCTGGAAATTGGAAATGCAAGAACACAGATTCTCCTCTAGCATTGCCAGAAGGGCCCCACCCATGGCGACACTGAGATTTAACCTGTGGAGGTCTGGACCAGACTTCTGCCACCTGAAGAAATGCCTGCCATGTGTGGCCCTCCTATTCCAGACATGCTACAGCACGTTGTTTGTGTTAGCTTATAAATATTTTCAAGAAAACGATCACTTTCAGCAAATAGCAGTCTCTCCTGTGAAGTGTCTGCAATGTAATAAATTAGCTCAATATTTAACAAACATCTCTACTTCCACTAAAGAAAAGTACGTAGAAAGAACATACCAAATCGTATATTGTAAAAAGTAAAGAACCTAACAGTAACCTCAGATAAGCAGCTTTCTTGAACATTTGCATTCCCCATCTGTCAAGTTTTCACAGATTATGCCCCAGGAAGATGTTGCATTCATCATTATAAAACATGAAAATATATGTCAAAACTACTGGCAAGAGAACCCATAAGTCTTGAAGACATTTTTTTTCCCAATGTGCTACACAGTATTGCCTTTCTGATATATCGCTGTCAGATTTTTTTTTTTTTTTTGAGAGAGAGCAGGATCTAAGGTTTTTAATACTTGCAAAGGGAAGCATCAACTTAGAGCTACCTTTGTTGTGGACCAAGCAATTATCTAATGTTGATAATTATTTTTAAGAAGCCTACTATACCTGCCAATATGATGACCCAATTCTCAGGTTAAATGAAATGCATATGTTCTTTCAGTCTGGCTCTCAAGGTTGACTGAAATCTCTCAGGGTTGAGATTTTACCGTCCTCCAATATGCAGCACCCTCCGTAGGACTTTTTATGTCCCTGTTCCTTCATTGCATGTACTCTAATTCTTCTCGGCTCGCTCTCACCTTGGCCAGGCCTGGAAGCAAAAAGGCAGTTTTCACTACAAAGAAGCTACCGATCCAATATTCTCTGCATAATTTATATGTGCAGCAGGGGGAAATTACCAGCATAATTCCATTGTGTCATTTACAGTTAGACTCAATTGCTCTTCCCTAAAGGCAATACCATTTTTATTTTCAAACATTGCCTTTTCTGCCTGTGTCTTTCATTCTCTCCTTATTATTGGGCCGTGTCCTTATATCTGGGAGGTCAATCCAGAAGCCTTTCTGAACTACCCCCTGATCTTCAGTCTCTTCATTTGTTGTAACATCACAGACAAGCACAAAATACAAAAGAAAACTCGCTGCTCTTAACTTCAATCTTTGCCTTCATGAAGAATCAGAAAATATGCAAGTACTGAATTGTGTTATGAGAGTTGGTTTTATTTTTACTCATCATTTATAGCTTTGACTTTAGGTATTGATCTTTAGAAATGAAATCCCCTTGGTTAATTACCAGGTCATGATTAAATTTAAATGAAATCTAATCTGCATAAAACTGATTACATTGTCCCTGCCTGCTAAAATCTTCCCAATGTAAATGTTCTCTGTGGCTGTTCTGATACTCCCAAACCTTGTCATGTCTCTTCCCTCTGCCTTTCCATTGTCCTTCGGGCTATCTTTCTCTTCCTCTGCAAAACCATAAGTAAATAAGCATATAGATATACTTATCTGATGAGGAGGCTCAACTCTATTCATATACATTAAATTGTATCACTTATTCCTGTAGTTCAACTGAGCATATCTCTACCAAATTCCTTTTTTCCATCAATTAAAAGGTTTGTTAAGTATATTTTTATAAGATGCTATGTATTTTCAGCTACTATCATGACTACTTAACATAGGCTCTTTTTGGAATTTAAAATTTCAGTTCTGTTCTCTTATATAATAAAGCTTCTACTTCAAACAATATTGAAGTTCATTTTCTCATTCCAGAGCCAAAAGTAATGTACCGAGTCTCACTTGTGGGCAGAAGGACGGGGTATGGTTTGCCCCTGAGGAAATGCCTCCCCTCTCCTTCCCCAGACAGTCAGCCTTCCAGAATTGGACACTAATGTCAGGGTAGGGGCAGCAGAGGTGTACACACCTCTACTTGGCTGTAGAACTAACTAGATGAAGGCAAGTGGCCTAACTTGGATTCTGGCAAGTTTAATTACATACTGGTGGTTTCTACCAATGTGGGAGTCTCCGGTAGGGCTGCAGTTGTCTTTTTCAGGTATAAGGACCTAATACCCACTCTGGGTTGGGCATTCTGTCACTTGGCCTGAGTAGCCATAAGGTTATTGTCCCTTATATAAACATTTCTTCTGACAGCCACCACCAACATGAGACAGATGATCCAGGCCATCTCTCACTCAATCTACCAACAGACAACTACTTCTATCTAATTGACCTCAACATCAGCAGCCTTAATTTTTTGTAATTGTCCTGTAGATTTCCAATAATTGGGGCTAATCAACCACTGAAAAATGAGCTTTTGTGAATTGTTAGGATACTTTTCCTGACATCCAGTAGCAGACTCTTACCATTGGTTCTTAATCTTTCCATTTTTCTTTTTGTTTTTTGTTTTTTTTTTGTGGGTACCGGGGGGTCGACCTCAGGACCTCGCACGCCAACAGGCACCCGTGCCGCTGAGCGATATCACAGGCCCCTTTTTCATATGTGGGATCCGGGAGTCGAACTCGGGCCCTCGCGCTTGCAAGGCAGGCGCTTATGCCACTGAGCCATCTCACCGGCCCTCCATTTTTCTTTCTGTGAAACAACTAACATTTTAAACATGGATTTTATATTTTGTACTTTTTGATGTATATTGTCTTCAAACAAGATTTCCATATGTGGATTTTAGAAAAAGTTCTTGACCTTTTCAAACAACTTGTAGAATAGTAAATTTTCTGTATCCTTTGCTGAGAAAATATCTACAAATATCCAATAATTAAAATAGATTCATTGCTAAAAATAAAATAATAAATTAAAAATTAAAATCTTTAAAAATTGATTCTAGGGCCGGTGAGATAGCTCAGCGTCATAAGTGCCTGCCTGGCAAGCGCGAGGTCCTGAGTTCGACCCCCGGAACCCACATACGAAAAAAGGGCTGGTGATATTGCTCAGCGGCACTGGTGCCTGCTGGCAAGTGTGAGGTCCTGAGGTCGACCCCTGGTACCCACAAAAAAAAAAAAAAAATTGATTCTAATGAATAGCTAACACATTTATTTCCAAGTTATTTGTTGTTTTTAATTTTCACATTCAACTAAATGAAAGAAGAATTTAATCAAGCAGTCATCTGATAATTAAGTAAGTGCTTCTGATAGACCTTTTGTGTGATTTTGACACATAAGTAGCAAATAATTTAAGTAATTTGAGACCAGCCCAATTTACTGATCCATAAATCATGAGCATATAAAATGTTTTTTATACCACCATGTTTTGATATAGTTTTGTGATTTCCAAAATGTTCTTCAGTTTTTCTTCAATTATTCTGTTATCTGTTCTACTCTTAGCTACAATAAATTTCTTTTACGGTTAGTCATCCAGAGTCCGATTTTCTTGCTTATGATAAAATAATGCTGAGATACACCTAAGTGGGACACATTCCTTCCTGTACTCCTAGCTGAAAATCCAGAATTCTTTTCACATACTTCCTGTTGATTTCCAACACATATCACAAGTTTTGCAGAAGTCAAATGCATATCAGTGAAAATGCTCCGGGGACAAAGGGAGAATTCAGTCAGAATTGAGAGAGGAGCAAATTAAAATAACTCAGAGATGTACTATATTAGCTCTCCTATCAACATGAGAACCCACAGGGATCTTTCACTTCCCACGGAGCTGACACACCATGATGTTTTCGGAGGACTCATACAGAACAAATATATATGAAAATATGATGTCTAGAAAGGTTGACAAATTAGAAGTCATGTGCTCCTGAGATGTCTGTAAGACAACTCTTCAGTTGTATCTGTGTGTTCTCTGCCCCAACTGCGGGAAAATTAAGGTTATACCACAGAAGATCTCATTCCTTCAAAGCGAATAGCCTTTAGGCTACAAACTAAAGAGAGAACAGTTTATCAGCACTGATTATCCACAGGACAAGTTTCTCGACTGCACAAAACATTCCCTTGTCATTGGACAATTTTATCTCTAAAATGATGAACACGTAAGGCACATGTGTCGAAAAAAATAAGTTGATGAACTAATTCATTAATGTTATTGCTGGGGCACAAATGGGCACAGAATAAACTCAATGTCTTATTTTTGTTTTTCATAAATAAAGGAAAAAGAAACAGGAATAAATGAAAGAGACAACAAGGTGAGAGAAAAAGCATATCGGAATATACGGGTCCTCCTCCAGAAACGATGAGGAGCTTATTCTAACCATGCCTCACAGGATACTCGATTTGGATTGGCATGCCTCTTTCTCTAAAAAGTTATTTCTTATGTTTGTGCAAAATGGCCTTTGTACCCATGATTAAACATACTACAGAAAGTTGTGGGAAAATCTCCAAAGAACTGACAGACCAAATTTCTGGTTATCCAGACTAAATGTTTATACTTACTTTTTTTTTTTCAACTGCAAAGTTACTACTAAGTAACAAAGTTTGCATTCGAGTTTTTATGACTAGTTTTTCTGATTCTTGCTGTAACTGTTGGTGAACTAAGCGCAGTAGTAGGAAAACACCTTGTGTGTTTGCTCATGACATGCAAGTGAAGTTAGATAAGATTATTTAAGTGATGAAAGCACACTATTTTAAGAACTAGCCATTTATCTAAGAGAAATGTGGGGCCTTAAAAGCAACGCATGCTCCTAAGTCAATGATCAATGCTTTAATTTCTATTTTGCAAAGTTTCAGTCTCTCACTTTTAAAAATGGTTTGCTAAACATAGAACATAGTAATGCCTATAATACAAATATTGATTTATATATTTCATTTTCCATATGTATTTCATCACTCAAACTTTATGAACTATAGTACAGTCTTTTACTTAGTGAAATTCTGCAACATGTATATGTCCTTTTGATTAATACCATAGGTATTATTTAAGGTGGTCATGAGCTAAACTTCCTGTGTATGCAATAGCCTTATTTTTTTAAGGCATTGCCATTTTTATCATACATGCATTTCATGTCTAGCTTTTATGGTGAGATATAAACCTTCAAACCCTGAAAAGACCTCTGCAAAGTACAATTTAACACACAACTGAAATGTCCCAAACAGAATTTCCTTAGATCTGAAACCATCGATATCTGCAATATTATTTTAGTTTTTAAATCAATTACTGCTTCTGTGCTATGGACCATCACACTTAGTCTCTCTTCCTCTAAATGATTCCTTACTAGTTAACTTGAAACATCCTAGATTCAAGGTAAAAACAACATCTTAAATTTTTTTACTTACATCTAGGGGAAAGGTTTTTTTACAGAAAAAATTTGTCAATATACTATTTGAAACTGTTCTCTCAGTATCCTAAATTTGATGTAAAATTTGGAGTACAGATTTTGTAATATTCTGGAATACACCTGAAATTTTAAAGTCACCAAGATCTTGAATATAACAAGATTATAAAATAGGGCCGGTGAGATGGCTCAGCGGCATATGCGCCTGCCTGGCAAGCACGAGGGCCTGAGGTCAACCCCCGGTACCCACAAAAAAAAAAAAAAAAAAAAAAAAGAATATAAAATAAAATGAAAAGTCCATAGAATTTCCATCAAGAAGTGAGGAAATAAAAATGAAGATATATAGGTAAAATATTTAAATAATCTAAATATGTTTTCTGATTCTAGGCATAGATACTTACATTTTTCTTTAATTTTTAAAGATTTCAAGTATTCCAAAGCTTTAGAGAGTGAAAAAAATGAATACATTTGAACAGGCCTATGAGCTTCATTAAATCTTAGATTTTTAAGTCATAAAATATTACAGGTTTAATTTAAGTCCCCTGATAACCCTCCCTGACCTGATGCAGTATTTCCTCCCTGTCTACGGCAAGCGCTGTCCTCTAAATCTTATGGGAACAATTACCTTGCTTTTAGTTCACTCCTATTGTTTAAAAACTCATGCAAAAAATATTTACAGAGTGCTTACAGAATAATGCTTCATCCCAAGCAATAAAAAGGCTACCTATGAAAATATATTTTAATGTTTTTGTCATTAACATATTAAACAAGTAATTTTAAACTTTCCTGTTTTCACTAAGTAGTATGTTTCTAAGATCAATACATGCCAATAACATATTCTTCTTTTTCACATATCTGAATCACTGTACAATATGAATATATGACAACTTATTGTGTGAATATATGACAATTTTATGTTCTCTTGATCAGGAAGTCATTTTTAAAGTTTTGTTATAGAAAATGCTATAATAAACACACCTTTACATTTCTTCTTTTGTGCATGCTAAAGATATGTACCTTGCATTAGAATCTCTGAGATGAAGAATATATACACTGTGAAATGTAACAGGCACCACCAATTTGCTCCTCAAAGTAGATTTTCACAATTTGTACACCAAAGATGGTACCTCAGCATTCATCAGCAAAGTTAGCTAGAATGGAGGCTATTTCTCAAAATGTTGTGAGATATAATTTACTGTTTTCATGTATTTTTCACTACTAGTAAGGAGAAGTACAGATTATACCTAAATATATTATTCCCCGTACATTTTTTCTTCTAAGATTCCTTTATGACCATTTTGCCATATTCTTTAGCTGTGTTAGGATTTTTGTTTCCATTTTTATGTTAGTTTCATAGGTTCATAAGTGTTGAGTTTAAGCATAATTAATTATATTAATATATGTGGAAAATATTTTTATTTGATCAATTATTGTGTTTATGGTGTTTTCTATTTAATGGAAAATTTAACATTAATTTAAATGATTATCAAACTACTTCTTTCTGCCTTCCATAGTTTGTTTAATATATCTTTCCATAAGCAGGACTTATTGACAAATTATGTTAAATTTTCTCATAAAGATTTTAAAAGTTGGATTTTCACATGTGCATCTTTAATGTACCTGAATTGATTATTGTAAAGAATGCTGCCTTATTATTAAGTATTCAATTTTTCCATCAAAATCTGTGTTGTTTTTACATGTCAAGTTTCCATACAAATGTATCTGTCATTACTCATTTTCTGTATATGCATGAATGCATCCTGCATCAAAAAAAACATTGTCATAATTAGATTTTTTTCTGGCTTTTAGTTTCTGTGCTGGGGATTGAATCCATGACTTTGCACGTGGTGAAAACCTACTCTACTAATAAATTACACCCCTATTCTTAGATTTGCTTTTTAAAATTAATCTTAATATATGTGAGGTAAATCTCCTGGCTTTTTCAATTTTTTTTTTATTTTAGTAGTTGTCCCTTTGTTCTCACATAGAATTGGGTTGCCAAAATTACAAAATGTATAGTTACATTTTTTGAAAACTTGCTGAACTTGTAAGTTAGTTTTGGAAATTTGATATCTTTGCAATATTGTCTTCTTATCCATGAATATTGTTTAACACATATTAAGATTTTCCTTAAATAAGAAGTTAGTAATTTTGTTGTAAAAAGGTTGCACATCCATTGCTAGATTTATTCCTGAAAATAACCTCGTTTTTATCACTTTAGTTGCTTTTATTAAACTGTTATTATCTGTACTAAATATTTTATTATCTTGTGTCATTCATAATCATATAATCTTCATATAAAGATAATTTCATCCATTTTCTTTTTGATTCCTATAGCCCCACTCTTGTTTTTAATCTTATTATACTGGCTGAGATCTCCAGAACAATGCAGAACAGAAGCACTACCTTTTTACACATCAAGTTTCCAACAAATGGACCTGTCATTATTCATTTTCTACATATTTCACTATGTATTCTGCATCGAAAGAGCACTCTAATCTTTTTGGTCAATGTAGTACTTTTAATATTGCTCCATGATTTGATGTGTGTGTAGTATTTTCAAAAACAGACTCTTTGTCAGAGTATGGAAGATTCACTTTTCCTAGCTTTCTAAACCCTATTAATATTTTTGAGACTTCCATTGCTTATATACATGAGTCTATGTTATGCTACAACCCTGTCTTTATATATTGGATTAAGCAAGCTATGACACAAGGTCAATCCTAATGTTATTTGTGAAGATAATAGTATCAGAAATTATAATTATCACTAAGTATGTAGGAGAGACTGCACCCTAATTATTCCTTATCTATGACAATGATAAGAATGATGCTGACATGAGGAAAGAACTTGATAACATGTAGATTAAGTAAACACGATCCTTTACACTATTAATACAGTTTTTTATTTACCTTCAATATTGTCCAGGAAGTTTTGTTTTATATTTTGCTTCCAGTCCAGTTCGTTTCTTTATACATATTAGTGAAACAATATACAAATTTTGTTTTCCAATTTGGGATTCCTATCTCCTTAGAAAGTATTGAGGCAATAATGACTTAAAATTTAATTCACTAAATCAAAATATTATGCATCTCATTCACCAAAAGAGCTTAAAAATAACAAGTTAGCATCATGTAATAACTATAATTTATTATATAAGTAACGCAGAATATAATAATTGGCTTCTTAAAAAACTAGTGAAAACAATACACAAGGAAGTTGTCATGGAATTATCCTTTATGTTCCTTTAAACAACATTGGCAATATAGAAATCTTTTATCTTGGTCAAGCTAAGATGTTAATTTATATTTTATTAATGAAAAAGGTAATTTGATTACTTGAATTAATAAAGGGATTCAACATTTCTGGTTAATACCACTGTGCAATATTTCTTTTAGGAAATTCTGCAGACTGTCAAAAGGACCTCGTTTAAGTAAACTGAGCATGTGAATGCCCTATAGAGCAGTTACAAAGAAAGAGGTAATTTCCCTTTGCCCTTTCCACTACTCTTTTTATTATAGCTTTATGGAATGTTATAATATTCCCAAAGACAGAGAATGATGCTCTGCATAGCTTGAATTACTGAGCACATAAAGATTTAAAGGTTAGCCTTGAGGGACATTATTATACTCAGGTCAATAATACCTACTAATCTTTTGCATATCTATTAGAAATAAATAAAAGTTCTACGATACTGAATTTTACACTAACTTAAATTTTCTAGAAAAAGCTTTTTTGAGGAAAGGCATTTGGGAAAGAGTTCCCGGAGGATTTTATATAAGGAGACCAAGAACATATGGGAAGCCAGCAGTTTCCCCACAATGTCTCTGCCTTTAATTTAGAAAGAAAGTGGTGATGGGGCTTTTTCCTCCCGAAAGATTTTCCAGAATAGCTC
Organism: Erethizon dorsatum; assembly: GCA_028451465.1. Lineage (NCBI taxonomy): Eukaryota > Metazoa > Chordata > Mammalia > Rodentia > Erethizontidae > Erethizon > Erethizon dorsatum. The sequence goes on from CM051838.1 coordinate 18,120,967, forward strand.
AGCTGCCAAACTGGTTCCTGTTGTCTTCTAAAGTGGTCCTCTTTGGAATGGGCTGTTGAAAAAGTTGCTCATTTTATGGCTTTTTTGAAAGATAGGTTTAAAAAAAAGGAATGTTATTGTACATCTGATGAGCTACTCCCTTCTCTGTTCCAAGAAGTCAAAAATCAAGGTATGTTTAATCTAAGAATAATAGGATTTACCCTAATAATTATTATCTCATGTCCACCTCAATTCCAGCTGTTAATGTTACACCAAATGGAGGCTTTTGATGCCATTCAAAGGCAGCAGCACTCACTAGAGGGAGAAGTCTGAGACTCTGCCTCCATCTCCTTTTCCACTGGTCTCGAACTTTGGGAAGCTTGAGACCTTCATGTCCCCATTGGTAAACTGTGGTTTCTGATGAGTCTGGTCAGGTCTTCACACCCCACGAGCTGCTTCTGCCAGCCATTAGCTCTACACAGTAAAAGAGGTCTAGGTAGCAGCTATTGCCCAAGGCCAATATCCAACTGCTGTCCAAATACTGCTCTTATGAGGTCAAGCTCTGCAGGTGGAAGGAGGAACTCATATTGGCCTTGACTTTCAGAGGGTCTGAAGGATGGGATTATCTTATGTACACACACATAAAGCAACAGCAAACAGGCTCAGTCCCCAGATCTCACGCTCCTTTCAGAACTGGCACCCACCAGACTTGCCTGAGAGTGGGCAGATGGTGTAGCGTAGGTGGGGCATCTCTTCTGGTGCTTGCCAGGAAGGCCATCACATGGGGCTGCAAGGCAGCATGGGTATCAGTATCCAGTCCTCAGCAAATTAGCAACAGAACTTTGATGACACCACCATGAAGGGCAGCCAGTACGTCATCAGGTTGTAGACTGGCACCAACGCATGTGCCAATACAGTAATGACCATGTTAGGGTTTGAGGAGGTAATTCTACCACCCCAACAAGCACAGGCTGCCACCCACGGACCACCCCACCATCCACCTCACATAGATATAATAGCTCCAGGACCCAGAGGAACAGTCCCAACAAGCTGGGGACTGACAAGTGACAACACTGCCATGTCCCTACTAGCAAGATGCCAACCAGAGCAGCCAGGTCTTTGGCCTGCACCTGCAGGTGTACAACCCAAGTACAGCTTATGAGATGGCTCTGTCCGGCTCTGGTGACTGCCTAGACCAGAGGACAGTACTTAGGGGACCAACTGTGTGCATGTGTTGTCTCCCCACATCATTGCTTAACTAAGATTTTCTGTTTTCTTTTTTTTCCCAACCAAGAGTCACTAGGCTGGGCACTGGGTGGAGTCAGGCAGTAAGGGATGCTGCTCCCTATCCAGACTTCCCTCGCATGACTGAGCCTGCACCAGGCGGAAGGAAGGGGTGGAGAGGCCATATGGGGGCCGCATGGGATGGGGTATCTCCCAGACTACATTTAGGAAGCAAATTTTCCACCTATCTGTGAGCTAAACTGTGCAGCTAAACTCACCCAAATGGTTTCCGGTTTTCTTTACCCACAAACATTTCAAACAGTTTTGAGGAAAGAAAAACATTGTTATTTTTTTTTTTTCTGAGGAGTGGGGTGGAGACGGTGGAGTGGGTGCTGGAAAATGGGCCCCCTCGGAGAGGGTTAGGCCATAGTATTAAAATATTTTAGCTGTTCTCAGGGACTGGAACTTCTCACTAGCAACCTCGACCCCTCCCCATGGTGCACTATAGAAATTAAGGCTGAGACAGGACAACGGGATTCGGAGATGTTAAGGCAGAGCCAGACCCCTGACCCATATTTGCCCCAGGCCTCCGGGCTCACTGTAGGCTTTGAAGACCTCCCAGCTCTTCTCTTTCTGGGCCTGGCCAGCTGTAGTACTGTGACACACTGCTGCCAGGCCAAGTACCATGCACTGACCCCAGCCAGTGGGGTCACATTATACCAGATCATGATATAATGTGAAATACTGAGTGTGGACCAAGAGCAAAACCCTCCATTTTTAAAGAAAATATGATTTCTGGACAAGAAGCAATTTGGAAAAAAATTTTTTCTGAATTTATGGTTATGTGTCCATGTGGATACAATGTGTTATGGCTTGTAGCTAGGTGACCCCCAAACACTTGTGCCATCATAGGTAGAACTTTTCTGAGGCAGCTGGAGATAGTGTGTGTGAATCTGGGATTAAAGATGTGATGCTGGGATTGATTCATGGTGTGATGCTAGGATTAAGGGAGTTCTACCCTGGGTATGATGCTACCTGCTTCAAGGGTGGGTCTCAAGGGACAGAAAGAGAGCTGCTATTGTCACTTATAGCTCACATTCTGTCTTCCATGAACTGTTTCTCCTCTGCAAGGCCCCTCTGCCATGCTGCTCTGCTTTGGGGCCAGTAGAGTATGGACTGAAACCTTTACAAACTGTGAGCCAGATAAACCTGTTCTCCTTTAACTTTGAGTGTCAGATATTTTTGTCTCAGCAATGAGAAAAATAACTAAGACACCCTGTTTGTTTCAAGTTTTAGTATTTTATGTGCACTCCTATTGTTAATATGTTGAACAGCTATTAAAGATACAAACATATGCATATACTGTATAAAAATCACATGTGGGCTACAAAGTGGTGTTATTTTACCATCTGGCTATTTATAAGAAATGTTAAAATGATGTTTAATAACCTTTACCAGGAAATAATTGCTTAGTTACACTTTAATTTGTCCATTAATGCCTTACTACTATTTGACCAACTTATGATATTTAGGTTTTTCTCCCCAACGCAGGGGGGTATACCTGTCCACTATCCGTTTTTCCTGTTTTAGTCCCCCTTTTTGTGTGTCTCTTAGTGAACAAAATATGTAACACACTATAAGTTTACTTTCCTTTATTGTTTTCATGTTTCTGTCTCCATTAAGGAATATTGTTCACCTAACATAATAAAATTATTTTGCTACCTAATCTTCTAGAATATTTATACTTCTGGTTTTTATATTTAAGTCCTAAATACCCTTTGAATTGATATTTGTTTCTGATGTAAAGCAGAATGAGAGATTTAGATATTTTTCTTTTCTCTCTATGGATAACCCATTACTTGGCACCTTTCATTAATCTGAAGAGCCATCACTCTCATAGATCAAGTTCCTACCTTAATATAAGTTAGTTTCTAGATTTTCTGTCCAGTTGGTCTATTAGTGTATCCTATGCCTATACCAAAGTTTTTAAAGTAGTACTGCTCTATACAAATACAAACTGGCCTAGTCATGTTGGTAGCTATTGTGGTATTATCTAGTCAATCCGCAAATGTAGACAATGTAAATCTTAGCAATTTTAGTCATAGAAATAGATTGTAGGGAAGTTCGTTTGTGTGTGGGAGTACGTGAATACATGTATGCACATGAACGCAGATACACAGACACGCTTGTTACACTGTTTGATACTACAAGAATTTCTAAACAACAAAAAGTCCCACAATGAAGAAAGCAATAAAAAACAGTCATCTGTTATACAATATGGTAAAAGAACTAAAATTTCTTATATTTCATAAAAATTATATTAAGCAAAATGTTAGAAGAATGCATACAGTATGCTTCTACTTTTCTTAAGTGTAAAAACAAGAAAACTAAATGCATTATGTAAAGAAGCATTTATATGTATTTAAAATAAAGCTGAAAAGCACAGAAATGATAAGCAAAATATTTAGGATTATGGTTACCTCTGAAGATGATAAATCACTATGGGTTCAGCAAGAGCCAAGTGGAGGTTTTAAGGAATTACTAACATTCTATCAATTAGAAATTTTGTATACATATTTTAAATGCACTATAAATACATAAATGGACAATAAATTGATTATAGGTGGACAGATGAAAGTTCAGTGATAGAAATCCAGTGCATTCACTGTTATGCTAGATTGATTTAATAGTATAATGAATTCCCATACAGATTATTCCATAATAATGTTATATTACCATTTTTCGAGTCTCTATTATGTACCATACAGGATGTATATGGTTTTGTAAATAGTACCTCTAATCTTAATATCAAAATTTTAAGGGTAGAATTGAAACTTCAATAAATTTATTTTGATCCAGATATCAAAGTTAGCAAGTGGTATAATTTTCTTCTAAACCTAAATTTGTCTGGTTCTAAATAATGTGTCATTTCAAATGTATAATTCTAGTGTTTTATAAAAGACAAGTGACAGATTTACATAACACTGTAATCCTTCCTTTGAAATATCATTGGGGCACAGAAATGAAAGAAATTAGATTAAGATCAGAGTCCAAAACTTGGCTGCATTTGCCACCTCAGGTTGGTCTTTCTAAAGGATTTCTTAATTATCTCTATTAGCTCAAGTGAAAAACTGTGAACAATCTGAAATAATTTATGTTTGGTTGTTGAACATAACCCTGATTTGTAGTCATGTCAGCCTCTAATAGATTCTTTCTAACTACCAACTTCAATCTTAACTTAAATGTAGCTGAGAACATTTGCACTTCCATATTCCTGCAATCCTTCAACCAGTCATGGTGATCTAAAACATAATATAAACTTAGAATGAAATATAAAGTTCATGAGGCTCACTGTGTGTTTTTTTTTTTTTTTTCTCAAAATTTTCTTGGAAAAGTCTTGGAGGTTAAGTCCTCTTTTCACTAAGAATCTCACAACATTAAATCAGTGTAGATGAGAAAAATACTTTTGCTCTATCTAGATTCTCTTTATTATGCACGTGTTATTCTCCTGCTTCTCCACAGACATCTTTATTGGAACATAATATGTAAGTAAGAGTTGTAAAGAGAGAAAAGGGACCTGCTTTGTTGTGTATTCCTCTCGTGTGTTAAGTAATTAGCCAAATCTTTCCTACTTGATGACTAACATATCCCCCCAAATCTGTGGGTTAAGTATTATCGCCCAACTTTTATATTTGTGAGAAAAGATTGGTGTTAAGTATTGTCTACTATGCTTCAGATGGCAACAAGTACAGCCAGAGATCAAATTAACTATGTACATTTTATCTTATGTTGTGCCTTAAGTTTAACTTTGAACTATGTAGACATGAAGTGGCAATGCTGTAGCCACTAGTCATTTGCAGTTCTTGAGCACTTGAAATGGGAAGAAACCAAATTGAGTTGTGCACACCAGAGTCCAAAGACTTAGTAAGATAAACAAATTGGGAGACCTCAAAGGAGGAGAAGAGAGGTGAGGACATGAAGGATTCAAATATGAAAATTATTACCCAGAGTATACCCTCAAAAATGAAAAATGACAACGAAGTAAACTTGTTTTCAGTATGCTTTTTTTGGTTGACACTAAAGTGTTCACAGTTGTCAAAGATAATCTGCCCACAGGTGACTACTATTTAACATTTTCCTGCAAGTTACTAACTAAATGTGTATCTCTATGTTATGTACCAATTCTGAGTCCATGTAAACAGAGCCACACAAAAATCTTGGTCGTTAGAGTCAAATGGGACAATCACGGTTCTTGAAGGTTAAGATTTATTGTTCATATTTAAACCCTCATTCTGTGAGAATGACAGTATATACATTTTAGCATAGTCTTCGCAATACAAATTATGCAGTTTATACTGTGGATTCTGTTATGTATTAATCTACTCATTCTTTTCACCAAGAAATTCATGATTAAACTTGTGTAGCTGATAAAATGATAAAATTCTCCTGCTGTGGAAAATTCCTTCTCAGAACTTTCCAGCTAATTGCAGGCTCTCTGAACAGCCAAGAGATGGTCACTAAGAATGAGCCCTACCTGGTCGATGGCTGCTATGGAAGCCTTCGTTTCCCATCAATAAACTTCACTGAATTCTCTAACCCAATTTTCATATTATCCCTAAACAGAGAGGGTTCTTTAAGAAGCTTCCTCTAACCCAAGCACTCTGCGTGTGCATTCTTTCAGGTGAGACCAGCATGTAATGCTACTGGGATGATCGGGGAGATATTTTAAGCAATTTTTGGCATGGAACTCTTTTATGCTTTAATCTTTTTTTTTTTTTTTTTTTTTTTTTTTTTTTTTTTGTGGGTACTAGGGGTCGACCTCAGGACCTCGCGCGCCAGCAGGCTCCCGTGCCGCTGGGCGATATCACCGGCCCTTTTTTCGTATATGGGTTCTGGGAGTCGAACTCAGGACCTTGCGCTTGCCAGGCAGGCGCTTACGCCACTGAGCCATCTCACCGGCCCCCTGTCCAATCCTGTGAATGTTACATTTGCAAACAGCTTTTTAAAGAAATGATAATGGTTGTTCATAGACCTAAAATTATTTCTACGTCCTTTCTTTTCTTTGGGCTTACTGTGAAAGCACTGTCCTCCACACCCTATTCACTGGTCTGCACAACAGTGCAGAGTAAGACTCCTAAAGGAGCTACCACCAGATTTGATGCTTTGTCGAAGCCTGTTTTCTTCTCACTGAAAATAGATGTCACAGATATTATATATGTGTGTATTTTAACCACATATATTTTAAAACCACCTATGTTTATTTATAAAAAATATATATATGGCCTGGAAAATATTCAGTTCTCCAAGAAACTCTCATACCAGAGGATACCTTAGCTGTTTGGGGCCTGCTTTCTTCCCCTCAATGGGAAGCAAGGATGACTCTGATTTGGCATGAGTTCTCAGGACTAACACCACAGTGTGCTCTGCTGCCTCCTCCCTGCGTATACACGATTCTTCAGAGAGCGCCGGGGATGTAACAGTGACTTATTTCTTAAAAGAAGCAGGTGACCCTTGCCACTGCTACTTCTACCATCGTCTGGGTTCCTCCCGTGTCTCTGCCAGTGGCTTACCTGTCAGATTTGGCAGAAGCCCAGAGTCAACTGACCTCGTTATCCTCGTGATTCTTTCTAGTGCCCATCTTTTTTCATGTTGTTTTTCACTGTCAGTATCCCAACAAAAACCCCTTGAATCTGAGTTCAGTTTTGAAAAACATATTTCTTAGGAATTTTTTCCTTTTTCTTTTACTAGACCAACTCTGGGTCAGTGCTTGCTTTCTCTGTCTTTCATGTGCAACTGAAAGACTATCATGAGACAGACGCTAGCATCACCCCCAAATCTGCTTTCATCCGCCTTCAAATGTATTTTTTCCCATATGTAAAGTCAAACAACCACACTGACCGTGCCTTAAAAAATCCAGACTTTTTTTTTATTTGAATTGAGACTATATTAAGATGAGAAGATATATTCAATTTCAAAGTCTAAAAATTGTTTTTGCTAAATTAAAAAAAGCGCATTCTAAAAATAATAAGAACTTCCTTCAAACAACATTTCTTGACTATCATAAAATGTATTCAAATTAGAATTTGTTTTTCTTCCTGCTTCAACTCCTGGTTGTAAACTGTACCTGCATACCTACAGTTATAATCTATAGCTTTCTTCCAGAGCTTATTATAGCAGGCAGCACAACACGAACTGTAATTTTCCAGAAGGAAAATGCAATGTAGGATACATACTTCATTCCCATTTAACTTTAGAAGTATCAGTAAATACCCAAAACCCAGCAGAAATTGATTCACTGTTTTGTTGATAAATAGAAATTAAATGGATCATCTCATATGCACACATTTATTTTGTTTATATCTGGAAAGGCATTGAAATAGCAGAACTAAGTAAGTGGGGAAAGATTTTGTTACAGAATGTTAATCACACCATCAGACATCCCAGATTCATTTTATTTTATTTTATTTTACTTTTTATGTGGGTACCAGGAGTCAACCTCAGGACCTCGCGCTTGCTGGGCAGGTGCTTATGTCGCTGAGCTATCTCACCAGCCCCCGGATTCATTTTAGGAAGCAATATTCCATGAGAGCAATATTAAATGATTATATGTATACATCCTTCTTCATATGGCTGTTATACTTATTGTTAACCCCTTTGTTTATGAGATGATGCATGAATTTTAAAGTTGCTCCTGTGGAACATTGCACAGAGAATACACAGAAAATCTAATTTAGTGATAATCACTCTGTGAAGTATTCTAGCAAGAAGTATGATCCCTATTCCTTATTAGGCTTCTCAAATTTACAGGATGTTTCTCATTCTTGTACAGAATGTAAAAGATTGCCTAGCACGAAGTAGGTGTCCAACAAATGTTCTAATCCATTCTAAATGCCACAGAAAATAATTGCCACTGGAAAGCTTTTCAAGTTGTATGTAACACAAATATGAAAGACAGGTACTAAGAGCTAAATAAATAACAGTAACTAATTTTAAGTCTAAGCTATGAAATAATATGTGTGGAAGACTAGAAAAGTACACTGAAAGAATAGAAAGAATCCATCCACATACTATTTTTGTTTTATGATAGTATTATAAATAAATTTGAAATATCATTTCTTCCCTCCCTGATCCAATTCTTTCTCTGCCTGACACTTCCTCATTTTCTCACTTCAGAAGAACACATCATGGATTTTACGAGTTACTTTTCCCACTTTGTATGTCCTACATTTTATTATATATGTAAGCTTGTATGCCATGTATACCATGGTATCGTATGAGTGTAGATTTGAATTTATCTAAGTGATATGAAAAAGCTAATATTTTTGTGACTTGATCTTTGACATTAAATGTTTATAATTTGTAGCAGTGTTTCTTGCATTTAGAGAAAATTCATTCATTTCCCTGCTGTATAGTTTTTCTTCAGTTATCTATTCTTTTTCTAATTGAACATATGGCTGTTTTCTGTTTTCTTCTGTTACAAACACCACTGAAATTAAACATACTATCATGTGACTTCCTGAATGCATTATGCTAGAGATTTCTGAGTTGTGTACCTAAAAAAAGTGTAGGGTCGTATGGCATATACATTTCCTAGATATTGCAGTAGATAACTGACAAAACTTGCATTCCCACAGCTATTTTCTTCATCTTTACGAACAGGTAATATGTCAGTCTTTTTAATTTTTATCAATAGAGTGAATCTAAAGTGATATTATTTTTAGTGATCATGGTTTTGACAGTGATACTATTAATAGTTTTCTCTTCTTTCTTTTCATAGATACATTTCTAACTTTTAAGATTATCTACACATGGGTGTATTGAAAACTTAAATAATTTCATAAATTTACATTTTCATTTTTCCTCTTTCAATTTAATTCAATCATTCCATTTTAAGATTGTGTTGATTGCCCTGAAAATCAAGATAATATAAATTTTTTAAAAGGTTATATTATTGCTATCACAGAGCATGAAATCTAATCAGGCAGAAAAATACACTAAAAAACTATATCATGGTTTAGTACCTAAAAAAATAAAAGAATATGGGAGTTAAGAAGTAGTAGAAAATCAGAAGCCATTGGCTATAAGAGGCATTTCCAGAGAATTCTTCTGGAGATAACATATGAGCTCATATTAGCCCTCCTCTGAGGATGCTATGGGCTTCAATTTATGACCTGACTTAACAACACTGGTAAAAACGACAATGTACAAACAGAAAAATATCAAATAATGGCAGAATGATGTAAAAAAAGTGATTTTAAGATTTTTGTAAAACACACAGGATCAAAATAAATTGATGTGGTCAGTTTGAATCAGGATGCTCCCGACTTCAGCATCTCACTATGTCAAATCCTGGCCAGAGGTTCTGAGTCCAGGATGCAGAAGGAGGGTAGTGGGGGAGCTCACTGTTATGGCCTCTTCCATGCCCCACACTGCTGATCTGGGATCACAATGGAAATGGCCACAAGCCCTGATGGCAATGGTGAATGGCAGTCCTATGGCACTGCTGTAGTTGGACCAGTGCTTTAGGGTTCACTGTCACTGATTTACCATTCTTCATCATCATAATCTGATCATTAATTATGAGGGAAATACATTTAAGAAACCTTGAGTTGTCCCAAATCCACTAAATCAGTCTGTTTTGCATTACTACAACAAAATATTGAAGGCTTATATTTATAAAGAAAAAAGGTTTTTGTAGCTTACATTTTCCAGGTTCAAAGGCCTGTATTTGGTGATGGCCTTCTTGTTGGTAGAGTCCTAAGTCAACGCAGGGAATCATGTAGTGAGAGCCAAGGAGTGTGTGTGGGGGGGAGCTATCTTCTAGTCTTCATGCCCTTCTTAAAAGCCAACGGTATTTAATCAAGGGAGCATCTTCCTGATAGCCTTATTTGATCTTAATCAGCTCTTAAAGGTTCCAACTCTAAACACCATAGTAAGGTTAAGTTCATACTCTCTTGGTACTTCTTAATGAGCATTCAATTTCATGGTGTACCCAAGACTAACCAAACCATAGCACCACAGACTACCATAACTTAATAAAAATGAAAATCCAGATCTTTGAACCCTAAATTCAGCCATCACAGTAATTCTTTCATTGTTTTCTCTTCTAAAGCTTATCACTGAATGGAGGTATTTAGACAGAATTAGTAAGAAATTCTTGGAGAACTTATTCTATGGTAACATTTTTAGTAGTATGAAGAGTCTAGAACTTCAGAAATGCACCATTATGCACATTGTTCTGTCCCTTAAATTATTTTTTGCGGTTTGGTATTTGTGGGCAGAGGTAAGAGTTAAGTACTCTTAATAAAATTGATGGTTAACTAAAAACATTTAAGCCTGTAAAAGGCAGTGTCATGTTAACAAAGATGACCTGAAGGAAAAAAATGTCATTTTCTTTTATACTTGTAATAAAAAATGACAATGACATAATCAGAAAGGAACATCCTTCCATCCATCCATTCAGCAAATACTTTGTGAGCACTCACTATATGCTAGCAAAAGTTAAGTATTTTACCTAATTTATATTAGTCCTCATAATAGCTTTATGATATTAAAATTATTAACTTTATTTTAAGATAATGAAGCTCGGAGGAAGGAAATTAAGTAATTTAAGGAAGGTCATACGTCTTTTAATCTAGCCCCAATGATTATTTCTAATCTACTGTGCCATGCTATTACTAAGTTTTAGTATGTTCTAAGACTTATTTTCAGGTCTATAGACTTGACTATCATCTTTCTCCAGAGATTAACACAAGACTTTCAAATTTCTACACTTCCAAAATATAAAATCCCAAATGATCTCATAAAAAACAATTACTACGTGTAATCAATTTGTTTAAAAACAATGTTAGAGACTGATACATTTTTGGAGGTAAGGATGATTATGTACGCATGATAATATTTGTTGTCAAGTCACTGATCCTAGTATTTTTTTCAGAAAAGGCCAAAGCTATTGTAATTTCACAAAGATGAAACAGTACTGACCTTGGGATGTGGTATACCTATTACTTTGTGTCTATCTCCATGAACTCTGACTTACATGATGAAATGGAAATATGTTCTAAAACTGCAGAATCATACTCTAAAATGGTGTTTATTCGATTTCTTTGTTCATTTGTAATGTTCCACATATACAGCCTTACAATTTTTGCACTGAAAACATAATAAAGCCCCTGGTTATTGTAAAAGGTCACCTTTCTAATTGGTATAATGAGGCCCAGCTGGTGAGCCAGTGTGTGGAATAACTCAGGACCAGCGCAGCAGGGGCAGAGTGGAAAGCATATCCAGTAAGAGAGAAGTTATTTAGCATATGTCCTTTATTCCTCATATTTGTGACTACAGTCACCAATATCTAATTTTATCTTAGTAAAGTATCTTTGAATGTTCAAGAGATTTTAAACTAGCACCTCTGTCCTTATGCTAAATGGAAAAAAAAAAAAAAGGAAGATTTATCATGATGAATATAAAAGCAAGTAATTGATTCCTTGGTCTGAATTTTCCTCCCATTTAATAAGTTTCCCTTTAGCAACAAGGCAAAATAATAAGGAAGCATGCAAGATAACTTAAGCACAGCCAGCATTGGCACTGCCAGTCACTGAAAGCTTATCTAGCATTACCAGCACTCTTCATGAACACTCCTTCAGCTCTGTGTTTAGAATAATAAGAACCTGTTAGCTCCACAAATATTAACTTTGTCTTGGAGAAAGAAACATAACAAATACAAATTTGCCATAGTGCAAAATTCTCTATGTCCCTTCTTGATATTTATGAAATTTATTACATAGATATTTATTCTGAAATAGATGTGTGATGGACTTCCTGACTTGCTTTGAAATTGTAATAAAGCCTAACAATTATAAGTATAATTGTATATCAAATGCAATCTATGATTTTCCAGTCATAATATATTTTAAGACAGCACCATGGGATTTTTATGATTTCTTCAACCTTGGAATTAATGCCAAAGTATTTAGACAATGTACAAAATGCTCCAAGATGACCTTTTTATGTAAAAGATTGATTTTTTTATGCTTTTGAAACTTTATTTTTATACCTTAGTACTGTACAGACCAAATGAGTATGTACATAAATACATCAAAAGCCTAATAAAACTGAAAATGTACTTCAAATTGTGATATGAATACAGCAGTTCAGAAAAAAATTTTGGGCTGGTGATATAGCTCAGCAGCATAAGCGCCTGCCTGGCAAGCATGAGGTCCTGAGTTCGACTCCCAGTACCTGCATAAAAAATTTTTTTTTCTTTCATCATTGGATATTGGCTATATTATATTTATGTCAATTTATGTAAAACTATATGCAGCATCATAGCACAAAGGTATGGAAGTTCAATGGGAACTTAGTTCATTGTATTAATGGTATGAAAAATAAACACTACAAGATAAATTTTGAAATTATTTTAATTCTCTCAAATATTTCAGTTACAATTGTTTTCTATTCCTCTACCTGTTAATCAAAATGATAATTAATAATTATTTCACTTACTAAATGTCTGTATCTCTAATCTGATTCATTTTCACAAAAACTCTATTTTAACATAGAATGATAACAGAAAAATGTAAGATAAGCTATTTTCCACAATATCTATAAGAATGGAGTATATTGTAAATTATAAATACACAAGTGGTGTCCTACATTACACTAACATATACACACACACAGAGAAGCTAACAGTTTTGGAAGTTCCAAAGACTCTATCAAGCCAAAAAAGAGAGACCTTGCTGAATGTTCTGGACACTTTTACTCTAGAAAAGCCACACTTTAAGGGGAACTGATTATTCTTGCCTTAAAACAAGAGATAATGTTGACATTCCCTACAAAGGTTGAAAACATTTTGATGAGATAAAATTGATCCAAAAGTAAACTGACTGTCTTTAAAAACAAACTTAATAGTCTTCACAGAAAATAAAATGTGATTTGAACAGCCAGACATTCTCATGTCCAGCATTCACACAAAAATCACTAGACATGAGCAATAGGTAGTCCTTTAGATGGTCCCCAAAGATCTCTACATGCAGGTATTCATACCATTTGTGTAATCACCTCCCCTTGAATGTGGGCTGGACATAGCAACTTGCTTTTAATAAATAGAAAATGACAGAACTAGTGGTTTATCCAAGATGAAATTAGTTATGAAAAATGTGGTTTTTCTCTCTCTTCCTTCCTCCCTCCTTCCCCTTCTCTCCTGATCACTAGCACCGAGGTCATCAGATGCAATATTGTGCTGGTAGATACATAGAGCATATGGTAAACAATGAAGTGTCCTGTTAACACCTGAGCGAATGAACTTGGCAGTGGTTCTTTGGTGTCTTTAGATGACTACACTTCTGCCTGATAACATGACTGCAACCTTACAAGATATTCTGAGCCACGGCCACCCAACTAAACCACATGCAGATTCCTGACCCTCAGAATCTATGCGAAATAACATCTATCCACTGTTTGAAGGTGCTAAGTTTTGGAATTTCTTATGGAGTAATAGACCATTAATACAACATATAAAATAATAAAATGTACTCAATAACTAAAAGAAAATTAATGAACAGAAACAGATGTAAAGATAGCTCAGATTTTGGAATTAGTAGACAAATACTATTAAATGAGTTTTGGTAATGTGTACAGCATAAAGGATCTATAGAAATAGATGCAATGAGATAATAGAAGAAATTTCAACCAAAAATGGAAATTTAATTAAAAATAAGCTCTTTTCACTATCATCCCTGTGTGTATATGCACACATGTGTACATATACAGAGAGAACAATTTTAAATTAATGTCAGATATGTTTTTATCTTGTTAATAAAATGTGATTAATTTGTCTTTGAACTTTTCTATAATTTTTACAATTCTTGTGTTTGCATTTTTAAAGAATACTTCATAAAGTTTTATTTTATATCTTCCCAATACATCCAGACCTCAAGGTGATAGCTTCTGAATGTTGCAATAATAATAGTAAGAAATTTCAAAAAGTAATTTTCTATATGAAGGCAGAGATATAAATTTTTATTGTTTAACTAAACACAGAAAGTATTAAGACTTGTAGCACATACTTAAGTGAGTGAAAAATAGAGATCACTATTTCTGATAAGATTGGAGTATTTGATAGTCATTCTAGTCTTTTGCTGCCATAATATTTTATGAATCTCTAAGTTACATCTTATAAGACATATATCTACAATGAATATCGATGTAACAGTGATTGCAAATTCATCTGTAAGATAATAAGACACAGTGTAAAAAAAGATTTCTGTCTTGGCAAGCAGGGTAAGCTCAGACAAAAATGCGGAGGCATCAGTTGATCATTGCTGATCACAACCTCTCTTTTGTACTCACTCACTCGTGCTGCCTCCCACATACTCAGATTTTTTATTGAGAGAGTGAGATCATCATCTGTACATCTCACCTCTAGATATGCATTCAGAATGCGATCATTGAAGATTGTGCTGTAATATGTTGTAGAATGATGAGTAGAGTCTTGGTGTGTTTACAAATATTTTCACAATAATGAAATGACGAAGACAATCTCTTCACTACAAGTGAAAGTTACCTTATGTCCTGGTGAGTTTCCTGAGAAGAAACCCAGTAGCAGAAATGTCAGTGACACCAGTCCTAGACGGCAGGTTACAGATTCATTCTATGAAATATGGAGAGCCATATCCCCCTGCATTTCCATAAGCCCCTTCCTGAATTAGCTCCTTGGCTCCTTCCTTCCACCTACACAAGATCCAAGGAAACAAATCTACTTTTAAGAATTGTGATACATATCATCATGCAGCATTTCTGCAAAATAATTTTTATGAAATTTTAATTTATCAAAAGGTGAATCCACAAAACCAAAAAATCTGTTTTGTTTCATATGAAAGTTTCACACTTTAAAATTCCATACTATTAGCAGATGTAGAAATGGAAAAAGGTGCAGAAATGGTAGAGAAAAGCTAACTCTTATAATAACCACTGTATCTGTATTAGGTTTCAGCAGTAAGCCAGAAGATTCATCAAAATCATTTGTTAGTGAGAAATCTTTGAACAATATTGTTTTCAGTTTTTTCCCTATAAAAATTAATCTATACTATAAGATTGATATGCAAATTAAAGTTTTAGTGTGGGGGCTGAGATATTGACTATATAATAAGAGAAAGAAAGAGAGAAGGAAGAAAGGGAGAGAGAGAGAGGGAAAAGAAGGATGGGAAGAAAGGGGGCTTGGAAACCTTTTAAGATTTCTTCACTTTTTTATACATCACACTGGATTCCATCATTCTTTGTGGCAACCAGAAAGAAAAAATGAAAAATCTCGGGTTGAAGCTTCATGTTTACCAGTTATTCGCTTTACAAGCTTGTGTCCAATTTTTCAGCCTTAGCTGTGTTTTCTGTAAAGTGAAGATGGGATTCACAATGTTCTCTGTAAGGTAATAAAAGTGATTGAGATAATGTACATGAAAATGTACTTTAAGTGGCAAAGCGATATGAAAATAAGCTGTTATTATCCTTTGAGTTCTCATATTCCAAACTACTGTTGGCTGTGGGATTAGACCATGATCAGTGAAAGTAAACAGACTGCTTTTATCCTCCACTCAGTTATAACTTTAATCAGTAACTGTTCTTGAGTGATCCTAATTCTGAGTTATCAGAGAACCCTAAGATTCATTAAAGCTTAAATGCATCTAGGTAGAGTGCTATTTTCCAAAATAAGTCTTATCCTGAATGGATCACAGTAAGATTTATGCTGGAGATAAGTACTTCAGTAAACTATAATTTTTAAAGGGTAGTCACATGAAAATACATTTTTGATCTTCACCACATCCATATTAAAGGTAAGGGTCATGTTTTTATTTAAAATTTGGCAAGTGTAGTACTTGAGGATTAAGTAAATTTCTGTTACATTCTTATAAAATTCAACTAAAGTATTATCACCTCTAGGCCAGTGTTCTTTTACAACAGTATATATCGGAACAACTCTATGTTCAAAAATAGAAGAATGGGTAAATTATGATGCATAAATAAAGTAGAATATTGTAACCATCCAAAATGATAATAAAGAATGAAATAGTCAGTTGCAGGTTAGGTACATTCATATGTATTTTGTGATCACTGTGGTTATTTCTTTAGAAAGCAGCAGGGCCAAAAGAATATGGGATCTTATAAAGGCTACCATAGCATTTACACTTTTCTTTCTTTCTTTTTTTCTCATTTCTCGGTATTATTACAGTAGCCTAATGTTTATTCCTCTAACTTTCCAAATTAGATATTTTTAAAATGTTTATTCTTGGCTCACTTTAAATTTTTCTATAACATCTATCCATTCCACCTGTGCGCTGGCATTTAGAAAGAAAATTTTTTTCAGAAGAACCCTTGTGAAATATATTTCTTCAAGACAGCACAGTTGCCACAAAAATGATCTGAAATTAGTCTTCTGAGAAAACGCATATGAAAGGACAACATTCGAGGGGAAGTGTTCTTTTTCAGGTTAATCAAGTTGTTTTAGTAGCTGAATTCAATGCATATTTCACTGACGAAATCTAAAATTTTGTTCTTAAACATCTATTATTTGATTTCCCAACAAATGGTTCTTAATGGTTCTATATTTTCCTTTGAAGGGTTATTCTATTCACAACTAGATATATTTCTGAATATATCTAATTAAAAGATATCTCTTCGTTGCACCTCTGTCATCTTTTCCACTCTGAAGGGGTATTTCCTCACGTAAAAATTCATAGTTGACAGTAATAAATAGCTGTAAACTTTAAAATGTGGTTGAGTGGTTCAATAAATCTCTAGATTAAAAAATGAAAGGCTTTTGAGCAAGTGCAGATCAGTTCTATCTGTATCCTGTATTACAAATGTTTATCTCATTGTATATCCTTGGATTTTCTAATATCTACGTGGGACAGTGATTAGCAAAAGTAAGGAGAAAGCAAGCATGGACAGCTTCATGAGTCCTTGAAATAGCTACTTCTTGATTTTGCAGTTCACTTAATAATGGATAGCAGAGAACACTCAGGTTTTTGAATTAAAATAAGAAAAATGAAGCAAGTCCTTTTAAAAACTCTGAACATAAACTCTTTACTCAATTAAGAAAGTGCATTCGCTTTCTGTTGACGATGTAGTAAGGGACAGATAATTGCAACTGTCTATGTCAACCTCGTAAAGAGCTTTCCAAAAATCATCAAGCATTCAAAAATTTTATTTGGCCTGCAAAATTTTCCTGAACTGCACTCACACTTATTAAAACCACTCCCTGACCATTTCCACCCACTCTTAGTGCCCTCCATATCATTAAGCTGAGGCTAGCAACCATTCTCCTGCAAGAGACAATGATTATTTTTTTTCTCACCAACACAAATTTCCATCAAAATCAAAATGAAAGATACTAAAAAGCCACCCGGTGAATGTTAAATTTCCCTCAGGACTGTATCAAGATGAGATTAAAATAGCTATCTTTTTAGTATTTTCTTTCATTTTGTACTACATGTGTCATGTAACTGATTTTATACAGCTTTTGAGATAAATGATAATTTGCTTTGGTGTCTTATAGGTACAGTGCCCATTTAATATCAGATTTGTTCTTTAAGTTCTGTTTTACAACAGCTATGCCTTATCCGTATGGTCTGGAGTTTATTTTTGTGGTTAAGCCATACAGAAGATGCACTATGAAGAAGATATAAATATAAAGGAAGAAAAACTAGCTTCCCATATTGCCTGATGTGCTCTTTCCTCTCCACTCTGACATCCCATGACCACTGGAGAGTTTCCACAGTGGTAGCCTTTGTTAGTTGGGTCAGTGGCTCTTTCTTTTTTATTTGTTTTGCCGAGGGGTTTTCTTGTCATGGGAGTTTCATAGATTTTCTCCTTCTGGCAATACTCTATGTTGAGGTTGAAAAACACCTTTTGTTAAAATCAGGAGTTACAATTCAGGGCCAGCTGTTATTCTCAAAGATATTTCCCTCCTAATACTACTACCTAATTTGTATTTCCCATATTAGTTTGGGAATTAAACCCAGCCAAAACCACTAGAATTCCTCTTACTGAAAATTATAAACTTCAAAAACAACCAGGACCCATCCTAGTGGCCTCCAAATGGCTCTGGGTTCAGTTGTCACTGTGTGCAGCTTTAGCCTCCAACACTCAGTGCCAAGCTGCGTCCTGCTGGGCCTGGCTGGATCCTCTCAGTGGCCCCATGAGGGGCAACACTTACAATTCACTCTGTACGACCTGGTACTGGCCATTGCTGGAGATTTGTTCTCAGACTACAAAATGTAGTGCACTAAAATAATAGGGCATACTCTTTTTTTATAGGATGAACTTTTTAAAATTATTGGTGGTATATAATTGTGATTCACAATAATTACATTTATCTAGGGGAGTTGGCTCCAACACACATCCCATCTAGATCAGTTTCCTCTCCTCCCACTCTTCCATCTTCCCCCTTTCCCTTATCCTCTTCCCATTTCTACAGAGTCTACCCTCCCTCTTTCTTACCACCTCTTTTATTTTGCTCATGAAATTATTTATATTTTGGATTTCTTTCATAAAAGAAGCAAAGTATTTTCTTCTCCTTCTGAACTGGCAATGAAATCTGAAAGGAACGTTGTCATTTTCCAGTGAAATTTTTAAAACAGGCATTTCTAAGACTTCTTAGCAATTCACTTAATTAGAAACGAAGTTATGACAGCACAGTCTAACTTCTGGCAGGTGCTGCTCAGGGATGGGGCTGAAAAGCATCCCAGGGCAGCATCTTGGTGAATTGCTGAAATGGTGGCGTAACAGTGGGAGTCACAGAGCTGATGAAGGTAGAGCTGTTTTTCGATATTCCTTTCAGGAGATAGTGGGTAAGCACAGAGCGGTTTTATTCAACATAAGGTCAGAATTCCATCTGTATGAATTCCAGAGAATCCAACCTGTTGTACACTTTCTTTTCCTGTAAGGTAGTCTGGTTTGAGGTAGGAAGTTTTCATTAATCACTTTCTGTGGTAGCTATGTAGCATCTTGCAAAATAACTCATAGACCTCGTAAAATCAACAGAAAGCAACTTGGAGACAGACGAGAATGAAAAGGGGCCAACGTGTTTGAAAGATGACAAAGCACTGGCCTTTTGGTTCTTTGTAAAAAATCCCATTGCCTAAATTTCCCATCGGGAGATCTACAAAGTTGCATGACAGTCATGAAATCAAAAGTTCTGCAGTCTTTCATCATGTAAGTAATTTCCATGTCTCTTTTATAATAAACTGATGATATCTGAACTTACAAAAAAAAGATTTAAACAAACATCTCTCCCCTCCCTTTCACAATAAAATCATTCGCCTTGAAGACTCTTTATTACTTACCTGGAGATAAGTAAAAATTAAAATTCCTCAGCCTGATTTCATCTTCACTGGGCCCATAGCAATGTTTATAGGTGAATTATAGCTGGTGTGCATCGACACTTCCTGGGGCCAAGGAAAGGTCAAAATGAATCTTTAAAGAGTCCTAAGGGCCATTCTCAGTTGTTTGGGCTTTGGGCCAACTACGAGTTTGCAGTACCCACTCCTGCACAACCAGAGGCTACCAATATGATGCCTCCTACCTGCAGGATAGAGGTGACCTTGCAAGATCATCGGCAGTCTGTTCCTTAGAGACCAGCTGTTGAGTGGACTATTTCGGGTAGCAGCACGGAACAGGAGGCAGGCAGTGCCAGAGATGATTAAAGAAAGGAAGTGCGAAGAGAAGCAGTATACAACAGCTGGAAAATGTGAGAGAGGTTGTTAGATATGGTATGCAAGTCCTTTGAGAAGGTGCCTTACTAAAAAATGCATAGCTGAGCTTTGAACCCTAAAACAAATGAAGGAATGAAAGGCCAAGGCAACCGTTAAAACTTCTTTTCAAGAATCACATCAAGGGCCAGTGATGTGGCTCAGTGGCATAGACGCCTGCCTGGCAAGCGCAACATCCTAATTTCGACTCCCAGTACCCACATAAAGGAATAAAAAAGGGCCAGTGATATCGCTCAGTGGCATAAGCACCTGCCAGCAAGTGTGAGGTCCTGAGTTCGACTCCCGGTACCCACATAAAAAAAACTGTAAAAAAAAAAATTAGGAGATAGGAAATATTTGAAGAGAAAAGGTTTGAGGGTATTTTTTGCTGCTTTCAAGTTCTATGACTTTAAACTTAATGTTTTCACATTGTTGAGGGAGAACCTAATTGTCTCCCTTAAGCGGGAGTGAAGGCTGCTGCCGTTAGAGTGTAAACGTAACAGACAGGCTAGAACCTCAGGTGAAGGGACTGGCGAAGGGTCACATAGTGTACCCACACATACACCAGAAATGCGAAGTGCAATGTGGATTCATCTGTACAGCCCCCAGTTCAGCAGTGAAGTCAGAATCCCAGTGTAGCTCTGGTCCTCATCCTGTGGATAGAATCCCTGCAGAAACATGAGGGAGGAAATACACACACACACAAGCGTGCACGCCTAAGATACCTTAATATAATTCTGATTTGCTTTTAAAATTTTATTTACTTGTTCTTTTGCTTGAAACACGGCCTCAACTTTTTCCAAGTATGAGATGTTTTTTCAGTTTGTTGTTGCCTCCTGACTGGCTTTTCATTGCTACTTTAACGGACCAGCTGTTTATACAGGGAACACCATCTGTAGCCCAAGGTAAACACCTCAGGACACCCAAGGTTCACAGTGAAGCTGAGCGTAATCTGGTTTTCCAACCCATAGATGCGCACATCAGAAGTTTGTGAACAAAATATCCTTCTAGTTCTGTGGTTTAATATCCTGTTACGGGAATCTCAAGTGTCAGTTATTTACGGCTGTTTACCTCTGCCTGGAGCTCTCTGGCTTGCACCTAATTTTTCCTCAGTAGGAAGTGGCAATAAACTTTGTGTCCCTAAACATATCTATCTGCCTGACTATATATTTGGAGCCTATAGAACTTGTTGATGGAGGGATGACTAAGGCCAAAGAGTTATTATTTCTTTTTCTTAACATTCATTCTCCCATAGTTTGGTGGCTCCAAGTTCAAAATCAAGGTACTAGGGCAATGTTCCCTCTGAAGGGTCTAAGGCCAGTTCCTTCTCATTTCTCCTAGCTGCTGGTGGTATCTGGAAGCCCTTGGTTTCCCCCACTTGTAACAGCTGGATCACTCAAATCTCTGCCTCCAACTTTGGCAGGCTTTCTAACTCCTGTGTTAGATATCCAAATTTCCTGTGTCCCATATCCAAATTTCTTTCCTCTTACAATGTCACTAATCATTGGTTTGAGAGCCCAGCCTAAGTAAGTACAATCTCATCTTCACTTTATTACATCTGTGAAAACCCTACTTCCAAATAAGCTCACAAGTTAGTGACTAACCTGTGTGACAGCTAGTTTGCAAAGTTGCCTAAGAGAAGCACAGGAGAGGGAATGTTAATATTCTCAATCAAAGAAATATAACCTGAATGCAATTAGTCAGGAGAAGGAAAGCTAAGGATAGGTTCTGTGACCCAGATGGTGTTCTCTGAGCAACACACAACTCACCATTGCTTTTAATACAAGTGATAACAATAGCTTTTCCTTTATTTTGCAGTATACCAAGCTGTTGATTCAGGTGTTAAGGATGTTTTTCAATTGAATGTCACAAGTCTTCCTTGCTAAATTTTGCTCATTACCAAAACATTTGGACATTCAGATGTGGAAATATCATCTATTATGCAGCTTGAATTCTAGAAAAGTATTGCTTCAATCTGTCCCTGTTTCGTGCATGCTAATTTTTCATTAAAACAGGTAGCATGTACTTTACACTGACAGTCACAGACAATGGCCTTTTCCTTCATCATTTCTGATAATAGGCAATTTTCAATTCCTGGAAACAGATGAACACTATAAGGCAGCAATAAACAGAAGGACAAATAAAGACACATTGGGCAATACTGTTCCATGTTTCTTTTTCTTTAACAATGGAGGTGGTAATGACAGGTATGCAGAGCATAAACCAGCTGGTAGCCACAAGAATGAAAGATGGGTTGCAAGAATGATCTATGGGAATGAAAACCTACACTTAGCCTTAGTCTTACATGCATGTGCTGTAAAAGGTGATTTCAGCCATTTTCTCATCTTTCTTTTTTTTTGTGTGTGTGTGTACCGGGGGGTCGACCTCAGGACCTCACGTGCCAGCAGGCACCCGTGCCGCTGAGCGATATCACCAGCCCCTTTTTCGTATGTGGGTTCTGGGAGTCGAACTCGGGCCCTCACGCTTGCTGGGCAGGCGCTTAAGCCGCTGAGCCATCTCACCGGCCCCATTTTCTCATCTTTCTGATTCCAGCTAATGTAATTTCTGCTTATATTACTCATGGACACAATTCCAGGACATTTGTGACATGAATCTAAGCAGAGACTTTGCTTACCACCTCAACTCAGTAAAATTAAACGTTTCAAGTTTTACAGGCCATGCTCCTCAAATAAATGAAACTGGGTATCCTGGAGTTAGAAAGTTCGTATGTTAGCCTTGATTTGAAAATAGCAAATCACCTCCAAATTACAGTTGATGAAAAAAACTAATGGTGGTAATTTTAGTGTAAGGGGAAATAAAAGTGTTACCCTTTGAAGACACAAAGAATCCTAAACAAAGTTCTAAATTTGCAGCAAAAATGTGGCTTACATATCCTGATATATATTGTCTATAAAGTTAGTCGTGTATTATTATGCAAATATTGTGTTCTGAGACATTTCAGTAAGGTTGATCAAGAACATTAAATATCAAAGTAAGGAAAAAAACATTTAAAATCGTTGAGAAGTAATTAAAAATATATTTCACCATATGTTCCTCCATCATTAGTTCACTTCAGCAAAACAAATTCCAAAAGCAATTATTATCCCCCATCATTTTTTAAAGAGGCCTAATGTTCACATACATACGGTTCTAAAGCTATGCAGATGAAATGAATCATCTCCGAAAGAATGACAGGAAATTCACTCTTCTGAATTCAACAAATTACACAAAATGAATCAATGTAGCTGTCCTTTCCCTTTTCATAAGAAAACGTGGAATCTTTCATCTCCACACATGTAATACTCAGAGCATACACGTTTGAAGAACACAATTATGGACTAAATGTATTTCCTCCAGAATTCTGCAGCCTTAACCTCTGAGTGATGGAAATTGGAGACATAGCTTTTGGGAGGCCATTATAGCCATATGAGGTCACAGGGGTGGGGCCCGACTGAGTGTTTCGGGATCAAGGGAGAGGGAAAGATGGGAAATATCACAAAAGTAAAAATGATTAAGATATGATATGTATATGCATTAATTCCCTAGGATGAACGTAATTATTACTTATCACAAATATATACCAATAAATGTAAAAAATGAGAGAAAGAAAACAGAATTATTTTCCTTTTTGTCTTATAAGGGTACAGCAGGAATAGCAGTTGTAACACAGAAAAGGGTCCTCACGAATAACCTGACCATGGTAGCATCCTGGTTTTGGACTTCCAGCCTCCAGAACTGTGATAATAAATGTTTATTTAAGGCATTCTGTTTGCATAACTTGTTACAGCAGACTGAGCTGACTAAGACCTAGAAAGTCATTTAGAAGGCAGTAAAACTTTAATGATGCGAAACAAGAGAGTTTTCCGTTTAATTAAAAATGGTATATCAGATACAGTTTTCACTTAAAATCTTCACAGTGTCTCTAAAGTGATGTTCATACTAGGAGTTTATGAAATTGGCTTATGTTTTCATGGAGAATATTCAAAACAATATTCAAAACAATCATTTTTCTTAGGTGACAATAAAACTTCACATTGGCAGAATATGATGTTTGCAAAATAAAACAAAGAGGAAATAATGAAGAGTAATTTGTTTCACAAATAATAACATAATACAAAGATATTTGAAGGGAAATAGCATCCCTGATACGATAAGAACTAATACTCCATAATAAAAATAAAGATCCTATTGGCCCTCTTCCTGGGTTGGCCACCGCTCTGGCTATATAATGGGTGATTGTCCATCTTGTCCTCTCTTCTTAAGATTGACTCCTGGACTTTGGTTCTACAGAGAGGTCAAATTAGTAGACACAACAGAGAAGGGGAAATTTTCTTGTAGAAATGTGGAGAGGGTAACTCTTTCCTGAAGAGGTATTTACTGAGGTTTTCTAAAAAAAAAAAAAATCATTCAACAATAAATTAGTAAACTACTAATATAGATCAATGCCATTTTGGACATGAAATATTAATATGTACAACCAATTTAATACTATCCTTTATAAATACATTTTTTTCCTAGTCATTCTCTCTTTTTTATGAGTTCTCTTGTAGAACTCCACTTTCCTCAGACTTAAGAGGAAAATTTAAAAAGGGGTTACATTTTGGAAAGATTCTTAGGTAGATGTGGTCAACACCTACCAGTAATCCCAGGATTCAGAGAGGCTGAGGTAGAAGGATCAGTTCGAGCCCAGCTTGGACAACTTAGTGACTTGATGAAACCCTGTCTCAAAATTTAAAAAACGCTGGGAATATAGCTTAGTGCAAAGGCCCTGGGATCAACCCCCAATACCAAGAAGAAAGAAAGAAAGAAAGAAAGAAAGAAAGAAAGAAAGAAAGAAAGAAAGAAAGAGAGAGAGAAAGAAAGAGAGAAAGAAAGACAGAAAGAAAAAGAAAGAAAGAAAGAAAGAAAGACAGAAAGAGAAAGAAAGAAAAAAAGAAAGAAAGAAAAAGAAAGAAAGAAAGACAAAGAAAAAGAAAGAAAGAAAAAGAAGAAAGAGGGACTTTCCTCCTGCTGAATCATAGTGCAGTCTGGCATAGAGTACTGCATGGGTCTTACCATCCCTTACTCCCTCACAGCAAGGGATTTTCTTTTTTCTTTTTTTTCTTTTCTTATTTATTTATTTTTATTTATTTATTTTTTTTGCAATACACAACACTCTCAGGCAATGTCAGATGAATGGATAGACACATGGGTGGATAAAATATAAGTAGACTGTTGAATATAAAAGTATGTATATCTTAAGGAAATTTTAAAGGAAATGAATAAAAAGAGAAAATGTTTTATAAATTTTTACATAAAAATAGTAAGTATAATCTCAAATGATGTCTTGCTTGGAAGTCAAATCATCAAAATTAAACCTTTACTTTCATTCAATTATCAGTCCAACCATTCACCCAATTGTTCTGACTTAACAACCCTTTCTCTCACACTCAATATTGGCAAGATGGATTGGAATAAAGCTGGAAAACAAAAGAAAAAGAAAAAGTGGCTCTACTTGTAAACATATCTGAAATCTGATCCCCAATTCTACACTAATCCAAGCCCCCAAGGCTCCTCCCCTGGACTACTGCAGAAGGTTCCTAATGGCTTTTCTCTCTCCATCGCACTTCCTTACATTCTATTCTCAAATGAGCAACCTTGTCGTCCATTTCAAATGCAAATTCTGTTGTCACCCCCTGCCACACACCACACACACACACACACAAAGACCCTCTGCAACACATAGAATGAAGTCCACAGATTTTTAATGTGGTTTATCAAGCTTAGTCTAGCTACCGGCTCCATCTCCTTATTATACAGGTATGAATTCTTCCTTTGTCTCTCTGACCCAATCACACTGTTCTATTGGCCAACACAACTCAAGGCCTTTTTGCATGACCTGAGACATTTTTTCATTCTATTCTCTTTATTCAGGTCTCTGCTCAAATGTCACTTCTTCACGACATCTTTCATCCATCTATTTAAATCGTATCCCCTGCTCTTTCTCTGCTTTATTTTTTACAGCATGTAATTATATTTTCTTGCCTGAGCTTTTTACCTCCAACCACAAAATGTGACTTCCATGAATGAAAAGAAACCCATTTGTCTGACACACATATCATCTGGAATCATGACTTGTTTATAAGTACTTTGAATAAATAAATGGAAAAATCATTCTAAAATATGGAATTTTGAGAACCTCCTAATTACTATTTTTTTTTTTTTTAAATAGGGTCTCACTGTGTAGTTCAGGCTGGCCTTGAATTCACTATGTAGCCCAGGCTGGCCTCGAACTTGTGCTGATCCTCCTGCCTCAGAGTGCTGGGATTACAGGCCCCTGCTTCCAAGCCTGACCCCTCTTACTTATTTCAACTAAGCAATGCATATTATTCAACCCCTGAAATATTTTTTTACCTCAAGTATATAAGCAAATATTAGTGGGTAAAAAAAATGACAAAAGCTTAGTTTTAGAAAAATGCTGTGAGCATCTAATACATGCTTTTTTAATAGTTTTACTGGATAGAGGCAGAGGAGATGGAAATATGAACTTGGGAATATACATAAAGTATTTCAAATAATCCAATGAAAATTGTTTTGCTATTATACTCAGTACCTCTCTTTTTTCCAACTAAGAAATAAATAAAATGATGATAAAATAGACAATCTGAAGAAGTGAGGGGAAAAGAAGCAATCAATACTGTGTTAGATCGCATAATCAGTGACACCTTAAAAGTGACAGGACTCTATGGAAGATGGATCCAACAGCACTCAGGTAATCCTCTCCAAGAGACACTCAGAAATTATAGAAATGAAGGAAAAATCAAAAAATCACTCAAAAAGTATAGAGAATATATTCACTGAAATCACAGCAGAAAAATTTCCAAATATAGGGAAATAACTCAATATTCAAATAGTACAAGAAGCATGAAGAGCACCAAAGCATGAAGAAGGTGGCTTCATCCGAGAGATACAAGGATGGTTCAACATTTGCAGATCAATAAACATAATACATAATATACACAGAAACAGGGGCTAAAATCAGATGATCATCTCAACAGATGCAGAAAAGCCCTTTGACAAAATCCAACAGTTATTCATGCTAAAATCCAGAGGAAAGTAGGTATACAAAAACCTCTTGTCAAACCGATAAAAGTCATTTATATCAAACCCTTGCCAACATCATAAAAATGGAGGAAAACTTAAACATTTCCTCTAAAATCAGGAACAAAGCAAGGTGTCACTCTCACCACTCTTATTTAATATAGTACTTGAAATTTTAGTCAGAGCAATTGGGTGAAAAAAAAAAATAAAGGGTACATGTAGGAAAAGAACTCAAACTCTTCTTATTCATAGATGATATGCTTTTTGCATAGAAGACCAAAAACTCCACCAAAAGACTCTTACAAGTAATAAACAAATTCAGCAACATAGCAAAATGCAAAATTAATGCACAAAAATTAATAGATTTCCTGTATACCAACAACTAACCCACCAAGAAAGGAATCAGAAAAACAATCACACTCACAACTTCAAAACATTAAATATCTAGGAATTAACCTCACCAATAAAGTAAAAGACCTCTATAATGAAAATATAGTGCTTTGAAAAAAATAGATTAAAAAGGCATCAAAAAATGGAAAGATATCACCTGTTCCTGGATAGGCAGAACCAATATTATCAAAATGGCCATGATACCAAAAATGACATATAAATTTAATTAAATCTCAATCAAAATATCAACGGCATTCTTCATGTAATTAGAAAATACTAACATTTATATGGAACCAGAAGAGACACAGAATGCCCAAAGCAATCCTGAGTAACAAGAGCATAAGCGGAGGCATCCCAGTTCTGGACTTTAAGTTGTATTACAAAGCTACAGCGATTAGCAACAGCATTGAACTGGCACAAAAAGCAGATACGTTGATCAATGGAACAGAACTGAGAATGAGGAAATAATCCCCAGCACCTCCAGCCGTGTGATCTTCAACAAAGGAGCCATAGACATATATGGAGAAATGATAGCCTCTTTAACAAATGGTGCTGGGAAAACTGGCTATACACTTCCAAAAGAATGAAGATGGACTCCTATATCTCACCGTGTACTAACTTTAAACCGAAATTGACCAAAAACCTAGATATAAGAACAGAAACATTAACTCTGCTGGAAGATAAATTGCACAACAATATCAACAAATGGGATTTTCTTAAATTAAAAAGCCACCCCCCAGCAAAAGAAACAAACAACAAAATGAAGAGGCAACCTACAAAGTGGGAAAATATTGTTAGCTACTCCTCAGACAGAGAACTAATATTTAGAATATATAGAAAGAGCCCTCAAAATATACAATAATGAAAGATTGGATCAAAAGTGAGCAATTTAAAAGAGTAGATTCTTCTCAAAAGGAAGAAATACCATTGCCCAGTGCATTGGGCAATGGTTGTGTTTTACTTGATCCTAAAAATGTGTGGCATAGTTTGATAATTTAGCAAGAAAATAATCACAGAGAAATTTTCTTAGAGGATTGGGACTGGAGTTCATAAGAGATCATTTACAGCAGAAGGAAAATAAAATGTTTTGACCAAGGAAATGTGCAAAAAAAGTTTATGGAGCACACTGGTGAGCCGACAGGTGAACAGGCAGACATAGCATCACAAAGACCTACTACAAAAACAGTAAAACAAAAAAGGTGTCAATTGTGCCCTGCTAGAAAATACAGGAAAGCAAAACACATGTCCCTATCATCATGAGACATGTGCTTGGAACATGCAGTTGTCATGTGTGAAAATTGCCTTGAGTGTGACAGTTGAAGCAAAGATTATTTCTCTGGTAGACCTTTGTTTGTATTTACATTGTAGTTCACATAGGTTTTTATTTCTAATGTTATCTTTTAGGTTCTGTGAGCAATTAAACAGCTGATGTGAAAATGTTGATGTTTATTCTAAACATGCAATACATATTAAGAATTTAATACTTTATTGATATTTTATGTTCTTGCTGTATAATGTTATATTATAATATGTTATGTTCACACTGTATAGTATCACAAGAACCTCCTGACAAAATAGCAAAACCAGCAAGATGTCAAGTATATCCTACAAAAAGGCCAGGAAAGCAAAACACATGTGTTGTCAGTGTAAGCGATATGTGTGTGTGGAACGTGCTGTTGTCATGTGTCCAGACTGCCTTAGGTGTGACAATTGAAGTAAAGATTTTTTTTTTTTTTGTAAACTGCTATTGGTACTTTTATTGTACTTCATGTAAGAATTTATTTGTGGTGTTCTATTTTTAGACTTAATGTACTAAAAAAAGTCAGTGTTCAAAATTTTGATGCTTTTATATAAACTCAATAAATATTAAAAATTTTAAAAAAGGAAGAAATACAAATGGCTCATAGGTACATGAAAAAATGTTCAGCATTTTTGACCATCAGAGAAATACAAATTAAAGCAGCACAGAGCTTCCATATTACTCCACAAAGAATAGTTATCATCATGAACTCAAAAACAACACATTCTGACCAGGCTGCAGGGAAAAAGAAACACTTCTACGGTGCTGGTGGAAATGTAAACTACTACAACCACTATGGAAATCAGCATGGATATTCCTCAAAAAGCTAAAACTAAAAATTGCATTTTACCTAGCTATACTTCTTCTGGATATCTTCCTGAAAGAGTTAAAAGACATTGTATTTCAGTGATACAAGAATACCCATGCTTATAACCACACAAATGATAAGAGCTAAATCTTGGAAGCAGCCTATATGCTCATCAACAGATGAATAGATCAAAAGAATATCATTTATATATATAATGGAGTACTACTGACCCTTTACAAAAGATAAATTTTAGTCATGTGTAGAAAAATGAATGTACCTTGACTCCATATTGCTAAGTGAAATGAATCAGACACAGAAGGTTAAATATCACATCCAAAATATAAATAATGTAAAGAGCAAAATAAAAGAAAGGTGCTAGGAAACAGGGAAGCAGACTGTGGAGATGGGAAGGGGAAATAAAAAGGATCAAAATATAATATGTACATGTACTAGCATGTCACAGTGAATATATTTATTATGTATTGCAAGCATATAGTAACAAACTATTTTTAGATAGAGGATGGGAAACCTCCCAAAGAGTTTTAATTAAACTAGGAAAACATTTGAATATAATCAAAAGAAAACTCTTCGTTCAAGTCCCACTTAAAATCAGTGCTGTTGGGGCCGGTGAGATGGCTCAGCAGCGTAAGCACCTGCCTGGCAAGCACGAGGTCCTGAATTCGACTCCCGGAACCCACATACGAGAAAAGGGCCGGTGATATTGCTCAGCAGCACGGGCACCTGCTGACGCGCAAGGTCCTGAGGTCGACCCCCCCGGTACCCACAGAAATAAATAAATAAATAAAAATGAACAAATAAAATCAGTGCTGCTGAAACAGCCCATCATTACTATATTGATGTCTAATGTATATCTTATATGTGAATTAAGCTACAGAAATGCTCCCTCAAATAAGGTTTTCATTTCTTTCAACTATGGCTAAAAACCTGATTTTACTCTTCTTCAGTCCTTAGGATTATTTAAATTAAGGCTAAATCCTATAATCATACCATATATATTTCTTATTGCCTAACTTCTTTTCCTCAATGTCATACAAAGAAACTGGAAAGTATGCCTCATTGAAAAAAGTAATAATATATTTACAGAAACTACTCATGAGAATGTCCAGACACCAGAATTACCAAAGATATTGAAAATAATTATATTAAATATGTTCAAACAGATAAAGAAAAACGAACAAAGAGCTAAAGGAAATCAGGAACATGGAGTATGAACAATATGAAAATATCAATTTTCAAAAAAGAACCAATGAAGAATTATGAAGGTCAAAAGTATAATTATACCAATGAAAACATCACCAGAGTTCAAAAGTAGATTTCAGCAGACAGCAGAAAATTTCGACGATCTTGAAAATATGGCAATGAATGTTTTAGTCAAAGTTGAAGAAAGATAAAAGAAGAAAGCAAAGTTCACAGCACCTGAAGAACCTGTGGAATGCGAGCCCACAGGTCAGCATACGATAATGGAGTTCCAGAGGGATGAGAGAGACAGAAAGAATATCTGAAACAGAAAGAATATTTGCAAAAACAGGCTGAAAATGGTTAAGTTTGATGAAATACATATATCTAATAATTCAGGAATCTGAAGTAGGTGAAACTCAAAGACATCCACACTCAAAGCATATTATGTTCAAACTGTCAGAAACCAGAGTGGAGAGGAGAAGGGAAAGGAGGGGAGTAAGCAGGGAGGGAGGGAGACAGAGAGAGAGAGAGAGAGACAGAGACAAAGACAGAGACTCTGGAGGCAGCAAGAGGAAAGTGACCATTAAATTGTTGACAGACATTTTCTTATCAGAGCCCATGGAGAAAAGCAGGAAGTGGGAAAACGTATTTAAAATGCAAGGGGGAGGACTAACAAGCAAGCATTCTATATACAACAAAACTACCTTCATAAATGAGGGAGAAAGGGAAATAGTTCCAAAAATGTAAACACTGAGGGAGTTTATTATCATTGGAACTACTCTAAAGAATAAAGGATTCATGCATTGTCTACATCAGAAATTTTCATGTATCAAAAAACATTATCAACAGAGCGAAAAGACAACCTACAGAATGGGAAAATACATATGCTTTACAATAAAAGAATAAACAATCCATTTCAAAAGTAAGCACTGGCCAGAATAGACATTTCAAAGAAAATATACAAAGGGCCACTCATCCCCAGGGAAAATGCTCAACATCTTTAGACAGTTGGGAGAGGCAAACCAAAAGCACAGTGAGATACCATCCTGTGCCTACGAGAATGGCTGTCACCAAAATATCAGAAAATTACAATTGTCAGCGAAAATACGGAGAAGATGAAACACTTGTGTGTTATTGGTAGGAATGTAAAACAGTTCATTGCTACCCAGAACAGTTTGACAATTTCTAGAAAAACTAAAATAGAATTACTATATGGAACAATCATTCTACTCCTGAGTATAAGCACAAAATAATTGAAAATAAGTTCTCAAAAAAAATTCTTGTATGTCAATGTTCATTGCAATATTATAGCATTAGCCAAAATGTAGAAACAGCTCAAGTGTTTATCAGCAGATGAACAGATAGGTAAAATGTGGCATATAAATAAACAATGGAATATTGCTTACCATTAAAAGCAATAAAGTCTGATACATGCTACAGCATGAATAAAACTTAAAACCAGCATGCTAAGTGAAATATGCCATATACAATAGCAAAAATAACGTATATCAGATACATATGAACTATTTAAATTTGGCAAATTTATAGAGATAAAATGTTAAAAATTATCACGGGCTGAGGGAACAGTTAATGGAGAGTTACTGCTCAACAGTTTCAAACGTCTCGTATGGGGTGATGAAAGTCTTTTATAGTGATGAAAAATGCATATATAAAGATGATAATTGTACTAGACTGCAATTATAATTAACCCCAGTGAATTTTACACTTAAAATGGTTAATATGACCAATTTTGTGTTACATTTTACAGTTAAAAATAAATAAAAGCCAATATCAAATAATTCAATCAATTTTATGTTCACATATTTATTTCTTTAAAACATTCTCGTAATAAGCTTAGCATCAGAAGCTATGTTTTAACTTAAATCATCACTGAAATAAAGTATTACAGATGCTCTTCAATTTAGAATGGGATTAAGTCTTGATAAACCTATCATAAATAATGATAAGTCAAAAATGCATTGAATACATCTAAGCTACAGAACATCATAGTTAGCAGCACAGACCACTATTGCATATCACAGGCTGCACCTGTGTTCGCAGGGCTCAGTAGGAGCCGTGCTCAGCAGCATGAGAGAGGACCAGAACACATACTGCTTCTCACCATCGTGAAGACGAATGACTGTCAGTTGAACCGTCATTAACTTGCAGACCATATTTGTATAGCTCCAAAATTACTTTTTCTACTTCTTTTCTATGGCAGATGGATAGGTGTTATATGACACCATCTACAATTTATAAAGCAAGGGAATTTTGCAATACACATAAAGGAAAATCAGTGGTCAAAGAATCATTTGCATATTTGGTCACTGTGTTTCAAGCTGCTCGCTATTTAACACAAAGAAATACGGAGCAGAGTGAGGCCTCTGGAATGCATCGATTACTTCAGAGTTGCATTTATGTAACCTGTTTCCATGATTACATTTATTTTATGGTACATTTTCACACAAATGATACCTATATGCATTCTCATTGTAGGAAATTGGAACATGAGACAAAGTAAACATTCTGTCCCTGACAACTACATATCCCCATGCCACTTCTCAGAGAAAAATCTTTATTTTCAAATTTCTGTTTAGTTTTCCAGATATCAAAGCATAGTGCCATATTAGGAAAGGGGGAGTTATATTATATTCCATTAATTTTACACAAAGGTATGAAAAGGCAGCCGATATACCAAATATTTGAAGGCCTGGTATAGATACTAGATATTTTACATACTGAGGCTGCGGGTGCTGGGGTCCGAACCCAGAATCTCACACATGCTAGGCAAGTGCTTCAGGATTAAGCTACATTCCTAGCCCTACACACCTACTTTTATCTAGCACAGAAAACTCAAAGGTGAGGACTGCTGCGTCCACGTTAGATAGGTGGATATTGAGGAGACGAAGTGACTTTTCTGTGACCACACAGAGAGTAAGTACCAAAGTCAAACCTCTCGAATTGTAAGCCCAATGCCTGTTGAACTGACCACACAATAAAGTGAAGGGCGTACTGCAGAAAGCAGCCCCCTCCTGGGAACTGATTCTACCATATGAAGAACCAAACAGAATGAAAGTTCAAGACAAGAAAGTTTCATTCTGTTCACGCAATAGTTCCACCTCTAGAAATGCCTTTTACAGTGTTCACTGATTTTTTTTTAGACAGATTTTTGTTAGACATAGTTTTCTGCCACATGAACAGTAGTGATTATGTAGTAGGACATCTTCTATAAATCTAGATGCTTCATCAGTGTACAGTGAGAAAATAAAGCTCGATGAGCTAGACAGGGATAGGAAAAAGCAGTTTTGGCTATTTTATAATCTCCAGTAGACGAAGGAAAATGTAGAAATATTTTCCACTTGACCCAAGGTGGCTAAGGAATTTTAACCATGTGTATTTAACAGAGAAGATGGTACCTTCGCTAGTCAATGAGGAATCAGGAAAGCCTTGAACCAAATTGATTACACAACAACTTCTCCTGTCTACACTATTCCCTTCATGTCAAAAGACAGTGACATTCTCCTTGAACAACAGAAATTGTGACGCAGGATGTTCAGAATAGCCTGACTTTAGCAAATCTGCCTTTTGATTTTTCGTAAAGGTCACTAACAGGACCAGCATAGCAGAGTCTTTTCAAACATCCCATTTACCTCCAGTAGAGTAATATTGAATCTCTTGGCTGGAAGAAAAAATAAATAAATACTTCGCTAAATCTGAAGCAACAGTGTTCCCTCTTTGCAAATAGCTGCTCCAATAGAGGCACTGTTTACCTCTGAGCTTCCCTGACCGCCTCTCTGTGCTTCACTACATAGGGGCTGTGCTCAGGGAACAAGGTGCTATGACTTAGAGCAGGTGGTACTAGATTGACTGGGTTAGTGTGATTTATTCAGTGACAAATATTTGGAAGGCACCGTGCGCTTCTAGGAAACGTATACTAAAAAGATTCAGTTATTCTGCTGACCAGAGTGAATTTATTTGCATTTCAGATTAGACTGACTTTGAGAGGTTAGCGAGATCACAGTCCCCTTATATGTTCAGTGCTCGGTTAATGTATATTTTAACAAGAGGATAAAATTTACTGAGAAGAAAAGGAAAATTTTAATCTGCAGCAGATCCTAAGGAGTATATAATATTCACTAGAACTACACGCAGTTCCTTGTTTCTGTTTTGCTTTGCTTAGGTATGTTGTCATTTTCAATGGTTTAAATATAGTTACATCAAAAATACTATGTTCCCTGAATAGATCTCCTAACTCAGCTGGCTTCCAAGTCTCTGAGATGTTGGGTATCAGATGTTAACAGAAAAATCAAAAAATCAAAAATTTCTTTGTAAAGGTGGAAGTGCATGTTTCTTCTATATATTTGATCCTAGTCTAAAATTCTAATGCAGAATATAGGACATTGATATTAATCACTTCATTGTTATTAGTTATTTGCAAAGATATTTCTTTTGAAAAAACATTTTTCTTTTATTGTATATTAAAATTTTATTGTGTATTTTAAAATTTTATTGTATATTGTATATTATTGTATATTAAAATTTTATCTTCCTCTTTTGGGTCTAGTAGCCAGGAATAATCTATCTACATTTAATACTCGATTGAACAGACTACTGTATCCTGCAATGTAACATTTACTCTAATTTTTATTTCCTAGTTTTTAAAAATTTTTATTTGAATGTTATTATTGTATATTTATTAGTTTTATTTTTTAGTATGTTATTTCAAAGATATTGTTGAAACAGTTGAATTATAAGTAATAGATGCAGTAAATGTCTTAATACGTCATAGTCTCTAAAAGAAAAAACATTAGCAATATTTGATAATCTGAATAAACTACAAGCACTAAATAATAGATAATCACAGATAGACTGAATAACTAATGCCACCTTGACAAGCATGCCCATACTCTGTGTCTGCCTTAGAATAAAACTATTTTAAAATATTATCAATTTCTTGTTTTCTGATGGATGACTCTTCAGTTTTTTATGTTGAATGGCTCAAAACAAAGAACCAGAGAATAGGCAGAGCTAGGTCAAAGACCAAACTTTGCATAAACTGGGAAGTGATGCTTGTTAAAGGAAGTTTGCCTTCACGAATGCTAATTATCATGAAATAAATGATAGCAATAAAATATTTCAATGACTTAATTTAGTGTATTGATCTAGTAACCCAACTGTTTGGCAGCTATTTGAACACTTCATTAAAAAAAAAAAAAAAAAAAAAAAAACTAAAACAAAAAGAATTATACCACAAAAATATTTCTTTATAAAATCCACAGTGTTACATTATTCAAATAATTATTCTAGAATAGATTTTAAAGTGGTCTTCCCCCATATTACTGAAGGCATTTGGATAGAGTTATTTATTTTAGTTCCCTTAGCAGGTCCTGGTGGCTTCTCTTCTCTTTCCCAGTTATTTAGAGTCAGGGAGCAAGGAGTAAGGGAAAAGCTGTCCTCCGGCTTCTAGTCTCCGTGCATATCCATTAAGTCCTCTGTCAGTTTAAAGCAAGCTGCACACAATGCAAAGAATGCCCTCGTTCACTGTCGCCCTTGTTCATTGTCCCTTCCTGGAACGGCAGATGCTGGACAGCCATTCAGTCTCATTGCACGCAAAGTCCAGGCTGCTGCTTCCAGCACAAGGAAGAAGAGGGCATTTGAAAAGGCTTTCTGATGACAGGGCTTTATTTCCTCACACCATCATTTAAAAACCTTTTAAAACAGCAGTCTGTGCCTCTTATGGTAATGCCTTGCCTAGCAATTAGTGGTGGAGGTGCCGAGCTTTTAAAGGCTTTTAAATTATGTTATGAAAGGTTCTTCTACAATGGGCTTTCATTAGGCAGGGGAAAGTCTACGTACTCCGCCCATTTCTGGGGCACAACTACTAAGCTATTAGTAGGGAGTCACTCACAAAGACTGACAGCTGGAAATTTGCTAGACACAAGATTCAGTATAAGGTGGCTGTGAAATGATACCCAATTTCATATGGAAATTGCCTTTTTTCTTTTTCCTTTGAGTGGACTAATGAGCAAGCTTCAAAAGTTCCTTAGATTTGATTCATGCTCCTCTGAAGTATATCCAAGGGCATCCATAAGACTTTGAACCTAAAACGGCAGAATCTTTTGCTGCAGTAACAGGCCTAGAGGGCTGTAAACCTCAAAACTGGACCAAGTGCAGTATTGTAAATGAAACGGCTGGAGCAGAGACCTGCACCCTGGCATATGGAATAAAAAAAGGGGGTACCTTGCACACTCCACCCAAGAGCAGAAGCCCTGAAACATGACTAAATTTTTCCCAAGTGAAAACAGTTGTTTTTATGGATCGTCAGAAATTCCCTGTCACACTGGGAAGGTGCGATGAACACAGTAATACTGATAAAATATCTTTTAAACCTCAGGTAGCTGGCAAAGGCGGCAGGACGGGTTACAAACCCGAGTGCATTCTCTGCATCTCTTATTTTCACCAGTGGTGTTTTCCCTGCTCAATGGACTAAGCAAATGACATTCTGTGGAATTGGAAATGTTAAAAGTAGGTATGGAAACAGGCTTTGCAGGCTAAATGCAATGATGCTCTTAGTTCTCTTAAATTTGTCAGTGTCTATGGATTTGGTTGCAAAGAGAAATATATGTCCAGACTAATACACACTCAGCTAAGCAGCTCAGAAAAAGAATGGTAAAAAACTGAAGGCTCCAAGCTGTGGGAACCAAAAAATTTCCCCCTAAGAAAATCAACCACAGAATCCAGTGTCTTCATAAGGCCACAGACTCCTCAAATCAAACCCAAATGGTCATCATTGCCCTTCCCACAGAAGACCTTCCAGTGCTTGAAGTAATACAGCGCCGTTTCCCTTCTGCTGACATCTTTCCAAACAAAGGCATCATTTCCCCCTTCCGAATGGTTTATTTCAGGAGAATTTTTCTACTCCAAACTGATTTTCTAGGCCTGCCTGCAAATGTCTCAGTTTTATTTGCTTTATTGGGTTTATATTCATGGCCCAGTTAACATTTCTCATTAACATTTCAATTTTCCTTCTGAATGGGAGTGAATTAGGAGTCAGAAATCCTGAGAGGTTTTTTCTTTTCCAGGTTCATTACTGATTCAGTGCTTAACTTGGTATATTCTAGAATTTTCTGTTTCAATTTGTAGTTATGATTACATTAAAATTATTCCTGTGCTTTTATTTCCTACTAATATAATTGTGATAATGGGCCTTATGGTCCAGTTGAAAAAACATCTTATAGAAAAGAAATACAACATCTTTTTTTCTTCAAAACAAGGGGTAATAAATATTACAACGTGAATTCTATTCCTTCCCTCACATCCTGCAATATACACGCACATCCAGCTTACTCTTCTT
This sequence comes from Erethizon dorsatum, assembly GCA_028451465.1. Taxonomy (NCBI): domain Eukaryota; kingdom Metazoa; phylum Chordata; class Mammalia; order Rodentia; family Erethizontidae; genus Erethizon; species Erethizon dorsatum. Next base: position 18,159,045 of record CM051838.1, read on the forward strand.
TCACTGCATGAGTAAAAGAAATATCAAAAAAAAACTCTATTATTTTATGATTTGAACAGAAATGTCAGAAAGTCAATCATTTCTTCCAGTTACTCCTAGGAGAATTTTGCTGAATTGCTGATCTTCCTGATGTCTTTGATGGACAAACATTAGAATGACCTGCCTGTTGTCCAGGAATGGTATAAACGGGAAATAGGATGAACTGATCTCCCAAGAGGCTTGGTCAACACAAACAAAACCTAAAATAAACATATTACCGACTGAAGAACCATCACAGAGCCAGAGCAGGGACACTTCTAAATTTCCACGAAAACTATTTTCTATTCCCTTTATCTATTGATGGAAATTGATGGAAATATTACTACAAAGCTTATATCTGTTACTCACAAACTGTGTCTGCAGCTTAGTCTCGAGTTTCTGCCTGAAGGAAAGTGGATTATTAAACACTGGATTAGGAGTCAGTGACACTGGTTTCCAGTCTTGAGAAAGATGCTAATCATCTATGTGAATTTAGATGGGTCACTAGAACTTTTCTTGCATCACTTTTCACATTTGTGAATCTGATACATACTTTATTCTAAACTACTCACAAGGCTTCTTGAAAAATTTACTTTAAAATTATTTTTTAAATATAATGCAAAAACTTTTATTATATATGTATGACACATATGCAACAGAATACCAAAATGTCTGATGTATATTAAAATCTGATGTATACTAAGAAATCTGATGTATATCTGATGAGTAATTAATGAAATATTAAATGTATTCTCTTGACATTATTATTGTCAAGATTAATCAATTTTTACTTTGAGAAGATATAACCTCAGGTATACATGTGCAAGCACATAAAAATGGTGACTAAAACTAGTTTCTGCTGTTTTTAAACTTAAAGAAAATGCAAACATTCTTAGGAGATTTGAAAATTATTACTTTGGATTCTTTAAGGCCATTAAGTCTTTAGTTAAAGAAAACTAGCGCACTCAAATTATAGCACTGAATTAGTGCCACTAGTAAATCCTAAGAATAATGTCACTTTATTTACTACAGTTGCAAATAGCCAGTGTTGGTAACCAAGGAAGTTACCCCACAGTAAGTAAGTGAACTCACTATACTGATGATACTCTGTCCTCCTTAAATTCTCTTTTTTCTTTTTTCTTTTTTTTGGGGGGGTACCAGGAATTGAACTCATGACCTTGAGCTTGCCAGGCAGGTGCTGTGCCACTGAGCTATGTCCCAGTCTGTCCTCCTTAAATTTTTATTTCTTTAAGGTGATGAATATTTACTAGAAAGTAACTGACAGTTTTAAGATAACTCCAGCATAGTCTCTTACAAATTATTCACAATATGGAGTACCACATGGAAGTATTATAGATGTTTGGATTTATTTAACACAAGCATGCAAAAAGGATCCCAAAGTATGACAATATAATAAAAGAAATACATTGCTAAAATTGAAGAATTCCTAATTCACATACATTTGCTTATGTTTCTCACAAAATTTTGTGGCTTAACTTAAACGTGTCCTCCCAAATAAAATAACAGTCTTGCTTCAGCTCATCTGTTTCTCAGGATGTCATATTGAGATTTCCAAAAGCAGTTGTTCCTTGGCAGGTGCTGCTTCAGAAGGCGCTCACTCACCATGGCAAGAGCTGAGTCCCAAAGCAAGATGACAGCAAAGGTGATGCCCAAGGAGAGCATTTTGTAAAAGCTACTTCATTTCTTCAGACATCAGAAAAAGCAGTGAACATCAGACACAGACAGACAAAAGGTGCAAAAAAATGAGTCTTAGAATAAAACATGAAAGATTCTGCATTTGCAGCTAATGGGATAAATCTAATATGACTACAATTTCTGGGAACATGCTACCTGAGACTTTGTTTAATTCTGAGAATCATAAATGAATAATACTGTAATGTGTCCTCTGCATCTCCAGTGTAGTGCTCACACACTGCTTAAAAGACATCATTTCTTGTAAATAAATAAACGCAGTCATTATTATTCTCTAAATAAGTAAAGTGGTTGTTAGGATCAATTTACAAACATTCATGGAGAACCTGCTATCAACAAGTCACTGCAAAAATGCTTGGTGTTTACTACTTCATTAAATGACACACATCTTTAAAACATAATTTAAAGTACCCTTACCTCTTCAGTATTTATGATATATCTTAAAGTTTTGAAGAAATTGTCTCTATGTATTCGCCTAGAATTCTGCAAACTTTCTTAAAATCATTCTTAAACTATGAGATCACTGGATTTAGAGGAAGAACACTGTTAAAAGAGCCCTGAAGGGATGAACAAAACTACTGTGACTGCCAGAGGTGCGTTGTGTCTTGGGAGATATCTAGCAATAACCTACTTTTCTAAGGACTCAGAAAGTATTGAAGTAGCTGGCGTACACTCAGTCCCTTGACCATAGTAGGAAGTTTTGCCAAAGTGGTTTTTGAGAGACAGAACATTTCCTGTTTGAGAAAATGGAGTAGTCCAAGATTGGCTTTGGAGTTGATAACATCCTACAGAAACATTCAAAATACCACCTCTGATTTGTGACTATCACAGAAACTTTACTGGGATGATTTATCTTCCAAACTCCAATGAGACAAACCATTGTAAGTCCCCCTAAGGAGTTATGTCATGGATGAGACTGTACATATGCGCTAATCATCACAAAACCCTGGATTATCAAAACTCGCCACTACCTCACATTTTGGCAGATATATTAACCTAAACCCAACATAATCTGTACCAGGGGTCTAGATGTCTTCATCTTAACCCTAAGTCTAGACCAGAGATTAGAAAGTTACAGCCTACAGTCCAGTTCTGGCTCATTGCCAATTACTAGTTAGAGCTTTAGAGAAAAATGTGCTAACCTCTGAGCCAAACTCTCCAGGAAAACTTAGTATCAAAGCATGAGTAGTGACTGAAGATGTTAATAGAATGGGCAACCATCCCAAAGAGAGACCTCATGTACCTTCAGTTCCTCTCTACTGCCAAATCACTAGATAAGGATTTTCCTAAGCAATTTTGCACTTTACTCAATTTTTGTATTATATTCTCTCAGTCACTACTATATGCTGGTTTTGTAACTTCGGAGACAGCAAAACATAGATCCTCAAGGATCCCAATAGAAAATACAATGTTCTAGGTCCAGAAATGGTTACAGGAGGAAGTGTTAGGTTAGCATGGTAGAAAGAGTGAAAATTATCCTCCTAGAATGCACTAAGTGCCCTGAGATTTGCAGAATGAGTAGAAATTATTCAGGTTCACACAGTGGTGGGTGATTCCTGGTAGAGGGAACAGCATATGGAAGGCGCCTACGGTGTAGCTTGGGGGAACCAAAGAGGAAATGAGAAGGACTGAGGGACAATTTCAAGAGTCACTACTGGAGTACAGTGGATCAAATAAGAAAAAAATCCTGCACGATATCCTGGGGGCTTGGACGATAGTCTAGAGCAGTATTTCTCAACTAGCCATCCCATCCTCAACATCATTCATTTGTTAAGAAAGTTAGTGTTATAATCCTATCTATACTGCATAAAGTTCATGTGTTTATTGGATTTTAAAGACAGGGTTTCCCTAGATAATACAGGCTGGCCCCAAACTCAGGGTCCTTCTGTCCCAGTCTCCCAGGTGCCACCATGCCCAGCTTTCAAATTCATCTTCTCATTTTTGTGTCATGACTACTCCAGTTCAGGATCTCAGCCTCCCTTGTTAGAAATATTTCTTGCCTTAGTTTCCAAAACCTGCCTCCAGTCCTGTTTCTCCCAAATTTATGCTTCGTAGTCTTTTGTTTCTGGATAAATCTTATTCATTCCATCAAGCTCAGGGCTAGGGTAGTCATGACTTTAGTCTTTCTGACTCAAACTGAGCTCAGTGCTGTTCCACAGTACACCAAAAACACCCACAGCAACCTCAGTTACGAGACTTACTGGATTATGGCTAAACTTTCTCTATGTATATCCAGTGGTATGGTATAAATGTTCTTCATCCAAACATATATGGTTTATTTAACTTTATGTAGGTAGTAAAATATTATTTAAAGCATAAGCAGAAAAATTTTAAGAAAAAATTATACCTCATATTGCATTTTACATCTCCTATTGTGCTACCCAATGATATACTGCCTTCTGTTGTGTTAAGTCTTTAGTAAACCATATAAATACAGAGTCTTGAGCCAGTAAATTTGAAATAAATTTCTTAGAAGCTGTTGAGAGTAATATTATATGGAGAAAAGGATGTGCCCAAGAGTGGTAAAATGCAGAGAAGGCATCAAAAATTGACAGGAAGCAAGAACTGATTGTCCTGGAGAAAAATAAACTCTTCAGGAATTCCAGAAATATGCAGAGCATTTGTTAGGTTTCCTACTGTAAGTAATTTGATGTTTGAGCCTATTTTAGCTTGAAAGACAAGGAAAAGGATGACAGACTAGAAGACTTGGGCAAAGTATATTTAATAATTCAGGAAAGAAAAATGTTCAATGAAAAATAACAGAAAAGAAACAGCATATGTAAAATATCCTCTTTTATGTAAAAATAATTTACATTAATATATAAAAAGGAGTATAACAAAAATTTTTAAGTGGTTGTTCCTGGCAGCTATTTACTTTTTACCTTTCTATAGTAAAAAGTCACTTAATAAAATGACTAAATACTGCTTTTCACCCCAAGGAAAAAATTTAAGTAAAAACTTTTAAAATTATACTACCATTGATATCAAGAAAATCAGATATCAAGTACCAATTGTTAGTGTTCACTTCACCAATTTTTTCCCTCTCACAGGAAAAAAAATTATGTTACTGTTTCTAAGTAACCTAAACTTTAGTGAACAAAACTGAGGGTTTTTTTTGCCATTTTACTTCTCTGAGATTCTTTGGCCAGTGTTGAAATTCAACTGCAGGCAAACTAGAAGTGTGCCTTTGGTGCCAGTCTCAGCTCTCGCTTTGAAATCTGTCTCCTTTCCTGTCAAAGCCCCTGTAAGTGTTATGAGCATCCATGCTGGGTCCTCAGATTTCATCCTTGTTATGGCCAGTGGCATTTCTTCCTCTCCACTGCAAAATCTTTGCTCTTATTTGCCTCTAGTGAAAAAGTATATATAGTAGAGTCTCAGTCCTCAGCATTTCATACTCCTGGAGTCAAGGTAAGTTGAACAGACAAATCCATAACAACTTGTTACTCCTCTTTAAGTCATCTTAATGGACTTTACCTCACTATCTGCACATTGACTGCTATGCTGTGTTAATTTTGCCTAAGGAATGTCTCAGACCTGTGACCTGTTCCCCTATGGGCACCGCACTGCCCTAATTCGGGGCCTGGCTTTTGTTTCTGTTAGTGCTTCCAAAGACTGACTAGGTGGTCTCCTTGTCTTCAACTCTTTCCCTCCCAATAACATTACCCAAAAAGCCCCTAAAATTATCTTTATCAATGTATGTTGTGTACATGTGCAAATCTGCCAAAATGAAACCCATTAATCTCTATAATCAATATACTCTAATTTAAAACAATATAGGAGGAAATTAATATAGAAGTTGAATTTGAAAACAGCTACAGAGGTAAGATTAGCAATGCTTGTTAAATGAATAAATCTCCAGAAAGAATTTACATAAGACAACTGTTGGCTGGAGGAATAAAGTTGACAAAATATTGGTCAATTTTCTTTCTTCTTCAACAGACTGCAAAACTGGCCTAAAAGATACCCTCTTTTGCTGCTGTCTAGGATGCTAAGATCAATTTTAGTTATTTATAATCCCTACACTACGTTCTGAAGCTCTTCTCAACCAGTTTTAAAGATGTTTCTCACTTAGTGTTAGATTCAAAAGGAAAAAAAAAAAAAAAAACACTTTCAACATTTGAAATGACTGGGTTAAGCATGGAAAGAGTATATACGTTTTTCCAGGGACTTTCGTACTTAATCCTGACTATTTCTGTGATACCACATGTCGTTCATGCTGCGAGGCATCCTAGGGCTGACCCAATATAGTTAAAATACTTTCATTCTATCCCGGCTTTTATCACCTCTAATGGGACACTAACTTACATATTCCCTTTCATTCTCCGTTATTTTTTCCAGAAGAAGATAACGCCTGAAGCACTTTGTGTGCTCATACGCTCTCTTCTTTTAACTTTCTATCTCTCTGAGAAAGAACTTTTATAAACTAGGTTATATAAGAATATCTCAGCTGTAAATGTCGATAGAGAAGACGGGTGAGGGAACTTGGGAAAACAGCCCAAAAATGCCCACTGTGACTTCTTTCTTTGCAAGCATGGAGTTGATATCAGATCCCAGGATACTTAACGAATGCACTTTCATGAAACAAAACTCTAACACTAAACATCACATGCACAACGCTGAAAATCTACAATATTTTAAAAAATGCAAATTAGGACAAAAAGATGTCTTGCAACACAATGTTGGCAAAGGTTAAGTAGATGAAATATATCGGGCAAAGTTAGGAATTTTCAGCTTTGGGAGTCATCTCTCCCTGTTGGAAGTGTAGCCCAGCGCAGCTGTGCTGAGCAACAAGCTGGCGTGTAGTTCAGGCAGGATCCTATGACCCCGCATTCATAGAAAATGTGCATTTCCCAAAGTCACACCACGAACCGCTCTGCTGATTACCCAGCACCACTTGTGCTGGTGAGAAATTCGGAGTAAACTGGATATCCCAAATTAGAGTACAATGTGGAGTGTATTATATTGTAATTAGAAGAGCAATACATGCACGTGGTACTCAGATGAATCTTAAGAACATAGAATTTTAATAGAAAATGTAAGAAGAAAAGGTAAATCACAATACTACTTACATAAAATAAGCTAGATTGAATATAAAACAATGTATATTTTGTAAGAACACACAAAATAAGGACAATTTAAATATACTAAATAATTAGTCTAGTTGTTAAATTTGAATTGGGCCAGAGAATAAACAATAAACATACTTTATATCAAAACTGTCAATTTTTGACCTTTCCCATTTTTCTGTCTTGGACGTCTGATCTCCCTTCACTTTTCTTTCTCTCTCCTCTATATTCTACCAAAGGTTTCAAATTAAGAAATAAAACTTTTAGGGGGCCGGTGACATAGCTCAGCGGCATAAGCGCCTGCCTGGCAAGCGTGAGGTCCTGAGTTCGACTCCCAGAACCCACATACGAAAAAAGGGCCGGTGATATCGCTCAGGGGCACAGGCGCCTGCTGGGGCGCAAGGTCCTGAGTTCGACCCCCGGTACCCACAAAAAAAAGAAAGGAAGAAAGAAAGAAAACTTTTAAGAAAGTAGGCGATCAAAATGTAGAAATAGAAATAAGTTCAAAGTCATAGACTGGTCATTGTGGTCTATATTAGAGAAACTGTAGAATCGTACTTCTGATTCATTTTGTTGCTGAAAATTTTATGCACATTGGTACTTCTTCCCAAGCCATGTTGAGCTTAGGAACTATGGTGTTCATTAAATACATATTCCAAATATTCCTCACAATCCCTGAATATTCAGATTCAGGAAGTCCAGTACATGGCCACAAATCTATACTTTTAGTAAACACCTCAAGCAGTCATATAATCAGGCAAATTTTGATTGGTAAAACCTATCAAAAATGTAAAAAGCAATTTCACTAGCAGGAAACAGTTCCTGGTTTTACTATGAAAATACTAGTATAAATATACCTACCATCTATATTGGATATTGATTATGTAATAGGGCCTCTATTTTTTCACTGTAAGATTCTAGTTTTTATCAAAAAGTGGTTAACTTGCACCTCAAGTTAACTTATGTGGGTCAGAGTCCCCTTCCCAAAACACACACCATCCATGCTTTGATCTCTTTTGCCTTCTGGTTGGTTATTACCCAGGTGTGTCCAGAGTTGCCCAGTTATCCCATGAATTCTCTCCGAGCTTCCTTTACGACTAGGCTGTAATTTGCTCTAAAAGTCTGAATTCAAAGTTGGTGGCCTGCTGTCCTTTGGGAGAAGGAGGAAGATCATTGTTATCAGGCTGTGTCTAGACTATGCCAAGCCAAGCTCTCAGGGTGAAAATGGGATTCTCTGTCCTTAAGCAATTCTCCTGAGATTTCTGTTATCGGAAGGACTTTCTACGAAATTTCCTAAAATAGTTGACGTAATTATTAAATATGACTCTACATGCTGAAGATAAATTAGCCCAACAAACTAGGCATAGAAAAAATAAAAAAGGTGTACAGCTGTTGTTTTAACAAGTACTGAGGTGCTAAAAAAGACCATTTTCTTGTATCTTTCTGCTTTTTATGTGTTCGGTAAACAGATAATAAGTATAATACTAATTCTTTATTGTGGTTGGCAGGTTACAAACCATAAACTGTGATTCAAAGAAAGTTATTTGGAAATATAAATGAAAGGAAAGGTGGATACTATAGTGATGTGTGCAAAATTGAGACTTAAAATATAAGAGTGCTTGTAGGGTATCTATCAGCACTGCCAACAGTTTTGAAAAAGTAAACAACTTTTTAAAAATATGAAATTAACCTCCACATAATTTTTACTTAAGAATGCATCAAAATCCTGTTCTCATCCATGTCTTTGCCAATTGAAATGGTCAAAAGACTATGAAAATAAGAGTCTTTTCATGGACTCAGGAACTAAGGAGAATAGTTTTCCAACATATAACATATGATACAGACAGGAACAAGATGAAGAAAGTTGAAATCTTACCAAAAGAGCCCTTTAAAATACAACAGCATTGGTGACATGGTAAGAGAAGGATATCCCAGCACAAAGAACTCACATCCCTTACTTGAAAACTTCCTCATCAACTTTCAACCACTTTATTATAGAATGATGGTAATTGAAAGGGTTATTTTATTATACTTGCAAACTGGTGATTTTTTTTCATCCTATCAAATTCTTTCTGCTATTATATTCTTCTTCTCAACCATCTTCAAAGAAACAAGTTGGTGCAAACTCCAAAATGTCAAATGTGTGTGTGTGTGTGTGTGCATGCGTGTCTTGTTTTCTTATGATTTTTAATGTATCATATAGTGTAGTCATCTGGTCATGCTGATGCTCAAGTGGTCCACCATGGGCCAGGGGGAGCTCTTTTAAGCAAGCTCCAGTGCCTTCTTGGCACAAGACAAGCAGTGTCCTAATGCTTGTCTGTTTTCTAGCACAACCACTTACCCAGGCATCACTTGCTCTGTTTCCTGTTTTAAACCTGGTAGAAGATTCATCCAGATTTTGTAGAAGCTGATTATAAAATATGAAAGTCTTCATTGAGAAAAAATTCAAAATTGTGCATAAAAATGAGGTACATTCCATATATTTACATATTAATAAAATATATCCTAATGGGGATAGATAAATATTTGTATAGAATGTCCAGTAAATCACAACAAACTGTATTATTTCTAGAGTAAACATTATATGAACATCAAAATTCAGTTAGGCTTGAAATTTTTATTATTGAAATACTTCTGAAATACTTTTCTTACATGTTTTTGCCTGAATTCTCTTCATATAACAACAGTTTTGTATCTTCTAAAGAGAGGACTGAACAGATTTCATTTATTCTTTATAATGGTTAATTAAAATGACTTATTAAAATTTGTTATCAAATTGGAGGAAATTATTTTCTGTCATAATTACACTGTAATGTTTGAAAGAATTTTCACAGTAAGCTGCTGACTCTAAATAATCTCAAACTCAGTTATCCTCATCCTGTAATGGGGACTTGAATATTTTCCTTTTTCATATGAGTTCAGCTTGAATCTTCTTCGTGCAGGATTGATAGTGATTGGAAATTGGGGGGTTGCGTTCTAAATCAGGGCAGTTAACAGTAGTGTCACTATTCTTATAAGGAACGTTTAACTACAGAAGCTTATCCCAATAAATCTATCCCCAGTCAAATTTCCCTTGTTCTCTGAAGTCCCAATGGTTAATCCAGAGCTACCCAACACTAGAAGAGTGATGCCAAAGGGAAAAATCAGAACTAGTTGCAATGAAAAATATTTTAGTTTTGAGCATTTTTTTTGGAACAACTATGACCATGCGAGCACACAGTTAGGGCCTGGGACACACACAAGTGAAAGCACTGAAATATGTGGTTCTTTCTCTTCATGGTAATTCCAGCACAGACAAGAATCAGCCTCTTAACACAAAGGCTGAATGTCCTGTTTGTTGTGATGAATTTACTGCTACGAAGTTCTCATTGTTTTCGGATGTTTTCACCACTATAAAATATTATTTTTAGAAAGGAAATGTGTCATGCATTTACACTAATATTCCCAATTCAAATTTGAAATTATATCATTTTAACTTGAACTATTTCATTTGTACACGTGTATGTCTTTTGTTTGTTGCTGAAAATCTTAATATTCCCCAGATAACTTTCAAGATAACTTACTTGCTCTTTTCCGTAATACACATAGATTTCAAATAAAAATACCAATATAAATAACAATAATAAGTTGAACTGTGCTTAAAAGCATGAATAGAATGAAGCAAGTTATATTCCAGAGGCAGAGTGGAAATCATAGAAAATGAGAAGTATGTAACTATTCAATGTAGTTGCAATAAAGAATATATTTGTAAGCGAACACGTGATACCCAAATATGAAATCTGCTGGAAACCAAGATGCTCAGCATTTATATTATTGTGAATGCTCTTAGGAGAAAATACCTGTTTGGATTGGGAGAATAAAATGATCTGATTTGAATTTTTAAAAAGGCTCTGGAATGGGAGAGGAAGCAGAGGAGCAGGATATAAGTGTGGTGTGAAGAATACGGTAGGGGAGAAGGCTGAGTGGTGCTAGAAATTGGAAAACAACCCAGTCACTGTGAATGCTTCCTCACACTCCACTGTAATGATGATCAAAGCGACAGTGAACATCAGCTGGCAAAAAGTAACTGGATTTATGCACAAACATAGGTTATTATGGAAAAATTATCAGAAATGAGAAAGGAGAGGAAAATAGCATTCCTCATTTCATTTCACTGATATTAGTCAATAAATATTTATTGAGCTGCTTCTACATGCCAGAAACTGGTGGAAATGTAGCACTGAACAAAACAAACATTGTCCCTGCATTTGTGAAGCTTGCAGTCTTGGAAGAAAAATGAGTAAGTTACAAAACTGATGAGCTTCTGAATTGATGAGGCACATTGGATATTTTTGATATTGTGGTTGTTGTGATCGCTGTGACGCTCTCTTCCATGCTAGCAGGCAAAACAAACCATGAAACCATCATTTTTTTTTACACATATGTCTGCTCACTTCTCAAAATTATACATTGTCACTACCTAAAACTGGTCATCCTCTCTCTTTTTCCTGGACCCAGCATGAGAAATTATTTACATGATCACTATCCAAACCAAATGAACTAATTTGTACAATGCTTATTCCTTGTAATTATGTTTTAGAAATGACATTCTAGTGAAAATGTTCCCTACCCTACCATCTAAAGCCCCTTACTAGGATACAATTTCATACTATGGAGCACAAGAGTTATTTTGAGTAGTGGTATGTTTTATTGTCCCTCATTACAAAACATTAAAGACCATTTTCACTTGTATTGTGCTGTTAGCCTGACTGATAATGGTAAAAGTCAATCTTTGTATCTTTTGTAGTTACTTCAGAGACTTACCTTAGGGAGCTACCTTTCCTCATTGTTGGCTATTTTTTTCTAATTAGGACTAAATAAAAATTGTTGAGTTTGCTTTATAAAAATAAATATCTATATTAAAATTGAATCACAAGATGATGAAAAATATTTTCTGAAGATCTCCCACTTGACATAACATAAGGCAAAAACTAGAATAAGTAAAGAAATTCATAGAGAATTGCTTAGAATTTTCCATAAAACTGGGAAAAAAATTGTTCCTTAAGGAAATAGAATTTAGAGACTTGAGGAGGAAATGTGGATCAGCTGTTCAAGAAAATGAGATACAGTAGTAGCCACGAATACATTAATTACAGTAACTGTAAAGAGTTAGTGTCCTTGATGTGGAATGGGAAGTGATAGGAAGGCAAAGAGATTCAACTGTAAATTGACAAACCTAGTACGTAGTAGTAACCGCCAGCATTTGTTGAGTACTCAATCTATGTGAAATGCTGTGCTTCGGGCTCATACATTACCTACCATGCTCCTCATAACAGATCACTATGATGGGTATTAAGATTATATACAATATTCAGCAGACAGTTTAGTTATCCAAGGCAAACTGTGTGCAATTTGCCAGTGGCACATCATGGATGCAAACCGACCTCTGTCTGTCACTAAAGTTCATCGTGTTAACTGCTCCACTTTCCAGTCTTCTCTCTGCTGGGCTATTCAGTACATTAGACTAAGCTAGAAGCGCTTCGTCAAAATAAGGCATGAAAAATATAAGTTCCTAAATAAGAAGCTGCAACTGGGAGAAAGAAGTTGAGTGGATGGTGCACAATGAAAAACTAGTCATGAATTTGTTGTCATATGAATCACGTAATGAACATATTTTGGACACCAACCACTCATGAACCAAATGGAGATGTTGACGGATTCCAGACGCACAATTACCCTGAAAAAATAACGTGTAAGAGCTAGCTCATGAAAAATAACAAGTGAGTTGAGTCATAGCACATTCAAAGCCAAAACACTGAGGAATCGGTGCATGAGAATAGGCATGCAAAGAGAAAATCATGACACATAGTCTCAACATTTGAAAAGAACTAGATTAGGGGGCTAGATATGTTAGACATATCTTTTATTGGTTTGGACTTTCGACCCTTTTGTATATTTTCTTTTTTCAAATTTCTTGATTTTCCTCTTTTTAAGATTAATTTATTTTATAAATTCATTACAAGGAGTTTTTGACTTATGATGTATTTGATATGTTTCACTCTCTGAATTTTATGCTTTTTATTTCTTGAAAGTGAGTGCTAATCAATACAATTATTTTAAATTGTAATTTGTCAAGTTCTATCCAAAGCCTGAAAATATTCAGAGGCATAAATTTTGCAATTCTACTTCTAGAATCCTCCTTTCACCTAGAAATAAGCTTAGATACAGGAAAAAATAGCTTTAAGAGTAATAATCACTGCATTTATAATAGTGAACTATGAGAAACTATTTAACAATCCAATAGGGAACTGATTAAAGAAATAACTAATATCCATGTCTTCCCAAACAGATTTCAAAAATGCCACTCTTCCAAAAGCAAGGACTACAATGTTCTCTAGGTCTCATTTGGGATTTTTTCCACTTAGAAATCTGCCTAGTTCCCTTAAGTGGGCTTGGTTGACCCCTCTTCAACATTCATCTAACTATATCCAAATGTTAATACTTTCTGTGGCATGATTTTTCTGTTTGCATGCCTATTTTTCCTAGAGTATAAGGCAACCAATAGTAGGAATCATGTCTTACCCTTCTTTTAACTGCCTCACCTACTAGTATGCGTAGCGTAGAGCTGACAGTCAAAAATTCATTAATTGATGATTGAGTGAAGAAATAGTGGTCACTAACTTTTTTGTGCATTGAGCAATAGCATAATAATAAAGCATTAGAAACTTACTTTTTTCTTACCCTTAGTGTGATGAGATAAATGTTGATGGTCTTTTCAGAATTAGATGAGTAAAATATGCTGATTTTTACTGATTTTCTTCTTTCCAGCATTCTTTTCTAAGAAAAAAATAAGCAACAAGATATTGATTGGATGGACAGACAGAATAGATGGACAGAATGAATAGATGGATGATGGATGAATGGATAGATGTAAATACATGAACACATACAAATAGACCATTTTCTGTACTTGAATGATTCTTAAAATATCTATGAAACATTCCCAGGATCTTGCATCATCATTTTAACATTTGCAAATGCATACTTCAGTTAAAAATATTTATAAATATCTTTCATTTTTATTTTGCACTTCAAATAATTTGCAGTATAGAAATATTTTCACAGTGTAGAAATTATGCCACTATTTATCTAAGAGAAAATTTTTCAAAAATGTAGTTTGATGACTAAATCACACTTTAGGTAATTTCCCAACTGCATCTGCAATCAGCTGTTTAATTCCATAGGCCTCCTTTCTTAAAAAATATGAGAAGTGCCTAAATCTTAATAGTAGTAAACTACATAATAATGGAGAATTTGGGGGTAGCAGGTAAGATTAAACTTATTAGTGTGCATCCATTTATAAATTATATATCACATTGAAATTTAACCAGAAAGTTAATGGAGGCTCTACTTATCCTTTGGTTTATAGAGTAAATGATGTCAATGGCTAAAACAAAAATCAAAATCATCATTGCAATTCCCATGATTGCTTTGTGATTTAGATTTTCAGGTTCCCTAAGGCTTCCAACTACAATACCAACGAGAGCTATTGGCATTTTTACTTAGTTTAGGCCAAACACAAAATCCTATGTTTTTACTTAATATTGTAATAAAGTCAATTATAGAAAGCATTTTCATGGCTAAATATTTTATTTAAGTATTGGCACGGGAGGCGACAGAGGAGGGTATGGTCAAACGGACAACTATTGCTAAGGATGGACTGGAAATTTAGACAGATACCAAATCATGGAAACTAACATCTTGTGGATATATCTACATTGCTCGGGAGATTTGTCAGGAGTCTTGGGCCCACTCCACATTTACTATCAAGGCAGAGGACCTTGGAGTCCACATTTTAAGATGAAAAACATTTTATTCCTATGCATGTTTACTCTATAAGAACTAGTAGGCTAAGAAATGTTTGCCTTTGACCAAAGCAAGAGTAGAAGAAGAGCTGGCTGCATTAGAGATAGGGTAGATGCATTTTGTAAAACATAATGAATATGAGATAAATGACAGAAATCCAAGTTCAGGTTCCCAGTAAGAATTTGGAAATATGCCTCACTATGGAAAATGTGTAGACTATGGAGAAATGAGAACTGGGGACCAAATCAGAGATGAAAAATAGCATCAGTAAGTCAAGGCAACTGTGAAGACCCCACTATACCAAAGAAAAACCCACAAAAGGATCTTTGAAGCCAGCTAATATGCTTTCCCTGCACTGTATAGAATAAGGTATGATTTGAAGAACATTGCACACAGAAGCCAGCGTCAATAAAAAGGAGTTGTTTGATTCCTGGGTAGCATCATCAGATTTTGTGAGTAAAAATGAAGGTCACAGAGTTAAATTTCAGTTATTAAAAAAACAAGTATTATTTCAATATTATTATTATTTATTTTATTATTGGTATGCCTGAAATACTGTGTTGGAAATACACTAGAAAAGTATAGTTTATCCGAAATTCAAATTTAACTGACTGGGGGCCGGTGAGATGGCTCAGCAGCTTAAGCACCTGCCTGGCAAGCGTGAGGGCCTGAGTTTGACTCCCGGATCCCACATACGAAAAAAGGGCCGGTGATATCACTCAGCGGCACGGGTGCCTGCTGGCGCGCGAGGTCCTGAGGTCGACCCCCGGTACCCACAAAAAAAAAAAAAAAAAACAAAATAAATTTAACTGACTATCTTATCTTATATCTGGTAGCCTTACATCTAAGTCCTCTTTGTCTTTAGCCACCAGCCTGGACACACACTAACTGTGACTTAAAAGATTGATCTTGAGATAAAATTTCAAAACAATTGGCATCATTTAATAAATGAATTTTGGATTAACTGACCAATGACCTAGGAAAAAGCTGTAAGTTTCAGAAAATAGTTTTTACATTCTTACTGTAAAATTGGTTAACTGACCAATGACCTTGAAAAGAGCTACAACCTTCAGGAAATACATTTTTACATTACCAGCCAGCATTTGAAAAGAAAACTAAAAGGTTTCCTACTCATATTTGTATTATAATTGTAAAATGAGCCTAATATCTACTATGGCTTAAATTGTTTTTAACAGCAAAATCCCAGAAAAATGGGCCGGTGATATAGTTCAGCGGCATAAGCGCCTGCCTGGCAAGCACGAGGTCCTGAGTTCAGTTCCCAGTACCCACATAAAGGAAAAAAAAAAAAAAAATCCCAGAAAATGGCCAAAAAAAAGTGCCTACTCTTTCTGAAAAGAAGTTGGAAATAAAAGAGTGTTTCTAGGCAATGTGGTAGGCACAGTGTGGGATTCAGCAGAGTTCTCAGACAGGAAGTTACAATGCAAGAGAGAATATGCCTTTTGTCAAAGAATTTTCCTGAACTTGCCACAGAGAAGGAATTTCCTAGGCGAGCCCAGGAAGGATTTGAAGGCAAATTTTTCAGAGGTGATGGGTCTGTGCACAAACAAAGAAAGGATCTCTTCTCCTTTATATAGAAACACTTCTAGAGCTTATGATTATTCTTCACATTGAATGTCTACCTTCAGGTTTGAACTTCGGAGACTATGAACAGAAATCCTAGTAGTTTAGAATGAGTACCCAACCCTAATGTTAACCACAGGTCACACAAATTAGTGAGTGAGGAGGCCTCTGCACTATCCAGATTCCACTTCAGGAAGAAAGACTCTCCTCGTCTGCTGGGACTCGTCCAGAAGGCATTCTCTTAGCTGTCACTCTGGGGACTGCTGCACCTTAAGAAAACTATTTTGAGCAAGAGTGCATCTATTTCCACAGGCATCTCTCAGGCAATTATTGGTTTATAAGCACCAATTTAAGACAACTCTTTGTCCGTATTAACTTCCAAAGGCCCCCAGGTGATCATTGATGTCTTTGTAGGGATAGCCTCAGAGCTCAAATTTTCCCTCAAACAAATTCTACTTATTTTCTCCCTGGCACAAATATCAATCCTGAGGGGGCTGGTGAGATAGCTCAGTGGCATAAGCGCCTGCCTGGCAAGTGCGAGGTCCTGAGTTCGACTCCCGGATCCCACATATGAAAAAAGAGCCGGTGATATCGCTCAGCGGCACAGGAGCCTGCTGGTGCACGAGGTCCTGAGGTCGACCCCTGGTACCCACAAAAAAAAATATATATATATCAATCATGAGAGTGCTTCCTATCAAATGCCCTGCACACTAACTTCTATCTCAAAACTGTATTCCAGAAAACCCAACTTGTGACAACGTGGTCTGGAAAATAGGACAATTCGTGCATAATTCGGAGGCACATGAGGACTGAAAAGGCAAATGAAGCAAAGGACTAAACTCATGACCAAGACTAAACTGTCTCGCTATTTGGGTAGATGTTTTCACCAATATTCAAATACACATTGAAAGTTTATGTCTGCAATAGTTTGGACCTGGAATATATCCAAAGACCTGTGTACTGAAGGATTGGTCACTTGCTTGTCATGGTGGAACCATTAGGAGGTGAAGCTTATTTGGAGGAATTTAGGTGTCTGGGAGAGTGCCCTTAAAGGGGAAATTGGGACCCTGGCAACTTTCTCTCTCTTTCTTCTTTCTAGTTGCCATGAGGTGAACAGTCCTCCTCCATCACTTACTCCCACCATGACATAAAAGGCCCAAACCAACAAGACCAAGAGACACAGATTTAAACCTCTAGAAATCTAAGCCAAAATACATTTTTCTCACTTATTATCTCAGATATTTTGAAACAGTGATAGAAAACAGATTAACATAATACCAGATCACATCGTAACATTATACTAGAATTTTACACTTATGTATGAGAATATTTAAAGGATTAATTAATGCTATTTAATTAAGATGTCACTTCAAAGCAGACACAAAGTAAACCTATCATTTCTTTTATTTCTCACAATAACTATCTAGTCTCATTATCTATAACTTTAAAAATCCTTAGTGTGGAAAGCATGATATAAATTATGTATTTATTAAATATATACCCTGGGGGCTTCGTTAACATCTGAGGTATTAATCAGGTGTCCAGACTACCGAGACAATGAATAAAGATGTGAGAAACCCTAATCATGATTCACACAGCAGAAGCGAGAGGAAACTTAGAATAAGACTTCACATTTCTCTATCTAAATACGTAGTAGAGATTTTGTTCATTAGTATAAGAGGTGTTCAGTATTTTTTCATTGGTATATATTTTTCAGAATATGTGGTTTTGTAGAATTATTACACACATGCCTCTGCTCTGGGAATAAAACTCTGACAAGCTTGGCAGCCTAAACCCTAACTAACACATAGAAAACTTGATTTTTTCTGTGCTGTTCCAGGGAGTGAAGAATTATTTTGCTTGTGCTAGAAAGTTAGCAGGAGGCTTGTGTGAGTACAGAAAGGCATAGTTTTTGTATTTACTAAATTAAGCCTCCTCACTATCTTTTGTTTTTAAACTTGTGTTGACTGTCCTTACATAATTTTTCTTCAATTTATTGAAAATGTCCCTAATGGGAATCCATACATTTGTACATTTACATATTACCTTCATTCACATATTATATTTGCATACAATTTTTGAGTATTGGCATTGGCACGTTATTAAGACGTCATATTCAAGACACACTATGTTTATAGGTGAATATTGGGAGTTGATATTGTTTTAGTGTTAAGTCTTCCCATTCAAGATATAGTTTAGTATCAAGGACATGAACCTCAAGCCACAGCACCTGGAATTAATATCTGGTTCTGACACTTCCTCCTCATGTGACTCTGGGTAAGTTATTTTGAATCTCTGTATTTTTATTGCTTTTTCCTTAAAATAGACATAATAATGTCATCTAATCCCAAGATTCCATGAGAATCAAACAATAAGTATAAAGATTAGCCTATAGTTAGCACCTTGTAAGCATTTGCTATTTTACTTTATTTCTTGTGTGTCAGTAGGACTTAATAGCTTGTCTTCATAATTATATTGCACTGTTCTTTTCCAGTTTGTTCATAAATATCATTTCTTTTAGTATTGGCATTTGAACCAGGACCTTCACATTCAGCTATATCCCTAGCCCTTTTATTTATTTGTTTTTATTTGTTTTTATTTTTTTCAGAGAGTGTCTTACTAAGTCACTAAGTTCCCCAGGCTGGGCTCGAAATTGCCATCAGCTTACCACAGTGTTGGAGTTACAGGTGCATGCCACCAAGCTCAGCTCATAAATATAGTATAGCCTTCATTGTCATTATGGGTGAAATAGTTTCTCACTTTCTATTATTTTCAGGGATGACTAATATGGAGAATGTTCCTGACTTTTTATATCGGTCTTCTGTGCTGCCTTTCTCCCAAATTCATTGATAATATTAGGTAAATTTGGTTTGGTTCTGTGGACTTTTGTGTGCATAGTTATGAGAGAGAGAGAGAGAGAAGAAATATACAGTGTGAACATTTCCTCCTTGCTCGTTATTTCAAACACCCAAAACAATATTTAGTGGTATTAGTGATATTATTCATGTTCTTTTCTGGCCTTAATGTAATGATTTCAGCATTTTTTTGTGTGTATGGGTACCGGGAGTCGACCTCAGGACCTCGCGTGCCAGCAGGCGCCTGTGCCTCTAAGCGATATCACCGGCCCTTTATTCGTATGTGGGTTCCAGGAGTCAAACTCGGGCCCTCGCGCTTGCCAGGCAGGCGCTTACACTGCTGAGCCATCTCACCAGCCCAGCATTTTGGAATAATATTTGCTATAGGAATTTTGTTAAACAGTGTACATTATATTTTAGGAGTTTTCTTAAATATTTTTTTAAGAATATTTTCCAGGGCCGGTGAGATGGCTCAGTGACGTAAGAGCCTGCCTGGCAAGCGCGAGGGCCCGAGTTCGACTCCCGGAACCCACATACGAAAAAAAATGGGCCGGTGATATCACTCAGCAGCACGGGCACCTGCTGGTGCGCGAGGTCCTGAGGTCGACCCCCGGTACCCCCCCCAAAAAAAAAGAATATTTTCCAGGCCGGTGAGATAGCTCAACTGCATAAGCATCTACCTGGCAAGCGCGAGGTCCTGAGTTCAACCCCCGGTACCCACATACAAAGAAAAAAAGGGCCAGTGATATCGCTCAGAGGCACAAGCGCCTGCTGGCAAGCACGAGGTCCTGAGTTTGATCCCTGGTACCCACAAAAAAAAAAAAAAAAAAAGAATATTTTCCGACTGCTGTTCAATGCCTTCTGAATATATTTTTCATGAATAAATAATTTTCTTTGTAATATTTTGATTGAAATAAATATTGATTTTTCTTTATAAATGAATTTCTGAAATAGATCTTCCTTGGTCATAGACTTTTTTTTTTTTCCCCAGGAACCAGGAATCAAACTCAGGACCTTACACTTGCCAGGCAGGTACCGTGCCGCTGAGCTACATCCCCGGCCCAATCATAGTCTTTTGATACATTATAAGATTCTGCTGGCAAGTACTTAACTTAGAATTTTTGTATCTGCATCTATTGATAAGATTGAGCTATACTTTCTGTTTCTCTGATATCTTCTTTTTTATGATATATGATTAGGGGAAAATAATTATAAAGGGTATCTTTATTATTTCAAGTCTCTCTTCATTTTGTTCAAATAATATTCGTGCTTTGTCCATTATATTTCAATTGAATATGTTCTTCCACTGAAACCTGACAAAATACTAGGTCCATTTTAGGGTCATTGTTCTTGCAGAAGGAATATTCACATAAGCTTGTCTGGATGTTTGTGTAGAGCTGAAAAAAGGAAATTGAGAATTTCTGAGATTTCTATAACTCCAGTGAGTACCTATCACCACTTTGAAAAAAAAATCCTAGTGATTTACCAAATGCAAGGATATTCACAAGAGAAGAAATATAAGGATTGTATTAGTTAGGGTGCTCCAAAGGAAAAGAATCAGTAGAAAACTTATGTACGACTGTGCAAGTGGATTTACTGGATGGGCTTACCAGATTAGAGGCACGAAAGTACACAATGGTTGTCTGTTCGGGAGTGCTGAAGGACCCAGCAATATTGTTCAGCCCAAGAAGACGGAAGGGTCAGAACAAGAGATGAAAGATGCAGCATTAGCCCAAGGTTGAAGGCCAGAGAGCTCACTGAGTTGCCAGTGCAAGCCTGAATGTCCAAAGGTGATGGCAAAGACAAGGGCTCTTCTAAAAAAGGCCACGCTTCCTTCATTTTTACTTTTTATTCCCTTCAGTCTGCAAGCCTATTGGTTGTAACCCACATCTGGTTGGGTTTTTCTCCCTCATTGGCTAGGTCAGTCATCCACAGAAACACCCTGAACTGTTCTTTACCATTCTGCTAGGCATTTCTTAATCTATTCAATTTAACATACCATGATTTACAGTCATAGAATTTTTTTTAAAACAGTTGTTATACTTACACCTTCAGAATTCTTATAAACTACCAATAATAAGAACATCTTTGGCTACACTGCAGAGAACAGATTTTATTTCAAGTAAAAATTTATTTCAGGGGCATAATTCTCATAATTGCATATGATAGGACTCTCAGTATTTGGGAAATGATCATTTATTATGTTCCTGAAAGGAACTCACACAATGGCATGCAGCACCTAAGAATTCCCATGTGGGATTTAGACACACATGTCATCCATAATCTCAATTGATTATGCCTAAGATTCAGTTCTGCAAGGCTAAAAGAAGAAATGATGTGGAAACACAAACCTGTAAATCATCTGGTCTATTAATGTGAATTATCCTCACACATAACAAAATCTTCCAAGAAATCATAGATTTGATATGTTAGTTATGCTTTTTAAAAATAAATACATAACTGTGAAATTAAAATTTCATGCATATAAATAATTGATGATGTAGATAACACACCACCTTTCAGAAATTATTCATAATGAATAGATAAACAGTTTGGAAAATCATCTATCTGCTAAAAATCCCAAACTGTGAATGTTTTTCTAAACAACTGATAAATCTATCTAACTTACTGTCTACTGTTCCACGTGTATGACTTTTAGGGAGCATAAAGCTTAAGTGTTCCAAAACCACACACTGCTACACCTCAACCTCTATTTTTTTGCATTTTTTTTTGTTCCAGCCATTAACTTGAGAATCATTCTTTTTTTTTTTTTTGTGTGTGTGTACCGGGGGGTCGACCTCAGGACCTCGCGCGCCAATAGGCGCCCGTGCCGCTGAGCGATATCACCGGCCCCTGAGAATCATTCTTAACTCCCTCTTAGCCCTTATCTGTCACAACTAATTCCCCAGTCTTCTCAATTTTCCTTGTAAAATGCTTATTTTATCTTTCCACTTTTCTTCATATCCAGCACTACTTCCGCAATTCACACTTAAATAACCTTTGGTACCCCCCAAAATTGCCCCCGTATTCTGTATAAAGGATCATATTTGTAAAAGTCTATATCTTCCCTATAAACAACTTTCATCAATTTTAGGACAAAGATCAAAGGCCTCAGCTTTTACTTTTTATTAGTGCATGTTTGCATTACATAATGATTCTATTCCTTGTGGGGAATTGGTACATGTACATAACACATCTCAAATCTTTTTGAATCCCCTTTCCCTTCACTCCCTCTCATCTCCCTCCATCTGTTCATCCTCTTCCCACTAGGAAGAGATTTCCCTGTCTCCTATTATTTATTTTATATTTAGATCTTTTTTATATTTTCTCCTATAAAGAGAAACCATGAAACATTTAAAATCATGTGTCTGATCTATTTCACTTAACAGTATGGTCTCAAGGTGCACCCATTTATCTAAAAATGACTCAGATTTACCCTTCTTTATGGAAGAACAGTACTCTATTCTGTATGAATACTACATTTTCTATGTCCATTCATCTGTTAATGACACAGAAGTCAATTCTAGGACTTGAGTATTATGAAATGTGCTGCTATTAATAAGAGTATGCATGTATCTCTGTAATATGATGTTTTTAACACTTTCAAGAAGATACCTGGAAGAGGAATAACTGGGTGAAATAGAATTTCTAGGTTTAGTTTTCTGAGGAACCTCCATACTAATTTCCATAGTGGTTGTACTAGTTTACTTTCTCACCAACAATATAGAAGGGTTCCTTTTCCCCCTACCCTCACCATCATTTGTTATTATTTTATTTCTTGATGATAGCCATTCTTTCTGGAATAAGATGGACTCCAAATGTTGTTGTAATTTTCATTTCTCTAATAGCTGGAGATATTTTTCATTTCAGTTTTTTCATGTGTTTCTGGTCATTTGTACTTCTTCTTTACAGAAGTGTCTATTTTTTTGATTAGGAGTTTTATTTAGGGAGAGTCTAATTTTTTCAGTTGTTTATATACTCTAGATATTAATCTTCTGTCAGAAATAAATGGCAAATTTTTTTCCCATTCTGTAGGTTGTCTCTTCATTCTGTTGGTTGTTTCCTTTGCTACACAGAAGCTTTTTAATTCTGTATGATCCCATTTTTTGATTCTTGGTACTGTTTCTTGGGCCACTGGGGTTCTGCTCAGAAAATCCTTGGTTATGCTTATGACTTCAAGAGGTTTACCTAATTTATCTTCCAGCAGATTAAGTGTTTCTCTTTTAACATTTATATCTTTGATCCATTTTGATTTTAGTTAAGTACATGAAGAGATATACAAATCTGTATATACTTTTCTGCACATAGATAGCCAATTTTCCCAGCACCATTTGTTAACGAGGCAATCTTTCCTCCAGTGTATGCTTTTGGCCCCTTTGTCAAAGATCAAATAGATGACTATGCCAGGGTTTTTTTTCTGCTTCCTCTATTTTTTCCCCTCGATGCACATGTCTGTTTTTGAGTTGGTGCTGTTCTATTTTTATTACTGTTTCTTTGTAATATAACTTGAAATCCGGGATTGTGGTGCCTCCTGATTTGCTTTGCTCTTGCTGAACAGAATTGCTTTTGCTAGTCTAAGTATCTTCTTGTTCCATGTGAATTTTGGGATTGTTTTATCTAGATCTGTGGGGAATTCTGTTGGTATTTTTATTTCAATTGCATTAAATCTATATATCAGTTTGGGAAGTGTGGCCATTTTGACTATATTGGTCCTGACTGTCCAGGAATAGTGAATATCTTTCTATTTTTCTGATGTCCTCTTTGATCTCCTTTTTCAGAGTGTTGTAGTCTTTGTCATAGAAATTTTTCATTTCCTTGGTTAGGTTAATTCCTAAGTATTTCATTTTGCATGATGCTATTGTGAAAGGTATTATTTCCCTAACTTCTCTCAGTAAGCTTATTATTGATGTACAAGAATGTTATTGATTTTTGCATGTTGATTTGGTATCCTGCCACACAGTTGAATTTGACTACTAATTCTAGGAGTCTTGTGGGACTTTTGGGTCTTGTAAGTAGAGGATTATGTCATCTGCAAATAATGATACTTTGACTTCATCTTTTCCTATCCATACCCTTTTTATATCTTTCTCTTGCCTGATTGTTCTGGCTAATATTTCAAGAACTATGTTGAACTGGAATGGTGATAGTGGACACCCTTGTCTTTTTTCTGATTTTAGAGGGAAAGCTTTCAGTTTTTCCCCATTTGATAATGATGATGATGGTAGATTCGTCATAAATGGCTTTTAACAGATTGAGGTAAGTTCCTTCTGTACCTCTTTTCTTGTAGGTTTTTTATCAAGAAAGGATGTTGGGTTTTGTCAGAGACTTTTTTGCATCTATTGAGGTGATCATGTGATTTGTGTCCTTCTGTTTATGTGATGAATTACATTTATTGATTTGTGTATGTTCACTCATCCTTGAATCTTTGGGATAAAGCCTAGTTGGTCATGATGTATGATCTTTTTGATGATTTGTTGCACTTGTTTGCCAGTATTATGTTGAGGATTTTTGAGTCTAACTTCATTTAAAGGATTGGCCTGTAGTTCCTTATTTAAATTGGATTCTTGTCTACTTTTGGAATCAAGGCAATACTAGCTGCCAAAAGCAACTTTGGCAGTTCTCCTTCCCTTTTGATTTCATTAAAGAGTTTGAAGAGTGTTGGCATTAAATCTTCTCTGAAGTTCTAAGACAAACCAAATATTGACCTATAGTAAATATCTACTAAATGGAACAACTTTACCTCCACAAACAATAGAGCAATATTCAACAGCAATAGCATAGGCTTGACTATCTATAGATTCATAAAGTTTAATGGTTATACTACTAAAGACAGAGGATGTGGAGAACAGGAGCACGAAGAACATAAAATTTGAAAGATTAAGCAGTGGAAAATGAAAAGGAGGTGAGAAACAAGAAATAAAGGATCTTATTCAGGAGTATAAGGAAATTTATATTATTAGGTAAAAATTACATAATGATCAAATGAGATAAAGAAGGATTATGAAAAACAGAAAGCAACTAAAGGAAAATAAGAAAAAAATAAGTAGAATGATGAAAAAAATGAGGAAGGAAAAAGAGAAGTAAAAGTCCACATACACATACACACACACATACAAAAAAATAAAGGAGAAAAAGGATTCAAAGGAAATATGATTTTTTTGTACTTCCAAATGAATGGTTTCCTTCCAGGACCTACAGTCTTGGAATCCAAAAAGCAATCCTCTCCACCCAGCTTTATAGCCAGTGTGTTTGTGAGCTGCCCCACTTCTCTTGAGACCCCTCTGTCCCTAAACCCCCGACACTGGCAACTGTCCAAGTGGGAGCGCACCACCGCTCATGTTGGTAAACTCTAAGTCAATTAGACCACTGGTATCTGCTGGATGTAGGCGTGTAGTAGGGGTTCAAACAGATGGCTGGACTCACTGCCGTCAACTTCAGATGGAGCCATCTCTGAAAGCCACACACAACAGGCCTGGCCTCCCACCATGGAGTGCTGGGCCCCATGTTCTTCCTGCACTGAGCTTGAACTTCTCAAGAGATTTACGGCTAGTCCTCACCCTCTCCATGTCTGTCTCCTGTGGCTATCTCTCACCCAGTCACTGTGGTAAGAATGAAAATCCTGGAGTAAAGCCATAGTGTAGATTGTATGGCTCGGTCCCACACAAAAAAATCCTCCCCAAAATAGTGCCTGATTAAAATCTCTCTGGCAGTATGGCAGGTGCTGCATTAGATTTCTTTTCCAAATCCATCCCAACATGAAGGAGTCAGTCTCAGAGTAAAACCTCACATTGTTTTTTGCAATTTGCAACAGTGGTGGGCTGTTTTGAAGGGTAGTGCTGCTGGCCCATCCATTATTTCTCTCTGATCCTGCTGACTTTTGGGGACAGGGCTTAATTTGTCTCCTGGAAAATTGCCTTTCCCACAATCAGGTCAGTCAGCTGGTAGGCATTTCTGAGGCCCTGTGTGTAGGGAAACCAAAATGCAGAACTGGTTAGGAGTTGTTCACAGTCAGATGTGGAATTCACAATGCAAAGTTGGCTGGGTATTATCCCATGATACTTGTGCTGAACAGCTTCTGTCCCATTCCCCTGGAGCCCATATTATGATTCTGGAGGTTTCTCTTTTCCTTTCCTCTTTTCTCCCCCTTGACCCTAGGGTTCTAGCCACAGTGAGGTTTTCTCATTTCCTTGAATGTATTGATACACATCCTGCCCTAGAACTTTGGTACATGTTGATCTTTTTCCAGACATGCTTGCTACTTCAATATGACTTCAACTGCCTAATTCTTATTATCACAGTTTGGTGACTAGATATTTTAATTTACAGTTGAATATCAAAAGTCTTGTTCACCGTTTGAAAGGGTTTTTTGAGAATAGGAATAATGACGTTGGATTTATTGCTATATAACCATAGAGTTGCCAGAATAGATAAGTCATTACAGAACATATATTTCTTTTCCATCTTTGAATAGCACAAAAACCCTAGAGCTACATTTAAATACTGTTAATCACTTTTTTAATGTTAGCAAATGAAAAATTTCTGAAGACATATTACCCTGAATGGGATACACTTACGTTAAAAATTGTTTATTTTTCATTAAAATTCAAATTTAACAAAATGACTTATACTTTATGTACCAACTCTCTCCATATCCAGCTCAGTGCCTACAACATTGTAGACATTCAGTAATGTATACCGAGTGAGTGAATGTACTAATGTATTTCATATTTTGATATCTGTCATCCATAAGTACTTTATTATCTTTATGATATATCAAATAAAGAAATTCGCTAGATATTGTGAAGAACAGCTACAAAATTGGCAAAATTTCCAAGTAACTGGACAGAAGACACTGACAGCTACTCAAGATACGGAAGAGCTAGCAAATCAAGTTAGTTACACACCTTCATAATGAACATGTGCGAATCCTGATCAATTTAGTATTGATCTCCATTACATAATTAAAAACTAATTCAGTGCCTAACCAAATCTAAATTTCCTTTTATCTTGTTAATATAAACAACAAAACAATTTCCCATGCAGGACACAGTATGCGTTGTGAGCTTGGGCACAGAATCATAAGTAAGAGTAAGGCAAATGCAAGTTATTTATTCAGAAACAGTTTTGTCTTTTCATGAATTATACAGTGCTACTAAAATTTTTGAAGTATTGTCTTGATTCTTTACCCTTGAATGAATTAAAAGATTTACATACATTATACCTACAACCAAAAATAATAACAAGAAAGTTAATAATAAAACTCACATATAGAGCCGGTGAGATGGCTCAGAGGCATAAGCGCCTGCCTGGCAAGTGCGAGGTCCTGAGTTCGACTCCCGGATCCCACATATGAAAAAAGAGCCGGTGATATCGCTCAGCGGCACGGGCGCCTGCTGGTGCGCGAGGTCCTGAGGTCAACTCCCGGTACCCACCAAAAAAAAAAAAAAAAACCTCACATAAAATAACAAAGCCAATTAATATCTCATTAAAAGAAAAGTACTGCGTGAGTCATGCTCAGTCTTGGGCTGTCGCTACACTTCGGTGTCCTGCTTTGTGCCCGGGGTTGAGTAGATCCCTCACCTCTGAACTGCGTCAGACAATTTCCCACTTACTCTCACCTCGTTTAGGCTGAGAAGCACCATCAAGCCACAGGAGGACACCCGTAACCACAGCACTTTGGGTGACTGAGACAGGATGATTGCAAGTTCAGTTCAGCCTGAGCAACTTAGCAAGAACCTGTCTCAAAAATAAAAAAATTTAAAAAGAGCTGGGGATATACCTCAGGGCAAAGGCCCTGGGTTCAATCCCCAGTGAAAGAGAGAAACGACAAAACAGAGAGTGAAGTATTTACTCCGTCCCTCCTCCTCCTCTCCACACTCTGGTTTGGACAAAATTTCACCCTTCTATTGTGAAAGTCCTTTAGTGTGACCCTTTTCATGGCAGCAGCTCGCACACAAGCTCTAGTGATTTTTACCTTGTTCCCTTTAGCCTTGGGGCTGGGAATGACCACTTCTTCTTACTTGTCTTGGGTACTTTCACATCCTTGCTGATTGTCAAATAAAAGCAAATGCAGACTTCGTAAGAAGATATTTTGCTAGAAATCACCCCTGCAATAAGAGGAAGGGGATGTGGCAGTAGGAGGGTGTTCTAGTGTAAGGTCTCCCAGAGTCTCGAATGTTAGGAAGAGAAAATTCTCTTACGGGGAAAGCTAAACAAGGATAGAAAGAACCCAGTACAGAGGTCAAGGATGAACCAGAGGTGAGGGCAAAGCCGAGCAAGATTTACCTTCCCCTGGGTTATGAAAAGGATGGGCTGTTTCACATTTCATTCTGATGCTGACTGTGAATCAAAGTTAAAAGAAAGTGGGTAGGAGAGAAGTTTGATTAAATTTGGTCAAGTCAAGCAAGCAGGTATTTTGTTCAGATAGATCAGTGAGTACCAACAGGGCATACATTAATAATGTTCTTCCCTGTTGTTCACATTTTGAATAAAATTTGTCATGTTGTGAATGAGAGGCAATGTTATGTTTCTTTCAATGCAATCTTTTTCAGTTCAAAATAAAATTCACTTTTATTTTCTTAGAAATACTAATTGGTGTCTAGAACATCTGTTAAATAGAATTACAACATGCTTGGCTTTTCTGGTTGATTTTTTAATAGAAATTATTGGATATTTTTGAATGCCCTTGAATGATGAACTAATTCACTTTTATATCTGAAGAACTAAGATTAAAGAAAATTTATAGATATAACTGACCTTATCCTGCTTAGAGAAAGGAGAACACTACTATATTAAAAGTGGCACCTTTCAGAAAATAGCAGATTCACATTCATTATAGTCTGAAAAGAAGGTATTATTTTATGTGAGAAGGAGATGAGAACAAAAGACAGTTAACTTTATGAAGCAGTATTGTGCAGAAGGAATTTCAAAGTCAAAATTCCAGTTTCTATCCCCATACTTGTTAACCATGATAACATAGGTGAGCTCATTTAAATATTGGGGCATCCTGTTTTATTTCTTGGAAAAAATGAGGGTAATAATATAAGCCCTACCAACTGCTTGCAGTTCCTGTGAAGATTAAAAGAGATGATGGAATCAAGACACTTATAAATAGTGAAATTGGAATACTGAAGAAATGTGTTATTGCAGATACCTGAAGTGTCCTAGCAAGGTGTGAAATGAGTTAGCTGAAGGTACGTGCCCTCTGCAAGTCTGATCTGATGGAAGTGTTTCTGCTTTCATCTGTTTTTGAAAACCTACAGAGTGAGGATGGAATTATTGTTGTACTCCATTGGAATTTGAACACAGAACTGAATCTTGAATTCTTCAGTACTTAAAATGTAACTCCCCCTTCTTAAAACTCACTGTTTGACAAAATGTGTAGAAATCAAGGAGTATCAGTGTTAATGCACAAAGATGTAATATAAAGTAACCTACGTATGGGGGTACTTGCATTATATAAACCATATAAAAATAAAAGTCATGTTTATCAGTCAGTTTATTTTGAGTTAATTGTAATTGATATGGGATTGTAAGAAATAATATGATGAGATCCGTTGTGTACTTCATCTGATTTCTCCCAGTGATTAAATCTAGCAAAACCAGACACAATTTCATCCCCAGGATGGTAGCATTGGTACAATTATGGTTCAAATCATTCTCATCAATACAAGATTCCCATCCACCATTCTTTCCAGTCAGACCTACTTCCCTCCCACCCACCCACCACCCCTTAAGCCTTAGCAACAATTAATCTGCTTGTTTGCTATGTTTTCATATTTCAAGAATGTATATAGGTTACATTAATGTATAAAGTGTTAAGATAAATTACAGTATGTAATTTTCTATAACTGACATATGAATTGTTTCCCACTTGGGGCTACAAGAAATGAATCTCCTATAAACATTTGGGTACAGGGTTCTGAGGAAACCTGATATTTCATTTCTTGGAAAGTATTATCGAGAATGAAATTGGTAGGTCAAATGACAGTTTTCCTTTGAGGTGTTTTTATTTGTTTGTTTGTTTGTTGTTGTTTTTCATTTTTTTTAACTGCCAGTTGTTACCAGAGTGGTTGCACCAGCTTTCATTCCCATTGCAATGCATGAATCTTCTAGCTTTTCTGGATTTTCACTACCATTACTGTTTTTAAAAAATTAATTACATAATGGGAGATACATTATAGTACATTGGTGTGGTTTTAATTTACATTTCCTCATGACTCAGTAATGTTAGATATGTTTTCCTGTGCTTATGTCCCACCTATAGAAGCTCCATGTAATATCTCTTTCTATGTTTTGTGTGTATTGCAATTTCATTGTTATCATTATTTTTCCTTTGTACTGCTGAGTTTTGAGAATTCTTTATAAATTTCTAGATACCAGTCCTTTGAACAGAAGTATGTTAAAAACATTTTCTCCTGTGTAGCTTTCTTTTTCACCCTCTTAATAGTATGTTTTCCAAAGGAAAAGATTTTAACTTCAATGAGACTCAGTTTGTCAGTTTTTCCTCTTTTGGATTCTACTCTTCAAGTCTAAGGACAGTTTACCTAGTTCTAAGTCCTATAAGGTCTTGCAACTTTTTATCTAGATTTTTTCTGGTTTTCCATTTCGCATTAAGCCTGTAATACATTTTAAATTAAGCTTTGTATAATTTGTGAGTTTAAGTCAATTTTTAAACTATGCATAAAAGTGCAATTGTTCAGCACCATGTGTTGAATGAACAATCTTTCTATATTGGATTTGTTTTGCGCTTACATCCAAAAGTCAGCTGGCCAAACTTCTGTGGGTTTATTCCTGGGTTCTCTCTCCTATTCCATTGATCAGTTCATCTGACCCTCAACAAATACTATGCTGATTACTGTAACTATGTGGTCTTGAAATCAAGTCAATGATTCTCACTTTATTCCTTCCCAAAATTATTTTGTTCTATTCCTTCACTTTTCGTATAAATTTTAGGATAATCTTGCACTTAGTATCTGCAAAATATCTTGCTGGGATTTTGATAAAAATTAAGTTATATATATATATATATATATACATATATATATATATATACAGATATATATATATCTGTTTGGAGATAATTGACATCATTCAGTGCTGAGATTTCCAGTTTATGAGCAAAATATGCCTCTTCATTCATCCAGTAGGGCCCTTCCTTTCCTCAAAATTTTGTAGTTTTTAGTATATGAGGCCTATGCATGTTTTGCTAGATGTGCACCTAAATGTTTATTTGAGTGGTTATAATTATATTTTTAATTTCTGTGTCCCCATTTTCACTGCTAGTACATAGAAATACATTTTGTATATTTATCATGTATCTTGTATCATCTTATTGAATTCACTTGTTATTTCTTATGAAAATTCCTGGTTATTTCTCAGGTTTTTCTCTGTAGACAATATTGTCCCCTGTAAATTTGGACAGTTTTATTCTTTCCTTTCCAGTTACAATGTCTTTACTTCCTTTTTCTGCCTTAATGTAGTAACTCGTATTCCAGTATTATGTTGAGTAAGAATGGTGATGGTGAACAAACTTACCTTGCTTTTGATTTTTTGAGAGCTCTCAGGCTTTCATCATTGTATATAGTGCTACCTGTACCTTTTCTGTAAATGTTCTTATGAAACTGAAAAAGAAAATTTCCTTACTCCTATTTTACTTAGAATTGTATTATTTTATGAATGAATATTAAATTTTGTCAAACGCTTTTTCTGTATCTCTTAATCTCACCGTGTGTCTTTTCACCTAAGGCCTGTAATTGGGATAGATCATGTTAACTGATTTTCTAATATTGAACTAGCTTTGAATATCTTGAATAAAACCCACTGGACAGTAGTGTTTGATTTTCTTATATTGTTGAATTCTGTTTATTAATATTTCATTAAGAATGTTTTAATCTAAATTCATCAGAATTATTGGTAGATATTCTATGGAACACACAAGCACAAAGGCATACACACACACACACACACACATACACAAACACACACATTTTCCTTGGTTTGGTATCAAGGAAATACTAGCTTCATAAAACAAAGAATTCATTCCTTTTCTAATTTGGGAGCAAATTGTGTAAAGTTGGTTCTGATTTTTCTTTATGTAATTGTCAGTACTCATCACTGAGACTATCTAAACATTGGTGTGGAGTTGGAAATTTTGAAATTATGAACTCATTTCTTTCAAATACTTTGAGTTCCTTTGTTTGTTTTGTCCACATTTAGGATTACTGTCGGCTTACTGGATTCACCCTTTTATCAATTTATGATGTCTTTGTAGCAGTTTTCTTTGATACTTTGATATTTATATAGCTCTTCCTGTTTTTTTAATTTATATCTGTAAGATATGTGTTTTTCCTTCATTTTACTTTTCACCCATTTATATTTTATGTTATAGTTACTTTTGCCCATAATACTTCTCTTTCTTTTTTTTTTTTTTTTTTTTTGTGGGTACCAGGGGGACGACCTCAGGACCTCACGCACCAACAGGCACCCGTGCCGCTGAGCGATATCACCGGCCCCTTTTTCGTATGTGGGTTCCGGGAATCGAACTCGGGCTCTTGCGCTTGCAAGGCAGGCGCTTACGCCGCTGAGCCATCTCACCGGCCCTACTTCTCTTTCTTTCTTTCTAGTCTTCCAGAAGTTATTATTCTATCATTTTTCTCTTTAGTGATCATCCTTAACCATTTTTCCAGAATAGATCAAAAACAACACATTTTCTTGGCTTTCTCTCATCTGAAAAAAAATCTTGATTTTTCCCTTCATTTCTGAATGGGATTTTCATTGTGCATATTTCTGAGTGGATGATTTTCTTTCTTTCTTTCTCTTTCTTTCTTTTTTTCTTCCTTCCTTTCTTCCTCCCTGTCCCTCCCTCTCCCATTACTCCCTCTCTCCCTCCTTCTTTCCTTCCTTCCTTCTTTCCTTCCCTCCTTCTTTCCCTTTTTTTTTCAGGTGCTGAAGATTGAATACAAAGCCTTCACACTGAGCTACATCCCCAGCCCTTTTCGTTTTTTATTTTGAGACAGCATCTCACTAAATTACCCAGGCAGGACTCAAATTCTCCATCCTAATGCCTCACCCTCACAGAGTGCTGGGATTACTGGGATTATGGGCATGTCCCTTGCCTGGCTTGATAGTTTTTTCCAGCATTTGATACATGCTGTTTCACTCCTGCTTTGAGTTGTTTTCCCCTATATGTAAAGTTTTGTTTGTCTCTTACTTTTTTTCATATTTTTTTCTCTACGTTTTGTTTTCAGTTTTCCTATCATGTGCCATTAATTGGATTTCTTTGGGTTCATTATATCTGCATCTCTTTCAGCTTCACGAATATGTATATTTATGTATTTTGTTTAACCTGAGGAATTTTAGTTTCTACTTCTTTGAATACTTCTCCATTTCTACCCTCTTCCCTCCATGAAACGCATAGTCTTTTATCGTGCTCCACATACTTTCTGGGATGCTCATGATCTGCTCTCTGCAACCTGGAGAACCAGAAAAGCCAGTAATAAACCTGAGCTCAAGTCTGCAGGACTGAGGACCATGGCACTGACAGAGTAAATACTGGTCTAAACTAAACGCCCGACAACCAGGAACACCGATGCCCAAGGCTAGGAGTAGGCGGAAGTCTCAGCCAAATAAGAAAAAGCAAATCTGCCCTTCCTGTGTCTTTTTGTTCTACTGAGGACCCGGGGGTATTGAATGATCCCCACCTGCATTGGTTAGGGAGATCTTTACATAGTCGACTGATTCACATGCTAATCTCCACTGAAGACACGCTCACAGATACTAAAAGTAATGTTTTATTAGCAGTGTGAGCATCCTTTGGCTCTGGCAAGTTGACACATAAAAGTAACCATGTAAGGTTTCTCTCTGAATACGTAGATAGATAGATAGATAGATAGATAGATAGATAGATAGATATCATGCAAGATGAACAAATTCTGGAGAGACAATATACCACATGGTTACTATATTTGTAGGTAACCATACTTACTGTGCAAAAGGACTTTAGGCACTTACTGCTTAGGCCCTTACTGTGCCTAAATAACCTTGGTCAACCAGCTTTTCTTCATCTTGCTTGCATTTCACTGGTGGAATATACTGAGAATGAAATATCCCGAGATAGGGAGGAACTGTGCAGATCCACCTGAGTTTTGTCTTCATCCCTTCTAGAACGAGATGCACTGTGATGTTTGAGGTCAGTAATCCTAGTGACCCTTCAGGGTGGTGCAAAACCCAGAACTAAGTGCTTCTGGGATCTCTCGGGTGCAGTGCAAAGTGACACAAGTGCAGAAGAGACTCCATCTACCATGTGCAGCTCTCTTCAGGCTTAGCGAGCTGGCTCACTAGAATTCTGCTGAGAAAGTCACCTTGCCTAAATTGTGTGTTTTGTTTTCGTGGATTCATATCAGGCCCCTGGGTTTGTACAAAGCCTCCTGCCAGATCTAGGAATCTTACCAGAAATCAGGGAGTTATTTACTGTGCTCCACTAGCGTTGGTAACTGATGCCTGATGTTCCACTCTCTGAACCGATACCAGTGCACAATATTCTGCTTACTATACTGTAAATTTCAGATTTGCTAAGATGATTGATCTTAGCAAAAATAAAGTAACTATGTAACTATGTTAATTATCCCTATTTGGATGAATATTTGCAATGTATATGTATACCGAATCATCAAGTCATATATTTTAAGGATATGTGACAAAAATTTCCATATCTCCTGAAAAGGAGAGCTTCTTGAGAAATGAAGACAGCACAATTTTCACAGAAGAAAATAAAACAAGACTTTACTTTTCAATCATTCTATTTTGAAATCAAATATGTAGCTAGTGTTCGAATTCCCTTGAATACATCAAAATTATCTCTTGGTTTGCATTTCATCTCAGTCTTAACAATCATATACTTCACACACACAAATACACACATGCACACACACACACAAACACACAAAACCTACTCTCATCGAGTATTATTAAAGAACCCAGTGCTCATGCTATCATATTCTTCAGAGTGGTTCCTATAGATATTGTAGTTCATTCTGAATAAGGAAGCAGGGAGGTTGGTTTAGACTAGTAAATGCTAAACTTTCCACAAAATGGTTGGCACCATCATTATGATGAAGGAATTAAAATATTATTATGATATTGCTTATTAGAAGTACAAGGTGGGGAAATACCACTAGAAATTCCAGTCAGTGCCACTGCAGTGTGCTGAAGTCAGATTGCAAGGAATATAAATCTTTGAAGGAAACCGAACTTGCTAAAGCCGCAATCATTATTTGCATGGTTTTCAAATACATACTCATCTGCCAAAGAAGTCTTGTTCAGCTGTTGGTCTTCCCCTTTGGTTTTGGCAGAGGAAAGATTTTGATAAATGCTGCAGAATGTATGTCAGCAAATAACTCTGAAATAAAGCCATGAATTGAGGGAAAAGTAGAAAATATTTCTGAGGCAATGAATGTCACTCTGATACTAGAAAGTTAACAAATAGGCTTCAAATAATAAGAAGGTCACAGGCCTGTATGTCAGGGACACATTATCAACAAAAGAAGTACAGGTAGCTTCCTGTTCCTTTTATAGTCTTCATTTTTCAAAAACATGAAAATGTATCTTCGTACTCTTAGTTTCTAGGATAATATAGCTAAAATCACATTTCTTTATGATTAGGTTTTTATAACTTTTTTAATTTAGCAAATTCACAACACTATTATTAATAAACCCAATATTTGACATTTGTCTTTTGAATATATATTTTTCAAGTAGCTAGATTACATCAAAATAAATAACATTAAAATCTCATAATTTTATAACCACTAAACTTCTTTTTACCATTTATTTTCATGTAACTATTCATTTTTAAAAGTAGGTCTAGGGCCGGTGAGATGGCTCAGCGGCGTAAGCGCCTGCCTTGCAAGCGCGAGGGCCCGAGTTCGACTCCCGGATCCCACATACGAAAAAGGGGCCGGTGATATCGTTCAGCGGCACGGGTGCCTGTTGGTGTGCGAGGTCCTGAGGTCGACCCCCCGGTACCCACAAAAAAAAAAAAAAAGTAGGTCTAGCTGGGCGTAGTTGCACACGCCTATAATCCCACCACTTGGAAGGCTGAGGCAGGAGGATCGCTATGAGTTCAAGGTCAGCTTGAATAACATAGCAAGACCCTGTCCCAAGAAAACCAATAAATAAATTAATTTAATTTAATTTAATTTAATTAGGTCTAAGAGGTATGTTTAGCTGGCACAATTGAATCATCCTTTTTCTCACAAAGACTTTGTCCTTTAAACTAAGAAATTTTATTTGCGAGTTGTCTAAATGGAACTTAATCTTTATTTATGTACTACTCTGGAGCTTTGAAGTACCATGCTTCTAAATGAAAAAAAGAGAATACTTCTCATCAAAATCCACGTTGAAAAAAATCTAAAAGCTTGAATACATAAAATGACTATACTAAAGCATTTATGCATTCAATTATAAAATATGCAGAATCACACAGATAATACCTGTTTGCATGTCACCTTTCTGTCATCCTGATAGATTAGGATTTTGCTGCTGTGGGATTACAGGATAAGTAATGGGAGAGCATCAGGTAATCGGGGATGGGAAATGTCATCCGGAGGCCCGCCACAGCCAGCTCTATTCTGTTGAGCATTACTCATACTGTTTCCGAAGACATTAACTGGTCACTGCTGTGGCAGCTCATTTAAGGAACATCTAAAAGGCAGCACGGAGCACCTTAGAACTTCTAAATAACAGCGAGATGAATTCTGTTATAGTTATTTTTTGATGCATAACAAATTTTCCTAAAATGGAAAGGCTTAAAGGAACAATAATCATCTATTTTTCTTTCACAGGTCCTATGAGTCAGGAATTCCTGTTGAGGGGCTCCTGCTCGATGTCTTTCATGAGATCACAATCAAAGACTTGATCCGGCTGCAGTCATCGGAAGCAGGGTTTGCCTCCGAGGTGTCTCAGTTAATGGCCAGCAAGTTGATGCTGCCTGTGGGCTGCGGCCGAGCTCCTGCAAGCCTGGGCTCCCTTCTGGCTGTGTGAGTGGCTTTGTAATACAGGCGCTGGCTTCTCTCACCAACACTTAAGTTCCAAGAGACCAAGGAAGAAGCTGGGAGGCCTTCTGTGATTGATCTTGCTTCAGTGTCACATTCACAGTGTTTTGTCACCTCTGCCACCTCTGGTTCAATGTCGGGGGAGGCTTCACAAAGGTTTAAATATCCCCAGAAGAGAATCCTAGGGAGATCTAATAGAGCTGGCTAAGATTATGCAAGGTGTGAAAGACTTCATAATTTTTTAATTTAAAAATTTTAACCAGAAAAATGCAGGCCTGTCTGCAGAGCTAAAAATTTCTACTACACCCACTATTCTACATAGGTTAGAAAGAATGTAGTTTCTAATGTCTACCCTTTCTATCCTTGTACTAACAAGAGAAAGGGCTAGAAAGATAAATGTCCCCTAAAAATATCACAGTGTATACTGTTTTGCAGCACTATCATTTTATTTAGCAAATGATATAACAACATTACAAAAAGCTTACAGAAATCTGAAAAAAGCCACCACTCACAATATTATGCAACATAACATCATTTTATAGGCTCATGGTATTTATTTATATGAGTAAATACATGATTTACGTGTTCACTGTAATTTTACGTTCTAATTTTTACTTAATATTTTATAGTGCACAATTCTTATTATGGTAGTTGTATAAATCTCTGCTAATAATGAAAAAGTTTAGTGTAGCCAAATTAAGGGGATGCTTGCATTGATTTAAATTATTTATCAACAGAAATTCATTTGACCACCAAACTATCTCACTAGCTTTCCCTTTAATAAGGTAGAATTTCAAGGTACAAGAGTTATACAGAAATACTTTTACTGCCTTTAAATATGTAATCTAATAGACAGTATCCTGATCATGGTGCAATATAGTTTTCTCAAATTGTTGCTTCTTAATATCCTCCCTTATTTCTAGTCATTGAAAAGTTCATCAAATATGACAATGTTTGCTTAATAGTGTTTATACATGTATTTAGGCAAACAAGAATTTTAAACCCTAAATATATACTTAATTTGCTGAATGAAAAACATTAAGTAGTTTTACTTTAAAAGAGAAAACCAACAGCACATGCAATAGACAACTGACAGAAACTTTATGCCACCAGAGAAATAATAATAAAGAAAACTCCCAACTTGATCTAATTTGGAGCCCAGGGTGGTTTTAGGAATGCACAAGAAGGATTATTCCTATTTGTCCAAAGTTAGTGGAAACAAAGTTAAACAAAAATAAAATGTAAATAAACAATTTTTTTTTTGCTGAGTAATATTGTAACTAGTTTTCTAATGACTATAGGTCTATAAGGTCAAATGTGGCGTTACAAGATTTTATATTTCTTTTGCGTGTAAAGATGAAAAGGTTATGATATGAGGAGGCACAGTCAACTTTAGACATTAAAATGATGTTTAAAATACAAGTGAATAATCGTTAAAAATGTCAAAGTTGAAAATGTAATATTAAAGTTTAAGGGGCCGGTGAGATGGCTCAGCGGCGTAAGCACCTGCCTGGCAAGCGAGAGGTCCTGAGGTCGACCCCCGGTACCCACAAAAAAAAAAAAAAAAAAAAAATTAAAGTTTACATAATGTATTATCATTATTGTTTCATGTGCCTTTCTTTCCCTATTAAACTGGGAATTCCATCAGAGAAAGATTCATTTTATATTCCTGTCACCAAGAACACTGCCTAGTACATAAACACTCAAGAAATGCTTGCTAAATTAATTTTTTTTAGTTGTCTCATAATTCGCATGGCAGCACAGTCTCAGATGACTCAGGCAAAATTCAGTTTTCTTTCCTAAACTATGGTTTCATTCTGTTAACTTCAACATGTTGACTGTTCTAACTTTGGTTCTCACAGGTATAATGGTCTCTTGTAATTGATTGAATATGATGTTTCTAGGACTATTTCCAATAACAACATTAAATGTGTATCAGTTCTAACATTCAAGGAAAACTATATAACATGCATGCGCGCACACACTTTTTTTTTTTTTTTTTTAATTAAAACATGGTGAAAACTACACTCCCACGCATTTGGCCTTCCCCTGACATCAACCTCTTTTAAATATTCTTGATTTTATTTTTTAAAATTGATGTCTCTTTTTCCTTAGGTAACAATCTGTTACTGCCTTTTTCTAGATTGGTTAGCTTTAGAACATACTTATTGGCCAATGAGATGGCTCAGAGGCATAAGTGCCTGCCTGGCAAGCGTGAGGTCCTGAGTTCAACTTCTGGAACCCACATAAAGGAAAAAAAAAGGGCCGGTGATATCCCTCAGCGGCACGAGCACTTGCTGGCAAGCGCGAGGTCCTGAGGTCGACTCCCGGTACTCACATTAAAAAAAAAAAAAGAGAGAGAGACAACATACTTATTTAATTGTTCTACTAATTAGCTTTGGAATTTGGATAGGCTCACCCTTCTAGTTCTTGTATCTTTCACATTTCTATCTTGACTTCCTTTTGGGAGAGCAAGTCCTCCATGGATTTCTCACACTACACATCCTGGTACACCAAAAGAACAAGCACTGGCTGCTCTTTAGCAGGGTTGTCTGTGCAATCAACAACCTTGATGGAGGAGTTTGGGTCTCCCTCAGGGCAGGAGAAACCTTGCTAACACCTACAATGAAAGAAGAGTACAGTGTTCCATGCTGATGTGCACTCACGGTGCGCAGCAGGGTCCATCGTGATGGCTGATTTTGAATGTAACTTGACAAGAGTGAGGGTTTACTAGACCTAGTAAAGAATTGTTTACTCTCAGTGATTCAGTGGGTGCTGATCTTGTTTCTCTCTTGCTGAAAGGGGAACCCAAGTGGTTTTGCTTTTGATTAGGATGATTAGGTGACCCAAAGAGTGTGTCTGAGGATGTTTCCAGAGGAGACTGGTGTGTGTGTGTGTGTGTGTGTGTGTTCAGTGCACTTTGGGGGTAATATCTACCTTGAATGTGGGAAGGCACCGTTCAGTGGATAAGGGTCAGGATGGAACAAAAATGAGAAGGATGAATTTTGGTCCTCTTTATTTCTTCCTGTGTTGCTCTCTCTTTTTCTCCTATTGGAGATGGCAGAACACCAGGTTCTCCAGAATTTGGACGCCGGAATTCACACCGGTGACTCCCCACACTCTTGGGCCTTCGGCCTCAGCTGGAAGATTACATCATTGGCTTCCTTGGTTCTGAGGGCTTCAGACTTGGACTGAACCGTGCTACCAGATTTCCT
This sequence comes from Erethizon dorsatum, assembly GCA_028451465.1. Lineage (NCBI taxonomy): Eukaryota > Metazoa > Chordata > Mammalia > Rodentia > Erethizontidae > Erethizon > Erethizon dorsatum. The sequence goes on from CM051838.1 coordinate 18,199,391, forward strand.
GGTATTGCAGGTTACACGAAGGCTGTTACTGGATTTCTCGGAATCCATAATCAAAGACTCAATTTCCCTAATAAATTCATATATCTCTTCATTTATCTCCTTCATTTATCTCTCTGAAATCTTGGGTCTTCTGCCCATGTCCATGAAACAGTAGCAAGCAAACTTAACTTGGAACTAAGGTAAAATCCAGTCACAAACTCAACATTATAATCCATTTATATTTCTATGAGATATGACTAATCTCCCTGCCCTGTCTTTATCTTCCTTCAACTCAAGTCCGGCCTCCAGGCACACATCCTACCTCAGTCAGCGCGATCTAACTTTTATATTATCAAGGTTTTAAACATTTATTTCCCTTTATAACACTTTAATTAAACTTTCTGTGCTTAGTCCTAAATTGACTTGTAATCCAAAATCCAATCAACAGTCTACATTATTAATAACCATTGTACATTTAGTATTCTAGAATGTTATGTCTTTCTTTATGAGTCTATTGTCCGACTCCTTAGACACCACAAAGAGATTGTTTATTGTAGCAAGAGTCCTTCCAGTGTAAAAAGTTGTGTCCTTACTCTCTTATGTCCCTCTCTTCTATTTTCTGTTTTCTTTCTGTACTGCTTTTAGTTGACTGTCACCATGATTCATTTCTTCACCAATTTTCACCCTCAGCTTTTGCCTTATATTCTTGTGATTTTCTTAACTTATGTGCCATGATTTTAATTAAATCATATATTTATGTTGAACCTATAATAAGTCTTTTTTTTTCTAACTGTAGCTGTTTTTAATTACTTCTACTTTCAAACTTATTCCTTTTTCTCTCAAAGTAGTTTCACTTTATTATTTAAATCTTTCTCTTTCTTGACTTTTTCCTGTTATATCTGTGATTTGGCATGTACTAAGGTAAGCCACAAAGACTCCCTCTTCAAAGTTGGAAGATGCATACCCAGCTGCTGAGGTTATTGCCATTGACCACTCTTAACCGTGCACTGCTTGAATTGCTCCAGGTAGGACTCCACCCAGACGGGGTCATGTGCTTTTTCTGAGGCAACTCACGCGAAGTATCTGCTCAATGCTGGAAGAGAGTCATCAGAGTCACCTACAGGGTGAGCTGAGTTCCTGTCACATACAGTACCACTTAACACTTCACAGAATCCCATCACATTTCCTTACCATATAGTTCACGAGTACTGGTACCATGAGCATTCCCTGAAATTTTCCACAGGATATTCTATCTCAGTCAGCTTCATGAGAAATCCAAGTTTCAACAGATACTTATTGTCCCCCAGTATTTAAGAATTCAAAGTGAAAGTTAGCACAAGCTCTCTTTGCTACTAGTTAAAAGGCAGGTATGACTACAGTCCTGTACATGGAGAAGAAATATTTCTGGAAAGGCTGCATGAGATCTCATTGGAAACTTCCACTCACACTCTCCCATCCTCTTTCTAACTTCAAGAAACGTGTTGAAACATCCCATTTTCTGATAATGCCCATTTAATATTCCCTTCATTGTGTTTGGTTTAGATTTCTATATTTTTATTTCAGGGTTCTAAAAATGGCTTACTATTTTTTTATAAACGTGAGACTTTTGTAGGTAAAGAAGGATGCAACTCAAGTCCATACGCGTAAGTGATATAAACCAGACCTACGTGTGTAAACTTCATATTGTCTCACTAGTGTGAGAATCTGAAAGAGTAAACAAGATCCAAAATGTACAATAGATATTGTGAATAGGGAAGAAACTGTTCACAAGAAAAGAAAAACTGTGATGGGAGAAAGGGGAAAGGAAGGAAGGGAAAAGGAAAAAATGTGTATAAACACAAGACAGTTAAAATAGTTATACAGCTGGTTTCTCTTGGTTCACTGAAGGGAAAGTTTTGTGCCAGTAATTTTCTGGACAATGTTTCATGCCTATATTTTGTACTCTGAACAACTACTGTGAATATAACAATATGCAATGTGTTGATTATTGTTACTCTCCTACTAGCCTGTGTTGAAACTCTGTTTTATTGTTATTTCTTACATTTTTCTGTTTAAAATTTAAAAATTAAAAAATAAAATAATAAAATAATAAAATAAAATAAAAATGGCTTAGAAGTAAAAGAGTACCAAACTGATCCCTTAAGCTGAAACTGCTTGCTCAATTTATACACTACTCTACTTAAATGCAATTTAATCTTTTTTTTATAAATTAGGTGACATATAGTATATGGTAGCAATAACATTCTCTGGAAAATTAGGAGAGTGAGCTCTACTTCATATTTCAAATAATTAGCCTCATGGTATTGGGCCAGTAGCTTCATATATTCTTATTTTTCTTACCAAAATATTTTCTCAATGATAGCTATTTAAAACTCAGTGTATGTTTTTTAACACTTGGGATGACTCCTAATACAGATACAAAGCAATAATGAAAAGAATAAACAACAAAGTCAATTTTTAAGTTTTCATAACAACTGAAGATCAGTGCTCTACTTCAATGTTTAATATGGTTTCTAGGTTTGAATATCATTTAGATGCCAACTATGAGTATTTAATTTTAACAGTTTGAACGTGTAAATTGGAATTGGTTGTTTTTGAGGAAAAATCACTCATATGTGTTTGGCCTTTACATTATCCCTGTAATACTCTGTTTCACATGTATTCATAAACCAGCCACAGAGATGTCCCTGGGAACCTGGACTTTGTCAATCGGCATATCTGGTTTTCATTCACAAGTGAATTTATGCATTCAAGTAAGATTGGTATAGAGAAGGGCATTCCATAAGCCTCATTTGCTCTGAACTTGGGCATTTCAAAAGTGTTCTGGCCAGATGCCCTAATATGTGGCAATAAGTTTGTTTTGATAAATACAAGTCATCTGACATTTACTGACCATAACATGGAACATAACAAATTATTTTTAAAATGAGTAAAATTGGGTCATAGGTCAGATACAAATGAGATCTTTATCATCTTTCTTGGAATATTTTTGTTTTTAATAATTAAAGTGTCTAAGCCAGCATTTTAAACAATAGTCATCTATGTCAGAGCTGGGATGGAAATACAAATTTTCTGCTCCAGTATATTTGCTGACAGTGTTAAAGCTGTAGGTTTTAGTGTGAATAAATAGGACTTCCCCATAACTAGAAACAGGTAATACTACAAAACTCCATCAAATAACAATAAATTGGTAGAGATTAATAATGATCTCTAACTGTGTGACAGCAGTGAGCATTTTGAGCTTTCAAATTTACTTCACAGGAACATCTTTGCATGGTCAATATGATAATTATTTTTCCAAAATAATTAAGTAGGAAATATGTAAAAACATGAAGTGCTTTAATTTTAAGGAAATTATAAGACATGGAAGATCTTAAAACTGTAGATGTGAATGAGATTTTCTGGTTATTTACCTTCAGATCTCTTACCAGGGGTTGGCTATGTACATTCAAAATATATCTCACATCCTACTTGTTCCAGTTTATTGAATTTCTTTCCTTATGTGATTGAGCATGGAACCCACACTGGGCTTGGAAACTGGTTTCAGTGTTATGCACGGGGTCATGGGTGAGGTCTCTGTCCTCACTGTACTCAGTTTCTCATCTGTAAGATGGAGACAATGAGATTCCTACCTCTGAGGGTTGATACCAAAATTAAAAGAATTTTACACAGTAAATATTCACAAAATACCTGACATATGTATGTTTACATACATGTATATATTTGCATACAACATGTGTTTATTGTAATGACCACTATTATGGCAAGTAATACATTTTTTCATTTATTTTATAATTTCAGTTGTTCGTTAAATCACTTCAACTTTTTCATTTTTAAATTAATGCCTGGTATCTGAAAACTTTCATAAAATCCTAGGAATTTTCACGTATCTAGTCAACCTATTTTTATGCCAAGTATCATTCTTTAATGAATGCTACATGCCAAAATTTATATGAAACAATATAAGGAAAGTACTGGTTAATATGAAACTCCTTGTCCCAAAGGAGCTTCCCAGTTATCCGACTTCTACCCATATAAATATAGACAAGTGGAGTACCAAATAGTTCCTTACCTTTGGTATAGAGACATAAAAGCTCAGAGAATGAAAGGGTAAAATTCCACCAAACTGATGAGAAAGGAAAGAAGACATTTGGGACTGGCCTTGAAGGACATGTAAGATTCAAGAGATAGAGATTAAAGGCAGACTGTTCAGGTAGAATTTTTCAAAATACACATAAATTAGAAAACACAGGTGCATCGAGATGAAGGCAAGTCATCTAGCGATCTACTCAGACTTGAATTCTGAAATATTTAAGAAGAAAAGTCTCAGTCACATCAACTAATTCCTATTATTTTACTATGATAGATACATATATGTATAATATCAGTTATAGTTCTTATCCAGTTAAAACATCAAAATTCTACAAGTTAAACAAAAATAAAACTATAAAACTAGTAAAATCCATGTCAATAATCATTGTGCACTGTGATAAATACTATAAACTAAAGTAAATCACATCATATAAGTAAAACATTAGAACCTAGATCCTTTTGGATTTACCCTGTATATATTTTACAACATGCCTTATAAAATCTCAGATCTGCCATTCTTTATACCAAAACAGTGAGGATACCATTTTTGGTAGCGCACATGAAGATAGCATTTAACTGTCCTTGATATTATTGCATTATGTTGGTATTATGCCATTTTCTCTTTCTAATTTCCTCTCAATATTTCAACTAGTCTTATTACAAACACAAATGCAAATAAAACATGAAAATAAGGCAGTAGGTGTCCCTAAATATATTATATATACATGTACATATGCACATACATATACATATACATGTATATACATATACATGTATTCTACATATACACATGTAGAAGCAGAGAGTGAGAAAAGAAGCCCTGACAGCTGTCAGTCAGCTGGGAACTGAGTTGTACTCACAGCTAGACAATGGCTTCTCATATCGGCCATAAACAATCTCCCAGAACACAACAATCAGAAAAGACAATGTGTAAGAAAGATGAAGCAAGACAAAAACAGGAGTTCATAATCATGTCTAAGCACATATAAAACAAGGTAAGAATATACAAACTCAGATAAACCACAAAAACCTTCAAAGTGTCCCTGTCATAGCCAACATCGGTGACTACTATTTCCTTACCAAATAGAGTTTTGTTCCTCTTTCTGTTATTTCTGCGTCCCATATAAAACTTATAAGAGACCAAATCACAGAACTGTCCCCTTTCTAGACACACCCAATCCAAAATTTAGTTAGATTCCCCCTGAAAATCCTAATGTAGCCCTACCCATATCTTGAGCCTGTCCTAATACCCATTTACCTGTTTCCCCTGTTGTATGACCTCTCTTACTGTAAGAAACACAATGTGTGTGTGTGTGTGTGTGTGTGTCTGCGTGTGTTCTGGTTGTCTTTGAGTAGAGTGAATTAAATATGCAGAAAGGTAAATAAGTGGATAATTTACACATACACATTTACATGTACAAATAAATACCTACATACATACATGTTGTTGTTTTATATGAACTTTTTGATTCTTTCCAATTTCCAAATAATAGAGGATAAGAACACAAATACTTAAGAGATGTTAATTTGACACTACAGCGTGGTGGGAGTTAAAGATCTGGCTAAAATCTTCATTCTAGAAACAATAAGCAGTCAATCCCAAAGAGAAAAGGGAGAAACAAGTGTTAGAAAAAAAATTTTTTTTAAATGTTCATGCAAACTTTGCCTCCTATAATACTTTCCTACAAGTATTTACATTTCAATTTTAAGTATTATTTTCCCTTGCTTTCAAAAGCCATTTCAACATTCAGGTTGGAGAATGCTTCCTATGCAAGGTATTATTAAAATCTTTCTGGTCAAAAATATGTGTTAAAATTTTATGAAAGCTATGACCTATGTGATATTTCTATATGATGGGAAGCAAACCACTACCCCCATATGAAAATGAAATGTAGATGTAATCTTCTTTCATTTAATTATACTAAAATACACACAGATTTTTGAAAGATGTTTGACTCATGGAAATTATATTTTACTACTCTCTCCAACCACCTACTAGTAGGAGGCAGTAATGGAAATCTGATCCATATTTGATGATGACCGTGAGCCCCTTCTTCAATGCTTTTCATTCATTATCTATCATCTGGATTGTGAACTGAGTTAACTATTCTATGTATATTAATATTTTGGAGCTATTAAATTCAAGATTTAAAATCTTCTGCTGTATACAAGATGTAACTAAATTCTAAGCCAGCAGAGAATGATGTTTCAAGTTTGGCAGTATATTAAGATAATCAACATTAATCATTTGGAAAGTATACACTACTTGCAAAAACTGATAGAATTTCCAAATGGCCTACTAAATTGGTCACAGGCTAGGTGTCAGAAAATGAGATAAGGACATGAAGAGAACTCAAAAACAGAAGTCTAAAAATATATCAGGAAATCCCAAATATCTATGTATAGAAAAAATAGAAGACAAAAAATTCTATTTGCCAAAATTAGCACTAAGACCAAAAGCCAATATTCTTACCCCAAACAGGGAATGAGCTCATGATTACAAATATTCAGGTGTCAGGAAGTCAGAGTAAAATTCAGGTAAGCTTTTGCTTCTCAGAGTTAGTACTAGTATGAAGCAATGAAGAAAAAATGTGATGGCTCCAAGGGAAAAGAAACCTTAATCTAACAAGATCAACATGACAGTAACAATGTTAAATCATAAATTTACTGAATTTATGGCACCTTGTCATAGGCACCTTGATCTTTGAGTCAGTATTGGTTTTATAGTCTAATTTAGAGCTAAACCTATAAGTACATCCAAAAGATGAACGTAATTTCAACCACAAGAAACAAGGAATATGAGGGTAGAAACAGGCACACCTACAAAATACACTTAGGGGTTTTTATATTACAGCTATAGACTTTGCTATAAAAGTATTCTTGTTCTAGTGGAAACATAGAGGTTAATCTCATAATTCAGAATTACAAGATTTTATGGACATGTCTCCTAATTAAGATTACCAGTTGATCTCCATGGATTCATTGCAAAGTAAGTTGTATTACAGATCTTCACTGTCTTATGTCTTCTAAGAGCAATGACACAAATTTGGAAAAGACTAATTAGCTGAGGCATCAACATATATCTCAGAAGAATAACCTTACCGCTTCATTTTCTCAGCCATATGGCTGAGAGATCACTCTAGGCATGACCTTTCCAACAGTGAGGTCAGAATTTCATTTATAAATAGATAATTGGAAATTCATCTGAGGTTCTATGGTACTGAAGAACTAAATTTTTCAGAGAGCTACTTAAAGACCAGAAGGATAAAAAAAATATCTTCTTCAGCACCATATAAGCAGGCTTGGGGATTCTAAAATACTTAAGTAAGAATAACATGAACTCATGTGTGCGTGTTTATACCTTTGAATATGAAAACTACCTATAGCAAAACCAAATGAAATGTGTATAGATATTTTGTCACAAATTAATTTCCCAACAACTCGCATAGTTTTTCAAACAGTACAAATATAAGGGTTTCTCCTCCCTCCCCTTATTTTTTTGGAAGTTCAAAATTTTCACCTACTTCCTCAAGATTGCTTTTAACTAGTGATTCTTGATCCTGGTTACACATTAGAGTCACCTGCAAAATCTCATTAAAATGCTGGTGTCATGCCCTACCATAAATATTTAATTCAGATTAGAATGGGGTAGCATCCTGGGACTGGTGTTTTTCAAAAGCTATTAACAGGATTTTAATGTGTGTTTTAGAATGAAATTTTGTGGTAGACACCAAGTTGTGTCCCTACCCTGGATCTCCCACTTAGAAAGTTTCTCTGTCCAGCTGCAAAAATTGAGATCACCAGATAGCCATGAGCTGTTTACTTCTTCGAGGTCTGTCTCAGCTGCTAAATGTCGCCTTGACTGATATCTTCCACTCTGAGACCAGCCTGTGCCAATGATGATTGACATGAGGATATTAAGACCAAGCTATAAGCTTACGCTAGTTGATTGTAAGTTTATTAAATCAGTACCAAATTTTGACTTCTTCTGGCCAATTTTTCTCCCTTTCTGTGCTTTTAACGCATGATCTCTAATAATGTTTATATTAAACCCTAAATATCTATATATGTATCTATATCTACCTATAGCTATCTATCTAATCTGTATCTATATATTAGGCCCAGGATGTAAATATCAAGACAGGATTAGGTAAGGTGGCAAGGTATTTCTCATCTCTCTGGTAGACTTCATCTTTGTACAGTAGATTGAGGAACAGGCTCCAAGGTAAAGAGCTGACTTGAGTCTCGATAGCTACAGGGAAAAAGTGACACATTCATATACCTCCCCCAACATCTATCACAGTACTGTGTGACTATTATAAAAATAGTTTTAGTGCCTGAAATACCAGAGGGACAGTATCTACCAATTGACAACTGTTTAAAATTTAGATACAGATCTTTAGTGAATGTCTTAAAATTTTATTTGTACTTCATGACCTTTCAATGTTAAGCCTTTTTTATGGCCATATTCTTAGTATATAACATTTGTTATGTGCTGATATATAAAAAAAAATGTTATTCAACCTTCACAACACCATACTGAAATCCCAGTGACCCTCTTACCATTTGCCATGTACAGCCTTACATAATGTCTTTTAGTCCTTTTGCAGATTGTCATAGCCAGCTTTAATTGACTTGGGATTATAAGACATATGAATTTGTGCTTTATTTTTCCTACCTGCCTATAGCTAAATTAAGGTTTTAGAAAGGTCATGGCATTCAAAACTGGAGCAATTCTTGTCACCATGGAATGTTTGGAAATGTCTGGATTTTTTTTGTGTGTGTGTGTGTAGTTATAACTAGGGAATAGGTAGCTATTGACATCTGATGTCAAGGATCCTACTAAATATCCTGCAATACACAGGAAAGATGCCACAGATAAGAATTATCAAAGGGGCAGGGATATAGCTCAGCAGTGCAGAGCCTGCTTGACGAGTGCAAGGTCCTGAGTTTGATTCCCAGGTACCCGTCCCCCCCCAACAAAAAAAAAAGAATGATTGGGTCAAAATGACAACAGTGCTGAGGTCAGAAACTTTGGGTTACAGTAAGGAAGAATGTACAAATATGCTGTTATGATGAAAAACTTTTCTTAGCATAATGATAATATTGGTTCAGTTATTCAATCTTTTACTTAGTGTTCCCTGACTTGATTTACTGATTTCTATTTAGTTCTAAAATGGATTTTTGCATACTAAATCAGATTAACCAAGTCTGACTGCATATAATTAAAAACTTCGGAAGACAAAGGCAGGCCTTAAATAAAAATAAGGAAAACCTTTTTTTAAATAGGAAAGATTAAGCTTAATGGTTCAAATATTATAGCACAGTATTTTATTTATCTGTATTGATTAGAAGTTGGGGAAGATATGTTCATTTGGTTTCTTCCCTGAAGACCTGTAAAACTATATTCTTCATCGTCTCAGTATTTTGTTGTCTAACTGTATCCTGTATGCTCATTCAGATACCTTTTCTGCACTTCTGAATTGTAGCTATGCTAGGACAGAGCCACATATTTGTTTTATAATATATCAACCTCTATCACCACATAAGAAAGCACATAGTCAAAAATATTTTTAATTAATAGAGAAAATTTAACACAAATAAAAACAAAATATTTCTAAGAAAAGAGACATAAAATCTTAAATCTTATCCTTTGAAAATTTATTCTTTGAAACTTACTCAGTGTCTTGGCTACCATTCTCTCGTTGCTGAGACAAAATACTTGACACCCAAGTTTAAAGGAGGAACTGTTTATTTAGCTCACAGTTTGTGGAGGTTTCAGTCCATAATCAGCTGGCTCCAAGGCAGGGCGGCACATGGTAGAGTGGCAACAGTTCATGACGGTGGAAAACAGCAAAAGCAACAACAGCAAAAATGGAGGAGTGCAAGAGAGCAAGCCTCTTTCCCTCCCTTATATTGTATGCAGGCTACCTGCCCTAGGGTGTGTGTAGCACTCACACCCATAATCCCAGCATTGGACCATGAATCAGTCACAAACTCTAGAAGCCCGCCCCCCATGACTGCATGAGGCATTGTGGGGATGTCCAGGTACAAACCATAACACTCAGGTTTCATTTGTGGACTTATTTTGGGGGAGAAAATGGACAAGAGTATGAAGCAGCACATTGGTAAGTGAATCTAAAGAGTGCTTCTACTATGGACAATATCGGCATATCTTTAAACTTGATGAAAAGAATATTATATCAGGGGGAAGCTTTTCTCAGTTTCCATCCCCTGACCTTAAAATCTGAGAGAAGAGTGTTGTTAAATTCAGAGAAAAGTTCTAAGGTAGCAAAGTACAAAGTCAAGAACTTGTCCTCTGTGAATAAAAATGATTAGTTCCCCAGGAGACATAAAGAGATGAGATTTGTGAATGGCTGACATGATAAATTCTTTCATATGTGCAGAATCTCTTTTAAATCATGGCTTTCATTGAATTTAAAGTTATTTTCTTGATGTCTGCTCATTATATGAAATAAAGACAACTAAATTTGTAGGGAAAGAAATGAAAACTATGTGTGACCCCACAACCCAAAAACACCACTACCGCAGAACTATAATTCCTCCTCTTTTTATATGCAGATAAGTATATAGATAACTATGAAAACTACAGAAACAGGCTTAAAGATAAAGAGAGAATTTGAGATTTTTATCACAATGGAACAAACATAACAGTGAAAGAGCAGGAAAAAAATGTAATGTCAAATTAGACCATTTTTCTCCCACAAGCTCACATTATAGGTTTTTCCACTTAACAGTATACTTTAAATATTTCTTTTGTTACTGAAATATTTAAATGGCTTCAAGATATTCCTTTTATGTGTGCAGCATAATTAGTCATTTGTCCATTGTTTCTAACAACAGATTATTTCATATTTTTATTATCAAAACTCATAGTGCAATTTTATAAAGAAGTCTTTGTTTGTATAGTGATTATTTCCACAATAAAGTTTTGTAAAAGCAGAGTAAGTGATTTAATTCATATAAATTCCTTAGTTTTGTATGTATTATCAAACTGATTTTAAGCAATTTAATTGATGCCCATTTACACTTCCACAAGTAATGCTACAATGTCACTGTACCTTCACAACACTGAATATTAGTAGACTCTTAAAAACATGCATGCTCACTTGGTCAACATAAAGAACTATCTCAAGGTTTTGGTAATGTTAGTGTCTTTTCTTAGAGCTCATTATGCATAGGAACTGCCGACCCTGCATCTCCAGAATGGCAGAAGGGAGCAGAATGTCTCCCCACAAACTTTCAGTTGCACTTTGCTGATTGTCTCTTTGCTTTCTGGAAGTTTTTATTTTCTTTCACTGGACATAGAAATTGTCTATCTATATGTTTCCAGGTGGGAAAAAGTAGAGACAGAAAAAACATATATCACAGAAAAAATAACCATGATATGAAAGTATAATTATCTATTTTATGAATACTTATATTACATGAGACAGGAAAAATGGACAGGATATCTTTACATCTTCCTAGGAAGTAATGTTGCTATTTTGTAAAGTGGAAAATACATGCTGGGCCATCATTTGTTTAATGCAGTCTTTGAAAAGTTTGCTTTCAATTCTCTATATTATGAATTCCAACATTTTCTTATATTCACAAAATAGCTTGACAGAAATGTGAGATGCTGCATATAAGCTTTTGATCAGCAGTACATTCAGTTGCAAGTACCATCTACCAACAATAATGGCTTCAACAAGAAGCTTGTTTTTTCTCTCATGATAAGAATTCTGAATTTATGCAGTTGGCAATACTTGCTCAGCTGCTGAATGATGTGAAGCAGGATTTGGCAAGTTACAGTCCATTAACCAAATCTAGCTTGTCCTCTATTTTGTCAAAGCTAAGTTTTCTTGGAACATAAACCACACCTATTCAACCAAGTATCGTGCATGGATGCTTTCATGATAGTATAGCATAATGAAATATTTGTAACAGAAATAGCATCCCACAAAACCTAAAATAATACTCTGCTGACCTATCAAAAATAAAAAAAAAAATAAATGTTTTTCAAATGCAAATTCAAAGTATAAAATTTCTGTGATTTCCTGACCTTGAACTTTCTTCCAAGGTTTCAAGATGGCAGCTATGGACTTCTCAAGTCACCAGGAGAAAAAGGGGGCATGGGATCATTAGACCTAACTGTAGCTGGCCACAGTTACAGGAAAAAGCCAAAGACTTCCCAGAGAGTCCGTCAGTACTCTGCTTTTACCACATTAGCCGGAGCTGTGCACATGGCATCCCTAACTATAGGAAAAGCCTCAAAAGTAGACATTTGTATTTCCTTTTTGTCTCATAAGTTAAGTTTAATGAAGGTTGAGATAAAACTGTATAAAACCTTTAAGTTTTTATTTTATTATTGGTATTGAGTTTCTTGGTACCATTCAGATATGCATAATGATCATATTCATCATAGGGAATTTGTACGTGTACATGATATATTTTGATTCTTATTTTTTGCCATTCCCCTCCCCTCCCTTCAACCCCTCTTCCCTTCCTTATTTACAAAGTTTTATTTCCACTTTATCCTTCTTTTCTCACTTTTTTTCTTTTCACTTCCTTCTTTTCCCACTCCCCCCTCCCTAGTTCCCCATTTTTTTGAACAATTTCTTCCTAATTCACAATATCTATTACACATTTTGGTTATTTATACTTTCAGTTTCTCACGTCAAAGACACAATGTGATATTTACATGTTTATCTGATTTATTTCACTTAAGATGGTCTCAAGATCCATCTATTTAGTTAGAAATGTTACAAGTTTATCTTTCTTTAGGGCTGAGTAGTACTTCATTGTATAAATAAAAATTTCACATCTTCTTTGTCCATTCATCAGTTGATGGGCATTTGGGCTGTTTCCAAGATTCAGCTATCACTGACTGTGCAGCTGTAAACATGGATGCACATATATCACTGTGGTATGATGAATTTAATTCTTTTGGGAAGATACCAAAAAGGGGAATAGCTGGGTCAAATGGGACCTCTAGTCCTAGTTTTTTGAGGAACCTCCACTCTGATTTCCACAGTGGTTGCACCAGTCTACATTCCCACCAACAATGGAGAAGTGTTCTTTTTTCACCATAACCCCACCAGCATTTGTTATTAATTGATTTGTTGATAACAGCCATTCTTTCTGGAATGAGATGAAATCTTATCATTGTTTTAATTTGCATCTCTTGAACAACCAGTGATGTTGAACATTTTTTCATATATTTATTTGCCATTTCTACTTTTCATCTGAGAAGTGTGTATTCATGTCAGATGCCCATTATTGGATTGGATCTTTAAATTTGGGGATGTCTGATTTTTTCAGTTCTTTATATGTTCAAGATATTAGTCCTTTGTCTGAGGAAAAACTGGCTAAAATTTTTTCCCACTCTGTGTGTTGTCTTTTCAATTCTGTTGGTGATTTCTTCTGCTGTGCAAAAGCTTTTTAATAAGATGATATCCCAGTTGATTCTTTATAGTATTCCTGAGCAGTTGGGGTTTTGTTCATGAAGTCTTTTCCTACACCTATGTCTTCCAGAGTTCTACTTATTCTCTCTTCCAGTAGAGTTAGTGTTTCTGTTTTACTATTTAGATCTTTGATCTATTCTGATTTTAGTTTAGTGCATGGTGAGAGGCATAGGTCTATTTTTAGTCTTCAGTGTATGGGAAGAGATAAGGTGGCTGAGTGTGTTTGGATTCGTTTCTTCATTTTCTAATCTGTTCCACTGATCCTCAGGGGTTTAGTTTTTTTTTTTTTTGCTTTTTGTTTTGTTTTTGCCTGTACCATGCTGTTTTTATCATAGTAGCTCTGTAGTATAATTTCAAGTCAGGGATTGTAATGCCTCCTGCCTTGCTTTTGTTGCCTAGAAGTGTTTTTGCTATTCTAGGTCTCTTCTGGTTCCAAATGAATTTTAGGATTGTTTTCTCTAGTTCTGTAAGGTATGCTAATAGTATTGAAAAAAGTGAAATATTTAGGAATCAATCTACTGAAGGAAGTAAAAGACCTCTACACTGAAAACTACAGCACTCTGAAAAAGGAGATCAAAGAGGATATCAAAAAATGGAAAGATATCTCTTGTGTTTGGGTAAGAAGAACAAACATAGTGAAAATGGCCATACTTCCAAAATTGTTATACAGATTTAATGCAATCCCAGTAAAAAAAATTCTGTATTTCTAACTAGTACCAAAAGAAGGAGTTGGAAATTCATGTTGGCTTGGTCATAAACCATGCATATAAGAAGTTGTTAATAATTTAAATCAAAAACCTTATTGGATATGTCACTTGAGTCCTGCACACATTCTTTTTACTTCTCTATATGATTATGTGGTCAACATTATTAGCAAACAAATACCCAAAATATTGTAAGTGACAAGATGGTCATTACTGGTTTTCTGGAATTTTTCTGGATTATTAATAATTCATGTAGATGTCTGCTTCCTTGTAAATACAGTTAAAATTCCTGGACATTATCTATAAACAAATACAAGATGACTGAAACATGGAGAAAGAATGCAGGCCAACTAAGGACCTATGAGAATGAGCGACAACACACAAATGAGTTGCTTTAGTTTCCTTCTTGCCTCAGACAGCTGAAGTGAGGTGCTGGAGAAAGAGGAAACCCAGAAACACCAGCAGTCACAGAAGAAAAATGAATGCAAAGGAATCTGTCTCTCTTTATTCAAAGAACCATAAAAAGGAAGCCAATCATGACAGAAAACATCGACAATAACTATTCCATTTCAACTAAATACTATAGTATAGTATAAGTATAGTATAAGTATAATACTATAGTATAAGTATAGTATAAGTATAGTATAAGTATAGTATAATACTATAGTATAAGTTGGTTCCACACCAACACCACCCCCAGAAAAGGAAAATGAGGAACCTAGGTTTCCACTTCAACTCGCTCCAGGTACAAAGACAACCCCCAGTCCTAATGCCAGGGTAGAGTCAGAGAAGGCCAAGTAATGATCTGGGGTCTGTCATCCCACAGGAGTGATAACAAAAGGGCCAACACGTGTTAGCCTAGACATCCACTCTTACTGAAGATGAAGAGATGTTCCTCCTTTTCATACTAAGTAGAGACAGAGAGGGCCTAGCAGTCACCACCACCCAGCAGTATTGAGGTCAACTCCCAGCAGGTCACAGAAAGCCATGTGGATAGGAAAAAAACAAGACACCCATGCTTCTCCCTACCAGTGTGATATACACAGAAACCTAGAGGAGACACTAGACAAGCATACATGCCCAGCAATAACCACAGACAGAAGGCAAATTCAGACCTGGTGGAGAATTATGCTTCTCCCCTCATGTGGAAATAACAAGATAATATTCTTCTCCCCGTGCTGGAGAAGTCTAGAAAGAGTCTGTTGGAAAAATCAGACACGCCCCCTAATCTCTTAAATATCCAGACTTTAATCAAAAATTGCTTATATCAAACACCAAGATGGTCACAATCTGAATTTAAAAAGTCAATGGGTACCAATATCAAGATGAGAGAGATTATGAATTATCTAATGGAAGGTTCTTTTAAAAAACCATCAAAAAAAAAAAAAAAAAAAAAAAAAAAAACCATCACAGGGGCCGGTGAGATGGCTCAGCGGCGTAAGCGCCTGCCTTGCAAGCATGAGGGCCCAAGTTCGACTCCCGGATCCCACATATGAAAAAGGGGCCGGTGATATCGCTCAGTGGCATGGGTGCCTGATGGCATGCGAGGTCCTGAGGTCGACCCCCTGGTACCCACAAAAAAAAAAAAAAAAAATCACAGGGCTAAGGGTATAGCTCAGCAGCATGGCATCCGCCTGGCAAGTGTGGGGTCCTGAGTTTGCCGGTTCCAAAAACAAAAGCCATCATAAAGTGTATCACTAATCAATTACAAATGTGCTTGAAACAAATGAAAATACAGGATATCTCAGGAAAGATTTAAAAGATACAAAGAAGAGCCAAATGGAAATTTTAGAACTCACAAATACAATAATTAAATAAAATAATAGATGGACTCAACAGAAAAATTGAGAGAATACAGGGAAGACTCAGTGAATTTGAAAGCAAAAAAACAATATCTAAACCATGTAACAGAGAAAAATATATGAAATATATGAAAAATTGTTAAAATAAAAATTTATAAAACTATAGGATATAACAAAAGATCTGGTATTTGTGTCATCAGATTCATTTTAGTTTATTTTATTTTAAACAGAAAAACAAAATAATGATACAGGGTGTCAAAACAAGCTAATAGGGGATTAACAATGATTAATATATTGTGTGTTGTTATCTTTAGGGTAGTTGCTCAGACTACAGGATATAAGCATGAAAAATTGATGAAATAATATAAGCACAAACCGTTCTTTTCAATGAACTAATAGAAATAAGTAGTGTAATTATCTTAGCTGTCTTCTATATATACATTTTTCATTTCCTTTTCTTCTTTACTCCTTTCCCCCATCCAAATTGTTCTTTCCTTTTGAGCAGTTTCTTCCCCTTTCACAATATCTATTGTACAAATTGGATCTTATTTACTCTTTCAGTTTCTTACACTAAGGAGACAATACAATGTTTACATATGCAAGTCTGATTTATTTCACTTATGAGTATGGTCTCGAGTTGCATCCATTTATATATAAAAGCCTTGAGTTTATCCTTCTTTATAGCTGAGTAGTACTCTATTGTATGAAAATACCACATTTTTTTATCCATTCCTCAGTTGATGGGCATTTGAGTTGTTTCTAAGATTTAGCTATTACAAACTGTGCTGCTATAAACATAGGTGCACATATATCACTGTAGTAGTATGTTTTTAATTCTTCTGGGAAGATACCCAGAAGGGGATTAGCTGGGTCGAATGGGACCTCTAATCCTAGTTTTTTCAGGAATCTCCAGACTGATTTCCATAGTGTTGTACCAGTCTACACTCCCACCAATAGTAGAGAAGGGTTCCTTTTCCCCACAGCCCCACCAGCATTTGTTATTGGTTTATTTCTTGATAATAGCCATTCTTTCCTGGGTGAGATGGAATCTCACTGTTGTCTTAATTTGCATCTCTTCAGTGACCAGTGATGTTGAACGTTTTTCATATATTTATTTGCCATTTGTATTTTTTCATCTGAGAAGCGCATATTCATCTCAGATGCCCATTTTTGGATTGGGTCTTGTTTTTGGGCTGTCTGATTTTTTTAAAGTCTTTATACATTCTAGGTAGTAGTTCTTTGTCTAAGGGACAGTTGTCTAAATTTTTTTCCCACTCTGTGGGTTCTCTTTTCACTTGGTGATTTCTTTTGGTGCGCAAAAAATTTTAATAAGATGAGATCCCAGCTGTTGATTCTTTGAAGTACTTCCCGTGCAGTTTAGGTTTTGTTCATGAACTCTCTGTCTACCCCTATGTCTTCAAGATTTCTGCCTACTTTCTCTTTCAGTAGATTTAGTGCTTCTGTTTTAATATTTAGATCTTTCATCCAGTTTGACTTTAGTTTAGTGCATGATGATAGACATGGGTCTAGTTTTAGTCTTCAGCATGTGGAAAGCCAGTTTTCCCAGCACCGTTTAGTAAAGAGGGTATCTTTCTTCCAGTGAACATGTTTGGCCCCTTTTTTGAAGGTAAGGTGGCTGAGTGTGACTGTAGTTGTGTCTGCATATTCTAATCCATTCCACTGATCCTTGGGTCTGGTTTTTTTTTTTTTTTTTTTTCCCAGTACCATACTAACTTTATCACAGTAGCTCTTTAGTATAATTTCAAGTCAGGGATTGTGATGCCTCCTGCCTTGCCTTTGTTGCCCAGGATTGCCTTTTCTATTCTAGGTCTCTTCTGTTTGCAAATGAATTTTAGGAATGTTTTCTCTAGATCTGTGAGGTTTACTAATGGTATTTTGACCGGGATTTCATTAAATCTGTATAACAGTTTTGGGAGTATGGTCATTTTCACAATGTTTGTTCTTCCTATCCATGAGCTAGGGATATCTTTCCATTTTCTGATGTCTTCTTCAATCTCTTTTTTCAGAATGCTGTAATTTTCAATGTATAGATCTTTTATTTCCTTTGTTAGATTGATTTCTAAGTATTTCATTTTTTTGGATGCTATTGTGAAGGGTGTGGTTTCCCTAATTTCTCTCTCAGTGCATTTGTTGTTTGTGTACAGGAATTCTATTGATTCTTTAGTGTTAACTTTGTAACCAGCTATGCTACCGAATTTGGTTATTAACTGTAGAAGTCTTTTGGTGGAGCGTTTGGGGTCTTCCATGTAGAGTATCCTGTCATCTGTGAATATTGATAATTTAACTTCTTCCTTCCCTATCCTTATGCCTTTTATTTCTCTCTTGTCTAATCACTCTGCTTAACGTTTCCAGAACTATATTGAAGTAGGAGTGGTGATAGTGGACATCCTTGTCTTCTTCCTGATTTTAGAGTGAAAACTTTCAGTTTTTGTCCATTTAGTATGATGTTGGTTGTTGGTTTGTCATACATGGCTTTTATCAGATTGAGGTAAAGTCCATTTATTCTGATTTTTGTAGGGTTTTTATCATGAATGAGTGTTGGACTTTATCAAAAGTTTTTTCTGCATCTATTGAGATGATCATGTGGCTTTTGTTTTTGGTTCTATTGATATGCTGTATTACATTTATTGATTTGCATATGTTGAACCATCCCTGCATTCCTAGGATGAATCCCATTTGGTCGTGGTGTATAATCTTCTTGATAATTTGCTGAATTCTGTTTGCTAGTATCTTATTGAGGATTTTTGCATCTATGTTCATTAGGGAGATTTGCCTATAGTTCTCTTTTTTGGTTGGGTGTTTGTCTGGTTTTGGTATCAGGGTAAAACTTGCCTCCAGGATTGAGTTAGGAAGAATTGCTTCCCTTTCAATTTCACAAAGAGTTTGAGGAGTATTGGCGTTAAATCTTCTCTAAATTTCTTACAGAATTCAGCAGTGAATCCATCAGAACCTGGACTTTTTTGTTTGTAGGTTTTTGTCATTACATCTTCAATTTCATTGACTGATATTGGGTTATTTAAAATTTTTATATCTTCTTGATTCAGCTTTGATAGTTCATATGTATCTAGGAATCTGTCCATTTCTTCCATGTTTTCCATCCCAGGAGAGTAAAGATTTTCAAAGTAGGTATTGATGATCTTCTGAGTTTCCACAGGATCTGTAGTGATTTTACCATTTTCATTCCTCAGTGCATGAATTTGAGTCTTTTCTTTCCTTTTTTTGGTAGGGTTGGCTAAGAGTTTATCAATTTTATTTATTCTTTCAAAGAACCAACTCTTTGATTCATTAATTCTTTGTGTTGCTTTCTTAGTCTCCATTGCATTAATTTCTGCTCTAATCTTTATAATTTCCTCCCTTGTGTGGGCTTTGGGCTTGTCTTGCCTTCTTTTTCTAGAAGCTTGAGGTGTAACATTAGGTTGTTTATTTGTGCTCGTTCTGTTTTCCTGATGTGAGAATTCACTGCTATCAATTTCCCCCTTAGGACTGCTTTCATTGCATCCCATAAGTTCTGGTATGTTGTATCTGCTTTCTTGTTAGTTGCGGATAATGTTTAATGTTTAAATTCATTAATTTTAATGACATTTACATTGAATATTATTTAACATTTCAATAATGTTTAATTTCATCTGTGACCCCTTGGTTGTTTAGGAGGGTGTTATTTAATTTCCATATGTTTATGGAGTTTTTGCGGTTTCTTTTGCCTTTATTGTCCAACTTCATTGCACTATGGTCAGATAATATGCATGGGATAATTTCAATTCCTTCGCATTTACTTAAGCATGTTCTGTGGGCTAGTATATGATGTATTCTAAAGAACATCCCTTGTGCAGCTGAGAAGAATGTGTATTCTGATGATGTTGGGTGGAACACTCTGAAAACATCTACTAAGTACATTTGTTCACAAATTTGCCTCAGTTCTGATATTTCTTTGCTGATTTTTTGTCTAGTTGGTCTATCTCTTTGTGATGATGGGGTAGTAAGGTCTCCCATTAAAACTGTGTTATTGCTTTTGTGGTTTTTCATATCTAGTAATAATTGTCTTGTATAGTTTGGTGCATACATATTTGTTGCATACATTTTTATGATTGTTATCTCTTCCTTTTGAAGTTTTCCCCTAACAAGTATGTAGTGACCTTCTTTTTCACTTTTGATCACTCTTGGTTTGAAATCACATTGTCTGCAAACAGGATAGCTGCCCCTGCTTTTTTCTGGGTTCCTGTTGCATGGAAGATTATTTTCCATCCTTTGGTTTTCAACCTATGAATTTCTTTTTGACTTAAATGTGTTTCTCATATACAGCATATTGTTGGATTGTGTTTCTTGATCCATTCTACCCGTCTGTTTCTTTTGATTGATGAATTAAGTTCATTTACATTGATGGTTATAATTGATATGTATTGACTTTTCCTAGTCATGATATTTTCCTGCTGTTGGTCCCCTGCTTTTCCCCTATGTGTAATTGCTTGCCCTGCTTAATGGTTTCTTTCTGTTGTTGTTCTTGGAATAGTGGTCATTTTTATCTCTGTCTAGAAAATCTTTCAGTACTCTTTGTAGGGTTGGTTTGGTGGTCATGAATTTCTTCAGTTGTTCCTTGTCATGGAAGTATTTTATTTCTCCATTAATTTTGAAAGATAGTTTTGCAGGGTACATCAATGTGGGTTGAAAGTTGTTTTCTTTCTGAAACTTGAAATACTTCACTCCAAGTAATTCTTGACTTGAGGGTTTGTGTTGAGACGTCTGCCGTGATTCTGATGGGCTTTCCTTTATAGGTGATCTTTTTCTTTTCTCTAACAGCTTTTAATATTCTGTTCTTGTGCTGAATTTCTGAAATCTTGATTATTATATGTGTTGGTGTAGTTTTATTTTTGTCATGGCTGTTTGGAGTTCTATATGCTTCATTTATTTGTATATCAAATTCTTTATCCGCACTTGGGAAGTTTTCTGCCATTATTTCTGTGAAGTGTTTTTTATTAATGGCATTTTTTGGTGTCTCCAGCCTTCTCATTGACCCTAATCAATTTTATGTTACTCTTCTTTGCTTCATCTTGTAGCTGTTGGATTGATTTTTCATGGTCTCTTGCTATTTTTTTTTTAATGCGTGTACTGGGAGTTGAACTCAGGACCTCACGGTTGCCAGGCAGGCGCTGATGCCGCTGAGCTATATCACCAGCCCCTCTCTTGCTATTTTTAAGATATCTTTCTTTTCATGATCACTTGCTGCAATTCTGTCTTCAAGATCTGATATTCTATCCTCTCCTTCATTCATTCTGTTGCATATACTTTCAATGGAGGTTTTAATCTCTTGGATTTCTGTTGGGATCTATTTCATGGATTTTATTTCTTTCCTAAGTTGGGCATTTTTTGTTTCCGTCATTTTTCTAAGCTCATCTATTCTTGTATCTGTGTCTTCTCTAATATCTTCAATTTTAGGCATTATTTCTTTTTGTACTTGAGAAATTATTTTCTCCATAGCCTTTTCCACTTGTTTTTACACTTCTGTTTCTATCATTTCAGAAAGCTCTTGTGTTTGACTTCCAATTTTGTCTATCTCATTGTGTTACAGGCTTGTCCTGGGTGGGCTGGGGGTCTGGGCTTGCATTTGGCTTCTGTATCTTATCATTTTCTATTTTCTCTTTATTATATTATTTTGTCTTCTATGTTGATGCTTGCTGCTTTCTTATGATAGATAGCTTTACACTAGTATTGAGGCTTCCCTAGGTGATGTCCATTCTTCGGGGATGTCCTCTAAAAGTAGGTGGTTCTTTATAGCTCTCCCAAGAACCTACCTTCCCAATTTGTAAAGGATGCAAATTTACTATTTGGCTCAGCACTCAATCCTCTGGTTCTGGGCTGTGGTGTTGATTATGACCCCATACTATCACAGCGTTATCATACAGAGGAGAAAAACTGCATATAACAGGTATGACATCCTGGCCTATGTAAGACAATTAGTAATAACAATAGTCTCAAGTACAGCTTAACTACTGACAAACTCTGGTGACCACTAACCTGCTACCTCAAACCACAGGAGCAAACTGTAAAGTTATATAACAAAATCAAGCATATGCCATGTACTTGTATTCAGTGATTTTCCCCTTAGTAGAGTGGTTTTGCAGGAGGTGGGGGTTTAAGATGGGTAGGGAACAAGCTAAAGTGATGAATGAGGTCGCATATAGTGGAGTCAAGGCTGGAGGTCAAATGATGATCAGCCAAATTTTGGGAAACTGGAAGACTCAGGAGGGAAAGAATGAAATAGAATGTGAAGGAGTAATCAGAAAGGGAAAAGACAGGTTTACTCACTGTCTCTTCTCTGTCTCTCTAAAGGAGAGAAAAAGGATCAATAGAAGAAAATGGAAAAGATATATAAGAAACCTAAACAGTGATAACAAGCAGGAAAAAAGAGAAGGAGAACAGAAAAGAAAGAAAAAAATTAGGCCACAGAAAGGAGAGGAAAGAAGAAACAAAACAAAACAAAACAACAAACAAACAAACAAAAAAACCCAAAACAAAAATAATCACAAAATACAAGACAAAACAAGATGAATTCCAACCAGATAGGAAAGAGGTAGCCAATCAGATGAGGGAGAATAAAAGTAGTAAAACACTTCTGGTGTTTACAGTTCTGTGATGGTATCCATATCAGATCTCAGAAATGTGCTGTGTACCTCAGCCAAATTTGCCATGGGAATTGTTCTGGGTATGGAGATGATCTTGGCCTCTGGATGTGGGGGCTGGAACTGACCTTCTGTAAGTGGAGTTTTCCAGAAACCAGCTGCTGGCTCCTCACTGCTGCTTCGGACGCTTCCACATTGCTGGTCTCACTGATTACTCCTCATGCCCAGCCCAGCTGTCTTGGGTCTCCAGGTTCTGATCGGTCTGCCCGCCAAAGGCATGTGTGCACTTGCACGCCCGAGGCCAGGCCTGTCCTGGGTCTCAGGGTCTGTGTCATCAGATTCTAGGAAGAGAAAGAAGATAGCTTGAAAAAATATTCAAGGAAATACTGGCAGAAATGTTTTTTGAGCTTGGCCAAAAACTAAGTTTATAAATATGAGACTCTGAGTGAATCCCACAAGATAAATCAAAAGGAGCACACACCAAGGTGCTTCATAGTCTAGTTGCTAAAAATGAAGGAAAAGAAATAATTTTGAAAGCAGCTAGAGAAATGATACCTTCAATTTTTTGGGGGGGGGCTTCAAATTGCAGCATCTTTCTCCTCAGAAACCATGGAGACCAGAAAAAAATAGTAAAATATGTTTCAAGTACTGAAATAAACTGTCAACCCAAGATTATATATGCAGCAAAATAAGTTTTAGGAATAGAGGGAAATAAAACATTCTCAGTTGAATGAAAAGAGAGAAAGAGAATTTGTCTCCAACTGATTTTCCCTGAAAGAATAGCTTAAGGAAGTTCTCTAACCAGAAACAAATAATAAAAGGACAAGTCTTGGGACATCAAGAAGCTAAAAAGAACAGAAGAGCAAATAAATGACTGGCTAAAATTGACTTTTCTTATCTTCTTCAATTATTAAGTTTATATTTGATTGTTGAAGCAAATATTTTATCACCATATAATCTGATTTTCAACACAGAAGATAGCTAGACAAAATTTTGTTATAAATAAGGAAAGGTGGGCTGGTGATATAGCTCAGTAGCATAAATACTTGCCTGGCAAGGTCCTGAGTTCGATTCCCAGTACCCACAATAAATAAATAAATAAATAAATAAATAAATAAATAAATAAAGGTAAATGAATGTGAAGTGAAACAAGATTTCTAAACTTCACTTGAACTACTTAAGTGTGAGCCCCAAAAGACAGTCATAATATATATACAATGTAGTACATACAACAACCATAAATAAATGAAACAGAACATTATCAACACTATAGGAAAATCAAAATGGAATTCTAGAGAGATGTTCTAATACATCTGAAGAGGGAAAGGAAAAGAAAAGGAAGGGAAAAACAGAACAAGCAAATAATAAAATGCTTACTGTAAGATCCAAAATATTAATAACTATATTTACATATAATTGATCTAAATAAAAATTACAGAAAAGTTATCAGAATATTAGATTTTAAAAACATGACCTGGCTATATGCTGCCTACAAAAAATCCACTTCAAGCAGGACGTGGTGGCACACAACTTTAATCTCAGCGCTTGGTAGGCAGAGGCAGGAGAATTGCCATGAGTTTGACTCCAGCCAGGGTTGCATAGTAAATTCAAGGCCAGCCTAGGCTACATCATGAGATCCTGCTCAAAAAATAAAAGCAACGACAACAAAAGTTCACTTCAAATATAATGAGATAGGCAGGTTGAAGGTGAAAGTGAAAGGAGAGAAAAATATATAGCATAAACATAAAACCTCCAAAAAAAACAATCTCCATTCCCAGATATTTTCACTGGTGATGTCTGCAAAATATTCTTGGTAGTTTTTACACAAATTCTACCTAATTCCAGAAATCATAAGAAGAAACATTTTCCAATTCCTTTTATGAATGAAGTAGTACCTTGATATCAAAACCAGACAAAGACACAAAAGAAGACTTCAAATTAATATCTCTGTACAACTTAGAAATATTCTCAACATCATATGAGCAATCGAAATTCAGCAACACACAAGAAAAGTGTACAGCATGATCATGTGCAGTTGATACTAGCCACGCAATGTTGACTCATCATTTGAAAATCAGTGTAATCCATCACATAAAAAAACTAAAGAAAAAATGTGACAATATGAACTGATGAAGGAAAAACATTTAGCAAAATTCAGCAGTTATTCATGATTAAAATCTCAGAAACAGGAATACAAAGGAATTTGCTTTACTTGATAAAGAACATCTACAAAAGGTCCAAACAGCTAACCCTGCATGAAACAGTGAGAGAATAAACACTTCTCCCCTATGTTCAGGTAAAAGGCAAAAGTGTTCACTTATCACCACTACTATCCAACATATTACTCTAAGTGCTAGTGAGTTTATTAAGGCAGAAAATAAGTTAAGATATTACAGCTCAGAAAAGAAAAATTAAATTTGGGTTTACTTGTTGGTGACATTATTAATGTAGGAAACCCCAGAAAATCTACTGAAAATTTTAGAAAATGAAATATCATAGAACTACAAAGTGAAATGTCACAGATTATAAAGTGAATGTATAAACTGGTATCTAGATTAGCAGAGAATATGTGGAAAGAAAAAAATTTTAAAGCACTATTTACAATTATGAAGAAAGCATAAATCTAGCAGAATGTGTACAAGGTTTGTATACTAAACACTGTAGGAAAAATGTCTTTGCTTCCCTAATAGATATACAAGTTTATGTTAATTCTTATAAAAATCTCAGCAAGATCTCTTTGTAGATATGTACAAGATTCTGAAACTTGTATGAAAGGCAAAAGAACTGCACTAATTAAAACCATATTGTAAAAGAGGAACAAACTAGAAAGTATTATTTCTAGCCAATTTCAAGACATTGTTTACACTAATCAACATTGTTGTATTAGGAAAATAGACACATAGATCAATAGAACTGAATAGAGGACTCAGAAATTGTCCAGTAAGTACAGGCAACTTACTTTCTTTACAAAAGTATAAACAATGGAGGAAAGATATTATTTGCAAAAAACTGGAACAGAGATATTGAATATTCATAGCTAAAAATGTCAATCTTAATGCAAACTATATATAGCATATAAAAGTTAAATAGCTCCTAGATCTAAATGTGAAGCGTAAAACTTTTACAAAAGAATGTTAGAGAAAGTCTTCAGGATCTAGAAAGGGACTCTGCCAAAGCCATGATTCAATAAACCTTTATAAATAAGAGCTCATCAAAATTAATGTTTTTTGCTCTTCAAAATACTGTTAAAATAATGAAATAACAAGTTACAGCTTGGAAAGAATATTTACAAACCATATATTTGACAATGGATACAAATCTAGAACATACGAAGACCCTTGAAACTCAAAAGTTAAAAAAAAAAAAAAAAGGGAGCAGTCCAGTTAGGAAATGAACAAAGATATAAAGAACATTTCCTGGAAGAGAATCTATGAATGTAAATAAATACACAAAAAAATTCAACATCACTAGCCATCAAAGAAATGCAAATTAGACCACCAAATATGCCAACACACTGTAGAAAAACAGCTAAGATAAAATATTTACAATATCAGCTATGGTTTAAATTTTAAATGTAGAGGTAGGACATTAAGGAGGATTGAGTCATGAAGGCTCTGACTTTGCCAGTGAATCAATCCAATTGTAGATTTATAACTTAATGGGCTATTGAGAGGTTGGGAGGTAGTGAAAACAAACTCCTACCCCACCTCCCACACCCCTGAGAAAATGAAAAACTAACATCCCTATAAAAATCTGTATATTATTGTCCATTGCAGCTTTATTTGCCAAAGCCAAAACCTGCAACAATTAAAGTGTCCTTCAGTGGGTGAATGATTAAACTGTGGTGCATCCATATCATGACATAAAAGAAAAAAACATACTAAGCAATGAGAAAATAAAACAAAACAAAAAATGGTATCTATAACTCGTACAGTTCTCAAGTGTATTATGCTGATTAGGGAAAAGGTCTGAAAAGACCATTTACTGTATGCTTCTACTTGAAGAACATTCTTAGCGTGATAAATTTTACACATAGAAAACAGATTAGTGCTTGCAGGTATGACTAGGGGGAAAAAGATGTAAGAAGAAGGTTGAATGTAAAAGAGAAAAAAGAAATCTTTGTAGTGCTCACACAAAACTTATATATGTGATAAAATTATATAGAACTATGCATGTGCTATGTGCCAGTGTTAATTTCCTAGTTTTGATATCATACTATGTAAGACAAAACCAATGGAGAAAGCTTTGCAAAGGGTACAAGGGACCACTCTGTATCATCTATGCAATTTCTTTCACATCCACAATTTCAAAATTAAAAACCTTAAAAATCATGTAGCATGAACTATTCTGGGCCTTTCCCTGTGTAATTAAACACCTCTCAGTCAGTTGACACTAAAAAATTCTGTATCTGGACAAAGCAAAAGAATGAAGTTATTTTTTCTGAACTAGAAAATTAACTCTTTATAACTGGTCTAAAAGAGCAATCTGGGGAAAATCTTTTGCTCTTAACATCACAAGATTGACCTATTTCAAATGAAGGGTTTGGATCATTAGAAACATAAAATGTTTAAAAGTGAGCAAATTAGCTACGTATGTGGATATAGGTCATTTTAACTTATATAATGAGGAGGTCAGAGATGCGTGCTTAGCATAGACATATTACATAAAATTAAACATCAATAAAATATATATGAATGTCTTAATATCTTGTGTGTCGACTTTAACTTTCCACGAATTTTTCAAAAATATTACCTTAAAATACATAATGATATTGCTTACTATTGAATTCAATCTGCAAATAGGCAATTTTGAGTGGTATATAGAGGCAGATAGTCAGGAATCCCTGGCCTACCAGCACATGAATGCAAATTCATAGAATTTTTAATGAATGGAAGATTCAAGAGAGTCAAGAAAAGGATGCATATGCTAATTTGGTCAGCAAGCCATACATTGGACATCCCAGGATGAATAATCTCTTAGGACTTGCTAGATCAAAACTGCTGAGATAAAAACAGTGCAACATGAGGTGACATTTTTGTCTCAACAAGACAATTGAGAATAGCTTAATTAGTAAAGAGATATCTTCATTGTACTTGTCAGACTCTTAAATTAGATTTTTAATACAGCTCTATGCTGTTAACATGAGATATAACTAACGCAAAATTTAAAATATTATGCATCCAGATGGCAGCCTAAATATATTCATTTATTTCCATTGTCCACCCCAAATCCAAGTGCAATACAAGGAGGATGTATAGCAGTGGTTAAATACATAGCAACCCTGAAAATGAGAAAAGCCCTTTAGCAAGCACGGTATTTTGGAAAAACATCTGTATGATAGAAAAAATGAAATACCTGAAAAATACACACACAAAAAGTTGAGGTAAAAGAGACAGCCTCCAGTTTAGTGGAGTTTTCAAATCTTTGGTTTTATTCTTACATTTAACTCTTCAACATTTATCAAATTGATTTATTTACCACGCTATCTTTATCTTTTTTCCCATTGCATCACCAATTTTTCAGCACCACTTATTGCACAGTTCATCTGACTTAGGCTGGGTTACTCCCAAAAGCAAAGCCTGCATCAGCGGTTATATATATATTTCTAAGAATGTATTTTAGGGATCAGACATTAGGGACAGACATCAACAGAGAACAAAGGAAAATCAATTCAAGCATAATGTGCTGTGTGGCCTCTACAGCCGACCAGTTAACTCAATGTGGGACATTCAGGGGGGCTTACAGTGTGTGGCTCAGGCCCCCACTCAACCGAATCTCAAAAGAGAGATGCCTTCATCTACCAGCTAAGGTTCCCTCTCAAGTGGCATTGTGCCCGTGGGAATCCCAGAGAAGCCCCAGGTGGGAAGCAAGAGATAGTCAGTCCATTCTCGGGATGAGCTAATAGCAAGGCAGTCCCAGCCTGGCAGAACTGTGTACCAAGACAAGACTGGACTGACGAGCAGGACAGGAGGACAAGAGCCAGCACACTAGCAGTATCAGGTACACCTTTCTTTCACCACTGATTTGAAGCACTCACTTAACCAAACAGCAGATTTCTATGTAGGTATTAAATCTCTTCTCAAAACCTTCATTATGTTCCATTGATCAATATTTTATTCCTCTGCCAAGAAATCTGCTTTTTCTTATAGTAGCTTTATAGTGTAAGTTGATATCTGACAGTGACATATCCCTTATAATTGTACACTTTGAAATATGTAATTGCTGTTTTTCATATCTTATATTTCAAATGAACTTCAAAATCACTTTGTTATGAAATAAAATATCTGTTAAGAGTTGGAGTCGCTTTGCTTCATGCAAATAGATTAATTTGAATTGATTTGAGGACTTTATAACATTATGCTTTCCTACCCAGGAATATAGTATTTTGATTTCCTTATTGTAGCATATTTTATATCCTTTAGTTAAGTTTTATGTATAACTTTGTATAGGTTTTACATATTTCTTGCTATGTTTATATCTATGTATTTCATAGTTGCTAGATTTTTTTTCATTATATTTTGTGATTATTGCATAAGAAAGCTGTAGAAATCTATGAGAATTTTCTTTGTGACTATTTCATTAAATAAACAAGAGATTATCTGTTTTCATCATTTACCATCTTCTAATTAATTCACTTAGGAATTCTAGATGTCCAACCATAGTCTACAACTTATTTACACTTAAATTAGGTTTAACTTCCAATACTCTAAAAAAACTATTTAAAAACTAAAGTATGTAAAACCATTGATTGTATTTAGACAGTCCTCAAGACGCAAACTCTACAAAAATATCCTTGAGACCAGCGTGTTTAGATGATTCTTGGTAAATTGGGGTTGACTAGGAGTTTCCCCATTTCCATTAGAATATACTGTTCTCTAAGATATGATGGCAAATTTTGTCAGCCTAACTGGGCTGAAGGATGCCTAGATAAACCATAAAACATTATTTCTGTGTGTGTGTTGAGTTGTATTTGATGAGATTAGCATTTGAATATTATACTAATAAAAACTGTCCTCACCAATGTGGACAAGCATCATCTGATCCATGGAAAGCATGAAAAGAGTAAGAAGATGGAGGAAGGGTGAATGAATTTGCTTCTTGTTTAACCTGGGACTTCTGTCTTTCTATCAACCTCTTGGGAATGGGATTCTCAGGTCTCTGGACTTTGTTACACTGCTGGCTTTCCTGGTTCTCCACCTTACAGGTGGCAAATCCTAGGACTTTTCAGCCTCTGTAATTGTATGAGGCAATTTCTATAATAAATCCCCTATTGCGTCTATTTCTTTGGGGAACCCCAACAAGGGATATGAGGCTAAAATGCACTAATTCGAGCTTACATATTTATTAGTGAAACTCAACAAAGTGATTGTTTACAATTTAATACAATCATTTTTTTCAAGAAAGGAGTATTTCATTGGATATTACTAAAACTTTCAAGTAAAGAATGATTATAAGACCATAATGGCTTTTAATTTTGTTATTTTAACTTAACTACAGGTGACGCTGTTTCCATGGGCTGCATTTAGGATGACTCCTCTGATATCCCACTCTTGGGATGTCTCCGGGTTGCTAGTACAAATTAAGGAGTGGACCAAATGTGCACAGTATGTAAACTCATGAAAATAGTAGATATTTTTTAAGGGGAATATTTTCCTGAGAACAAAAGGACCCAGGACAAAATTATGAGGATCTCCCAATTTAGTGGGCATGTGGAGGAAAGAAGAAAAAAGTAGAAAGGACACAAAGAATAGGCACAACAAATTGGAATATTGTTCCTATTATTGTTACATAAGATTCATAATATTGTTACATAAGGACATGAAATGTTGTTTTTAGAACCGATGATTTTTGCAAATAATTTGTACAACAGGGCTAAGTATTTCACATCATTTCAGACTACTTAACCTGTACCTGCTTGCTTTACTGTTACGTGTTTGTGAATTAGGGAAAAAGACCAGGTGCTTTTGAACACCTCTGTTTTGGTAAATCAAAGAAATAAAACACTGTTAATTGATCTTACAAATACCTTATGGATATAGCCGGTTTTCAGTAACATTCTCCAGGCCGAGCTCCTTATTCTCATCTATTTTGGATATGCTTAGAATTCAGCCTCATAAAGCTCGCCTGGAACGCAACCAGGTTGCGAGTGTTGATAATGAGTCTCTCTGAAAACTCATGAGCAATTACCAAGACTAACTTTGTTATACTTCTGACCCAGACATTAAGCTGAGGGACTTTGAGGGATCCGGGATGGCTTTCAGAAGCTTTCTGTGTTTGTACACATTTCCCTGTGGAGCGTCACTCAGAGAGAACAGCTGCACCAAATTCCAGACAGCAAACTTCTGAACCGTGAAACCACCAGGCACTAGGCGAGTTGGGCCAACCCTTTATTGGAAGAGAATTATAAATTCAGGCAGTATTGCTTTGGCACTGTTCAAATTTAAAGCACCTTCTATGTTTCATAATTAAGAGGACTAATGCAGTTGCATCACTATTGATCACATGTTCGTTTGTTTATAAATGTTCAGTAAATCCTCTACTTTTTTTTAAGCTGAAGGAGAAATCTTTTACTGGCACAGTCATTCCTTGTTAAATTGACAGGGTGGAGCAGTGACTTTTTTTAAACAATAAAAGCTGGTTTCTCCTAAACTAGTTTCACTATGGTAGTGGAGATCAGTAGATCAGCCAGTAGATCATGGCCATGTGATTTATTTTAAGCCACACAATTAGAAGACAAATGGAGACACTAGTGCAGCTCTTCCAGCTACTAGACTTGTTCATTCACATGATCAGCTGAGGTGCACAAAAAGTAAAACTTCTATTAAAAAAATAATCAGCCTAGGAGAGAACTGGAGAAACCTTGCAAAACTACAAAGGGCATAGATGGGGCAGTCTGGGAGAAGGGAGCTTTCTCCAGAAGCCTGCACACCATCCTTCCCCTGTCCTGTCACATCCAAAAGGCTACTTGCTTAGAGATACTGCTGGAGGGTGGGCAGTTGACCTCTTGTTAGGAACCTGCAGCCAACGTGTTGGGTTTGTCTTGTTGCTGGAAATGTTCACATAGGGAGTGGCATTGGGTCCCATCAAAAGCTGGGAGTGGGATTGGGTCCCATCCAGCACAGGCATTAGTCTGCATGGGGAAGACTTTGATTGCACTGCGGCCATCATCTGCAGGACAGGCTGGGAGGGAATCAGGAATGGATGTGTCTCCTTGGAAGACAGCTCTGAAGGAAGGTGTGAGTCCAGCCCAATCCATTCCTTCAGCCCCTGTCTGAAAACTTTTGTATCTTATATGAACTCAAAGAATAAACAAAAGACACTCCTGCCCCCATCTCACCCCTGGTCCAGCTGACTAGATTTTGGGATAAACTCCCCCAGGCCAGCCTAGCCCATGGTAGCTTAGAACTTTCCTCATTATTGATCCCAGTACTAGAGTCTGAATCTACTAGTTTATTAAAGCAATGGCAATACAAGTAGCAAAAATATGTTACATTATTTTATTAGCATGTAGACTGCTTGAGGAGTGAGCCTTAGATAATATTGAGTTTCTTTTCTGTTTCTATTAAAAATATGCTATAACGTTGTTGTAGTTTATAAAAAACAAAAAAAAAAAGCAAAGAAAACCTGCCCAGTTCTTCACCCTTTCACGTACCTGTGACCTTCTCCATAGCTTTGTAGGGGCCCATTCCCTGACTCTGAGTTAAGATGTGACATGACTTAGCCAATGGGGTTTTAGCAATTTTAACACAAACTGAGGGTTGGAAAGTGGCTTTTTTGCTCTTTGTCTTTTAAAGATTTTCATGAGAACATTTCCAGGCTTGTCTCCTAGATAGCTAGAGACACTAGGTGACAGAGCCAAGTCACCACTGTCCTTCAACCTGAGGCTATGTAGACCTGGCTGTGGGCAGTCAGCTTCCAGCCCTAGGACCTGCCCAGCTAGATTGGGCACAGCTGTCTGGCTGACGCTTGGATGCCTGCAAACAGATGCATCAACCCAGCCCAGATCACCTAAACTTCTCAGACTCATGAACTAAATAAGCATTTATTATGCTTTATTTATGTCACTGAAGTTTGCATTTTAAGTGTTACACAATATTACTATGGCATTAGACAATTGATGCAACCTTCTCAGCTTTCAAACAGATATCAAAGAGCCTCTCTACTTTCTACAAGGCTGGTAAGATATAACAAGGATGTTGATATTTTCAAAGAATTCAAGGGATTTGAAGAAGACTGACTTTGAATGCTCAATCTGATACTTTACTGGTTTTGTGACACATGGAAAATTATTTAAATTCTTTGCACCAGCCAACTGGGTAATTGTGTGGATTAAAAGATATGTTGTGTCAAATGTGCTGTGACCTCGGGCAAGTTACTTAATCATCTTAATCTCAGCTTTCATTAGCAAAATGAAGTTTACAATAGTTTTCTCCTTCAGAGTAATTGTGAAGGTTAAAAAGAGAAGAAATAATATAAAGCATTTCACAGAAATCTTGGCAGTTAGAAAGTACTAAATGTTGAAATTATTATACACTAAAATTTATTTTAGTATTAGTTACACTTTTAGTTTTGACGAGAGTGAGGCACTGTGGCTAGAAGATCTTTGCTACAATGTACTTGTTACTCAAGGAGGCCTTCGGGCTCATGGGTGCATGAATCTATGTCCTGTGGCTTTCTTTCTTTTATTAGCACAAATGTGTTGTTGGATGACAAATTAGCTAATTGCCACTTCAGAAGGTGAAAAAGTCTTCATAAGAGAATGAATTTTAAAATCTGGAGGTTTAAATTTTTTTTTAAAAAATGCAGGAAGCCCGAAGTGAGGTGTCTCCGTTCACCAGATGAGTCACGTAAAACTCCCAGCAGGAAGCCTCCAAGAGTTGTGGGAACTGTGAATGAGACCTAGGAAGAAAAAGGCCACCTTGAGCGTTAGGAGGCTGCAGGAATATGTGGTCTCGAAGTCTACACGCTGATGAGCTATTTCTGTGAACACTTTATCACTGGTATTGCTGGGACTGTGACATTCTTTTACCCTGAATAAGATAAAATAATCTGTACAGCGTGGGAGGCCCCACAACCCAAGGGGCCATCACGTGAGAGAGTTGATTATTACTACAAGTAACACAGGATTTGGAACTCCAGAAATTCTGTGCTGGTAGCAGTGTAAGTGACAAAGATGAGTGTCGCAAATCAGCTCTAACAGAGAAGGGGAGTGGGAAGATATACAGAAGTCAGTAGAAGCAGATACAGGATCGGAATCCTCTTCACGTCCTGTAGAGAAGCATTACAGGATTCAACAGTGCTAGGAGCTCATGGAAGTAGAAAATTAATACAGTCAGTTATGATCAAGTGACGGCAGCTAATGATGGGCCTTTAGGAAGGATTTCTTTCTTTTGCTAGTCTGCAGATAATGAATCTAAAAATCTCGTGGCTTTTTTTTTTCATTTTGTGGATGTCAATAGCAGGGATAATGGCTCCTCTAGTTTGGATCTGGAATCTCCTCCAATGTGTTAAAGGCTTGCTCCCAAACCCTATTATTATTAGGAGGTGGAGAATATCTAAGAGATGGAGACAGCAGCGAGTCTTTAGGTGGTTGGGAGTCTGTCCTTGAAGGGGACAGTAAGACTCCAGCCTTTTTGTCTTTCTCATTTTCATTTTCTAGCCAGAAGGTGAGGAGTTTTGCTCTGCCATGCAGTCCAGCTTTGATGTACCACTAAAGGCCCAAAGCAATGGGCCAACCAATCATGGACCAACCTGTAAATCCTTGATCCAAAATAAAATTTTTCTCTTTACGAATCATCTTATGTATTTGTTATAGCAACGGAAAGCTGATTAACACAAAGTGATTTGGAAAAAAATAAATACCAAAGGGAACATCTTTTATACTTGTGTAAGGGACTCCAGCACACTTATTTGCCTCCAGAAAATAGTTCCCTGGTTACCAAGACCTTCCAAGATTACAAAACAACAACAGCAACAACCAAAACAAAACAAAAACAAAAATCAATAATAACAACCAAAAAAAAAACTTCTACGGAAGTAAAGGCTGAATCTAACCCAACGTGCAAAAACAGCAGTAGTCCAGAAGTAACAATGAGGAGGATAATAATTAGGCTAATGAGGAAAATTCTGCGAGCAAGAGAAGAACAAATTATAAGAAGAGTGTCACAGCAAGACAGATGATTTACAAAAACACAGTCACCTCTTTTCATAAGTTCTATTTAGCTTGTGTAATGAAAACAACCTTAGTCTGTTATTGCTGATCAGTGACTTGGGGTATGAGAGTAATGTTGTCCTTCTGCCCCCAATAGAGACAGGCCATCGTCACCTAATCATTTTACTAAGAATTGATTTCCTGCATCTGCCTTTAGAGCTCTCTGCTGAATGGGTCTAACTTTTGTCTAAATTTGATACAGAGCAGTTATAATCAAAGCATCTAAACATAGGTAAGAAAGGATCCTGAATCCTGTCCCAAATCTGCTGGTTGCCCAAATTTGGGCATTTAATTCTTCCTTGGAAAAGACAAAGAAGTTCAACTAAGAGATATTATTTGCTAGCAGGTTTCTGACTGGAAAAATCACTCTATGAAAATGTTGCAGAGGAAGAATCAAAAGCAACAAAGAAATTGACATTAGCAGAGCACAAGTATTTCTTTTTCTAAAAATCTGGGCACCCCATAAGTTGTTTCTTGTGTATAGTATTAGAACCCTAATCTTTTAATGTGAGTCCAAATTTTAATTTGGGGCCCAGACATCTCTATTAACTTTTGTCCAGAATGGCTATAAGTTAACATTCATTTTTCTCCAGATGGTGTGCGAATAAATGTAAGCATTGAATCTATTAATTCCTTAATTACTTCAATCAACATATACTTTTGAGCACTTTTTTAATAATAGGTCTTCTTCCAGGTGCTGGGAACAGAGCAGTGAATGCAAACACATACACAAAAAGATAATTTCAACCCTCATGGAACTTGCATTTTTTTTTTTGTGGGTACCGGGGGGGTCGACCTCAGGACCTTGAGCGCCAGTAGGCGCCCGTGCCGCTGAGCGATATCACCAGGCCTTTTTTCATATGTGGGTTCCCAGAGTCGAACTCGGGCCCTCGCGCTTGCCAGGCAGGTGCTTACGTCGCTGAGCCATCTCACCAGCCTGGAACTTGCATTTTTAATGAGGGAGAAATGAACAAATGTTAATATGCAAATGAATGTGTATAAGTCTGGGTGTGTATATACATATATTAAGAGATATAAATGTCTGGAGAAAATAGAAGGTTAGTGTCATGGTTTATGTCTAGCTGTCTCCCCAAAGCCTCATGCACTTTTAGGTGAGGCTTTTTCAGGGGTAGCTGAATCTAGAGTTTGTGATTGATTCATGGTTCAGTGCTGGGATTAAGGGTGGTGAGATTAAGGCTGGGTGATTGCTGGATCAGTCCACTGATTGGATGGGCACTGCCCTAATCCCAGAAGTCTGGATAAGATAAAAAGGGGCAGAAAGAGTCTTATTTCTTCCTTTTGCTCTTGTTGCTTCTGGTATCTTCTGCCACCATGAAAAGTTGCCCCTCTGCCACCCTGCCTTAGAGCCAGCCAATTATGGACTGAAACCTCTACAAACTGTAAGCTAACTAAACCTTTCCTCCCGTGATTTATGGCATCAGGTATTTTGTCACAGCAATGAGAGAAAAGTAACTAAAACAGATAGGAAGTCAGAAAGTATTGTAAAATAGCTCTAGTTTTCACAGCCTGAGTATATTGAGAAGTGACCTTTAGGGAAAGATCTTCAAAAAGTGAGAGAATGGAGACTCTCAAGGTAGAAGGACAATCAAGAGATTGTAAAGACCCTGAGGCAGGCACGTGCCTGTGTGTTACAGGAAAGCAAGGCAGTTGGCGTGGCTTGAACAGAATAAGTGTCAAAGAAGGAGGTGGGAGATGAAGTCAGTGGAAATGAGAGGCACACTGGATTGAGGCTATATTAACCATTGTAACATCTTTTCCCTTTTACTGTGAGTGAGTTTGAAAGTCATCCCAGGGCTTTGAATAGTGGAACAACACAGAACTACTGTATTGTACAGGTATTCTCTGGCTGCCATGGTGAAAACAAACTGGGGTGGGTGGCAAAAGTAGAAGCAGCTAATAGGATATTGCCATAATCTATAGAACAGATCAGAGCAGAGTGGGCCAGGATGGAAACTGTGGCACTAGGAATAAGTGCTTATTTTCTGGATATATTTTGAAGATAGATTTGAAAGTAATTATTTGAAGAACTGGAACTGTGATATGTCAGAGAAAAAAAGACTTGAAAATAACTATAAATTTAACATGAAAAAAAAAAAATACGGGATTTCCATTAATTAAAATGGAGAACATGGGGACAGAATATCTTATTTGGTTGAGAGGGTAGAGTATAGATTGAGTGGTTTTGGTTTTCAATACATTAAGGTATATGTATTAAGATACATTAGGATCAACCGCCTATCATATAATTAGAGGGATAATCCAAGTTACGAAGCAGACGCAAAACCTGGAGTTTGGGGAAACATCTGCGCTGAAACAATAAATATGGAATTCATAAATTCACTCGTAGATTGGTGTTTATAGCATGAGACTGGATGAGATCAACCAAGGAAAGAATAAAGCGAGAAAAGTAAAGAAGTCCACAGACCAAAGCAGGGCTTTCCAGGGTGGGTATGAAGAAGAGTAATCGGTGAGGAATGCAGCCCCGTGGAAGTGAGGTAAAGAAAGTGTGTCAAGAAAAAGAGTCATCAATTAGCTCAAGTGAGAAATGAGCTTAAGATTTAGCAACATGAAAGGGTTAGAGTGCTGATGGAGGGTGATGATTTCAGAGAAGACATGCTGTCTGCTGAAGAGGAAAGGGAAGAGGCATTTGAGCGTGGACGAGATAAAGATTGAAGACATGAGAAAGTATTTAGTAGTCACCTGAGAGAAAGGAAAATGGAATGGGTGAGGAAGATACAGAGTGATTCCCAATTGAACATTCCATCTACTTTATTGAGCAAGGATTTCAACTGGGATTATTCAGTCAAGGTGTGCTTTTTTCTCCATATGTATTGAGCAATGGCAGGTGCTGCCCCAGAATGAGCAAAGTTGGACTTCCTTAATTAAGGTAATAAAAATAGCCCAAAGAGGTAAATCCCACAAGTAAAGGAGTGATCATGACTATTGAACTCTAACTGGGGAAAGAGGAACTAGAACATAAAAAGAGTGAATGCAAATGATCAATGTGTTCTAGGTCCTAGTGATAGTAAAATGATTATTTAAGAAAAGATACTGCTTTAAGCGATCTGGATAAACAAGAGTTTAGTAGTATGAATGTGGAATATTTAATTGAAATTAAGCAGGATTCACAGTTATGGCAAGACATAGGGTAGGCTCATGAGTGTGAGAGGACAAAGGAGATTGTTGGATAGGATCATAGGGAAAAAGAAAGTTAAAAAATTGATAGCCCAAGATAACGGAAAGAAAATCTGCAGGACTATTCAAATCATAGCAAAATATGCATGAGCAGTGATAGAGAGCATCAACTAACTTTGGGGAAGGAAAAGTACATCAAAGTCTTGAAATCTATCTTTTAGTGTACCCAGGAGTATTTTTAGTGGCATAATGGAATAGATCAGCAAGGAGTATGTATCGTACTTCATTAGAATGGAGTTATGGAGGCTTTAAGTTGTGGTCACATCCCTCCCATTACTAAGCGTTCGAATATCTCTCATGTTTTTCTTTGTGCATTCTGGGCAGCATGTTTTATGTTATTGACCAAATCTCATTTACAGTTCAATTAATACGGTAGAGAAAACATGGTACTTGCCAAGCCTTTCCATTCTTTATGCTTTGCACTGTGATTCTGGCAAGCCAAAACCAATTAATTCAAATGAGAGACCAAAGGAGAGAAGAGATTTAGTTCATTCTTATTAAGAACCAGTAATTCCTCTGGTTCGTATAAAGTCTATGGAAATTCTGACAGCAAGGTAACTGTGTCTTACACTTCATGCTCCTTCTGAAATGCTAGCATCTTTACATTCCTTTCAGATTTATGAAAAAATGCCAGTCACACTATAAAAACTTGCAGACATATACTCAAACATAGAGAGAAGAGCTCAATTTTATCAGGGATCTGTCATATGTTGTTCTCATAAATTAACAAAATGAATGAATGAATTTATTCTCCCTCTACTTGTTAATATTTCTTTTCAGAGTCAGTGGAAGAGTTCGCTGTGCCATGCTGTTGCAAACAGAACAGAGCAAAGGGCTGAAAATGTGGATGCAGAATAAGGTGCTGGATGTGAATCCGCAGTGTATTATCTCCTGAGGATTGTTGCTTTTTTCATACCTCTTTCACTAGAGTTTATCATCTATTATCCACAATCCACTATCAACTTCAGTGCAATATTTCTTGCCAAAAGACTTCTTACAAACTGATATTGTAATGTGACTAATCTATGTTCCCTCCACTAACAACTGTCTAAAATAATAGATTGCTTCACTTCTCTTTGTATGAAGGAGAAGGATGTTATTTGGCATAAACAACATTTATCTTTTATTAATGCATATCCACTCAAAATAAAATCAACATATACTGTGGACAAGTAAATATGCCAAGACTATGTCCTTGAACTTTAAATGATGTTTTGGCACCCTATAATAAAGCCTTATTTTAAAACGTTCCTTTGTGACATGGATATCATCACACATTTTTTTAAATGATAACTTAAAAATAAGTGGCAGTGTATCAAATTCAGGGTCAAGTTGTAAGATCTTGTCTTGATTAATGTTTGTCAGAATGAAAAGCTATATAACATCTAGATAAATACAATGATAAGAAAAAGCTATGAAATTATAAAAAGAATTTCACTTGGTCAAGAATACAAACAAAATGCTGAATACTGAATTTTATCATATAACTCATAATGACAGAAATTTAAACAAATATTACAGGAAAATAAACATTCTTTAATAAATAAGCGGAACTGTTAATATATGAAATTTAAAGATAATAGCAAGAAATTAATTAAAATATTAATTTTTAGATAAAGTTTATTTTGCTTTATTTTCCATACATTAATATTGATTTATAACATCTTTTACTAATTTATGGTTTAATCAGATGATGATTTAATTATTATTTAGATAGAAAATCTCAAATTTAGATGTACTTTTCTTTCTTTCTTTTTTTTCTTTTGGTATCAGGAATCGAACTCAGGGCCTTGCACTTGCCAGGCAGGTGCTGTGCCATTGAGCTATATCCCCACCCCTGTCCTTTTCTATTTTATCATCATTATCCAATCTTGAAGAAAATCAACAAACGGGGCACCTAAATTGTCACAAGTCTTAGTGATTACAGTTTCCTACCCACCTTCATACATTTCCTGGCTCAGATTTCCATTAAACCCTGGACTACTGGATGTTTAATTCATGCAGATTTGGCAAGGATTGCC
Organism: Erethizon dorsatum; assembly: GCA_028451465.1. Taxonomy (NCBI): domain Eukaryota; kingdom Metazoa; phylum Chordata; class Mammalia; order Rodentia; family Erethizontidae; genus Erethizon; species Erethizon dorsatum. The sequence goes on from CM051838.1 coordinate 18,239,518, forward strand.
TCATCTGCAACTTGAATAATGCATTCTCCTACCACTCAAATTTATGTTACTATTACCAACACAATAATAATATAAGTCCAACATCTGGTGTGTAAAGTTGAAAAGCTCTAACAAAGAGCAAAAGAAAAACAAAAGTATAAAGTAAAAGAACTCCGCTGTTTCCTGAAATCTCTGCCAGGTCTAATGCTGGGTCAAACACAGCTGCCAACCTCTCCTTGCTTTTGAAGCTTCAAGGCACTTTCTCTGCTCTCTCTTTTGCCAATAATCTCTGTTCCATCTTACAGCTCCCACAATGGGAGTAAACCAAAAATGAAAAATCTTCGTTGCTCTCTAAACTCACTACTGCTTTTGAGCTCTATAGCAAGAACTCCAGGTGGAGCCCTGTTCAATATAGGGCATTATTAGTTAAACTCATAGTCAACTGAAAATATTGATCAAACCTTTGCCAAATCACTAGCGTTCCGCACCAGAGCTGTGAATTAGATGAAGCTAGTAAGTGGCTACAAAATGGGAGATGGAAACCATATTTTATCCCAGTACCAAACCCAGTATTGATACTCATTCTCTCTTACACAAAATGATTAGCTTCTTATTTGAAACTTCCTGACTCTGGTTCAAAAAATATATCCATTCCAAGTGAGTCATCACATTTTGATATGGAGCATGGGTTCCCTGATTCCCATCCATGCTGATTCGTTAAATTAGGAGGAATCCCCAACTCAAATAGCAGGACCCTCTACAGAGGGTTGATGAAATATGTAAAATAGGTAGTCATATGATACCAATTCTCTTCTTCTGAATTAGAAAAGGAACTTCTGAATGTTAGCTGAACACATGGTCAGCCAGAACACAGACAGACAGACCAGCCGTCTCTGGGGGCATCTAAGTTATGGCCAATGCAATACCAAGAAGCAGCAGTAGAGCTGTTAAGGAAGTGCCCTGCTGCCCAATACACACATGAGCTGGAACAGGCATCTTAGACCACAAAGTGGAAGTCCAACATTTGATGGTGATGGAGAAATGAGGTGAAAGAAATCTGATGATCATGGAGTCCTCAACCTCCTATCCAGACTTTGAGAGAAGAGAAAAATAAATTGTATCTTGTTTCATCCACCATTGTATTCTTTTCTCTTGTCACATGCAGATGAAACTAATTATAACTAATGCATCAGAGAAAGCAAACTGTCTCATTTTGTTAAAAGTACTCAGAAACAATTAAGAACCACTCCCATTCATAGGTGTTCCTATGAGATGATATTATATGCATTTCAAGAATCATAATAGCATTGGATAATGTAATTAATTCAATCCAGTTTGTTACCTCCTTCATCCTACGAATTCTACAGTTTTAGTCAGCCTTCTAAAGTAATGATCACAAAATTTCTGGTTCTCCTTCCACACAGGGTAAGGACATGGAGTGACATGGAGTGATCTGACCATGTAACTAGTTTGGCCACTGAAATGTGAGCAAGAGTGACACATGACACTTCAGTGAGAGAGGAGTAAGAAGTAAGATGACATTCATAATGTTGTCTTTCTTCCGTGGTAGTAATTGTATAATCATTTGTTGAGGTAAATCCTCTGTCACTCTGGATTCTCAAATGACTGATATGAATATCCATGCCATACCATGACAGACGTGATGTAGAACAAGAAATAAACTTCATTAAAATGTTGCTTCGGACAATGAGGATTATACCTGAAGCAAAAGTAAGGCCATCCTAACTAATGCAAGTGACATTCTGAGCAGTTATTCTTAACCCATTATCCCATGCATGACTTTATCATAGGAGAGAATATGGAACAATTTCTTAAAGCTCAAACCAACTGAAATGTCAATGTTTCCTTCGTTTTTCTCTCTCCACTCCACCCTCAGATGAATCCTCCAAATATTCCCAGGTCTTTCTTTCTAAAGTGTCTTCCTCTCAATCTGTACTTTTCTAGGCAAGGTAGTACTTCCAGTATCCCCTTCACTCTGCAAACACTACTTCACTGCCTCCACCTCCTTGCATTTCTCATCCTTTCTATCCATGATCACCGGTAAATCCCCTGCAGTTTTTGTTGCCCACTGTACTGAAAGAGCTAGCTGTAAGAATACGGATGACTTCATAGTTACCAAAACCAATGACCTCATTCTCTTCAAACATTTTGCCCCATAGGCCACCGATAACATTTCTCCATAGCTTTAATGATAATACTCATTCTTTCCTGGCTCTCTTCCTATCTCTAGAGCCATTTTTCTCCATCTTTTTCCCTGACTGCTTTTCTAACCTCAGCCACCACAAGATTCTTTAATCAATCTTCATGTCACTTACTTCTTATTTTTGCCCTCCAGATGAGCTGGTCAACCCCATAGTATATGAGCTAATGTCTTAAAATGTTAATTTACAGTCCCAAAACTCAGCAATTACTTACAAACCTCAGAGAACTCTAACTTCTCATAACTAAAACAGAAATCTCTATCTTCTTTAACAATTTTGTGTTATCTCTTCGCCTTCTATCTCTGTTCTTTATCAACATAGTATGCAAAAGTCTTAATTATTACTTCCCTTCCTCCCTAACCCACACCAAGTCAGTTTCTTCAATTTATTTTTTCACTGCATAATCCCTGGAAATTCCTCTTTTTCAGATCTGTATAATCTCTTAACTTGCTCTTTTTTTAAATTTTTTTTAAAGAGAAAAATATAGAACAAAATTTCTAAACAACATAATAGGAGGGTAACAATGGTTAATATATTGTGTATTGTTATATGAATTAGTTACTCAGAGTACAAGATATCGGCTTTCAATTGTCCAAACAATATTAGCACCAACCTTTCTTTTCAATGAACTAAGAGAAATCAGTAGTATGTCTATCTTAACTATCATACATATATATATATATATATATATATATATATATATATATATATATAATTTTTTTTTGCTTTTCTCTTCCTTCTTTCCTCCATTTCCCAATCCCAGTTTCTCTTTCCTTTTGGAAAGTTTCTTCCCATTTTACAATATCTATTGTACGTTTTGGATCTTATTTACTCTCTTAGCTTCTCACACTAGGGAAACAATATGATGTTTACACATGTGCATCTGGTTTATTTCACTTATGAGTATGGTCTTGAGTTGCATCCATTTACCTATAGAAGTCTCCAATTTATCCTTCTTTATGGCTGAGTAGTACTCCATTGTATAAAAAGACCACATCTTTATTATCCATTCCTCTGTTGATGGGCATCTGGGTTGTTTCCACGATCTAACTGTTACAAATTGTGCTGCTATAAACATGGGTGCACATATATCGCTGTGGTATTATGTTTTTAATTCTTCTGGGAAGATACCCACAAGGGGAATAGCTGGGTCAATGGGACCTCCAACCCTAGTTTTTTGAGGAATCTCCACGCTGATTTCCACAGTGGTTGCACCAGTCTACACTCCCACCAAAAGCGAAGAAGGGTTCCTTTTTCCCCACAGCCCCTCCAGCATTTGTTATTGGCCATTCTTTCTGGGGTGAGATGCAATCTCAGTGTTGTTTTAATTTGCATCTCTCAAATGACCAGTGATGTTGAACATTTTTTTCATCTATTTTTTTGCTGTTTGTGTTTCTTCCTCTGAGAAGTCCTTTTTTTAAAAATTTTAAAGAGAAAAACTAGAACAAAATTTCAAAACTTGCTCTTTGAAACAGCCTCCTTATTAATCTACCTGCTTTCTTTTTCCACTCACGCCAATATTCATTCAACAAACCAACACAATAATCTGTCCAAATTCTTGATTTGACCATATCATCTTTAAAATCTAAGTGAAAATTACTATTGTATTACGAAGCCCTCTCAATCTGACTTAATAACTTTTTAACTTTATATCCTAAACTGTCCAGCTATCATCCAAAACCACAGTAGACTGTGTGTGTGCATCAAATCTTTTCCTTTCTCAGGATTCCTCTTAGCTATAACATTTGTCTACTAAATTCATGTTTATAGCTCTCCAACTAGACCAGACTGTAATTACTCTGTCTTCTTAATCTTGCTATTTCCAGTATATAGAATAATGCCTCCTCATATGAACAAATATATATTTTATATATGCCAATAAATATGTTTATTTATTTTTGGGGGGGTACTGGGTGTCGACCTCAGGACCTCGCATGCCAGCTGGGGCCCGTGCCGCTGAGCGATATCACTGGCCCTTTTTTCGTATGTGGGTTCCAGGAGTCGAACTTGGGCCCTCGCGCTTGCCAGGCAGGCGCTTACGCCACTGAACCATCTCACTGGCCCAATATGTTTATATATAATCAACAAGCATACATATTATACATAATCCATTTTAAGCAATAAAATTTCCAAACATATCCCTTTTTTTACTAAAAAATTCAATAGATCAGCTGTCATGTATCTACTACTATTTTCCTTTTCATCTCATTTCAGTGTAAAAACTAGTTTTCACTCTGTAAAAGTTCACCAAATCCTTCATTTAGGTAGAAAGTATTTTCTGATCTTTTATGGAAGAAGAAAATCAGTGCTAAATTACTTAGAAACAGTTTCAGAATGCTGTAAAGTAAAAGTCATAATGAACAATTTGTCCATACTTTGTATGCTGAGACATTTTTGAGCAAATCTTAAAAGCAGTGCATAGGATTTAGTCATGAGACATTCCGCAAGATTAATGGAAGCAATGCTACTTAAATCCCTTGGCATAGTTTTGAAAACTTCCCATGTGTGATCAGTGATGTCTTAGTGACTAAAATTCTGGCTTCGGTTTCAGGCTGCAGATTTAAGGAAGCTATGGATGTGTTTGATATTGACAACCTTGTGGCCTCAATTATATAACAGGATATCAGGTTTTGATGACAACCTAAAGACCATTCTATCCAGTACTTCAATTCTGCAGAGCTGGTCAAGAAATCATACTACCTCCGTTTGAACAGGAAAATCATTGCCTCTCAAATCTCCATTTCAGTTTAGACAAGCAGAAATGAAGATTAAAGTAATTCATCATGGTGAAAGTTATGAACTTAAAAACTTTATAGAAAGGAAATGTCATCATTACATATCTTCCCAAATACCCCGTAAACCTTGACGCTTCTAATAATAATTGAAGAATAATCGAGGGAAAGTGACTTCATATTTCTTCAGTGTGGGCTCATTAATGTCAGAAGGCTTTGACAGTGGTCTTTTCATACTTAGCTAACCACGACATGACTCTTGTTCCTAGATATCCTTATTATAGGATGTTTATGGGAATCACTCCACAAAAGAAAAATTTTCAGCCACTGAGGGCAGGGAAACCAATGTTGAGGAGGTTTAAGATTAAATATAAACAAAATTATTTTGATTTTGAAGAGTCAAAATGTTCTGGAGATTTCTAGATCTAATCTTACCATTTAAGGGATATTTTACCTCACCAAAATAGCCCCTAGATTCAATAGTACATTCTGAAAACTTAGTATCAGTCTTATCTTCACTTAAATAAAACTTCAGGGTGCTCCAGCCACTATGTAAGGCTTAACAAGTGGCATCCTAACATTCCCCATTCTCCCACCCCTGCAGACGAGAGCTGAAAAACATTCATATCTGTACAAATAGCTCTTTGTTATATATTTGGCATAATTTTTCTGATGTCAAAATCATTTTAAACAGCTTCTCTAACACTAAACTTCCATTAAATGTGCCACCAATTTAAGCCAAAAGGATGTCAGCGTCAAACATATTTTAACATGAACTATAATCTATATCTCCATAGAGATCACTGTTTCTAATGCAGAATTCTGCCAGAGTGCCAAACTAAGAAAAAGGAAACCAAACTTGTTTTAAATGCAAAATCCTAGAGCTCAAAGAATAGCAGACTATAATCTGAACATTTAACATTTCCGTTCATAACCGTAGAGCGCTATTTTGCAGTCCTATTGTTTCTTCTAGCACTAGGTAGAATTATTATATCTTGAAGTCAATCATACTCCCTGGTCTAAAGAATTTTAAACTGAAGTAGTCCTTTATATGAAGAGGATTGCTGCTGAAATACGTAAAATGTTTACTAAAATCTCGAAACAGGAAGTTTTCAGATTGAAACTGTGTGTGCTTGTAAGGAAAATTCACCATAAAAATTTAAATTGAGAATATTCTGAAAATGCATATGTGTTTTTTTGTTTTAAAAAGAACAGTGAGATATATCTGAGAATTACAATATCTGAGTTTTACTGACCTGAAAGGTCATGCAGAATTTCAAGCAAAATCTGTGAGTGGATGGGTAGATGTGGGAAGGTGACAGAGGATGCTTTCTGGAATTTCTGGAGTATTTAGAACATGAACAGCAAGGAAGAGTAGAAATACAAGACAGAATAATCTGTCCAAGACATTCCTCCTACAGACTGAATGAAGAATGAGCAAATATGTACTTATGAGATGTCAAAATAAACCCTTAATTGAGCCAAACATGGTGGTACATGCCTGTGATCCTAACACTCTGAGAGGCTGTGGCAGGAGAATTGCAAGTTCGAGCCCAGCATCGGCAAGCTAGTGACTTAGAGAGATCCTATTTCAGAATCCAAAAAAGTGCTGGAGATGTAGCTTGATTTGAAGGCCGTGGGTTCAATCTTCAGTAGTACAAAAAAATAATGTACATCTGCAATCAGACTTCAGTTGCCAATGAGGAAAATCTGTGTTTACCATTGAGGGAGAGAACAGTGGGAAACGGAAAGGGTGTCACCTCTTTAGGAACCAGGGAACCTGAGAGTTGGGACATTTTAGCCACTTTTCTTTTAAAGTGGAATTGACCAAGAGTCATGGGGTTGAAACTACACTACAGAAGCATGGACTTGGGTAGCCTTAGCTCTGATAATAAAATCGTAGGCCAGCGTCGTGGGAGCATGGACACAAAGCTGGGAGAATGGAAAGGTATGGAATATGAGTCAGATTAAAAATGAATGTGACTAAGAGGATAGCGGTGTAGCGCAGGGGTAAAGCATGTGTTTGGCATGCTTGAAGCTATGCCTCCCATCTCCAGGACCACCAAAATTCAAGGTGACTATTTTTGCTAATCTATACCTATTAGAGCTGAGGGAAACAGAAGGATAGAAATAAAATTTCCAGTTTTTCTCTCCTCATCAATGCTGTCATTTTTGCTGTTTCTTGTTTTGTTTAATGAGTGTCCCACATGATGTAGTACTAAGTAGGATGACAAGCGATTTCATCTTGATGAACAGCTAGGTGATCATGGAGAAAGTATTACAGGTACACACTCCAGAGCGTAGGTGGAATATGGACATGAGTGAAAGTTGGACTTTTCCTCTAGATTTATGTGGGAAACAACTGGCTTTCTTTCAGACATAACTTCATGCTCTACTCTCAGAAAGTGGTTTGACTGTGATGTTTGGATGTTATGTTTATGGAATGCTTTGTGGAATACATCATTCATGGAATGGTGTATGGAATACATCGTTCATGGAATAGTGTGCAATATATCGTTTAGGGTGTGATATCATGTAATGGGATGGTGTGCAGAATGCTGTCTCGTACAGTACGTGTTCTTAAACATTTCTGTTCATTTTGCCAAGTTGAAAAACCCCAAAGAAACATGGATTAAAATACAGGCAGTTATTTGTCTATAACCTAAACATAATCAAGTAACCTCTACCTATAACCCAGTTTAACCAAAACCGACATACAGAGGTTAAGAGAAAATTAATATATGTGCTTATTTTGTGCAGGATTATATTTGTAATTATATAACTGAGATAGACCCTGCAAGAGAGGCATCCTGCCTCAAACTTGAAGTCTCTGCCTCTACCCACTCTCCACAACCATTCATTTCTCTAGTTTAGTCAAGATTTCAGCATTCTCAAATAATATGAGTTTCCTTCAAAACCACAGTTTTGTTTTGTTTTGTTTTGTTTTTAATGTGGGTGCCGGGAGTCGACCTCAGGACCTCACACTTGCCAGCAAGCACTTGTGCCGCTGAGCGATATCACCGGCCCTTTTCTTTATTCCTTTATGTGGGTACCGAGAGTCGAACTCAGGACCTTGTGCTTGCCAGGCAGGCGCTTGTGCCACTGAGCTACCTCACCGGCCCCTACAGCTCTAAAAGACAGTATTCTTTCAAAATTCCAGATCGGCAGAATGGCACCAGAATCTTGTACTTCATAGCTAGTTTGAATCAATTAGTTCGTGTATCAATATCTAACAGCATGTAGAGGGGCATTGCAAAATAAAGTCTCAGGAATAATCTATTCCACACTGATTTGAGAACCATATACATTTGTTATGCCTACTGATACAAGAAAAATTATAGTTAATGCACTGAAAGTTTTTATAACCACTTCATGTTCCTTTTGCCTATAATAGAAAGTAAATGTTCGGTTATGTGGCTAAGTTCTAAACCATCTAGACACTCTTCTGTTTATAAATGTTAGTCTTCTGCCTTAGGATCCAGTCTTTTTCTGAAATACCAGCTTGCTTATGGCTGCAGCAATAATGGAGCTTGTTAGTCCAGGAAGGCATATGAAAGTCATGCATTTCTGTTGCTTTAACTGTATTTCCTTGATGGCTCTGCTGCTTTTGCTCTACATCAATAGTTAGTGACTTTATTCAGTGGAGTGAGACAGACTTTTTTTTAAAGACAAAGAATAATTTTAAACTTGATGAGGGAGATGAAAATGAATTCCCATGTGAGGCTGTTATACTCTTTACATAACACGTCCCTGGCTGGGGCAGCTATTACTTTTCTTAAATAGAATAAAATGAGGTGACTCATCTTTATCTAAAGAACACAGTGATGTGACAAGATACACCAGATAGCTGTTGTTTTTCACCTTCACACATATCCAAGGGAATTTTATTCACACTGTTCCCACACACCTGCACATGTACTTCATGATTCCTATGGAAGCTTGCACACTTTTTAGTGTTGCATTCTTCAGTCACAGATCACTAATGCAGAGGTGTGCACTTGACCTTGGAGGAGCCAGTGTAAGCATTCAGCTAGAAATTTTGCAGTGGGTTGTGAGGAACTTAGAGTCTCCTTGGGTCACTGGATTAGATGATGAAAAGTTAAGGAACTATCAGATGCTGGTGCATGAGCTCAAGAAGTAGAGAAAAGAGAAAATAAAATCATAGCAAGGCAAGAACATCGGAATGATGTCTAGATCATTTCAAACATCTAACTCCATTCTCCTTAAATTTGGAAAAATTCCAATGTTTTTATCTTCCCTATGCTAAAACTAGTTTAAATTGGTTTAATATTACTAGCAAATAAACAGCCCCAAATAAAGCATTTTAATATAGTCCACATCAATTTAAAAAGCAAGATGTCTTATTTTGGGCCAATGTTTTCAAATAGTGCATTGGACTCTAATGACCCTGGACATTTTTTTCTCTCACTGAAGAGGTGCAACTGATTTCCCATGAGCAGAGTACTGAATATGAAGTCAGGCTCTGGACAGGGATCACTATCTGGGGTAAAATTATTCTTCCCATCAAGAGGCTGTGCACATGCTTAATGGTCCCATCAAGCCCAGTACTTTACTCTTCTGTTGACAATGCTGAAAATATTAATGACTCCTTCTAACAGAGGTAGCCCAAGCCAAGCAGCTAAGTAAACTCTCAAACTGAGCCCCAAGCAATCAAAGATAAGGCCTGATGGGAAATATTCTAGTAAGTTTCATAAACAGTTGTGAACAGCACTAAATATTACAAGCAAATTTTACTAATAAACAAAATAATACTTCTAATCTCTTAATACCAAATATTGTATCAACAATAACTACTTGGCCTGTTTTGAATTTTCTTTTTCTTTTATTTTTTTCTAACAGTTGCTTCTGGTTGCTTAGCTACAGTTACTTGGTTCTCTGCAGTCCTATCCTTTAAAATGTTCTACTCTGAGAAGTTTAAGGTGAATTCTTATTTTATAAGACATGGTCTGCAGCAAAATTCTCTGGATTTCATGACTCAAGTAAATGAGAATCAATGTGATGTGAATTTAGAACATGTGCCAGGAGAGGTAGAATTGACTTACACATTTTTTTAAAAAGGTCTATAGGATGTAGTTTTAGGTTGTGAATATACCCTGTCAAAATACCTCTCTCATGCATTGATTTGTGTAGAAATCCCATCATTCTCTTAAAAATATTAGACTATTAAAATAAAAATGAACAAGAACAAGTTATGGACTCTTCTATAATGCATGCTGTGATGGAAATGAGTAATTTGAGTAAGTTTATTGAGGAGTGAGAGCAAGAAGAGTTAGGGAAGGAACAAGATCAGGTACTTAACAGCACAGATTTCAGTTTTTTCTTTCCTTTTTTGGTAAGTTTGGCCAAGGGTTTATCAATTTTATTTAATCTTTCAAAGAACCAACTCTTCAATTCATCGATTCTCTGTATTGTTTCCTTAGTCTTCATTGCATTAATTTCTGCTCTGATCTTTATAATATCCTCCCTCATAAAAGTTTTGGGCTTGACTTGTTCTTTTTCTAGAAGTTTGAGTTCAACATTAGGTTGTTTATTTGAGCTCTCTCTTTTTCTTTTTTTTTTTTTTTTAGCTCTCTGTTTTTCTGATGTGAGAGTTCACCACTATAAATTTCCCACATAAGACTGCTTTCACTGTGTCTCATAAGTTCCAGTATGTTATATCAGCATTATCGTTTAATTGTAGAAGTTGTCTAATTTCTTCCTTAATTTCACCTGTGACCCATTGGTTGTTCAGGAGGGTGTTATTTAATTTCCATGTATTTATGTAGTTTTGGTGGATTTTTGGCCATTGATTTCCTATTTCATTGCACTATAGTCTGATAATATGCATGGGACAATTTCAATTCCTTTGCATTTACTTAAGCATGTTCTATGAGCTAGTATGTGGTCTATTTGGAGAATGTTCCATGCGCAGCTGAGAAGAATGTGTATTCTGATGTTATGGAATGGAACACTCTGCAGACATTTAAGTCAATTTGTTCAAAAGTTTAGTTCAGTTCTGATATTTCTTTGTTGATTTTTTTTTGTCTAGTTGATCTGTCTGTGACAGTGGAATATTGAGATCCCCCATTGCAATTGTGTTAGTGCTTACTTGATATTTTATGTCTATTAATTTTGTGTGTGTGTGTGGGTACCGGGGGTCGACTTCAGGACCTCGCGTGCCAGCAGGTGCCCGTGCCACTGAGCGATATCACTGGCCCTTTTTTCGTATGTGGGTACCAGGATTCGAACTTGGGCCCTCGTGCTTGCAAGACTTATGCCACTGAGCCATCTCACTGGCCCTGTCCATTCATATTTGTTTTATATAGTTGGGTGTGCTGGTATTTGGTGCATGTATATTTAAAATTGTTATCTCTTTTTCTTGGAGTTTTCTTGGAGTTTTCCCTTAAGTATGTAGTGACCTTCTTTGTCTCTTGTGATCAGTCTTGGCTTGAAGTTCACTTTATCTGCAAATAGAACAGCTACTACTGCCTTTTCCAGGTTCCTTTCACATGAAGTATTGTTTTCCATCCTTTGATTTGAGTCTATGAATTAAATGAGTTAAATGTGTTTCTTGTATGCAACATATTGTTGGATCTTGCTTCTTGATCCATTAGGCCAGCTTGTTTCTTCTCATTGGTGAATTGAGACCATTTACATTGGTGGTTATAACAGATATGTATTGGCTTATCCTTGTCATTTTATTTTCCTTTTGTTGGTTCCCTGTATTTCCCCTCTGTTTAATTGTTTGTCTTGTCTGATGGATTTTTTCTATTGTTGTTTTTGGTATTATAGTCTTCTTTATCTCTTTCTAAAATATCCTTCAAACATTTTGGAGAGCTGATTTGGTGGTTATGAATTTCTTCAGTTGTTCTTTGTCCTGGAAGTATCTTATTTCTCCATTGATTTTGAAAGATAGTTTTGTGGGGTACATCAATCTGGTTTGGAGGTTGTTTTCTTTCTGACTTGAAATGCTTCAGTCCAAGCTGTCCTTGACTTAAGGGTTTGTGTTAAGAAGTCTGCTGTGGTTATGATGGGCTTTCCTCTATAGGTGATTTGTTTGTTTTGTCTAACAGCTTTTAATATTCTCTTCTTGTGCTGAGCTTCTAGAATCTGATTATTATGTGCCTTGTTGTAGATTTATTTTTCTCATGACTAATCAGAGTCCTATATGCCTCACTTATCTGTGTGTAAAATTATTTTTTTCTGCTTGAGAAGTTTTCTGCCATTACTTCTGTGAACAGGCTTTATATATATATATATATATATATATATATATATATATATATATATGTAATTTGCTCTGTCTCCTGCTTTTACATTGACTCTGATCAATCCTATGTTGTTCTTCTTTGCATCATCTTGCAGCCATTGGGTTGTTTTTTCATGGCCCCTTCCTATTTTTAAGAAATCTTTCTTTTCATAATCGCTTACCACAATCCTGTCTTCTAGATCTGATATTCTGTCCTCACCTTGGTTCAGTCACTTGTGTATACTTTCAATGGAATTTTTAATCTCCTGGATATCTGTTTGAATCTCTTTCATGGATTCCATTTCCTTCTTATATTGGACATTCATAGTTTCCATAATTTTCCTAGGCTCATCGGTTTTTTTTTTTTAATTTGTGTCTGCTCTAGAGTCACTGAGCAAGTCCTTCATTTTGATCTTCATCGTTTTTACTTGTGAGATTATTTGTGATATGGTTTTCTCTATAGCTTCATTCATCTGTTGTGTTGTTTTGTTTTGTTTTGTTTTGTTTTGTTTTACTTCTGCTGCTGCCATTTCAGAAAATTCAGGTGGGTGGCCTCTGATTTCCTCTATCTCATTGTACCCTGGACTTGTCCTGGGTAGGCTGGAGGTCTGGGGTTGCATTTTGCTTCTACATCCTGTCACTTTCAATTTTTTATTTTATGTGTTTTCTGTGTTGATGCTTATAAATTGCTTATGGTAGGTAGCTTTATCATTAGTATCAAGGTTTCCCTAAGAAATGTCTATTCCTTAGAAGTGTCCTCTAGGTATAGCTAGCTCTTAGCCTTTATTTCTGTCTCAAGATCCTACCTTCCCAATTTACTAGGAGTGAGAAGTTGCTATCTATTTGGCTCAGCAACCAGTCCTTTGGCAGTGGACTATGGTGATGATTATGACTCCAGACAATCACAGCATTGTCATACAAGGGAGAACAACTGATTACAACAGGTGTGACCCCCTGGTTAGTGTAGTACAATTAGTAATAACAATACCATCAAGCACAACCCAGCAATTGACAAACTATGGTAGCTATTAATTTGGTACCTTAAACCTTAGAAGTGAGATCTACAGTTATTTAACAGAATCCAACATAAACCATGAACTTTCATGCTGTTTCACCTTAGTAGAGTGATTTTATCTGGCGAGGGTGATTTAAAAGGACTAGGGGAAACATAGAGAGATAAGTGAAGAGAAATATAGTAGAAGCAAGGCTAAAGGACAAAAGATGATCACCAAAGCTTTGGGAAACTGGAGAAAAGGATAGGAGAGAAAGAATGAAAGAGAAAGCAAAAGAATATTTACGCATACCAGAAAGAGTAGAGAATATGTTCACTCACATGAAAATATCAAAAAATCAAGAAAGATATTTAAAGAAAGAGAGAAATAAGCCAAACAAAACAAAACAAACAATAAAAGTGAAAACCTAAACAACCAAAATAAATAACTAAAATTCTTCTAGTGCCCTCAGTTCTGTGGCAGTGTCCAAGTCAGAGCCCAAATCTGTGCTGGGTAAACCCCCGTCAAGTCCACCATAGGATTAGTGCTGGTTGCAGGGCTGATCTTGGCCTCCAGATGTGGGAGGTGGGGCCAGTCTTCAGCCAGAAAATTTCTGTATGTCCCTAGGCATCCCACCTCTGTCTTCTTACTCTGTGTGTCTCTGTGTCACTCTCCCAGTTGCTACAGCACCCTCAGGGACACCCATAGGCTGCTCCCAGTCCTGTGTACAGTCGGCCCTTCCCAGCCTTTGCAGTCTTCTCTGTTCCAATCTGCTGTATCTCTGGACTCTTATGTTGTGGGAGAGGGCAAGGGGAGCGCTGACTTCCCACTCATTGCCACGTTGAAGCTTAAGGCTGCTTAAGTCAGGTGCAGCTGAGAGCAGGACAGGAGGAGCGGTGCTGTTCCACTCACTACCTTCACCACGATGGCCACCGTCCCTAATCTAGTTGTCACTAGAGGTTTCAGTTAACTACTTTGGCCCACAACCAAATAAATAAATAAATAAACAAACAACAACAATAAAAAAACTGGTGGCCCACTGAGGAGGCAGCAGCTTCCTGGTTGCTCACCCCTGAGTGTACCAGTGAAATTTGTTGCCAGGCTGCAATGTCTTTTGTTTTGAGGAAGACAAAAGAGGTGAGGGGCATTATATCATAAATCTTTCCTGTGTGCAGTTAGGAAAGAAAAGCATGAAATCACAATGATCCTGCAGAAATCCAGACGATCATCAATACCTACTTTGAGTACCTTTATTCTAATAAGAGGGTAAACACAGAAGGGACAGATTTCTAGTTACATATGAATTACCAAAGCTGAATCGAGAAGATATAAAAATTCTCAATAACCCAATATCAGTCAGTGGAATTGAAGATATAACGAAAAACCTACAAACAAAAAAAGCCCAGGTCCTGGTGGATTCACTGCTGGATTCCACAAGAAATTTAGAGAATATCAAGTGCCACTACTCTTCAAAAACTTTAATGAAATTGAAAGGGAAGTAGTACCCCAAAACTCATTCCTGGGAGCAAGTATTACCCTGATATCAAAACCAGAGAAGGATCCAGCCAAAAAAGAGAACTATAGGCCAATCTCCCTAATGAACATAAATGCAAAAATCCTCAATAAGATACTGGCAAATAGAATGCAGCAAATCATCAAGAAGATTATACACCATGATCAAGGAGGATTCATTCCTGGGATGTAGGGATGGTTCAACATACACAAATCAATAAATGTAATACACCATATCAAGAAAGCCAAGGACAAAAACCACATGATCACCTCAATAGACGGAAAAAGTGTTTGACAAATTCCAACACCCATTCATAGTAAAAACTCTACAGAATATTGGAATAGATGGTCTTTATCTCAATCTGATAAAAGCCATCTATGACAAAAAAACAGCCAACACCATACTAAATGGTCAAAAACTGAAAGCTTTCACCCTAAAATGAAGAACAAGAAGACAAGGATGGGGCCAATGATATAGCTCAGCAGCATAAGTGCCTGCCTGGCAAGTGTGAGGTCCTGAGTTTGACTCCCAGTACCTGCATACAAAAAAAAAGAAGACAAGGGTGTCCTCTATCACCACTCCTATTCAATGAAGTTTTAGAAATATTAGCCAAAGCAATTAGATAAGAGAAAGAAATAAAATTAATAAAGATGGGAAAGGAAGAAGTAAAATTATTATTATTTGCAGACAACATAATAGTCTACATAGAAGACCCCCAAAACTCCACCAAAGGACTTCTAGATTTAATAACCAAATTCAGTCATATAGCTGGATACAAAATCTACACTCAAAATCAATAGCATTCCTGTACACAAATAACAAGTTCAGTGAGAGAGAAATTAGGGAAACCACACCTTTCACAATAGCATCGAGAAAAATGAAATACAGTCTAACAAAGGAAGTAAGAGATCTTTACATTGAAAACTATAGTACTCTGGAAAAGGAGATCAAAGAGACATCAGAAAATGGAAAAATAGGCCTTGTTTTTGGGTAGGAAGAACCAATATAGTGAAAATGGCCATACTCCCAAAACTGTCATACAAATTTAATGCAATCCCAATCAAAATAACATTAGCATACCTCACAGAACTAGAGAAGACATTTCAAAAATTCTTTTGGAAACAGAAGAGACCTAGAACAGCAAAAGCAATTCTGGGCAACAAAGGCAAGGCAGGGGGCATCAAAGTCCCTGATTTGAATTTATACTACAGAGCTACTGTGTTAAAAACAGCATGCAATGGGCAAAAAAACAGACTTGAGGATCAAAGTAACATATTAGAAGATGCAGAAACAATTCCAAAAACACTCAGCCACCTCACCTTTCACAAAAGGGTCAAACACATTCCCTGGAAGAAAGATAGCCTCTTTAATAAATGGTGCTGGAAAAACTGGCTTTCCACATGCTGAAGACTGAAGTTAGACCTATGTCTCTCACCATGCACTAAACTAAAATTGAAATGGGTCAAAGATCTAAATATGAAAACAGAAAAACTAAATCTCCTGGAAGAGAGAGTAGGTAGAGCTCTTGAAGACATAGGTGTAAGCAAAGATTTCATTAACAAAACCCCGATCACACGGGAAATACTACAAAAGATCAACAACTGGGATCTCATCTTATTAATAAGCTTTTGCACAGCAAAAGGAATCACCAACAGAGTGAAGAGACATCCCACAGAGTGGAAAAAACTTCTGCTACTTGTCCCTCAAACAAAGGACTAATATCTAGAACATATAAAGAAATGAAAAAAATCAGACTTCCCAAATTTAAAGACCCAGTCAAAAAATGGACATCCGAGATGAGTATATACACAATTCTCAGATGAAGAAATGCAAATGGCAAACAAATATATGAAAAAATGTTCAACATCACTGGTCAATTGAGAGATGCAAATTAAAACAATGCTGAGATTCTGTCTCACTCCAGAGAGAACGGCTATTATCAAAAATTCAACCAATACCAAAAGCTGGCGGGACTATGCTGAAAAAGGAACACTTCTCTGCTGCTGGTGGGAGTGTAGACTGGTGCAACCACTGTGGAAATCAGTGTGGAGATTCCTCAAAAAACTAGGACTAGAGATCCCATTTGACCTGGCCATTCCCCTCCTTGGACCTTCCCAGAAGAATTAAAAGCATCATACCTCAGTGATATACTCACACCCATGTTTATAGCAGCATAGTTTGTAATAGCTAAATCTTGGAAACAGCCCAAATGCTTATCAGCTAATGAGTGGATAAAGAAGATGTGGAGTTTCTAATACAATGAAGCCCTGCTCTGCCATAAAGAAGGATACGCTTGAGACATTTCTAGCTAAATGGATGCACTTTGTGGACATACTCTTAAATGAAATAAGTTGCACACACATATAAATATTGCATGGTCTCTCTGGGGTGAGAAACTGAAAGTGTAAATAAGAACCAAAACATATAAGAGATATTGTGAAATAGGAAGAAATTGTTCAAATGAGAAGGGGAGCTAGTGAGGGGGGAGGGGAAAGGAAGGAAAGGAAAAGTAAAAAATGGGAAAAGAAGGAAAACATAGAAGCAAAGCTCTTGTAGATAAGGAGGGGAAGAGGGTTTGAAGAGAGGGAAGGGGAATGGGAAAAAAGAGGAATCACAATGTATTATACACAGATACAAATTTCCTATGATGAATGTGATCATTACATATATCTAAAATGTACCAATAAACTTCATTTAAAAAAATCAGAGGCCAGGATGTAGCTCAGCAGCACAGCGCCTGCCTGGCAAGTGAGAGGCCCTGGGTTCAATTCCCGGTACAAAAAAAAAAAAAAAAAAATCGGTACCTATACCAGACCTGGAGTAGGAATGAGGAAAAAAACAGTACTAAACAGGGAGATCAAGCTTGCCAAAAGCAAATCCTTTCATTTGATGATTTTTTCTCTCTTTCTCTTTTCCTTCCCTCTATTTTTGTGCTAAAATTGTTAAAATGGCATTTGCTGTCATTTTAAAGACATAACTAGAAATTATCAGTAAGACTACGTTTGTCTTAAACACTATGTCAAAAATTTAAGCAAACAGTATAAAGACGATAGCTCCTTGACTTCTGGCCACTGTTCCTCGAGTGGCAGCTTTTGTGTATGTATTATTAGATGAGTAATTATTCTCGTAAACATTATAAACTCTGCTTTTATCAAAAAATTCTGTAACAAATTTGAATTCACAGCCAAATTATTAAAGTATAAGTTCCTTCAGGACAAAAAACCAACAAAAATTGATTTCTGTATTTCCTACAGTGCCTAATAAAGAACCTGAGAAATATCAGAAACACTAAATAGTTTGATTATTGAAAATTATTTAAAACAAGGTATAAAGAAATCTAAAATGTCTAGATTCTAAGAGCTATCTTTATATGCAATCTTATTTCTTAATTATAATCTTAAATTTTCTCTTCCCTGTCTTTTTTGTCCATTTTTTAAAATGTGGTTAAGTAACATTGCATAAAAAATTGCCATTTTAAGTAGGTTTTGTTTTGTTTTGTTTTGTTTTTGCTGTTCTTGGGATTGAACTCAGGGCCTTCACACTAAGCTACATCCCCAGCTCTTTTCATTTTTTATTTTTTATTTTGAGACAAGATCTCAATAAGTTGCCCAGATGAGCTCAAACTTGTGATTTTTCTGCCTCATCCTCCCAGAGTGCTGAAATTACAAGCGTGTACCAGCATGCCTGGCTCATTTTAACAATTTTTAAATGTACAGTTCAGTAGCATTAAATATATTTATAATGAGCAAATATCACCACCGTCCACAGATCTCTCTTCAACTTGTAAAATCTAACTCTGTATCCATGAAACTCCATGTCCTGCCTCCCCCAGGCCCTAGCAACCACCATTGTACTTTCTGTCTCCATAATTCTGACTATCCTAAATACCTCAGATAAGTGGAATCATACAGTGTTTGCCTATTTGTGACTCACTTTTTCACTTCCTGTCATATCCTCAAGGTTTATTACTATTGTAGCATGTGTCAGAATTTTGTTATTTTTAAGGCTGAAAAAATTCCCTTGCATGTATACTCCATATTATGCATATCCACTCATCTTTTGATGGGTATTTGGATGACTTCCATGATTTACGCACTGTGAATAATGGTGCTACGAACATGGGCTTACAAACATGTCTTTAAGACCCTGCTTTCAATAAGCTCAGAAAAGGAATTGTTGGATCACATGATAATTCTATTTTTAATTTTTTATAAACTGTCAATTCTGTTTTCCACAATAGCTATGCTATTTTACATTCCTGCCAATAATACACATGTTTTCCATTACTTTATATCCTTGCCAATGTTTATTATTCTCTGACTTTTTAAAAATAGTCATCATAATGAGTTGGTATTCCACTGCAGTTTTGGTTTGTATTTCTTTAATGATTGATGATATTAAGCATCTTTTCATGTGGTTATTGGCCATTTGTGTATTGTCTTGAATGTCTATTCAAGTCATTTGTCCATTTTTCAATTGGGTGGTTTTTGTCATTGTTATTGTTGTTACAAGTTTAGGAGTCCTCTACACATCCTGGATA
Source organism: Erethizon dorsatum (assembly GCA_028451465.1). Lineage (NCBI taxonomy): Eukaryota > Metazoa > Chordata > Mammalia > Rodentia > Erethizontidae > Erethizon > Erethizon dorsatum. Next base: position 18,258,745 of record CM051838.1, read on the forward strand.
TTACTTTTATCAGATATACAGTTTTAAATATTTTCTTATTATGTGGGTTGCCTTTTTCATTCCATTGATCCTGTTTTTTGATGCAAAAATATATATATATATTTTTGTGGGTACCGGGAGTCGACCTCAGGACCTCGCGCGCCAGCAGGTGCCCGTGCCACTGAGCGATATCACCGGCTCTTTTTTTTGTATGTGGGTTCCGGGAGTCGAACTCGAGCCCTCGCGCTTGCCAGGCAGGCGCTTACACTGCTGAGCCATCTCACTGGCCCAAAAAATAATTTTTATAAAGTCCAAGTTGCCTATATTTTTTTCTGTTGCCTTTGCTTTTGCAATTATTTCAAGAAATCACTACCAAATGTAATATTGTAAAGATTTTGTCCTATGCTTATTTCTAAAGTATCATAGTTTTAGGTCTTACCTTTAATTCTTTGATTCCTTTTGGGTAAATTTTAGTGTGTCGTTCTGGGTAATAGTCCAATCTCATTCCCTTATATATAGATACCCAGTTTTCAAAAAGATTGTACCTTTTGAATAGTCTTGCTATTCTTATCAAAAATCATTTGACCATATGTACCAGGGTTTATTTTTATTCAATTATTTTATTCCATTAATGTATCAGTATGGGCCACATTATGCCCATACCGCATGCTAGTACCCCATTGTTTTGATAGCTGTATCTTTGTAGTAAGTTCTAAAATCAGACAGTGTGATTTTTCTACATAACTTGTAGCTTTCTGTTCCGCTTTTTCTGCTTTACTGTTCTTTTTTGTTCAGTTGATGTTTTTATATTGAAATATTTAATTTCTTGTTTCTTTTTGTATGTATTCCATATGTATTTTCTTGATGGTTACCATAGAGATTAAAAGTAACATCTTTAACATTATATGCTATGATTTGGATCTGGACTGCCCCCCAAATGTTCGTGTGTTAAAGGCTTGGTCCTCGGCATGGCACTATTGGAAGTTGGTGGAACCCTTTAACAGGTAGGGGCCACCAGGAGATTTTAGGGCATTGGGGGTATGCCCTTGAGGGGATAGTGGGACACTGGCCTCTTCCTTGCTGTCCTTTGTGGTCACCATGAGGTGAACAGCTTTTTTGTACCACGTGCTCCTCACCATGGTATATTGCCACATGGCAGACACACAAATAATGGGCCCAGTTAACCACAGATTGAAGCCTTCAAAACTGTTAGCCATAAAAAAACCTTTCCCCTTTATAATTTGATTTTCTTAAGTACTTTTTATAGGGATGTAAGGTGGACTAACATTATAACAAGCTACTATGTATTTTACCAGCTGAACTTCAATAATACACACACTGTCTTTTTGTAATAACTCTGATCCTCTCTGCACACTTTGATTAATGATGTCACAAAATTCCATATTTATTCATTATGTGCTTCAAATCATAAATAATATTTTAATGGATCAGTATCTTAAATTAGGTAGGAAATAAAATTTAGAGTTAAAAACCAAAGTTACAATAATACTGCCTTTAAGGCTAAAACTTAGTTTTCCTGAATCATGTAGAAAACATAAAATTGAGTTATAAACCATTACTATAATAGTATTATCTTTCATGCTTTCAGTGTATTTACCTTCACTGAGACCTTTATTTCTTCATATAGCTCCAAGTTACTGTCTTTGATTTCACCATACAGACTCCTTTGAAGATTTCTTACAGGGTGGGTCTAGGGACAATAAACTCCCTCAAGGGTGAATATTATATCAAAGAGGTATTAGCCACTACTGCAAATCCACATGGTTCACTAAAATCTTGGGAATTTATGTTTCTAAGTACATCAGTCCAGAAGTGTCTATCCAAAGTCTCAGGATTCCATTCCTTCCAATATGGTCATGACTTTGGCATATCAGACTTAACAGGGCTGAGAAATTAAATTCTTGAGAATTCTGTTGCTCTTATAATTAGACCTTGGTCCTGTTCCTCAGTGGTCTCTGTTCTTTGGCTGTATGAAACTGTAGTAACTCCAGACTCTTCCCATCTGGCCCTCAGACTAGAAAAATTAACTATTGATTGTCTTTACCCAATATATCAACTAATCCCAAAAATTTAATCCAAGTTCCATCCTCCTTGTGATTACCACCCCCAAACCTCTATAAAGAAACTGAAATATTTCCCCACTGATGCATTGCTACAGGTATTCCATCCTAAGTTATTGTGAATGTGTTTTTCAAAATTGCACCACATAATACACCAAGAACTTCCCAGGCTCTACTTGCCATGAGCTATTGGGGTCTTCATTGTTCCTCATTTTAACTAGCTGTGATGATCTAGTCCCAAAATCCTGTGTTAAATTCTATCTCCTCAGACCACTGTAAGCATCAACTTTCTTAGGCCAAATTCCCTATGGAGCCCTGAAACGGACACTTGCCTTCAGGAGGCTTATTTGGAAGTGTTCATTGGATTAAGCTCCAAAAAAGAAACAGCATGGCAGAGGGGCATGCCAGAGAAAAGCTGTTCCCATCATGGCAGCCTGGAAGCAGAGACAGAAGGGAGGATCCAGGAGACAAAACATGCCCTTCTAGGTCATCCCCCCAGGAAGCCACCTCCTCCAACCAGACCCCACATCTTAACAAAAGCCAGCTATAGCATGCCCTTAATCCAGTCACCTTCCAAACCCCATAGTATGAACATCTTCTAAAATGGGAGACATTTTAAACATAAACCACAACTTCCCAGAAATAAAAATCTCTAGATTAGCTCCACAAAATAGGATATGAGTTAGTGTTAAAGAAGTTTTTGCTAGAAGTAAGAAACACAAAGATTTTAACAGCTAAAGGATGAGCTCATATGTCAATGCACTCATCAAAGGAGGGGTAAGGCTGTGATGGTGGAAAATAAAAATGTAAGAACCTATTGAAATCATCAATGAATAGGAAAAAGATGCACTGGTTGGTAGATACTGCAAAAAGAAGTGGCAGTGAGTAGCAAATTCTATTACAACTTATTAAGTTACTTACTATTCAAAAAGCTAATGTTTAGAGATAATGAGGGTGGAATGATGTTGGAATGGCAGTAAAAGCAAAGGGGCCATACTCAACTCTTAAAAATGTGCTTTGTTGGTGTGAGAGAAAAAACACTGTTCAACGTCTGTGGAGAAATCCAAAATAGTCAAAGGATAGTCAATTTTAAGTCAAAAAAGAAGGGAAATGGGAATGTTTAGAGAAGAAGTTAAAGATGATACTCAAGTATGCTAACACCAGCACCTGAGTTCCAGAGAACAGAATATGTACCTGGGTAGGAGTAGAAGAGCTGGAGATGATGCAGGGAAGGATGGTAATACTTGAAGAGGTGTGTATGAGAGTAAATCAGATTAGAAGATGCCCAAAGCTAAATGGAAGTGGGGGAGAGATACCATGTATGTCCTGAAGGTTTTGATTTCTGGTAAAGTCTAAAGTCAGGAATGTACACAACCGGAAGAAATGTATCCTGATGAATTCCCTTTTTTTTTTTTTTTTTTTGTGGGTTCTGGGGGGTCGACCTCAGGATCTCTCGCGCCAGCAGGCGCCCGTGCCACTGAGCGATATCACCGGCCCTTTTTTCGTATGTGGGCTCTGGGAGTCAAACTCAGGACCTCGCGCTTGCCAGGCAGGCGCTTACACCGCTGAGCCATCTCACCGGCCCTCCTGATGAATTCTTAAGACAAAGTGAATATTTGATTTTTATTACAGAATTCCAGAATTGTGTCTTGGAAAATTTTACAGTTAAATTCATAAGCAAAGGGCAGTCTCACGATCCCAGGAATCTTCTTTTGGCTTTCTTAATCCCAGTGCGAGCAGGGTCATGACCAAGTGAAGGGTGAATGAGCAGGAAAACCAATCTTAGTATATCAGCTGCTCTTCTGAACTCAAGCTGTCCCAATTAAAGTGATAATTAGAGTTCCTTAATAGAGTCCTCTTCAGGATCTCATTTTCTCTTACCTTCTGGATCCAAGTCTTAGCCATGTGGAAGAAGTCCATATGCTGAAAAGACCATGAAGCGATCCACAGAGAAAAGCAGAGAAGAAAAAGGAAAAGTGGACTTTACCACATTATAGTCTCTCCATCCAGATTTTTAAGGCCAATATGGGCCACACCCATCTATGCCTTAGCCAGTGTGTCATACATTTTTATTAGTTTGACTCAAACTACATTTGTGTCACTTGCAACCAAACATGCCTGACTTATACATATTTAAAATAAACACATTTTACACAATAGGATAGCTCCAGATTCTAATTTTGAAAGTTATGAGTGGAATGACCTTAAAAGTTTATCTAATCCATTTCCTTGCCTTCAAGCAGAATGACACATCACCCAAGACTGCATGTGGATATTTAATAAATGCCATCTGTTACTGACATATGCCTGTGGGATTTCTATGTGTAAATTACAATTATGAGATAGTCAAAAAATAAAGAAACAACTGTACATTTCTATCACCTACTTTAGAAGTCAATGAATCATATTAAAGAGTACATATTTTGTTTCTCTTTTTGAAAGGGCATTACTAATTACTTTAGAAATTGATTTTAAACAAAGCTAAAACTGCCTTAATGGGACTATCTCAAAACATCTACTTTTTAAAAAATATACTCAGCTATCAAAATTTTGCATTTTAAAAAGTCTTGTCTGACAACTACTTGTATTCTGTTATTATTAATGCTGTATGGAAAAAGAAACATAAGTCCATGAAAAGCACACAGTCTTCCCAGAACTGTAATGACGTCATTTCTGACATTATCAATGGTGCTTCCAGCAAACATACACTGCACACTAGGGCAATGTTGCTGTTTCTGCCATGAAACCCAGGAATGATGATCAATACTCAACAAATAATAAAGGATTTTCTGTAAGGTAAAGAGAGAGATTTGATTAGGATCTTAAAAGGCTACAACCAACAGGTAAAAGGGATGAGATCATATCAGGTTAGGTAGAATAACATTTCATTATTGCTGATACCATACAAATATGTAAGTAATACTTGAAATCAAATGGTCTTTAGACTTTCACATATCAAAGTCTGAAAGAAAGCCTATTTCAGGCTAGACTCTGTGAAGGAGTGACATACGGTGAGTGCTCACTCTAAACAGCAAAACAGTGGCTATGAAATTCAGGTCTGTCCCAGGATGTTGCCCTAGAGAGCTCTTTAACTAAGACTTTATAAAGACAAGGAAAAGGGAAGTGTTAAATGGACTTTAATGATTCCATTCTGAATAATCCATAATGTACTTAGCAAATTTAAAACTATGAGTGTTTGTAAATAAGTATATGTCACATATGTATCAGTTTGTGTGTTATATGTGTGTATGGCACACTGATTCTGTACAATGACTATTGTAGACTATCACACTGGGAATAGTGCTAGAAAGTATTTTTCTTAGAACTAGACAGGCACGCTGACACTTCATCTATAACAAATACCAGTCACTGGAATGACTTAGAAGGTATAAAATGTGACATTCAGATCATATGAGAACACTTGTTTCTTTGTGCAATTTACATCTCCATATGCAACAAAAGGAATCAGATTTTCTACAGATACGTTTCTTAACCCAATAAGCAAATTTCTCCTACTTCTGGCTGAAAGTGAAGTGATTTTATTTTATAGTCAATAGTAGCAAATATTTTACATTTTTCATTTTCATTTTATAAGTTATATGTAATTTTCTAAACACTGAAATACTTTCTACATCTTAAGTTCTTGTTTATTAATTACATGTGATGTACATGCTTAAGAACTTTTAATTTTATACCATTACTTGTATTTCCTAAAGTAAGTTCTACTAAATTACAGTTGCAGGAAATATTTGACCCATAGTTTTTATTAAAAAGTAAATATATTTGGAAAATGCCTTCAATAATGCAGGACAGACAGATACACAGATTTATGTAATTTTATGTAATCTAGCAGTCCCTAAATGCATATCAACATAGAAAATCCTGAGGGAAACCTGACAGAGTAGGAAATGCCATGATGCAAATACTATATAATCCAGAATGTAAACACTATTTCAAATGAATTTAATTTAAACAAGCAAGTTTACTATTTATGGAAAAAATTATATGTTTAAACAAAAACAACTACATATTCACATATAGATGTGTCAGCATTTCACCCTCCCTGGGTCATTAGGCATTCTTTTGGTGGGAATCCATCTCTATTTTTCATGCTCAGGCAGCCAGTTAAGCAAAGATGGACAACTGTGAAATAGCTGGATTGGCTTCTCAATGTCTGTCCTCTTCTTTCCTTCTATTTGCCCCATCTGCTCCGCACAGTTCCACGTGCTATGCAACAGTTACTCCTAAGTTTCGTATCTGATATACTATTTGCAAGGAAGCTTCAGATTCCATACTTGTAATAGTCCTTCATTTCTTCTCTCTTTGGGACATGTTTTCACTGATATAATCAAATACCTTTAGAAAGACAACACAATGGAATCATAAGGAATTCCAGGTTGACTTTTAAGTAAGATGTTTAATACAAAAGCTAGATTCCCAACAGGAAGCAGCTTTTCCACTTGCGAAGATGTGAAACTGTGGTCTTTGTGACCCAGAGGACAAAGTATAAGTTTAGTAGTTAGTTCTAGCATTTACAGTTATTAACATTAACACCACCAGCTTCATACAAAAGGTTGATTCCAACAGTGGCTTTCTTTCCTCCTCCAAATAGACCTTAAAGGTATACGTTGCTTTTTTAAACTTTACTTCAGCATTTTCATAAAGCATTCCTCAGCTCTATCTGGACCTACTAATGAGTATATCACAGATCTATCCCATCATTTTAGCTTCATCTTTATAGTGCTCTTACTAGCTTTTAAATATAAAGTTTAAAAATACCCAACCATCTGAGAGCAAACTGAATAGTCAAAAGACTCATCAACTAGGACACTTTTTCCTTCTCTTCTGTTGCTTTGTGATTGCATACTTCCGCTATTCCTAGTTCCACCATTTCATCTTTGCCAGCGTCTGCAATTTTCATCCCACCTTCACGTTTTTATTTAAACCTTCAGCTTACTAGAAATTTAAAAGTGGAATCAGTCAGAAAATAAGTCGTATTAAAGAAGTAAGATTAAAAATCTCCAAAGATATTGTTAAGAAAGAAAAATATCCCCTCAATAAAACCCAAAAGCTTAAATGTGGATTTTCAGGTTCTTTATTATGTCACTGTTTTCTGTTTCAAGACTGGATAATTTCTTCCAACAGATATATGCCACCATTTTAGCTTCATCCTTATAGAGTTCCTAGTAGCTTTTACTACTAAATAAAGGGAGATACTAAATAAAGTGAGATAAAGCGATGGATCAATAAGTAATGATTACAAAAATTATTTCACTACACTGTCAGAGGTAAGTTAACTATATACTGAACATGGTTAGGTTTGATTAACGCAGATATTTAGTGCTTTGTTAAAAGAACAATATTTTATATTAAAGTTTTCTAACAGGTCGATTAACTTTGCAGTTTATTGATCAGAAACAACATCTGTAAGTCAAGCCAGTTATTTGACATTGCCCATCTTTGTTAAGCTGGTTGCCAGAGCAAGAGAATATGGAGGGATCCTCACCAAAAGAAAAAAAAGCAACCGAAAAAAACAATCACTCAGGAAATAATGTATTTTCATACCAACCAGAAGAGAACTTAGTCATTCAAATTATGCATTTCCAAACCATTTGTCTCAAATGCACCAAATGTTTACATGCTGTAAAATCCCCTAGTAAGTTGTTTCCCCTTCTTTGCATTTGCTCATATGAGTTCTTCACATGAATGATAAACGATAACCTCCTTCAGGAAACGTTCAGTCTGCCTTTGCCTCATAAGGGTTACAGTGTCCCCTTTTCTCATGTGCCCTCTCCCTCATCCTACCTAGATCTGGACTGGGAACTACTCTTACACTTCCTTTTTGCAACGACTTTAGCAAGTGTATCAGCAAACCTTGATGAGATAATTACTTGCATGTCTTCCCCGGGTTGTTTGGATAGCAGGACTGTTTTTCAGTACATGCGTCTAACAAGAAAGTATCTCCTAAGCATTGGAAAATAAAATAAACACTGCTCTCTTAGACTGGGATTTAAAATCATCATAAAATAGAAATGAATACATGTTTTTAGTTTACCAAAATCAGATCAATTAACTCTGATCCTGTTTGCTGGAAATTAGCTCTCAGTGATTTGCAGTAAGGACAGTTTCCTCTCAGCCCCTCTGATCTTATGCAAGAGTCGCTGGGATTTTGGAAAGACTGAAACATCAAGGCACTCCCTGCTCTCCAGCTTACTTGGGACAGCGTTGCTACTGTGAGAGCCTAAAGGGCAACTTACTCTTCCCAGGCTAAGACTGGGCACAGAAATTGTTCACTAAATGTCTTGAGGTCACAGCTCTTGGTGTTTGGTCCATTGACATTGATCCATCACACCATCAGTCGCCATTTTCCCCCTTAGGAAGCTGCAAGGGACCCATTTTAGGAATTCAGCATCCACCCAACACAGCCTTCTGATGTTCTACCTGGTCCAGAGCTAGGTACTCTGAGAATTCTTCCACTTCAAACACTAGCCTGCGTTTCCTTTCCTTTCTTCAGGACCTAACTGAACTCTCCTCAAAGTGACTTTGAGGAGTAGAACAAGGACGCTTTACCTTTGCCATGATCTTCTCTCTTTTCTGAGGTCCAACTGGAGAGAGAAGATATTTCTTTCACTTCAGCTTAGCTCATACGTTGAGCTTTCTCCAGAGGAAAAGACCAGTCATCCGTGTCAGTAAAACAAGGAGTCACTGAGGCAAACACCGTGAGCACCAACTCAAGAGCGCACCCCAGAAGAGGAAGCCTCACCCGTAGTTTCCCGGTGTTGTAGCCCTCTTGCTGCACCTACTTGATTGTGATGATGGATCTACCTTCTACCCATAGCTTGGCTTCCCATGTCCTTCTGTCTGTGGGATAAAAAGGTAAACAAAAAAGTGTAGACACTTGCTTATTCCAGCTGGCCTGACAGTTGCTTTTGCGTACTGCAGAATAATACATTGGCATTCTGGTTTTGTACATTAGTCCTAGGAACTTTGATTATATGAATCTTTGCCTGGGGAAATGAATTCTTTATCTATGAACTGATAGATTATAAAAGATAAAATAAATCAAACCAAGGTCAGGCTACCACAGTCTTGAGAGACCATCGGAAGCCACCCCAGCGGCCTCTCCCAGGTATTTTCCTGTTTCTCTGTAGCTGTCCAATTCATACAAGGGCCTCACTGTCTGCTGAAAGATTAAACCTTATAGATCCCTATAGAACTGTAGTAGATTACAGAACATTTCTCCAACCATTATCTTTTTTTTTTTTTTTGTAGGTACCGGGGGTCGAACTCAGGACCTCATGCACCAGCAGGCACCCATGCCGCTGAGGGATATCACTGGCCCTTTTTTTTGGTATGTGGGTACCAGGAGTCGAACTCAGGACCTCGCGCTTGCCAGGCAGGCACTTATGCTGCTGAGCTATCTCACTGGCCCCCCCATTATCTTTTTCAATTCTTACAACAATGAGGAATATAAATGTTTAAATCCCATTGTATGGTGAAAAGAATCCAGGACTCAAGAATTTTAGTCATTTGCTTGAGGTCACGAAGAGTAAACAGTCAAGCTACCGTACAGTCAAAAAAAGTGACTGCAAGTATTTTTAACTTAGATCCATCATTAATACCTTATTATAAAAATATATCTTTCAAAACAAAAAATAATACCAGAGCATCTAATGGTTATGCAGCTTTTACTTATGTGTAGGATAGTGTTCTAGGTAATCTACATATGTTGATTTGTATTGTCCCTTCAATAACCCTATGAGTTAGTACAAATTATTATTTTCATGTTACAGGTGGCAAAACTAAACCTCAGAGAAACTAGGTAGACTATCCAGAGTCATCAGGTAAGAAAATGGCAGAGATCAGAATCAAACCCACACAGTATTGTTCTCGAAGTGTTAGTTTTTATCTGGTACTATATTGAAAGGATATAAAAATCTCTGGCCTGATTGAACAACTGAAATCTTATATTCTGCTTTCACTCAGTTTTTCATGTGCGAAAGCCATCTTTTCCATTTGGTTTAGTAGCCAAGTTTGAAATTTCATTTCTATACACATATCTCATCAGGCCCGCACTTGGAAATCTGTCACTCTTTCCAACCACACCACATCTGCTGACCTATATTTATTAAGACAAAGACAATCCAGGAACTGACCACTTATGCCTCAAATTCTAGATTTCCCTAATCTGACTCAAACTGCTTCCAAATAAGTCCAATTTATGTTAGGCAAGAAGAAATGGAAATTTGTTCTACTGAAAGTTAATTCCACTGGAATAGCAAACATTGAATAAATTCCTTCCCCCACCTACCTATATGCATTTACCAGATTTCGGAGACAACTTGTTAGATACCAACCTATATTTCAACAGGTATTTAACAACTAATGTTTCTTAAGTACTAGAGATTGAGTGCAGGGCCTTCCCAATTAGTTACATATCCAGCCCATTTAATTTTTTTTTTTTTTTTTTTTTTTTTTTTGAGACAAGCTCTTTCAAAATTGCTAAAATGTCCAGACTGGCTTGAACTTCAGATCCTCCTGCCTCAGCTCCCAGATTTCTGGATTACAGGTGTGCCCAATCACACTGGCTTCCTGCTGAATCTTTACTGACATTTCTGAAAGCGTTCTTTCCTTGGGGCAACCACCCCTTACTTCTAAGTCCCAGAAATACAGAACCGCTAATATCTGTGAGGCCCAAGCCTGAGCTAAATCCTCCGAGACATAAGACAAAATCCTGTTGTCAAGAAATTACTATCAGAGTTAAAAGATGCTCACCAGTAACTGTTAGCAAGAGAGTATTATTAGCTGCAAAAGTTATTTTTTAAAATAAAAGAACACCAGAAAATCTAGAGTGGCAACTGTTTCCTTTGTCATGGGGAATCAGGAAGGCCTCATAAAGGAAGTCGTATTTATGTTTGAGTTCAGTGGGGTGCGGAGAAAAGATGCTCTTTCGGGTAAAGCAAATGGCATGAGCAAAAACAGGGGCAGGGATGATGCAGAACATTTACCCAGCTTGGCTGGAGGCCTGTATTCATTGAAGGATATAGCAAAACATTATCTGGAAAGATAAGTGGAAGCCGGATGAGCACAGTGCAAGCACAACCCTGTACTTCTTTCTGATCTAACCATGGAAATGAGTAAACTTCATTTTGTTTCATAGCACACTGATTAAAGGAGAGAGCATTAAAGTAAGATTAAATATCCAAATTATCTGCTAAGTAGTTTGATGACCTTGATTGAGTCCTTTAGCTTTTCCATAACTCAGTTTCCTTGTCTGTGAAATAGTACAATCATGCACCGCACAATGATGCTTTAGTCAACAACCAATTCCATGTGTGACAGTGGGTCCCATACTATATTGGAGCTGAAAAGTTCTTATCACCTAGTGGCCTCATAGCTGTACTAGCACCATAGTGCAGTACATTACTCACACATTTGTCCTGATGCTGGTGTAAAACAACATGTGCTGCCAGCCATATAAAGGAATAGCCCGTACAGCTAAGAACAGTGCATAACATTTGATAATGGTAATAAATGACTATGTTACTACTTTACATACTATTATACTATATTCATATCTTCACTTTAGAGTAAAATCTTTACTTGCAGAAAGAAAGTTTACTGTCCAACATTGTGCTAAGCAACTGTCTCTAGCATCTCTACAGCACAGGATTGACCTAAACCAGTGGTGGCAAGCCTATGGCACGCATGTTATTTTTTTTTTAAGACAAAAGATGTTAATGTATGAGTTGTTTTTTTCTAAACTAAACCCTCAGTATTCAGGTTTAGTTGCAGTGTTGGCACTTTGAGATAAATAAGCGTGTTTTGGGTTGCAGTTTGGGCACTCTTCTCTAAAAGTTTGCCATCACTGATCCATCATCTATGTTTGGATACATATGCTCTGTGGTGTACACACAGCCATGACATTCACTAATGACCCATTTTTCAGAACATGTTCCTATTTTTAAACAATGCCTGGCTATAAATATAAAAGCTACATGTCAAAGGATTATGAAAGCAATTAAATAAAACAGTGCTTATGAAACAAGATGACATTTAGATTGGCAATGACAGATACACAAAAAATTATGAGTATTAAATGAGCAAATAAATATTGAAAAAACTTTAGCACTGATAATTCAATTTGTGTGCCTTAAAGTAATTTCTAACTTACTTGTATCCCTTTGACTTTGACAGTAGAATTCCACTCCACATTACAAGTGTGTATGGTCCAGCATCCCAGGGAAGCTCCCCCTTCGCTTTAGCTGAGCACCCACCTCTGTGCTTGCACTAGCCCTTCTAGCAGGTGCATCATGCTGCTTACACTACTCTTAGATGAAATCTTTAGGTCATTTTCCACAAGTACTGTGACCGTCATGCAGGCCACCCAAAACCTAGCCTTATACAATTATCTTTCCTTCTACATAGACTTTTACATCATCTGTTTATTTAATTCCAATCAAAGTTTTCCTCTAAAGATTTTTCTAAGATTACTAAAATTACTAATTTTTTCTAGTATATTAGCTGGGAATCACCTGAAAAATTTATAAGTATTGAACTTATTGCTAATAATATCTACTGGGTTAAAACAAAGATACAGTCCTGAATTACATACCTTTCTATGTCCCTCCCAGTTTATTAATCTACTAAGCAATATTAATAAGCTGAATCAGATGATTCAACCAGATATATTGTCTTAATATTCGTGTGTATTTCTTGCTCAAAAGGTTATCATGAAACACAGATCAGATACTCTGCCCAATTAGGTTATAATTCTTCTTTCTCACTATCCATAACTGAAAACTAAGTACTCATAAACTGTTATTCCCATTACTCATTTTTGTTAACTCTTGCTGGTTCTTAGCAATCACTGTTCTTTTTTCTAAGTGTTTAAAATGTATGCTTTTCTTAAAGCTCTTAATGTGCATACAGAGCAGACTTCCTCCCTAGGAAAGATCTTCCTCCTCTGCAGGAGATTTTCCCGGAAAGTTGGTATGGATTCTTGAACATGCACATGAGCTCCGTGGGTAGGTAGTTTGAAGATGTGTAGGTGTCAGGACAAAAAGCAAAGCTCTCAGCCACATCTATAAAGTTTATAATGAAATGTGTTTATTTACAAAGCTCTTTATGTTTATGGGACAGATTAACCAGTATCTTATGTCTTACATGTCATACTACTTCTATGGCAAATCTAGCATACTTTGCAAAGGACGGAACATATTCCAAAGCTTTTCCTTTAATTTTTATGGGAAATGATCATCTACATAAGCAAAGAATAAACCAATTAATTTTGTTTCCTGAATCATTTCATTCAAAAACAACAGCTGGAAATTCCACTATTTTAAATAGGCATTAGCAGTTAAAGGTACAAATAATTGACATAGAATGCTACAATTTTATTCTGCCCAGAAATCAGGAAAAAGGTTCCTATTATAGAATATGTCCTATCCAAAGGAATTGAAAGTTGGGGCTTCCTTAGGCTCTCACCACCAACTTCATTTGTATCTCATTGTCCCAGATTTCTTGTTCTAAAAAGCTTTTACAAAAAACAAACTGTGATGGGGGAAAAGAAGAAAGGAAGAAAGGGAAAAAGAAAAAAAAATATATATATATATATTTATACACAAGATAGTTAAAATACGTATACAGCTACTTTCTCTTAGTTCATTGAAAAGAAAGTTTTGTGCTAATATTGTTTGGACAAGATATCATGTCCATATCTTGTACTCTGAATAACTAAAGACAACAATATGCAATGTATTAATTATTGTAACTCTCCTACTAACCTGTTTTGAAGCTGTTTTATTGTTATTATTTTCTTTTTAAAATAAAAAAAAATTAAAAGCTTTTACAGAGCAACACTTTGGCAACTTGTTTTGTCACCTCTAGTGCACTTAGTCCAATAAATTGGGTCTATATACTTCCTCTTCTCAGCCTTTTCCTCTGATGCAAGAGGATGCTGGCATCATTCCAAACCTGCTGGGTCCCAGTCCTGGTTTCATGGAAATTTTTAAAAAATCAGTGGTACAAAAAAGTGTCTCCAGACAGCTCAGCTGACACAGCCAGCCACAGGTGGGAGCTGGCTGGTGCTATTTAGTGTTACCCACATGACCAGCCAGATAGAGACTTTTTTATTTCACACTTCACCCTACCAACCAAGTGCCCAATCATTGCAATCAGTACTAGTGCTTTAGGGTAAAAATAAGTAAATAACAACATGGACTGGCACAACTACTGACCATCCCTGTGAACGTACGTCGAAGAGAAGCATAGGTAGATTTAGCTCACCAGGGGCTAAAGTTGACTAATCTATTCCTGGTTTATTGTTTGTTTGGTTTTTTTTTGTTGTTGTTTGTCTGTTTTGCTTTTTTCTTTATCTTTTTAAAAAACATTTTGCCTGTTAACAAATTGTAACCCATGAAATTACTTCTTTGCAAGGGAATTTGCTTTGGATAATATTGTTCTTGCTAAAAGAAAATGGACTGAATCTGGTATCGCTGGGTGAGAGCATCTAGGACTGGATACTGAAAGTCAAGGGGAAAAAGGGAAATTCGACAGTAAAAAAGAGTGATCCTTTGATGTGGAGTGTAGGAACTTCTTAAAAGGCTTCAGAAGGTATTTTTCCCTGCAATTGCCTAGGGATGGTATGAGTCATCCAAAAAGCCTCATTTCAGAATTGGAAAAATAGAAACATAAACCTATCCAACTTGGCGTGAAAAAATATAAATGGGCTTGAATAATTGAAAGCAAACAGACTTTACCATATTGCAGCCAAACCTCAAGCAGCATGCTGGTCCCTGCTGCACAGGAAGCCACTGGAAGCATTCTCATGTGTCATTCTACGTTTCCTCAGAAAAAATATAGCAAGAGGATTTATGTTTTGACGATGAATACCAGATAGGAGCACAATAAAGAATGAGTAGGCCTATCTTTAAAAAGTTGGAAAGGCAGATGTTTAGGGGGAAAATAAGTCTATTTATATTGCAAAAGTCTGTCTGTGCTCTGTGCTGAGTAACAGGCTTTGTCACCGTTACCGCACCACGATGTTTAAATGTTGAAGGTGTGAGAGGAAAGGAGCTTGCTATAGGCAATTCCATTTCTATTATCGGTATTAAAAGCAGAAAAGAAGCATCATTCTAGTGAGGAGAGAAAACATATGTCTTTATCAATAGCTCTAGAATTTCACAGCTTTGCTTTACTCTTCTAACCTCTCCCAAATTAGCTCTCAGCTCCCACCATTATGCTACAGCATAACCTGGACTTTGTCAAAATGGAACATACAGCTCTGCCCCTGAGCATGATGACCAAATTACAGTCACAGTTTCACAGGAGTATATGTCATACAATCAGTTTCATTTAGGAACAGGAGTTCTTATCGGCTTCACAAGGGGGAAGAAAAAAAATAAACAACAGCCAGTGAATAAATGAAATAAGCTGATCAGTTGTCCCTGGAACAGAGATTGTTTGGAATAAAAGGTTAATTTCATCAGCAGAAAAATTACAATCAGAGCAGAAATGGCAGTAATCAAACAAGAGTGAGTAGTGGCAACAGCATATCCTGAAAAGCAATGGAAAACTGAAGAGAAGTCAGGACGACTAACAGATCTGTCACTGAATTAACCCAGTGCAGATAATGCATGACAGATAAATTCCAAATTGATTAAGGCATTCAGAAGTAACAAGAAGAGGAGAAAGAAGATGACTTTCTACCAACAACGAAAGGAGAGATTGTAACCTCTGTCAAGTGTAGGGTTTAAGAAAATATTGTCCCACACCTCCCATCTTTCTTCTAAATATTAATATAATCCTCTACTCCCTCTTTTTATACACACTTCTTATATGAACAGTAACATGGCTCCTTCTTCAGAGTTAAGCAGGCAAAACCCAGTGTTATGATTTGTGTCTACATGTCCCCCCAAAGCCTCATGAAGTCATAGAGTTTTTTTGGAGGTGGCTGAATCTGAAGTTGTGTGACTGATTAGTAGTGCAATGCTGGGATTAAGGGTGTGAGTGCTACACCTGCCCTAGGCCAGGTAGCCTGCATACAATGTAAGGAACAGAAAGAAGCTCGTTTATCTGTCCATTGTTGCTTTTGCTGTCTTCCACAGCCATGAACTGGTGCCCCTCTGCCATGTGCCACCCTGCCTTGGAGACACCAATCATGAACTGAAACCTCTATAAACTGTGAGCTAGGTAAACATTTCCTCCTTTAATTTTAAGTGTTGGGTATTTTGTCTCAGCAACAAGAGAAAAGTAACTAAGACACCTAGATATAGAGAAGTCTATTCTGAGTGGTAAAATAAACATTCTCCTTTCATTGAACATTTGTCTTGGTGATTTCCTGAAATGGAATCACCTCAACAGTACATACTTGGAGAAGAAGGTTTCTTGGATAAGAAGGCTGCACCCTTGGGTCTGATACTGGCATTGTACCTCTGCTCACTTCCTACAGCCAGTAGGTCACAGTGTCCCAGGGTAAAAGTGAGCCATATCCAATTTGAAGAGTTATTTTCCAACTTTGCAGACCCTCCACCCTGAACTGCACCTTAACAGCATCCCTGTCCCTCAGGTGGGTAAATCTTCCCTGGGCTCTATAATTCATTCCCTACATCTAATTAGCTCCATCAAGTCCAATGATCCCACTTTCCAAGAGAAGAAGCATTGATAAGAGTCATCTGAGGCTTAGATGTGAATAAAGGAAACACTTGTGAGGTTCATATTCACCACGGCTTATTTCAAAAGTTTGAATTTATAAAGTTAATGAGTTTCAAGAGGTTAATTTGCATATTCGCTTTTGTAGGGTTTTTAATAAATA
Organism: Erethizon dorsatum; assembly: GCA_028451465.1. NCBI lineage: Eukaryota > Metazoa > Chordata > Mammalia > Rodentia > Erethizontidae > Erethizon > Erethizon dorsatum. The sequence goes on from CM051838.1 coordinate 18,275,620, forward strand.
TGAATTTGTTTCCTTTCTAACTAATGTCAAGTTACACATCTGAGAAAGTTAAAAAAAATTAACTAAGGATTTTAAGGTTTTATTTGTTTAACTCGATATCAGAAAAGTCACAATTCATAAAGTAACATTAGTCTTTTTAGCAGCAAGTAATTTCATCTAGAATCTATAAGAAGATTCATCAACTGGCTGCATTATACCTCAGATGAGATCAGAGGGTTCCATGAGCTAAGACCAAAAGAAATATATTTACTTGATTAAATTAATGATTTTACTGCTCACTCCATAAAGTCTCAGTGTTTCTGCTATGTATACAACCTCCTATGAACTCAAAGATGAACTCAGGTCTTTTTGATTCTAAAATTTATGCCCTTTCAATTCCACCTTTAAATAGCTTAGAAATCTCTTAGGACTAATCTACAGCAATAGCCTCATACCAAATGGGTGGATTGACATTTCCTACTTCTGTACCAAGGTTTACAACAAAAATGGCATACTGGCCTCAGGGATGAGTTAGACACAGATGCCATCTTTCTACATTGTTTTCCTCTGTGATAATTTTTTGTGAGCTGTAAACCTAATAACAATGGATTAAAGTCAAATACTAATGTATCAAATGTGCATTGTGTTGGGTGTTTGTGTTGTAGAGAAAAGAAACTGTTAGTGAACGTTGATGTGTTCATACAGATCAGCTGAGAGATGAAATTAGATGTGCAAGAGAATTGAGGGCAGTGACTGTGACAAAAAACATCTGACAACTCTGGAGGAAGAGGAGAGATGGGAGATTGTTGGGTAGAAGACATTTCCAGCTGCAGTGGGGTTCCAAATATGTTTCACCCAGGTTAATGGGGAGCCTTCAAGTCAAAGAGGTCCTGAATCTTATAGGAAGGGAATGCCTTCTACGCATACTGTGTAGTCATTGGCTGCAAGCAGCCCCCAGGAAGTGTGATTTCAAGGAAATTCTTCAGTTTATCCAGAGGAGATGAAGTTCTATCACTGAGTTCTGTTCTCCCTGCAGGAAAATTGATGTTGTAATATTTTGGCCACTACAACTAATGCATCTTTGCAACATTTCATTCCATCTCAAATAGAGAGACTATGACTTCAACCCATTCAAAACATGGGCTACATGAAGGACTTGTAAAGGAAAGCAATTTATTTCATAAACTTTTATTAAGCACAGACTATAGAGCATGCAGTATGCTATTTGCCATACTTAGGAAAAATAACTGAAACACAGTCTCAAAGAACTTGTAAGTACATTTGTATGTGACAGAAATTAATATGCAATGGATGGGTGTTACATGCTAAAACCAAATAAGATGTAGTTTATCATAATGTGGAAACCTTTCACCATGCTTATGATACAGTCACCCACATGAAGAACTTAATAAAACACAAGTACAAAGAGAAGTAACTCTCATAGCCACTTTCCAAGCATAAGCAGTAAAGCAAATAATATATAAGAAAATTTGGACATCTGCATTTTTATGATATTATTTCTGTTGCAAGAGTTTAGGATTTGTCTAATGATACAAAATTTCTTTTTTCACTAATAAGCTGTCTTACTAATTAGATCTACTGGGTCGGTGAGATGGCTCAGCGGCCTAAGCACCTGCCTGGCAAGCGCGAGGGCCCGAGTTCGACTCCTGGAACCCACATACGAAAAAGGGGCCGGTGATATTGCTCAGCGGCATGGGCGCCTGCTGGCGCGCGAGGTCCTGAGGTCGAACCCCGGTACCCACCAAAAAAAAAAAAAAAAAAAAAAAAAAAACTAATTAGATCTACTAATATAACAGCAAAGCAAATAAATGAAATACTTTAATTTTTATGTGGGGAGCAAAAATAAATAACATAGCTAAAGCATTATTAGTGACTTTCTGTAGTGAGAAAATGAAAGCAGAAAAGGGGAATAGAAATTTGAAGAGGTGAAAAGGTTGAGTGAAGTTTTATATGGATATTGGAAGAATAAAATCTGTGCTAAATCACAATAATAATTCATTAAGTTAAGTTTTTATTCATGTTTTTACAACAGTCAGTTTTTTGTAGGTGCCAGATGGTGAAAACACAAAGATTAATGAGCCATGATCACTGCCCTCACATTGCCCTCTGAATGGTGGGAGAAAGAAAGTTAATAATCAATATTACATTTCAAAAATGCTAATTTATGAGCTAAAAGTGAAATATCAATATATCTTTATTTTCACATTTCTAAGCAAACTGGTGATGGAAATAACGATAAATTTAACCACATAAGCAAAGGTTAAACCCCTTGATAGCCAACAAATCAATAATTGCCAATGTGGTGATGGGAGCTGTATAATTTTTTAAACACCCCACAGATCCACCTAAATAATAAGTTAGGGTGGTAAAGAACTCACAAACACATACATACACCCATTCCCAACATCCTCAATGAAGTCACGCACAGAGAACACCATGAACCTGACAGCAGGCACACGTGTGACAAGTTCCCAAGAGCTGAGCGACCTTCAAAGATCAATGACAATGTATTATGAGTGTGGAGGACTGCAAGATTGATGCCCACTAGTTTTACAAGCCATGAAAATCAAAATTCTTTTCCAAAATAATCACAATCAAAATGGGATGATCCTATTAAAATGGAAGTAAGGGAGAAAGGATTTGAGAACAGCCTGTGTAGCCTTACAGGACATGTCCCACAGGGAGCAAATGTTGTCTGTAAATATGGGAAGATCAAACAGAACTATGTCAATGTAAGTCCTTGGGAAAAACAGAAAATTCTCATTTTATGACACAAAGCCTTACTCTCAAGAAACACAACTGAAAATGTACTAAAATGAGCAGAGCAAGAGCACCCTGTGTAACAAGAGAGACGCTTCTGAGGGTTTGCTAGAAGCACTCAAAGGACACGAGGCTCGGGCAGTGGTGCAAAGGTGAAGTCTGGAGCTCCTCTGTAGCTCACAGCGAAGCAGGCAGGTGAAGACTGAATTTTTTTCTGATCTAGACTTAAATTTCAAACACAGAAAAAGCAGCCACAAAGAGGCTGTATTTTGTGTATTTCTCCTAACAGAAATGAAACTCAATCCAAGGAGCTCTTCACAGGAAAATCATCCTCAGAGCCCAAGAAAATTCATAATATTGAAATATAGAAATGAAAAAAATTCAGTATTATCTCTAAAATTTAACATTTGCATTTACAAGAAAAATAATGAAAATTAACCTAATGATATGTCAATGAACAGAGTATATAATAGGCAAATTTGTCCACCAAGTAAGCAAAAGTGACTTAAAGGAAATTCAGAAGATAAAGAAAACAACTACAGCTTTGAAAATAGCCCAAATCCCAAAAGAAAAACCCAGAAAACATATGACTAGACAACAAGAGTATATAAAACCAACAGGACTCAGAGAAAAGTTAGAAAATTTTTAAATGAAATCTGAAAAAGCAGAATGCAAGAGTGAATATGTATCACAATGTGTACAGAAGCCAAATGGAAAGAAAATTAAAAAAATTTGGACAGATATTTATAGGAAAGTAAGAGGATCAGTAAAATAAGAGAGAAAAGACTGGCCAATATGATCCAATATATGACATTTTGAAGTCCCCAAAAGGCACACCAAAGCAAAAAATAGAGCAAATATTTAAAACTGTAGTCCAAAAAGAAGGTCCTGAAATTTAAAAAAATTATAAGTATTTGAATCTATCTTTAGAGGTAACCGTATACCTCATAGATAATTCAGAATGAATCAGGAGAATTTAAAGATAAAAATAAACTTGGAGGGCCGGTGAGATGACTCAGCGGCATAAGCGCCTGCCTGGCAAGCGCGAGGTCCTAAGTTTGACTCCCGGAACCCACATAAAAAGGAAAAATGGGCTGGTGATATCGCTCAGCAGCACAAGCGCCTGCTGGCAAGCGCAAGGTCCTGAGGTCAACCCCAGGTACCCACATTAAAAAAATTAAAAATAAATATAAAAAATAAACTTGGAGAAGTTGGCCTAAAACTCTAAATCAAGCAGATGTAGTGGTGTACATCTAATCCCAGCTTCACAGGAGGTTGAGGCAGGAGAATCACAAGTTCAAGACCAGCTTGAGCAACTTAACGAAACCCTGTCTCAGAATTTAAAAAAATAAATGAATAAAAGATCTGGGGTTGTAGCTCACTGGTAGGGCTTTCCTAGCATGCAGGAAGTCTTGGGTTTAATCCCCAGCAGGCCAAAATGAAAAACAGTATATAAGTCAATTATATGGAAAAGAAACTCAGACTGATACCAGTATTTTGACAGCAAGATAGCAACATTGCATTTTAGAGAATAATGAACAGCATTTTAAAGACAACCAGGGAAATAAAATATAATCAAAGGATCTTACATTCAGCCAACTATCCAACTATAAAAGTGAAATATAAAGTAATTTTTTAAAAAACCTCAGGTAATATTGTTCTACTATTATTTCCTGAAGAATATACTACATAATAAACTATAGGCAACTTTAAAATGATTAGAACAGCTGTGGCATAAAATCTAATGATAATAATTTAACAGATTTGTAGAAATAAGCTTTAAAATACCTAGGGAAAAATCTAGAAAATAATATGTATAGGATATATACTTTAAAAATGCAGAACTAGTTTTTAAACCAAGAAGAAAAAAAGGAAAAGATGGAAGCATTCATTGGAAAATAGAAAAAAAAATAACTGATTTCTTTAACAAATAATAGCTAAAAGTAAAAGGGTTAGACTTAATGATTAAAAAATTAAATAGAAATGTAACTATAATTTACAAAAGTTGTCAAAGTGCCAAATCTAGTTTATCGCTCACTTGTATAAGTACTGTTTTATTAGAACACAACCAGATTCATTTATTTACATATTGGCTATGCTTGCTCACGCACTACCATAGCAGAATTCAGAAGTTAGTATAGAAACTCTTGGCCCGTAAGCCTAAAATATTCACTATCTCATCTTTTCCAGAAAATATTTTCTGACCATTCTTTTATACCATGAACATATCCAATGAAATTGTGAACGAATTAGAGAATGTGAGAAGGGAGGAAGAGGAGGGAAAAAGCAAATAGTAGCTAACTTTAATAAGGTACTGCTAATAGAAAATCAAGATGTGGAATCTAAAGAATAAGTGTGTTATTCCAGCCCTTCAGAGAAATAAGTGCCAGAAGGGGAACAGAAATGCTAGAAATACGTTAATTTAAGAAAGTGACTGTGAGAAAAATTGTGGAGAAAGCATGCAGTGGCTAGAGTGCCATAAGACAATAGTACAGGCCCAACCACAAATGAATAACAGACAAAAGGAAAGAAAAAAAAATCGAGTGGAAGAACATTAGATTGCAGTGGAATTCTAAAAAAATCAAGCAACACTCTCAAGGAGTCCCAAAACCAAAATTGCTCTTCACAGGCATCCTCTGTCTCCCAGACATGGATCTACTTTGATACTCCTACTGTACTAGATAATTAGCTGGGAGCTACCAACGGAAGCCATAGGCATGGCACCATTCCAAAGATGGATTTCAGAGTGCAGCACCTAAAGTCTTCACACTGTTTTACTCCTAAATATGCCAGAGAGGGATACTCTCTTTCAGCTGCCACAGCCCACCCTCTTATCTCACAGATGCAACATAACTCAGGCAGCAGCTCTTCCATCATCACTACAGGCTTCTCCTCCAGATAGGAAACTTAAAAAGGGGAAAGGAGTTGGCAACCTGCTACAACCAGTACTCACCCTCACTCTCCTCAACTCTCCATTTGAATGCACTCTCACCCTCAGCTACTAACTCAGTAGGTCTTGGTGACCTGATGGTTTGATCCACATGATATGTATAGGTGTAATTATTCATTCAGATGGGTCAAGAGGTAGGAACTAAAATTTTATGTAAGTGGAACAAGAAAAACAACTTTATTGAATTACAGTAATAATTCATTAATGAATTCTATGGTGTTTTCTTGATAAGCATTTATTTGCCAGCGTCAGATGGTGAAAACATAGAGGTTAATGAAATAGTTGGCCACTTAGTGTTTGGTAAGAAAAGTTACTTCTTTTGCAACTTGGATTTCTCCATCAGGAAAGACTAACTTACACCAAATTATAGCCAGGCATGGTGGTGCATGCCTGCAATCCCAGCACTTGGGAGGCTGAGGCAAGAGGATTGCCAAGAGTTCGAAGCCAGCTTGGGCAACGTAGTGAGTTCAAGTCCAGCCTGAACTACATACTAAGACCCTGTCTCAAAAAGCCAAACCAAAACCAAATGACAGTAATCTGTGATCCAAATGACTGAATATAATATATGAACCTTGTTTGTATTATAAAAATGAAACAAAAATACTTTTGAGTAATGAGGGAAATTTGACTCAATTGCATCACTCAAGCTCCTTGCAGGAGGTATTTTACGGCAGACTCATAAAAGAGCCACTGAGTTGTAATAATGAGGAAGAAAGGATTTACAAAGGTATGGGCAGTGTTGAAAGAGAAGAAGTAAGAAGCACCCTAGGACTAGCAATGGTGTAAAACTGTGACCATCGTGAGGCCACCTGGACTGCAGAACCACTCTGAAAGAGCAATCATCCTAGGTCGCTGCACAGCCAGGCCATTCGGCAGGAAAGAAGCCAGGGGAATAAGCGCCTGAACCTCACCTGCCATCCAAATCTCTCCTCCAAAATAGGAGCCAGAGGGCAAGAGAGCTCAATGATGCAATTTAAAGCAGTAAGGTGAGACTGGTATTGGGCCTGCTCCTCTCGGAGAACGATAGAGATGAGCTTGAGAACAAACATGGGGAAACACAGAGAATAACCAATGTCCCCAAGAAATAGTGCTGTTTATTTGATGAGCTAATAGTATTAACATTACATAAGAATGGTATCCTGTTTTTCAGGAAATGTGCCAAAATTTGTAGGAATAAAATGGCACTGTATCTGGGGCATCCCTTTTAAAACTTCAAAATAAATGAAATACGAAAGGGCTAGCAAATGTGGCAAAATTTGATAACCGGGACTCTAGATAATGGCCATATGGAGTTTGCAGGGATGCTTCTATTTTTGAATGCCTGAGATTTCATAATAAAAATAGAAAGTTTAAACAAAATGACATGCAAACAATATACTATTAGAAATATCTGCATCAAATATGTGAAGTTACAAATTAATAAAAATGCAAAAATCAATGGGCAAATATGTAAAGTTTTCAAAAAGGGAAACAAATACCTTAAAGAAATAAAGAGAAAGTGAAATTGAAAAAAAATTTAAATGAAAAGCATGCAGATGAGATTGCAGGTGGGGGTTTGATTTTGGTATTGCCTTCTTTGTTTATCTCATAGTTGGGGGTGAAATGGACACTGTTTATGTTGTTGGTGAAAGAGAAAATCATTACGATCTCACCGGAAAGAAAGTTATTTGGCAATAGGTATCAAAATGTAAAAAAAAAAAAAAAAAAAAAAAAAAAAAAAAACTTATAGGCATCTAGACCTTACAACAAATATATATACAAAAATCACCCTGTGTTATTATGGTATTTTAAAAGAAATTTATAAGAAACTTAAAAAATCCATGGTTGGAAAATAAAATCTAGCAAGAAGTGATTTTAAATTAAGTGTACAAACATTTTAAGCGACTTGGGAAAAATTATTCACAGCCCTTGGACTTTTCAAGTCATCTGAGACAGCCCTAAAATTTCTGTTATTATGCTAATGTGGTTTAATCAACATAGAATATTCTGCTGTCATCTATTTAATATCCAAAATATCCATCAGATGATTTCTTTGTAAGAACTCTCCACTCATTCTTTTGAAGAAAGAACATTTTTACTTAAATTAGTTATAAATTATTTTTGCCCTGCTAAATATGCAACACAACAAAACAAAACCATTTCAGAACACAAAGCAAAAATTGAAAGCTTCAATTACTATAAACTTCCCCAAACCCTATTCCTTTTCTCAGAGAAAATCACAAAGCATATCATTCCACAAGTTCATATATATGTACTTTACATATGGGTGTGTCTGGGTATATAGATAAGCATATATGCTCATGTTATATAAAGGGCATGTCCATGTACATGCATATTATTATATGTACATGTATATATATATTTTTTTGTGTGTGTGTGTGTGTGTGTGTGGGTACCGGGGTTGACCTCAGGACCTCGCGCGCCAGGGGGCGCCCATGCCGCTGAGCGATATCACCAGCCCTTTATTCGTATGTGGGTTCTGGGAGTCGAACTCAGGACCTTGCGCTTGCCAGGCAGGTGCATACTCCACTGAGCCATCTCACCAGCCCCCGTGTATATATATTTGGATAAGTATATATATGTGTCTGTATACACACAAAAACAATCCAAAATTTAATCATTTACAATTACTTTCTATTTTCAAAGACTTCACCAATTTATATCCTACCAACAGTTTTAGCTCACATCCTCACCAATATTAGCTATTAATTACTTCAAATTTTGTCAGTCTTATGAAAGTAAAATATCTATACTAATAGAGTAATAATTTTCATATTTCTGTCAGTCATTTTTGTATCTTCCATAGTAAATTGAGAATTCATAACCTAGTACTCATTTTTATATTTCTTTCTTTTGATATTTAGTAGGTTTCAATAGAGTATTTCACATATATTTATCCTTTATCTATTGCTGTAGTTGCCAATACTTTCTCCCACAATTTTTGTTTAAATTTACTTTAGTGATGACATCTTTTTGGGTAGATGTGTTAAATTTTATGTAAAAGTTAAATTTCACTGAAGGCAAATTTGCCAGTCATCTTTCGAGAATTTTGGTATTTTTGAGTTTTGTTCTGAAGATAATTTGACACTGATATTTTAAAAATAATTGCATTGTTTCTCCTTATATTTTTACTGCTGGCTTACACATTATATTTTTAATTTCTTATATATGATTTCCTAGAAAAATACATTTTATATGAATTTTTGCATTCACTGTCAAACAATATACCCGTTACATTACATAGTGTTTTAATCTCTTTGATCTTCATACATAAATCATTTCCTAATTTTTACTCTAACAGTATTCTACATTTAGCTAGACCAGACCTGCCAAATAAAGTCTATTTTATTGGTCTTTCTGAAGAACCAGTTCCTTTTTTCTGGTTCAAATCTACTTCATTAATTGCTGCCTATTGTTTTACTAATTCTTCATTCTATTGTGTTTAAGTTTCTTTTATTATTTTCCTGGTATCTGAATTCATGTTTTCCCTTTATTCAGGTTTTCTTATTATCTAATATATGTACTCAAATATAACTAATGAATGTAATCATCTAACATTTTACACTACAAAATTTCAATGTATTTATATTTATTTTCAGAATTAGTATATTTGGTCTTATACTCTTACACATTCCCTGCTCGGTATACTTCCTTTATGATGTGTTTACTTTTCTCTTGTGATTTAAAAAGTAAATGTCTCATTTTAATTATATAGATGTTAAATTTTTACTTTTAAAATACTGAATCAAAGTGTCTCTAATTATGAATATCAGTGTGGTGGATTAACTAATGGTCAGCTTGGAACACGCAGCTGAACTGAGTCAGTGTGGTGCCAGGTGTGGAAGGCCCAACTGAGGATTGTTGCCAACAGCATAAAAGGAGAACTGGAAGGGAAGATGGTGCACTGTTGATTCTCATGGAGAAGCTGTCACGCTGGTTTTCCTGATATGAACTCAGCTGTTCTCATCGTTGGAGGTGCTCAGGTCCTCGCTGCTGCTGAGGATGGCTGCAGTTCTCTTCAAGAGAGCTCTGGTCCTTCCCTTGAATGCCGCTTCCTGGCACCAGTGCAGATCCTTCATCCCGCTGGCACAGATCCTTCATCCCGCTGGTGCAGACTTTCTAGCTTCCACCACTGACCTTTGGGCCTTCCCAGGGCAGATCCTTGATACAGACTTGCATGAGACATTGTCATGGGCTCTAGGCCTCCAGCTGGACTCGTGGAGGACATTGCCATGGGCTCTAGGTCTTCAGCTGGACTCATGCAGGACATTGCCATGGGCTCTAGGTCTTCAGCTGGACTCGTGCAGGATATTGCCATGGGCTCCAGGCCCTTGGCTGGATTCTTTGGGTTTCTAGTGTGAGGACAGACCTCCTGCACTCTTCTGCATTCGACTCTTTCAGTGAATATTATAAAATAATACTATAAATTACAAATAGTGTCCTATATTAAATCTATTCCCTTGTAAATCATGACTACAACAATCAGTAATTTCAGAACATATCCTGATCTCTTCTACTTAAAATGAGAATATTATTATACTTCTTTATTTCACTTTTGCCTTTCACATCTTCATTTTTTCTTATATTCTGTATTTAAACCTTACTTATTTTTAAATCATTATTATAATTGTGTTAAGATAATGTACTCTATCCTCAGGTATTTTTCTTAGCATCGTGTAAAAATTATTTTTGACTCAATTAACTTGAATGCGTCTTTAAAGTCATAGTTGTTTGGCTTTAGACTAAAGCAAATGATTGCCTTTTAGTCTTTGTCTTTCCTTTTCCCATGTAAACAGGAACTTGCCTGGGCCCAGAATTCTGAAATCACAGCATCTATCCATATAAAACCTTTTACAATAGAGCTTTCAACTTCCTGGGTCAGGAGTGAGAGGTTGAAATCACCGCGATCCTCAAGGAGGCTGACAAAACTCCTTGCAGTCACACCATTGAAGTCACTTGGGCCTGCAGGATGTCTCCGTCACTGTGCTCTCCATCTCCTTTATCCTAGATGCCCGTGTGTTTCTTCTTTCTGTAGAAATGCCAGAGTTTTCTCAGACTGTGTCTTTATTCAGTGTTTTTAAGTTAAACTTGACAATTTATGGAGCCATTTGAACTGACAAAATAAGCTTATTTTTTAAGTTGGAATATATTCTCTTATCATACTTTTGCATGTTTTTTCCAATCATTTGCTTTTTATCATCTTCAGAAAAAAAAGACAAGTTTCCATATTTTGGATCTTTGTTGTTCTTCTTTTAACATTTATATCATTTCCGGTAGCTGTTTTCACTTTTTTTTTTTTTTCCACTGTAAAAAAGCAAGTTTTCTAAGACAGCCTAGTAAGCTAGCTTTTTATGTAACTCTTGGTTATCTTCAATTTCAGTTTTGTTCTTTACTTTTCTACCACAGCTAAAAATTATGTTTTCACATTTTAATGAATTTTATAATGTGCTTACTGTGTCTCAACAGCTTCAAATTACTTTATATCTCTTGGTTCATACATGTTTTCACTTTTATCATCCTATGTTGTTTCTTCTACATTGTCAGGTATATCTTATTTTATAAAATGTTATAGTATCTAAAGTTGTATACAGATTGATGCTATATAGTGTACACACTTTCTTGACCTCTTAACACTTATTTATTCATTCTTTTTGTTGCCAAAGCTTTTCAATATGTCTCATGTTGTTGTTTTTCCTTTATATTTTACAGAACAGTGAGAATTCCATACAGGCATCTATTCCCTCCCAAAAATAGATAAGTAAATTATTTTGAAACCTCTTACTCTCTAATTTAATGCCATTGGTTTCTTCTATTTGATATGAAATTGGAGAGTTAGTGGACAGCCTGTATTTTCAATTATTCGGAAGTCTGAGGAATACAGAGAATGAATTGCAGGTAATGTATCTTTTAGTGGTTTTTTTCACTGTTTTTGTGAATAGGAAAGATCTTAAACTATATGCCAGAGGTAGCATCCTAGTGATGTCACCAAGTACCTCAAGAAAAAAATAAATCTGTATTTCTTTAAAAAAAACTATCAAAATTTATTTTCACTCACTCTCTACCTGGTAACAACTACCTAAGCCCCAGCCTTCTGCCATGCCTACCCTCAAATTCCATCTGATCTCCTCCAAGTGATTCCCTCATCCACAACAGAAGGAACGCTAATGTTTTGAGCAGATACTCATTTTCTTTCCAAAGGAAATGGATGTACTTTAGACCATAACACATAATGAAATAAGTGAGATACATAAGGTCAAATACGGCATGGTTTCTCTTATATGAGAAACCTGAAGTATAAATATTTTAAAGAGTAAAATAAAAGATAGATGATAGGAAACAGGAACATAGACTTTGTGGAAATGGGAAGGAGCTCTGAGAATAAGGAGAGACAAAGAAAGGGGGAGAAGAAGGGAAAGTAAAAAGGATCAAGATAAAATATGCATAAGTACTGATTTCCTACAATGAATCTGTTTGGACTGTATTATGAATAATAATAGAAACAATTTTAATAAAACTTTTAAGAAGAACACACATGACATTTTTCTAGAGCCCAAGCCCATGTTTTGTCTACTACCGGTTACTGCCCTTATGCAAAATTTTAGATAAAAGACTAAATCTTGTCCTGTGTGTCTTTTGTGCCCAAACCACTTCTGGGAAAAATAGTTTTTCAGTATTTGGCCCCTTACTTCCCTGCATGATGGATGGATTACTTCAGGCAGTCTAATGTTTAGGATCCCCATTTCAAATGAAGATCCATGCCACTGACCATGGGGAACTCAAAATTTGGAGCCGAAGTGATTAAAGTTTAAAACACCAGACAGATTATGCCATCTGTTTTAGTCCATTTTGTGCTACTATAACAGAATACCAGACACTGGGAAATTTGTGAAGAAAATAAATGTATTTGATTCACAGTTCTGGAGGCTGGAGAATCCAAGGTTGAGGCACCACATCTGGTGAGGCATCATAGCATGGTGGAAGGCATCGCATGGGAAAAGCAGAGAGGGCAAGAAGAGGCTGACCTCTCTTTTATAACAAATCTTCACTCTCAATAATAAACATAATCCCACAATAATGAATGATATTAATCCATCCATGAAGACTGAGGTCTCATGACTTAATCACATTTCAAAAGTCTCATCTCTCAACACTGGTGTGTTGGCGATAAAATTTCCAACACCTAAAATTTGAGGGACACATTCAAACCACACCAGCATCTGTATCTTAGTACAAATTTTAGCTCTTCATTTTATCTGATCAGTATAGATCTGTCTGCTGTATTTCACTTCATCTCAATGAGTGACAGGGGAGGAATCTGTAGGTACAATCATATAATGAAGTTGAAACCAGAAGTATGTGCGGGCTCCTTTTTTCTTTTTTTTCTTTTTTTTTTTTTTTTTAATGTGGGTACCAGGAGTCAAACTCAGGACCTTGCGCTTGCCAGGCAGGCGCTTATGCCGCTGAGCCATCTCACCAGCCCTCCTATTTGTATTTGAAATTACTGCGGGGTGTAAAAAGATTTTGCTTTATAGATGACTTAGTTCATAAAAGTCCAGTCAAGTCGAGTGCTGGCCAACAGAACTTACACAATAATGAAAAGTATGTGTGATATGGCAGCCATGAGCCATAGGTAGGTATGGAGTACTGTACTTGGAATACACCAGAATGATTGAGAAGCTATATTTTAAATGTATTCTGTTACAATTAATTATAATTCAAATAGCTAAATATATTGAAAGTGGTCTAAATCATAGCACTGACTTGTCTTTAGTCAACTTTTCTCAGGTCTTAGAGATTGAAAATGAGCATCAGCCTTCTCCCTCAAGGAATTCTGTACCTTGTCTTTCCGCTCACCCACTTCATGCGGTCAGTGTGCATCAGCGGGGGGACTCAGGGATGCAGCAGGCTGATCAAGTGTCATTCAGTTTTTGCAGGGAACACAGCAGCCATTTGATCCTTACCTTGTCTTTTCTCCCTCTAGAGTCCTTTCCGTCCATGGAGTTCTGCGATCAACGATCACATCAAAGATCTCAGTAGTCTTTCCCCTTCCTTCCCAGGGAGTAGCAAAATTTGTTTTCATAAAAAAAATTCATCCCTCATTCTGCGTTTTATATTTTAATGTGTGAGAAGCCTCCCCATAGCAGATATGCAATTTCTAATCTCACTATTGAGTAGTGTGTTTTCACTGTTTTATCATATACCACTTGTGAATTTTTAAAAAAATTGCCTAATGACCTATTTTATGCCCAGCAAGTGGTAAAATTAAAGTAATTATGATGTTTGTTACACCTATGAACTATTTTTTCATCTTGGAAAGTACATTGATTACTTCCAGAGAATATCATTGTAGAAGAGTTATTCTCCATTTCATAGATGAAAAGTGGGCAAAAAAAATAAAATGGCTAAAGACTATAAAAGATTATGTGCTTAGATCCTCGGCTGGAATCAAAGTCAGATTTTTAAGGTCTGTGAATTTTCATCTCAATCTCAGACCTTTCCTCTCTGTATTTACTGTTACAACCATAAATCACTTTCATTAATCATAAACATATTGCACATAGTAAATCTAATCTCATAACAAGAAACAGATTTCTCCATCCAAAAAATAGATGATAGGTAGATAGATAGACGATAGTTAGGTTGATATAGATAGATAGATGATAGATAGATGGATAGAACATAAAATTGTTATTAACCACTTTATCTTGTAAATTCTAACAAATTTATTTCGTAGACTTATTTCATGGAAAGGGTTTAGAAACAGATGTTGTGTAACAAAGGAATTGTTATTTTTCTTTCTGCTCTAGTTTAGCCAGTTGGGAAATATGAAACCAAAGAGCATCTTACATGATTTACAAATCACTCACACAGAAAGTGGCTACTTCTGTCTCCAAAATCTCTATCACCTACACAGCCTGCCTCATCGGTAAAGGTAGCTATATACAACAATGTGTGGGCGGATGGGGGCTTGTATCTATTTAGGGAATCTTTGAGCTCATGAAGAGAGGAAGTTGCTTTTCTTTTGAGAAACAGCTTTGAAGATTTGACTCCAGAGGAAAATCTCAGTTATAAATATCCTCTCTATGGAGTTTTACCTGCCCTCAACCTATCTCTTTTCCTCCTAAATATACTTATTGCAGAAGTCACTTTTTTCTGTCATAATGCCTAAGTCTCTGCTAAATAGAGTTGCATTTTTATAACATGCAAATATTTTAAAATGCAAATATTTTTGAAAGTAACAGGGCCGGTGAGATGGCTCAGCGGCATAAGCGCCTGCCTGGCAAGCGCGAGGGCCCGAGTTCGACTCCCGGAACCCACGTACGAAAAAAGAGCCGGTGATATCGCTCAGCGGCATGGGCGCCTGCTGGCAAGCATGAGGTCCTGAGGTCGACCCCCGGTACCCACCAAAAAAAAAAAAAAAAAAAAAGTAACATGTATTTGTCAGTTCACCAATACAGTACCATTATAAAATTAGAGTTTTTAATTTGTGAGGGATGCAAGCTAATTATTAAGTGCAATAGATAAATCACACAAAAAGTAGGCCAGTTGACCTCCTATTTTAGTATACACAATATTAAATTTTATATTTTTTAGAAATGGAAAATTATGGGTCTCACCCCAGAGATTCTAACTCAGCGTGTTTGTAGTGGGCCCAGGAATCTACCTTTGAACAAGTCTCTCTACAAGTACCTCTAGGTGATTCCAAGGCATGTTTTTCAGTTCTAAGACATGGTGGCCCCAAGACATGTGCACCGCACACCCTGTGCACCCTCCATGGGCCTGGGAGTCACCCACTCTGATAAGGTCTTAGCTATTTGAATCTTGGAACATTGGGGCTCAGAGGGAAAGCGCTAAAACTGAAAAATAGATGAATACTGAAAATGACTCTGCGTGAAAGTCATGCTCTGCCACTTCAAAATTTCATCAAGGTTTGATTTTTCATCCAGGAAAACAGCAACTTCTCTCCTTTAATCCCTCCTTTTCCTCTTCCTCATATTCTTCTATAAAACCACCAGCTCCCACAGCGTGGAATCTATTTCATGTAGTCCAATTTTATGTGGCCAAAATATTTTTCTCTGCTGCTTAGAAATCCAACCATCATTTCTAACATCACTTTAATAAGAAAACTAATAAAGTAGAAAAAATCCAATTATCCCCTCCCAAAAATAAAGACTTAAATATTATACTGACAAGGAAATCAGACAGATAAGATCCAATAGAAAATACTTCTATTGAAATATTTTCAAGAACTAGTACACAAATATGATGGTCCTTAAGACATTGCATTGATTAAGAGGAATATATTGAGGAATTATTTTCGCATTCTTTTTTTTTTTTTTTGTGGGTACCAGGGGTCTACCTCAGGACCTCACACACCAGCAGGTGCCCATGCCACTGAGCGATATCACCGGCCCTTTTTACATATGTGGGTTCCAGGAGTCGAACTCAGGACCTTGCGCTTGCCAGGCAGGTGCTTATGCTGCTGAGCCATCTCACCGGCCCTATTTTCGTATTCTTGACTTACTTAAGTCTTTATAGTTGTTCTTTTGAATATGTCAATTGAAGTGCTATAAATTTTAAAATAATATAAATTTATAATCAAATAAGTACAAAAGAATATCTTAAAGGCAGTTATGAATGAATTTTGTATTATTCATTAATTCCTTTACTTTAAGTCAAATGTAGTCCCTTTCTTCCTTTGCTTTAAAATGTTTGGCTTTCAGAATGGCAGCATCAGTATGCCCTGGAAGTGTGTCAGACACCAGAATTACTCACCCCACCCAAGACCAACTAAATACAAATCTTCATTTAATAAGATATCTAGTGATGGTACGCACATCAACATTTGAGAAGCACCATTTTATTTGACAAGAATTATCTCCAACAGAACTCAAAGCCAGTATGTTACAAATTCTTTCCAATGGTGGTGACATGAAATAGTTTGAGTCTAAGTCTGAAAATATGCATAGATACTGTAGCTTTAGAATTGATTTTCACAAATAAATCAGTTTTTATGAGTGCTCATTTCTATAGAAAGAATTACATTTTTTAAGTTTTTAAGTCCTGTCAGGAACTCTGTAATGCAAAGTTAAATTTTCCAATTTAATTATGGGCAACATATTATCAAGGGCAGACAATGGCAGAGACTCTTCCAATAGAGAGTAGGAACATGGGGCATACTTGATGAGATTTTTTTACAAACACATTCAAAAGCAAATAGCAATGTAAAATACATGTTTCTTCCACTTGTACCCAGATAGTAATCCTAGTTACACATTTTTATTGTTGACCACTTTCGATGACATTGCACAGGAAAAAAATGTATGCATCCATGAAGCCATTTAAAATTTTTTGATTCATTGCTATATCCAAAGGTAAATTTTGATTTTTTTTTAAATTTCATACTACAAATTCTAATACCCCAGATACGTGACATAAAAGAAATCACCAAATTGTGAGAATCTACACAAAAATGGGAGGGATGAATAAAAGATGCATTCATAATTGATACGTCTATTTTCCCTTTGTAATATAAGTAATCTATTTCACTTAGTCAATGACTTCCTAGAAGGCAAATCCCAGACACTCTAGATTGGGACTTGATTTCTACTACCTTTATCTCCTCACCAGTTGTACTAAGTATAAGTGACAAGTTTACCATTAGAGAATTTCTGTCCCTTAAGAAACATTTATTTCATGTTATTCCTTAATTGCAGCTCTCAGACAAGGCAATCAGTGAGGAAAATTATGCAGAAATTTTTTAAAGCAATATGCAAAAGAGTAGGTAGATGAACACAAAGTCATCAGCATGATTTAAAAAAACCCTTAAAACATGTTCCTTTAATGACTCTTGATATCTGTGATGAAAAGCTCACTTTTATTTACCACAAAAACACTATACAATGTTGTTGACCCAATTTTTGCTCATTTAAATTGTTATCTTTAATTCACTGATTTCCTACTGCCATCTTTGAATTATTTCAGTTTATGACAATTTCTGATTTCTTCTCATATCATATTTATAAAATTTTATCCACTTTAACAATCTCTTCTCTAAAATTTTTGATCTGTTGTTATTGAGTAACATATAGTCAGCCTCTCAAGAACCAAACTTGACTTCACCAATAGTATGGAAATGGCATTCATTCATCAGACAAAGGTGACAACTAGTATTATTCTTTGAGAAATACATCCCCTGCTTCTATGTGTAGACTAGAGACAGATATTTGTGATTCAGCTTATCTAATCTAAAATCATCTATACTATATAAATGGCTAATTGATGAAGAGTAAAAACAGCTTGACCAAACTTTTAATAGAAATAAATATAACTTGATTTTATATAAGTCTATACCTTTGCCATTGAAGATGTTGCCTAGCTACCTTTGTAAATATACAAAGAGATATATACAGCCAAGTGCAGTGTACGCAGCATTCAAGAAGCTAATGCTATCAAAGTACTCCAGTGATAATGAAACTCAAGGCTCAAAGGACAGTAAGAATATTATTCCATGTGATGTATTATGCATCAATAGTTTCAGGGAGGCAAATTCTACCAGCCTCTCAGGCCACGACAACAGAGTGAGTGAAAAGAATATTAAGCATTAACTTATTCAAAAGCTGGAAAAATGAAAGAGAGGCCAAAAGGAGTAAAATCTCTCCCTCTCTCTCTCTCTCTCTCTCCCCCCATCTCTCTCTCTCTCTCACTTTTTTATCTGCTCCCTTATGTTGGTGCGATACAATGGTAGTAGCATCAGTCTTTTGTGGAAAACAAAACGTATGAGGTCCACAGCTATTTCTTTTAGACTCATATCTATTTCTATTTTTTTAGATAAAAAGAATACAATTCAGTACTGTATCGTTGAAACTTTAACAGTCTCTTCCAAGCTAGACCTACAGTCATACATTGCACCCAAATTGTTTGAAATGGGTTCCTTTATATAGTTGAGAATAAATGGTTTCCGGACGTGTCAAAATCCAAAAATAGAGCTTGGAATTCAGAACTGTTCAACTGGATTGTAGAATTCATTGGCTAAGACATGACGATGATCCCAAATCTGCACAGGCTGTCTTTGTTTTTGTTTTTGTTTTTGTTTTTGTTGCTTTGCTCCTTTGAAAATGACCGTCATGGATACCATGGAATTTCTATAAATTTCTAAAATAGCTAAATAGTCCACTTCTTTTAGAAACCTAAGTACATAAGAAGACATACAGCTTCTTTTTTTTTTTTTTTTCCTGTGGGTACCGGGGGTCGACCTCAGGACCTCCTGCACCAGCAGGCGCCCGTGCCACTGAGCGATATCACCGGCCCTTTTTTTGTATGTAAGTTCCGGGAGTCGAACTCAGGACCTTGTGCTTGCCAGGCAGGCACTTATGCCACTGAGCTATATCACCAGCCCCACAGCTTCTTTCATGTGACACAGCACAGAGTTCGAAATGAATTTGATGCTAAACCCTTTGGGTGGCACAGTCAGGGCAGATGGAGGTGAGCAGCCTATGTTGCCTCTGTGCTCCCATTCCTTTCTATTTTTGGCACTTTCCCCCTGTATTACCAGATGCGTGGTATCCTTCTGCCTTGGGAAAGAGAAATACAAAAAGACTACGTATACTTTATTCTATCGCAGAGTTCTCTTTTTCAAAACCAGAAAATGTTACAGAACCATACAAAAATCCAGATTTACATTTTTGTGACAAATCTATCCTGATTTCAGCTTAGTGAAGCCATGTATCAGTTTAGTGATATAGAGACAATGTACTATAGAAGTAAAAAATTGGCATTTTGCTTTGAAAAATCAGGATTTGAAATCCATCTTCAGTGCCTACCAACAAGTAATAATATGTCTGATTCTCAATTTTCTCCCCTGCCTAATGGTAATAATGCCTAGTTTCCAAGAAATTTGGGAGGATCAAAACTATATATATATATATATATATATATATATATATATATATATAGTCAAGAGCACAGTCTTTGACACAGAATATGTGGTAAATAAAAGATACATTACTATTGCTGGTATTATAGGAACAAATAAAGTTCGCACACCTGGACTTATACATCAGTGTCTGCCAGAAGCTAACTCCAAGAAAGAACATCAGAGAGAAAGACAGGGAAAAAGAAAAACAGAGAGTAAGACAGAGAGAATTATTACTTACTGTAACAATAGATATTCATCTATATTATGCTTCTAAGAAGAAGCCTCGTGTTATGATTTGGGTCTGAAACGGCCCCCAGAATCTCACGCGTTGAAGGCTTGATGCCCAGTGCAGCAGTGTTCAGAGGGGCCTTAGGAGGTGACTGGATCATGAGGACAATGATCTCATCGATGGGTAAATCCATTGGTAGATTCATATCTAAATGGGGTATTGGGAGATGGTGGAAACTTTAGAAGATGAAGCCTAGTTGAAGGAAGTCATGGGGGTCATACCCATGAAGGGTCTCTCTCTCTCTCTCTTTCTCTCTCTCTCTTACCCCACATGAGCTAAGCAGCCTTGCTCCACTACGTGCTCCCCACCATGATGTTCTGTCTTTCTCACAAGCCTGAAAACAATGGACACAGCCAATCATGGACTATAAGCTCCAAAACTGTGAAACTGTGAGCCCAAAGGAGTCTTTCATAATTTAAATTGATTTTCTGAGGTGTTTTTTCACAGTGGCCAAAAGCTCACACAGTTTCACTATTACTTTAGGTATGAATTCACACTTGGTAGGCACAACTATGAAGTTAATAAGAACTAACCAACCACTGTTACATAAACCAGTGAAGTCACCCATGTGCCTTGTAACATTTTGTCACGTTTTCTTATACGCAATGTCCCTTTGACAAACCTTATAAAGTACCACTAAGTTTAGACAAATACATACATTGCAATTTAAAAGTGTACTTGAGGGCTGGTGAGATGGCTCAGCGGCGTAAGCGCCTGCCTGGCAAGCACAAGGGCCCGAGTTCAACTCCCGGGAACCCACATATGAAAAAAGGGCCGGTGATACTGCTCAGCGGCACAGGCGCCTGCTGGCGTGCGAGGTCCTGAGGTCGATCCCCGGTACCAACAAAAATAAAAAAAAGTGTACTTGAATAAATCTACTTTAAACATACTAAGTGTTTAAGTTACTTTTCTCACATTACTAAGACAAAATACTGGACAACCAAAGTTAAAGGCGGAAAGGTTTATTTAGCTCAGAGTTTGTACAGCTATCAATTCATAATCAGCTGGCTCTAAGGCAGGGTGGCATGGCAGAGGGGCAACAGTTCTTGGCAAGTGGAATGTAACAAAGCAAGCAAAAGGGCTGACCACAGCTTTTTCTATCCATTATATTTTATCCAGGTGACTTAGGGCAGGTAGCACTCACAATCTTAATCCTAATGCCCTTGATCCTAGCATTGCACCATGAATCAATCCTAGCATCACACACTCTAGACCCAGCCACCTCTGAAAATCCCCACCTATCATTCCATGAGGCTTTGGGGGGGGGACAACCAAAAACAAGCCATAACATTCTGCCTGCAGCCCCCCAAAGACTCATGCATATCTTTTCATAAAAATGGTATTTAGTCCATTTCCAAGAGTTGCCAAAGTTCTAACAGTTTCAGCATTGATGAAAAGTTTAAATCAAAAGGCTCCTCTGAGATTTAAGGCAAACTCTTAGCTGCAAGTCCCTGTACAAATGAAAAGAAAGTTAAACACTTCCAACATTCAATGGCACAAGATAGACATTTCCATTCCAAAAGTTACAAACAGGGGAATAGCAAGGAATAGGAACAAAGCAAGACCAAAATCCAGCAGGGTGAACATTAAATCCCACAATTCCACTCCCAGAATCCCCAGCAATCTGTGGCAAGTTGTAGACTCCAAAGGGCTTGGGTGGCTCCCCTGCATGACACTGTGTGTTGTTGTAGCTCCCATGCCATCTCTCTGGGGCTGGCTCTGTTCCTTCCTTGCAGTTTTCCTCAGATGATTCACGTTCCTGGCTTCTCCAAACTTCTGGAGTCTCCACTCAACTTCACACTCACAGTTTCATACACTGCCTTCTCAGGGGCACACTGCCTGGCCTCCCAGCTCTTCTGAAATCTCAGTGGAAGGCTTTCTGAACTCACAACTCTTGCATTCTGCATGCACCTAAAACCAGCACCACATGGATGATGCCAAGGTCTGGTCTGACTCAAGCTGGAGCAGTAGCCAGGCTTCCTTCTCTTTTGGCTGTAGGGGTTGAGTGCCTATGAACCAAATCCAAAGGAACATCTTCCCTGTGTCACTGCCATTCTAGAACATGGTATTCTGGGACTCTCTTCTCAAAGCAGTCTTTCATCTTTGCAACTCTGAGGCTGCAGAAGCTGGAGTCCTGTTGGTTCTTGTGAGGTCCTCATGGCATCTTTTCTGTTGTCTTCTTCTGAAATACTTGGCTTTTTCTTGCTAGTTTTTTTCAGTGACCAGTTTTACCTCTGCTCCATCTTTGCAGGCCTCAGCTTTATTGGAGCTTCCTTTCTGGCCGAACTCACAACATTTTGAATAATTCTGCTGGGGTTTTTGCTCTTGATTCTCAACATAAATCTGGCTAAAATCCCCTAAGAGTAGCCATGCCACCACCTCAACATTAGACTGCCTTGAAATTTCTTCTGCAAAATTAGTCCGCCACCCTTAATCTTAGGCTCAGGCAAAGTCTCTGGACATGAGAAAAATGCAGACAAACTTTTTGCCAAGGTGTAACGCACATTGTCTGGAGTCCAAGAGCCAATGCAGTTCTTCTTCCCAGCAGAAACCTCCCGAGCCTGGTCTTTACCACGAGGATTTCTATCACCTTCTGGTCTTCTGAGCTCAGACCACAATTTCCCATCAAGTGCAGCCTAAGCTGTTCCTCCTCTACTTTTTCAGCCAGCATCTCCAAACCTTTCCAAACTCTTCCCACAAGCTAGTCCCAAAGGCTTCTGAACCAGATGGTCAGGTATAGTCACAGCAATGACTCCACTCTGTGTACCAAACTCTGTATTAGTTACTTTTCTTTTGTTGCTGAAACAAAATACCCTATACCCAAAGTTAAAGGGGAATAGATTTATTTAGCTCACAGTGTGTAGAGCTTCCAATTTATAATCAGCTGTCTCCAAGGCAGGGTGGCATGGCAGAGGGGCATGGCAGAGGAGAAACAGTTCATGGCAGGCAGCAGGTAGCAAAGCAAGCAAGAGGGATAACCACAGGTTTTTCTATCCCTTATATTGTATCCAGGCTTCTTAGGGTGGGAAGCACCCATACCCTTAACCTTAATGCCCTTGATCCTAGCATTGCACCATGAATCAATCCCAGTGTCACACACTCTAGATCCAGCCACCTCTGAAACACAAACCATAATACCAAGAAATAAATCTTTGACGAATCTATCTCCCTTTCCTCCTGTTGTTACCTGTCTTCATCCTTGCACCCTCTTGACACTGGCTCTCCCAATTCTACGTGCTCTTTAAGTTCTAGTTCAAAGCTCACATATTCCTTTAAACCTAGGTAGATGATTCCTCTTTCTATATATCTATCAGATAATATATTTACACATTTTTACAGTAATTATTATTGATACAAACCTGTTTCCTCTACAGTAACACATGCCAGAAATGTAGGAATAGCTTCATAGTCATCTTTAGTTGCAACTCATCCAAACAGTCCTTTGCACTGCCACATACTGCTTACTCCTTCTGCCACTCCCTTCATTTATGACCTTTCATTACTTTCGACTCCTTACCTGGTCCATGAAAAAGCATCTCAAGTGGTCTTCCTGCCTCCAGTCTTACATCTCTGTGATTTTTCTTCTACACTGTTATGAGTGTTTTTCAAAGCACCATATTCATCACTAGCCCAACTTTCTAAACCTCCTTTCTTTAGTTTCCTTAATGAAATGCTGACTGGGGGATGACTGCAGGCTGGAGCTTTAGAGGTTCACCATCCTGAACCTATAGCACAGGTCCACCGCTTTCTGCTTCTGTAACTGCTATAGTCCATTTTGTGTTGTTATAACAAAATGCCCGAGAGGCTAGGTACTTTAAAGGAAAGAAGTTTATTTAGCTCACCATGCTGGGGGTTCAAAAGCATAGCAGTGGAGTCTACTTGGCTCTGTGAGGGTCTCATGGTGGATGGCATCATGGGGGGAACACGTGCAAGAGAGGAAGATGGAGAAGTTAGGTGGTGAGACAGAAAGCAAGAGACTGGAGAGCAGATAGGCTCGCTATAGCAACCACTCTAACGAGAACTAATCCACTCCTCCAGGGCCTGACCGACTCCTATGAAACAGAATTAACCCACTCATTAGGACGGAGCCTTCAGAGCCTAATTACTTTCCACTAGACACCATCTCTAAAGTTCCTAACACCTCAACACCACCACACTAGAGACAAAGTCTACAGCATTAAAAAAATAACTTTAGGGGACAAACTATATCCAAACCATAGCAATGACTTAAGCACATAATTCCTTTAGCTTCTGTAAAATGAGGATATCTCTTGAGTGTTAAATGCAATATTAAATTTCTATGGATAAGCAGAGAGTCTCCCACCTAGAAACACTTGAAAAATATTCATCATCATTGGTAAGATGATGCTGTACTTGCAGCACTACCCTAATTTCCTACTTTTTCCTCATCCAACTACACAATAAGTTCTGTACTGCTTTGCCTTATAACCTTATTGCTTCTATGGGAGAACTCTCTGTCTTTGCTCATTTCATTAAGACTGGTAATGATAATAATAATGTGTTGTAAGTACAGTACAGTTCTCACAGTTTGGGGCACACAATACGTACAAAAAACTGTTTTGTTTTATTATAAATAAAATCAATTTTCTACTATGAGTCTCCTCTTCTGTGGAATAAAACTTACCATCAATCAGTGCAGGAGCATCTCTTTACCATCCCCTTGGGACTGCGTCTTAGTTCTGAGACGCTCAGGTAGCAGCATGGTATCGCGAAGGGGAAGCTGCTATTCAATGATGTTAGTCAGTCCGCGCTTCCATCCATTGATAAGGGTACTGTTTTTGTCTAGCTCTTAGCTATCTATCAGGCTGCATTGGAAATGCTCCTTGCTCTATCCATGCCCGTCAAGGACCTTTGGATATTTGCTATGCTATTACATCACTCTGCAACTGCAAGAGTCTCTGACATCCCTGCTTAGACCCCCCAGTGGTGCTTTCTTCTCTGGGGTCACATCATCTCCCTGAATGTGATCTTGTCAGCATGTGCATCCCCGCTCCTTTAACATAAGCTTTGTCTTCTCTTTCCTACCCCAGCTTAGCTCCCCCTTTTGAGGATGAGGATACCGCAGTGTCCCTTCTGAGGGACCCACCAAATGAGACTATAAGTCATCCTTCTTAACTTTATCTAGTCTGATATAACAGAATTTATTCTACAATTTCAGTCTTTTGGAATCTATTCATTTCACACCCCAAGTTCACTTTTTCTCTTTGCACAGCTCTGGCTGTAAGAAAACCTTTCAATAAAGTAGTGAAATCAGCAACCTACCTGCCCTAATTGGGAATAGTAAAGTGATAATAGGCAGTATTTGAAGAAAAAATATGCTTACATTTCAAAATATTATCACAGTGCAGTAGTAAAAATAGCTAACATTTATTGGGTGAGTTTGACAGATATATTCTTACACAATTTATAATCTTAATCAGTCAGGGTCTCAGCAGGCAACAGATGGCACACTGAGAGTAGGATGCATTGAGTGAGGTTGAGGGACTATTTGCAAATGTGTGGGTAGGTTGTAGATAAATCAAAAGAGATAATGTAGCACCCTGGGGCTGGTGATGGGGTGGCAAGGATTTTCATCCCTGGACTTGATTGACAAAAAACAGAACAGGAACTGGAAGCCAGATGTAAAGAGTACTGGGGAGGTGTAAGCTAGAAGGAAGCAGTGACCTTTAATTAGGACACACGCATCCAGCCAGAGGCAGCCCGTGGTGCGGAAACGGTGCACTGAATATCATAGCCTCACTCTGCTCTGCCTCTCACATCTTCCAGGCTTCACCAACCCGAAGTCAGAGCACCAGGGAGACCCGTAGATGTATCCTATACAGGTCAGTTTCATGGGGCCAAAAATAAGATGGAGAAGTGTGAGGAGACAATCCCCAGGGCCAAATGGATGGCATCCGGCACACAGTCTTCCAGAGAACTCCCATGGATTCTTCAAAGCTCAACTCTACCCCACTCAGCTTAGACCACCATAGCAAAATACCACAGACTGAGTGATGTACACAGCAGACATTTATTTATTTTCTCCCAGTTCTGGAGTCAAGAAATCCAAAACCAAGGTGGCAGCAGGCTCCAGTTCTGGTGAAGGCTCCCTCCCTGGATTAGGACAGCCACCTTCACGCTGCTGTGCACATGGCCTTTCCTCGGTGCAGGCACATGGAGAGAGCCCTTTCTTCTTCCTATGAGGCCACTAACTTCATCACCAGGGCCCTACCCTATGACCCTAATTAACCCTAATAACTTCCCTGAGGTCCCGTCTCCAAATACTAACATACAGGGGACTAGGACTTCAACACACTAGGAACATAACATTCAGTTCAACACAATCTCAGGTAGTACTTTCTTTGGGAAGCCTTCTCCATCTTCACAAAGTATTGGCTTTTCCTAGATTTTACTTCATGTTGCAGTATTTTGTAAACAGCTGTGTAAGAAATATAAGAATGCTGTATTGTAATTATTAATGTAATATCCTTGTCCTTCACCAGATTGAGACCGTTGTTGATGTCAAAAAAAAAAAAAAAAAGTAGAACCTTTTTCCCTCCTTTTGCTGTTCTTGTTTTGTTTCATTCTTCTCTTTCACCAATGATGGTTTCTTTTCTCCATTGCTCAGAATCAAACCCCTTAAAGGACAATCCTTTTGGGGATAAGTAGAATCACTCATGCTAAATTTTTCCTGGTAAAATGTATACTTTTTAATCATGCATTCTGTAGATAAAGGAATTTGCTCTTGTATTGTGAGTTTTAGGAATAACAAGAGTAAAGGGGGGAGTGTGTCACAGGGTGTGCTTTGTTAATAACCCATCCATATATTTCTATTTTCCAGAAACATAAGACCACAAATATTTTTGTTAAATTAATATCTTAATAATCACTATATAATTAATCAAATACATATGATATTTTGATAAATCATTAGTGAACATAAAATGTAAAATATTAGCAAACATTTGTCTTAATGTACTAGATGGAAATTTTTTAATTAGTTCTTGTATCTGAATAATATAAATATATATTAATTAGTCTTAGAACAATTCTATTTTTTTTCTTTTATACAGAAATAGGCATATAGCAATCTTCTTCAAATAAATAAGTCCTTGAGAATAAAAATCTTATTTTTCCCATATAAATTTTCTCACTTATAATGCCTCTATGTTGTACATATAAAATTGAACAGTATCTAAAATCAAAAATCAATAATTAAGTATTAACCTGATTAGGCTCTTCTTTACATGTAATAGTACTTGGGGCAACAGCTTAGCTGATCAATTGGCAATAACTAAGACTCTATTGCAGTATTCTGATGGGAAACAACTTATCTTGTAAAGCATTTATTGCCAATTTTTTTATCAGAGGCTTTCACCATCTTAATACCAGCAATATCTTAAATAACCTTTTTATTTGCTATAAAGGATTGTCCACACAAAATCACTGCCCTAAAATGTGACTCTGGACTGAAATGAGGTAACCCTTGCCTTCCATAGTGAGAAAATGGTCATTGTGAGACAAGAGGGAGGGGCTGAGAACCAGAATACACAGATCAGTTTTTGGAAAAAGTACAAATAAAGTTGAAGGTTTCAGCTTCCTTAGAACAATGGCCTTGAAAGGGACCCAGGGAACCCCAAGGATAGTCATTCCCTATTTTGAAGACTACTGCCCTAACCTACATCTTTCAAATCAAATTGCAAGCCTAAAGGGCTCCAATTTACAGTGGGCAGGTATTACACTTCCAAAGATAGCATTTTACCAGGCCACTTCGACATTCAATTAACCTCCAATGTCTCTCCAATGCATAAGACCTCACCACATAAACCCATGAGCCAATCTAATTGTGACCTCTGGCCCTCATAACCTGCCTCCCACTTTGATCTCATTCATAGGAATCTAAAATAAAGAGTCAGCACTTTAGTTGCATTGGCCTCCTTCCTATTTAATGTGTGTGTGTTTTTTTTTTTTTCTCACTTTACATCACACCCTGGTTGCATGGCTTCCTTAATCTAGAGTATCTCAGTTGCTATCATTACCTTCTCCAAATGTGATAATCTTTTTAGATCTCTTCTGCCAGGAAATTTCTCCTCCCACTGCAGACCAAACTAATCTCTCAGTTTTTGTGAACTTATATCCTCAGAGTGGCTAGGTATATCTAGACTGCCTTTTTGAGAGGCAAAAAATTAATGAAAAAGAGTTAAAGGTGTTCCTTCTCACCATTTCTTTTTAGCATTTTAAGACCAGAAAAATAAATAAAACACACACATTGGGAAGTTAAGAAGTGTTTTTTATACAATGGAATACTACTCTGCCATAAAGTAGGATAAGCTTGAGACATTTCTAGCTAAATGGATGCACCTTGAGACCATACTCTTGAGTGAAATAAACTGGACACACATGTGTAAATGCTGCATTGTTTCTCTGGTGTGAGAAACTGAAAGTGTAAATAAGGACCAAAACATATCATGGATATTGTGAAATAGGAAGGAACTGTTCAAATGGGAAGGGGAACTAGGGATGGGGAGGGGAAAGGAAGGAAGGGAAAAGAAAAAAAATTGTGAGAAAAGAAGGAAAAAATGGAAATGAAGCTTTTATAAATAAGGAGGGAAAGGGAGAATACAGGAATGAGAAAAAAAAAAGAACCAAGTTGTGTCATATACAGGTACAAATTCCCTATGATGAATGTGATCGTTACATATAACTAAAATGTACCAATAAACTTAATTAATTACAAAAGAAATAGAATTTTTCCCAGATATCATGATCAAAATCCAAAAGAATCAACAAAAATTTCGAGAACTAACGAATGATTATAGCCAGGTTGTAGGATATAAGGTTAACAGAGAAGTCAATCACTTTTCTATATGACCACAAGGATAAGTGAAATTTGAAATTAAAGTCATAATACTATTTATATTAGTACTTCCAAAAAGAAATACTTAGGTGCAAATCTGAGAAAATACTTATAAGATAATATATGAGGAAAGTACATAAACCTTAAGAAAGAAATCAACAAACCAAATAAATGGAGAAATGTTCTGTGTTCATGGATAGCAAGATTCAACATTTTCAAGATGTCAGTACTTCTCAGTATTATTTATAAATTCAATGCAATCACAATGAAAACTGAAGCAAATTGTTCTGTAGACATTGAGAAAATATTCTAACACTTATCAAGCAAATGACCCGAAATAGGCAACACAATGTGGGAAGACAACAAAGTCAGAGAACTGATTTCAATATGCAATAAAACAAGGCAAAAGCATTTTCCAGACAAGCACCTCCAAACCCTCTGCTCACATACCTTACTAAGGTGAAAATCATGCAGTGCAGCAAACATAATCCTTTCAAATAAATGAAACTGGAACAACCTGACAACCACATGTAAGAAAATGACTACGCACAGATTTTATACTCAACAAAAAAAGCTAGCTCAAAATGGCTCATAAACCCAAATGTAAAAAAGAAAAATATGGAAGTCCTGGAATGTAACACAGGGGAAAATCTATACAATCCTGGGTGTATTGATATCTTTTTAGGTAAAACAGCAAAGGCACTAGTCAAGAAAAATTAAAACTGGACTTCATTAAAATTAAAAACTTTGTTCTGCAAGAGTTAGTATAAAAAGAATGAGAGACAAGCTACAGCCTGGAATATCTGATGCATTCCTACTTAGATCATATAATACACAAGGATCTCTTAAAATTCAACAATATGAAAACACAACTTGGTTAAGGAGTAGTCCAAATACCTTAGGAGACATCTCACCAAAGAAATACCTTGATGATAAATAAGGATATGAAAAGATGCTCCACATCATATGTCATTAGAGGATGGCAGATGAAAACAACAGTGTGATATTATTATACACCTATTACAATGGCCAAAATCCAAAATACTGACAACACCAAATGCTGGCAAGGATACACAGCAGTGGGGCACTGTTGCTTATTGCTGGTGGAAGTGCAAAATGACCCAGTCATTTTTGCAAGACATGTCAGCGGCTTCTTACAAAACTAAACGTATTCCTACCATACAAGCCAGTAATTGCACTCCTTGATATTTCACTGAGTTTACTATATATAAATAAAAAACTTCTACACAGCTGTTATCACAGCTTTATTCATATAATTGCTAAAAACCTAAAACAACTAAGGAGTCTTTAGTCCTGAATGGATAAATAAATGACAGTATACTCAGACAATGGAATATTATTCAGCACTTGAATGAGTTATCAAGACATGAAGAAAGAAGTTTAATTACATATTAGTAAGTGCAAGGACCAATTTTAACAGTCTGCATACTATATGATTCCAATTATGCAGCTTTCTCAAAAAGGCGAATCTATGGACACAAAAACACAAAAATAAGATAACAAATAAGCGGTGGTTGAGGGAGATGAAAAGGGATAAATACATGAAGCACAGAGGAATCCGTGTGAAACTACTCCGTATGCTACTACAATAATGGGTACATATCATTATACATGTGCCCAAACTGATAGAATGTGCATCCAAAGTGAACCTCAGTGTAAAATAAGTACTTGGAGTGATTGTTCACCAGCTGTAACAAACTTATCACTCTAATGGGCTACGTTCACAATGACAAAAACGATAAAGCTTGGGATCAAGTTACACACAGAAAATTTCTGCACCTTCCTCTTAATTTGCTATAAACCTATAATTGCTCTAAAATAAGTCTTTGAAAATTAGTTGCTTTGCCCAAGCAACATGCTTCTTTATTTTTTCTTATTCTCTGATATTTATTAATTTTACATTTCCAGTCTGACAGAAAGTTCTTAAGAAAAGTGCTATATTTTTATTTCTCATGCCAACAAGGTAGTTGCTCAAAATAGCATGAAAACTATTGATTGATTCAATCTGGATTCAACCATCACATGTGAAGTAGCCCTTCCTTCTAAATTGTTTTCTGTCATCTATATGTCTCTATAAAAAGAAAACTTACAAAAGTTTGGGCAGCAAGAACCAGTTAAAATTTCCCAAGGAACTGTGACCATAAATTAATTATGTACTTACTTGCTACAAGATATTAGCAAATGAGCAAAAATCCCTTTCTTTTTTTTTTTTTTGTGGGTACCGGGGGTCGACCTCAGGACCTCGCGCGCCAGGAGGCGCCCGTGCCGCTGAGCGATATCACCGGCCCCTTTTTCGTATGTGGGTTCCGGGAGTCGAACTCGGGTCCTCACGCTTGCCGGGCAGGCGCTTAAGCCGCTGAGCCATCTCACCGGCCCAAAAATCTTTTTCTAAAGGGGTAAGGTACTATAACTTTGGTGATTCCCCTATGACAATAGAATCACCTACATATAAATAAATTGGAACTTTAAAATTATACCAGAAAGAAATTCACAAAGTAAATGGATTCATGGGTTGTGGACCATTCTAAAAAATCAGTGTTTACTGTTATAATAATACCTTGAATCACTAGTCCTGGTGATGAAACACAGGATTTATAGTTTCCTAATTGCAGTTACATAACAGACTGGAAAATGGAAAAACAGAGATTGAATTTAAAACATTGAAATCTAATTAAAACCTCACCTAACAGTGTTAATCTTTGTTTTGTTTTATTTGCTACAGCAAACAAACTAATGTCCTCATCTCAGATGAATAGTTTAAGAAATGGCTGTGTGCATTTAGAGGGTACTCCTCTACAGGGCATAAATAAACTTATGGCGCTCACCTCTAATTAATAATAAATGCCTCCCCCATCCTAGAGGCCTGAAATTATTTATTACTAGTTTGAACTCTACAGTTACTAATTACTAATTTGAAAATGACCTTTTCTATATTCTGTTGATATTTAAGTATTTAGAGTATATATATTTTTCTCTCCAATAAAATTAGACAGATTACATAAATTACAAATGCTTCTCTTACCTAAGGTTACCTCAGTGATAGCCACATATTCGTGTTAAATCAGTAATTCTCAAGGACTCTCGAGCAGTACATAGCACTATGCCAGTATTGTAAGGGGATACATTTATTCCCTTAATTTACAAAAATCAGTTTAGAATTTCTTTAAAAGAAGTTTCTATGAAATGACTTGAACATTTTAATGTTATGTGTACAAACTCCTCACAAAGGGAACAATTATGATATGTTTCTGGAAAAAATTTAGATCCTAAGTACAACTTTTGTTGCTGAAATTAGACCTGGATGTAACTGTAGTCCTCATATAAGCTGCAAGAAAGAGACGAAGTTCTGAACAAGATTGAGGTACCCCTAGGATTTTAATCCCCCTAACTTCAGTTGAGCACACTCCTTTATCAAGCAGGTTCCTGAGGATATTGGTCACCAGTAGCATCAGAGAAACCCAGAGAGGGTTATGGCGCCTGCACAAAGTTAGCCAAAGCCTCCACAGAATTGGCTGATATAGCATTAGTTGAAGCAAGACACGAGCCAAGAATGTTTAAAATGGAACAAATGAAATGCCCAATATTCAACAATTCAGTTTGGACTGGATTTGTATTTTTGTATCTGTTTAGATGTCTGTCTCAGCTAAGTAAAATTTAGATTCTTAAGAAGCATAAAGCAAGGCTGATTCAACTTTTATCTCCAATGTCAGACAATGTCTAGCATAAACACATAAATATGCAGGATGTCAAAAAGCCATTCAGCCTATTTCAGATTTGCCATGACCTGTAGGACTTAGACCGAAACAGTGATAAGAGCTGCACCATCTTAAAGCAAAGTGCCAGGCCTCCTATGCCAACCATGCCAAGTAAATTTGAGTACATTCCTCATCCAGCTTCCTGCAGGAGAGAATCAATTCTTTGGAGTAAACTATCAGAGGGATTTGAAAAAGTGATACAGGGTTTTTGCTTCAACTCGATAAAAAAAAGAAGAAAGAAAGAGATCTTAAGAAGCTGTCTTAAGTATGTGTTCTTTGTAATCCAAGAAGAGCTAAATACTGGAAAGTGATGCAAGCTTGATAATTAGAAAATGATGCACTGCCAAAGAAGAGAGAATTAGAAGGTTGCACGAGGTACAAACTGCACTTGTACAAATGGCAGGGCAAGGATATTTAAGAAAAGTTTTTTCAAAGAGCTGAGTAAAATCTTGGAATGGTTTTGACACTTATGTAGGAGAAAAAAAACAATTTTTCTCCAATTCCAGTCCCTAATTCTCATGATAATACATGTGTGGAAATTTTTCCCATCTTGAACAATTTTCCAGTTATATGAACATCAGATGGACACCCTACAATTTAATTCCACTCTGACATTCTCTAACGGCAGTCAGCATCAGATCCCACAAATTCAAGGGCTCAGTCCCAAAATACTGTTCCCATTTCAAATGCCAACTTCAAGTCCAGGTCCCCTGTACCTCTGACCATCCAATAATAACTGAGAGGTTCCTATAGCTCCCTGCTCAGGTTCTGTATTTTGTTAGAATGGCTTACAGAACTAGCAGAAGCACAATATTTACCACCTTGTTGGTTTACTACAAAGATACACTTAAGAAACAGCCAGGTAGAAGAGATGCATACAGCAAGGTATGGAAGAAGAGCCTCAGAACTTCCATGCCCTATCCACAGTCCCAGCACCTCCACATGTTCAACAAACCCAAAACACTATGAACCCTCTCCTTTTTTGTTCTTATGGAGGCCTCACTATATGAGCATGATTGGTTAAATCACTGGTATTAGTGACTAACTTAACCTCCAGCCCTTCACCCCTCCCTGAGCGCAGGGGATGACGCTGAAGGGTCCAATCCTCTAATCACATGATTGGTTCCCCTGGCAACCAGGCTTCATCCTGAGGCTATCTAGGAGCCCTCAGACACCAATCATCTCTTTGGAGAATCCCAATGCTTTAAAAACTCTGTGCTAGAAAATTGGGTCAGATACCAAGTGTGCATTTTTTCTTATTTCAGAAAACCACGACAAAGAGGATCTGTGTGACTGAGGTAGGCTGAGGTAAGGTGCAGAAGCAACAAGATGGGAGATATAAGTCACATTTTTGGAGACATTCATTTGGAGCTCCTCATCAAAGAAATCTCTGAAAATGAACAAAGGCAAAGAAATCTGGAGGCCCTCAATGCTGAATCCAACTGCACTTTCTAAGAGTATCCCCTTCTCTTGCTCCTCTTTACTCTTAGACTCAACCTTAGATACCTTAAGAACCATAGTAAAAAAGTGTTGTGGGTCCAGGCCTAAAGTCATAGTAAGCTGAGGTAAGAGTTCAGAGTTTTAATTAGCACCCTAAATTGAATACCTT
This sequence comes from Erethizon dorsatum, assembly GCA_028451465.1. Taxonomy (NCBI): domain Eukaryota; kingdom Metazoa; phylum Chordata; class Mammalia; order Rodentia; family Erethizontidae; genus Erethizon; species Erethizon dorsatum. The sequence goes on from CM051838.1 coordinate 18,309,779, forward strand.
AATTACCAGAAAGATGTTTCTCTTTATTTGGAAGATAATCCGTGGCCTTTTTATAGTGACACCCCTGCTGTTTCCCATGTGGGCAGGAAATAGTCTGTTGATGAGGTTTAAATGGGAGAAAACATTTTGTGATATCACTATATTAAATCTAAATCATTCAATTTACTTATTATAACTCTTTAGTAATTTCTTGATGATCATACACATGAATAAAATTGTCCTATTTAATATGTAGGCATCACTGAAACTGGATTGTAATAAAACTCAGTTAAAAATTCCTACAAAATTGACCCACTTACTAGCATTATAGACAAGAAGACACAACACTTTCATACAGCCCAAAGGAAGTGAACTCAGTTCATTCATTAAAAGAGGATATAATTCAAAATGTGAAATATAGAAAACATAGGTACATTATATAATTATTCTATCTTTTCCTCAGGACGGTTTGACATATGAAGTTGTATTACAAACAGAATTAGGGAGGTGGAAGAGAAATGCATTGTGGAATCTAATCGCTTTATGTTTTCATCAAGAAAAGATAACTAGATTGAGATAAAATTAGAGAAATAAAAAATAAAGCTGGAAATATTGAGTGTGTAATTAAAGACACAATAAAGAAGAGGAAGATAAATTTGGAAAAAAATTTCTATGAAAATCATTTCACCATATTTTATCCCACACTTTTCTTCCTGTCTTGACTAAAATATATTTATTCGTATTGCCATATTCTCTGGAAATCATTTCATTTCTTATCCTATAAGGTCAGTCACTTTGTCATTTTATCTCTGTTCTGTCTAACTAGTATTCATTTTACAGGATTTATCATGTAACAAGAAAAAGTTATTTATTCATCCGTATTTCTTGTTTTTACTAGAGCTTTACCTACTGTTCTTCTCCCTTTCTAGGGAAGAATGATAACTTTTGATTAGTTCTTTAAAGTTAATCAGATACCTCCTGATTATCTTTCGTGCAGAATTTAACTAATAGACTGAATTTCTCTGGAAAGACTGTCAGAGATGAGGAAATGGTGATATTTCTCCAGGGCCTTGTTGGAAATATCAAATGAGCCTTCTGAGAAGGTAGCATTTACAATTACTTGGTGGAAGAAAAGATAATGTGAATATATCAAATAACACTATGAATAAGAGAAAGAGAAACATTTTAACAATTGCCAAGAGAGAGTAGCTCTGGTCTCAGCAAAGAAAGGGTTTGGTTTTGGCGGAAATTTGCATATAAGGGGTAAAGAAAAAGGCTTCAGAGAATTTATACGAGACTAAGGAAGCTATAGAATAAGAAAAGCAAAGAAAGAAGATGCTAAGAAATGTACTTTGGGTTAAGATGTTACGTCTATTAATAATTCTTTCAGAGGTGAATTTGTGGCAGGCATGGTCTTCTCCTCCTACAAAAGCCATCCTATTCTTTTACTCTGGTTTTACAAAAATGCAAATCATATTCACAGGGAGATCTTGACCTAGGAGAGTGGCTCCACCAGCTGCAAGAGATTAATCATACCTGATAACCATTCACTGCAGTAGCATTACTCTTAGCCAGTGATTGCCTTAAACTTAAATCTGTGTCCTGATTCTGGGTAATAGATATAAGGGGAAATCTGAATGAGAGACAAGAGCCTTTATTACTGAATAAAAATGCAAAGTTGTCAAAAACAAAAGGCCCTTTCTTTTTCTCCATTCATTATTTCTGCAATGAAACAGAATTGGTAGCAGAAGATGAAGCTGCTATCTTGATCTTTGACTATAAAAAGCCAAGGAAATCTTTTTTTTTTTTTTTTTTTTTTTTGTGGGTACCGGGGGGTCGACCTCAGGACCTCGCGCACCAGCAGGCGCCCGTGCCGCTGAGCGATATCACCGGCCCCTTTTTCGTATGTGGGATCCGGGAGTCGAACTCGGGCCCTCGCGCTTGCAGGGCAGGCGCTTAAGCCGCTGAGCCATCTCACCGGCCCAACCAAGGAAATCTTAAAGTCGTGAACCTAACATTAGTGTACCATATTTTAATGCCCATGACTACCATGTCAGTATTTTCTAAAGTGTGAAGAAAATAATGTGCTATTTGTTTCAACCACTGAATTTGGGTTTTCTGTTACATGTTACTGAACGCATTCTTAGCTAATCACATAAAGGTCCCATTTTTGATGACTGGAAAATCATCTTCTAAGAATGGATGGAACACAGCTTCAACCCAAAACTGACAGCAACCCTGGTATTTGTTAGCATTATTACCACAATGCATCAAAATGAAATACATACATAAGACTACCTTTCAATTACAGGAATTTTGTGAAGAAGAATGACATTCTATTAATCTACCTATATGCAGCCCATTACAAGTACTGGACACACTCAACACAAGATAGTTGAATGAATAGAAACAATTGAGGTTTCACCTCAGCCCAGAGTAATAAAAGACAAACAATTGATTAAGTTGTAAACAGATTCTTTAAAACCAACTCTGAAAAGTTTTCATGTCATCCATACCTTTTCTCCTATCTTTTGATATTGAAATATATGAATTTTGAAGTATATAATCTTAGAACTTTTCATGTTCTCTTTCAAAGACCATCTTCCTACAAACCAGCCCTACCCTACTCAGCCGCAATTTAAGAGATGCTTAGGGAATAACTCAACCCATAGAATGAGTAAATCCAGCTTACATCATATATTCTACATCCAATATTTTTATCCTAAGTGCCAGAATGCTTGAATCAAAATCCTAGTTTGCACATTCTGCATTAATTTCCATATTATGTTCAAGCATCCTTAACTCCAAGCTTGTAAAATAAAGCCCAATTAATTAATTAGTTCAACCTACTGCAATTGTATTTAAATCCAAAATTCACAGCATGACACACAGTGTATTTTTAAACCAATTAATTTAATCATATTCCAGTTTAGAAAAGGCAGACACATAAAGACAAAGAGCTAGTGACAGACATGGCAAAAGACAGAACCAGAGGGACATGGGGTCCCCATATGGATTCAAAACTAACATCAATATTACAAATCTAAAAATTAGAAGTGTATTTTAAAAATGTTGAAGATCCTAATGTCATCAGCAACTATTCTAGTGTAATAACAGATCTATCTGGTCTAGCTAAAATAAAGGAATATTTATTCTCAGTATAGTTCAATGCAAGTTATATTATAGAACTGAGTTCTCTCTCATGTTTATTATTGTAACTGCTATCACTACAGTTCACATTAAAGTTTCTTCCTTTTCAATTATGTAATTAGTTAGGGTTCTCAAGAGCAATGGAATCAATAGAAATATATTTTTCTGTTGATTCTATCATATATATTTCTATTGATTATATATAATTATGCAAGAGAAATTATTAGATATGTTTACGGGATCAGAAGGAAGAGTCTAGAATTGTCTGCATGCTGGAGAGCCAGAGAATCCAGTAGCTCTTCAGTACAAGAAGCTGGAAGCTGCAGAACAAGAAGGATCACGATGCACTGCTCGGCTGAGACCAGCACTTCTGAAAGCTCCCTGGAGAGCTGCAGGTGGAGTCAGCATTGAAAGGCTGAAGAGGCTGGAGTTTAAGGCCTACAGGAGATGGCAGTAGCAAAAGACACAAAAGTTCAAGCAAAATGGAACTTTTCAAATGCAGGCTGAATTCTTCCTTCTTCCTCCTTCATTCCATCAGGGCTGCAAGCCCTGCCATAGGATGGTGCCACCTACAATCAGGGCAGGTCTTCCCCCTCAGTTTGCTGGCCTCCATGTCAATCGTCCCTGGAATTCCCTCCACCTCAGACACATCCAAAAGCGTTCTTTACTAATCTGCTAGGCAATTCTTAATCCAGTCAGGCTGACAATCCAGATTTACAGTTACAAACTATTCTTCTAGTTGCTATCACACATTTTGACACTATAATCATTCCATAACTCTTGCATGTATATTGCTCTCTCTCATTAATTTGATTGTAATAGCTACAAATGCCAAGATCATGTCCCATGCTTCTGTAGTCCCATAAATCCCAAACAGTGCCTTAGAGGAGACTGTTCATTAACTATTTCAACCAGAAACTACTTAAGGATTTTTCAAGGATAAACCATTTAAGATCTTCTATAGCTTCATGGAGGAAATTCAGTCTAGTTATAAGTGACTCTGAGCGCTGGCACATTAAGGGAGAATACCATAGTATCGATACCCATAGGAAGATGAAGTAGGCCCACAGGTTGGCAAGTGCTACAGCATGCCAAAAAGAATAACTTCAGAGTTCAAGAAAGTGAAGAAAACAATGGAAAAGTGATAAAAAAAATTAAGAGAGGCCCAATCAAAAATTATTAAAAATTATAAATGATCATTTCATAACTAAAATAAACATGAACAACTCAATACATAGGTTCAATTGAAGTTTGGACATGACAGAAGACAAATTAGTAAATTCAAGACAAATTGAAAATATCTAAAGTGAAGCACAGGGAGAAAAAAATGATAATGGAAGAGTGCCTACAGAAATATCGAGCCAATAAAAAGTATAACATTTATGAAGTTAGAGTATAAGAAAGAAAAGAATGGTTTAGGAAAATTATTGTAGAAGTAATAACCCAGAAGTTTTAAAAAGATAAAAAACATAAATCTACAGAATCACAAAGCTTAGCATACACCAAGTAGAATAAGTACAAAGAAAACCACAACTATTATGATCTTGGTAAAACTGCTAAGCACCTAAATCCAAAAAAAAAAAAAAAAATCTTTAAAGCAGACAACAATATTGATTGCTTTCAATAGTGATAAGTTTTCAACAGCAAAATTGTCTTTAAAAAGAAGACAATAAAATGACATTTAAGTGATGAAAGAAAATTACTGCTAACCTATAATTCCAACTCAAAAAAATATCCTGCAAGAAAAATAAAAGAAAAATGATTTTTACTGAGAGAATTTATTACCAACAGACAAAGGTTTCTTTGAAAGAAGGAAAATTTGCTAGACAACACACACACACACACACATGCACACACACCTCATGGCAATACAAGAAGGAATGAAGCATCGTGGAAAAAGTTAATACGCGAGTAAACATAGAAAGATATTGACTGCATAAAATAATACCTGTTATAGCTTAAACAATTGAGAATATTTAATGTAATGACAAAATAATGCAAGTGATGTGAATGCACAATATAGTTCAGATATTTTAGAAATATCTGAAAAAAGTTTAAAATAAAAATTCATATTAGTCTTTCACAAGGTAAGGATGTATATTGAAATCTCTAGGGTAACAAGAAAAAAATTAAAAACTGAAAAGTTTATCTATGTAACAAGAGAAAAAACAGAATAATAAAGATATTTTAAATGCTTTGACCAGAATGTAGCTAATAATGAAGAACAAAAGCATAAAAGAGATGAATAAGGAGTAAGGGATAATAAAATGGTAGGCTTTGTTCTCATCGTATAAATGTGTATGTAAATACTCCATTGTTAAATTTAATGATTAACTAAATGTTAGGTGTCAGATTGAATAAGAATTAACTATGCACTACTTTACCAGAAACACACTTTAACAATAGAAACACAGAAAGCCTAAATTAAAATGTTGAAAAATTGTAGGCTTCAATAAAAAAAAAAAAAAAAAAAAAACTTGTGGAGAAAAGATACCATCATATTCTATCTGAAAATAACAACAAAAACTTGATTGGAGGGCCAGTGAGATAGCTCAGCGGCATAAGCACCTGCCTGGCAAGCACAAGGTCCTGTGTTCGACTCCCGGTACCCACATACGAAAACAGGGCCAGTGATATCACTCAGCGGCACGGGTGCCTGCTGGCGTGAGAGGTCCTGAGTTCGACCCCTGGTTCCCACACACACACAAAAAAAACTTGATTAGAAAAATTTGTAGATCTTGACATAATTCTTTCAGTAGCTGCTAGAAAAACTTTTAAATCAGAAAAATATAATCAATCTGGCAACACATTTAAAAAAATTGATCTGACATATAGAGAATAGTGTACTCAACCACAAAATAATTTATATCTATTCATGATCATGTGGAACAGCTACCAAAATGGACTACATTTTGACCCTTTAAAAGAAAATAAACAAATGCTTAGCCATTTAAATCATTCAAAATATTCTCTTACCACGGTAGAAATGAACTAGAAAATAATAAAAACATAACTAAAAAATTTCATTCCTGGAGATTAAATTTTCGACTTCTAAATAATCCATAGTGAAAACAAAAATTATAGCTCAGTGGCACAGTGCCTGCCTGGCAAGTGCAAGGTACTGAGTTTGATTCCTGGTACCGAAAAAAAATTAAATTAAAAATATTTTAAACTAAATGACAAAAAATACCATATACCAAAACATATGAAATGCAGCCAAACTACTATCCAGAGAGAAATTATCTATAAAAAAATTTAAAACACTAAAAATCAGTGATTACTTTCATTACAAGAAACTGAAACATGAAAAGTAAACATGAAAAGAACCTTAAAAGATATGAAAAATGCAAACACAAATTAATGTCAGTTTTAAAACATGAAATACAAAAATCAACAGATCCAAAAGTTTGTCTTGAAAAGATTAATAAAATTGACAGATTCTAACAAGACTGATAGAATCATAAGGGGAAAAACCTAATATCAACAATTTAAACAGAAATAATCAAAAACCCCGCAGACATTACAAGTTATATTGTGAGTAACTTTATGCCAATAGGTAATTTGGACGAAATAGATTATTTTTTAAAGAATGAATTGATTTTCAAAAGATTTCTTTTAAAGAAAATCCAGACCCAGGTAGCAAATCTCATTAATCCTTCTGTATATTTAAGAAGGAAATAGTAGTTATTAAAAAAAAAAAAAAGACATTTCCAGAGGAGAAAAGGAGAAAATATTTCTCCACTATTCTAAAGACCAAAGCATAATCACGTTATCAAACCTAAAGACAGCATTATGAATAGGAAAAATATTGATCCATTTCTCTCATGAATATAGGTAAACTAAACATAAACATAATACTAGCAAATGGTAAAAATATACAAAAATACATCATGACTAAGTGAGTTTATTTTTAATATAACTAGAGTGTCATAGTATGTGAAAATCAAACAACATAATATAACATATTAGTAGAATAAAGAATAAGAAAATATATTATCAAGTTCATATGCATATATCAAAAGCATTTAATTGAATTCAACCTCCTCCTATAGTAGAAATTCTTTCCAAAATAGAAACAAAAAAGACCTTCCTTAATCTAAAAAAATCCTAGAGGAAAGTCAAATTTACTGGTTAAATATTAAATCCTTTCTCCGTAAGATTCAAGGATGTCCAATCTCACCATTTATATTCAACGATGTACTGAAAGAAATGAAACAGGGCCGGTGATATCGCTCAGCAGCGCAAGCGCCTGCTGGCAAGCACGAAGTCCTAAGTTCGACCCCGGTACCCACATAAAAAAAAATGAAATGAAATGAAACAGAACAACAAAAGCAGAAGCCAAGTCCATGCTGGTCTCCATAAAAAATCCGTAGGAAACTTAATGGTGCCTGTGCTCTACTGTGATGATTTTCCTTTATTTCTCTGGATGGTGAAAGATGGACCAAGAGAGAGAACACCACTGGATATCCTCCAAGTAAAACCAATGAATAATTCCGCATTCTGCTCGAAACAGGAAGGCAACTGTGAATGTAGGTAAGGTGGAAAATCAAAGCTGAGAAATTTGTGAACATTATTTAATAATCCTAAATTATTTTTCTAAATGTCTTAATATATGTTCTAATATATATACTGAACAACACATTTAATAAAATTGATCTGACATATAGAGAATAGTGTACTCAAGAACTACACTCTGAGTAAAAGATCTTTTACTCATCAACTATGCCAAGAGTCATCAAAAAAACGATCATTAAAAGGAACATCAATTGGAAAGGCAGAAATGCAACTTTTATTACTTGCAGAAAACATGATCTTATACTCAGAATATACAAAAAAGGGCCGGTGAGATAGCTCATTAGTATAAGTGCTTGCCTGGCAAGCGCGAGGTCCTGAGTTCGACTCCCGGTACCCACAAAAAAAAAAAAAGAATATACAAAATAATCCACAGGTAGACTATTAGAATGACTAATGAATTATTACAAGGTCACTCAATATGAAAATCATTAAAAACAATATATAAAAATAGTTCTGTTCCTATGAACTAGCAAAGAACAAATAATGGAAATTTTATAAACCTGTACTATTTATGATAGCATCAAAACATCAAACTCACTAATAAATAAAATGGAAAATGTGTATGACTGCTACGTAGAATACTTATAATATTTTAAGTGAAATTAAACATCTAAGTTTTGAAAAGCTCAGACTCTATATCTTTGGATGGAAATAATCAATGTTTTTAAAACTTTACAAAATGCTATACAGAATCCATGCAGTCCAAACAAAAATCCCAGAATTTTTTTTTATTTAAATAAAAAATGCCAAAGACCAGAAATAGCTCAAGCAATTTTTTGGAAAGAAAAAAAAAAAGAGAGATACAGTGCCAATTATATTGTAATTAATGTAATGTATTAGAATAAGATAGACGAAAAATTTGAAGAGATGGGTCAAGAAACAGACCTATGTGCACCACTGCTTCATTCATTTCCCCAGGGCAGTGCAGTGGGAGGAAAAAGCTTTTTCATTAAAGAGATCAGTTGGATATGCACATTGTTAATTCTTGACCCCTACATGATGTCACATGTAAATATCAATTTCAGAGGGATTACTGATTTTAATGTAAAAAATAAAATGCTAAGGTTTTAGAAGAAAATATAGAAAAACAATTCATTACATTAGCATAAGAAAATCTTTCTCAAATAAGATATTAAAAGCATAAAATCTATTTAATGAATAAATGTACCATATTAAGATTCAGATCTAGTACTGAACAAAAGACACTACTAAGGGAGAAATTAGACAAACCATAGAAGGAAAGACATTTCTAATTCATAAATTAAATAGAGAACTTATAGCTAGAATATGGAGTATCACCTGAAAACATTAAAAAAAAAAGACAATAAGCCAGACAGAAAAGAGGGCAAAACGTTATAAAAGGGAACATAAAAGGTCAAGCAAATTAAAGTTATCTAATTTCATCAGTCTTCAGGGAATGCAAATTAAAACCACAATTACTTTCTTTCTGTCCTTCTGTTTTTGTTGGTGATGGAAGTTCAACCCAGACCTCAGGACACGCGAGGCGCACAGAGCTACCTCCCCACCCGCAATGTTCTAGTTCCTGACTCAGTCCTGGTTACATGGATTTATTCAACTTGTAAAATTTATCCCGTATGGATTCTTCCATCTTTCTGCCATGTATGCTATAACATTATATGAAAACTTCAAAATAGCAATCACAGCATGTATCTAGTCTAGGATCACTTGATTAATAGTGATTTTTCACAATAGTAGATGAATAAATTATAATGATTATGCTCTGACCAATACTTCTGTGTAAAACACTCATAGAACTTTATATACTTCTTGTATAATTTACCACAGAAATCGTACAAGTTAAAATTATCAGCCCGATGTTCTAAATGAGATAATTAAGAATCAAAGAATTTAAGATGAGTGTCAAAGAGCACATAATTAATGATAAGAGCTGCAATTCAAAGTCTATGGTCTTCCTACCATGCATTCTTCCTCCTGAAATACTGAAATTTTAGAACTAATCCACAATGCAGTAATTTATACCAACATTAGCTCAGTTTTGTCACAGTAGAGGTCTCAGGGAAGGAAGGGGAGGAAGCTGGACTGGACAGAGGGAAAATCTGACCAGAAGCTGTGGAGCCAGTACTGCCCATCATTGTTGCCGTCACAGAGCCGAAATGGCTGGACCTTCCTAGCCCAGCTCCCAGCGCAGGCTGCCCTGGGGAGGCCATGATGCTGGATGAGGAGCTCTGTCACTGAAGCAGGCTGGAAAGAGCTGACACCTGGAGTCCGTCTGCTGACTGTTTTGTCCACATACACTGACAACTCCTTCCTCAAAGAAGAATTGGGCAGTGCAGCCCCTTGGGTCCCTCACAGGAGTTTCAATGACCTTGCTCCCTTTTAATTCTTAGAATAATCCAGTGGAAGAGTCATATGTGTGCTCTGCTCCTGGTCCTCCCACAAGTGGTGACCTCCATCAGGAACCCTCTTCCCTTTGTGATCTCTATGGGTAACTCTCTTGTAGGCTACAATGGATCTGTTCAGGCTACGATAATCAAATGCTGTACCCTAGAGGGAGTCTTATAAACAATAGAAATTTATGTTTGCAATTCTAAAGACTGAAATGTCGAATATATCAAACTACTGAGAGTTTTGGTGTATGGTGAGGGTCAGCTTCACGGGTCACGCATGACGCCTTCTCACTCTGTCCTCCTGAGGCAGAAGTGGCAAATGAGCTTCTTGGAGCTTCCTTTATAAAGGCAACAATCCCATTCATATGCTCTATTCTTCATAATCTAATCGATGCTCAGGGTCCCACCTTTCAATGTCATCACCTTGGAAGTTAGGATTTCAACGCACAGATTTGGGTGCAGGGCACAATATTCAGACCATAGCATTTGTCTCCTTCAGGTGTTTTCTTAACTGTTACCTCCTCAACGACCCCTCACCAATGTATGTTAAAATGTAACCAACTCCTATCCCGTGCTCCACACCCTCTTTACCTTACTATACGTTGCTTTATTCCTTTGAATATATCACCTAGTATCATATTACACAATTTGCCTGTTTTTTGCATTATGTTCCTTATTAATGGATACTTCTTCCTGTAATATAAACTCCACAAAATAAGAATGTTTGTTTTGTTCATTGGTGTCTTCCTAGAATATTACTTGTTCATAATAAATCTTAATAGATATTAGTCAAATTAAATTGCTTAAAAGCTTATCTTCTCCCTTAAACATGAACACATTGGGGAAATATAGTTGAGATCAACATCAAGAAAAAGGGGAATTATTGGTTCTGATGTGAAGAATGAGGAAGAGTATTCCTGCCTGTTGGGAAGAGGTAAAACGTAAAAAACAATAATCGTATTAGTATTATTAACTGGTGTTGTGTCTCTGTTTTCTCTAAGAGAATTTTCACCCACTGGGAACATGGGAAGGAAATAAAATATTATCATAGTGGTGAGCATAATTTATACATTGCTAAAAAAAAAAAAACTCTATTCCTAGACTTTAAAAAAAAATTGAAGACAAAACAATTCTTACCTATATTCAGAATTAAGAAACATATAGGAAATATACAGAAATATTGTTGTCATAAAGAAAGATTAAAAATACCTTTTCTTGTAAAAATGATATCACTAATGTGATTTGAGCATTTACTGTCATATCAGTTATGTGTTAAGTACTTCTCATGAGTTATCTCATTTAGCATTCACATTTCTATGAGCTAGGTACTATCATTATCCCACTGCTATTTAATTATATTATCCTGGCATTATAACACAAAATTATTACTTTCACAGGTTAGAAAGTCAAAGCATAGCTAAGTTAATCAAAGTCACAGAATTAGTTTATGGTGAGCCAGAATTTAGATGGACGCTATTGGATTACAGAACCAATGATCACTCTTCCAAGTGCCCCAACCCCTTTCACTGTCCACACCACCTCCAACTGGACTTCGCACAAAGCAAAACAAACTTCTCTGGCAAAAACCACTGTGTTATAATTATTTTGTAAGAGTTGCTGCTTTATCCTCCCTTTTTAGGCCTGACATAAGTTGTTTGAAACCCAGGAGAATTCCATCACCATTGGACTAGTTACAACGTCCCCTCACTTGTGGTTCTCTGTGATATAGGTGGCTTTTTCTTTATATAATTGCCCAAAACCCAACACACTCCACAGCTGCTGAAGATGATAAAAAACCTACATCAGAGTCAAGCAAGTAAGTTACTCCCTCTGTGTGCATTGTCTTTAAACGAGTCAATCTATATCTCAACAAGAAATACCTATGGATTTTAATGCAGGCATAGTTCCACAGGTTCTCTCTCTGGCTCTGGCTCTCTGTCACTTCGTGTCTCACTCTGTCTTTCTCCCCACCCTCTTTTCTATCACCTCTAGATTCCCACTGGCTTGTCTAAGATCTCTGGGAACTGTGAGTAATAGATTTCTTGTGTCTGTTCCTCCTGTCTTTCAGTTTTCGCTTCTCTCTGTGCCTTATCTAACACAAAATTAATCCCCTGTCCTTTGATCAGGTCTCTTCTAGACAGTGGCTCTGATGGCTTATGGCTAATCTCAAGAGAGAGAGAGACTTCAAGACTAAATTAGAAAGAAACCTTCACAATAAAAGTCACGACACACTGGCACATTGGAGCTGTTCTGCTTTCAGTGTTACTCTAATGGTGAAGGAAGTTATGAGCTTCTTGTACATGTGTTTCTGTAGTCTGTGAGACTTGCACACACAAGGGTGAGAAGTACTTGATCCTCCAAGTTTTTGATGCCTAGGGTTCCTCTCCACCTACTCCCACCCTTTGTCAACCGAGCCCTGAGGTGTTGGGAAGCCAAAGAGAATAATCCAGGAAAGGGACATCTGGATTCAGTTGAACCCCAGCCATGTTCCTCAGGAAATAAGAAGCAGTCACCTACTTTTGCTCACACCTGGATTCTGGGGTTTTCTTCCAAGCAGCAGCAATGACAAGTCAAACTAGTAAAGTTATGTGTGTTTTACCCACCCTAATTTAGCCAAGACTGCAAGTACCAGAAGCTCTCTTTACACAGGTTCAACACTAAAATGTTGCACACATAAGTCAAATGCTTATCACCCTTCAAAGACCACCCAGACCATCCTCAAAGGTGGAACTAGGATCATTTAAGCCCAGCTTCTAATTACTGTTTCGCTTACATGTATTTTTTTCTCATTATTAGTCCATCATGACTGAGTAGGACTCTTGCTGCTGGGAGACATTTCCCTGGTAAAGGTTTTCCTCAAACATAACTCAGCTTAGTGAGATCACAACTATGATGTAGTCTTTCCTCATGCCTCGCTTCAAAAGACAGCTAACCATTTCACAGTTCTAGCTCTTTCTCTTCGCATTTTATTGTCTCTCTTCCTAGATTTTCTTGCAGACAAATTCTCTAACTTAATAATAATCAAGATGTTTCACTCTCCATGAACATCCTACGGTCCAGATGTCCCACGCTTACTTCCACTTGCATCCCATTGGCCTACACTTGGGCTCAATCTCACACCTGCTATAATACAGTATAGGAGACGTCTTTGTTGGCTGGGCCTCCATGGACCCAGTGATCACTCAAGAGTTCTCTTACAAAAAGCAGAACCACTGCATAAGATTGTGCAAGACATGCTCTGTCGTGAATGAGAAAGGGGAGGATCAGTTCTGGGAAGCAACCTGCAGGCTCTGTCTTCCATGTTTACACTTTTTGGAAAGTATCTATTAGCACAGAAGGATCAGGGACCTCCTTTCCCACTGTACCCACCACTACCATTGATAGAAAATTCCTGTAAAGAGTGATGAGTAAATGATTTAGCTTATCTTGTTTTGTTTTCTTTTTCTAAATACTGCTGAGCTGACAAGATTTTGAATTTGGTTAGTTAGAAGGAGGATAGAATAATTTTAACATGAAAAACAAGAATGTTGGCAGCACAGAGAGAAAAGGAAAAGAAAATGAAGCAACTGTCCCAGGCAGGAGAGAACTGGTAAAGGCAGAAATGATTAAAGCGGAGCTCTTCTGTTCTGTTCTGTTCTGTTTCATTTTTGAAGTTGTCTGCATAGGGTGTTGCACTATTATTTTCTTCATCTTCACCTGAAAACAAGTAAAATATCTGTAGTCCTCTTTTGGTTTTTTAAAATATTCTTTTTTATTTGGCAAGATTTTTACGAAATATAGAATTGGCTTTGTGGAAGGTATGTAGTAAAAGGAAGTAAAGTAACACCAATTATATAGGAGAAAAATGTAAACATTTTTAAAACAAAGAATCTCCTGTAGTAGCCTTTGGAGAGTTCTGACATATTTTTTCTTAACTGTAATTAACTAAAGGACACGTATTCTTATGTTTTATGTACATTGTTATAATATACTTATTATTCTATGAACCTTAGGAGAATGGCCTTATTGTATCCTATTTTATGGTCGAGGAGACTAAAGTTTTGAAATGAAGTAATTAGCCCAATATTTGAGAGCCAATAAACAGCAGAGCAAGAATTTTAACCTGAAAATCATCAAACTTCAAGCTCGTGCTGCCTGTATTTGACCCTTCATTTGTCCTCTACTTAGGGCAGGTGATCAGTCTAATTAATGGGTTATTTTGATGGGTTTCACACTAACTTTATGAAAGGTTGATATATATGTCTATACAGTGCTGGTATATGTCAGCAAAAGCTATTGGATGACTACCATGTGCCAGGGAGTGTGGTAGGTGTAAGGAAAAGAAAAAGAAGACGTGTAAGACCTTGAGAGGCTCACAATTTAACAGAAAAAAAATCAGATTATATAATTTGCTACAACTGGTTGTTATTTTTTAAAAAAAATCTATTTGGAAATACAAATAACAATTATAATAACTGACTGAACATAGAACACAAAATGAAATGTGATAGGAAATATGATGATTTTTCTCACTTTTGGTAGTTAAACAACATGAATATTATGTTGGGTCAGAAATTTTGAAATCGATATATATATATATCTCCTTCATCAATAATCTTCCAGAAATCTCTTCAATTCATCTATAAACTTAAACACATAAATAAGTTAACTGGGTGATAACTCGTTCTAACTGCTCTGAGCTCACCTGTCACACAGATAAAAATTCAAAATGCCCTTAAGTCCCAGAGAAAAGATAAGGGGAAAGCACTTAGCTGATTCTATTAGACTGTCTTTCCTGATTAGCCGCGTCAAAGCACTTCAGCCAGGTTTAATCGTGCACTGCCGCCGTGTGACTCTGCATCTCCTGGTTTGCAGCACTTCACCTCACTCCTTCTCAGATTGCTTTGACACCTTTACATTTGTAGAGTTTTCTGAAGCCATCACTCACTAGAGATGCAATAGTGTAGTAAGTACTGTCCCGACTGAGATGGAAAACTGGCCTGAGCGATCAGGCCCACAGCTGCGGTCTCACGTGCAGCTCGGCAAAGCCCTTTCCCTTACTCTCATTCTGGCCCATCTTAAGGATTTCACTCGGCACTGTCTTGAAAGCGAACTTTGAGAATTATATACCTACCATTCAAGAACTTTCCTTCTCCTACTCAATCCAATATTTCCTACTTTGGATTGTCAGTTATTCACCCCAACACCAGAAAAGTGGCTTTCAAATTACATGGACCAGAGTTCTATTTTTTTTTTTTTTCAAATACCATTGTTCGAAAGCACCCAGCATGCCACATATAAAATGCTGAATTGTTTTCTCATGAAACTGTGCTCATTTTTCTTTGTTGGGATATTCATCATTGAAACTGCAGGACTCTGCAGAGCAGTTTGATAATCAGTCCTGTAGATATTTCTTGTGTGACTTATATTTCTGTGGGATTTAATGAAAAACATCCCATTACAGTCATATTGCCTACTTGCCAGTATTCTTCAATTTGTGGGTCTTTTGTAAACTTGGGATAACTGGAGTCAGGAAGAACAGTCCCCAACCTCAGATACCATCGCTCGCTGACTGTATGACCTTGAACAGTTACTCGAACTCTGAGCTTCCCTATCACTGAAGTGAGAATGATCTTTGTGAAACAGGGAACTATTAAGAAGTACAGGAGGTCAAGTTCAGTAGACACTTGACATTCAGCAAAGTTGGATAGACTTTGTCTCCCCTACCCCACCATATGTCAAAACACACATTACTATATCCTCTGGCCACAAGAGGTAGTAAAATGCCACTGCACACTGTTTCTTTATCTATCTGTGCTTCTCAGAAATGGCTGCGAAGACTGCTGGCTTTCCCTGAGGGTATTTCCACTGAAAATCACAGTTTTTACCACAGTTAGCTGCTTCTTCAATTTTCACAAAAATTGTATCTTACTTTACAAGAAATGTTTTTACTGTTTGGGGCATTTAAAGAAACAGTTTCAAAATCACTCTCATGGAATGCTTTCAAAGTAACCAATACATTTTTTCATGGCACATGTATAAACCACCAGTGTAGGTTAAGTGCTGGAAGGAAGGAATGCAGATCATAGGGACTAACACTGAATGTAGCTAGCAAAAGATTTAGGTAAAAAGTCCATACCCCAGCTGGGCACAGTGGGCCATGGCCTGTAATCCCAGTGCTCAGGGAGGCTCAGACAGGAGAAAGGCAGTTTGACCCTAGCTTAGACAACTTAGTGACTTAGAAAGATCTTGTTTAAAAATAAAGTATTTATTTTTAATTTTAAAAGGCTGAGCTTTATAGTTCAGTGTGAAGGCCCTGGGTTTAGTCGGTAGTACCAAAAATAAAATCCATATCCCAGTTTAAAGATTCTGAAAAACAAGTGTTCAAAATCTGGGCTATAACTTTAAGAGTTGATTTTGAATGAAAAACTGACATACAGTGGCTTTAACACTTTAAATTGGGACCGAAACTACTTAGTATTTTGGCTATATTTGAGAGCATTAGAACCTATGTCCTATTTAGAGGCAGTGGGTTTTATATTTTATTTACTGTTGTATCTTCGGCATATAGAAACTACCTGAAATATGTTACGTACTCAATGAATATTTACTGAATGAATGAACACAAAGATTAAAAAGGTAATGAGTCTAAGTTATTTTCAAAAATTATAAACATGCTGAGTGTGGTGGCACAGGCCTGTAATCCCAGCACTTTGGGAGCCTGAGGCAGGAGGATCACAAGTTTGAGTCACTCCTGCGCAACTTAGCAAGACACTGTCTCCAAACAATAAAAAGGGCTGGGGATATAGCTCAGTATGAAGGCCTGGGTTCAATCCCCAGTACCTCAACAAATAAATAAACAAGTATTATAATAATAAACATGTTTAAAGATTAGAAGCATTTCATTTATTCTCTAATATGAGTAAATAAAAGCCAACATTTACCATCATAAACATGATGATTATTAGACTGGATCATGCTTTAACAATATAATGACTGATGGATTGATGACCCATAATCTGTCTATGTGTGTATCTGCTATAACCTCTAAATACCTGTATGAGCGTGTCAAGTGAAAGTGAAACGAAACACTTAATAATGACCCCATTCTCTCCCCCTTGGGCTGCATTCAGCCCAAATGTATTACCAGCCCTTGGCTCTATTTTCCTTCTATTACAAATAAAACTGTTTCCTTGGCTGCGAGCTAACATCTGATTACTTCTTGTCTTTGAATAGCAGAAACAGCATTGACTCCAACTTAGGATAATGACTTTCTTTGTGTTATTTTTCTTTTAATTGTCTTTATTAAGTTAAAAAGTGGCCACCGTTTTAGAATAAAAATGCAGCAAGATATTCAATAAAAAAGGTATTACAAATCGTTCACAAAATAGCAAGCTGAACAGTGATGTAGCTTAGAAATAATGTGAAAGAAAATCAAGGTTTTGTTAGACATTACAGTAAAATGAGTTATTACAAGCTTCTTAAAATTTCTTCCTGAACAATAAATCTAACATTTCATATAAAACTAACATTCTGGAGTTATAAACACTGATTGAATCTTATATGATAATAACTCTTATGCCATCTATTTTCATAGCCAATCCCTATTTCTTTAAAAAGGGACAATGTAATAGATTTAAAGTATTCCTGGAGACTGAGGGCAGAGGGAAGGCGCAAATACCATATAGAAACCAGCGTGAGATGTCCAGTTACTGCACTGCAAAGGAATGGGTTTCTGTAAAGCCTTCCCGTAAGAAATCATTGAGCAAGGGCTGACACCCATTTGTGTGCAGACACGCAACCAAGCTGCATGGAATAACTGCCCTGTGTGCTGCGCTTGGGAACAGCCTTTCTGCTAGCAGCTGGGTTAGTCTCTGATGGGCATACGTTGTTGTTCTATCGCTGAGCATTACCTGTTCTCCTGAGTAATTTCTGGAGGGAAATTAATGTTTATGTTTTTCTTGAAAGCTAAATCTGGCTTTAAAAAGGAGATTTGTGAAGAAATTAATTTTCATTTTAGCACTCTTAAAACCTTCCTTCTCCCTCCCCTTTAGCACAACCAATTCCACCTTGCCTCACCTTTTCAGTCGCATTACGAAGAAGTCATTGTCTCTCTAAAGTGCAGTCTTATCCCTCAGTTTGATGTGATTCATTTATATTAGAACGTGATTAATGTCAATAGTAAAAGCTTAAAAAGACAAAGTTATAGAGAGAGAAAACGAGAAACGAACAGTCTTCCCCCAACACCATCATACCTTAGATTGTTGGTAGGACAAGACCCACCTAGCAGAGGTTGTCATCTCAGTCTTCCATGTAGTCCTCCTCTCAACATATATTTTGGACTGTCATCATTCAAACTTTGAGGATATTGATGGTATTATCAGAACTTTCTGCGATGTCTTCACTCAAGTCTTTTCTACTCTCTCAGAAAAGAGACTTCTATGTTGGCTCCAGTTATAATTATTGTATTCTCAAATACATTTTGCTTGGCAGAAAATTTTCAGATTATAAAACATGATTAGCGGGGCCGGTGAGATGGCTCAGCAGCATAAGCGCCTGCTTGGCAAGCGTGAGGACCTGAGTTCGACTGCCGGAACCCACATATGAAAAAAGGGCTGGTGATATCGCTCAGCGGCACGGGCGCCTGCTGGTGCGTGAGGTCCTGAGGTCGACCCCCGGTACCCACAAAAAAAAAAAAATGATTAGTATACAAAGCCTTTATTTTTATCAGCTCACGCATGCACACACACACACACACACACACACAGAATTTTCTTTCTTTTAGGTTTTCTTATGATTTTTTTCCTTTGTTCCTTTTTGTTTGATTTTAGTTACCCTAAACCTGATTTTTACACAACAAAAGAACAACTCACACTAATTTAAATAAAATAAGTGTACTTATTCACTCACAAATCCATACATAGGTTAACTACAGACAGATTCCAGACTTCAACTGTTTTATCAATGATCAACTTCTGTCTCTCAGCTCTGTTTTGATTAAACTGCCTTTTTCAGTGGCAAAGCTGTGTGTAAGCTTAAACGCTCCTTATTGTTAAGGACATAGTAACTCTTTCTTGATATTGGCTTTACTCAGAAGTCATTAATTAAATTACTAATTGCAGATTCTTTTTCCCTCTGAAGTGGCTAAAATTTTTCAAAATAATCAAGTCCCGGTTTCTTTTGGCTTAACATGATTTTCCTTCAGTTTATCTTATCTCCTCTCACATTTAATTATGAGCAGCAAGAACAGCCAATACCTTCAACATTTTACTTAAATATCTCCCTAATTAAATAATCAAATTCATTCTTTAGGTGGGCTTATTCTGACAGAAGAAATATCACCATACCTTCTGCCACTACATAACATAGGTCTAGTCCATAAGTTTGTTCTCAAAGTGCAGATCTCTGCTAAGTTTGTGAAAGGAATTTCACAAACATCTCTACCACAGTCCTCGAAAGCATTCCAATCTTCCCACCTTCCCACTGTCTAATTCGGAAATCATGTCCATGTCTATATATACATACATATATACTGTATATATATACTATATTGTATATATGGTATATATAGTACTATGTATAGAAATGTATAGATATAAATATAGATATAGATAGTATATATCACCTATGTACATACAAACCTAAGAAGATAATGTAATAACTTTACATTTAGATAAATACATGGTTTGTAAGTGTAAAAAAATGGGAAAAAAAAAAAAGAAACCAATTTTCTCCTGACTTTCATAGTTCCTAATGAGAATTCAACCATTAATTAGATCATTGTTCACCAGTACATAATGTTTCATTTTCCTTTTGCTGCTTTACATAAAACATAATTCCTGTCATCAAGTAAAGAAAAGCAACAAAAGCAAATAAATTCAGAAGCGATAAAATAATTTTAGGTGTTTGTTTTTGTTATTATTAACTTAATTCTGAAGGAAAATTCTTTGCATTGTCATTAATAGAAAACTTAATTTCTGTATTGCTTTTCTTTGAAGACTAACTACAAAGGCAGTGATCCTCAAAAGTAGCTATAGTCAAGTGAGAAACTGAAACATAGTTGTCCTGAAAAAAAATACACATGAATGTATATTTACACGTAAGCCTGTGTAGGAAAATAAATATATGTGGGAGAACTAGAACATGTATTTTGTTACATTTTTTTATTAAATATTGATTTCCAAACCTGCAATAAAAATGGTTGGCAGAGTTGTTCAACATGATCCATTCTTCAGAAAAATATCCCTATACTGAGTTATTGTTTAATCAACTATATACAGTTTACTTCGGAAACGTGGAACAGGGAGAAGTACCACAGTTTGTTGACTTGTCCAAGCAGTAAATGCTATGGTCAGTATTTTATATCATTGTGCTCTTAAACTTGTCAAAATGAATTTCTCCCAAAGCCTCTGCATAAGGCCTGGATAAACTAAATAAAAATAACCATCTGGGGAACTGTCTTCAATAACTTTATCTCCTCCTTTCAAAAGTATTAAGTTGCTAAAAATATCATGCTATCACAGCTGTAATTTTCTGAATCTTTGTCTTTCTATGGAACTTCCTTTATTTTAAAGCTTCCTTTGCCTTGTTCTCAGTCTGAATCCTGTGTAGGTATAAGGAGGTTGAAAAGCTACATTTCCTGGAAGTGTTTTTCTATCAACCAGGCCTGGTGGCCACAGTAAAGGATACTCAACTTTCCCATTGATTGTCTTCTTTGAATTAGCCGCAAGACATTCAATATTCGTCCTTTTTTCCAACACTCTAATCAAGGTAGAGATCACGATGAGATTCTGTATGACCTGATTTGAAAGGCTTCTTTAGATACCATTACTTTATTTTTCTATCCAATCTATCTACCCAATTTTTGATTAAGCCTCATAAATATGATATCCATTATTTTGCTTAAAAATAACATATTTGTAAAGTCCTGCTGATTTTCTTATATATCAGGCTGCCAGCTATTAGGGGTATGACTTCAAACATTTCAAATTATGCTTGGGAGCCACCACTGTGATCTGAAATTAACTTTTTAAAATGTGCAAGGAAATAAAGCATTTTCAGAGCATGGAAATTTTAGTCTGGATCATGTTCTTTTATGCCTAAACTAATGTTTATGTAATACAAACACTTTAATTCTTTAATATTTATACTTTAAATTTAATTCCTTTAGCACACAGTAAGCTTTCTATGCCAACATTTTTCACTCTGATTATAAACCAAAATGTAAGGGACAAAAACTTATCAAGTTTAATTCAAGTTCTTGGAAAAATATTATAAACAAACAAAAAAATGGTTGCTGCCCTGAGCCATGCGCTATAACAAGGTCTAGATGGTTAGAAAGGTAAACACAGCAGACACATGCAGAAATATGAGGCCACATGTTAACAGTACCAGGGGCCAAAAGAAACAAAACATCAAGGATTAACTGGAGGCCCAGCATTCCTCTGTCTGTTGGCCCATGAGCAAGGATTCACACCCAGATCCCTCTCACTCTGACACCTTGCTTCATCTCCCACTTCCATTCCTCTACACTGGTTGGCAGGGTTTACAGATGTAAAGGAAAAGTGTACCATCCAGTCTTCATCTCCTTTCCCTCAAAAATGTCTGCTTATTTCAAATGATACTGCAGTAAAATACGAATTCTGAACTGGTGGAAAATGCTTAAAGCGTATTTTCAACAGTAATAAATACATTCTAAGCTAGTTTAAATGACGTTAGAATTTGAACTTTGATAAATAGATACACATTTTTAAAATTTCTAAATAAATGCAAACCAAGTTTCACACTGAATGGTGATAAATTTTTTAGCACATACACTAAAACAAGCGAAATAACAACTGCATAGCTATTAGAACAACACTGTAAGCGAAATAAAATGAACTAAGTAATTTGATTTTGTTATCAATAAAGAAGCAAGAAGCTCAAGAAATTTAACTGGTGAATTTACTAAAAGTAGTTGACTATTTTTGTAAACATAGCTTTTGCTTCTATTACACAAGACTACTAATATTGTAAATGAATTACAAACTCAGCTAACATAATGAGCTAAAGCTTGGGCTAACACTTGTTAGCCCTAACATTTCTTAAGGTCATTAAACACTGGAATATTCACTGAACTCAAATTTTTCTCTCCTTTGACAAGTCCCAGATGTTTATCTCTTTCATACTGTTATATGTTCATAAAAATTGGTGAAAATCTAAGGAATAAATACACGTAAAGAATTTACAGTGTGCTCAGCATTTTTCTATGCACTAGCAGAATTAAAGAATTGCACATCTTCCCGAACTTGTGTGCTAAGTCCACAACACATGAACAATAGAGAAAAATTTAATACTTTGCTTCAACAAAGCTGAAAACTCATATTGATTTCAAAGGTCAAGATGCCTTTCTAAGGAACATGTGCATTAACATGACCTCAACTATGAGTTTGAATTCAACTAGAAAAAAGAGAAGCAAAGGTAAACCTTGGGCAAAATCAATAATCGGTAAAATAACATAAAAAATCATGGGCTGGTAAAATAGTGGCCAACAGTCCTAGTGTTACCATGGGAGGGACTAAGTAACAGCAGTGCTCTCCTCTTCCCCTTCTGGAACTATGTGCGGTGTGCGACGTGCATGATGACAAAGAAGGTTTCCATACTGAGAGAGCAAGGGTTAACGGCTTGAGTAGAAGATTGATGAGTGTAGGGCCCACTCCGTCTGCTCCCCTTTATTCCGTCTCTTATCTCGCTATGATACTTTTTATTTATTTATTTATTTGTGGGGGGGGGTACCAGGGGTTGACCTCAGGACCTCCTGCGCCAGCAGGTGCCCGGGCCGCTGAGTGATATCACCGGTCCTTTTTTCGTATGTGGGTTCTGGGAGTCGAACTCGGGTCCTCGCGCTTGCTGGGCAGGCGCTTACGCCGCTGAGCCATCTCACCAGCCCCTATGATACTTTTTAAATTGCTATTCTCCTGCAAGATTAAAAAAATCCAATGACATAACCCAATAAGTAAAATCTATAATCACAAAAGTAGTAATCTTCATTGAAAAGTGATTTTCCTCCCCCTCTCTTTTTGGTAGATGAACCAAAAATACTCTACGTTCACTGAAAATTAAATAAAATATATCAGCCCACATTTCATCTGTAGCTTCCTAAATAAAATGGTTTACATGAACAGAAGAATGATACAAAGCTATTTAGTTTACATTACAATGGAAGTTATCACATTACTTTTACACTTTTCTGACACTTACCATGGACAGTTGACTTCAATGAGTCCTACGGTGAGACTTGAGGCCAAGGTAAAAGACACAATCAAGTGCAATGAGATCGTGAGTACATGGCCTGCCATGCTCCTGATCATTGCTGGAGCTGTTCCAGAAGGAACGTGGAGCCAGACCTGCAGATTTACAGATTCCACATTGGCTCATTCATTCAGTACTGGCTAGGAAAGTTTTATGCCACGATATTATATACTCACGTGACAGAATGCATAAATTTTAAAGTATTAATGTGACAATATAAAAGGACACTTGTTTATCTAAGATATAAGATATTAGAAAGTAATATAATAGAGATTAGATGGAGGATAAACCACAATAGAATGGTAAAATAAGCTATCATACTGAACGTAGACAAATTATGTGTTTGTTCGTTTGTTTTTTGAGATAAGGTTTCACTATGTAGTTCAAACTGGCCTTGAACTTACTATGTAGCCTAGGCTGGCCCTAAATTCACAAAGATCCTTCTGCCTCAGCCTCCTGAGTGCTGGGATTACAGGCATGTGCCACCACACCTGGCATGAGTGTAGACAAATTCTGAAGTTCTTTGGCATAGTCAAAGTAAGCACGCTTAAATATTATTAAAAATAAGTAGTTACAAATGTGGATAATTCTGCCCCTAAAGGACTGCTCAGCACTCCTTATAAAAGGACACACTCACTTCTTATGAAAATGTAAATATGCTATCAGCCAACTGGGAAACAGAAGAAAATGAAAAAAAACAATATTTCAAACATGCTAAAGGTAAAAGAAATGAAACTAACATTCACATTATAGTGAAAAATTCCAGGGATGGAAAGTGGGCCCTCTTTTTATCTTTGGAAAGACAAAAACTTCTAGTTACACAGGACACCCTGTTGAGAAAATGAATCCAAGACTGACTTATAGAAAGAATGACATTTACTAAAGCAACACTCCCTTCTACTTCCTAAAGATCACAGGTGTTCCTTGGAGATACTGCAGATACAAAAATAAAATCAAAGATTAGCTTGACCTTAACAATTGTTACATGGTCTTTTGTTTAGAGCAGTGGCCATCTTTTGGAAAAAAATGTAATATGTTAAATAACATAAAACAAGACCTTAACTTGTGCCATGTATTAAGATGACCACAAATGACGAACACTGTTTTTTCCATTAACAGGATTGTGGAACATAAGCATGTATCATTTGACAGTTAAAATAACTAGATTATTGGGCCAGTGAGATGGCTCAGCGGCGTATGCACCTGCCCGGCAAGTGCGAGGGCCCGAGTTCGACTCCCAGAACCCACATACGAAAAGAGGGCCGGTGATATCACTCAGTGGCACGGGTGCCTGCTGGCATGCAAGGTCCTGAAGTTGAGCCCCAGTACCCACAAAAAAAAAACTAGATTATTTAAAGATAAATTAACTTAATACTTACCAAAGACAATTATAAATCATAACATAAAATGTAAGGAATACGAGACTGTTGCTTTAGCCACTAAGGTAAAACAATAATACGATATGTATCATTTTAAATCCAGTGATGCATTCAATTCTTTTGTGTTGTATGAAGTTTAGAATGTTTTGCCAGGACTCTTCAAGGTGGGTGTAATAGAAGTCCAACAAAAACTCTTTTGATCAAAATGAGAATATGGTTTTCACAGATCTAAATATCTGAAAAGTCTGGCTGAAGATTTCAGTCTGGCTGAAGTTCTCAAGCAAGGCTTTCAGGGCTTAATCTTGCTCTGCTTCTGGGTTCCTTTAGACTCTGCTGCATTTCAGCCAGAATCTCTTCCCCACAGTCCCCACATCTGCCATACTTCCAAGCCTGAATTCCATGTGAAAAGATTTTGTACATAGAATTTGATTCACCTATAGCCACATGTTAATATCATAATAAACAGCTGGACGGCATGGTAGCTGCTGAGGAGCTGCGAGTCCCGTGTTGTGTGTATAACACTGGGCATTGTTGGCAGGGAGGCAGCCAGCCCCGCCTTGTGGTGTCTGGGTGACCAAGGTTCTGTAAGCCGATATTTGGGAACATGTGAGAGAAATGGAGGAGTGGGGCAGGGGGTGGACCATGGCAGGAGAGTTCAAGCTTGTGGCTAAAGCACCTCCTCATCTTCCACAGAGCCTGAAAGTTAAAACCTGATAGGTTTCATTGATGAAAGAAGAATGGAAAGGTTTAAAATAGCCACAAAACACTGAGTTGGACTTGGGCCCTGATCTGCCACTGAATAACTTCAGCCCTAGAACCAGGACTTTCTGGAAGATGGCAGAATGGTGAGCAGCAGGGAAAGAGCCTTTCTGAGATTTGGTGTCCAGACATTGGAATATAGCAACGTGAGGAAAAGAAGGAGTGAAGTGGGTCCCCGAGACCTGGCAAGGATCTGAAATGAGAATCAAAGTCCACAGCAAGAACGAAGAGAGACTTCAACAAAGAAGCAGGTGGCAGGCAGCACATTCTCCTTGAGCCTGGACTCACTGTGTGGAAGGGGTGGCTAGAAACTGCAGGACTAATGGAGACCCCAGAGACCCACTCTGAGCAGTGGAACAGAGTGGACTGCAGTGACCACTGAGTTATCTGGATCCAGATGTCCCCCAGGAGAGGGCAACTGGCTGGTAGCCATCTTGGAGAGTAGCCAACTGAGCTCAGAACTCAGAACAGCTATGGCCTGGCTCCATCTCGTGGATCCCAGTGACAGGGCCAGGGAGCTGAATTCAAATCCATGGAAGGTCAGGGAGCCACGTTCAAGCTGGCAGGAGGCACACAAACTACTGCAGGCTGAGCAAATCCAGTTCCAGCCTTGAAGCCAGAAACCAGCCTGAACTTCAATGGAACTAAAGATGCAGGCTTGCTGGGATTATCCACTACCCCACCGTAAAGCTATGGCTGGCTGGCTGGGATTAATCAACTCAGATCTAAACTCTGCCTGCCCATGTTGTCTACTGATGACAGCAGTCACCCCTTGAAGTAGGCATCGTTTTTTTTATTTTCTTATTTTTCTTTTCTCTTTTTTTATCTTTTCTTGTTTTTTGTTTTGTTTTGTTCCTTTCTTGATTCTTTGTTCTTGTTTTTATATGAGTGTGGAGATGGTTTCTAGTTTTTTGTTGTTGGTGTTCTGTCCTGTTCTTGTTTTTATTTCTTCCCTCTTTCCCTCCTGTCTTCTTCACCAGTTTCCCAAAGTTTGCATGATCTTCCTTTGTCCTCCAGCCTTGCTTCTAATCTCTTCCTCTTCTATTTCTCTATTTTGCCCCAACCCCTTTTAAATTTTCTCCCCTGAGGGCAAAATTGCCATATTGAGCACTTATTTACTGTATACAATGTTCTGGTTCATTTTAGATTTTGTTGTAAAACCACAAATCTAGTTCATATGATTAAAGGTGGCCAATCAATAGTTACCTCAGTTTGTCATTTTCCAGACTGTATTTAACTGTGTTTTTAGACTGTGTTTTTTGCTATTGTTATTGCTGGTTGTACCACTTTAACCAAGGTGACATAATTGTTCTAATCATTTGTCTCTCCTGGTATACCAAGACTGAGATTGCCTAAGGGTCACAAAAGATATTATATGCCAGTGCCAAAGAATCAGGGGCTAAGCAAAGTGGGCAACAACTTCTCATCCATAATAAATTGAAGAGGGAGGATCTTGCAACAGACTCAATACCCAAAAGCCAGCTACTCCTGGAAGACACCTCAGAGAAGTAATCATTTCCTAAGTGTTCTAAGTAATAGCAGTAAAGCTACTCACCATAGGCAATTTACAAGCATCAACCCAGATATTAAACTAAAAACAAGAAAGAAAATGAGAAGGCACTTAAACAAGATGCAACCCCAAACTTCCAGCTCACCAAAGGCAAATTCAGGGGGCAATGAGGTGGAACAATCTGAAAGCCACCAACCGGGACTCTCTGGAGTGGTAACAGCAGAAGTAACAAAGCAGATGGATGAGGCTCTAGAAAAAATCAAATAAGAAATAATTTTTCAGATAACTATAGAGATAGTGACCGTAGTGAAAGACATTCTTACTGACTCTAGAGCAGATAGAGATGAAAAAATAGAGAAGCTTAGGAAAATGATGGAAAGCATGAATGCCCCACATAGGAAAGAAATGGAATCTGTAAAAGAGATTCAACTAGATACCCAGGAGATTAAAAATTCCATTGAAAGTATTCACAGCAGAATGGGCCAATGTGAGAACAGAATTCAGATATAGAAGACAGGATTGCAGTTAGTGATCATGAAAAGAAAGATTTCTTAAAAATGGTACGGGACCATGATAAATCAATCCAGCAGCTGCTAGATGATGCAAAGGAGAATAACATAAGATTGATCAGAATCAATGAAAAAGGAGGAGATAGCACAAATGACATAAGAAACCTGTGCACAGAAGTCATGGCAGAAAACTTCCCTGACAGGTAAAAAGAATTTGACATACAAATTAAAAAGGCATATAGAACTCCAATTAGCCATAATCAAAGAAAAAAAAATCTACACCAAGGTGTATAATAGTCAAGATTCCAGAAATTCAACACAAGAACAGAATATTAAAAGCACTTAGAGAAAAGAAACAAATTGCGTATAAAGGAAAGCCCATCAGAATCACAGCAGACTTCTCAACACAACCCTCAAGACAAAACTTGGAGTGAAGTATTTCAAGCCAAAAGGAAACCGCCTCCAACATACATTGATGTACCCAGCAAAACTATCTTTCAAAATTGGTGGAGAAATAAGATACTTCTGTGACAATGAACACCTGAAGAAATTTATGAACACAAAACCAGCACTCCAAAATGTTCTGAAGGATATTCTAGAAAGAGATAATAAGGATTAAAACTCCATGAACTGCAACAGAATGAATCCACCAAGCAAGGCAAGCAATTAAATGCGGGGGGGAGTCAACAATAGGAAAAAAATGACAAGGATAAGTCAGTACCTATCAGTTATGACCATCAATGTTAATGTTATCAATTCACCAACCAAAAGAAACAGACTGTCAGAATGGATCAAGAAGCAAGATTCAACAATATGCTTCACACAAGAAACACATTTAATTCAAAATGAAATTCATAGACTGAAAGTTAAAGGATGGAAAACAACACTCCATGCACCAGGAATCCAGAAAAAAAAGCGGGGGTAACTATTCTATTTGCAGACAAAGTGGATTTCAACCCAAGACTGATTAAGAGAGACAAAGAAGTTCACTACATCCTTATAAAGGGAACAATCCAAAAGGAAGAGATACCAATCATAAATGTGTATACACCAAATATCAGAGCATACAACTATATAAAATGAATATTAATGGACATGAAAAATCAAATAAGCACTAATACAGTTGTAATGGGCGACTTGAATACCCCACTGTCACAAAGAGACAGGTCAACTAGACAAGAAATCAACATTGAAATATTAGAACTGAACCAAACTTTTGAACAAATGGCCTTAGTAGATGTCTACAGAGTGTTCCACCCCACAACATCAGAATACACATTATTCTCAGCTGCACGTGGGACATTCTCCAAAATAGACCACATACTAGCTCATAGAACATGCTTAAGTAAATGCAAAGGAAATAAAATCATTCCATGCATATTATTAGACCATAGTGCAATGAAATTGGAAACCAATGGCAAGAGAAACCACAAAAACTTCATGGACACATGGAAATTAAATAACACTCTAGTGAATAATCAATGTGTCACAGATGAAATTAAAGAAGAAATTAGACAGTTTCTACAATTAAATGATAATACCAATACAACCTATGGGAACTTATGGGATACAATGAAAGCAGACATATGAGAGAAATTTATAGCAGTGAATTCCCATGTCAGGAAAACAGAGAGAGCTCAAATAACAACCTAACATTGAACCTCGAGTTTCTAGAAAAAGAAGAATAAGTCAAGCTGAAAGCTCATATGACATATGCACACCCATATTTTTAGCAGCACAGTTTGTAATATCTAAATCTTGGAAACAACCCAAATGTCCATCAACTGATGAATGGATAAAGATGTGGCTTTTTATGCAATGGAGTACTACTCAGCCATAAAGAAGGGTAAACATGAGACATTTATAGCTAAATGGATGGACCTTCAGACCATACTCTTCAGTAAAATAAATTGGACACACATGTGTAAGTATCACATTGTTTCTCTGGTGTGAGACACTGAAAGTTTAAATAAGAACCAAAGTGTATAATAGAAATTATGAAGTAGGAAGAAATGTTTAAAAGGAAAAGGGAACTAGAGAGGTGGAGGAAGAAAGGAAGAAAGGGAAAAGAAAAAAAATGAGAAAAGAAGGATAAAATGGAAACAAAGTTTTGCAAATAGGGAGGGAAGAGGGGTTGAAGGGAGGGGAGGGGAATGGGAAAAAAGGAATCAAGACACATCATATACAGGTACAAATTCCCTATGATGAATGTGATCATTATATATATATATATCTAAAAATATAACAGATGAAACTGTTTCAGAATACAAGTTCTGAAGTAAGGATCAATTAAACTGTAGAAACCGTAAAAGAGCTTCCTCTGGAGTCTCATAGATTGCGATTCAGGAGACACAGACTTAGATAGCCCTGAGTAAGTGTTCTGAAGAAATCAGAGGACGTGGGCACTTACAAGGACTAGCAGGAGTGATTTATTACAAAGTAGTAAAAATTTTATAGAGGAAACTTCAACTGCATGTGGAGAAAGACCAGGGTCTATGTGAATATATGACAAGGGATATGTGACTGGTAGAAGGTAAGGGAAGAAAAAAAAAAAAAAAAATATATATATATATATATATATATATATATATATCCGTAAAACAAGCCTGATAAGTTCTCACATGCATTTTGAGTCTGGTACAATGCAACTGTCTCATCTACTGTGCCTTCAGTCAAAGAGTGAAGGTAAACAAAATTCATTCCCAGGAGGTAGCATGTGATGCTCTTAAATTCTGCTTCTTTCATGGCCTCCACATACCATTTGAAAAGTTTTTTCAATATTGTTTTCAGCATATTTTTCCTTTTATTGCACAATTACACGAGTCTTCACAATGAAAAAAAACTTACCAGAGGCCAATGCAAAGAAAAGAAACAATGCCCACATGTAGGTCCATCATATTATCAGTGAGGAAAGAAAGCATCCTGAAAGTTTCCAAAGAAGAATCAAACAGCCAGCTAACCGGCACCTGACTTCTTAGTAGCAACACTGGATATCAGAAAGCAATGAAATAATGCTTTCAAAGTTCTGAAGGAAAATACTTTCTAGCCTAGAATTTTATAACAAGCAGATATGAATCATCTATAAAGACAGAATAAAGATAATTTCTGACACGATCAAAAGGTATATATTTTATGTACAATATTTTAAAAAGCATAGGAAAAATCTGCTACAACTAAGAGGGAGAAAGATTGCAAGGGATCCACTGATAAAAACTCAAGAAAGTTCCAAGATGATTATTGTAGTGGGATTCAAGTAGGAGGACACAGGGAGGGACATCGACAGCACTGAGAGACATCTTTGGCTGGAGATGGAAGCCACCTTGATTCAATAGATTATATAATAAAGGTTCTAAAAATATTGATGCTATAATGAAAGGTAATTGTGCAGAAAGCACTACAATGAAAGGAAAAGCAATAACAAATAAAATCAGCTAATGAAACTGTCATGAAGCCATCCAAAATATGGCATGATTTCAAACAATTTGTAGAATACAAAAAAAGAGGATTGTTGTAGTCAGGGTTTACAAGAGAATAGATTTAGTACAGAACACATAATTTATAGAATTATTTTATAATATTCACACAAAAAGTCAAATGCAGAAGAGTGCAGGAGATCTGTCCACACACTAGAGACCCAAAGAATCCAGCTGAGGGCCTGGATCCCATGGCAATGTCCTACATAAATCCAGCTGAAGACCTAGAGTCCTCCCCGAGTCCAGCTGGAGGCCTAGAGCCCACGACAGTGTCTCATGCAAGTCTGTATCAAGGATCTGCACTGGGAAGGCCCAAAGGTCAGTGGTGGAAGCGAGAAATTCTGCACCAGCGGGATGAAGGATCTGTGCCAGCTGGCTGAGGGATCTGCACTGGAGTCAGGGAGCGATGCTCAAGGTAAGGACCAGAGCTCCCCTGAAGAGAACCACAGCCACCCTCAGCGACAGTGAGGATCTGAGCTCCTCTGATGATGAGAACAGCTGAGTTCATATCAGGAAAACCAGCGTGATAAGCTTCTCCATGAGAATCAACAGTGCACCATCTTCCCCTCCAGTTCTTTTATGCTGTTGGCAACAATCCTCAGGTGGGCCCTCCACACCCAGCACCACTCTGATTCAGTTCAGCTGGGTGTTCCACGCTGACATTAGTTAATCCACCGCAAGGATCATTTGACATTATTCATGAGGACAGTCTCCTTCAAACAGGACTATACTAGCTGAGAAGGAAATATAAACTGAGCGAATAACTGACTCTACCTATAACATTTCCATGGTTATTGTATGCTGATTATAGGAATTTAATTATGCTTGACTTATGGACAAAGCCTTCAGAACCTGCTTATGGTTTCGTTGTATGATTTAAATAGTAACAACCTTATCAAAGGAAAAAGTCCAGCAGAAAATGAGATTAAAGAATAGGGGAGGGAGCCAGTGAGAAAAGGGAAGGAAGAGAATGGTGGAAATATTTTCACTTATCAAGTGGAGCCTAAGAGATACCATCAACTATTGAACAGGCATGAACTACAGATGCATGTATATATATTTTAAACTTATCCATTATGATTAAAAACAATAAAGAAAATCTGAAGGTAGGGAGAAGGAAAAAGTGTAAGAAAAATATTTGCCTTTCATATCACAGAGTCAATTTAGTGTCTAAATTTTATTCAGGAAATATAAAAAAAAGTATATATCCAGCATTATGGAGGAAACACATAAAAACAAAACAATGTAAAATAAAAGAATCTGTTCATCTTTGGAGAATGGAATTCAGGTTTTGGAGGAAAAGAGTAGAAGGCAATGACATTTCCTCACAAACATTTCTGCAATATTTGATTGTACTATGATAAATATGTATTCCTTTAAAAATAACCTTTAAAAATATTCAAGAATGATTTTGTCCTTGTTTAGGAAAGAAAAGCAGTTTAAAATGTTATAGACAGCCGGGCGCATCGGCACACACCTGTAATCCCAGCGCTCTCTCAGAGGCCCAGGCAGGAGGGAAGGAAGTTCCAGCCCAGCCTGAGGAACCTAATGATTTACCAAGACCCTGTCTCAAAATTAGAAAGAAAAAAGATAGATATCTGTATACTGAAGTTCTGTGAAAATTTTAGTGGATTCAAATAAGAGACTTAACAGTTGACTCATGAAAGATTTTTATTTGTTTTTTAATAATGGCTCACAAGGGCAAACATCGTGCACATACTTAATGCACTTTGCAGCATTTTTCCATAACCATATATACCTTCATTTCCCCAACTTTCTTGAGGTATAGTTGACATTCATATAGTTGATATATATGATAATGCATATATATATGCATATATGCATATATATATGCATTGTAAAACAATCATCAAAACCAAGACAATTGACATATCTGTTACCTCACACAGGGATCATTTTCTTATGTGTACTAAGAACATTTCAGATCAAATTTATTAGCAAGTTTCAAGTATATGGCACTGAAAAAATTGTATGGGTCACTTTCCATGGGATCATATTGATTCCAATTTGAAATTAGTGATCAGAATGAGAAAACAAGGAAAAGTGGTAATTCTGTCAACAAATGCAATGTCCCATTTAACAACACACACTGATGCTTAGCTGTTTCCAAGTCTGACGGATCATCTGCTAGAGCAGCGCTGTTCAAGTTCTCACAGGGCCTCGGTCACCTGGCACCTGGTGTGTTGTGCGGTCTTTCTAAGTCTTCAGGTGATGCCCAAGCTGTTTGTCCTTGAATCACATACTGAGTACTAAGGAAAGCTTCCAAACCTGTGTTTTAATCAATCTAATGAGCTGACGAGTTAATCTAACAAGAATAAAATGACTAATGAAAAACTATAGAACTCTGCAACCAGTAAAGACTTTCTTAGACCCCTGTTTTGAACTTTCAGTCTATGCTTTCTATTGCAACTTTAAAATTTTTCCTATACTGTTTAAAATATGTGAATCACAAAATAATATAAGAATCACAATAAAATGGTTAGAAGATTACTAAAATCAAAAGAGAGATTTTATTATGAAAGCATACCGAATTTCTGCCTGTATGATTTTTGGTTGTGCTAATTCCCAATAAATAAAAAGTGGGTGACTTAGAATTCTTTTATTAAATTCAAAATGTAATGGATTGCTAATTAACAAAGGGAAATTTCTAAGACTAAATATTATAACACAAATGAAGAAGGAGGGATAATGTGATCTTGTTGTTACATTCTAGAAAAGAGGGGATTATTTGTATCCAAAGGAATATAGCATAGAAGAAAACCACAAACCAGTGGAACCCTAAACCTGACTCTGAGGAATGATGAACTATAGGTATTCTTCCCTGATATAAGAATAGAGCTGGGGCCGGTGAGATGGCTCAGCGGCTTAAGCGCCTGCCCGGCAAGTGCAAGGGCCCAAGTTCGACTTCCGGAACCCACATAGGAAAAAGGGGCCGGTGATATCGCTCAGCGGCACGGGCGCCTGCTGGTGCGAGAGGTCCTGAGGTCAACCCCCCGGTACCCACAAAAAAAAAAAAAAAAAGAATAGAGCTGAAAGGACTGGCATGTTTAGAATAATCAACTAATAAGTAAAGGCCTTATTTTTTCTATTACGGAAAAGTTGCATATTTTTGATATGACTATATCTATAAATTTAGGAAAAATAGGCATCTTAAATGCATGTGTCTGATTGGTGTAGGCAAAGACTTTATGAATAAAAACTCAACCGCACGGGAACTATCCCAAAGAATCAATAACTGGGATCTCATCTTATTAAAAAGCTTTTGCACAGCAAGAGAAACCACCAACAGAGTGAAGAGACAACCCACAATGTGGGAAAAAATGTTTGCCAGCTGTTCCTCAGACAAAGGATTACTATCGAGAACATATAAAGAACTCAAAAAAATCAGACCTCCCAAATTTAAAGACCCACTCTAAAAATGGGCATCTGAGATGAATACACATTTCTCAGATGAAGAAATACTAATGGCAAACAAATATACAAAAAAATGTGCAACATCACTAGTCATTCGAGAGATGCAAATTAAAACAACACTGAGATACCATCTCACCCCAGAAAGAATGGCTACTATTAAGAAATCAACTAATAACAAATGCTGGAGGGGCTGTGGGGAAAAAGGAACCCTTCTTCACTGTTGGTGGGAGTGTCGACTGGTACAGCCACTGTGGAAGTCAGTGTGGAGATTCCTCAGAAAACTAGGGTTGGAGGTCCCATTTGACCCAGCTATTCCCCTTCTGGGCATCTTCCCAGAAGAATTAAAAACATTGTACCACAGCGATATATGTGCACCCATGTTTATAGCAGCACAATTTGTAATAGCCAGATCTTGGAAACAACCCAAATGCCCATCAACTGAGGAATGGATAAGAAAGATGTGGTATCTTTATACAATGGAGTACTATTCAGCCATAAAGAAGGATAAACTGGAGACTTTTATAGGTAAATGGATGCAACTCGAGAAAATACTCATAAGTGAAATAAACCAGAAGCACATGTGTAAGCATCGTATTATCTCTCTAGTATGAGAAACTGAAAGAGTAAATAAGATCCAAAATGTACAATAGATATGGGTTAGGGTTAGGGTTAGGGTTAAAAGAAACTGGTCAAAAGGAAAGAGAGACTGGAATAGGGAAAAGAAAGAAGGGAAAGGGAAAAAAATTGTATATATATATATAAGATGGTTAAGATAGATACACTACCATTTTTACTTAGTTCATTGAAGAGTAAGGTTTGTGCCAATAATGTTTGGACAATTGAATGCTAATGTCTGGTGTCCTGAATAACTAACTTAAAGATAGTAATACGTAATGTATTAACCATTGTTACCCTCCTATTATGTTGTTTTGAAAATTTGTTCTTCTTTTGATTTGTTTTGTTTTTTCTTCTCTTTAAAAAAAAAAAAATCCATGCTCCAAAAAAAAAAAAAAAAATGCATGTGTCTGGTCTTTCATTTAATGAAAAAATTTTACATTTGCAAATGAATACAAATACTGTCTTAATGTATATATTTTTTCAATGACTAAGTTTAATTTCCAAAGTGTGGCCCTAATTTAGATTAAACCTTAAAGAGAATTTAACTTTACAAAGCAAAAGAAATATCAAGCTGTGGAACACATCTTTACCTATTTTAAAAATATTTAAATCAACCAAAAAAATCGCTTTTGTTTCCAGAAAAACTATTGAACTGAGAAACTTCTAGGCTTTAAGATTATTAAAAAGATTGTTCAATATGTGACTGTGTTGATCCCACAAAAATTCCATTTTTATTTGCTAAGTTAAATCTTCCAGCAAATTGTTGGCAGTGTGATGTTGGATACTCATAT
Source organism: Erethizon dorsatum (assembly GCA_028451465.1). Taxonomy (NCBI): domain Eukaryota; kingdom Metazoa; phylum Chordata; class Mammalia; order Rodentia; family Erethizontidae; genus Erethizon; species Erethizon dorsatum. Next base: position 18,345,595 of record CM051838.1, read on the forward strand.
CACAATAATCCTGCCCAAATAGTCAGGTTTGATTACTCCTTGTTCTGTGCTATGAGGGAAAAGTCCAATAAATTCTCACTACCACTTTTCAAAGCATACAGTAGTCACTGTAAACATAAAAGAATAAGACAAAACGAGGACCAGCATGAGCATAACTTTTGTGCTAAATGTTAGATCCTGAGAGAAGTGAAATGAGTTTGAAGGAAAAGCTGAAGCATAATATGAATTCAAGGACATAAAGGTAGACCCTTCACTCTTTCATTTCACGTGAAAAGATACAAAAATAAATATTTATTTCTCAATTAATGTGAAAGTTAAACAAATACCCTCTATAAGTCAGCTCATGCCAAAGAATATTTCTTATATAGGAGAAACTCGCCGAACTGAGAGGATATAACCGCCATACAAAAATGAATCTATAATGACGACACATCAGAACAAGTAACGCGCTCTTTAACATTGCTCTGCTATGGTTTGCCCCACAAAAGCTCATGGGCTGGAAGCTGAACCCCCAGTATGGTGATGCTGATAAGGAGGAAGCTCAGTGAGTTAGAGTCGAGTGAAGGAGAGATGGTCACAGGGGCTTCACTTGCACGGATGGATTAATGCTGTCTTTCAGGGATGGTCAGGTATCATGGGACTGGATCATTTCCTGTCAGAGTAGATTGTTGTAAAATAATGAACCTGAGCCAAGCATGGTGGTCCATGCCTATAATCAATCCCAGCATTCTAAGAGGTTGAGGTAGGAGGGTCATAGGTTCAAGCCTAGCCTGAGAAATTCAAAGGCTTACCAAGATTCTGTCTCAAAATAAAATAAATAGATAATAAAATAAATGACTAGGGACATGTAAAGGCCCTGGATTCAACCCCCTAGACTCAATCCCTAGTACTGACAATAAATAAAAAAGGAAGGTGAACTTGACTCCTCTAGTTCTCTTGCTTCCTGTCTCACCATGTGATCTCTTTCTCCTTCTCACATGTGGTCCCACCATGATGCCATCCACCATGTTGTGATACAATCAAAAGGCCTTCATCTGACACCAGCAAGGTGGGGCAACCTGATCTTGGTTATCCAACCTCCGAAACTGTGAGCTAAAGAAAACTCTCTTGTTTATAGACTACCCACTCTCAGATATTGTTATAGCAACAGGACAAGGTAAGACATGCTTCTTCTGTTATGATACGGGTTTAGCTGTTACAAATAAGAGACACAAAGTGATGTCTGTGAAAAGGTGAAAGTTTATTTCTCTCATACATCAAGTCAGAGATGAGGTGATAATTCTCCTCCATGAAGGTCTGTGGGGCTGTGCCCCTCCATGCTCCTGCCCTGACATGTCCTGGGTGTCATCCTTATCCAGGAGTCCAAGACAACTCACATTCCAGTGGTCAAAAATGAAGAAAGGGTAAGGTCACATTATTGTAAAGCTACTACCAAGACAGCGAACCCATTATGTCTATTTTCTACCAGTTACCCTGAACTTTATTACATGATTATACTTGGCTGTAAGTAAATATAACAAATATTTCTATTAATGGGCAGCCACACTCTAAGATAACAATCCGTTTTTATAGCTTGGTGAAGAGGATACAGGGGGACAATTTGCTTCTGTCACTATGCCTTTTGGATTTTAGATTTGTTTTCCCATTATCAAAACAAGATTCTAATGCCTGCCTCATCTCCTTTCTAAGTATTAAATGAAATAATATAGATGAGAGTGTTTTGTAAACCATATAAACCAACATATACATGTAAAATAGTAATTACACTCACATTGCTGTTTTACTGACCAGAGGGGAAAAGGTAAGAGACAGACGACGAAGCAGAGAAAATAGAGAATTATTTCTTGATACTGTTTTCACAAGAATGTGAAGAACACTCTTTTTCGGATACCGTTTGAAGTTTAATTTAGTTATCTGTGATGTGTTAAACTCTCAGGATGAGTTTAGAGTGTGAACATTATTGCCTTAATTTGAAATAACATCTATTTGCATCAAAATATTTCAGACAGCCTGCCAATCCACATGCTTCTTTCCGTGGGAATTGCTGCCCCAAGACTCATAGGATGCAGCTCTGTGCCAGGAACTGTGCTCAGCAGCAGGGGACAAAGATGAATGTTGATCAGGTAATAAACAAATATAGGTGCAGGCTTAAACAGCTAAATTAGAAAGCAATGTCATAAGCAAAATTATACAGATATAAAAAATGTACTGAGAGGGGAGCTTAAAAATGAAAGAAATTTATGCGAGCAAGTAGTGTAGTTTAGTATCCTACTAACCATACTTTTTTTTTTTTTTTTTTTTTTTTTTTTTTGTGGGTACCGGGGGGTCGACCTCAGGACCTCGCGCGCCAACAGGCGCCCGTGCCGCTGAGCGATATCACTGGCCCCTTTTCCATATGTGGGATCCGGGAGTCGAACTCGGGCCCTCGCGCTTGCAAGGCAGGCGCTTATGCCACTGAGCCATCTCACCGGCCCTAACCATACTTTAAAATGCCCACATATCAGTGTCATGATCTAAAGTTAAAATGCTAAGTAGGAAATCACCGCATATTTGGGAAGTAAAATGTATTACTAAAACTGTCTTCCACCCTGCCAAAGTCCCTGAAATCCCAACTCAAAATCTAAACAACAAAGTTACAAAATCTCTTCAAATAAATCACTTCAGGTTATGAAATAGATCTAATAACTATATCTTATATGATAAAATTTAAGATGAACAAAACTATATTTAAATTTATTACTTATTAACTACTTATTGTGTCCTAAACTGGTTTAGTTATATAAAATATAAACTATTTCTTATATTTGTGTCTTTTATGAGTCAGTTTCTTTAAAGAGACTAAATATATCTGACATAAAAGAAGCATGTGGTAAAATTGACTTTTATCCTTTAATTATGTTTATCTCTTGAAAACAAAGCAAAGCTATCCATCATCACATAAAATTATTTCCAGTGTAAGAAATCTTGGGCATTACTTTTAAAAGATTTATAAATGTTTCCCTATATGTTTTCTCAGATGGATGTTAGAAGCTAGAGTGATAAAATGGTAATATTGTTAGACACTAAATACTCTGGTAATACCAAGTCTGTTATTACATTTCATGTCACTATTAAGTCAAAAAACATCCAGAATGTAATTTTGTTTGGGATATCTTGCTAGCTAGACAGAAAAATTAGAACTCTGTGGCCAACTGAGAAGTCATCTTGACATATTAGTTTATAATTTGATGGATGTCCTAGCATAAAACATTTGCATATTCAGGTTAATTTTGTTTGATGATTGTATATGCAATCTGATTACCTATACACCTTGCTATCTGTATTTGAACCTCACATAAAACATTTTCTGGAATTAAATATTTTTATCAGAATATCAAAGTTTAGCATACATTTTTTTTTGCTGTAGAAATTCATTTTTTCTAGATCATTATTTTATAATTAGGGTCTCATTGTTATTTAATTACTTAGTAAAATTTAAAGTTTTAAAGCTGCCTGATTAAAATTCCAGTACAATTAAATGGTTAAAAAGAAAGAATAGAGTCCTGCCATTCTGTATATATTTAAGTTAAGGGATCTCGCCATCTCAATGACCAAAAATCCCTCCAACCCTCTGAAATCCCAGCTTAAAGGGCCATATATTTATAATGAATTATAAAAAGACATCTTTGGCTCCTCCCTGTCAATGCTCACCGTTTCACTAGTTGGCAGTCATGAAAAGCAGGTCACTTAACATCTGAGAGAAGATAAGGCAGGCATGGAAAGCAAAGGTACTGTGATGATGGAAAGGGGGTTTTTATCTCTCATGGCGTACACGGACGAGGAGACGCCCCAGGAATGGGTGTCAGTGAGTGACACCACACTCCAAAGCAAGACTGAGAGAGTGTAGTGTCAAGCAATAAGCTTGTGGAGGTGAAAGAAACTTTATAATGAAGATGGAGGAAAGAATCATAAAGAATGGTGCAAACATACCAAAGTCAAATTTGGCCAAGTTCACAATTCTATCAAAGACCTGGGCTCAGATACTTTCAGAGAAAAGAGTTCAGAGAACGAAGTATTTTTACAATGTTTTCTAAGCTACGAAGGCATGCAGAACTCAGCCCAGCACTCTGGCAGGTGATCAGGAAGCATCAAGTATTGAAGTGACTGGGAGTTGGCTGAATGGATGCTTAATTCCGTATTCTCCAAAGTGTATTCCCTCTGGTCGTCTGATAAAATGTTCTACCAAAAAGAATGTTCAGAGTCAAACATGTGTGGGAAATTCAGCATCCTACAATTCTCTCTTAGAGACCCCAAACTTCTACATTAGCATATTAAAGGCTTTGAGAAGTCTTAGAGTTGAGAAATCTGTATAAAAACCCAGCAGTGTCCAGAATTATTTGACCTCATAAACACATTTTAAGCAACACTTATGAACATTTTTCTGAAAATGTTGAAATGATTATAAACTCCTTCTATCCATGGCAGGATAAATTTTCTCTTAGTTACAAACTATGATAAAGGGAAAAGGAACATGACTGATGTACACTATACCCAGTAATGACAGCCATGAAATTATGGTTTATTAAAAAACACATCTTTGTCATCATTATGTCTTTCAATGAAAACACAGTATGAAAGAGAGTGTCAAATGGCCATCACTACAAATTCAAATCTTCTATACACCTTAAACCTCCTATGTAAGTAATAACCACACACTCCACACAGTGAGTGGGTTGACTGATTTAAAAACTGAATATAGATTTGACTGATTAAATCATCACTGCTCCACCAGGACCTCCTGAAGGGTTGTTAGTTGTGACAGTGTTTCTGGGGATATGGCTTCCTGCCCATCACAGAAGGTACAGACATGACCCACCGTTGACATGAGGTACAGAATCGAGTATTAAGTTCACTTCATAATTACTAATCCAAGCCAAATTTTAACAAATAATCTAACAGAGAAATCTGCTTCCTACATTAAATAGCTTCCAGCTTTCCCACACCCTTAACCAAAATTAAGCAAACAATTCAAATATACATATAGAGTGTAGAATACGAAGATGAGAAGATCAATGCCCCAGCACTAGCTCTGTGACTAAAGTCATTTCTCTTTTTTTATTTATATTTTGTGTTTCTCATTTAGGACAAACCATGTGATATTTAAACTTGTGCATTTGATTTATTTCAGTGGTGTCAAGGTGCACCGTTTACCCACAAATGCCTCAAGTTTATCCTTCTTTATGGCAGAGGTAAGGGATGACAAGAAGAACTGAGCTGTGCTATGTGCACGCGCCAGCTTCCCAAGATGAATGTAGTGATTAGGTTCTGCAGGCTTAAAAAGTCATTTCCCAGTACTGCTCCTAACTGTGAATGCCTCCTAACCCAAGTCTCTGGTTTGAGCAGATACAAAATAAGTATCTTCCTAAACCTGGGAATTTGAAAGGAATTTGAAAGTCTGTGCGGCAACCCTCATATTTTCTCCATCTGTCGCACAGTACTGCTCCTCTCTCCATCTGAACTATTGAAATTATTCCTTTGAATGACACAGAAAATGTGTGCTCCACTGAGCATTTTCTTGGCTAGATGGGAATGTGCCTCTCACAATGGTAGCACAATGCAGGTTTGTTTTGGTAGGGCACTTGAGTAGACAGGTAAGTAAATAAATGTCTGGTGTCTTTATAGGTCAGGCTTAAATCCAACTGTACTACTTGAACAATGAGCTGATAAGGAAAACCAAGAAAGAAAAAAACTGGAAGGAGTTAGAAAAGGAGAATTGGATATTGATGATCAACATTTAATACTGCACAGTTTTATTGTTGCACTGCTGCCAAATTTGTATGAAAGAAGAGTCCAGAAAACTTTCAGAATATTTTAGCATCTGTGATGCTAGACTCCACTCTTAAATGTCTGCCATTTGGTGTACAATTCAATGTGTCTTTACCCAAGTGATATAGACTTGGAATAGAATAGATCTGGATTCCAGTCCTCAGTCTCCCATTTTCTGGCACCAAGGCTTTTGGTACCCTCCCCTGCGCGTAGTCTAGAGTTAGCTGGTCACTGCAAGTAACCACTCAGCTCTGCAACATTAAATCAGACTGCCCACTCCATGTCCACGACTTCCATTGCTTTCAGACTGGACCATCTCTTCCTGTATTTTGTTTCTCCAAGTTCTCGTTTCCCTTTATTTTGTTTTTTATTAACTCATTTTTACTAATACTTTGAACTTCCTTAGGCATTGTTATTCCTGCCTGAAAAACAACTATTTTTATTCTTCTCTGCTCAATTATTTTCTCTCAAAGTACTGAGATTGTGCTTGTCTTGCTGACCATGCTAAGATACTAGAACTTTAATAAATATTTACGGACTGTTGAAGAATATTACTTAAGCTCTCAGTTTTTTTCTCACCTATAAAATATGAACAATAGAATGAATAAACTTTTGTGAATATTAAAAATGAGATAACCAATACATGTAAATATCTTGCATATGATAAGTAATCAAAAACTGAAAATCCTCTTATCTATATGCTTTCTCCTAAGACACAGAACCATGGAAAGGACGAAAAGTTTGTGAGGCAGAGGCACACTGCAATAATTGGAAGTCTCTTCATTCCATGTGGCTTTATGGCCATTATTATAGAGATTTCATCTAAAGCGTATGTTGAAAAATTTAGTATGCTTGCAACTTAATTTCTTAAAAATGTTTTCCAAAAATCTAGATCAATTTTGTTTTTAAAAATAGATTGTACCTATTTATGCATCATTGTCTCCATATATCCATATGGGTTATTTATAAATATAATTGACCAGAAAAGGATGGTGCTCATGTAATTAATCCCACACTAATTAAATTATGCTGTGATATTTACAATCTGCTAAGCAAAACATGGAGAGAGGAAAGGGCTACTTAAGAGAATGAAACAGGACACAGAAAGAAATCTTTATTTCTGACCATGAGGAAACTTCTTTTCAGCTCAGACTCCTCTCTGAATATTAATCTTCCTGAAAATACATGTAAGATAAAACCCTTTCTCCTCTGAGCAATTAAAGGACCAGGAGCAAAATCTAAAGAGCTAGAAAATCATGTCAGCAGAAAAAAGAAACCATTGAAGATAATAAGTAATTAGGGCTGACATTTTACAGAGCGTAATTGAGAAATGATACCTCTTTAAAAGCTTGCATTGATTAAAACTCACTATTTAAAGTGAACTTAGTGAACCCGCATAAGCAAAGATGAAGAATGCTCTGTAAATAGTGAGAATGGCCCTCAGTTAAGAAAGGGAGATTCTGCCACAGAGCCATGTGGAAAATGACACTGAATGACAAAGGAAAGTAAAAGCAGAACTTACCAAAGAAAATGAAAGTACTGAGAAAACACTACTCTTTTATACAAACCTGTGCAAACGGTATTGTGGGTTTCTTAATTAGAAGGAATTTGAAATCAGAAATATATCATATATCAACTATGTTGCATTATAAATATGTATGCTTAAGTTTACTATATGATAAGGTGCCTATAGGTCTGAACTCTTGAGTGTAAGTTTGTTCTCAATTAGTTCTTTTATCACCTTAATTAAATTCTTTTTTTGTTTTGTTTTGTTTTTTGAGACAGGGTCTCACTATGTAGTTCAGACTGCCCTTGAACTCACCATGTAGCCTAGGCTGGCCTCAAACTTGTAGCAATCCTCCTGCCTCAGCTTCCTGAGTGATAGGATTACAGGTGTGCACCACCCACCTGGCTCACCTTAATTAAATTCTGAGATAAACCCATTCATATAGTATAGTCTGAAAATAGATGGACTATACCTGATAACTGCAGTCAATATTTAAGAACCCATTGCCTGGGCTTAGTGGCTTATGCCTGTAACCCCACCTACTCAGAAAGCTGAGGCAGGAGGATCCCAAGTTCAAGTGTGGCTTGGGTAACTTGGCAAGATGCTTTCTCAAGATTAAAAACAAACAAACAAACAAAAAGCATTGGGGATGGAGGATATACCTCAGTGGTAGATACTTGTCTAGCATATGAAAAAACCTGTGTTCAATCTCTAGTAGCACATACCCCACATACCCCTCAAAACATAGTTTAATAACCCACTGGAACAAAACCTGGCAAATAATAACATTGGTAATTTAACATTACTTAATAAGGTTTACCTATTTCTGGGTATTCATATAATTTGGTTTCCATAAGGAAAATATGAGACAATATGATTTTGGATATCTCTCTATCCAATTTCTTCCCCACACTTTCTCTAATTTATCCTACATATTACTGACAGATTCAATTTAATAAAATGCATATTTATTTAATAAATATGTATCAGGCAGCACACTGGCACATTAGCTATGATAATGAATGAGGAAAATGCAGTTTGGGTCCTCAAATTGTTAGAACCCACTGGGTAAACAAATGAAGAAATTGGAGACTCTTATGTGATAAACATTATGTGTAAGAGTGTGAAAATGCTAAGGGAAATCCATAGGCAAGTCACCTAAAACTTACTATTGGATGCAGAGAAGGCTGACCACAAGGCATGATTTTCCAAATGCACCAAATAAATGTAGCGAAATATGCACACCACCAGAATGTCACTGAGGATTTGCAAGATGAAACTGAGACAAGAGAAGTCAACACGAATAAGGTTGGGAAAAGACCTCGCAAACCATGGCAGGAGCAGCAGGGAGTCATGACCCCGCTTAGCAATGCAGTTAGACTTTCAAATCTGAACGTGTTTTCACATGAGTCACTCTGTGTTCATTCCCACTTCCAAACCTGGATGTAACTATCCTGTGAAGAGAACCTTAGACCGGAGTAGGGATCAGAGAAGGGGACATGCGAGAACAGAAAAGTTGTCACTGTTGTAGGAGTAATGAAGCAAAGAGATGATGATGGGCAGAGGGAGGTTACTGCACGGAAGAAAACTAGACAAAGTACAGAAAGTTCTAAGAGTCAGAAACAGCAAAACCTCGTGACTGGTGTTATGTGTTTTAGATGAAGACAACTCCGGGAGTTGAATACAACACAGACGCTTGAGCAGCTGAGTGTGGCACTGCTGTTCCTCAGTTAGGGGAAAGGGTGGGTTTGAGAGAAGGGAAGATCAAAACTCGAATCTGTTTCACGGCATATGGCATGTCTGTGATAACCAAGTATGAATGTTCCATAAAGATGTAGACACATAAGCCTATACCTCAGGGAGACAATAGGTGAAAGAATTTGGGAACTTACAAAGCTTTTCACAATCTACACATTTGTAAGAGTTAAGACCCTACATCTTTTATCCTTCCTTTCCTATTTATATATCCACCTTTGTACTCTTACCTGCTCAGGGATCACAGTCTATTCATTGCACATTACTCTGCATCTTCATCTCTCTCCTTTGCAGTTTCCTCTCTTTGCCATAATTTATATATGTTAAAATTTATCTCATTTAACAAGTAAGCAAACAAGCAAAGCTTGTCTCCTAGCCACCATCCTATATCTTTTCTTTTTAACAGAATTCCCTACCCTTCCCCTTTTCAGTATTTTCTAAAACATGGCTTCTATTCTTCACTCCCACTTCCATTACCATTATCCCACCATAATTAGTCTGTTCTTCCACCAACTGTACTGCGCGCTTGGCTGCGAAATTCAACAACTTTTCCCAGTGCTCACTTTCAGGGGCCTCTCAGCACCACTTGACACTGTTTAACACTCCTACCTTCTAAAGGTCCTCTCCAGACTCTGTGGCCATCTTTCTTTTGGTTACCGCTCCTAGGTCTTCTTTACAGGGTCATCACCTGACTCTCAAAGGGAGAACCACTTCTCTTACATTACACACATCTCCATCTGACGCCGTCTATTCCTGTTGACTACGGTTGTGTACTGCTGATTTCCACGTCTTTGTCTCTGGAACAGAACTCTCTGATTAGGCATTGTCTCTTCTTGCAACTCTTTGTAATGTTGCCAGTCTAACCTGCTTGCTGAGTATGGCTTGGCATACCATGACAGAGAGTGCCTGTGTTCTTCACCTGCTCCTGCTTCCTAATCCAGAAATTTCTACTCCCCTAATCTATCACTTTATATTACATCACACTTTATAAACAAGCACAGAACTTATTTCTCCAATAGACATTTTTCTAATCACTCCTTTCCCTGGATTCTTATCATATCCCTATACCACCCCAGAGCACAGGAAGTGTAAATAGATTTCATCTTGAAGGCAAATGCTGAATCACAGGTAAAGGTGACCTGGAGTTTAGTGTCAAGGAGATTCACTCCTGCCCAAGTCCAGACACAGCGGGAAAGTGTGTTGATTGATTATCAATGTCTCCCATGAGCACAGAGAGAGAAGAGGCAGCCTCAGGTCTCACATTTGCCATCCATGGTACAGCTTTTAAGATATACTTTGAATTTTGTTTATCTTGATTACAAATGACTTGTCCCTAAAACAAGATTTTAAATCGCAAGAAGGTAAAGACTGGGTTCTCTTTTCTTCCACATTCCCATGCCGAAAGCCAATCATAAATAAATATTTGAGGAGGAGGAGGCGCTACCCATAGAGTAAATTTTAAAAGTGGCTACAAAATTGGTGTACAGAAAAAGTGAGTGATTCTGAAAAAAGAAACTGATGTCTTGTTATCTATTCACAAAAGATGCATTCCAAAATTAAATTACCTTTACTCTCTACAAACCCAGATGGGATTACAATATATTTATAGAATACATTCTCCTTTTAAATCTTATACAATACCTTCTTTTAAAATTGTGTCAATCTTGAAGCATGTGCTGTGGTTGAAATGACTTCTACAAAACTATGGCCTTCATTAAATCCAAAGTCAAGCCTCCCTCTTAAATATTCCAATTTATTTTTCATTTTAGTAAAATAATTGCTTGACGTGTAGGATGTATTCATATTTATGAACATAGTTTAAAATAAATGAGTTATATAGATAACCTTATACCAAAACAATGCCTAAAAGTGAAGAATGACACAGGCAACAAATATCTAGAAAAGAAATCATCTCGTACACCTTTGCTTATTTCCTGTGACTTTCCCATTTCACATATTCTTGGGGATGCCCTACAGCATACGAATTTATGCTTCGTAGTATAGATCAAAGGTGTTATGGCTTGTGTCTACATGTCTCCTCAAAGCCTCAGGCAATCATACGTGGGGCTTTTTCCGAGATGGACGCATCTGGAGTGTGTGATGCTAGGATTAAGGATGTGTGATTACTAAATTAGTTCCACTGACTGGTTTGCCATAGTTCTGAGTAGGATTAAGGGTGCCTTACCCTGAGTGTGAGTGCTACCGACTTTAAGAGCTGGTAGCCTGGATAAAAATATAAGGGGCAGAAAGAGCTGCTGCGGTTGTTGCTCCTTGCTTGTTGCTTGCTGCTTTGCCAATAAGAGTTTCTCCTCTGTGACGCCCTTTTGCTATGCCACCTGGCCTTGGAGACAGCCAACTGTGAAACCTCTACAAACTGTGAGTCAAATAAACCTTTCCTTCTTTAACTTTGGGTGTTGGGTATTTTGTCTCACCAATGGGAAAAATAACCAAGACAAAAGGGCAATTTTGATATATTGAAAAACTGAATCCATGAATCAGATATTTAGGCATTTAATCTCTTAACTCAGTTTCTAAATTTTAAACCAAATTCATCATTATTTTTAATGTCTTCAAGATGGACTTGGTCATATTAATGGTTGAGGGACCTAAATGATTTCATAGTTGCCAACTGACGAGTCAGAATATCTGGTTTCCAAACTTAGCTTCTTATGTCACTCCTCCTTCACTCCCTTCTGTGCTAGATTTCTGTACATGAGTAAATATGCTGCAGCCCCAGAGAAAAACCTCCGTCTTAGGTAGACACACTCTGAAATAACAGTAAGATTACTGAGTATTGGAGCTACTTCACCTAACTGAACAGTGAAGAGAACGTTGTTTTCAGAATCACGCAAGCTAGATTTTAAAACTCTCTCTCCGGCAAGTTGTTTGACCTCCATGTCAGTAGGGAAAGTGTCCCATCTGCAGAATGGGAATTCTAATCCCTGTCATGTAGAAGAGTATGTCATCAAATGAATATTTGTGTTTGAAGAGTTTAAAGCCTAGAACGTTAAAAAAATGATACATAGATGCCATAAGTGAATATTATTCTCCTTTCAAATGATCAAAAATAAAATTACAAGCTGAAAAATCCAGATTTAAATGCAACTTTTATCAATTGCCCTTGTAGTATTCGTGGAAGTATTTACTTGACTAAAATAGGAAAAGACAACAAATTTAAATATAAAAATAAATTTTATAGTAGAAATGGTAATCTTTAAGTGTCAGATCCATCACTGTCTAAATGAATTTTAAATATAAAAATAATTTTTATGGTACAAATGGTAACGTTTAAGTATCTTATCTGTCATTTTTCCTGGGGTGGTATATATTGTTTTCTTCCCCTTTCTTGCCATTTTATGGTTAAAAATTAGCAATCTAGCAGAAGAGTTTCTAAGATAATTTATAACACACTGTTATTATGTAAGTAATATGCACTGCAATCCTTTTATAGTGCAATAGATAGTGTTTGAAAAGAAATACTAATGAAGGGAACTGAATCATTTATTTTCAAAAACATGTTCATAAATAAAATAACAGTGATTAAAATTGTATTCTATTTTCATGGCTCAATGAATTCCTAAGGTCATTTTTTTCTCTCTGCTTTCCAAAAAGTAGTAATTAAGTTGGAAGAACATGATTGATATAGAGTAGACCCAACTTGTCATTTTTTTCCATAGTGTGTATACTTTTATATTTCTATAAAAGGTCTTAACAGAGTCCTTGGCTGTGCCACTGCTGACTGGTTTAGGGTCACCAACAGGAGCTGCTGAGCAATGTGAATATCTGTGAATAACCTCAGCAATGATCAAAAACCAAATGACATCTAAACTGAGGTACTTTGGGCACAGCGTGACTTTCCTTGTGCCCCTCATCACCTCTAGGACAGGAGGAAGATTTTATAGAGATTTCTTTATTTTAGTTATCATGATACAAATTTGAACAATATTCACTGAGGAGTGATAACTAGAGGTGTGAGGATGCCCATGTTGCCATGAAGGCTTGTGAGGAGGAAAGAAAGCAGGAGACAGAAGATGTTGCCTCATGAATCTCAGGAAAACAGAGATGGAAAAGATGGGGCAAATCAAGTGAAATGCAAAATGAGAATTAGAGTTTTATAAAACTTTCAATTCAGGCAGGTGATATAGCTCAGCGGCATAAGCGCCTGCCTGGCAAGCATGAGGTCCTGAGTTTGACTCCTGGTACCCACATAAAAAATAAATAAATAAATAAATAAATAAAACTTTCAATTCAATAATCTACACATAAAAGTAATCTTGGAGACTCAGAATATATATTTGAGAAGTCCTGTGTATCCCTTCAGGAGTCAAAAGCATTAAAATGAAATTATTATTAGTTTAAAGCCAAACAATTTTGGCTATTTTAGTGTGTCCCAGAGTAAGTAATATCTTCGATATTATTTAGTTTACTGTTATCTGACCTGTCTAACAAAAACCACCATGTGCTAGGGATAGAATAATAGACTGGGAGAATAAAGTGTTTCAATAAATAACTTATCACCAGAATCCATAGGATTTGGTCATTTTTTTTTTTTTTTTTTTTTTTGTGGGTACCGGGGGGTCGACCTCAGGACCTCACGCGCCAACAGGCACCCGTGCCGCTGAGCGATATCACCGGCCCCTTTTTCGTATGTGGGATCCGGGAGTCGAACTCGGGCCCTCGCGCTTGCCAGGCAGGCGCTTAAGCCGCTGAGCCATCTCACCGGCCCAGGATTTGGTCATTTAAGAAACATTTATCCTCAAGAAAATCACAAGCATTACGTTATTTCTGCAGTGTAACAGTAGTGCTGGTGATCACAAAATACTATTACAGGGATTAATGTGACAACACATTACAAACCCCTCAAATAATAGGTTTTATGTAAGACTCAAAATAGTAATAATATGTTAAAAATCTTAAAACCGTTAGAGGTCAAAGACAGGACTTTCTGTATAAAAATAACACTGTATTATGCTCTTTGAAGCTGCAATTTGGGAGGGTGAAATTTTATTTTCTCAGATGTTCCAATGACACACAATTCTATGAAAAAAAATTAGATCAAGATATGAAATAGAGGACACCTGGAGACAGATGAATTGGAAAGCTAAATTTGAAATGAATCATTGAGCTAATGCATAAAAGCTATGAGTTTAAATGTTTTATCCATGCTTCCTTTGCTAATTGTATTTGTTTCCTGCTGCTGCTCTTATTGCTGTGATGTTTTTAATACTAAATCTGTGTTTGTGAAGAATGAGGCCTTTTACCTTTCATGTTTAGAGTTTCTAGAGAACTGTGGCCTTTATTTAATTCAGTGAAGAAAACAGTTCTAATGTTGAATAGTGCTGATGTACCTGTCATTTGCTAACCACTTCCTATTTATCTCTGGAAAAACTGATTAATGGTCTTAGGATGAGAAATGAGATGTCACCTTCTCTTTTCTCCATATGATCATCTAAAGTAGACTGGTAGTCTGACGATCTGTTAATTTATCTTAATATAGGAGCTCTATATTCATCTTCATTGTATCTTTAAATTCTGAGGTTACATGAAGGAAAACAAAATTCTTACTATGCCATTAGTAATACTTGCAAAATCTGTGATGATCACATTGTATTTTGTGTTCTCCAAAAGTAGAGCTAAATCCTGGAAATGAAATAATCAGGCAACTGACTGCTTGAAGTAATTTACTGTCCAGCTTGAAACTAATCACAAAACTATTTTTCTTTCCATCTGTACAGTTGACAGTGAGCTAAGATAGTCAATGTAACCATTATCCACTCAAGACAGTGATCCATATTGCCTATGTGGAAGATGGAACTGAGAGTCTGTTGATGTTAGATCTACTGGAAAGTTTGCAGAATGAATACCTGGTTTAATCTCTTATTTGTTTCTCAAAATGTTCCAAGTAAAAGGCAGGCAAAACTGTTTATCTGGAGTAAATTTTGAAAATAAAAATGGATTCTAGCCTGCTTTTTTTGTGAAAAGAAATTAAACAAAGAGTCTTCATTTTAAACATATTTTCATTTTAAATTAGAAGTAGTATTATGATGAACCTGTCTGCTAAGAGTTTAAAATATATCTGTACAATTTCTTCAATTTAACATTGAATCTGTAATTAGTGTGCTATTCTAATGCCCTGATGGAGGGACATCTACCCTCACAAAAGGTCTTACACAACTCCAATGCTTGAATAAGAGAAAGTTAATGCCCTGAATGATCTACAATTTGATAGCTTATTTTAATTATTCTTATCTTTATCTTTTTCTCCTTTTATACATCATTCTACGCTATATGAATCTGCTTTGTTATTTAAGTAACATTGTAGTATGATATAGACTGTGAATCCTACATTTTATGATACATAATAAACATAAAATGATATAAAGCTGTGAACCAGAGTTTTAGTATATTTTTCTTTCACACATGACCAAAACATGAAATGATGCTTTTAAGAACTAAGTACCCAATTCTCTGTACATCATAAATGATTTTTTTGTGCATATTGATGATGATGGCTTCTAAAATATAAATATATATATATATATATATATATATATATATACATCCAAATGGTTGAGAATATGTAACTCCCTTGTATTATTAACATTAATATGATTAGTATGTTAATATTTATTGTAACTAATATAAATATTGTGGAAGCTTGAACTGGTTACATTCCTATCACATACAAATGCCCAGTATATAGTAGGCCTTACACTATTTCTTGATGAGTAATCAGATGAATTAATTCTTTAGAAAATAGTGTGTTAGACATGCTTAAAATATGTTCACATATTCACCAAAACATTGGATTATGGATTCTATTTACTGTTTTATTTTAATCCATTTCAATGAAAGCTATTTGTCAGAACCCCAGCAGAAAGGAGTGGCACCCTCAAAACAGCCGCTGAGGCATTTGTAAGAGGGATTCTTTGCTGCACTGTAGGAGTGTTAAGAGAAATCAAGAGGCACCACTGAACCCCGACTGGAAAGAGGGGAAAGACATTACTGTACTCCCGAAGACTCAGGGTACCCCAGAAAGGGTAATGGCATGAGGTCCCAAGAGAAACCATGGCCTTGAGTGCTAGGAAAGAGCTAGCCAGTAGCTTGGCAGGGAGGAAACCAGGGAATAACCCCCCTGCCCGAGCGCATGCTGTGCCCACCTTGCAGAGCTCCAGTTCTTGCTTCCACTGGTTTAACTCTGCTGGAAGCCCGCGAAGGGCGCCTCCCACCACAATCTGTAAAGACCGACGTCCTGGAGTAAGGATGGAATATGGGGTGTGGGTGTGACCCTAAAGGGGTCAAGAGGAAACGTCTAGCACAGCTGGGGAAATTCACCTTGAACTCCACATAATGAGGAAAACATTTGCTTGGCCAATTAACAGTAAAAAATAAGATGTACAGAGGATAATTAAAAGCACTTAAAAAGAATTGATCATTTTAAAACAACTCTTTCCTTTGGAAAGTCTTATTTAGGGAAGAAATTCCAATTCTAAATAATTCCTCAGAAGTAAACTAGTTCTCTCAGGAGGTTTACACGACACATTTATCATGTAATGTTGTTATCATAAATACAGAAAAGAAATAAATGGCTTTCTAAAAATAAATTCTCCATAATTCACAAATCTGATTAATTAACATAGACTAGAATTCTGCCGACTTACCTGAATTAGTGAGGTTTTAACATATATCAAAATGTATAAGAGAAACCAATGATATTCCTTCTTAAAGCTGATAGAATTTACCAAACAATCGAGATAGTGGGTGATTAAAATAACGTTCAAAAATATGTCAAAATTCTTTAAAATTTCTTATCTTTCATTGTGCCTTATTATTATTTTGTATTATTCCTCAGTGTGACCCCTAGGTTATGGAAAAAGCTTTATGATTTATTTTGTTCTCTGTTACTCTTCTTCAACACTACACACCTGTCAAATAACCTGCCTGGAAGGATATCTCAGGAATTGTCTTTTACCTCGCATCTTTCTCCTTCTTTAAAGCTCATCGATCTCATTATCCTTATTCCAACCTACACAGGTCCTTTTCACAAAAGCACCGTTGTGATAATCATCTCATTCTCTACTTGTTTACATTCCCTATTGTATTGTTTTCCAACCGGATTTCCTTTTCTAGCATTTATTATTAAATCATGCTGCTATAAATGCAGAGAGCAATGCCTACATTTTTGGTGTACAGTCCACATCTCATTAATGCTCAACTCATAGAGAGTTCATTCTGAACATTGCATGAGTGAGGAAGTCAAGCCTATCTCATCTATTCTTTTATAATGATGTATGGAAGTTTTGTTTTAATAGCCTAAGAAAAGCTTTTAAAAATGTCACCAAGGAAATAGAACACTCAAACATTTTAGATTCATCAAATTAGTGGCTTAAAAAGAGATCTCCAAAAGAACTGTAGTACAGTGTGGTAGAGCTAAATGATTCCCTGCAAGATGGGATTAAAAAAAAACTCTGTGTTTGATATCTTCCCAGGACAAATCATTTTAGGGCCTAGAGGGCCCAGGTCCCCTAAGTCAAATATCATTTTCTCACTTTTTTTCCTACGGTCATCAAAGCGTTCTCTAATGACTTGAAGCATATGGGCTATAATATTAAGCAACCGATGCAGCTCAGCTGCAGTAGGAAATTGGAACTGAGGCACAAATGTTTGAAATGTAAAAACATGACATCTTTTAAATAGCACCTTTTAAAAGGTCTGTGGTGGTGTTTTTGCCTTGGGACTGCGGAGTCCCAGCTGCACCACGGTGGTCCTATCAAGGGAAGGTTTCAAACACCAGTTCCCTGCCACTGTCGTTCACCAGCTGAGACTCACCGGGAGCAGAGCTGGTCCTCTCTGGATGCGTTAAGGAGTCCATGGAAACCAGACGACTGGAAGAAACAATTCTACCCACCCCTGTCTCCACGCTCACACTGCCACTTCTTTACTGGAAATTTCACAAGCTTTCATTAAGCAGTCTTCAATAAATCTATTTGTTTGAATGAGTACACCGTGAAATGTTAATGTCAATACTTAACAGAAAATAAGAAGACTCCTCAGCCATATAATTCAAAATCTCTCTCTGCCTCTCCCACTACACATATCTCCTTTGATATTTATAATACATTTAATTTAATGATGACTCTTTGAAGTTCTATAGTAATCTATTCAACTTAGATTAATTTACTCTTTTCCCAAACTAATTTGAAGTTAATATTTTTTCTCTTTTCAGAACCTCTGTAAGCATTTCTTAATAACCCAGTGCATCACGAGAAACATTTAAGAAATATTGCTAAAGCATTTCAAGATTTGAATATTTTTATCATATTGCAAATATGGTCTTGGTCCAACAACATTCATTAAAGCATTGACCTGTATTCTACCTTCTAATTAAATATTTTAGTAACTTCTTTTTTTAACCCAATTCCTTATAATGTTTCTCATCAAATTGAAGGATGAAAGGTAAGAATTATACTTTATTTTATTAAAGAATAGTTTTTAAAGGTAAAGTCATAATTACTATAGAAAATAAAATAAGCGAATGTTCAAGATCTTATTTAACTTACTAATGAATGAGAAAAACAGTAAATCTTGCAACCAGTTCAAAGAATTTAAAGGCTCTTTTATACAGGTAATTGGGACTGATGAAAGATTAGCATTTCCACTGGGCACAATTTAGTGGCTTTTCTAACAATAAGAATTATTTGTATTACTAATTTTTCTACCATTTACGCAGCTATAAAATAGTTTAGGACAATGAAAGGTAGAGAGAACCCAAAATGTACAGGGCAGCCTGAACACTTTTTATTCATTTAAAACTCAAATTTTTCCTCACAATTTTTCATGCAAAACAATTTCACTTAATTTTACTGTTATTTCTAATCGCTTTTCTTTGTATTCATTACCATTCGTTGGACTTACATACTTTATACCTTAAGTTACTGAGATTTCATATTATTGAATAGTGGCTGTATGCCTATTTCTATATTAAATGTTTAAATGCTTTATTTCATTTAAATTTCACGAATGTGATTAATACTGTATCACCATATAAGATACATAGAGTAATTCAGTGTTCAAAGTTACACAGAAAGTAAGCAAAACTAGGCCTTAAATACTTTTTTTTTTTTTTTTTTTTTTTTTTTTTGTGGGTACCGGGGGGTCGACCTCAGGACCTCGCGCACCAACAGGCGCCCGTGCCGCTGAGCGATATCACCGGCCCCTTTTCCGTATGTGGGATCCGGGAGTCGAACTCGGGCCCTCGCGCTTGCAAGGCAGGCGCTTACGCCACTGAGCCATCTCACCGGCCCCTTAAATACTTTTTGACTCCAAAATTCACACCCTACAACAATCTATCAACCTGGACATAGTGCTTAGCGTATGTCCTACATATAGCAAAACAAACTCATCTTAAGTTTAATGCAGTCATTGATCTCATCAAGAAAATATGATGCAACAAGAATCTGGTCGCTATTTTCAGACCATACCTCTCCCTTGAGAGCAAGACTGATATTCAGCTTCTGCTCATTTGAATGCCCATGTAGCATTTCATTTTTCTCAGACCCATATCCTACCCTTCAGCAAAGTTCAACATCTCCAACATCTCTTCTTTCAAAGCGTACCCCAACCTTGTCTGCTCTTCTCCATCTTCATTGCTACCCCCTACTTCACTCACTCATCATTTCTTTTTATTAGCAATCAGACCACATCCGGATGACGGTAAAAGAACGGACCAAAGCAAAACTTTCCCACTGTTTTTAATTATCTTAGGTTATTTGTTTATATTGTCAAAACAACCAATTTAAAAAGGAGAATTTTAATTAAATAATTATACGGTTGGGTTTATACAAATTCAAATAATGGCTTTTCCCATTGACTAGTATGACTGCCTTACCAAATAGATGAAGTCAACTACTTATCTGGAATGCCAGTTCTTTAAATTTAGGAAATGTCTTATTCTTCATTTTGTTTTACTCTCAGTCCCAAACTTAATGCAGAGCATATAATGAATACTCATTAAATGGCATTGGTTAAATCAAATGTCATATTAACTGCAGGTTCAATCAATGGTTTACACTGCCACACAGTACTCCCAATCAATTGTAATATATACATAAATCAGCACTACAGCCAATGAAAAAGAGGGCTAATTCAATTTTAGGCAATCACATATGTTGAAACCTAAATGGTAGGAAATTTTAGATCGTTAAAAACATTAACTCACTCTACCCAAAATTGCAAGATCTATTTTCTAAGCCCCACGATAAACTATTAAAGAGTAGTCTATTTTGAATGATGGGTGACCTTCAAGTAGAGGGAGGATGACACACTTTCAGTGAGACTGCCTACTTAAAAGTGGATTTTGACAGGGAATTAAATTTCTAGTTTCACAAATTAATTGAATCTCTCATCAAAATTCAAATGGCTCATTTAATCAATGACTACTCTGTTGTGTTTTCCTAAAGGGCCATAAGAGTTTTCAGGATGTACTATTATATTTTCAAAAAGTTTTTGAAAGACAAACTATTCACAAAAGAAGTTTAAGCCTGCTGATACTATAATGTAAGAAATAATAAATGGACTTCAAACTGTTTTTAAGAAATCGGTTGGAATAACTAAGATACAAAAGTATGTCCAGACTCAAGGGAAAGAATATCAGGGCAAGGATCTAGAGTCCAAGATAAAGGTCATAAAGTAGTGTAATAATGAAACCAGAAGCACTAAATAGTATGAACAAACTGATATGACAAGTCTGAGGGTACTTCAGAGGGTAGCACACTGGGCATGGGTTTTCTGGACGATCTGAATATACATCTGCTGTAACTGCAATATCAAGACATCAAAATAATAGCAGGTGGGGCCAGTCAGATGGCTCAGCAGCGTGCGCGCCTGCCTGGCAAGCGCGAGGGCCTGAGTTCGACTCCCGGAACCCACATATGAAAAAAGGGCCGGTGATATCGCTCAGTGGCATGGGCTCCTGCTGGCATGCGAGGTCCTGAGGTCGACCCCTGGTACCCACAAAAAAAAAAAAGATAATAGCAGGTAAAGTTAAATCAACAAGATTCTGCAATATATCTGTATTAGAAGAAATAATTCCAAATGAGGTCTTCTAGATTGCAAGAAATCTAGAAAGATTGTCACTCATCACTCATTACTTACACGGAAAAGATCAGCCTTTCAATCAATCAGTGATAGTAATTTTAAATCGTAGCTAGTGATAAAGACCACTAAGTGCTGAAGATACTGCACAACTGGTCTAATAAGAATATATGACTCTGACAACTAAAAGGAAATTTTCATGAACTATTTCATTACTGTGTAAAACGAGGTCCACTGTACTAAGTGTTAACTACTTGCATTAATGCAATAAATGTTGTCGTCATAGGAATCATACCAACATTTATTTGACCATTGTTATGGACCAGGTACTAACTATGATGTATATATTATCCAATTTATTTCACAAAGTAGCCCTATATGGATGAGAAAACTAGTGCTCCACAAAGTTAAATAACTCCCAAGATCACACAACTATTAAATGTTTACTGGGCCAGGGAAATAGCTCAGCAGCACAGCGCCTGCCTGGCAAGTACAAAGTCCTGAGTTTGATTACTGGTACCAACAACAACAAAAAAAGATTACTGAGAGGAATGAATGCAGATCACATTGAGATAATCCAGGAGAAACTAGGATATGTTGGTTACCCTAGAAAAAAGGTCCCTATAAACCTCCTTTTCAATCAAAAGGATATTGTGAGAAATTAAATTGTAACAATTTAGGTCTTTTCACATTTTACAACTAATAAGATTTTAAGAAGAAAGGAAACTACTAAAATGGTTACTTTTTTGATAAATTATACTTGTCACTAAAAGACCACAGGACCTTCCGTGACTGCTGCAGTGTATAGGTCCCTTCTCTTCCTAAACACCTGGAGTAGCCACAGACCCTGACATCTACCCTCTGGTATCTTCCGTCTTCCTACATTAATGTTCACCTTCAAGTACGTTTCATCAATTTCTCATTAAGAAGAAGACAAACACCTAAAAAGCAGGCCTCCTAACTTCTTATATCTCCAGAACCCAGAATCCTAAGAGTTTACCAAGTAAATTTTCAACAATAAGCAGAAAAGAAAAGAAAGAAAAAAGGGAAGGGGAAGAAGAAAGGGAAGGAAAAAGAACAAGGATGAGAATGAAGGAGGGGAAAAGAATGACAGTTTGAAATATTTAGTAAACATTTATTTTAAATTGTTAAAACATTTATTTAAAATATAATTTTTCTAGGAATATTTTAAGGAGCAAGTATTAGTTAAAACAACTCATATTTAAAGTTAATAGTTAATTAAAAATAAATCTGTGACTTGTCTTTGATTCTCTTAACAGCATTTTTAAAGAACAAACATTCATAGTTTTAATGAAGTACCAATTTATCACTTTGTTTTCTTTTGTTTATGTTTTTGATGCTGTGCCTAAGAAATTTTTGCCTTACTTGAGGTCACAAAGACTTTTTCTTACGTTCATTTTAAAAACTTCATATTTTTACTGATGATATGTACGTTAATGACCTATTTTAGTTCATTTGTATGCACAATGCAAAAAATCAAAGTTCTTTTTATGCGTATATATACCCAAGTTCCAGCATCATTTGTTGGTATATTTAATATTTTAAATCATTATGAAGGTTATAGCTCAATTGGAATTTTGTTTTGCATTTCTTTCTTTATTATTTTACCTATGTTTCTTTGGAAATTGATTTGAAAAGAGACAGTAATGAAGTCAGGTTAATATTTCTTTATGTAACTATATCCCCAAACAACCATTATTTTAAGGTCCAGATTTAATTAATAAAAGAAGTTAATTAAATTCAGAATATAGAAATCAGAAAAACTAAGAATCAATTATTGACTTATTTATAAAGCCATTATCACAATCAAAGCAATGAAAATATGCATCATGCCCAAAATTTTCTTCGTGTCCCTGGGACCACTTCCCTCTGGCCTTCCAGCTCGTCTCTGTCTCCTCATTCCTTCATCATTCCTGATCTGCCTTAGAAGACTGCAAACAACATGGCCGACTTTCAGATCGTATTTCTCTCACCAAGCTGCCCTTTCCTTTCCTCTTCATCATGGGGAAGGGAGAAATGGAATCCATTTGTAGTGATGCTTTCCTGAGTGATCTTGAAGAGCAGAGCCTCTTGCTTACCCCAAGCTGTTACCTAAGAGAAATAACTTTCCATCTCATTTGAGTCCTCTGGTCTTTTCCTTAGAGCATTGGTCTATTACTCTATTACAAAAACCAACACTGGGGTATTCGTACTACCCTAACCAAAACTTATGGTATGCTGGGGTAGAGTAATAGTAAGGTTACAAAGCTGGCGACTTTAGTATGTGCATGTTATAATAAAGATCTACAGAACTGTTATCCATGATAACTTGAAAGACAAACCCTTAACATACTAAGACTGAGGCTGTAGGTGGAATACTTAGAAAATGTGCAGGTGTTGGTGCATGCTGTTCACTGTTTAGCCCATCTAACAAGTTACTAAAAAAGGAGAGACATCAAATACAGATTAATCACTTCACATTTCCCAAGCA
Source organism: Erethizon dorsatum (assembly GCA_028451465.1). Classification (NCBI taxonomy): domain Eukaryota; kingdom Metazoa; phylum Chordata; class Mammalia; order Rodentia; family Erethizontidae; genus Erethizon; species Erethizon dorsatum. The sequence continues at coordinate 18,369,246 of CM051838.1, forward strand.
GACAAGCAAGGAAAGACACATCCGTGAAGGGGAAATTCTGTCAATTCGCAGAAAGTTCAGAAATGTGGAGCATGGCAGGATAGGGAAAAGCAACTCCTCTGATCTCCAAATACCGGAAGATGATTATTTCACAAAGCTTTCTCCGGAGAATCAGGTTATGTGACCTCAGATGTGAACCAGTCAGTGGCAAAGGCAAAGTAAGAGCTGCCGTCTCACCAGTGAGTTTTATTTCAGATGGTGCCAAAGTGGCAAGGATTAAATTGAGAGAAACAAGGATCATTGAAAACAGCAACTAATAAATAAGTCTATATGTCAAGAAACAATACAGAATAAAAGTCTTGACCATGCTTATTCTTAAATAGAACGGACTGGGGAGAATTTGATTAAAAGCCTGTGCATTAAAGATGAGCTGGCATGGAAAAGTTTGCCTTCCCAGGAGTGTGCAGCTCTCACAGCTTGTTTCCTTACAGAGTAGAGTGGAGAGCGTTTGAGCACCGATTTAGGCAGCCAAGAACTTACCGCTAAAGTTTATGCTACCCAAGCTTGTGACTTCTCTTCTTTGGCAATGCAATTCCCTTGAAATCTTAGTAAGTAAAAAAATTCTCAGAAGACAAATCTGGGAACCATAGAAGACAATAAACAAGGGAATTGCCATAGAGAGTGGATCAAGGGCCTGAACAAGGAATTTTCTTCATGGTCCTGGCAAAATCTGTTACAATTTCTGACCCAAAGAATTCCACTACTGTTACAGACCACTAATTCTGTGTTTTTCCCAGTCTTCCGCTTTCCAAATGGAAAATAATGTTGGAGTTATTCTAATTGCACTCTATCGTTCTTTATTGGGTGTGGCAAGAGAGGTAGAAAAATGACTTCATCATAGATTGTTGGATATTTGTGAGATTTTTTCAGAATTTGTTGAAGGCGTGACTCATCTCTCACAGGTCGTAGACTTTTGCTTGGATTCAATAGCTAGATGGGACTTTGGTGTGGCTGGAATGAGCATATTCTTGTGGAAAAAAGGGTGAACAGTGAGACAGGCCACAGCAGTGGATAGAGACACGTGGTAGTTATCTGTTAAGTACAATTTTCCTTTCAACAGAATTGTCCCTCGCATTTTAGCTGGGCACACATAGCTGCTCAGCTACAGACTACATTATCCGGCCTTACATACTATTTCCTTTATTCCTATAAATGTCAAGTTTATTTATTGCACTTAAATACACATTAAGATAACATTCTTGAAGGACCATCAAAGCAAACTGATTAATATATGAGGCTGTCTACAGGAATGGTAGAAAGAAGAGTTGAAATATTATTTGGATAACGCAGGCTGAAGTATAAGTGGCTTCAATAGGCAAAAAAGACAATTGTTTTTCTGACAATATCTAACAAATTCTCTAGATTATTCTCTAATTTATTTGTAATTACTTTAGTAATATCAGTATATTTGATAAATGTGAACCCTGCTCATATTTGTGCAAATAATGACCACCTAGAGATCTAAAATAAGTGGCTTCCTCAGAATATCTACACTTCTGCCAGATGTTTACTGTGGAAATATGAATATATGTATGTATATTAGAGTTATGTTATTAGATGAGTGTGTTTTGTATGTATTAGATTTAGAATTAGTTTCTGAAAGCTAGAAAACTGTAACTAGAAAAAATAACATTAATATCTGATAAGAGTCAATTCCTCAGTTAAAATAAGTAGTTATGAATGAGGGAAATGTCACTTAAAATTGATTCATAAACACTGTCCTGGCAAATAAAATCAGATGCTTTCTTCCTTGGAAAACAATGAATGGCTATTATGTCGTGTCACAATTAAATACAGAAATTATGACACAAACAGCTAATGTTGCCACTAAAACAGCATTAAATAGTTTTGGAGAGAGAACAAAGAAGCTGAGAACATAGCATCTCACATTTAGGTTGGTAGCACTGTTTGATATGTGTAAAAGGTGATGACTGAGGGCAGCTGGAGGCCCAGGCCTACACAATGCTGGAAGAGCTAGCGTGTTATATATTCAGTCTCAGATGAAATAGCACATTAATTTGGGGAAAAAAATTCCCTGGGATGCACTGTTTCAAAAATGTATAAAATAACAGTGAAGAATTAAAGGATCACAAAACTGCAGCTAAATAGAAAATAAAGAACATTTTTGCAAGTTCCTAGTTCTTATGATGAAGCACGTTCATTTGTATCATATTTTACGTACAATATGTTCTATTGCTCTTTAAACCAAGTGGAATGAGGAATTGTTTTATGATTTTGATTTTACTAAAGGGATTGTCTTACCAACAAAGACAAGAATTCAGAACTGCAAAGAGGATAAACAATTAAAGATATCCCTAGTTTAAAAATCCATTTTATTAAATATTACATTACAGTTGCTCCTTTGCAGAAATTCTGGATCGAGTACGAAGGGCATTTCTAGAACTGGTTATGTATTAAGTAATTCGAAACCCAAGAGTTGTGATCCAACGGACCTGTAGACATGTGTAAGTACTGTGGAGGTAAAAGTGCCAACCCAAGCAATTAGACTGAAAATTAATGTCTGAAGATAATCAATGGAAGAACTAGCTGTGAACCTTCATGTCTGTATCATCCTTGTTTATTGCTGCAACTGGGCATCACAGATCAACCAACTCATTTCTCAGAGACAGGGAAAGGATGTTTCCTTCAATTTAGGCATTCCTAAATTAAATTGGAATCTATAGGAAGGGATTCTGGCTCAGAACATAAGCTGATTTTTATTAATGTTGCTGGCCAGTAATGAAGATAAGTGGTAGGCACATTCCACTTAAGTCAGAAACTACAAATGCAAGGTTGGGAGACTTGGGAGTGATAAATTATAGTCTCCCTGCAAAGGTTCATGGGCTACTTCAATGATGCCCCTTACCCTGACATTAGCACCACTGGTGTAGGAGCTGGGTATTTTACATTCTCTTCAGGATCCAAATGAGAATTGTAGGCTTCCTAATGAATGCTTCAAGGTGAACTAATAGTGGGCATATTCTTTACATCTTATATTAAACAAGCTGATAAAATTAGGAATCCCAACAGGACCCATTTCAGCAGTCATTTGTATGATGAGGAAAACCTTTATTAACTTCTCATGAATAGAATTTTCTGGAAAACTGAGGAACTAAATAGAAAACCCTGCTTTGTTCCAAACTAAGTGGCTGAAAAAGATCTTTGCAAAATGCATTAGTCCCCTTTACAACTTTGCTAAGTACAGTATACTAAAGCTAATTTCATATTTTTTATGATTGATGACCCTGCAGTGAATTATTGTTGAGGTAATAAGCCATAGTATATTGAACTCTGAATCTGAACTGACCAAATATTGGTTTACTTCATTGTGTTTTGCTTCTTTCTCTCTAAAGCAGAGTGCAGAAAAGAAATTCACTGGTGATATGGTTCTACTTAGAGCTGTTTACTGTATATGTGTCACTTTTGTGGTTCTTAGGATAAGTGTAGTGTAGAAAATATCCAGAGTTTTCCATAGTCCTGCCACAAAATATGAGATGGATACCCCTGCAATGCTGTTCCTGGTTGAGGACACTGCTATCTGCCCCAATCAATCTACAGGGACCTGCTGCTTCTACATCCTCAGAAATTGCCATGATCCCCAAAAAGAAATATGCACAGATGTAATTGGACTGTCAGTATTGCTAATGACTTTGTGGTCAAACTGGCAAGCATGACAATTGTGCTCAGAATTCTGATATGTTAATAAAGAGATAACAATAACAGTGTACTGTCAAATTATGCCATCAATATAAAATTCTTACCCTTATACAGGGGTCCCAAAGTCTGCAGATCTGCACAACATTCATCATATTACGTGTGGAACACTGTAGAAACAAACAACCAGGACTCTGCCTTGAACTTCAACTCCAGAAGGTCAAGGGAGGGGCCTACCACTGTTTCTGTTTTCATCTTAGGATCTTTTCATTTTGTTCAGACAAAGGAGCTGCCATTCTAAAAACCCTTTGGGACCAAATAGGGAAACTACATAATGGAATAGGGGTTCTCAAGAAGACTATTATAAGAGCAGAAGGGTCAGTTCACTCTGCACCATTGAAAATTTGACACTGCTGATGCCCATGGGAAATTAAAGAATACGTCAGTGGTAATGGTGGTGGGAGATGGGTGAAAGTTATTCCCAATGTTCCCATAACTTTTCTAACCTAAAGACTCAGAGTGCTTCGGCTTTCATTCTGCTAAAGTTTCCATAAAAGCAAAAAAAAGGCTCAAGGTTGGAGAAGTTTGGGAAATACCCTTTTTGAAAGAACAAGGAAATTACTCCTTTGGCTATGTCTAGGAATGAAATGTAGGAAAGGGGGTTGCAGGAATTGAGGACAGCACATAGCCTATGAAGACATAGCATGGCCGCTGTATGTGACTTAGTCCTCTCTACACTCATAGGAATAAATTAATTTAACCGCATTTTAGATGAAGAAATTAAGATTTAATGATAATGAGAAATTACCCCAGGAATTCTGATCTTTAAAATAACAACAATATTAGTTATCAATAGTATTTATTCAGTATATATCAGGCATTGTGCTACGTCTTTTACATATATTATATCATTTAATTTTTTTTTTTTGTGGGTACCGGGGGTCGACCTCAGGACCTCACGCACCAGCAGGTGCCCGTGCCGCTAAGTGATATCACCAGCCCTTTTTTCGTATGTGGGTTCCAGGAGTCGAACTCAGGACCTCACGCTTGCCAGGCAGACGCTTATACCACTGAGCCATCTCACTGGCCCATATCATTTAATTTTATAAAACAGCATATGGTAAGTATTATTCACTTTTTTTTGCAGATACAAAACCTGAGGCTCAGAGAGTTCCAAGTGATTACCAATATTAAAATTAAAGGCAGCTGGAATTTAGATTTAGCTCTGAATCCAAAACCTAAATTATTTCTACTATACCCAGCTTAAATTGGGAAATCTATGCAGTCTGTTTCCCACAAGAATTGGGTAACTTGTGAAGATTCAATTACAGTGGGCGCTGAGTGGGAAGATTCATCCATCAATAAAAAGTGGGAATTTGGGGATATACTAGAAACAATTCAGGGTTTAGAAAACCAAAAGATATACAATGTGGTTTGTCTTCTAGGAATCTTTGACTTTAAAATATTCTAGAAAAAAAGATTAGAAATGGCTTCCTATAGCAAATACTTATAAAATTTTATTAGGTGACACACATATTAAAAGAGTCATATACATTAGCTAACTTATGCTCTGTGTAAAGTACGTAGGAAAAGTCATTTCCCATTTTACTAAGAAATTGAAACTTCTTTACAATATAACTTACAAAGATATTTTGAGGACAAAAGAATCAAATTCTACTTAGGGGATGAGTGAAAATATTTTAGAAAGGTCAAAGTTGGGGGAAGAGCTTTGGGAAACTTCTTATTGACACAACAGTAAGAATTGCACCAATTTAATATCTTACCAAGCCTTTGGGTAATAATAGAAATTTACATAATAAAAATTTAGATATATAGAAATGAACAATAACAAGAAATCAACAGGTATATTTATATCCTATACGTATATCTTTCACACCCCACATCCATATTGTACATCATGTACATAGAATTTTAAATATATACAATATATATATATGTATATTTGTAACAAGTATAGCAAAGAATTTTCCATTTTATTTAGATTTTAAAGGAATTATGGAAAGAACCTTAAGAAAATAGCAACTTTTGGTTAACATGACTAAAAAGGAAGTTGGAGGAAGACAATATAGATAATTAATATTAAAATTATCTTCAAATACAAGAGCTACCCCTGCTTTTTATTGGGTCCTGTTGCATGAAGCATTGCTTTCCATCCTTTGACTTTCAGTCTATGAATTTCTTCTTGAGTTAAATCTGTTTCTTGTATGCAGCATATTGCTGGATCTTGTTTCTTGATCCATTCTGCCAGTCTGTTTCTTTTGATTGGTGAATTCAGAACATTTACACTGATGGTTATAACTAAAATGTATTGGCTTATCTTGTCACTTTATTTTCCTGTTGTTGGCTCCTTCTGTTTAATTCCTGTCATTTTCCCCCTCTGTTTAATTGCTTGTCTTGCCTGGTGGATTCTTTCTATTGGCATTTTTGGGATTGTCTTCTTTATCTCTTTCTAGAATATCCTGCAGAACAGTTTGGAGGGCTGGTTTGGTGGTCATGAATCTCTTCAGTTGTTCTTTATCATGGAAGTAGCTAATTTCTCCATTGATTTTGAAAGATAGTTTTGTAGGGTACACCACTCTGGTTTGGAAGTCGTTTTCTTTCATAAATTGAAATAGTTTACTCCAAGTTCTCCTTGACTTACGGGTTTGTATCGAGAAACCTGCAGTGATTCTCATGGGCTTTTCTTTATAGGAATTTTTTTTTTCTCTAACAGCTTTTAAAATTCTGTTCTTGTGCTGAATTTTGGGAATCTTGATTATTATATGCCTTGGCATAGATTTATTTTGGTCATGAATAATTGGAGTTCTATATGCCTCACTTATCTGTATGTCTAAATCTTTTTCAATGCTTAGCAAGTTTTATGCCATTACTTCTGTGAACAGGTTTTTTATATAATTTGCTCTGTCTGCTGCTTTTTCTTTTTTTTTTATTTTAAAGAGAAAAAACAATAAAAACAATGATACACAATTTCAAAACAAGATAGTAGGAGAGTGACAATGGTTAATACATTGCGTATTGTTATCTTCAAAGTAGTTGTTCATATTACAAGATATAGGCATGAAAAATTGATCAAACAATATAGACACAAACCTTTCTTTTCAATGAACTAATAGAAATTAGTAGTATACCTATCTTAACTATCGTATATATATATATTTTTTTTCTTTTTCCCTTTGTTATTTTCTCATTCCCCATCCCCGTTTCTCTTTCCTTTTGAACAGTTTCTTCCCCTTTCACAGTATCTATTGTATATTTTGGATCTTATACAGTCTCTGCTTCTTACACTAGGGAGATAATATGATGTTTACACATGCGAGTCTGATTTATTTCACTTACGAATATGGTCTCAACTTGCATCTATTTACCTATAAAAGTCTCAAGTTTATCCTTCTTTATATCTGAGTAGTACTCTATTGTATAGAAATACTACATCTTTTTTATCCATTCCTCAGTTGATGGGCATTTGGGTTGTTTCCAAGAGTTAGCTATTACAAACTGTGCTGCTATAAACATGGGTGCACATATATCACTGTGGTATGATGTTTTTAATTCTTCTGGGAAGATACCCAAAAGGGCAATAGCTGGGTCGAATGGGACCTCTAATCCTAGATTTTGAGGAATCTCCACACTGATTTCCACAGTGGTTGCACCAGTCTACACTCCCACCAACAGTGGAGAAGGGTTCCTTTTTCCCCACAATCCCTTGAGCATTTGTCATTGTTTGATTTCTTGAAGATAGCCATTCTTTCTGGGGTAAGATGGAATCTCAGTGTTGTTTTAATTTGCATCTCTTGAATGACCAATGATGTTGAACATTTTTTCATATATTTATTTGCCATTTGTATTTCTTCATCTGAAAAGTGTGTATTCATCTCAAATGCCCATTTTTGGATTGGGTCTTTGAATTTGGGGGGTCTGGGTTTTTTCAATTATTTATATATTCTACATAGAAGTCCTTTGTCTGAGGGACAGTTGGCTAAAATATTTTTGCACTCTGTGGGTTGTGTTTTCACTTTGTTGGTGATTTTTGTGTGTGTGCAAAAGCTTTTTAATAGGATGAGATCCCATTTGTTGATTCTTTGTTGTATTTCCTGGGCCATCTGGGTTTTGTTCATGAAGTCTCTGCCTACACCTATGTCTTCAAGTTTCTACCTACTTCTCTTCCAGTAGATTTAGTGTTTCTGTTTTAATATTTAGATCTTTGATCCATCTTGACTCTAGTTTAGTGCATGGTGATAGACATGCGTCTAGTTTTAGTCTTCAGCATGTGGAAAGCCAGTTTTTCCAGCACCATTTATTACAGAGGCTATCTTTCTTCCAGTAAACATGTTTGGCCCTTTTGTCAAAGATAAAGTGGCTGAATGTGTTTGTAGTTGTGTCTGCATCTTATAAACTGTGTCTTCTGCTTTTTCATTCACTCCAATCAATCTTGTGTTGTTCTTCACATCATCTGGCAGCTGTTGGATTGTTCTTTCATGGTCTCTCACTATTTTTAAAAGATCTTTCTTTTGGGGATAGCTAACCTCGATCCTGTCTTCTAAGTCTATTATTCTGTCCTCACTTCCATTTAGTCAATTTTGTAAACATTCAGTGGAATTTTTAATTTCCCGAATATCTGTTTGAATCTGTTTCATGGATTCCATTTCTTTCCTATGTTGGATATTCATGGTTTCTGTAATTTTCCTATGCTTCTCTATTTTTTTTAATCTATGTCTACTTTAGGTTTGCTGAGCAAGTCCATTATTATGGTCATCATCTCCTTTTTACTGGGAGATTATTTCTCCTCTGATTTCCTCTGTAGCCCCATGCATTTTTTTCTAACTTCTGCTGCTATAATTCCAGAGAATTCAGGTGTGTGGCTTCTGATTTCCTCTATCTCTTTGTCCCCCGGATTTATCCTGAGTAGACCAGAGGTCTGCGGTTGCATTTTGCTTCTGTGTGTTGTCATTTTCTTTCTTTCTTTTTTTTATTTTGTTTTCTGTGTTGATGCTTGTAAGTTTCTTATAGTGGATAGCTTTATCCCTACTATGAGGCTACCCCAGGGGATGCCTGTTCCTCAGAAATATTCTCTAGGTGTAGGTGGTTCTTGATCTTTGTATCTGTCCCAAGATCCTACCTTCCCAATTTATTAAGGATGAGATGTTGCTCTCTATTTGGCTTAACACCCAGTCCTTTGGCACTGGACTATGGTAATGGTTATGACCACAGACAATCCCAGTGTTGTCATTCAAGGGAGAACACGTAAAGAATTGAAAAAAATCAGACCGCCCAAATGTAAAGACCCAATCCAAAAATGGGCATCTGAGATGAATATATACACACTTCTCAGATGAAGAAGTATGAACATCAAATAAATATATGAAAAAATATTCACCATCACTGGTCATTTAAGAGATGAAAATCAAAATAATGTCAATATTCCATCTTCAGGAAAAATGGCTATCATCAAGAACTTCACCAATAACAAATGCTGGTGGCAATGTGGGAAAAAAGGAACACTTCTCCACTGTTGGTGCAAATGTAGAGTGGTGCAACCACTGTGGAAATCAGAGTGGAGATTCCTCAAAAAACAAGGACTGGAGGTATACCTTCTTGGTATCTCCCCAAAAGAATTTAAAGCAGCATACCACAACAATATATGCACAACCACGTTTTAGCAGCACAGTTTGTAATAGCTAAATCTTGGAAACAACCCAAATGTCCATCAACTGATGAATGGATAAAAAAGATGTTTTTTTTTAATACAATGTAGTACTACTCTTCCATAAAACAGGATAAATTTGAGACATTTATAGCTAAATGGATAGATCTTGAGACCATACTCTAAAGTGAAATAAATGAGACAAACATGTAAATATTGCATGGTCTCTCTGGGTAAAAAACTGAAAGTGTAAATAAGAACCAAAATTAATAATAGATATTGTGAAATAGGAAGAGATTGTTCAAAAGGAAAGGGGAACTAGGGAGGGGAGGGGGAAAAGAAGGAAGGGAAAAGAAAAAAATGAGAAAAGAAGGATAAATGGAAACAAATCTTTGTAAATAAGGAGGGGGAGAAGGGTTGAAGGGAGGGGAGAGGAATGGGGTAAAAGAGGAATCGAAAAATAGTCATATATACTTCCTAGATTTAATAAATACGTACTAAAGACCTCATGTGAGGTTGTGTAGAAAACCTCACAAATCAAACTATATGACCATGAGCCAAACTGCGGAATTATAGAAGTATAAGACACCAACAGACTTCTGGGTAGGACAAGGTTACTTCAGAATGAAGCATAACTGGGCAGGTGAAAAATCTTATATCCTCAGAACTAATCTTTGGTATAAAAATGCTCTGATTATAGTAAACTTCCAGTGTTTCCAGAAAACTTCTCCAAACTCCTTTCTTCTTCCAATTTGTTATTAGTCGATGTTTGTGATACATAATAATTATATTCATCTCAGTAATTGGTACATAGACATATGGCAGCTGAACTATTTTTACTTCCCCTCTCCCTCCCCTCCCACCTGTCCCCTTCCCCCATCCTCTTCCCATCTCCTCAAGTCCACCTCCCTATTTCCTATCATCTACCTTTTATTTTGCTCTTTAAGTTATTTATATTTGGGTTTCTCATATAAAAGAAACCATGTAATATTTTTAAAAATAGTCATATAAATCATGTTATAAGTGCCTTTTACTTTACTTAGCTAAGTAATGTGATTTTTTTTCTTATTAATCATTGTGGGAAAATGTTGAAAATTTATCTACATGAAGATTTCTTTATACATTCACCACAAATAAATGGAAATCTTTCTTCCCTAATGGCTATGATCTTAAAAAGTAAGACCTTCTTTGCCAACAAGATAATTGAAAAAGCTATCTTATTGTTTTATTTTAAATCTCTTTCTAAGTGGGAAAACTATGTTGCCAGTTTAATGACCATTTGCTTTGTATTTGTTTTCAGTTGACTTCTTCTCATGGACATATAAGAACTCTTTACACATTAAGGGTAACGCTTTATCTTCAATATACATACATTACTTTTTCTTTTTTCTCATGTCTCAAATATTATTATATTTTAAAGTATTTTTAATATTATGAACATTAAAAATTTTCTGACATTTGCTAAGATTTGGATTTGTAATGCTCCTCAAAAGTTCATGTGTTGAAAGCTTGGTCATCAGCTTGTGGCACTACTGGGATGTGGTGGAACCTTTAAGAGGCAGGGCCTAGTGGCAGGAAGTTAGGTCACTGAGACCCCTACCTCTCTCTCTCTCTCTCTCTATGTCCCAGCTGCCATGTGGTAAGCAGCTTGCTCTGTCATTTGCTCCCCACCATGATGTACTGCCTTGCCATAGGCCCAAAAGCAATAGGTCAACCAGTCATGGGTTAAAACTTCTAAAACACTCAGCCAAAATGAAACTTTCTTCATTTTAAGGTATTTATTTCAAGCATTTTGTCACAAGAATAGAAAGCTGACTAATACAACATCATATTTATTACCTTACTGTTTCTATCTTTAGTATTGTTTAAGCAGGGACTCCTTCAAATCTAAATAAATATGCACCTGTATTTTGCAAATAATATTAATAATAATAAAATTAATAAAATTAAATTATTTTTCATTATCCAAAGGCAGATTTAAAGAGGAAACAGAAATCTCATTGTTAGAACTGGGCAAGGTAAGAAGAGAATGGGTACCAATAGCAAGAAAAGATGAAACTCCCAAACCTAACCCCAGTTTCCAATAGAGCATTTTTCTGCCCAGCTCAGTGTGGCAGAGAGTGAGCAATGGAGTTAGACATGAATCAAGATTAATCTGATTTCCCTAATTTCACTGAAAATCTAAGTGCTATATTTTTTCTTGTCAAAGAAACCTTTGATTGAAAACATACCATTACTTTAAAAGTTACTAAGAAAGAAAAGTTAATATACCATCTAACTATTACAAATACTTCCTTAACATCAATGATAAACAAGTTCTGATTTTGGAGATATTAAAATATGAACAAATAAGTGTATTACAATTAATGAAATAGTACACAATCCCATTCCCAACTACATCTTAACCTTAGTTAGTCTGCAGATCTGTTCTGGATTAGAGAAAATCTGATTATATGACTAAGATAAAATAAGGGCTGGAAAAGTCAAATCAATAGTCTACTTTAAAAAAATAGTATAATTGGAAATAATTTGCAAAGAGTTGTGGAAAGATCATGGATTTTGTAATTAAATATACTAGAGTGTTAACTCTTGCCCCATGCTATCTATGGAACATGGGGAAAAATTAACCTTTTAATAGTCAATTGCCTAATCTGTAAAATGGGGGTAATGCCTGTAGGATCCCCAGGGTCTTACAGGGCTTAGACAAGGTCATGTACAAGCAGCACCATGATTCTGACTTAGGGAGCTGTTCGTTCGAAAGACTGCCAGTAAAATAAGTGGGGATTTGCACATTACCAGGTGAGTTATCAGTATTAATAACAAAGGCACAAAATTATCTCCAACCCTGTGAATAAATGAATTGCCCCCTTTCTCTCCAACATCATCATATATTTTTCTAGTGACAGTGTATCAAGGTATAGGACAATGGAAAAACCATTGAACTAAATAATGAGTAAATTCATGGCTGAATAATTTGTAGATCAACTTGTAAAAATGCACTGATTACATCACAGAAGAAAACAAAACTGGAGTGGAAAATATAATTGATTAAACGATCTCAAAGTTCATAGATAATACTTGGTGGTACACTGACGGGGAAAGAAAATTTGGTGGTCACAAATTTTAATATTGTTTTTTCTAAGGAATAAACTGTTGTAAAATGGGTTTTGTTTGTTTGCTTGGTTTAATTTGTTCATCATGTCTCTTATAATTATAATGATCTTTGGACTTAGATTTCGTTTTTCCCTAAGGATACAATAAATTGAGATTTCTTATACTGTGGCTGATTACATTTGCCTACATTAAACTCATTCTGATCTCTGTTGGACTTGATTTCAGCTTAGAAATGCTGTAACAGATTTGCATTTTTTTCTTTTTCCTTTAGTAGTATGTACTGTCACATGAACTTTTAGCCCGCATATACAGTAAAAAAAAAAATCAGGGGCCGGTGAGATGGCTCAGCGGCGTAAGCGCCTGCCTTGCAAGCGCGAGGGCCCGAGTTCGACTCCCGGATCCCACATACGAAAAAGGGGCCGGTGATATCGCTCAGCGGCACGGGCGCCTGTTGGTGCGCGAGGTCCTGAGGTCGACCCCCCGGTACCCACAAAAAAAAAAAAAAAAAAAAAAAATCAGAAAAATCAGACAACAAAATTCTAGGATACTAAAAAAATGTTAAGCCAATGTCCCTTTCAAAGAAAATGGTTTTACGAAAATAATGATGGTTATTTATTTTAAAATTTATCCTTAAAAAACAAGAGCTCTAACAATTTTAAAGAATGGCTTTTTTTAAATTATACAATTAAAACATAATCTAAGTATTATATTTAAATCATTAAAATTAATAGCTAGAAACTAATATATATTTAAGATTCTGGTACTCCGGAAAAAGCTTATGTTGCCATGTTGGAAATCATGTTAAAAATTTTGTTCATATGCAGCAAGGTCAATCCTAAGCTTAATGGCCACCTCAGGTTCCTATTTACACAAGACAGTTAATTAAAACCAAATCAATCTAAAACAAATAAAGTAGATCTCTTGAACTGATAGGCAGTATGACCTAAGTAGCAATATCATGTACCCACAAAGTTTGTAACAAGTATGTTGAATTAAAATTAAAGTAACTATGTTCAGAGAAAAATCACCTAAAATTTTATTGCTTAGAATTTTTGTCATAGTCATTAAGTATTTCACATGTATAAATAAATCTGATATAAAAATCTTGATTAAACTCTGAGTTTCGGGTGCAATATGACATGTTGATCAAATCCATGCACTTGAAAGAAACATAAGAAAACAGCAGAGAAATAATTCTATTCCAAGCCCAAATTTGAATGTTTGAATGTATCTTAGCTTATATTTAAATGTAGCTGAGCTTTAGGAGCTAGGAAATGAAGATCAGCCACTAAAGACCTCTAAAACAGGAGATAATCTGAGTTTTTGAGACAGAATCTCTTCCTAGACAGAAATCTAGGGCACAGTTACTTTATTTTATTAAATAATAACAAAAAAATTCTCCCATGACCTGGAATCCTCAGGCAAGGAGGTTGCTGAATGGTCCCTCATGGCTACTGAATTTTAGCCAGGAAGTTTTGCTGGAAATACTACTTGGAATGGCCTCCAAGCTGGACTTTCCCAATAAGGTAATCCTGTAACCATATGTATGTGTGTCCACGTGACTTAAGACAATGGTCCCATCAGATATTATTTCCTGTGAACATAATTGAGACCACAATTGTGTTAGCAATGTCATCATGCTGTTCATGTTCACCTGAGGACAGAGCCAACTCATGGCAGAGGAAAATCCAGTGTCAGAGAGAAGCAAGGTCATGACTGAATTCTCCTCTTTCTTTCTGAACATTTTATTCACATGGCTCAATAACTACTCTTTATTATTTAAAGCCAATGAATTTTCAACTGAAAGCATCCTAACCGAAACAGAGAAATGAGCTAACCTGCTCATCCAGCACTGGGCTTAAATCATTTGGCATTCTGTTTCCCAAGATGAAAGATAAGAATTAGCATTATCCATACTCCTCCTCCCAAAAAGTTTGAAGGAGTTTGAATGTTTTCACCTTAAAGAATGATATATATATTTGAGGGGACAGATATGTATTGAACATTATGCAATGAATACATGTATCAAAATACCATGTAGCATCCCATAAATATGTACAATTTTTATGTTTTGGTTAAAAATAAAACATAATAAAAAGAATTAATAATCCAGTGTATGGTATGTCCTGGCAGAAGCTGACCCTCTGGTTTGTCATGCCACTTTCAAAAGCATGGATTTGATCAACATGTCATACCAGATCCAAAACTCAGAGATTAATTAAGATTTTTGTATCAATTGTTGCTTATTTGTGATCTTCCAACTTCAGCCCCCTAGGCAAGATGGTCTGCTTTAGGTTGTTGCATAGTTACTGCAACGTGAGGAGTGAAGCAGCATCCCTTCACACCTGAGCAGATCTATGCCTAGACCTGGTCTCTCAGAACAGCAGGCGTATCTGTGTGGACGCTGGCCTCTCTTCTCCCCACCAAGGAAAACCTTGGCGTCAGAAAGTGAAGAGCACTGCCACTGACCGAGACCAAAAAACCTAATTCCTCTTCAGCCCCGCTTTGGAGAATAAAGTCAACACCTGGGATTTTGTGCTTTCAAGAACATCTAGGTCTGATCAATTGTCTAAATGAGAAAGGATAAAGTAAGGACTAAAAAAAGAAGAAGAAGAAGAAAGCAAGTGCATACCAAATTTTTACTTTTATCAGCATATCTGAGGTAACTGATTAGATGGGATCTTTCTTCCATTCCTCCAGCTTTGGACACCAGGCCAGAGAAGGAAGCCTCCAGAATTGAAATGTCACTGGGCCCAAAAAGAAATCAACAATAGAATCACTGAGTCCACAAAGAAATCAACAATCAAAAATATGTGACTCTATTTTCTCAGACAAGAGGACACATGGATGTATAAACAGCCAGGCCTTCAAACATCTCAAACTTACCTTAACCCTCTATATATCAGAAGAATATAAAACAAAAAAGTATTTCTGTGTGCTACTGTAAGGAAATCCAGCAGAACTGGAAGTTCATTGTGGCACCAAAATAAACAGTTAAGAAATTCTAAACTGGAGTGCCAGATAAAAATGAACATTTCCAAAATAAATCCTTGAAACTTTAAGAACTTGAACGCAATCACAGAAAGGTTATAAAAAGAAAGAATTCTGTATGAGCCGTATTCCTCTCCAGGGATCAGCAAGGGGACTCTGTACTCATCTCAGTTGAAGTAAGACAAGGTTTCAAATAGATCACTGGAAAATATGGATATATGGCCCCTGCAGTTGAAAGACAGAGTAAACTGTGTCTGGCCCTGGCCCTGTCCCAGAAGGGTCTTCCTCAGTTCAAGAGAAGGCTAGGCTACTGCTCCAGCAGGCCACACACATTTCCCTTGGTACATATTTCCTTTGGGCAAAACATTGGCCACACACAAGAGAGAGCTAGAAGTGGGGTTATAGTAGGACCTAATGACCAAAATCACCCAAAGGGCAGACAATTCTTGACAGAGAGAAGCTGGTCCAGGTTCCTATGAACTTCAGAAGAAGTTCTGAGCCAGAGGAGAGATCATGAAGAATTTCCCAGCAACCTCTTGACTGAGCCCCATATTGATCAGAAATGAAATTTAGCAAGCCAGAGCAGGAGAATCTTAGAAAACGAGAAATTGTGGACCGTGTCCCTCTTCACCAACAACAAGCTTCCAAAGGCAAAGGGCTCTAGGTGGGAGGAATGGGGGAAATTTGGAATATTGGAGTTATGAATTTTATACAGAACTTGATGTTCTAATTTCAGACTCAGTAATTAAATGGCCTCTAGGGCCTCACTTTAACTCTGAGCCATTAGAATAGTCATGGAAATGACTAAGTTTTCAATTGGAAGACTAGAAAGATAAAATCTCTCAATGAACACAAGTCTAAAAGAGATAATGGAAGTCATTTTAAAGCTATTTAGTAACTTTTAAAATGTTATCGAAATTTTAAAAATATATTTATATAAGATCCTTGGAAAGAAGGAAAGATCTCTGTTCAGAACATCTTAGCAACACCAAGAGCTTAAAAAATAATAGAAGAAGAAAAGGACTTGGGAGGGAAAAGTTGCTCTTTATCTGATGAGTAAAAATATTTCCCACTTAGAAGCATAGAACTCATTCTTACGGCTGATACCAGTACTGTAGTAGAATTTGGCCATGGCAGGAAGCAAAAATCTTATTGAAACTTTGTTGAATACATGCCCAGTCTTACATATTTAATGCCCATATGCTTGAAATTTGTCGTAGTCCAACTTTTTCTCATAATTATATAATTGGATGTAAATAACAATGAAATCCCACTGCAAAAGTCTAGCATTGTCATCCATATGCATTATAACTCCATATAGCTCATTTTCCTCCTAGCAGTTCAAACCTAATTGTCTCAGGTACCTCTGTGAAGTAGGCAAGAGAGTTCATTATCACTAAAATAAATAAGGCACATAGATTCAAAATAATTTCCTAAATTCCCACAATAAAATGACTCACAGCAGCTAAAATTTACCTCTTTCTTGATTTCTAGCTCAGTGTTTAAGAGCCTTTGCATGCCTGTTCATCTTTTTCTTGTAAAATCTTTAAAATGTACAGTCCACATTCTTATTAGTACACCTAATGTTTATTTGGTACCTATCTTAGTAGGCACTAGATTAAATGATGTCATACAGATTAAAGATATATAGATAGATAGATAGATAGATAGATAGATAGATAGATAGATAGATATAGATAGATAGATATACTTTAGGAATACTAATTTTTTTTTTTTTTTTTTTTTTGTGGGTACCGGGGGGACGACCTCAGGACCTCGCGCGCCAACAGGCACCCGTGCCGCTGAGCGATATCACCGGCCCCTTTTTCGTATGTGGGTTCCGGGAGTCGAACTCGGGCCTTCGCGCTTGCAAGGCAGGCGCTTACGCCGCTGAGCCATCTCACTGGCCCTAATATTTTTGAATAATATCATTCAGTGATTTAATTTTATTGCTAACACAAATATTTCAATTTTATTTTTCCTAGAGATAGTAGGAAAGAAAGATGGAAGGACAGAAAGATCTCAACTAATTCACTTTCAGGTTATATCCACAGAACAGAAATGTTATCTCACCAATTACAAATAACAACAGCAAAGTTTTATTTTGAATTGAAAGGACGTATTCTGTTCACATTCAAACACTGTATTCTTTACTGTTATATAGTTTTCATCTTTTTAAAGACTCTAAGCTTTTAAAAACTTTTACTTGTATTGCATTGCTATTGTTTTATGGTATTGTTTCCAATATGCTACACTATATTTTGGGTTTTTTAAATCACTGTAATCAGTCAAGATATGCTTTAATGCTTTTTATAAAGGACAATTTGTATTAATAAAAGTCAACCTTAGAATGAATGCTCGCAGGTTGTGGTGGCTTTTGTTTTGCATTAGCTTACAAATGAACTTTTTAATTAACATCTACTATGTGGCATATATATCAACTTGTACATATGTAAGTACCTACATTTGTTCTGTTTTATACCAAATCATAAAAATATCAAACTCAGAGAGTGTCAGGAAGACTCATTAATGTTCTCAAAGCCTAGCACACTGAGTGTTGTTGGTGAAATCCAGCATCCTTCACTTCCTCACCTCGACCTTCCGTGTTCACAGGGGCTGGAAGCCTGGCAAATGTATTTCATAGAATCCTTTGCCAGCTGGATTTTAGGTCATATTTAGCCAATGGGACTCAAGTGTGCGAGATTTAAAATGTGAAAAAGAGAAAGCAGAATCCGTAGTATGGCCCCCATGTCAGGTGTGGTCAGAAGGACGGTCTTCGACAGGTTTGAGGTTTTCTGGGAGTTCCCAGGATTTCTAGGTAAATTTTCTTCAGCTCTATAGGTTACTGATCACTACTTGTAGTTTTCTGTTGTAGTGGAAATTCTCTACCCTTCTGTAAGCTAGTGGTAAACCTGAGAGTTAACAGAAATATTCCATGACCTTTGCTTTGAGAGGCATTTTGGCATTTGGCATTTGGCATTTGGCATTTAGGAAAGCCTACTGAGTGCCTCCTGTTAAATCCTCTCCTGTCTAAAATAACTTAAATAGCTGCTCTTTTGTAGGCGGATGCCTCTGAGAAAGTAGCTGGCACCAAAAGAAGTCCTAAGAAACAGACTAAAAATGAGGGGGACTTAAGATCAATCGTGTGTCTGCATCGTTAATTTAGAGAGAAAAAATAACAGCACCTGAAGAGAACGAGTTATTGGTGGTCCATGATATTAGAAAAGCAAAAATCTGAAATCATTAAACATTATGCTAAGCTACATTTATTAATATAATTGCACTTCTTCAGGTATTTCAGATTCAAGATGTTGGATGCTTAAGCTTAGGAACATAATTTACCAGATTACTGGGTTACTAGATGAATCCTGGGCCCCATAGTGGCCAAGGTCAAGTAAAACTGAGGTGCCAGAAAATGTCAATAAAGATATACAAAGAAAGATAGAAATCTAGTATGGATGTAGCAAGTGTGGCCTGCTCCATATCTCCCTATATGTCATCTGAGTAGGCCTAGAGGAAATCTGCTCACCAAAGCAATCAGAAATGCACTGGCGAGACCAAGGATGGTGACAGGAAGTAACTCCACTGAAATGGCATTCCCAATTTCAGTGGGAAGAATGGGATCCTGGACAGTGACAGAGGCCATGTGACTACAGTTAAACTGGAAGGCCAGGACAAAGTGGACATGATTCCCAAGAGGGGCAGCCGGTTAAAGCATCAAATGACTTGAGCCACGGAGATCACCAGTGTTGGCTCATAGACTATAGAGTTCACTGGAGTGAAGTGGAAGTGCTGCTTACAAGTACTTGATTCTCATAATATAATATACTCTAAGTCATTTTTTAAAAATTTTAGGCACAAGTGAGAATCAAGATCTTTTACTCAACCCCACATTTAGACCCCTGTAATGAAGGGCATGCCAGGTTCCTTTGAAGAAGTACCCGGGTCTTTGCCAGAGTAATAACCTCTAAACATCCTTGGAGATTCTTCAAAGGGAACTGATGTTAATGACAGTTGACTGGACCTTTTATAAGACGAAGTAATTTCCTCATTTTTGAGGCTTAGTGGGCAAAGATATACTCTGCCAATGGCATTATTGGTTCTTTGACTCATAGGATGTTAGGAACTGCCCTTGGCACTGCCTCCCCTTCTAAATACTAAATTAAATTGGGGGATGGCACAGATTAGTGTCACCGCAAAAAGCGGAAGTATGCAGATATGGGATTCCTATCATGTTCATAGTTAACTACGATATTTGACCAGAGCTGAAAATAAATGACCTTGGAGAAAGACAGTGAATTATTATAAACATAATCAGAAAGTAACTTCAATTGCAGCTGTTTCTCCAGATGTGATCTCTCTCTCTCTCTCTGTTTCTCTCTGCAAATTAACATACCACTGAGATCTTTTATATAGCTATCGATTACAAAAAAAAAATTTTCTGTGTGCTACTAGGAAACAAATGCAGCAAAGATATTTGATTTCCCACAGTAGGACCACAGTCTACCTTCACCTCACCTCACCTCAGGAGCAGGTCAACTGTCTGCCCTTGTATTGTGATCGAATCCTAAGGGATTGATCATTCAGCCATCCCAAAGACACTTTGCTGTTTCTCTACATTGATGACTATGGCAGGCTGCATTTTCTGAGTTGAAAGATGTTCCACACAGGTCCCTCATAATCTATGATGAATCACATCCAAGGCAGTTGGCTCTTTTGAGAAAATACTGAAATGGGATCTCTAGGTTAGGAAATATAAGATCCCAGGTACTACAATGAGACAAAGTAAGCTAAATTATTTTGCTTTTTAAAAAATCATTTCCGAGGGCCGGTAAGATGGCTCAGTGGTGTAAGCGCCTGCCTGGCAAGCTCAAGGGCCCGAGTTCAACTCCCGGAACCCACATATGAAAAAAGGGCCGGTGATATCGCTCAGCGGCACGGGCGCCTGCTGGTGTGCAAGGTCCTGAGGTCGACCTCCAGTACACACACACACACACACACACACACACACACATCATTTCCATTTTATTTTGGTCACTCAATGAAGAAAACTTCTAGAGGTCCCTGCACTTGGTGGAAAGATATATCAAAGAAAGTCATCTGTAGAGAGTTTGAGGGCAGGAAGTAACTAAAAGGCACAAGGCTGAACCCCCATGAAAGAAGTCTATGTGGCTTAGAAATCAGGCCATCTGATACTGTAGGCTGGAGTAAGATGCTCACTGTTATTTGCTACAACCCTTATCTGTTATCTTTCTGTATTTTGGAAAGATCCTGTATTTCTACATTGTAGAAATCATAACTGTAAACTAAGCTATTATTATTCAGTGTTATATTTAAGGTCTAAAATATCACCTGGGGCAGGGGTTATAGCTCAGCAGCACAGTGCCTGCCTGGCAAGTGAGAGGTCATGAGTTCCATTCCCAGTACAAAAAAAAAAAAAAAAAAAAAATGCCAGTGCACTTAAAATATCACCTGTATGTGGTAGGTGCTATGTAGGAAAAAAGCAGATACATTGAATGGATTGTGATGTTTTTCAATCATCCACAAGTTGTTCTGTCTATGCTTGGGGTGAGGTGTGAGGAGTAAAGGTTAGGTGTATGGATAGAACAACTACTGGGGTGTGAAGCTGTGATTTGGAGTTCAGATAAAGAAGTGCAGACAAAAGAGGTATTTGAGCACATACACCCTACACCCACGGGAAGACCCTTAGAATTATGAGAAAGCTATTAGTCCTCTTAAGAGGAGGCTCAAGTATCAAAGGAGTAATTGACTTCAAGAGGCTTCAGGAGCTGAGTATGATAGTATGGGGTTGTAATACCAGCACTTTGGGAGGCTGAAGCAGGACGACTGCAAATTTAAGCCCAGCCCAGTCAACTTAGTGAGACTTTGTCTCAAAATTAAATATTTTTTTTAAAGGGCTGGGGATGTAGCTCAGTGCAAAGGTCCTGGGGTCAATTGCCAGAGAAAGATAGAGATGGAGAGAGAGATGGGAACATTAGATAACACACAATAGATTTAGTTCAGCTAAATCTCATCAATGTGAGCTCAGTTTGGTGAGAGTTATATGTTACTGATGTAGATTTCAGTACAGGAAAAACGCAAAAGGCAATCAGTATAAAACTGGAGACGCAAATGCAACAAGCTACCCAAGGATAAGCAGCATCTGATGGAGCCTTACTTTTTATCCTGGACTCCACTCAATGTCATTGTTTTCCACGGATGCATGAGCCTCCTGCGCAAGTCCTGAACAGGGCCCTCAGTCTGCTCGTGCAGACCCCAGATAGAGAAGTGGGGACGGGGAGCCGTGTTTCCAAGCACACAGATGTTCTCACTCTCAGAAGCGCTGTCCACTCAGACGCGGTGCCCATGGCCTCTGCTCTCTGAAGAGGCCCAGAGGATGCTCACAGCGCGGTGCTCCTGCGGCTACAAAAACCTCTTATTTCCAGGTAACTTAAAAAGCCTAATGTTGGATAACAAGGCTTTATTGTAACAAAGAATAAAATATCATTTCTGTGTGTTTCTTTGCCAGGCATCCTACACTTGTTTTTAAATTTCAGTGTAATATTTGTCCTAAATACTAAAAAGAGGTATTAATTTGCCACAGTAAGGAAACATAGATGTTCGAGTGGTGAATTTATTTCTCTACAACTAGACTGAATTTAGTCCTACAGCCCCACTTTCTGCTGGTAGCTATAAATTTTATGTGGAAATAAAGTCCCTCATTCAAACTAGTGGTTACTCAGTACTTTCGGGTGTAAACACAGTTCCTTCTCAGTAACTTCTTTTTTTGTTGTGTTTTGTTTTTTTGGTACAGGGAATTGAACTCAGGACTTTGCGCTTGCCAGGCAGGCGCTGTGACACTGAGCTAAATCCCCGGCCTCAGTAACTTCTGAGGCTGTCACATGAATGCCCTTTTCCTTCCTTCCTTCTCTCCAGGGCCTTCCACGTCCTGAGGGCGTTTGTGCTAGAGAGGTGTTCATCCATGCAAGGGCAAGCAGAAACACCGAAACGACACCCAGGATTTGGAGGCAGATTTATTTACCTCTACAGGCACTGATCGGGATCATTTCCAGAATATCAGGCCCTGATGTCTGGTGGTCTAGGGCTTCTATGGGATAAGCAGGACGTACAGAGGCAGAGTGGCTTGTCAATTGGGGATTGGTTTATACAATGTGCATCACAGCGACCAGCTATGCTGTTTCTAAGAGACAGAAGCAACCGGAACTGGCACAGGAACTATTAACCTCAGCAACTAAGGAATGGAAGTACACTGGCATTTTCTGATACACTCATATTTTTGACCCACTTAGTCCTAATCAGCGCCTTTCAAAGTGAGGTCTTTGGGCAGCAACATTGTCTCTCCAGGGAATTTTGTAGAAATGCAAATTCCCAGGCCCCACCCAAGACCCACTGAATCAGAAACTCTGGGCCTCTGTGTGATATGGATGCCTTTGTGAGGCCCCAGTCTAAAGCCATCAGCATCCTCCCGCCTTGGTTTCTGAGTAGACATGATTTCTTGTCTTTGGTTTTGTGGCTCCTGCCTCATCACACCCTTGGCTAATGGTCCTCTTCCTCCCAGTGCTCAATCTGTGATCATCCTGCTTTCATTTTTGTGTGACTCAGGACCTGATTACTTTTCCCTTTTTTTTTTTCCCCTTTCTTTCAGGTCTTGAGATTCTCTCAGATGAGCTTCTCTAATCACTTCTTTTTGACAGTTTAGGTTCCATGCTCAACACAGAACCTTTCTAAAGGCTTGGGGTCTTCCTATTATATTCTGGAAAACAGCCAAATGCTTATCTTCCCAGGAATTCCTCAAACTATATGGAGTTTCCATCACCTGTAATTATCAAGAATTGATATGAGGAGTGGGCAGGAGGTAGGCCCAATTCTTTCTGACACATGATTTACTCTGTTCTTCTCTTTGTCTCATATTTTCTCCTCCCCAATAAAGAAGGTGTTCTGTTTTATTGCTGTTGTCTGTGCTTCCTGAGTAAAGAAAAAAATCCTGGTTAAGTGTATACTTCTAAATTTACCATTTTAAAAAGAACTCATGCTCTTTACACAAATCATTTATTTTCTCTATCAGTCCTTATCTTGAAAACCGTAAGTTGGGTTGGAGATATAGCTCAGCAGCATGGAGCCTGCCTGGCAAGGGCGAGGTCCTGAGCTTGATTCCCAGTTCCAAAAAAAAAAAGAAAAAAAAGAAAACCTTAAGTTGCAAAACTATCACTTCTTAACAAGTTTTGAAATTTGTTTTATAGCTCAAAAACAGCATCAATTTGTTCTTTGCATTTTTTTCTGTAATCGTACTGATTTTCTTCAAGACCTCAGAATGAATTGAGGAAGACAAAGATAAGGATGTGTAAAAAAGCAAATACATTAATTAAAATTTCAAGATAATATCAATTTCAAGAATCTTAGAAACACTGCAATAGTTTTTTAAGTGTATTCCCTGATTCTAATCACTTCACACTAAAATCTTTCTACTACTAAAATAATTCTAATAAAATACTCCTTTTACATATGATTTTCCTCTTTGGGATCTTTCAGTACCTCTCATTTTAACTTAATTTATAGAATATCCTTTATTCTAAAAGTCACATTTCCAAGCACATGTAGAATGCTTGAAAATGAATGAATTCCAAACCATCCCAGCCCTGATCTTGACTCTTGTATTAAATATTATTTCTAACGTATCACCAACTCCCTTTATATTCAGCTTCATTTGCATAAAAAGATTTACATTAAAAAGGTAGAACTTTCATGACAAAATTCCATCTCTTGGGAATATATTCCCAGTTGGTCTCCATTTGTGGAATCAGCCATCTTCTAGGATCTGATACCAATTTTACATTTGACAAGGAATATTTAAGCAACATAGACCAAAGATCTAGACTCAGAAATAAGTCAGGCAACCCTGTGGGCCATTAGATCCTGTTAGAGTAGGTTTCTGCCTTAGTATTCCCAAGAATCACTCCTTACCATATTTCCAGTTATTACTTTTTTTTTCTATGTACTGAAACTCAACAAGTATGCTAAATAATCAATGATACTGTCTTAATTTGAGGGGATTTAAAAAATTTTCCTTGGTCAATATCCTTTTTGAAATACTATGAAAGTATTTCCATTTCCATTTGTAAAATCAAAGCTATTTTTTGCAGTATTGCTGCTGGTATGACCCAGAATGTATTCTGTTTGCCAGGATTTCACAGGGCTAGAAGATTGAGCCCTCTTTAATAATTTATTCCAACACCTTGGATTCAATTAAATAGTTGTATCTAAATTTAGAAGAGCTGATGATAATTTATACACTTGCAAAATGTAATATTTGTCTAAAAGGTTTTTTCATTAAGTGTGATATATGAAGTTTGCAATGGCAGTCCGTATTTTACATTTCTAATCTGTATTTCATATTTCACTGCTATGTGAAATTCTGTAACATAATGGTGTGGAGAAGAAATAATAATTCTTTTGAAATTCTTTCCAGGAGATATAGTCAAACTTTCTACACTTTTGGGTGCTCTATTTGATGACAAAATCATTTCCAACTGCTGTCCCAGGTATTAGACTATTTTATTGTAGCGATGTGTCCTCTTTGTTCTATATCATCACCTCTCAATGCACTTCTGTAAGGGGACTGTGGAAATACAATGGTGCTTCGTGATTATTTTGTGGTTTTCTGTGACTCTTTTTGAAATCCTCTTTTTCTTGCTCACTCTCAGTCCTGGCAGCCTTTCAGGCTGGAGAAAGATCCACTTGTTCAAAATTACCCATATAGCCATGCGTTGAATTAGTTATAGAGAAAGGATCTCTGTTAAAATCGAAGAGCGCCATGACAGAGCTGCTCTGGCCTGCCAGAGAGCTGCATGAGCAACTAGATATAAGTAAATTAGCTAACACTGTCTTGTAAATGTAACTTACGAAATGTGCTTCTCTTGTGGCCAGGCTAATTCTTACAAGGTTGTTTTAAAATTCTGAAATAAAAATAATTGTGCTATCTAAAAATAAACAACTCAGATTTTATGTCACAGAATAACCATTTTTAGTGTGTATATTTTTTAAAGTATTTGTACTCAGTGAATTTGGACAAGAATAAACCTTCTTTTTAAAGTATGTAAAATACTACACCTATGGGGAGGCTAATGGGAGTCCATTTTTAAACAGCAATGATTTTTATAGCCAAATAATAGGCCTTTGAAAAAAACAGAACTACTATAATTAACTCAGGTGTCAATGAAGGCAATTTTTCCTGGGCATCCATTCATAGTTTGAAGTATTTCTAAATACTCCAGATTTTCTCATTACTATAGCAGTACAGAAAAGATTACCTACCTGGACCTGAATCCCTCGGTTAATCCCCTATTTAGAAAACTATTGAAATTATTTCTGAAATGTGTTTTAAGAATATAGCATCATATAACTAATACTATAACAAGAACTTTTAGAGAAGTTTGTGCTTTTAATTTACAAAATCAAATGCACAATTATAACTCTTTCATGTCATCAAAAACCATTTCATTGTCTAGCTTAAATTGCTGTCTGAAATGAGAACAACTTTTGCATGTATTTAGTATTGTAGCTCCAAGGGAAAAAAAATACTAAAACTGAAAATTTTACTTAAATTTAAAAGTGCCAACTAACCAATAATTGATTAGAGTCATCAGTTTTGGAAAAACTCATTATATACTGTATATATATATATATATATATATATATATATATATATATACTATATAAATATATAGTGCTATATAGTGTGTATATATTTGCTATATAGTGTATATATATTTGCTTAGTGTAAATCATACACCAAGAGGTTGAGTTTTTAAAATTTTTGTATAATGTAGACGAATATGTCTCCCCATTCTTTAAATAGACAATTATAATTATTAGGTTATTGGTTTAAGAAAAATTGAAGTGCTAGGATTGTAGGTCAGTGGTACAGCAGTTGCATAGCAAGCACAAGGTCCTGGGGTTCGAGGTTCAAACCCCAGGACTGCAAAATAAGTACATAAATTGAAATGAGATATTTATCTCAATAAATGGACATATGACAGTACAAAAGTATACTTTAAACAGATTGTGGTACTTTGTGTAAAAAAAAAAATAACCGTTTAACTCTTCAGATTGTCAAGGAAAGCAAAAATACAGTAGGCCTGGCCCATGATAAAACCTTTTCAATACCCTGCTGGCTAGAAGGAGTTTGGCTATTTTTAGCCTCACAATGCTCAGGAGAGAGGCTGAAATGGATCAGGAAGAGAGAATCGCTGTGGGAGGGTGCAGAGGGCTCATGCTACTGGTGCCTGTACTTCTTGACACTCCAGCCAGCCACATCAGCTGGAAAGGGGACGGGGCTACTGATGACCAATTGGTGCCTGTGGGGCTGGGTCTTAGCCCAAAGTTTTGAGGAGGAATGCATGGGAGGTCACCACAGAAGCCAGGAGCCTAGAAAGCAGGAGCAGTTTCCAGGGACGGAAGCAGCAGTGGTGCTAATGTGGCGATCCCATGAGCTTCTAATCGTGAAATCAGCAAGCCGATCAGGCTCCAAAAATAAATCTTTACAAACCAACAAAAAGAGCAGTTCTGCTAAGTGAATGCAAGAATGGTTCATTTCGCCCTAAATGTTTAGCATCTTCTGAAAAGCTGTTGGTCAAAGGTTTAGTATTATTTTTAAATTAGAAAAGAAGCACGTCATTTGGGTTTAGCATGTTCATGAGAGAAAGAAGAGTCTGGCTAGAAGATCTGACACCCCCAAACTTTCCCCTTTATGATGTTGTGTGTGTAGAGAGGGCAAAACAATGGTGGAAATAATTAGGCTGGTGATAATTTTTCCACCTTTTTGTTCTTAAAAGGCACATCAAATCTCCTTGATCATACTAGAGTTTAAAATTTATTATTTTCTAGCTAAACTCAAGGGTCACGGTTCACATTTAATCTATAAAAAGAATGCTTATCACCATAACACCTTCTTTATTGCAAAGAGATTTTAGGAAAAAATAAAAAAAAAAACTGCATGGGGAGATTAATATTTTTCCCTAAGACCTCTGAAAGTTTTGCTATACTGATTTCTACTATTTTATGAAGTAACGTAGCTATGCAGCAGAATGTCCCAGATGTCAGAGTACAGACAAGGGTCCTTTGTAGTAAATTTTTACTAATTTGCAAAATGTTTATTTGCAAAAGTAGGCTGGGCTGACATTCACTGGTACAAACTTATGGATTCCCTTGCCAGAAGCCAGAAAAACCTGGATGGTCAAACAGTATGATGAAGAGCTCAGTTGCTTAGGGCTCAGGTTTCTCTCTCTCTCCCACCAAACAGGTGCCATCTTTCCATCCTCACCAACCATCCTTCCTCCTACTGCTCCTAAAATTTCCAGGTGCCTCATTTACTTGGATGATCTAGCTCCTGTCCTTCAAGTTTATCCAGTTGCCCACAGGCTTACTGTGCCACAGGTATTGAGACCCCCAAGGTAATTAGTCCTGTCTTGGAAGAGCTTATGGTCAACACAGCCTGGTTAATCACTAACCGGGCAAGAAGAGCCATCGCCATCCACAGGCAGAGGGACATTAGATGGCCCCAGAGTTTGTAGCTTTGCCTACAGACTCAGTCAAGCCTCCCTGAAAGGGATGACTCTTCAATTAGTTCTGACAGATTAAGGCAAGCAATCAGAAAATGCTTCATGTGTGTGGGAAGCAGTCAGTACTGGGGATTGAACTGAGGGCTTTTCATTGGGCTATATTCCCACCACTCTTTCTTTCTTTCTTTCTTTCTTTCTTTCTTTCTTTCTTTCTTTCTTTCTTTTTTTTTTTTTTTTTTTTTTGAGACAGGGTCTAATTTGTCCAGGCAGGGCATGAATTTTGCAATCCTCTTGCCTCAGCCTCCAATACAGCTGGGATTACATGCATGCACCACCAGACCCAGCTGTGAAAAATGCTTTATTTAGGCCTAAACTGTAGTACAAATGAACTCTTCAAGGGTTATAGCTGTGTATTCTTCTAAAAGTCGCATATTGACACCCTAACCCCTAATGTAACTGTACTTGGGGGTAGGTCTATCAGGATGTAATTAAGTTTAAATGAGATCATAAGAGTGGATTCTTAATCTGATAGAATTGGTGACCTTATAAGTGGGGAGAGTTTTCCACATCCATATATCATGGAAATGTCAAGGAAGCGCACAGCAAAAAGTGGCATCTATGGGGTGGAACCCCTTACCCCCAGCCCCAGCAGAACCTGACCAAGGGGACACCCTGATCTCGGACTTGTAATCCCAAAACTATAGAAAAAGACATCTCTGTTGTGTTGAGCCACTCGGCCTGTGGTATTTTCTTCTGGTAGTTTGAGCAGACTAAGACAATCCCTCATGTTTGGATTAAAAGTACGCTGATTAGAATGCACCGTTAGAGGTTTGTACTGGGTGAGATGACGCTGTAGATGTAAGAAAGAAGGAGAGAGAAGAGAAGAAAATAGACTAGAAACAAGTCCCTTTTCCAAAAGAAGCTTTGGATAGGGGAAAGAGAAGATCATTCCTAGGGCTCCTGAAATCATGTTATAATTTCCCGCATCTGCCAGGGATCTCTACTCCCTTCTCCATTATTCACCCCACCGTGTACAGAGCGGTCAACTTCATTCCTTGAACTGGCTGCCCAGTCCCACTGGAAGTCTGGTTCACTTCCACTTTAGCTCCAAAGCACAAAGAAATGAAAGAATTAGGAACATTTCTCTTGATTTTCCATGTGTGATAGCAGTATTCCAACAGCTGTTGCAAAATGACTCTGGAAAATAAAATGAATATTTAAAACTCAAAATAATTGGCATCAGTAAGGTAATACAAATGCAACGTTGCAAAAACTCTAGTTTGTTGAAAGGAGGAATATACGGAGATATATTGATCGCAAAGTTTACATAACCAGATTATCATTAAAGACTGGGAAAGAGGAAGAAACAGACATAGGAAACACAATTAACAAACAGGCTCTTTGTTACTATTTATATTGATAAATAAATAACTACAAATATATCTTAATAATCATGAAAGAACCACTAATGATATTAAACACAGGATGTCTGCTTTACAAAGCGATGAAAAGACAAAAATAAACAAAACGGCCAAATGGTGTTTGGCCAAAACGGCCAAACAAAAACCGGTAACAAAAGTGTGTGTGTCAAACCATCACGGTTAAAGAGCAGAGATTAAACTTCCCTACTAAAAAGGTAAAACGCACCAAACTGAATAAATTAATACCGTGATTTGTTGCTTTTAAGTGATATAAATAATAATAATAATGATAATAATAGCAGCAGAGGTGACAACTTACATGGATGGGTCTAAAAAGAGCTCTTCTATACTGAGTATCACAAATTGTAAAAGAAATAATAATACTGAGTTTTAAAATGTGAGGAGTGTAAAATTCACAAAGCGCAATCTCTAAAAACATAAAGGATGACGACTAAATCATATAACCCTTATCTAACATTTATCTACCCACCCACTCTATCAGCTATCCTGTTAAACCTAATGACACTCTTTGTCTACATACATAGACATACACATAACAAGTTTCTCCATCTTTATGTCTTGTCTATGTGAAGCTGACAAAAACAATTTTCAGGAGTTTAAACAAGGTAGAACACTATATATATATATATATATATATATATATATATATATATATATGACTTTATCCTCTATCTGCCTGTTGTGATATACTAATTATACGTGGGTACCTTGGATTTTGTACGTCTTGCAAGCAGAAGCACCATATGTCTTTGTTCCAGATGTTTTGTATAGAAAAATTCCTTGGAGAAGAAAGATAATGTCTTACTCTGGAGCAAAAAGTTAATTTATTTATAGCATTGGAAGCTCACAGTATCTCCTTTCAGAGCAAAGTTCGGAGATATACACTGTCTAGCATAATAAAGAAAGAATATCTCCCTCCAGAAAAAAAGGCAGGAAAGCTTTGCTGCCTTTTATAAAATAGTCAGGCTCACTAAGGTCAGGTTTCCTCTCCTGTAACACCTCCATTCGTGTACAAATCTCGCCTGGTCCTCTTCACTCATTCTATGAGAATTGGGGTGTAGAAAATGGATACAAAAATACTGACACTGGGCCAGTGAGATGGCTCAGCGGCGTAAGCGCCTGCCTTGCAAGCGCGAGGGCCCGAGTTCAACTCCCGGATCCCACATACGAAAAAAGGGCCGGTGATATTGCTCAGCAGCACGGGTGCCTGTTGGTGCGCGAGGTCCTGAGGTCAACCCCCCGGTACCCACAAAAAAAAAAAAAAAATACTGACACTGTGGCTAATTACTATTAATGTGAACAGTAAGATCCTTTGTCTTTGAGCCACTAGTTATATGTCTTCCATACAATCCTGGAAGCTGATTTGTTAATTATGGTAGAATCACAAACTTCCCAAGTTCTTGACATCACCAGTAACTTCTTTCGTGTAAAATATCCATGAAGTATGTATCAAAACTGATACCAGACCCAAAGTAAAGTCAGTGATCCAAAAAAGCAAAATCATACATCTTATTACCTATCAACAATGGAATATAAAATTTAAATTTCTCTGTTACTGGAAATAAGATTTAGACAATTAAGAATAAAAGCACATCTTTTGAAAAAACTATCAGGCCAAGGAAGAGATAAAAGGAATGTACGAGAATGTCAAAGCAATAGTGGTGCCAAATAACGAATTTATAAATATAAATATTTTTCACTGTAGGGTGGCTGTCACTAACAACAATGTATTGTATATTTCAAAAGAGATTGAGGAGAGGATTTTCAGTCCTCTGGGACCAAAGAAATGATAAATGTCCAAAGTGAGAATTACCCTGATTTGATCATTACACAAGGTATACCTGTATCAAAACATCACATTTACCCCATTAATGTGTGCAATCATTATGTTTATTTAAAAAATAAAAAAATACTAAGTACACACTGAGGAAATATAAGCTAAAAACTTTTATATGTTTTTAAAATGTAAACAAATTAAATTTTAGAAAAAATTGATTTAAAATAAAAGGAATTAGGTAACAAAATTAGTTATTAGGAAATTTAAAACAAGAAATATATTGAATATTTTTAGAACAGAATAAAAGAAAATGTCTGTCTGACAGCAATATTAGCAAATATGAAATAACATAAGTGATAATATAACTGCTTTTAGACATAAAATATCAAATTTTGTTATGGATACAATTAAAGAAAAATTATGAACATATCTCCAAATAAATAGGAATTTTTAAAATCATAGAATAAAACCTTAGAAATAGAACTTAGTACTATGTAAATAACATCCAATGGGATTTCTTTCAGGAATATAGAAAGAATTAGTATTATATATTATTATAATAACAAATTATTAGGTCAATTAAGAAAAACATGATATTTTTTAAAAAGGCAATAAGTCTTCAACAGTCATAATTATTGAAAATGCCAATAAGCATAGAGTATGCTATAAATATGATTAAACATAGTCAGTGTCATACATTGCTGTGATAGAACCCAAGGGAGATTTCCATTAAATCTGGAAAAAGCAACAATAATTTCTAATATTCTTATTAAAAGATTTTGGCCACGTTTTAAGAAATGACACAGAACTAAAAATATAATTGCATGACATAAAGAACAGTGATTGTATTTAAATATAAAGCAAAATGTCATTCTGGGCCGGTGAGATGGCTCAGCGGCATAAGCGCCTGCCCGGCAAGCGCGAGGGCCCGAGTTCGACTCCCGGAACCCACATACGAAAAAGGGGCCGGTGATATCGCTCAGCGGCATGGGCGCCTGCTGGTGCGCGAGGTCCTGAGGTCGACCCCCCGGTACCCACCAAAAAAAAATGTCATTCTATAGAAAATGTACACACTTATTTTATTTATTACAAGAGAAAAACACAAAAGCAACATGCCCGTAGGCAAGTAACAGCAAATGTGAGAGTAAAATCATATAAATAACTCTCATTGTAACACAAAATACAAAGTCCCAAGGATCTATTTCAGTATAAGCATATTTAACATTATGAATAAAATTCTAAGTATATTTGAGAGATGTTTTTATATCTTGGACAGGAAAATAGTATTTTCTAAATATCAATTATTACCAAATTAATTTTTAGTTTAATATTATTCAAATAAAAATCAAATGTCATATGCAGAAATTTAACAAATAATATTGAATTTTTCCTGGAAGAGTAATCAGGCAAGGATAACAGAGATTTCATTTTTAAAAGAATAATACGAAAAGATCAGTCTTCTCACATGATAAATGTATTATAAAACTACAACAATTAAAATAGCATGTACATAATGCAAATACAGAAAGACCCAGAACAATGGACAGAAAAAATATCTGAAAATAGAGACTTTTAACATATAAACATATTACAAATCATTGGGTAACGGGAGAATTATTCAGTGAATATCGCTGGGACACTATGTTAACAACTAATGATGATGTGAAACTGAGTTCCAATTTTCACTTCTCATCTTTCATCACTAATAATCTGCAATTAATATGTATAGTATGCGTAAGAATGAAACCTTTGTGAATTTATGCCACTGAAATTTCAGGAGCTTTTTTTAGCACAGCATACTTTAGCTTATCTAAACTGATACTCATGCTCCAATATATGATTATTTCCAGTACTATGTAATGCTAACCTACAGCATGATTTGAAATATCTTTATTTTAGACAAGCAGCAAGGGGCTTCAGTGTCTTATGGATCTAGGGTGCAAAATCTGGCGCTGCCATTAGGTGTCACCATCTACATTAGCCGGTGCAAGCTAACGCCTCTCCTAAATCCACATAAATGCCTTGACTTAAGGTTTTTTATGAGCTGAGTGGCAGATATGAAAGTAAGACAAGTATTCCTATTTGTTAGGAGTTGATTCCAAATAGAAATAATTTCTCTGTTGTACACTTTTAAAATGTTATGCACGTTTTCTTCCATATGCAAACATTTAAAAATTAATAATTAATGTCAGTCTTTGATCGTCACCCTGAATTTGATTAACTAACACAAGATTATGGAGGCCATTGTTAAATCAGTTAAGTAACTCAGGCACATTATTTTATCATTGTAGCATTTGTACGGAAACCTATAACCCCTTAACAATAACTTCTCTTACAAATTAGCAGGCTAAAATCCTTTACTTTCCCCGAAACAATGTCTTCGGAGTCAATGGAAACCCAGTGAGCACGGTGCTTCCTGTCCTGTAGTTGTCTTTGGTCATACTTGTGCCAAACACGAGTCGAGTTTCTGGTTTGGGTCTGTTATAGCAAACGAAGAGCAATAATGACAGAAATGAAATGAGTAGTTAACAGTCTGAATGTCTATGATGTAGAACTGAAACTGCTTTATGACTGTAGACTCCATCCTGTAGCCATATTCAGGAGACAGATGTGCCCTTCTATTTAACAAAATTAGACACAGCCCTTGGGGAAACTCCTCGAAGACCACTGCCTCACACTAATTAATATCAACCAGAGCTCTCTGAAGGCCAAGTAGCCAAGAAGTTTTTCCTTCTAAAATACATGTTTTTCTTTTAACCTGATGTGTTTGTCTGAGAGCCTATTGGTGTTCTGCTGTGATAGATGCCACAGAAACATTTGTTTTGGGGACTAATTGGATGACTTCAGCTCCCAGAGCTGTCAATTTGAGAATTTTACAAGTGGTAAGTTCCAGTAAAATGAAAATTTCTAAAATTAAAGATAAGTTCTAGAAAATACAAGAACTAGACTACAAGTAGCTTTAAAAGTGTGAAGGAATTGTTCCGAACTATAAGCACCTCCGAATGGTTGGTTTGAAGAACAAGATTCCACCTAACTTTTATTTATTTATTTATTTATTTATTTACTTTGTGGGTACCGGGGTCGACCTCAGGACCTCGCTCACCAGCAGGCGCCCGTGCCGCTGAGCAATATCACCGGCCCTTTTTTCGTAAGTGGGTTCTGGGAGTCGAACTTGGGCCCTTGCACTTGCTGGGCAGGCGCTTACGCCACTGAGCCATCTCACCAGCCCTCCACCTAACTTTTAGGAACAGTTACACAAAGCATAGAAAAAGTCAATAATGCTCATAACACACTCTTGTTTTATTCCTCTTCTCACCTGCTCCCTCCCTACTTTTCTTCTGGCTTGATTTTAAGGCATTTGTAAGCTGACTCAGAATAAATAGAAAGTTTTAAAAAACTGTATCAATCAAAGCAAACTAAGACATCATATTGGCTTTGGGTTTGGTGTCAAAAGAGGACAAAGGTGGAAAAATGTTTAATGATGAACACTGCAGTCAAAAGCCATTATTTCTAAATGAAAATAGAAGTTGGGAAAATGGTAACTACAGATACAAAGTGTTTATTTTTATATTCAAAATTCTGCATAAAGATGAAAAGAATTTGATTTCTAGGGAAAATAATAATTATGATATTGGCTATTGAAACATTTAGAGGGCCCCTATAAATATTTTTTGCTTAGACAGCTGATTTTATTAAACTCAAAACTTTAAAATACTACATTTAAGAAACTATGAAACAGCAAATACATCACTTTACCTTTGATAATAACCCAAGTATGTTCATTAATTATAGGAGATGCTGTCAGTAATCTACACTTCAGGATTTAAAACACAAAGGGATCGCCTGATGGTTTGTAATGTTCAAGCAACCGGACTGATTAAAAATCAAACACGCAATGTGTTCAATTCAGGGAGTGGTGCCTTTATGATCTTAGTGAGGGTCTTCAGTTAGTTTTTCTAAATTTGGGGGACCAACCTGAAAGATTTCTTGCTCATTTATAGCTAGGAGGTTGCTTTCCTTGAGCAGGAGCTAAGAGAATTCATCTTTCTTCACCACTAGCTATTATCAGGCACACTGAACTTAGAAATCCCGCTGGGACCCTCAAGTATCTGTGCTCCTGCTCACTGGGGTGCTCCAGGCCTCCAGCTTGCTGGCGGCCCCATAGTTCCTTTGCTCTTAGCCTTGAGCGATAGGTGTATTGAATTCAGCTTGTCCTCCCTATAGCTCAAGGTAAAAGAAAAAGATGTGGCATTGTTCTTATGCTTTGTTATAAGTTCTCCAATTTGGAGATAAACTTTTGAAAAAAAGTACCTCTTTTTAAGAAGAAAGTATTTTCATATAAGTAAAAATAGCCTTTTCCCTCCCATATGTCCATGAGCTTGTTACTAGTAAGTGGCAGAACAATGCAATTTTGCTGTAAGGTAAAAGTGGGTATTCTAAGCGGGAGAGATACATGTCTTAGAACTGATTATTGGGAAGTCTAATTTCTGGGAAAATAGTGCCTAATTTCTTGTGTCTGTCAAATGAATCCTAACATGCTAATCTGTTGAATTGATCCTAGCATTTCAAAGCCAAGCTTAAAATCATCACATGGATTTATAAAATCTTGACAAATATCTATCAGACACAGTGCTAAATAAGATGCTAAAATTCAACTTCATGAGACTTCAAGTTAACAATAGGTTTATACTATGTGAACCTGAAGAGCAATCAAATACTAAATAATGATCCTCCATAGTAGTAGTGTTAGTGGGGAGAGCAGCAATGACTTTCCCTACCAGGAACATGTTACAATATTTGGGGCAAAACAGCGAAAGCATTTGCCAGTCAACATATATTAATAGAGCACACCTCCCCCATCATAAGGATTTCTAGGACACGTTATCAAACACATGACAAGAACAGCAATAACCAAAAAAATAAATAAATAAAGACAATTATACTAAATACTTAAGTTACAGGAGTATTTTATCCCATCTACTATGAATTCTAGGCTCAGATTATGAATATTGTAAATTCACATTTCTTACTGTTTACTAGAAACATGAATTTATCCATACTATGTAGAAAAGCACTTCATGCCAGACTGATTTTGTGTGAACTCAAATGAAACATATTAAGGGGGAATGCACCTCCATGGATTGCTTCAGCATAATGTAAAACTCTAAAAATTGTTTTCCATAACTGTTGTTACATTGAAGAAATAAAATTAGAATATTTGTTAAAGCTGAAAACTATAGGGGCTAAAAAATTATTTGGGACTATGCAATCTGTGGGAATGACATTCTTTCTTTTAGAACATGAAAAATGCGGGGGAGTCCTTCATTACCTTTGGGAAGGGCTAAATTCAAATGGGATTTCTAAACTAAAAGCAAATCACAAAGCTTCTACCAGACACAGGCCTCTTGAGATTGATGTCTCCTATCCTTAGGAAGGGGTAAATGGTCAACTCAGATGGGAAAAAGTGTCAGCAGTCATTCAGCCTCCAGAAAAATCACCCAGGGCTCCTTCTTTCCTTTGTCAAGGACTAGGTCACAGATAAAATTTTGACAGAGGTACGTAAGGCCAAGCCACCAGCAGAGTGCATTGTGGTTTGAGCCTGTCTCAACAGAGGAGGTTCCTTACACACTTCATAGGGAAGAAACTAGTCCCTGGTACAAATGGGCACAAGCTACCTGGTATACATCAGGGAGTAACCACCCCTGTGTTACGAGAATGTGAGAAGACAGGAGTAGAAAGAGGTTTGGAGAAGGCGGCTCTTAAGAAGCAGCCTTGGAGGTAGGCTCTGAACTCAGGATTCAAACAAACTGAGGCAGGGTAGGGTGACTTATTGTAAATTGGGAGGATTAAATGAAATCTTATATGCTAACCAATCCCCTCCCCTAAAAAACCTTGGAGATAAAAGAGAGAGATAACAACAAACACTGCAAGAAAGGCAACTATGGAACAATATACAGAGATAAAAGAAGTTCTCACATTTATGAAACGAGGAATGTTCTACAAAAGAAACCATCGAGGAGTGAAAAAACACTTGCAAATCAAAAATATTAAGACATACTTTCAATAGAAAGGCTGGAAGATGGACGTAAGGGACTCTCACAGAAAATTATCAGAAACAAAGAACAAAAGGGGGGTTGGTGATAGAGATAAGAAAATTAAGGATCAATATCCTGAAAAGTTCTATTGATTCCTCTCCCAAGACAAAAAAAGGAGGAACAGGGGGAGGAAAATAATGATTGAAAGTGAGAGAAAAAAAAAATTATGGAAGCCAAGCTCTATCTTCTTCAGTAATGTTACACTTGTGCTTGTTTTTGAAATGAAAAAAGGCTACAAAGGGGGCCAGTGAGATGGCTCAGTGGCGTAAGCACATACCTGGCAAGCGCAGGGGCCCGAGTTCGACTCCCGGAACCCACATACGAAAAAAGGGCCGGTAATATCGCTCAGCGGCACGGGCGCCTGCTGGCGCGCGAGGTCCTGAGGTTGACCCCTGGTACCCACAAAAAAAAAAAAAAAAAAGCCTACAAAGATACAAAAAAATAAAAATAAAAAATGGTAGAGACCATGCGATCTCTATCCTTACAAAAACAATATAAGGCAGGAACTTCTGAAGTTTAAGTAGGTATTTAGTATTTGTTGAAGCAGTGGTTTTAGAACTAAGTACAATAGCAAGCAACTGGTGAGAAAGTTTCTAATGACTTGCCTTTATCTAGCAACACCCAAATTCTGGAGGAGGACAGTCTGAGCTGTCCTGGACAAACCGTTACATACATATCTGTTGCTCTCTTTCTGTGGATCTTCCCATCAGTGTTGAATGTTCAAAAGCTGTCCCTATGTTATTGTCCAAATTCCACTGCCTGTTTTGCTATGTGACTCTGAAAACAGGGCAAATATTTTTGTGCAATTACTAAGTTCATAACTTACCCAAATCCTGTCTTGCAGCTGTAGTCCACATCATAATTTCCTTTTGTCCTTCTTGATGGGTAGTTGTGAAATGTGTCCCTGCCTCTGTCCCTCCTTCCCCTCACCCCATTGAGGGGCAGAACCTTCAAAGACCTCTTCCCCCAAGGTGAGAGCTCCCTAGTCCTAGCCTCTGAGAGTTTCAAATTTCATTTTGCTTGGATAAATTAGTTTTGCAATACAGATATATATTTATTATTGGCTGTCATAACACCTTTAGAAAAAGATTATTCCCATCTTTTGCTAAGATGTCTTTGCAAAACCTTTCTCTAGAATAAAAAACAAAACAAAACAGAAAAACTTTCTCTAGGATGATTCAAAATAATAGACCTCCTAGAAAGATAATGCTTATCTGTGATAATCACTCAGTTCTTTTGAGCTAGGAGGTAAAGAACGAATCAAAGTGACGTACATTATAAACTGTAATAAAGGAGAATATTGTTGATTTTTTGAATTCACTGTTTAAAAGGAAACTCAGACCATCTCTACACAGTTCATACTTCAATATAAGAAAAAATCCGTCAATGATTACGGTGCATTTAGAGATATAATTTTCTCAAATATCTATGAATGTTATCTTTATAATGGGAAAGACAGATGTTATTTTTAAAATTTGTGCATAACTGGGAATAAAAAGAGATTTATCCCCAGTGGGGCTGGGGATATAGCTCAGTGGCACAGTGCCTACCTGGCAAGCACGAGGTCCTGAGTTCAATTACTGGTACCAAAATAAAACTTAGTTATGCTATATCATTAAAATGTGGCTTAATTTTAGATGCCAATCATCCTTATAGTTGAGTTGATAGCCTTAAAGAAAACTGCTTTCTAATGAACAAAATAGGGTTTAACTGACATTTTCTTAGTCCTCCTGGCATTCCCGTAAGGAAAGTGACATGATTTGTTTTCTATAGATAAGAAAACATGTAAAGAAATTCAATGACATGTTTAAGATTATTCAGGCAGCCATAGATCTGGCAAAGGTTCGTCTCCTGAGCTCCAGCCAATACTTTATCAACTTCCTCAATTTTTCACTGAAGGAAAGGGCAAAGTCAATATAAGTTCAGATAGTAAATATGTCTTACTATCCTCTAAACACTGACAGTTGTATTTCAGAACTTTCCTGAAGGCAGATCCTTGCTTTTAAAAGGACACAAGGGTGAAAGTTTGGCACAACTGAACATTACCAAAGTCTTCATTGTGATGTTTTATTTCCTTAAGATCCACTTAAGAAGTAGGCTTTGGACTTTTAAGTACTGTATTCAGAACTGGTGGTGTTACTGCATAAATACCTAGCCTTCTGGTGCAGAGGTAGATTTCTTGGATATCACGCAAATCCTATTTTTCTCAAATATAGATCACCTTTAAGCAGGACTTATGCAATCAACTATGCAAGCTGGACTCTGGAAGACACAGAGAGTGGTTCAGTAAACCACGTAAGTCAGATTCACAAAAGGTAGGTCCTAGCAAAATGAGTTTTAGTACCGGGCCTGTTATTATCAGTTGATAAGATAATTTTAAATGAATTATTTTTCTAATATATAAAACAATAATTGATAGAGTATATTGTTTCCTACAAATATTTTCATATGCAGACTTGTTTTTCTGCATGTTATAAAGACCCCAAAATTTCCATTTCTTCTGTCAATCTGTGGGTTATTTACTCAGCAATAATTTTTATATTAGAGATTTGGTGTTATTCTATAAAATTTGAACAACTTCAATAAAATTTTTATTAAAGGCCTTTTTAAAAGAAATTGCATGGGCGGTGATATAGCTCAGTGGCATAAGTGCCTGCCTGGCAAGCTCAAGGTCCTGAGTTGGGTTCCCGGTACCCACATAAAGGAAAAAAAAAAAAAGAAGAAAGAAATTGCAGACATAACTGGGGGAGATGGGACGAGCATTTATTGAGATTCCCAGTTAACAATGCTCTGAATCCTCTACGGAAATCAGCATATTTAGTGCACACCTAAGTTAAATGCTAAGGTCCACCCGTGCTGCACTCTGTTCATACTAGGCTTTCTCAAGAAATGTTGGTGTTATGGTTCGTATCTAGATGTCTCCCCAAAGCCTCAAGTGCCCATAGGTGGGGCTTTTTGAGCTGGTTGGATCTAGGGCATCTAATATTGGAATTAATAGTGTGTGGTACTAAATTAGTCCACTGATTGGAATTAGCACCCCCGAAAAGGCAGGTAGCCTGGATGGGGTAAAAGGGAAAAGCAAGTGGGCTGCTTGCTGCCTTCTGCCTGCCATGCCATGGACTGTTCTTCTCTGTTGTGCCCCTCTGCCATGTGGCCAACCATGGACTGAAACCTCTATGACTATAAGCTGAAATAAACCTTTTCTCCTTTTCCTTTGGGTGTCCAGTATTTTGTCTCAGCAATGAGAAAAGTAACTAAGACAATTGGGATCATCCACATTTTAGAAATAAGAAAAAAAAATCCTTAGCAATGCTAAGAAACTAGCCTGGGGGTGTCCCTCAGTGTACAGCACTTGTATAACAGGTGCAAAGCCCTGGGTTCCACCTCCAGCACCAAAACGAAGAGGTTAAGAAATCTTCTCAAGGTCACAGATGTAGGGATAGCTATATTCAAAGCCCTATCCATTTATTATACACTTCTCCCTTCCAAAAAGGCATTCTTTTTGCTTAGCTTCCTTATAATTCAGGGGCTGTTTCTGAATAACTTTCCTCTGTTGAACTGCTCATCAGGCAAATTTTTAACTCACTTATCTGATGGACTATATGTACTTCAAGTTATTTAGCTGCATTTTCCATGAGACAGGTTTGATTTTCAAATACTGAAAAATATAAGTAAAATAGTATCTCCAAACAGGTGTAAATTTAAAAATAAACAGGGTTTTTCTTTTAGTACTGAAACAGAGCAATACTTCTCTGATTAAGTCCCAGATGAATGGTTTGTTTGTGCTTAGCAGCCAAGTTGTATTAAAAAGATGGGTCTTTAAATGCCAAAATCACACTAAACAGGGCAGAGTGATCATATGAAGAAAGGCACATGAGAACTGAGATCTGTAGAAGAAAAAAATATATATATATAGTTGAGAAGACAGATAATCCTTAGTATCTTTACATTTCTTCTTTTCAGACTTCTCTCTTGTTTCATGAAGTTGAATTTTCTAATGTTAAAAGACTTTCCTGGAAGAAGGTAAAAAGCCCAGGAAAACTGGCCAGCCTTGTACACCTTTTTGAGCATCTGGTGCCCCTATCTGTAAAATGAGGCAGTTACATGGGCCATCTTAAAAGTTCTACTTATGACATTCCATGACTTTCTTAAAGGGATATTACTCAAGAAAGCGTAGTATTAATGAACATTAAAGTTAATTGGGGAGGAAAATGTAATTTGAGGGTAATGCTTAAGGGAGAAAGGATGGAGCTAGCTTATCTTGGAGACTGGGAGAGGAGGAAGAGTGTTCATTCAACCTTTGGGAAGAGAACGTTACTAGGCATGGGAGACAAAGGCAAGTATGGATGCTGCCTTGGAGGTGCCTGCAGGAGTGTGTGAAGGACACTATACTGTTTGGCATTTGTTTCTAAAATGAGGCCCTTTTATACAAAAGCTCACATGATGAGAAAACACACCACAGCAAAAAGTTATTATGGTTCTACCTTGAAATGATGTTTGGGCCAGTGAGATAGCTCAGTGGCATAAGTGCCTGCCGGGCAAGTGCGAGCTCGAATTCGACTCCCAGAACCCAGATAAAGGAAAAAAAAGGGGCCGGTGATATCGCTCAGTGGCACAAGCACTTGCTGGCAAGCGCAAGGTCCTGAGGTGGACTCCCGGAACCCACATAAAAAAAAAAAAACTGATGTTTTAGAATGACCATGACCAAATCTGCATTCTTATGGAAACTGTCCATGTGTGCAAGAAATCAGTGACTCAGTTTGTGCAAAATGCTTGGTGTACAAACACATCTGCAGACCTCTTGTAGTAAATTAGAAGCCCTTTGGTAAGAAATCAAGGATTCAATTGATTTTTGGTACATGAACCAACCTTAATTCGTATCATTTTTCTTGTCTTCCTCCATCCCACTCACAATACCATCTGGTTGCTTCTCTGGGTCCCTGGCAAGGCCCCTGCCTCCTTGCAATTCTATAGGCTGTTGGAAAGCCAGTCTTCAAACAGGCAGTGCTTGAGCAGGGACTAAAAGTCCGAGGGCATGGTCACCATCTGCCTAGAAAAATGAATGGCCCCATCACATGGTATCAACTATGGTGTTACAGCGGTAAAGCTGTGCTAGATGCCACAGTCAACACTAGATCTACTTTATTTGCATCAGATGCATGAACAAAATCTCCAACATGACTTTAAACCTGGCTATTTCTTTTGGCAATCAAAGGCCTATTAGCAAGATTTAGCTGCCCAGGTGATCAGATTAAAATCAGGCAAGATTCCAAATCCAATGCACCACCATTGAAAAGTGACAGGCATGCAAAATGAAAATAAAAGAAAAAATGCTACAAGTGCTTACCTGAATGATCAAAAACTGTTGGAATCAGAGAAATAGTTGACAAGCCAGCCATTCCAAAGCAGACTTTTGAAGTCATAATAGTTTAATTTAGAGGACATGATATTTAAAGCCATAAGCAAATGATACTAACAAGCAATAGACTTGCTCATTCTAAAATGTGTTCTACCTACAAATTAATCAGAACAGCAATAAACATGTATGGCTACTATTAGGAAGGGTGAGAATGCAACTAAGACCCCACGTCTAGGATCACACCTTAATTTTCAGGCATAAAAATGAGATCCACAAATGCCACTTTGGAATACAACAAACATATCTCTTTTACTGCTACGGTTTTACTATTATGCATGACTCCCTGAAACTGTGATTTATAAATATCCTATTGCAAAGCTAACTTTTAGGCCGAATAGCAGTACAAGGCTATCTAGCAAAAAGGGGGAAAGGAAAGAACAAGTAGTTCTGATTACTATATTAGCATACGCTTTTATCTCATCTTTCAAATTTAAATAATATAACCTTTCTTATTCTTCTGAGAAGAAAGAAAACGTAGGAAAAATGTTGAGTTTCATTAAAAAAATGGCTTACAATATTATGTTTTAATTAAAATTGAATAAGCCTCCCGATTTATATTAACATTTTAAAAGCCTAACCAGCAATAGCACATTACTAAAAGCTGCATCGGTGGTCTCAAAGAAATTAGTACTTGATTTTTTGAGGTTCATCATCGAATTCTTAAGTGATCAGTAGCTCGAAACTCCAGTTTAAATAGCGTTAACCTTTCAGTTGCTGAGAGAGTACTAAACGCGGAGTACATTCATGTACTGCAAGGAGGTTCACCCACCCGCTCCGCTGAAATGCTCAGATAAAGCAGGTATTTTTATTTACCTGTAAAACCTTTTAAGAAAAGGTTCCAAAAAAATTTATTACCTCACCAGAATCAACTGTTCCCCACCCCCTTTTCCATTCCATGTGTTTGTTATCCAAACTTGTAAAAGTCCCTCATTCTTTGTGTTGCCTACCAATTCATGGCTTGAAGGAAAGTAAACATCCTTTACTCGGAGCGAACTCTGTATGGGCCATCTTATCTTTTCGATAATCCTATTTTCACCTCCACTTCTGGCTTTGTGTCTCTCTCTGCTTTTTATTGTTTAATTATTGTTGTGGGGGGGTGCAAGAGGATCTCAAGGTCCCTGAAACTGCTTACCCCAAAATATGAACCATCCCATCACCGGGTAAAAATATAAAACGAGATATTTCAGATAAATAGCAGGCATCTCAAACTCCTGCTTTGGAGACAAAAGACAGCAAACAGGAACACAAAAACTTGGGTCGTTCCAGCACATCAGCAAGGGCAGAGGCTGGAGAGCCGGGTGCGCGCGCCCTAGAGCAGCCGGGCCTCCGCTCTCCTCGCCGAGCAGGTTGCTGTGGCGAGAGCCCCAGACAACAATGGCCAGCAAGGGTTTTGCTGGCGTCGTTTGTGGTGTCTGCCCCTACCCGGAAAAAAATAAAAATAAAAAATAAACCCATCTCCAAAGAATGAAAAAACTGAGAAGGGTACATGGGACTACCGAGGAGGCTTCTCTCCTTCCTCTCTCCACCGTAATCCCTAATCTCCATCAAATTCCCCATCGCGGACCAAAGACGAGCGGTCCCCCACCAACTTCCTGCGCAAGTTCTTTCCTCTCCCGCAGCCCTTCCACCTGCTGGGGCGG
Source organism: Erethizon dorsatum (assembly GCA_028451465.1). Taxonomy (NCBI): domain Eukaryota; kingdom Metazoa; phylum Chordata; class Mammalia; order Rodentia; family Erethizontidae; genus Erethizon; species Erethizon dorsatum. The sequence goes on from CM051838.1 coordinate 18,413,657, forward strand.
TGCTCCGCGCACCCAGGCATCTCTCCGGCGACCCCCCGTGGGCTGCAGCAAAAAACCGGGCGCTCCGGCAGGGCGGGGGCGGGCGGCTGCCGCGGATCCGGCCGGCGACCGCCGCGGCTCGGTGTCCTCCCATTGGCCACGACGCGGGCGGGGAGGCTCGGCGGAGGCGGAGGCGGGAGGCGGGGGGCGGGGGCGCGGGCGGCGGCGGCGGCGGGAGGGGACCGGAGAGCGGAGCGGGCCGCGCAGCCCAGCAGCGCGCGCGGAGAGCGCGGGAGAGCGGCGGCGGCGGCGGCTCGGCCCGGAGCGCGGGCGGGCGGAAGCCGAGGGCGGCGCGCGGGCGGCGGCGGGGAGCGGCGCGGGTCCAGGGCCGGCGCGCAGGCGGCAGGGGACGGCCGCAGCGACAGCTGCGCGGGCCCCTCGCTTCGCCCGCGCACGGCCGAGGCCGGAGAACGGTCTCCAATTCGCCAGGGCTCGGGAAAAAAGGGGGCGCCCCGGAGCGGCGCCAAGCCCCCACGCAGCGAAGGCAGGGGCGGCGGGACTCTGCCCTTTGTGGGCGCAGCGCGCACGGCCAGGAGCGCCCGCCCTCCCCGCGCCACAGTCCCCGGCCGCGCCGCTGTCGCACCGAGCGGCCCTAGCGAGAGGAGCCCGGAGGACGCGCTGCCGCGAGCCCGAGCCTCACGCCCAGGAGCCCCGCAGCCCTCCCCGGCCGAGGTCCCCGCCGCCGCAGACTCGCGGCTCCGCTGCGCTCCGGGCAGCTCCGGCTCGGCCACAGCGGCCGCCTCCACGCGCGCGCGCACACGCACACACACACACACACGCGCACACACACTCCCCCTCACACGCACGCCCGCCCCTCTCCCCCACCCCTCCCGGCCCCTTGATCTCTGGGTCTGTTTTATTACTCCTGGTGCGAGTCCCGCGGACTCGGCGGCCCGCTATTTGTCAGCTCGCTCTCCATTGGCGGGGAGCGCGGAGCAGCGGAGAAGGGGGTGGGGAGGGGAGGGGAGGAAGGGGTGGAAACTGCCCGGAGCCGTCTCTCCGCGCCGCTGTTGGGGCTGCCGCTGCCTCCGCCGCCGCCTCCGGCTCCTCGCTCGGCCCCTCTCCGCCTCCATGTGCCGGATAGCGGGAGCGCCGCGGACCCTGCTGCCGCTCCTGGCGGCCCTGCTCCAGGTACTCGGCGGTCCCCGCGGGCCGGGCTGCGGGCGGGGTGGGGCGGGCGGCGCCGGGTCCCTTTGTTCCCCGCGCCGCTGCGGGGCCGGGCTGCGCACCCGGGAAGGGAGGTGCCGCACCGCGCGGCCGGGAGCTGCGCGACATGAGGAGTGCCGGGCCGGGCCGGGCCGCCGGGGCCAGCTGCTCCACCGTGCCCCTCCGATCGCGGGCCCCGCTGCCACCCTGCGGGGCCGGGCGACCCCGCGGGGATGTCCCCAGGCAGCAGCAGGGGGTCGCAGCCTAACTCCCAGGTTTTGCAGTTTTTCCTGCTTCTCGCCTTCACATTGCACTTTGCTCCGATTTTTTTTTTTTTTTCCTTCGGGGTTGGGTCGCGAGTTTGCAGTAGAAATTCTCACTCTGGTGTCTTAGTTACTACGGACTTGCTTGTACTCCACCCCACCCTGGCACCCGCACTCCTCCGGGTGCCCAAGGGCTCCGCTGTTCTATTGTCTACACCCCAGCTCACACTTGCTTCCTATTCCTTTTCTTCTCTTGTCCTCGCCCTGTTTTGTGTCGGTCCCAACTGGAAAGACAGCCTCGCCCCTAGCCCCGAGGAGCCCCCCGCACCCGCCCTGGCTCCCCACGCTGGCGGGGAGAAGTTGGACGCGCGGGCGCTGTCCTCTCGCCCCGGCCGCCCGGCTCTGCGCTGCGTGCGTCCCGGGGGCGCGTTCGCCCGCCCGGAGACCTGCGCACTTTTCACACTCCGAGCACGCCGGCCAGCTCTCACCCGGACCGCACTGCGAGGCTTCCTCGCCGCGGGAAGCACCTGCTCCAGGCAGGTCGCGGGCTCCCCTGCCCCTCCGCGCGGGCGCCCCCTGCCCGGCCCGCTGCCCAACTTTCCCGAAGCGTCCGGCCCGGGCGCCCTCCTCCATCCTTCAGACCCCGCCGGCCGCCAGCAGGTCCTCGGGCCGCGACCCTCGCGCTGGGCGGGTGTTCTGCTGGGGTCCCTAGTCTACCCGGGTCTGCGGTGGGGTCTGGAGACTGCTGCGCGAGAGGGGTGTGTCCGCCCTCGCCGCGGGGCAGGGAAATCCCTCGAGGAGCCCCCTGCCTGCGCCATCTGGGGGAGGGGGTGGCCAGCGGGGTGGCAGCCGCGACAAGTGCGGGCGCGGCTCGGAAGTGCCCCTGCGCGGGAGGTGGGAGTGGAAGTGGGGACAGATGGTGCGGTTGCCGTCCTCCCCTCTGGGGTCTTTCGCGCCTTCCCGCCGCCCCCTAGAGGGTGTGGGCCGCGGCCGGGGGAGCCCTGTCCATGGTGCGCTAGGGTGCGCCGCGCCAGGCTGCCTCCTCCGTCCCGCCTGGGTCCTGCTCCCCACTTTCTGCCTTTCTCTTGCACCACCGGCTCCTGGGCCACCCGGGCCCCGCGTGCCTTTTTCTTTTTCTTGGATTTCTCCTTTTGTTCTTTCGTCTCCTGCTGGTCCTTCTCCCCTTCCCCCACTCTTCACCCCCTCCCCACGTCCTGACTCTGGGATTTCAGAACTATTACACTAGACATTTTTGTCCTTTGCAGTTTTGGGGAGTGGATGGGATTTTTTTCTAACTCGGAGGAGGAGACCTGCCAGTCACTTACTAACAAAAGTACCTCCTGTTATAAAACCGCCCTTTATTCTCCCGCGCACACTCCTCATTCTTTCACCTCTTGTCACTGCGCTGATTGTTTCTCCTTTAAAAATGGGATTTTTGAAAGAGGGTAGGCTGCGGGGTAAGAAGGAAAAAAGTGGTACTTCCACTGTGTAAAGTTAAGGGGAAGGCAAGAGGAACTTACAGATCCTATGTGTATCATATTTTGTTTTTCTTTGACAAAAGAGAGGTCATAAATGAAACGATTACTTTTAAAAACATTATTTTTTGTACATTATTGAGCACTCTTGCTTATTTATACAGAATAAGTCCTCAGACTCTGACTCCAGCAGTAGCTGGTTATTTGCACTAACTTTTTGATCTAAATGTAAGTTCTCAGTGAACCGTGGAGTGAAGTTAGGGCAGGAGGAGGTATTTGTTGGGTCATTAATACCAGGCCAAGTCCAAGTGTGGAGCAGTGTCTTTCCACTGTGAGTTATCTGCCTTGAAGTCAGGTGTGAATTTTGGACGTCAATTTTTTTTTCTCTAAGCATTCTTTAAAGTAGCGTTTAGAAGCATTAGGTAATATGCCTATCCTTCCTCTGTGTGTGTTTTTTCCTTTTCTTCTATACTGCTGTTGACTTTTATAAACCTTCATGGAAGAGGGCATTATAACTTTGTCATCAAGTTATTCAGCAGTCTAATTCACGAGTGTAGGTCAACCAGTAACATCGGATGATTTGGAAGGTCATTGGGACTGGAAGCAGAACAGTTTAATGCGGTGTGAGTTGTTAGGGTTAAGTGGACGTGTGAATGGTACAGCTGAGATTAGAAATGACTTTCAGGGCTGCTGGTGTAGCTCAGTGGTAGAGTGCTTGCTTAGCAAATAACAAGCCCTTGGGTTCAATCCCCAGTACCAGGAAAAAAACCAAAAACAACCCCCCCAAAAAAAAAACAAAACACGGAGCTAATGGTCTGCTTTACACACCAGAACAACAAAGATCTATCTGCAAGGTGAGCGAGGCTCCTCCGCAGTCATCTGCCATACTTTTTTTTTTTTTTTTTTTTTGCGGTCCAGATTAGATTAAGCAGCCAAGAGTTTCAAGAAAGAGAATGGTTACGTTATTAGTGTAGCTACACAGCAAGCTTGTTCTTCCACACCAGTAAAATATAACTGCATGTTCGGTGGACTCTGTGCTTTTAATTGTTAACTGAACTGTCCATGTTTCTTGTTTTACTTCGAGAGGCTGTTTATTAGTTTAGTTATTCTTTACCTACATTTACATAATTCCTGTTAATTTTACATAATATGATACTGAGCTTCAAGATTTTCTCATTTTAATTTAAGGTATTAGCATGGTCCTTTATATTAAAAACCCAGAATTTGAATACCAAATTTTACTGATTAAGGAGTAAAATGTTGTATCACAAAATTATTTTTAAATTATACAGGTGGCTTTCAAGTCCTTACATAGGTTTATCATTTGGAAGAAAATCAGTTTAAGTTTTACTACCAGCCCAACAATTAATAGTTTAGAAACCTGTTTTGTTTTTCTGGTTCATGTCTTAATTGCATAGCCCATTGTTCCAATTTAAATAGACTTGAGTGGGCTATAAGGCTTCCAGTACAATAACTTCATGTTCATAGAAATTCTAGATTCTTAGTCTCATATAGGTCCTGGTTTCAACCTTGAATGAAGACCTTGGAAAAAAGATGCATAAACCATATGTATTTTTTACCTAAACCTTACTTTGAAGATGTTAATATTAACACATGAAACACATAAACAAAGAAATAAGGTTTGTTTTGCCATGTGGAAAATCTAAGATTCAATAATCATCCTAAGTATAACACATGTATTTATTCTCAGTGTTTACTTGATTTTCATGTGTCTTTGCAACTTTTCAAGTTCTTGTGAAAGTAAAAAGAGTTAGCTGGTATTCAGTTTATTTAAGGTATTGAATATAATGATATTTATCTTTGGCTTTTCTTATCTTCAGGTATGTGGTCATTATTAATAGGTGGTCCATTACACATGTACTAGATGTGATTTGAAAAATAATTTGGATACTCTAAAATATTTTTTGAAAAGGACACACACACACACACACACACACACTCAGCGCTCAATTATAAATTCAAAATATACATATAGGTATACTTTTTGACTGGTATCTTAGTGGAAGTCTGCCCTGACCTTCAAAAACTTCAGACTGAGATTCTAAGAGGAAATTCTTTTAAAATGGTCCTTATTTTTTGCATGTAGAAACTGATATCATTCTGGAATAGATTATTTTGGTGGCAGTATGTTGCACCAAACTGTCCTTAATTTTCTTTTTCATTAAAAATTTTCAATTCTGGCCAGTGAGATGACTCAGGGGCGTAAGTGCCTGCCTGGCAAGCGCGAGGGCCCGAGTTCGACTCCCGGAACCCACATATGCAAAAAGGGCCGGTGATATCGCTCAGCAGCATGGGCGCCTGCTGGCGTGCGACATCCTGAGGTCGACCCCTGGTACCCACAAAAAAAAAAAAAAAAAATTTTTTTTCAATTCTTAAGTCTGTTGTGCCTCATTAAGCTTTAGGATTATTAATTGGGAAATGTCAAGACTTAAAGCAATAGTTAATCTTGCTTTAAAATATTCCTTCTTTTTTAAATCCTAAATCACTCAAATCTCCATCCTGTTTTCAAGAGGATATTTTCAAGTTAGAAGAGTGATTTTTAAAGGAAGAATCAAAGCTGGTTTTAAGAAGTGTAGTGTTTGTGTATATACTCTACCATTTTGCCCAAGTTAACATTATTCAAATTTGTTCTTTTGGCTCAGACACAAAAAGTAATCAAGTTTAAGGACTGCTCAGACTTGGCGGTGAATTTTATCAACCATTTAAAAATATGATAGATTTGGAATTTGGATGTCATTTGAATAAGTATTTTTTATCTGCCATCAGTACATCTAGAACCTAAATATTTTCAAGTTGGGTAAAAAACTATAAATTGAATTACAATCTGTACCAACAAGTAACTATATATATACCTTATATTTCTGTGTTTTTCCTACTGAACTTTTAAGTTTTCAGAAAATTACATCAGTAATATACATACATTTTAATTAAACAATGATATTCAAACTGTATGTACAGATTAATGTTTTAGTAAGATGTTATCTGCTACATATATATAGTGATAGGTTTAAACTAGGCAGAACAAGGTAAATTCAGAAGCTAAATTGGATCTTTTGAAAGACACAAATTTAAAGATTAAGACGTATGTTAAATAGTTTTTGAAAGGAAAACAGGTTAAAGATAAATCCTGACCAATTTCTATTCCCTTGTTACTGCTTGGTATTCGGTGTGCTTCCTTGGGTGGGCTTCCAATGTACTTAACATTCAAGCCCTGGAGGTTCCATATATATCTATATTTATGTCTATATATTTATAGATATGTATGTATATGTGTTTATACTAGGTGTTATCAAAAATACGATGAATGTTTAAATAAAATTTTAAAAAATTGTATTACAATAGACGCATTGCCATTAATCCCCCTTAAAGTACCCCCACACACTTTGGACACCATTATTCCATCGTTCTTGCCACTTTCTGAAGCAGTTCTAGAAGTCCTCTTCCCTGGATGTCTTTTGGTGGCTGCCTTGATGTACTGAATCAATTCAAAATATTTACAACAATTTCTGTCGCTGAAAACATTACAGTGTGACCTCATTCCATTACTCGGGCTCTTCCCCCAAGTTAAAATGACCATGAAAGGTAAATGTTGTGCATTGATTCAGGATCTCTAGGGAGCCAGGAGAATGCAACTAAAGAATTCATGAAAGAGAACTTTCAGAACTGCTTCAGAAAGTGGCAGGAATGGTGGAATAATGGTATTAATCTATGGAATAATGGTGGAATAATGTATGCAGAGAGATGGACTATTTTGGGGGGATTAATGGCAATTTGTGTTTTACTGTAATACACTTTTTAAAATTTAGCCATTCACTAATTTTTGATAACCCTTCCTGTATAGTGTGTATGTTGCCAGCTCTTACCCATGTGCCTCCTGCAGTGTTGAGTACAGTTGCACATCAGTTTCTGCAGTTTATTGATTACTGTGTGTGTCATGAAGAATGGGTCGGGCACCACGAATATACCGTTGTTCAGTGCAAGTGGGCCATTCTCCTGTATCGTGTCGAAGTCAAGCTAGCGTCGAGGGCAGAAAGCCTGCGGTTCTAATTTGGTACAGATGTAGTCTACCAGCTTAAACTCTCATGACCTCATTTTCCTCCACGCTAAACCCTTGGTCTTGGTTAGATTAGTTGATCTCTGAGGGGCCTTTCTGTTCTGTAATTCTTGGGGCTGCTTAAAAATATCTCAAGCATGTCTCCTTTTCAAAAGTTTAGTAATGACCTTTTCTACATAAAATGTAAAGATTTTTAGATGGTTGGAGTGGTGATTTTTTTGAGGCCTTATTAACAATTAGTAATGGTTTATCATACATGATAGGTTAGAAATCATCTGTATTTTTATATTCTTGTCATTGATATTGTTACTTACACCAGTAAAAGTAAAGTATTTTGTGGCAGGGAAGTAGGTATAAATACAGGTAAGTGTAATATTACTAAGAATAAAAATTATTTATTACTTTTATGCTCCCACATTTCTTTGAGAGAAAATAACCTCCATGAGAATCATTGAATTGAGTGATATGTGCCAGCTTTAAAACTAACAGTCTTTTATCCTAAAGGCCTCCTGCAGTTCTTTTTCTACAGATATGCCTGTATTCATGATGTACATATGCTGTATCTACATATATAAGGATGTTCATTGTAGTATTGTTATGATTTTAAGAGATTGGATTAGTCCACCAGTAAGAAATGATTTAATAAATTTTGATGTGATGTGCAGGGAGATTTGAGAACTCCTACTGTAAAACATTTTAGTTTTACTACTTCAGGTTTAAGAAAGTGATTACATTAAACTACCTGATGCTTGGGGAATAGTCATGCACCTAAGAAAAGCTATAGAGGACAGCAGCTACAATAGGAAGTGGGATTTCAGGCTTCTGAATGAGAATCAGTTGGACAAAGACCAGTGATATTAAGATAAACTGAAGAATAGAAAACCAAGCAAAGTAGAAATAAGTTGAAGGTGACCTAAACTAACAGTAAGGCATTTGAAAGTTAGGTTTGGAACAACCTATAGCAGGCTACACAATAGATCTAAAGGAGGATTGGCTGAGTGATAGGCAGCTGAATAATGGATAAGTTTCCATGTTAACCTCATGGAAGGGTCACAATGTGCTGAGTTATCTGTTCCCGAAGGATTATATTCGTTGCTTAAGCCATTGTGTATGTCTTACATTCTCCTTGCTGATTGAATAGTTAAGTTTTGCGTCTGTTCTGATAGTGGAAATATAATTTAAAGCAGACCATGGTAGTATCTGGAATTTGAGATGCAAAACATTTAGTATAGGAATCAGATGTTCTGCTCTATGCACTGCCTTGATAAAGTAACTGTTTATTTGGATTTTTACAAGTAGCGATCAGAGAAGTAGATGTATAATATTTTTAAAACAGCTTGAGCTACTTAAAAGATGGTACAATTATTAATATGATATGCTTAATAGAGAATGCTTAATACACTACTGATCTGTGATCTGTTCTTAGGCTTTCTTTCAGAAAACATGCTTCTATATATTAGGAAGGAAGGAAGGAAGAGAAGGATAAAGGAAGGAAGGTTGAGTAATTGTGTACTTCCATCCTTTACATTATTATAATTTTGACGTTAATTTTTGTGTTTTTCTCAATTTACTTTACCATCGTTATCTTAAAACACGCATACCCAGATTTTCTCCATGTTCTAATAAATTACTTAATGTTTTGGTGGATTAAGAATTAGTTTTAAAAAGTAAATTAAAAAATACAAGCCTAATTTGTAATCTTTACTATTCCAGAAATTCATGAACTGGATATGTCTAAGGACTGTTTTCCTCATTATTAACAAAAACTTTGAGTTCATTCAACTTTCTTCTGTTGTATTAAATATTGGACTTCACTGCTTTCAGTAAAAGTTGCAGAGATTGCTGTATTAGTTTTTTCTTGTCACATCTGTAGGTTTTAGGGCCTTTTGTAGCATATTTATATTTAATCGTTCATGTAACTCAAAAGAGTGCATGTGCTACAGATAATGATTAAAACTTTTGCATATTTGCTGCCACTACTAAAGAACTATTTTTTCAAACTAATGCCACATAGTATATCAAATAAATCTTAAAATTAAAATATTTTTATTTTGGGGGAAGGAAGTGATTATGTTGCTTCGATTAATTATTTCTATAACTCCATAGTTTTAGTCCCATTCTAGAGATAGTGAAACTAGTACTCAGAAATTTTGAGAATTCAGAATTAAACCATATGTATTATAGTCAAGTTGAACTTTACTCCAAAGCATGTGATTTTTCTCCTTGTATCAGGCTGCGATCCTTTTATTTAACACTTAGGAAATAAGTATCATATTGGAGAGAAATTTCAGTTCCTCTCAACTGCATTGGTGATCTTTTTAGTTAACTTATGAGTTATGTTGTGCATTTAATCTTGACTTTAAATATTTTGCTTTCTTTCAGTATTTGAAGCCAAATTTAATGCTGATTAAAAGATTTTCATATATTGTTTATTTGGAGAAAGAAAAATTCTGAGGAAAAAACCCATAATCCACTTTTTTTTTTTTTTTTTTTTTGTGGGTACCGGGGGGACGACCTCAGGACCTCGCGCGCCAACAGGCACCCGTGCCGCTGAGCGATATCACCGGCCCCTTTTTCGTATGTGGGTTCCGGGAGTCGAACTCGGGCCTTCGCGCTTGCAAGGCAGGCGCTTACGCTGCTGAGCCATCTCACCGGCCCCATAATCCACTTTTAAAAGTTCTTCGGACTGTACAATTAACAACAAATAATGTGCTGATAAATGGTTAAAGATAATTATTTGTGACTCCTGGAACTGAAAATACTTTCTAGGAGCCTATAAACTCTCAGGCTGTGAACTATACAATTTTTTTTAAGCTTTCTTCCATAATTTTCACTGTGGAAATAAATGGAAAGGATTTCATCACTAATTTTTGAAATGTTTTAGTGTTTGATAGTACAGTTTTCGTACCTGAATTAATTTTTGTCTCACAAATGAAGTTATTTGGCATCTTTTAAAATATGTATGTCACATCTCAAAAAAAAAAAAAAAAAAAAAAAAACTGCCAACCAGTTCCTATAAATATTTTGCGCAGTAACTGACCACAGGCATGAATCTGTTAACTGTTGTGAAAGCCGAGAACTATTTTACTTGTAACTTGACCTATTGTAGGTGGGTGGACACACTTGACCTGTGTGTGATCTTGCACAAAATGTCTGTTATTTGGTTGGAAAACTATTAAGTGAAACCTGAAATAAATGACTAAAAAACTAATTTTGGGGCTGGTGAGATAGCTCAGCAGCATAAGCGCCTGCCTGGCAAGGGCGAGGTCCTGAGTTCGACTCCCGGTACCCACAAAAAAGCAAAAAAACAAAACCCTAATTTTATTAAGTTTAAAGAGGATATGATCCATGCTTGCCTAATATAAATCTTTAATTAATTAGAGACTGTAACCACTTTTCCTTTTTTTTTGCTTTTTGTTATTTTAACTGGTTAACATGGAAGTTCAGAGTCTGAAGTTCATTCGTGATGGCTTTAAGGTCCAGTAAATAAAGTGTGCTTTGTGCAGCCAAAATATTGGCCTTCTATTTGGAACCAGCACCTCTAAAATTGGTTTCTAATACCTTGCTACTTCACATTTCAGGGAACTTGAAATTCAGATTAAACATATATGCATGCACACGGGCACACACACACACACACACACACACACACACACACACACACTTTATGGAAGTATCAGATTGATTTCCGGAAATTGCACATTCTGCCAAATGTTCCTAAATTGAACATACTGTTCAGTCAATACTGAATCAAAAATCTTAACTCTGAATTTTAACCATCCTCCGATAGTAACTTGTTCCTTGATTTCTAAAAGCATAGATTATTGTTGCTTTTTATTGTACTTTCTGAAGTCTGCCATCTTGTTATTTCTGATACCTTTGACTCAATGCATAAAATCATCTATTTTACCGTATATTTTTCATAATCACAACATTAGGAAAGATTCATAGATACTATAGAAATATCTGGGAGGTTAAGGAAGCTAAAATCGATGATAAAAAAGAGAGATGAATTGTTTCATTGCAGCTAAAAGTCACTGGCATGTTCATGGTGTCAGACCACTAAACACCTTTTGTGGGGTTTCCTAGTCAGATATCTTTTTCTGTAGTTCTGGTAATCAGGCAATATTGCTTCAGGTAAGGGATAAAGATTTTTAAATTCTTAAGTGATAACCTTCTTTCCCTTTCTTTTTTTTATCAGAATGAGGGTAGAAGCGAAGGACTAAATATTTTTTGAACAGAAGTTTTCATGCAAAAGATCTGGGTGTTAACAGATCCTAATCTTTTCAGTGATGCTTCTTAATACCTTCTTTCAGCTTACTGCTGACCCACTTTTCAACAAGGCCCTCCCGGTTTTTATTTTGGTTTCTAATTTTTAAAACAAGTTACACGGAGAGGTTTATCATGCCGCACACTGATCATTTTCTAGCTGCTCAGCATATATGTGGGTACTGTTGATCCTGCTTTGTATTTGCATAGCTGTTTTGGAGATTTGAGGGTTTGCCCTGAGGATTGCAGAGTCTCATACTGTTCAGAGATCTTTCTTGAACCCTTTCTCCCCATTTTCTAAGGATGGCGTGGTAGGTCTGGATTGTAGGTGGAAGTCTGTTCGCAATGAAAAAGACTAAGGAACCAAGTTCCGTGGGTAGTTGGTTGCCCACCAAGGATGTGTTTGCTCAAGGCAACTCTAGGTTCTTACACATATGGACTTTATTTTACTCTACTGCATTTAAAAAGATTGTACTGTTTGTGTGGCCTTGGCTTATTGATACATAATTTGTATTTAACTTGCTTTAGCCCCTACACATTTTTTTAATCATAAAAGTAATTGCATATAGTGTTTATGTTTTTGTCATTAAATTTTATTTACAGTTCTGTCTTCTCTGGTTGACAGATAAATGAGAACTTTTGGGGAGGGCTATCATAGAAGCATTGATTTAATTTACCAGTGTATGTAGATTAAAGTACCTTCTAAATGAAAATGAGTTATAAATCCTTGACTTGGTTTATGGTTTTTCCTTTTTTTTTGAGGCCTTCTTGGTGGAACTGTGTTTTAAAAGAACATGGTGGTGTGTTCAAATGTATATAACAATGGATTATTCTGAAGATTGCTTATAACATGTTAGAATGGCAAATGGAAGCGTTTTCAAAAAGAGGTGACATTATTTAGCGTTGTATTTGCGGGTATAATGCATATTGTCAAGATTTCAATTCCTTATTTCTCTAAATCTTGGTTTTTCATATACATATGATGTGTATCTGGAGTGCGACTCTTTGGTAAATGAGCCAAGATACAAACTGACAGCTTTTCTGAAACCTCGTGCTATATCAGATCTTATCAGTTTGTGTTTTTACATTTAGATACTTCACTTTCATGAAATTTGTTTTTGTATGTGGTGTGAAATAGAAGGTCTTGTTTCATTTTTTTCTCCCAATTTTATATATATGTATATGCACATTAGTCCTCATTTATCAAATAAAATTTTATTTTTCTGAATTGAAATGTGTTCTTTATCAAACATAACATTCCTATTCATTTTTGGATCTTTGTGTTCGTTAGTAAGGATACAGTGATGTAGTAGTTCAGGTGGCTTGTGGTACAGTGGTTAAGAAAGAGAACTTTGGAGGTAGACGATCTGGCTGAGACGTGTGTGTGTGTGAATGCGGATAACACGTTGGACAGTTCTCTTCCTCAGTACACCCAGTATGCTCAGAATGGGTATGTGTGTACATAGAAAAGTATTTTTATGTAGTGAGCAAGATGTTATATCTTTGAAGATTTGGGGTCTTAGTCCTTACTATTGTTTCACACAAACAAATTCAATCAAGAGAAAATGTAATTTTTAAAATAAGTTTGAGTACTTAATGTGTGCAAGGCTTTGTTCTATGTCCAGTATCACAGCTGGATGACTTGTAGTTCTGCATGATCACCTGCCCCCAATTTTTCTTGGATCACACTGGGAAAGCACAGTTGAGGGGCACATATTTTAATAGTCTTCCTTAAATTCTAACAGATGTAGTCTAGGCTGATACAACAATTCTACCATCTTTATAATTAGGGAAAATAATTAGTGTATGGAGAGTATTATTCTGCCAGTGATTTGATATGGAAATAATAGGTAGTCAAACAAGCTATTCTGTTGTCTTTTTCAAGATCTGTCTTTTTCTTTAATTCTTCAGTGTCCTTGTGTGGACGCACGTGCACACGTGTGTGTGTGTGCGTGTGTGTGTGTGTGTGTAGACCAGCCCAGAACTAGTCTCTGAATGCTTTTTACATGGCAGTGGGGACCAATAGAGCAGGGGGTTGAGCATACTGTTCTTATGATGGTTGATGTCAGCGCAGCATCTGCATAAAAGCAGAGGTAAATTCACTGTTCTCGTGGATGCTGATACTTACTGACAATTAAATGCAAGAAATACTGCTTTTAAGTTAGTGTAATTCTAAACAAATAATATCATTATTTATGAGTACTTACTATGCTATAGTCACTATTCTAAGCACTTTTGACATATTAACTTATTTAATTCTCAAAAATATTTATACCCATTTTATGTAGCAGAACACCAGACATGGATAGCTGTCCAGGCTTCTTTTAAGTGATAAAGTGGGCATTTACTTGTAAGTAATCAGTTGTTAGAGCTTGCATTCCTAGGTTTGGTATGTATTTGAATTTAAAAAACTGAGACAGATTGACACTCATTGTTTTATGTTTGATATCATCCTTTTAAAAATATTTTTATTCTATAGTATAGTAGAGGAGTGCATAAAACACATGCATACACTTTAAAATATATAAACTACATCAGTATAACTACTAGCTAGTTTAAGAAATAGTATATTGCTGCTACCTTGGAAGTCCTCAAAATACATTTCCCCCCCTTCCCAGAGATAATCACTATCTGCTTTTTTCTAATATTTATTCCTTGTCTTCCTTTATACTTTCATCATCTGTGTACATATTCCTTAAATATATGTAGAGATCTTTTATATGTATATATCATGCCTACATGCATAAACATATCATATATATATGTACATATATGTAAATGTATTTTGTGTGATTTGTTTTTTTGGTTCAAGATTATGTATATAAGATTCATTAGGGCGTATAGTTATAATTTGCTCATTTTCTTAATGTAGAGCATTCCATGTTTTGAATATGATATAATTTAGTTTGTAGTTTGTGGGCCTGGGTGTATAGTTTCAGAATTTCGATGCTGTTAGCAAGCATATACATGCTGCCTGGCCATGAATGTCAGGAAGACTCCAAGGCAGTGTTTTGCAAACTTTAGCTTATACAAGGAACATTGGAAAGCTTTTTAAAACAAACTCTACCCACGTGCTTGGGATTCAGTAAGTCTGCAGTAAAGCCTGAGAATTTGTATGTCTAGTAAGCTCCTTTACTGAGTGGTAGGATGTAGTTCCACTCTGGGGCATGTACCTGCAAGCAGTATTGCTGGGTTGACGGCTCCACACGTGTTCATTTTTACTAGAAAGTGCAAGAATGTTTTTCAAACTGATCCACCAGCACTATGTACACATTTTTCCCATAATGTTTAGGATACTTGTTATAGTGAAACTTTAAAATACCACACAGTGATACCTCTCTTTGGTTTAAATTTGAATTCCCTCAGTTACTAATAAGTTTGAGAATTTTTTAAATGTGTGTTTTGGCCTTTTCCTTTTGGTGAAATGTCTGCATAAATACTAGCCTACTGGAAGAAGCTCATAATGTCCCTGTAACTTGGCCTCGCCACTTGTTGCCCATTCCCTTCGCCTGACATCTTCGGTCATGGCTTGGCTGAAGATGTGTTTCCAAGGATTTTGAGCCTTTTTGAAATTTGACTGATATCATTAATGTTTCTTGAGTGCATACTGCATGCCAGGCCAAGTGCTTTACCTGTGTTGTTTCAAGTAATTTTTCTATCAGTCCTGTGTGATAGGTAGGCATTATTATCGTGATCTGTTTTACAAACATCTGAACAGGTCATAACATAAACCAGTCACCTGAGGGCACACTGCCAGGAAGAGGAAGACCGGGCTCGAACTGAGTTATACATCTCTGGTGATGCCAGGAGCTCCTTGGAAGTCTGAAACACAGTACACCAGGGGTACGGAGATGAGTCTCTTCCAGTCTTGGAAGGGTTGCTGCAGTGAAGCCAGCACTCTACCAAGGTATCGTGTCCCAGTTCTGGATTTGGACTTCACAATGAGGATTTAAGGGATTTCTGTTTCAGGGAGCAAGCTTTGACCTTACGAATGGGAAGATCTAACAGACTGAGTCAGACACAGGACGGGTGTGCAAGCTAGCGGTTTCGGTCACTGGCCATGCAGCCCCTTGGTGGTGACTTAAACAGATGGAGTATCTATCTGGTGGGTCGTTGATGGTTCTTTTGGTAACCTGCTCTGGTTCTTCTGTCCTCACTAGCTTAGCTAAGAACTGTCCTCACCCAGTAACCCAGGGTTTCTTGTTGCTTTCTGTTCCCAGTCTGCAGTTCTCCTAAGCACTTGCAGAGTCCTGATCATCTGCTCTTAGGCCCTCAGCGTCGGGCCATCCCCCAGGTTCATGACCATGGCCTTGATGTTGGTGTAACAATGTTATTTGGTCAGACTTCCCTTTGATCTTTTAACCTTAGCCTTTGAGTGTTAAGTAAGTTCTGTTAAGTAAGATCGTGACTTTGTAGATAATTTTGTTGTCTTTGGAGGGCCCTAAAACTGATTCTTCCCGTCCATCAATGTTCTGGACAGATATTACAAAAGAATCAGTAGATAGAGAACCAAAATATAACATTTATTACGGATAAAGACAAGGTTGGGGAATGTGACTTTTTAAATGTATCCAGTTAGTCACCCATGCACTCCAGTCTTTGTGCCGGATGAGGTCAGGCTTCCTTCTGGTGTCCTGCCCTGCGGTGTACCAGCATTTGCCCTGGCCGGCTGTAGGCTGCTCCCCACAGAAAGCCGGCCCAGGGACCAGGTTCTGTACGCCCAGTCATTTCGTCCAAACCCACCAGAGGTAGACAGAGCTCAGAGCGTTGCTAGAGTAGCATCTACTACTTGGAAGTGGGATGTACAAGTGCTACACAAATTGTGCCAGATTTGGGATTAACCATCGGGCCCACGTTCTTCACTGTTCAGTATGTGTTCGTGCAGATGTGTGACCACTCCCTCTGGGAGATGAGCATTGGTCAGGATAAGCTTGCTCCCAACTTCATGAGGTCTTGAAAGATCTATAGCTTCACTTTGCAGTCTCCCAAATGCGAATGGGGCATATGAGATGACCACAGTAGTAGTGTTAACAGCCTCTAGAGTTAGAAAGGAAACCAGTTCCTGCTCCAGCACTGTTTCCCAGCGCTTGTCCTGAGGGTTCCAACGGCTGTAGCAGAGCGCCCACGATACCGGGAAAAGCCTGACGGTGGGCCCAGAACACAGTTTCCTTTTCAGCCTTTCCTGGGGGTTAAAGAATCTGAGCCTTTTGTCTGTAATTGTTGCCCTATAAACTGAATGCAGAGTTCAGAGGAGGAAATGGAAACTTCAAGATATTAAATGTGCTAGGTTCAAAACAAAAGCAATTTTTAAAAGACGGGGGCCATCTTTGTACAAATAGCAGTATCTCAAATGCCACTTCTTTGAAAGAAAACTCACTATGTATGACTGGAACCTGCTGCCCTTTCTCCCCATAATTACCTGGGTGCTACACCGAACCTCCCCCTGGGATCCTCCCTGAGTCAAGTTTCAATTCACAACCAGCACGTGCAAACCACAATTCCCTTTGAGCCCCTAGCGTCTGCCCTTGAAGCTGTTGGTCAAGCCATAAGAGTCCAAGATGTGCCCTCTTTGCTCCTGAGTGTGGAGTGGAGTTTGAAACTGAAGTGGCCAGTCTTTTATGTAAAGACTTGCAGGCCTGTCACCAATAATTTAAAGTGAAATCCTTACAAGGGCTCTTGAGCTTATTGTCTTAAAAATGGAAATATTGTACTGCTCACTAGCCTTTAGGCAGTAGATTTTGAATTAATCCCCTTTTTCTCTACCTCCGCTGCCCCCGCTACTTCAGGCTGGGACCATGAACATTTCTGAAGGCCCAAGCTGCCTCGAATCCCTGCCACAGCCAAACTGTAGCCACCCTTGCCCAGAAGTGCCCACCATCAGCTAAGGTCACTGGGTATCTCCTCTTTTCTGAGACCTTTGGCCTGTGGCCTCTCTGAGGCCCACTATTTTGTTCTAAGCCCTACCTCTCTAATCACCACTTTCGGAGAATAAACCACCCAAGTTGTGGTCACACATCAAGTTCAAAATACCCCATTGTTTATGAATTAAAGCCTTTTGATGTTAAAACCCACCTGCTCCACTATAAAAACCAACCATTGCCGCATCAAGGCTGCAGACCACCAAGTTAAAAAACAGGCAGGGCCTCTGTTGTGCACTCTTTCCCCTGCCAGAAGCCCAGGTCCTGTTGGGGCATGCACTTTTGTCTCCCAACATTAGACTCGTTTTTCTCAGGTGACCAGGTAGTTCCCCACATGCTGAAGTCTTTGAAGGGGCCCAATGAATAGGACCTCTCCTCCCTGCCTGAATTCTGAACCAAGTGAAATGTAAGCCAGACGAATCAGCAGAGCAGACAGGAAAACAGCACCGTGGTTGGGAGAAGTGCAAGGATGGAGGCGATGGCCGTTATCTGTGAACAGATCTGCTGAAACTGAATCCCAGAATCCCAGAATTCCACCCCCCCACACACACACAAAGCAGCAGGGAATCTGCGAACTCCCAGCATGGAAAATGAGATCACCACACTTGTTTTCTGAGGGCCTGGGACTCCCAGGCGGGAAGAGTAGGGGACAGGTTGGGCACCAGCTGACCAGATGGTTCTTTCAAATGTAGTCTTCAGGCAAATTGAATCCATCCTTCTCTTCGTGAGAGCAGAAGTTCACAAATGTCTTAGAACTCTTTTATACCTTTAAAAATTAGTGAGTACTCACATGAGCTTTTATAGTGTAGGTACTATCAATGTTTGCCATAAATTAAACTGAGAAAATTCTGTGATGTTTATTTATTTGAAAATATCAAACCCATTTTCCCTTTGTAATGTAAATATTAATTTTTATGGAAAAAATGAGTACATTTTCCAAGAGAAAAATAAAATTAGTACAAAGAGTAGCATTGTGTGCCTACATTTTTCCAATCTTTTTAGTATCTGGCTTAATGATGAGACAGCTGGTTTTTCTTATCTGCTTCTGCATTTTTTGTGTGAAAGTATGACACGTCATGTAACCTCTAGAAAAGTCCACTTTACCCTGATGAGAGAATAAGAGTGAAAAGACAACTAACTATGATATTATGGAAGTAGCTTGACCTTTGTGGATCCCCCAGAAGGATCTTGGGGACTCCTAGAGGTCCACTCTTGGATTATACTTTGAGAACTGCCACTCAGGGTGTCACTGATTGGTGCAGTGAAAAGAGTTGGGAGGCTTAGTTAGCAGAATTCCCAGCATCAAGAGGGTAACTAGTATCCCCTCTACAGTTAGCGTAGTGAAAGGATCCAAATACCAGGCT
Organism: Erethizon dorsatum; assembly: GCA_028451465.1. Taxonomy (NCBI): domain Eukaryota; kingdom Metazoa; phylum Chordata; class Mammalia; order Rodentia; family Erethizontidae; genus Erethizon; species Erethizon dorsatum. The sequence continues at coordinate 18,432,206 of CM051838.1, forward strand.
TAAGTCACTCACGCTATCCATGGGTAGAAAACACTGGTTCTCCCTCCAGTTGAAGTAGGAATTGATGATCTTAGCTGGGCAGCTTTGCAGTTAGCATGCAGGGCTTGTGAATTTACGTCCTCATGACTTGATCTATTAGAACTCTACTGGGCAGGATGCTGTTTGCGGAGCAAGTTAAGAAATGGCTTTGAACTCTAAAGTTACCGACAGTGCCCTCCTTTCGCTGTGGTGTATTTCTGGAAGCTGTGCCACTGAATGCCATTTTCTCAGAAGAACAACATTGTAGTTGGGTTGCGTTTATCTTATCAAGGACACAGAATTAGGTAAGTCACCACTATGGCCGGCTATTTTAATTAAATCAGAGTTGTGGGGACTGTAAACATCTGTAACCATTTTCAAAACGTGAAACCATGCTCTGGGTTTTATGAATCAGGCCTAATTGTACATGAATACAGGGGACTCCAGAGTACAGAAAGTGTACAAAGAGTTTATTATAGACCGTAATTATTCCCTCATCAGTATCTCTGCTGAAAATTAATACACTAGCTGTGATAGTGTACTGATTATTTTCCATGTATACATTTAGGAGAGTTCAGGGTAGGAGAGAGAGCTTTGATTTGGATAACCTAAAAAATAAGCTCTGTAAGGTTTGACCTGATGTCTTTTTTCTCCAGATTTTTCCATCATGAACAGGAACATTGAAACTATTTTATTATCATATGTCCTACATTATATAACACATAATATGTGAGCATATTTTAGGAAAAATTAAGTATGGGAGGGGGTAGATTTTTCACTTAGTCTCAATTCATACAGGAGAATTCCCAGCCCTTACCCAGTTAGGTGTTATGTGTCAGTGTATGTGGCTGCTTCCTCATGGCTTTTTGGGGTGTTTGGGGGTGTTTAAAAGGGGGTCCCCAAAGTCATGTGGTGGACTGGATGCTGTCCTTAGGATGACAAGCTAAATGACTAAGGCAAGATTCCCCTCAATTTCCTTCCTTGCCTGAAAATGGCACTACTAACCATACCTACCTTATAGGTTGTTCTGGTGCTTTATATAAGGTATTTTGCATGGAAAACATTGTAACACACTTGAACACAAGTGATAAGCACTCAGTAGATACTGTAATCATTGGCAGTGAGTGTATTTAGGGGATCGAGTTCCCAAGTTGATCATAGATGCAATCCAATGCAAGTACTATACACTGGGATAACATTTTGAATATTCCATATAAGCATGTTGCAGTTTCTGGTGAGTGTAATGAATTGATAGGGTAGAATCAATCTACACCAGGCTTGACCATCTCTTCTGGAATTGCCTTAGCCACTTCTGGAATTTTTAATGGCAGTTTAATTGCATAGCTGCTTGTGCTATTATCTCATGGTTGTGTTAAACATTTACTGAAGCCAACTAAATCTATAGGTGCTCTATTGTTACCCACTCCATTCACCATCTAGTATACTTAATGTCAGCTCTGATCTCTCCTTTAAAACTTTCCTCTAGGAAGCCTGGAAGCCTCAGAAGCCACCTCTCACAGGGACTGAGTAGGTCTGGGCTTATGTTTCTGTATTGTCCCAGGCTTCTGTAGGCTGGGCTCCTGCGAAGGTGACATTCCAAAGCAAACATCGTGTGTTGGACCTAGGTTGCTATCCCCTTAGCTGTTGTACTGGGGCTCAGAGTTCAGTTTCTGTTGGGTTATCAGGTTCCTGTGCCAGCATCAATGCTGTTATTTGGCTATTCTGTTTGTCCTTGCTAGATTAAAACAAGTGATAATCAGAAAAATAGAAGGAATGATACTAGAGGTAGTCAAGGGCATATTCTAAGAGGGCAATTGAAGCAAAGTAGGATATCACTAGGTGGGCAGAGGTGTGGCCTGGGGTTGGTCTTTGCATCTAAGCTAGTCTACAGTGCTTCATGAAAACAGCGAAATTCAAGGAACCTGTGCAAAATGCTGTGTCCTCCATGCAGAATGGTACATGACAAAGCAAAATAGTGAGGTCATCCAGGGTTAAGCTGCACATTTTAACCCTTGGAGCATAAGATTAATTTTGTAATGAAGGCACATAAACATGGGAACCACGTTTATTCTTTAGAATATTTCTATTGATGAACTATTAATTTTAATTTTATGAGTTTTATTGTATTAAACAGTGAGTACTTAACAGGAAAAATATCACAAGAATAAAGTATTGAGCTTTTAATATTTATTGTTTATAGAAAAGTATCAAAATTTTCAACATCCACTGGTTTTTGGTGTACAGTCAAAAAAGTACATCAGAAAAAAAAAACCCAAACAATATTTAAAAAAGAACATTGGAAATAAACTCCCATGTGGAATACAATGAAAATACCAATAGCTCTACAAAAAAAATAATCTTTACTTCAATTATGACACCTAAGGCAGTCTGCACACATGACAACAGCACGTTCCATACACACGTACCACTTACACCGACAGCACATGTGTTTTGCTTTCCTGGCCTTTTTGCAGGACATACTTGACATCTCAGTGGTCTTGCTGTTTTGTCAGGAGGTTCTTATTATATAGTGTGTAGTTGACAGGAACATAAAATACCAATAAAATAAATTATTAAATTCTTAATATGTATTGTGTTTAGACATCATTTTCCTATCAACTGTGTACTTCTTTACAAAACCTAGAAGATAACATCAGAAATAAATTCCTATATGAACTACAGTGAAAATGCCAATAGAACTCTACTGCAAAAATAAGCTTTGTTTCAACTGTCGCACCCCAGGTAGTCTTCACACATGAGAATTGCATGTTCCATACACAAGTATCACACTAGTATGTGTGTTTTGTTTTCCTGTACTTTCTTGTAGGGCACAGTTGACATCCTTTTTGTTTTCCTGTTGTCATAGTAGGTCTTTGTGATGCTGCACCTACCTGTTCACCTGCCAGCTCACTGGTGTGTTCCATAATTCTTTTGCATAGTTCCCTGGGTAGAAACAATTTGTCCTCTGCTGTAATGATCTCTTATGAGCTCCGGTCCCAATCCTCGAAGAAAATTTCTCTGTGACATTTTGCACTTGTTATTTTCTTCGTAAATTATCAAAATGTTTATGCCACACATGTTTAGGATTGAGTAAAACACACCCATTGGCCAATGCTTTGTGTTTCAAGTGATGTTTTAGTTGCTGCATAACTCATCAACATCTACTCCATGTTCGGTTTGGTTATTGAAAGAGTCCATTTCAGACTTCCATTTTGTCGAGGTTTCCCTATCAATATTCCATCATAGTGAAATGTTGACATCAGCAGTACCAGTTTGCTTTTCTTTGCCATATAGGAGGCCAATGCTATATCTTTATGAAATTCAAACACTGAACTGTACAATTCTCTGTTTTGAAATTGCAATATTTCATTTGGAATTTTTGCTTTGTTCTGCGTACGGTTCCTACGCCGGTCAACTTGTGCTCTGTTAGCAAATGTAACATCAGTTGGAGACTGGTAAACCAATTGTTGAATGTCACATTCCGATTAGTTTGGGAGATGGGAGCAACAAGTCTGTTCACAACATCATTTGGTTTATTCCTATATGAATAAGGACCTGATGGCTGAATTCCAGGATAAATGTCTAAACTGAGAGCATAACTCCCTTTGCTTCTCCAAGGGCATAAATTTTTATGCCATATTTTGACCCACTGCTTTTCTACAAGTCTTTTACATTCCTGTGATCACCATGAGAAACCTGTGCTAAGTACAGCAGACCTATGAATGCTTTGAGTTCAGCTAGTGAGGTGTCATAATAAATGCATTTTTGAATATGGCCTTTGGTGCATACAGAACGTTTTACTTGCATTTCATCCTTCCTGTGTTTCACTATCTTATAGCATTTCATCTGTTATAGTGTCCAACATTGAATGGCAGTGCTGGCATTCTGTCCAATAGCTTTCACTCCTCCCAAGCCCTTCATTTTTGTTTTTGTGTGACCTTGGTGGCCTTCTTTACAATCTGCACTTTTTATTTGTTTGTTTGTTTTGGTGCTGGGTATTGCACATCCTTAGCATGTGTTCTACCAGTGAGCTATACACCCACTCCCCCTTTTTTTTTTTTTTACTATTTCTCAGGTATTCAAAGAGCAAGGAGATAAAAAATCCCCACAACAAAATCAATAGCAACAACATACTAGCTCCCCCTTTCCATGTGGTGAATCAGGAATTACTTTTAAGCTCTGTAGACCCTTTACAGCAATCCTTTAAAGCCCACATTTTTTAATTATTATTATTGCTACTACTATTATTATTGCAGAGGAAAAATGTGAGGCATAGATAAGATTATATAGCTTGTCCTGATCACAAAGGTAGCAGGGGACAGAGCTGAATTTAGACCTGAGCAGATTTGCATGAGACGCCTTGGTCTCAATGCTGTGCACATTACTGCCTTTTTCTCCATAAAGAGTGAGCAGAACAAACATTGTAATGGGGATTCAGCTTTGTTGGCTGCATTTGATAATAACACAATAACCTAATTGATATTAGATTATCACTATAGAATATCTGATAGGGAAAAAGAAAGAGATGGATGCTTGGGCAGAAAACATCCAGTTGATTTTAAGAGTTTGTAAAATCAACATTGTTTTGGGCTTTAGGTAGGCAGTCTTCACAGCTAGAAAGAAAAGATAATGATTCCCTTTGGTGTGGACTGCTTTCAGGTGTGACATTTTTAGCTAATAATCATAAATTATCTTGATCAAGGAGAAAGTGGAGAGGTGAGGAGAGGTGATTAAAGAATCAGTTCCTTGTGATTACACATGGAATATTTAAAAGCTTGGATTTAGGAGTGACTGGGAGGAAATTGGAAAGTAGATCCAGTGACCAAGGATGAGTATAAAAAAGAATAATGGTAACAGGAACCTGAAAAAGTAGTGGACTCGGGGTTTTAAAGCTCACAGTATCAAGACTGTGGAAAAATTTAACAAGAACAAAAAGCCATGTTGCTGGGAGTTCAGGACCAGAAAACAGAGACTAATACCAACAGGCAAGCAGGACGCCTCAACTCCTATTGCACTTCTGCCTTTTTAGACAAGGAGGTCGATCTTCAGCCTGTTAAGAGTAGAGCAAATACTTGTAAGAGGAAATTGAAACTCAAGATAGGTGAGCTGATTGTGTCAGAGCACGGAGCGGCACTAAATGAGTTCAGATCCTCTGACCAGCGTGAATTTCGCCCTGGTAGTCTGAGAGGACTGGCCGACTGCTTTTCATCTTTGAACAGTCGTGTACAAGGAGAATTATTAAAGGATGGGCTATGGGGTGATGTCCCTATTAGAAGGAAGACAACAAAATCAACAAGATGTAGTTTTCAACCGAAAGGAGGGACAGCTTGGGATTAATAACAGGAAAATAATTGGTTCTGTATTCTTTCTTGTTGTTAACTAAGTTATTCGACTTGAAGACTAGGGCTGAAAGGTAGTGTGTGGTCTTTGGAATTCAGAAAGTCTTCAGGAAGCAGGCACTTACTAAATATACAGATTCATCCACCACATTCCTTGAGATTCTGTCGGGTGAGTTTTGGGTTCCAAGAATCTGTATTTTGAACTGTCCCAGATGATGTACTATGCTGAACGAGTTTGAGACCATGACAGATGTGCCATGATTCAGATTCATGACATCCTAGTAGTATTCATACCACCGTGACTAACAGCTGATGCAGTGAATGACCACGCGTCACACACTACCTTGACTGCCTTACGCATAATTAACATTTAGTTCTCATATCTGCCCTATGAGTAGGTCCTATCTTTATTACTCGTACTGCACAGATGGGAAGACTGATTTTTCTGAGCTCTCCCAGCCAGTAGTGATTGGCTGGAATTCCAAGTCAGGTATTCTGGGACATTGGCAGTCCCTGCCCTGAACACCACTGACTGCCCTTTCTCGAGATCTTGGCTTACAACCCTGGGTCGTTAGGAAAGGCCACGTCTGGGCATGTGGCATGCCCAGTCTTTAGCATTTTTATGAAGACATTAGGGTGTTTCATTAGTCTTTCTTGACACATAATCCTAGGAAGAATGACCAAAATCAGCTGTAATGATTAATTTATTGAGATCGAATTTCAGTGGACGGATAGTAAATTACTGTTCCTGAGAGCCCCAAAGTAGCAACAAAGATACTAGGAAAGGAAACCATGACTTACTATTTGCCTGCTAAAGTAGATCAGCGTGGTGTCGGGAGACTACAAGCTCAACATAAATCAACAGGGGCTTTGTTCCGCTGTACCTTGTGCCTAGGATGCTTTTTTCCACTTCCTCCTCTTTCTCCTGCAAATTTTTAATCTTCTTTAAAGTTGGGGCCTAAATGTCACTTCAGCTATGGAATCTTCTTTGACTTCTGCAGGTAGATTTATCATCCCATTCTTTCTGCTTCTTTAGCACTTTGCTCCTGGCATCATAATTTTGTGATTATCTTTTCGAGTTTGTGGCACCAGGTTCCCAGTCACTCAGCTGGAAACGGGTGGGGTGCGAGGATATAACTTCCTCCATCCCACTGTGAGTTCCTGCTCTCACAAAGCTCTATTGATTTTAATTGTCAGCATATTGATAAAAATCTGCCCCTTCTTCATCCCCATAGCCCCTGCCCTGATTCAAGTCTGTATTGTAACTTGTCCTCTGGCTTCTTTCACTTGTCATCCACCACGGTTTCCCATGGAGCATTTCAGAGAATGCTCTATCAAATATAACTTTCTCATGCTTTCCTGGGTCCCCCACCCACCCACCGCCTGTATTATAGCCCCAAGCCCTCAACCATCTGCGATCTAACCCAGTCTAGCACACCAGCTTCCACTTTTGACATCCTGCTTCTCTTCTTGGACTCCAGCGACACAGAACTCATTATCATTCCCTAGGCACAATGGTGTTTCTTGCTGCCTTGTTTTAGCTCAAGCCCTGTATGCCTGGGATGATTTTCCTGCCACCCCCCATGGCCTTGCTACCCCCTGGGCTGTGCTTGGGAGGCCCCCAGCACCTTCCCCTAGGGTCTCATATCTTCTAAGTATTTCTGCTTCCCACTTTAAGCCTTGAGCTCCTTAGGGGCAGGGGCTATGCCTTGTTCTCCATTTTCAGTGACAAATGGACATTCAGTACATGTTTCTTGAAAGAATAGTAATTCTTTGTTGTACTTAGAAAGACTGCAGAGTTAGAATCCTGCCTATTCCTCTCTCTGGATGTGAGGTCTTGGGTATTTCACTGCCTGTGAGAACCTATTTGCTCATTTGTAAAATGCTAATAATTTCATGCCCTACTCTCATGGAACTCTTGGGATCATTAAGTCGGATAGCAATGTTTTGTAACATGTACACTATTCCAGGGATCTGCACTCTGTAATCCTGCTGCCATTTTTTGTATAGTCAAGAATGTTTCTCACATTTTAAAATGTGCAGATACTTTAAAAAAATCAAGAGAAAAATGATATTTTTGACACTTGACAATGAACTGAAATTCAGCTTTCAGTGTCCATAAAGTTTTGTGGGAATGAACATAACAATGCTCATTCATTTTCCAATTATCTGTGGCTGCTTTTGCATTTCAGTAACCAAGTTGAATACTTTTAACAGAGATCCCAGGCCTGTAAGCCTAAAATATTTACTACCTGGCCCTTTACAGAAAAATCTTACAGACTTCTGCACTATTGAAATGTAGAAAAATGTGTGTAATGCACAAATTATTCCTTGTGTTCACTATGAACTGGTTGGAAGTTGAATTCTGTATCAACTTCTAATGTCAGAGCTTCATCCTGGGCCTGGCAGAGTGATCATTTAATGTTGGAATAAGCCATAAGGGCTGAGTTTGGACTTTCTGAGAGGGTATCTCAGCAAGAATTTAATGAACTGTTGGAGGGGATGTGAAAGGATAGGTGGACACCCCTTTTTGTGAAATGTCATGTAACAGGATTTTTTAACCTTGGCTTTATTAACCTTCACCTGTGCCTGTATAATGGTTAATAGCATCCCTGGCCTCTACCCGCTAGAAGCCAGTAGAACCACTCCCCCTCCAAGTTGTGTCACCCAAAAATGTTTTCAGACATTGCCAGATGTCCCTTGGGGACAAAATCACCTCTGGTTGAGAACCACTACTACAGAACATTCAAGCGTTAGCTATGAGTTTAGCTTTTGTTTGTTTGTTTGTTTGTTTTACAGACAGGGTCTTGCTATGTTGTTCAGGCTGGCCCTGAACTCAGGCTGGCCTGGAACTCACAATGATCCTTCTGCCTTAGCCCCCAAGTACTGGGATTACAGGGATGTGGGATGCGTCACCGCGCCTGGCTCTAGCTATGATTTTAGACTAGTGAAACATCTATGTCCAAAAAGCCACTGTTATCAGAGGCTTCCAAGGGTCAACGTGGCCTCCCTGGGAAGATCTTGGATCTTGGTCACCAGGTCTGGGGTTCCCCACCATCTCTGACCTAGTACCAGCACATCCCTAGCCTGAAAGAATTAAATGGCATAAAGGAAACCTGCAGGGTGTCCAATGTGGAGATTGTCTTTGAGTGCTTCTTGTTTGTTTGTTTGTTGAACATGTTAATTTTGTTATTTTGGACTGAAAATTAAGAGGAGAAATTAATGAATTATTGGGGAGAAATAAATATTTCAATAATTCTACGGAGCAGGAAAACACATTATAGATTAACAACAGCATATTATTTGTGGATCCATTTTTGTCTTGGGGAAGAAGAATTTGGAGTAGTCTTCAGCTGAAAGAAATGAACATAAAAATCCCAAAGCCATACAGGGCCTCCATGGGTGTTTATTATGAGTAGCGAGGATTTGTTGGAGATGTGCTTTACGTACATTGTTCCAGTACTTCTCACGGTCAGCCAAGGCAGGCGGATGCTCTTTCACACCTGAGGAAGATGAGCACAGATGGGGTAGGTAAGAGGTAGCATGTTGAGGGCTGAAGTTCCTTTATTTGAAGTAAGGAGATTGAACATCTGAAACCAGCATCCCGTTCGTTCCTGATGACTTGATGCTGCCTGGAAACGCTGTTCCTGGGGGTTTGGAGCATGGATCATCGTTGCTAATTCCGCTGCCTCGGGACAGAGCCACTGGGAAGCAGGACTAGTCCTAGGGTTGAAGAAAACTTCACTTTCCTCTGGTATTTAAACCTCATTGATCTTCGAGGGCTTCCCTGTAAACCTGAGCATTGTCCCAACCTGAATGCTTGAATTGAAATGTACCCTTTTTGCTCTGTGTCTCCCACGGTTTGCTTCTTGCCCTCTGGCCTGCCCAGCTCCTCCCTGACTTGCCTCCCAAAGAGGGGTCCCGTGACTTGGTAGTGGGACACAGGCTTGCGCATCTCACGGCGAACTGGGGCGTTCCCTTTATTTGTTTTGGTTATTTGACAGCAAAAGCATCCCCTTGGTGAGTGCCCACTCCATGCCAGGCCGACGGTGTAAATACCTGGGTATTTACAGGTGTCAACTATCATGTTAGCTATGGTGTCTTCAACTTGATGAGTATAGGAAGCCTTACTTCTTACTTCTCACTTGGTTCCTAATATTTTCTTTTTTTTATTGTGAAATATTTGGACATGTAGGGCATAATGTTTGGTCCTAATATTTTCTCTTTTTATTATGAAATATGTAGAGCATACGATGTAAATATGTAGGGTATAATGCAATTTTTATCCATGTGCTATGCAAATCTTCACATTTTACCTTGTTGCTTTTTTATTCTTTTTGGAAGAAATGAGTAATCACAGATAAATTTGAAGTCATCTGTACAATCTTTCCTGATGTATTCCTATTTTTTCCTTCCCTGGGGTAGCTGCTATCACTACCTTGTACATTTTTATATTCTTTGTACATTTGTATTTGTCCGTAACATTATATTTCCATTTGCGTTTAAATTTGATATAAATGGAATCATCAATCATGCTTTTAATTTATTTGTTTTTGGCAAAATTCAGACTGCTGTGTGTTGTATCTTCAATTTGAATTTGGAATGTCACACAAATAGGTTTTCGAACTGAAAGTAATAGTAATCCCTAGGTTGTAATTGAATTTCTCTTTTTTGCTTGACTCTTTGTTTGCTTAGTTTTGTTTTGTTTTTGAGATGTAGCCCTGAGGATGCACAAAGTTCCAATTTTTCAATTTTAATGTTGCTGGGTATTACTCTCCTGGGCCGTGTACAGATGTATTTGTCCATTCTCCTCTTGATGGACAGTTAGGTAGAGTCCAGTTTCTACTGCTAAAACCTTGCCCCAGTGACCATTCCCGCACATATCTACCGGAACAACCATGAGAGCGTCCCTGCAAGGTCGTGTATACCCACATTCACCTTCACTAAAATGTTGCTAAATTCTACCCCAAGGCAGCCACTCACACCTGTGTAATGTGCTTTGTTCCTCCGTATCCTTGAGTTTATACAATGCATTCTTGCACTTTACAGACTTAAAACTCTCTAGTAATATGACAGGTTTGAACCATTATCTCACTGTCACTCTTTTTACTATGTTGGGGTTAAATTCTGTGTGATATTTAATAAAAGTTGCATTTATTTTCTTCTGTATATTCTCAGATTTGAAAATAATAGTTTGCTCTTAGATTAGTCTGGATTTAGCCACATTAGTATTAGCAAAATTTTATATACATAATCTGGGTTTTCCTTTATTTTATTTTATTTTATTTTATTTTAAAGAGAAGAAAAATAGAAATAAAACAGAGTTTCACATCAGGTTAATAGGAGAGTAACAATAATTAATACATTGCATATTATCTTCATAGTAGTTACTCAGAGTACAAGATATAGGTGTAAAATATTATCTGAACAACATTAACACCAATCTTTGTTTTCAGTGAACTAAGAGAAGCTAGCTGTATAACTATCTTAGCTATCTTGTGTATATATATATTTTTTCCCTTTTCTTTTCCTTCCTTTCCCCTTTCCCTCATCAGTTTCTCTTTTCTTTTGAATAGTTTCTTCCCAATTCATTTTGGATCTTATTTACTCATTCAGCTTCTCACACTAGAGAGACAGTATGATGTTTACACATAATGGGTCTGATTTATTTCACTTATGAGTATGGTCTCAAGTTGCATCCATTTACCTATAAAAGTCTCAAGTTTATCCTTCTTTATGGCTGAGTAGTACTCCATCATATAAAAATACCACATCTTTTTTATCCATTCCTCGGTTGATGGGCATTTGGGTTGTTTCCAAGATTTAGCTAATACTAATTGTGCTGCTATAAACTTGGTTGCACATATATCACTGTGGTACGATGTTTTTAATTCTTCTGTGAAGATACCTAGAAGGGGAATAGCTGAGTTGAATGGGACCTCTAATCCTAGATTTTTAAGGAATCTCCACACTGGTGTGATTTCCACAGTGGTTGCACCAGTCTACACTCCCACCAACAGGTTTTCCTTTAATTAAAAAGCTGTGTTGTGTTGTTTCACCCAGATACCTGTTCTGAGTTCTTCCTGTTTCGAGGGCTTACCCCTCTTCTTTGGATCAATTTCTGGTTATTCACACCAGTGTGGATTGTTCTAGTGCTGTCCCTGTGGCACTAAAAGGCTCTCTTGGGTGGGCTCCACGTATCCTTTCTTCCTCCTCCTGTATTTGAACCTACATCAGTGCAGGCTGGAGTTTTCTATAACTCATACACCTGCTACCAGAACTCTGCTGAGGGCTAATTGTCCTGTGATTGTGCCAGCAGGGCCAGAAGAGGTAGTGAAACTAGCTTGGAGGGTTAGTGCAGTAGCATTTAGTATGACTCAGTTTTAAGCATATAGAAGTTAACTGTGTATACAAAGATAGGGACACAGGTGCCTGACTGTATATATGTGGACAAGCAAGATGGCAAGAGAATCTTGGCTATTTTCTAATTTTAAGTATAAAAAAGAAACATAATTGTATCGATCTTTATATTTTAATATATCCCTGTCCTTTAAGAAATACATGCTTTCGATTGTTTTGACTTGGTATAAAATACATCCTGCAGTAAATATAATTTTGTTTCTTAAGGAACAGGGTATATTGAAACAAACTTGATAGATAAAATAAAAATCTATATACTCGAATGCATACTTATTTCATGGGAATTTTTGTTAGTAATGGTGATGTGTGGTCCTAGAGGCGATTTGGCTTTCCCCCGGCCTCATGCCCACTTGGTAGTTCTTCATTCACAGTGACCATTTTAATGGAAATGGTCAGTCCTGAGAAGAACCCGGAATGTGTAGTATTTAGATTTCACTGGACTAGACAAGTGGGATTTGTTTCTTCTATTCCAGTTATCGAAAAGATTAACCCTTTGCCCTCTACATTCTAATTGTAACCCTTCAGAAACAAAGGGGTTATTTGTACAAGACAGTTGAAAAAATGATGCTCGATGCCAAGGGGAATGTTTCTCCGCTGAAGGAGGCGGCAGTCATGGCACACATTTTTATTTTCTTGTGTTGCAGGCGTCTGTAGAGGCTTCTGGTGAAACCGCATTATGCAAGACTGGATTTCCTGAAGATGTTTACAGCGCCGTCTTATCGAAGGATGTGCATGAAGGACAGCCTCTTCTCAATGGTACAATCTCCAAAGATATATTTGTACACATTCTGTCCATGCTCTTGAAACAAATTAGCCATTTTAAAAAGTCTCTAAGTCATTTCCACTGTATGACAAGTATGAATTTTTCACAATTACTATAATGAGACTGTAGGGACTTTAGGATTACAGAAGAGCTCCTGCATCTCTTATGTACAGAGTTAGAAATCTCCCGGTCTCTTGAAAATTTCATATTTTTTCTTTTTTGATTTACAGTATGATCCTTTACATAACTGCTTTTTAGTATTTTTTCTGCATACATTTTACTTATTTTGAAGCATAAGACTCATCAGACATCTGGTCCTAGTTGTTTTAAAAATTAGTTATGGCAAATGACCATTTAGTATTTTGAATTTTAAAAAGGAAACTATTATAATATCATCTTTGATAAAACATGTCAAAATTTAGTATTTACCTACATTATAATAAATTTAACAAGTAATTGCTCAGTGGAGACTCATGAAATTTGTATTTTTGTTATGACATTGTTTATAGCAATTTAGTTGTAGCAATTTAGTTGTAGATAGCTAATTTAGTGGTAGCATATGTGAATTTGAGATATAGACTCATTTTCCATGTAAATATGGATCAAGTTCACTATAGTTATCATATGAGAACCCTTGCCAGCAAGTCTAGATAAAATCTGAAATAAAACCTGATCCTCAAAAGCAAAATTAAAAACCCTTTCCTTTAGCTCCAGGTGAAAGCAAATAAAATTTTAGTTAGTAGTATTTTCATGGACTTATTTATCATTACAGAGAATGTCATAGAAATGTGAAAGCAAGTAGAATTGATTAGTAAGATGTATTTAAATTTTAATTCCCTGCAAATCTTGCACATCTCCGAGGCTGTTTTAGAGAGCTGCATTTAGAAAATCTGTGTAACCTCAACTAATTAATTTACACAGAGCTCTACCACATAGCCTTAATTGAAGTGTCTCCACAGTACTGACAAATCTTAGTGGTACAATACTTAAAACCATAGACGGGAGACTTTGAAATGTAAATAGCCTCTTAGCTACTAACCTTCTTGGGTGCAACTTACATGTTATTTTCATTTCTATTTAAAGTATGATTTACTCACACCTAAGTGATTTTTCTGAAGTTGATTTTTAATTTTCTTAAAGGCATCTTTCTGTCCCTGCCTCAGTACGTGGTATTTTTAATGACACCCTAGATTGCTGTCTAATCTAGTGAATGATGGTTGACATGATGGTGGTTTAATTCAGAGCACAGTGTGTAAATTTTGTCTGACTTGATGTGAAACTTGAAGTTCTGCATGTTTGTCATTTTCTTTAAATCTGTAAATTATGAGGTGGCCTCCTGGAACCCATATGATGTGTAGATGTTATTTGAATGTGCAAAATATATTTATACAATTCTCCAGAATAATTCAACCACAAAATATCAGTGGGATTTTTCTGTATTTTGCAATATATTTCTGAAATTCATTTTTAAATGGGTAATTCCTTTTCCTAAAAGCTTATAATTTGATGATTAAAGGCAAATATATGATCTGTCAGTAGAAACCATTGACTTAAGATTAATTACTTTGGCTTTCATATAGTTTTGAAAATGATAGTTTGTTTTCTAATTATTAGATAATGCTTGTGACAGTAAAAATTGGGCTTGGCTTCTTATCGGTATCTTTTTAGTATAACCTAGAAACAGGTTTTTGGGCTAAAGTTGTAAATCTGGAAGAATAAAAATATTTTTGATTTTTTTGCTCCAGCTGATCACTGAGAGAGGTGTGTATGATTGCCTGGTACAATTTTCCACGTGAGATACCATCACTTTTTTTTCCTGTGTCATTTTCAGAAGCTGTTAGAGGACTCCCAGCATCTTAGAGCTTAAAACATACTGTTTAAAAATATTGGGGCCGGGGATATAGCTCAGTGGCACAGCGCCTGCCAGGCAAGCATGAGGCCTTGAGTTTGATTTCCGGTACCAAAAAAATAAAAATACAAATAAAAATATTGGCTAGTAGACAAAACTTTTTTGAAAGGAAGAGAATTTACTCAGGCTTTTGTGAGGTGTCAACATACCTGTTTCTAAGAGTGCTGTCAGCAGTTAATACTTAAAATGATTCTAGCTTTTACCTTTTCTATATTTTCGGAATTTTTGGTGGCTTGATGCGCTAAAGCCAAATACTGTGCCATAATTATGCTTATGAGTTCCGCGTGTTACGGTGAGGCTATTCACCGTATGTACACTACAGGAAAATGGAATCAATGGCAAAGTCAACCAGAGTGATCCCTTTTGGCATGGGTTAGTGACCCATTATGCCATTTAAGGAAGGAAGTAGTGTTATACGAGGGTACATGACAGTTTTCTGGGGCATTTGCTTCCTGGAATAGTCAACCAGGTTAAGTTGATTTTAGAGACATCACCATATAATTTTGTGATGTTTTGTGGTTTTGCTGTTTTCCATCTGGTGAAAAACATTTCTTTGTTTAATCCTGTGGCATTTATGTGTTTGCCTTTTTTTACTGTGCTTTCTGTTGTTGTGACTTTTTGTTTGTTTGTTTGTTTTGAGAGAGGTTCTTGCTGTGTAGTCCAGACTTGCCTCAAACTAGTGACCATACTCCTGCCTCAGCCTCCCGAGTGCTGCCACCATGCCCAGCTGTTCTATTTTTAAAAACATAAATAATAACTCAAGCCTTGCTGTTTCTACTAGTTTCCCATTGTTGACGTTTGGGGAGAAGAGAGCATGACTGACCAATATGTATCGTACGGTTACATGGGATACATCTGGCGCACTAGCCTTCATGTAAAAGTTGAATATTTTGGTATATAGGTACCATAAAATGATGATCATTTTTGAAACAATTGAGTAACAATCTTTGTGAAAGTACTTGAAAAGCATTAAGCTTTAGATAAAGATATAAGATGGTATTAGTCATGTTAGGAAAACCGTGTAGAAGAAGCATGGCAGTAGTGGAGAGAATATTCCAGTCTCACAATTCCCCTTTTATTTTTTGCCGACGTCATGAATTTTATAGAAATAGCAAACTAAAAGAACTAGTTATATCCCTCCAGTTTCTCTTCTGGTTTTTATCAGTATATTTTTTTGGTGAAATCATAAAGAAGGCAAATGTTTTGTGAACAACCTTTATGTCTCATATCAGGTGAGTGGTTGCACTCTTTGAGGATAGCCCAGTATTTTAAAAAATGACTTGTGTAGACCCTTGTTCTATTTTGTTAGCAAAACCTTGTTCTATTTTGCTCAACTCTTATCTCTATTTTTGAACATGCAGGTTGTTTCCAGCTTTGCTCTGTCGTATATAGTGCTGCTCTGGAAATTCTTTTTTGGAGAACTTTGATGTTTTCTTTGGAAATTTGTGTTTGAAAGTAGAACTACCGGGGCAAAAGGAATACAGAGTTTGTGAGTTGGTATTTTTATTTTTGTTTTTCTTTGTGCATTTTACAGGGATCTTCCTTACAGGACTAAATGTACATTAGTTCTTTTCAACCTCTTCATCACTATGTAATGTCATAATGTTTTCTTATTTCGCTTTTATTTCTTTTTTATGCTGTGGCGTATATGTATTTGGCTTTATAAGTTAGGATCAATTCTATTATGTTTAGGTAGTTATTTTTAACTTGCATTTTTCTACTCTTTTTTAGAAGCATTCATTGCCAACCCTCTCATTTTACAGACAAGCAAATTAGAGCTCCATAAGATTACAGGCTTTTCCCATGATTATATAGTTCTTTAGACGGTTAGTTGCAGACCCAGAATTAGAACTCAGGTTTCTCGATGCCTAATCTAGTTCTGATGTTGGAGTGATAGAAACTATTTTGGTATAACACAGAGCAGGATGAATGCTGAAGGGAGCCAGCCTAAATATCCAGATGTTTTGTGGCAAGTCTGTCTTAGAACTGGTCTTCCTCTCCACTTCACACCATGACACGTTGTTACACGTTTTGGGGAACTATAAGGTAAATAACACCCATAGAAGTAAAAAAAAATCTTTCAGTAATTTTCACTGTTAATATTTTGCACATACCTACTTAACAGCAGAAACATCTCAGGCTTTGGAAGATAATATTTAGATCTTAATATTTAACTTACATGCCACTGAGATGGAAAACATCTCTTCTGGTAGTATATTACTTGAAAATGAAATAACTGCAATCGTAAATTTCCATTCTGTCACTAGCAGTTTACCTGTCCCCGTGAAATAACAACCACACTATGACATTGGGACGAGGATGCCGGGCCGCGAAGAGTGATTTTCCTGTGCACTTCGCATTGGTGGTCTGCATGCTTCGTCATCTCACTAAGTAAACTCCTTCAAGTCTGGTCAATGTAAATAGCAACCAGCAATTACCATGAGTATTTTCAGTAATTCATTCATACTTGCCACCTCTGGGCAACGCATGATGATTATTTTCAACTAGATGGAATTTGATTTAGATTAGTTTGCTTACTGATTAAGGCCTGTCTGCATTAACGTGAGAGCTGGAGTGTGATATCTTTAGATAGCAGCTCTAAAATACTTTCATTAGTTTAGTAGGACCGTACAACTATACAGCTGCCTGTTTTGTAACGACGTGCACACTTTTGTGCGATGTGTATCAGAGTCTGGAAAGGGGCATCTACTAATCTGTTGTGAAACCATGGCTTTTGGTTGTTTTTAAAAGAAATCTTTGTTGTTATTGAATGTGCAAATGTCTTAAAATATTTGAAAGGTAGGTTCATAAACATCTTGTTTATAAAGCCATATAGGCCCTTGCACTTTACCGATTTCCAATTGATTGTGGAAATCAATACTAAGTGCTGTGATTGTTCTCTTGGATATTGATGATGAACTCTAAGGAGAAATCAATAAAATGCAGCCAGATACATTCTCAGAGGTGACTTAAAAAAAAATTGTCCTATGTGGTAGGTTTTTTTATTTTATTTTGTTTTATTTTTAAAAGAACAACTAACTGTATAATAAGGTCAATAAAAGAACCAATAAGTTTCATCCTTATTTTTGTTATAATCATTCATACTTTACTTAACATCGTACTTTTTTCTATCCCTTTGGGTGTATTTTACATTGAGTTTTCTTAATGTAGTGCGACAAACTAAGGTAAACCAGGTCAAGTAGTCACTTTTGGGGGGGCTTTTGCAGTTATTCCTAGCTGGCAGTAATTTGTGATTTGGAAGAGCTGAAGTTTGTTCCCCCACAAACTTGCAGCCTGGAGATGGCTCTTAAAGAAATTAAGTCACAGTTCTACGTACACCGTGCTCACAAACCTTAGCAAGCAGATATTTAAAGGTTTAAAATCCGTCCTTTTAAGATCACAGGCCCTTTCTCTTTTTAGGCTCTCCGGTCAGTATCTAGAGGCAAGTAGAAAGTAAATGCAATACGTAAGTATATGGGGCCGGTGAGATGGCTCAGCGGCGTAAGCGCCTGCCTTGCAAGCGCGAGGGCCCGAGTTCGACTCCCAGAACCCACATACAAAAAAGGGGCCGGTGATATCGCTCAGAGGCACGGGTGCCTGTTGGCGCGCGAGGTCCTGAGGTCGACCCCCCGGTACCCACAAAAAAAAAAAAAAATACGTAAGTATAATATACTGTATGTTAGATGATAATAAACTCTATGGGGAAAAATAAAGCAGAGAGGGGAAATAGGGGGAATATGCTCCTGCGCTTTGCTTAGGATGGTGTGTGTGTGGGGGGGTCATTGCATGAGAGACAAGTAATTGAGAATTGATGTTGGTGTTCGTCCAAGAACTGTAGATATCTGGGGAGGATATAATAAACAGCGCAAACAGCAAGTGCAAGGGCCCTGGGGCAGTCGTGTGTCTGCAGTGGTAAAGGAGCAGCAAGGAGCTTGGGTGACTGGAGTGGAGAAGGTAAGAGAAGGAGGTCAGATGAGTTCAGAGCAGTCATGGGCCAGTTTGTGTGGGGCTTTCTAGACCATTCGAAGGAGTTTGGCTTGGACTCTGAGGAGGTAAAGAGCTATTGGGAGGCTTTTAGCAGAGAAAAGACATGATCTGACTTTCAAAACCATCGTTCTGGCCGTTGTGTTGAGAAAAGACCAAAGTGACGCGGAAGGGCAGAACACTCAGGAGCCTGGCAATGATCCGCGTGAGAGAAGATGGTGATGCAGACCAAGGTGGTAGCAATGGAGGTGGCAGAGGGGTTGGATTCTGAAATTTTAAAACATAATTCATGACAGTGAAATTCACGCAAAATTAACCTTTTTAAAGTGAACAGTATGTTGGCACTTAGTACATTCACAGTGTTGTGCAGCCAGCGTCTCTCTGGAGTTCTAAGCATTTCTGTTACATCAAAGTAAAGCCCTCTACCTATTAAACAGTTCCCCCCCATTCACCTTCCCTCTAGTCCCACAAACATTTTGTGCCTGGTTTCTTTCACTTAGCGTAATATTTTTGAAGTTCACCCATGTTTTGTGTTATATTGGAACCTCATTTTTAATAGCTGAATGATATTCCATTGTGTGTGTTCCAAACTTTGCTCATCCATTCATCTGTGATGGGCATTTGGAATGTTTCCACTTCTGACCATTGTGACTAGTGCTGGTATGAACAGGTATATATAATATATGTACTTTTTTGAGTACCTGTTTTGATTCTTTTGAATATACACATGGGAGTGGAGTTAAGAGGTCATATAGTAATTTATGTTTAATTACTAGACGATCTACTAGATTGCTTTTCACAGTAGCTGAACAATTTTGTATTCTACCTGCCAATGTGCCAGAGTCCAGTTTCTCCATGTTCTCAGCACTTGTTATTTTATTTACGTTCCTTTTGATTGCGGATAGCCATCCTAGTAAATGTGAAGTAATACCACATTACAGTTTAGATTTGCATTTCCCTAATGACTGAGAAGTCTAAGATCAAAATGTGGGCAGGTTTTGTGTCGTAGAAGCCATCTCCTCAGTGTAACCTCACATGGTGAAAGGGGAATATTTCTCTAAGGTCTCTTTTATAAGAGCCCCTCATGACTTAGCTACCTCCTAAGGCCCCCACCTCCTAATACTACCACATTGGTGGTTAGGTTTGGGACATGAATTTTGAGAGAGAAAAACATTCAGAGCTTCGTAGTTATATTTTCACTTTCTTGATAATGACCTTCCGTACACAAAAGCTTTTAGTTTTGATGAATTGCAACTGTGCTATTTTTTGGTTACTCTTACTTTTGGTATCAGATCTAAGAATACATTGCAAATTGGAAGGAGATCATAAAGATTTACTCCTCTATGTTTTCTCCTAAGAGTTTTATGATTTTAAAACTTTTATCCTTAGTCATTGATTTGTTTTTAGCTAATTTTTGTTTACAGTGTTAGCTAGCGGCCTAACTTCATTCTCTGGATATATTCAAAGATAGAAATGACAGGGTACACTGGTCTGAATGTATGGTATGAGACAAAGC
The DNA here is from genome assembly GCA_028451465.1 of Erethizon dorsatum. Classification (NCBI taxonomy): domain Eukaryota; kingdom Metazoa; phylum Chordata; class Mammalia; order Rodentia; family Erethizontidae; genus Erethizon; species Erethizon dorsatum. The sequence continues at coordinate 18,452,155 of CM051838.1, forward strand.
CAATCCACAGATAGCTCAGTGGTATTTTAAGCACTGGGAAGATCAGGAGCTTGGTTTGAGTATGTTGAGATGAGATCCAAGATGCCAAGGAGACATTTAGATGTGTAGTTGGTGCTTAGAAGAGAAGCCAATTCTGTAGGATGGAGAACACTACGTGTACAGGGAGTAAATAAAGTCACGACCCGGAGCAAAATAACTGGAGAGCTAATGAGAAGAGGAGAAACCAAAGCAAGAAATGAAACCGTTTAAGTATGGAGCCTTGAGGAGTTCAGTATAGAGGAGGAATAGAGAATGAGAAAGAGAGACATTGAGGTAAGAGAGACACTACAGGGTGTGGGGTGTTGGGGGCAGTAAGGGTCCCTTACAAAGGGACTGAGTGTTCTTTTGTGACAGATACTACTGAATGGTCAGCTCAGATGACCATAGAGAATTCACCACTGGATTTGGCAACACACAGTTACTGGAATCTGCTAAAATCCTCCCGGAGACAAGGATCAAAAGCTTTATTTGTGTATGTTCACCAGTCAGGTGGAGGAGGGAAGTTGGATGGAGACTGAATTTTCCATTAAAAGAAAGAAAAATTGAGTGGTACTTGGAGAGGAAGTGGGGTCAAGCGAGGATACTCCTTCAAGTCGGGAGTTTATCTGTTTGTGTGATGAGAACAAAGAGTCCAGTAGGGAAGGAAGAAGTGATATACAGAAGAGAAGAGACAATTGCTAGGACAGTGTGGAGTAGCTAGAGAAATGAGATCAAGTGGAACTAAAAAATCTATATTTTTGACAAACTACCTGCATTTTGTTTTTATGTACTTGCATTTGGGAACCACTCTGATTGCTTGGTTGAGTCACTCCACAAATGGTTAAAAGTCCTTCATTTTGGCTTGCCGATTTTATGTCAGCAGAAGGTTTCTAACAGAAATGGCAGAGAGGATAAAAATGAAACCCTTGTGGTGTTCAATGATGTAAACAGTATTTTCATCGCTGTAGCATCCTTGACAGATGGTTATCCAGTTTCTGCAAGAATACTACTGCCACTTGCTTCCCCCAAATGGGAAGCCGATCACTCCCTTACAAAGTCTGCTTCATCTTTGGAGAATTCTTAACTGTTAAAAAGCAATTTCTTAAAAAGTTTCACCAAAGCATATGTTTCTAAAAATTCTACACCACTAGTGCCTTGGCACCACACAGAGCAAGTCAGTTCTTCTGTATTCTGAGGTCATTCATTTCATCAGTTGTTCATTTCGACAAGCACTGATGAACATTCGTCATATTCCAGGTCCTTTCTCAAGGAATCAGGCAACAGTAGTTGAAAGACAAGCGAAATCTCTGTGGTAGGGACTTGCGTCTTAGATGTCCCTCAGATACCTGAGCATCGTCATCTGGGATCATTAAATCTCCTTTGTCCCAGGCTGAACATAAAACAACTTCTTCAGGGGACTTCAAACATTCTCACTTCCTCTTTCAAACAGAGGAAACTGAGGTTCCCTCCACAGGAACTGAACGGAATGCCACGTGTGTCTCGATGTCCATGACAGAGGCGCTCTTCTCACCTTTAATGTGGATGTGGGCTTTCCGGGGCGGGCCAAGGTGGAATTGGAATTATTTATGACTGTGTTATTTTGTTGGCTCCTGCTAAGGCTGTAGTTAACTAAAACTCCTGGGCGTTTTTGAGACAAACTGCTTACCATCTTGTACTTGTAAAATTGATTTTTGTACACAAATGTTAGACTTGTAAGTTGATTTTTTAAAAACCCAAGCTCCAACACTACCTGGAGACCCCACTGACAATTCAAATGCATTGTAGCCCTAGGAAACAATACTAGCACTTATTTTTAAATCCTCATTTAAGCAGGTGGATATACAGTAAAATCTCTAAGTTTTAGATGACATAAACTGTCAAACTGATGTAGTACCCCCCCTGCACACACCTGTGCACACACACACACACACACACACACAAACTCACACTCTTGAAATCATTAAATGATAAAGAAGAGATGGGTAAGTTCAGCTTGCAACAACTCCAAGACACATGTTAAGACTATATTTCAATTCTTGGCCTATGATTTTCTTAAAATAGAAATTCTTAATGTCAGGCAATAGAGAAAATGCCTGTTGCAGATATATAAAGGCTTAAATAACAGGGGGTTTAGATTATCCCAGTTATGAGTATTTCAGGCCACTGCTGAAAAATGAATTTCATGTTTTCAACAAGAAATAAAAGAATTGTCTATTTTCAGTAATGCACATATCTTATCAAAGTATATCTCTAGCTGTTAAAAAGACTCCATTTCATCATGTGAACTTTTATGTCAATAGATGGGTGTCTCTAAAATTGACAGCACATAGAAGAAAGATGATTCCTTATGAGGTTTGTTGATGTGAGCACAGTCTTTTTGTGTGTGTGTGTGAGTGTTTCTTTCTTTTTTGCCCATCAGTAAATGTGTGTTTTAACTGTGGCTCACCAGGAGTCTGAAGTTTGCTTCTTTCCTTTTTCACATCACTCTGGTTATGGTTTGCTCAGTTGTAACAGGAAAGTCACCGATGGGTTGATCTATAATTTTTTCTTCTTCAACATTGATATTTCTTATGATTTGCTGTTACTTTGAAACAAAAGTGTTCTCAAAGGGAGTCATCTTTGATGCTAATACTCAGACTCTACACTGTGTCAGGAATGAAATCAAGAGTGCCAGCTGCTTTTGAAATGTGCGTGTGTGTGTGTGTGCACGTGTGTGTGTGTGTTTGCTCCTGGGCGTACCTCTCCTGTGCTTCTCTTTAAGAGCCAAGGCCTTTATGACAATGCAGCATTTCCTTTCAGTTGAAGATTTTCAATTTTAACAGAAGCAGTCATCACAATTTAATTGCAGTACCTTTTAAATGGACTGCTACATGATCCTGTCCTATTACGTGCTTTTATCTTTTCAGTTCAACTTTTGTTTCTAGTGTCCATATTACAGGAAATAACTCTTCCAAAGTTCCATTTTTTTTTTAACTTCTTATGATCCAGTAGCATTGCTTCTCAGATTTTAGGGTGCTTGAGAGTTGCCCCTGAAGAGCTTGTTAAAGTACAGATTCCTCCCCCGACCCAGATTCTGAGGCTTGGGTCTCCAAAATATTCATTCCAGTGAATTGGGAGTGATTCTGGTACAGGTGGTCTCCACCACACTTACATATTTGGGCTCAGTGCTTTCATAACAGAAATTCAGATTGTGTTCAGCTACATGTTTTCTGTGTTAGTCAACCCATATTAGTTCAGATAGATTTTTGGAGACATTTTTGGAGGTTGTAGATTACTCCTTCTTCCCTGCTTTTTAAATACAGTAGCCTACTTTCTGTCTTAGGACAGATTTTACCAGCATCTAAAACAGGTGTTGAAAGAACCTTAGGTTGGATTAACAGTGGATCAGAACATATCTTATACATACCATCATTACGTATTTATTTGCTCTTAGCAATCTGAATATTCATTTCACCAGATGGTGAAATAAGGAGACTAGGAAATTTTAACAGAAGTGCGAAGTAAATTGAGACAGAGGTTTTTTACTTAACCTGATAATACAAAAGAAAATGGCCCATAATTTCTAATACTTCTCAATGACTTCCTAGAAATGAGCTCCTCCTTCCCGCCACTCCATTTGGTCTCTGCTGATGCTGTGGTCTGAGAAAGGCGTTCAAGCACCTGCTAAGACCGCCTTCCTCTCTCCTTCACCTGGCCTCCCCCATCTCCTTTATCTTGTTAATTGGTTTAATCAGCAGTTTGTTGGATTATATTTTGCAGTCCTAAAAATCAGGGTCAGTTCATTTTTCTTTGTCTTTCACTTCAAAAGTTATCTCTCAATTAAATAGCCTCAGATTTAACATGTAGTATGAATCTAAGGAAGTATTGATGAGGACTCTCAGGGCCTGGCAAATATTTGTGTTCTGTGGATCAGTTCAACAAACGTATGTTTTCTGTAGTGTGTAAGAAATCACTATAGCTTGTCTTGGAAAATGCCAGTGTCCAGCTAACATGGATGGATTTTTGTAGTGGGAAAGACAGTAATAACTTATAGCAATCATTGAAATTATAAATGTTTCTTTGAATAATTTCTGCCTGCTTTTAAAGGCCAGAAACAATGGCCACCTTAATGAAATGATCACAGAAAAATCTCCACAGAGCAGAATATTTGTTCTCCTAATTCCTTCGTGAAATTAAATCCTGCAAATTTTCCCATTATGCATATTTGTAATTATGCCTTCAGTTCAGTCACTGAGATCTGCTATGGCATCTTTTGTTGACCTGTCATGTATTCTATCAATGCAAAAGACAAATTTATTAAAGAATCTCATTGCATTTATATTGTAGGAAAATGGTCCCTTAAGAGATAATCGCTTACTAACTACTCAAACTGATAAAGCCCCCATATGGTCTTCCCACTCCACTAATCATTAACTAATTAGTACACACCGTGCATTCTCAACCTGCGTGTTACTGCCCCATTCTTCAAGTTTCAGTCGTTTTATATTTAAATGTCCTGATTGTTTAACTCTTCTCAGATAACAATTGCAATTTATTATTTTCCAAGTAGCCATTAAAAAAAAAACTGAGGAATTCAGAAAAGTGCATCCTTTGCTTAATTATTGGTAAATGACGTCTACTGGTCACACCTGGACATTTCAGCAATCCTATGTTAAGATGCATAAGAAATACCTTACCTTTGGTGTTCAGGTCGGTTAATTTTAAATGCATTACAGTTGCATAGCATTTTATACTTACGGAACAATTTCATATTTTATTTTAGCTGTCCTAAACTCTGAGTTAAGTAGAACAGGGTGTGTTTTCTTTCTTTCGCACGCTACTGAGTCCACACAGCTGAAGTGGAATCATGAGACGAGTAAGTGGCCGAACATGGTTTGGACCTGCATTCTAATACAGGTCTTTTCCCTCCAGCCCATGAGGTGACATCAGTGCTTCTCTGTAAGGCTGCTTCTCACAGAGCATTTCAGACACCTTCAACTTTCTCATGTGCCACATGCTAGTACTCATTTACTGACTTGGGTTTAAAAATCCATGTTTCCAGTTGAAGTACACATTCATTTTCCCGTCCATTTTTCAAGAATGGTCACAAACCTTGCTCAGTTTCCTTGAGATGTCGGTGAATAGCCTGCAGTTCTCAGGTCCTTGATCTGCTACTCCAGTGTTTTGAGCCCTGATGGATTCTCAGCAATGCCTAGGTCTGTTTTCGGGGAAGATCGGGGGATGGCTGAACACTTTGTACCATCAGCCTTGTACCCAGCATGTCTTAAGACATGAATGCTTTCTACTTAAGATATAGCGATTCAGTTCTGTGGAAGACGCTAGAAGACAAATGTAGCCCTCATGAGGTAGCATCTTGGCTTCGTGGTACACAGTGAGTAGCCAGCAGTTAATTGGGCACCAATGTATTCATAAATCCTTTTGTTTGCCCCAGAATTCTTGTTAAGTGAAGATCTAGCATGTGAGAGCCCTAGAAAGCAGCTAAAATTGCATAGAAACACAAGAGATTTCATGGGTTAATAATGATAATAGATTTACTTTTCAAGTGACGTGTATGTGCCAAGTTTTAGTAGAAATTATCTTTAGTCTTTAAAATGGCCTTATGAAGTGGCAGTCCAGTGTTGCAGGTAAGGAAATTCAGATCTAAAAATGTTTTAGTTATTTACCAAAGCATGCCATTAGTTAGTACGTAGTGGCAGTAGGATTTAAACTCAGGCCTGCAGGGCTTCTCCTGGACTCTTTTTCCTTTTTCTTTTCTTTTCTCTTCTTTTTCTTCTCTTCTCTTCTTTTCTCTTCTCTGTTCTGTTCTTCTCTCTCTCTCTCTCTCTCTCTCTCTCTCTCTCTTTCTCTCTCTCTCTGTGTGTGTGTGTGTGTGTGTGTGTGTGGTACTGGGGATTAAGGGCCTTTGCACTGAGCTATATCCCCAGATCTTGTTTTGTTTTTGCTTTTAGCACAAGATCTCACTAAGTCACTAAGTTGCCCAGGCTGGGCTCCAACTTTCAGTCCTCCTGCCTCAGCCTCTCCAAGTGCTGGGATTACAGGGATGTGCCACCACACCTGACTCCTTTTGTGCTCTTTCTGATGTGTCATGCTGCCACCACTTGAGGTGCCTGAAAATTTAGCTAAGAGATCAATCAAATCAAGCAGCGGTGACTTTTTGGAGAAGGCCATTGAAATGCACTTAGAAAAAGGGAAGTTTGCATAGATAAGAGGAAGAGATGGGTAAGGTGTACCTGTGAGGTTAGGTTGGCCCGGGTGGAGGAATCTTACTGGAGAGTTCTTCCTCAAAATGTGGACCCAATCCTGAAGATATTTGAGGACCAGAATATGCAGTCTGAGTTGGCTGTCAGGGTAGCAGTCCTCTAGGACTATGAAGGAAGATGAAGCGATTGTAGATTGGATAGGAGGATAGTATGGGTGATGCTGACCTTGATTGTGAACAGTATATAATGTTGCATGGGAAATCAGTTGCTAGTGGACTTTATGGAGTTCCCCAGAGAGCCACTCTTCTACTTTATATTTATTTGGGTGTCTACTCCCTGCTGCTCACGTGCCATGCTTAGCTTTAGGAGATGGTAAATCCAATTCATGTTTTAGGAGTGAGAAACTGCAGTCCTATTCTTCTGCCCACAGTGTAACTCTTTGGATTTATGAGAATAAGGTTAGGGAAATATTGTTCCCTTTCATCCTATCTGTCTGTCTGTCTGTCTGTCTGTCTGTCTCTCTCTCTCTCTCCTTCCTTGGATGGGAATAAGAAAACAAATAATCTTAAGAGTCCTTGTCAGCTGTCCACTTCCAAGCAGAGTGGAAAGAAGTCCCTAAGTGAAATTACCGAACTGCTGAATTAATATAACCCAGAAACCTTTCCTATCCCTGGGCCTCCAGTCACATTAGCTGATCAGCTCCATGGATTGTGTAAGGCAGCGTGAGATGAGTTTTCTCTTACACGCACTGAGTTGCATCCTAACTGATACTGGGCCTCACCAAAGTCTCAGTGAGGATGAGAGCAGGGCTTCATACTTCCATGGGGATGACAGGCTGGTACAGGTGGTGTAGCCAGAAAGAGGGAGTTTCATGCCAGAGATGTAGAAGATGTTGCTTTGATTGAGGGCCTGCATTGATGTGCTTTGAAGCTATGGACCTCAGATTGTTGCCAGCTGCCGAAGGTAGGGACTGTCACTTATTTGACAGAAAACAAGGCCAAACGAGAGTATTATCTATTGATGAAAACAGTATTTTTTTACATAAAATAGTAATTTGGAAAGATGGAAATATGGTGCTGGTTTGCAAATTAGTAATAAGTATTTGGGTAAAGGACAGTTTAATTGAGATGTAGGGGATTATGCTTTCAGGCCACAAAAATGCTTGGGAGAAGAGCTTCTCTAATTTATACTTTATTTCTTCCCTCTCTAAATGGACCAATTTTTTTCTAAGTGTTTTCCAAAGTATTTTATATTCTTATACTTCAAAGTAGAGTGTACAGGAAAAAAATCAAGGGCTTTTTCTAGGTCAAATCTTAATATAAAATTGCATGGCAGTGATTGATGCATTGTGTGAAGATTCTATCAAGGGTCCCTGTATCTGGTGCAGATGAGGGAAGGTAGTGTCATTAAAATCCACCATGTGCTTCCATCGAGACTTTGCTGTCGCCATCTTTACTCCTGTGGCCTCTTTTCGCATGCAGTGGGGGTGCAAATGTCATTCAGTGCTAGACTCTTAAAAACTGACAGAAATCTCACTATCTGAGAGCTTTTTTTTTTTTTTTCCTAGCGGAAAATACAAGTTTTAGTATATTTCTGAAAACTCATGGTGGATTATGTGATCCTAGATTTGTGAGAAAAGCAGAAGTTACAAGGCAGTTATTATTTTCAAAGACTGTAGAATTTAGGATATATTTTAAAATATTTTTGATGTGGGTCATTTTATCAACAAATTATGTAGCATTCATTAATCTTAAATGACATTTGCTTTTTCAAATTTTTGGAACTGTTTGCTGGTTATTTGTCTGGTTAGTCGAGGAAATGATGTAAAGGGCTATTTTTAAAAATGAGGATTCCAGTGAATGGATGAGCGTGTGTATTTCCACGTGTCTGATTCTAAATTTTTGGTGAAGTAGATCTTTCAAACATAGCTCCTCAAAATTTGGGATTACTTATGGCTCAACCTCCTGTAGGCATTTAATCCTTTTACTGTTCTAGACCACTTTAAAAGAGGGGTTTATTGCTCTCACAGTCACCTCCACTTGGGAAAGTCTTGGCAGCATTACAGCTCGCTGTGCCCCTGAGGAGGTAACACAATTTTTGACTTCAGTCACTGGAGACAGAGCCCAATTCCTCTCCTGCAGCGCTCCCTGGAAGAGGCCTGCTCACCAGCTATATGCACATCTGGAAGGTCTCCATCTTCTTGGAACTTGTGCCAATTAATTATGGCTTCTATACGCTGGCTAAGGTTGGTGTGATTACTGCCCAGGTGTATGATAAAGTGTGTACCCACGTCTTCTGCAGCAAGAGTTGTCAGATTGTTTGGTGGGAAATACATTTGACATCATGACCTTGTACTTTATTCATATATGCATTTCACAAAATGTTTCCCTTACTTTTGGCTATGGCAGTTTCCATTTTCCATCCCATTCTGTTGCAGTGCACAATATTATTGTAAGGGAAACAATATATTTTATATCCCGTACGGATGGACCTCTGAGGACAAGCCATGGCTTACCCAGGGCCATGGGCTCTCTGTTGGTGCTAATGCAATCACGAAGTAATCGTGATGCTTCTGACTAATATTCAGTGAACACTGTATAGTGGGTATGAAAATGTTCTGTGTGAATGAGCTTCTAGGCACCTTGTAATCACCTGTAAAGTGTGGGCACTGTGATTATCTGTTTCACAAATGAAAACTGAGGCCAAGAGGAATTTCTTCTTCTTCCAAGGGAGTAACAGGGTGGAGACACTTTATTTTATGTCACATTATTTCAACGATTCTGTTTTGTAGGCCTTATAATAGGTTTGTTTGTTTGTTTGTTTGTTTTTCTTGAGATAGGTTTCATTATGCAGTTCAGGCTGGCCTTGAACTCACTTTGTAGCCCAGGTTGACCTCGAACTCCTGCCTTAGTCTCCCCAGTGCTGGGATTACAGGTGTGCGCCACCACACCTGGCCAATAATAGTTTTCTTTTTTTTTTTTTTTTTATTTTAAAGAGAAGAAAAAACAAAACAAATCAAAAGAAGAACAAATTTTCAAAACAACATAATAGGAGGGTAACAATGGTTAATACATTACGTACTACTATCTTTAAGTTAGTTATTCAGGATACCAGACATTAGCATTCAATTGTCCAAACATTATTGGCACAAACCTTACTCTTCAATGAATTAAGTAAAATTGGTAGTGTATCCATCTTAACCATCTTATATATATATATATATATATATATATATATACAATTTTTTTTCCCTTTCCCTTCTTTCTTTTCCCTATTCCAGTCTTTCTTTCCTTTTGACCAGTTTCTTTTTGATTCACCATGTCTATTGTACATTTTGGATCTTATTTACTCTTTCAGTTTCTCATACTAGAGAGACAATACGATGCTTACACATGTGCTTCTGGTTTATTTCACTTATGAGTATTTTCTCGAGTTGCATCCATTTACCTATAAAAGGCTCCAGTTTATCCTTCTTTATGGCTGAATAGTACTCCATTGTATAAAAATACCACATCTTTCTTATCCATTCCTCAGTTGATGGGCATTTGGGTTGTTTCCAAGATCTGGCTATTACAAATTGTGCTGCTATAAACATGGGTGCACATATATCGCTGTGGTACGATGTTTTTAATTCTTCTGGGAAGATGCCCAGAAGGGGAATAGCTGGGTCAAATGGGACCTCCAACCCTAGTTTTCTGAGGAATCTCCACACTGACTTCCACAGTGGCTGTACCAGTCGACACTCCCACCAACAGTGAAGAAGGGTTCCTTTTTCCCCACATCCCCTCCAGCATTTGTTATTAGTTGATTTCTTTATAGTAGCCATTCTTTCTGGGGTGAGATGGTATCTCAGTGTTGTTTTAATTTGCATTTCTCGAATGACTAGTGATGTTGCACATTTTTTTGTATATTTATTTGCCATTAGTATTTCTTCATCTGAGAAATGTGTATTCATCTCAGATGCCCATTTTTGGAGTGGGTCTTTAAATTTGGGAGGTCTGATTTTTTTGAGTTCTTTATATGTTCTCGATAGTAATCCTTTGTCTGAGGAACAGCTGGCAAACATTTTTTCCCACATTGTGGGTTGTCTCTTCACTCTTGGTGGTTTCTCTTGTTGTGCAAAACTTTTTAATAAGATGAGATCCCAGTTATTGATTCTTTGGGATAGTTCCCGTGTGGTTGAGTTTTTATTCATAAAGTCTTTGCCTACACCAATGTCTCCAAGGGTTTTACCTATCCTACCTTCCAGCAGATTTAATGTTTCTGTTTTAATATTTTCTTGAGATAGGTTTCATTATGCAGTTCAGGCTGGCCTTGAACTCACTTTGTAGCCCAGGTTGACCTCGAACTCCTGCCTTAGTCTCCCCAGTGCTGGGATTACAGGTGTGCGCCACCACACCTGGCCAATAATAGTTTTCTTACATTGTTCTAGATGTTCTAAAAGTGAATGATAAAAAAGGCGTATATGTTATGATTGCTGACACATAGAATTGTTCAGTTCTTATAAGTTGTGAATCTGTATTTTTAAAGTTGTGAGCAGGACTAGAGTCTAACAGGTAATCATGTGTTTTGTAAATCATGAGCTATATTCTCCTTACGAACAATAAAGTTTTTTGTTCATGTACCAGCTGTATCAAGGCAGACTTCTTTCCGATATTTTTTGACAGTTATCACAATTAAACTATTTTTGCTTAAATTGTAGATAGCTTTTTTAATGTATAAGTGATTGTATTTTACTTGTGAGCTTGAAATTTTTGCAGCTGTGATTTAAAAGTAGTAAAATGACGGTAAGAAATTTTTTTCAGGGAAATACAATTTAACATTAGCAATGCCTCAACTTTTGACTCAATGATATTTTGAAAGGCAAATTATAATTTTCAGTGGAGTAGCTATTAACCAGAAGATTTCACACAAAGGCAGTTCTAATGTCTGCATATTTCAAGGACAAGAATTACACAAGGTATGATACCTAGTTATTTGACTGGACTCAGATACATCTAAAACCTATATATGAAGATCTGTTGTTATTAGAGATTCTGGGTGTGACTTGTCCATTGTTTGCCTCTGAAATTAGTTTACAAATTGACTTTTAAGTCTAAGCAAAAGAGCAATTCAAATAGGCTTTTGGTTTGTACCACTGGCATATCTGTCAGCATGGAATAAATAGTGTGCCTTTTGGACATGTGGCCCAGTTCATCTTGTCTATTCAGTTTTGTGTTCTTCTATGGAAGGTAACCTCATTAGTGATAAGACTAATTCAGAATACAGCATTCAACTTTTTAATTTTTGAGTGCAATTGAAGTATATAAAAATAAAACTTTGGATATTACAGTGTAGCAGCCAACATTCTTTGGAGACTAGGTACATTATGCCCTTTGTAAGAAGTAAATACATATCTGATATTTTAGCAATTGAATTCTTGATGTGTAATCTATGAATTTACATAAGTGAAAGATTATTAGACTGAATTATAATTCAAAATTTTTTTCAGAACCCTAATTATATAGGCTGATGTAGCCTATTAATTGCTTTTGTTTTACATTTTATTGCATAAAAATCAAACGAGAACCTGATGTGTTGTTTCATGGTAAAAATTTTAAAGAATATCAAAATAAAGGTAAATTTTTTAAAAAATCCAAAATTTTAAAGAATATAAAACTTTGCTGTGATAAAACTTACACAATAGCAAAATATCAAAATGTACAGAAAAGCACAATAGCAATATAAACATTTTAAAGAATATCAGGTGAGTTACCATAGCTGTTAGTGGTATACTTCTTAGTTAAATTACTTTTCTTATTGCTGAGATGAAATACCCAACACCCAAAGTTAAAGGATAAAAGGTTTATTTAAACTCATGGTTTATAGAAGTTTCAGTTCATAGTCAGGTGGTTGGATGACAGGGAGGCGTGGCAAAGGGGCATCACAGAGGATCAGTCAATGGCATGGCAAGCAGAAGGCAGCAAGATAGCATTGTAGCAAAGCAGCAGCAGCGAGCCTCCCTTTCTCTTTTATTTCATCCAGGCTACAAGCCTTTTGGGTGTGGCCTTCCCATTACCTACACCCAGAACTATGATAAACCAATTAGTGGACTAATCCAGTACCACACAACCTTAATCCCAGTATCACACCCCTAGTCCACATTCACGCACCGTACATCCAGGCACCTCCAAAAAGCCCCACCTATGAGCACATGAAGCTTTGAGGGGACATGTAGATATAAGTCATAACATATACTGATTACATATAATGGTCATTTTCAATGTTTCCTTTAGTCACCTGTCTTGGGAAAGTGGAAAGTATCCCAATATAGCAGCCCGATTCCCATCCATTATTCCTTTATCCTTGTATCCATTGTCTAAAATATGTGTCACTTAGTATTCTTTGAGGATTGTAATTTAATATTTGATAGTATAGTTTTACACTATTTGATAATTACTAGAGTTTTCATATAAATATAAATGTAAATATAAATATAAATATCAGGAAAGAAGAAATACCACATATTTTTATTCCCTTATGAAAGAACTTTCTAATTGAATTTGTACTCAAATACCCTTGGAGGACTTATGTACATTAGGGGACTTCTGCCTCCCACCATAATAAACTCTACTTTTTCATGATCTAGCTCTATTCCTGTATTCATTTTGGAATAGTTTAATTTGCTGCACTGTAGTCAGCTTCGGTTCTCTGTGAATAGATTATTTTCCTTCTTAAAAAGTGGAGTAGGTATTATTTTAATAATGTTAAATAACATCATAAATATATTTTTGAATAGGTAAATTGGTTTGACCATTGCTAACTATGAAGAAAGTATTTTCCCATTGCCTCAGGGCCTTAAACTGATGGCTGCATCCTGAATTTCAGATGAGGCTAGAATATCGTGTCGCTATGACTACCAGAATTTGAATTTGCTGTTATTAAGGGGAAGCTTATAAATTCCCAAGACACTGAGAATCTATCAAGTAAATCCATAACTGCTCCTGTGGGAGTGAGGAGGAAAGCCCTGTGGATGTTAGTATTATTTCCCCCACTCCAAGCTGGCAGATAGGATGACTTGACACTTTTTTTTTCTTCACAAAGAAGATAATTTGTAAGTAACGATGCCTTCCATACTGCTGGTGGAATTTATTATGCAAACCGCAGACTGTCTCTCCTGCCTAAAACACCTAGGGGCCCACAGTGCCTTGAAAGTCAGCCACCTGGACCAAGCATGCGCGGGCTTCGAATCTGCTCCTGGGCAGCGTCTGTCCCCTCACCTTGTTAACATTCTGGCCCCATCAAATGGAGTCGTTACTGATGGGTCCAGCCTGCGCCATGTGATCGCATTGCCACATCTTTGTACCTGCTGATCCTTCTCTCTGAAGCCTGCTAGCGGCCGCTGTCCAGCTTTCAGTTCTAGGATGTCACCTTTTCCCTACCAGACTGGCGGTTCTGTCAGGGTAGCAACTCTCACTCACTTCTCTGTCTCCTGTGCCATACATGGCTTCTCAGTACCTGTTTGAAATAAAAGATGGGTATTACTCTTTTTACTCTCTTACCTAGGTAATTGACTGCTTTGAGATTTGAATTTGGTACTTGATGCATTTGACACAAAATTTTGCCCCATGCCCATCATTTGCTTGTTTGAAAGCACAAGCTAGTACTTAGGGTGTCGCTTGCCTTGTGACTCACTACCCTTTTCAGCCAAAACTGTTAGTTTGGTACTTGTGGTTTTGGGTACTCATAGAGTCTTCTGGAACCAATTAATGGTGAATCCCAAGGTACCACTATATTTACCAGACTATAAAATTGAAACAGTTTACCCAAAATCATGTTTTGTTTTTAAACCAGAGTATAAAATTGAAACAATTTACCCAAACTCAAAGGTAATTATTTGTAGATAAGAGATTAGAAGCCTCCTGACCATATTTTATATTTATTGAAATGTACCAAATTTGCTTAAATTTCACATACTGTATTAGGAGCTTTAGATGCATTAGCTTAATTATCACAATAACCAGCTAGGGCTGATTTTATGCATATATTAAAGGGATTGACTAAGTAGATTCAGAAAAACTGGGAAGGTTACACAAGCACCCAAGTGGTAAATGAAAGATTCCATATGTATTAAAGGTCATATGTCCTCGTTCTTAATACTATATTTAAAATAAATTCATTTTGATTTTTGAGGATGCGTTGTGCAGCCATATTATCCCCATTTTCCTAAATAAATATGATTTCTTCATATCCGATGACAATATATAGCAAACAGTAATGGATGCCTGAGGTCTGTTTTTCTCAGGATGATAGCAATCTTCAAAACAAGTAGATTTATATGACTTTAATCGTATGTATCTGGATATTTTCTGAAGAATAAATGACATGACCTTTGGAAAAAAATCTCATTTTTATTAAAAATTTGCTTGTTTTTTGTTAAATGTGAAACATTGTCCTGTAAGTCTAAATGAGTCAACAACGCTATTGACCAGAGTCTCTTTTCTTGTAATAGTACTGTACTAGAGGTAAGTTTTCATGTTTTTTTATTTTCATATTGTATTTAGTTCCTAGTTAAGGAAAATAAAACTAATTGTGCTTATTTTCTATATTCCAAAATATTTTGTAAAGGTAAACATATGTATCTCATTTTTTTTTTTAATGTGGGTACCGGAAGTCGAACTCAGGACCTCGCGCTTGCCAGGCAGGCGCTTACACCACTGAGCCATCTCACCGGCCCTGTATCACATATTTTATAATCAGGTGTTATAATCACAGGGTAATGAATGACACTTGAAATTTTAACTTTAGTTTCCTTACTGAAATATGAGAATACTAGCATTCAAAATCTCACATGGCTTGTTAGGGTCAGTAAATGAGTTAATATTTATGAAGTGCTTGGAACAAGCTTAGCACATAGTAAATGCTAAATAAATGTTCCTTGAGATAAGTTTCTTCCACAGATTTTTAACCTGAAGTGTTTTCAGAGAGTTTAGCTAGTTGACATTTGATGTCCACATATGTACGTGTTTACATGAATGTATTGGGGTTGATGAAGGTGTTTTTGTAACATGAAATTTCAGGTTCAGTTCCTCTTTCCTTCTCTTAAAACATTTTCCTTTAATCCTGGCTTCCTTGTTAAGAAGAAAGTGAATTTTAAAAATTGTTTTTTTTGAGTTTTTTGCTCTCCTTCTCCTGACTTATTTGGAACCACTGCTGACAGTTAATAGTTCTTCTATTCAATGTATTAATTGAGCAGAGATAGCTCCTTTGTTTACCCTGGACACTTTGTAAGTATTGGTTAAATGAATCAGTGATGGAGTGGTTGTGTGCTGGGTTTCTGGCTTCTTGACCTTTCAGAGGAAGGAACTTAAAGAGATTTCTCATACCTCATATACTCGAACATAAATTGAAATCTCCTCTCCCTCCCCAACTGAGAAGTCCTTAATATCTATGTGACAGCTGTAGCAGTCTCCTGGTCAAGTGGGTATAAAGGTAGAATCTAAATCCCAGACAGTTTTAAAAATAGATCCTTTGTATCTAATGCATTTTTCAAATAATTACCTAAAATTTCAGAAGCAACCTAATGAACAGGCGGTGTGTGCTGCGTAATACTGCAAAGAGATACACAGTGATTGGCATCACCCCTCTGAACTAGAACCAATTCCTTTACTTCTTTTAGATAGAATTAAAAAGCATCAGAAAGATTAAGGCAGTGATTTAATACAGAACCATTGCCTTCTTCTATTTTAAATGTCAGAGTATTGGAGTAGTAAAGGCAGAGTAGTAGAGCAGGGTACTTAACTCCTTGAATTTGAAGGACAAGGTGAAAAGCCTTTTGGAAAACGTTGCCTTGGCTGATGGTTAGAAAATTAACTAGGCTTTTCTTTTATTTGTTTAAAATTCAGAACTCTTCAGCAGCATAAAGATGAACACTGTCCAAATTTGGAAACACGTGGTTAGCTTCTTCTGAAAACCAAGATAAGGGGTGTGGTCTCCCTTTTTCCTGAGATGGCAGCCCACGGTAAATTTCAGCAACAATGTTTTGTTGTAATAAGATCAGTTCACAGCATATGCAGGCTTATTGTGAATGAGAACTGAGTTTGACTAAAGAAAATCATGTCCTTCCAAGTGAAAATGAGCAGATGTACCAAATGAACCTTCAGATTACTCTTGCATTTACCCCTCCCTGCAGGCATCATTTCAGAATCATAGTGTAAGTAACCAGAAAGGGGCAAGAGAAGCTGCAGCATCATTTTTAAAAGTCACTGTAGATGTATTAAGGGATTTGAAGGAACAACGGTATTGAGAGAAAACTGCCACTCTGCTTGGAAATATGCACAGAAAATATTCCTTTTTAAAAAATCATTTTACCTTTGATGTATTATTATACATCATTTTTAAAACTGGGAAATCTTTGTATTTAGCATGAGTTTTGTTTCCCTCTGTTCTCTAACTGAATGCTGTCTATTATTTTAATCATGTTAATCTACTACTTAGTGTAAAATGCTGCTCTGTGGCTGCCAGAGAACAAAAGTGCTCTCTGTTCGTCCTTCCTCGGTGAACTGAGCTGCGTACCGTGCATGGTCTTACAAACAGGGGTTTAGTCTGCACTGATCAATACATTCAGAACCTTTATTTAGCGAGGTCGATATGGTGTAATGAAGTCTGTGCTCCAATCCCCTTCCAAGCATCACTGTTGGGGTAAGAAGGTGTCTGTTTTTCTATTCTAAAGCAAAATCAAAATTGTGTTTGAGGTTTTTTCCTTAATCACTCCGGACAGAGCAACACTTTTGAGCCCCCTAAAAACAAGCTTGACCAAGCTCACACCCCAGTTCATCCAAAGCATGTCCTCTGTAATAACGGGGAATGAGTGAACAGAAGTCATTGAATTCAGAAAGAAAAATAAGAATGTTAAGCAAAATGCTGCTTCCATTAATATCTAAGACTTAATCACTTAAAATGATTGCTGTTAAATAGTTTTGAATAAAATCACTTTATGAAAATATGCCCACTGGTTAGCCACATACTTATTAAAAACGTATGCAGATAATCATAGCATTTGAAAAGTGATCTGTCAGCTTTTAATTTTAATGTATATTTTTCTGCAGCATGAATAAAACAAAATGCAATACCTTGTGCTTTCTTTCTGAGTTTTTATGCTTTGATTGGGATTTGCGCTTAGTGAGACTTTTAAATAGTGCTCCTCTTTAAAAGTATTTGTATTTTTGTATAGTATTTTGATTATATGATATATCAGTGTTCTGACACTTGCATCAAGATAGGCCAAACTGAGGCCTGAAAATTGATCCATTATACAAAGTGTTACGACAGTTTGTCACCTTGTTGGCAATACTGTATCATAATACATCTTTTACAAACTTTTATTATGACCTAAAAG
This sequence comes from Erethizon dorsatum, assembly GCA_028451465.1. Lineage (NCBI taxonomy): Eukaryota > Metazoa > Chordata > Mammalia > Rodentia > Erethizontidae > Erethizon > Erethizon dorsatum. Next base: position 18,469,750 of record CM051838.1, read on the forward strand.
TATCCTGAGATTTTCTTTTACTTGAAAAATCTATCTTGATAATGCTTACTGTAGACATTAGAAATTCTTTGGTTTTGATATATGACCATTAAGTAATTCAGCTGAGGTCTGTTGGAGAATATCTGTTTCCTAGTGTCTATTTTACTAAGTGTTGTGAGAACATGTTTATATTCATACATATTAAATGTTTATGCTCTTAGGCATTAAGAATGAAGTACATGTACTCTGCCAAAAGACTTGTGTTTAAGAAAGTTTGGAAAAATAACCTTATAAGGAATTGATCTAAGACTATTTATTTCTCTGTTTTATAATTAGAAATCTTAGTACTAACTTTCTTTAGTTAACAGTATTTTATATAATTAAAGGCTATTAGATTTCAAAACTTGGAAGGAATTTTGCAGATTATATAGTTTCCCTCCTACCACAGAACCCAATAATTAAAAAAGTAAAATTTGGCTAATTTAATTTATGTTTCTTTTGCTAATAAAGAAGAATGAATCTGTTGAAATATTCTCCATAACAAGAGCTAGTGTAATGATGAGTACAGGAACTTTGAAGAAAAGACCACACCTTTGAGCACCAGTGTGTACAAATACTGAAGCACAAATGCGAATAGAAATAGTTCTGTTTTCCATGAGCTTTTCGTCAAGTTGTGGAAACGTTGTTGCAGATACAGATGGTGGAAGTATTCGGGCACCCTTGACCACTACTTTCTGTGGTGGTGGCTGAGATTTCCTGACAACATGGCATTTTCACTAAGCCTTGAACATAAGTATGTTTTATCCCATCAAACCCACTGGGATTTCTGGTGGGCATTTTGCAGATGTGGGGTAGTAGGAAGAGCAGGTAGCTTAAGAGGTTGAAGGTTTTAAGTACAAGAGATCAGAAGTGTGCTGCTACCACTTACCAAAATAAGGAAGCACCTGGACCAAAAGTACAAGTGAGAAGGGAAAGCTATCCTCATTTTCAGCACTTCCAGTCTTGGCTCTTATGAGGCAAGTATTTGCGGTTCTCAGTCTCCCCCTACTGTGTGAACCATTTTTGACATTGCTCTCACTTTTCTACCACCACCTTTCCACTCTGCCCTGGTTGCTTTTCTGCTTAATATTATACAACCCAGTCAGGTGGCATCGCTTTGTGCACAGCCCATTAGTTAGATAGGTGCTTTCATCTCACCAGGTAAATCTTCTATGTAAAATCACATTAATGTGAATGTGGTTTTATTTCATGGGACTTCAGTGACCTTGTTTTTGTTGGTAATCTTGATCTTGGGCCCTTAGTCAATACGCAGTTGATTTCTGCTGAAATCATGAAAGAGGATAAAGAACACAATTGTTGGGAAGATAAGTAAGGGAGGACACCCAAAAACTGCGACTTGGGCTTATAGTTATGGAAGATGTTTGGGGACCTAAAATGTTAGAGCTGGTCCTTGAATCCAAGTCACAGTGAAAAGAATGAAGAGGACTGAATCATGGGATCCAACTATGGAAATGAAGGAGGTTAGGGAGAAGTCAGTAAACATAAACTAAGGACAAAGAAAATTTCAAAAATTAAAGAATGACCAAAGACTTTAGAATACAAAGATGCCAAAAAAAAAAAAGGGGGACAGACAGATAGAGACATAATGAAAATGTTGCATTTAGTGAATGGGCAGTCTTCAGAGCTCTTTGAAAATAGTTTAAATAGAGTGGTTAAGATGAAAATATGTGTTTCTTTATGAAAACATTCACATGTTTTCACATGTGACTTGTAATGATACGTTGGATATTCAGTTTACAGTATTTAGGTGTTTTCTAGTGACCCTGCCCCCGAGTAACCAGAATGCTAAGGATTTCTTGTGGTTGTTTGTCGTTAATTGAAAGCTAGTCCTTGGGTAAATCATATTCTAATTACTGGGTACTTTTGTGAAACTGTACAGAATAACATTAGTGTTTTTCTGTGGTTTCCATGGGTTTCCCCATTTGTCCTTGGCTTGGATTGAGCCTGTTAACTATTAAGCTATCCCAGTTCTTTGGGTAGAGCCAGTTCACAGAAGTAAAAGCTTACACCTGTGACCAGAGGAGCTCTATCTTGAGAAGAACTGAATGCTTGGCAGAGAGTTTAATTTTCAAATCAGGGAATAATTTTCAAAGGAAATAAGAACAACAGAAAAACAACTTCTTGAAAATATGAGTAATGCCTGCATCTAGGGTGACCCATATATGCTGTCTGAGTGTTTCTTGAATACTGCTCTTTTGCTTTTAGATTTACAATTCAGGAGGAGATAGATGGACTCAATAAAGTACCATAGGTTTTCTGTCTGACTGAGGCATAAATCATACTTTCCTTTTAAATCTATCTCTTTCATATTACTGTTCATATGTCTTCTTCATAATCATCATGTCTTCTAAATACAAACAAGCTATTGAGCTGTGTACTACTGAATGAAATATCAATTTGAGTCATAGACAGGAATATATTTGTTGTATATCTAGTGTTATGTAACAGCAAAATTTGGGAGAATGCTAAGTGATGTAGAGAATGTATGTATGCACATCTATATTTCTTTTCTGTTGAATGTTCTATAGTTCCTTCTTCCAAGCTTTCAGCTAATCATATTTTAAAACATCTACTTCAGGCTGGCATAGTGGTGCATACCTGTAATCCCAGCACTCAGGAGGCTGAGGCAGGAGGATCACTGCGAGTTCGAGGCCAGCCCAGGCTACATAATGAGGTCAAGGCCAGTCTGAACTACATAGTACGACCCTGTCTCGAAAAACAAAACGTCCCTCCAGATAAAGAACTATCTTAGCTTATCAACATGATGCCATCTGGAAATGACCATGCATGTACACATGCATATATATACATATATGATGCCCATGCATCACACACATAATTCCAGTCGTGTGTGTATGTGGCTGTGATATGCTTTACCCAATATACCTGGAGATAATTTAAAAACAGTAGTTGCCTTTGAGTTGGTTTATGAATTAAGTAAGGTACAGATTTAGTTTTGCAAAACAAGTATTAGAAAAAAAGTAGAATCTTTATTTCCCTTACATTTAATTGTGAGACTGTCAGCATTCCAGAAAAGATCTTTGTTCTCTAAAGTCATCCAGAAGTTTGAGCTTCTTTGTTGTTCCTTTGATTTTCTGCAGCACTGCCTCCATGTGTACAGTTCAAGGTGGCCAGCAGTCATGGTCACAGTCCATGTGGCTGAAAGGTGGAGAATACCCTTCTTTTTAAAGCCAGGACCTGGAAGTTACACACGTCACTTGCCTTTGTATCTCACTGGTCAGAATCTCCTTACAAGGCACATTAACATGAGGGAGAGAAGTGCGCTCTTAAGAGAACCAGTATGCCTAGCTAAAACTTCTATTACCATGCTACGAGGGGAAAATGAATATCAGGTTATAGCTTCTGCCCTAGGGCCCAGCAGAACTTGTGCACAGAAACAGCAGACATGTCATTTTCTTTATTTACATTATTACTCATCACCTATAGAATGTCCACTCAATATTGCCTTAACGCTAAGGCATTATTGAAGGCTTTACAAATTATGCATAAGACAGTTTTAATTTGAAAACATACCATCTGGAAATGATCTCAAATTCTAGAACTTTAATAGCTGAGGAATTTGATTGTATGATAGATAGCGCTTAATAACTTCTGTTTTCTCACAGGTTAGGGGTAATCTGTTTCTCATTGTATGGAGAATATTGTTTTTTTCATTCATTTATTTGAACTCTGCTAGGCTGTGTATGGGATATGACACGAGTTGCACACAAGCCCTAGCATTAAGGCTTTTATCGTTTTGTGTGAGGCAAGCTTTGATAATAGTGGCTATTCCTGGCCAAAAGCACAGAGAAAATTGCCCAAAGACTCTTTGCCCCTTTTGCATGGAGTTTGATTTGGCCATATTACCTGAATATAACCAGCTTTGGGCCTGGTTACTACAGTGGAAAAACTTTTTGAAGATTCGAATTCTTTATGTTCCCTAGATTATCCAAGAGTTTTCCAGTGGATTATTAAATTTCTCCTCCTGTGGTCATGTGGACATGACAGAATGAGAAAAAAAATAACTATATGTCTATTTTTCAAAATTTGGGGAAAGTTAACAAAAGTGAGTAATCTTTACAGGTATATTTATAAATTTTATATTTTCCTTTCTTAACAATTCAGAGTTAAAATCGTTCCTCTAATCAGGCGATACAACCTGGATTTTTTTAGAATGTCCGATAGGAAGAAATAAAAGGTTGGTTTTGATATAAATGTAATGGAATACATCTATAATCATTAAAGTGTGCTGGCTAAGCCTTCCTTAGGTGCGCTGTTTGGTTTTTATTCTTAAAAGCCAAAGCACAGCAAAACCTGGTATGACCTCTATACTGCGCACACACACACACATACACACAACTAAAACACAAAAAGCAAACACTAATTAAACCTTAAGGGCATTATAAAACAGCAGCAACAAAGATGTGATCCACCCAGTTTGATCTTGCTTTTCAAAATTTTCTTTAATGAGAACTTTGAAATTTGTCCTTTTGAACAATATTCTGTCAAAATCAGTTGATTATTTTCTTTGCTTATCTATCTAATTAACATTAGAACCATGAGGATCAATGTCAGTGTCACTAAAAACTATATATCATAGAAGATGAGGCACCTTACCTGACTGTAAATATGCACAGTACATTTGTGGTAAAGTTAGCATTTGTTCCTAATTCACTTTTTCTTATTGCATTTCTATCCCTTTATTTCTTATTCTCCACTGGATCTCAGACTGTTCTCTGTCTTGGAATATAGATGTATGTGTACATTAATTATCATATAGACAACTTTTGAAATATTTTGTTCTGGTATGGGTAGAACCCTATCATTGCAGCAGGAAAATTCAATAGAGAAAAACAAGAAATTATAGATACTGCTTTACGTTTGGCGGGCAGTAGATAATATTTAAATATAGATGGAAATTCTGCATTAGTATTCTTTGCTTTTATTTTTAATAAATTAAGTCAGAAGAAGCTCTTAGGTTCTGACAGGCAAAAGCTCTTAAATTTCCCCAGTTTATGATGTTATTTAGATGACTGGCAACCTAACATAATGGGGGAAGGAATGCTGTAGAAGCCAGGAAACCTGGGTTTGAAGTTGGACTTTGCCACTAACTTTAGTGTAATTTTACCATGCTATGAGTGTATCCAGGCACCTCTTTTCTCATCTGTAAAAGGCAGGGGTTGCATTTTTGTGACCTCTTAAGATTCCTGTCAGGTCTGTGATGATTATTATCTGGTCACTTTTATCTTAAAACCAATACAAAATTAAACAAAAAGTCAGCATTTTTTAAAGCCATGTTGTACAAAGCAGGATTTGCACACATGTGCAATTCAACTTATCTTAATGCTGCATACCTTTCTTGATAGTTTAATCTCTTTGTAAATTTGTGACTTAGTGGTATTCTGCCCTGGTCCCTAAATTACAGCGTGGAGCCTCTTTCTATGTATACTATGAGCACTTAAATAAAATCTCTGAACGAGCAAGTTGTCAGTGTGAACTTGGTCCCCGCAGCCTCACCAACTAAGTAGCCTCTGTGAGTGGAGGACCAGGTGCCCAGCCTAGAATGGACATCTGTGTCCTGCTGGTTGTGAATATTTGTTCCAGCCCTACGTTTTTCCTTTAGCCATATTCCCCCGGATCACATGTGTGCCCATACGGATTGGCTTACTTCATTTGTGGTTGGTATTTCCAGTCTCAGTTAATCTTACTTAGAACAATTTGGATTTTACAAGTGGGTGCATGGGTTGTTCTTTGTGTGTCATTTCTTCCCATTTTGGTAGTTGCAATCAATTTTAATTTGCAAGGAGTATTAAATATCAGGATTAAAAAAACCAATATGATAAACAAGGCACTTTTCAACCTTCAAAAGTTACAAGATGTATTTCAAATACATTGTGATTTGTGAGGGAGGGAGAATACAAAACCAGATTGAGGGGACATTTGTGGGAGAAGAGGCTGCTTAATGAACCCTACACCGCCTACAAAATTTGAGTCATCTAGTTTGTTTTTTTTTTTAAAGATGAAAAACTGATTTATTCCTAAAACAGGTACTTATTACATAAAACAAACAACTGTTCCTTTAGCATATGCCAGTGTTAACTCTTTCTGGTAACTCATTTACCTTTAATAAGACTGGCTGGGCACAGTAAGTTCAAGTTCCAACTTGGAGATATTCAGATGTTGAATGTTCAGACATCATTCTGTCACACTGATTTTGTGCTGAGGATCAAAGACAAACAAGGAAATGGTGGTTATTGATTGGTTTTCTATAAAAACCTTGAATGTCAGTGACCTTTGGTATCATCTGGTTTTCTCTACCCTTTTGAGAATTGTTTCTAAAATTGGCCATTCACTCTCCGCTTAAAAATCTTACAGTGATAAGTAACTAACTTCCTACTGAAATAGTTATTTCCTAGAGAAACTTGGCTTTATGCTAAGCTGAAATCCATATAGCTTGACCCAAAGCAGCTCATTAAAAGGACATTCAAAATAATACATGAAGTTTGATGGAAAAATGTGCCAAAGCATTTAGTAATATTTGAAACACTATTCAAATATATCATCTATTCTCATTTTCATTGTTATAGAGAATTTTTGTTCTAAGTTATCTAGTCCAAAAATTCTTTGATAGTCAAACTCTCTGTTTTCATCTTGTGGTCAGCCCCTAACAAGTCATCCTTTTTAGCCTAGCAGTGCCAGGCCATACAGATTAAAGAACAAGTAAAATTTCAAAAAACAATGCCTAGCGAAGACATTAAATTAGTGTTTCTCACTTTTACCACCACTGACATTCTGAAACGGGAAGTTATTTAACATGTGGGGCTGTCATGTACATTATAGAATGTTTAGCACTATCCCCGATCTCCACACATTGGATGCACAGTTATGACAAGCAAAAACATCTCCAGTATTTACCAGATGTTACCTGGAGGGCAAAATCACCCTGATGAGAACCACTGCATTAACTAAGCAAATACTGATTATCAATGCTTAACACCAAAATATTTGATAGAATAATGTGGCAAACCTCAGCTGATTTAATAAAAATGCATGATTGAAATGTTTCGAGATTTATTGACTTCACTTGTTTCGATACATGTTGACAGATCTAGACTAGAGAGTGTAAGGTGAAGCAGAGTTCAGTTGTCTTCTTTGTTGTAAAAATTCTAATTCACATAGACATGTTTGTATAAGTGGACATACTAATTTTATCATCAGTTCCCCAGCCGTTTGAAAGCAGCCTGTGGTTGTGGTAGCTCTGCTGTTGTTATAACCAGGGCTGTGGGTGTCTCCCTGTTTATGCTCTGGATTGCGCATCTGGGAACCCTGGTGTCAGGAATTTCTCGGAGAAAGTTGCCAGGCATCCATGGAAGCTTGGTCACCAGCTGGGAGAACACACCTGCTCTGACCCGTGCCTGAGAATCCTGAGGAGTTGACTGGTTTGATTTCTTCTTCCAGGTCACTGATGGGTTTTGAAGTGGTCAGCCCCAGAAGAGCAGGATGATTCATGCTGGGGACTTTTCTGTATCTTCCAGTTTGGAGGGTTTGGAGAGCAGGACAGGAATTAAAAGGATGTGACTCATGCCCCCTTCCCACATAGTATTTCTTAGGCAAGTAATCAATGTGACACTTTGTGGACTGGGGAATCTTTGTCAGAAATTTTTCCCATAAAATCCTTCAGCCATAATTTCTACCCCAGGACCCAGCATTGTGAATAACTCTATCTAGATCTTTCCAGGGTATCACCTTTGCTCCCAGGCTAAATAAGGTTGAAGATTCCAGGCCTTCCTCGATGTTCCTTCTCTCTGCCCACTCTTCCTCTCTACTTCCCTCCCCTCTCCTCCCTACCTCCTTTCTTCCCTCCCTTCCTCTTTCACTTCTTCCTTCTTGCTCCCTAGCACAGAACCCAGAGCCTTGTAAATAGAAGACACATGTTCTTCCATTGAGCCACATCCTCAACCTTCTGGAAGGTTCTCGACTCAGTGAATTTCATGTACTACTTCCCCTTGGAGGGCATTGAAACACTACTTAGGATCCCTGAAACTCTTAGCAATTTTTCATATCCCTTTATGGATTGTGCAGGGGAAAGGTTGATAACCATTAGGTGTCTACAGACAAAATCTAACCCTTTTTTTTTTTCCTGTGCATACCGGGGGTCGACCTCAGGACCTCGCGTGCCAGCAGGCGCCCGTGCCGCTGAGCGATATCACCGGCCCTTTTTTTGTATGTGGGATCCGGGAGTCAAACTCGGGCCCTCGCACTTGCCAGGCAGGCGTGTATACCACTGAGCCATCTCACTGGCCCACAAAATCTAACCTAAATACTATTCATTGTAACATATTTTTGAAATACTTGTTTTCCATTCTGAAGGCAACTTGTGATGTAGATGGGGAATAATCATAGATTTTTTTTAAAGAAAATGGACATGTTGAGCCAGAGTTTGCAATGTGCCTAAGATCATGGCATATTAACACAGTATCAGTTTCAATGTAGACTCAGTAACTAAAATCTCTCATGACATATTAACCTAAATATTTTACTGACACCAAATTCAGATAATGTCACTTGGAGCTATAGCTTGATATGTGAGTCATTATGAAGAGCCATCTTTGACAGCTCCATAGCATATAATTTAAAGGAGAAGAATATAATTTAAGTGAAAGTAAAGCACATTTTATTGTTCATCCGTTGTCAGGTGTCAGTTTAGGAATAAATTCAAATAAATGCTTAAATAACCCACAAATGAAACATTTAATCACATGTTTTCTTGTTGAGTGTGTTTCTGTGCTGATTGTGGACGAGTGAAAAAATATAATCTGTAGTGTGTGCATACAGACTCGGAATAAATTAGAAATATCTTAGGGTACAGTTCTCTTGCTCCATCTAACATCTTACTTGTTGAAGGATGCGCCTATTAAATACTATGACATCCAATTTCTTTCCAAATGACTGCTTTTGTTGTAGTCTTTTTCCTTTCTCCTTTTTAGATACCATCATTATTCTTTAGTATTTTTAAAAAATAAAACACATCTCTTCACTTTGCATCCCTGGAGTTTATATAAATTACTTAAGTCTTTTATGGAAGGTAACTTTATATGTATGAGGAGTTGTCATTAAAAGCTTTACGTAATATATAGCAGTAGTATTGGCATTTTCTCTGTCCTTTTTCCTAGGATAACTGTTATTTGGTTTAAAAAAAAAACCTGCTTATTTTATATGGTTTTCCAAAGAAGGGGATTCTGTACAAGTGCTTAGAGTAGAAATGTTTTAGTGTCATCAGCTATCAAGTTCTAATGTCTAAATCCAAGTCATCCTTATTTTGTTTATGCGTCATCTATCTGACCTTCTCTCAGTGGGGAGTTTTTGCACCATGTCTCTTCTCATCATTTTTCACTTTTCCTAGCTTATCAAAGTCTCTTGGGAAGTCTACCTTCTAATAAGTAATCACGTAGGTATTGAAATGTTCTGTTCAGGATGGTAGCCAGTAGCTGCTTGTGGCTCATCCAGATTTTGAAGACCGAGTATGGCACAGTAAATTGTCTTCTTTATATCGATTATCTGCTGAAGTGATAATATATTGAATATATAGAATGAAATAAAATATACTAATAAAATCGATTTCACCTTACCTTTTTATATCTGGGTTTTGGAAACTTTCAGATTAAAAATGCAGCTCACCTAATCCTTCCATTGAGTAGCCCTGCTGTATATTTTTTATAGTGTTTTTATAAACTTTGCCGCCCAGGTTCAGTGTTTTACCCAAGGCCTGATAAATATAAATTGTGTTGAAAGAATAATTACTGTCATCATACTGTATGAATGCTATCCAGTACGTTTGCCCACCTACCCCCAGCATTCTTACATTTTAGCAAAAAAAAAAAATTTTTTTATGGTTTTGGGCCCAAGATTTGGTCTCTTTAATTCCTGTGTTGTTTGTGCCTTGAGAGAGTTAGTGCACACTCCCTACAATGTGCAGGGGCCCTGCCTGCTCTCCAGCTGTGGAAATAAGGGGCTTTGACCATGGGCTTTGAGCTGCCTGTTTGAGTTTGTAAATCTTTTACTTTGAATGTGGGCAGGGATTCTCCAAAAGTTTTTTTTTGTTTTGTTTTGTTTTCTTTTCTTTTCTTTTAAAATAAAGCTTGAGTTATCAGTTAGATGTTTATAAAGGCTGCATACTTTACTTCGTGGAAATAAAAGTTGTGTATTCAGAGGTGACCAAATGACTACTACAGTGTAGTTTTAAGAAACTATTTCTTCTTCCAAACCAGAACTGTTAGACTTCTTAAAGAGTGTTTGAAGTGTACAGGAAATTTTGCGTAGATCTCACAGCCTTTTACCAAATCCATCACCCTGGTGCCTCCTTCAAAGGAATTTGAGTCTGGCCTCTTGGCTGGCCATTTGGTATCATCTGGGCTGGAATCCCTGTTTGCTCATTAAGATCACACTGTGGAATTCACAGTGTGGAATTCCGCAGGCTGAGACATCACTAACCCATTTTGAGACAGTGAATGCAGAAAGTCAGAAGGTTTTATTTTGGTTCAGTGAATTTGTCTGCCACCGTGGAGCTGAAACATGAAACAAACCAGCTCTGGAGACACGGAGTCTTGCATTTTAGTGGGAGTGATTAGATAAGTGGTCTGCTGGTGACATGGACATGATTCATGATCTAATGGTGACTAAACTTTCCAAATACTTTCAGTGTACTGATAGTACATTTCTTAAATGCTAAATATATCTAACTGTTAACAGCTAATTGTCTGTTGGCCTTATTGTGTGTTACCCTTAAAGGCTAAGGTCATGGTGTCCTTCCAGTTCTGTAGATATAAAAATAAGAATGTGTGGCCCAGGCATAGAAAGAAAATCCACTGTTCCGTGTACACTTGTAAAACTGAGTTAGTTTAAAATTTTGAAAATAAACAATTTAACTGCTGTTAAACTATTTGCACTTCATTCCTGTTACTTTCTACTCTTCTTCGTATGGAGCAGAATTGGAGCACTGCATTTGGGAGGACAAAATCTCAAAGATCATCTGCTTCAAGTGCTTAATCTTAACATTTTGCTCTTGCGTATACTGCACTTAAAGAAAGCGCATGACTTTGTCAAGTCTCTGAGGTAATTGATAGGCTTAACCCACAGTTTGAGACAGTTAGCTTTAGGATGATCAAGTTTGTCTGATCCTTGCTTACTTTATTTATAAAATGATAAGTCTTAGATGATTTCTAAGATTCATTTTTGCCCATACAAATATAGCACAGAATTCTGTCCTTTTTAAAAAATACGTTCAGTATTACCACAGACATGTATATATATATTTTTTTCAGTCTTTTACATAGTCACTTCTGTTTCAGAGTTTTGTTAAGTAACACTTAAAATCCAGATGAAATTCTGTTGTGCTTGCGCAAGGGACACACACACATGCACACACACGCACATAGCACATGCTCTGAGATGTTTCATGTAGGTCCAAGGGGCTCCAGGAGATAGGCTGAGGCAAGTTGCCAGGGCTTTAAGATTTGATAATAAGTGTCCTGCTCTGGCATGTTCTCCGCTGGCAGCATTCGTCTTGCCTGTTTGGTTCTCAGGCCAGTAAGTAGGCCAGGGAGCCGCTGTGGGTCGGCCTTGAGAGTTGATAAGAATGCCTTTCCCCTTGCAACCGTACGCACCAAGGCCCATCTTCTGTCACTTTGCACAACCAATGGCTGGATGGGCATTTTTTTTTTTTCAATCTCTTTCACTTCTCCCATTCCTAACCTCATTCAGCTTGATTTGCCCCCATGTCCTACTTCATCCACGAGGTGTGTCCTACTTCATCCAGAGTGTGGCTTGGTAAGAGAACTCGCGATTTAGGGAATAACAAAGTGGGTCCTAGAGCCAGCTTGCTCTATGTAGCTGGATGCCATTGGCCGTGTCCTGCCACCTCTCTCCGGCCTTGGCTGCACCAGTATATGCATGAGCATCTTTCTCCTGGGAACTCTTGTTGCAGTAAAACTACATTTGCTTTCCCACATATGTGTACATTATGCATTTATTTTGTGCTCATTAATTTCCTTCTTTTTGTGGAAGAAAGGCATCCTCACTCTACCTTTAGTTTCCCTCTGGCATGTACAGTCATCCCTGGCTTGATAACTCCAACTCTTGCTTAGGTGGACTGGCCCAGGAGCTTGCAGTGCGGATTCATTATTTCAGGCTTGAGAGACAAAGGGCAAGGCTTTTGTGGTGGGAAAATGCCCTGGTGACCGTTGCTGTGAGCATTTGGCCACGGTCAGCTGACTCCCTCTCTTGATTCTGTCCTCATTATTGCCCTTTTCCTAAGTTAGATTCCAACTGACTTCCTGGCTGAAGTGGCTGCAGAAATTCTCCCTCCTCCTGGCCCGAGCTCAGCATTTCACAAAAAGCCCAGGTTAATTCTCAAGAAATAATTTATGCAGTGAAAGACTGTGGCTGACAGAGGGTCCCACGTAGAGAAACAGTGTTTTGTTACGTTAGTCTTTGGCTGCAACCGAAACGAAGCAGAATTAACCATGGGACGACGCTAAACAGCAGAGGTAACAGCAGAGGTCCCCGTTTGTAATTAGTACAGCGCCAGCACACTCTCATTTCATGTGTTAACATGGGCATACCAAGTTCTTAATTCAGAAGGGGAATAAACTCCTAAGTGTGTCACGTTAGTGCCTCTTATCTCAAGAAAGGACACCATATGGCCCTGTATTTGTATGCTCCTGCCATGACAATTCCTTCTGTCAAAAATGATTTTCTCCGGAAGTTTGGTATGTAAATTCTTGGCTGATCATTCCAAAAAGGAAGAGAATAGTATTTGTTTACCACTATTTGTTAAAATACTATTTTGGCATAGGAAAGAGGAAGCAACGACCCTTGCGTGGGTTGACACTGTTTGTGTCCTTTTAGTTAAAAGAAGAATATATAATTTTATAAACAGAAAGGCTTTATCTTCAGATTATCTGCACATAAATTTTCATTTTTGAAGTTTCATATTCTTTAGTAGTAAGGAGAAGCATCAAAGAGGTTTTGACACTAGTTATTTGTGAAATCACCTTGAAGCTAATGCCTAGTCCTATCTTGAATGAGATTGCAATTTACAATAATAAATCAGTCTCCATTTCTTGAGAGTAGCAGTCCAAAGCGTCTCACATGCATCCTCATTCCATATCTAGCTCCTTGATTCTGTTAGTATAATACTTAAAAGGAGATGTGACCAAAGAATTCCACTTTAAGTTTCCATTAAGTTCAGTGACTTTTTCTCCTTAAATTCTTTGTGAACTATACAAGAATGCACCATTACTCTTTACTTTTGAATATTTGAAGATACAGGAATTTATCAACTTAAAACTGGATGGCATTCTTTGTTTATTGGTTCATGCCTTATGAATTAATAGAAAAGCTTGCTATCCTAACAGTGTTAAAATTTTTTAAACAGAAAAAAAATATATAGAATCACAGGCCAGTCTACCAAAACTATATTTATTTTGCAACAGTAAGTATCTTATTTCTATGGAAAATCTTCTTAGTATTGAGCATTTAAAGAACGAATATTCTGTTTTGCTCCTGATTAGCTCTAGTAATGGGAGTTTGTAGTTACAGTAGTTAGGTCATTAGCAGTCTAATTATTCTCCCATTGCATGGTGGCCATGGTTCAGATGCTGGTTTAATAAGATTAATCATACTGCTTTTAGTCCTAGAGAAAGCACTGTAGTGTTGTCAAAGTATTATTTAATGTGCAACATGATCAAAGCTAGCGAGGTACGGCAGGACAGGAGTTTCATTATTCTGCCTTTCTTGACTGACCAGGTAGACGGACTTCTACAGAGTAGGAGGTAAAAAGGGAAGCTTAATTATTTGTTTAGACATTATTTTTGCTTTTAGTCCAGGTTTAGAAAATTTGGAAAAACCTGTTCTGTTCTAACTGCAGCATGTTTTAAGGAGCTCTAATGTTTTTGCAAACCAGAGTTCACATGGCTAGAAATGCCTACCTGAAACCTTTGAAGTCATCTGCCTAACACAAAAGAAAAAATTGTGTCAGAATAAACTATAATTCGTAAATTTGTAATTGAAATTTGCATAAATTAAACCTGCACACATGTGTTTTGAAGACTTAGAATAATCTTGATGTTCTGAAATTCCTTGTTGGATGGGGGCTGTATTTGACTGTTACAGGGTCCCAGATGTGTCTTTGAGCAGCTGCTTGATCAGCCCCAGGCTGTCAGGTTGAGTTAGCCTTGGCCAGGACTCAAGTGTGTGTGATGGTATTTCATCTACTTGCTGTCTTCTCAGATGGATCTGTTTCTTTGAGTATTTTGTAGTCTGTCCTTCAGCAACGACTAGATACACCAGTGACTGCAGAGTCCATGGACCAGAAAGAGTTAATGATGCTTCTCTATAGAATGTTATGTTTCCCATAGTAGTTTTTAAATTTATGGATCAAATAAGCAACTGATAGCTTTCAGCACTTTTTTCAGATCTTTGGAAGTTGTCTCCAAAGCCTGATCCAAGGAAAATGAGGCCATTTATCTTTCCAGGGGTTTCCATGCCCTTTCAACACCTATGTGTTAATAGGATAAGAGTGGTTTTCACTTCTTGAAACCTGCAGGCTATCAAATGGAGAGGGAAAAAAATGAGGAAGGTTGCTGCTTCCTCTGTCTACCAGGTTCATTGTGAAAACTGTTCAGCCACATAATTGGGTTTAAGTTGTAACAGAGGGGAAGATTTGTGTGTAAACAAGAAAGTTCTTTGAAGGTAATCTCCTCAGTAGCTGTTGGAAGGATGCTGGAGGAAGCCTTGAATTTTTTTAAATGGCCTGGAGTTGGAGGATTTTGTTTGTTTGTTTGTTTTGTTTGTTTTGTTTTGTTTGCTAGTGGGGGCTAGAAAGTGATAATTAGTAGTCTTCGCTCAACTGTATTCCTGTTGCTTTTATTTTTTTGGCATGCTGACTAATTAAAATGCATAAAAACGTTTCACTGTTTTTCCTAAAGGGAGACATACTTCTTTTGACATCTACCTGCTTTCTTCACCTTCCCCTGCTATCCTTATTTTATTGGCTGCTTCTTTACATACTTGAGAACTGTAGTATACTTGTTTGTAACACTTAAAATATTTGGAAAATCAGTCTTATTTTTAAGTGCAAGATTTGTACCAATATTTATTAGTATTATAGTATGCACGTTATATGTAAATTAAGTCATTTATTCTGTTCTCATTGAGCTTTTTATCATTTAGTCTTGTGTCATTTTAAGTGACCTTAGGTAATTGTGTGCCTAGAGTCTTTTATATTGCAATATATCACTGATGGAACAGTTTCATTTTAATACACATATCATCTCCCACTTCATACTTCACCATCACAGTAAGACTTACCTAATTTTTCAGCATTTTAAAGACACTATTTGTAGGTATTGGATGTAAGGTGTTATCAGTCTAGATGTACTGATTTTAAGTGCCTTATCTCAAAGAACACATTGTGCTTATGTAAGGGAAAGAGATGCCTTAGATCATTGAAATGATTAACTTTGATTTTGTAGTCTGAACGGATACTACAGAAGCAATGTTTTTCGGAAACATTACTACAGTAAGTTCACTACAATAGTGTATTTTAGTTTTGCCTGATTGTAATTGTCAAACCTTTTGCGGTTTTCAGTTTTACTGTTTGCAAGTTGTTCATCACCTCGCAAAATACTTACCATAGAATTATTAATGAATGCCTGGTTGTGTGTACATGTGTGTGTATGTGTTTCTATGTGTGTTTAATCAATACCAAGTTAAGATACCCATTTGGGTATAATTTTGATTTTTTGCTTATATACAGAATATCTAAAATTAAAATTTTAAATATGTGTGTCACTAGATAAACTGTGAAAAAATTATCTTGTACTATCTATGATATGAATATATAATTAAAGATGCTAAACCGAAATTATACATTATTTGAGGGCTTGATTTTGAATTTTTAAAGTACTGATATATATTTATCGTTATGTGGTAAGAAATTTTTAAAGAGTAATTAAGCCAGAATCAAGAATCTATTTCAGGAGACAGATGCTCTGACACTCAAAAACAGACAAGTAGCTCATCCTGGGGACAAAGATGTTTACTCCTGACTGTTGAGTAGTTTACATGTCACGTGAGATTTTTAAGTTATGCCTAGATATTTGTAACCCTAATGGACCCTGTCCCAGAGCTGAAAAGGTTAGAAGGTCAAACCATCCATCTGGAAGGGAAAAGAAAGCTGGCAAGTTGATGCTTCTAACAGAGGTGTAACATTTTCCTAGCCCATGTTTACCAGTGGTAACTGAATACTGGCAGGAAATTAAAATTTTCAAGCGTCTCACATTCACAGACTTAGAACAGAGAACTAGTGAATTAGCTTCGTGAGTAAATTAATATTATGAGGGTATCATTGAAGAGAATTCATTCTACTCATTACCCATCAATTACAACTTCTAGTTACTGTCTTTACAGTAAGTCCCCAATTAAGTAATCCACATGCTCTAGTGGATTAAGTCATGTGGGGGTTAATTAGAAACCCATTTTAATTTCAAGCTTTATTTGTAAACATTTTTTAAAAAAACATTTTGTAATACTGTGGCTATTATGACACCCTAATGTATGGAATTATATTTTAAATAAAAGACTATGCACTGATTTGGGTGTATTTTTTCTGAATTTAAATTTCATTTTAGATTTTACAGGCCATGATCCAAAAGCTAAAGGAGAATGAATAAAGGTTTATCGAATGACTGATATAAATTTGTTCTGTTGTCAGTTTGAACTTTTCCTCGAAGGTTGAAAAAAATAGTTTTTTCACATTTATGTATAATTAATGGATTCTGCTTGATATTTTATTTCTTATAGTGAAAAGCTTATTTTGAAAATGATAGCAGGAATTTGAAGTATTCCAGAACTCTAGCATTCATGCTTAATAATTGGCTTCATTCAGGTTTATTTTGATTGGCATGTGATGCCTATGTTGTGTTCTGAAATATCTGAAATCACATCTTGGTAAGACACCGCTCTATTTTTGAATGTTTTAAATAGTAACTTTAAAATTTGCATTAATTGAAAGGTATCTTGTCATAACATTTGCTTTGTGTCATGAAAGGTTATCTATATTTGGAAGTAACATTTTGGTAAAAAGAAGATTATGGAATATTTATGAACTTTCTCTTTCAGAGACTCATAGGTTATTAGAACAGGAAGGAACTTCAGATCTTTTCAACCACAACCTTCTTGGTTTACTGTTAAAGGAAATGTGTTCCAGAAAGATGAAATGACACACCCAAGGACACACAGTGGTGTAAGAGGAATCGTAACCCAGGACACGTAGAGTGGTATAAGAGAAATTGTAACTCATTGTAACTCAGCTCCTGAGCAAGTCTTTTTACATGAAAATTTCTCTTCGATAAACACAATATTTTTAAAAAGATCATGCTCTGAAGCTAGAATGGAATGAATTTTATGTATCACATATACCGCTACCAATGCATCTCTGTATGTAGTTCTTACATTTTGCCTATTAGATGTTCGGTAAAGAACCAACAGAATTTTTCGACAATATTGTTTGGAGTATTTCCTCTGTATAAATCTGTTTTAGTGACTAAAACCCATGTTATAACCAACTGGAGTTAATACTGACTGCTTTCTTCAAGAGCCACAGAGGAAAAGGTCACAGCCCCTTGGCATGAAGAAATGCTGATGAGCTCAGTGCCACAGGCCACAGCTGGTAGACTTTGCTAGAAATAGTGCTATTCCAGCTTCTCCTAGGCCTTTGAGGTTCAAAATATGCAGTCTGTTTCCATATTTTAGAGCACCTAAATTTTTAAACTGCATTTTAAAATTCCGTGTTTTTTGTACATGTAAACATATGGTGACAAAAGTTGTAAGTGGGGTTTAAACTCTTATATTATTTAATTTAGTTACTTGCTGGCTGTTATCTGTGTACCTGCCCACTTTGCATACTACTACTAAGTAACTAGGGAAAACAGGGTGCTTTTCATAGGCAAGTCATATATTTTGATGACCATAATCAGCTCTGATTTATGTATGTATATAAGTAGAAAAGAATTCAAATGTATAGCATAAAGTTTTCACAATCTGAAAGCCAGTTTCAACTGCAGTGATGAGTATTCTTAATACATAGCTTTGCTCACTCTATATAATATACTTCATGTCTCATATTAATTTCATTTCAGTTTTTCAAATAAGTATTTTTGGACCACTTCCTGTACTCCTTGCCACTGCTACCACAGACAAGCCAAAACAATGAGGCCTTTTAATGACAATAACTAGCTTCAAACTATAAGATAAGTTTTAGGATTTTCTATTTTTAATTTACATTAAATGCCCAAGCTTTTGATTTAAAAGGTAGGGAATAATTTGCATATTCATTACAAAATAAATACTCTACTCCGTAATTGCTCTTCCCCAAGGTACCAACTACTGTCGCTCAGTGTAGAACTGGGCCTCGTGTCCTGCACATGGCCCATGGCCTGGACTGCAGGGCTGGACGTATAGAACCAGAAAGCAAAGATTCTACTCTGCGGTACTTACCCTTTGTTTCCAGTTCAGAACAAAATATTTAAGAAATGATTCTGCAGAGGTGGATCATAATAGCCCGACTATGTTTGAAAATTTCATTTCCTAATTCTTTAGGCACTTTGCAGTCAATCAGTTCCAAACACTTGGGATTTCATTTCTCCTTTATATAAAATTTTTTAAAGAGAGGCTTCTTTTCTTCACTAAAATTAACCCCTGATTTCCTAGCTTATGAAAAACAGTCATTTCCTCTAAAGGGAGAGGGGAACCACTTGTGTTTGCTCTTGTTTCTATACGGAAAACTAGGACAAAGGCAAATTTTCTAGTAGAGAACTTTTCCACTCCATGGTCAAGGTGAGTGGGTGTGAAATATAGTCCTTTCATTATAGATGACTGTGGGAAATAGGAACAGCCTTGGTTCCCTCTTGAACAATTTGGGAAATAAGAGATACAGGTAGAAATGGAGGGGGCGGAGAAAAAGTGAAACAGGTACATAATAGCTAATTTTGGCTCTGATAGGTTTTTTCATTACAATCAAAAAGATGCCTTGAGAGTGAAGTATTTTTTCTTTCTTTTACTTTGTAAGTAATCAAGGAAATTAGAAATCCTTTTTTTTTTTTTTTTTTGTGGGTACCGGGGGGTCGACCTCAGGACCTCGCGCACCAGCAGGCGCCCGTGCCACTGAGCGATATCACCGGCCCTTTTTTCGTATGTGGGTTCCGGGAGTCGAACTCGGGCCCTCGCACTTGCCGGGCAGGCGCTTAAGCCGCTGAGCCATCTCACCGGCCCTAGAAATCCTTTTATGCTTAGGTCAGATTTTTATTGTATAAGTGCTTCAAGCTATGCAACTTAGTTTTCTGGATTCCAGAAGTTTATTTTTGTACTTCAATCAAGTCTTCCTGTTTTTAAAACTATGGATCCCAAGAACTGTTATTTCAGGCAAACACAGCATTTTAACCAGAGGAAAATGCACATGGATATTAAATAAATTCGGTGATATTAAATTCTCAAATGTGTTATGGTGTATTTCTTTATAAATCACAGGTGTGGTTAGATTCAAGTCTCCAGGTGGTATTTGGAAAAATATAAGGTAATAGGGTGCTGTTAGAGCAATGCATCCAGGTGCAGATGACTCTGAAAGGCAGGAAAATTCACCACTAGCTTCATTATGGTACATGTAAATTAAGTCGCTTTCAGTGGGGAGAGACACGTAAATAGCTACGGGGGTCACATGACACTGCTAGGGATCCCGGTCGTGGTTATGTGTGTAGTTTACAATTGTGGAACATGAGAACCTCTGAAATATTCTTCGAGGATAATTGGGATGTGTAAATATTGTGAGGAGCAAACTGCTAAGGTATTCTGAATACAGAGTAACTAGGAAACTATTAGAACCATTGATTTTGGTCACTCCCAGTAGCTGTGTGGAAAGTTAAATTTTATGTTTTATTTTCTCAAATCATAGTGTCTACTTGATGTCAATTTTCTGCTGGAATGTTCTAGATAGTTTGTGTTGAGATCACATATGATATGTCGTAAGTAATATGGTACTGATCTTAGTTAATACATTTTGCAAAGAATTCTAGTCAGGCCATCTTCATGAGGTTAGTTTCTCCTGTCCTCCCCTCTCCTCCCCTCTCCTCTCTTCCCCTCCCACCTCTTCCCGACCCCTCTTCTCCCCCATCAACCCCTCTGGATTTATTGGGAGAAGTGGCTTATGTGATAATGTGGTCTGGCAAGCCCCAAGATCTGCAGGGTGAATCAGCAAGCCCGAGACCCAAGAGAGCTGATGGTGTCATTCTAGTCTAAAGGCTGGCAGGCTCAAGACTCAGAAAAAACAATGTTTGAGTTCAAATCTGAAGGCAGGAAAAAGCTGATATCCCAGTTCAAAGGCAGTGAGGCAGAAGGAATTCTTTCTTACTCAGGGGAAAGTCAGTGTTTTTGTACCATTTGAGCTTTCACCTGACTGGAGGATGCTCGCCCATGTTAGTGTATCAGTGTACAGATGTAAATGCGAATCGCACCCAGAAACACTCTCATAGTAATACCTTGAATAATGTTTGGCCTTGTACCTGGACACTGCTTGGTCCTGTCAGGTTGACACATAAAATTAACCATGACAAGTGGTTGTCTGTCAGGTGTCTCGGACAGTGCTTCACAAACATGAAGCTCAACAAATATTTGGATGGATGGATGGATGGATGGATGGATGGATGGACGAATGAATGAATGTTCATTAGAGAAGTTAAAGAATCATAAGTTTTCATATGGCAGATCTAGAATTACACCTGGTTTCACTACTTAAAAATCCACAATTTAACAGATGCTTGTTTGAAATATAGTATTACTTGATGTTTTTATTTAAAATATGGGTCAAGCTAAAGGTTATATCTACCCTTGAATGTACTCCAAGAAATTCAGAAGAGATCTAAACATTTTCTTCTCTTAAATTATACATTTTTACTTGTTATTTGCTTCTATTAGTATTGCAGTTTCAATTTTTCTTATACTTCCATGGCCTTACTTTCATATTTAGATGTTTTAATACTTATTTTTACTTTCATCTTTATTTATCTTTACATTTAATATTTATCTCTTCATCTTCATAACTCCTTTTGGTTTTGGTTGATTTTGTCTATATTAAATTTCTTTCTTGGGGCCACTTGTCAATTACCTTTACTTTTTACCGGGGAGGTGATAGCTCTTTAGATTTAAATTGATGTAAAAATGCTCAGTGAAGGGCCGGTGAGATGGCTCAGCGGCTTAAGCGCCTGCCTGGCAAGCACGAGGGCCCGAGTTTGACTCCCGGAACCCACATATGAAAAAGGGTCCGGTGATATCGCTCAGCGGCACAGGCGCCTGCTGGCGCGCGAGGTCCTGAGGTCGACCCCCCCGTACCCACAAAAAAAAAAAAATGCTCAGTGAAATACTATGACTGGTAAAAGCTTCATTAGTGTGACTACAAGCATAAAGATACACAACATCAATGTTTTGAAAATAAATTATGTATACTATACATATTTTGAATCTGTTTTCTTTTAATCTGGTCTTTTCATCATAGAATTTTAAAAAGTCCTTTTCACCAGCCTTTTCAGTTCTTAAAAACTAAATACTGCTGATGCTTGGAGGATGTAGCTAATGTCAAATAACTTAAAAATTAACAGTTTAAGAAAGTTTTAACTAACAGTTAAAATCTGTTGGAAGCAGCATATTTTTATGGGAGCATTTTTAAGCAGCATAGTTTTGTTAATAGTTTTCTTCCCATAATCAAAAAGTTAATACATGTTTGCTGTAGAAAATTAAATTACATTGAAACAATGATGTTTTCAACATAAAGCAACATAAAGGTAAATTTACCTTTAAACAGCAGATTAATGAATAGAGGAAAATCCATACCACCTATAAGAGCCACACTTGGCTATTTGCTGGAGTTTCTGTGTCAGTTATATCTGTCCGAGTATATCCTGCATTTGTGAATATGTACCAATAATCTTCCTTATTTGTGGATCCTGTGTCCTATAATTGTGAATTCATTTACTCCCTCAGATTTACTTAATTCTCTTGGCCCTGTCTTGGTTTTTTGTGTACATAAGCAGAGTGACAAAACATTTGAGTTGCTCAACACAAAGTTTCCCACCTGGAGTTAAACAAGATGACACTTTACTTTCTTGTTTCTGCTCTGAGGCTGTAAATAAGTGTCCTTTTTGGCAATCTACATAGTACAGCCTGTTAACATTTTTATCCTATTTGCTGGTGATTTCGCTATGTAAAGTGGCCCCTAGATGTAGTACTGAAGTGCTATCTAGTTTTCCTAAGTGCCTCACAGAGCAAATCTGTGTGGTACAGTAGGTGACTTTTGTTGAGGCAGTTACGGTGCTGTTGGCGTTGCAGTCAAAGTTATGAATCAACAATATATATTAGAGATGTCCTTAAATGGCAGTGTAAGTGAAAAAAAGATACTGATCAGTTGACAAAAAATATTAGGACCAGAGGCTTGCAGGAACCTAACCCTGTATTCTCCCTAGGAATGGTTGTAGTTCAGTGTTTGTAAATTCCCTGTTCTCCCGAATTTAACATCATAATTCGCAAGAATAGCTGGGGATGTAGCTCAGCGGCATAGCGCCTGCCTGGCAAGCACGAGGTCATAAGTTTGATTCCCAGTACCAAAAAAAAAACAAAAAACAAAATGATGGTAAACATAATCAGTGAGAATAACAAGAATCACTACTTTTTTCTTTTTTTTCAAATATTGAATTTGACTGTACATTTTATGCATTTTTTTCTTAATGGTATGTTTTGAATATTTTGGAGTGTTCATAAGTCTTCTTTAATATCATTTTTATCTCTGTAGCAACAGTCTACAGATGCGATGTTAGTTTCTTTTTATCAAAGAACTTTAATGTATCATTTACTATTGCTCCTCCTCAACATTTTTGCTATCATATGCAAGTTTTGAATAAATATCCTGTAGTTTAATCTTGATCACTTTAATGATTATTTCCTTAGAATAAATTTTCTGCCAATGGAATTTTTGGATGCAGTATATGCAAATCAAAACTTGCTTTTTGTAAGATTCATTTGTGATCTTTAAAATATGTTCCATTCTGCATAGAAGGAAATTAACAAAAAGCTCCATTTTATCAAATTTTGAAAACCTTCATAGGAATATGAAAAATTGTAAAAGTTATTTTTATCTACTTCAGTGGGCATTTTTAGTACATTTCTTCTAATATATATAAGGCAAAGTACTTGAGGTGTAGAGAGAGAGAATCATAGGTTAGATATGAATGCTGCTTCTGAAGGAACTGTTACTTTCAACTCCCAACTTTCATTGAGACTGGTTTGACTACTGTAAATTCCAATTTTTTCAAAAGAACAAAATTATGTAGTTTTATTTTCTTTGGAATAATATAACTATAGATGTGCAGGAGGACTCAAAACTGTTCATTATCCCTTTAACACCCTCCTTGATGTTTTTTTTCCTAGCTGTTTTGAGATACCTAAATTCAGGAAATGCAAATCCACTCCATCTGTGCCATGTAGGTACAGACACAGAAATGAAGAAGGTGCCCCTCCCTCCCATGCAGCAAGGCAGGGCAGGCACCCTGCACCTCTCCTATGAAGGAGGCCCCTATGGGTGCCACAGGGCTCCGCGGAATGAACTGAAGTGCAGAGGTTGGAGGAAATATTACTCTGCTGTGAGAACCGAGAGGCTGGACAAGGTGGTATGTGCGTGTTAGACACTCAAGAGTGACTTGAAAGTTATCATTGGAAACATTATCTAATGGCCTAAATTTGCATATTTCTACTACATTAGCAGATTTTAATTTTGTGTAAGTTCTTCCTCAAGTAGGGAGCGTGCCTAACTTGTCATTATTTTAAGCACTACTGTTCCATACAGAAGAGCAAATGTTGATTTTTGCTACTTAACACTTACTTATGAAGCGTGTATGATATTTCATATTTTTTTACATCTCATAATAGTGTTTTGGATTATTTCCCTAGTGCCTTCATGATCATAAATTATTGACTACATAATATTAGATTGTGTCAATACATTTTAATTTAAAATTCTTCAGTAATTTGTTCATTTCAGATTTCACTCGTTTTTTGATTATTATAGATAATGCCAAATAAATAACTTAATGCTTATACTTTTATTTCTTGTGAATACTTTTTGAGAATATACTCCTCCGAGTGAAATTATGTGAAACTACATTATAGGTTTTGTTATATATTTTCAGATTGCTTTATAAAATTGTCTTGCTAATTAATAGTATTCCCTGCCATAGTTACATCATTACTGTGTTATGCTTTATTAAAAAATTCCTACTTTCTACTAGTCATAAATGACATCTCAAAGTTGCTTTAATTATTTAAAAGCAAAGCGTATAATCATTGATTACTAAGCAAGGATCAATTTTTTTCTAATAATACTTAATAGTTGAATTTTGTCTTGTGTAAAATTGTTGTTCATAATTTTTGCATAAATATTTGCCTGGTGTAGCCTTTCTTTGTCTCACTTAAGATCATTCTAACCTTTATGGAGTTATTCCAAGTTAAATATTTTTATGTATGTAAAATTTAGTCTGCAATGTATACCTTTACATGTCCAGTGGTGTAGAGGGAATAACACCTCATATTATCAGGTTCTCACTTGGCACCAGATGTGTTTTGGAAGAAAAACACATCTGCACCACCCTCACAATGACCTGTAAAAGAAGCAGGGTTTGTGCAAACTGTTTTATTCCCAGATAGTTTATTTTTTGACATTGGAATGCATCCAGTTATTCATATTGATAGACTCTATGTCTTACACCCATTCCTTCATCTTCAGTGTTATTATACTTTGTATATATTCTGCATTGTGAAACTTAGTCACACAACTTTGTAATTAATTCTTTTTTACATGTCCCCTCTTCTAGATGCTTTCTGAGGACTGAAAACCCACAGTCAGATTTTTTTTTTTTTTTTTAAATTCCTCCTGCCAAATACATAGCAGCGCAGTCACTCCTTTGTTTGTGCCTTCATTTAGCAAACTTTTATTGGATGTCCAAGGGCTCTCCTAAACTTTACTGGGCTTGGAGTATGTAAAGATGAAAAGGCCCTGGTCCCTGAAGTCTGGCCAGACGAATTACAGGCAGAGAAAAACCTGAGTCTAAATAATTGACAGAGTGTGAAATCTGATTTTAGAGTTTAGAATGGTCTTTGAGTGCTAAAAAATATGAGTCGAGACATTTTATTAAAGGGGCAAAGACCAGAAGTTACTGGAAAAAAAACATGTCATACATTCTTTAAAGTTTATTTTCCCAGGCTTTATAGATTTTAAGCTAAACTGGCCTGGCCACTGTGAAGCCCCATCCTCATTCATTATAAACCTTAAGACATAGAAGTGCAGTATTCGGGGGGAGGCAGGAAACTTAGTAGTTGTCTGTGTTAACTCCTCCTTTTCACAGTTGAGGAAATTAGGATGTAAAGGTGATGTAAATTTTACCAGCTTGACTGAGGATTTTTTTTTTTTTTTCAGAAAGAGATTATTTCTGAATTGTAGAAAGATATATTTTTTTATAAATGTGATGATGAATGTTCCGTGCATCTGTGAACATTTGAATCTCAGAGATTGTAATCAGATCCAAAAATTACTTAATTCCACACATGCATGGGCTGTGTCTGATAGCCACTGATACTGACTCTCCTTGCACACCATCCCTGACCCTTGGTTCTAAGTCTACCTCCGAAAATGTCCCTGGCATCTGAGCACTGTGATATTTATTAATTTTTATACTCTCTGCTTTTTAAAAAGTGAGATTAAATTCTACTTTTGAGGTTTAGTTATAGCTAGCTGTGACAAAGACATGTAGACTTCATTATTAGTTTCGAGTTTCAGTTTTTCAGTACACTGCATAATAAGTAAAGGACTGAGATAGAATAGGTCAAGGAAAATGTAAAATGCCATTTGGCTGGCAGTAATAGCATTTTTTAGAATGTTTTATCTGAATCTTATGAAAGCAGCCAAGAGTTTTATTATTCTTGAGAACAGCTCAACCTTTTGTTATTTGTGCCCCTCACCCCCACTTTGGTTAGACTTGTAAAGATAAGGACATATCTCTTGTAATCTTGCCAGACAAAGCTAACATAGTGGCCTCCGTGTGCGATTAGTATGGCAGAAAGGACAGAATGAAACCTTTGAAATTCTATGTTACACATTAAAGAAATTTTTAAAACTTGGTTGTGTACTCCCATTTACTTCTTCATTACATGGCACCAATCCTTCAGTGAGGACGAGGGCTCAAGAGCAAGAGACTTCACTTAGCGTCTTCTAACTTGGACTTTTGTTTCTTTTTTTTTTTTTAGATCCAAGTGAGTTTTTATTTTAGGGTACTTTTCAAGTCCATATGTCAACTCCTCGCATTGCCAATTTTTGTTTGTGTATACGTGTGTGTTCGTGTGTGTATATGTGTGTTTTCCTGGGAAAGGGGGTTCATAGCATCATCAATTGTATTCTCAAAGGTGTTCTTGAGCAAAAGATGAGGCAAATGCTCCAAACTTTTACATGGTGACTGCTAGCTTGTGATCACTGATGAAATGGCAAGCAACCTTATTGTTACTATACTTTTTAAGAATTACCTCAGAGTGGCAGAGTAATAGTTCAGTGTTACTTGCCATTGTGATTTCTGCAATAGCATGAAAAATATCCCAATTCATTGGTTGTCTTTGGAAAGGGCATATAACTTAGATATAGGAGATGGCTTAGGCTGGAATGTTGACCGATTCCATCTAGTCAGGAATATAACTTCTTCTTAATGGACGTCATCCTTCACTATTAGAAGGAGGGTACTGAAGTGAAAATGTTTATAATTCCATCTTTCTCACCGTTTCATTGATCCAATGAAAGGTAAATAAGAAAGGTAAATAAGAAATATGAGAAATGTGATTTGATACCTCCTCTGAACGATGAACTTTTTCTTGCTATGATTTCAAGGATTTTTTTTTTCACAAAATAACATTATATATTTTTTAAACTGCTAAGTTGTGAGGCTTGTACCATTTTACATTATTTTCATGTGTTTTTTCTTGTACAATCAATATTTTGTTTTGATTTCTTAAAATGGGGCTATATTTAAG
Source organism: Erethizon dorsatum (assembly GCA_028451465.1). Classification (NCBI taxonomy): domain Eukaryota; kingdom Metazoa; phylum Chordata; class Mammalia; order Rodentia; family Erethizontidae; genus Erethizon; species Erethizon dorsatum. Next base: position 18,496,957 of record CM051838.1, read on the forward strand.
GAATTTTAATAATTAGACTGAGTACAGTTTATTTGTGTTAGGCTTCTGAGGGGTGACACCTAGAATTCATCTGTCCTACTGTTTGTCCTACTTAACGCTTCATTTTATAAATAATCATTTCAAAGTTATATATAAAAGTAATCATTCCTTCAATAAAAAAACTGAGTTTAGACTACTCTTAACACTAACTTGTTGGTTTGGTCTCACGGTCAGGGATTGCTTCGACTTACCTAGAGTCTTCCTTTCTTGGCTTTGAAAATAAAGAGTCAAAATTTTTGTTAATGGTTGGGTTGTCACAAACATTCTGAGTTCATATTTGCTTAGTGAGGGTGTTACAGATGGACTTGCGTCGTCCTGAAGTTCCTGTGTTGAAATCCTAACCCTTAGAACCATCAAATGTGACCGTATTTGGAAAATAAGGTCTTCATAGAATTAAAATGGGGTCATCAGGGTGGGCCCTAACCCAATGACTGATATTCTTGGAAGAAGAGAGACAAGGACACAGATACACTCAAAGAAGACCATATAAAAGGACAGGGAGCAGGCCACCCACAAACTAAGGGGACAGGAAGAAGAAACCAACCCTGTTAACACCTTAATTTTACTTAATTTTATTTTATTTTATTTTTTTTGTGGGTACCAGGGGTCAAACTCAGGACCTCGCACGCCAGCAGGCGCCCGTGCCGCTGAGCGATATCACCGGCCCTTTTTTCATATGTGGGTACCGGGAGTCGAACTCGGGCCCTCGCGCTTGCCAGGCAGACGCTTATGCCGCTGAGCTATTTCATCGGCCCAACACCTTAATTTTAGACATCCAGTCTCTAGGATTGTGAGAAAATATATTTCTCTTGTCACGCCACCTAGTCTGCATTAGTTTGTTACAGCAGCCAAAGCAAGCTAATACAGGAGGGCTTGTTTCAAGAGTGATTTAAATAGCTCCAGTAATACATGAAATGCTAAATTTAAGATGGACATGCTGGCACACACACTGGTAGGCTGAGGCAGGAGAATCTTAAGTTTGAGCCTAGCCTGGGCACCTTAGCAGGACCCTGTCTCACACTAAAATTAAAATAAAATAAAATAAAATAAAGACTGAGGCTGTAGCCCAGTATTGGGTTAAGGGAAGGGTTGATAAATCAGTCATTCTTTGGAAACAGAATTTGTTTGTTTTTTTAATATCGTTTTCATATAACCCTTGTGAGGATATCCTAAAACCATTACTGTTTTGTTAATTAATTTTCCATTGGTAGCTTCTTCAAATAACAGATAAGTAGGTTGTTTTTAAAATGTTTTTCTCCATTAAGGTTCAGGAAATCTATATGCTGAAAAATAATTTGAGTCCAACATTAGAGTTAATTGCTTAATTCTTATCAAAAAAATTTTTTTTAATCCTGCCTAATGGTAACAAAAATGAATGAACATTTTTTGGCGAGGGGATTTCTTTCGCCACTTTATATAAACTTAAAGAAAGAATTGTAAAATACTTGCCAGACAGACTGAAGGACAAAGTCTGGTGGCTCACTGAACTAAAGAGAAATAAAATCAATTAGTTACAGAGTAGGTGAGAGTTATTTATATTTCAGAGGATTTTTTTCCTGTTTCTTATTTCTCAAAGTAATTTAAGAACAGGAGTAAGAAGGGAAATAAGGAAAGGAGAGAAAGTACAATTTTATCACCTCTGTTCTCAATTTGGTTTATGATTCTCCCTGTTGATTTTCAGTGAGGGGATGGAGCAGAACTCCTTGAAATTACATAGGTATTAAGAAACCAACACTCTTACGTTTACTTTCTTCTTTTGACTTCATATCAGAGTCTATCTAGATCCTTTCAGTTTTGCAACTTTGTCCTAGAAAAATATGGGAAAGTCAGTCTAGGCAATTAAATGCAAAATCAATGTAAACCGCCCAAAGGAGCAACATATTGGGTATTAGCTTGTAGAGACAAATGCTCTTTCAGTCCTCTTGTGATTTAGCCACTATTGGATATAGAAATTTAAGGCTTAATCTCTATTATCTCAATGTTCCAGTTGTAGGCAGAGTGAAAAGAAATAAAAGGAGTTATTTCTTGCAACCAGAAAGATACATGTTATATTAGAAATATTATACTGACTTCTGGGTATTTTTGGGCCATGATAAATATAGCATTCTACAGTACAATAAAAGAAAATTTGTCTTTTGCCCTCAAGTTACGTTTTAACTTCTGTTAAGTTCTTATCTCTCATAAGGTTGGAAGGGGAAAGGCATTTATATCATTGCCAAGGTGTCAGTGGAGTACAGTGAACTCTAATAAATGTGTGTGGAGATTATTTTGAATTTTGTAGCTGGAGAATTGTGCTCTGTGGGGGATGGTTGTAGGTGGCGCTTAAGCAGATAGTTGTGGACACTTCTGGGTGGAAGCTAAGCCCGCCGTGTTCTTGGGAGCCAGTGGTACGACGTTGGGAAGGTGGCTCACTAATTCTGACCTTCCATTGTACTTCAAGGGTGACATGATGCAGATATGGCTTTTAGTTCTTGCCTTTAAGGGGCCTCGGGATTATTGCTCAATAACTAATCCCTGTGTCAACCAGTGCCACGTATTTGTCACTGTTCTTCAAATTAATTTGTTATTGAAATTAATGTAGTAATTTCGCAGAGTAGTTATTTCATTATGTATTGCCTTAACAGATGTGCAAAAGAACAATTACTAATATGTGGGGGGGTCCTTACCGGTCCCTGTTTTTGTGTGTTTTGTTTTGTCTACAAATTAAAAATTGATTCTTGTATTTGTAATAGAAAGGAACAGCCGGATTCATTGATCTCCATGGGCCTTATAGCTATGGCATTCAACAGTTTTTTGAAGCGTGCTAACTACACCTTAGTTTCTCATTATTTTTCAAGGTTTCTCAAAGGTTTACTGAGAGGATGTGATCAACGAGTTTTTAACAGCACACTTCACTGTGTTACTAACGATGCTGTCTGTGCTGAATGTGGATCTAAGGTGTGGAAAGCTCCATTATGGCAGGAATGTGTCTTTCTCTTGGTTCTGGCTCTATTTTTTGTACCTTTCACATACCTGTAGGTAGAAGGTACCAAGTGTGTGTTGCTCAATGTATCTCTTGGAATAAAATGGTAAGAATATTAATCATGAATTTTGCTACTTATTCTAGTTATTCTAATCTTGAAGCTTTAAAAAAACCATTTACAGATATAACCAATTAGGAAACCAAAAATTAGATGAAATGATTGGCTTTAAAAAGATTGCTGGACTTAGACAAAATTATGATTGAAATTGCTTTAAATTATTTAAATGACTTGAGGATATTTAAAATGTGACTTTATTTATAGACTGTAACAGAAAACATTCCATCTCTGGCCCTCAAACTTTACGTCCTTTTCACAATGCAAAGTGCATTAACTCTCTATATGTTCCCCAAAGTCTCAGTTGTTCCAGCATCAACTGAAAAGTCCAAAGTCCAGAGTTTCATCTAAATTAGGTACGAGCGAGACTCAAGGTACTGCTCATCACGAGACAACTTCCTCTCTAACCATTGGAGCATAAGACTAATTTTATCAACAAGGGGCATAAACCGAGGTCTGTCAGATCCACGTTTATTCTTTAGAATATTTCTATTGATGAGTTATTAATTTTAATGTTATGAGTTTTATTATATTAAACAATGAGTACTTAACAGGAAAAAAGTACCACATAAAAGTATTGAGTTTTTAATATTTATTGAGTGTTTATAAAAACGTATCAATTTTCAACATTGACTGGTTTTAGGTGTACAGAGTCTAAAAAAGAACATCAGAAATAAATTCCCATATGAAGTACAATAAAAATACCAATAGCACTCTACAAAAAAATAATCTTTACTTCAATTGTCACACCTAAGTCAGTCTGCACACGTGACAACAGCACGTTCCATACACACGTATCACTTACACTGATAGTTGTATGTTTTGATTTCCTGTACTTTCTTATAGGGCGCAGTTGACATCCTTTTTGTTTTCCTGTTGTCATGGTAGGTCTTTATGATGCTGCACCTACCTGTTCACCTATCAGATCACCAGTGTGCTCCACAACTTTTTTTGTGTAGTTCCCTGGGTAGAAACATTTTGTTTTTCCTCTGCTGTAAATGATCTTTTATGAGCTCCGGTTCCAATCCTCTAAGAAAAATTTTCCGTGATATTTAAAATATCAAACTATTTATGCCACAAAGTTTAGGATCTAGTAAAACACAGCCATTGGCCAATGCTTTGTGCTTCAAGTGACATCATAGTTGCCACCTAACTCATCAACAACATCTACTCCATGTTTGGTTTTGTTGTTGAAAGATTCCGTTTCAGGATTCCATTTTGTGGAAGTTTCCCTATCAGTGTTTCCATTATGGTGAAATGCTGACATCAGCAGTACCAGTTTGCTTTTCTTTGCCATATAGGAGGCCAATGTTACATCTTTCTGAAATTCAAAGAGTGAACTGTATAATTCTCTGTTCTGAAATTGCAACATTTCATTTGGAATTTTTGCTTCGTTCCTTGTACAGTTCCTACGCTGGTCAACTTGTGCTCTGTTAGCAAATGTAACATCCATTGGAAACCAGTAAAACAGTTGTTGAATGTCATATTCTGGTTAGTTTGGGAGATGGGAGCAGCAAGTCTGTTCACAACATCATTCAGTTTATTCCTATACGTATAAGGACCTGATGGCTGAGTTACAGGATAAATGTCTACACTGAAAGCATGATTGTGCCTTCGCATCTCCAAGGGCATAAATTTTTATGCCGTATTTTGACCCACCACTTTTTCATAAGTCTTTTACATTCCTGCAATCACCATGAGAAACCTGTGCTAAATACAGCAGACCTATGAATGCTTTCAGTTCAGCTAATGAGGTGTCATAATACATTTTTGAATGTTGCTGTTGGTGCATAGAGAATGTTTTACTTGCATTTCAGTCTTTGTGTATTTCATAGCATCTTATAGCATTTTGTCTGTTACAGTTTCCAACACTGAATGGCAGTGCTGGCATTCTGTCCAATACGTTTCACCCCTGCCAAGCCTGTTACCTTATTTTTGAACCTCATTCTATAATTTTAACGTTGGATGGTTCCATTTGGTTGTGTGGCCATTTTGCAACATTTCAACTAGTCAAGTATGTACTCACTTTGCTGTTTTCTTCATCATCTGAATGAAAGAGGTCTGCATCCCTTGTGTCTGTATCAGTCGATTCTTGCTCCACTTCACTGTCACAGGAACTTTGGCTCACATGGCCAGTGTCAAAGTCATCATCATCATCATCATCATCATGTTCATATACTTACACCACCCTTCTGTTATGAAAACATGTAAAACTTCTCATTATCAGTTTTTTGGCTTTGTCCATTTCATGTTACTATAATAGAATATCTGAGACTCAGTAATTTATGAACATTAGAAGTTATTTTTCACCTGGTTCTAGACACTACGAAGTCCAGGAGCATGGCACTGGGACTTGATGAGGGCTTTCATGCTGCATCATCCCATGGAGAAAGGACAAGAGGAGGAGTGCAAGAGAGGCCAAATTTGCTTTATAACAAGCTAGCATTTGGGGCAAGGAACTCACTGTCATGATAAGTACAGTAATCCATTCATGAAAACACAGCCCTCTAATCACCTATCAAACCCTGCCTCCCAATGTGTTGGGAATTCTTTCCACCATATGGAAGTTAGAGGATACATTCAAGCCATAGCACGGACTATCAATTTATATGCTACTTTTTGAGAATAAAGGTTATGAAATGCTATACTTCTCTATTTAAAAAAAGCATAGTAACCGTTGAAACATTCCTTTACAGTTAGGAAATGGTATGGCATATAATGATTATGATGTGAAGAAATATATGATTGTATGTATATCCTAAGTTGTGACTGAATGTTACTGGTTTTTCTTCAATCATTATTAACTAGAGGGATTTTATTTCTGATTTCTTTATTTGGGGTAGGAAAAAAAAACTTTTTTTCCAAAATGTTATCAGTTGATACTGCAATAATCTGGCTTCGATTCAGAGGTTGGTTTGGCTTTTTGTGAAATTTCTTTGAAGTTGTTCTCTTTTATAAAACTGTCTTCTGAAATGTGAATAGATTTAAATAACTGATGAAGGGAGCATACTTCTGATCTGTTGTACTCTGTTCTTGTCTGTTTTCTATTCAGTGAGAAGAAAGAAGAAATTAGTAAAATTAAATCATGCATGTGTACTTTTTTGCTTCTTTAATTTTAAAATGACTGTTTTGTGAGTTATAAGGAAGAGTATTAATCTAGGCATTAGCTTTTTTAAAGTGAAGATTGATTTGCCTTGGTTCTGCAGTTATTACCTGGGACCCAGCACAGAACGTGTGTGTGTGTGCGCGTGTGCGTGTGTGTGTGTGTGTTTTCTGTGACAGGTAGTATCTTTTTCCACTCGCCCTGCACTCACACTATTTTATGTCATGGCTGTCTGCTGCTGTGGACAGGCAGCCCCCAGTTTAGAAACACTTGACTTGCTGTGAAGGTGGCTGCCAGCAAACATCCCCTGCTCCCACAGGAACCCTAGCACAGTATGCAGGAGCTGTTGGTCCTGGAAACCTTCCTCTCCTGCCTGCCTCCTTTGGCAGGGGCCCAGCTCACTAGACCCCTCTAGGCCAGACCCACACCCCAGGTTATTTCCTCCCACCATGTTGAGAGTCTGCGAGCCTTCAAGGGCATGGCGCTGGAAAGCAAGATGGTGAAAATCGTGTGCTATTCATTTACAATGCTCCAGCTGAGAAAGGGCGTCTGAGCTAATTTAGAGATGTCCATCTTATTTTCAATTTAGTTTGAATGAAAAGAAATGTAGTTCAAATGTCAGGTTTATAAATTAACATTCGAGGCCATTTGCATGTTTGGGGCTTCTTATGTATGTCTTATTTCTCACTTTAGATTTCAGTCTGTGGAGGCAAATACACTTAAGTGTCGATAGTGATTTTTGTTTATGCTCATACATGAAATTGATTCTGTGAGTATCAGTATATTCCTCCTCCACCTCACCCCAAAAAAGAAAAAGAAATTATGTGTTATACCTGACGTGAAACATACTCCTTTCTCTTTAACCTTTTTTTTTGTCAATTTAATGTAATAAATGAGTTACTGCTCACTCATTAAGACTAATTAATCAAGGTAGTATTTAATTTTCTCTGACTTACTGTCTGGTTTAATATTTTCATCAAGTAGCCTGGTTACCGAAGGGTCGTCTTTCCATTTTGACAAATCAAGTGTATCTACGGAAAAGCTGGAGTTTCTAAATTTTACATACTACTATTTTTGAGGAGAAAAAATTAAACAAGGCAGTAAAATTCTAAGCATGTATAGCTGCATGTCCTTCTGCATAATACAACACAGCTATAATTTCCATCTCTGTCTTAAGACTCCCATGGTGAAAGTTGGGGTCAACCTTGCTTTTGTTATTTTGTTTTTTCTCTTTTCTTCTTTCTTTTTTATGTATTTATGTATTTATTTATTTATTTATTTATTTATTTATTTATTTATTTATTGTTGAGTTGCTGAGCCTGTAAAGATTGGAGCAGAGGTGAATTTGTAGCTCAGCAGAATGTGATGACAGTTCACTGGTCTCGTCACAAATTTTTTTACAAAAAATATAACAATGCTGTATGAGAGGAATACATATTTGGGTTTCGAGGCATTTGAGATACAGGCAGAATTGGGTATTTTTTTTCTTCTTCTTAACCCATTGTAATGGAAAACGTGGATGAAGATAGTCCCAGGAGTAAAAACCCAGCGTATCTAACTGATGTTTGTAAGAGGGCAAGATGCCAGGGGAGCTCAGACCTGAGGTTTGCTTGTGTTGGCATGTGGCATGTATAGAGGGCATTAAAAATGCCCTGGCATGTGAAAGAGCCAGAAGATGCTTTTAGTACTCACACCCGGTTACTGTTTCTATTCAAACGTGCCTTTGCTTTCTGCAGGCAGGCCTGGTGTGTTTACATCATTACATCGTGGGCGTCCTCATGTCACAGTGTAGGGGGACTGGCTCTGTGCTTTATCGTGCTTCTCTTCACAGGGACGCACAGCCTTTGTGCGCTCTGCATCAAATTCGTCTTTCATCCTGTCTTTTGTATCTTTTGCAAAGAAATTGATCTCATAAAGAATGCTATCAAATTCATCAATGGGCAAAGGATACCATTTCAAAGTCTAAGTAACAGACAAAAATGATGCAGTCGTAAGTTTGACTATTTCAACAGTGCTGCTTAGCAGAAAATATTAAATCAGGCTGCTTGCTATTAAATCACTCGGGGCATAACTAGCCAAAGAATTTCACAATGTGGATAACCTCCAGCCCTCTGACTGTATGCAAAGTAGGAGGTCTGAATGAGAGCATTGTGTTACAAAACCTTGAGCTGGAGCAGGACTAAAAAGCCCAATCCTGCTGGTTATTTTGGAGATTCAAATGCTGTCTAAGAGAAGAGAACTCATTATGACTCAGTTCCGTTAATTAGACGTAAATTACCATCTTTTGTCTGATACAAAAGAAGGTAAAGGGAACTCTGCAAGACCAGAGGATACAGAAATTCTAATGAGATGAGCACATAGGCTGGGAAACTTGAGTGAATACAAGAAGCCATTCAATGTGTGGCAAGCCCCTGGTTTGTCTTGTGTATGAACAAGAGAAAAAAACATACATCTGTAATTGTCCAGATTCATATACTATTTAAAACCACGGTCAATGTCCCCACAGAACTCGGAGGGTCCTGATTTTGTCAGGATGTGAGGCTGACCCAGGAAATACTTCTTTTCCATCCCTAATTACACTGTGAAGATTTTTGTTATGTACCCAGTCATTCTCAGTGGGATACAGAAGGCCCCTAACATGACTGAATGATAAGCAAGTAAACTTTTACTTAAAAACAATGAAGCCTTAATAAGTAAAGGAAATTAGCAAAGTTTGAGGAGGAGATTTAAGAAAGGAAACAGAGGTAGAGGAGTTGTTTAAGCACAAGATAACTGAAGAATGATAGAATTTGAACATTGAAAAGACTCTTTGGTCATTCTGGAACTGAAAAATCTACTTCTGTAAGTCAAGAAAATAGTAACCCCGTTAATCCTTTCTTTAGAACTCTGTAAACACATTTTCTTAATTCTGTCAACTTCTCAGTTACAAACCAGGTTGTTCCAGAGTAAATTTTGCTGCACCTTTTCTGCCTGCTAGGAGGTTGAGTTCTCCCCTGTGGCAGGCAGAAATGAATGTGGTCTGAAAGGTCCTGTATTCTGGTCACTAAATGACATTCATCCTTAAAACAAGTTTATAACTGAGTGGTGAGCAAGATTCCAGATGGATAATATTCTTATTCTTTTTCAGAGAAGATGGGTACAGTGGGAGTTGATACTTTTTATCCTATGGCATTGACTATCCTGTTGTTAATTCATAGGATCCAAGGACTAATTTCATAGGAAATTATAATGACTGTATTACAAGTAATTAATCAGTTCATTCACTCAGCACTTTAAGCACCTCCCAACATATAGTTATGCACTAGGGATTCAAGGATTATTATAACTCTGGTGCTGGGAAAAAAGATTAGAGAATGTATGACCAGATAAGGGCTGGAGGGATGATCATTTTTAACAAGTTTATGGCCTGTGCATGAACAATTTAAGAGAGAAGTTGAAAAAAAGAAGAGGCTGGGGATAGCATGTGTTTACATGGAGTTAGGGTCAAAACCCATTTTGGATTCTGACATCCAGAAAGTCTAGCACTTCCTCCAACCGGAGTACTAGAGTCAGGAGTGAGTGTAGAGGTTTCTGCTTTGTAGTACAAGTGTGGGCAATTGGATTTTCACCATGAATCGTGGCCCTCAACCGCCCAGGTAAGCTGCGGGTTGAGCCAGGACCTAATGTGAGATCAGAATCGTCCCAGAAAAGACTAGAGAAAGATCTGGAGGAAGTTCGACAAAAAATTGCATGGTTACTGATTACCCAATCAGGACTCAAGGTAAGCACTGAAAGATGAACACAGCTGGGAGATTTTCTGGCAGAAGCTTCCAGCTACCTTATCTGAAGAAGAGTTAGTGTTTTGCTGTATCGATCCCAATTTGGAGGCTTTGCGGATAGATGGGTTGAAGGAATAGGAAGACATGGAAGCAGTAGTTGTTTCACTGGCCAGTGTGCTGGTGAGGGCAGGCTGGGACTCAGCTATGTTAGATGCGGTGGTTGACCATGAAGAGGCACGCCTGTGCGTCCTTGTACGCTGTCACGGTTTTTACATTTCCACATTGCTTTGCGGTACTGTTCTTTCTTTACTCCTATAGGAAATAATGTTGAAAGCGGCCGCCTTCTGCATGGGATGTGGAGAAACTGAGTAAAGAGAAGGCTCTCTGTTCATTTCTCACATACTTGGCCACTCTTGAGATGTTGGCATTTTTTACTACTCTTATTACTTTGAACTCTTTAGTCTTCTTGTTAAAACAAAACAGCAGAGAAATAACAAATGCAAGGGGCACAGCCCCCCACCTGTTGTTAGACCTCAGAGGCTTTTTTGCAGACCATGCCCCGCTGAATTATGGCTTCAGTACTGCCAGTTCTAAGGAAAGGTAAGAATGGTAATTGAATGTCTAGGGTGTAAAAGATCAGAGGCTAGGAAGTATACAGAGGACTAAACACAGAGGATTCGTGGTTGCTGGCTCGTAGCATGCAGTGCTGTATTGTTGGTCTTTCGTCATTTGAATTTGTCAGACAAAAGTCTTCATGGCTGATTTGCTTACTGGCTACCCAGAAAGGCTTCAGATTCTGTGTGAGCCAAGCCAGACACAGCTCTATAAATGCAGCAAAATTGCTCTCTGCTGAGCTCAGCAAAGGAATGGTAGAACTCACCAGGCCAAAATCCTTATCCTCCCACCACACCCTTGTAAAAATGTGAATATGAGGAGCTGCTCAGAGCCACCTAGTGTGGCATCAAAATACTGACTTTAAGACAGTGATTGCCCTTTGTCCTGTTTGTTCCTCTTTCCAGTTGCCTCAACAAACCTGTTTTATTTCATTTAACTGTCATGGGTATTTTTATATTTGCAGTCAGCTTTAAACTTGTCATCCCTTTATGAACGGGAGGCTGTATTCAAATCACACTTCAGAGAAGTGGTGGGAGTTGGCGTAGCACATGTTGGCCTTCAAGTAAGAAAACTTTCAAGTGCTGACTTCCATTCAGCTTTGTGACCTTGAGTACCTCACTTACTTCTGAGATCTTAGTTTCCTGAGCCATGAAATGATCACTGAGCTTTTCCAGCTTTTATTACTTCATGATTTTTTTTTTAAAGTTCTGTTTGAAGGGTTTCTAAGATTGTTTACTTTTCTTGCTGTACTGAACTATAGTCAGTATGGTCCAGCTTTTTTTGCTAGTGTAACAGTGTCAATGATCAAATGTAGACAATTCATATTTCTGCTGCATCAAAGCCCTTCCTTTCTTCTTCATCTCTGTCTACCAGGTCAGTAGTCCTTCCAGCATTAGGTGGATGGGGGTAATAAAATATGGAATGCGTGCAAGGTGCTGCTCTAGTCTTGGCCCTGATGCTGAAAATGAGTTTCTGAGGTGTTTTATCTTTAGTTATGTAATTATACTACCCATGTGCCCAGGAGGTAATGGAGAGAATGGCTCTGCAACAGATCAGCACTAACAACCATGTTTTCCCAGCCCTCTGCCCTAGGAAGTCCAGAGTCAGAAAATTTAATATCAGCGTTCTTTTCCACTCCATTGGCATAAATTGTTCCTTGCTTTTAGGCTGCTCAAAGATATTTTCAGACCCCATTAGATGAGTTCACCGTGAAGAAGATGAGCTAACCCTAACTTTGTGGTCATAGACTGGGGAGGTAAAGAACCTTCTAGTTCTTGCAGTCCACCCCTCCACTGGTGCTGAAATATGCGGTTTAAGAAATGATACTAACGCTGACCCGTGGATATTAACAATACTTTTTCCTGTTCCTTTCCCTTGTGTCCTAAATGATTGTGTGTGTGCACGCGTACGAGCACACATGTCATGTGCTTCAACATGCTAAATATAGGCTTTATTATTGAGCTACTCCCCCAGCCACTAAATAAAGAAAAAAATTTGAAAAGTGTGTTTTTCATTATATGCAAGAAACTAAAGCTTAAGTACAATTAAGACAACAACCATTTAAGGAACAGCTGTGTGGTCATAAAACAACATGTGTAATGCACCATTTTATCATCTGATACAAAATAGAATTAATGAGATGATAAGAATTGCTTTCTGAATCTTTGAGCAATTTGTAGAAAAAAACGTAAATTAAGGTTTGGATGCGGGTGCCTATTAAAATCTCTGGTGTGACACAAATACTTAAGAATTTGATCTTTCTTTGTTAGTTTGCATCAACCTGTGTTATGATGTCTCCAGTAAAGAAGTACAACTGAGCCTCTAAGTGTTTTGGTGCCATTTTAAGAACCTTCTAGACATCCTCAATTGGCTGTGATCCTTACAATGAGGAAAAATATTCAGATCAGTCATTTAGTCACAGGGGGCTTGTGAGCAATCTATAGTAAGATACTATAAGGATGTGAACTTAATTTTGGACTTGATTATGTGATATGAAGAGCAGATATCAACAAAGTTGGAACTAAAGAGAAGATAAGGAGGAAAATACCAAGCTATTGCTTCTTCACCTGCTTATGCTGTGCATTTTGAGCAAATGAAATACCCCGTTCTAAAACGTTTCACCTTTGGCAAGCATTACTCACTTTCATTTCATTGCTTTAATGATAAGTTGTATATGAGGTCCGGCAGCCACTGAGCTAACCATTTAAACATTGTCAACGTGTGCAGACATTTGTAGCTTAGAAAAATCACCAATTTTATAAATGCATCATAATCATTAGCAAAATTTTATGAGCCATATGAAGTCAGGTAATTTTCCTCCCATGAAGCATTGCTACATATGATAAATGAAACTATAGTTAATAGTGTACTTTACTCATATCCTAGGGAAATTTTATTTTTGTAGAAGATCTAAGAATTTAAAAACTGATAATACCAGGCCAGTGAGATAGCTCAGTGGCATAAGTGCTTGCCTGGCAAGCGCAAGGTCCTGAGTTCGACTCCTGGAACCCACATATGAAGAAAGAGCTGGTGATGTCGCTCAGCAGCACGGGCTCCTGCTGGCGCACGAGGTCCTGAGGTTGACCCCCGGTACTCCCCCCAAAAAAAGATTGATAATACCAAATTTGAGATACACTGACATAAATTATTACGATGAGTTTGTACAAATTTTAATAAACCTGTTCAGACAGAATTCCTTGTAATTTCAAAGTGTTTTCTAAAAGTTGATATTAATATGTGGCTTTTATTTCCTGGTTTTTTTAATAGCTTTTCTCAGGCCTTCAGCAGTAAGGAAATCAATATTTATTTTGACTAGTACTTTACAGGTGTAAGGTAGTATCTGTCATCTGTCCTAAGGGTACGAAATACAGCTAGGCAGAATAACTATCATAAATAAACAATTAAAAAGTAATTAAAGGCTAAACTGTTAGAATTAAAGGAATCTAGAAAAGGAGATCTTATGCTGATTCAGATAAATTAATAACATCTTGAGCTGGGTCTTCTTTTGTTTCATTTTTGCTGTTTGGGGTATGGAACCCAGGGCCTGGCACATGCCAGACAAGTGCTACACCACTGAGCTACAAACCCAGCTCATTTTATTTTATTTTATTTTGAGACAGGATCTCTGCCCAGGCTGATCTTCCTAGCTTAGCTTCCCCAAGTAGCTGTGATTACAGGTGTGCAGTGCCATCCCCTGCTTTGAGCTGGCTCTCAAATGATGAGACTATAGGTAAACACGTCCTGTAGCACCCAAGAAATCATGCCAGGCGTATGATTAGCACTCGCAGCAGCTTTTTCTAGATGAGGATGACAAGGCACAGGGTTTAGTTCTTCACTCTTGATGGCATAGCTGCTCAGGGGTCTTCTTGAAGAAGATTGAAGACAAGACAGAGCATGGGCATGATGCATACCTTCCACTATGCCTGTATTGTAAAATATGTTTTCCAAAAAGTGCCATATTTTAAAAATCGTTGAGAAGTAAAAGAATAGAAAAAATGATTCTACGACAAAAGATTTTTGTAATAAGCAAGGAGGATGAGAAGTGTTACTTGTCCTCATCTTATTTATGAAGATGAAGGGAATTACTTTTTAACTCCAGCTTTAAACTAAGCAAAGGAAGGGAATCATAGATAATTTGCATAGCTAAATATTAGACTACTTTATTTTTTATTTAACAAATATTTGTTGAGCACTTACTAATTTGCTAGATGCAGAGGTAAATAAGAAACATTCCTGGAGGCTTAAGGAACTGAAAATCCATTAGTAAAATGAAGTAAGCAAATAATTGCAGCTCCAAGTCAGTTGTCCTGATTAGTGTGCCCAGGAGTGACGTCATTAGTGTCCAAAAGAAAGTCCTTGTCTAAGTTATCTGGAATTTGATTGTTCAACCCAATGTGAAATAAGCTGCTCACAATGGATGGAAAAGGGAGAAGTGGGATTTGGGTGCATGAAAGACTGGGATTAATCTGCTGAAGGGAAGGGCATAGAAAACTTTTCATGTATGGAAGTGTTTTCCTAGGGTCGTGAAACCTAAGTAGGTGTTTTTCAGCTAGAGAAGGATATTTCAGGCAGAAAATTCAATGTGTGAATGCCTGAGTGCTTGAAAGAATAATGTATTAGAAGGGAGAATTTAGTGTAGAGGCAGAATCGAATATGGGACAGAGGCAGGCAGATAAGGTCCAGATGAGTGCTTGTCCCGACGTTCTCAGAGTTAGTACCTCGACTGAGAGCCTCATTCACTCCCTTGCTCCGGTATCCCAGTTAGTCACCAACAATGTCCTCTATTTACTAAGTCTTTCATTAAAACCTGGCACTCTACCTTTCCTATCTGTGAAGTTTAGATATTCCTCTTTTTTCAAACATTAGTAAATCTCCACTTTCATTTAAATGTGCACTTTCTATGAATGAATTAATTTAGTGTAGTATATTGTTTGTCCACGACAGGATGCTCAGCCAGCTCACCTGGAAAGCTCTCTCATGCTTGGAGAAGAAATTCAGTTAATTTGGAGAGTTCCAGGGCACAGAAACAGTCTTAAAAATACACTGAAAGATTTTAACTTTGGACTCTTTTTCAGGTCAAGTGATAATACAAAAAGCATACATAAGTCCTACATGCAAGGAAATTTTGCAAGTATCAGAATATATGTTGTGAGACGGATGTCTTCTATAGAGTACAAAGTCTATTGATTCCCAGTACCAAAAAAAAAAAAAAAAAAAAACGTGAGGGAATGCTTTGGTCTAATATAAGCAAGAATGTTTCAATGTTCTAGTACTGGTAATTTTATATAGTAAGGATTTCTTTCAATATTGCCTTAAGTTTTTGTTTTTTTTTTTAATGTGGGTACCGGGAGTCAAACTCAGGACCTCGTGTTTGCCAGGCAGGCGCTTATGCCGCTGAGCCATCTCACCGGCCCTGCTTTAAGTTTTGATATAACATGTTCTTTTATGTTTTCATTTTCTTGAATTAAGAGATTTTATAAATCTCTGGCATAATTCATTGACTACTCCAAAGATTATGACTTCCTGCTATTATAAACAAACACAATAGTGTTCTGTTACTCATTTATTGGTCTTTTCTAGTTTTTGTCAGTTTAAAACAGCAAATACTTTGGCCAACAAGAACGACAGTAATTATTTAAAACATGAAGGATAAAATTAATATTTGTTGTCAGTTTGGTTTTTGATGCAAACTTTGTAGCACCCAGGTATTTTTTCTCATTTGATGAGGATAACTGATGATTGGGATAATGATGATAATCATAAAGGCAAACTTTTATTGAAGGCAAGTGACAGACACTATTCAAAGTATTTCCCATGCATTGTGTCATTTAATTTTCACAATTCTTTCCTGTCTCTCTGCAATTGGCAGAGTTTGGGTATACTCTTGTGAGAGAGAGCTACTAAATTAATCAACACAGTTTTCAAGCTTGAGAAGTAAAGGGGTCTCTTTTACTTGGAATTTAAATTGTACCATATTAGCTACAAATGTGTAAAACATAAAACCAATTAAATCTTTATAATAATATATGTCACATGATTGTAAAAGCAAAGTAACTTTAAACACACATCAAAGCAATATTAAAATTGAAATTAGAGTTCATGTAATGTCAAGAATAATGTTGTTTTGTCGAGACTGCTAACGTTGTGTGGCTGTGTTGGGGGGCTCAGCATTCTCACTCATGCATATGTCATATGATGGCCGAGTTTTCTCACTGCTCTTCTCCAAACGGGCTCAACACTCCACTCAGCACAGTATGGCATCATTTCCCTTTCCTTAACAAGAAAGTGTCATCTACATATTAAGGTCACTTTTACGTTACTACTTTGTACTTCTTTGTCCATGTGGATACAAGTGGCTATTAAGTATTCTAGTTCACTTGAAAATTTATCATGTGACTAAAACCCAAAAATGAATTTTTGAAAATTCTTGTGGAGAATTTTTTGTCTACCATAATTCTTTGGGCAAATCTCTCTGCTTCCCATGTACTGCCCAACCCCCTGACATGCAAATGGAATTAATACTGTGGAAATAACATGATAATGAATGGCTAGACACTATGCTGTGCTCTTTATAAGCAGTATCTCACTGAATCTTGCAGTGACCCTAAAAGTTAGATAGCCTTGTCATATTCCTCTTTTGTGGATAAAGACACTGAATCTTGGACATATTAGTAAATACCTCCCCAAATCACATGGCTAGTAGAAAAATTAAACTGTTTTGAACTTAGGAGCCCTCACTCCAGAAGCTTCCCTGTAGAATTTATTCCTTTGTCAGTAAGATAAATGTGTGTAATGCACCCTCCCTGTGTACCAGGTACCAGGCCAAATGCTTCTGTTACATAATAATATTTACAACAATCTCCACAGAGTAGATTTTTGTCTCCTACCTTTAGAAAACTAAGATATTTCAAGGTCACCCTTACCCTATCTCCCCACACCTTAAAAGATTTTTTTAAAAAATGTAAAGATTCATTGTAAGGGACAGTCTTAAAAGCAAAATCTAAAATAGTATTTTCTTATCCTACAGCTTGATTTGTAATTTTTAAAGAAAAACAATCAACTAAGATATCTTGTATTTACACTGATTCTTTGAAAATAAACACTTTAAAAATGTCATTAGAAAAAGGGCCTGTTAAAGGCCTTTGAGGGTTGCGAACCTCGACAAAGGATATGAAATAAATGCGCGGTGAAATGAACTTCTCTACATTAAAAACATTTTTGGTCAGCAATTTTTGTGGCAAATCTGTTGGTGTAGTAAATGTTTCATTTACTAATAGGGCTATTTGGGAGAAGATTTGTTTACACTAGAGAACTGAAGAAAATGTAATCCAAATTATAGGCATAATGATTCTCATTGATAGTCTTTTAGTGCTCTCTGGCATATGTACATCTCTAAAATTAGGAGTTTTTTGAAAAATGTACTGTGTATCATCTAAGTAATTTATGTGACATTAATGACAATTCATATACATTAGTGGGGAGTCCAGATAGGTGTATATGTGTGTATGTATTTGTACGTGCATGTGGGTATACTGGCTAAGTATCCCTTATTCAAAATTCTTGGGCACAGAAGTGTTTCAGATATTAGAGAATTTTTAGTTGTGGGATATTTGTATTTGAATATATATATATATATGTATATATATTCTGAATGTCAGAAATCTGCAGTTCTCCAAAAAGTGAAATTTGTTAAGTATCATTTCAGTGCCCAAGAGGTTTTGGAGTTTGAAGCATTTGGATTTTTGGATTGGGACTCTTACCCTATATGAGTGATAGCGAGCCTTTGAGAGGTTTCAGTGATACAAACAGCCTGCTGCGGCATGTGCACCATAGCTTCCCCCCACTGCATATAGATTTATACATGGGCATGTGTGGAACCCATGAATACAACTAGGGTTCATGTACTTCTGAACATTGAATATATGATACCACTCATATTTAAATATCATACTGCATGAAGCATAAATCATCCCCTTATCTGTGAACAACTATTTAAGCTCTTTGAATTGATTACTGTTTGAAGAATAAAATGTTTTACTAGTAAATATATCACGAAGATCACAGTCTGCCTGCGTTTCTCCCATATAAGGGTTTTATGGAACACTGTTGGTTTGTTTTGTTTTTAGTCTCTATCATTTGGATTGGACCTTCTAGCCCATTTTACTATTTAAAATTCTATAGATTATTTGCTAAGTTTTAGAGGAAAACAATAGTTAGCAAGAGGGACAGAGACCTTGACCTGATGGAACTAGAGGGACAATTGATCGCTAACAAGTGCATAATCACAAATTGTGGGAAGGATGTAAAACAGTGCCTGTCGTGGACTTCAAGGTTGAGAAGACCTTTGTCAGGGGGGACAGGGGACTGAAGGGGAAGGGAAATGGCCCAAGTACTGCTGCCATGAAGGAAGACAAGGTTGCTTAGAAGCAGGAAGGCATCTGGTATGGTGGCCACATAAAGCTTGTGTTGGGGACAAGTAGATAATTAGCTTGGATAGAAAAAGGTTCTTTGTATCATTTAAGAGTGACTCAAGCAGGGAACCTTGGGACACACCCATGCAGGAGAGAAAGGTGAAAGAACAAGACGGATAAGGAAAAGCTGAGAAAGGAGCTGGAGATGGTGAAAACCTGAGAACTGAGTGCTGGAGAAGGGACTGAATTTCAAAGCAGACAGAATAAATGACTCCGTGTCAAATGTCACTGTCTTTACAAGACGAGCATTCTACAGCATGTCTGACTCTAGCATTTAAGGGGTCATTGGTTACCTTATCAAGAACAATACCATTAGCTCTATTGTATGTTGAATTTCTAGGATCTCAGAAGAGAAATCTGATGCTAAGAAAGTCTCATAAACCTAATGAGGTTGGAACTACTATAAGGATGTTATTGTCACCATTAGGGTTAATAGTGTAATTGTGAGGTGAAGAACCACAGTGAGGCTAGAAGGACGAGGAAAGGGGACGAAAGCATGATTTAAGCTGCTTCAAGGAAATGGATACTGGACATAGGCTCATCTAGAATATTTAACTGAAAGTGTTATCTTAAATAGCTTAAAAACAAAATTACTCGGGTTACTGATTAAGAAAATGCATGCCAAATTGTCAGAATGCCAGCGGATTGTTAATTATTTAGCAATAAAATAGGTTTAATTCTTTTCTTGCTTTCTGGCTAATGGGAAGATAAGAGGGGGGGGTTGGAGTCATATGGCTCAGGGAGGCAGATGTCTGCCTCCTGTCCCCAGTGCTCTGATGACAGTGACAGTGATGGGCAGATTGTCCCTCCCACCTGCAATCTCTTGGCTGCCGGCGCTCACTCACACTTTTCCTTCTTGACTTCCTGCTTCATCTCCAAGGAGCGGAAAGTGACCTTCTGATGCGTGCACACCTGCTTTTTTGCTTAGTAGCACTTTTAGTCTGTCTCTTTAGGAACCATCACATACATATTTTTTCCAACTTCTTCCTCTTACTTAAAGGAAAGGGAAAAAAAAAGAGGGAAACGGAGGAAGGGAGGTAAAATTGGCAGAAACCCCTGAAAGAAAATGAGTTCGACAGATTTGTTCAGTTCTGGGTTCCTGTCTTCCTGTTTCCCTAAATCTGTCAGGAGAGCGAAGGCCCTGCCCCCACAATGAATAAAATCCCTAAGGCCACTGTCTGGAAAGAGGGGAGATGCACATCATTTTCTCTCCAAATTATCAGAGAAAGATCCATACAGGCAGAACCGAGACACAAATCATCATCTCCAAATTATTGGCGGGAAATCAAATTAATGCTTGGGGCTTTAAAAATGGGTGGCCTAATGTAGAGGAGAAAAAAAATAATTGAAAAACAGACTGTGTCTTGAATAATAAACAAGCTGGATCTAGTCGTAATGTCATCAGAACCCTACCATTGAGGGGTTGCTCATGATTCCTACTTGATAGAACACCTGCGCTTTTTTACCATTTCCTGACGTGCTCACCTATGCTGCCTCCCTACCTGTGCTTGTCTCTTTTACAACTTTTATTTAGGGACTTTGACTGCTTGTTGTTGCTTTTTTGTTCCC
This sequence comes from Erethizon dorsatum, assembly GCA_028451465.1. Classification (NCBI taxonomy): domain Eukaryota; kingdom Metazoa; phylum Chordata; class Mammalia; order Rodentia; family Erethizontidae; genus Erethizon; species Erethizon dorsatum. The sequence continues at coordinate 18,517,088 of CM051838.1, forward strand.
AGTTAGGCCATGAGCTGTGTGGGGGCTGGAACCAGCCAGTACGTTGCATCCACAGTGCCCAACTGGGGGAGGGGTGTGTATTCCAGCAGCTACTGCATGCACTGGGATGGTCTTCCAGCTGCTGCTTTATCAGAGTTTTTCTGACCAAGTGAGGTGTCCACCCCCAGGACAGATGCATGGACTGGGCACTGAGCCCTGCATCTTCTCCTTGGTTTCTTTTTGTGTTGCTTAATGTAGCTCAAGCTACATAAGGCACATGGTGCCATAGAATTAGCACATGGCTTGGAATCTGTGACACCCCAGAGCAGATCCCGCCTCCACAACTTAACGATTTTCACTCTCTTGTCCAACACCTAGCAGTTAAAATATGGCTAATGGTACCTACCTCATGAGATTGTGACCCAGCTCAAATGAGATCTTACCTATAAAAGCATTTTATAAATTATAAAGGTAATAGTTGCAGTTGGGCTTTTAAAGCAATTGCTGAAAAGGCTACACTTTCTATGCAAGTTTACTCTTGGCTACATACCTTATGTAGAGAGGGAGGGTAGGATATTTATATGTTTAGCATTAGTTTTCTTGGCCTGCAGAATTCCAGCCTACTTCAAAGGCAAATTCCTAAACCGCACCCCAGTTTTCACCTTATGATTCTGCAAAGATGGATTAACTGTAATGTTTCCTGTTCTCTTGACCCACTTCTGCCCACCAGCTGGATATTGATCCAATGAGGGTCTTAAAGGAGACTCCCTCTACCCTCTCTTTGGAGCAGCTTATATTACATGTTTTTCTAGAGTGCTCAGGGAGGTGGTGTTTTGACCGTGTTCATGGTGACGTGGGAAGCTAGGCAACTGGTTCCCAAGACTCATGCAGGTAAGTTGAAACATCTGTGTTCGGTACAGCTCAGGATCCTTACGGTGGTGACTACACCCTCCGTGTAAGATCTGGCTGATGTCCTCATGTGTCTTCTTACGCTGTGGTGGGTCTCTCCTTTTCTCTGTAAGTGCTAATAAGACAAGTATTGAGCCTACAAAGGCAATATCAAATATCTTTTATTTTATCATCTTTTATTTTCAATTACTTCGGCACCTGAAAAGGAGTGTTACAGTGTTTGCTCTCATTGAGTTTTCTGGATACTTGAAAAGTGGAATGGAATGAAGAATGGGGTTAGTCTTATCAAATGAGTAAAAAATGAAGAGAGAAGTTCCTTTGAAGGACAGAAATCTTGTTTCTATTGAGAGGGAGTGATAGTGGAGGTTCAGAATAATATTTATTCCTTTTCCCCTTAATCACATAGGCCTTTACAGATTGTTGCCTCAAAGAAATTTTGAACAAGTGTGTCAAATTATACATAAATAAGCCAAGGAAAGGTTAGGATTACAGTGCAATCAAAGTTCCAAAACTGAAAATATTATCATATAAATAGATGTATGAAACTTGGTGCAGAAATTTTGAAATAATGTGCATCTCCCCAAATAAAAACTGTGTCAAGATTTACTATAATTTCAACGTAGCTGAAATGAATTAACTTTCATGGTGGTTCTACTTCATGTGATAGATTCTTTTTTTTTTTTTTTTTTTTTTTTTTTTTTTTTTTGTGGGTGCCGGGGGTCGACCTCAGGACCTTGCACGCCAACAGGCGCCCGTGCCGCTGAGCGATATCACCGGCCCCTTTTTCGTATGTGGGATCCGGGAGTCGAACTCGGGCCCTCGCGCTTGCAAGGCAGGCGCTTATGCCGCTGAGCCATCTCACCCGCCCCGATAGATTCTTAATCCTTTGTCAAACTAGATTTGAGTTAAGGGAGAATTCCAGGATATGCTCTCATGTAATGGGTGACAATGTTATGCCTTTGCAATCTCCAAAACTAACAAAAGAGAAAAGAAATAAAGAATGACTTGTCTATTTTCTGTTTAATCTGAGATTTTTCCACTATTAAGTAGATTCGAGATTGAATAGTTTAGCTTTTCACCCGCACCATACCTATCAAATTGTGTCAAATTAGTCACTAGTTAATGAAATGGTGTAAGACCTAGTTTACCGTGATGACTTAGCTCCTGGCTGTGCAGCTCTGTAGCTCGAGGTCATTTCTTGTCAGCCTTCTGAAGACCAAGCTCACTCTGCAGTCTGCTAGTACTGATGCATAGTAGCTAATGTTCCCGTCTTCACGTAGGAACATCAGGTATCAGGACCACACAAGACTTAAGAAGCTATTTTTGTCACGCTGTTAACACTTCCAGTTTTAATACTGAGTGTCTGCATTATCTGCTATATGAATAAATGTGGTTTATTTTTAATTCGTTGATAAGTTCTATACTAGTTAGGAGCATTGATGTACGCTCTTTCTCACAGTGTTGAAAGTGGTCTTAATAATCATATGATGAGTGTTGCTTGTGTTTGTTAATTTAGCCTTCATTGAGTTTCAGAAATACACACCATTTATTTTTGGACTGTCTGGAACATTCTTTGTATTTATAAATAACAATTATGCATGCTAGTAATGTTGATACCTTATAGCAAGCAGCTCTGTTATTTTTATTTCCTCTTTTACCCTTAGTTTCAAGGTGCGTAGTGAGTGCTTCATGAAATGTTTGGTGGTCAGGGTTCTGCCCCAAAAGGCTGACCCACGTGGAGTTACCAGTGTGCTCCTTGGCCTCTCTTTTATGTATGTAGTCAGTAACATTCTTGGCAGATTGGATGGGGGAAGGGGAATCAGGACATTTATTTTTCTGTTTTCTGTCCTGTGGGGTGATGTTAGGCCAGTGTTACTCTAGAACATTTCGGTTTCTGTTCAGCTTTACTTTCATAATTCTTTCCACTAATTTATAAGCATCGACTTCTACATTTCTAAAATGCTCAACTCAAATAATCTTATGTTTCATATAAATGGACAATATCATTCTATAAGTGAGAAAATGGAGGCCCACATGAGATGGTAGACCTTATTGATGAATATTAAAATTTGACCATCAGGGAAATTTAGTACAATTGATCACAATCTTGAATGTAAATTATTTTACTTTGAGAAGATATTTTGTAGAGCTTGGTAAGATAAATATCTTTTGTGAAGAAGGTAAAGCTGGATAAGAAAAGCTGTTTTAAGAAAGCGGTTGATTGGTAACAACTACAATGTCTATCCTGATGAATAAATACGTAAAATGTGGTTATCCATTCCATGGAATATTATGCAACCATAAAAGAGAATGAAGTACCGATTCATTGGTGCTGATCATAATCCCCAAGTACACAATCCCAAATGTCATATAATCCCTAATGCTGAAATCCTGAAAAAGAAAATCTCTTAAGTCTAAAAATCCCCAAAATCACAATTCCAAGAGATTGAAGTGCTTAAAGTCAAGTGCTAAAGACCACAATTTCCACTGGGAGAAAGAAGGCAATTTAAGATGTAACAACAACAAAAACTTGAGTTGAGAACTGTTTCGCTTGGCTGTGTTGGCATTCCTGCCAAATGAAGAACTGCAGTGAGATGTGCCTAAAGCATCCCGTGGAGTGACTGACTAGTCAGAAAACAGTTATGTGCAAGCTAGGATAAGAAGACCTACGATGATTCTGCCACGATCACCACTGCTGTTTCTGCCCAGTTTGTGATCTGTGTATGAGTGCGTGAGAAGTGCATTTTCCATACCAGATAAAATACAGAAGGAAGGCAGGAAGAAGGAGGAAAACTTTAACAGCGAATGTTCATATTGGTGTACATTGACTCCTGGAAGAATTTCGAAAAGAGCAGGGCCAAATAGAAAATGATTGTGAACATATTCTCCATGGAGAGCCATGCACTAAAAAATAAACAAACAAAACAAAAAATTTAACACAAACAGCTATAGTATTCATCTTGATGCAAGACTTCAAAATAAAGTTAATGACAGTGACGGTTGGCCTGCCCTTCACAACTGCCTCCGTGCCATTGCCCATAGCGTATCCCTGTAATACACTTTCATATGTTGTATTTGCTTTTTAGCTTTTTTTTTTTTTTTTTTTTTACAATTCACTGCATTATTTGTTCATCCATCATTTCCATTTTTGGAGTTACAAAGTGTATAATGACTTTTGGTGTGTTTTAATTTGTTATACGCATTTTTTTTTTTTTTTTTGCAGATTTGATTCCAAGAAAACCCCTTAAAATTCCAGTGACTTTGCATTGTACTTGTAAATAAAAACATTGAAACTTCTTCAGTAAATAAGAGATATCCTTTTTGTTCTATTGTGTTTGTAAATGATAATAGTTTTTGAAGTCTTGGCTTTTTGGCGCCAACTACATATGTGGTGGTGATCCATCGCAGTTTTTTATCTATCTTATCCAAAATGTGTCCCTCACTGTATTTTAGGTGACAGCAGTTATAAAGCTGGATGCAATTACCAAGCATAACATACTTGCTTATGCATTTAGCTTTATGACCTATTTCTTGATGATGGTAATTTATTTGCTCATAATCATTATACCCATTTGACTGTCTTTGTATACCTGAATATTATACTGGCTAAAATATTTATATTATTGCCTATTTTATTGTGTAAAGTAGCGTCTGAAGTATTCTGTCATGGCCTAACACTTCTCAAATAAATTCTTTTTTTAAATATATTTATATATATATCGATAGATAGATAGATCTATTTTAAATAATTTAAAAATATTTTTTCCATAATTATACTTTTGGGGTTTTTATCTTAGGAATTTTAGACTTTAGAGACTTTGATCCTTTGCAATTTCAACATCAAGATTACAGCGTTTGGGATTGTATTTTTTAGGGTTATGGCTCAAAATTCTGGTATGTGTATTACGTGGATAAACCTTGAAAATGTTATACTAAGTAAAAAATATTAGTCACAAAAGAGTACATTATATGAAATGTCTGAAATAGGTAAATCCATAGTAAGTCCTTTCGTGGTTGCCTAGGGTTGGGGGGTTGGGTTAGGGGATGGATGGGGAGGTGTTGGAAGTGGGGGTAATGGCTAACAAGTATGAAGTTTCTTTTGGGGGAAAACATTTTTTAAAATTGTGATACTATATGTACAACTCTTAATATGCTAAAAGCCATTGAACTGCCTAGTTTAAATGGGCCAATTTTATGATATGTGAATTGTGTCTCAATAAAGCTGTTTAAAAAGTAGTAAGTGACACTAGAAAATAAGCAAAAAGCAAAGAAAACCAAAACCACAAAACTATATATTCTGTAATCAATGAGTGTGCGAATATTTGTTTTCAGATTTTGTGGAGATTTTCACGAGTTGCTGATCATCGCCATTACGAGTGAGGGTATATCTCCCTGCAGACTCTGAGTTCCTATATTTATAGAGTTTGTTTTCCTCTCCATTTTATGAAGTTTCATTTGTATGGGTTGGTTTGTTTATGAGGAGAAAGATCCAAGTAGAAAACTAAATTTCTGTGATATTCTCAGTTTAGTGCTCTTATTTTGAGTTTTACTTAAAATTTACTTTTAGTTTTTATATTGTGTGTGTTTTGCCAGTTCTTTCACATTGGAGGAGCGTATACATAAATGCTGCAGGAGTGGAGACTTCTTCTGAATGTTAAATGGGCTCATATTGTGGATTCGAAATTCTAACAATAAACATTTTTGCAATTTACAGATTAAATTTTTTTCCCATCCAATTCACTGGTAAAACTTCTCCTTTATACAATTTGGATTCCGTTTGACTATAATAGAAAGCATTATTCAAACAGTGGGATACTACCAGCTTTTCAGTGGTATCTAAACCAAAAAGAGAATTAGTAAAATGGTTTTAATTACATGCTTGTCTCTTTGATAGGCAGTAAGAAAAGCAGAGTTTTGCCTTTGAAAAGTGAAAAGGGGTCTATTAGGAGAAGGGGGTTGTCAATACAATTCCATGCATTCTTATCAACAATTAGTCTCAAAATTCTTAATGCATTAAACATAAGAGCCTTTGTTCAAACTCTTACTCTAAAGATGGCAACCCTAAAAACCAAAAAGTACTCTGGCTAGAAGCCCAAATTGTGTTTTAATAATGTAAAGTCACTATTTGTCTTTACATTTTGAAGTTTATCTGTAATTAATTTTGAATGTAATTTTTAAAAAATTTTGTGAACATCTACATTGACTGGTCTTTTCTTTTTCCAGTGTGCAAGAAATAGGCCCTCCAGTTCAGTTCAATTGAGGTATATTTTTTCCAATATAAGTTTTGAATATAGGAACAACTTTTAAAAGCCAGTGGTTGAGTACTTTTTAAATGCTTGTTATCAGAGAAAGTGTTGTGACATAAATTGACATACAAATCCTTAATCATAGCAAGCTCTTAAATATTTAATGACCACAAAGAGAGTGCCTAGGAATGTAGCCCAAGCCTGTCCTTCACTGGAAAGTTTTGGTATGCCTTCTTTGACAGTTTTGGTGCATATCTTGCGGATAATCATGAAAGCTAACAAAAGTGCTATTTAATTTTGTGATCCCTGGACTCCTACCATATAAGTGGCATTCCCTATAAGAAATAAAATGTGATCGTCCTGCATTTCAGAGTCATTAGTCACCTTATAACTTAGAGGACTATTAAGCTCATTCTCTACCTCTCAGATCTCCTTGGTTATGGTCTTCTGCAGAAGTCATTATTAGAAAATTAGATGGGATGATGATGGCAGCAATGATGATGGCAACAACAACCTAGAACAGAATGATGTTATCATGTCAGCACCATGGGCAAACAATAAATCAATTATATAGGAAGTGACCGTGGATTTCCTTGGAGGTTCACAGTGACTGGATTATCAGTGTAGCCATCATTCTTGGCCCTTGACCCAGTGTCTGAGAATGTAGAACAGTAATCCCTCTTCCATATTAGGAGATAAAAGCATAGATAATAGAAAATAGCAGTCTTTTGAAAAGAGCCCTCTCTTACCATTGCTCTAGACTGGACTCTTCCAAACATGTAATAACCCTAGGGCCTCTTTTGGTAAGACATATTTGGTAATTAGAATTCTGTTTTGGATACTCATTATTCAACCTGCTATCTGCATCTCAGTGTTTGGGTATTAGCGGTTGGGGAGCCTCATCAGTTGTTACTCTGGTTTAGATCCTGGCTTAGAACTTGTCACTTCTCTGAACAGTGAGGTGTCAACGGAAGATAAAGCTCTTTGGTGATTGAGCTTCTGGCTCAGCTCCCAAGAGTTGTCTTTTATAAGAGCGGATGAAAAGTGTGCACAAGCTGGAAGTACTGGCGCTATGAATTTATAGTTGTTTTTAGTAGCCACTGAGCGTGACACCTGGATTGTAGTGTAACTTCATTTGGGACACTTCTGGGTATGACAAACCTGACTGTGATAGGCAGCTGCTGGGAAGAAGACAGCTGAATGAATATTCATGGTTCTTGGAAAGGACAAGCTGAGAGAATAGGAAATAGCAGAGGCAGTTTTAACATGAAGCTAAGGAGGGTCCAGGCTCCAGGCTCCTCACTTACAGACCTTGAGTAATGGGATGTGCTGGGAGTTACTATTTGAGTGTCCTCCTAAAAGGGGAGGAGAAACCAGGTTGTGACCCAGAAGAATTTCAGATAAGTCACCTGCAGGGTTCTAAAAGAAAGGTTCCTGGATCTCTCAAAGCTCTAGTAAGTTTAGAGATATGTTATTTATGCAAATTTTGCTTTATTATATGTTTTATACTTTTGTGAATAAGGCTTTAGGTTTCTGAGTACTCTGAATTTTTGTTTTGTATCATTTTCCTTTAAACTCCTCAAAACTGAGGGAAGGTAGCCAACTTCTGCATCCCTGCCTTTCTTCCTTAGTACCTTTATACTTCATTTATCTATTTGTTTTCTTTTTCCTATTTTTTCAGTTTACTGTTTATTTCATTTCACCCGGAAATGTCCCCCCATGCCCTGGCTGTACTATAGGAAAAAATTAACTTTAGAAAACCAGTGCAAAAAAGGGGGGGGACACTAAAGAGTTGTTGTAATTCCCTGGGATTACTTCCATCCAGTTGCTGTATGCAGGATGGGCTCTTTTTGAGACTGAAGAAAGAAAATGTCCCCCCACCCCACCCTCCTTTGAAGAATTCATAGTTTAAAGAGATTTCCAGATGTTTCTCATCCAGATATGTCTAGAGAAATAAATGAAGGACAGCATGTATTTCATTGTGTTTTGGTTGTTAACACCTCTCAGGCAGGCAATAAATATCATATTGCCTTTTCCTGCACCTAAATCCATCTTAATGGTAGAATAAATTGGGCCTGGTTATATCCAATATACTGTGCTGGTGGTGATTTTGAATATTGTAAAATATAAATGCACACCAGTCATAATATGAAATTCCTTTAGGAAGAAAATGTAGCAAAGCCTATTACTACTTTTTGAAGCACGGAGGAGGATACGTTTGTGTACAAATGTCAGGAATGTGTAGTTTAAGTGGACTGTTCTGCTGCCAGCTCATCCCTGCCCAGTCAGTTTTTCTCTGTAGACACCCCTCTGCCAGTCATTGCTGGGTTTGGGCTTCACTTTATTGCCTCCTGAAGCTGCAGGCCTCCTGCTGACATTTAGTTTTGCATGTGGATTGGAAAGGAGGCCCTGTGAAAAGTTTTTATTAGGACCTGTTAGTGATGCTTTAGCGCTGTATACAATGGGCGAGAGACCTGTCCGAGTGGGGGGCTTGCCTCCATAAATACACTGCCCGAATTCCCCAGTTTTCTTTGCTCTGGAGAAGAAAGACCTTCAGTCTCCACGGAGAAATCCCGAGGGCAGGCCTCTCCTCCCATTCTCCAGACAATGGGAAGCCTTCTGCCTTTCCTTTGTGTTCATCCCTGTGGTTATGGGTTCTTGGCTTCCCTGCCCGCTCTTCTTTTCAAACACGAAATTGTGACTATGTTTTAGTAGTAATGAAATGTTCAGTAAAATGGTTAAGATTCAAGATGTGACAAAAGTAGTATAAAGATTGCTGTTGTCCCATAATAATTTCGTCATGTGTGATTAGTTTTTTTTCTAAATAGTTATTAATGAAACAGACAGGATTTTACAACCTGTCTGTTGTAGACTTTTTTTAAAAAAATCACCATAAATAATGACTTAAGAAGGCATACACTGCCACCTAAATCTTTCATTAAAGTAGTTGCCTTTAAAGCACTACATACTTTTTTTTGTGATATTATGATTTTAACAATTCGAGAACCTTTTAGGTTTTTATGAAATGTACTCTGCTTACTTTGTGATGTTTTTCATTCTGATATTTTTAATGTTGTGTCTTTAAGATTTGGAGAGTTTTTGTATAGGCAGCACTCTAATGGTGTTAATGTGGTTAATATTTGTATCATGAACTGAGTTGTGGAAACTGGATTTCTTGATTTACAGCATTGCTACTAATGTAAAAATAGTTTCTTTTTTTTATTTTTTCTTTTTTTTTTTGAGACAGGGTCTCACCATATAGCCCAGGCTGACCTCCAACTCGTGGTGATCCTCCTGCCTCAGGCTCTCAGATGCTGGGATCTGGGATTATACGTGTGTGCCACCACACCCAGCAGTTTCATTTTATTTTAAAAATGCTGGGAATATTAAATTTTTATCTGTAGTATGCTATAGAAATAATGAAGACAGAAAAATGAGCTCTATTTTTGACTCAAGTTGAATATGTTAGATTATAAATTATGTGTAATTAGTTGAATAAGTTATGTATCTTCTTTTGGAAAAATTTAGAGAGCTTTTCATTGAGCGGGCATATGAATGAATATTTGCCAATACACTGTCCTACATTACATTCTCACTTTAAAAAATAATTATTTTTTTGGTGTGTATGTGTGTACCGGAAGTCGAACTCAGGACCTCACGCTTGCCAGGCAGGTGCTTATGCCACTGAGCTATTTCACTGGCCCCAAAAAATAATTTTAGCCACTTTTTTTTTTGGAAACAGGGTCTCGTTTTGCAGTTCAGGCTGACCTTGAATTCACTATGTAGACGAGGCTGGCCTCGAACTTACAACAATCCTTTTGCCTCAGCCTCCGGAGTGCTGGGATTACAAGTGTGCACCACCACACCCAGCCATAGCCACTTTTTAATTTTTAAAGAGAAATAAATGGGTAGGAAATATATGTCTCACAAGTTCACTAAAAAATAATAAGGCTGTTCGTTCATTGCAGCTGTTTGTAAAATTTAATGAGTGGGACAAACCAAATGACTAAATCAAGGATTGGTTGAATGAATAATAGCACATCCATCTAAGGAAGTACGCTGCAGCTGTCAGCAAGAGCAAGGGGCAGCTGTAAACTGCTGTGCAGAGATCTCTACAATGAAGAGTAAGTGAAAATAGCACGGCAAAGTACAGTAATAAGCCACTAACGTTTTATCAAAGAAGGGCATTTTATAGATTTGACTTTGGAACCATGCATATTTTTGCGTAGGTATGAAACAGCCACTAAAAACAAAATAAACTTCATTGTATGTTTAACTGGTATATCCCAGTCAAACAGAGAAGAACCGTTTCAAATGCTATTAAGACCCAGAAATTCGATTATTCATTCTCAGTCCAATATAACCCTGAATTTTTTTTTAGGGCAAATAAAATTCCTAACCTTTCTCACAATCTATTTGCGGATATCATTAGTTTTGGAAACTCCTATGTGTGTATGCGCAGGTACATGCACACGTGTGGTGTGGTATAAGGCAGTATTCAGCTAGAAAAAGAAAAGTAGAAGTTCAGAATCACTGTAAGTAACATAACTGAATTTCTGAATTTCATCGGGAAATATCAAAATGAATTTATTTAAAACAATACTGATTGCGTAGATTTCTCCTTTGAAGAGCCCTGTAAATCCTGACCATCCCAAGGCAATGAGTACCTTTGGGGTTCCTAGTGAAGTTCACCAGAAGGTTCCAAGATTCTTTGAATGATGGCAAAGAGGGCGAGAAGTGTAAAAGTGACCTGGAATATCATCTTGGCCTGCCATATAACATGGCCAGGGCCTGTCAGCAATTACAAGTCTTATCAAAAGTTGTCCCCAAGTTGGCCAACATGGTCATTAAAAAGGTTACTAAGTGCAATGATGAAAGATACAAAGAGGGCCAGTGAGATGGCTCAGCGGTGTAAGCGCCTGCCTTGCAAGCGCGAGGGCCCGAGTTCAACTCCCGGATCCCACATACGGAAAAGGGGCCGGTGATATCGCTCAGCGGCACGGGTGCCTGTTGGCGCGCGAGGTCCTGAGGTCGACCCCCCGGTACCCACAAAAAAAAAAAAAAGAAAGAAAGAACACCATTTTGTTCAATGTCTTGAAAATTATTATTAAAATGAAACAAGTGCTTTGTTTTTTTTATACTGACTATATTTCAGAGTAACCAGTTAGAAAGACGAATCCCTATTTATAGAAGTACTACAGTCATAATCAATGAATAAAGGATTTTAGAAATTAATTGTCATAATTTTGCATCTTTTGTTGAAATAGTAAATCTAAGCATTAATTACTAGTGTCTGAAAAAAGTGTTGTAACCTTGTGGTAGGGTTGCACAATATCATCTGTGAACGTTTATTTTTCAAAAGAGGGAAAGAGAGAGAAATGAAAGGAAAAGAAAAGAAAAGGCAAAGAAAAGAATTTAAGGCATATGAAGTTTCTGGATCTGTCAGTTTATAACACATACAAAAAGCAAAGGATCGTATTATATGACATTAGAGAATTGCAATTAGCAAAACCTAGACTTCAGGTAAATGTTATAAGACAAGTGATCCAGTTTCTTCAACAACAAAAAAATCAGAAGGTAAAAAAGGATGGAGAGACCTTGTTAATCAGTTTTCCGTTACTATAACAAATGCATGAAATATTAGTTTATAAAGAGAAGATGGTTGAGCTAGGCATGGTGGCGCATGCCTGTAGTCCCAGAACTCGGGAGGCTGAGACAGGAGAATCACCATGAGTTCAAGGTCAGCCTGGGCTACATAGTGAGTTTGAGTCCAGCCATACTACATAGTGAGACTGTGTCTCAAAAAACAAAAGAGAAGTTTTTTTTGGCTCAGTTATGGCAGTTTGAGGTCAGCCCATGGTTGAATGGCACTGTTGCTTTGAGCATGTGGTAAAACAGCTCATTGTGGTGGGATTGTGTGGTAAAGCAGAACCATTGGCATCGCGGTCAGGAAGCAAAGAGAAGAGAGAGAATGGGGAGCCATAATCCTCATCCAGGGCACATTTCCAAGACCTAAAGACCTAACATTAGGCTCCACCTCTTAAAATTTCTGCTGTCCCCCAACAGCACCAAGTGGGTTCCAAGCCTTTAATCACATAGACCTTTGGGGGACACTTAAGGCCCAAACTATAGAGTAGACCTATCACCCAATCTCCTGTAATTCCGTTCAAACAAATGTGCATGTGTGTATATATAAAACTTATGTGCATACACACACATTTATATCTATATGCCACCGAGAAATTACTGAATGGGTATTTGATAATTTTAATAAATTCTAGTTACCTTTTTACGTGTAATAGGTATTATCTTTGAAATATCTTTAGCCGGCTGTGGTGGCAGGCACCTGCAATCCCAGCACTGCACTCAGGAGGCCGAGGCAGGAGAATTGCCCTGAGTTCGAGGCCATCCCGGGCTCCATAGTGAGTTCAAGGAAAGCCTGGACTACATAGCATGACCCTATCTCAAAAAACCAACAAACCAACCAAACAAACAAACAAAAACAAAATAGAATATCTTTTAACATGTTTAAAACTTAGCCTTTCACATAATTAAGGTTGTGCTAACTCGCCTGCCTATAAACAAAGTCACTGACAAGGTTTTGGAGTTTGAGGATTCTTTTTCATCGTCTCATCGTTTCTTGGCTCAGGCTGCCATAACAGTACCACTGGCTGGGCCGCTGCAAGGGCACACTTGAAGAGGCTGGAAGTCAGATCAAGGTGTTGGCAAGTCTAGTTTCTTCTGAGGCTTCTTTGGCTTCTCTCTAGCTGTATCCTCCTGTGGTTTCTCTGTGCATGTTGCCTTGACCACATTGCCTGTTCGTGTAAGGACGCCGGCCATGTTGGATCAGGGCCTCCTTTTTCCTTACCTCTTTAAAGGCCTTAGCTCTGGGTAGAGTCACCTTCTGAGGGACCCTGCGTTAGGACTTCAGTGTATAATTTCAGGAGGGCAGAGTTCAGCCCAATACGTGCGGCATTTCTTTTTGTTTTGTTTTTTTGCAGGGGGATGATTTAAAGGTGACAGAATAATTTTTTTTTAATTTCAAAAATGAAGTTGGTGAGTGTCAGTGAATTCTTTCTTGATGTTGAACAATTAGATTGAGCCCAGCACCTGTATTTTCATTTTCAGGCCTCCAGCAGTTTGTGCGTTGTTTCCATGCTGCTTTCCTCTTTTTCTCCCCAGGATTGATAACTTTGATCCCTCTGCAACATGAGGTGACGGCTTTATGTAATGACTCTGATACTCTTTGCAGAGGGCTCTGAAATGGCTCTAGCTTTCTAAACAAATACAAAGGAGTGACACCTTCGCTTTCCGTATAAGTGAACCCCATGGAAGGAGGTACTGCAGAGCTCACTTTTGTGTACTTTGCAGTGACAAAGCTGACTTAGTTTTTCATTTGCTCTTCCTGTAGCTTAAGTACAAACTAACATTTAAGTAATGACTTCTCTTCTTTCATCTGTTCACGTATAAACTTGATATGCATATTGATCCCGTGTCCCAGACCAAGAAGTTAGCACAATATCTCTCTTATACAGATTACCCAAATTACTTCCTGTGTGTAATAAATTGAAAAGTAAAAATTATAATTTGTAACTCTCCTAATTATTTTTCGTTTATTTTTCCCTTTGGAAAAGTGTTGTAGAACTTGAAAATACAAATAATTTTCTTTCTAAAATATATTATGACGGGGAAGAAAACTTGCTTAACTAATAGATTGGTTTTCCCACAATGACAAAAGATTGTCATGAATTGTGTTAGGGCTCTAATAGCATTGCAGTTCTCTAAAGAAGTGTTCACATTTTTGAAGATGCATAACATTAGGATCCTGGATTTTCTTTAAAATACTGAAGCAACTACAACAAAAGATACATGAAACAAATGTGCAATTCTGGTAATTGTCCAATCTGGATGATTAGTATGAGGTCACTATACTACATATGGTCACTTTTTGTGTATTTTGTAATCATTTTCAATAAAAATTAAAACAGCAAAAAATTATTAGTACTACATAGTGGTTTCATGGGAAAAGATGTAATAGTAAACATTTAATACATTTAGGAGGTTGATTCATGTGGTTAGTTACCCTATTGACATAGAGGAATTCCTAACTGCTGGGAAATTTATTCATAAACAGTCTTATACCCAGGGTGGGGCACTTCTGTTATTGATAGGAGTCTTTTTGTGTATGGTCCGTTTGCATAAATGATTCAATTTGTTTTTAAATACTTGGCATTTAATAGCTTAATTTTTAAAATGCAATAGCTCCTGTTGGAAGTAAGAGTACTTCTGGCTGTATCCTGGATTTCTCAGGGTGAGCAGGAGCTTTTAGCTGCATGTCTAATATTACAGACTGTAGAGATAGCCTCACCCTATTAATTATGCAGGGGTTATTTTTTAATGCCTTTGTTGTTTTCCCAAGGTCATTGTTACTCCTAATCATTACATCTAGTTTGTGGTTTTACAACATCTTAAAGTTTTAAAAGATTTTTTGCCTGGTGTCATTTTAGCTATGCTTTAGATTCCACTATAAATTAGTAGCTCAACTTGCCTAACATATTAAGTAATATATCTGATAAAAACTTGTGTGAGAATATTAATATTAATAATTTGATGTAATGCTTGGGAAAATTTAATTTCTGTATCAGTTTCCCTCAAAAGCTACCCCAAGAAAAATGTTCATAGTTACCTATTTTTTATAATATACATATGGATTAGAATTTGGAACAGAAACTTGTTTGAAAGAATTAGGTCTTTTTTAGTTCTTAGTATGGATTCATTAGAATTATGCCTCGTTAGGGAAATGTATGTTAAAAGAAAACTAATTTTTCCTCTGGGTAGCTTTTACCAGGACTGAATTATCTTAATGATCATAGATGAAAAGACATAAACATTTTAGAAAGAATCCCCTGAACTAAAAGTATGGCCACCTTAGGAATTTTCTAGACTGTACTTCTCCTTTCCAAGAAGAGAGCTCTCAAGCATCCCCAGGGGCCTCTCCTTGTCAAGTGGACCATCTGGGGGTGGGAATGGGAGAGCTATTTCAGTGCTGGATGAGTCCCCACAGAGCAACAAAAGTGAAAAAGACATGATATATCCTCTATGAAGCCCGCTTGTTCCCTCTTTAAACATTTTTAAATAGAAAAAGTCTTACTGAAATATGGTAAGTATTAAGGATGCATTTTTCTGAAACCTGGAGCTGCTGCCTTTTAGCTCTGGTATCTAAAATAAGTTACTGTCCGGCTAGATTTCCTCATCAGGAAAGGGGATGATGCTTTACATGAGGGGAATTGTTTTAAGAATCAAAGGAATAGAAAGCCACTGGTTTTGTGCCAGAGGCATAGAGGCATAGTAAGGGACAGCAGCTACTTATATGGTTGTAGATAAGTCAGAGGGGGTAAAACTGAGAGAGTCCAGTGTACTAAGGCTTATTAACACCATGTGTTATCAAAAATTCTGAAATGTCTGTATTTTAATTTTACCCCGAACTATTTATCTAACATAGGCACTGTTTGTTAAGGTATAGTAATTGTATCATTACAGGTATTGTTATCTCAATTAGTTGTTGCCACGATGATGCTGCATAACAAACCACCCCAAAGCCCGATGCTTATGAACAACAGTCACTGTACGCTTCCCTGCACTCGCAGGCTGAATGGGGCTCTGCTGACCCCAGGTGGGCTTACGATGCATGCCGCAGATTGTGTCGATATGCCCCACGTAACTTTCATCCTTAACTCAGGGTTTGGGCAGAACGCATGCCTCTGCATGATGATAGCATCCTTCAGGGGCACAAACCCCACAGTGGGGCACATGTCGCATTTACTGATACCACATCCACTGACATCCCAGTGACCAAAGCAAGATACGTCACCAAGCCAGGCATCAGTGAAATGGGCAAGTGTATTTTACCCATGGCAAGAGGAAGAGATTAATGAATATTTGCTGGCATTTATCCAAACAATTGAAATGATTCTTGCCATCATAATTATGACTGGTTGCGTCCAGCTTCAGTGGTTTTAAAGGTTTCTAGAAGCTGGGCGTGGCTGAGGTTGCTTCTGTTGTGGTGGTGGTTGGCTGAGTTTTGACACTCCTGTGCACGTGGGTGTCATTGTCACAGAACATCATTCATTGATACATTAACCCAGTCGCTCTGCTTCCTCATGGTCAGTAGGCCATCCCTGATGCACACGTGCTTATAAAGGTTGTAAAGCACGTCAGTGCCTCTCTGGACTCATTAATAGTCTACTCTGGCTGAGGATGTTTTCCACCTGTTTTATCAATCTGCTTTATTAAGTCTCAGTTTCCCACCAGTACTATCACAGTGTATATTTGTACTATTCGTTTCATCTCTGCATGACAGATTCGTCTCCCACCGAAGGTGGAGAGTTTCAGGCACATGGTCAGCATTATAACAGGTGCATTGGAAATGGCTGCATAGCACCTACAGGCTGTTGTTTTGGCTCAAGTATTTCATGTCCAAAGGACATTTTCGTGGAGTCATCACAGAGGAAGCTTTTGAAGTGCATTCCCCTTGCGGTTGGGTTTGCCACTCACCACTTTTAAGTGCTGATTTTTTCAAACTTTTCCTTTTACCTCTCCATGACCTCAAACAAATCAATCAGAAGCCCTCTGCTAGAAAAGTTTCCTAATAGATGGTGTGACACTGGCAGAATCTTTAAAAAAAGAAATGACTGTGTATTCCTCTGAATGTACAATAACTTGGAATTATCAGTTAGGTTCAAGAAATGAAATAGACTCTAAATAGGCTTTGAGCTGCTGTGGACTTTGTGCTGGAAGCCAGCAAGCAGACTGACAGGGTTTGTCCTCCTACTCACATGCAGATGGCATTGTCTATTTTATTTATTTATTTTCTTCATGCAGAAGTGGGAGGAGAGGGCTGTTTTAGCTGCCATTAATGAAAATCAAACTCCCAGTGTCTGATGGCAGGCTGCTATTTCCCGCTCTGCCGTTTTTGTTTCAACGGAAATTTAGTTTGTTTCTGCTGGCAAAGTTGGCCTGTTGTGAAGTAGAGGGACTGCTGCCTTTAGTTAGGGGTTCTGCATTCTTTGCTTACATTCGAATTTGTGTCATGGTTATGGTGCCTCAGATTTATTAAATAGAAACACCTTCACTTAGGCCGGGAAATAGCGTCGTGAATAACAATGTAGTCTTTAAGAAATGCCAGCAAACTTTCATGCTGGTCTCTAGGCACCCACTGTGTGTGCTTTGGGAACATTTGACCCACATTACATATCAAATACAGTTATTCTTTATAATAGCCAGGATCATTACTTATCACCCGTGTCAGCTACATTTTTGTGGGGTTCTAAGTATGCATTGAACACAATAAACTCTTTGCTCATAATCTCAAGTGAAACACAAAAACATATATATATATATATATCATAGAAAAGCTTACTTCAGCTCCCCTCCCTTTTATTTTTTTTACCATAAAACACTAAATAAGAAAGATTTAGTGTCACTATTCAAACTTATCATGGCTTATTCTTCAAATGGAAGTGAACTCTTTTCATCAATTTGAAATTATATAAGATCCAAATTTGAATGATCTGATGTAAAGTTCTTTCTTTCTTTTCATGATATCTGCTAAACTAAGTGATATCCAGGAGAGCTTCAGAAAGCAAATTGTTTCTTTTATTTTAAATGATAAAATCATAAATACTGCAGTCTTTTGGCTGAAAGCTTGGCAGGCCAATCTTATATACCCTGTGGTCTTAAAACATCTTGATATAGAAAATGAGTTTTTTTGATATGTTTTCTTGCTCAGCCATGAATATAGAAGGCCAAGGTTTTCAATGATAGATGTCTGACTTTTATCCGTATCTCATTTCTTCTTGGCTTCTAGCAAGCTTCTAGGAATTTAAATCTCTTAGTGCTTTCTCGTAACATAGTTCTTCTCCTACAGAGAAGAATCCACTTCCTGTGGAATTGGTGGTAATTTGTTTGTGAACTGCCTAGAGCCTGGCAGATCACAAGCCCATAGAAATTTTGAAGTGTAAAAGCATTCCTTTAAGAAATCACATGAAATACAATCATTTGGTTTCCAGCATATCCCAGTAATGCATGATTCTTGAAATTCATAGTCTTTTCCTACTCTCCGCTAGATTTGACAAAGGTAATGTTGTATACCTGCCTTAAGGCTGCTTCAAAAGGAAAAATTTACTTCTGCTTAATCAGTCATGGCTCTTGTCACTTTTACCCATTACTTCAACTCAACATAAGTAAAATCTTAAATGCAAAATTATGGCTTTTGCTTTATGCACAGTTCATTGAAAAGTCTGCCAAATTTTTTAAAAGACTGTATGTAAAAGTTAGAGTAAGTAGCACATCTATAAGCCTATCAAAATGTCCATTTATTTCCTTTAGTTTTAATTGACTGGGCCAAATCTTTATGAATTACATCAGTTTTAGCTAAAGTCGGTGACAAAATTTCATGCATTTGTTATCTAGGCTGCATTAAAGGAATTTGCAGAGCATTTTCTCAGCACTGCATCCTATATTATTTTTATAATGTCCCTCAAATTGTCATTTAAGTTGCCATATATAACATTTAAGGTGCTATAGAAGATTTTCTTGTGCCAAGCCTGAGCTGGGCTCTAGAGCACCTAAAAGAGTAAGGCACAGCTCTGATCTTCAGTTTGAGAATGTAAGAGAATGAATGAAATTCTATTTAAATTTTGAAATTACAGTTTGAGTGCTGTGATGGAAGTATTTAAGAGGTACATTTGGGCACAAATGTGGGGGAAGGCCTTATTGGCTGGGGGTTCATTAAGAAGTGATCCTTGAGCTATGAGTAGCTGTTTGCCAGCGGCATCTAAGTAATGGTACTCCACGCAGACGGACCAGTATACACAAGGCCACAGAAGCCTGACTCATCAGACGTGTTGCGGAAAGTATCAGCAATTGAATATGACTGCAGTGGAGCTCACTAACAAGGCACGATGAGAGAACTGACTTCAGGCCAAGGCTGCGTTGCTGAAGGACATAAGCAACAGCCCAAAGAGAAGATCTTTATTCTCTAATCAATGGGGAGCTATTAATAGATTTAAACCTGATCAGCTTCGAGTTTTATAAAGACTTACTCATCAGCTCTGGGGAGGGTAAATTAGGTGAGCATAACAAGGGCAAACTGTGTCACTCGGGAAGCTATTACTAGAGGCCTGCTGAGAGGTGTGGAGGATCTGTGTGCCAGGGAGAAGCGGAGGAGATGGATCTGAAAGATGTTAAACGGTGAAGGCTTTGGGGCCTGGAGACCAGTTGGATGTGGAAGGAATCTAGGATTATACTTACAGCTTGATGAATGGTAGATGGGGTGATGTTATTCTTCAAGGGAAGGGAAGGGCAATTGTGGATTTTAATTTTCCTTTTTGAATTTGTAATCTGAGCAAAAACATCATTCGAAAAACGTTGCGTAGTTGCTTAGATTTGTAACTGAATCTGAAGAATTCTGGCTTAGAGATACACGTTTAAGTCATATAATGAAAAAACCTCACTCACTGAAAAACATTTTATGTGGTAGTCCCTATTATTTATATATATTTATATATTATTTATACATTTGTATTATATAACATACATAAGATAATATATGTGTGATTAAAAATGATGAATGCTTACATTTAAAAAAATCACAGTAAAAGACACATTGCCATTAATCTCCCTCAAAATTCTCCCCGTTGCTTGGAACACACTTATCCCATCATTCTTGCCATTCTTTATTTTCATGGTCACTTTGACTTTGGGGAGAACCCAGAAGTCGTATGATGCCAGCTAGTGACAAATGAGCTGGATCAGGACACAGTATGTTTTTATGAGCCTGGCTTTCTTTTGGATGGTACTCAGCAACAGCATTTACTGTACTTTAGATCATGCTAGTAAAGACACTCATGAAAGAGGTCTGCCAGAAGTGCTTCAGAAAATGCCAAAATGATGGGATAGGTTTATTCAAAGCAAGGGGGATTAATGACAATGCGTATTTAATTGTAATACATTTTTTAAACATTCATCGTATATTTTGATCACCCCTTTGTGTGTCACATGTTGACTATCTCTTATCCAAAATGCTTGGAACCCAGGAGTATTTTGGATTTCAGATTTTTCAAGTTTTGGAATATTTGCATAAACTTAGATGGCTTAAGGATGAGACCCAAGTCCTAACAGAACGTTCATTCATGTTTTATGTGTACCTTACACATATAACCTGAAGTGGATTTTATGCAGTATTGTTAGCAAACCTGCATTTTGCCTGCAACCTGTCACATGCAGTCATGTGTGAGATTTCGCACACGTGAGGTCTTATTGGTGCTCAAAATGTTTTAGATTTTGGAGGATTTCAGATTTTGAATTTTCAGATAGTATGATATACATATACCTATCTGTATGATAGGATATGTATATAATATTGCATTACTCTTCAGTGTAACTCTAAGAATAAAATATCATCATCTTTCTTTTCTTAGTAACCAAGGCTTAGAGAGGTTCTAAAATATGTACAAGTGTCTACACTTAATAATTGTCTGGTTTAACATTTGAATCCATATTATTAAAAAAGTGTTCACTGGTCTTTCTGTTACCATTTTTAGTAGTGTTTTAGGAAAAATGGAAAGGTGACATGTACACATTGCTTGACAGTGAGTGGGTAGTCAGATCTGGTTGTGAAAACTTACAGGAGTCATAAGAAAGGATGCATGTTGGAATATTGGTACATTAGATTTATCTTATTGGCGGTAGGAAACATGGAAAGTTTTCAGGAAGATAGCTAGAAAAAGAGAATGAGGGCCGGTGAGATGGCTCAGTGGCCTAAGCGCCTGCCTGGCAAGCGCGAGGGCCTGAGTTCGACTCCCGGAACCCACATACGAAAAAAAGGCCAGTGATATCGCTCAGCGGCACGGGCGCCTGCTGGCGTGCGAGGTCCTGAGGTCAACCCCCAGTACCCACCAAAAAAAAAGAAAAAGAGAATGAATTCAAAGGAGGCATTCAAAGTACCAGTGAGAATATTATTCTTTTGGTTGGAAGTAATAGAACCAGCTAAACAAAATAATTGTTTCTTTTTTTTTTTTTTGTGGGTACCGGGGCTTGACTTCAGGACCTCATGCACCAGCAGGCGCCCGTGCCGCTGAGCGATATCACTGGCCCTTTTTTCGTATGTGGGTACAGGGAGTCGAACTCAGGACCTCACACTTGCCAGGCAGGCGCTTATGCCCCTGAGCTATCTCACCGGCCCTAAAAGAATTGTTAATTGGAATAATAGCAAGAGATTTTTCAGAGAAAGAAAATAAATTAACAGTCAAGAACTGGAGCAGTTTGTGGAATTTAACCCTCAGGGTACAGCTGCCAAATCAACACAGCAACCAACAGGTTCCAGTCATTTGTCTCTGTTAGAAAGTCCAGGAGCCTGAGAAAGATGAGGCTGAGATGAGTGGCCCAGCCTGAGGATGACCGCTCCTGGCAGAGCCAATCCACTGAGAAACACATCACCTGCTTTTTCAGATCCCCCGTCCAACAGTTAGTTGACCTTAGGAAAATCGTTTCTTCTGTTGTTACTTGCTAATGTGGGATAAAAATGATATTTTTCAAAGGTGATGATAAGAATAGTGCTAATGGGATATGTGTCTCACGAGGAAAATCTACTAAGCTTGGAGTAAAATGAGATGGAACGAAACTTCGTGTCCTCAACTACTAAAGAACTTGTTTAGGCGCCCTTGAAGTTCACAAGTCTCTAACACCTTCACACCGTGCCTGCTTTTCAGGTATCATCACGTTCTCTCCTCGTTAGGAAGGAGCTATATCCTTCCCTCCATCCCAGTGTTAAGCCACATTTCCTGCTACTAGCGGATACTCTCTAAATTGCGTTACTCTTTCTTTTGAATGGCATAATGAAATCCCTTTGTATTACAGATTTCAAACAGAAAGAAGGCTAGCACCGTACTTCTCAATCCTTGATTTTCTGTAGTATCTTGTTTCCCCCCCTACAAAGACTACCTTATTTTTTCTTCAACATTTTATCTGTGTATTCCTGTTTGATATTTTTCACTGTGGTAACCCTGTGGTTCAAAACAGTCCCTGGTCCCCAGATCCATAAGATGTAGTTGTCAGATGAATCCGTGATTTTATAAAACATGTTAAAGTGAAGTAACTATTTTTCTTTGTTTTCAACATGAAAAATAGAACAGAATTTATCAAAGTTTAAGATTTGGAAATGCTTTGGGAATGAAATGTCAGACCATCAATGTAGATATGCCATTTGTAATACCATTCCATAAAAAATGGATTTAAGTATCAAGCAAAGCACTTTAGATATTATCTGAGGCAGGTTAATGATGGAATTACAAAAAAACTCTAATGTAGAATGCTCTTAAAGTAAGATGAAAAAGCATTATTCCAGTAATTTTTATGCTGTATTGTTTGGCATTATAAAAACAGAAAAGCTTTTCTAAGAGTAAGCAGGGAAAAAAATGTTCTAAATACACTCTGATGTCATTTTTTTTCTATATTTATATTATCAGAAATTTTTAAAAATAAAATGCAGTAGTAAGATATAAAAGCACATACACTTCAAAGTGCTTACTTACTAGCAGTTTGTTACTTCAGAACTACTAATTATAACTCTTATTTGCTGTTTTTGTGATGATTGTCTTCCTAATATTGGGCAGTTTTTCAGTTGCAACTACAAAGACATAGTAAAAGTTAAGTAAAGCTATTTAGAGGGAAAATTACTTCTTGGTGTTAATTTTGTTTCTTTCATAAAGAAATTATATTTCAATGAAATAAAAGTAAAAATTCTTCAGATGATTAGAAACATTTCATTGGAATGGTATACTTATACATGTTCATTTGTAGACATACAATATTTTTATTCACTTATTCTGGTTTAGGCAAGAAAGAAAATATTTAAAGTGTAAGATTGTTAATAGTGGCACCACTTAGAGCACAGCCCTCTGTCAGCTCAGAAACAGGTATAAAAAGGGTGTTGAAGTGGGGCCATGTTTCTCATTCTGTCCGAGTGATTCATCTGTAAGAAGGAAGGGGAAGAGGTAGATTGATCGCTAGGCTAATTCTCCTCCTAATCTCTTTGAGTGTGCTGACAGCATTGCCTGCACTGCTGTAGCATTTTTTTCCTGTTGTCGTGGTCACTTATCCATTGAAAGCACACAGATGCCTGCTGCCTGTCCCTCTTTGCATGTTGCCTGGTGAGACTTGAATCTGATTTCAGGCTTTGATTAAAGTAGAAAGTATTCTGTAGAAATCTGTTCTTCATACACAGCTCAATGTGTGATTTCCATTAGGAAATTAAATGAAGGCTGATTACTTTTTTGGAAAAGTTGAATTTACTTGTGTAGCCCAAGTGCCTATGGATACCATATTTTGAAGTAAATTTGACAGGATTTTACTTCAAAAAACTTTTACAAACATGCTAATTAAGAGAGTACTTCAAGCATCTATCAAATGATTAGGATTCATTATTTTATGAATTTTTAATCTCATGCTATCTTAAGGAAAATATATTTTTATTCATGAAGATATTACATCATGGCTCATTTTTCAACTCTCCAGTTACGCTCACTGTGAACTCCTCTCCCAGGAACTGAAAAGTAGTGCAGTTTTTCTTTTTAAGCGTACTAAGTTTTGGAATCACACAGCTATATCCAAATATCAGTTCCACCGCTGTGTGACATAGGGGCTGGTTCTTTTGTCTTCCCATGACTCAAGATATTTTTCTTCTCTAAATATCATCTACCTTTTAGAGTTGTTCTTAGGATTATAAGAAATAGGATATATAGTGTGTCTGGCATAATCACTGAATCAGGGGACCACAGATCCGTCAGTATGCAAATAATGAGCTGGAGTCCTTGGTATTTGTTGTTCTTTCACAGCACTGTGAGTCTCTAGAGGGCTACAAGTAGAGTTACTCATTTTGGTATTCTGTATTTAATAGTGTAGCACTTGCTAGGGCAACATTTACAGGAGAAGGTTTGCAGAATTCTACGTCAAATCATGGCTGGCTTCTGATGGTTCAGTTTCTACTTTATGTTGTTTTCTTTGCTCTCTGCCTCTAACAGTTTTCAAGCAGTTTTTACTTTCACCACTTACAGATAATTTTTCTCCCAGTAGTTCTGTTAACAGGAGGTAAACCTAAGATTTTTTTGTGTTGAATGCAAATTGTAAGAACACAACTTTTATCCCTACACTGACCTGAGTAAATGAACACTGTCTGTTCCTGGAATTTTAACTACTTGCAAATGAGTTAATTATTTTTCTGGTGTGATAGATTTGCATGACATTCAGTTTTGGGAGTACCACCATATCAGCAATTGTAAGAGGTGAGATTAAAATAAAATCTGTATTTAGTTTTTTAAAAATTATAATACTAAAAGACATTGCCATTAATCTCCCTCAAAAGAATTTTGCTTGCATTGAACACATTCATCCCATCATTCTTGTCACTTTCTGAAGCAATTCTGGAGGTCCTCTTTAGTGAGTGTCTTTGGAATGTCATAGCTGCCTGTATGTCTTAAATCAATTCAGAACATTTACCCTTCCTGGTAAAGAGCCAGAACTTGCACAGTGCCAGATCTGGTGAATAAGGTGGATGAGGACACACCTTAATATTTTTATTCGACAGAAATTGTAAGTGTTTTGAATTGATTCAGGACACCAAGGCAGCCATAACAGGACATCTAAAGAGACTTACAAAAGAGGACTTCAGGAACTGCTTCAGAATGTGGCAAGAACCATCTGATAAGTGTGTTCAAACAAAAGGAGAGTATTTTGAGGAGGATTAATGGTAATGTGTGTTTTTCCATAAATTTTAAAATGTTAACACTCACATTTTTGTTTACTCTCTGTAATTTCCCTTCTGCTTCTGTGAAGGCAGTGATCTA
Organism: Erethizon dorsatum; assembly: GCA_028451465.1. NCBI lineage: Eukaryota > Metazoa > Chordata > Mammalia > Rodentia > Erethizontidae > Erethizon > Erethizon dorsatum. Next base: position 18,542,124 of record CM051838.1, read on the forward strand.
CCTGTTAAAGTTCTCTATAGAACCACAGGTTAGGCGAACCGTTCTTGTCTGATCAGACTGTAAAGCTGAGATAATTTCCCGTACTGAAGAACAGCATGGTGAGCAAATTGTAGAGGCCACAGCATGCCACACACTTGCTCGGAGATTTCATCTCAGGCCCTGTACACAAGGTTCAAATTTCAATAAGCTTCTTCGGCTCTAACGAATATTTATTTGTAGCACCACTTTAAGATGTTATTCTAAGAAAACTATTTGACAATTTTATTTGTAGCCAGATAGTTAAGAGATATGCTTAATTAAAAGCATCATACCATAGCGACATATGCACACCCATGTTTATAGCGGCACAGTTTGTAAGAGCTTAATCTTGGCAACAGCCCAAATGCCCACCAACTGGTGAATGGATAAAGAAGATATGGTTTTTGTATACAATGGAGTACTACTCTGCCATAAAGAAGGATAAGCTCCAGACATTTCTAGGTAAATGGACGCGCTTAAGACCATACTCTTAAGTGAAATAAATCGAACACACGTGTAAATACTGAATTGTCTCTCTGGTGTGAGAAACCAAAAATGTAAATAAGGACCAAAATATGTAATAGGTACTGTGAAATAGGAAAAAAAGAGTTCAAATGGGGAGGGGAACAAGGGAGGAGGGGAAGGGGGGAAAGGAAAGAAGGGAAAAGTAAAAATAATGAGAAAAGAAGGAAAAAATGGAAATAGCTTTTGTAAATGGCGAGGGGAAGAGAGGTTGAAGCGGGGAGGGGAATGGGGAAAAAAGTAACAAGTTATATCATGTACAGGTAAAAATTCTCTATGATGAATGCGATCATTATATATACCTAAAATGTACCAATAAAATCTGATCGAAAAGAAAAAAAAGAGAGATGCCTGTGTTTGTGACATTGTCAGCATGCATTCTTGTCAGTGTACAGCTTAGAAAGCATCCACTATCTGTTGGTTGTCCAGTAAGCTCCTTATCATGAACCATAAACGGTGGCTGATGCTAGCTTTGCTCTCTTCGTGTTTATACTTTCACTGTAAAATATCAGTATCTATCTTACAGCCACACAAAGCTCTGAATTTTGTGGAATTACCTAACTGTACAACTGCTAAAGCTGGGGAAATAAAACTATCCTTACAAATTAGTGGTGAGATAAACTTGACAACAGAGCACATCCTATGGACTATGAAATCCTGACTTGGCACTGGTAGAGCAGAAAATAGGTAATTACAGCAAGTCAGAAACTAAACATGAGCTAGAAACCTATCATTATTTGTAGTTCATTTGGTCCCTAATAGTGGCAGTTTGTTCTGTTTGACAGTTATGGGACTTAGGGCAAGTTGCTTAATCCCCCTTAGCCATAATTAATTCATTTATAACACGGACATGTGAGTTGCTGCCTATTCAGGCTGGAGTTGTAATGATCAAATCTGATTATGTATGTGAAATCACTGAAATATCAGTGCAACCTCTTACATCCAAGAACAGATCGGAGAAAGCATGGGAAGAATGGATCCGAACAAAGACATCCAGTGTGCCTGGATCCCCCAGAATGTTTGTACGCCCAAACATTCATCACCCCGTGCCTTGTGTGCCTCAGCCCTCCCTTATGTGGCAGAATCTTTAGAGGCCTGAAATGTGGACTCATACAGCAGCCAGGTAGTGTAGGTTATGAGTTTGCTAGGAAATGACTTTCAGTGGCTTATGAAGGAAAAACTGAAGGGACTCCACGTGACATTCGACCCAGTCTGGTAAGACATTAAGCAAGGAACCAGAATCTAAAGAAGGATTCATAAAGACCACTGCCCTGTTTACAACCCTAGAAATGGGATATGGATTGCTCAACTACTTCATGAGAAATTGCAGAACTTTGTAGGAGTTACAGAAGTTGGAAGGTACTTAGTATTCAGTAGTTGCTCAAATGTTGTAATGGCAATAATTTACACCAGCAGTGATACCCTTTAAGGAGCTTAGTTTTGTTTTACATTTGAAAAATGATTGTAGCACATTAGAATATTTGCAGAGGAAAGAGATGAATTATCAAAGGCCCAACAGGGGGGGGAAAACTAATAAATTTAATAAAGACAGAAAGGAAAGGCTGACATCAGAACATTTTTAATATCTTTTTGAAGAGAAGTCTGCATATGAGATGGTTATCATATGTTTTCTGTCAATAAGACTACTAAACAAGATAATCCCAGCAGGAAAATGTCAGATCAGACATGACTTTCTCCCTGAGAGATTTCACCTCATTCCTGGGACTTCAGCTATGCAAATAATTTGTGTCTGTTTCTATATTCGGACTGCTACATGCTCCTGCTGGGAGGGCTGTGTGATAATTTATGAATTCTCTGTACCTAGCATAATGTCAAGCACTCAGAAGATGCACATTTCATATATTTTTTAATGCTAATTAAATCCGTGGTTCTGAAAAGCAGTTTTATATAAAACTATTTCCCCCCCTTCAAATTTAATCATTTCTGTTTATCTTTCCACCAGTCAACTAGTCTCAAAATAGTGGAATCCTTTTGGACTTTCTTTCCATAGTCATCCATCATCCCTGCATCCAAATTGTTACCAATGTGCATGTATTCTTTCCTTACCACTTCTTTGTATGTTTTTCTCCCGAGATTCTGATTCCATCTCTCAGGCTCAGATCCTTCCTACTGTTCAACACGAACTTCTGTGGTACTTGGCTACTCTTTGAGATTTCATTCACAATTTCAGCCTGGGTATTTAAGTTAGATCATTTGTCCCAGAACGCTGCTTTTATTTCCCCTGCTCTACGGTGTTTTGGTACTTGGATCCCAAGTTTTTGCAAGTTCTCTGTGAACTGCCCGTACTTGATCTGTAGACGTACCCTTGTACAGTACGTCTGTGTGGACTCTCTATGCTATGTGGTGTCTGGCTTTGCTGTCCCTTGGGCACGTCTTGCCCTACTTTCTTTGTCTCTGCTGTTTCGGGTATTTAGTTGAACCCCTGCCTTTTCAACACCGTAAGATTCAGCATTGCCTCAAAGTATTTCTGTTAGGCTTTCTCATTGTTTCCCACAATATTCTTAGGTTGTACAAAGCAATTTAGCTTACGGTGTGAATGGAAAGTTGATTGTCGAAGACGGCATGTTTAAAAATAAAACATTCTACAAGTCATTGTTAAAAGTAGCTCTATTTTCAGGCTGACAGCCTATCTGGAACCTCATAAAGTTCCACAGTGTGTTTGATGTCTATAGAAGTCTGGGGGAAGAGGCACTCTTTCAGGGTCTTTTGTCTACCCATTAGCAAAATTAGTTTTTGGCGTAGTTTGCACTTACAGCATCTTTCATTTTACATGAGTGCATTTGTTTAATTATGAAATTTTGTATTTTAACACATAGTCTCAGATATATTCTTTTTGACATTAATTTGGATTCATACCCAATTTAGGGTGTAAAACCAACGACTCTTTACCAATCTTAATTATCTTATAAGCACTTTGAGCACTGATGGATACACAAAGCACATCTATTATTGACTTTTCACCCAAGTTGCTTCTTTAGAGGAAGCTAGGAGAGCTTTTGATTTTTTTTTTTTTACTTAGATTGCTAAATGACAAGTGACAGATCATTAATAGCTGCAAAAATGAGATAGAACAAGTATCTAAGATAATCAGAAAGGAGAAATTTGTCCAAATGTAAATGCTATTTTACCCCTTCAAAGTTTATTCTTATGTTGTATTTTGTTTTGCAAACAGACAAAAGAACCAGCAGGGCTCAGGAATGTTTTGTGTAGTGCCCAAGGTTGGGAGCAAGAATTTGAAAGGGATCAGTGAGTCAGATGTAATATGGGCTCTGTTTGAGCCACCCAATCTTTGTTTCGCTGAGGTCAGTATTCCAGTTATAAAAAGCTGCGTAGGCATTTCCGCCAGCTCAAAAGAACTTTATCCCTGTTTTCAATTCTGACATACCTCTTATGACTTTGTTCACTAAGCAGAAAGGACTATGGGAAATGGAAACTTGATGGCATGTTTTTACTAAGGAGCTATGAGTGTATCCTCACTAAGAAATTAAAGAACCAAGCAAAGTTGTATGTTTTTCTTTCAGGTAAAAAAAAAATGCTGTATTCATTCCCTGTAATATAGTGATTTAGTTAACTTGGAAAGCAAAGTAGCATGAAATAAGAAGGCTTATGTTCAAAATGTATTTTATATTTTAAACAAGGAATTCAATGAGTCTACGAATTTCTGTTATTCTAAACTAAGACAAAAACCACAAAAACTCTGCAAATTTATTCTGTGAAGGCAGCCAAGGGGGGGAGGGGTGTGAAGAAAAGAATGTTGAAAAGCTGTATTTTTCTCATTTGCCTCCTTTAGAGTTGTAAGATTAGGCAGTTGCACGTTTGTATTTCAAAACAAGGTACACATTTTCAAATCTATCTGGGAATAATCAGTAACAAACTGTCTTTGCCCACTTCCTTGTAAAAGACATTTTCTTGCAAACTGCAAGTAAATTATCATTCCAGAAAATAAATAGGTAAAGTTAATACTTATTGAGGTAAATTTAATATTTTTTGTGATACTCTATTGAATTATGCTATGAAATGTCAACTTCAGTCTTTAGATTTCTTAGCCTAATATTCCTACTACTTACTAAGTAGGTCTTCACTTTAATTTACATTATTTGCTAAAGAAATTTGTAGGTAAGGTGATGATGTCCCTAAGTAAGATGCTTGCCACCTTCATGTCTGTACTCCCAGATATCTCTCTGTGCCCGCCTCATAGGGAAACAAATACATTCACCCATGGAGAGAAATGGGAAGCCAGCCACCATGAAGCTAGGAAGAGGAACCCTGTGAAATGAAAAACACATTAGTATCTCTTTAAATTTCAGTTCAGAGGTCTTTATTTTTCATAAATCTAATTTATTTTAAATGAGATTAACCTATATTTAGCTGCCTAATAAATGTGTTGAAGATTAAGAAAGTGTTATATACTTCTCTGCTTTTTAAGTATCTTCTTTGAGCCTAGTAAATTTTCCTTAGAAAAGTCAAATTTAAAAGCCCTTGAGTATGAATCATCTTTAAGTGAGAGGCCTATGATAAGATAAAGTAACTTTGAAAGTCTGAAAAATGAAGGTTAACCTCATTAATTTTGTAAAAATTTGCCAAACATTAAGGGGTTTGAAACCGCCTAGTACAACAATAAGATATTCAACAAAGTTGCTTGTTTAAACATCTACACTGTAGTCCAGGAAAGAATTATCAAAAGGTGGTGTGTGCATATAAAATAGGCAGCTAAAGCAAATGGTTTTGAACCTGAGAAAAAAAATGCTGTTCATTAGGAACCAAAACTTGCAGTGAGATGTCTATGTATGACCATTATGATCAGAAAACTGAATATAGAATGGCTTTTTTGTAACAAGTAATGAGTTTATACAATTAGAAATTTCCTGAAAGGAAATAAAGTAGCATAAAAGTTAAAGGAGTACCTTTTCTTTCATATTTTAAATCCAAAATAGTCATGTTGATTTCCTTGCCATCTATCTCCTAAGGAGCTTTATAGGTCTTTGGTTTCTCTTTCCTGAAGAGCATATTTCCTGTCATGGGTGAAGTTATTAATTCTATCCATTCATGTCTCCAAGTATAATTTTATTTTCCATAGTTACATCTGTTTTGTATGCCTTATTAAAATAGTTCTAAAGACCTCTTTTGGAAAAGTGTGGTCAAAAGAAGTTTGCTTCTTACCTTTTGCACTTGACATCTAATCTTTCAGGGTTCAAGGCACAGAGGTATGGATGATACCATTTGATCTTTGAGGAGATAAACTCACGGTAACACCTCTGTGCTTGAACGACTGAAATCTGTTTCATGTTCAAAAGGTGACGGCTCTATTCTAGGAACAGTTGTGTTTCAAACTAGAGCAGTTTCTTTTGCTTTTTGTGATGACATATGAATTTGGCAAAGACACGCACCTAGATCATAATTTACGATTCATTAATGCCTGTGTCATTTTTTAACCTATTGAAAGGAAGAGTGACAATTGATTAATTAACACAATTTTTACTTCTGTAATGATTGCTACCCCTTTGTCTATAATTACCTAGGATGTGACATTTGAATTTTAACAATGTTTTGGAATTTATCACTTTTTAAAAGACATGAGCAAAATATATTTAAAGCAACTTTATTCCTATAGGTTTTCTTCTGTGCTTTTTGTCCCCGAAAAAACATTGTATTTTTTATAGTCTGCTCAATGGTAACAAAGCAGACAAACCCCCAAGTCCAACTTTGTGGAGCTATTTGCTCCTAGACTTGTTAAGATACAGAATTTTAAAGTATGGGGTATGCAGATTTTTAGTGCTGTAAAAGATACTAGCAGTGTTCATGTAGGGAGATTCCTTCTTACAACAACTGAAGAAATGCAGATTGAGAATTGCTTAGAGATTTTTCAGTACTGGTAGAACCGTACTACGGCTGAGTTTACCACCTTGTGGCCCATTGCTTTTTAAATTTTTTGCACCAAATAGTAAGGAAAGGCTAAAAATCTCATTATTTGTGCAACTTCTTCCAATTTAGAAAAAGCACACTAGAATAGACTAGTTGAGGGTGTGGTTCATTGAATATAAAATTATAGTGGCTTATTGAGGATTACTTGTAAAGTACATGAGATTAAGTTGGCCTTTATACAAGCAGGGACTTTTTTTTAGGATCTTGTAGCATTTATTAATAATTCATCTCATTAGATAGTGAGGTTACTTCTGTACTGTACTCCAAATTAAAGGGCATATTTAGTGCCCCTGTTGGCTGGACTATAATTTATACAAGACGTGACTGATACATAATGAATCTGATTTTTTTGTGTGACTTGTGAAATCAGTTTCATTTCTTTATGATCACATCTTGCATATTATATTGTGTATTTTTGAATAATTCTTGTGTTTAAAATGTGACACTAATGGCCCTTCCAATTTGATAGGTAAAACCCATGGGATCAGGAAATGGAGAAATACTAAACCTTTTTTACAAAAACTACAGTGGCATTTAAATTTTAGCTCTTAATCCTACTGTTCCATATGTGTGTTGCACACACATACACAGAGTCCTTAAATTCTGTGAACCAATCCATGCGCATCTGTAATTGCAGCTGTAGTTTGTGCCTGTGTTGTCATTTTTTTCTTTTATCCTAGTGGATTTCAGTCTACCCAGAGATTGCTTTCCTCAATAAGAGAATTTAGTCCATAAAAATCCAACCCCTACAAAGATAACATGTCCTAAGAATGCTGTGCCAACCAAATTTTCCCTAGAAAAACTACTTCCCAAATTCTCATCATTAACAAAGGCATTGAGTGAGAAGCAGTTTTGCTGATTCAGCTCCGTTTTTCTGTAAGTACTGATACCTCTGTTAGTGGGCTGTCACTGCCCTGCTCCCAGCCCCCACTGGTGCTGAAACTGCCACGTGTCCCCTGTCCCCTACTGGGATCATATAAAAGAGAAACTGCCATGTCTATTGCATCTTCAGGATTCTCTTCCACCTTTAAACATAATTGTTACACACTGGTTTTACCCATTGTGTTATATAGTATTTACTCTTAGTTATTGAAGACCTTTTACCCTAAATTTAAAGTCCTAGAGGCTATGTACATTGTCATAGCTATCACTTTATTTACCCTAAATGGTAGATTAGGAGTCACATGGTTAATTTTCATCGAGTATAAGCAGTTCAACAAGAACGGAAATTACTCTTGGTCTTGAAACTTACTGAATGCTTCACAGGTTGCCCCCAAAAGCTTTGGGCAGTGTGGCTGGGTAAACTTATAACCTGTGACCTTGTGTTTTTCTACCTGTAAAAGTAGGAAACCTTTGTATGAGCACAAACACAGAAAAAGTACTTGAAAGTATTTGATCGTTGTGAGTGAAATCCAAGTGAAGTATTGTATCACAGACATTCTGAACTCTGAATTTCTAAGTTAAAAACAGTAGTATGATAATAATATATGATTACTAATTCTGTTCATAGTGTTAAATGCTTCACTCTTATACATAGATAGGTGAATTCACACATATATACAAAGCAAAGTAATATATTAGTCACAACTGCTCTTGAATCTGAGAAAAGTGATGTAAACTCTACCTTTGTCCTTTGTTTTCTTACATTATGCATCATCATGCATTATTTTATATATAATGTCATTGAAGCAGGGTTATAATTGCTGGTTGCAATGTTGATCCCATAAGTTTCCTAATGCTCATTTCTATTAGACCTAATTTTCAGGAGGTCTGATGCATATTTCACTACACTGCTGCTGCCGCTGTGGTTTGCCTTACCTACTCCTGCTGCGGGACTGCCTGGAATCTGTCCAGCTTCAGTGCTGCATGAGAAGCAGGGTGGCACGCGGTCGGAGCCCGTGCTCTGCTGTTCTGCGGCACCTCAGCTGTGGCTAGACATCGTGGTCATTAGACCAGTACCTAGACTGCAAGCATGAAGACAAATTATTTGTTAGCTCTGCGGAAAGTGTGTACTTTACTGCACACACACACCTCCATGCGTTTTCGGAATTGTGTCACTCATTCTAGTCAAACCAACTAATAAAAAGAGAGTCTCGCATTCTTTTTACTCATTCTCTGATTCAAATAAAAAGGTCAACTCTTATTGTCCACTGAATATTTCTGCCACTTAAGAGAAAGGCAGACAACTGGAAGAACTGAAGAAAGAAAACTTAAAAGTATGAAGCCTATAAAAGACAAAAAGGAACTTTTACCTAAACAGCTGATTTCATCTCTAGTCTGATTTTTCTGAGTTTTCTTCCTTTCTCTCTAGTTCTTTTCTCTCCCTGCTCACCCACTGTATAATATTTCATATAGACAGACAAAGACCTGAGGCAGGAACCAGTGTGTCTTACTGGAAGAATCATTAGCAAGCTTCTATGACTGTGGTGATGCACTGAGCTAGGAGAAGAGGAAAGGAGAATGGAGTTTCAGGGCCACAGGCATAGGTAAGCATTTGAATCTATGCGTGATGGGGACATTTGAACATGGTCCAACTTATGATTTAAAGGCTGTCATAGATGTCATGAGGGGTTGAAATGGAAGACGAAGTAGAGGCTCCATCCATGACTTAGACTGGGTAATGATGGACAGACAGCATGGTGGTACCTGTGGAGGTAATGAGAAGTGGCCATACTGGGGACATGTTTTGAAAGTAGAGCTGACAGGACTTGCAAATAGAGTACATTTAGAATAAGACAGGAGTAAAACTCACCTCCTAGGCTGTGATCTGAGTGTTTGAGTGAAGGGCGAAACTATCATAGTTACACAGTTGGTTGAGGCAGGGAATCCAGAGTTGGCTTTGCATCTGTTGAACTTGAGTTACTTAGTAGATATCCAGATGGGGCTGTCAAACAGCCAGCTGGATGTAGGATTCTAGATCTCAGCAGAATGGTCAAAGTTTATACATCCATTTTCAGGATTCTTAATACAGGTGGTTTTTTAAACCTTAAGGTTGGCTGTAGTCGCCTAAGGTGTGTGTGTGGAGAAGCAAAGGTCTTGGGCCAACTCTTATGACAGTGAAGGAGATGGAGAAGGAGTGGCCAGAGGGATAGGGGAACCAGAAGGTCACTCCCTGGAATTAATTTCATCTGGACCATGTTGGGGTCTGATTGGTTTGGTTTGGTTTGGTTTGGTTTTTGACTGTCCTTAGCACTAGATTCTTTAATGCACAATGATTTGGGTGTTTCAGGCTCATTGTGAATGAAATTTTTGTTTTCCTGTTTTATTCTGTCCTTGCACAAATCCAACCTCCAGCGCAGTTCCAGCTCCATTCCTTGGAGTCAAGTAGCAACCTAGCTAATGCACCCTGCTTCCTGTCACCTTCATGTCCCTTCTTTCTGCAGAGGCTGAATTGCCAGTTGCCCTTGCTTGCTTCCTACCCAGGAGACAATTTATACTGGTTTATTTCTGGTCTGCAGAGGTGTTTAGCTTGTTTTAAATCTGGCTAGCTGCTGGTGCTGCTGCTTTTCTTCCCTTTCCTCTTCCTTTTCCTTGTTCTCTCCTACTTCCTCTTCCTCCTCCTCTTCTTTTTTTCTCTTCTCCTCACCCTCCTCCTCTTCTTCATCCTTCTGCTTCTTCATTTATCATACTTTATTATCATTGTTGTGTATTTGGATTTACTCTGTCATGCAATGCTATCAGAAAGTCTTCATATTTTGAGATTTTAGACAAAAACATCACAGTCCATAATTCCTTCGGATTAGGTGTGTGTGTGTGTGTGTCTTTCCTGTTGGTCCCAGTTAGCCACATCTGTTATTTTTCTTCACATATGTACTTCTGGAAATTAATTGCCTACTGTAAATTTTATGTATACATATATATGTATTTGTAGCGTAATATATAGCTATATATATGGCATAATATGCCAAAACATTAGTATTGTTGGGGCTTTCAGGCAGAAAAGTGTAACTTAGCCTGCTTATTGGATCTACTTATTAGGACAGAATAAAGTTATTACTTTAGCTTAACTTGGTTTATTGTAGCTAATATGTGCAGATTGGGAAATGGAAGCAAATAACATGGGCACAGGATACTCGTTGTGACATCATCTTAGTTAATATAATGTAAATCCTTTAATATGTGCTTGTGTATTTACAGAGTAAATTAAGTGTGAAAACCCCTTATCTGTAAAATTTAAAGATACCTCGACCCTTCCGAAGTACACAGAAGCGGACCTAAGAGCGCCACAGTGGTATTATAGGAGGGGGAGGGCGGGATGTGTTCTCATAGGCAGAGCACCCCTGCACCTGAGATGTCTCCCAGGGAGACCCCATGGTGTGCAGCGGGAGCATCCCTGAGATGGCCAGGATCTTACAGTGTGTGACAATGAATCCTGCTCACTTTGATGTAATTAATGAGAATGGTGAAAGAGGAGTGCAGTAATTTCTGCAAGAGGAAATGTCACCCCATTAACGAGGATAAGGCTTATTATTGTCGTTGAAGCAGCAGATTTCTGAAGCAGCAGCTTCTGAAATTGCTGACTTGGTGTGTTTGCAAAGGTAAATGTGCATTTCAGGCAGGAAGAAAAGGAGGAACTTTTCTGAAGGAGATTTTTGTGTTTTTTTTTTCTTTCTTTCTTTTTTCTTTTGATGCCAGTGATAACATCTTGACACAACTGCAGTTTTAAGACACAATAATGCATTTAAATAGTACATTTATGCATTTAAACATGTGTGTAAAATCAAATAATTTTTAAATAGCCTGTTATTACTATTAGGGTACTGTATTAAAATACACTCCATTTCTTATGATGTGCCATAGATTATTTGCCCGTTTTTTCCTCGTGACTGTGTGTTAGAACAGAGTGAGTCAAATGGGTCTGAGAAATATGATCCCTTTAGGGTATTAGAACAATACCTTCTGCTACCAGAGCAGCTTTCTATTATTTATGCAATAATCCTTCGAAAAGTTGGGAAGTGGTAAGCAGAGATGATCATAAAAAGATGTACTGGGAGGTCATGCTTTTTTTTTCCAGACTATATGATTAGACTTTTTATGTAATTACTTTGAATAACTTCATTGCCTTCATGAAAGAAGCAGTAACATTGCTGAACTTTTTATGGAATACTGCATATATTAAACATTTATTACAGATCATGTTGCTATTGTTCAAAAAATGTAAGCAGCCTTTAGAAATAACAGGACTTTTGTATTGCTTTTGTTAAATGTTTATAGTTCACTGCCCAACCTGCAGACTTACAAAGTTCTTTCCAGAACTTAGTGAGCTATTCCATCTTTCTAGAGGACTGGCAGTAAAAACTGGGAATTTAGTTTTTAAACTGTGCGTTACATATTATGAAAAATTTGCAAGAGCTGTTTTATTATATGCATTGTTATTTTTTCATAAAGGATCACAATTGTTTTTCTCCTACTAGCAAGTAAAGGAATAAAAAATTCTCAAGTTGTTATGTTTCAGATAAAAGTTTACCCTTTTTTGTTTTATAACTTTACTATCAGGAATGAATTTGCATATAATAGTTTAATATTTCAACGGACTTAATTTCAGCTAATGTGATATTACATCATGCCAGTAGGGCTAATTTTCTTGCTGAAGAGTATGTTCTATGTATTTTTTTTAAATTCAAGTTTCATAAAATACATAATATCCTCTTGTTCCTTGCTCTACCCAAAAGTGGTGTACTCTGGGGACATATTTGTTCTTATTGGTCTCCATGTCACATTGTTGAAACTGATTGAGAAACAAGTTTAGTTCTTTTTTTTTTTCTTTTCTAGTAGTGTTTTTAAAAAATCTAATTATTAAGAATTTCTGTTGTCAGTAGAGTTCACATTGAAAAGTTTTTTCTTTAAAAGTTAACACAGGGCCAGTGATATGGCTCAGCGGTATAAGTGCCTGCCTGGCAAGCGTGAGGTCCTGAGTTCGACTCCGGGTACCCACATAAAGGAACAAAAAGGGCCAGTGATATCGCTCAGCGGCACAAGCACTTGCTGGCAAGTGCGAGGTCCTGAGTTCGACTCCCAGTACCCACATTAAAAAAAAAGTTAACACAAATATATTATAAAAATTAGGAACTTTCTTTGTTAACATAAATAATCTGAAATATGGAGCTAGCTAAATTGCATCAAATTTCAGACACTAATAACTACAACAGGAGACAAGGAGATCGTGTAATCTATACTTTGTGATCATAATTGAATTAGAAGTAGTGATATTTCAGCATAATATATTAATGCGCAAGTTCTATCAATAAAAAAATGAAAGGAAAGAAAGAAAAGAGAATAATTCTGCCTGAGCACTGATCATTTTATATATTTGTAGCTAGATTTTTGTCAAAAGAAAGAGTTTTCATTGAATTTCATAGCAGAGATACCTGGAGGAAGAATGCCAATGAAGTGAAGAGCTGCTTAAAATTGTTGAGTTATTACAATGCATCCAAGGGGGAACAGAGTAATCCTACTGCTTCTCTAGACTTTTAATATGAATGCATAACATTATTAGCCTAGTGAAAATCTAAATTTCATATTTTGATGTCATAATCATTCTTCTCTTATCTCTACTGCTTTGATTTTTTTTTCAATTTCACATTGCAGAAGAACATCATAACACACCATTCCTTTCTTTTACCTGTGGCAACTTATATACAGATGTTCATTAAATACTGCCTGACTTTCCCTGGAAGTAAAAGAAATAACACATCAGATTTCATAACATTTTCAGGACATTATGAAAAAACTTTTTTGAGTGGAGAAATATCAAGACTCTCAGAAATAAAAATATTTTTGTTTTATGTATTTAACCTACAATAACTTTGATTCAGATTTCACTTTTATAAACATTTTAATCCTCGTTTTCCTATGTTGGGACTGCTCTCAGTCACACAAGTGGAGGCCTTATCAGACATGATAGGCTGGCATGCCCTGCGCGGATAATTACCACCAGGTTTAGTGTGAAACTCGGCAGCACTGAGTTCTCATTCATTCAGCATCCACTGTGGGTGGGATGACTCTCCAGGCAGCTCTGCATGGTGGCTCACTCATCCCCAGGGCTGACCTTCCACTGCTCCATCTGACATGTTCTTTCATAATCACCACAGCAGGGGAAGAGGGCAGCAACTTTTTCAAGGATTCTACTGGGAAGAGACATTGTCATTTCAGCTGCCTGATTTCATTGGCCCCATGCTTTTGCCTAATGTCAAGGGAGATAAGTATAAGCTTTCTAGATGTGTAGGAAAGGGAGGAAAAGCAGAGAATTTCCTGAGCATTGCTACTGCCTACATGAGGCTGAATATTACAGCAGTGGGCAACACAGACCAGCATATCCCAACTGCGGTATCATGAATGGTACGCAGGTGTGCTACCGATACTTCTTTCACCTGTTTCTCTAAGTTTTCATTTGGCCACTAGAATCAGTCAGACATCATAAATAGCTCACGTTACACGTCTGCTGGACTCCTATGGCCTCCAGGCTATTAATATGCAGCTTCATGTGCTGAGAGGGCACAGTGCCCTAGTTGCAGAAGGATGATCTTCAGGTCGTGGATGTTCCAACCCGGACTTGGCCTGCCTGTTGCTGCCGCCTCCGACATTCTGGTGTGACCTCTGCAAGGCTCTGTAATCACATTCACTCCCATTTTCAAAAGACTATAGCATGATTTCTTAGCTGATTCACTACTGTGTTTTGGCCCAGTAGCCACTGACCTATTGAAAGACTAAAAGGAGGGGTAGTTAATTGGAGATGAAGGACAACAGTGGGCAAAGATTTTGGCTACCATTTCAGGAAACGCATTTTCTAACCAAATTAGAGCCTTAGTTTTAGACCTTCTTGGGAAGTAGAAAAATCAGAAGAAGATGAAATTACTTTATGAAACATGCTGCATGGGTCAAACAAAGCATGTCTGAAGACTAGACTGAGCCTGCCATCAGGGGAGGGCTTCTTTACCATGTATAATTTCATGTAGAAATCCAGGTTTCTACCTTTTTGATAAAGCTATTTATTAGCCAGTGGTATTTATTGCTCAGTGAAGACTAATGATTTAAGAGTCAATGGAATCCACCCACCCCCAATGATTAAGCTACTAATTGGGTAATACCATAATGATCCCCTCAAATTGAAATTCATGTACACTGTAAAAATAAAAATATTACCTATCTTTACGATAAAACACTTAAATTACATCTGAATGTTCTTGTATGGCTGTCTGTAAAAACTTCTTGCATTTAGAAGTTTTTATTGTTTTCTGTTATTTTTCTGAGTAAGGCTTGGGTAGGCCAATTGCTGGAGATATCCCCAACTCATTTCTCTGACCAAGAACTCGTCCATGAAGCAAGAGCCAAAATTTCTCAACTTTCCCACCAGATCCCCTAAGTTATTACTTTACTTTCAATGTATTAAACCTAAGTGAAGTATTAACTTTGTTAATCTGTCAATTTAATTTGCTTTCAATTTATTTTTAATTGAATTTTGTTCATATTTTTCACTAATTCTAAATTTTAAGATGTATTAAATTCATCATTTAATGTTTTCATCAGGTATCAAAGAATTCTTAAGTTTGTTAATATCAGTGCTTTCTTTTTCCCTTTTTATGCACCTTGAGACCATGTTAAGAGAAATCAAGATGTGCAAGCTTAAATATCACCTTGTTTCTCTTATATGAAAATCCAAAATAATTTCAGTGGTTTATTTCTTCCTCCTTCCCTCTTTTTTCCTCATTTGCTTTCATTCTTTCCTATTAGATTTTAGGGTTAACAGAAGTCTTACTCTTGATGAAAATCAATAATTAATAGTGTGTGTTTATATCAGCTTTTAGAAATAAATTCCTTAGATTTAAATTAGTTTAGCTAGGTATGAAAATTGACAAGATACTAAAGAAGATAATTTGTCCCAGAAATTGTTTTAAAAATATTTTTACCTAAGAATATTATAAATAAGTATATTTTGTATGTTTTTAGAATTTTAGCTATTAGCAGTTATTCCAGTTTAGTTTCCTGTATGTTCAAGCTTTTCTTTCCTGTAATTTTCAAGCTTTTCATATGCTTTATTTCAAAGCATTTAAAAATGTAGGTGTTCCTAAGTTTTTATGGATATATTTATATATTTTGTATTATTCATATATAACGTGTTACGTGCAAATAGATTTTCTGAAGTTACCCATGCCGACAATCAGGTTTTTCTTTAAATTTCAGTTTTACATGCTTTCTTTCCCAATACAATGACAATTTAAGAATGAAAGCTACAAAGACTTTATTGTATTGCTGTTTTGCCCAGGCTGGTCTCCAACTTTTAGGCTCAAGCAATCCTCCAGCCTCAGCCTTTTAAAAGCTGGTAGTTGGTTTGTGAAGAGTAGACTGCGTTTCCATGTGATTTAATACTACAGTAATTTGGTAATATAATGATAATCTTCTCAAATTGCTCTTATAATAATTTTCAAAGATAGGTCAAACATATTTGCATGCAAAAGTGATCAAGTGAAACTACACGCATGAGAAATTTTTGTGGGCAGGGTACATTAAAACAGCCATTTTAGTCAAGAATAGTTTTGGAGTCTTTAAGCAAAAAGCAGAGAAGTTCCTTTATGATTAAGCTTTAAAAGCTATTTACAGCGTTTTACATTTAATACTTTAAGCCAAAATACCTCAAACATTTGCAGAATTCTTTATTTTACTAACCTACATATACCTCCTACGTGGTTAATTGGGAACCAGGGAGGCAGAAGAAATGAAAAAGGAGTCATGTGTGCATAATGCTGTGAAGATGGTCGGTGGTAGCATGTCGCAAATCACAATGACATGATAATCAGAAAAGAGTATTCAGTAAAAAAGTAGCATTGCATATCAGTGACTTTAGGGCATTAGTAAAAATGCTGGATAACAGCACTGGATAGAATCCTTGAAGATCACTAGTTATTCTGGACAATAAATCTCAGCAAACTTCTGTAGATTACATGTGCAAGGAGGCCACTGAATACTTTCGAGCAAGACGTTGAGCAGGTACAATGTGCAGCGGTGCTCCAGCCCCAGCAGCGTGAAGTAAAAAGGCTATACATGGCATGAAGGTATAAACCTCAAGAGTTTAATCTTAAAACTTTATTCACATAAATCTCTTGTACATGGAAGTTTGCTCATAAATTTTAATTCCGCATAAATTGAGATGAAAATATGCATCTAAATAAATGGCTACTGCTTTATGCAAAGGTAAGGAATTAGAATACCGTATTTGTTGATATTTCTCAAGGTACACAAGCTATTCAAAAGATACTCCCTTCCCCCCAGTTTATAAGCTAATAGAAAATTGGATTCCAAGTGTGACTGTTATTGCAGATTTGTTAAAGGAGAGTTACTCACTTGAAAAAATAGCTAACTTGCTCGACATTTTTGAGCACTTGAATGAACTTAATTGAAAACTGCAAAAGCCTGTAAAGAATATTACATGTACAGACCTTGAAGGTTTGAAGCAAAAACTCTGGTTTGACAACAGGATGAAAATGACTCATTTTTAATATTTAGAGCGTGTTACATTTTAGATCCTGAAACAAAATTAAGACTATTAGAGCAATACCTGTGAATTCATGAGGTAGAGCTCCACCCACTGTTTTGAAACACTTAATAGGAAATTTTTTGTTTTGTTTCCGCAAAGAAATCCAACATTACACTTGTCAGTGTGAGAAATAGAAAGAAGAGGAACTGGAATAAATTGATCCTTCATGGTACATGACAAGAAAGAACTTTTTGTCATTTGGAGAAGTGATAGATGCTATGCTGTCCTGTACTGCCTGGACTCTTGTGAATAAAGTTTTCATTGCTGATAACTATCAAGAATTGGATGTTACAGACACAAAACTTGTTTAAAAGTGTATCTGATGAACACAAGCTCCGATGTATCATTAAGCATGCCTCTGATCCCAGCTATTCAGGAGGCTGAAGCAGGAGGATCACAAGTTTTGTGTTTATTTTTGTTTGTTTTTTTTTTTTTGGGTACCGGGGGGTCGACCTCAGGACCTCGCGCGGCAGCAGGCGCCCGTGCCGCTGAGCGATATCACCGGCCCCTTTTTCGTATGTGGGTTCCGGGAGTCGAACTCAGGACCTCACACTTGCCGGGCAGGCGCTTAAGCCGCTGAGCCATCTCACCGGCCCAGGATCACAAGTTTTAAGCAGCCGGGCAATTTAGGGAAAGAGACCCTGTCTCAGGATAAAAGTAAAAAGGACCAGTGATGTCATTTATATTGCAGTTCTGGATTCAACCCCTGTAGTACTAGAAAAAAGAAAAAAACGATTTAAAAAATGTTCCTGTTGAAAGGTTTTTGTATATCATCACATCGTGAAAATATTCCCCCCAAACTCCATAGTTCATTTTTTGAACATAATTATGTGGTACAAAGAAAATATAACGACTTGTTTTTTCAGCAAACTCCCTGTAGGCTTTCTCAAACTATCTCAAATTGTTGCCATTGTACTTGTGTGAAAAGGATTCGTGGGTCATGGAACAGCTACTAAATTATTCTGGAAAATAAATTGTTTCTCAAATCACAAGTTAATCAGGGCCTAAGATTCCAAAGAAAATTTAAGCAGAGTTTTCATGCTTTTTTCTAGTGCTGTGCTGTATCTCCAGCCCTTTCAAGTTTTGTTTTTTTGTTTAGTTTAGTTTTGTTTTTTGTTTTCTGCAAATAGGGTCTCGCTAAATTGTCCAGGCGGGTCTTTAACTTGAGATCCCCCTGCCTCAGTCTCCCAGAGTGGTGAGATTTTACCACCACACCTGCAGATATTTGTAGATTTCTGAGCAGACCCATCATTGTAACCTTTGTCCATTTGAATCTATGTGTAAAACCATGAAATCCTTACAGCTTCCCCACACTTCCTTGCTCCCATCTCTTCATGCATAGATATCAAGTTTATTAATAAATATTGCTTTGTGCCTGTGGAAGGGGATTTTTGGTTAACACTGTGAACCTATTCGTATTTTCCCACTAAGCCCTTGTCTTAGTATTTTCTCATTGCTGGGACAAAATACCTGACATGCAAAGTTAAAGGAGGAAAGGTTTATTTAGTTCACAGTTTGTAGAGGTTTCAGTCCATCGTCAGCTGGCTCCAAGGCTGGATGGCATGGCAGAGGGGCATCACAGAGGAGAAATAGTCCATAACAAAGCAGGGCAGGCAGAAGGCAGCAAGCAGCAAGCGACCACAGCAGCCCATTTTCTCTCCCTTATATTTTATTCAGGCAACACGCCCTAAAGGCAGGTAGCACTCACACTCAGGGTGGGCCTTCCCACATCCAGAATCATGCCAAAGCAATCGGTGGTCTACTTTAGTAATCACACACCCTTCATCCCAGTGTCGCACACTAAATCCCAGCATCACATACTCTAGATACGGCCACTTCCAAAAAGCCCCACCTGTGACCACATTAGGCTTTGGGGGGACATCTAGACACAAGCCATAACAGCTCTCAAAATAGCAATTAAGGTGGAAAGAATAATAAGTTAAAGACATATTTAGGTACAAAAATACTTTTCTAATTGCTTCTAAATATGCTTTGATGTTACTTGCACAGAAAAGTATAAACTGCATGTATTTGCACATTTTTATTCATATGGTACTATTAACTGCTAATACATTTAATATATAAGATCTGTGGTTTCCTGTTAATACTTTATAAGGATATTATGGTTTTATGGTTAACATTAATTTGAGGTATTGCTTTAAGAGTAAAAATGTACTTTAATTATTTTCCTGGTGTTTAATTTTGTATTAATCATGTTAACAAAGTTTTATGCAGACTGGAATATGGTAACTGCATATTATGTATGTAAACTCTGCAATAGTCCAATAAAAATTTCTTGCTTAATAATGTTTTAGCTACAAACATTTAATTGTGTGTAGACTTGTTTTAAGTTTCATTTATCCTATAGATCAAGCTTATTCTTCCTGTTGTCCCAGAGAATGTAATTCCTTTCATGCCACATTACAAAATTTTGGATTTTATACTTTGGAATTGTCTGAGCATGTAAGCAAAATTAGTGTTTTAATATAAAGAGGATTCTTCTGTCAGAAAAAGTTTTTAAGTTCTTTAATTATTTGTAAACTAATAGAATTTCAAATTTATTACATGTGTGTTAAAATATTATGACTTTCATTAAACAGCAGCTCAGCATTTCCATAATTAGGATACTGATTCAATTATATTTTCCAGCTCCAAATAATTCAGTTATAATATAGAACTACTGTAATACCAGCTTGACGGAATTCACTGAAATGTTTGAGAAAGACTGAAGTTATCGACAACCACTCATTCCTTTTGTATAGCTAATAATATAGCATCACCTGTAAAAATGCAGTTTTTAAAAATATACTTTACTTTTTAGACCAATTTTATGTTTACAGAAAAACTGAGCAAAAATTACTGAGTTACTTATATAGCATTCCCTGTCCAAATTTCCCAATTACTGACATCCTGATTAATATGGTACTTTTGTTACAACTGATGAACCAATAGCGATGCATTATTTTTAACTGAAGTGCAAAGTTTACAAGTGTTTATTCTGTGTTTACATTTCAATAAGTTTTGCCAGAAACATGATGTTATATTTACCATGATGGTGTCATACAGAATAATACCACTTTTAAGTTTATATTTTAAGATATATTTTCCATCAATGTTTCTTGAAAACCCCGTCAATTGGCCCATACTAAAAATGATAAAATTGCTTCATATTTTGAAAAATAAAACTTGAAAATCTTGTTCATTATGTTCTTTACCTACTCTCCATAAGTTAAATGTTTTATTTGAAACAATTTGGCTGCAGCAACCTATGTATTTCTTTTTACAGGAATCAAAAATTTCATTATGTTTACTTTATTTTCTTCATCTTGAAAATTAAAATTTAAATCTAATTTTAAAAATTAAACCATGTGTCTTAGCTGTCTCTTTCTTCTTTTGAAATGGCAGCTGTCCCCTCTCACTTTTATTTTTAACTTGAAAACTTCTGATTGGCTATAAGCTATAAGTTATGAATATATATTAAAGGTATACTCAGTGATTCTGTAACAGCAGATTTCCCTCTTTTCCACATCAACTTTTAAATTTCTTTAAGAAGAAAATCCTCTTGTATAAGGTTCAGAGCAGAGTTGAATCTTGGCAAATTTGAGAAAAATATTCCTAGCTACATCTAGGACATAGATGATCGAGACAACAAAATAAATATTGCTTAGTAGAAAATAAATGGAATTCACATGATACCATTGAAAATAGTAAGCATTTTAATTTACATGACTTGAAAATAATAAAACCTGGCTATCACCGTTAGCCAGGCACTATATGGGGAATAAATACCAGGATGAAGTCGGGACTAATAGTTCACTAAGGAGAACTTCCACGGTTGACAGTTGACTTTTTTTTTTTTTTGTACCAGGAATCGAACTCAGGATCTTGCACTTGCCAGGCAGGGGCTTGTGCCACTGAGCTATATCCCCGGCCCAGTTGACTTATTGTTATCTAAAATATTGGTTCATAGTACTTCTTTAACATACAAAAGGAATTGTGTAACAGAATATAATCTTTAAATCTGAATGTGCCCCCAAATTTGCTTTTTAAATATTAGATTACATGAGAATTAGCATTTGTTTTTAAAATTCAAAAAAAATTAACAGCTATATAAACCAGTTAGTTATAGATTAGAGACAAAGGTGTAACAACTAATTGATTAGAGGTAACATCTTTAGAGTTTCCTTCAAAGTGTTTCTCCAGGGTCAGACCTCCAAGTCACCCTCTTCTCATTCATAGGATGTCCCGTGACTCTTGGCAGGAAAAAAGCACATTTTTTTCCTTCTTTGCAAATACATTTCTGTCAAAGGCCTTCTTTCCCTCCCCAAAGCACTTTTAATACATAAATCCAAACAGATAACTGAGTGCCAGGTTAACAGAACGGGCAGCCAGAGTAACCAAGGAGGAATTCTGCTCTTCTGTTCACACCCTCACCCCACCTTTAGGAGCTCCAGCTACTGCCCTCTGAGGGGCATTCAGGGTAGATTTCAGTTTAAGAATAACTGTTTAGTATGCTTTATACCATGGTACTGTCGGAGGTCTGCATTTGGCATTGTTCTCTTCACAAGTATTTATCAGGCCTCTTTGTGACTTCCTTAATTTATTGTTTTTATTTGACTCCTTTGTACTTTTTTAGGGGAGTGACTGGAAGGCAGAAAGCCCTGCGCAGAGATAGTTCTCTGGATTTTTTTTTGTTGTTGTTCTCCAACTGCGCAACAGAAAGAATGATTCCCACCTCAAGGTTATTGTTAAATTTCAAGTATATTATCCAATCTGAAATATCTTTTGCAATGCCTGGCATTCAGTAAATAGTAATTCAATATTTTGCACTACTAGCAACTTAATATAAAGTCAAATTATTTGAACTACCTGTTCACCTTTTGTTGTTATTGAATATCCCTTTCGCAGTCTGCATACTTCCATGTTTTCTGTCCGTTTTCTAGGTTTTGAAAAGTTGTGAGATATTAATGGATATTTAGCAAGCACTTATACTGTTTTCACCAGTAGGTGTATAGGAACTCACCGCCACATAGTCAAAATGAGTTTATGTTATGCTTCGGGAGAGCAGTTCTAGTCACATGAAAGCATTGATAAATAAGCATTATTCATAATGATTATTACAATAGAATAAACTGTTAATGTGTTTCAGTGGATAAGAAACGCAAAAATATTAAAATGAAATTTCAGTGCAGTCTCCAAGGAGGGCAGAGGCTGTGTACTGGAGGACATTTCAGTAGATTCTCCCCTGGCGATGATGGCCTGGCTTTACCAGGCTGTGGAAGAGTTCCAGGCAGACATGGCAGTGAGTGTAGATGTGATCAGCAGTGAGGTAGGGGACGGCTACCAAATCTACCTGACTGGGCAGTTGGTGTCTTAGAACATGATATGAGTGAAACTAAGGAGACACGATGGTCAAGAATTAGCTTAAAGAGTTTAAGCATCATATTGTAGATTTTAAGCAGGAAGGAGAAAATCACACAAGAGGGCCAGTCCAGCAGTGGGTCCACCGTGACCTGGAGCTGGGAGAAGACCACCCGGGAGTCGGTTCCAGCAATCCAGGTGTGGACTGATGCGGATTAATGCTGGAGAGATAAACATTAACAAGAAATGGGAGAGTGAATGATTTTGTGACCCAGCTTCAGTACAATGCTTTCCTTTTGTAACATAAAAAGGTATATACTTTTATACTCAGAGGTGGTAAAAGTCTATCATTTTGATTTCTCAGCAAGGTTCTTTGTTGTCTTTAATGAAAAATAAACAGTAAATAGTATTATTCTCTAGAACATATCCCCGTTTATAAATTATAAGTCACGTGGCATGAAATGGGGTAATTAGCTATCTTTCAGGATACCCCTATTCCAAAGACAAACATTTTAGCTTAACATAATTGAGTTTAAAATACAACTTTTATTTGCATTTTGAAGTGAGCAAAATATGAGAGATGATATACGTCGCATTATGTAGAAAACAATATATTTAATAGTTAAAGTACTTTACTACTTTCAAGGATTTTATGGTTACTAAGGGAAATAAGTGTATGTTATTCAGCTGTGGTCTTGTGCATATCTCAGTAAATTTATATTAATGAAAGCAAAAGGACTGTGTTCTGTTTGTGTATGGGGTGTTGGTGTGGTCCATAAATACTTAGTGGCGAAACGCAAAAGGTATATAATTTGGCACAAGCGCCAGCCTGGCAAGCGCAAGGTCCTGAGTTCGATTCCCAGTACCAGAAAAAAAAAGGTATACGATTGTATCTGTAGTACGTGCCTATTGATTGCTTTCCAAAACACATACTATGTAATTATGGCCAGAACATAATATCAGAATTTTGGGGGAAATGAAAAATTGATTTTTATTTAATCCCTTTACTTGGTTCCCATACAATTTTTTTTTTTTTGTGGGTACCGGGGGTCGACCTCAGGACCTCATGCACCAGCAGGCGCCCGTACCGCTGAGCGATATCACCGGCCCTTTTTTCGTATGTGGGTTCCGGGAGTCAAACTCGGGCCATCGTGCTTGTGAGGCAGGCGCTTACGCCGCTGAGCCAGCTCACCAGCCCTACAATTTTTTTTTTAAAAAGACTGCAAAAGAAATAATCTTTCTTGGAGAATACTTTAATTTTTATTGTTATTTTGCCTTGAGTATTTCTAGTTTGAACATTCATAAATATGTGGTCTAACATTTATTACCTGTTGAAACACAAGCTGATGGATACTGCATTTAAGGAAGCATTAATTTTGGGCTAGGAATGTAAGTTGGTGGAATGCTTGCCTAGCATGGGCACGGCTCCGGGTTCAGTGCTCAGCAGCACACCAAAAAAAGCATATATTTTTTCAATTTTAAGTCATTGCATGTGAGATTGAAAAAATACACCAAAATCTTTTTGACTCTTTCTATTCTTAAGGCATTTTTGTTTGTTTGTTTGTGGGTACCGGGGGTCGACCTCAGGACCTCGCGCTCCAGCAGGCGCCCGTGCCACTGGGTGATATCACCGGCCCTTTTTTCATATGTGGGTTCTGGGAGTCGAACTCGGGCCCTCGCGCTTGCCAAGCAGGCGCTTACGCCGCTGAGCCATCTCACCGGCCCCCTCTTAAGGCATTTTAAAAATATTTTTATTCGTTTTGAAATTTGCAAAATTGTTGTCGTTTAATAGAACTCAGCACCGTGGAGAATAGAAAGTTTGAATTATTCATTTTTTAATTACCATCAGGTCTTAAAATTGTACACCATAGTATGCATTCGACATTAATAAAGATGAAACATAGTACTGTTGTTCCTTCCTTTAAGCATTTGTTTGAAGATTACATATTAAGACGATGTGCCAGGAAATGTGCAGGGTCTATAAGATAAGGTACCCCAAAGCTTTTGTCCCAGTGAATGTCAGGCATGGCTATGAAATTGAAACTCAGCTGGCTCTGTGGAGACTGAGAACCAGGGCGTTCTCCTGCCTTCAGTGACCGGAGCTGGGAGAGAAGGGTGATAGGAGCTTGTCCGGGAGTGGGGAGCATCAGTGAAAGGTGTTAGAGTTAAAAGCAGGGGCTGTGTGAAGTAGAGGGGAAGGCTTTGAAATAAGGAGATGCCGGGGAACAACTTGCAGCTGCAGTGTGGTACAGGCATCCTTTGGTATCTGAGGAGGATTTAATATGTAATCCAGCAGATAACCAAATCAAGAGATTCCCAAATGTCTGACATGAAAATGGTGTAGTATTTGCATGTAACCTACACACCTCTTCCGGCGTGCATAAATCATCTTTCTTATACCGCCTCACACGGTGTAAGTGCTCTGTAGTTGTTGTGCTGTCTCGTTTGGGGAATAATGACAAGAAAACAAGTCAGTACATATTCAGAACATCAGTACAAATGTAATATTCCTTTTCTTTTAGAATATTCTCAGTCTGCCATTGGTTGAGGTTGGTTGAATCCTCAGATTCAGAATCTACAGATACGGAGGCCTGACCATAATCTTACAATGTGAAAACACCTTTAAGAATACAAGAACACAACTTCTGTGTTTCATGCTGCTGCATTTTATGATTTCACCCAAACCCAGCAGAGGTTTAAATGTTCATTATCTTTGCCTTTTTAGCATAATTAGACTTATATATTTGTTGCCTTTTACAGTGAACTTTAGCAACTGCAATGGAAAAAGGAAAGTACAGTATGAAAGCAGCGAGCCAGCAGACTTCAAGGTGGATGAAGATGGCATGGTATACGCCGTGAGAAGCTTTCCACTCTCCTCCGAGCGTGCTAAGTTCCTGATCTACGCCCGGGACAAGGAGACCCAGGAAAAGTGGCAAGTGGCAGTGAAATTGAGCCTCAAGCCAACCTTAACTGAGGAGTCCACAAAGGTACTGTATCCTAATACGGCTTTGGAGCTGATGTTTAAAAGTCTGATTTCTAACAGTCTGAATGAAATAAACACTCTGCTTCATACCACATGAATGGATGGCGAGTATTTTAGTTTTTATCAGCTTCGGTTCCTGAAACTATTTCATTGTGTTTTTAATCTTGTAAGATATTTAGACTAGGGCCGGTGATATAGCCCAGCGGCATAAGCGCCTGCCTGGCAAGCGCGAGGTCCTGAGCTTGACTCCTGGTACCCGCATATTAAAAAAAAAAAAAGAAAAAAGATATTTAGAGTAAATATATTTTAAGCAACAAGAAATTGTATTTGAAAAGTCTGTTTATACTTTGATGTCTGTAATCTAATTTAAATTAGAAGTAGTTGGTTTTAAATTTCTCAGAAGCTTTTCAAGCTGTTGAATATAACCACAAAATAAACAATTCTTCACAGCATGTCATGAGTCAGATTTATTAGACGGGGAGTGCAGACTTACAGTAGTAATACAGAAGCATCCTGGCAATGAGTGTTGGGTTCGATGTTAGTTCTTAATAATCAAATTGGGGAGCATGAATTACTTATACACGGATGTGGCTTTTAGGAATGATGTACTCCCTCTGGTGGAAGCTGCTGTGAGCTAAGATAAAATGAATGGGGTACATTTCCAAGAATATCGTGCAAGTCAACAAATGTTTATTGAGCACTTACTTTGTGTAAGTCATTACATTAGGGATTTTAAACATGGCACAATAACTTAGGAAAATGGTGTTAATATTATTTTCTGAATATGCTAGTTCTTGTAGTTAATTCAAAACAGATATAAGGAGACACACCCATTTGTTTTGATGTCCATTATTTTGTGAACTGTGTTTTGCATATTTGTTGTACTCTGAAGGATAGGGACGCACACATTCCTTTCTGGTATTTAATTGTAGATGTGATATACATGCACATAATCAAACAAGAATGAATGTATCAGAGGAAAATACATCATTTTCTCTTATACTTGTGTTGAGTTTTCATTATGTGAAATTTAACTTATTAATCTATTAACTGTTAAAGGGACTCATGTCACTAGAGTAATATAAAGTGAGAACTGGCAACTAATGGGGTGAAAAGACCCTTTTGTTGGTGTTGGCTTTCTGAGTTCTGGCAGACTAGCTTGGATATTTGCACTGAAGCAGCAAAGGCTAATGGCTGAAATGCCTACAGATATTGGGAGAAACAGAAGAAAATGTTGACATCTAGCAGAGATTAATACCTAGTGTGCAAAGTGGGTCATTTACCACATCCATCATGGCTGACATAGGTTTAGAATAATTACAGCATTAATTCTGTGGGATTTAATAGGGTCATAAATATTTGAGACATTCCTTACCAGTATGTATTAAACTTCTCTTAGAATTCAAATTATATTTTAGCATATCAAGATCTAAATTTAATGTACAGTAGCACATTACCTGAACTGTGGTTTAAACTAATGAGAAATATATAAAAGGGTACTATTAAATTTTGCTTAAATATTAACTACTCTCTAAGATGGTTTATAGAAACGGCAAATAGTTTACACAACTGAACTGTATAACACATTGCTCAGAATTCAGTTTTTCAATGCACAGAGCAACACCGAAATTGTATGGTATTTTCTATTATTTTAGTTAGAGGACAAGAAAAGCCCCCCCCATATCATTTGTTCATAACAGCTGGTGCCTATGCTTTCAGATAGCCATGAATATTGATATTCTTTCAGAAAATGTTTTTCGTAGTTCTCAGGAATGTCTTGTATTTTTTTAATGCAAAGGAATCACATGAAATTGAAGAAATAGTATTCCCAAGACAATCCACCAAGCACAGTGGCTCCCTACAAAGGCAGAAGAGAGACTGGGTCATCCCTCCGATCAACTTGCCAGAAAATTCCAGAGGACCTTTTCCTCAAGAGCTTGTCCGGGTAGGGCGACACAATTTTAATTATTTCCATGCTGTGTGGCAAGTATGTGTTAGACCTGTTTCTGGCTCTTTTTAAGTCTGTGACATAAATAAGAAATTTTTTTGTGTGTAAATGGAAATTCTACAGTGATTTTTGAAAGCCTTTTCCCTTTTCACTTATTATCTCCTGACTTATTTATAAGTAGGGTCCTTTCTAGGTCCTGGACAACAGGCACGGTAAGCTTGCTTGGTGTGTAACTCACAGACCTGACACCAGCATGCGTTTCCGCCTGCTCTGTACCCATTCTGATAGCACAAGACCTGGAGAGGCCCAGTCTGGAAGCTAAGCTCCCTGCGATGAGTTCTGTCCTCCCAGATAGCTTTTGGACCAAAGGAAAAAAAAAAAAATAATAAAGGGCAATCATTGCTAAAAATGCCAGCACCAAGTGCATTTGAGAGTTTTTTAAAGAAAAAAAAAAAAAATGACCTCTGATACCATTAACAGAATCCCTGGGGTGGTGCAAAACCAGAGGCTTTCAAGTCTGAGAAATAAGTTTTTCTTTCAGTTACTGCAGATTCATGCCGTCAGATGCAGAAATAAAAATATATATATAGTTACTTTTACATGTTTAGTAAAATTAGCAACCCATTTTTATTACAAAAGGACAATAAGACCAAATCATTGTATTCCCAGGTATTAAAATGTAAATGTATCTGTAAATGATTATTTTAGTACTCCAACACACACATTTATGTCTTATATCGGTGCTAGTGTGCATTATAATTCAGTTTAATAATGATTATCCCTTCCAAAATAAAGATGCTTTCTGTTTCAGCCTTAGTGGAACATGAGAAGATAGGAAATTTAATTTAAAAAAACACAACTAGATTTTATTAATGGATTAAATTTATTTACCCAATACATAAAGATGTTTTTATTATGTGCAAAGAGTATTGCCCAATCTGCCCCTTTTCCGTCCCTGTCTTCCTTCTTTTCCTTTTTTTAGCCTGTTCGATCTCCAATCACTGCTCATACATGGACTTAGTTTTCCTGTGAGGAGTTGTATTTGGAAGAGAAGGAAGTGAGCTTTAATGGGCATGGCATTTGAATATAAAAATATATTTTAACACCTGCTCTCAATGCTCTGTCATTAATAAAAAATCCTGGTATTAGATAACACCTTAAATGCTATGGACAGCTTTGGTTGCCATGAATGTTGTTAGTACAATGCAAGGAAAGAAATTTCATGTCCAGGCTTAAAACTGTTATATTAGAGTTCCACATGAAGCTGTTCACACTGTGATAGACAGTGATTTCTTACTGTAACTGATGCAGGAAAGGCAAACAAATTTATTTGCATTAAATTGGACACCTGTTACTGTGTTGGATGGTCTAACCTGGAAACTGTTTCTAAAAACTGACACTTCTAAATTTTGATAGTTTTGCACTTCCCGTAGCGAGCATTCTTTTAGGTGTGAATGAATGCTGCCCCCAGTCTTTCTGGCAAGAGGTGATGTATCTCTTTGAAGCCCATCCCTAAGAGGCCCAGAGGAGGAGTAGGTACAGGGACAGTGTCCGCAGCGTCCTGGGAAGAGCTAGAGCAAGTCTGCATGTGAACGAGGGCTTGAAGTGTGGTGTGCACAGTCTTTGACAATGAGCTCATTTAGTCTCTCGTTTAACGTGATGGCTTTCTTGATCCTCAGATCCGATCTGATAGAGATAAAAACCTCTCCCTGCGGTACAGTGTCACTGGGCCAGGAGCTGACCAGCCTCCAACTGGCATCTTCATCATCAACCCCATCTCAGGACAGCTGTCAGTGACCAAGCCTCTGGATCGCGAGCTGATAGCCCGGTTTCACGTAAGATTTCAACCAGCTGATAAATACACGTGGTCTTACTCCTCTAAACATGTGCAGGGTTTAGCGTTGCCTCTTATCCATCAAACAGCCTTGACGCTGTGAGTCTTCATGGCAGAAATCTTTGTAGCTTTTTGATGTAATAGTTTGAATGTTTTTTGTAGAAGTGATGAACGCTCTTGGTAAAAAGCAAATAGTGCCAAAAAAGAACAAAGGAGAAAAGGAAATAGCCTGAAATCTCATTACTTCTCGCATGTTGATACTTGCCTTCAGATATGTAGTTAAGAAAAGCTGTAAGAACAAATTTATATGAATGAGATCAAAACTGTTACATGAAAAGCATAGAGAGATTACAACATTGTAAACGGATGTATAGTATTCTAATGAAAGTGGGTCCCATCCCTATTTTACACTGAATAGGGAAACTTGATTAAAATAGTACATAGGAGAGCAGTCTCTAGTTAGTTTAGTGTCTAATTTATGAATGTAAATAATATCAATACAGAAGAATACAGTCTTTTCCTGTATGAATTCTCACTGTCTGGACTACTGTGGTAAAAACTTGGGAAGCATATTCAGGGAGTTTTGGGGTAAATTACTGTTCTTCAAATGCTGGCCACTTGCGTATTTGAAGACAATATCCACAGCAAAATAGAATTGCAGAATTACAAATATTAAGAATAACTGCTAAATTTCAGTATTTTTTATAATTCAGGCATGGCATTAGAATACAGTGGTTTAAATAAGTCAAGGAAAAACATATTACCCAATAGGTACGGAAAAG
The DNA here is from genome assembly GCA_028451465.1 of Erethizon dorsatum. NCBI lineage: Eukaryota > Metazoa > Chordata > Mammalia > Rodentia > Erethizontidae > Erethizon > Erethizon dorsatum. Next base: position 18,572,046 of record CM051838.1, read on the forward strand.
CAATAATACAATTTACATTATTTCACGTGTGCAATAACCACTACTTAAAAAAGGAATATACTAATGCTTCTTTAACTTGATAGAAGGTATCCACAGAAACCAACAGCCAGCATCACACATAGCAGGGGAAACTATAAAAGCACCTCAGTTCAAAAGAAACAATTTAATGGAACACTACACAGCCATTGAAAAGGATGAAATGAATCTCTCTGTGCTAGATGAAAAGATTTTGAAGATCCTCTGCCAAGAGTAGCTGAGTGATTATATTTGTTTAAAAGGAAAAATAATATGAAAGTTCTCCAAAACTACCAATAAAACTGAGAACTAGGGCAGTAGAAAGGAACAGCCGTCTCATATACTCAAGTAGTTCTAATGTTTATGAGCGGCTTCACAATTTAAAAATTCCCTGTGTACAGTCAATATTCTGGATTCTCTCCTGCTCCCCTGAGCTTTAGGACTGCGCTGTGGTAGCACCATGTTATTAGTTACCGGACTCTACCATATACACTTGTTTAACAAAGGACTTGCGAGCTGGATAGAGCTACCTTTGAATCTAGGTTCTCTCAACAGAGCAGTGTGCCCACCACCAGTCACCTAACATTTCTGAAGCCCAGTTTCCTCAGCTTCAAATGTTGATAATTTCTGCCTCATTCCTATATGTGGATTAAATAAGTTAAAACTCATTGAGACCAGAGCATAGTGTCTCAGCTATAGGATAGTAGAGGTGGTGTTTTCCTACTGTATCTATTCTAATTATATGAAGCGACAGACTTCTTAGGGAAGAACAGCTTTTGGTTTTCTGTTCTTCGTCCATTCTTGCTATTTGAGTAGCGCTGTGATTGCATATTGGTATCGTGTCACAGACAGATCTGCTAAGAACTTTTGTTTCTAATTACTTTTGCAGTTGAGGGCACATGCAGTAGATATTAATGGCAATCAGGTGGAGAACCCAATTGACATTGTCATCAATGTTATTGACATGAATGATAATAGACCAGAGTTCTTGCACCAAGTCTGGAATGGGACTGTTCCTGAGGGATCGAAGCCTGGTAAGTTCGGAAATGATAACTGGGAGATGACTTGAGGGCATTTCGCATAACTGACACTATCATATAAGCAAGAAAAGGAGAGATTGTGTGAGACTTTTAGCGTCTTTTCTTTTTTCATGACAGGCAAAAGGAAAGTAATTTAAGGAAACACAGATTGAAGAATGAACACAGAAAAATGTGCCCCTTCCCGCCCACATGATGATTTTTCTCATCATTAAAAGCAATATATTCTACAGTAGTGGATTCTATCCTATATAAATCTACAGGAGCCTCTCATGGTGCTTGAAAGAGAGCACCAGATGAGGCTTTCTGTCCACAGAGTACAGATCCAGTCTTAGGAGACACTGCAGCAACAAAAACCCAGCTGGACAGCTTTAGAGCCACTTGGTGTTCTTGGGACCCAGTTGTAGAGTTAAAAAAAAGAAGGCATAATAGCAGGGTGAACATGATCAAAGTATGTTCTGCATGCATGAAAATGCCACAGTGAGATTCATATATATGAAAACAAAAACCACAGTAGGGGCTTGGTAAGAGCCGTGTCTGCTGCCCTCTACCTACCAGCTGTTCACTCTCCTGGTGGCCCTAATGTCCTCTGCACCCTCTTTTCCATCATTGTGACAGAACATGGCCTAGCCTAGGAACAGCACTGGGCAGAAGCCTCGCCTGTTATGAAATGGTATTTGACAAAGGTTAGGTTCTTGTGCAGACAAAACTGCAGATTTTGGTCACAGTCCAATAACTACGACAAGAGGCCCTTTTAGTGTGAAAAGCCAGTGCACGAGGTAGTAGTGTGGATAGCAGTGGTAAAAGTGTGGCCTTCCTGAGACGATATGGTGTTTAGAGAGATTGAATTTGCTATTTATTTTGCAATTTATAAAGCCTTAACATTTAAAAGAGAGCTATGTAATACTTTGGTCATCTATATAACTTCATGCAGCTGCCTTACACACAAGACATGTTTTAGATATGAGCAACTGTGCCCTGCACATACTTTTCCTTGGTCCAGGTGCACTTCTCTGTATCCTCAGAAAGAAGGGGTGGGGCGGGGAGCCCCTGGAGGGCTGGACAGGAGGATCACTCATCCGTGGCTCCTTCTGAGGCACATTTTCAGAGTAGCTTTTTTCTTCGTTTCAAAATACAGCATAATTGAAGTGTGTTAAACATATACTTCCCAAAGCACAACCTATGCAGATATCCCAAAAATAGATAAACCTTGGGCTCTTTTTTCATCACAGAAGTTTTGTTTCTAAAAATCATTTGGTGTTTTTTTCCCTCTCTTACTTCAAACTTTATAAAATATGGTGCATCACAAAAATTGATAGAAATAAACCATTCAGGCTATATTTATTATGCTTTTGACCATGGATTTCAATTTAAGTTTCCCATAAATAAAAGACTATAGGTAATCACTAGAGGTAAAGACATTTCATAAGTGTGTTTCCTGTGATTTTCCTGTAACTTTGAAAATATCCTCCTAGGTAAGGTATCTTGTCTTTTTTTTTTTTTTTTTTTTTGTGGGTACCGGGGGGTCGACCTCAGGACCTCGCGCGCCAGCAGGCGCCCGTGCCGCTGAGCGATATCACCGGCCCCTTTTTCGTATGTGGGATCCGGGAGTTGAACTCGGGCCCTCGCGCTTGCCGGTCAGGCGCTTAAGCCGCTGAGCCATCTCACCGGCCCGGTAAGGTATCTTAATGTGATATTTTTCTAGTTAAATTGTGTTGTCAGTATTTTGGCTCAAGGTTCAGAAATGTACTTTTTCATTTAACCATCAGTTAATTCATTCATCATATGCTTGTAAGCAGATGTTATCTGCTGGGCCCTCGTCTAGCTGTGTGCATTCAGCAGTAATGAGCGTGTTCCTGCCCTGTAGGAGCTTCAGTTCTAGTTGGGAAGAGAAAGCAAGCAAAGAAGAAAATATAAAATGAAGTTTTCAAAAAAAACAAAGGTGTAGAGATGGTACATAACCAAAAAGCATTTCTTATTTAGAGGGACAAGCTCTGAACAGAAATTTGATTAGTGTTACCAAGCCATGGTTAATTATTCCTCTTTTTAGTTTATTTATTATTAGTATATGTTTGCAATACATAATAATTACGTTCATCTTGGAGAAACTGTATAAATGCAGATAGCGTCTTAATCAAGTTAACTCTGGAGTGAAAGTATACCTTATAGACACAGAAGAGCAAAGGTAGAATTTTTTCCATTAAGGTACTCAAGAAGATAGACTAGAGATAGAAAATTTGTGATTCAGTTCTTGAAAAAAATGCTGTAAAGCAAGCCATTCTAAATAGTAACTGCTTTTCTTAGAGACTTCTGAACTACACTTTGTCTAGCTAATTTGGACTTATTTGTTCTCAATGCTTTATAGATTTATTTTCCAAAATGTCCAATAAGTTGAAATCCCTAAGTTGGTTACAGTATTCTTTCAATCTCCAAGGGAAAAAATGAAGCACAGTGCCAAATCTCTCTATTCAGTGTCCCAAAGCAGTAATGCATGAGGTGGCTCCTGATGACCTGAGTAATGGAGTATGCCTTGCTACGCACACAGCTTACTTTCCCAAAGTGACTTAGGCGCTGGAGAGAGTCACACTTCGCCTGCCATTCTAAATGTTGTTGCTTAACAGACGAAAATACGACCGACCAAGGGAAGAAATTGGCAGCCATGAAATAAGTTTCTGATGGCATCTGTATTTGTTATTTGCATTTTATATAAATTAGATCCTGCAGTGAATGTTTTTGGAATCATAGAGTGAATTTGTCTTCTAAGTTATGGAAAAATTGACTATAAATATGTGTATCTTATAACTTGCCTTTCAACTACCTTTCCTTTCAATATAAAATTGTACGATAACATTGTATTTTATATTCTTTAAAATGGTGTTTTTAATCATCTAAATGATATGAAATATTGGTATTGAAAAAGCAAAAATAGAACAAATATCGAATGGGAAATACACCTTGTGTTTAGCAACCCTGAAATGCAGGATAACGGATTGTTTTCCACGTGTGCCGTCTCTAGGAACATACGTGATGACCGTAACTGCTATTGATGCTGATGATCCAAACGCCCTAAATGGAATGTTGAGGTACAGAATCCTGTCCCAGGCTCCGAGCACCCCTTCACCCAACATGTTTACAATCAACAATGAGACTGGAGACATCATCACAGTGGCAGCTGGACTTGATCGAGAAGTAAGCCAACCAGAAACTGTATTTGAATTTGTTTTTACCTTAAAGGTGAGCAGTATCAAATATACTTTAACTCCAGGTAATAATATATTCGCACTGCTATCCTTATGCTAATTTTCATTCATAAATCTTTTGTGTGATTTTTTTACAGAATTTCATATTGGTTACATGATATATGTATCCTGGATACATTATTGCCAGCCTACATAATATTTAAGGGGATAATTGACTAAGTTAAGTCAACATCCTCTAGTATCTAGTTTTTTTAATATTCTTAGACTTTTTTCAGTTTTCTTTTGTAGTCACAAATTTTCATGGGGAGCTAAATTAAACATCATGGCCAAATAATGTTTGCATAAATTAAGGGTAATTTTTGAGTCTTGTATTTTCAAGAGGCTACAAATGAAACATAGATGATTCATTTTTTGTAGCCCCTGTGGATAGCCTCATTTAGCATAAAGAGATTATCTCCTCTATCGAACTTACCCCTCAATTCTAAGATTAATGTATTTAATGGGTTTGAACACTAATAAATACATTCATTCCACTGACAAGCATTTAAAACTGTAAATGTGGGCCGGTGAGATGGCTCAGCGGCGTAAGCGCCTGCCTTGCAAGCGCGAGGGCCCGAGTTCGACTCCCGGATCCCACATACGAAAAAGGGGCCGGTGATATCGCTCAGCGGCCTGGGCGCCTGCTGGCGCGCGAGGTCCTGAGGTCGAACCCCTGGTACCCACCAAAAAAAAAAAAAAAAAAAATAAAACTGTAAATGTAGAGAAGCACATTTCTGGCGTGATATTTTGTTGAAAAGACATACTCTACTGAAGGCATTGAAATCCCACATAGTATCCGTCTGACGGAGAGTGGGTATTTTGGTAAATTTCCAGGTGGGACGTCTCAGTGTAACAGGTCTCCACCCAGTGTGTTCCTGTGTGTCTCTGTGGTTTTGTTCACGAGATTCCCTTCTGCCTGGAATTCCTCGCACCTTTCTCATGATTTTGAACTTTCGAGTTCTTTAGGTTCTGATTCAAGTTCTGTTTGTATCACTTCATGAAAACTCCAGCCCTAATAACACACTTACATCCTTTCTCAGTTCTGTCCAGCCCGTTTTCTTACAGACCCTCAAGGTCGTTATTTCAGCCATCCATAATAATTGTTTAAGTGAATTATCAAAATGCCAACTCACAGAGATTGGTGCTTTGTAGATTTCCGGCTGAGCTAGCTTTTACTGTAATGAGACCTCAGATTATGTCTGTCAAAAAGGAAACCTCACACCCCCCACAATAAATAGTATTGACAAGGATTCTAGAAGTTACTATAAGGTTTTGTTTTTTTTTTTTTTTGGATGCTTTGTTTGCTATAGTAGCCTTCCCTTGAATTGGATCGAAGAAAACATTGCCATTGCAATTAATTATACACACAAAATAATAGATACACTATAGTGAAGTCATATGAGCTAATCAAGATCACTTTATTCAAAACGGAGCTGAGAGATTTACAGGAGTTAGAAGTATGCCTGTGACATCGTACCTATTAACTTCCAGTTGTCCGTGATTCTTTTTCTAGGAATGTTTGCATCAGAGATTGTTGGGATGAATTTTTGCAGTAGTACTCTCAGCTCAGTGATGTTCTGGACATGTATGTCTTTTCACCTCTTCCACTATATGAAGTACTATTTTTATATGCCAGTAAACTCAGCATGAATGCCATACTTTTTATGACATTATGGAGTTTTTTCCAATATTCTTTCTAGAATGCCAGATTGCTCACATACCAAGTAAATTTAGATCGGTTCACAATCCTAATATTTCTCTTTTCATTCACACTGTCATTGTGGGATAAAGAAATGGGCCTTCATGTCTGTTTTCATCCAGTAATAGTACTATCACATTTAGCCAACTATCTTATGCAAGAAGGAGGCATTAAGAATTAAAGACAATTTTCCTAAAGCATTCCAACCGTGTTTAAAACTCAAAGCGACTGTATTTAGTGTAGGGGTGAAAGTGTGGCTGTAATCGTGGTTAAGTGTGTCTGCCAGTGGACGGAGCAACCTCTCTCTGCCCCTTTGGTGACAGTGCAGAAATGAGTCTGAAACTCAAATAGAATCGTGGGTTAGATACAAGATGAGAAATCGCTTCTTGACAGTAAAATTATTAACACAACGAGTTACTAGAAAAAATTATGGAAAACCTTCCTTCTCTGAAAGTCATTTAACATAGAAAAAATATCTATCTTGGATGGTTTATGGTAATTCTGCCCGAGGAAGGGGATAAATTACTTTGACTTTTTCAGGCCTCGTGAAGGTTTGAAATTCTTTTATTTCTATTAGAAGTCACAGTTTCCTTTTTGTCGAAAGTAATTTTAGTTGTCGTTATCTCAGGATATATGGCACCTTTGTGTGATGGAACTCCTCCTATTCATTAAAAGGCTTACTGAAATTCAACTTTTTATTTTTCTTTAATCTGCAAGTTTAAAAAGTAACTATTCCTTAGGTTCTCCAAAAGCTATAACCACTACCTTATCTACTCTTCAGTTATTTTATCTCCTTATAAATTCTTTCATCACTTGGTAGTGTAGTGGCATGTTCTTCCTTTTCCCGATCATTTATTTCTGTCTCCTGTCCCTTTTGGTCAGACTGCCCAATGCTGCTTCACCAGGTTTGAATTTTGTCTCTGCCACTTATGGGCTGTTTGACCTTCACTGACCTAAACCCCAGCCCCTGCATTTATCAATGGGGACAAAAATACTACTTACGTCATGGGGTGGTTGAGGTTTATGTAACATGGTACTAGGGTTGGTTCACCATGGTACCCAAACAATTTAGTGCTCATTGCCCTCGTAAATGGCAGCAGCATCTACTGATTGAGCCCATTGCTTTTACTCCTCAAAATAATTTTTCTCATGTCGAAGAAGGAATGATGATTCCTTTTCTTCAAGCCTAGTATCCTTTATTTGGGCCCTCACTTCTGTTCTGTCCTAAAGCCGTGTTTTCCCACTTTCTGTTGTATCTGCAGCCTTCTCTCCTCTACAAGCTCCTTCATGATCTACCCAGGTCCTATGTCTCCTCAGGTATAGTGGCTCTCTGTGCCCTGTGGGATGAAGTCATATGGCTTTAATGTGGCATCCCAGACCTCCTAAAGCCTTGGTGCAATGTATTCTTTCACCCCCCCAGCCCAAAATGTCTTGCCTCTCTCTTTCAAACAACTGTTGCCCAGCCATTCATTCAGCTACATGCAATTTCTGGTCTAACAGTGGAGTTTGTGTTCCTCTGGTCCTGTCTTCTAGGCTGGAATCCCCCTTGCCCATCACTGCATCCCATGCTAATCCTTGCTTAATGAAAGCCAGTCCTTAGCCCTTCTCCAGGCATCCACAGTGTCCGCCTACATCTCTGTGTACAGAGGCTGTCTTACCTAGAAAGTGTGCCTGGATTCCTATTATCAGCATTCAGCGAGGCAGCTGCTCGTCATCGTTTTACTTTGAACAGAAACCCTGAACAAATGTTCAGTCATTAGACATTCCCCTCAGCTCAGCAGCAGACTTCTTGAAAGGGCAGCCCTCCTCAGTGCTCGGCTCCCACTCCTTCCTCATCCTCTGGAAGCCTGGCCTCCTGCCTACCGCCCCCACTCAAGGTGTGCACATCCTTCACACATACTCTTTTTCTTCTCTTTTCTTTTTCTTCAGTAATGGCAAGTGAAACCAGGGCCTTTGCACAAAGCTTCATCACCAGCCCCTTTAATATTTTTGTTTTTTAACTTTGAGATGGCTTCTCACTAACAAGCCCAGGTGGAATTTGAATTTACAATCCTCTGACCTCAGCCTCCCAAGTGTAAGGATTACAGGTGTGCACAACTGTGCTCCCCTGGATTTTATTTTGTTTTATTTATGTTTTTGTTTTGAGATGGGGTCTTGCTCTGTTGGCCAGGCTGGTCTTAAACCCATGAGGACAAGTGATCCTCCTGCCTTAGTCCCCCAGATAACTGGGACTCCAGGCCCATGCTAGAACACTCAGCCTGCACAGCTATTCTGCCTGCCTTGGAGGGCACTTACTTAATGGGACAGTTGAGGGTGCAGACTGTCGACTCAGAGATACCTGGGTTCAAATCTTGTCTCTGTCACTTACAGCTAGGCATCCATGGCAGGTGTCCTTACCTTGCAAGCCTCAATTTGTTTGTCTGTAAAATGTGGATAAAATTTTGCCTAATAGGGTTGTCGTGAGGAATAAATGAAATAATGTATAGTGCTTAACACTTGGCCAGATACTTACGATCCATCTCAATAAGTCATTATATTTTCCTATCAAGGCACTTAGAACACTGTTCCACATACAGGAAATATATCTATATCTATATAGATATAGATGGATATTTTTTAGTCCCTTTTCACAGATGAGGGAGCTGGGAGTTACCAGTTGCTAATTTGAAGTATGCATCACAAACCTGTTCTTCCCTTCTAAGTTTTGTTGACATTATAATTTACCTGTCCAAAACCTGACCCCATTTGTGCATCTAAAAGCAAGTCTGTTATCTTCTCCCTATGTCTGTGATTTATGATTAATTTCCTATTTCAGGGCAGCAGTACCCTGTCCCTAGCCTCCCAAGGACATGTTCTAATTCCCTTTACCGTGCATAATTTATCCAGAAACTACAACCTGTTTGGTCATCAAGTTCTCAGATTCTCCTAAATGCTTCCTGTATTTGTTCCTCCTTCCAATTTGAGAAATAGCTGGGACACCCCGTGTTAAATCATCCTTGTGTTACTTCTTCCTACTCTTAGCGCGGTTGCATAATACTTTTGATCCTGTGGTCCTTTTCTGTCCATTTCCATCACGTAATGAAACCAAGGCCATATCTGGTTTTGTTAACCATTTTATCCAATTAAATAATACTCTTCCTGGCATGTAGTAGAAATTCAAGGAATAATGTCAAATGAATAACTGAATGTTATCACCTCTTCACTCTGTGATGTTATTCTACCTTAGTGCTGCAAGTGTACTTGTACGGTGAATTTAGTTGGTACGTACAGAGAAAACTGTAGAAACAAGAGACCCCAGAGCCTCTTAGATGCTACTCAACCACATAGAGACCCCCAGAATCCAAGAATTATAGTCTTTAGAGTTTTATTTATGGCAAGTGATACTAGTTTTCCATTCATGGTGGTTTTATAATAAATTTATGTAAGCTTCAAAAGAGGGAGATAAATAGGAAATGACTCATGGTATAGAAATGCAAAGAGATGGCAGAAATGGGAAGATTGCAGATGAATCACTGTGGTTTGAGAAATAGCTGGTTTATGCTCCCAGTATAAGCTTTAATAAATAAATTATAGCTAACCATGTAAATAAGAAGATGGCTTTTTCTTAACATAAAATGAAGGTAATGCAAGGCTGAAGGTTTCTCCTGCATTCAGTCATCCAGCCACGAGAGTCGGGCCATATATACCAGTGACACAAACATGAACAAGCAAGAGCCCTGCAGAAAAGCAGACAAGAACACATATATATGGTGTGATTTTTTTTAAAAAGCTAAGGTGAATGCTTAAATTTTTTAAAAGATTTTTCACGGTAAAAGACACATCGCCGTGAATCCCCTCACTTGGAACACAGTTATCCCATTGTTCTTGCCACTTTCTGGAGCAGCTCTCCAAGTTCTCCTTCGTGAATGTCTTGAGTTGCGCTGCCCAGGTGGCCTCAGTGTCCTAAATGGATTCAAAATGGGCGTTTTCACTTTGGGGAAGAGCCAGAAGTTTCACAGTGCCAGACCTGGTGAATAAGGTGGAAGAGGACACACTCTCTTCACATAAATTGCCATAACGTTTTCGAGATGTGACGCAAGGGACCCAAACAACTCTGCCTCAAGGACTTTAAGAGGTCATCACAAAGGTGACTTTTACCTTGTGTTTGTCAAGCTCAGAATGGGGGGAAAAGTGTTTGGGTAACCCACAGAGCGATTGAGCTTTTGAAACGGAGAACACTCTGTCCCGGGGACAAGTCCTGCAGGTGTTCAGCAGAATCCCAATCCTTCACCCATTGGATATCAGTAACACTTCCAGTATCACAGCAGAAAATGTCTTCTGGAGCCTGGAGCGGTACAGTCACCTTGGTCCAGAGCCACTGATCTGGCCTGGGAGAATTGCCACGTATAAGGGTGTGGGGTCATGAGGAGGCTTTTGATAAGAAAGACAAAAAAGTGTGGACTAAATGAATGAGAGCTGATAGCTGTGGTAAAATGGGTGAGTCACGGATAGAGAAGAAGTGCTAACAAGCAGATGAGTTGAGATTTTTATCCCCTCTAAAATAGGAAATGAGGAAACATTTTGTAGCAGAATCCCTGTATCCAGTATGAGACTGTGAGGATGGGAAGTCAAATTGGGAGGGAATCTAAATGTTAGTCTTTCAGATCCAGATGCTGAATGAATAAATAAGGCAAGAAGTGCTATGGTTTGATTGCCTGAAACACAGGTTATCACAGGTTATCAAGTCTTTCTTACTAAATAAAAGAGCATTTTACCAATCAGGCATTTAAAAGTGGAGACTATATTATTTACTAAGTAGATTCTTTTTTATTTGAATATTGTCTTTTAGAAATAACAATGTTCTTTTAAGATTTAAAGATTTCAAGGTTTAGCTTGAAGCAGTGGGAAATCTGAAGTCTTAGCTACTGATCCCAGTATTTCAGCTCAATTGCAAAATTGCGTGTACCATGCTTATATATTTTATAAATGTTTGTAGAATGCACATCAGAAAGTTACTGTATCTCCATATAATATCCATTTTGAGAATTTTTTTATATCTTCAAAAATAAATTCCTTTTTTTAAAAAAATACTCATTTGTTTCAAAAACCAGCTACAAATAAAATGGCATTTCTAAAGTCAAAACAAATTTTTACTTTCATATTTTTTAGCAGGGAAGCTGAACAGAATATCGGCTCTGCCAAATTCTGAGTAACCATGAGAGCATTGAACGGAAGTGACACTCCTGATTGAGAAACATTGTAGCCGGCCTAAACATTATAGTCAAGTGTTATGGCTTAGAAAAATTAAAATGGTTCAACCAGCACTAGCCCTTTGTGTGTTTTTAATTTTAAAAAAGGAGTGCTATTTTCTCTGTTAGGAAGACAATAAATAATCACTGGAGATTGACATTTGGGTGGACAGACTTATAATCTAATGCTTGAGGTTTGGCTTTTCCTCCCACTATTTTCTTTTCCTTGCCTCCCCCTTTAACAATTAAATCAAAAGCTGAAATGTGTGCCTGTTCCATCTGAGCTCCAGAAATCTCTTAAAAATGGCCATTCATAATGTTAACTATATTTAGAACTGGGGAGTTGCGCTCTGCAGTGACAGTTGATATTTTGTTATTTTTGTTTTTGTATGAAGTAACAACTTACTGTGCATAATTTTTTAACATTATAAAAAAAATCTTTTAAAAACATGTGCCAGTTTTCACAAATTTCACATTTCAATATTCCAAATGATTTTAGATACTGGTTTTGGTTAGGTTTTCTTGTTATAAACCTTTGTGAGGTAGTGCTGTAGATTTCTCAGACAATCTGGAGATTTTTCTCTTAGTTTAATTTGGCTCCCTTTTAAAACAGTCTGCAATTTGAAAGTATGTAATGGATGTCTGTCTGATGAAAATCCTCTACAGATAAATGTATAAATACCATTATGTCCAAATGTCAATCCGTCAAGTATACAATTCTTAAATACCTCCTACTTCCAGGACTAACCATGTAAACATAAATGCTTTAATTAGGCTTTGGTTAAGAATATCTCTCCAAATAGTTCTGAGTAGTACAGTATTTAATAAAGGAAATTAGGGGGAACAAATCTGTCAACTTTATTATAATAGAAAGACATTATAGAAGAACATAGAAAAGGAAAATATATATTCCGTATGAGCCGTATTTGCTTTCTTCACCCTCTCTTGAGCGTCTTCAAAGCTACTAAAGACATTTAGTATCCTAAGCTGGGTAGAAATTAACAAAGTAAATAGGAATCAAAAGACTTGAATGCTTGATCACAATCTTGTGAAGAAAAGGAAAAGGTTAAAACAGGATGGAGGTTTCAGCCCAGCTGTGAATTTCACACATTGCCATGAGTTGCTTCCTGAGCAAAGAGGTGAATATACACAATTAAATCTCTCTAGACAAAGACCAGACCTGTGCTTTGTAAGTTAAAGTAAACTCCACTTGGAAAATTTCAAGTAATGTTAATCAGAATAAATGATGCTGTACTCTCTGCTTGTAATAAAGATCCACTCACAGAACAAATGTTATGTCTTCCCAAGGAATTAGTTTCATTGAAGTTGTTATCTTTATGTCTTTTTAGAAAGTGCAACAGTATACATTAATAATTCAAGCTACAGACATGGAAGGCAATCCCACGTACGGCCTCTCGAACACCGCCACAGCTGTCATCACGGTGACAGATGTCAATGACAATCCTCCCGAGTTTACTGCCATGACGGTAAGTACAGCCTGTCATTCACAGAACCTGGGCCTGTGGTCCGTTACAGAGAAGTTTTGTCGTGAATAATAAATGTGTTAAATAGAAATGGGACCTGCTTAACCTGATAGTAGAATGGTTACAGACTCGGACAACTCCCTCACCAGGGCTTTAACTCAAGCATGGGAGTAACTTCTTCCTCATCATATGCAAGTCCATTGTTAAAGATGTCAAAATATGCTGCCCAGAACAATTATCCTAAAAAGATACTGTGCTCTTCTTACAAAATTCTTACAGATATTTGCAGGTACACAGACTACGTGACTCATTTATGCTACTTCATCACTGTATATTTATCTATATGTCAAATAAAGTTATTTCCGACAGACAAACCCTTTCTCCTGACCTCACATGAATCACCTACAAGCTCACAAATGGATACTAATTTAAATACTAATGAAACTGCAACCTAATTTGTGAAATGAATAAAAAGACAAGGAAAAGTGTTACAGTATTTTAAAAATCATAAATGCTGCGATTACCTGCGTTACCAATCTCCTCATTTAGTGTGGATAGTAAAAATTTAATGGGCAGTAAAATTAGGGCGGTGTGGTCATCAAGAAAACTCGTCCTTCAGTTGTCCCCATCACTCCTCTGACTGAGATTTGCCTTTCTTGTAGTTCTATGGTGAAGTCCCTGAGAATAGGGTGGATGTCATAGTGGCTAATTTAACTGTGACTGATAAGGATCAGCCCCATACCCCGGCCTGGAACGCCATGTACAGAATCAGCGGCGGAGATCCTACGGGACGGTTTGCCATCCAGACCGATCCAAGCAGCAACGACGGCTTAGTCACCGTGGTGAAAGTAAGTGCTCCCGGGCCATTGAGCGCTAACAGCCACCCAGCAGTGACCAAAATATGCCTCCACACCCCATTATTTTGCTATTGACTCTTGGCACTGTCTTTCCTCAATGTCTCTAAATCTGGAATTCATACCTGTTTGGCAGGTTACGTGTTCTTATTTATGTGGAAGCTAAGGTCAGCATTGGCACCCTCTCATTATCCCCAGAATATGATAATTATAAAATCAGTTCGGACAGACTTACCAGTGTGAAGCTAGTACTGGCCTCAGCAATGTTAACTATCAGTGTAGTTGATAAATTAGTGATTTATCACAACCTGAAGTTTGATCATTATCAATACCTATTAAGAACAATATACCACAGCTAGTATCCTTGTGTCTACAGCTATTATCTTATAGGCAGGTAGTGAGAGAGCCACAAAGTTACTGAAGTGTAATGGAATGAGTAGGACGAAGAGGGCCTACATTTTTAAAAGGTTTTGCATTAAGATTGCTGTTTTTAAATCTATTTTCAAGACTTTAAGAAACTGGTTCTTGGGCCGGTGATATAGCTCAGCGACATAAGCGCCTGCCTGGCAAGCAGGAGGTCCTGAGTTCAACTACCGGTACCCGCATATTAAAAAAAAAAAAAAAAAAAAGGGAAGAAACTGACTTAATTAAAAAAAAAATCAGTGCTGCATGCAAAAAGAACATTGAACATTCTCCAGATATAATAAATACAGAGCTATAACATAACAGCTGTTCAATGAGCACCCCTTCCTTCTAACCACGCAGTGAAGAGATTTACTCCATATCACACTAAGACATTCTTGATTTGCAAGTGAACTTCAGTGTTGGCCTGATAGAAGAATGTGCATGAAAATGCCAGTTGCCAGGAATTATGTGCTGTACTTGGAAACTGGGTTGGAAACTTTCTGAACAAATACAGAATAGCGACCAAGAACAGCAGCCCCAGGCCGCAGGTATCTGTGTTTGAATCCTAGGTCTGCCCTTGACGCCTGTGTGACTATGTTAGTCCCTTTCCCATCGCTGGGACAAAATACCCAACACCCACAGTTTAAAGGATGAGAGGTTTATTTTGGCTCATGGTTTCAGAGGGTTTTGATAGATGTGACCCACCCCTGCGCCCCGCCCCAGTTCCCAGAGCAATGCCTAAGCTCCGAGAACAATCCCTGTCTGTCCCCACATCCTGTAGCCACCCCAGCCACTCTGCTAGGACACGGCACACCCGTCCCGGCGCACCATCACAACATTCGCCATTGCTGTGGCCGTGTGCTCAGCTATTCTCACGCCCCAATCTCATGGCCTCCTTTGTCTCTCCCCACCTAAGCCCATCCCACCAACCCCCAACCCTATCCATAAAAGACCCAGCTCAATACACTTGGCTTACTGTACACCAGGAAGTCCCACTGGAACCCCCAATTCAGGCTGGCTGTGTTCTTTTACTCATTCGTCACTGTTGAACGGGTCCAGTCCACGGTCCGCTGATTCCAGGCAGAAATGGTCTGGTGGGAGGGCGTGGCAGAGGAAAGCTGCTCAAGCTCGGCAGCCAGGGATCAGAGAGGAAAGAGAGGGACCAGGGACAAGAACACACGCTTCAGGCTCATGCCTCCCAGTGACGCAGCCCCCAGAGCACATTCCACTGTGAACTCATCAGTGGCTCATAGCACCCCCGTCACCCAGTCACCTTCCGAAAGCATAACCTCTGAATACATGAGACTTGGGGGAACATTTTAGATCCAAACCGTAACAGTGACCAGATCCAACTGTTTTACCTCTGTTAACAAAAGGGGGCAAATAACAGCTCCCAAGTCGCAGCACTTTGGTGAGAAAATGTGAGTACTGTACTCCTTAAAGGACTTACAACTGTGTAGGCACCGCTGCATAAATAAATACCATGTCAGGGGCATTTGATGTGCAATCACTTCAATATTACAGTCTTCCTTTCTGGCTTCTTTCCTGTCTTGTTTAAAATACTTGAGAAAAGAAAGTTGAATTGGGGAATTGAGAGTGAGAGAAGAAAACTGTGTACTTGTAGGTTCCAGGGGGTGGTCTACATTCTGAAGCTGCTGTCCTTTGTGCTAATAATGTGGCTTTCTCAGGAGCTGTAGCTCTTGATCATTTTTTTTTTTTTTTTTTTTTTTTTTTGGTGGGTACTGGGGGTTGCGCCAGCAGGCGCCCGTGCTGCTGAGTGATATCTCCGGCCCTTTTTTCGTATGTGGGTTCCAGGAGTCGAACTCGGGCCCTCGCGCTTGCCAGGCAGGCGCTTAAGCCGCTGAGCCACCTCACCGGCCCATTGATCATTTTTAAGTTACCAGTGATGGCAAGACAGCTCTCCATGCCCTTTTTCTCCCCCTGTTATTACCACACTGTATACTTATTTCCTCCTCCTGTAGAAGAAGGTAATCAAGGGAAATTAAGGGTGAAAGTCCAATCTGGTCACTTGACTCCTGTAACATTCTAGTGACAGCAGGATTCAGTTGGAGTTTAGAAGTCAGTGTTCACATGAGTCGGGTTAATCTAGTGTTTTTCTTAGATTTGAAATGTTCACAAACAGTAAAATAGTCAGAATTATTTTGTAAAACAGCCAGAGTTTGCGTTTGCTATGCAAGAGGAAAGAAAAAAAGCTTTCCACCTAAAGCCTTCCGGCACTTATTTTTAAAAGCAGTTGTGTATGTATATCCTTATACTTTAAAATATATACTTTGAATTATGAGATACTTTTACGTTAAATAAATTTAGTTCTGTTTTAAAAACTCACATTTTGGGGCCGGTGAGATGGCTCAGCGGCGTAAGCACCTGCCTGGCAAGCACGAGGGCCCGAGTTTGACTCCCGGAACCCACATACGAGAAAAGGGCCGGTGATATCGCTCAGCGGCACGGGTGCCTGCTGGCACGCGAGGTCCTGAGGTCGAGTCCCGGTACCCACAGGAAAAAAAAAAAAAAATCACATTTTGTAGTTGTTATCATTTTTTCCATTCATCACAAACTGATAAAACCTTTCCTGGATCAGATGTGGTCTTTGTATCAGTGTCTGCGACTGTAGACCTCATGTTTTTAACTAACCTCATACTATTTAGCATTTGGGGTCAACAATGATGTTTTCAACAACCAATCAAACTTTTACCTATACCTAAATAAGTGGATCCATGCAACAGTCATATGCATTATTTAGTGAACATAAATCTTTGAAGTACCTAAGATTTATAAATAGTTTAAATTGGGATAAGTATTTTAATCATTGACTGTGCTGATATATGTTTTTCAGAAATTTGAGAAGAATCTTGTGATGTGGTGAATAAAAAATAAATAATGTTTTAGGAATGGAGTTGATAAACTGCAGGATGTAAATATTCGTATTTTCTTTGTTATTTTTCCCCTCAGCCAATCGACTTTGAAACAAATAAGATGTTTGTCCTCACTGTCGCAGCAGAAAATCAAGTGCCATTGGCCAAGGGAATCCAGCATCCTCCTCAGTCAACCGCAACTGTGTCTATCACAGTTATTGATGTGAATGAAAACCCTTATTTTACCCCTAATCCTAAAGTCATTCGCCAAGAAGAAGGCCTTCACGCAGGTACCATGTTGACAACATTCACTGCTCAGGACCCGGATCGATATATGCAGCAGAATATTAGGTAAGAAATGCCCTTTATTATATTTTTGTCATTTAAAATCTGTTCTGTGCTGTACATAAAATTTATTTAATTTAATGTTGAAGAAATTTCATTAGAAACCAAGCTCTGATTATAATTTTATTTTATTATTTCTTAATTTTGTTCTAATATAATTTGGATCTTGCAGAAAAATAGTCTATATCTTGAAAGAAGAAAAGAACATATTTCTTGTACGAAAAAGTTTCTTCGTTTCTCAATAGTCAGAGGAAAGTCTTTTAAAAATGTGAACATTTTCCAAGATAATTTTAAATCCTCTGAATTTTCCTTTCAGGAATGACCATATTAATTAAATGATTAATTAATGACCATGTTAATGACCATATCAGATAAAAAATATCAAAATGCACCTACTTCTATATTATTGGAAGAAAACACATTCTCTACCTCTATGTCTGTCCCTTTGCCTTTCTAAAAAAGATTATTTAGCCTATGCTTTTATACCAAGCACTTCAAAAACTTCTACAGTGACCAGGGAATTGTCAGAAGCTTATAATATTTACATTTATCTCTCCTCTACCCATCAAGAAGAAAACTCATGTCAAAAGTAAGATGTAAGAGCTAATTATTTTCATCCCTTACCTGCACAGTGAACTTATAAAGTGTATCTGTAAAGACATCCAACTTCAGCAAAACCTAATTTATCCTTCCTGATGAGGGAGTAGGTGACTAGCAGAGCATACCCCAAACAGCTATTATCCATAGCTGGTGATGATCATTTTTAAACTTAGCTCATAATTTATTTACCTTCTTTCAGAATTGCTACTAACAGACAATTGCACTTATTCTCCATTTTGCCATTCATTGAAATCAAGTCTGTTAAATAGCTAATTAATTGAAACTCTGTAGCGTCATCCTCTAAAACATAGTTTATTTTCTCTAAATTTGTATGTTGTCTGTCCCAGCTTAAAAAGTTCCACAGAAATGCTTTTCTATGCTAATGCTGTGTTTCCGGCCACCATCCACAAAAATGCAGACTAATGAATGGATTGCATTTTTACGATTAAATCTGTAGAATATGCTCTATTTTTAAAAATTTCATATAACAAATTAAACTTAACCCTCCTTTCATTTTGTAGATATACAAAATTATCTGATCCTGCCAATTGGCTAAAAATAGATCCTGTGAATGGGCAAATCACTACAATTGCTGTTTTGGACAGAGAATCACCAAATGTGAAAAACAATGTATATAATGCTACTTTCCTTGCTTCTGACAATGGTATGTAATTAAATGTGTCCCTCCTGTTGTATTGTATGTATGTGGTTAAAAAGGGCAGAGCCTCTCTTATGTACATAGGAATTAAAGTTTTCTACAATGCTGAATTGTCTTGAAAACTGACAATTCAGTCAGTAATAAAATACTCTAAGGCCCCAGTCAGTTTTTTTGTCCCTTTCCCTGTCTCTCTCTGTCTCTGTCTCTGTCTGTCTCTCTTCTTTCTTTCTTTCTTTTTCTATCTTATTTATTTATTTATTTTTAAGACCCCAAGTTTTATTCTCCATTTCTTTGGGCTTTCCAGGACTTCCTCTCCTGCTATCTGCAATGGATTTTCTCCATGTCTACACATGCACCATGATAGTCTGTCATTTTGATTGTGAATTTTTGTTATTTTCCTCACCTGCCACGTGTTGATTCCTGATTTACAACAGGTTTAGTTAATCCTCAATGTCCCCATACTCTGCGTTTTCAAGTTAGTCATTTTATATTTTTCTTTTAGCCAGCTCACTTGCTGCTATCAATTTATATGTCTCTAGTAGTTTTCCTCTTTCTTGTTCTCTGCTGCTGTCTGCCATGGGCTAGGAAATCAATCTTGTACATAAATTGAGATAAGTGAGTATGTGAGCATCGGGGTGTTAGTTTTGGAACATAGACTTTAACACCTTTTTTTTTTCTTTCTTTCTGGATCTCTCCTGAGTTCAAGTTGATTTAGATATATAAATAAGCATTTTTAAAAGATATCTAAAATAAAAGATACTTATGCAAAATTAATGATGGACTTATTTTGCTTTATTATCTCTCAATATGACGTGTTAAATATGTGAGCTCTGGAGTTCTGACTTCCTGGGCCCATACCTCTTCTCTTGCCACTTTCTGATTGTAAGATTCACTATGGGAATTTAAATCTCCATTGTTGTCGTTGCTGTTAAGTAGGGACAGTGGTATCAGTAGCTAACTCGGCAGCTATCTTTGAAAAAGATAGAAGGTTTTCTACATACAAACCTTTTAAACGAGAACCTGGCACAACCTAACCACTCAAATAAATATTTCTATTATGTGTGAATAGTTTCAAAACTGAATCACAGCCATACTTTAAAATGTCTTTAGCATGAAACTACGAATGTGATGTTTTAATCCAAATAGGCTTCAGGTTATAGCTCGTAAAATATTGCCTGTTAATACTTTTGGTAAGAACAACTTCAGCGAATCTCTCTAAATCTTGTGTAAGATTTGGTGAGATTACGATGTGAAGTAAATCTATGTAGCAACAGTGCCCAAAGCAGTATTTCTCACCTCTTCTAATATGGACACTCACTGTTAACATGTTCGGAGTAGGGCTTTTGTAGGAAGAGTTTCTGCCACTGCACGTCAAAGCATCACATTAGTGTCTGCTTCGTGCTTCCCTGCTGAATGTACGTGGAGGCTTTCCTCTGTAGTGCGACTGAAAGTGATCTATCTTGAACCATTATGTTGAGATTTAAGAGTCATAAATTGTATGTATACAGGTTGGTTGTGAGTTACAGCTGCACTTTTCATTCACCAGTGTGGATTGTTTTCTAATTGAAAGGGTGTTTGATATGAGAAGTGAGCTCTTAAATCTGTGGACTGGGATGCTTCACAAATGCGATGCATCTCATTTTAAATCACAAGGCTGGATTTGGAGCCTCTGCTCCAAAGAGTTCTGCTCTTTAAGAATTGCACGAGTTCCTATGGGGAGGGGTAGTGGGATTGATTACCTGTCTTTCACACTAAACTACGCCCAACCCTTTTTTATTTCGTATTTTGAAACAGGGTCTCACTAAGTTGCTAGGTTGCCCAGGTTGGACTTGAACTTGCAATCCTTCTGCCTCAGCCTTCCAAATGCTTGGATTGTAGGCGTCCACCACTGTGCCCAGCTTATACAAGCTCTTGTACTCTGTGCTTTAGTTTGATCATTGAAAAATTGTTCTCTTTTTTGCCTGTCCTATAAAGTTGTTATAAGAATTTTATCTTAAATGTGATAATAAGTTTAACAATTTCTCAAAACATCAAGAATCATAGTGCCTGTGGTAATATTAGAAAACTACAACAGACACTGTACCTCTGCCCTTAATCCTTTGCTCTCAGAATCATCATATGCCTCCCAGAGGGTGGTAGAGATTTTTACTTATCGCCTTCTCAGAATGTGCATGTGTGCGCCTTCCTAGGTTCATGACCTTGGATGGGTCACTTAAATCTGTGGGCTTCACCATGCAGTTTTATTTGTATTTCTAATATACAGGTCTGAATATTTACAGTACAGCGGAAACCAAACCACCAGTCTAAATTACGGAGTAAGGTGATAGAATCAACGTTTTACAGTGGAATGAGACTGAGGCTCCTCACTGTTTAAACTTTCTTTGTAGGGTGAGAATGAAATGAAGTACAGAGAGAGCAACCTAGTCTTTTCTCCAGCAGGCAGTTGGCTGATCAATAAATACCATTTCTCGTCTCCGAGGTGTTCCTTCCTGAGAGGAGGCCTGCGGTTCTGTGTTACTTGTCTGTAGATGTTCACCGTAGGTCATACTGTGTTGGAGCTTTCAAAGCACTCTTCTGTTCTTTCAAGCATGGGTCTTAGTTCTCCATCAAAATGATCTGATCCATAAGATGCTGAACTTGTGTCCTGCTTCTGCGACATTCCCCACAGCGCTTGGAAGAGTGTGCTGTGCCTGAGCCCTGATAGTGGACAGTGAGGGCAAGAAAGGCCTGGGAGCCCATGGCGTCATGGTGTCATCATGCTCAGCTTCCACACAGCAGCGCTGGTAGCTCACTGCGAGACTAGCAGGGAAGCAAAAGTGGGCTCGTTCCAAAAACAGTGTGTTCAGATACTGTGGCAACTAGTGATGGGGGCAGGAAGGCTAGAAGCTTTGAGAACTTCTTCATAATTGAGGCTCATCAGAGAGAATTGTTCAGCATCGGTTGTGATTTCTCTCTCTTTTTAGGAATTCCTCCGATGAGTGGAACAGGAACGCTGCAAATCTATTTACTTGATATTAACGACAATGCCCCTCAAGTGTTACCTCAAGAGGCAGAGACTTGCGAAACACCAGACCCCAATTCAATTAACATCACAGCACTTGATTATGACATCGACCCAAATGCTGGACCATTTGCTTTTGATCTTCCTTTATCTCCGGTAACGATTAAGAGAAATTGGACCATCACTCGGCTTAACGGTAAGAACGGTGGATTGTTGGAATATATGCACATTTGAGAGGTTTTGAAGCATGATATGAAAAGTTCATTTTTATGTGCTTCATAATCTCATTAAATGTATTTTTAAAGCTACTTAATGTTTAAAACATTAAAAGAGGGCCGGTGAGATGGCTCAGCGGCATAAGCACCTGCCTGGCAAGCGTGAGGTCCTGAGTTCGACTCACGGTACCGACATAAAAAAAAAGACATTAAAAGACCTTAAAGCAAAAAAAAAAAACCTTCACACAAAAGGACTGTTACGATTCCCTTAATGTATATAGTGAGGTAGTAAATAAATCTGGGAAAATGCTGTGTTTTCTTATCACATTAGGTATTAACTGTCAAATTGTATTTGTTTTTTTCCTGTTTTGTAAAGGTGATTTTGCTCAGCTTAATTTAAAGATAAAATTTCTTGAAGCTGGTATCTATGAAGTTCCCATCATAATCACAGATTCGGGTAATCCTCCCAAGTCCAATATTTCCATCCTCCGGGTGAAGGTTTGCCAGTGTGACTCCAATGGGGACTGTACAGATGTGGATAGGATTGTAGGTGCAGGGCTTGGCACGGGTGCAATCATCGCTATCCTACTCTGCATTATCATCCTACTCAGTGAGTACTTTAATCGTCTCTCTGTTCTAATGCCTTTTGCTTTTAGGATGTTCAGCCAAGTAAGTTATTGCTAGTGCTTTACGAAATAATCTAACAACCCTCTTTGATCTCTGAGCATTGTCTTGTCAATCATATGTGGGTCATGCGAGTCTACTTGAGAATGAAAAAAATCTCTAAGCATTGTTTCAGGTACTTACACATTTGCAACAAGCCTCCCCCCAGTACTTCTTCCATGCCCTCTTACCCTTTTCTGATGCTGATGGTTTGGGAAGCTTTAGAAAATGCTGTTCATAGAAAAATGTTAAGTAGTCCTAAGTTTGAGTACTTATCCTATGATTTGAGTATGAATTTGTGACACGTAGTTGATGATTGAGGAGAATGAGTGTATTGCTTTCTTTCACTTTTCTTCGTATACAGTGTAGTCAGCAACCTGCTGCAGTCATGCAGGGATCAAGGTGTTTGTTTCTGAAGGGCTGCACAAAATAGTGAGAGATTGTACTTCACACACTGCACATTTGATAATGGAAATGATTACACAGCTCAATAAATTGGCTGTCTTTAGTATAAGCGTAGATTAAAGAATTGCTCTTTTTTAAGGCACTTTGCAATCTTCAGTTCAGAGGAATGTGAGAAATTAACCACTGGAAAATACTTTAGGAACCACTTCTAGGCAGGCAGGTTAGAAGAATAAATTGTCTGGGCTCTGTGTTTTATTATGGAATAGCAGCAGGATTTAGTTTACTGTGTGATCATGCTATGCACCAATCACTTTCTTGAAAAGGTTGGCCATTTCTTTTATGTTTTCTCCATTTACAAGTGTTCTGGTAATTTAGAATTCTGTCCCTTTATTCTAAGCAATTACTAGAGAAGCCTGAGCATTTTTTACTTCCTGCATGGAGACTCCTTTGGCTATAATTTGAAACCTGCATGCTTTACTAATAATCCACTTGCTAGATTTAACCCTGGAACAATGGCAAATGAGATCATGTATCTGGCTTTTAAAGGAGGATATTTACTTTTATGACCAATAATAAAAAATGTGCTCAAATAGGAGTCATTGAATCTTTTGTTTCAGGATGTAAACTGATACCCTTAGATTTTTAGATAGAATTCATTCCTAGATGTTCACTTAGGGATATGTTTCAGTTTCAAATGAAATGTAGCATATATGCCAACCTTATCAAGAAAGACTTAGGCATGATGGATTGAGGCATGAAGAAGTGACAATGGCGTTTTGAAGGAAAATGAATTGGTGCTGATTTTAACATCAACTCTGGAAAATTTATGGTTCCAGACCTGGCACATAAGTGTAAAACATGAAAGCCTAATATTATTTCAGTGCTCGAATGGATCCCTTAGCCTTCTTAGCTGAAATATACATTGGGTAAGGAAATGCAGACTAGTATAGAGAAAAACAGCCTCTGAGAATCAAAAAAAAAAAGAAAAGAAAGAAAGAAACTCAAGATCCAATTCCTGAGCCAGTTTTAAGTTCTAAAACAAGTCATCTAGGCAAACACTTGTTTCCCTGGAGAGGTGACATTCTCCGTGAATTTGGGGGTACGATGATGACTGCCGAGTCTGAATAAAGCAGTGTCACAATTTATCTTCCCACTGTTTTGTGTCTTCAGAATTTATGAAGCCTTCTATTAAGGGCATCTATTTTGTAGCAAGCTAAAATGAAGATCGAGAACATTAGTGTTCTCATGTGTAGATCCTGGAGCTGAGGACAGGGACATTCACCCAGGCAGTTCATGGGACCCCTGGGCTGGAGCTCGGGTCTTCGCACTCTGAACCCAGTGCCGCACACCCCTGCTTTGTCTTGTCTCTCTCAGTGTGAGGCCAGAAATGATAATAGAGTGAAAAACGCATTGCCAGCCCATTAAGAATAAATTATTAGTGATGCAAACTATGATTAGATAGGTCAGGCTTTTATAATAATGATATTATATTATATTATATTATATTATATTATATTATATTTTTACTATGTTCCAACCTAGTCCTCGTTCTGATGTTTGTGGTGTGGATGAAACGCCGGGATAAAGAACGCCAGGCCAAGCAACTTTTAATCGACCCTGAAGATGATGTAAGAGATAATATTCTAAAATATGATGAAGAAGGTGGAGGAGAGGAAGACCAGGTGAGCAGTATTTTACTTAATCTTTAGAAAGGAATTTTCCAACCATAAAAATTAAATGGTGGTGAAAGTGTTAATACAAGGAGTAAGAAAATGGAGTCAGGTTTCTTTTTTTGTTATCACATCATCAGTCAGTTGGTGAATTCTTTCCTATGTGTGCCACACATTTATTGAGGTTTTTGAAAATACCAAATGTCACTGTATTCATTTTGTGAGAGGAATCATTAACATTTTTTTCAAGGAGCCTTGAATTCCAGTTATATTTGTACTAATTTTTTTCAGTTTCTTTTTTTTTTTTCCCAGTTTCTTTTCTTTGGATATTCAACATATAACTACAAGTAGATTCCACACTGGGATCTTGATATTTATGTGTATAGTAGAAAAAGCATTGAATTTATTCATTCCATGAACATTTATCAAGCAAATTCAATATTCCAGGCACAATTTTAATCCCTGAGAATAAAGAGGTGGGTGGAGCCAACAAATATTCGCCCTTGGGATTTTACACACACAACACACACTCACTCACACACACACACACACACAGAAATACTTGAAGTTAGAGACAGCATCTAATCCATTGTTGTATCCATAGCGTCTATTACGGTGCCTGATGCACAGTATTGGTTAAAGAGATGTCAAAATTCCCTTCTTGCTCTTAAGTAATGTGAGTTTCTATATCACTGGGTGCATGTGGAACTTCAAAACATTTCAAAGATGAGAAGCCCAATACATGGAAAGCAAAGATCTTTGCTCAGAAGCGATGTTTTACATATTATAATAGCTGACATTTATAAGGTCTGCACCACATGCCAGACGTTCTGCTAAACACATTAAATGCTCTTCTCTCTTAAGTCTTTGAAAGTGGTGGTATTCCTGGGAACATCTCCACTTTGATGATAGAAAACCAAGCCAAACAAAGTCTGCTAGGAAGTAGTGCAGGTAGGGTTTGAGCTGTGGTCTGTTTTATTCGCAGCCTAAACTTACTACTCTAGTACATTTCTTTTGCAATTTTCTGGAAGATAGTAATGTAATCCGTGAGAAACTGCTATGATAGGTATTTCTTAGATACAGTTGTTAGGTCATTTCTGTTTACTGAAAATGTCGGGAACAGTAGTCTGCAAAAAACACAGAATTCTTTGGGTTTTGCATCACTACCGGGAAATGAAAATGTACCCTGTCTTAAGTATATATACGTTAGACATCAATGGTAGGGCTGTTACCTTGAATAAAAACACATTTTCATGAAATACTTTCTATGTTACTCCTTTGAGGATCCCTTCTTGTGTGTTTAATCTTTGTAGCAGTCATCTAGAAGAAGTGCATGTTTAAAATATGTTGAAAACTTGACTCAAGTGTTTAAAACTGTTTTGAATACTGACTAATTAAAGTGGCTCTATAAATATACCCCAGGGTTTATTGCTTATAAATGTCTTTGAATTTTAAAATTCGTGTTTGGCTTAATTCTTAATGAATCTATCCTTTCACTTTCCAAGGCTGTATTCAAGATCATCAAATGTGTACTGATCATATTTTCTCATAAACCTTTTACTTGCGTTATTGTATTTTTCACGTCATTGTTTATTATTTTAAGGGATAAACCTAAAACCAGTTCAATGAAGCTTCAGTGAAAATAGTCTTAACTGGAAGGCCACCAATAATAACCAGATATTGCATCAAATTGAAGACCCAGAGGTAAAACCGTGTTCCTTCTCAGCATCTGAGAGTGTGGACATTTATCTGAGATCACCTATCCTGAACTCCCTAGCCCACATACACACACACACTAATCCCTTCAAAAGATAGTTTAATAAGGCTCCCTTGTATTATTTTAGGAAAGATTCATTTCTTTACTGACTTCAACCCCTTAAGATTGATGCTTGAGATCAAATGGTAAAACTTAGCTATTGGTAAGGAAGAGGATGCAAAACAGTGTAGCAGAAAAGCTCTGGCCTCAGGGAATCAAAAACACTTCAGATCAAATTCCTGATCCAGCCCTCATTTCCTACCCAAGTCATCTAGGCAGGCACTTGTCCCCTTGGAGAAGTGCCATTCTCCTTGAATTTGGGAGTATAATGATGCCTAGCCAACCTGGATAAAACCTAAACAAAACATTTAGTTTAATTGCTGTTTGGCATCTCCATAATTTATGAAGCATTTCATGAAGATTTTTTTTTTTAAATATCATCAGAAACCTTCAACTTCTTCCTTTCCTGACCTCTGAATCTTCTAGGTGCCCACATTAACTCTTGAGCATGAATGGGCTGCTGCTTACCCACTTGTCCAGTACCCTAGGGGTTTTCTGGAACTTTCTGTGGCTACTTTCTTGATTCAATACTGGTTTTCCTATGGTGCCTTTATAACTTCTTGGTTCTTCGCTGGCATTTTAGTCTAGATCAAGAGTCTCCATGTGTGTCTGATCCTCTGTTGTGATTTATTTCCCCAGGCAGTTCTCATGGTAGACAATTGTGATAAAAATATAAAATGCATTTGTATCCATTTAATTTTTACCCCGAAATAACAGAATAAAATATGTGGTGTAAGAATACTGTGCTGAGGATTCTGTCTTCCTACCTCTAAAATAGATCATGAAATCTATTCCCTCATCCAAGACAAATCACCCAGACTTTGAACACTTTAGTGGCCAGGAGTGGACAAGCTTGATGGATTTGCATCCTGAGGGAGTCTGCATCCACCCTCAACCATTTCCCAGGGGCCTCTACTTAGTTTTCAAGGATTCACCACAGGTTGGGTGCAGGGCCGAAGAGCTGACATGCTAAGGAAGAAGCCTAGATTTTTTTTTTTTTTTTTTTTTTTTGTGGGTACCGGGGGGACGACCTCAGGACCTCACGCGCCAACAGGCACCCGTGCTGCTGAGCGATATCACCGGCCCCTTTTTCGTATGTGGGTTCCGGGAGTCGAACTCGGGCCTTCGCGCTTGCAAGGCAGGCGCTTAAGCCGCTGAGCCGTCTCACCGGCCCAGAAGCCTAGATTTGATAAATGCGAAAGTGTGGATGGGGTGTTAAACCAGAAGCAAGTTTCCTCTAGGAAACTGTTAATAGGACAGAGATGATAAAGCCTAATGAGGGCAGCAACGCTGGGGATGTGGGTAAGGGTAGCAGCACAGCTGCTTTTGTCCCTGGAAAAGAATTGAGGGAGAGAAAAACAGGAATCTGCCATGAAAGCTATGCTGTGTCTCTCGGAAAGGGCTCGTGCATTCCTATAATTTCATTCATTTAGGCTTTATGTTGTTCTCAGCTGTCTTCTGGTTTCAAACAACTTAGATTCCCTAGGGTATCTGACTTGTTCTTTGCGTTAGCAGGTATCAGTCTTAAGACTTTCTGCCTCCCAGCCAAAAGCAGGTTTCCTGCAGGTCGCAGCGTGAAACCACCGTCCGTTATGCCTGGGAAATGTGTCCGTGGTGTGTACAGAAGTAGCTCATTTTTGACATTGATAAGTAGTGTACCGTTTTAAGAATTAACCATGTTCTGTTCTTCCATTTTAGTGCGCTTGGATATTTGAGTTAATCCGGTTGGGTTATTATGAATGAAGATGCTGTGAGTGTTTCGTGTGTTTCTCTGGGTGTATGCGTGTGTGCGGCTTGGTACAATCCTGCCCGTTTCCCAAAGCGACTGTGCAGTGGGTACCTCCCCTCCCTTAGGTGTGAAAGTTCTAATTGCCCCGCATCTTCACCCTCATTAACGCTGGGATTTTTTTTCAGTCCTTCAAATTTTAGCTATTCTGATGGTACAGGTCTCGTGATTTAATTGGGGTATTCCTGCTGGCTTATTCACCATTTTCATGTCTTCCTTTATAGTTTCCGTTCAGCTGTCTGTCTACCCTTCTATGGGGTTGTCTGACTTTTTTCTTAATGACTTGTAAGATGTCCTTATATATATTATAAAAATGAGTTCTTTTTCACATAAATGTATTGTAAATATCGTCTCTTATTTTGTAGCTTGCTTTTTAAAAACATTCCTCTTTGTGATGTCTTGTGATGAGAAGTTCTTAATTTTAATACTGTCCAGTTTAATCATGTTTTTCTGTTATGGTTAGTGCTTTAAGAAAAAGCAAACTTTATCAGCCCCAACTTAGTGAACCTCCCCCAAAAAGTTTATATTATCTTCCAGAAGCTCAGACATTCTGTCTGTATAACCGTGATATATCTGTAATTGATTTTCTATTTGATCTAAGATATGGATCACCACTTTATTTATTTTGTCCCTTTATGGATATCAATCCCCATTTATTAAAAAATATAATCATGGCTCACTGTCGTAAAGCAGGTAATCGTGTGTATGTGGACCTGTGGGTCAGCTTTCTGTCCATTCTGCACTCTTTGTTCTATTTATCTATTTTTGGTCTAACACCATGGGGTTTTAGTTTCTGTTGCTTTCTAATGTCTTCATATCTTATAAAATAAATTCTCCAACTGTATTTTTAAAATTTACTTTTTTGATGGATTCTTTTACCTGTTTTTCTCATAAGAAAAAAAAATGTTTATATAATGCCCTTGCTTTCTACATTTATTTAACCCAAGTACTTCATTTTCTGTATGCATGTTCTTGTTTTAAATCTTATAAACAACATGGTCAGTTCCTGAGAAGTTAGGCTTTGTTGAAATAAACTGCATTTATTTTCCATAATTCCCATGTGGCTCTCTGGTAGAAATTCTATTTCTCTATAGTGTGCATTAAGTCTTTTTGGCAGTGGAATATGATTCATAATGTTTTATTAGTTTTTTTAAGTCATTAGCTCTACAACGATGAGCTTTGGAAATGGAACTGTTGCCACCTACATTCTAGACAAGTTTTAGTTGATGTTTATTACATACAGCTGGTGTTTCATAGAGTATATGTGTTGCCTGAGGTCTGGATGGGGCTTGTATTATGGTAGGTGGACAAGGCTCAAGGTAATCGGGCATAGAGCTGGTCTGCTTAGTGAGTCAGCTAGACGGTCTAATTTATAGGATATGTTTTTACCGCTGCTAAGTAGTACCACATTTTATTTTTCCAGTTTCAGAGGACTGGTCAGTCTCAGAGATTCATTTAGACAGTCTGTGGATGCCAGGTGATGGCCGTGGTCACTGCAAGGCTCAGGTTTGCAGCAGTCATCTCGAGATCAGCTTGAAGCGGGCTTTGCCACGATTTCCTATTCCTCCTGACAAAGCACCCTGCTTATTGGCAGCTAAATGATTAGAAAGAAATCTGGGCAAAGCAGTCCTTCACAAAGATAGTCCTTATCTTCCCTGCCTTTGATTAGCATCTCTATCTGCCTAAATTCTATGCCAAGGTTGCTAATTTCTTTAACAAAACAGGAGGGGCTTTTAAAAGGAAAGAAAAAGAGCACCTTTGTGCCTTTTTTCTTGCCGGGTGTATAATAGACATTTATCAAAGTGTATGGATATTCCACCCTGGTGTAGATGGTCCAGAGGCTGGTGGGGCCCAGATGTGAAACTGGCCTACCCTGTGTTTTGACAAGAACGTTATCTCTACACACGCAGTGGGCTGCTGGGCAGACACTCTTAGTATAATATCCACTCTGTTTCTAGAGGGTAAGATTCCTTCTTTATCTGCTTCACTGCTATCACCAGCAGGGCTTTTGCTGGTTATCAAGGCATATTTAATTACCTTCATTAGTAAATGTCCTTTAAGGCCCTTGCGGCCAATAGGGCTGGTTGCAGATCACTTCCCATGGTCTCTGCTTCCAGTTCCTTCTATATCAGCATTACTAATAAAAGCAGGGAGAATGTGCAGTGCAGCTGATCACTCACTTTCCCAGGGATGATCTCTTTGTAGCCCCAGGATAAGAAAACAGCTCACTGCTTTTTAAAGCTTAGTCTTTATTATGATTATTCTTATATTAAACAAGCATTTATCAAGTGTGGATTATGTTCACAACACTCAGTGGTGCTCACTTTAAAGCAGCCTTACCAAAATCACTTGTGGTTAGGCAGCTTTACTCTTGATTATGTTAGCAAAAGCAGTTGTTGGTGCACACCGTGTTACACGTGGTACTGAGCACCTGCAGCTGTGACTGCATTGACCCCACATTCAGGACAGCACGGTGAGGTAGGCAGGTACTGTCAGGAAGTAGCAGAGCAGGGATTAAATCCTCCTCCGCCTAAGTCCAAAGAAGACGATATTCTTGTTATCAGGTGGCGTGCTTCTAAAACGCAGCTCGCCAACTAAAATGTTACTGGGTTCTGGGTCGCTTGCCTCTCTCTCTGACGTTAGATTCCACGTTCTCCTCATCTTGAATGAAGAATTGAACGAAATGAGCAAAAAAAACAGTTGCAGAGTTTATTCAAGAAAGCAAAACTGAAGAGTGGGACAGAAGCTGGCTCTGCAGAGTGAGCTTCGGCCAAGTAAATAGAAAAAGAGGGTAAGAGCAAAAGTAGAAGTACCTGCTGCATCTGAGAAATACAGCATGGGCTTTCATGGGAAGTTACGATAGCAAGCTCTTCGTGGCATCGGTGTCTTCTTTTATGCCATCCAAATCTCAAGGAAACCTGCAAGAACTTCTACATACTGGTCCTGAGAGCCAGTGCCGGAATCCCACACCTCAGGCTGATGTCAGGTCTAGGCATCCTTTGGCTCCAGTTCTTAGGAGAAGTCCACATGCAGGGCCGCGCGTGTGTCTAGGGTCTTGTAATTAACAGGTCACACCTACCTCCCCAGCCAGCTTTGCCATGCCCTGCTCTCCTGTCTCTTATCATCTCTTGTCCCATCCTTGACAAAGCTCTTGCTCAATCCTGCTATTAAAACATTGCCTTTCACATGTCATTTGAGTTTATCAGAAGGATGTCCCTGAGTCTTGGCTTCCTCTGCTCTCAAAATTTGACTCGGAAAAGTCACATTCTCAGGGCTGTGGGCAGTCACAGTTGCTCATGGTCTATGGGAGAAGCTGCTGCTGTTCACGGCGGGATCAAAGACGACCGTCAGTGGACAGTGGAACTCTTCGGATCACGAGTGGTGGCTCCAGGGAGCAGCGCCAGCATTGAGGAAGCAGGGTTTGTGGTCTCCTCCGATGGAGTTAACTCATTGGAGATGAAATCCGACCGTGAGCAGATCAGGTCATGGCAGAAGGGCTGAGTGGCTGCTTACAGACTCCACTTCGGTTTCTTTCTCTTCATCACTTGGGCGTTTGGCCCCTCACCCACTGTGCTCCACGTCTGTCTTCCCGTGCCCACTGATGTCCCACCTCCTCTCCGTCTCATCACACAAACCTCAGCGCCTCTTGGGCACAGCGAACGTGGTGGGCTTCACATTCCACGACTGAGGACGTCCCCTGAATTCCCAAATTTGAGTTCTTAAGTTTTAGAGACATACTCAGGACTCGTTTCTTCAGTATCAGAGATGGTTCTGAACTCTCCGAGAAAATACCTGACGGTTTGGGGGACACATCTGTGAGACGGATTCTGTTGCACTTTAAAGTAACAGTTCACACGTGCAGCCCGTGGCTGGGTTTTCTTTAGACTAATGAAAAAAATTCACACAAAGTTCTTCTCTATTCTTTACAAAAATAGAAAGATCTACAAGTGTGACCTGCATGTGTCATGACACAATTATAAGAAACTAAATAGAAGCTTTCCTCTTTAAGCAGGGAAGTGTGTTCCAGTAATCTTTTTCCTTTTTTTTTTCTTTTTTTTTGGGTGGGGGCAAAGGAGGATCAGCTTAATTGGTTCATGTCCTCAGCCCAATGCTTATTTTGCAGATCTTGATTACATTATATACTAAGTTTTAGGGTTTGGATTAATAAAAACATATTCCTGTAAGGTAGAGATACCACAGTGTTCTGAAACCAGGGGGTAGATTTCTGCACTACTGGTTTAAAAAAAAGTAAGCAGATTAGGCACACAAATATGTTTGGCCAGATGTATTAGTTCAAATAGGCTAGTGGCTTTAACAGACTCTGAAACTTCAGGAATTAAAGCATAGTTGAAATGTAGTCCTTGCTCACTTAACCGAATTGGGTGACAAGACATGGACATTGGGGGAAGGGGTGGCTCCACTCCACACAGTGAGGGGCCCAAGGTGTCCATGGTGCTCCCCATTTTCCACCTGTGGCTTCTAGGGCCACCGTAGCCTACATGTTGCAGCCACTGGATGACAACAGGACATGGAGGATTTATGGGAGGTTTGTAGGGGCCAGGCCTGGAAGTGGCACACATTCCTTCCAGACCCAAGTTCCTTAACTGTGTACCTAGGAAGAAAAATCAGTGGGTTTGAAGATCATACGCAGGTCTCTTCCACACCTGTTAGGAGGTATCCGAGTTTAGAGAGTCTTTGAGGAAGCTCTATGAGAACAGTTTCTACCCCACCCAAAATAGCTTGCATCTCTCTGACCCATCCGGACATTCCAGAGGGAAGTGTATCCCTGGGCACAGCAAGGTGTAGCAAGGGCAGCAGCTCATAGAAACAAGATGAGGGCTGGTGAGATGGCTCAGCGGCATAAGCGCCTGCCTGGCAAGCACGAGGTCCTGAGTTCGACTCCTGGTACCCACATATGAAAAAGGGCCAGTGATATCACTCAGCAGCACGGGCGCCTGCTTGTGCACGAGGTCCTGAGGTAGACCCCTAGTACCCACAAAAAAAAAAAGAAAAGAAAAGAAACAAGATGAGGCCACAAATCAGGAGGCAGATCTCCCCAAGAGTCAGGGAGAGCATCTTCCCCTTCCTTTTCAAGCTGTGCGAGCCTGAGGACTTACACACGTCAAGAGTCCTATAGAATCTCAGGATAAAGAGAACATGATCGGAGCTCCTTTTGATAGCCCGATTTCCAGAACTCTAAAGATCTAAGTGTAATTACGGTGTCAGTCGACTTTCTTTTTATAATGAAGTTGATCTCTTGTACGAATTTTGGAAATTAGCCTCGATAATTAAGTAGATGAGATCCCCAGATTGTCTGGGACACAAAAAGCTCAATCAGCAGAATTGAGGGGCCTGGGAAGAAGACCACAAGTCCCAGGACCTGGGGTTTGGCTTTTGGGAGTGGCGACGATAAGGGTTGATGACCGTTTCTCCTCACAGTGCTCCTCCACTCTGCAGTTTAAGGTGCAATAGGATTCACCTGTCTGCGTGTCTTTCTTTGCATCATGCTGTCCTTTCCTGGCTTAGTATGTGTCTCTTCCTCTGCAACTTCAGCCATCAAGTTTTAGCTCAAGACGTCTTGTCTTGGGGTCCCAGCCAAATCAAGTGTCTCAGCTCAGTGTTCCACGGCACCCGTGTCTTCCTTTATTTTGAACTTCTATGTCCAGCCCAAGTCCTAACCTTAGACTCTGAGAGCAGGAATTTGTCATAGTCATTTTTTATTCCAGTACGTAGGACAGTTGACACCTAGCAGCACTTGCAGAATGTTAGTTGAACTGCATCCGTCTGGCCTTCTTCCTGACTTTGTAACTTAGCTTGCAACTCCACCTGCGGGGTCTGTTGAGCACCTCTGATAACTTCACTTTCATCCTTTGAGATCACTGATGTCTTCAGGCAGTGGTGACAATGCTCATAAATGCCAGCCTTCATTGCAGAGCTGCTCTTTGTCAGACACTGCTGTGCTTTTGGTTTGCATGCCTTGCTTTGTCTTTCCAGTGGCCCTATGAAGTAGACACTGCTGCTAATCCAGTTTTAAACTCAGGTCTGTAAGACTCAAGAGTTCAAGAGTAGGCTGACCTCCAGGACAGTACATGAGAGACTGAAGTAGATATTTTATTCAGCTTTGCTAGTCTAAAACAGCAACTAGGTAAGACCAGCAAGGCTGAGGGCTTAGTCACAGCTTATTAGATTGTCTGGCTTTAGGACAAGCAAGGGGTAAGACCCAACTAATTGGCTAAGCATGCCTAGGAAAATTGCCCATAGTAATGAACTTAAAATCTGGAGAAGCAATCTGAGCAGCCAAATTACTTTTTGAAAAACCTCAGTGTACAATTTGGACAACAGAAACTAAAATCTGAAATCCAGGCAGAATGCCTAGAGCAAGGAATGGCACACGGTCACAAGAAACCCTCTTGAGGCCAAACTCAGCACTTCTGTGAGTCAAGAGATCTCTGCTCGAGCCAGCAAGGCTGTATGGGCGTCCTGCCAAACTCAGCAGCCATCCGGGATGTGCACAACGGAGCCAGGCCATCTGACTGAAGCAGAGAATGGACTGTGGAACTTAACCATGGTATATTTGATTCCTTAAATAATTATTTTACAAAATCATTCTGCTCTGTAAGCAACCTAGCAGATGGCTGCATCTGGGCATAACTGTGGAGACCACGTTCAACATTTTTATTGTTGACTGAAACACACTCTGTTAATGATGTTTCCAAGTTATTCATCCATTTATACACACCTGCAAACACTAGTATATGTTAGTTATTGAGAGAGGGACACTGAATTCATAGGAGAACATTTCATCAGAGATAGGATTTACATATCTTCATTCCCTTTTTGCACGCTGTTCGCAACATATTTATGGCCAGGGGACCCATATTGCTAGGCTATGGACAGTGTACATTCTGAACTGGTCAGTTTTCATCCCTACTGCTTATTAAAAATTTTTAATGAACACAGGATTTGCACATGATTCTTTGCTATTCTTGTCA
The DNA here is from genome assembly GCA_028451465.1 of Erethizon dorsatum. Classification (NCBI taxonomy): domain Eukaryota; kingdom Metazoa; phylum Chordata; class Mammalia; order Rodentia; family Erethizontidae; genus Erethizon; species Erethizon dorsatum. The sequence continues at coordinate 18,607,031 of CM051838.1, forward strand.
CTTCATGTGAATGACCACGACATTTTATATAATTCATTTTAATACTCATTTTTGCTGGCTAATCAGAACTTTACTATATTTAGGTTTAGGGGAATGGAAACTTATCTATAAGTTTAATAACTAATAACAAATGAGAAGGATCTGCATGTGAAGTATGCATTATCACTGTGTGAAAGAAAAAAATATTAAGATGCTAAAATGGCTAAAATGTGATAGTTCAAAGTACAAACATTCAAATTCACCAACTGCCTCTTTTATAAATAAAGATTTCCTGGTACATAGGCACGAGCCATGTACTGCATATCATGTACAGCACGAGCAAAGTTGAAATGTTGCAATAGAAATAGTGTGGCCTCAAAAGCCTAAAATATCTGCTGTCCGTCCCGCACAGAAAATGCTCAACTCTTCCATAGACTTACTAATGCAGTCCTCATTAGCTTTTTGTGCAAAGGTTGGATACCGATGTTAAGATTAGCACAGAGGATTTATGTAATCTGCTCAGGATCACACATTTAAATTATGATGGGCCCAGAATTTGAATCAAGATACTCTGACTTCAGGATCTATTTTTTCAAGTCAATACCGTGGTCCCTTTGCTGAATTTTCTTCATGCATAATTTGCCTTAAAACAATGAGTATTCTTCCTTAAGAATTCAAAAATGACGTGTCATAAACGAGAGAAGGATTTTGATTCTCTCACCATATGCCCAACCAAATACTGCTGCTTCTTTATTACCTATTTTTATGTATGGAACAACTTTGGTTGTCACAAGTGGTGACATTTTTGTTGTTTTGTAAGAAGTTGGATCTTGGGATGAAAATGTGGAACTGAAGACGCATTTAGTTGCCATCCTTTTATCTTCCAAGGCAGGCACTGCTTGGTAGGGTTAAGAAGCATATTTATCTTTAGAGGGCTATAACTGAATTGCATGGAAAGAATAGGAAATTACAAACCTCAGGAGAGGAACAGTATTTCAGATTTCAGGAGACACATCGTCTGTCCGAGGCCTGTTCCTCTGCTGGATTCTGCTGGCTTTCTGTACCCACATCTCCCTTCCTCTAGCAACACTTCCTCCTCAGTTACTTATCTCCCTCTGTATTGTTTGAATTACCTGAGATAATATACTAAGCTTTAATTATTTTTAAATGTGTTCTTTTGAAGCACATTAGACCAAAAGCTCCGTGAGTTCAGTAACCAAGCCTGTGACCTGAGAGGTTCTTAGATAGTATTTGTTCAACTGAATTGAATTGTGTATTGGCTGCATTTCCCCAAAAGAATATGGGAGCCGTGTCGTGATAAAATTTCAACAGTAGTCATTTCTGATCTGCCAGTTGTCATCCCTATGGCTTATTAAATATTTTTGATGAACAGATGGTTTTCACATGATTCTTTGCACATGAGCCATAATTTTTACACCAGTGAAAGAAGCTTGGGCTCATTCATAATTCTGAAACAGGTAGCATTTCAAAAGAAGCTGTGCCAGGATAGCATTTTCAGTAAGCCATGGAGGGAGGAACAATGACGAATGTGTTCCCTCTTCAGGAGGCCTTGACTACCTCCCTTGTGAGAGATACAAAGCTTGACTACCCAATGAGATAAAAATACATATGAACACCAACAGTGGAGGCCCTTCATCTGCATATTTTAAGTCTCCAAGTTATTTTATCGCTATTAGTTTATAATTCAATCCAGAAAAGCTTTTAGCGAATCTTCTATGGGGGGGGGACTTTAATAGTCCATAGCTCTACTTAGTTTTTTACACTCCTTCACTTGTGTGGAGGGTCACCATGATAACTAAATTTTGTTCGGGGAGAAAATCAGGTCTTAATGTAGTTTACATGAAGCTTGCAAGGGTATTTGACTTACTCGTCGGCAGTTGTATGGTAATGTGTTGACACCTTATCACTATTCTATTCAATTATTTTAATGACAGGAGTTAGAGAAGGTGAGATAATAATGTTTTTCTCTTCCACCTTCCATTCCTTTTTGTGTTTGTGTGAAGAGTTTCTTGCCCATGCCACAGCTGGCTTTTTTTCCAGATGCTTTTTTTTTTCCTTTAGAATTTTGCCCATTTACTTTCATGTTAGTATTTTTATTTCTCATAGTCACGCAGTCTTAAAACACTAAAAACACTTATTCTATTTGTATGAGAACTGTAGTGACTTTCCCTTTGCTACTATAAAAAGTCCTGGCCTGTGAGAGAGCTAAACATGCATTTCATCACTGGTTCTGATCAGTGGAGGCTGATAAACGACCATGGCTTTTGGGTGCCCATCCCCTTCCCCCATGTGCTGGACCCTTGCTGGACCTAAGAGAAGACTCCTTGCAGCTTAAACTGTTAAAGGCACAGAATGGAGCGAGACCACCTGAGAAAGCTCTGTCTAAGCAACCATGGCTGTTTATTCACTCCTGTGGGAGCGGGCTGAGAGTCAGGTAGAAGTTAGGGTAGAACAAAGGATTTAAAGGGGAGGGGAGGCGTTTGCTGCCTGGAGGAATTTGGGGTCGGAGATAGTGTGGTTGTGCTTCTCCAAATAGGCAGGGCAGATGCTGGGGTGGTCACATTTAGTGGGGTGGGCTGTGCAGATGGACATGCTTTGTTCTTCTTCTGTGGCTTCCTGCCATGCCTGCTGGTAATGCTCACCCGTCAGGTGTGACGTTCCTCTATGCGCCAGACCTTTGCTGGACCTAAGAGAGGACCCCTTGCTGCCTAAACAGCTGTGAGTCTTGTTTTAACCAACTGTGCACAGCACTAGGAAAAGCCTGTCCTGCGCGATGGACTCTACTGTTGAAGTAGCATCGCCACCTTGAATTTTCCTTTCCAGCGCTTAAACCCCTGATGTTTGCCTATCAGTAAACTCTTTGGTGCATTTATTTTTTTCTGTAAACTGTTTGGTGTATTTATTTCCTTTGCTCTGGTGGTCTTTGTTTTATCTTTTGCTGTTGCTTAACTGAGTCTGTGACCTTGGTCAAATCATTAACCTCTCTGAGCTGTGATGTCAATGGAGTGGGAAGAGGAGTAGCATCACTTGGGAGGGTTTCGGCGAGTTTCTCATGTGACTCTTCACAGATGATCAGATAAAGGTCGATTTCCTTCTTTCACCCTCTCACAGTTGAAAATGGTATTTGGCATCCCGTTGGCACTCCTCGAATCTTGGTAGAATGGTAAATGAATGTTTTTATCACTTCCTGAAATAGGCTGTGATTCTGTAGATCCTACCTGCAATGTGATTTCCAAAATATTTTCCTGGGATACCAGAATTCCAATTTATTTTAATGCGTATTTTTTTTAAATTTAATTTTACTTTACTTTATTTTCTTTTATTTTACATCACAACCTAATACCCTCACCTAGATTTTTGCTGTTACTTTCTGAACCAGTTATAAATGATTACAAGAAGTGGAATTTAATAAGAATAGCTCAAACCAGAGCTTTATCTGCTTATTAACATCTTATTAACTCTCCTGGTATTAAATTAAAGCATAGAGAAAAGTTTAAATTACTTACAAGGTTAGCATTCTAAAATCCCTACATTGATGCCAACTTTTAATGAGAGGTGCCAGTTAATACACATTACAAACGTTAGTTAAAAGAAGATTTGCCTTGATTTTGATTTGAAAATTAAATTTCTTTGGGAAGTTAGCATTGTAAATGTTGACAATCATGAGAGAATTTTCAGATAGAGTTTTAGGAATCAAATGTAGGTTTCTTTTTGGGTTGTCTCTACTTTTCAGAAGTAGAGCCATGAACTCAAAGACCTTGAGAACATTTTTGGTCTCTAATACTCATGAGAATTCTCAACTTACATGTTGTAATTTGTGTGTTTATGTAAGGCATTATGGGGTTGTAAAGATGTATAATTTAGGAAATTCCCAAAGGGTGAGCCTTTATCAGGAGCTCTAGAATTGGACTCTCAGATCAGGACTTCGCCACATCATACAGATGGACATCAATAGAAAATCCCACCCCCGTGACCAGAGGGGGCCTCCATGTTGTCCCTACCACTATCAGAGTTTTGCATCTCATATTTGCAGTGGACAAGGGGAAACCATCACAGAGAAACAATAATGCGTGTGTTGTTACTGTTTCTAACTTCCTGTAAATCAGTGACTTTCTGAGTCTTTTTTTTTTTTTTAATGTGGGTACCAGGAGTTGAACTCAGGACCTCACACTTGCCAGGCAGGCGCTTATGCCGCTGAACCATCTCACCGGCCCCTTTGAGTCTTCCGTGATACCACTGCAACTGAGTAGCTAAACGGGTTTCCCTCATATGGGGCACTGACTTGACAGTGATTCTCAAGGATAGGACCAGGGCTCTGTCTCTCCCTCCGTGTTGTGAATTACTGCTGTGTAGTGCCATGTCATCCAAGGCACAGTTCTTTTTTTTTTTTTTTGTGGGTACCGGGGGGTCGACCTCAGGACCTCGTGCGCCAGCAGGCGCCCGTGCCGCTGAGCGATATCACCGGCCCCTTTTTCGTATGTGGGTTCCGGGAGTCGAACTCGGGCCCTCGCGCTTGCAAGGCAGGCGAGGCTTATGCCGCTGAGCCATCTCACCGGCCCAAGGCACATTTCTTGCATCTGATATCTGGTATGCATCTCAGTACTGGAATTAATATTCAACACTGTTATTTGGAATGACACTTTCTATGGGCCTGACACATTGATAGTCAAAAGGACTGAGCAAGATCAGAGAAGTTTTAAGACTATTCCTTTCTGCTTCTGACAGTAGTAGAAAGAGCCTATCAAAAGAAAAATAAAAACCTGCAAATTAATATGCTCTTCTGTAAGTATGTTATATACACATTAGTAAGTGAAACAGACCAGGAGGAGGTGTCATCCTTGTCCAAAGGGAATAGCTGCTGTCAACTGCAACAAAATATTTTATCAGAAGGAAACTCTCTTTTGCCAGATCTTCCTGTTTTCAAATGAGATGTGCCTATGTCTAAATACTGACGATTTATCTGACTATTTTTGGAACACCGCTGGCCAATCAAAATGCATTTGTATTTGCAACCTTTGGCTACAGTGAGAGTTATGTAAGAAGTGGGGCAAGAGGGGTTCTTTGCAGGTGCACATTAGCATGAGCAAAGCCCACATGCTGTGCTTCTTCCATCGCTGGTTATATAAAAGAAAGGCCTCTATATTGCTATACTTGAACTATCACATAATATATCACCAGAAAAGAAGTCTTTAACCTTAAAATTCAGCTACCCATTTTTGTGTAATTCAGACTGCTAATAAAGTGTTTTTCACCCTCAGGGTAGAATATTAACTGTCATCAATGAACTTACCACCTATTTTTCTTCTTTGTAGGTGCAGCTGTGGTAATTGTTAGAATACGCATTTATCCAGTTTACCCCTCCATCCTATGCTTGGTAGTTAAGCGGTTAAAGTGGCCTAGAAAAGTGTGCTTCTTGGTGTGAAAGCATTCAAAATTCTTTAAATAAATCTCTTGTTTATCTTGCATAGCCTGTTAACATTTCAAGATTTTCACATGTTATATCATTGTGGGCCTGTACGTTAAGATACAACTAGTAATTATAAATTCTATAGAATTGAAAATGGAGTACATTGGTGCAGGGTCAAAAAATGTTCAGTCAGGTTTTGTGCAGGTGGTTTGGAATACTCTATCCTACCTTCTGCTCTGGAGTTGGTTCTCCATTAACCATGCTCTCTCCTCAGGCTTTGTGTGGTTCCAGGTTTCAACCTCTTGCCTGTTTTCCCTCTGAATATTCATACCTTGAGGTATAACCCGTTTCCGCCCACCTCCCTCATCCTTCTCACCTTACCCTCCACGTCGCACCGTGTACTCCTTAGAGGAGGGGTCTTTCCGTCCTTGTACTTCAGGCTTTCAGCTTTTAGGCTAGATGAAGCTCTCAGTGAGGAAATGTGGGGTGAGGGGACGTTCATGACCATGAACATGGAGTTAAATTTTAAGTCAGACAATTTAGATCCACACATCTGGTTTTGATTCCTATCCTAATCACACCCCAGCTGTATGACTTTGGGCAAGTTAGTTACTCAATCTCCCTGAATCCATTCCTTTACCCAAAAAGATGATAATAAAATATTCTTTGCTGGTTTTCTAGAAAGTATTGATAGTAAGAAAACCCTTACCAAGACCCTGGTAGCATGCCTGCACATAATGGGCATGAAGTTTAGTAGCCTCTCTCTCCTGCACCATCTTAGTCACTCCTCACAACACTCCTTTTCGTCCATACCCCTCTGCGTACCTGCGTACTTCACTGCTCCCTAAATCCAACCTTGTATCTCAGGCTTGACTTACTGTCGTAGATGCATGTGGAAAGAGCCAGACTGTGACGTCCAGTACATCTGCACCTTGATAGATCTGGGACCGTGAGCAAGTTTCTTGGGTTATCCTTGGCTGTATAAAGTGGGGGTGGTGGAAAAAAAACGCACTAAGAAGATTAAATGAGCAGGCAGATGTCAACACCTGAAACCCTGCCAAACATGGTAAACGTTCAAGTGTTGAATAAGTCAAAACCACTGTGGAGATGCTATAAAAGGTTTTAAGCGGAGTTTAGGCAGAATGAAGCAGCCTGAACCAAGGAAAGCACTAGAAAATTAGTACTTTTAGTAAAAGTCAAAGTTGAATTGGAGCATTTTTGTTAAGCTGGGGATATGACATTCTTTAGCACAGGAATTTAGAGATTTGAAAAGTACAAAGTATTTGGCCAAACCTAAAATTTTGATTCATTTCTACCTTACAGTCAATTTCTGTATACATTACTGTCCAGCTGGCTGATGCCTTAGCTAAAAATAGTTCCAAGGGCCCAGCCTGTGCTCAGAGCATCCTTCTTCAAAGTTCTCCTCTGCTTCTCTGCCAGTGGACAGGCTGTTTTTCCAAGATGTCCCACAGGGCTGCAATAGAAGGGGAATCTACAGTGTCCCTGGCCCAACAACCCTAGGCCAGAGGTTGACAAACTTTTTTCTGTAAAGAGCCAGAAAGGAAAAGGTTTTGGTTTTGTGGGCCACATGCAGTCCCTGTAGCATCTTCTTTGTCGATATTTTGAGTAACTATTTGAAAACGTAAAAGCCATTTTCAAAGGAAAATGGACCACAGGTCAGACTGGACCTGTAGGCTGTGATTCCAGGACTCCCGCTTTAGACCTCAGAAGCAGGGGAGGGAGGCTGGATGACTTTGAAACCTTGAGGCACCAGTGCCTTTCTTAGAGAAAGGGAAAAGCACTCTCACTGCTTTTTTTTTTTTTTTTTCTTATGTTGAAGCCATTGAGTTAGTTCCTTTGCTTCTGTGGTACAACTATATGTTCTTGTCGGATTTTTAGTCATTTTATAGTGAGACCTCGTCACACTGCTATTTCCCATTGGGAGCTGATGAGGAACAGTTTAAAGCAGATGGAGCGCAGACTGCAGAAATGAAAAACACAGAAGAAAGAGCTGTGTGAAAGAAATATTTAATCACAACATGGAAGACTCCTAGTGGCAACTTTTCCATTATGTTAAATTTTACTCATTTCTATGCATTCTAAGCGTGTGTTTAAAAACAAAGGTTGCCATTTCCCATCTTCATGCCCATCAACTATGGGTTTTTGATTTTGTCTTTTGTAGGACTATGACTTGAGCCAGCTCCAGCAGCCTGATACCGTGGAGCCTGATGCCATCAAGCCTGTAGGAATCCGGCGTCTGGATGAGAGACCCATTCATGCTGAGCCGCAGTATCCAGTCCGATCTGCAGCCCCACACCCTGGGGACATCGGGGACTTCATTAATGAGGTGCACAGAGAAACTCACTTACTTTGTGAGGCTTTTTATTTTTTGTTGAAAGATCTGTGTGGGCCAGGTGCTTGGAATACAGCTATGCAGTTCTTTAAAACTGCATACTTTTAAAACGTACTTCTTTTCTTAAGTTCATCTTTATGCTGAAGGCGAATATGCCTTTCATAACAGAGAACATATTTAATTGCTTTGGTCAACTCAAAAGAGATCTGGCAATTCATTTCTGCATTTGTAAAATGGTATTCACCATATATTATCAGTATTAGTCATACTTTCTACAAGGATTTTTCTCCTATACTACAAGTAATAAGTAGACTAACAATGTTATATTGCAATCTAATTTCACTTATTGGCACTGGTAAATTTAACAATAATAGTTCCCTTTATTTTTTTTCCCACACCATACCCTTTAAATTCCACATATGGGGAGAATTCAGTGCCTACCCAATGACTCCATCAAAGGAGATTCGTTGAAAGAGCAGCTAAAATTAAATATTATGTAAGTGACTTAAATACTTGCCTAGTTGAGGAGTTTTAAGAGCCTTTGTAAGAGGGAGCTAATTCTCTGTTGAATATAACATATGATTTTCACTGTCAAAAAATTACTATGGCATTCTTTTATTTCATTACTACATTTAATGATTTATGCTGTTTTTTGTGATGGCTGTGTTTTCACTCTTACTCTCTTCCTGAATTTTTATTGTTAGTGTAAGACAGTGCTACATATTGACTGAGTATTTGGTAGGAGTTGTGTTCTCTGGCCATACCCTCCACATCTCCAAGATCAGAATTGGTCTCTGTGCATTACCCAGATGGGGTGCACCTGTTATACACAGGCTTTGGTCATGCACCAGTAACCCTCTTTTTTTCTTGGCTTCCTTGAAATAGTTGTAAAATATGTAAATGTCATCAATCTACCTTAGGTTTTGAGATACACTCATAGCTTGTAGAAAATGTTTTGAAACAAATTGGTGTATTTATCTACCTTTACAACTATCCATTACTGTCTATTACTAAACGGTAGGTTACTTTGTGAACATATGTATTCACTTCTGCCAAGTAGGTAATAGGTTAATTTGTAGTAGACTTCAATTAAAAGCAGATGGCAGATTAAAAAAAAAAAAAAAGAGGGGCCGGTGAGATGGCTCAGCGGCTTAAGCGCCTGCCTGGCAAGCGCGAGGGCCCGAGTTTGACTCCCGGAACCCACATACGAAAAAGGGGCAGTGATATCGCTCAGCGGCACGGGCGCCTGCTGGCGCGCGAGGTCCTGAGGTCGACCCCCCGGTACCCACAAAAAAAAAAAAAAAGAATGCCGATGACTCCTTTTTCTACAAAAATATGCCCTCACTTTTCCATCTCTTATTTAAGGCATTGATATGTAGCATTAGATTTTTTAGTATATGGAAGAGTACCTCAAGATTTCACTTCTGATTTACTGTTCACTATTATGAGAAATTGCTGTTGGGTTATTCCTGTAGCTATTCAGTTTCAGGATATAGTGGATCTACTGACTGTAGGACCTGGACATTTTGAAAGCAAGAATTCTGGCTTGAGTATAATTCAACAAATACTTACTGGCTGCTTCTGCCTGTCCCTACAGTGTCGGTATTCCATAGGACTGAATCTCATCTCTGATCCTCTTCTTGGTGATAAAAATCAAACACTCAACAATTTATATAGCCGTTCATAATCTTCTTCCTGCCTCTCTTCTCCCTCCTTACATTCCCTTCTTGTGCTGTAGCCCTAATGAGCTGTTTGCAGTTTCCCCCCAAAGCATCGCATTTTTAACAGACAGAAACTTTTGCAGAGCCCATACTCTCTTGAGGATCTGCAGGACTCCGCTTAGCTGGGAGGATTCAGCACAAACATCCCCCTCTGTGGGAAGCCCTCCTTGACACCTGGGGGAAGGGCAGAGATGCTTCCTTTACCGTAACCCTCACCAACTGGGGTGTAACTCAGTATTTCTCCTACTGGAACGTTTGAGTTCTCTCCAGAACAAGGACTGTTTCTTGTTCATGTTTTTATATCCTAAGCATCCAGTATATTGCCAAGCTCTCAGATTCAGTTGTTTTCAGGGATTTAAGTACTGTGGCAGGTATGCAGGGCATAAAGCTGTGGGCACCGCCAAGTTTGCATTTGATTGAAATTCAGTGGAGACTAAGTCTGGAGTGTTTCACTGTACGAGCACTGATTACATTTAGCAAACAAGGATATTGGTTATTCTAAATTTGTGTTTCTAGTGTGTGATTTCTGTGTGTGTGTGTGTGTGTGTGCCTGTGTGTGTTCATTATTTTGCAGTGACTGCATTTTCTTCAATAGATAGAAAAGAGCATCTAATTAATAAGGTTCAGTTACCCAGCCCTTCAAATGCCACAGGAGCAAGATGCAAAGTAGGATTTACCATTTGAAATTTCCTTTCTCTGAAACAGTGCTTAGGTTAGATACAGTCTAAAAGGTGGCTTGCAATCATAACAAACATGTGTGATTAGTTATATAACATACTTTCTTCCAGATGATTGACTACAAATTAACTTCTAGAATACATTCAGTTCATAATTAGAGGGTTGTATGCATGTTTTAAAAATGGCTCATTTTGAAACCATCTTGAGCTTGGCTTAGGATCATCCATTCAGCAAATCGCTATTGAGTGTCTGCTGTGTATAACATAACTGAACCAGTAATATGTGGATTAAAAGTAAATTACACATAGATTCTCTTTGCGTGTGTTTTCCTTACTTTGCTACCAGCACAAGCTTGATGCAGAAGGTCCCAGACTTACCATGGTTCTACTTATAATTTTTCAACTTTATGATAGTGCAAAAATGATGGTATTCAGCAGAAAGTGTCCTTTAAAGTTTGAACTTGGGTCTTTTCCCACGCTAGCCACATGCAGTATGATACTCTTTTGCACGCTGGTCAGCAGCAAGAGCCGTAGCTCCCAGTTAGCCACATGATCAAGGAGGAAAACGACCAAGACTGTACTTTGCACTGTGTTGCTAGGCTACAGTATTCAGCCACTTAGGTGCATTGAATGAATTTTTGACTTATGATATTCTCGGCTTGCAGCGGGTTTATCAGGAGGTCACCCCATCCTAAGTCAAGGAGTAGCTGCACAGTAGTCATCAAACACAGGAGGCCTGCGGTGTCCGGTTCTTACTTGGCTTTGCAGCTCCATTTCGGGTTCTTTCCCAGCCTTCGTCTTGCAGGGCAGCAGCAGACAATCTGTCTCTTGTTCACAGGCTCAGCTTCTAACCTTGTGCTTCTCTTCCTGCCTCAAATTCACCCTCTCCCTTTGCTAAAAGTTAGTTTCCTTGTGAAGCTTGTACTGGGCCGAGAAAGATTGGCCACCCAGAGTATGGGTTAGGTGCCATCAGTGGTGTTCCCATCTTACCTGGAACTCCCCTGTGAATTCAGGGAGACGGAAACTGTCATAACTTTAAAAATCACCAGGTAGCTCTTCCATGGAGGTGCCCATTACGACTTGTTCAGTGTCTGTCATTAACTTGACAGAAAAAAAAAATAAATATATGTAAAGTTTTTACACAGTGAAAGGCACCTAGAAGGAACCCAAGCGTATTTGCAAAAGCATTAAAAATGCACACAAATTTATTTATCTCCAGGTCTTATTTGATTTAGCAGAGTACTGAATGTTCCAAAGGAAAGATAATATAGTGGTGATTATAATTGGAGAGCCTTTATGGATTTTCAGAGTAGGAAAGCACATGAGAACACCTTCTGGTTTGTTCATTGAAATAATAAGTGAATGTTGCTTTGAATCTCAAAAATGATAACTTACTTCCAGTCAGGTAGGTACAGTAAAAAATGTCACATGCCTTTGAATTTCAATTGCAGAATTTCATTTTTTTTTTGAGTTTTCAAACGTGAATTTCAGAGGGTGAGATGTTGAAACAAATTACGTTGATCTCAACCGACAGTAAATATCAGCATACTTCCAACGACTTTACTAATCCTGTCTTTCCTTATCTCTGAGGAATGAAAACCAAGCAAATTCTTCATTTAAAAAGCTGACTTTTGATTTATACCATTTAAAAAGTGTATATAAGGTTCTTCTAGGATAATTTGCCTAAAACTAGTAGAATTCAAAATATTTGCCTTTCTCATATAATTATATGTCATTTGCCTTCAAAATATCTCATTCCATTCTTAGAGGAGTGGGGTGATTGTTTGAATTCAAATCCACCTCTCCTAATATTTCTGTTACCTTGTGCAATGTCAGGATCCTTAGGTTTAATTTCTTGGATTTCCTACTTTCTTATTTGCAAGATGGCAATAATAATAGAGCCTTCTTTTAAGATTGCAGCAATAACTTAATGAGGTCATCTATGTCAAATGTTTGGTATAATACCTGTAATGTGGTAAGGTCTCTTAATTAGTAGTGTCATATTAATGATTATTATAGGTAAATTATCTTTTAGGAATTAAAGATTTTGTACTGTCCTCTAATTTTTAAATAAAACGCTTATAACCTTCTTCCAAAAAAAAAAATTCTATGCAAAATAAAATTCTCCAAAAGAGGGATAATGGCCTTAACAAGTCATAAAATTCCATTGTAATGTAAACATGATATACTTTTATGTCCACAGATAGTTTAAGCCTAGGTCCTGGCTTCTTCTGAAGAGAATAGATATGAACATAAACTAGATGCTGAGAAGCAAAAACTAAACCCAGGACAGCACTGGAAAGTTACCTTGCAGAGGGGCTGCCAGACATCAGGCAGTGTCGGGAAGAAGGATCTGAGTACAAAACAGCCTATGCCCAAAGAGATGTCACAATCTAATACAAGTATGGTAATAAACTAAGGGACAACAGTTATAGCAATGACTCCCAGTCATGGTCAGGGAAAAAAAATCACATTTTTAATGAGCTGTTGGATGGATGGATTGATGGATGGATGGATGGATGGATGGATGAATGGATGATGGATGGTTGATATTAACCAGATGAAAACAATGAAAAGGAACATTTCAAACAAAGTGAATCATGTTTCAGTTAGAAAGAAGTTTTCAGGGGCCGGTGAGATAGCTCAGTGGCATAAGCGCCTGCCTGGCAAGCGCAAGGTCCTGAGTTCGACTCCCGGAACCCACATACAAAAAAAGGGCCGGTGATATTGCTCAGCGGCACGGGCGCCTGCTGGCGCGTGAGGTCCTGAGTTCGACCCCTGGTACCCACAAAAAAAAAAAAAAAGAAGAAAGAAAGAAGTTTCCAAATAACAGGGTGGTATACAAGAACATGACATTTTTGGATTTGGGATAAAGGTGTATAATTCTCTTTTGGTTGCTGGGTTTTCCAGTAGCCAGTAGAGAAGGGAATGAACAGTCTGGGGTCACTGAATGGCCATCTAAAGAGGTTTGATCTTACCCTACCCTGTAGGTTGCCTAAGCACCAGGCATTTGAAATAAGCCTTATACTTTTACCTGTCTTTGCATATCTCTTCTATTAAACTCTTGATCAATTTTAAACTTAATTTTCTTAAATAAAGGGAATTTTTTTTAAACTATGCAGCAATTAAAATGATTTTACAAACCCCTGGGGACAAGGCTCCCCTACGTGGGAAATACTGTTTTTTGTCATGGAAAGCTTTCAGTGAGCATGACATCAACATTTGAAAGAGAAAACCATAGTAGTTTTGCAGGAAAGAAGCAAAATAGTACCGAAGACCGGAAGACATGTTTTTTGCTCTGGTTCATGCAGGATGTAATGAGGACCTAAGCCAAAGCAATGACACTAAAACATAGAAGACAGAATGCAAGAGGATCAATAGACCTTTCTTTTTGCATCCTTCGTGTGTTCCTCAGTGAAGCATGTGGGTTTTTATAATCCTCATAAAAGTGTGTCTCCACCCATAAAGCATAAGATCAGAGGTCTGTAAATATAAGCTCCGCAAGAATTCAGCCATGGCTCTTTCACTTTGCAGAAGAGCCTCAAACTACAGAAAAATTATCTGTACAAATTTATCTGGAGTTCAAGATCTGCCTCTCCAGGAAAGGTGAAATGAGTGTACTTCACTAAATTTAGTCAAAACTAGAGCAGTGCATGCAGTCAGTTTGTGAAAAGTGCCCACATGCAAGAATTAAGGAATCTCAGGGAGAAGCAGAAGGCCCTGCAGCCCCCAGATTTATTCTGCACACTCCCTCTGACTGTACCTTTGACACTGTCACTTTCTCTGGACTTGACCAGGATCATTTTAGAATCACAAAAATATTAGCTGGAATTCAAGAGTCATATTTTATTCTCAGATAAAAATCAGTGCTATCCAAGTGGAAGTATTTAACCTCCTGCCTAAAAAGATGCTTGCCTAAGAATTTTTGAAAAGTTCAGTGGTTTTGCCCTTTTTGTAAGTATTAAGCACCAAGACAATGTGCCATGCTCTAACATAGCACAGTGGTCTCTAGTCGATGTGTTCTATGGCTTTAAACTCTTTTTTTAAGAAAAGAAATAAAGAAAATAGAGATTCAAAAACTACCAACATGATCAGAAAAACAGTGTAGGAATTTTAAAAAGAAAAAAAAAAAAAAAGAAGAAAACCATTACCAGGACCAAGAGAATGTTTTTAAGGATCTGAACAATAGGAATGGGAGTAGATTATCTCCCCATGTTATATTTATTTTAAGGAGATGAATTAGGTGGCTTAGATAGGGTCAAAGGGTCCAAGCAGACAGCTTCTAGAGTTTATTTGCTGGACACAGTTAACACAAATACAGGTCATTATCTTTCCTCCACTGAATCCAATCACACTCAAGCCCCTGCCATTGACATTTTTTGTTTGTTTGTTTGTGACAGAATCTCACTAAGTTGCCCAGGCTGGTTTCAAACTTGCTATCCTCTGCCTGAGACTCCCAGAGTTCTGCTGACACCATAAGGATTGGGCAATGTTCTGGGTATATTTTCTCTTAAAAGTTGAATTGTGATAAAGCTCCTAACCTGAACACAGAGCTTTAGGGATCCATTTTCCTTATCAGGAATTTCCCTGATTCTTCTTGATTTTCCTTCAGATTCTTCTTGAGTCCAGTTCTTGTGTGGACTCAAGTGGGACAGTGCCGAACAAAAGAAATTACTTACTACTTACATTTGCAATTGCTAGAGTTTGCAGGAAAATGAAAGGGGATGCATGTGAAAATGAACTCCAGGAGGAAAGACAGATGGGCCTACCTTATTAAAAACCATGTCTCCTCCACTAAGCACAGTAAGTTGCAATCATAGATGATGCTCGATCAGTGTGCCTTGAATAAATAAATGCAAACAAATGAATGAAGGTATATTCTTTGGCTTTTGCTAACTAAGGCTACAGTGAGTAGTAATCCCCAAGTAGTGTCTGCTTACAGAAGCAAAGGTTTACTTCTTCAAGTTATATGCCAGCTGTAGTCAGTCAATGGCTCAGTTTCTTATCTGCCTGTCTCCTTCATCCAAAGATGGAGATGGAAGTAAAATCCGCATCTGGGGCAGCCGTTCTCCCAGGGAACAGGAGCAGAGAAGAAGCTGGCAGAAACACGTGAGAGTCTTAAAGTGATCATTCCGCACTGCTGCTCACATTTCACCAGTCCCATCAGCAGACCCGACCGTGGGGCAGAGGGAGCAAACTGACTCCAGAGTGGCACTTGTGGTAGTGTGGACATATGAAACCCCTGTGGAAAAAGGCTAGTGGGTCACTAAGAATAGCAACACAGCTAATCACAGAAGGGAGTTACCAGTGCTGAGAAATTGTAGGTTGTGGTGAGTCTCGGCCTCCGAACTGCCTTGTAGCTTATTCTAAAAATAAGATGAGGAAAATCTTAATCTAAAATTATTTATGTTTTATATATTGAAGTAGTTTGCCAAAGACTTGCTTTATTTTATTTAACAGCCTTGTCTGAAATGTAAATAGTATAGCTTGACATGTGGAAAAGTGCTTAATGAAGCAGTTCAAATTGTGAGTGGAGACACTGGAGAAGGGAACATTGGTAGTATTGTATGTTTTTTACTCTTGTTTTTTATTTAAGTCCAATGGCTGACATTTTCTTTCTTAAAATAATATGTATTCACTTTATTTTTTTGCAAATTTCAAAGCAGGAAGTTTTTTTGGAGCTTAAATAATTTTTAATGACTGATACTCTGAGCCCTCCACGTACCAAAGATGATGATGAGATGTTGAATCCCTTCCCTTATTTGATCTTACAATAATCTCATTATTTTTATCACAGTGATGAGAGAGTGCTAAAGTCCAATAGCTAATACTGTGGATAGCTTAGGTGTCAACTAAGATCTGATCTCTTAAGTACCCCATATGACATTCTTACTTGGACCTTAATTTCCATGCCCTTTTTCTTTACTCCTCCTCTATAAACCTGATAGAACAATACAGTTTCATAAAATACATGTGGATTGGAAGGGCTGATTTCTGAAGGAAGACAGTCTGTACCTCTTCGATAAGTGAGGCCACCATAAGCCCAGGAACATTTGAAAAGCATCGTTGCAAAAACAGAATGGTTGCTTGCAGAATAATGTTGGTACATCTTGGAATACTGGAATGGAATTGAGAAAATAGTAGAGAGAAGTCCAAAAAGACCTAGTATTAAATCCTTAAAAGTTTTATAGTGCATAATTACCTATGACTGCAGATAATTAAATTATATATTAAAAAGCATCTATTTGTAAGAGTTAAAATATAGATGGTGTTTCCTATTTTTTTAATTATTTAAGACATGAATATGTATGTTATTTTAAATTAACAAGAACCCTCTCCTCAACATTTATATTCTGTATAGAAATTGACTCATGATTATTTCAGTGTGTATGTAAGCTGCAAAGTTACTATATTATATATATATTTTTTTAAAAAATACCTGTTTATAATTCATCAATTAATTCCGTATTTTAGGTTTCATTAATACATAAATGATTTAATAAGTAAACTTTCCTTATGTAATAATCACATCTGGCCTATCTTCATTCTTCCTTTTATATCCTTAAAATTAGGTCAAATACAATGCTGCCTCCTCCAAGAATTTCTAGCTTTTTATGGGAGTCTGAATTTCTTTTAGCATCCTGAGCTGATGATTTCTGCTTAGACTTCGGATTTTTTTTTTTAACTTATTTATCCTTTGCTACATGTTAAAGGGATGCCTGTTAGACGAGGTTGTGAGCTGGAATAGAAGCAAATCCACTTGGCCTCCTGAGTGTATCCTTCTCTTTGCCTTACATGTGGTTCTTTTTCAGAATCTGACCTTAGCTCTGATTAGGAGCCATGTATCACATGATTTCATAGCCTCTGTATTACTTCATGTAACCACCACGAAATTACACAAATACCCAATGGATTACTACACAGTGCCATTATTAGACACCCTGGCAAGAGTAGTAGTTGTTCCACGTTTATTGAATGAAGGAATGAATTGATATTTTAGTAATTACCATGATATAATTTAGTTTGTATTTCATTGGGATATATTTTTTTAAATCTAGCAATCCTGCTGAATATATTATGTTATTTAAGATCCTCTCGAATCGACTTCAAGCAGTTGGCTCTTCGTTTCTGCCATCTGTCAGACGTGTTCTCTAAATAACCCCCTCCCACCTTATGACCTGGCCACCCTGAGCTGGATTCCTTAGGATTATTTCTTTGCAGAGAAAAAGCATGTTAGTTTTTCTCTTAACTTTCAAACAGTGGTAACCTCAATTTCTATGTGTTGAAAATGTTGTGGTCACGCAAATGGAAGTTTACTAACAAAAGCTTGATCTCAAGATATCCCTAGGATCTACTTGTGGTTTTGCAAATTGTAAGCCTCTCTTAATTCTTTCTTTCTTTGTCTTTCCCCAAATTGCAGGGCCTTAAAGCTGCCGACAATGATCCCACAGCTCCGCCATATGACTCCCTCTTAGTCTTCGACTATGAAGGCAGTGGCTCTACGGCTGGGTCTTTGAGCTCCCTTAATTCCTCAAGTAGTGGTGGTGAGCAGGACTATGATTACCTGAATGACTGGGGGCCACGGTTCAAGAAACTCGCTGACATGTATGGTGGAGGTGATGACTGAACTTCAGGGTGAACTTGATTTTTGGACAAGTACAAACAATTTCAACTGATATTCCCAAAAAGCATACAGAAGCTAGGCTTTAACTTTGTAGTCTACTAGCACAGTGCTTGCTGGAGGCTTTGGCATAGGCTGCAAACCAATTTGGGCTCAGAGGGAATATCAGTGATCCAATACTGTTTGGAAAACACTGAGCTCAGTTACACTTGAATTTTACAGTACAGAAGCACTGGGATTTTATGTGCCTTTTTGTACCTTTTTCAGATTGGAATTAGTTTTATGTTTAAGGCTTTAATGGTACTGATTTCTGAAACGATAAGTAAAAGACAAAATATTTTGTGGTGGGAGCAGTAAGTTAAACCATGGTATGCTTCAACACGCTTTTGTTACATTGCATTTGCTTTTGTTAAAATACAAAATTAAACAAACAAAAAAGAACTCATGGAGCGATTTTATTATCTTGGGGGATAAGACCATGAGATTGGAAAATGTACATTACTTCTAGTTTTAGACTTTAGATTTTTTTTTTTTCACTAAAATCTTAAAACTTACGCAGCTGGTTGCAAATAAAGGGAGTTTTCATATCACCAATTTGTAGCAAAATTGAATTTTTTCATAAATTAGAATGTTAGACACATTTTGGTCTTAATCCATGTACACTTTTTTATTTACTGTATTTTTTTCACTTCACTGTAAAAATGGTATGTGTACATAATGTTTTATTGGCATAGTCTATGGAGAAGTGCAGAAACTTCAGAACATGTGTATGTATTATTTGGACTATGGATTCAGGTTTTTTGCATGTTTATATCTTTCGTTATGGATAAAGTATTTACAAAACAAAGTGACATTTGATTCAATTGTTGAGCTGTAGTTAGAATACTCAATTTTTAATTTTTTAATTTTTTTTAATTTTTATTTTCCTTTTTGTTTGGGGGAGGGAGAAAAGTTCTTAGCACAAATGTTTTACATAATTTGTACCAAAAAACAAAAAAAGGAAGGAAAAGAAAAGAAAGGGGTGGCCTGACACTGGTGGCACTACTAAGTGTGTTTTTAAAAAAAAAAAAAAAAAAAAAAAGAAAGAAAAAAGAAAAAAAAAAGCTTTTAAACTGGAGAGACTTCCGACAACAGCTTTTGCCTCTGTATTGTGTGCCAGAAAATAAACGATACACCTCTGACCCCAGCGTTCTGAATAAAATGCTAATTTTGGATCTGGTGACTGGTTTGAACTTTTTCTTTTCTACTTGAGCTGCTTTGAATGTTGCAGAAAACCCAAGTACTGGAGTTTCACTGAGAACAACAGTACAAAGTATGTTATTTGTTCTTGCCCCATCACCAATGAGACAGGTATTACAGCAATCATGTGCAGCAAGGAACAGAGAATCATTTGGGGTCTTCTCATTATAGAAGAAAAGCAGCAAGTAATTCAGGAATCGTACCTACTGGTGATGATAGAGAAACCGCGCCCTTTAAATCAATGAACTTGGGTAAAATTCTTAACGTAACTTACTTTGTTTCTGCTCAAGCCAGTGGTTCTGCTGACTCTAACAGTCCTGGGCCATTAGAGTAGCAGCACAGGAAAACTTCAGCAGAAGGATGCAGGAGAATCTGCATGGACACCTGGAATTCTATAATCCGTGCAAGTCATTGTTTCACCTGCTCGGTGAACCACACTGAGGTTTGATGGACTGATTCACTGACTTACCCCTTTGCTTTAGTTTGATATATCTGATATGTCCTAGCAACAGAAAAAAAGAGGAAAATATCTTAATAAATTTTGTCAAATTGTTCATGTATTGTAGTATGATTGATAAGTACATTTTAAGAGACTATAAAAAATCCTCACTCTTTTTCTACACTTCATAGTACTATCACATATATTCCTATACTATACAATTTGAAAAACACACAAGCTCCCTCCTCTAGTTAACTCTTTCTTTTTCTCTCTTTTACTTAGGACAGAAACATTATATATGTTAGACAGTGAAATTTACTTTCTATTGATTCACTCTATGGGCGAATCACTCACTTTCTTGTTACTTTTTACATCATTAAATGCTAGAGCTTGCCTCTGGCAATTTCCATAATGAAAACTTACTAAATTTGCTAATTGGGAAAGGCTTCTCTAAAACTGATTGTTACACTGTGCCTTCTGCTGATGTACATTTCAGTGAAAACTGAACTACGTTTTCCAAGTCGGACACTTAAACATCTACATCATTTACGTAACTACTGTTAAAAGACTCTATTAGTATAATTAATGATTAAGTCAGTATATACACAATACACACAATAAATGTTAATATTTTTCAAAACTTCCCTTTTCTTGCAGGTGTAATACAAAACTAACTTCCTTGTAAAAGGATTTTTTTTAATTAACAGGAAGGAAACCGATAAAAAGAGGAAACCTGATCTTGCTATACACGGAATTTCTTTTTCAGCTGGTTACCATTTCTGGTTCTCATTCCAAAAAGCAATTTTAAATACATATTTCTAGGGTGTGTTTTATTTTCCTTTGTTTTCATTAAAATGGAACTGCATAGTATGTATTTTCCTATAATTTACCCATTTCATTGAGAATATATCTTGGAAATACTTCCATATTGGTTTATATGTACATCTACCCCATGCTTTTTAATTGCTACATAGTATTCCACAACATGAACATAACAGTTAAATTGCTCTTTCCAAATTTTTGCTATTAAAAGCAATGCCATAGTCAACATCCTTGTGCAAATCTCTGCATAGAAGTATTTCTCTATATTAGATGCTTGGAAATGGAATTGCAAGATTAGAGAAAGTATAGATCAGTTAATTAAATATGGCCAAAACTATAAATGTTTCAGCATTACTTCAAAGTGCCTTTTAGCTAAAAGATGAGGCTTTCTGAAAGCCAGCAACTTCCTCCTCTGGCAAAAGGATTTTATGCAGCTCAAAATAGTAACCACAAAATGTAAGGCAATCTAGCCAAGGCCTTTCTCCTTTTTCTTTGGAAGTTGGAGAAAAAGTCAGACCACAGTACTGGTTTTAAATACTCTATAAAATGACTATAACAATGAAAATTATATTTATGAATCTGGTTGATGGACCTCATCCAGAAACATGTTTTCCTAAGCTTTTCTTGGTGACTTGAAATTTTTCTGCAGTATGACTGATACAAAACATGTATATAAGAGACATACATAAAGTAGATGTGAGATAGATCATTTTCTGTGACAAAATTATGTGCACTTTAAATTTTAATAAGACATTGCCAAGCTTTCCTAATTAAAGACCACACCAAATCAAACAACCAGCACTGTCTAAAAAACTCTACTTAACTTCATCTTCAGCAGTTCTAGACATTGGACATACATAGAAGTTTTGCCATTATGACCGATTAAAGATGCCTTCTGTTAATAATTAAGCTTTCCTGATTACTAATGAGATGGGGTGGGGATTTTTTTCTTATGTTTATCAACCATTTATGTTTCTTTAAATCTGTTTTCATTTCCCTATTGAGTTATTTGCCTTTTCCCAATTAATTAGCAAGAGCTCTTTATCTACATTTTTTCAGTTTGTTGTTGTTTTTGGTAATCTCATAAATTTATCTGTGGTGTTTTGTCTTAGGAAAACTGTGTGTGTCTGTGTGTGTGTGCGGTTTAATCTTATTTTTCAACTGTAGATTTCTGAGAGTCTTTCTACCTCCAAATTACATTTAGGACTTTAATTCCTCTACAAATGATTCTGTATGATATCAAAATCTAACTTTGAAAATTTCTAGATAAGAGATCTATTTTCTGAGCATCAGTTGTTGAAAACTTCAATCTTACTCCACTGATGTGACAGTCAACCTTTATCATGTACACAATTCCTATTTGAACACGTTGGTTCTGGGGTCTTTATTCTGTTCAATTGGTCATCTGTTTAATTCCTGCACAATACCAGATTGATTACACTAGAATAAGGGTCCTAACAAACCACTGCCCACACGGCTCTTTTACTCAGATTCTTCTATATTCTTTTTGCCGTGTTTTTGCTTGTGCATAAGTTTTAAAAACATTTTGTCAAGCACCGTGACAAATAATATTTGAAATTTTATTGAGTTATGAAAGTTACTAGTTTCACTTGTTATCCCTTTTAATACTACATTTTTTTCACTTCAGATTACAAAGTTTCACTGAATGTCTCATTTTATTGCACCATTGTTTGATAATTTTGTTGCTATTGTGAGCTGGCATTACTTTTCACAGCAGTTTTTCTAATGATTCTTTTATTGTTCTCTTGGAGATTTATCAACTTTCACTCATCTTGTTTCTGTCTTACTTTACCCTTACTTTAGAACATTAGTTCTAATAGTTTTTGATGGTTCTCTTGGATATTCCAGGCAGATAATTATGACTGCAATTAATGACAGTTTTTTCTTTCTTTCAAGATTAATGCTTGTTTTCCCCATGTATATTAGTAGCCGTAATAATTATAAGCTGTGTTTTATGATTCCTGATCATAGCTGGAATGCTTTATACATCTCACCATTGCACATTACATTTCCTATTGACCTACTTTTGAGATTTCAAGTGCGCAAGTTGAATTTTATATAATGCATTTCATCTATACACGATTGTATATTAATGCATTAATATAGTCAGTGATGCTGTTGATATCATTAGATTTTTCTAATATTGAATCAAACTTTCCTGGAATAAATCCTGCATGTTATGTTTTCTTTTAGTGGATTGATACGTTCCCTTTGCTGCTATTCTACTTACCAATTTTAATTATAGGTGATTTTCTTAAACATTTCTGTTTTTTGTTCTTCTTGCTAAATTTTAGTCTCAGATTTATGCTGAGCTAAAATAAATAAAAAATTTTTGTGCTCCAGAATACCGTATAAAAATCATGATCATCTGTTCATGAAAAAAAACTGGTAAAACTCCTTCAGTTTTAGCACTGTATAGACACGTCTTCCTTAATAACCATTAGTTTATTCAGGTGTTATACTTCTTTTTGACCAATTTTCACAATTTGCATTTTTTTCTGAAAAATCTATTTCATCTAATTTTTTTTAAAAATTCATTGAAAAAAGATTGGGTACAGTGTTCTCTTTTTAAAATCTGAGTGCCGGTGAGATGGCTCAGCGGCATAAGCGCCTGCCTGGGAAGAGCGAGGTCCTGAGGTCGACCCCCGGTACCCACAAAGAAAATAAATAAATAAATAAAATCTGACTCAGACCATTATTTTCTCTCAGACTCCCTTCTTTTTCTTTTTTCTTCATCAGAGTAGTCAAAGTGTCTATTTGTTGTGTAGTTAATGGATTTTGATTGTTTGATGTAGAATATTTGCTCACTTGATTGTCAGGTACACATTTCTCCAAGGCCTGTTTGTTTTTCAGATACCTAGTATTTTACTTATTTTTGATGTATCAATTCCTGAGAGAGACATCTCACACTTGCTGTTTGAATTTGTGTATTTCTGGGACATGCAGATATGTGCTTAACATATTGTACCTTTCACCAATGGGAGGCGTCAGTACTTTTAGGTCTGAATTTCATTTCATCTGATACTGATATAACCATACTTCTTTACTTTCTTTCCTTCTTTCCTAACTTTCTTTCTCCCTTTCTTTTTCTTCCTTCCTTCCTTTCTTCATTTTTGTTTTTATTTTAGCCAAATATATAATTTCAGCTGACAGAGCTTGCTCACCTCTTTATTAACAACTTCTGAGTAATTTTGCTTTTCACAACATTGTAAATGATGTATAAATTTTAAAACTATTTTGGTGTCATTTCCAAACAGACTGTAATAGTCAGGACAGTCTTGGCCACCACGTCAGTCTTCACAATGATTTGGTTTTTGCAGTTCACCAGCTTCAAAACCAGTAGTGTCTAATCCTCTAATTTCTAACTGTGATCTCTGAGAGCCCTGCCTGGAAGGGTGGCTCAGGGTATCTCCAGGGCACCTGCATGTGAACTGACGTCAAATGCATACAAAGCAGAGGAAACATAAAACACCACACCCCATTGCTCTCATTTTTATGTCATTGAAGCTTCACGGTTCGTGGGGATTTGATTATAGTTTCTCCTTGTTGGAGGCAAAAGTTTCATTTTCATATTCAAGGGAAAGGTTTGAAAAACAACTCATAAAGCTGGAAGAACTAAGAGATTCATACTCTCCTGAACTGTCACTTTTTTGACTCATGCAGGAGATTTTTTGAGAATGCAAATACAAAATACCTGGCAGTTGTGTTACTATCATGTCCTCAACAGCAAAGCCAGTGAGCAAGTAAAAGACGAAATTCTTCTTCCTATGAAAATATCAACTGACTGACCCCTTTTAAGAAAGGAAAGATAGGGAGATGGATATAAGACCATTTTTCTCTTTTGATATAATAAGTTGTCTAATACATACATATTTCCATTGGTCACCAGCATTTCTGCATGGTTGGTAGTAAAGTTCATATATTGCCATTTTTTTCTGTTTGTTAGCCTGTCTAGTTAAGAGTCAAGGAAAAAGATACAAAAATCTTTTGCATCTAAAAATATGTTTAGGGAAGATTATTTGTAGATTAAAAATAATTCAGATTCCCTTAATTTCTATTACAACAAACAATTGTGATGACTATAGGTACAACTTAAAGTTTGAGAATGTATTTTTCATAAATTGTTTTAACAAAATTTAAATACACATGAGAATTATTCCATCATATTTTAAAAGCCTACACTTAGATATTGGGGCCAGATGGGACAGGTTTCCATGCTAGTCCTGACTAGAAACCTTTGTATGAATCAGAAACATAGCAAGTGTCTTAGATATTCCATTACTCTAAAGCAAAATATATTTATTATATTGGATTCATTTATTCTGCTTTTTAAAGTTAGCAAATGTTGATCTCAAGGATAATGCTTAAAAGTTCAGGAATGAATGGTGAACTTGATGTTATGGTTGAGATGTCTTGCAAGTCTCATGTTTGGAAGGTGATTGGATTGTGGGGCACTGTACCCATCAGTAGCTTCACCCATTGATAGGTTCAGTACCTGAAAGTCCCCTGAGCAGGTGGGGGCTGATTGGAGGTGGCTCACGGGGGTGTGACCTGGAAGGTTGTATTTTTGTCCTAGGCTCCTCCCCTCTCTATTGGCTTTCTGGCTTCCATGGGACTGGCAGTTTTCCTCCACCCCTGTCTTCATCATACCATTCCTTGCCTTGGGGCCAGCCAACCATGGACTGAAGCCATGAGCCAACCTCTCTAAATTGTGGGTGTGGGGTATTTTGTCCCAGTGACAGGAAAGTGACAAATACAATTACTAAATGGATGTCAGCTTCTAAGGTAATTTGTTTCTGATCTTTCTCTACATCTAGTAAACTTTGAATAAGAAACTTCAAGTTTAAGGATGTTGACCTTTATATTGTAGAATCATGCATATATATTTAATTAGGAACAGTTTATTTTTTTCAGTTTTGACATTGTGGGGACGATAGTTTGTATAGTACAGTTATTGAGCTTGCTACTTTTTTTCTTGAGTTTTTGACTGTATGTATTCTAAATATTTATTGTATTTACATCCAGGATCAGAGGGGAAACATGCCTGCCTCAGAAAAGAATATTTTAAGTTTATTTTAATTTTAAGTAGCTTCTGCATTTGAGGTCTGCTTGAGACTTTTAATAATGTTTTTTCTTGTTTCATAAGGTTTTTTTCTTCTTATCCTCCTGCTTTTCCTCCATCTTAATGTTTAAGTATCAGTAAAGTAAAGGCATCGACAACCACAAACAGTAGGAAACTTCTTCCTCTGCCCCTGGGTTTTTTTTCATGTGAAATGCTTAGATGGTTTCTACCACGTTAAGACCTCTCAGTCTTTAAAAGAAATCAAACTGAATCAATATTTTATCTTCCCTGATCCCATGTGAACATCATTTATTGAAGCTGACTCCTTTGGTGCTTGGGGGACACAAGGCTTCATAAAGTACGTTGAACTAGAATTCCCGCTTGTCTTGTGTAAACACAAACACACATACACATTCGACAATGTGAATGGATTTAAGAATACTGAGTTCATTCACTCCACGTGAATAGATCCTGTTCTATGTACTTGGCATATTAACTCACGTTGGTTTTTCAGTAATTATTCCATCACTTCTGGTAGAGTCATTATTTCCCACACTTTAACATTTCTGAGATCAAGACGTTTCGTACCATTCATTGAGGGCATCTCCGGAAGATGGCACGGAACTATAGTTACATGAAAACTTTAAATTGTTTACTGTGGTAACATCAATAAAGCATCAACATCTATGCATTTGGATCTAAAATATACATTAAGATAAGTGTGGCCAGCTTTTTTTTGTTTTTTTTTCCCCAGTTTTGTTAGATGGAGAAGCCCTGCAGTACAGGTTACGTGGCCTATCCTCTAACCCTGAACTTGTAAGTAGCAGAGCCAGGATTGGAACCAATCTCTCTCTCTCTGGAGCTCATTTGTCTCTACCACAACACCACATCAGGCACTGAGGGAAAAAAGATGAGAGAGCAAAGGAAAAGGTAGTTCTATGGCACAATGTTATTTATGTATAAGGTTATGTTAGGATCACCATTTTTGGATGTCACGACAGTCGAATATTTTTAATTTATGTGTAGCCTTAAGTTCAATCTTCAGTTCAAACTTCATTTTAAAGATTTATTTTAGGATGAACTGTACGTGTCTTGTGTATCACTAGGCACACTAGTGTGGATGCATGCGGAGGGGAAGAGCAGAATGGGAGAACTCGGGATGAGAGGAAACATTGTTCATAGGATCTGACATTCACTGGATTGCTTTTCCTCTCTAGTGACAGGGACACTGGCTGATTCCTAGCATTCTTATTCATCAGCATCCGCAGGGGCTAGAAAGCTGCTGCACATATCCTTCCACTCCACACTAGGGGGTGCAAAGCCTGCCTACCTCTGCTGGCCCTAACGTTGCATCTTCCAGCAGTGAGGTGAACAGTTTTGGAAATCAAAGTAACATTTTCAGGCTCTGGGAGGACCTTTAGTCTGCAAGCAGAAACTCCTTTTCTTCTCCACTAGGAAAGATGCGTCTTTTATTCTTTATCCAACATACCTGGTTTGTTTTTCCAATACTATATACTAACATTTGGCCTTTTGAACACTGCAGCAACCTCAGGTGCCTTCCGGAGAATCTAAATATTACCAAATGCACAGATTAGCATGATTGACGCTGGCTTTGAGTCCCACATCTGTGCATTTAAAAATGTTTTTAAAAGTTGGGAATCTTACTATGTTGCCCAAGCTGGCCACAAATTCCTGGGCCAAAGGGATCGTTCTGCCTCAGCCTTCTGAGTAGTGAAGACTACAGGCAAGTCCCATAATGCTTGGCTTCAATTCTACACTTTAATAGCTTCAATAATTTAATCCGAGAGTTTGTTTAGTCTCCTCATGTCCTCGTATGTAGAATGTCATCACATGACAGGGCACTTGTGAGGACAAACCCTTAATACCTAGAACATGGAGAGGAAACAATAAAAGTTAGCTATTGTTATCTATTGTTAGGAAGACATGATCATACTTATCAACATACCCATAGTTATAACTTTATATCTCTTTATAATTTACAAAAGAAGAAAATATCTTTGCCCCCTCCCAATTTTTAGTTTAAGTTTCAGTTCAATCTCATTTTTTCAAATATTATTGACAAGGATTCAGACAGAACTTCCATAAGAACTTTAAATTTTATAATAGTTAATCCTTTTGCTGTTTCCATGTACATTTATATTAGTTAAAAGTTTATTCTACCTTTTAATCTTCCAAAAATTAGTCTTAGTTTTCTACATTCTGTTTCAAACTCTTACCAGTATTAAAACTGGTATTAAATATTTTATATAATTTACTGGGCCCTCACCTCTTAGTCAAGTTTATTAAAATAAAAACACAAATAATTCCAGAGCACAGTGGCCAGAAAGCTTCAACACCTGTCCACTTTGTCATTTTAATTGCCAACTCTGGAAGTATATCCAAGTATATCCAAGCAACTTGGAACCACAGAAATTCTAAAACTTGATTAAGTTGCCTGGAAGTGATAAATCCTAAGGAGATCAAACTTTATTACTTTGGAGATTTTCCTTGTAGACTTATGTATAAAAAATGGAGATTTAATAACTCAGCTATGTTAGCAGTATCATCAATTTCAGCTAGATTCACCTAATTCCATATCTACTTTCTAATATTTTCCTTCTTAATAGTAGCAATGCTCTTAAACCCTTTGACTCATGTATAGGATCTTTTAAAAAATTAGGTCATTGTGCAGCATTAAACTTTAATATCCGGATATACAGCGCATAGAAGCAAATATATCAAATGGTTCTTATTAATCACGATCCTATTCTTTGTAAGAAGTTAGTACAATACCAGTATCACCACATTTATTAAGTCATTTTCCACAGCTGAAGAATGTAAAATGAAATAATTGATATAAAGATATTTTATCAACTCAAAAGTGCTATATATAAATGTTAGATTTTAAGTTTTAAATCAAGGACTTGGAAAACTGAAAAAATATTATATTATTATATATTATATATTATATATTATATTATTATAATATATTATTATATTATATTATTATATTTTATATATTATATATTATATATATATTATTCAAAAAGGTGTAACCTAGATTGAACCCTCAAATATGCATCTCTCTTATGTACAGAAAGCTAATAATACTTGTCTATCTTAGCATGTAATGATGCTACAACCCAGAGAAAGGACAGGAATAGAGTTGTTAATCTGTCCATTCGTTCCAGGATTTTTTATTTGTTTTTCTCAAAATTTTTATTGTACCTATGACTTGTTAATGATGGGATGAAATGATGAAATGGTATGACAAATCAATTCTTTGTCCTTTAAAGAATACTATGTTTTTTAACTGTTCCTGCATTTTAAATGCTTTGTTCTATAGCTATAATTCTAAGATGTCTAGCCGTCTAGACATAGTAGGTGAGTAAATCAAAGCACAGCAATTTTAAACAACACATGAAGATAATCTAAGCCAAAGAAACTGCCGTCACTCAGTAATCTCAAGGTGGAAAAGGCATAGCTCTTGAGCATTAAGTAAAAGCGTTGCCCAAATCAAGTACAAGTAAGAACTCCCAAGAGGCAGCAAAGGTATTTTTAACACAGGAAAGACATCCTTCATCAAGCAGATGGACTTAAGGAACAGTGGTAGAATTTGTCAGTCAGTGGTTCCCAAACTTTACTGCATATTATAGGTTCTAAGGATATTTAAAAATACTCATGCCTGGCTTCCATACTAATATACCCAGTGCCACTATCTGAACAATTGAACCTGCTGTGCAGAATCACCCAAGAGAAGAACCAACCTGGATTTCTCAAAACTGCTGTGACGATGTCTGACGCTGACACCTGGTAACCATACAGGGGACAGTAATTCAGAACATAGCCATGATGAGTTCCAAAGGAAGAAGTCCAAGATGGGAATTGGTGTGCAGAAAGTTTACCAGGGAGTACTTGTGGTACTTGTTTGTGGAAAGGAAGGGAAAGGAGCCGGATTAGGCAGAAGCAGTTGGATTGCCATGAAGTCTCCAAAAGGGCTCTCAGATGACACCTTAAGTAGCTATAAACCTGCAGTGGTCATTCAGGGTTGTCGCCAGTTGAGCCAGGGGGTCATACTCGTAACTCATACAGCCTCATACAGACAGCCATCAGATGTGCGCAGCGCTAGCATTGTTTGAGCTTTGCAGACAACCCTGGAGGAGGGAGCTGCCTGCGACAGACTCACAGAACCGGGGAAGTGTATTCTTTCGTTCTGCAGAAGGTTCTGAGAGGCACACCATAGTGAATAACTATGGACTTCATCGTAACCTTGGTCACTTAGCCAGTTTTTTATGTGGAATAGTAGAAACAAAATTAAACCAACCAGTACAACAATTCCTTTTTCTGGAAGGGAATCTTCAGATAGGAAGATAACGCCTCCTTGGGATTAAGACAATCCAGAAAAAAAGGCCCACAGGGTGCCACATTTGGAATCCCCCAGAAAATCATGAGGATTCATAAGAGAGGAGACACATGATTAAATAGCAGAGAGAAAGGTTAAAGTCAGGTCAGTGGACAGACAATTTCAAGTTGTTTGCTATTTTGTATATAAAGTACCCCCTCCATTTCCACCACGAAGATCATGGAGGAGTTTTGGAAGATTTTGTTTTGATTTTTTTTTTAATGTGGGTTCCGGGAGTCGACCTCAGGACCTCACGCTTGCCAGCAAGCGCTTGTGCCACTGAGCGATATTACCAGCCCTTTTTTTCCTTTATGTGCGTACCAGGAGTCAAACTCAGGACCTCGTGCTTGCCAGGCAGGCATTTACGCCACTGAGCTATCTCACTGGCCCCTGTTTTGCTTTTTTATCACTTCATGTGCTTCTGATACTTTGTTAAAATCAGGTAAAGAATCAGCAGAAATATTAGTGCACTGGAGGGTGGCAGATTGAAACAGAGGTAAGATAGCTCTTAAGGAACCGAGACCCCAGAAGATGTCCACAGTTGAAGCTATCTTTGTGACTTCCGGCGTCTACTCACTGTGATTAGCCCATACATGTTCGGGCTGTGTGCTTGTTTCAGTGGCTGCAAGGGAGAAAATGTAAGAAAACTCACTAGGCCCTCATGTCCAGCCCAATTGAGAGGAGAGAAAGCTCAAGAGGAAAAAAAGGTGGGAAACACAAGGTACATTTTCAGAAGAGCGTAGAAAGAAAGAAAAATGATCTGTTTTGGAAGGCCCACAAACTTTCTCTTGACACATGAAGATAAGTTCTCGGTGTAAACCTCTAGGGATAGATTTCTAAAATTTAATGGAGTGGCTTCTATCTAGATAGTAAATATTATGCTACTTGAACATTTGAATTACTTGTTAAAAATATTTTTGCTTTCCCTCAAGTATCCTAATATAGCAGATAAAATTCACATAGGCCTGCATGTTACTAGAACAATTCACTGTTGCTCTTTGCTTTCAGTACAACCATATTATACATACAGAACTTGAGTTATGGTACTGTACTGTTTTTCAGTGGGTTACTGAGAGTAAACACTCTAGAAAAAAAATCCTAAAGGTTTTGATTCCTCAGGATAAAAGAAATACCTAAATGATAAAAAAGTATATGTTAAAGGTAAAAGGGTGTAGTATATACAGTATTTCTTATTTAATTGACATATGTAGTATCTTTTAAAACAAATTAAAAACTTACTTTAATCTTAGATCCTTGAACAATACTTTAATTGCAAAAAGATAACCTAATGGTTGATTTATCCTATTCTGTCCATGTAAATTTTTAATATCTAAGAATGCTGATATTGGAGATAACAATTATCCATTATAAAATTCATCAGGATATAAATATGAGGACAAATATGTTTCAAATATTGACTATGTAAAGAAGCTACATACAGAATTTATGAAAAGCATGTAAAATGTATACCTACATTTTTAAAGAATATAAGGTGTTTATTGATTTTTCAAAACAAATGCAAGCTCACCATTAATAACATATAACTTTTCTGACTGTTTCTGACATAACATCCTCTTGGAGCAAAAAAGAAATTATATGTTTTCTTGATTTCTGGAAGTAATAAGCTATCATTCAATCGAGGTCAAGAAAGTTTAAAATGTGGTTCCTACATCTTTGGCTCCCTTCTGATTTTACCATTGTGCTGTGAAGCTCATATGTTATTTAGATAAACAGTAAGCAGAGTTTGAGAGAAATTTAAATGTAAGGCTCAGTTTGTAGACTATTTCCATATTATCCAGAGGTTCATCTCAATGATTACTAAGACACTTAAAAAGATTTTTGTGTTAACAAATAACAAAGAGATAAATTAATATAATGTTATATTAATGCTAAAAAATAATTTATTTTGCATATGTTTTACTCACTGATATCCTTAAAATAAATTCTCTTACTTGGTACAATATCAACTCTTCTTACAGTTGAGTAAACCAAGATTCAAAATCAATAAGTAAATTGCCTACAATCACATAATGGTTACAGAATTTGGAGGAAAACTTGGATTTGTCTAATTCTAAGACCCATATTTTAAACTATTTTACATATTCTTTTAAATAAGTTTTCACTCAATTAAAATAATCACTAAATTATTTTAACCTCCAATATAACATAGTTATGGCTCTCACTTGTTAATTTTGCATTCTTTGGTAAGACATCAACTTTATGTTACAACTTCAGGATGTACATATATTATATGTGAAAGTTGACCTTATGTTTGCAATGTTGTTAATGTCCCCAGCAAAGAGAAATAAAATATGGTATTTCAAGTTGTTGTCTATCCAAAGTTTACTTTATTTTGAATTTAAATGAATGTAACTATTATGTTTTCATATTTTTGTTACACCAGTTCATTAAATGAGAAAAGTTAAGAAAAGTTCCATTTTGAATTAGAATATATTTAAAAACTGTGAGTGTTTTATTACTCTGAGTTAAATTGATATGTTGTTATTTTACCCATGCTTTTCTAAAGCCGGGCAGAAAGAGCTGAAGTTTTTCTAAAGGGAGAAGAGAGTGTGAGAAAGAATAATAAGATAGCCATATTTGGAATACAGTGTAATATCATTGTTGTTTTGATTTCCATTTCTCTAAAGGCCAAAGATGCTGAGCATTGTTTTCAGGTACTTATGGCCATTTGTACTTATTTTGAGAAGTGTCTGTTCCTTTCAATTGTCCATTTTTTCATTGGGTCTTTTGTGTTTTGGAATCTAATTTTTCTGAGTTCTTCATATATTCCAGATATTAGTCCTCTACCAGAACAGTAGCTGGCAAAATTGTTTTCCATTCTGTAAGTTGTCTCTTCACTCTTTTGATTGTTTCCTTTGGTGTACAGAAGTTTTTAATTTGATACAATATCATTTAATGATTCTTAGAATTATTCTTGTGCAATTAGTGTTTTCTTCAGAAAGTCCTTGCCAATGCCTATGTCTTCAAGTATTTTACTATTTTCTCTTCCAGCCGATTCAGTGTTTCTGTAGTTATATTTTGGTCTTTGATGCATTTTGGTTCGATTTTAGCATGGGATGAGGTAAGGGTCTAGATTCGTTCTTCTGCAAATTGATAACTAGTTTTCCCATCACCATTTGTTAAAGAGGTTCTTTTCTCCAGCATTCTTTTTTAGCCCCTTCGTCAAAGATTAGATGCTAAAAGTGCATGGGGTGGGGCTGCTTCTGTGTCTTCTGTTCCGTTGGTCTACATGTCTATTTTCATGCCACTACCATTCTGTGTTTATTACTGTAGCTTTGAAGTATAATCCATGATTGTAATGCCTCCTGTTTTGCTCATTTTGCTCAGGATTGCACTGGGTATTCTGAATTTCTTTTGGCTCCATATAAATTTTAGGATTTTTTTTTTCTAATTCTGTCAAAAATGCTGTTGAGGGCCAGTGAGATAGCTCAGCGGCATAGGCGCCTGCCTGGCAAGCGCGAGGTCCTGAGTTCAACTCCCGGTACCCACATTAAAAAAAAAAAGCTGTTGATATTTTGATTTGAATTGCATTAAATCTATTTATCATTTTGACAGTATCGATTCTGCCTACCCAGGAATAGGGGTTATCTTTCTATTTTCTAAAATCATCTTGAATCTCTCCCTTTAGATTAATACAGTTTTTATTATATAGCTCTTTCACTTCCTTGGTTAGGTTGATTCTCTCATCAAGGACTAAAAAAACAATAAATGCTGGTGAGAATGTGGGGGAAAAGAAATCTTTCTACCTTGTTGTTGGGAATGTAAGCTAGTACTACCACTATGGAAATCAGTATGGAGATCCCTACAAAAAAGTAAAAATTCCATTTCACCCAGATATACTATGCTGGGATATCCTCCCAAAAGAGTTTAAATTGTCATATTACAGTTGTACATACATAACCATGTTTATAGCCATGCAATTCACAGTAACTAAATTATAGAAACAGCCTAGATATCAACAGATGCAAGGATAAAGAAATGTAGTGTATATATACACAATGAAGTAGTGTTCAGGAATAAAGAAAGAGAAATTCGAGCCATTTGTAGGAAAATGGACCTTGAGACTGTAATGTTAATTGAAATAAACCAGACACTGAAGGTTAAAAATCACTTGGATTCTCTTGTATTAATGACCCAAAATATAAACAATTTAAAGAGCAAAATATAAAAGAAAGGATAAGAAATACAAATGTAGACTATTTGGAGATGAGAAAGAGATCTGGAAAATGGAAGAAAGGGGAAGGGGGTGAAAGAGGATGGAAATGGTCAATAATCAACACTTAATATATATTTCCCTAAAACAAATGTAATTACTATGTATCACAAATATATTAATAAAAATAACTATGAAATATAAACATTTTGCATCCGTTCAGGACATCAAGGCAACCATGACCGCCCAACTAAAGACACTGATGAAAGAGTATTGCCAGAACTGATTCAGAAAGTGGCAAAATGATGGGATAAGTATTCTTGAAACAAGGGGGAGAATGTTGAGGGAGATTAATGCAATGTGTCTTACTCTAATGAATTCTTTTTACTTAAAAAAAAGAAAGAAAAATATATAATCCATAAAATGTGAGTAAGAAATATATTGTTCTCCTACTTAAAGGAAATTTTAAGTAGTCAGATTCGTAGAGTCACGAATGTTTTATAGTTGAGTGGAAAAAGAACATTATTAGAGTTAGGAGCCCTGAGTTCATATGTCAGAATTGCTAGCTGGTAAGGAAGTGACCACACATGTAGCGCTCACACTCTGTTGGGAAATGCCTATTATGTGTGTTTAAGTTAAAATGTTATTATGAGAGACACAATAGAGAAGGTAAATGAAAGACATATATATGTGTATATGTATATGTACATATATAGAGAGAGACATATATATATATAGACATATATATGGTTTCACATTCTAACTTTGGTGATTATCACAGCAGTTGTTCATTATGTATAAACTGAGACAGTCTGTAAACTTCAGCACAGTTTGTATGGTCAAGAAGAAGTAAAATCAAAAATGTAAAACTAAAAATATCTGACCTACCCTAGATAATCTCTTTTCTGTCAATATTGCAGTTGTTTTTATCATGCAACAGTATAATATAACCATTCTCATATATCAAAGAGTTCAGGTTTTAGTGAAGCTGTCTTAAAAGAGTTAGGAGTTAAGTTTAATACTTTAAGTGTGGAATGAAGAGAATAACTTTTTATTCCTTAAGAGACAAATCCAGTGGTGCAAGAAAAAACAAAGGATGAAGGAAATACATTTTATTTTGTACGTTAGCCCAGAATGTAGTCATTGAACAGTAAACATTGACTGAACCTGTGTGCTATGGCAAACACCATGCCAGGCCTAAGTTTCTAAAGGTAATTAAGTCTTGTGGGCTGCCTTCCAAGACTTCTGGCCCAACATGAAGATAACGCAAGTGACCAGCCACTGCATGAGCTGGTAGGTGCCATAGAAGAAGCAGGCCCAATTCCACTGAAGCTTTTATATTAAAAGAAATATCTATAAACACAGGTATGCATATATGGCTGTGGTATGGTGCTTTTAACTCTTTTGTGAAGATACCTAGAAGGGGAATAGCTGGGTCAAGTGGAACATCTAGTTTTAATTTTTTGAGGAATCTGTATAATATTTCCATATCTACACTCCCACCAACAGTGGAGAAGTGTTCCTTGTTCTCCATAGCCTCTCCAGAATTTGTAATTGGTTGATTTCTTTATGATAGCCATTCTTTCTAACATGAAACGGAATCTCAGTGTTTTTTAAATTTTCATTTCTCAAATAGCCAGTGATGTTGAACATTTTTTCATATATTTATTTGATGTTTGCATTTCTTCATCTGAGAAGTTGTCTATTCATTTCAGATGCCCATTTTTGGGTTGGGTCTTTACACTTGAGGGGGTATGATTTTTTTGAGTTCTTTGTGTACTCTAGATATTAATCCTTTGTCTGAGGAATAGCTGGTAAAATTTTTTTCCCATTCTGTGGGTTGTCTCTTCACTCTGATGATGGTTTCTTTTGCTGTGCAAAATCTTTTTAATATGATATGACCCCAGTTGTTGATTCTTTGTAATATTTCCTGTGTGATTAGTGTTTTTTCATAAAGCGTATGCCTACACCTATGTCTTCAAGAGTTTTGCCTATTCTATCTTCCAGCAGATTAAGTATTTCTGTTTTAATATTTGCATCTTTGACCCATTTTGGCTTTAGTGCAACTGCACAATTTGTAATAGCTAAATCTTGGAAACAACCCAGATGCTCATCAATGAATGAGTGGATAAAGAAAAGTGGTTTTTATATACAATGGAGTACTACACTGCCATAACAATAGAGTACTACGCTGCTATAAGGAAGTATAAACTTGAGACACTTTTAGGTAAATGGATGCACCTTGAGAACATAATTTTAAGTGAAATAAATTGTACACACATGTATAAATATTACATTGTTTCTCTTGTTTGAGAAATCCAAAAGGTAAATTAGGGCCAAAATGGATGATAGATATCAGAAAGTAGGAAGAAAGTGTTCAAATGGGAAGGGGAACAAGGGAAGGGAAGGGGAAAGGGAAGAGAGGGAATAGAGATTTAAGAAAATAAAAAAGAATGAAAGGAAAACAGTAGAAACAAAGTTTTGTAAAGGGAGGGGGAAGAAGGATCGAAGGGAAGTGAGGGGAATGGGAAAAGAAAGAATTAAAGTATATTATAAGATATATCTTAATTAAAATAAACAAATTCCCTATGATGAATGTGATCATTATGTTGAAAGTGTACCAATAAAATTAAGTTTTTTCAAACTCTTTCAGTATTTACTTTAATTCTTTGTCTCTGCATTTGTGCTTGCACAGTTCTTCTATTTCTTGATTTTTGGAAGGGAAATCTCTTTCCTGGCTTCCTTTCCACCTCACCTCTAACCTCATCATCCTAATTTAGTCTTAATGTTTTTACTTAAGTATATGATCAGAATTTGCTATAATTATATTTCCCTTCTTAACTATTTTGCTTTCCTTGGAATTAATAATTTCCTAGCTATTTTGCTTTCATATTTTCTACATATATCCCTTTGAAGTTTTCAAAATCAATTAGATGTATCATCAATCTATCATTAATTTTGATAAAAATTCCACATTATCACATATTTTATCATCTCCTTTTCATTGCTGGAGTTCTCCATTGTAAAACAAAACAAAACAAAACAAAAAACTATCCTCTTATTTCCATTTGTCCAGACCAGTCTGTAGGCATATTGTACAACTATCCTCTGGAGACTTTCCTTGCCCCTCTCTTGGGCTGGATCCACCATTTCTTGATCCTTCATCTTCCTCTTTCTTGGGTTCCTCTCTAATTTTGCTGGAACACGCACTCCAGTAGTTTAAGGAAAGGTGCATGAAAAGTAATGTTTTCCCTCCATTTTTACATCTGAAAATATTTTTATTTTATCCTTATACAATTTCTAGTTTGAATAAAAAGTTCAAAGCTAAAAATAATACCTCAAAATGTGATAGCGTTGCGTTGTTGACTTCAGTCTGCTCCTGGGAAGTTAAATGCTCATTCTGATTTTTTTCTTTGCATATAGTATTTTTTCTCTCTGAAAGCTTCTATGATCTATTCTTTATCCCTGGCGTACTGAAAACTTATTTTCTGTGTTAGTTAGTTTTCCATCACTCTAACCAAATACCTAAGAAAAACTTCTAAAAGGAGGAAAAAATTATGGCAGGAGAGTATGGCAAAGCAAAGCTTCCCACCCGTGCAGAGAGGGTGAAAGATCCTGAGAGGAAGAGGCTGGGGAAAGATACAGACCCACAGGGCCAGCTCACATGGCCCACTCCCCTCAACTGGCCATCTTCTCCTGTCTCCAGCACCTCCCAATAATATCACATTATGAGCTTATCAGTAGATTCATCACTTGATTAAATTAGAGCTCTCATGACCCAGTAACCCCCCCAAAACCCTATCAGCTGGCACATGTATTCTAGAGGACATTTCAAATATAAACCATAATACTTATATAAGCTTTAAAGTAAAATATGCACTCTAGTTCTAGCAAAGATTGTCGAATCAGTTCTTTGACAATGTCTCCCTCTCCTTTTTTCTTTTATTCTCTCTTCGGATTTTTCTTATTAGTCAGATACTGGAGTTCTGGGTTGGCTATTCCATGGGCCAAAAACTAAAATTAGACCCATGTATATCACCATGTACTAAACTAAAATCAAAATGGATCAAAGATTTAAATATTAAAACAGAAACAGTAAATCTGCTGGAAGACAGAATAGATAAAACTCTTGAAGACATAGGCAAAGACTTCATGAGCAAAACCCAGACTGCACAGGAAATACTACAAAGAATCAACTGGTGTCTCATCTTATTAAAAAGCTTTTGCACAGCAAAATAAATCACCAACAGAGGGGAAAAATCTTAGTCGGTTGTTCTTCAGACAAAGGACTAATACCTAGAACATATAAAGGATTGAAAAGAATCAGACCTCCCAAATTTAAAGACCCAATCCAAAAATGGGCATCTGAAATGAATAGACATTTCTCAGAAGTATAAATGGCAAATAAATACATGAAAAAATGTTCAACATCACTGATCATTCGAGAGATACAAATCAAAACAATGCCAAGATTCCATCTCACTCCAGAGAGAATGGCTGTTATCAACAAACCAACCAATAACAAATGCTGGCGGGGCTGTGGGGGAAAAGGAACCCTTCTCCACTGTTAGTGGGAGTGCAGACTGGTGCAGCCACTGTGGAAATCAGATTGGAGATTCCTCAAAGAACTAGGACTAGAGGCTCCATTTGACCCAGCTATTTCCCTTCTTGTTATCTTCCCGAAAGAATTAAAATCATCATACCACAGTGATATACATGGACCCATGTTTATAGCAGCACAGTTTGTAATAGCTAAATCTTGGAAACAACCAAAATGCCCATCAACCAAAGAATGGATAAAAAAGATGTGATATTAATTTAATAAAGAAATATCTGACTTTATTTTGGTTTACGTCCTCATCATGGCAATGCTGAATATAATTGTGGATGTGGAAACTTCCCAAATCCAAAGGGCAGAAAAAGAAAGTTTTAGAAGGGAGCAACATTTAAAATAATAATAATAGTAATAATAATAAGTGAGTTCAATGCACCTTTTGAGAAAGCTTCAGTCATTTGACAGGACTGGAGGGTATGGTGGCAAGGAATAGGGCTCACTCAAGGTGAGAACAAGTTCAGATCATGTTCATCCTTGTGTTATAGGGTAAAGAATATACATTTTTAGACCTTATGTTATGGAGAGCTGTGGAAAAGCTTGGAATGAAAGAAAAATATCAGATTGGTAGCTCTTTAGAATCTGCAAGGCCCAACTGAAATTTCTAGAGGCGCTAGACACTGAGGAAATGAGAATGGGTCTGTAATATGTTTAATAAATAAATACATTTTAAAAATGCATGAAAATTTCAAAAAAAATGCATGTGAAGAAATCCAACCATGTTCTTATTTTTTTTCACATTAGTTATTTCAATGCTGTCATAAAATGTGAACTCTGAAATCATTTCGATATGCTAAAACATAGTCTGGCACAGACAGAATGTATAGCAGTGGGTTGAGACCACAACACAGATGAAATAGTCCACACAAGAGAGGATGAGGTCATGGATGCTTGGCTTAGGCTGTGGGCTTGGAAAATGGAGCAATTAATGCATTTAGGAGATGCTCTGATCCAATTTGTATAAATG
The DNA here is from genome assembly GCA_028451465.1 of Erethizon dorsatum. Taxonomy (NCBI): domain Eukaryota; kingdom Metazoa; phylum Chordata; class Mammalia; order Rodentia; family Erethizontidae; genus Erethizon; species Erethizon dorsatum. Next base: position 18,646,548 of record CM051838.1, read on the forward strand.
AATCCATGGGTAATGTGGAATAAACAGAATTCCCTATGATGAAATTCAAGAATAAGGGTTAGTGGTGGGAGGGAGGAAGGGAGTGATGTGGGGAGGAGAGAGAGATGGAGAAAAAGAGAGAGAGAGAGAGCTAGAATTCTTACAACTAATTCAAAAACAATGATATCCTAAAGCCTAGACCAGCATTGTAATCAACCTATGAATGAGGATTTGTAGGCGCAAGTTGAAATAATCACTGGGAATTGCATAGAACTAGAACAAGGGTCACAGATAAAAACTTGCTTCCAGTTTAGGCACAACTCTGTTCCATAAAGTACAGGATATCAATGACCAAAGAAAACACATTTATATGATCTTTTCACTTTTGTTTAACATTAATAATTTGTTTCTGCATTTAATGTGGTAATAATTTATTTAATAAATATATTATGAAAATCAGTATGTGGCTCTTAAACAGTGGTGTTGGTTTTGAAAAGAACTTATCTTCAAGACAGGAAAGGGACATCATACTAAAATTGGAAAAGTTCCCTGAAAGAAAATGCAACAGTATCAAAAAGATACTAGGCCGTTCTGATTCCAGTAGGAAAAGAAACCTATTCCTCCTAGTTGCAGTAATGGAGCCTTCACTGGCTTGAAAGGAAATCTGTACATCAAAGCGTAAGTGGCTCTTGGATTGCTCTCAGAATCACGTCAGAAGGCAATGGGAGTTAACTGACACAACCTATGGTCTGTTTGATAGGCAAAGACACAGGCGGCAGTGTGCACCAGAGCTAAAATGAAAGTAGAACAAACCAGGACAAGAATCTGCACGTGTACATGTGCATGCGAGGGCCGATACAAGAAAAGAAAATGGTATTCATAGAGGATTGCAATATATTTGGAACATTGTAACCTGCTTTGTGTTTCTTTATTTACTGAGATAGAATGGCACAAGCAGGTCAGTCATTTCACCTTGTCACAACTGCATGAGAACTATTTCGTATTTTTTCTCTGATTATACCCTCTTTTCTTTTGTTTATATAATTTACATTATTTCTGTGAGAATATTCAATGAATCTCAACTAGCTAAAGGGTATCAATTAAAGCTCTTGCTAACACACTATAGCATCAAAGTCAGTAAGTTCTAGTAACTTCTGAAGGAGTGTGGAAAGCCTTGTGCCATAGTTTGGATCTCAAATGCCCCCAGTTTGCACATGTTAAAAGGTTAGTGCTAGCTTGGCTTGGCATGATTGGGATGTGACAGGAACTTTAAGTTCAGTGTATGTTGTGACCTTGAAGGGGAGAATGGGACCCAGTGGCTTCTTCTTCCTCTTTTCTGTCCTGATTGTGAAGTTAAATTTTGCTTTTCCACGTATTCTGGCCATTACTCACTACCACAGGCCCAAACAATGGGGCTAACTGTACATCAACTTAAGAAGTTGATTAGCTCAGGTACTTCTTACAGTTACAGAAACCTGACTAACCAACCATAGTGAGGAATAATTTCAAATTTTCAAGAAAATATACTCTGAAGGATGATATCATTTTATTTAAATCTCAAGCTCTTCTAGCTTGTTTTTCAAAGTATCAAAGGATAGTGTCTTTGGGCATATGCAAAATTTTAGAGTTACAAGAGGTTTTTTTTGTTTCTTTTTGTTTGTACACAAAATCTCACTGTGTTGCCCAGGGTGGTCTTGAGCTCATGGGCTCAAATGATTTTCCCTCTCAGCCTCTCAAGTACCTGGAACCATGGAATGCACCACTACATCTGCTAGTTACATGATGTTTAACCTGACCAAGTAAAAGCCGTTGTGTTGGAGCTCAATACATAATGTATCTTTTCCTTGAAGGTAATCAGTCTCCTTTCCTCCATCTTTCTCTGCTTCCTTTTCTTTTTTCCAACCTAAAGATAGAATTAAGCAAATTTAAAGAGATCACTAGTTATCATAGCAAAATCATCATATTCACAAAATGCTACAGAGGTTCAAGAATTATACCCATTGTGACTTATGTCAGCCACGTGGATGGCTAAACAAATTAGTTCACAATACATCTGTACATTTTACATATAAATAGTTGAAAGTAAAGAGGATCTAGTTCCATAAAGACCAGAGTATACGGACTTGCTGCATGTGCTCTTGATCTAGGATACTCTTAGGATTAAATAAAGAAGTCCTCTTTATATATTAAGTTGGTATTAGGTAAAGAGAATACACATATTGGTTTAGTTTCCATAACATCATCAAGAGCAATTTTCCTCATGTTTAATGCTATGTGTTAAAAAGAAAAATGAGATTTGAGATGATGGCTTTTCAATTTCTCTACAGAAGATCTGGCCTGTACAAAACTTACACCCATGACCTTGGCTTTATCTGCATCATGATCTCAGCAATACATTGACCATCTTTGCCCTTTGACCTAATGAGTATAACCATATTACATCAAAAGAAAGTGCCAGGGTCATCAATTAATATTTTAGAATTAAAAATATTTATATGAATCTATGTATTTTCATTTTCCATAATGCAATAGTGTAACATTATTTATTTATAAAATAATAGAAAGAACATATATATTATGATGTTTGCTACAAAGTATGATTCTAAATGGGTGAATATTGTTGATGCCTCTGGACAATGACTAGTAGGATTCAATAGGCATAGTTACAAACCAAATCCAATTTTAACTTTTCCTTAAATAAAGCTACAAATGTATTTGAATGATACATGTTTGATCATTGCCAAATACTAAAACATCAATTCAGGAGGTAGGTCAACCTATTATTCCAATTACCTGTGTTTTTGGTAAGTCAAAACCTCATGTAAGTAAAATAGTAATTTGATAGTTAAAATCAAGCCATCTTGTGAAGGGCCTTCAAAATTTCCTCCCACTATGTACAGTTTTTAGGACAAGAATAACTGTTTGTGTGACAGGATTCAGCTCTCAGGCCCAAATGGGGCTAATTCTGATTTGCCTCTGAAATCATGTAATTGTAAGCTAGACCTGAGTTCCATTGTGTTTGTCTCTCAATGAGGACAATGTAAACATGGAATTATTTTATTTATTTATTTTATTTTAAAGAGAAAAAAAAAGCAATAAAAACAGTGATACGGAATTTCAAAACAAGATAATAAATTAACAATGGTTAATATATTGCATACTGTTATCTTCAAAGTAGTTGCTCAGATTATAAGATATAAGCATGCAAAATTAATCAAGCAATGTAAGCACAAACCATTCTTTTCAATGAACTAAAAGAAATTAGTAGTATAATTATCTTAGCTATCTTGTATATATATATATATATATATATATATATATATATATTTTTTTTTTTTTTTTTTTTTTTTTACTTTTCCCTTCTTTCTTTTCTCCTTTCCCCCATCCCAGTTGCTCTTTCCTTTTGAGTAGTTTCTTCCCCTTTCACAATATCTATTCTAGATTTTGGATCTTACTCTTTTGGGTTCTTACACTAGGGTGACAATACGATGTTTACATGAGTTTGATTTATTTCACTTATGAGTATGGACTCTAGTTGCATCCATTTACCTTTAAAAGCCTCGAGTTTATCCTTCTTTATAGCTGAGTAGTACTCCATCATGTAAAAATACCACATCTTTTTTATCCATTCCTCGGTTGATGGACATTTGAGTTCTTTCCAAGATTTAGCTATTATAAATCATGCTGCTATAAACATGGGTTCACATGTATTGCTGTGGTACGATGTTTTTAGTTCTTCTAGGAAAATACCCAGAAGGAGAAAAGCTGTGTCGAATGGGACCTCTAATCCTAGGTTTTTTTTTTTTTTTTTGTGGGTACCGGGGGGTCGACCTCAGGACCTCGCGCGCCAACAGGCACCCGTGCTGCTGAGCGATATCACCGGCCCCTTTTTCGTATGTGGGATCCGGGAGTCGAACTCGGGCCCTCGCGCTTGCAAGGCAGGCGCTTACGCCGCTGAGCCATCTCACCGGCCCTAATCCTAGATTTTGAGGAATCTCCACATGGATTTCCACAGCGGTTGTACCAGTCTACACTCCCACCAACAGTGGAGAAGAGTTCCTTTTTCCTCACAGTTCTGCCAGCATTTGTTATTGGTTGATTTCTTGATGATAGCCATTCTTTCTGGGGTGAGATGGAATCTCAGTGTTGTTTTAATTTGCATTTCTTAAGTGACCAATGATGTTGAACATTTTTTCATATATTTATTTGCCATTTGAATTTCTTTATCTGAGAAGAGTGTATTCATCTCAGATGCCCATTTTTGGATTGGGACTTTGAATTGGGGGGGCCTTATTCTTTTCAGTTCTTTATATGCTCTAGATAGAAATCCTTTGTCTGAGGGACAGTTGGTTAAAATGTTTTCCACTCTGCCTAACCCTATGTCTTCAAGATTTCTACCTACTTTCCATTCCAGTAGATTTACTGTTTCTGTTTTAATATTTAGATCTTTGATCCATTTTGACTTTATTTTAGTACATGGTGATAGACATGGGTCTAGTTTTAGTCTTCAGTATGTGGAAAGCCAGTTTTTCCAGTGCTATTTATTCAAGAGGCTATCTTTCTTCCAGTGAAGTTGTTTGGCCCCTTTGTCAAAGATAAGGTGCCTGAGTGTTTTTGTAGTTGTGTCTGTATCTTCTAATCTAAAACATGGAATTATTAAGCAGCCCTTCTCAGTCACATGAACTGAAGCCAGAGAACTGTTCTGCAAATAGGAACTAAGTCAGCAAGTTCACAGAGACACAGAAATGAGAGGGGGCAGGAGGGTTCCTTGAAGCGAGCAGCCTAGAGCCTCCTGACATCCTTTAGTATAAACCACATCGCTGTGTTTGAGTTCCAAAAGACACTTCTGAACCCTTGTGCTAAATTTGATTTTTTGCTGAAAACGTTTCAGGTGATTTACTTCTACCTAAGACCAAAATCTCCCAAGAAATATAACTGGGAGACCAGAAGTCTCAAGGAGAAATCACAGAAGATCAACTGGTTCATAAACCCCAAAGAGGCCAGCCTAAAATATTTTTGCAAAAGGAAAAGCAAATTTCATTAAATGTTTTATTTATAGGCATAGTATCAATCAAATGTCATAGAGAGATTGTAGAAAATTTTGTAGTAAACTTAGTTTCTTTTCTACAAGGAAGCAAAAAAATAAATATGTCATCGGAAGAGGTGAAAGCCAGACATTATGTTAGCAGTGCACCCAAACGAAGGCATGCTATTCTGCACGTGGGCAGGTGGCATTAATTTCTTAGGATAAACAGATTAAAGTGAAATATGAATTTGATTCCAGTTCATTTGAGGAAGACAAGCCAGTGCCCAGCTTGAGACAGAGGCGCCATATGGAAATAAGCATAGGCAGTAAGAAAAAGAGACAAGGCGAGCACACATCGCCAAATACAGTATTATGACTTAATCTGTTTACCAACAATGTCCTCGATACCTCTGAAGGGCTTCAGTTTTTACTTCTGAGTTTTCAGGCTACAGCAAGAAGATGAATATATATAAAGGTGGATAAATGATTCAGCTAAGATTTACTCTGTTAGCTGAGAGTTAGAGGCAATTTCATATTTGCATTTTTATCCTCACCGCTTTAAATAATATTACATAAATTGTAAGTTATCTACTTGTTTTTCAAAACTTTTGAGGGGTTGAAGGGAGGGTAGGGGAATGGGGAAAAAAAAGAATCAAATTATATCACATAAAAAAATAAGTTACATCTTGTACAGGTACAAATACCTACGACAAATGTGATCATTATGTATACCTAAAATGTACCAATAAAAATCATTTTCTTTGGAAAAAAACAAATTTTGAATCTAAATTTTTATTTGAATGATGAAAATCATTTTTCTGGAACAGCATTGCTCTTTTGCATCTAAGGGATTTAATATAACATTTAAATTCCTGTTTCTGTCAATATTTTTAAAAATATTGACCACACAATGAATGTTTTGATTTTTAAATTGAAGACTAGAGGTTTGTTAATATTGTTTATATTTTTAAAGGTAAAAAGTAACTCAGTGAGATACGGTAAGTGAAAAGGTTTGTACATCTCACACAAGTGAATCAAAACTTATGCTTCTAGATAATTAAATGAATTAATGTATTCTTTACATTATTCGGGGTACTTGAGGCGCTCTTAAATCTTGATGTTTCTGTGTATTTATTAAATACTACTCATGACATATATATGTGAGTTTCAATCTTTACTAATTCCATTACTTTTGGGGGCAGTATTATTTAGAAATCATTAACGAACAAATCTTGACCTTCTGAACTGGGATTTGAAAATGATAGATGGAGAGTTAGAAAAATATTATCAATTCTTATGATCTGTTTCAGGAAATTACATTTCAGCTTCTCATTCCCTGATATTTTTGTAAAAAAAAAGAAGTGGTTCTTGCTGGTATAATTATAGGATGCGCTTCAGAGACTGCTATATTATACACTAAATAAGGCACCACATAGATCAAAATTTTAGAAACAGGAAAATTTGACATGTTGCTGAAGAGTGCTTGTGGCCACAGTGCCCTCTCATTCTGAACAACTCGCTCCTATAATTGTCAACAATATTTTCTCATATAGGCATCTCAGAGAAAGAAACTATTTTTTTGTTGTTGTTGGTTGTTATTTCCATGTTTCTGAGTGACTGACAGATCTTGGTGGATGGAAATAAAAATACCTGACTAAATTTAACTAAAATACTGCAAATTTAAATGTGTGCTAAATCTCCCCATAACAAAATGATGAGCTACTTAAGATTAACTATACTTGTTATTTTAATGCTAGAAAAAGATGATGCCCCATGGTGAAGTGCTGGTGAATTATTTTTATTTCATTGTTTTTCATTATCTTTAGTGATAGTACTAGTTCCCTGTCTTCTGGTAAAGAGTATTTTATAAGGCTGCAAAATTTTTCTCTCTGTCTTTCACAAAAAGTAAGACTGAAATTTTAAGTGATACCAAAAAGAAAATACCTATTTTCTCCACTTTAAGGCTCTTAAAACCTAAGGACCTAGAAAAAATGAAATGGTAGTGTCCACTCAATGCTACTGGCTGTCAGGTAGCATCAATATTCCATGACACATAATTCAACATGGGGGACAACCAGCTAAAAACAGGCTGAGGATTTTTAGTATGTGGACATAAATTACTTATTGGCTTCTTATGATTGAAAGATATTATTTCTTCAAGTCAAAATTACCATTAGTGACAGTCAAGTATAACAGTTGAAAGGACAAAATGGAAGTTATGATAATGATAAAGATAAGGGAAGATTGGCTAAGACTGGAAAATATTTTTAAGCTTTTAGAAAAGTTCAATTTTACATAACTTGTCACAAGTTAAATAATTTTATGTTAAACGCATGAAAAGCAAACACAAGGTATTGAATAAAAAAAGAATTGATAAAATAACATTACCCAAATCAAGTATGGGGAGAGGAATTACACTGTGTTCGCAGAGTAGGTTTGTTGTTACAAAAAGGCTGTAAAATATCTTTAGCCTACATCCTGATCTCCTTAACGGAGAAAAGGGAGATATTAATAGTCATGCATGCTCTGTAGCACTGTTTTGAGTATTAGATGAGTTAATATGTGTAAAGTACTTTGAACAGAACCTAAAGTACAGTAAGTATTCAATAAGTAATAGCACTGGCCCAAATTATTATTTTACTATTTCTTCATGAGAAAGGGAGCACTTAAGAAAATGGTCACTTTCCAAGTGAAAAGTCCCTTATGCTTACATCAGAAGGAGATAAAATGTTATATAATGCTTCCCAAAGCATATATGACTCAGCATCTGAACTCGTCATTTTCTTCCCAAAGGTCTAGTTGTCCTTTACCAACAGTTAAGTAGATGTTAAAAATGCCTCAACAAATTAAAAATCAGACATTTGTCTTTACAAGTGTGTCTACAAGTAGTGGGTCATAATGTATCGCTTTACTCATACTCCTGAAAGGCTGCAGTTGAAGTCTGCTAAAATCCAAGTATTTTAACTTTGTAAGAAGCAAAGGATTTTCTTGGAATAATACCATCTTTTTATTACAGGAAGAAACGTTATAAATATTTGTTCCTCTTGTTATCTGGTTTAAACAAATTTTTTTGCAGAATAAATGAGCTAGGTACTAACTATATGAAGAAAAATAAGATGTGACATCTGGCAGCAAGGAATTTACAGTATATTTGGGGAAACAAGCACATGCAAATACCCAAGGTAGAAAGTAGACACTGACAAGTGGTGAAACAGAAGCAGAAATACAATCCTTCTGGAACCTAGAATCACGGCTGACTATTTACACTGGTTGTGGCTGGGAAAAGTTTTACCAACAAAATGCTACTTTTTGAGTATGATAGGAGTACAACTTGAAAACTACACCTGGAGCTCAGGTGAATGGTGAGGTCTGAAGGTAAAGATCTGAGATAACGTCAATAAAGGATATGACAGAGGTCCTGACTATTTATAGACAAAATTACTCAGAGCAATATCGTAAAATGAAGAATAAGCCCACATATAATCTCTAATATCTGGTGTAAATATTTGTCTTTTTTATGTAGAGGACCAAAGCATAGAAATAATAGAGTCATTTTGGCACATTTCACTTTGGGTAATTGCAAAGTAGTTTATAGAGGACTAACTCTAAACTTCAGGCAAAAAGCCCTGGAGAGAGATCCAAAGCAGAGAAAACACAGAGAGGGGTGGTCTCAAAATAGAAGAAGCTCACTGGGTGCGATTAGGTTTGTGTAGCATTTTACTTGAGGACACATCCAGTCTCCGTGGCTCGGAGCACAAGGAATGAGCAAAACCCTTTCTCTTGTTCAAGAAGTCAGAGGTCAGGGTTCAGGACTGCAGAATGGTAGGAACTGAGAAGTACTAGATCAGAGGACCGTGTCTAGAGGGTAAGTCCAGAAATCCGTGAGTAAACCTGTCTACAATTTAGATTAGCCTGAGCTATGTATGCAGATGAAATCTCCAAAGGAGCCACCAGAAGAAATAGCTAGAAGGAAAAATTTTGTTTCGGCTGTTACTTATCACAAGAAAGTGAATTTAGAGTACAAATTAACCTGCTTGAACAAAAAACAAAATTCAGAGTCTCTACAACATATCATCCATAGCATTTAGTATATAATAAAAATTTATTAGCTATGTACTTATCCCCTACAGGAATATGTGTCACACAGTCTAGACAACATCAATGGATAATGTTAAATTCTTAGATAAAGGAGATAAAGGAATTATCAAGAAATGATTTTAGCTGGGGATATAGCACAGCAGCACAGCACCTGTATGGCAAGTGCGAGGTCGTGAGTTCGATTCCCAGTCCCTCCCCAAAAAAAGATTTTATATAGCTATTACAAATATCTTAGTGATTTTTACAAGAAAATGTGGTAATGATACATTAGCAGGTAGAAACTATGAGAAAAAACTAAGTGAAAAGTTTTGAATCAAAGATACACTATCTCAAGTAGAAAATGTCCTGATTGGCCTACTAGCAGATTAGTAATGATAGAAGAGTCAGTGAATTTAAACATAAACCAGTGGAATGTATATAATCTGAACAGAGAGAAAAATCAACTTTATAAATCAGTGAAAAATGGGGAAAATAATAATTGTTCTAAGACAAGTGTCATTGAAGTCCCAGAGGAGAGGAGAGAAGGAAAGTGGCAAAATATTACCCTAATTTGGTCAAAAATGTAACTGCCAGATCAAAGAAGCTCAGTGAATCTTAAGTTAAAACACAGAAAACTGCATCTAGACACATTATTAAATTGCTGAGAAATGACAATAAACAGAAAAACAATTGAAAACAGATAAAAATGACACATTATATACGAAGATATGAATTACGGCCAACTTTTTTTAAGGAACAATGAAAGTCAATGATAGTGGGACATCATCTTCAAAGTGCTGCTGAAAAGTGAAATATGGGGCCAGTGAGATAGCTCAGCGGCATAAGAGCCTGCCTGGCAAGCGTGAGGTCCTGAGTTTGACTCCCAGTACCCACACACACACAAAAAAAGTGAAATATGGCAATGTAGAATTCTCTATCCAGTTAAAATATTTTTCAAAAATGGAGGCCTCTATTTTAAGATAAAAATTGAGAATGCTTTTCACCATCAGACATCATGTTACAAAATATGCTAAAAGGTGTTCATCGTACTGAAGAAAATGACACTATATGGTAACTCAGATCTACTAGATATGAGAAGCACTAGAAATGATACATTCACATAAATGTGAAAGATCATATTTTTCTCTTCATTTATGTCTTTTTTTTTTCTTTTCTGGGTACTAGAGGTTGACATCAGGACCTCGTGCGCCAGCAGGCGCCTGTGCTGCTGAGCGATATCACTGGCCCTTTTTTCGTATGTGGGTTCCGGGAGTCAAACTCGGGCCCTCGCGCTTGCCAGGCAGGCACTTATGCCGCTGAGCCATCTCACCAGCCCTTCATTTATGTCTTTAAAAAATAATTGAAAATGTAATAACAATGTTCACTGGGTGTATATAATATATGTAGACTTAACATATATGAAAACATTAAGACAAAAGATAGGGTTGGTAAACAAAACTAAATGGTTGTAATGTTATTACATTTTAGGTGAATTCATATACTATTGGCTCCAAGTAGACTGTAATAATTTCAAGATTCACACTATAATTTCCACAGTGAGCACTAAAATTACCAATAGGATTAAACTTACATACTGAAAATATTTGATTGACCCAAAATAAAGAAAAAGAGGAATAAGATGAATTAAAAACAAAGGGGACAAATAAAAAATTAATGTGACAGTGGTAGACAAAACCATGTCAATATTAATATTGACTATCACTGAACAAAGTACTTTTTTATAAGGTAAAGATGGTCAGAAAATAAAACAAGATGCCCAGTTTTTGTTATATAATACACTTTAAATGTATTGGGAAAGATGAGTCTGAAGTAAGGATGTGAAAAAAGCTTTACCATAAAACAGTACATAGGAGAAAATCAGTGTGACTATATTAGTATTACAAAAGTAGACTTCAAGAAGTATTCTCAGAGAAAAGGAGGAATATTTCATTATGATAAGATGATTAATTTATCAGGAAAATGAACTCTGTAATGCTCTCTGTACCTAGAGAACTTCAACAAAGAAAAGCAAAAATTGAATAAAACAAAAATAATGGACAAGCCAGGCATGGTGGCACATGCCTGCAATCCTAGCATTTGGGAAGCCAAAGCAGGAGGATTGCTGTGAGTTTGAGGCCAGCCTGGGCTATGCAGTGAGTTCAAGGTCAGCCTGGAATACACAGCAAGAACCTGTCTCAAAAACAAACAAAAATAATGGACAAATGTACAATGAGAACTGGAGATATCAACATTCTTCTCTCAGTAGTTGGTGGAGCAAGCATTCTAAAGCTTAATAGTTAATGCATAACATTATTAAACAAGTTGATCTAATTCATAATTAGCGAACACTCAACAATTACCCAATACATAAGCCTTATAAATCTGCATGGAATATTCTGCAAGGTAAACCATATGAAGCATCATAAAACAAGTCTATAAAACCTTTAAAAGATTAAAATATTATATAACTAAGATCTCTTACCACAAAAATAAATTAGAGATAAATAACAATTAAATAATTCAAAACTCTACATATATGAAATAAACAGCAAATTTCCAAATAACTTATATGTCAAAGATCACAAAATAAATTAGATATAATACACTAGAAATTAGAAATAACATCAAATTAAATGATAATAAAGTGTGTCAAAATTTGTGGGATATAGCTAAAACTGTATTTATAAGTAAATGTGAACATCTATATGTTTCTATTACAAAAGAATGAAGATTAAAATCAATTATCTAAGTTTGTGTCTTCATTTTAAAAAAATGAACAAATTAGATTCAAAGTAGAAGGAAGGAACAAATTAAGGTAAGTTCAGAAATTAATGAAATAGAAATAGAATATACAAACAGTCAAAGGCAGTGATTGATTTTCTAAAAGGATCAAAATTGACAAACATCTAGCAAGATTGCACAATAAGAAAATAATAACAAGTATCATGAATGTAAGATGTCGTATTGGGGTTCTCCAGGGAGACACAACCAGTAGTCTGTGTGTATTCACATATGCATGTATACAATGTTTTCTATGAAAAAACATGTTTTTGGTTATGAGTTTAAGTTTCTTAACAGACATGGGGAGATTAAGATTTTTTTCTCATCTTGTGTTAGTTTAATAATAACTTGCCTGCCACGTATCTATATATGTGAACTCCCTGTCTACCTATATCTACCTATCTCTCCATGTAAACGTATAGATATCTGTGTACAATTACTTATTAACTTCAAAGGGAAAAACAGAACCCTCGCTGTGGAGAATGCTGACAGATACCACCTTCACCAAATGGTCAACATTAACATCCCTGAAACAGAGACAAACTGAAATCACGTGCCTCCTGATGCAGATGCCAAGAAAGACATAATCTCATTTTTGCAATATTCCTGCCCTTCCAAAAAAACAAAGAAGAAAAAATGGAAGGAAGCAAGGAAGGAAGAGGAGAAAAGACCAGACTAACATGGATCTCGTTCTGAAGAAGCATTAGCCCAGTTGTGACCAACCCTCATGTGGCCCTGAACAGCTAGTAAAGTGGTCCCATAAGATCACAAAATTTTGAGGTTAATATGGGATTTTTAACTATATTTTCACGACTCAGTTTTGTGATGCTCCACTGTGGACAACACAGGCAGCAAGGAAAGTGGTGCAGGAGAGAGCAGAGCGTGGTGCTGACGCCACTTCCTGTGTCTGCCACACCAGTCAGTGAAACATGTGCTGCGGGACTTGACCAGTAAAATGTGGCAGTTGCTTACAACAGTATTTCAACCTTTGTACATTTGTGTGTGCCTGTGAAGACGGGTTTATTGTTATTAAGCAGACATGCAAGTTTTCTTATTACATTATTAAACGTGGGCTTTTGGTATTTTGTTTTAATGTTATAGTGAAAAATATTAAAAACAAAGAAAGCTTTATTACATGTATACATTAACCGTATTGTATAATTTGCATGCAGTGCAAGATTCTTCACTCAGTGTGACACAGCAAACTGAAAGGTTGGACATCTATGCATTACACGAAGCAAACAAATCTTGTCCGTGCTCTTGACAATATCAAGACAAAGAACAAAGAAAGACTGGGGAATAGTTTTGTATTAAAGAACACTAGAGAGACACGATAACTATATGCAATGTGTGATCCTAGATTGGATCGTGGACTGGGTAAAAATAGCTATGAAGAATATTATTGGTACAACTGATGAAATTCAAATGTGAGCTGTTGATTAGATGTTAAGATTATATCAATATTAAATTTCCAGATTTTTGATTATTTTACTGTGATTACAGGAAAAGAATTTCCTATTTAAGGAGAAATTCACACCGAACTATTTAGAAGCAAAAGGGTATGATGCCCCCATCTTACTCAGAAGTGGTTCAGAAAAAATGCAAGGCCCTCTGTACGTGCTGGTTCTGCGTGCGTGGATAACTAACCAAAGTATTTGGGAGCTGGGGACTGTGTATGGAACATGCAAAGATTTTTTTTTTTTATTGTCATTATTCCCTAAATGATACAGCATAACCATTATTTGCCTAGTGTTTACATTGTATTCGATATTATAAGTAATCTAGTGATGATTTAAAGTACATGGTGGGATGTGTGTAGGTTATATGCAAGTGTTATGCCATTTTTATATAAAGTCTTAAGTGTCCTTGGATTTTGGTATCCATAGGGTTCCTGGAACCCATCCTCTATGTATACAGATGGATGATGGTGTACGTACAGAGAAATGGAGCAATAAAGAGAATGATAAGCCAATGTGGCAAAACATAAGCCATTTTCAAAGTCTGGGCAAACATTTTATGGTGTCACTTATAGTAGAAGTTTGCTATTTCAAAATTAATAAGTAAGCTCTAGAATGAAATAAAGTAGGGTTTTTTTTTTGGTACCGAGGATTGAACTCACGACTTCATGCTTGCCAGGCAGGCACTGTGCCACTGAGCTATATCCCCAGCCCCATAAAGAAGGTTTTTAGGTCTCATCTAGTTTAGTGGCCTGTACCTTGCAGGAAGTCTCCATCACTGATCCAAGAGTACAATATTATGGACCACGGTAGTTCTTTCCCCTGTGGGGCAATTATAATAGACAGTGTCTCCTTTGATTCCTTTCTCCGTTAAGCATTAAGTTAGGCTCTAGGAATATAAATGGGAACAACATCCTTTGCTTCTTACTGAGGGGAGTAAACAAGCAGAATGAATCAGATCAGATGACAGGCAGTGATTACGAGTAAAGAGGTTATCACCAGAGCAAATAGGAGATGCACTAAAACACTCTGGGACCACCAGTGGTTACCACAAGAAAGAAGCAGCAGAGCAAAGGCCTAAGGAACATGAAAGTCAGTAGAACAGGCACATAGCGTGTGTGGGATGGGTAGGGGAGAGGGTACCACACAGCAGGGAGATTTCAGTAACAGGATGAACAAAGGTAAGAAACAAGATGGCCTATGTGAGACTGGAAGTACCTCAGCATAGGAATTCCTAGTCCTAGGAAACGCTTGGTTGTTGGACTATGCCAAGGCAGAGACTGGGCTCTCCCTTGTTTCTAGGGAGACACAGTGTCAGCAGGTTATAAAAGAGTCAATCTCTACCCTCTAGATCGCCAGCTGGTCATCTTTGAGACACAGAGCTGGGCTGAGGGTGCACAACTTTAATCCTGGCACTCTGGGAGGCCAAGGCAGAAGAATCACAAGTTTGAGCCCAGCCTGGGCAATTTAATAACTTAGTGAGACTCTATCTCAAAAAGACAAAAATTAAAAATGGCTGGGGATGCAGCTCAGGGCAAAGGAAGGCCCTGGATTTAAAAAAAAGCACAGTTTACAGTTCATCTCTAAGGAGCCCTCTTTCCTTCTCTCTCATATCATTTTTGTAGCTGTCTTTAAGGACACGTATCACATTGTGTTACAATTATTTGTTTCCCCCCCAAACTAAAAGTGCCAACGGTAGGGGTGACCATTCATTAATCTATGTTAGTGGCTCCCAGTAGAGAACTTGGTACATAGTAGGCTTTCAATAAGCAAAACCAGCCTGTTCCTAGTTCCTTCTACAGTGTAGAAGTGACATATGGCATAGCCACTTTCTCTCATCATTAACAGAGCAATTTTTCCAATTTTCCATCTTGTTCTTTCTCAAGAAACAATCAAAAATTCCCAGGAACCCCGAACAATATGTTTTGTTTGCAATGTGTTTGCAATGTGAGTGAACAGAAAAATTCTTTGTCCAACCATGGGTACCAATTTCTTCATTCACAGAATAAGTTCACCAAAGTATATGCTATGTTGCCTTCAGGCACTGGTGTCTGGGAGGCAGAAATTAATTGTGAGAATGTTCTGTTCAAATGATGCCATGCTGTGTTTCCTTAGTAGTTATTTAAAACATCAACGAATCTTGTTTCTTTGCTTTGACATTTGATCTTGCTATATAATGTTGGGCAAGTATTTTGATTCCCATACTTCTACATGCCAAAGTTGAAAAATAAGGGACCTATTTTTCTCTCAGAATTGTTTCTGTGCCTGTATCAAAATACCAAGTTACCATGGTGATTGCTACTCTTGTAAATAGGGCAATTCTACACCCCCCCCATAGAAGCAAATGCAGCACAAAAGAGAAGCAAAATAAGCTCTGAAATAGGGAACAAAAGAGCCTGGGGAAAATCCCCACAGTGAAAGAGATAAAGCCTGTTCCAGATGAAAGTCTTGGAAGGTGACAGCCATTCCTCTTCCCGCTACCTCCTAGGACTAAGTGCAGGCAGAAAAGGGAAGGATACTGAAATGTGGGCAGCGAGGGGACTGCACCGGTGGCATGGGAAGGTTGTGCTTGCTGAGCACAGTGAAAATAAAATATTAATAACAATAATAATAGCATTCATTGCAGGGCTGTTCCATGCATTCTGTGCACTCTCTCTTCCATCCTCACAGTGCTTCCAGGAGGCAGATTATGAGGCTATTAGAGGAGTTGAGCTGGAATTTCGACTTGTGCGTGTATCCTCCCATGTCTGTGGCCTGAAGAGCCATGAAGAAGGAATCTGAACAGAGGGGATAAAAGAGAAACAGCCCCTCTCTAGCTTCAGAATCAAAGAATAGACAGGAAGGGAAGCAGAGCGTTGACAAGGTTGTGACTGCTTGGAGCTCTCAGTTGCCTGAAGCCTTGTGATGTCCAGGGAAGCCCAGCCAGGCTAAGGAGGGGAGGATGTGGGGTGGGGTGTGAGCAGCAAGGTAGGGGAAAAGCCGCAGTCAGGGCAGGAGAGGAAAACCTTCTGCCAACGGATTCCCCACAGATGGCGGTGTATATGCACATGATTAGCGCATCTTGCAGCAAAAGTAGCAACTGCCTGGTTGCCCTGCATCTCTCAGCTTATGTCTTCTCTTAGTGCACCTGCTTTCTACTCCATCTTTTCAAACTTCAGCAAGTTGGTAGGTTTGTAGGGATAAGCCACCTTGTGTGTTTCCTTGTCATCTCTTTCGCTTATTTGAAAAGAGTTTGGATTTGTGACCTCCAACCTGCTGGCAATATGAAGCAGGAGAAGGGAAGATGTTAGTATTGAGTGTTCCTCAGGCTAGAAGAAAATTGCTGAGACTTGGGCTGTCCTCCAAGCAGGCGATGGAACGGAAGTGAGCAGGCCTTCTCAGAGGCTCAGCCCCTTTCTGTGGCTGAGAGGTCCTAGGGAAGAGCTGTTGGCCAGCAGAAATGGAATGACTTGTCAGAGGACGTGAGCCCCTCCACCAGCACTCACAGAAAACTTTACCTGGCTCCTAAGGCACTGCAGCCTACACAGGGTATCGTTGAAGTATCAATACCATAATCAGTGCAAACAAATAGAGACTGTCCTTCGAAATAAGTTCTCTGGCAGTGTAAATGTTCATATTACAAAGGTGTCATTTGTGCAAAGTCCATTGGAAATGTACTGTGGAGCAGTGGCAATCATTTGAAATCATGACTCATTTCTAGTCCAGAATTCTATTGACCAATTTCGTCATCCATTTTATCCACTACACTGAACCCCGCATAGCTTTCTTTTCAAAAAATCAAATCCATTGTCACCGGATTAAGAGTCTCCTCCACTGAGGATTTAATTCCTGAATGTGTTGTGAACTAGGAGTGCCGTTCTAAAAGAAAAACTCCAAAAGGTTTTCATCCTGGGTTAGCATCAGTGGTAAATGTGGCCTCCAGGGGGACTGCTTTGATGTGGCCTACCCTCACACAGACACATACGAGTTGGCTGACTTGAAAGAAATCAACTATTTTCTTTATCAGCAATACCTATTATTTTATGAGTAACAGCTTGGATTAATGACCTAAACAATAAAGACATGATGAAGCAAATTCATGACTAATTGTATCTTTCTTTTGGATGAATTTTTTATGAATTTGGTTTAATCCAAACCTTTTAATGGAGAATTTTGCTTTTGAAAACTGTATCCTTATAGAAAAAGATGACTGAAGTGATTCAAACATGTATCATTCAAATACACTTGTGGAATTAAAGACATTTTCCTGCATCAAGTGGGATAAATTTCCCCGAAGAATAATATCAATAATGCAAGCACAGTAGTGCTGAAATCATGACTAATCATTCTGTCAGGACATCTAGAGCCTTCCAGTCACTGTGGTGCTCATGGATATTCTGGGGTTTTTTTTCTTTCTTTTTTTTTTTTTTTTTTGGTTTTTTGAGACAGGGTCTTGCTAAGTAGATCAGGCTGGCCTTAAACTCACTACATAGCCTAGGCTGGCCTCGAACTTGTGGCAATCTTTCTACCTCAGTCTCCCGAGAGCTAGGATTACAGGTGTGCACCATCACACTTGGCATTTTTTTCTATTTTATCCATTTAGTTCTGTACAGAATTACCTAAAATTGCATGACTTTCATTTAAACAAAATGTTAGCTCCGTGAAGGTAGTGTTAAGCATGTGGGAAGGGAGTCTAATATTTTGAATGTAACTAATCATAAGCAACACTACAAGTTAATCCATGCAAGTGTAAAGATGAAATGAGATGTGTTTTTCTCTATTATTACCATCCTCATTTTATATATGCAATGTATATTTGTCTTTTCTACAGTTCCTTGCTATGTGATATTTTTAAAAATTTGACTGATAATAAGACTTACCCCTGGCAAATTTAACTGGATCAATATTTGCATGATTTAATTTTATCTTAATTGGGTACCTTGAGACTCACTGCAGAGTTTTTTCCCTCTCAGTGTGTGCCAATAAGTACTCTCCTCCATTTGCTCTTCTTAAAATTGTATCCACAGGCAAATATTCCAACAGCTCCCCTTTCTCCATTAATACCACACTCAGAATTAAAATGCACGATTGCCAGGATTCTACAATCCTCACAAACAAGCCCACTCATAATAAGGACCTCCTGATGGAGAAGTTAGCAAATCTAACTCTTTAAATTATAACATTGAAAGGCCCTTTGCAGAGTACTCTGATATCACGCAATAGGACTTCAAATTACTATGAAGGAACCTGTTCTAATGCGTACCCTTTGTTTCTGCTTCATTCTCACATATTTGCTTGCATTGACTCAAAAACTGATCAAATATATGGGAGATATAAATAATCATGTCACTGTGAACATTCACGTATTCACAATTACTTTAAAAACAGTATTAAAATTACCTTTGAATTCCCGAGTGCCCCTTCCTAATCCATTTCCCATACTGTGACCCTCGAATGTCACCACATGCCTATATTTTATGCTTATCATTCCCTCATGGTTTTTAAGTGTTACTGTAAATGTTGTGAACCTAAATATATTGTTTTTAAAGGTTTTATTAAGAAATGATTCTAGACTTACTGAAATATCACAAAACTGATACAGGAGAGTAGTGTAGTCAAATCCAGCTTCCTGGAAAGTTATTGTCTTACATAATTCAGTTATCAAAACAAAGAAACTGAGAGTTACCAAGATGGTGGAGTGGTGAGCAGCAAAGAAAGAGCCTCTCTGACAGTCGCCATCCAGATGCTGCAATATAGCAACTCAAGGAAGACAAGAAGGAGGGAAGTGGGACCCTGGACTCAGGGGGATCTGAAGCGTGATTTGAAGCCCACAGAGAGAGTGAAGAGAGAAACTTCAGTGAAGAAGAAGGAGGTAACCACCAGCGCCTTCTCCCTGAGTCAGAACTCACTGAGCAACAGGAGAGGTTCAAACCTGTGGACACACAGTGACTACTAGTGACACCAGGGGCCTCCAAGGAGAGACGCGTCGGTGCAGGGGAGCAGCGGATGTGAGGGACTGCACTGCCTGGTGGTGAGTGCTGAGGGCTCAGTCACCCTGTGGGAGAGACTGATCGGCCAGGAACCAACTTGGAAAGGGGCGAGCAAAGCTCAGAACTCAGAGCAGCTGTCGCCTCCATCTACGGCTCCTGGCTGTGCTCAGGCCTGCAGAAGGTGCACTGATGGCTGCAGACCCATTGAGTCTGGTCTCAGCCAGAAGGTGCAGGCTCACTGAGATTATCCACTTCTCGGCCAAAAAGCTACTGAGGGCTTGCTGGGGCAGATGAGCGTGGGACGGGACTCTGTCTCCACACACTGTCTTCCAGCGACAGCAGAGACACACCTGGAAGTGGACTTTTTTCTTTTCTTTTCATTTTTATTTCTCTCACTTGTTTGTTTTTTATCATTGTTGTGTTTTTTTTTTTCTTTTTCTTCATTGTTTGAGCTTGTTTTTATATAAGTGTAAATGGGGTTCCTTTGTGGTTGTGGTTGTGTTCTGTTCTTCTTTTTATCTGTTACTTCTCTCTTTCCCTCCAGTCTTCTGCACCAGTTTCCCAAAGTTGGTGTGATCTCTCTTTGTCCTCCAGCCTTACTTCTAATTTCTTCCTTTTCTTCCACTTCTCTATTTTCTCCTTAACTCATTTTAAATTTTAACCCCTGAGGGCAAAATTGACATACTAAGGACTTGTATACTGCATATAATTTTCTGGTTTGTTTTAGATTTTGTTATATAACCACAAATCTAGTTTATACGGTTAAAAGTGACAAATAACTGGTTAGCTCAGTCTGTCATTTTCTAGGCTGTGTTTGATGCTTTTGGTACCACTATAGCCAAAAGTGACATAATTGTTATAAACAGTTGTTCTTCCTGGTATTCCATGACTGAGATTGACTAAGGGTCACCGAAAATACTGTGGCACAGTGCCAAAGGACCAAAGACTGGGCCAAACAGGCAGCAACCTCTCATCTCCAACAAATTGAAGATGTAGGATGTTGCAACACACTCAGAACCCAAAAACAAGCTATACCTGGAAGATACCTCGGAGAAGTAGTCATCTCCCAAGTGTTTTAAATACTAGCAATAAAGCAAACTACCATAGGCAATTTAAAAGCATCATTCCAGGAATTAAACTAAAAAAAGAAAAGAAGATGAGAAGACACTTAAACAAGATGCAACTCCAGACATCCAGTTCACGAAAGGCAAACCCAGGGGGCAATGAGGTAGGACAATCTGAAAGCCAACCACCTGGCATCTCTGAAGTGGTAACAACAAAGCAACTGAATGAGGCTCTGGAAAAAATCAAATCAGAAATAACTTCTCAGATAACTGCAGACATGATGTCCACAATGAAGACCATGCTTAGGGACTCTAGAGAAGATACAGACAAGAAAATAGATGAGCTTAAGAAAATTATGGAAGTCATGAATGCTCAACATAGGAAAGAAATGGAATCCATAAGGCACATTCAAGCAGATATCAAGGAGAATGAAAATTCCATTGAAAGTATTTGTAGCAGATTAAGCCAATGTGAGGACAGGATCTCAGATATAGAAGTCAGGCTTGTG
The DNA here is from genome assembly GCA_028451465.1 of Erethizon dorsatum. Lineage (NCBI taxonomy): Eukaryota > Metazoa > Chordata > Mammalia > Rodentia > Erethizontidae > Erethizon > Erethizon dorsatum. Next base: position 18,667,410 of record CM051838.1, read on the forward strand.
GTTAGTGATCATGAAAAGAAAAATGTCTAAAAAATAGCAAGGGGCCATGAGAAATCAATCCAGCAGCTGCTAGATGGGGCAAAGAAGAATAACTTAAGATTGACTAGAGTCAATGAAAAAGCAAGACATAGCATAAATGATATAAAAAATCTTCACAGACATCATTACAGAAAAATTCCCTGGTAGAGAAAAGAATTTGACGTACAGATAAGTGAGGTATATAGAACTCCAATTAGCTATGATCAAATAAAAAAAAAAAGTCTACACCCAGGCATATCATAGTCAAGATTCCAGAAAATAATACAAGAACAGAATCTTAAAAACTGTTAGGGAAAAGAAACAAATCACCTATAAAGGAAAGCCCATCAGATTCACAGCTGACTTCTTAGCACAAACCCTCAAGTCAAGAGGAGTTTGGAGTGAAGTATTTCAAATTCTAAAGGAAAATAACCTTCAATCCAGATTGATGTACCCCGCAAAGCTATCTTTCAAAACTGATGGAGAAATAAAATACTTCCATAACAAAGAATATCTGAGGAAATTTTTGACCACCAAACCAGCACTCCAAAATGTTTCAAAGGACATACTAGAAAGAGATAATAAGGACTACAACTCCATGAACCCCAACAGAAGGAATCCACCAAGCAAGGTAAACAATTAAACAGAGTGAGGGAAAAAAAAAAAGAGGGGCAGCCAACAATAGGAAAATAACATGACAAGGATAAGTCAATATGTAGCAGTTTTAACCATCAATGTTAATGGTCTCAATTCATGAATCAAAAGACACAGACTGGCAGAATGGATCAAGAAGCAAGATCCAACAACATGCTGCATGCAAGAAACACATTTAATTCAAAAAGAAATTCATAGACTGAAAGTCAAAGGATGGAAAACAATACTCCACACAACAGGAACCCAGAAAAAAGCAGGAGTAGCTATTCTTTTTGCAGACAAAGTGAATTTCAAGCCAAGGCTGTTTAAGAGAGATAAAGAAGGTCACTACATCCTTATAAAGGGAACAATCCAAGAGAAAAAGAAAACAATCATAAATATATATGAAACAAAACCAGTGCACCGAACTATATAAAACAAATATTAACAGGCATGAAAAATCAAATAAGCACTAATACAATTTTATCAGGGGATCTCAATACCCCACTGTCACATTAAGACAGATTAACTAGACAAAAAATCAACAATGAAATATTAGAACTGAACCAAATTTTTGAACAAATGGACTTAGTAGATATCTACAGAGTGTTCCACCCCACAACATCAGAACACATATTCTTCTCAGCTGCACATGGGATATTCTCCAAAATAGACCACATACTAGCTTGTAGAACATGCTTAAGTAAATGCGAAGGAAATAAAATCATTCCATGCATATTATCAGATAATAGTGCAATGAAATTGGAAATCAATAGCAAAAGAAACCACAAGAACTTCCTAAACACATGGAAATTAAATAGCACCCTTCTGAACAACCAATGGGTCACAGATGAAATTAAAGAAGAAATTAGACAGTTTCTACAATTGAATGATAACAGCAATATGACATACCAAAATTTATGGGACACAATGAAAGCAGTCCTAAGAGGGAAATTTACAGCAATAAATACTCATATCAGGAAAGCAGAGCATGTGCAAATAAACAACTTAATGGTAAACCTCAAAATTCTAGAAAAAGAAGAGCAGGCTAAGCCAAAAGCTCTTACAAGGGAGAAAATTATAAAGATCAGAGCAGAAATTAACCCATTGAAGACTAAAAAATCAATACAAATAATCAATGAATCAAAGAGTTAGTTCTTTGAAAGATTAAGTAAAATTGACAAACCCTTATCCAACCTTATCCAAAAAAGGAAAGAAAAGACTCAAATCCACACAATTAGGAATGAAAAGGGTGAAATCACAATGGACCCTGCAGAAATCCAGAAGATCATCTACACCTACTTTGGAAATTTGTATTCTAATAAGATGGAAAATGCAGAAGAAATGGACAGATTCCTAAACACATATGAATTACAAAAACTGAGTCAAGAAGATATAAAAATCCTAAATAGGGCCGTGAGATAGCTCAGCGGCATAAGCACCTGCCTGGCAAGCACGAGGTCCTGAGTTTGACTCCCAGAACCCACATACAAAAAAAAAGACTGGTGATATTGCTCAGCGGCACACGAGGTCCTGAGGTTGACCCCCCACTACCCATACACACACACAAAAAAAGTACTAAATAAACCAATATCAATCAATGAAATCTAAGATGTAATTAAAAACCCCCCAACAGGCCGGTGAGATGGCTCAGCGGCATAAGCGCCTGCCTTGCAAGCGCGAGGGCCCGAGTTCGACTCCCGGATCCCACATACGAAAAAGGGGCCGGTGATATCGCTCAGCGGCACGGGTGCCTGTTGGCGCGCGAGGTCCTGAGGTCGACCCCCCGGTACCCACAAAAAAAAAAAAAAAAAAAACCCAACAAAGAAAATCCCAGGCCCTGAAGGATTCACTGCTGAATTCTACAAGAAATTTAGAGAAGATCTAACACCACTACTGCTCAAACTCTTTAATGAAATTGAAAGGGAAGCAATACTCCCAAATTCATTTTAGGAGCAAGCATTGCCATGATACCAAAACCAGAGAAGGATCCAACTAAGAAAGAGAACTACAGACCAATCTCCCTAATGAACATAAATGCAAAATCCTCAATAAAATAATGGCAAAGAGAATGCAGTAAATGATCAAGAAGATTATACACCATGACCAAGTTGGATTCATCCCAGGAATGCAGGGATGGTTCAATATATGTAAATGAATAAATGTAATATGCCATATTAACAGAGCCAAGGACAAAAATCATATGATCATCTCAATAGATGCAGAAAAAGCTTTGACAAAGTCCAGCACCCATTCATGATAAAAACCCTACAGAAAATTGGAATAGATGGTCTTTATCTCAATCTGATAAAAGCTATCTATGACAAACCAACAGCAATATCATACTAAATGGACAAAAACTGAAAGCTTCCTCTGTAAAATTGGAAAAAAACAAGGATATCCAATGTCTCCACTCTTATTCACCATAGTCCTGGAAACTTTAGCCAGGGCAATTAGACAAGAGAAAGAAATAAAAGGAATAACAATAGGAAAGGAAGAAGTTAAATTATCATTATTTGCAGATGACATGATACTATACATAGAAGACCCTAAAAACTCAACTAAAAAACTGCAGGATTTAATAAGCAAATTCAGTAGCATAGATGGATACAAGTCAACACTCAAAAATCAATAGCCTTCCTGTACTCAAATAATAATCTCGCTGAAAGAGAAATTAGAGTAACAACACCTTTCACAATAGCATGCAAAAAAATGAAATACCTAGGAATCAATCTAACAAAGTATGTAAAAGACCTCTACATTGAAAACTGCAGTACTCTGAAAAAGGAGATTGAAGAGGATATCAGAAAATGGAGGGCCGGTGAGATGGCTCAGCGGCTTAAGCGCCTGCCCGGCAAGTGCGAGGGCCCGAGTTCGACTCCCGGAACCCACATACGAAAAAGGGGCCGGTGATATTGCTCAGTGGCACGGGCACCTGCTGGCGTGCGAGGTCCTGGGGTCAACCCCCTGGTACCCACAAAAAAAAAAAAAAAAAGAAAATGGAAAGATATCCCTTGCTCCTGGATAGGAAGAACCAATATAGTGAAAATGGCCATACTTCCAAAATTGCTATACAGATTTAATGCAATTCCCATCAAAATTTTCTAACAACATATCTCACAGAATTAGAGCAAACAATCCTAAAATTCATTTGGAACCAGAAGAGACCTAGAATAGCAAAGGCAATTCTGGGCAACAAAGGCAAGGCAGGGGGCATCACAATCCCTGACTTGAAATTATACTATGAAGCTACTGTGATAAAAACAGTGTGGTACTGGCAAAAAAATAGCCCTGAAGATCAATGGAACAGATTAGAAGATGCAGAAACAACCCCAGACATACTAAGCCTGCTTATCTTTGACAGAGGTGCCAAACATATTCACTGGAAAAAGATAGCCTCTTTAATAAATGGTGCTGGAAAAACTGGCTCTGCACATGCTGAAGATTAAAATTAGACCCATATCTTTCAGCATGCACTAAACTAAATTTGAAATGGATCAAAGATCTAAATATTAAAACAGAAATATTAAATCTGCTGGAAGATAGAATAGGTAAAACTCTTGCAGACATTGCTGTAGGCAAAGACTTTATGAATAAAAACCAAATCACACAGGAACTATCACAAAGAATCAACAACTGGGATCTCATCTTATTAAAAAGCTTTTGCACAGCAAGAGAAACCACCAACAGAGTGAAGAGACAACCCACAACGTGGGAAAAAATGTTTGCCAGCTGTTCCTCAAAGGATTACTATCGAGAACATACAAAGAACTCAAAAAAATCAGACCCCAAATTTAAAGACCCAATCCAAAAATGGGCATCTAAGATGAATACACACTTCTCAGATGAAGAAATACAAATAGCAAATAGATATATGAGAAAATGTTTAACATCACTAGTCATTCAGAAGACACAAATTAAAACAAAAGCGAGGTTCCATTTCACTCCAGAAAGAATGGCTATCATCAACAAATCAACCAGTAACAAATGCTGACAGAGTTGTGGGGTTAAAGGAACCGTTCTCCACTGTTGGTGGGAGTGTAGACTGGTGCAACCACTGTGGAAATCAGTGTGGAGATTCCTCTAAAAACTAGGATTGGAGGTCCCTTTTGACCCAAGCATTCCCCTCCTTGGGTACCTTCCCAGAAGAATTAAAAATGTCATACCACTGTGATATATGTACACCCATGTTTATAGAAGCACAATTTGTAATAGCCAGATCTTGGAAACACCCCAAATGCCCATCAACTGAGGAATGGATAAAAAAGATGTAGTCTTTTTATACAATGGAGTACTACTCAGCCATAAAGATGGATAAACTGGAGACTTTTATAGGTAAATGGATGCAACTTGAGACTATACTCATAAGTGAAATAAACCAGACACACATGTGTAAACATAGTATTGTCTCCCTAGTGTGAGAAGGTGAAAGAGTAAATAAGATCCAAAATCTACAATGGATATTATAAAATGGGAAGAAACTGTTCAAAAGGAAAGAGAAACTGGGATGGGGAAATGGAGAAAAGAAGGAAGGGAAAAGCAAAACAACAACAACAACAAAATATATATATATATATGTGTATATATAAAAGGCAGTTAAGACAGATATACTACTAATTTCTCTTAGTTCATTGAAAAGAAAGGTTTGTGCTAATATTGTTTGGACGATTGAATGCTGATATCTTGTACTCTGAGTAACTAATTTAAAGATAACAATACGCAATGTATTAACCATTGTTACCCTCCTATTATGTTGTTTTGAAATTTTGTTCTATTTTTTTCTCTTTAAAATAAAAATTAAAAAAAATAAGAAACTAACATTTGAAAGATTCTACTAATGCAACTATAGATCATTTCAAATCTCATCTTTTTTTTTCCAAAAATGTTTTTTTTTCTGTTCCAGGTTTAAATCCAGGAACATGTGCTTCCTGTAAACCTTTGCGTTGATTGAGCTTAACTTCGTGTCTCCATAGCTCCCTGCAAAAACTGTGGCAGTTTTTGGATTATCTTTGTGTTTCCTGACTGAATGACAGTTTGTTTTGTTTTGTTTTTGTTTTTTATGTGGGTACCGGGAGTCGAACTCAGGACCTCGCACTTGCCAGGCAGGCGCTTATGCCGCTGAGCTGTCTCACCGGCCCTGTATGACAGTTTTTAAGAGCACTGGCCAGTCCTTTCTTTACTTTCTATGTATTTATTCAATTACATTAATATAGATTCTGAACATTTATTTTATATTGTACAATGCAATTTTCATATTGTCCCCTCAAATTATTCCTTTTTTAGGTTATTACAATTTTTTTTTCAGGATGGCTTCTGTGTTATTTTAACATGCTCTCAATTCTTTTTGAGTAATTCCCTACTTTGCAGGCTCTTATCTTATGTTTTTCTTAGGAGCAAAAGTTTTTTCCAGGAGCTCTGATTCCTTTTATTGAGAAATAATATCTGGAAACTAAAATCCAGATATTAGGTGTGCTCATTGTGTTGGAGTGCTGTTTTCCAAGCCTCTTAGCAAAAGAGCTAGGAAACATACACACGCACGCACACACACACACACACGCATGTACACATATACCTATGCATGAATGAGCACACTTGCACATATATGTAAATTCATAGCAACACCTCAAATCTAATCCAACACCACAGATTTCTTTCTGATCTTCTCTTTATTTATAGCATTATTTTCTAATAAATGAAAATCTTGGCTATCATTATTTACTATAGTGTATGTTTCACTATTTGTTCAATTCTTATTTACATATAAAACAACTTCCTAATTGCTAATCTCTACCTTTGTGACAAACTAATCTGTTAACAAGAGTGAAATATTTGTGTACTATTCTGTTTGTCTTACCCTGACCTGATACAGTCCAAATACATATTGGTTTATTTTCTTTTTCCTGGACTCCTTTAGTGTTTTATATCTGTAGTTCAGCTTGGTGCGTTTGTTATTGTGTGTATGCCTTTTGAGTTTCCTAAATCATGTTTAATTTTAATCCTTTGTCTATTCTTCTGGCATGAAAAATATGGCTATAATTTTTAGAGACAAAACTGCAAAAACGAAGATTTAGAGAAGTGTCTTACCTTTCTCATTCTAGCCCGGTTTGATTCCCCTTTCTTTCCAAGTGTTTCCCATTCACTCCCTCTCTGTACTTTTTCCTTAGCAGGAACAAACACTTACAAATTCTTATATCCTCTTCTTTCATCTCTCACGAAGGTTAGCATGCCATAGATATCTTCTGCACTTTGCTGTGTTAGCAATACAGTATATCCCGAAAATTCCTCCATATCAATTCCCCAATCATTTTCATTCCCAAGAGTGTGTTTCTGGTATTTTGCAGTTATAAACAATGCTACCATCAATATCTTTATCCATATGTATGGTTTTCATTGTTGAAGGTGTTCTTAAGGGTGTTCTTAAGATTACTGGGTCAAAAATTAAGTGTATGTGTAGGTGGGCTAGATCACTCCTCTAGAGGGTTTGAGGCTGTGTGCATTTTCATCAGCATTGGGCAGGAGCATTTGTTTACCCACAGCCAGTGAACAGAATGTGCTGGAACGCTTGTTATTTTTGTCCATTTATCAGTGAAATACACTATCTAGGGCTTTTTTAGTTCATGTTATCTTGTTATCAGTGAATTTGAACATTTCCCCACACATTTCATTGCTTACTAATATCGCTCTCTGTGTTACTTATTCACGTCTTTTTCAGAGTTTTCTATCAGAATTTTGATGACTTGTCCTCAATCTTTACGAGTTCTTACATTTAATATACAGGATAAGGTACAAATATTTCACTCTAGACTGTTGACTTTTTGCTGTTGTTGTTGTTACTCTATTTCTGACAGTTTGTGTCATACAAAATTTCAGTTTCTGTGTGGTGAAACTTAGCACGTATTCTTTTACTTCTACATTTTCAGTGACAGTTAGAAAACCTTTTTCTACAATGAAATTAAATACTAAGTCTTAATGCTTGTTTTTACAACTTGCCTGTTTTATTTTACATGTAGATCCCTAAACCATTTGAATTGACTTTTGAGTATCTGAACAGTTATTTCTGTACTATGTATTATGAAGTCAGTCTTTGTCCTAGTTATTTAAGTTGCCACCTTTATCAAATACCGAATATACATAAATTTCTGTATGTACTCAAGTCTACTTCAAGGCTTTATAATTTATTTCACTGGTGTGTTTGTCTAGGTATACACTAGTACCTCACTGGTATTTTTTTAAATAAAGTCTTTATAATACGTTTCAAAATCTGAAATATTCCTCTTAGATTTTATTTCTTAGCATTTTTACTTCTACTTTTGTATATTTGTTTATCCATATGAACTTTAATATCACACTAACTTTTACTATTTATTGTTTTGTTTCATATAGAGTGAATTGAATTATCTGTCACTTTTGTAAAGTATTCCATTATAAAATATATAGTGAGTTATCCATTCTACTATTGATGAGTATTTTGTCTTTCTAGTTTTTTATTATAATTTCTTCCACTGTTTAGAACAATCTTGAATGCCATATGTCTTGTATTTGGAAATGCAACATTTCCTGTAGAATATATACCTACAAGTAGAATTGTAGGACCATTAGATATAAAGACTTTCAACCATACTAGAATATGCCAACTTCTTTTCCAAAGGAATATTTTACGTTAATATTTCTCACAGTGTTAAAAAGAGTGCTTATTAATTTTTACGCACATGGGATTTTCTACCTATTGTTTTTATTAGTTTCAAAAATAATTTTATTTTGTGTGATTTTGTTCATGAGGCCAGAGCCTGTAAGTATGCAGTAGGCACTTTTTTATTGCTCGCCGAGTTGTGGTCAGATTAGTCATTCTTTCAAAGTATTTGAGATTTGACTTATGGCTTAGTCAGATAAAACTTAAAGCTTCTGCCAGTGAGATGGCTCAGCAGCGTAAGTGCCTGCCTGGCAAGCGCAAGGGCCCGAGTTCGACTCCCGGAACCCACATACGAAAAAAGGGCCAGTGATATCGCTCAACGGCACGGGCCCCTGCTGGCGTGTGAGGTCCTGAGGTCGACCCCAGTACCCACAAAAAAAAAAAGAAAATTCAAGCTTCTAGGGCTGGTGATATAGCTCAGCGGCATAAGCACCTGCCTGGCAAGTGCAAGGTCCTGAGTTCAACTGCCGGTACCCACATATAAAAAAAAAAATCACCTACAAAAATTCAAGCTTCTAAATATTTCATATACTCTTTAAAGGGATGCATTGCTTTTTGTTGAGTGGTGTTGTACACAAAAACATAAGCAGAGAAATTTTAAATTGTGTTCTTCAAATCTTCTGTATTCAGCCTATTCAACCAGCTAACTGCTATGGGAAAAATATACTGAACTTCTGTGATAGTTGATGCAAAATATACATATATACATAGTTATTTGACACATAAAACTACATAAGTATATATATATATATATATATATATATATATATATATATATACAGTTACTTGACACATAAAACTTTCTATAGAATTAAACCATTATATCACTGTCTTTATTGCTATTAAATTTTCTTTGCTTTTAGAGCTAAAACCTAAAAGTGAATCCTATGTTGCAGAAATATTCATGCAAAAGCTATTAGTTCTTGTTTAAGGAATAGAAAGTGGATTTTCTAAGCTGAGAAAGTGGCAAAAGTCCCATTAGTATTTTCCTCCTTTAGTTAAAATCTTTCATATCTCAGAGCCCAATCAATTTTCCAAAGACAGCAGCAGTGGGGAAAACAAAACAAACAAACAAACAAAAAAACAGCAAAAAAAGACTAGAAGAACCCAAACTCTGAAGGAGTTAACTCCTTCTCTACCAGCAGTTTCAAGATGGCAAATCCAAACTCTTCCTTTCTCTCTCAGCTTCCTGCTGCATGGTAAAATAGTGAACATTTCAGATTTTTGTTCATAAGACCAAAAAGATAAACCACATGGAATTATGTATAAAAAGTACTTGAGAGATGGTGGAGATAGAGAAATTAGAAAAAGGAAGTCCATTTATGAAGTTCTGGACTCACTTCGACATGAAAATGCATGCATTTGATTCTAATTGGCATCCAGTGACTCTGAGAATTAATCTAGAGATGAAGCTTCACACGCGATGAAAAATAATTCTTCAGTGGAATGGATCTGTAATACTGTAACTGTTTTGAAAACCAAGCTACCATGGAATCACAGTCTATTGAAGGCAATTTAAAACTTGCAGCCTGAACCCAGTTGTGTCTACTGCCTATTAAAACAAAATATCAATATTCTCCATAAGATTTAAACTACAGCCAGGGTCGCAAAACATAATATTCATCTTAGATAACCCGGGATGCAATTGAAAATTATTTGGCATATAGAGAGTTATGGAATCACAAGTAGCATAAGAAAAGACGGTCGACAGACTACAATGACAAGTTAACACAAATGTGGGAATTATCTGGCAATATTGAAAGCATTTACTTAATAATGCTACCATGGGGCCGGTGAGATGGCTCAGTGGCGTACGCGCCTGCCTGGCAAGCGTGAGGGCCCGAGTTCGACTCCCGGGACCCACATACGAAAAAAGGGGCCGGTGATATCGCTCAGTGGCGCAGTCGCCTGCTGGCATGCGAGGTCCTGAGGTCTATCCCCGATACCCACAAAAAAAAAAAACGCTACCATGAGGAAGAATCAATAGACATTATGTAAATGGCAAAACAGAGAAAAATAAAATGAAGTTCTAGGAACAAACAAGAAGTCTAACTATTTTGATATCAGAATTATAGAGGAGGAGAATGAATGTGATGCTAAAAGAAAATATATGAAGAAAAGTAGTTAAATATCTTCTAAATTTGGTGAAAGATATAAACATACAAATTGTAGAAGCTGTGTGCATCCTGAAAAGAATAAAACACAAACGATAATGCCAAGACTCATCAGACTCAAATTTCTAAGGCTAAACACGAGAAATGTATCTTGCAAGCACCTAAAGAAAAACAACACATTACTTATAGGTAGCAAAGATTAAGGTTTTTAATAATTTCGCTTCACAATTCAAGGAGAACAAAGAAGTAGCTAACATTTTTCAAGTTCTGAAAGAACTGTCATTTAAGTGTTCTTTTTCCCGTCCAAACATCCCTCTGTAATTTATGTGAAATAAAGATACTCTCAGAAAAGGCAAAACTAAGGTAATTCTTAACCAATTTCCCTGTCTAAAAGAACTTTCATATAGAAGGTAAATCATAGCAAAAGAAAACTTAGAACATCAAGAATAAAACATGTTAGATATAGTGTATACCAGGGCAGATTCAATGGGCTCTTCTTATTCTTGAGTTCTTTTAAACTTATTTAGCATTTGAACACAAATGTGCAATGCTGTATGACAGGATTTTAAATATGTGTAGTCCATCTCAAAGTAGAGAGTAGAATGTTGACTACTGGGAGCTGGGAAGTAGGGAAGGGAGAGATAGGAAAAGGTCAGTGAGTACTAAGTTATAATGCTACGTAATGGGCCTGGTGGCTGTAGATCATAATTATGATCATAATTATGTAGATCATAATTATGTAGGATATATCTCAAAAAGCTTTTGGATTTGAGGGTTTTTATCATAAAGAGATAATAAATGTTGAGTAGTGCAATGTCAGCTTTCCATCACTATAACAATATACTCACAAAAATCAGGAGGAAAAGTTTATTCTAGCTCATGATTTCAGAGGTGTCATCCCTTGGTTGACTGGTTCCACTGTTTTTAGCCTGGGGCAAGGCAGAAATATCATGGTGGAAGAGTAGAGGAAAGAAAAGGGGGGAAGTAGAGAGGGAAAGAGCCAGGGGGGAAGGGGCTGGGGATAAATCATACTCTTCAAAGCCACACCCCCACTGACCTGATTCAACCAATTGAAGCCCACCTTCTAGTAAGCCCATTGAGCTACAAACTCATCAATCTTATAATCCATTGATTAAGTTAGAGTCCTCATGATCTGATCACTTCTCAATATCGCTACCTCGGAACATTGCTGCATTTGGGATCAAGCCCCCAACACACAAGGCTTGGAGGACATATGTCTAAACCATGTCAAGGGGATGGATATATTTCACCTAATTGAAACATTACATAGGTATCAAAATGAGGTGCATATATGGTACCCCATTAATATGTATTATTTTAATGTTTTCATGTATCAGTTAAAATTAATTTGATTTAAATTTAAAATTTAAAAAGCAGTATTTTATAAACTTTAAATGAACAAAATAAACTTTTACTCCAGAATTTTAAAAAGTATAAAAAATAAATATTATATTTAATATTTAATATATTTATAGCATAAAAAGAGAGAGTAAGGGGACCTATATCATGATAACACTTTTACATTCAATTTAAAGTGGTGAAATATTGCTTCTAAATAGGATTTGAAAGCATATGTCTTATAATTCATAGAACAACTGATAAAAATTGTAGAAAGATATATTCAAAATCACAATAGATACATAGAAATAGAATGTTAAAAAAATTCAAATGACCTAAAATAAATTGGGAAAGGGGAAACAAAAAGAAGACCGGGAAGAAAATAACAAGATGATATACCTAAATTCAAACATATTAATAATTACATTACATGTAAATGGCCTAAAAATTTCCAATTTAAAGAAATTTAAATTATAATTTTCATGAAACATTAGAGATTGTATCATTCAAGATTCACCAGAGAAACAGAATCTACGTAGATGTATACAGAAAACAGGATCATAATTGTCTAAAGACGAGCCTTATCTCAGTTGAGTAAAGGTCATTCCTCCTACTGTAGCCCCCTCTACCCTTCCTGTCCTACCAACTGACAAAATATATAGTCAGCAGGCATCATGTGTTCAAAGAAATAGACTGGGACTACAGCAGCCAACAAAGAGAGTTAAGAATGAAGAAGCAAACCTTTAACACTGGAGAAACCCTCATGAAAATCAGAGCTCCAAGACACAGGCCCACCAAAAGACAAATATCTAATCATGAGATTGTAAGATGCTTCTCTTCCCCCTACTCCTTATCATCACAAAAAGCTGTAGTTTAGTAACAGGGCATGACAGTTCAGAGAGCTTCAACACTCATTCCTCCTGAGAAGAAGCTCCTAGGGATACTCAGAGTGAAGAGGTGAGACAAAAACAAGGACACCGTACAGATTTAAAGACTAGCACCTATAGCTAGAGCATATATTAGGTATAGGCTGCACCATAGCCTCATTACCATAAACGCTCTGTCTTAATGACTTTCTCCATCGCTGGGAAAAAATACCTGACACCTGAGACTTAAAGGAGGAGAGGTTTACTTTGGCTCATGTTTTGGTCCATAGTCAGCTGGCTTCCAGGAGGAAATGGCATGGAAGAGAAAAGAAGCAGAGAGTGAAATGAGGAAGTGGGGAGGGAGATATATCCTACCAGGTCCTGCCCCCAGTGACCCAAATCTGCCCATGAGACCCCATCCTAGTGTCACACTCAGCAATAATGTCCTCATAATCCAATCACCTTCCACAAGTCCCACCTCTAAGCACCTGAGGCTTTGGGGAGACACAGAGATAGAAACCATAACACGCTCACATTAAGAGCCTATTTACCTACCTAAATTCCTATAATCAAATACAGCATGTTCTACTTTTAACAACAACAACAACAAAATTACAAAGTGTGTGATAAGGAAAAATAAAATTCTGAGGTTATAGATCAGTTACCAAATTTAGATTGAGATATAACATGGATGTTGGAATTATCACAGAGTTCAAACTAAGTTATGAGCATGTTAAAGTCTCTAATGAAAAAGATATTGAAGAAAAACTGGTAATATAAGAGACAGAAATTCCAAGAAAGAACCCAAAAGAAATTTTAGAATTAAAAAAATTGAGTGACAAATGAAGAATGCTTTTAGTGGATTCATCATAAGACTTGACATAGCCAAGGAGAGAGCCAGGGAATTCAAAGAGAAGGTGATAGACATTTCCCAGACTTAAATGTAAAGGTAAAAAAGACAAAAAAAAAGGAAATATAACTAGTGTAGAACACCTAAGAGCTGTGGGACAGTTGCAAAAGGAGTACTATATACATAACTAAAATGCCAAAGGAAGAAAGAGAAAATGGATGGGAAGAAATATTTGAAGTAATAATGGTCAAAAGATTTCCAAAATTAATGGCGGACAGGAAACCACAAATCCAGGAAGCTCAGTGAACATCAGACAGGATAAATACCAAATAAAACACACCCGGGCATATTTATATTCCGATTGCAGAGAGACAAAGACAGAAGGAAAATATCATGGTGATGGTTGTGCAGCTCTTATTATCTCTGAGATGTTCAATTTAAATTGGTGAGTTTTATGATATGTAAATTATGCCTCTGTAAAGCTATTTAAATATGAGTCAGTGGTTAAGAGAATTATTTAAAGAAAGTATCGGTGGCAAGGTAGTAAAACAACATTTATCTACATCAAGAAACTTTCATATTTTTCTTAAGAAATCAAGGCTCTCAGGAGGTGAATTAAAAACAGAAGCCAAGTCCAGGTGGGGCTCTGTGATGGGGGCTTACTGAGTGGAAATCCTTCACATTACCGTTATTTTTATATTTGCTAACCTCTCTGGCCTGGATGAGGCAATGTGTAATATATCAGTGTTTTATCTGTTGTTGTTCAACAGCCCAATTCTGAATGTGAGTGTGCTGCAACTGTGTTTCTCCTCATTCTAAATTTGCTCATGTGTTTAACATTTACTTTTCTACCTGACTAACACATACTTTAGGTCCCAACTTTTTTAAAAAAGATGAAGGCAAGTTGCCTCGTGATGACACAGGGTTAGACTCAAAGGAAGCAACAGGCTACCGGGCAGATGGCAGTCTTCGAAGGGATACATCTTTCTGTTTATAATACACATGCATTTTTTCTCTTTCTAATCAGTGAGAAAGAAAACACACTGCCTCTAGAGAGAGACAGCTTCAGTGACATTTTAACTCAGAGCACTGCTTATCTTCTTCCCTCTAAAGGTTTCTCATTGGTTTTATCTGTCTTGTGCTTTTAACAGTTTCTGATGTGATTATTGTTATTTGTACAGCCCTGAAGCTTTTTAATCTCCAAGGATAGGGACTATTATAAAGCTTATTGCTAGAAAAGAACATGATTTTCAAAAAGACTTTTGTCCTCCACTGGTAATAAGCACACAAATGCATCCCTGCTTTTTCCCCACTTTAACCTCTTTTGCCACCTGAGAAGTTTCATATAGTCTTCTATTCCCTCATCTAGTAATTAGCCAGGACACTTTTATTACAGGTGAAAAAACGGCAATGAGAGACGATAGAATACTGCTTTAGGAGAGAGAAAATTTGTTCCAGGTTTAGACCCCCACTGCGTGTCACCCTGGCAGAGCAAATCATTCCAAGCAGTTTGGTGTGCCAGCACGAGTATGCTGAAATGCTCGGGGCTGACCTGATAAGATTCACAACCATGCAACAAAGCAAGTTATGCAGGAGAGATTAACTGAAATGATTTCAGTGAAATTGATTTACCCCAGACAGGAAAGAAGCAAAGGGCAAAGTGATTCCTATGAAACTGACTTGGCAAATTCTTCCTAGGAGGGCAGTGAGCCATTCTCCAAATGCCCTGGTTCTCAGCGCACGAGCCCTGGTTTTAATGATCTGCTCAGAATAAACCTTTCCTCACTGCTAGGATCAGAGGCAGATAGGAATGGAAGTTTTTCTTCTTTCTTTTAACAGAGCAAGAAAGAGAAATGGGGTGGACAGAGTACTGAATTCAACGGAGTTATTATAACGCATCAAAAGAAAATTCCTACAAGGACAAAAGAAAGAACTGTAAACTTCTTCAAGGGGTTCAGTAGCACCGATGTGTGAAAAAACAAACGGTGTGCTGGGCTGTGAGCCATTGGATTAACTATTTTCCCTCCTTGTGTGGAGCTGTTCTTTCTCTGTCTAAAGGCACAGGCCTTCACCTAAGATCATGGATCGCAGGCATGCTCCAGACCTACAAGTGTGAGGCCAAAATATTGGATTTTCACCAAAAAATACAGTTCTATTGCATTTTCTAAGAGCAAGTTGATTCATGATATAATCCTTCTGCTTACTTTCAAAGGGTTTTGCAGTCTGACAGTTTTGGTGAAGCATACCTAAAAAATACTGCGTACTCAAGTACACACCAAACAAGATGAACACCGGAACACAGAACAGAACGGTATCAGCCCGAGGTCCCATTTCCGATTATTTCATAGAGAAATTTTATTTAGGCCATGGATATAATTGTTAATAATTTCAAAATGCACTTTCTAATTGTGTCACTTGGGGAAAATTACATAGACTTCTTGGGTGCTGAGTTTTTTCTTTAAAGTTGATGGAATAATTTCTAAGTTTCTTTGTTAATAGGAATATTAGATGCAGAACCTCATGTCTGGCATATAAATTAGAATATCCAGGTCTGTGTCTTGTACATCAACTTACTGGGAAACTGGATTTGTTTTTATAACCTGCTTTAAAATGATTGTGAGTAAAGACGTGATATAAAATAGGAAAATACTGATAAAATCACTGGAGGATCCATTGACTACGAATAGATTGCTTGCGTACTTTGAGTTTAGTGGTGTTTAAATCAGAGAAAGCTTGAGAATTCTGTCATGTGAAGCTTGTAATTAAGCAAGGGATCATTTAGCCAGGCTATTTTACTGACCTGTTGATCAAAAAGTCACAGCAAATGGTGACACTAGTGGTTCTATTTTCTCCATGTGATTTGACAGTATTGAGAACCTCTGGCTTTTCAAACTGACTTTATTTTACCACCCCCGGTTTAGGTTGTTTAACAAATTGTCTAAAGGCAAATACAAAAATCCATTAAATTTAAGACTACATGAATCTTTCAAAAAAGATCATAACATCTACTAAGAGATGTCTGTGTTTGTGAACATCATTGAGAGGGTCCATACAATGTTCCCAGTCCAATCAGATGGGTAAATGATGTTGGCAAATAAGGATATAAGACTGATCATGCAAGATTGAGGATAACAACAGAGAATAGTCCTGTGTCCTTGCATAGATGTCCCTTTTCTTACAATGTTGCAGAGTACAGATTGCCCTATCCCTAAATGTTAGGCAGAGCAGATCTAGAAACCAGCCTGCATATATTTTGAGCAGGTCTATCCCAATTTTTTCATCACATTGCATTCCTACATATCGAATGCTGAGGTGTGGACTCTACATACAATCATATTGTTCCTTCATATTTATTGCCCTCTTTCTAGTTGTTTTTTTTTTTTGTACCAGGAATCGAACTCAGGACCTCACGCTTGCCAGGCAAGCACTGTGCCACTGAGCTAAATCTCCAGCCCTATTGCCCTCTTTCTGCATGCCAGGCAGAGCGTATGGTTCTAAATAGTTCTGAGTGTTCCCCGTGGGCTGTTGCTTCCCTCCCTTATTTCGGGTCATTATCTCATGTGCTTTGCTGCTCTGGGGAATCTTTTAGGTATTCCTAAACATTAAGAGAAGCAATTGGTAGACACTGTTAGACAATTAATCGAAGACCTTCGAGGAAATCATGCAGTATTCAGCGTTCATAGAGTAATGTACATACGTGCCATATGCTAGACAAATAAATCTTGGTTCCAGACCTTCCTACATCCACTCAGTGCTTCGTAGGATATAATTAGTGGGTTATATGTACAATTTTTCTTTTTTGTTCTTCTGCGACAATGGATTCTAGCTTTTGTTTTTAGCATAAAGTTGCTCATGAGATTATTCCTTACAAATAGACTTTTCCTGACAGTTTCAAATTACATGCTTGCTCATTGTTAAGGTCATCCTGTGATGACAAACCCCTAAAGTATTATTTCTTGTAATCCATAATCTCTGGTGACAGAGAAAAGCTAAGATTCTTGTAAACCCCACTGTGACTCAGGTCTGCGTGAGATGCAGTAATAATTAGAAAAAGCTCATGTGCTGAATTAGTACCAAGGTTCCATAACAGGCAGAAGTCAGTGCTACAGAACTCTGATGAGTTTAGCAGAGGCCAACAGAAAATTAATTGCAGGTATTCCTGAACAATCTGCTAAAGCATATTTATTTCACAAAAGCAAAAATAATTTTCAATTAAAGGATATGTAATATAAATAAGGATAAAAGGATTAGAAAATGTCTACTAGATATTTTCTTTCTTTAACTTTCATTAAACTCTGAGGTTGTCTTTGTGTCCCCACTGCCTGTTATAGCCTGGGACATAGAAACTTCATAAGATTGGTGAGTGAATGAGAGATCCCACCTGTTAATCTTAAAAAATATATATAATGCTGGTTTTTATTCTACTATGTTATGCTCATGTTTCCATAAAATAGGTGTGTTGCTGTATATATTTATGAACACTAAATGTATTAGTTCCTTTAATTCAAAAATATCTATGTAATACCTATATTAAACATTTTAGTTGCAGAAATAAATATGCTATACTGTTTGGCCTTCAGAAATTAGGTGACTGATCTCTTTTTTCTTACAGCCAGGAAGACAACAAAAATAAAATAATCTCATGGTTAAAAAATTCAAATTTCACTAAACTTTTAGAGTAGGATTGGAAGATAAAACATAGGACACGTAGTTCAATTTGAATTTCAGATAAATATTTAGAATAAATATGCTTCAATATTGTATGGGATATTTTTATCCTAAATAGAGTGTTTGGGGTTTTTATAAAATGTAAATTAAACAGGCATTCTGTATTTGTATGTGTGTATTTATCTTCATTATACCTAGAAACTCAACTTTTCAGACCAGCTCTCTACAGGGAGAGTTATTGAAGTTGGTTTCTCCTTTTATATCTTGTACACTGGTAAGATGATACAAGTTGGAAAATGCTTTAAACAGAAATTAAGGAGGAGCTCAAAACAGCTTCAGGGAGGAAAGCAAGGTCCTTGGATAATAATACTCAACTCCAAAAATTATTTGTTCAAAACATGAGAATGGAAGCATTTATTCATTTGTTTGTTGGTAGGAGCACAACACTGCATTCTAGAACCGAGGCTCTGACTTCTGGCAGCCGTGTCAACATCCCAGGAGTGCGGTGGCTCTGGATAAGCCCTCTGTGACTCTGCCTCCTCACGTGACAAGTGAGGACAAGCGGAAGGCTACCTCACCGCGTCGTTTAGGAGATCGCAGGCGGCAATACTTGTAATTAGCGGCCTCTGCTATGTGAACGGTGCTGTCTGTATAGTTCCTCTTGTAACTTATTGGTGTTGAGGCGGAACAATCCACTGCTACTTGTACCTAGGAGTTTGTGTTGACAGAGAGGGAAAAGCAGTCCCTGGCATCTCTTAGCTGGCTTGGCACTTGCTGCTGGGCCTTTTCCTGTTGAATAGAAACGAATTTGCAGAACACTAAGATCAAACAAAGCCACTTTGTGAATATGATAGATCGAGACCAAAAACATGCCCCTCCATGAGCATGTCTGAATGGGGAAAAAACCTCTAATATTAACCAAGCATCAGGAATGACCTAACACAGTCTTATCATGACTAATGTGAATGACTGTCCGTTCCTTATTTACATATTACAGTGCTAGCCTAACTCTGGGCTTTTCTTTCTGGAGAAGATGTACTAGTGGCCTAGTTATGAGGTTAACCCAATCCAAAGGAAAGACCTTTCTGATACTACCCAATTCCAAGGAAAACCTGCATCCTGGAACTCTCCCCCAGATCACATACAGGCCCAGTGTTAGTTAGCTGTCCATTGCGGTGACAAAATGCCCAGAAGAACAACTTAAAGGAAGAAAGATTTATCTGGGGTCATGAACTCAGAGGTTTTGGTCCATGATCAGCTGGCTCCATTGCTTTTAGGCCTGTGTTAAGGCAGAGTCATCATGAGAGAAGAGCATAGTAGAGGAAAGCTACTCACCTCAGGGCAGCCAGGAATGAGAGAGGGAGAGGAAGAGGGAGGGGGAGGGGAGGGGGAGGGCAGGGGAGGGAGATGAGGGAGACAGTGTGAGAAGGTGCTGTGCTGGTGGGTTTTCTTCTTCTTCTATTGTCACATCTGGGCCTCAGTCTATTGGATGGTACCATGTCATTCAGCACAGAACTCCCCACTAAGTTTGAAGTCCTACATCCCATATGCCAGTAATCTCTGGAAACACACACTCAGAAATTGCTTTATTAATTTTGTAGATGTTTCTCTATCCAATCAAGCTAATCTACATTAACCATCGCAAACCTTAATTCTTTTAAATACCATCTAGTAAGATGCCCTTTTCTACCTTGCCCATCCCTCACACCTTTGTTGCAATGAGTCATGAACATAAGTTGTTTGACTGCAGGTGTGTTCACAGGGCCTTCCACTGGAGAGCATCAACAGTGCCGTACCTTCCAGTACCCTCCATCAGCACCCTCTCTCTTTCCATTCTTGTACTCAGGGTTCTATGTTTTCCTGGAGCCTTTTCCACTTCTTGTTGCTAAAACAAAGCCAGAATATGTGGGTATAACAACAACATAAAGGAAAGAGTCATCATCATGAATTCTTTTTTTTTTTTTTTTTTTTTTTTGAGACAGGGTCTCACCATGCAGTTCAGGCTCGTTTTGAACTCACTATATAGCCAAGCCTGTCCTCAAACTCGCAGCGATCCTCCTGCCTTGGCGCCCTGAGTGCTGGGATTGCAGATGTGCACCATCACACCCAGCTTGAATTCATAAACTTGGATGAAATAAAATGCCAGATTCTGGCACTTAGATGATTTAATTGGGGTTTCAAGTAGGCGTTTCAGGATCTGGTCATTTTCTCATGTCTCAGCGGTGCTAACATGAAATACTTTCCTCATGTGTTTTGTGGTGATTCTTCCGTAAACAGAACAACTACACTGTCAGTAATATAAAAGAATAGCATGTATAATTATGTACAGTATATAATACTTTATAATGGTAATAAAATTGTGTTTCTGGTTTCTGTATTTACTACACCATACTTTTGATCATTATTTTAGATTGTACTCCTTTTACTTCTAAAAAATAAGTTTATAGGAAAAGAGTATGCTGAGTTATACCAGCAGCCTCCATACATCTCCTGTTTACTGTGTGTCCTAAATGCATCAAAAGGTCTCCCTATGATAAATGCAATCAGTGTGTACTACATCCACGTACCAATGAAAATCTAAAAATTTTAAAAAAAAGAAACCACATTGAGCGAGTGATTGGTACCACCCACGCCTGTATTTTCTCAAAACATTTCCCCATTATTAAACCACATGTGACTGTAATTCTGTAAAGAAAAACCTCATAGATAACAGTATTTTTTGTGCTAGTTTTTCTTAGATATAGCTTCAGAAAACAGCAATGATTGAAACATATGGTAAGCAAATGATACCTTCTCTTTGAAAACACATCCATTTGCAGGCTCGCCTTTGTGATATGGATTCTGCAAAAGACAGCGATCCCTAGTTGCTGAGGCATTGACTATCTTGAACTCTGGGTGCCCCACACCCTTCTAATTTTCCTCTTCTGTAGTTGAGAGCCAAAAGATTTCTGCTACTTAATTTTAGCTTATTTACTTGTTTTGTCAAGTAAGAAACCCCTGATTATTTCAGCTCCAAATATTGCAACATAAAACTCAGTTCAATAATCCCTGAAATTTGTGATATTAAAAGATGCTGGGCATAGAGAAAAATCGAATCCTTTTTCCCCTTCCAACTGAATACACTTAAGGATAGAAAGAGTTAGAAAATTGGACTAGGGGATGGAATCAAAAGTATGAATATTTATATGCTTTAAAACCTCCCCAGATTTGACCCAATTCCCAGTCCGTGGGGAATCATTCTTGTATATGATATCGCCTCCTGACTAAAATGAAGTAGAATACCTTTAAAAAGTCAAGTTTAGGATCAACCTATGATCTGCTATTTAATATTATTTGTAGCCCAAGCCTTTACTTAACAAATTAAGGTATAAAACCTCAACCCACCTAAGCTGATGTAATGCGCATGCCCAGCTGTCTGCGCTTCTGTGACATGTGCTGGGCCGAGACTAACCCTGAGTAGAACAGATCTTATTGAGAAAATAATTTAAGGAACAGCAGCGTGATGCTCCAGGTAAGAGTGCTGGGGCACGGGAAACTAACCTCTATTTTTCATTCCCTAATAAATTTCTCTAAAAATTACCTCTGGCAATATAATTTATCTTACTTAGTTTGGGCTCAAAAGTGAATTCGAGAGAGAAAGACTTCAGTGAGCTTCTGTATGTTTTAAACGGTGCTACTGTGACCAGAGGAATGTCCTTGGTTCAGGATAGAATGGCAGAATTTGTACCAGAATGTTCCCCTAAATGTACGTGACTGGTGGACAAAGATGAATGATTAATGAAATTGGAACCATCTATTTCTTGGCTACCGAATTACTCAAAATACCATGAAAGTATGACCTAATGAATCTCTCCCTACACACTGAAAAATAGATGAATAGTGAATGTTTCCTCCTTAACTTAATCATGATGTCTCCAATACAGAGGCCACAAGCAATTTATTGGAGAATACAGTATAATCATTGTAAAGTCCAGTAAGTTCAGCCTGGAACTTTCCCAAATGGCAAAGAAGGCAGAATTTTAAAATACATTTTTGTCACGGAATCATAACTTGGTCTTCAGGGTTGGATAGCTTGTGAGTTATTCACAGGCAAGATGCAATTCTTTGTGCCCAAGTATCTGTTATGCTGTCAGATGCTAGATAAAATCACATAAACAAACAAACAAATGAGCAAACAATAAAACAAACAAACAAAATGAGAACACCCTCAGCTTGCCATTATCAACTCTGTTTCAAAAATGAAGACCTAGCGACTCTTCGTGATTCTAGTTTCCACTGCAAAGAGTTTGAAAATCATTGGAGTAAAGTATGAAAGTTAGAATTTGGAAGGATATATTCTGGAATGCTCACCAATCAATAAAGCAGCATTTTATGTGACTTAAGTAGTAGGGCAAAAACCACTTTTCAAGAAGCCTATCAAAAAGACTCAGAAAATTACATTTCCTATGTTTGTTTTACTTTCATTCTTTGTGCCCACTCAGATTTATATTTATTGTTTCAAAGCACTTATCTTTTAAATCACATAGGAAAAAAGTTATAAACCAAAAATACAATAATAATGTATTTTATATTTACCATATAGTATCTTTCTCAGTAATTTTTTAATTTAGCATTTATAAGAAGCAAAACATGATATTTTGATATACTTACACATGGTGAAATGGTTACATTGCCAAGCAAATTAACATGTCCCCTATCTCACATGTCATTCGTGTGTGTACAGTAAGAACGCCTAATATCTTTTTGTTAGCAGATTTCCAGTATACAATGTAATATTTTAATTATACTCCTCAAGTTGCGAATTAGAGCTCCCCATATATTCATCTTTCATAGCTGCAACTTTGTGCCCTAATTTATCTCACTACTCCCCATTTCCTCTCATACCCCCACCCCTGCTAATCAGAATCTATTTTTTTGTTTCTATACATTTTACTTTTATTGTTTTTTAACCTTACACACATAAGTAAGGTCATGCAAAATCTTTCTGTGCCAGGCATATTTCACATAGCATATTCTCCAGGTTCATCCATAATTGTCTTTTTTGTTGTTGTTGTTGTTACCGGGAATCGAACTCAGGACCTCACGCTTGCCAGGCAGGCGCTGACCACTGAGCTAAATCCCCGGCCCCATAATTGTCATAAATGTCAAAACCTCTGTCTTTTTTGAAGGCTTTATATATATTTATAAATATATACATGTGACAATTTATTCATTTATTAATTGATAAATACTTTGATTATTTATCTGGGCTATTGTAAATAAAGCCATAATGAAGATGAGAAGACATATATCAACACTGTACCAATTGTCCTTTCCTTTAGTTGTATACCCAACAGAAGGACTGCTAGGTCATACTTGTACTCTTTTTACATTTTTGAGTAACCCCCGTACTGATTTACATAATTGCTACAAGAATTTACATTCTAACCAACAGAACACAAGAGTCCCCTTTTCTCTAAATAGCCATTCTAGCAGGTATGGGTTGTATGCGGTGACAGCTCATTGTGAGTTTGATTTGCATTTCCCTGAAGTTGAGTGAGGCTGAACTCCCTTTGATATACCCCTTGGCCATTTTTTTTTTTTTTTTGTGGGTACCGGGGGATCGACCTCAGGACCTTGCGTGCCAACAGGCACCCGTGCCACTGAGCGATATCACCGGCCCCTTTTTCGTATGTGGGATCCGGGAGCCGAACTCGGGCCCTCGCGCTTGCCAGGCAGGCGCTTACGCCGCTGAGCCATCTCACCGGCCCCCCCTTGTCCATTTTCACGTCTTCTTTTAAAGAACTACCTATGCAGTTCTTTCCCTCGTTTTTAAATGGTATTATGTGTTTGTTTGCTATTGAGCTGTGTGGGTTACTATACTATAACTTTGGATATTAACCCTTCATCAGGGGGTTTGCAAATATTTTTCTTGTGATCTATAGGCTGCCTTTTCAGTCTGTAAATGTAAAAATCAAAACTTTTTAGTTTTAGTTAGTCCTGCTTATTTATTGCATTTGTTACCAGAGCTTTTGATATGGTATCAAAAAAAAAAGACCACCCAAATGAATGTCCTGTGATATTTTCCATGTGTTCTTTTTTTTCTTCTTTTTCTAGAAGTCTCATTGTTTCTAATCTTATGTTTAGGTCTTTCATCTATTTTAAGTTAATTTTGTGTGTGCTGTAAGGTAAGGTTCTGAATTCTTTTCTTCTTTTTTCTTTTCTTTTTTCTTCTTTCTTCCCTTCTCTCCTCTTTTCTTTTTTCTTTCTTTCTTTCTTTTCTTTCTTTCTTTTCTTTCTATATGTGGATATCCAGTTTTGCCAAAGACCTATTATTGAAGAGATTATCCTTTCCTTATTTTGTTCTCCTAGTGGGCTTATTGAAAATTCTTGATTATATGCTTGGTTTTATTTCTAGATTCTCTATCACGTCCCACTGGTCTGTGTATCTTTTATGGCACTACATTTGGTTACTATTGGTTACTATTGCTTTGAAGCATATTTTAAAATCAAGAAGTATGATGATGCCTCAGCTTTTTTTTTTCTTTCTAAAGTTGTTTTATTGTCTTTTGTGGTTCCATCCAAATTTTAGAATATTTTTTTACTTTTGTATGATAAATGTCATTGGAATTTTGACAAGAATCATGTTAAATCTGTATGTCGCTTTGATTGGTATAGGCATTTTAACAGTACTAACTATTCTGTTCCATTAACATGGATATATTACCATTTATTTGTATCTTTTTAAATTTCTTTTGTTAGTGTTTTATAATTTTCACTAGGATAGTAATCATAAATCTACATCAAAGAAAAGCCCAGGACAAGATGGCTTCATGGATAAATTTTAGCAAATATTCAAAGAATTAATGCCAAGCCCTCTTAAACATTTTCAAAGAGGAGAAATAAACACTTCAAATTCATTTCATGAGCTCAGCCTCACCCTGACACCAAAGCCAAAGATATCAAAAGAGAAGAAACCTATAGGCCAATGACTCTGGTGAAAATAGATGCAAAAATCTTCAAAAAATTACTTGCAGGGCTGGTGAGATGGCTCAGTGGCGTAAGCGCCTGCCTTGCAAGCGCAAGGGCCCGAGTTCGACTCCCAGATCCCACATACGGAAAAGGGGCCGGTGATATCGCTCAGCGGCACGGGTGCCTGTTGGCGCGCGAGGTCCTGAGGTCGACCCCCCGGTACCCACAAAAAAAAAAAAAAATTACTTGCAGACTGAATTCAATAACGTGACAAAAATATGCATCATAAGCACTTGGAATTTATCCCTGGGATGCAAAGTTGATTAAAATACACAAATCAATCAACATGGTGCATCTTCTTAGCAGGATGAAAGATAAAAACTACTTGAATTTTAGAGAGGTAACAGTCATATAACTTTTATTCTTCTTAGTCTAATCTTATAATCATTGTATTTCAGTGTTAGTTGTTGTTGGTCATCTCTTACTGTCCTTAGTAATAAATTGAACTTTATTACAGATATGTGAGTATAAGAAAAATGTATATATAGGGTTCAGTATTATCTGAAATTTCAGGCATTGACTAGGGGTCTTGGAACTTATCTTTCATGATTAGGAGCAAGTGCTATATATATAATAAGTACATTAAATTGGATTAGACTTAAGTTTTTCAGGCTGGAAT
The DNA here is from genome assembly GCA_028451465.1 of Erethizon dorsatum. Taxonomy (NCBI): domain Eukaryota; kingdom Metazoa; phylum Chordata; class Mammalia; order Rodentia; family Erethizontidae; genus Erethizon; species Erethizon dorsatum. Next base: position 18,693,238 of record CM051838.1, read on the forward strand.
GTTTTCCCTTCTAATTTTACTTCATGAAACTCTAGGAAGTTAAATGTATTCATTTCTAGTATAAATTATATGTTAATTTGTCAGTTGCAAAGAATGAGTCTAGAATTGAGTCATTTTGCTGTTGGATAACTTTGGAATTACTGAAGACATTCTAACACATGCTGTCACCTGGAGTCCTTTATAGGTTGTTTAGAGTAAGGGACGGGTAGGCAGTGTGAGTCTGGTATTACTGTCGTGGATGAGACTTGAATAGAAGTCGCCTCTGTCAGAGAGGCTGAAACAGGAGAGGGAGGGCTACAGCACACAAGGACAAGGTGCTGGACTCAAGGGAGAATCCGATGCTGGTGGCTCCACGCTCGTCCTCACACCTCTGCTGAGCTTCATGAAACAAGTTACACAAATTCAAAATCCCAATGGCTGTATTTCTAAGAAAAATCATGTGCTCAAGAAATATTTTGAAGGTTCATTATATACTGTTATTTTATTATTTGACACTTCAGTTGATCATTTTAATTCTTACTACATTAGCTCTTATCAATCCTAAACAAAATTTGACTTATTATGACATCAAATATAGTGTCTGATATCTTAGAAACACTAAAAAATGCTAACTGAAAAAAACTGAATAAAATGCCACTAACGATTATGACTAAGGTATTTGATCTTCTCCTAGTGTACTTACATTTAATTCCAATAACATATTTGACGTTAGTAAGTGGTGAACAGTGTACCAGGAGATAGTAAAAGGAGAAAAAATGATAAAAAACCAGCCTTACCTACCACAGTTATATGATACAGAGAAGAACAATTAAAGAGCCGAAAGAATAAAATTCTGTAAGAGCACTGAAGAGAAGCAATGATTTTGGTTTGCAACATCTCACGGAAAAAAATACCATTTATTCAGTATCATTTCGCAAATCCTTATCGATGCCAATGATATGTCAGGACCTGCACCTGTGCAGGGGCTGAAATGGTTAGAAAGCCTTCTCCAGGGCTCTTATAGGCTAATCAGGAAATGGATTAATAAACACACCAACAGCCATGAATGGAAGCACAGAAGAGCAGGCTCATCATTAGAAACTATAATATCCTGAATTATATCAGGATATTCAGGAATATTATCCTGAATTATAAATTGAAAGAAGGAAGTAATTAGAAACATGGACCAGATGAGAGAGTACCTTGTATATCACAGTAAGGACTCAAGCTTTGTGGTTAAATATCTGTATTTCATCTTTGCTAGATAATTTCTAGCATTAAAGTTGATTCCAAAGTATTCATCCATACCCTTATCATGTGTGTTACACAATATGTGTTTTAACTCAGTTTCTCTTGCTACAGATTTCTCAAAGTGACCAACATGTCTTAATTACCTTGTCCACAGTAGGCATTCCATAAAGGCTGCTTGAACATGAATTATTTTGGAATAAAAAATATTTAAAGCAGGTCAGCTACTTCCTCAAGAGTTTTCAAAATAAAGAGATATTTCCAATATTAAAATATGCTTTTATTTTTGTCTAAACCAGTTTTTACCGCAGATGCAATCTTAATTGCAAACATAATTGCTTCCTATAATTCCAGAACTAGTAGTGAATAAAAATTAGAATGAACAATAAACAATGAATAGTTTGCTCTTATTAAATAGTCCCATCTTAATGGAAAACTTGGTGGCATCTTTATACATCATCCAGGAAGAAAATCACTCTATGTTCCTTTATCCATTGTAGGAGTTTCAAAATAGAGAATTCTAACATCTGAATATTATCAGAAAGTCTGAATTGTGTAATTTCCTTTCTTATGATTTAAGAACATTTTTTTTTTAAGCAATCACCTTTCGCATAGTTTAAAAGTCAGGACCAGTTAATACTCCGTTTAAACTGCATCTCCTAGGCTACATGTGGTGCTCAAATCCTGACCAGCACTAGTTTAACTGCCGGTGTTCTGCTTCAGTTCACCGGTGTGAATGCAGAAGGTGCACACGATGTAGGTACACGATCTTCAGGCTCACCCGGGTCAGCCCGGATTCCTCAGCGGACCCTCTCCCTGGCTGAGATGTGTTATCCCAGGGGTACGGTACGAAGGTCCTCCTTCTCTTAATGGACAGCCATGAGAAGCCTAGACCGTATTCTCGTTTTAACGGACCTTTCACTGGTTTCACTGCGTTCAAAAGAACCAAGGCCTCCTGCCCTACTCCATGGGCACACGGGAGAGACGAACACAGAGCCCCGTGAAGAGAGCGGTGGTGCCCGGCTCATCACAGTCCTGTGCTGTTTATCACTGGCTTCCCCTCAAACATCAATGCTGGGCTAATTCTGGGCCTCTGACATGAAGTCTTCTCTTGGACTAAGAGAAGTTCTGGACCTAGGGAAACTGAAAGTGTGACCTTCATCCTTGTGAGACGATCTAGGTCAGGGCTCTCCACCTTGACTTTGCCTTATTCCACTGGAGAGCAGAACGCTGCACTCCACCAGCGGGGACTCTTCCCGGGGAGGGAACCTGCAGGGGCTCGGCAGAGACGAAGGGGACTCACATGACTTTAGAAGAACACTCGCCTCCAAGAACAAGCAGGAAATTGTGACTTATGGGCGGCGTGGAACTGGCAGAGGTGGGAGGATATTAGTAAATTACTGTTTTAAACCCTCTCCATCCAGACATGAGAAAACTGGGGTACAGAACCCGTAAGAGATTTGTTCTAGTCCCACAGTGACTGACTCAGCCCGAGAAACTGTAAATCTTACCTTCTTAAATGATCTTATTACACTCCACTGCATCCTCGTTAAATCTAGATTTTTTTCTTTTTCTCCTCCCTCCCTCCCTCCTTTTTGTCTCTCTCTGCCTCCCTTTATTTCTTCCTTCCTTTTTTTCTTTCTTTTGTGGTACTGTGGATTGAGTTCAGGGCCTTACACAAGCAAGGCAGGCACTCTACCTTCAGAGTGAGGAACACGGAGTCGGGCTAAGTGCATGAAGGTATCATAGCCTGCTGGCAGCTGAGGCGAGGAATTCTGGGAATTCTAAGAGCTTGGTGTCTGAAGAAGCTGGTTGGTTACCCCCAAGACCCAACTGCCACAGCCCAAGAATAGATGACCAAAGTACCACACCCAGAACAGCAGATAACATGGGTTGACACCACCACAAAAACCACATAAAAGGAGACACTGCAGAGCTACAAATTAGACATGATTGTCCCCAAGGAATGACTGAGCTTTGCTCACTAGCCACGTACTCTAGCCTCAGTGGACATAGACTCTGCAGGACCTCTGCTGGAACAGCGTGCTCTCTGAGCCTGCCTCCAGTCGGACCTGAACCTTTGTTCAGTGAGTGACTTAAACTCAATGTGGCCTCATATTCAAATGAGTGACCAGTTTTGGGACCTTATACCTGTTTTTGCGTACCTTATAGAGTAAGGGTTTGATGTGTGAATAAATCATGTATTTTGGGTAAAATACACCTAAATCTATTGCCTGATTTACTCATGTTCCTTACTTTGCTATAAGGTGTTCGCTACAGATACATCCATAGACCTAAATCTACATTTTGGGTAGAATACACCTAAATCTACATTTTGGGTGCTTAGTTAAAAGGAGAAAGAAAGTGAGAACATAAAGCATGAAGGAAGGAAGGAAGGAAGGAAGGAAGGAAGGAAGGAAGGAAGGAAGAAAGAAAGAAAGAAAGAAAGAAAGAAAGAAAGAAAGAAAGAAAGAAAGAAAGAAAGAAAGAAAGAAAAAGAAAGGAAGGAAGGAAGGAGAGAAGAAGGGAGGAAGGAAGGCAGGCAGGAAGGAAAGAAAAAAGGAAAATAAGGACAGAAGGAGGGAGGAAGGAAGAAAACATCCTCACAATACAGTGGAAAAAACTTAGAGACCCTGCATAGCCTGAGAGCAGAATGCAAATTGCATATTGTTACTTAAATTATGTCCTGCAGTGATTAGGCTCTCAAAACAATGCTGGGAGGGGCTGGTAGAAGACAATTCAAAACAGAATTACTTTTGAGAATCTTAATCTCATGCTGATTTTGTAGGCAAGAAAATAGCTTGTGCTAGAGTGGGCTCTTATTTATGTCCATGTGTTTGTTCCTTAGGAATTCTTTCTTTCACACAGTGGCAATCCAATAGGGCACCAACAAGACCCATCACCTGAAAATCCTGCCCTTGTAGTGCAGCTGGTGGGATTCCAAGGCCAGGGCTTCCTAACAAAGAGAACAGGGGACACGGGCTGTGGATGTAGAATTATCAAAGACAGCTCCCTCAGAAGGAGGGAGGATTCTAGAGGAATTCTGTGGCGCTTGTGCACTGAAGATGAACAGGACATCGAGGGGACTTCTGCTTAACTTTGCATCTACTGGGAAGAAGTCCTAGCCTCTCATTTCCACTTAAGGTAGAGGAAAAGGGTTCTCTTTTCCAAGGTCATAGAGAGAGTAAAAAATCTATCTATCTAATCTATCTATCTATCTATCTATCTATCTATCTATCTATCTATCTATCTATCTATCTCTATCATCTATGTAGATATATATATTAGGCGGAAATGCTTAAAACACTTTATTTTGAGGGTGCAAATAAGATATGCTGTCTAGAATAAATGTGTCTTGAGTTTATTCAGTTTATTCCAAGCCTATCCAAATAGTACTATTAATGCTTCAATATAAAATATATTCTTGACACTGCTATGTAGTTTACTTGAAATTTTAACTCATTTTTTTCTTTTTGGAGGGTTGGGGAACAGAGTCGATCTGGTCTCTCTTCCCCCTGCCAGTAAAAGCATTGTCTTTCCCGGAAAAACTGCCCTGTCTCCTGCCATGTGTTCTGGCAGGACTCATACTACTGTCTGACGCATCTCCTCAGCTCTGCACCTAGTCTCATCTCCATCCTCACCCAGTTCTTTGAGGTCACCACAGGGATATATTCATGTCCCAAGCTGGAGCTGAGGGATTCTTTTGCAATAACATGAATTTTAAACAGAGGTACGTAAGGGCACGAGGAGACCAGAGCTAAACTTTGTCATGCTAGAAGCAAACGAGTTAGAGTTCCTGTTGATGAGATCTCCACAGCTGCCCTGGTGCTTGGATTTCCAAGGCTTAATTTGTTTCCTTTTCTTTTGATACTTTGAGTCCCTGTAGATTATGATTAAAGCCTCCTCTTATGGCTTAACTTACATCATCTTTTTAAACAGAGGAACAATGTGACATATATAATCTTGCAGGATTAGAAAGAATAAAGTGAAATAATTACTATGATTTTATATAAAACTACATTTAAGCAGAGTTTTATTGTTTGTGTAGATGTCAGGTGTATGTATATATATTTTTTCATGTGGATATTCTTTTCTTTTATTCCTTTACTAAAAATTGCCACCAGTGTGGAAATGAAAGTATTGCCTTTGGTTGCTTTGAGAAAACACTCAGATAGCCACTTTGAGTGTCTAAATTGAAATCTAGTGTGAAATTCTGATTATCCTTTCTGTTGGACTCTGGGATGGCAAGTATATGCCCCAAATGGGATTGTTTGCACTGTTAAAAGTTTTGCTCCACTCCTTTGGTGTCTTCTGTGCAATGTTTCTTCTTTACCACTCTGCATTTAACATTCCAGTCTTCTCATTCCTCCAAGTTCTTCTGAATAACCTACTTGGTTTAAGACAGGACCGGAGAGTGGTAAAACAAGAATGTTGCTGGCTAATTCTTCCATTTCTGTTACTGTCACTTAGCAGACGCATTTCTGATTATGACTCTCAAATCTAAAGTGAATGTTGGAGAAATTAAATACCATTAATAATTTAGTAGGTAGGAAGCATAATTTTGTCCTTTATAAAATAACATGGTGATACTGCTGTGTGCAGGAGGTTCATTTAAACAAGTACAATTACAGAGGGTCTGAAATTAAGGGACTGTTATTACTTCTCTTTACTTTCAGAAAAGATACATTGGATTTTTCTTTTTACCCACTAACACAGAATAATATTCCTGATAATAGCAAGCTTCTATGTCTGATAGAATAGTTCTGATCAGAAATAATATTTATGATAATAGCAAATAAGAAATAGCAAAGGTTCTGGTGGAGCTATAAGGCTAAACACAATTTTAAGTCATTTTTCTCATTTCTTAGAACATTAAAGATGTGTTCTGACAAATTTGTACTTAATGACAAGCATAGCTGGGAAGAGAACTTGGAAAATTTGGTCAATAACCATCCTAATTCCTCTAATTTTCTTGGAATGTTTTTTAGTAAAATAAATTGTATATTTAGCTGAATAAATAAAATATGATTGTTCCATGCCTCCTGCCTATTTTATCTTTTCCTCAATAACAATTATTTGCATTGTTTCCCTAAAATCTCTCCAGGCATAGTGGTGCAGGCCTGTGATCCCAGCACTCAGGAGGCTGAGGCAAGAGGATCACTGAGAGGCCAACCTGAACTACATAGTGAGACCCTGTCTCAAAAAAAGAAAGAAAGAAAGGAGAAAAGAAAAGAAAAATGAAATTAAAAAAAAAAAAAGAAAAGAAAATCTCGGACCTAAAGTGCGTGAGTTCTGGTCCAAGCACCACAGTCTCTACTATTAAAAAGATGAGGGAACTGTGGACTGAATCTTTTTAAAGGTATCTACAGCCAACACAAAAAAAAAAAATTTTATTTTTCTGAGAACCATTGTATTGCCTCTAGAGTGAGTTTTAGTTTATGATAAATATAATTTAAATTCAATACAACTGAGGTGACAGCAAATGACATTACTGAATTTAAAAATCTATAGATAAAACTATACACACACACACACATATGGGGGAGAGACAGAGAGAGAGGTAGATAAACGTTATTTTCCCCATTTTGACAGCAGATAATTTTAGTGGTAGCTTTCTTTGTAACGGTTTAAAATAGTTTCCCTTTTATACCTTTTCAGTGTAAAATGAATAAAAAGTAATATAAACATTCTTTTTTGGATTTCATTTTTAAAGTAATTGTAGTTTCAGGCAAAATTGATCAGAAGGTGCAATGGTGTCACATTCCTCCTACCCGCACTCCCCACATATTGCCAGCCTCCCCTATTATCAAAGTCCAGAACTGGTCTGTTTATTATAATTGATGAGCTTACTTCGGCACATCATTACCACCCAGACACCACAGTTTGCATTCGAGTTCATTCTTATTGTACATGATGAGCTTGCACATTTGATGGCTTCTAAAAATACAATGACAACGCTCACCATAATAGTAGCATACAAAATGGTTTCACTGCACTGAAAGTCTTCTATGCTTCGCCTAATCATCCCTTTTTCCCTCCAACCCCCTGGCAGTCACTGATCCTCTTCTGACTTCATAGTATTGCATTTTCCAAAATGTGGCATAGTTGGAATCACAAATATGCAGCCTTTTCAGATTAGCTTCTTTCACTTAGTAATATTCATTTACATTTCTGCCATGTCTTTTCATGGTTAATTTTTCATGGCTAAATATTATTCCATTGTCTGTAAGTACCAATATTTATATATTCATTCTCCTCCCAAAGGACATCAATCTTAGCCAGGCATAATGCTGTACATCTGTAATCTAGCACTCTTGGAAGCTGAGGCAGGAGGATCACAAATTTGAGCCCAGCCTGGGTAACTTACTAAGTGAGACCATATTTCAAAAATAAAACAAAACAAAATGAAGCAAAATAAAATAAAATAAAATAAAATAAAATAAAATAAAATGAAATAAAATGGGTCAGGGATTATAGCTCAGTGTGAAGGCCTTGTGTTCAATCCTTATTACTGCCCCCTCAAAGGCATTTTAGTTGCTCTTTAGTCTTGGAGAATTATGAATAAAGCTACTAAAAACATCCATGCTCAGGTTTACGAGTGAATGTAAGTTTTTAACTTCTTTGGCTAAATTTCATGAAGTGTGATTCCTGGATCATATGGTAAGCCTATATTCAGTTTTGTAAGAAAATAACTCATTGTCTTCCAAAGTGGCTACACCGTTTGGCATACCTACTAGCAATGAACGCTTTTTCCTGTTGATCTATGCCCTTGCCTTCATTTTTCTTTTTTTTTTTTTTTTTTTGTGGGTACCAGGGAGTCGACCTCAGGACCTCACGCGCCAGCAGGTGCCCGTGCCGCTGAGCGATATCACCGGCCCCTTTTTCGTATGCAGGTTCTGGGAGTCGAACTCGGGCCCTCGCGCTTGCCAGGCAGGCGCTTAAGCCGCTGAGCCATCTCACCGGCCCCCTTCATTTGTTGTTGCTAATATTTTATAATTTGGTTGTTGTCATAAGCATGTAATGTTGGTTCAGTATTATTTTAGCTTCAATTCTCTAGTAGTAAATTAACTATTGAAGCTGGATGGTAGGATGCTAATAGCATGTGATGTGAACATCTGTTCCTATGTTTATTTGCTATCAGCGTATCTTCTTTGGTGAAGTATCCATTAAGATCTTTGGCTCATTTTAAAAAATCATTTACGCACTTTCTTATTGTTGCATTTGAGGAATTCTGACATATTCATGGAGAAATTCTCATCACTATTGCTTCCCTCTTTCTTTCTTGCTACTGATATTTCCATTATATATAAGTCATATTTATTGTAGTTGTCACATATTTCTTGGATCTTCCCTCCACTCCCCTCCCCTTTCCTTCCCCCTTTCTTTCTTTCCTTTCTTTCTTTTTTTCTCTCTTTTTTGTTTCTTCTTTCTCTTTCTCTCTCTCTCTCTCTCTCTCTCTCTCTCTCTCTCTTTCTCTCAAGCTCCAAGATTTTTTCCTCAGCTATGTCCAGTTTACTATTCTACTCATCAAAGCAGTCTTCATTCTGTTATAGTTCTTTATTTTTAGCATTTCTATTTTTTTATAGACTTTCCATTTTTTCTGCTTACATTAACCATCTGTTCTTGCTCACTGCCTACTTTTTCCTATTAGTCTACTATTATAGCTCTTAAAAAATTCTCCTTCTGATAATACCAACAGCTTTTGTGCATTTAATATGGTTCTAATATTTCCCTTTCTTTTCAAATTACTGTTTTGCACATTGAAGAATGCTTTGTTATTTTTAAATTTTTTTTATTTTAATGAGAAAAAAACAATGATACAGAATTTCAAAACAAGATAATAGGAAATTAACAATGTTTAATATGTTACATATTGTTTTCTTCACAGTAGTTGCTCAGATTACAAGATATAGGCATGCAAAACTGATCACACAATATAAGCACAAACCGTTCTTTTCAATGAACTAAAAGAAATTAGTAGTATAATTATCTTAACTACATTGTATATGTATATGTATATGTATATATTTTTTTCTTTTCCCTTCCTTATTTTCTCCTTTTCCCCAACCCAGTTGTCCTTTCCTTTTGAGTAGTTTCTTTCCCTTTCACAGTATCTTTTGTAGATTTTGGATCTTGTTTACTTTTTCAGTTTCTTACACTAGGGAGACAATACGATGTTTACAAATGTGAGTCTGATTTATTTCACTTATGAGTATGGTCCCTAGTTGCATCCATTTACCTATGAAAACCTGTAGGTTATCCTTCTTTATAGCTGAGAAGTAGTCCATTATATAAAAATTCTATATCTTTTTAATCTATTCCTTGGCTGATGGGCATTTGGGTTCTTTCCAAGATTTAGCTATTACAAATTGTGCTGCCAGAAACATGGGTGTACATATATTTCTGTGGTATGATGTTTTTCATTCTTCTGGGAAAATACCCAGAAGGGGAAAATCTGTGTCGAATGGGACCTCTAATCCTAGTTTTTTGAGGAATCTCCACAATGATTTCCACAGTGGTTGTACCAGTCTACACTCCCACCAACAGTGGAGAAGAGTTCCTTTTTCCCCACAGTCCTGCCAGCATTTGTTATTGGTTGATTTCTTGATGATAGCCATTTTTTCTTGGGTAAGATGGAATCTCAGTGTTGTTTTAATTTGCATTTCTTGAATGACCAATGATGTTGAACATTTTTTCATATATTTATTTACCATTTGAATTTCTTTATCTGAGAAGTGCATATTCATCTCAAATGCCCATTTTTGGACTGGGTCTTTGAATTGGGGGGGCCTGATTCTTTTCAGTTCTTTATATGCTCTAGATAGAAATTCTTTGTCTGAGGGACAGTTGGCTAAAATTTTTTCCCACTCTGTGGGTTTTCTTTTCACTCTGCTGGTGATTTCTTTTGATGTGCAAAAACTATTTAATGAGATCCCAGTTGTTGATACTTTGAAGTACTTCTCCTTGTGCAGTTTGGTTTTTGTTCATGAAGTCTCTCTCTACCCCTATGTCTTCAAGATTTCTACCTACTTTCTCTTCCAGTAAATTTAGTGTTTCTTTTTTAATATTTAGATCTTTGCTCCATTTCAATTTTAGTTTAGTGCATGGTGATAGACATGGGTCTAGTTTTAGTCTTCAGCATGTGGAAAGCCAGTTATTCCAGCACCATTTACTAAAGAGGCTATATTTCTTCCAGTGACTATGTTTGGCCCCTTTGTCACAGATAAGGTGGCTCAGTGTGTTTGTAGTTGTGTCTGCATCTTCTAATCCATTCCACTGATCCTCAGGTCTGTTTTTTTGCCAGTACCATGCTGATTTTATCACAGTAGCTCTTTAGTGTAATTTAAAGTCAGGGATTGTGATGCCTCCTGCTTTGCCTTTGTTGCCCAGAATTGCCTTTGCTATTCTAGGTCTCTTCTGTTTCCAAATGAATTTTAGAAATGTTTTTTCTAGGTCTGTGAGGAATGTCAATGGTATTTTGATTGGGATTGCATTAAATGTGTATAATAGTTTTGGGAGTATGGCCATTTTTCACAATGTTGGTTCTTCCTATCCATGAGCAAGGGATATCTTTCCATTTTCTGATATCCTCTTCAATCTATTTTTTCAGAGTGCTGTAATTTTCAATGAATAGATCTTTTATTTCCTTCGTTAGATTGATTCCTAAGTATTTCATATTTTAGGATGCAATTGTGAAAGGTGTGGTTTCCCTAATTTCTCTCACAGTGAGTTTGTTGTTTGTGTACAGGAATGCTATTGATTTTTGAGTGTTGACTTTGTATCCAGCTATGCTACTGAATTTGGTTATTAATTCTAGAAGTCTTTTGGTGGAGTTTTGGGGTCTTCTATGTAGAGTATCATGTCATCTGTGAGTAATGATAATTTAATTTTCTTCCTTTCCTATCCTTACGCCTTTTATTTCTGTCTCTTGTCTGATTGCTCTGGCTAATGTTTCCAGAAGTATATTGAATCAGAGTGGTAATAGTGGACATCCTTGTCTTGTTCCTGATTTTAGATTGAAAGCTTTCTGTTTTTGTCCATTTAATATCATGTTGGCTGTTGGTTTGTTGTAGGTGACTTTTGTCAGATTGAGGTAAAGACCATCTATGCTGCTTTTCTGTAGCATTTTAACCATGAATGAGTGGTGGACTTTGTCAAAAGCTTTTTTGCATCTATTGAGATGATCATGTGATTTTTCTTTTTGGCCTGTTGATATGGTGTATTACATTTATTGATTTGCATATGTTGAACCATCCCTGCATTCCTGGGATGAATCCCACTTGGTCATGGTGTATAATCTTCTTGATGATTTGCTGCATTCTGTTTGCTAGTACCTTATTGAGGATTTTTGCATCTATATTCATTAGGGAGATTGGGGCCCTTCTTTGGGCCTTCTGTGTGGTTCACCTGGGTTGGGGCGGCAGAGATGGTGATGGGAGGGGCCGCCCTCCTCCACACTTTTCACCTTGGTCCCTGTGGTGGCGGAGGGCTGTAATTTCTGTTGAAAGTAGGACGTGCTGTAAAAGAACTCCGTAAATATACCTTTAGTGTTGTGATGACAAAAGATAGAAGGCATTCAATAGTCTGTAATTAGGTCTCGTCTTTGTATGACTCTGTCCCTGGACTATGACATTTACAAGTGTTTATCAGTTTTCTCTCCATTTGTTTGGGAAAGGATGGCTAAACAAGAAGTTAGGCATTTCTTCTCCTCCAGGTCTAATAGGCTCTGATAAAACCCCCAATAATTTAGACTCTGGTAAAATTGTCTATAGAGCATGCCTTACTAAGAAGAACAAATGACTTAGTGCATTTCAAAATGGTTACATTATTTCCTCTCACTGCTGAAAGCGGAAGGGGATTTTTCTCCATTGTTTACCAACAAGGCTAGGGTGGAGCTCCTAGATACAGAACTCATAAATGAATAGGATCACCTGAAGACTGGTCTCCCTGAAATTTTTAATTCTCAGATTTGTTTACAGTGATTGTTCAACACTTTATCAATCATAACTCAGATTTCCCACCCCAGCACTGGTTCTTATGGGGGAGGTTCAGCTATGATAAATTGTTACTCTCTGTACTCACCTTTTTTTGTTTGTTTTGTTTTTGATTTTGGTTTTTTGAGACAGTGTCTTACTGTGCAGTTCAGGCTGGCCTTGAACTCACTGTGTAGTCCAGGCTGGCCTCAAACCCATGGGGATCCTCCTGCCTCAGCATCCCGAGTGTTGGGATTACAGGTGTGTGCCACCACCCCCAGCTTTATATTCACATTCCAGTGTCTCAAATTTGGGGGAGAGGCAGAAGTTTGTCCTGTGACCTCACTTCTCTAAAAGACTTAAGAAAAAAATGTTGGTTTTTCAATTTGTTCAGTCTTTGACTCATTGTTAGAAGGGAATAGCAAAGTCCAAGTTCCTCATATATCCTACTGGAAACCAAAAATCTACCGAAACACTTTTCAACTTATTATAATTTATTATAAATTAAAATTTTTATATTTTGAATGTATGCATCGTTCATATAATTTGCTTTCATCATAAGTATTATCAACTGTTCTTTAAAATAAATTTTTACATATAAATATATATTTTATATATTCCTCAAGAAATCCACTATTTCGGGCCGGTGAGATGGCTCAGCGGCTTAAGCGCCTGCCTGGCAAGCGTGAAGGCCCGAGTTCGACTCCCGGAGCCCACATACGAAAAAAGGGCCGGTGGTATCGCTTAGCGGCACGGGCGCCTGCTGGTGCGTGAGGTCCTGAGGTCGACCCCCCGGTACCCACAAAAAAAAAAAAAAGAAATCCACTATTTCAAAAACAATTCATTTCCACCAAAAAACTCTTCTAATATCTAATACTTGGAATTAGTAGAAGCCCATTTTGGGAGCCAATTTATTATTTTGGTAGTGATTCTTGGGGCAACTGACTTACTAGTGAAATTTTGTGGGCAACCTACTAAATAGATCCCATGATTTAAGGAGTGAGCCTTAAGCCAAAGAACTCCATATATTTATAGAGTTATCATTTTCTTTTCCTTAGCAAAATCATACACTTCTCTGACTTATCATTTTTTTTTTTTTTTTTTTTTTTTTTTTTTTTTGTGGGTACCGGGGGGACGACCTCAGGACCTCACGCGCCAACAGGCACCCGTGCCACTGAGCGATATCACCGGCCCCTTTTTCGTATGTGGGTTCCGGGAGTCGAACTCGGGCCTTCGCGCTTGCAAGGCAGGCGCTTAAGCCGCTGAGCCATCTCACCGGCCTGACTTATCATTTTTAATAAAGATAAAAGAGTATTTGATTAAATAAATTTCTTTAGACAAAAAACAAAAACATGTGAGAGTTGAGTCCTCAGGAAGTTCTTTTTTTTTTTTTTATATGTGGGTACTGGGAACTGAACTCTGGACCTCACACTTGCCAGGCAGGCACTTATGCCGCTGAGCTGTCTCACCGGCCTTCCTCAGGAAGTTCTTTGACGTCTTGCAGGTAATAGTGATAATAGCTACTGGTTGTCTTTGCAGCAGGGGGCCCAGTACCTGCACAGTGCTCTGCTTGCTTTTATCTCTTTGAATCCTCACAGCAACCTTAAGAGGAATATGGACTTAGAAAGAACAGAAAACATAAAGCAGTTGGAAAAGTATATACTTTAAGTTATAGAAGAGCTGTATTTTCATCTGAATCTAAAAACTGTTCTCCTCATTGCTACACTGAAAACTCATCTTGTGTTCGACAGCCTTTGCCTGGCATCCTACAGCTTATTTTCCACCATTGGTAATTATTCTACTCTTCATGTCACAGATCCTGAGTATAAGAACATGTCTGTGATACTACCAGCTACTACTTAGTGGATATTGTGCTCTCGGCATTATTCTAAATTCTTTATGATTCCTGCTTTGTAGATAGGGAGCAATAAGGTGATATACATGACTTAGTGAAAGTCTAAGAAGAAAGCTGTTGCGTTCCGTACTCTTCTCCCAAAGACTCACACGCTGAAGTCTTGATGTCCAGAACCTCAAAATGTGACTGCATTTTAAGAGCTGCTAAAGATGCAATTAGGTGAAAGTGGGATCATCAGGGTGGGCCTTTCTCCATTCTGGCTGGTGACACAAGAGAAGGAAATTTGGACACAAGCGTTAGAGGGAAGGCTGTGTGAAGGGAGAAGGTGGCCGTGTACAAGCCAAGGAGAGAAGTCTTATGGGAAAGCAACCTTGCCAACAGACTCATCCTCTTGCATTGGTAGAAAGTAAATTTTGGTCTTTATGCAACCCAGTTTGTAGTAGTTTACTCTGGCAGCCTTAACAAAGAAATGTAAAAATCAATGAAAAGATATTTGCTGGGATAAAGTTTAGGGTAAATTATGAAATAAGCTTATCCCTCCATCTGTACTACTAACACTGATGACAGATTATGTCTAAATAGGCTGAATTATTATACAATTATGTTCTATCTTCAGTTCTTATATCTTAGGTAGGGAAAGATATAAATACCAAAATCTAGGGCATTTCTTATCTTTTTTAACTCATGAGGATGACCAAGTGTTTTAGTGCTTAGATCAAATTTAAAAATGGCTATAGGTCAAAGTTAATGTATTTGTAACAACTGATTATTACATAAAAAGGCAGAAAAAACCAAACAGAATAATTCATGAGAATCACATGCCAGAAATGACGAATTTAATGAATGAGAAATTCTTAATGAGAAGACATGACATAAAAGCCATTTTTGTTATTTGCTTTAAGAAAGATCAGTGCTTTTATAGATTAAATTGAACTGTGAGAAAGTATTCTTCTTTTACTTTGCCCTGTGAGGATTCATTATTACAATGCGAGACCACTAACATCCATCACATCTGGATTTCAAGGAGACTTTCCAGAGTTACTTAAAACTTTGTTTCATGGTTCTTTATTTCTTCGGTAGAAAGTAAGATAATTAACTTTTATCTGCCTTTTACTTGTGCAGTCTTTAAAAGAGCAGAGACTATTTCACCTGTGACATTTTCCATTTAGCTATCGTCACCTCAACAGTTGTGAATCCCAAAGAATTTCACAAAACCCTAGTTTCATAGGAATTTATAGAAGTCCCATCTACATACTTATAATGTACATTTGAGAAATTTGAGAATTTGTGCAACTATTAACTCATGTTACCAATAAAGTGTCATTTTTTTCTTTAAAAAGCCAAAAATATCTAAAATTATTTTAAAATAGTTTTTAAAGAATTGAAGTCAATTTCCTAGAACAACTCAAGAAATAAATCAAAGTTTCAAGTTTCTTAATTAAAACATTTAGTTTACAGCAGAAAATAATGAGAATGATTTAGGATGATGTTAAGAATGATATATATGATGAGTACTTGAACATTTGTTGAGTATTTACTTGGTTTAAGGCCATAAATTAACAACTTCTTAGAGGTTTTTTGTGGTAATATACATGGTGAAGTTCCCATTACATAACATAGTATATATGTACTTTCTTAAAATCGTTGATTCATGAAGACTTTTCTTTCATGAGCATCTAGTAGGACCAGTAGTTGGCAGGAGATGATTTGGAAGTTTTAATGTGTTTGTGGTCCTGGGGAATGAACCTGGGGCCTTATCCTTGTCCTCATCATCCTCATCCTTGTCCCCTTCCTTGTCCTTTTCCTCCCTCTCCCTCTTTGTCTCTCTCTCCCTCTCTCTCTTTCTTTCTCTCTCTCTTTCTCTCTCTCTCTTTGAGACAGGGTCTCACTAAGTCACTGAGTGGACCAGTTTGGGCTCACACTTGACATCCTCCTTCCTCCATCTCCCGGAACACTGGGGTTACAGATATGTGCCACCATGCCTGGCTTGGAAAATGGTATTTTAAACTCACATTTGTCTTTATAGTTAACATTGGCTTTAAGATGACTAATTGCTTATTTATTACCACACAGTTAATTCTTTGTGAGTGCTGGTAAGGATGTGTTAGTCTATTCTATGCCCTCACTAACGTATTGAAATGCTCAAAACAAGTATATATGAATTTCCAAAGTATTAGAATTCCATCCAACTTTAGCCAGCATAAAAGAGCAACAATCGTTTTGAGCACAAATCTGTAGGTTGATGAGTTAGACTGGGCTCAGTGAATAGGTTTCTGATCTTGGCTAGGTTGATTTACAGGGCTACAGTCCAATGTGGCTACCTATGAGGGCTGGCTCTCTCACATGTCCAGGGCCCCTACTAGGCCACAGAGCTCTCCTCCATGGGATCTTCCATGCTTCAGAGACTAATTCGGGCTTGTCCACGTGGTGCTTGCAAGGTTCCAAGAGGCAACATGGAAGCACAAAGGAATCTTGTGATCTCCGAAGCAAACTGGCCCATTATCACATTCTGTGAGCCAAAGCAAATCACAAGTGTAACCCAGCTGACCTAGTTTTAGTCTTAAGTTCGTCACTTAAGTTTATCAATTTTTGCCATACATAAATATTTAAATGTTAAAATTAATCAATTGCTCTTTTATAGATTCTGGATTGCAGTCTTAATTTAGACTTGTTTATTTGATGATTATTCCCTTAAAGTTAAAAAAAATTAAAACATAAAAATTATACATTCAAAACCCTGAATTAAAAAAAATGGAAACAATGCTTTTGTAAATAAGGAAGGGAAGAGGGGTTGAAAGGAGGGGAGGAGAATGGGAAAAAAAGAATCAAGTTATATCATGTGCAGATACAAATTCCCTACGATGAATATGATCATTATGTATACCTAAAATGTACCAATACAAATCATTTTCTTTGAAAAAAAAAAAAAAGAAAATATAGTGAAAATAATTAGCCTCAATGTGGAAGAGGACTCCTAAGCCAAAAGCAAGGGAAGACATTACAAAAAGCAAACTCAACAGATTTGTACTTTTAAGAAATAAAGCAGAGTTCACTCTCAGCAGATGAACTTGCCTTCTATTTTACTAAGAAAACCAAAGCAATCAGAAGAAAACTTCAGAGTTTCTACCAGTTTATCCATCTACCAGCATGTGTTTTCATATCTGCTCTCTCCTCTGATTTTACTTTGAATGATTTTACTATTCAATAGAAGCACTGCTATAGTAGATCCCAGGGTCTCTTTCCAACTCAGTATGATTCTCCATTAACTCTACTTTCAGTCTTCTCCCTTCTGCCTAGATCTTTCTCATCAGCATACAACTGTGTTGTATTGTTCCCCTCTAAAACGCATCCCTCCCTGTGGCTTTCGATACCACAGTCCTCCTTTACAGCGAAATCTTCCCAACACCCCCCTTTCTATTTGCAAATCCTTTTCCATTTTTTTTTTTTAATAAAACTTGTTCTAAGAAGCTTTGTAAGGATACAGAAAAAAATAAAGTCAGTGTTTCCTACTACACTATCCCACCACGCTGGGCTTCTGCAACCCCTGATGTGTGCAGATCCTCCCTCTCCACACTACCAATGATCTCCTCTGTGCTTCAGACGATTCTCCAACGAACCCCAGCTGGGGTTCCGTTCTGACACTGTCGACCTGCCGATCTCATCAGATCCCGCAGGCTGAGCACTCAGTCCCACAAGACTGCCACCTACCTCAAAAGCCACTTGCAAGTAGTAGATCGTCACCTGTATTTCTGTTACCACACTTCGAGGTTTGTACAGCTTGCAAATCAACCAAAAGACTGGGCAGGGGTCAGAAATCAGGGGAAGGAAGAGTGGTTTATTCAATGCCGTCTCTGAAGAGAGATGGGGCCTTTCTACAGCTCAGCTCTATCTTCTTGCACTCAGGTGTGCGAGAGGGTTTCATGGGAGAAGGGACACAGGAGATAATGGGCAGGAAACCCACTTGTGGGAAGAGCGGAGGGGTCTTCTTCAGAGGGCATTGTTTTGGCAGCTGGCCTCCTTAAACTCACCTCTCTCCATCTGAAGGAAATGGGAACTTGACCTCTGAGGCCAACATCAGCATGTTCTTTTCAGATTGACACTTTACTTTTCTGCAACTCAATTCACATGAGCTAAGGAGAAGAGGGGGTATTTACAAAAGCTTCTATTTAGAAACTGTGATACCAGTCAGGGCATTTTGGCCCACACCTATAATCCCAGCATTGGGGAGACTGAGGCAGGATGATTGCAAGTTCTATTTCAGCCTGGGCAGTTTAGTGAGACTATGTGTCAAAAATTGAAAGGAAAAAAAAAAAAGGCTGGGGGTGTAGCTCTGCAGTAGAGCACCCCTGGGTTTCATCCTTAGTAGGTAAAGCAAGCAAACAAACAAACAAACAAAACAAACAAATCCAACTGGAATAGTTGAAAGGTTAGGAAGCAGGGGAGGGGGTGGAAGGAAAGGGGGGCACTCTACTGAGAAAATTTTTACCTTGAAGATTGGTTACACTTCCGACTGGGTATAAATTTGGGGTTCACACAACCACCTCTTCACATTCAATCAATTTGTGAGGGTGGCTCACACAACACAAAGAAACCTGTATGCAAATTGTCTCATTATAAAGGATATTACAGGGGGCCGGTGAGATGGCTCAGTGGCGTAAGCGCCTGCACGGCAAGCGTGAGGGCCTGAGTTCGACTCCTGGAACCCACATACGAGAAAAGAGCCGGCGATATCACTCAGCAGCACGGGCACCTGCTGGCACGCAAGGTCCTGAGGTCGACCCCTGGTACCCACCAAAAAAAAAAAAAAGGGATATTACAAAGGGTAGAGATAAACATTCAGATGGAAAAGATGAATAGGGGGAGATGGGAGATGCCCTCTTTGGTCATTACACCCTTCAAGCATCTCCACACATCCAGATGTCTGGAAGCTTCACTGACCCAGTCCTTTGGGGATTTTACGGCAGCTGCACTCTGCAGGCGTGATCATTCTGTGTTTGGTCATTGATGATCAGTGCAAGCATCAGTACCTTAGCCCTTCCTGGATAGTCAGGGGCGAAACTGAAAATTTCCACCCTTTCATCACCTGGCTAACCCCCTTGGTAACCAGACTCCATCCTGAGGCGATCTGGGGACCCCTAGACACCAGTGATCTCATTAACATATAGAAGACACTCAGCACTCTAGACAGTTCATGGATTTTAGAAATTGTCATTTCTTGTCAAGGTCACTGAAGGCTTCCATGTTGTTATATTCATGGCAAATCTAAATCTCAGTGTCCCTCCTTTGGCTATCACTTTAAATTGGAAATATTTTCCCCCTGTATTTCAGGAGGGCTCTAGCTTTTATCCTCCCAAATGTCCACTTCTCAGACTGTTCTTTTGTTCTTCTTTTTGTATCCATAATCGCTCACCTCATTGCATGGTTTTAAATATTACCAACGTATTGATAATTCCCACATGAGTATCTGCACCTCTGAATTCTCTCTGGTCACCCCCTCCCCAGTTGGCTCTTAGTCATCTTCATGGAAGTCTAATAGGACACAAACTCTACATGTTAAAAACGGCTTCTTATATTCTCCCTCTAAAATTTCTCCCTTTTTATTTATTTAATTTTATTTATTTGTTGTCTTTTTGAGATAGGGTTTCACTATGCAGTTCAGTCTGGCCTTGAGTCTCTTTGTAGCCCAGGCTGGCCTCGAACTCGCAGTGATCCTGCTGCCTCAGCCTCCCGAGTGCTGGGATTATAGGCGTGCGCCACCACAGCCGGCAGATAGCTTCTCTTAAAGTCATTCCCATCTGTACTAGCGACAACTTCATTCTTTTGGTTGCAGGTCAAAAATCCTGGCATAATCCTTGATTCATGTTTTTTATCTTAGAAATCTCTGGCTTGAGCAGGTCTATCAGCTCTTTCTTAGCATATAAGGAGAGCCTGATCGTGCTGTATTACTGTCCCCTGCTTTATCTTTTGAGTTACTGTGGTACCTAATCCCAGTCTGGCACCAAGAATGGTGCCAGATTCTTTAAATCAGATTTAGCACTTGTCTGTGGAAAATTCTCCAGGGGTCCTATTTCTTTCTCAGAATGCAAGCCAAACTC
This sequence comes from Erethizon dorsatum, assembly GCA_028451465.1. Classification (NCBI taxonomy): domain Eukaryota; kingdom Metazoa; phylum Chordata; class Mammalia; order Rodentia; family Erethizontidae; genus Erethizon; species Erethizon dorsatum. The sequence continues at coordinate 18,713,388 of CM051838.1, forward strand.
AAACAGTGGTACACTAGGCCCTTGATAATCTGCATCCTCATAACCTCTCTAATGGAATCCCAACCTCAGTTGATTTCAGCCACGTTCACGTATTCTTTTTCTGCTCCTTAGGCAGGACTGGCCTGTTTCTCTCACTCATGGGCTTTGCACTTGCTGCCTGACTCGCTCTCAGACCTCGCTCCTGTTTTTCTCAAATGTCTTCCTCCCTGACCATGCCGCTGAAAACTGTTACTCCCATCACCGGATTCTTTTGTGTCCCTTCAAGATTTATCACTTTTTAACATAAATTAATTAATTTTTATGTTTGCTGTCTTCCCTCGACTAGACGATAAGCTTTGTGAAGGTCAAGATTTTTTGTTGTTTTAGGCAAAGTTCACAAGAGTCAGATTTTTAAAATTGTTTTGCTCACTTTTCCTATGCTCAGGGATCAGAATTGTGTGCAGCCCATAATAAGTTTGAGTAAGAATCTCATAAGTGAATGTAAAGAATCACTCTGAACAGAATTAATATAAAATCTAGGATGATAAAACATTTCAAAGCTTATTAGCTAATATATTTGGTATTGTGTATATTTAGAGATCATTAAAAAAACTAACATTTTATAGGAAGTAATATAATGAAAGATAACTCATAAAAATAAGATTAAGCAACCTCATTAATAACAAAAATACACATTACAATAACAAAATTTTATATTTTTATGAATTTATCAGAAATAAATTTTTGTTATGTAAGTTTAATTTTGTGATTGAATGGACCTTTTATACATGATTGATGGAAGTACTAAAATCCTAGATAATAATTTTCATATACATAAAAACTTTTCTGATATTTAAATATTTTGATATCAAAAATCTTCTTTTAGAGCTTTAAGTTAATAATTAGACCCAGAAATAGATAAGAGAAAACAAAAACAAAACCCAAATGTAAAAGCCAGATCTCAATATCCACACTGGGGGAATTGTTTAAAATATTCATAAATATATATTTAAATAGTATATAGCCATTTAAAACATATTTTATAAAAGTATTTAGTGAAAGTAAGTTTTTAGATATAACCTTGGCTTCGAATCTATCTACAAACCTTATCTTTAATATATGATATAATCACAAGTTTTCAAGAGGAGTTAGGTTGCATATATACTATATATATATATATTCATATATAAAAAGTTGAAAGAAGCTGCAGTAGCATTTTAATAGTGCCTTGCTGCACTGTTCTAGTTCTAAGAATACATTTCATTTATTGCCTGTGTTTTTCTTAATTCTTTAGGTATAAAAAGGGACACATGATAGTATGTCAAAAAGAACACAACTAATTTAAAAGTAGTTTTAATAAAAATAATTAGAGTCCTTTCTTCATTTTCCTGGTCAGCTGTGGGTGGTCTCCCACCTCTGCTGCAGTGTCTACTTACGACACACTTCTGTGTATTGCTGTACCGACTGCACTAAGTGGAATGGAAATTTCCCTCAGTGGGTGGGATGGGTATCTTATGAAACCAAAGCTGCCAGTATCTACATCTAATTTTTAATTAACTACACTAATTCCTAGCCAGTACCAGCTGTTATCTTGTTTCTTCAATTCTGTGACTTCATAAACAGCTCAAGGAATGGTATATAAAAAGTATATCATGGGGGCCGGTGAGATGACTCAGCGGCATAAGCGCCTGCCTTGCAAGCGCAAGGGCCCGAGTTCGACTCCCGGAACCCACATACGAAAAAGGGGCCAGTGATATCGCTCAGCAGCACAGGTGCCTGTTGGCGCGCGAGGTCCTGAGGTCGACACCCCCGGTACCCACAAAAAAAAAAAAAAGAACTTAAAAAAAAAAAAAAGCATATCATGCAAGCTTCTCACTTTTTTTCATAAGCTTTGAAAATAAAATCCTTTGAATTGTCACTTTCTTGAAAACCTCTGACTGAATGCAGGTTGAACCCCACCAACCCATACCCAAGCCCACACTCCCACATCACACCTCACACTTTTTTCTTTTAAAACATCTTTTAGTATCAGATGAAAGCACTTTTCCAATATTAATAAAAACCTTTGAAGAAAACACAATTATTATCGCCCCCATTTTATAGCTGAAGAGACATCTTTCAGTGGAGTTGCTCATTCTTGGACTTCCAAGATCCTTGATCTATAGCTTACTCAATTCATTGGCTTGGACTCCTGCTATTTCCTTCCAGTGTGAAGTCGTCAAGCTTTTCCTACTGTTTCAACATATCCTGTGTGTGCTGAGACCTGTGTAGTTTTGAGAGTGGGGATCTTTAACTGAGATATTCCTTTCTGTGCTGTAAGCTTCTCACAATCGTTAGTGGAAAAAAGCATAGTTGGGAGGTAGCTGTTCTCCACTACCACTACGTGGCACGACTGGTCTTGAAGGATCTTAGAGAGTGCTGAAGAGGACAAAGGGAAGTGATAGTAATATTTGTTTTAAAGTTATTATAAAATGTAAGTTAATAAATGATTCAATCCATTCAACACTAACCAAATATGTTTACAGATATGCATGTAAACTGGTGTTAAGCATGAAGAAAGAGTACAGGTATAATGGTGAATCTGACCTACGCTGGAGGATTAGAAAAGGCTTCCTGGAGCTGAGTTCTGAAGGGTGAGTCGACTTATTGCGATGAACGGTGGCAGAAGAGAGAAGGTTCAGGCACAGTACGAGTAGCAGGAGCAACAGCTGCAATGCTGGGTGGATTGGCAGAGAGAGGGAGGAACCTAATAATTTCGGTGGATAATGAAGGGACAGTGTGAGAAAGCATCAAGGATGGTGGGAGAAAGATATGAGATGAAGCTGGAGAGATAGGTAGAAGTGAGGCAAGAACTGGGAAGCCATATTATCAGGAGGCATTTAGGTGCTGTGAGAGCCAAGAGGTGGGAGAGTGGAGATGTAGAGTTGATGGTAGGGCGATACTTTCTGTGTTAAGAGTTCACTAGAGGAACGGAATCGATACAAAATACATGTACAGTTACACAAGGGATGTATTTAGTAGGCTTATAGGATCAGAATGGGAAGAGTCCCAGTGGCTGTTTATGGAATCAGAGGCAGAAGAATCCAAAAGGGCTGTCTGTGTGGTGGATCCAGTCACAGTTGAAATGGAAGGACGGGAAGCTCAGTGCAGTCACTGGTGTGAGCCTGTGTCAGAAAGCTTAAGAGTGCCTCAGCAGGCTGGAGGAACTGAAGACCAACATCCAAAGGCAATGGTGAAGATCGGGGCTCCTCTGAAGAAAAGGGAAGTCTTCCTTCTTCTTTCCCTTTTTATTCCATCCAGGCTATGAGTCTATTGGTTGGTGCCAGGGAGGGTCTACATGCCCAGAGCTTTACTAATTTGCTAGGTAGTTTTTTACTCAAGTCAAGTTAAAATATCAAAATTAATAATCACACCATCCAATTCTTTGAAAATACCACTGTGATTACAAGATTAGAACGGATTAAAACGGGTGTAGTTTACCAGAGGTAACTAGTTAGGAGACTGTTTAATATTCAGAGGGAAATGGGATGGAACTAGCTTTGGCAAAAAAAAGAAGGGCTCCATTTGAGGGTCAGTAAGTAGTTAAATTTTGGATCTTTGGGAGAAGGTTGGCAAGGGGTAAAATGATCAAAAATGATAAAAAATAATATATATGTTCAATTCTCCCAAACAAATTTAACTGTTATGTATTACAAACATATACTAGTAAAAAAAAAATCTCATCATTGGAAAAAGAAGTGTTTTCAGAATAAAAATTTACAAATTTATGTAAGTTGTGCAATTCTGGGAGAAAGACTGTCATTTTCAAGTAACCAACTGTAGCAACTTGCTTTTTCAGTGAAGTAATTCTTGTCCTCATTTGGAGAGATTGATTATTAGGAAAGAAACTCAACTACCTATAAAATCTGACAAATTCAATAAGACAAGGGAGCCAGATGGGCTTTTGGCTTAATTTTGATAAAGTTATGCCTGACATGAATTTTTTTTTTTCCTTAGAGTTTCTAATGATACTATGAAATCTGGGAAGTTGCCAAATTCAATAAGAAAGGCCATAGAGAAGCTACCCAAAAAGGTAAGTCAAATTGAGTTTTAAATGCTGCATATTGTCTGAACTATTTTATTTCAGTTTAATTACCAAGGATGCATCCTAACATGAAATTATTACCAAAATAATGTATCCTAGAAGAGAAATAGTTTTCCTTAAAGAACAACTCTGCTTATTCTATCTGCAATTATGGTTAAAAATTGGTCATTACTCACTGCTACATTATTGAATTCAGGTGACAATTAGGAGGATTTTGAGTGAATTGAGTTGTTGCAGTTTAGATTACAGTTTTATGGAAGAAGAGTATTAGCATCATGAATTTTAAAACACCAGGTAGTATTGTAATAAAAGAAATGGAAAAAAATTATAGTCACATTTCTCTACTAACCTGAACTGTTTTTAATTTACCCATATTTTGTTTAATAATTTTCTGTGTTGCTATATTATGCTAATGAATTATTTTCATAATATTATATTTTATAAAATTGGTGACCTGCAAGGGATTTAATTATTCTCTTATTGGATATATAGATGTTAATTTTTCTAATTTAATGTTAATAAAATTAATTTGCACAGAAAATCTCAGTGCGTGTTAGTAATAGCCTTTCTTCTCTATGTTTTTAAAATGGTACATCATTATAATTTTGGTATCTTAAAAAAGTAGTAGAAACATTATTACAGTTTTTGAATGTATTCTCTGCTTTATAAAACTGTTATACTAACTTACAACTACTACTAGTAGTGCATGAGTACATAACAGGGTTGGGTGTGATTGCTTTTATAGTTGGTAATTTATGGCACATAGCAATAGACCATTTTAATTCTCACATCTTTGTTAAAGGGAAGTTATTATTTTTCTAAAGCTAGCTAACAAAATATAGCTCTACTTTTTGGAGATGTCTTTCTTGAGTTTATCTAGAAGTGATGTTATTACTTTGTATGAACACAAATTATAGGAAGAGTACTGAGAAGAAGAATAATAGAAATAGCGAACCTTTTTATTAGTATTTTTCCTTTTAAAACTTGTCCATAATCCTCTCAGCATTGGAATAAAATGGTGGGAATTTCTCCATTCCCACTCCAGCGGTATTATACCCTTTAAATCATCCTTGATCACCAACTTTTCACAGTAGTCCATATTAATTATATGGACTATTAATCTGAAAAAGAATGAATAAATGTTAGCAAGAGAAAACAAGAGAGGAATAGTTCTGTGTAAGTTTAGAAGCAAAAGAACATGAGGTGTGCATGGAACACAAGCAGGGCCTGTGGAACGCCTGGCGCTCTGCTCCCAGGAACAGGGGACAGCACGCTGAGAACTGAGATCTGTCCCCAAGCTGCGGAGCACGAAGTCATCTGCTCTCCAAAGGTGAACCTGGAAGACTTTGCTCCTGCCAAGATTATGTTAAGAGCATCAGCAAATAGAATTATGACTATTTCAAAGAAAAGTTGTGGCCACTCATCTTGTATATTAAAAGCAATATTGTAATTCCTAGAGATTTTTCTTGAGAAGGAAAAAATAATAAAGTGATAATTTGGAAACGAATACTGAACTTTTGTTCAGTACCATGGAGATTGGCATTGACTTTATCCCTACAAGCACATGAAAGAGCTAATTTTTTCTAAAGAAAGTACACACATTATTTTGGGACTATGATTTGGATATGTTGCATCAATAATTAACAGGTTAATATATGCATGCTTTACAGCCTCTGTAGATAAAAGTTATTTGCTGATTAATACAAAATCACAGATTCTATTTGCATGCTTTAGCACCATCCCTCAAATTACAATCCTTGCTGGAGCATTGGAACAGTTCTACTGACGTTCACAGACACCAGGATGTATACATATTTCATGAATATGGTAAAAGACTAATTTGTCTGTAGAGGCAGTTTTCATGTATCAGGAGAGTAGCAAAACATATTGGCCTATGAATTTATATGGCCAGTGCTCCTATTCACAAAGTTTTATCATTCTCAATTAATCATCTCTCTTATGCCACCTGAACTAAAACAGATGTATGTGGTACCTTTACTTGTAGAAATAACTCCTTTCAAAAAACAAACAAAAAGGAATGTAGGAAAGTAACACAAACTTTAGCTACTTAATGCTACCACTTGTTTCTTAGGGTGATCACACATGAATTTATGGAAGATTCTAGATGTCTAATGCCTTCACAGAGACCTAGGTAAATTTTTGTGAAATGTAGTTAAAAAAAAAAAAACTATATTTTTAAGACATCATCTTAGAAATCCAAACTTTGGGGAAGTTATAGAATTCTTGATGAAAAGGAAATTATAAAAAACATAGAACCAGGGCTGGTGAGATAGCTCAGCGGCATAAGTGCCTGCCTGGCAAGTGCGAGGTCCTGAGTTCAACTCCCTGTAGCCACATAAAGGAAAAAAAGGGCCAGTGATATTGCTCAGTGGCACAAGCGCCTGCTGGCAAGCACCAGGTCCTGAGTTCAACTTCCAGTACCCACATTAAAAACAAACAAACAAACAAACAAACATAGAACCAGCCTTACTACTTTTTGTATGAATAATGCATGTGGAATTTCTAAGGACTAGTCTTTATTACATTGTAATTTTGGAAATAAACTATTTACTATAAAAATACTTTTAGAAGGTCCTGGTATTTGAAGTGTAATATATAATTTCTAGGGTAATAGAAATTCTTATGAATAATTTCCATAACATCTGTACATCTTTGAGCATGTTGCATTCAATTCAATTTGGGACAAAAAGTTTAATTTAGGGTCTTTGATCCAGGCATCATGCTCATGATGAGAGGACAAAAATAGAAAAGAATGAGAGAAAGAACAAAAGAAAGGAATGAAGGAAGGAAGGAAGGAAGGAAGAAGAAAGGTAAAAAAAGGAGACACATTAAAGCTTAGTTGAGAGAAAAGAAAGTAAGTTAGTGTTGACATGCTATTTTAAAATTCTGGGTATTAGCAATAGGTAGATAGTAGATATAAGACTATTCAAATGTTCTATTTCTTTTAGATTTACTTTGGTAAATTTGTTTTTCTAAAAACTTTTACATTTTATTGACAATTTTTAAATGTATTGGTGTAAGTTAATAACATTACCTTTTTACTAAAGAAGGATCTGCATGAGGACCTCCTTTTCTCTCCTGGTACTGAGGCTTCCTCTCCTTATTTCCTGATTGGGCTTCTGAACTTCTTACCGTGTTGATTTCCTCTGCTGCATTTTGATTTTCCCTTTCAAAACTTTCACCTTTTACTGTTCATTTCCTTTTCTTTGGTATTAACATGTAGCTTATTTTTCTTGTTCCTTCAAATGGAAACTTAGATAATTAGTGTTCAACTTAACACTAATTAGTGGATAAGAGACTATAAATTTGCTTTCAAACATGGCTTTATCTCATTTCTTAAGTCTACTGAAGAACTAAAGCAAATAGAGTTCTAATACATTAATTGTGGAAAGTTGCCATTTTCTATTTAATTGTGTTTATGTGTGTTCCACAAATCAAAATTTCCAGTTGTAGGCATGTGGAGAATACATCTAAAAATAGATGTTAAAAATACATGCACAATAATTTGTATTTCTCCTTTTCGAATTTTTTAATAGTCATGAGTAGAAAAATAGCAACATCTATCATATCTGAACTGTATAAATAAATAAAAGGTAAATAAATTCTATAAAAGGATACTATATAAAATGAAAAACTATTGCTGAAAGCAATAATATGAATAAGTGATACAGATACAATATTGAGTGAAAGAATCCAGACCAAAAATGACATATCAATTTATATGTACAAAATTTTAAAAATTACAAATATTATCTCTAATAATCAGTTACTAGCATTCTTTTTAATCATTATTCCTTCTTTGCCAAGGTAACCATTATCCCAACTTCTATTTCTCAATTTAAAAAAAGTTCATTTAAACAATAATATGCTTGACTTGAAAATGAAACTATTTATTTCTTCCAATTTAAAAAAATCTCAGATATTTAAAAAGTTCATAATAATTCATTTTAGTGAATACTTTTATATATTCATGTTATACTTAAATTTAAAAATATAAATTAATCAAATCTCATTTACTTATAAAATGACAGGGAATCATTAGTCTTTAAAATATAAATTTAGGGGCCGGTGAGATGGCTCAGCGGCGTAAGCGCCTGCCTTGCAAGCGCAACGGCCCGAGTTCGACTCCCGGAACCCACATACAAAAAGGGGCCGGTGATGTCGCTCAGCGGCACGGGTGCCTGTTGGCACGTGAGGTCCTGAGGTCGACCCCCCAGTACCCACAAAAAAAAAAATAAATAAAATAAAATATAAATTTAATACTTCATAGGTATTTGTGATTTCATAAGCAAAAGTGACAATCAGATATACTTTTTACTAATTTTTTTCAGTTTTTTTGTTTTTGTTTTTATTTTTGTGGGTACCAGGAGTCGAACTCAGGACCTCACACTTGCCAGGCAGCGCTTACACTGCTGAGCTATCCCACCGGCCTTTCAGTTTTTGAAGACTACCTGAAATTGCCTCTGTGGAGCATTAGATGGACTGAGTAAAAAATAAATTCACATTTGTATTATTTTTCTGTGACTGGGACAAATGCTCCAACACTCCAATTCAAAAGAAGAGAAGTAATTTAGCTCATGGTTTCAGAGGGTTCAGTCCATAGTCGGCTGGATCCATGGCAGAAACATCATGGTGGAAGGGCATGGCAGAGCACAAATGCTCAGTTCTTGAAAGTCAGGAAGCAAACCAGGGTACAGTGAAAGAGAGGAAGGGGCAGCAAGGGACTAGCTGTAGTACCAGAGGTCATGCTTTCAAAACCCGCTCAGTCATACCTAAAAGTGTCCTTTACTAATCCCCTGGGTGGCTTCTAAACCAATCAAGCTAATAATTAAGTTTAACCCTCACATCCTCCATTCAAATGATTCCATAAATGACTGGATTGTCTATTAATATATCGCTTACTTCTTTCCACTTTCAACCCACCCATCCTCAGCGTTTATAGGCATTAGCATTAAGCATGCCAAGTGTGAACACGTATTTATTCTTTTAAATGAGGTTTTCAGGGTGGGATTCACATAGGTATAGTTCTTTATTCAGGAAGGGAACATAACACAATCTTCTCCTTTCCTATTTGTTAGCTTTCATCTCCCCTAAAAGATTTACTTACCAGTCCATTTTGTTCCAAAATAGCAGTATCTGGAGATTTGAGAGTTAGCACCTAGTTTGTCATGACTGTAGATTGTCTTTCTCAGACAGCTTAAGGTGTGACACAGTAATAACCATCCTCACACCAGGTGCCATCAAAGATGACGTGAGGAATTTTCCCTGGGAAGGAGAAGTCTGTGTCCATCCATCAGGCATGCGCTTAGGAGGAGACCAGGTCTTCCTGCTTGCAGAGAAACTGATCAGGAAGTTCAGGTTAAGAATGAGTCTAGGACCCTGGCTGTAATGAAATGTCTGTGTGCTTCATTTCTCATCAAAAATAAAATGAATATCCAATTTTTACTGGGTCAGTGTAACTTTTCTATCTGATGGAGTAAAAACGATTTCCCAAAGCTAAGGAAAAGTGAGCATTCAAAATACCTGCAGCTCGTGTTCATCATTTCTTTCCTCAGGTCCTCTTTGCTGTAGACACTGAACAAATGAATAGAGAGGGAAGATTTTGAGTCTTTACTCGGACTATACCAAGAAGCCTTGTGTCTCTTGTGGAGAGATTTAGGTACACTATCAAATTCCATTTAAAGATAAATCCTTTGAATAATACCCAAGATCTCTCTTCAAATAAGATCCTTTACCACTTTTAGGACAGATACATTTTTGGTTTGAACTGAGAGCCAAAGGTCACTTCTAAGTTAATTGGACCAGTGTCTCCTCAGCAGTTCTCTGCCCACCAGGCAAAGCTCTTCCCCATCTGACTTACTGACAATTAAGAACACCTGGTGTTTAAATATATGACTGCGATGCAAAATTAGGGTGAATATTTAAGTAAAAAATTTATTATAGTGAAAGAAACATTGCCATTATCTCCCCTAAAAATACTCAAATACTCTCCTTCCTTTCAAGCACACTTAGCCCATCATTCTTGGTGTGTGTCTTTTGATCTAATAAATTTTATTTTATTTTATTATTTTTTTTGTGTGTGGGTACTGGGGGTCGAACTCAGGATCTCGTGCGCCAGCAGGCACCTGTGCCGCTGAATGATATCACCGTCCCTTTTTTCGTATGTGGATACTGGGAGTCGAACTCAGGACCTCGCGCTTGCCAGGCAGGCACTTATGCCGCTGAGCCATCTCACTGGCCCTCTAATAAATTTTAAAAAACTTAAAATATTTACCAGATTTTTTGTTCACCCCTTGTATGTATTGGCTATATGATACTTCACACATGCTTAGTGTAATGTACATATGTTACAAAAGCTTCTACGGAAATCAAGTTAGCTCCTACCAGATAGTGTTTGACATCTACTGTATGCTTTGCAAGATTGCTTTCAAATTTCTGGATTCATGAAAAAATGTACACACAGTAAAAAAGCATCTAAGAAAGTGATTTGAGGCTAGTAAAGAAAAGTGTACATAAAAGAAAATTAAGTGTCTGGTCTTTCAGAGCATCCATGACAGGCTCTGACCGGGGCATACGGTGGCAGAAGAACAGGACTACAGCCACATGTCATAACGGCTCTGGAGTCATGCAGTAGGGGCAGTGGCAACATAGGCTGGAGAGTGAACCCCCCTACAACTTTGTCTCTCTTTAAAGAAAACATAAAAGAGAGAGTAGAGGTGTTAGCTAGATAATTTCATCATTTCATGAATTGGTAGAATTTAGTCTCATTTTCCATCCCTCGTTTTCACCTTCAAAACAATTTTTTTTCAAGTTGTATTTTCTAAATTATTAAGAAGAAAACCCACATAATTTTGGAGCTTGGGGGGGCTTACCAATACCAATTTTATCCAAGTTTTATATGCTGACTTATGTCCCCTCAAAATTCTTACGCTGAACTCCTAAGGCTCTGTGCCTCAGACTGTAATTTGGAGGTAGGGTTGTTACGGATGTACCTAGCTAAGATGAGGTTGTTTGGGTGAGCTCTTGTCCAATAGGACTAGACTCCTTAAAAAATGGGGGAAATTTGAGCAGACTGACAGGCACCCAAGGAAGGAAGATGGGTGAGTAGACAGAGAGTAAGCATAGCCATTTACATGCCAAGAAGAAGGGCCCGGAAGTGATCTTTCTCTCACAGTCCTTAGAGGGAGCCAGGCCTGCTGCCAGCTGGCCTTCAGACTTCTGCCTTCTGGAATGTGAGAAAATACTTTTGTGCCACGTAAGCACCTAGCTACGATCTTTGGTTGCAGAAATCCTAGCTCATGAATGCACCAGCCTTTTTTTTTTTTTTTTTCCTAATAGTTGAAGAAACTATTACAGTACGGGAAATTGCCAAAAGTGGCTCTCATGGCTGAGGAATAGAGATGGTAGTTTGCATCTAGATATTTAGTTCGAGTCCTTTCCCATCACATATTCTAATCATATTACCCAGCAGAAGATAGTAATGAAAATTGTCTACATGGACGCACTTCATTTCTAATGATCATAAAGAGGCAATTTATGTCACCCTTTGTTTCTCCCCCAGTCCTCCTCTTCTTCCTCCTCCTTTTTATTTTTTATTTTGAGACAAAGTCTGGCTAAGTTGCTAAGTTGCCTAGTCTGGGTTTGAACTTGGAATCCTCCTATCTCAGTTTCCTATCATACCCAGCTACAATTTGTATCTTTTTTCTACCTTCTTTTTATAAACAGATGCCCTCCCCCACTGACCATTATTTATTATTCACATTTTACCAGGGCTATGTTAATGTATTTTTTTTAGCAATATAGAATAAATTACGCTCGTCATGCATTTAGTTGCATAGCCAAGTTTAACTTTGAACCTAGAGAAATAATCATTTGTTCCTGCTTCTGTTTAAAGGAACCAAACTGTGCTCCCCTCCTGTGAAGGTGGAGCAAAGAAGAGCCATGACCTCTGCACCTTAAGAACTTGAACCTAAAGAAAGAACAGGAATTAAAAGGACAGTAGCAGATAGGAAGTAGTTAGTGCACTTTGGTGTTTATAGAAAACCTGGGAACTCTTTGTTTTAAAGCTCTTAGTGAAAACTAGACTCGCCAGAAGCGATAACGCTGATGAGCACAAATATCCTTGCGGCTGATACCTTACTGACACAGATTAACCTTCTCTAGTAGTAGCAGAAATACTAGGGAAAAAGGTTCGCTGAACGAGAGTAATGCATCATTGGTATCCAGGAAAGTCTCCGTGACCCTTACAAGCTTTATGATTACTCAATCAGGAATTACCTCAGGAAAAAACATAATTTCTATAATTGAACCAACATGGCCATTTGACCTGTGTTTTTTCTTCATAATAAAAACAATTGCCAATCTGATAAATATTTGCTATCAGTACAAGAGAAACCCTGATGGATGTCGAGTGGCAAGGGGCTGGTGCATTTGTGAAGGGAGCAGCAGTAATCAGGAAAAAGGATGGGCATGCTTCACTGAGCAAATTACATTTTCCAGCCAATGCTGGGCCCTATCAAATATCACTGTGTGGAAGAACACGCACATGGTGCATGCCGCCATCCTGGCAAAGAGCAAAACGTTCCCTCTGGGATTTATTTATGGCTAAATCAATTGTACCTTAAAGGGACAGTTTTTCTCTTGCAGGAGGGTTCTTGCAGCAGTGGCCATCCTATCATCAGAGAACCAAAGTGGTTTAAATTCTTACAAATCCACATTGTGGATAAAATTAGTCTCCTTTCTCTCATTTCCAAATGCTGTGCCATTTAAATGGCTTTGGGCTTTCTAATCTTTAGGGTCCAACCAGGATCCAGGATGAGGGAGTCATTTGAGCTATTAAAATTATTCTAGCTTCAGGTGACAAAGGTCATCTGTTCCTCATCTTTTATTATGTGCTTTTTGGGGGATTAATAAAATTGAACCCTGTCGTTCCCTTTGTTATTGTTTTAAGAATTTTACTGAGTACAGCGAGGTCACTTGGGAGACAGAAACCGTATATCCCAGAAAAAAGCTTGTAAAACAAAATTCACATTTTTTTTACCTGTGCTAGTTTAAGTCACCCTTAAAGGGATGAAAAGCAAAGAAGAGCAAAAGAGTTACTGCTTCTCGTTGCTTTGTACTGCACTGCACACAGCAGCCACAAGCAGGGAGGGTGAATGAATGCTGGGAAGGGCAGGGCAGCCCAGCCCCACACAGAACTGTGGGCAGCTGAGAGGCCAAGAAGCCACAGAAACTGCAGAGCCAGCGTGGTGGGCTGGAAGCTGGAAGGACAGGATTCCCAAGGGGGAAAGTTCTGGGCCAAGCAGGAATTCCTCAGTGCAGTGCCAGGCCCTGGAAATAGCAGCCACAGCTGCAGATCAAAGGAATTGGACGTGTGTGCCCCACAAGAGGCCTGGCTGGAGGGGTGTTGGAATCTTTGGGTATCATGGCTTCATCTTTTGTCAGCGAGAGAACACAGAGAACAAGAGAAGATAGTAATGTGCTTTGTTTCGTTTTGTGTGAAAGTGAAAGGAGAGGATTGATGGCTGCTGCTTGTGCCTTTGTGAGCTTTATAAGAAGTTGCCTGCTCTATAAGGATTTTTTTAAAAAGTTAGCATAACCCGAATAATTACCCCTGGGGGGAGGTTTCCTGGGACCTAGCAGGGACCAGAAATCTTGGGAATCTATGATAGAGAGAAAACTTGGTTAAATTAGTCATTTGGGTAAATACTATGGACTTTTTCTGATGTTCCTGTTTTTGAGGCCAGGTCAAAAATGTATAATTAATCTCTCCTATGCCTCTACACCATAACAGGAAAAACGCTAGATGTCTGGTCCAAGCCTTGCAAGATAACCATGAGAAGTTAAGAATCGCAAACTGTCTCCTAAAGGAACTGGCCTCTCCTTAAGTGCCCTCTTTAGAGAGCCCTCAAGTGGTTTCCAGCAATGGAAGGCAATATTCACGGTTAAATACAAGTTCCCAAAATTTACAGGTTGTCTCTGGGTATTTATTTGCGTAAAAGTGGCTTCACTGTAGTGGTTTGCATCTCTAACTGTTTAATGCACAATGTATTGCTTTATGTCCACAAATGAAAAGCAAGAAACATCCACGTTGTATTGCTGGGCTTTGTAAATATATGACTGAAGTCTAAATCTGTATTTTAGATCTGATGGCAGCATTTTCTAGACAGGCATAATTAGAAGCCAAGAGGAATTCACAGTGCTTCCTTTTGGACAACACAATTATTTGTCTTTGGTTTGCCCTGCTGTCATGACCACCTCTAAATCTGTGTCTTCATATATTCAATCGATGCGTATTATTTATCATAACTGTTACGTGAACAGTATCCTACTAGGCTCCTGGCACCCACCCTGTGGGTCATCCTTGAAAGACAATGCCTCTCGTTGTCACTGTGCTTTGTCTACGTTTTGCCTGCATTGGATCGTGGCTTCTGTGCTTGCTTTAGAAGCTAACCTCATCAGAAATCGGTGCTCCACTGTAAGAGATTTCTCTTACGATTATAGAAAGATCCCTAAACAGAGATGGCTGGGAGACCAGCATCTAGGATTTGATTCTCAGAGGAGAGTCTGACAATAAAAGTATGGGTGGAAGCCTTTTCGATTTTGCTTTTATTATTGCTGTTTTTTTTTCCAACAAATTTATTTAGTATTTATTTTATGGATGAAGTATTGAATAAAACAGTCATGACCTTTGCTCTCTAAGAGTTTACAATACAGAAGGGGAAGTAGACATGACACAGATATGTAAAGTGTGAAGAATGTCACAGCTGGGTGAGAATAAGGAGCCCCGAGCCAGCTGCATCTGGCATTTTGGGGGAGAATCACCTGAGATCTAAATGCGTTTCCTGGGAGAGGACTTCAGGGTTCCTCGCTTGACGTTGCACCTTTCTAAGTGATTCCTGCTTCTGTTGCTTGAGTAGTGGCTGGGGATGCCTTGATGTTAGGGAAGTACAGCTGTGGATGCTCAGTGTCAATGGGTCATGAGGGGCCGCATTCTCAGGCCCACCCCTTCATTTTCCTGAAGCCAGGGATGCCATGGTGAGAATGTTCTGCTTGATAAGCTAGAAAGAAAAAACCTGCTGGTGGGGCCAAAGATAAGGAGAAGGAGAAGCAGTGCTTGCCTCTTCTTGCCCTTGCTTGGGTCACTGGTGTGAGCAGCCAGAAGCTCCAGCTGTCCAGTGGCTGAGGGCAAGGCCACCTGCCCTGCCGTCACCAGCAGGTGGGATGATTTCTTTCCAGATAATATTTCTGAGCTAATAAAATATATTAGTTCATAAAACTACTGTTGTTTTGTCTTTTTTTTTTTTTCTATATGTGTGAAAGCATGTATAGACCAGGTGAGTAAAAGGGGAGGATCGTAAATAGGGGAGAAAGTTCCCAGCAGATGGGAACAAACACCCAAAAGCGAAAAAGCACGTGGTCTAGCAATAGAAGCAAAATCTAGACCCTACAGGGTGCCTGGGGAAGTTTGGGCTAAATGTAAAAATCAAAACTCTAGTCTGATGGGAAGTCCTGTGCTGGGTGGATACCACCTCTTCTTTACTTCCTCCTCCTCCTTTCTTCCCCACCAACTCCCCACTCCTTTCCCTATCACACTCTTTCATTCTTCTCTCCTGTACCCCTCTTCTTCTTTCACCCTCCTCCAATCTCTCCCTTCTTCTCTTTTTCCCAATAAAATTGAGCACAGGAGAAATAGGATAAATCCCAGGGCAAAGGCTGAATGAGCTAAAGACCACAGTGACCAGCAAAGCTAGGGACCCTCTGAGCACATTCGCCTGCACTGGGAACTCAAAGGCATAGTAGCTGCATTTTCTCCACGGCTCCACCATGCAGTTTGGTTACCCCTGATCAAAAAGTTTGAAAGTATTAGATGGAAAATTCCAGAAAAAGCAATTCAAACATTATATTACAGTGTCTTGTTATCATTGTTCTATTTTATTATTAGTTATTATTGTTTACATGCTGAATTTATGAATTAAAGATTAGTATAGATATGTATGTAGAAGGAAACACAGTATGTATACAGGTTTCAGTAAAACTCAAAGTTTTAGTCAACCACCGAGGGTGCTTGAACACAGCCCCTGTAAAAAAGATGGGGCTACTGTATTGGCAGTTCCAGTTGTTAAAATGAGGAGATGGGGTTTTGAACCTGTGCAAAATAGGAGGATAGAAATGAAATGCCTGGATAAAACTTGGACACTACATGAGGAGCTGGTTAGAAAATATTTGCCACCTAGCAAAGGGAGATGACAAAGACTTCTGTCTGTCCCCAAAGATTCCCAGTCAGGCACAAGCACCTCACACAGGTTTGGAGATTAAATAATCCTCTTTTGGTGTTATTAAAAGCTCAAGAATGTAATCACTAATGGATCTCAATTGGTGTGGGAGGTGCTCAGAACCAAAGTTCAACCTGGAGGAACGAGCTGTGTTCTGACCCCACCGATTTACATCACTCAAACAAGTATTCACAACCCAAAGTCACTGGAAATGCAAGGAAGTGAGCCACTACGACCTCCAAGGACTCTAGGTACCAGAATAATTACACTGAGAATATAGAATTTTTAAATTGTACAAAAGTAAAAATGGAGCAAAAGGAAAATAGACTATAAATAATATCAAGAAAGTTTGCAAAAGAACCAATAATGAATTTACAAATTTAAAAATAATGACTACAATATTAATATTATTCAATGAATTAAGCATAGTGAACACACTTGGAGAATATGAGGAAATAGAGATGATCTCAGTTTGGAGTGTATTTGGCAGTCACCCAAGGGAGCTAGTAAAATTCTGATTCTGATTCTGTAAGTCTAGGGTGAAACCCAAAAGTTGTAATTTCTGCTAAGCTCTCAGGTGATGCCCATACTTTGAAGAGAAGGGATTCAGAAAATAGATTTGGAAAATGTGGCCCAGGGAGACGAAGAGACAAAAGTCTTTGAATAAGAACAGGACGAATAGAGAAGCAACATTTGAAAAGATGGTGGCAGAGAATCATCCAGATCCTATGAAAGACATAAAATCATATAACATGGGAACCACACCCAGGAGAGAGAGAGAGAGGGACAGAGAGAGAGAGAGAGAGGGAGAGAGGGAGAAAGAGAGTGAGAGAAATCGTAGAGAATTACAAATTATCAGAGAAAATGAATATCTTAAAAGTCAGAGGAGAAAAAGGTTTACCCACAAAGAAACAATAAAGAATGGTAGACTTTTCAATAGTATCAATGAATGTGAAATAATATCTCCTCTAAGACAGTCAGAAAAAAGAAAAAAGAAAACCCTATTAACCTAGATTTTTGTATCCATCTAAACTGACCTGCAAGAGGAATGATGCTTTAGGTCATTTTTTAGACAATCAAATCTGCCTTTATGAGCAACACCCCCCTCACAGTCTTCTAGGGATTCTCAAATGTGATACCCAGGGGCAGAGCCATCCCCCTGGGAATATGTAAGTAACAAAAATTCTGGTTCTCCCCACCTTAGACCCCAGAAACAGAAACTGGGGCACTCAGCAACTTTGTTGTGGCGAACCATCTAGAGGTCTGAACTGCTCCTGCTGGAGGATCCAGGCTCGAGACCAGGTACATGAGGCAGAAGCAGGATGATGTCCCGGGTTAGGTCAGAGTTAGATATCAGACTTGATAAAGTGATTCTGTCCACTTTAGATGAGCTCAAGCCAACACCGACAGCATAGTACAGTAATAATCTCCATTATTATTTGAAGATAAAAATAAGGTAGAACTAAAATATTGAATCACATATGATGGCAGTGATTGCAATTAAAATGTCCCCTGTTTGAAGATCAGAAATTGGATAAAAGTTTTCTACTACATTAAGACTAATAATTATTCAATGATGTGATCTACATGTTAGCAGTATCAATGATATCAGGGATAAATGTTTTGCTTAATAATTTTATGCCACACTTTTCTAATGTTTACCACATACCTTATCTTGTTTAATCTTCTTAATGGCCCTGTTAAATTGGGAGTTCAAATACACACTCTCTTTTAACAGAGGAGAAAACCTGGGAATGTGGCAACTTGACCAAAATCACAAGACTGGGGTGTGGCGGAAATAGAATCCAAGTCTTGTGATTTGGAACCTATATTTTAGTTTTTTTTCATTATGTTACTGCCTTTTACCTTCAATAACAAATTCCTTCAAATTTACTCTATTGTAGAAAACTATATCCTTTAAAACAAATTTCTAGAAAATTCTTCTTGTATGTAATAAAAATAGGAAAACAACTAATTGAAAGAAAGCCTTTTCTTTTAACTTTGAGTGTAACAAAGCTATACTCTCCTTGTAGCCATGTGTCAATAAATTATGGTCTTTTACTTTCCAGAGAAATAGGTTGTGAAAGAGAGGATAAAATCACAGACTTCTTTTTTTTTTTTTTTTTTTCGGGGTAATGTGAATTCTGGAAAGATATTTCTCACAATAGTATTCTTTTAAAGATAGGATTGGTTCCTACTGGTCAAATAGAGTTTAAAAATATAAATGACAGAGCTGATCAAGTTCATCATTGAAATGTCAGAACGAGTGCTTCTTGAAGTATCTTGCGTGGATTTCGTAGGAGGGCTGGTGACTCTTATGCTGTGGGAGGCTGGTGACCGTTACGCTGATAAACAGGTAACTCCCCTTTCACAGACTTTAGAGAAAGTGTGCATCTGCCAAAGAGGCCATTCCCAGAATCTTTGACCTTATGGAGTGCTTCAGAATTTTCTATAATCTTTATCTGTAATAAATTTATATTTTAAAATTAAAACATCTTTTTATTTTAAAATGTATAAAGGGTCAAAACCTGGTGGATCATTTGTGGTATTTTTTCCTATACTAACTGAAAGAATTTTCCTGTCAAAATCAATGCCAGGAAGAATTTCCAGGCCTACCGCGATCCCCTTCATGGAAAGATCGTCACCTGTGTTGCAGACACGGGCTCACTGACTTCCTGACAGCCTGGGGAGACCGGGAGGTGCCGTCAAACGAGGAGACTGAGGCTTCAGGAACTGTACATGCTCCGAATGCTGGTCCTTCTTGGATTCAAATTGGGAGCTCAGCATCTTTCCTTGGAACATAGATTTTTATTTTTACAAGGTTATAATTACATATTTTAGATTGCTCAGTGTAGTTTGAAGTGACTCAAATATGGAAACATTCATTACATCTTTTGGGAGATGATTTTGATTTGTGGAGGGCTTTTTCTGTCTAATTGGTTTTATATAATTTGAATCAGTAAATCTCATTGCATCTAAAAGAGTTATTTCCCATCCCCCATGGGTAAGGACTTACTATTCCTTTTAGTCTCTTTTTTTCCACTTAACCACTTTGAGACATGCATTTATTCTCTTTTCTTAACAAATATTGAGGACCACCTATTATATGCTAATTCTTCTGTTACATCTGCATATACATAAATGAGTAAGCATCTTTCAGGATGTATGTACCTCTGCCGTTGTTAAGAGGTTCGATGATTTTATTATGTGAGAGAATTTATTAGGTGTAACAAACCCAATGAATAGTAATTTTAAAGAAATGATACTAGCGATGAATAGTATTGATGATAAACATCCCAAAGCCCCTCACCACCACCCCACCTCCTTTCCTTCAGAGTCACATCTTCCAAATATAAGACCACAAGCTTTGCATCATTTCAAAGCTAATGCATACCAAAGTACTGCTTGCCTAAATGCCAATCTTTGGATTTGCATTAGGAATCAAATACCCAGAGGTGGGATAACCTCAATTAATTGTTAGATTTGCATATACTTCTAAATTTCCTAATTCCCTGATTTAAGCACTGATCAAGGAAAAGCATAAGAATCAATTTGATAGCAGGGATTGAAAGAGAAGGGTAAATAATGAATCCTTTGAGCAGGAATGAAAGACTTGCAGAACAGAAAGTTGCACAAAGTGGGATTCTGTAGCTTCCCAGCACTCCAGCTGCCATGGAACTGTTGAAGTAGGGACAGTTCAAAGGGTATCTTCCCAGGGCGCAGAATCTCTGGATATGCCACTGGGTTAGACTATGTCAGGAACGATTGAGGTAATCCTTTCAGGCTGGAGATTAGATATGTACATATATACATGCTCACACAAATATATATCTACATACACACATATGTAGTTTCATTAGTTTCTCATAATGGCTTTGTGATATCAATATATCAATATATATTCCATTCTATAGAAGAGTAAAGTGGGAATTAAAAAAAAATCACATGCTTTCTACCCATTATGAGTCTTCATGTTGTATTTCTTAAATTCTAGATCTTTACCTCCCCGTTGTTTGACACCCCTCTGGTAGATTAGGAGTGGACTCATATCGCTCCTGGCCAAAAGATCAGCAAGTCCCAGGCCAATTTCTTTCCATGAACTGGAAATAAAGAGTGTACTTGAAGATTCAGAGTGTGTGCCTCTCTCATAGCTCTGTACCCACCCTTTATTCCTGGCTCCTGTTTTATTGAGCAGTCTCCTTCCTAAATTGCCAGAGGCAGACAAATTAGAGCAGAAGCAGAGTTAAAGGGTCAAAGCCATAGTTCTCGAACTTTCAAAGTTTTACTTCCAAATGAATTGATGTCATTGTTTCCTTTTTTTTTTTTTCCTTTGGGTACCAGGGGTCGACCTCAGGACCTCATGTGCCAGCAGGCGCCCGTGCCGCTAAGCGATATCACCGGCCCTTTTTTCGTATGTGGGTACCGGGAGTCAAACTCGGGCCCTTGCGCTTGCCACACAGGCGCTTACGCCGCTGAGCCATCTCACCGGCCCCCAATTGTTTCCATTTTTTGAGGAGAGTTTAAGCGGTCTTTTTCTATACCCACCTGCCCTTCTAGCATTTTTTTTTTTAACCCTTGCCCTAGCTTTCTTTGGAACATGTAAGTATAATATGATTGCATCAATAAAACATTTAGACAGATTATCAAGTATGCTGAGCTCTTTCCTTGGCTCCTTCCCTAACACAGAAATAGGACGAGGAAATTTATCTCATTTTTGCTAATTAGGATATCGAGGTAAGGAGAGATTTCACCAGAACCAGAGTGATGAAATTGTCAGTGACTTTTCTCCTTTTCAGACCTTAAATTTTTTTCCCAGATGCTGACTAGAGATAAAAAAAAATTAAGCATCTTTATCACAGAGGTGGGGTGAAGAACAATTGTGAGCATGAGTGATGGCGAGGGGAATGGTAATTAATGTTTCCATTAACATTGCTACCATTATTCTGCCAGTCTCCTTTCACAATTTGCCTTCGAGAGAGAAATGACCACTCTTAATGGAAAGATCAATCTTCGGAAGCAGACAGCTCTAGACTGGCCACTCAGCTCTGTCCCTTCCACCTTTCTTATGGGGTGAGAAGAACTTTTCTCAGCCTCTTCCTTATCTGTAGCAAACAAAAATTATCCCACAGCTTTACGGCAAAGAGGCTGGGAGGGGTACATTTTGGCCAATAGCCACATAATTAGGGGAGTCTGAATCTGATTGAATAAATTTGTTTCTTACCTCTAGAGTCTTTGAGTCTGATTTGTATTTAGTTTGAGTAAAAATATCTCTTTACATATTTTGTGGCTTATGAAGGCTTCTGATCTGGGATTTTGTACGTTTTACAGGAGGTGTCAGAGCCCAGTCATGAGTCATCTATATCCCTGGAGAACGCTGGCAGCCACAGTTGTGTATCTAGTCCAAACGCAAGCTGGAAGCCACACGCAGTATCTTTGTCCATTTCAGCTTCTGTAACAAAGTACTATGGACCTGGTGGAACTGGAAGCCTGAGATCAGGGTTTCAGGATGGCTAGGTTCCGGTGGGTCCAGTTTGCAGGCTTCTGACTTCCATTGTATCCGTACATGGCAGAAGGAGAGAAACGTAGCTCTCTGGTCTTTTATAAGGACACTGATTCCATTCACGCGGGCTCCACTCTGAAAAGACCTCACCTCCAAATATCATCACATGGGGATTAGATTTCAACATATGCCTTTTAGGTGGGGAGGTGCAAGTATGAAACCCATAATATAAGGCTATTGTCTCATATATGAAGCCGAAGGAGAAAGCCTTTCCATCTATGGCGTCATTTGGAAAGTGTACAGTGTGTTTGACAGTCAGACTCTCGATTACTTAGCATGATTCCCTGGCCATGGACTAGATTATAGAATATGCTATTCATATAGTGGACTAGGTTCTCTGCCTTTTAAGGCCTGGGTGTGACTAGCAGAGTGGAATAGCCTGGGTAGGAATACTGCTTATCTATCGTGTGCTACTTTAGCAGCGTTACTCACACAATTCATATTTAGATATTTGTTATTGACGCTACATTCCTAAGATTGCTTACAATTTTTCTTCCTCTAAAGGCTTTGAAACTGCTTAATCAGCTTATTCCCAAGCTTAAGGCACAAAGTGGTGATTTGAAATTATCGGGGGCCGGTGAGATGGCTCAGCGGCGTAAGCGCCTGCCTTGCAAGCGCGACGGCCCGAGTTCGACTCCCGGATCCCACATACGAAAAAGGGGCCGGTGATATCGCTCAGCGGCACGGGTGCCTGTTGGCGCGCAAGGTCCTGAGGTCGACCCCCCGGTACCCACAAAAAAAAAAAAAAAAAAAGAAATTATCGGGCTCCAAATATCTCAGTGATGGAGGCCCTTCACAACCGCCAACCAGGCATCTAGTTTCAGACTTTCTAAATGTCATGATTCATCTAAGTAGACAGAGGAGGCATTAAAAAAATCATTTATTTTAGTGATAATTTTCACTCATCCTGGTTGAGGGTCACCAGAATGCAGACGAATTAAATGGTCCGAATTTTAGCTAGTTATGTCGTCCTATAAACAAATAATAGACTGGTTACTAGCCCCGCCACACATTCAAACTAAACTATCTACATTAAGAGAATCACAGCTCCTCGGCTCACCTTGGCTTCTCCCAAGGCAGGAGGAGAGAAAACATGAGATTTTGAGCTACCCGTATCTGATGGAAAAGATACATCCATGTGTTGTGTGCTGGGGAGCTTAGGGATTCTGCGGCCTTTCCACAGTAATATTCGTTTGGTTCCAACTCATCAGCTGTTATAAATAAAACAAGTGTAGACCAAGGCAGCCCCTGGATGACATCTGCAGCGTCTCCTGGGGAGAGGTAGTGTTGTAGTCAGGGTTTGCAAGGGAACAGATTTAATACAGGACACATAATTTATAGGATTCTTTTATAATATTCACCCAAAAAAGGCAAATACAGAGGAGTGCAAGAGATCTGTCCACGTGCTAGAGACCCAAAGAATCCAGCTGAGGGACTGGATCCCACAGCAATGTCCTGCACCAGTCCAGCTGAAGACCTAGAGCCCAAGGCAATGTCCTCCATGAGTCCAGCTGGAGGCCTAGAGCCCCTGACAATGTCTCATGCAAGTCTGTATCAAGGGTTTGCACTGGGAAGGCTCAAACGTCTGTGGCTCAAGGTAAGGACCAGAGCTTCCCTAAAAAGAACTGCAGCCATCCTCAGTGACAGCGAGGACCTGAGCTCCTCCAGTGATGAGAACACCTGAGTTCATATCAGGAAAACCAGCGTGACGAGCTTCTCCAGGAGAATCAACAGCACCATCTTCCCCTCCAGTTCTCCTTTTATGCTGTTGGCAACAATCCTCAGGTGGGCCTTCCACACCCAGCACCACAGTGACTCAGTTCAGCTGGGTGTTACAAGTTGATCATTAGTTAATCCACCACTGGCAGTCAGCGGTGTAATGAAGTCAGGCCCCGCTTCTCTCTTTGTGCTGATGAGATGTGCCATTTCACTTGAATGGGCTGTTTCCTTGCTAAATTTGTTTGTTTGTTTTGTTTTGTTTTCTAGACAGCCCATAGAAATGATATCTTTTCTTACCTATATCTTGAAATGAATGGCTTATTCCTCCCTGAAATAAAATTTACCCCTTCATCATTTATCACTGAAAGAGAAAGTACTTTGCCACATTGTCTTCTTGGTGTGGCTACAACTACGTATCATGACATTTTTAGTCTCTCTAACAACATGGCAGGATTTCAAGGTGAATGAATAGATTTACCTGAATATATGTCAAAAAAATGCCTTTGATTATTGCATTCTGAGATAGCTCTTAGAATGCAAGTGCTGCTGCAGTGCCCCATCTTGCTGTTTTAGGGGCTCTCTATCGCTGTTGCATAAGAAGAGTTCACATCCGGGCTACGGAAATCCCCAACCACATGCCTTCCTGTCATGAATATATTATTCTCATTTGAATTAGGGAAGCTTCTGATATTTTAGTTTTCGTGTTAACTTTCATGGTAAAAATCCACAACCACTTGTGATGCTCTATTATTTGTGACCATTACTTGTGATGACTATTATTTGAACAGAATTCCACCATATCACTGCAAATTTAATGTCATGTCTTCTTAGCTATCTCTCAAATAACCAGCTTCTAATTTCAGCCTCTGCTTGGTGAAAATACTTCATCAAACTTCCCTATCACATGTGTTTTTGGTCACACACATCATTTCATCCTCGCTCCTGAAAAATCTGTTAGTGGCAATTCCAATATTGGCAGCGTAAGAGGGAAAAAAACTTTTTAAAAGAGAAAACTGATTTGAATGTCATCATTGTAAAAATAAAACATTGATCAGTTAATAACACCCTTAGAGAGAGGGCATATTACATCCCAAATACATGTGGGCTGTTTAGCAAAGAATTATTTTCAAAGGTTAAATAATGTGTCGTTCATTAAAATAAAAGGAATCCTTGGAAGAGTTATTTAAATAGAAACTCGTCCAATAATTTTAAGAAGTGTACGTGGAATCTATTAATTAAGAGAACAATTCTGAAGCAAGAAATAGTGTGAAAAATTATCACCAATTGAAGTTCAATAAGAATGAAGAAAATGTGATCCTTGAAAAGACAATGCTAGCCAAGTATAAGATATGATTTTATTCTTAAGCAAATTTTCTGGGGCCATATCTACTACATAAAGTACTGTGTGTGGTTATGTAGTTAGATTTAGATGATTTAGAATATGTAAATATCACATGGCACAGGAAGGATATCAAAAGCCTTGGAGATGATATTTTTGTTTGAATTTAATAAGTAACATTTCTTGGATGATAAAATGAATTCTGGAGGTGGAAATACTTAAGGGAAAAAATAACAGATCTGTTTACAGAGTTGATATGAGTTTAAATACTTTTAGCACAGCTTGGGAAAGCAAGGGCTCATTATTGCTGTTGTTGAATGAATAAATGATCTTTGCAAAGATATTAAAATAGTGATGTTTGTTTAATTTTTAGATGTCTGTAGGTTTTCATTATTTGACAAATGTTTATTGAAAATCTACAATATTCTTGGCACCGTACTAGGTGTTTTAGGTAGCAACAGAGTGCAGAAGATAAACTTGAATCTCCAAGGAGCTCATGGTCTAATCTGGAACATATGCATAAAAGATGCCATAATTAATGTGATGATGGTGACATACTCTTCAGTGTTTGCAGAAAGACGCATCCAAACCAAAATGTCATGAATAATCTCGGAGAAGTCATATTCGAGCTAAGACCTAAATGATAAGAAGGCAAAGGGGATAAATTTGGGGGAAGGGTAAGTATTGCATGTAGAGTCAGAAACAAAATAAAACCATGGAGGTCTAGAGAAAAGGGAAGGGAATCTCTAAAGATTGAGCCTAAAACACAGGTAGGAAAATAGGTAGCTGTGAGCTAGAGTGTAAACAGAGCCAACCTGGTGTAATCTGGTGGAGGAAAGTGAGTGCAGTCCAGTGCACATCTCTTTCTAATTCACTCTAAAATTTAGAATTTGGAAATTTATCAAGAGACATATATTTATAGCAATGTTTTAATATAAGTAAAATAACTTGTGTCCCATTAAGTTCTCCGTGTTAATATTTTAATCTCATTTTGGTGCTATGGTATACTCTGCTCGTTAATTTATGGGTTCACAAGTTATTACACAAGTGCCAGACACGAAGGTAAGTAAGGAGTCACTGCCTTTATGGAGGAGATGATACAGTGTGATGGGAGTAGGAGATGGTGATGAACTAAGAGCCAGTTAGACCAAGAGGACAATGGGACACACAGCATCAGATCATTAACATCATTGAAACTTCTCATGGGAAAGTCCGAAAAAAACCTACAGACCTGTCCTGGCTCTTTCTTACCAGTAGGAGGCTTCTGTTTAACAAATCTTTATTTTGCAAGACATTTCCTAGTTCTTTTTCAGAATTGGGAATGTGGTGATATGGAAGTGGCCTATAAATGCTACTCTATGCCTAGAACTTGGTTTCTATACCTCCAAGGGCAGATTAAAACGTATTCTATGTAAACGTGGTTGTGGTTCATGGGCATCATTTACATGGACTATGGAAGAAGTCCTTTAAGTTTTTAAGACCGATCCCAATGCTCCTTAGGACATCCATCACTAGTTATTAGCCACCATACCTCAGCCAAGACAAACTGTGAAAAGGCTATTTAGAGTCCAGCATTGTGAGTTAGGTAGAAGAGACTTACCATCGATTTCCCAGGTTTAGGAATTCCTGATTAATCTCTGAATTTGCCTCTTCTGACTCAAAGTTAATCATTTTGAGCAAACAGAGCTCTTTTGATCAGTTGGATGAACAAACAAACACACCCACACACCCCTTCCTGGTACTTTCTTTTCTCACATCAGACCTTGTCTGGCTACCTCTGCAGAATAATATGCTCTCTTATTTATTGAGATTCTTTAGTTGATTCACTTTTCACGCCCTTAACGTACAAAGCCTTCTACCCATTGGTTGGCTGTTTTCCAGTTTTTCTCTTCTACATCACAAATGAATATTTGCAACCACATTTTAAACATAAATTATACATAATGTTAATAAATGGCACTTGTTTACAGCCAAGGGAAAGTACTCTATTCAGTAGAAAGAAGAATATTTATAATACTTCCTCGGTCGGTGCTGGAACACAGAAACAAAGTTTGGCTTTAGTTTATGAAATTGCCTTCTCATCAGATTTATGAACTTCATGACATTATTACCAGACATTGTGGATTTAAGTATTTGTCTTGAGACTTTTCAGAATGTGTTTTTTTTTTTTTTACTCTATTCATATAACTAGGACTGTTTAGAGTGAAGTCAGACCTCTGAGAATGGAACATGGGAGTGGGGTTACTAGGTGAGGGATAGATAGCAGTTCTATTGCAGCTGTCCAAGGGAAATGAGTGGGGTTGGAGGAAGGATGTAAAATTGAAGACATATTGCACAGGCTAAAAAAATGAAAAGGAACCAGCCGCTGGAGAGATGAATTAAAATTGTGCTGATGCTTTGAACCTAGGTGAATGGAAAGATGAAGTGACATTAACATAAAGTACAAAGGGAGAAGAATTTAATTATGAGGTACAGGGTGATGTGTTAGTTTGAGCTGCTAGTTGGATACTGTGTTAGTCAGCTTTCCATTGCTGAAAAAAATGCCTGAGACTGTCAACTTAAAAAGAGGAAAAGTTTATTTTTGCTCATGGTTTCAGAGGTTTCAGTCCATGGTCAGATGGCTCTGGCTCTGTAGCTTTTGGGCCTGTGGCAAGGCAGAACATCATGATGGGAAGCACATGGTGGGAGAGGCCTCTCGCCTCATGGCAGCTGAGAAGCAAAACAGCAAGACAGGAAGGGCCCAGGGTCTTAATATTCCTTTTAGGAAATGATCTCAATAATCTAACTTTCTTCTATAGGCCCCACCTCCTAAAATTCCACTCCCAGTAGTATCATTGGGTGGATAAGGACCAAGCCTTCAACACAGGGCCCTTTTGGGGGACACCCAATATGTAGACTAAAACAGATCCCATCCTCTGAGCGCTGAGCAGCAGCTGCAGCCCACTCAAACTTTTTCTCTTCCTCTGCCTTATTTCCCTCCTCCCTTTTGACAACCGACTTTCTGTAAAACTTTCAAAAAGAAGCTGAGGGATGGCTGCTCTCTTACTCCAGTTAAAGCACAAATGCATTCACTTCCCTTGGGGCTGCTCACACCAGACACAGCTGTAAGCTGCCTTAGTCTGGCTTTGCCTGTTGGTTGGGATACAAGTGAACATTTGGGATGGAGCTCAAAAGGGAAGTCAGGTCTCTAGATAGCTATTTGTGAATCTTCTGCTTAGAGGTAGTAATTGAAACGATGGAATAAATACTTTCTCATAGAAGACAGAGGTGGAGAAGAGGGCAAATGGCAAACTCCAGGATACCTATATCTAGGGCCCAGAGGTAGGAAGCAAAACCAGAGTTAAAGTCAGAAAGGAGGCAGTTCTAGGAAAGAAAGAAAGAAAGAAAGAAAGAAAGAAAGAAAGAAAGAAGAAAGAGAAAGAGAAAGAAAGAAACTAAATCTGAGTATGAATGAAGCAAGGAAGAAGTGATTTACAGAAAATATTGCTGACCGATGTGATGCTGTAGAAAGACAGCATAGTTGAAGAGATGGGTGGGCTTGGAAACCAGGGAATGACTGGTGTCTTTGGAAATGAGGGCTCAGCATGACTGAATGCAAATAGTTCCATGTACAGAGTGGGGAGGTGACAAGGTGTTGGAGACAGCGAATGAGGAATTACAGACAAGAGCAGTGGCTAGGGGAAATAATAAGAAAAGTGAATTATGTTTTAAGTGCTTACATATTTTATAGAATTCATTCTGGCTAAGAAGAAATTCTAAACAGAAATGAAGAATTTAAATATATGAGGGAAAGTGGGAATTGTGCAGTGTGTGTGTATAAGTTAGAAAAAAAGCTCTATTTCTTGGATGGAGATCACCCCTCACTGGAACAAATGATTTGCTGCATAGAAAAAGAAGGGCTTCCTTCAGCCATCATCTGTAACTTAAAACCTATACAAGGCACGGGCAAAACTGTATGTGCACAACCTGACGTATTCACACTTAGGAAAAACTATCCATGTATACTTGGTTTTTCTGTGCTCAACAACATTCTTTTCTTTCCTAGGATACACAATTGTTCTTATTTATAGCCAGCAAAATTCAGTTAGTCAATGTCCAGTGCTGAGCTCTTTCCTAATACTCCCTCCCCAGAGTCCACAAACGCATTCATGTAGAAAAGTCCCCAGCTGAAGTGTGTAGTGGCCAATAATCACATTATTAAGGACACTTTTCCTTTGTTGATGTTCCCAGTCAGTTCCAGTTCTCCACTGCTCACCAAACCTTAGGGACAATTTTGTGGTATTTGCTATGTTTTGAAAACTAAATATTTTTTTTTCAATTTGAATAGGTACCATATAATTAGAAATTTCTGTTTTTTTATTTTCCACTTGGAAGTGAAAGGAGAAAATAGAGTAAAGATTGCTATGGATATTATTTGATTTCCTTTAGAGGATATAGCTATAATTTTGTTTTCTTTCTTTTTTTTTTTTTTTTTTTTTTTTTTGTTTTTTGGTGTGTGGGTACCGGGGGTTCGACCTCAGGAACTCGCGCACCAGCAGGCGCCCGTGCCGCTGAGCGATATCACCGGCCCCTTTTTCGTATGTGGGATCTGGGAGTCGAACTCGGGCCCTCGCGCTTGCAAGGCAGGCGCTTATGCCGCTGAGCCATCTCACCGGCCCTTCTTTTTTTTTAAATGCTTAAATATTTATGATTTCTTACTTGACTAAAAATGTTGCATATATATTTTTAGTAATTCCTTCACAGCTTAAAAAAGTTTTTTCTATTTTTATACATCTAGGTGACAGTGATCTTGATAAGAATCTACTGGAGAAGTTAGCAGAGATTCTATCAGTGAACAAAAGAGGCAGACAGGAGCTCTAGAGCCCAACTCAAGGTAAGAAGTCTGCCCTCCCAACCCAGTCCTGTTTCCTTGTCATCAATTGCAAGACAGAGAGGCCTCCAAAACCCCACTCCGATTATATCCTAAGAGACACCACTTAGATTATATCCTCCCTTTCCCCAAAACGTGGGGCCTTATAATCCATATGTCTCATACCCTGCTTGTATTGTCTACCATAAAAACCTGAGAACTCCACATCTTCCTTCCCTCCCTCACCCTCACTCCTCACTTCTCCTGTTCTCTTTGCTCCAACCCCTACACAACCTCTTCCTTTCACCATCAAGTAGCAAATTTTGAATTTTAGCCATTTATAGTTTGTCTTTACAACTAATTAGAGCATTTTGTCTGTGTGATCACTGCTATGCCCCTCGGAGAGGAACAATGACAAACACGTAGCAAGTACTCCAAAATTATTTGTCGGATGAATGAATGAAAAGAATGGGGAAAGGAACTTTTGAATTTAACATGAGCTTAGATGTGGTCTATAAGAGGACACAGAGACAAAGCATGAACTTGCAGACTGTGGGCCTGAGACTTTTGTGGTAGGATATCCAGTGAACAGTATAAGTAGATGCAGCAGTAAAACTAATAGGCCCAAAGCTGAGGAGTTGTCTTCATGCACAAATTAATTTGGTTCATGGGTGGCCATAATATTGGCAAAATAGGCAAAATACTATTTTAAAAAGCCAAACAAACAATCAAACAAACAAAACCCTTCAAAGCTTGTTTCATCTTTATAATAAATGTTTAGAAAATCAATTTAAAAAGAGAAAATATTTATTTTGGTTCACCATTTGGGAGGTCCCAGCCCATGAGCAGTTGGCCCCATTGCTGTGGGCCCATGGAGCACGTGGCAGAGCAAAACTGCTTACATCATGGCCAGGAAGCAAATGAGAAGGAAGAAAAGGCAATCGCCTTCAAGGATTTCCTCAGGGACCTAAAGGCATGTCAGCAGGCCCCGCCTCTTACAGGTCCCACTGCTTCCCAGCCTGAGGCTCAAGCCTTTAACACATAGGTCTTTGAGATCATTCAGTACCCCAAGTGTATCCCAGCTCTTGAATGGCAGCTATTATCAAACAGCAAATTAGAGGTTCTACAATAAAATCCCTCTTTTTGAAGGATGGAGACAATGAAGCTGAGAGGATTCTGCAATATAACCATTCATTTGTGCATGTAACCACTCATTCATTCATTCATTCAAGTAAGAATAGCTACTATGTTCTAGGCATCCTTCTTGTTAAACAAAGCATATATAATTTCTGCCCCTTTAAGGCCGATGTTCTAATCGAATGAACAGAAAACAAGCAGAAATGTGCGTTAGTTTAGAGTATGGGAAATAGTGGCAGAAGAAAAGAGCATGGAGTAGAGTAGGAGGTGTTGGGATATGAAGGTGCTAGAATCTAGTTTCAAGAATGGGGGCCGAGAAAGGCCTTGCTGAGAAGGGAAACATATGTATTAAAATCTAAAAGAAGTGAAGGAACAAGCTATGAGGATATTTGCAGGGAAAGCATTTCAGGCAGAGAGAACAGGGCATGTCAAGTCCCTGAGGAATCAATGTCCCCAAGAAGTTCTAGGATCAGCAAGGAGGCTTCTATCCGGAATGAAGGACAGAAAAGAGAAGGAAATCTGCTCAGAGAGGTTAATGGAGTCCTTCATAGGAAGGACTTTCCCATTTACCACAAGTGATATGGTGATATAGTACCCATTATGGGTTTTGAATAGAGCAGAACTATGAGCCTTATTTGGTCACATTCTTGGTGACCACATACATACCCCTCCATGAATTGTGATTTTATTAACTAGATTTATTGATGGCTCCTGAGTTCTGTTAGGATTTCTTACTGTTGGATTACTACAATTTACTATTTTTAGATAAAAATAGGTATAGTTGACCTTTCTTTAGGTTATGAATATAATATCTCAAAGGTATCTTGCTCATACCCATGTGCCCAGTGGCACCCAGTGTAGTCTGTACAAAGCAGGCATTTACTAAATATTTAGTGCCTTTATGTAACGTTTAATTTATGGTGAATGTAATTAGGAAATGTCGCAGAAGGCAGAAATAGTGATATTTAGTATCATTCTCTGAAATGACTGAATCATACTTAAACATCACTCATTTGAAAGATTTTGCCTGCATTAATGATTCTTGATAATTTTTCTGTTTTATTTTTAATAGCTTATTTTTTAAAGCGATATATTGATGTGTCATTCCACGGATAGTCGAAAACAATCAACTATGTCATAATCAGATTGCAATTTATAGGCATTTGAAATAATCCTGCAATTCCTTTGGAGTTTGCCCTGTGAACTACAGCATTGGAATTAGTCCCATGAGTGTGATTTGATGGTACTGAAAGTGTGAAGTTTGATGTGACATAAAGTTATGTTTGTTGAAAGATTCATATAAAAGTTATACAAGTTGTAATTCTGATGTGTTAGGCCGAACTATGCGATGGCCATTAGGGCTCTAACTTATTGGGCTCTAACCTATTAGACTAAGTTTCTGTTACTCTGTCTCAGGGCAAATTCCTGGAAATCATGTGACTTGGCTGGTTGCCAAGCCCGCGCGCGGGCTACATTCCCGTGCGCGGACTACATTCCTGCGCCCGGGCTCCTTTGTCTCCTTTGTTAGCCTTTCCTCCAAACTGATTGGTTGCCCGTTTGCTAAGCTCCCCTATCTATAGGTTCCCCTAAGTAACCAATGAATGTATTAATTACCCTTTAACTCTTTGCGATTGGCTTCTGTAAAACTTCGCTTGCCTATCCCTCATTACCATACCCAACCCTATAGAAACCCCTTGCTCCTGCCCTTCGTGGTCGCCTTAGCACATTCGCTGGGTGACCCTATGCTAGTGTAGCCTTTCAATAAACCCCGTGCCTTTTACATAAGAGCCTGTGTGGTTCTTGGAGCTTCTCCCTTCTCGGACCCCTCTTCCACTGACGTTACATTTGGGGGCTCGTCCGGGATTAAAGAGGGGCCAGGGGAGAGGCTTCAACGGCCGACACTGCACCTCTTGGGGTAAGTACGGCCGTTTCTTTATATTTCTGCCTCTCGACTATACCTTGTTCTTTTGTTCTGACTTCGCTCGTGAGTCCATTTGCCTGACGCTGCAGTGTCGTTTGGGAGAGAATTTCCTTTTCCTTCTCTCTCCGTTCGTTTGGGGTGGCCCTTAATTGGGCCCCAACTCCGCGGAGTAATTTTGGGGTTTCAGACCCGTTAGTTTCAGCAATCACTGCTGAGTGTGTTTCGTATCGGAGTCATTTCGCTCTTTTGTTCTCTCTTTCTCTCCCTGGCGCAAGCGTTATCATTACATTCTTTCCACAGAACAATGGGACAAACCGTCTCCGGACCGTTAGACCTCACACTGGCCCACTGGTCAGAGGTCAAACAAGCTGCTCACAATTTATCTTTCCTAGTGAATAAGGGGAAGTGGATAACTTTTTGCCGCTCCAAGTGGCCTTTTTTTCAGGTTGACTGGCCGCCTGAAGGCTTCTTCAATCCAAACCTGATCCAAGCAGTTAAAGAAGTTATCTTCAGAGAAGGCCCTCAGGGGCACCCTGACCAGCAAGCTTACATCCTAGTTTGGCAAGATCTCAGTGAAAATCCGCCCACTTGGGTAAAACCCTTTCTGTCCCCCCTGCCGGCGGAGGGACCTAAGGCGCTTCCCGCCCATACACACCCTGCGGTTTTGCCCGAGTCACAGGGTGACTTGATTGGCTGGGACATGGACCCCCCCCCCCAATTATGTCCCGCCGAGGAGGGCTCCTCCACCCCCCGTGGCTGATCTGCCTCCATCAGCCCCTCCTTTTCCAGCCTCACCACCGTCGGATTCCGATGACGAAGGACCGGCGCGAAGAACACGCTCCCGCGATAGAGACGTAGCCGTTACCCTACCCCTCCAGCCCTATGGGCCACCTATAGATGATGGTAATGGGGGAGAAATGCCAGCTCTCCAATACTGGCCTTTCTCCACCTCCGACCTTTATAATTGGAAAAATAATAATCCTCCTTTCTCCGAGGATCCATCTAAGTTAACTAATCTTATGGATTCTTTGATGTTTTCTCATCAGCCCACCTGGGACGATTGTCAACAACTCCTAGGTACCCTTTTTACGACAGAAGAGCGCGGACGTATCCTGGTTGAGGCACGCAAACTCGTTCCAGGACCCGATGGTCAACCTACGCCGCTACAGAATCTCATTGATGATCTCTTTCCCCTGAATCGCCTGACCTGGGACCCTAACTCGCCTCAAGGTAGGGAGCATCTGTCCATTTATCGCCGGACTCTAATGGCGGGTCTCCGGGCGGCTGCTCGCCGCCCTACTAATTTGGCTAAGGTAAGAGAGGTAATTCAGGGGCCTACAGAGACCCCTGCGGCATTTCTAGAGAGAGTAATGGAGGCTTATCGCAGGTATTCGCCATTTGATCCTCAGAGTGAGCAAATGCAAGGAACGGTGGCTATGACTTTTATCGGGCAGTCGGCCCCTGATATTAGAAAAAAGCTGCAAAGCTCTGAAGGGTTACCTACTTTTAATCTACAGGATTTAGTTAAAGAAGCAGAAAAAGTGTATTTTAAAAGGGAGACAGAAGAGGAAAAAGAAATTAAGAAAGAAAAAAGACAAGCTAGAGAGTTTGGAAAAATCTTGGCCACTGTAGTTACTAAGGCAGCTCAGAGTGAGGAACAGGAAGATAAGAAAAAACCACGACGCCCTCCTTTAGACCCTGACCAATGCGCATATTGCAAAGAAAAGGGACACCGCATTAGAGAATGTATCAAATTAATGAGAAAACAGGAGAGAGAAAAGTCAAAAACTTCCAAGCACACTTTGCTAGCCCTGGAAGAAGAAAATGATTAGGGGCGACGGGGTTCGGATCCCCTCCCCGAACTCAGGGTAACTTTCAATGTGGAGGGGACCCCTGTCAACTTTGAAGTAGACACAGGGGCTGTATATTCTGCTTTGCAAGCACCACTTGGAGCTCTTTCTCCCAAGAGGTCTTTAGTTCAGGGGGCCAATGGTAGCAGATATCGAGCATGGACAACTCAGAGAACAGTAAACGTAGGAAAAGGAACTGTACAGCACTCCTTCCTAGTGATACCTGAATGTCCTGCTCCTTTAATGGGCAGAGATCTATTGACTAAACTCCGGGCTAAGATAACGTTTGAACCTACGGGTCCACAGGTTGTTTTTCAAAACCCTCTGGTGGACCAGCCATTGACAACCATGTTAACCTTGTCATTAGAGGATGAATATCGACTTCATGACCAACCCCAGGTGCTTGCCCTAGCCCAGAATTGGATGACTGACTTTCCTGAGGCCTGGGCCGAGACGGCTGGGTTAGGGCTAGCTGCCTTACAACCCCCGGTGGTAATCACATTAAAGGCCACCGCCAGCCCAGTCCGGGTCAAACAATATCCTATTAATAAAGAAGCCCATCAAGGCATAAAGGTGCATATCCAAAGATTTCTAGATTTAGGAGTCTTAAGACCCTGCAAATCCGCCTGGAACACCCCATTGCTGCCCGTTAAAAAGCCAGGCACAAATGACTATCGGCCTGTTCAAGATTTGAGAGAAGTAAATAATAGAATAGAAGACTTACACCCTACAGTGCCTAACCCATATAACCTGCTTAGCATGCTCAGTCCCACAAAAACTTGGTATACTGTTCTGGATTTGAAAGATGCTTTCTTCTGTTTGCCTCTCCATAAAGACAGTCAATTGATATTTGCTTTTGAGTGGACTGATACCGACGGAGGCACATCTGGACAACTCACTTGGACACGCCTCCCTCAGGGTTTCAAGAACTCTCCGATGATATTTGACGAGGCACTCCATAGAGACTTGATGGGTTTTCGAACCCGACACCCAGAGGTAACCCTCCTTCAATATATCGATGACCTCCTACTGGCGGCTGAGACAAAATCGAGCTGCCTATCTGGGACCAAGGGCCTACTATGGGAGCTGGGTAAGATGGGATATCGAGCCTCTGCAAAAAAGGCTCAAATTTGTCAAAAGGAAGTCCACTTCCTGGGGTATTTGCTTAAAGATGGTAAGAGATGGCTTACAGACGCCAGAAAACAAACTGTTGCTCAGATTCCCATCCCCAAAAGACGCAAAGAACTACGCGAGTTCCTAGGAACGGCAGGCTTCTGCCGTCTCTGGATTCCAGGATTTGCATCCCTGGCAGCGCCACTCTACCCACTCCTTAAAGAAGGGACTCCTTTTGTGTGGGATAAAGAACAACAACTGGCTTTTGATAATATTAAAAGGGCTTTGCTGTCCGCTCCGGCTTTGGCCTTACCAAACATAGACAAACCTTTCACTCTCTACATAGAGGAAAGAGAAAATGTTGCCCGAGGGGTTTTAACTCAGACATTGGGACCCTGGAAACGACCAGTGGCTTACTTATCAAAAAGACTGGACCCAGTGGCAAGCAGATGGCCCTCCTGTTTAAAAGCCATAGCTGCAGCCGCCCTATTAACTGAAGATGCGGACAAACTGACTCTGGGGCAAAACCTCACTATTGTGGCCCCTCATGCATTAGAGAGCATAATTCGTCAGCCACCCGATAGATGGCTCTCTAATGCTAGGATCACTCATTATCAAAGCCTCTTGCTAAACAAGGACCGAATAACCTTTGGTTCGCCAGCCGCTCTCAATCCGGCCACCCTGCTCCCCGCTACCTCCGCCGACCACATTCTCCATACCTGCCAAGACATTCTGGCTGAAGAATCTGGGATCCGGTGCGACTTGATGGACCAACCTCTTCCAGACGCAGAGGTAACCTGGTACACTGATGGCAGCAGCTACATATTAAACGGTAAGAGACATGCGGGGGCGGCGGTAGTGTCAAAGGACAAAGTCATTTGGTCCTCGGGACTCAGAGAAAACACCTCTGCCCAGAGGGCAGAATTGATTGCCCTCACAACAGCCCTAGAACTGGCCAAGGGCAAAAAGGCGATGATTTATACTGACAGCCGTTATGCCTTTGCCACTGCCCATGTTCATGGAGCCATTTACCAACAAAGAGGGTTGCTAACTTCGGCGGGAAAAGAGATTAAAAATAAACAGGAGATATTAAGACTCTTGTCCGCTATCCTGTTACCCCAAAAATTAGCTATTGTACATTGCAATGGCCATCAGAAGGGAGATAATCCAGTGGTGAGAGGAAATAACTTTGCAGACAAAACGGCTAAGCAAGCCGCATTGTCGGGGCCTACTGAACTTCT
Organism: Erethizon dorsatum; assembly: GCA_028451465.1. Classification (NCBI taxonomy): domain Eukaryota; kingdom Metazoa; phylum Chordata; class Mammalia; order Rodentia; family Erethizontidae; genus Erethizon; species Erethizon dorsatum. Next base: position 18,750,476 of record CM051838.1, read on the forward strand.
TTTAAAAACTCCTGATTCTACAGAGGGAGAGTTGGCCAAAGCTGATCCACTTCCACTCATAAAAGAATCCGACCTGAGAGAATTTCTACAAAAGGCCCACCGCCTAACTCATCTGGGGGCTAAGAAACTTACACTGGTGGCCAAACAATATGCCAACCATTTCCCATTGTTCAAAATCTCAGAGTTGGCCAAACAAGTGGCCACCTCCTGCAAAGCTTGCCAACTAATTAATGCTCACCCCTCTCCCGTAACACAAGGAAAAAGATTACGAGGGACTAAACCTGGACAATTCTGGGAAGTGGATTTCACTGAGATTAAGTTCACAAAATGTAGATTCAAATATTTACTAGTGTTCGTAGACACCTTTTCTGGATGGACTGAAGCATTTCCTACGAAGACCGAAACAGCCCAAGTAGTAGTAAAAAAGTTAACAGAAGAAATATTTCCTTGATTCGGACTGCCTAAGGTAATCGGGTCAGACAATGGGCCGGCGTTCATGTCCAAGGTAAGTCAGGGAGTGGCCAAGATCCTGGGGATAAATTAGAAATTACATTGTGCATATAGACCCCAGAGTTCAGGACAAGTAGAAAGAATGAATAGGACGATTAAAGAGACCTTAACAAAATTGGCTCTAGAGACCGGTCATAAAGATTGGACCATGCTCCTACCTTTTGCCCTATTTAGAGCTAGAAATACCCCCTATTCTGTATCCCCACACCTAACTCCCTTTGAAATCCTGTTCGGGACGCCTCCACCAATACAGGACCTCAACAACTGGCCTTATAATGCTGCCCTGCCTACCCCCCTCGCTGATAGACTCTTGCTTCTTGACCAGGTCCGACGGACGCTGTGGACGCAACTCCCCCAGGCTTATCAACCGGGAGACACCCTTGTTCCCCATCCATACCAGGTTGGAGACTGGGTGCTTGTCCGTCGACACCAGGTTGAAACTCTCCAACCACGCTGGAAGGGACCATACCAGGTGCTGTTGACAACCCCCACAGCTGTTAAAGTGGACGGCATTGCTTCCTGGATACACGCTTCACACCTCAAGCCCACAGCTCCCCCGTCGGAGACCGACTCCTGGATCCTCCAGAAGACTCAAGACCCTCTTAAGATCAAGCTTACCCGCAATCCGTAAGACTGCTCCATGCATTGTTATCCGTTGGCATTTATAATTGTATTTGCTCTTCTGATTCTAATTTTTGCTATAGCCTTTTGGACTGTTTTACATGAACAACACTGGGAATTTCCCCAAAAAGTTGTTTTCATCCTAACTTACCTGATTACTGTAACCGGATTGAGTGTCCTTAATTGTCTAAGATGTACTGGTTAATACTAAATGGGTTGCTGTCCCTCTGTATGGGACATAATATACACCAACCGTGGAAATGGACAATATTTAGCTGGGAAGACCACCGCACCCTTCTAGCCTGGGAGGGCCCCGGAGAGCCTAATCTGTGCATGTCACCTTGTCACTTCCTTCGTGGCCCCTATACAGTTAAGCCTGACTGTCGCGACAGCCCCGCCTCTAACCCTGGCAGGGGCTATTGCAACGACATACGGTCCTATTATTGTCCCTATTGGGGTTGTGAGACAATAGCCACAGGCTGGAAACCCCCATCTCCTGATCGATATCTACAGGGGGAATGGAAAAAAGGGACTTCTGGGTCCTGCCCGTTCAATTGTAACTTCTGCCTCAAGCCCCGAAGTTTAAATGACCCTGGCTGGTTAACAGGGTGAACATGGGGCTTTAGACTATGGAAACAACACCATTACGGGCATAACCGGGGAAGCCTTATTCTCATAAAAAAAGAAGACATAAAACCGAAGGTTGCAATTGGCCCAAATCCAGTCCTAAAGCCCAAGACTCAACCCAAACTCACTCGAGCCCCTAAATTGGCCACAACCACCCCCACTCCTATGCCCATGAACACTGCCTCATTTAATGTGTCCAGCTCTGCTATGGCATTATCCTCACAGACTGAGTCCGACTTTATACGCCAGCCAGACCAGCTCCCAACCAGGCAGCCAGCTGAAACAGTAGATAGATTATATAATCTTATACTGGGAGCCTATTCGATGTTAAATTATACCCAGAGTGACCTAACACAATCTTGCTGGCTATGCTTATCTGCGGCACCCCCATACTATGAGGGCATTGCAATTAATGGCACTTACCAAAGCCTACAGACAGATGATTCCTGTGATTGGAATGGCAATCACCGCCTCACCCTTTCTGAAGTCTCAGGGAAAGGGATCTGCATAGGGACACCTCCAAAAAGTATAAGACAGTTGTGCCTACAGACTTGTAATGTCTCTACATCAACAGGATATTTACTCCCCCTAGACGGGACCCGTTGGGCCTGTAACACTGGAATTACCCACTGTGTCTCTACCAAGGTGTTTAACAATTCAGCTCACTATTGTGTAATGGTAAAATTGTTTCCTCGGATCATATATTACTCTAGCGAGTCTTTTGAAAAAATCATGGATAAGGCAACAACCAGGTACCAGAGAGAACCCATATCTTTAACTTTAGCTGTTCTAGCTGGCCTGGGAATCGCCACCGGTGTGGGTACAGGGACCGCAGCGCTCATTCAGGGCACTAAATATATAGATTCAATGCAAAAAGTAATTGATCAAGATCTACAGGAATTAGAAATGTCCATAAAGGCCCTCCAGGACTCTCTAACCTCCCTGTCTGAAGTGGTATTACAGAATAGATGTGGACTAGACCTCCTTTTTATGAAAGAAGGGGGACTATGCGCTGCCTTACAAGAAAAATGTTGTTTTTATGCCGACAATTCAGGGGTGGTCAAGGAGTCCATGGACAGATTAAACCAACGTCTAAAACAACGACAGAGAGAAAGGGAAACCAGAACGCCCTATGGAGGTTTATGGGATGGCGTCCTCCCTTACTTGATACCGCTGGCGGGCCCCCTTTTAGCAATACTCCTCCTGGTCACTATAGGACCATGTGTGCTAAATCGAATAACTACCTTCATTAGACAACAAATATCAACAGTCAAACTTATGGTTATTAGACAACAATACCAATCCCTCCAACAAGACTCCCATCTTTAAGATTAAAGATTCTCCTAAGAAAAGGGGGGAATGTGAAGTTTGATGTGACATAAAGTTATGTTTGTTGAAAGATTCATATAAAAGTTATACAAGTTGTAATTCTGATGTGTTAGGCCGAACTATGCGATGGCCATTAGGGCTCTAACTTATTGGGCTCTAACCTATTAGACTAAGTTTCTGTTACTCTGTCTCAGGGCAAATTCCTGGAAATCATGTGACTTGGCTGGTTGCCAAGCCCGCGCGCGGGCTACATTCCCGTGCGCGGGCTACATTCCTGCGCCTGGGCTCCTTTGTCTCCTTTGTTAGCCTTTCCTCCAAACTGATTGGTTGCCCGTTTGCTAAGCTCCCCTATCTATAGGTTCCCCTAAGTAACCAATGAATGTATTAATTACCCTTTAACTCTTTGCGATTGGCTTCTGTAAAACTTCGCTTGCCTATCCCTCATTACCATACCCAACCCTATAGAAACCCCTTGCTCCTGCCCTTCGTGGTCGCCTTAGCACATTCGCTGGGTGACCCTATGCTAGTGTAGCCTTTCAATAAACCCCGTGCCTTTTACATAAGAGCCTGTGTGGTTCTTGGAGCGTCTCCCTTCTCGGACCCCTCTTCCGCGGACGTTACAAAAGGCCTTGCTTTAAAATGTTTCCACCATAAAGACTGCGCCCCCTCACCCCCAACCCCATACGCATGCCCAGACTCTCAGCCTTCAGTTTCCAGTGCTGGAGCGATTCCTTTTACTTCACAAAGGAAAGGAAAAAGCTCTTAGAAAGCTCCTATAGAATGCACACTGGTTAAAATCACTCAGGGCACAGCCCAGTGAGGTCTTGGTTAAGAACTATACTTTGCGTAAAACTCTCTTAGCCAGCTGAAAAAATGACCATTATTTTATAGTTGGTCATTTACTTACATTCATATAAGGTCCTCTATCTCTTTAGGCTGCTAATGACATAGCATCCTTTTTCTGTACCATCATCTTTCGGATAAAGTGATTTAGTCAGCTTTGATGATTTGAAATAACAAGACTTTACCGAAAGACCTGCTCTCCTAATTTGAACGTACATGTCTTAACCTCCCTCACTATGACATTTATTTTCCATAAATGATGCTGGCTTTGCCTTGGCATTCTTTTAGCAGCAGGAGACCATTATCCTGTGAGAATGTTCTCTCCCTTTTCACATTATCTCTTAATTATTGCCCTCTTTCTCTATAGACAATGCTCTTAAGAATTTTCATGTAGTAATTTCCCCCCTCTATTCCTCCTCAGACTTGTACTACCACGGGAGAGGATTTGGATGTTAACCCCAGAAAGTCCAGAACAATGAATCTTGTAGACAGTTGGCTCAGTATCCAAGGACTCCTTTGAGAGGAGGCTGAGATGCTTGTGAGCAATGTATAAGGCCAATGCTTGGGAACTAAAAATTTGCATTGAAGCCTTGGAGGGAAAGGAGGGGATGACAATGGAAATCTCCAGACCAGCGGGGAGAGGGGTGGAAGATTAGTTTTTCCCACATACTACTTTCTCAAGACCATCCATTTTATTTATTTATTTAAAAGAAAAGATTTTTATCCCTTCTACTAAGAAAAATAGCCCTCACTGTGTAAATCCCATCTCTGCTGTTTTGTTGAGTGTGTAGGCAGCCAGATTAAAACAATGGCTGCAAAAACCCTGAGAAGAGAACTCCCCTGATGCATCTTAATGGCTGTTTGTTAACTTCAAAGCTGACCATTTAAATGCTAACCCTATTAAGCAAGTAATCTAAAACATAAGCACCCAGTTTGAGTCATTAGCATTTCATTATCTAACACTTTCTGTTGTTGATTTATAATACAGGGTAAACTCTTTATATTCTCCCATATATTTAGTAAACAAAACATTTTAGAGTTTACGGTCAAGCATAAATGCTTCTCTTATTTATAAATCTAGGAGACCCTGGGTTGTGGTTACCATTTTGTGCACATGCAAAACCTATTAAGAAGAGCTTACCACCTCTCTCCCACCCCTTAATACACCAGACCTTTGGATGTTAGCTCAAGGGATCCACAAAATTCGGTTGACTGTTTCATCAATATTTATTGACTGTAATTGTAACGTCATATAATGGGGGACATTGAGCTCTGGCTGCAGGTGTTTCTGGCAGTGAAAGAGTGGGACTTTAAGTCCTTTCCCCAATTCTTTAAAAATATAAGAAAATAAATTCGTGGTGCTTTTCCAACATAATATAAAGGTCATTGACAATAGCCCACCTATAGATGCTGATGTGTGACATTTAAACTGAATACAAAGAAAGCATGATAAGCATTACAAAGAACTAGTTGCTTTCAAGATAATGTGTTTACTAAATCATTTTTCTTTGGAAAAAAATAAATGTAACATTTCATTCTCAGATATTATTTGAAAAATATATCTATAGCATCTTTGAGAATGTCAAAGAATTATCTATAACAGAAATATATTTACTTAGTTTTTTCAATAGAAAGAAAGGTTTTAAAAATATAATGGATAATATTTTGGATACAGAATATATAAGACCTTTTACTCTGAATATTTACCTTGAGGAATTTCTTTACTTTCTGTAACTAATGATCATGAGTATAGATTTTTAAAATTTTAAGTTAATTTATTAACTGATATGTAAAAACATAAAATTATACTTATTAATATGTTAACATGCAATGCATATATACATGCAATATATACCTGCATATATTGTGTAATGTTTAAATCAAGTTCACCATATTTATGTCTTTAAACTTTTAGCATTTCTTTACAGTAAAATATTTCAAAATGCTTCTTCTAGGTTTTTAATATATACAATGCATTGTTGTTATCTATAATCACCCTAGTGTGTAATAGCACACCATGTGAAGTTTGATGTGACATAAAGTTATGTTTGTTGAAAGATTCATATAAAAGTTATACAAGTTGTAATTCTGATGTGTTAGGCCGAACTATGCGATGGCCATTAGGGCTCTAACTTATTGGGCTCTAACCTATTAGACTCTAACCTATTAGATTAAGTTTCTGTTTTAGGTAGATAAGTGTCTTAAGTTTCTGTTTCCCTACCTCAGGGCAAATTCCTGGAAATCATGTGACTTTGCTGGTTGCCAAGCCCGCGCCCGGGCTACATTCCCGCGCCGGGGCTCCTTTGTCTCCTTTGTTAGCCTTTCCTCCAAACTGATTGGTTGCCCATTTGCTAAGCTCCCCTATCTATAGGTTCCCCTAAGTAACCAATGAATGTATTAATTACCCTTTAACTCCTTGCGATTGGCTTCTGTAAAACTTTGCTTGCCTATCCCTCATTACCATACCCAACCCTATAGAAACCCCTTGCTCCTGCCCTGCGGGGTCGCCTTAGCATGTTCGCTGGGTGACCCTATGCTAGTGTAGCCTTTCAATAAACCCCGTGCTTTTTACATAAGAGCCTGTGTGGTTCTTGGAGTGTCTCCCTTCTCGGACCCCTCTTCCGCGGACGTTACAACCAGAAGTTTTTGCTCCCATCAATTTGTAATTTAGTAGTCATCAATGCCTCCCCTCTACTTCCCCCAGCCTCTGATAACCACCCTTCTACTCTTAAATTTGTTAAGTCAATTTTTTCAGATTCCACGTATTAGTGAGGGCATGCAGTAGTTGCCTTTCTGTGCCTGGTGTATTTCACTTAACATAATGATCTCCAAATCCATCCATGTTGTTATGTGACAAGATTTCATTCTTTTTTATGCTTGAAAAATATTCCACAAGGGTGAATGTATCACATTTTCTTTATTTATTCATCAGCGGATGGACATTTTTTTTCCCCATTTCTTAGGTATTGTGAATTTTGCTGCATCATGAGAATGCAGATGTCACTTTGATCTGCTTATTTCATTTCCTTTGGACATATTTCTAGTAGTGGGATTGCTAGGGCATATGGCGGTTCTGTTTTTAGTTTTCTGAGGCACTTGCATAATGTTTTCTATAATGACAGTACCAGTATACATTCCCACCAATGGCGTGCATAGTTTCCCTTTTCTACCCAACCTCAGCAGCACTTGCTATCTTGAGTATTTGTTACCTGAGTGAGGTGATACATCACTGTGGTTTTGATTTACATTTCCCTGATGATTAGTGCTGCTGAGCGTTTTTCATACTAAAAAGCATTTGCATGGCTAAGGAAATAGAGTGAAGAGAGGGAAGCTACAGAATGGGAGAATATATTTACAAATTATTGCCTCTGACAAAGGGGTGATAGTCACAATGTATAAGGAACCTTAAAAGCTCGATAGCAAGATAATAATGATGACTCCATTAAAATGATCACTAGGTAGAACTTAATACACATCGCTCTAAAGAAGACATACCAATGGTCAACAGATGTAGGAAACAATGCTCAACATCACTATCTCTGATATTTAATCCACAAACCCATAAATCATATTGTAAAATATGGCCTAGACTGTGACACCTGGGCAAATATTCTTTGGGTGATTTATTCAGTTATGTTTTAATGAAAAAAAAAAACAAACAAACTGAGGTGTTTATAACAGGAGCTATAGGTACATGTTGCCCAAACTACCAGTTTAAAAAATTAAGTCATTTCAAAAACTGGTCTATTTTTGCTGGGCTGATTTGATTTCTCTCTGTGAAATGAAATCAACCCATTGCAGCATTGAATTGTCATAGTTGAGTCACAGCTGGGGTGAGGAGTTAATAGCATATGGTAAGCAGGAAAAACTCCCAGTAGAAACCCTCCTCCCACCATAGCTCATAAGCCCATTATTGGAACTCAGATGTCCACTCAAAATGGCTTCATGACAGTTGAGAAAACTATGGAAGAAGGTTGTCCTGTCTTTCTGCATTGAAGCATGGCCATACAAATTTTTCTTTTCTCTTTTGAAAGTAGGTTATAAGCTCCTCATTCCAGTAGAGTTCTGCCCTGTACTGGGAGCCTCAAGAATAAAAAGAGGCTTGCTATGTCCTCCACTGGGTCTCCTTGTGTCCACTCATACTTCTATACTCCTGTCCATTCTTCACTGAGTCTATATATATACATATATAGTTTTCCTTTATAGATCTATGAGTCTTCATTTCTGAAGCCTCCTACATCATGGAGAACCTTGGTTAAATAAATCTGTTGTGATTTTTCTCTTGTTAATTTGTCTTTTATAGGGGTAACAGCTGCCACGCAATAGGTGAGGGAAAGATGTCATTTTTTCTTTCCTGTCCTGTGAGATGGGATAGGTTAGCAGGGTCTGGAGTGGGAGAAAGAAATCAGAGCACTAGAAGGAGCATGGGTCCTTAGTCTGAATGAAGATCAACTTTGCAGTTGCAGAAGTAGTATTAGGAGCAGGCTCTTTGTCCTGCACATCAGTGGTCCTCAATGTTCATAGCACTTCGTAATCTTTTTTTTTCAAACTTCACAATTCCCAGGCCATGTCAGAGACCGTTACAAAAATATTTTCCTCTGAGTTCCACCAGCTCTTAAGCAAGGACCCAGGCTTCAGTTATTTTCTCAAACGTCTCAGGTGGTTCTATCATGCCGTTGAGTTTGTAAACCATGGCTATAAACATACAGACCTTATGCAAGAGAACGTTCAGCTTTATGAAGTATGATGGGACAAACAAAAACAAACATGGATGTCACTGCCACTGTCCCAGCACCAAAATAAAGGTTTGTCCACTGATGTTGTGAAAGAAGAAGCCCAGTTTTCATAGCTGCAGGCAAGGTAAGAGGTGACCAGTAGAAATGGAGGAGGTGGAGTAATTTGGGCAGCCTGCTTCACCAGGTTAAGAGAGGAGCAAATGTTTTCATGAGTGGGGCTCACACATGCCAGGGGTGTGAGCTCATCTGGGAAGTAGAACCAACTAGCTTTGTGCAGATAGCTTGATGTAGTCCTTAATCAAGCACCAGATAAACTGGGAATTGTTGCCTAAGCACAAGTAACACACCAATCCCTTTGAAATACACAGCTAAAAGCTAATTACACTTTCACATTTTGAGCATGAGCTTGCCACCTAAATTGATGTTATAATCAGTTTGATTCTTACTGATAGGCTTCAGCTAATTTAGCAACAGCTTGGTGACTAAACGAAAAACAACATGAAAAAGTTGGTTTAAAGCCAGCACCCCAAACACACATCACTATCAGTTGCATGAGGAAAAAGAAAATTAGCACGTATTGAGTGCCTACTTTTTTGATGCACGCTCCGCTAAGCATTTTAAAAATATATTTTCACTTAAATCTCATTCAGAACACAGTAAGACTTTCCCATTTCTACAGATAAGGTTTGTGAGCTTGGAAATTAGACTAGGTGACAGTTCAGCTGAGGAAATTTAAAGCTTATCAGACAATATTTTAAAACAGCATTGATTTATAGATTAACTGTAAGGAAGTAGCTGATAATAAACCATTAGATTTCTCTTTTTGCTCTTACTGTTATTCAACATGAAGTTGAAAATGGTATTTAATATTTCAGAAAACAAACTTAAGATGGGAAACAGAATTATGCTGTCTGGAATGATGGCTTACACCCAAGAAAATAAGATTTATCATAATTAAATATATTAACCTACATGTATATTTTTAAAAAGTAGTTTTTCCCAGGTATGTCTCACATTAACCTGAAAATATCAATTCATATGAAAAATGAAAATTTTAATGTTATTGCTTTGCTTCTTTGTTCAAGATATGGGTGTCAGAAAATAACTGTGCTTTAGGCAATTTTGAGATATAATGCATGTGAAATTGATTAATACATGCAAAGAGAGCACTTTGTAGCATAACTATTGCAAAGGAATGTAAATTATTGTCATCAGTCTATCATCATCATTATTATGTTTGATGTTATTAACATAGGGAGGAAACAATTTTTGTTTACTACAGCAAATTACAAGAGCAGCCCGGATTCAAGAGATAGAGATACAGACTTCACTGCTTATTAATGAAAATGTCAGGGATAAAGGAAGGGAGAGGTGGAGAGTTGGGATCTTTTTTCCTCCTGTGGTACTGGGGACTGAACCCAGGGCCTTGTACATGCTAGGCAAGTGTTCCATCTCTGAAGTACATGCTGAGTCCCTCTTTTTTAAAAAAAATTATATTTTGAGACAAAATATCTTGCGTGAGTCTCCAGAGTAGCTGGGATTATAGGCATACATCACCATGCCCAGCTTCGTTGGCACCATTTTTGGAAGTTACCCACCACCCTATCCTAGTAGAAAATTGAACACAGAGCCATCCAAACACCAGGCAGTGAGTACCAGGCAGTGCCGAAGTGTGGGCAAACACTCCGATTGTGTGGCATGCCAACGGATCGCTTCGCCACGGAGAACAAGTATCTTTGAGCTTCTGAAGGGCTGGGGCAGCCTCTGGACAAGAAGAGCTGTCCTGACAGAGCTGCAGGCCTATGGAGAGGCTAGACAGCCCCGAATGCAGCCTGGGCGGTCAAAAAGACAGAAGAGGAAGAATGTGAGCGAATGTCTTTCTGAATATGCGGACAATACTCTTGGTGATTTCCAGAAATAATAAAAGACTGTGCTGTTGTTAGTGAGGTGGGACCGGGCTCGGGTGGCTGTGGGCCATGGTGATTTTGCTATCAATGTATTCCATTTGCATTTGTCAGACACAGTGATTACACCATGTTTCTTTTTTCAATTTATTTTTTTAAACGAGTATGCGTTTGTGGTGCATAATGATTACGTTTATTGTAGGGAGTTGATGCAGATACATAACACATCTTAACTCTTTTCTCATCCCCTATTCCTCCTGTCCCTCCCTGCTCCTTCCCACTCTTGCTCCCCTTCCCATTTGCAAAAACTCTCCATTTTTTTAACCCTTCAATTCTTTATTTTCCATCCTCTTTCCCTCTTCATTCTATCTCTTGTTCCCCTGGCCATTTGAAAAGGATCTCCCTACTTCCTATTATAGTTTGACTTTCTCATATAGGAGAAACCGTGTGATAGTTAAGCTTGTGTGTCTGATTTATTTCACTTAATGTTATGTTTTTAAGGTGCATCCATTTACCTATGAATGCCTCAAGTTTATTGTTCTTTACGGCAAACTAGTGCTCCACTGTGTACAGATACCACATTTCCTTTATTCATTCATCTGTGGATAGACACATTAGCTGTTTTGAAGATCTAGCTATTATAAATTGTACTGCTATAAACGTGGGTATGCATGTACCATTGTAATATGATGACTTTAACTCTTTCAGGAAGATATCTAGGAGAGGAATAGCTGGGTCAAACAGAATTTCCGTTTTTAGTTCTTTGAGGAATCTCCGCACTGATCTCCACCGTGCCTGTACTAGTTTACATTTTCACAACAATGTACAAAGGTTCCTTTTCCCCTGTGGCCCCTACAGCATTTGATATCTTTTTGATTTCTTGATGATAGTCATTCTTTCTGGAGTAAGATGGTATCTCAGTGTTGTTTTAATTTGCATTTCTCTAATGGCCAGCAATGTAATGCTAACTTCTAGTCCGTCTTCAAAGGAGTCCATTAGCCACAAATAGCCAAAGCCAGCATCTCTAACTGGGACCTACCTGATCACTCCTGCTTCGACATCCCGACATCCCGAATGCAGGTTGTTACCCCTGTCTGCTTCCATAATGTTTGCATTGAAATAGCAGTTTCCTGGCTTTGGGCTCTGTACCAACTACATAGATTTGTCAGACCCCTTCGCCTGATGGTTCTGAAACTCAGCTTTGGAGTTCACACTATTAGTTCCAGTGGTATCTGTTCCTTTCAGATTATTCATAGATTTGAGGAACTGTGCACCTGAAGGAGCTGGCCTCTCCTCCCCTGTATCTTCCTCAGGATTGTGTTTCTACATGAGAACAGTGTTCCTGCCTTGGTTCTGTAGGAATGGTCATGGAGTTCATCTTATTTTTTGACATCTGGAAAGCAGCTTCCATGTTTAAAGGCATTGAATGCCTTCTTTCTCAATGGAAAACCACTGAGTTTTCATGTTATTTTGAAACATCACATTAGTCTTCTTTCTTCTATTACTCTGTTCCTCACACTATTTTATCTATTACTCAGTTGGGGCTATACTTACAATTTAGCTGGAGTAACAAAAATTAATAAAATAAATGTTAAGCCTTGCCTTGTTGATTAAAAAAAAAAAAAACAAAAACAGCATTAGGGGCTATAAACAAGAGTCGTTGCACTTGTAGAAGACTGATTAATGCATAGTTTAAATCCAATACCTTACTCATTGAAGAATCTATTTTACATGCCTTGAAATGTGAAATTTTCTATCTTTCTATTAACAAATGAACTTTTTTTTTATAAGTGTGTTGCTTTTAAGCATTTCAAGACTAAAGTATTATGCAGGGGTTTACACTTCCTGCAAATTGCTATAGGAAAATTTACCTATTTTATTTTTATTTTATTTATTTTATTTTTTGTGGGTACCGGGGGGTCGACCTCAGGACCTCGCACGCCAGCAGGCGCTTGTGCCGCTGAGCGATATCACCGGCCCTTTTTTCGTATGTGGGATCCGGGAGTTGAACTCGGGCCCTCGCGCTTGCAAGGCAGGCGCTTACACCACTGAGCCATCTCACCGGCCCAGTATGACGTGTTTTAAACCTGGATCAGAAAGTATTAGCAATTATTTGGAGAATGTTACTTTTCACAACTCTATTGCTTACCTCAAAGAAATGGTTTACATTTGATTGCATTCTAAAATATTAAATTATGAATGGTTGCTGAGGGTTCACACTTCCTCTTTTTCTTATTATTTTTGACACAACTCTCCTAAAACTGAATAAATGTGGTTTCAGGTAGTAAAAATCATAGGTTCACTATCCCTTAATTGCCTACCAAAGCCAAGTACTGAAACTGACAAATTTTTCGTAACTAATTTGTAGCACTGTGACCTACTCTGAACACATTCAGAAAAACGTGGTAAAACCAAACCTGAAATGACACGTTATTTATGATCCTTTTCATCCTGCTGAGTGTAAATATTTATATGTTTCACTGAAGAAATATTAAGGTGTTTGTGTATGAACTGCTGTATATATAAAATATACATCTTTGCACTTCTAAAATCTGATAAATTAGGAACTCCAAAACACATCTGTTTCCAAGAATCAAAGCAGAATACTTAAAGTAAAAAAAAAAAAAAAAAAAAAAAAAAAAGAGTCTCATACAAATACAAAAGGAACACATATCAAAGATTTTATTCAGGTCATTAATTGATAAGGTACCCATAAGATGGCAAGCTTTGTTCAAATGAGAATTTAAGACTCAAAAATTTGTATAGTCAGCCAGTCAGGCAGGAATTCTGAAATAAACTTGTTTGAATAGATTTTTTAGAAATGGCTAATGAAGTGCAAAATAAGACAACTTAGTTACCTTTTCTACCCAAAGGAATCTACAAATTATGTAATTTAAGTCTGTAGACTTCAATTAAAAATATTAAATAACAAAATAAGATATGTGTGGTTTTCCTAGATATTGTAATAATCTATTGCTAAACAATGACACTGAAAATCTGGATATGCAGTTATCCTTAAGCTTTATTCTAAGTATTGAGTAATTTTTCCAAATTCTCCCTGACCCCCACTATGATCATAATCTTCAAAATCTATTCCTCATAACAAAAAAGGCTTGCCTCATTTAAATTTGGTTGACAATTTATATAGGTTCAATAAGAAGTATAAACTAACACATACAACTATCTTAAAGCATATAGTATTGTGCAAAATAAAATGAGAACATTACCTTCCACTTGAAGCTTCTCCAAAGGTATTTTGGCCGGGAATTTTAAAAGCCTCCATGATTTGATTTTCTATGCTGAAATGAGAAAACCAAGGCTAAAAATTCCTTTCATGAAATATAACCTTCAATACTGGTAATTTGGGTGAAATCCTATCTTGCAGGCATTTCCAGTATTTTATAAGGTCTGAGTACAAAGAAATGACTTTCCTTATTTCCATGAGTCTACAAGCCACTAAGCATGAGAAAAGATTTCAGGTCAGTTTACCTAGAAGGGCCTCGTAGGCATTGGCCATTTCAGAGTATGTATTTGCTTTATTTTATTTTATTTTTAATTTTATTCATGCATGTTTGCAGTACATGATGTTTACGTTTATCTTTGGGAGTAGGCACATGGACTTAACATATCTTGATTCTTTTTATTCCCCTTCCCTTCTCCTCCCACTTCCCTCCCCCCATCTCTAGATCCTCTTTCCCATTTTCTTTATTATTGCTTTTCTTTTAGTCCTTATTTGCAACATATATATCATATCAAATTTTTCTTGAACATGACACTCTAGAAATGGCTATGGTTGTACAATTAATATGTATAATTATACTCTAGTAAGGAGAAAGATAGATTCCCACTGCAAATAAGCAAATAACTATATTTCCATTAAAAGTAGGAAGACTGTAAAAGTACTGTATTTGAATGTTACAAGGTTAATAAAAATCAAGTATCACTTACCAAATATTTCATTTTCATCAGCAGAAGCATAGTTTACTAAATAGAGGGTCAGAGATGGATTTTTTTAAAAGAAAAAAGGTCTTATATTCCAACCAGATAAGTGAGCATTAAAAATAAGACTAAATATATTCCAAAATAAATAACCAAAGATGAAATTATCTCATTGGTTTATTTAGTTTGATATAGTTAATTTCTGTTTTACTTTCATAAAATTGTCTGTCTTGGGAGTGAAAAACTTTGTTAATCCTGACTGTCTTCCGGAAGTTTATCTAAGTGACGTCATCTTTGAGCCCAAAGTCTGACCCATGAATCTTTGCCTTGAAATTGCTGGTATCACCCTTTCCATGAGTTGCCAGAGAATATCTTTTGTTGAAGATACAAATTCAAGCCTGTAGCTTGAAGCAGTCTCAAGTAACCAATAGGATATGGCAGAACTCTACTCAATAACAAGACTAAATACTAAGATTAACTTATTATAGTAGCCGATGATATAAAATGCAATAGTGTAGAATTCTCTATTGCACTAAAATACCTACATTTTTCATGAGAATTTGACCAAGAGTTCTCCTGAGGATGAGGATGCATAATGGGCACTGAGGATATTAACAAATTTCTAGGGCCTTTCAATCTATTCTGTAAGGCAATACTTTTCAGCTTCATCAAGCACCAGTATCTTTTGGAAGGCTTATTACAGCACAAATTGTTAGGTCCTATACTGTAATTTCTCATTAAATAAGTCTTGGATGGGGCTCCTCCCTCCCTTCCTTCCTTCCTGCCTTCCTCCCTTCCTTCCTTCCTTTCTTTCCTTCCTTCCTTTTCTTCCTCCCTTCCTTCTCTTTTCTTTTTCTTTTTTTTTTTTTTCCTGTGTTGCTGGGGATTGAACCCAAAGCCTAACCATCTCCAGGCACAAGCCCTACCACTGAGTTAGCCTGGAATTTATATTTCTGACAAAACCCAGATAACGAAGTCTGAGGACTCCATTATGAAAAACACAGTTATAAAGAGTCTAATTTCAACAATAATATTCAACAAACACAGTAATGACATTTAATCTGTAGATACATTTATCCTTTGAATCGACAGCTCACACCATGTTCCCACAGTAGCGTTGAGCTAATCGAGAAATAAGAAGCCACCACAGCCAGCCTACAACTTCCAGCATCCCTATTTGTGAGGTAAAGAAGACATGTGATTATCCAGGGGCAGATGAAAAGTCTCAAAGTTAGTTTCAGAGGATAAAAAAGTATCATAGCACTGTTCTTTTCTAAATTTGGGGTCTCATCTTGAGAAGGTAAAATCAAGGACCATCGGAAGAGATCTCTCCCTTGATTACCATGGAACCATGGGTTCCTTGAGATACAGTACTAGGCTATTTAAGCAAGCCAGCAGGGCAGTATTTTCAAATGAAACAGCAGAAGGCACATGACTGTAGGGGACCCAGGGCATCATGGAGATGAGCTGCCTAAACTCGGGTCAGCAGGCAGCCTCAAGCTGGGGCCACTTCCAAATTTTACTCAGCTGCAGAGAGCTGCCTTGTCCAAGCACATTTCCTTACAATGGGGTCCATCTCCAACCACTGATCATACCCCGGGCGTAAGAACCTGGACATTTGGGTTCATCCCTGGACCCGCCATGAGTCTACATATGGTCCAGAGCCCCTATGAGCTTGGCCAAAGCGTGTGTTGGGCAGTGTGGGGAGGTAGCAACAACATTGTTGGAACTGTACCAACGCCCTATCCTGTTTCTAGTCTGCCTCTTCCATGAATGTTGAGCTTTGAGTGCTAAATTGTCTCTAATCTGCTTCTGCAGAGTCCAGCTCCTCATTGTAGTACTTTCACGAGTGAGCAAACTTTCATCATTTTTATTAAAAAATGATAAACAAGAACATGATAAAGCAACGAAAAGCCCAGAAAATTATCCTGCTAAGTAGAGAATACCATTTAGACAGATTATACAGAGGTAAAGAGTAACCACTTACGAGTCATTGCTAAGACTAAGCATTTCAACATCAGCTGTCATTTTAATGGAGAGAATGTCAAGTCCTAATTTACACTAATACAATATCTGGCAGTAAAGGTTTCTCAAGCTCCTATACAAATTAACTTAGCAATAAGCCCATTGAGAATTTTGACTCAATCAAATTTTTAACATGTGTTTTTCAGTCTTGGGCCTCACCAGCCAAGGCTGATGAAGTTCAATTCCCTCCAAATGTCTACACCTTGCTAAACAAACTTAAATTTTGTTCTTCACTGTGCTCTTTCATATCCTGGAACAAGCTAACCTGCTCCTTTAGGAGAAAATCCTTCTCATTTTCCAGGAAAAACAAAAACACATCACTTTAACTTATTTCTCTGATGCTCAATCTTTCGGCATAATCTCAATCACCCATACGAAATATAACTTTTACCAAATAAACTTACTTTTATTTCATTGAGATGTAGATCTTTGATGGTTGCCTATAACATAAGCAATTTAGCAAACAAACCAGCAGGCTTAGTCCTCATAGCCACATATATCTGTTTTATGCATTCTTAAAACATCAAGAATAAGCACATTTAATTACATCATTCAAGATTATAGCCGGAATGTACTAAGAAGCAAAGATATGTACATTAACCTTGTTCTGTGTCTCAGTACAGATGGTCCTTGACTTAGGATGGTCCAATTTAAGATTCTTAAAAACACTGTAATGATAGAAAAGCAATAAACATTCAATTAAAAATACTTAAAATTTTTAACTTTGATCTTTTCCCAGGCTAGTGGTTCGATAACTACTGTATTGTGATGATGGATAGCAGCCGGGAGAGCCTCAGGTCAGCAGGCAAACAATTGCTGCTCTGCAGGACGATGTGTTGCTAAGCGAGGGTATGCAGTAGCTAAAGTGCCTCAATGCATTTTCGAGTTTAAAAACTTCCAAAGTTATCCGGGGTCTATCGAGGCACAACCTTATCAAGAGTCAAGGAGTCCCTGTATTGCTCTACTTGGACATAATCCAATTAGCTGAAGATTATCTAATAAGCAACTCAATTTAAAACTACTCCAAAGTTATTTATTATAACTAAGGATGTTGGAAATTATATTTGAGCTGAAACTCTACAGAACATAATTACTGTTTATATCAGAAAGTTTGTCAGAATTATAATTAATTGTAGGTGAACACCTTAACATTTTTCACACTTTAAAAAATAATCTTAGTACCATTAGCTTATTTGACCAATAAAACAACATAAAAAGTTTTGAAAAATTCATGAAAAATCAAGCCTTTCAAAAATGTAGAACATTTTTATACAATAGTGAACTTTGATACAATCATAGGAACAATACAGAGCTGATTCCTTAACTAAAATTTCAAAACCAGTCTTATTTCTTTAGTGGTTCATCTTGATTATATGACCTCGGATTCTTATGTCAACACTTTTCTGGGCTAGCAGTTTATTTTTTGTTTACTTATTTATTTGGGGGGTACTGGAGATTGAACCCAGTTTTTTCAGACTGAACTGTATCTTCAGTCCTTTTCTAATTTTTTATTTTCAGAAAGGATTTTGCCAAGTAGCTAAATTTCCCCAGCTGGCCTTGAACTTGTGATCCTCTTGCTTCAGCCTCCATGAGTGCTGGGGTTACAGGTATGTGCCACCACCTGGTTCATTTGTTTTAAAAGGCTGTCACACTACAGTGATAATACCAATCTTCGTTGCAGCCCAGTTCGTAGCAGCACAATTCCTAGCGGTTAAACCCTGAAAGCAGCCTGTATACCCATCAAGAGACAACAGTACAAAGAAAATGTGGTATCTACACATAATGGAATACTACTTGGCTATAAAGAAGGACAAATTTGAGACATTTTTAGGAAAATGGCTGCATCTGGAAAATGCATAAATCAGACATGCGTGCTTACATATATATAGTATCTCTCATTCAAGTATGGTAAGTAGAAAGAACACATAAAGGATGGAAAGGAGACAATTGGGTGGATCTCTTGCAGATGGGAAGGGGTCCCGGAAAACAAGGGTGGGGGAGAGAAGGAGGGGAAGGGAAAATAAGTAGAATAAAGATATGCCATATATAGGAACCTAATAATCTAAGCGAATGTAAACATTATATGTAATAACATGAGATAAGATTAATAATAACAAGAACAAAAATGGGGGAAGGGGGTTTAAAGGAGGAGGGAGGAAGGCAGGAGGGAAGGGGAAGGGGACTAAAAAAAAAGAGTCAAGCCGTATTGCATATATGCACCCACTCCCCATAATGACTGCAAACTGTGTGCACTGCAAACATTCTAAAAATAAAATAAAATAAAATAAAATAAAAGGCTATCGCACTTAATATTCAATTTCTTTGTTTTCTAGGGGAATTTTAGGAATGATCCATTAGGTAAGCATTTATTAATCTCTACAAATTGATACAAACCAGAGCTCCTTTATTTTAAGAGACATTGTTATGTACTCTTTTAATATACCTTAGACGTAGGAAAATTCTCAAATTCACTTAATGAGAAGTTAAGGCTATTTTCAACTGAAGACACACAGAGACACACATTTTACTTATAAGATGTGAGCCAAATGTTAAAGCAAACACAAACACAAAAACTCTGAGTTCCTATCTCAAACAGTTAGTTGTTTTTCTTTTAATGTGTCCAAAATATTTTCTTAATTGACCTAAGCACATAAAGAGACTAACATAAAAAGAAAATCTCTGGCCTCTGCCCTGACAGAGGGGAGATGCCCATCATCTTGAACCAGCCACACTATCCAAGAGTGAAACCAAATCCCCACTGCTGCCTCTGTGAGGGAAAAAGTATATTGGCTGTGCACAAGCAAGAATCAGAACCAAATGTGACCAGGAATCAGAAACACAAAGTAGGAGGAAACTAAAAAGAAACAGAGTGGGCAAGAGATGCTATGTTGATGGCGATTCATTTAGGGAGCCAAGGAAAGATGTTTAAGCTTAACCAGTGCAGGAAGTTGGACTTCTTGGCCATAAGGGTTTAATTAACTTTGGCAGGTGAGTGACTTCGAGCATCTCAGTGAGTTCCCCAAAAGTGCCAAACTATAATTCTCAAAAAATTAAGATCTTACTTTCATACAAAAATAAAATGAGGCGGTGTGTGGTGGCGCATGCCTGTAATCCAGCACCTGGGAGGCTGATGCAGGAGGACTGCTGCTGATTTAAGGCCAGCCTGGGCTACAAAGTGAGTTCAAGGCCAGCCTGAACTGCATAGTGAAAGCCTGTCTCAAAAAAAAAAAAAAAAAAAAAAAAAAAGGCAAATAAAATGAACACATTTAATGCTTTTATTCAATCTGTTGCATGATGAAAACCAGTAGAATGTTAAGATCAGTTTGAAGGAGAATTTGAGAAATAGAGATTTGGATGTAGTCAGTAAGATAAAAGAACACCGAAGTAAATTTGGTCATAGAAGCAAACCTGACTACTGTCTTCCGGGGCAACACAACACTGATTTTAGGATTATTCGTCCTATGGATATAAATGAGTTTACAGATATTGCTACAATGTCTGGGCTCTTATTAAATATTAAAGAGCAGATGCTTTCCTTCACTAATTAGATGTTCCATGAGTGAGCCAGATAAACAATAAGCTTGGAATGACATGCAGCCGTCCTCTTGCTTTATTTCTAAGTTTTGGTAACTTCTCATTAACAAAAAGTTTCTGATGAGAGACCAGGGATCTGTATTTATCTTGGCAACTGTTGCTATAATTGATTGTATATTCAGTCAATTTGCATAATACAGTCTGCCCTCTGTATCTATGGCTCCTGAATCCATGGCTCCAACCAAATGTGGTGGAAAATTTGTTTTTAAAATTGCATCCACACAGAACATGCATAGACTTTTTTCTCGCCATTATTCCCTGAACAATACAGTGTAACAATTATTTACATACATTTACATTATGTTGGATATAATAACCGAGAGATGATTTAAAGCATACAGAAGATGTGTGTGGGTTCCATGAAAATACTATGCCATTTTATTTAAGGGACCTGAGCATACTTTGGTTTTGATATGAGGGTGGGGTGGTCCTCCAGACACCCAGTGATGACTATATTTACTGGTTTGTAAGTCATTCTGAAATTTTACCTTTTTTTAGTATTATGATACCTTGGTTACCAAAATAAAATGAACTCAGATTGCCACCAAGCACTACCTGACCCACTTAGTACTTAACGATAGTCCTGGCTCCAACGTGGTGCTTCTGTGGAAGAAGTGCCCTGCAGTGACCTCAGATACTGGTTAAAATGTAGGTTCTTAACAAAAATCTCAACCCCAGTGCATTGAAATGTCTGGAATGTGGCCTGGGAATCTGAATTTTATAAAAGATTCAGAATGATTCTTACACACACTAAAGCTTAGAAAAACTTGTCTAGGGGAAGGAAGAGATAGATGCCTGCCTAAGATAAGTTAACACCACGAAGGCTCAGGAAAAACAAACCTAAATCATCCGTGCCTCCAGAGATGCAGTCATTGTTTGAGCAAAAAGGGTTTTCGCTGACAGACAATTCCAGGGTTAAAATCATGTGTGTACTTACGGGACCTTGTGATCTCACCAAGGTACTGGTGCTCCTGAACACTACGTAGTTTTAAGTGTGTTACTGAAAATTCTTGTTGGTTTAAAATCTTTAATTTCATCTTCCAGTAAAGCTAATAGTGATCTTCGCTGCTGAACAAAACCCTGGCCTTGAAGTTAGAGGTCAGTTTGTCACAAATACATAGGTGCCATGGGAGACTGAGTAGGAGCACACCCCTTAGCTAGACTTCTAAAATGTGCCTTCTGGGATGCTGTCCTGCATACAATTCGGGTTGTGAATGCTGCATTTTGACAGAAAATTTCTAGAAGCTGCACTAGAATAAAAGCTTGATATTTCATAAAAATAGGTTGATTATAGATAAGCATTTATTAATTTTAAACATAGTCTTATATGATCTGTATAAAATGTGTATTTGCTGAGCTTATTACTTATTAATAGTTAAATAGAGTATTTAAACAAAAGGGAAGGATTACCATTCTCATCAGTTCTTGGTTTATTGTCGCTGATACACATGTGTGTGTGTAGGGGGAATGCAAAAAGAAAGGGGTGGTAAACAGTGAAGGCTATGCATGTTAAAAGTTGAGCAAATAGATTATAAAGAGAAAAAAAATCACAGTGGTAAATCTTATTCCTTATCCCAGTCATTTTAAAGATAATTTCTTCTTAGCTCAAACCTTTAGGCAGTATTATCAAAATGATTGAAAACAGTATTTGCAGTTGTATTTGTTTTGCTCTTTAAAAAATTCATTTTCATTAAACCAGATTTCAAAATGTTTCAAGTTCCTTCCCTTTGTTTTAAAATTCTTTGATTAACAGACAAGAAAAAATAGTGGCTGAGGAATGTGTCTTCAGTAGGAATGTGAGGTTTGGGGCAAGAAAAAAGTACTGATCTCAAATTACTCAATTAATAGCCACTGAATTTCATTGGCTTTGACCTGATTTTCCTACTGGAGCTTATCAGTGGAACGCTAGTAGCAGGAGTCGCACAGGTTTAGCAGTTTCCCATTAGCCACTTATTAGCTATGCATCTGCTTATTGTCATGTGGGATCCCCAAAGCTGCACAGTAAAAGCAGAGCTGACTTTCACAGTTCTAACTTCATTAGAGCCCAAGAGGCCTGGTGTGCAGATCTGTTAAGTAAGACTGAAAAAGCAGGAAAGGTAATTGTCAGAGCTGCTCCTACACTGGGTAAGAGAAACTGCTTTTTGAAGTCCATGCTTCAGAGATCCTCCCTCAGGCTCAGGTTGAATCCATCCCCAGGGAGGGCGAGTCAATGAGCAAAGAGCTGTGAACCTAGGACATTTCCCTCCTCCCCTTTCCAAATAGAGCTTTTCTATCCATCTATGGGTAAGAACATCAAATGTTCTATTTATGGCCGTCCAATGCTTTTGCAAAACTCTGAACCATAAACTTGGGTGTTGCAGCAGTGTCAAATTGCTCTGAGACTCTAAATTCTTACTTGCATTTTTTCGTAACTGATGAAGACTGGTAACAAGCAGTCCTAGGACAAGTCCAAAGACAGTCCGTTGAATGGTTCCTTCTGGTCCATCCTGAGGTCCCAAGAAACCCCCATTGAAAGGAACGTGACCTTGCCTCCAGGACTTGTGCGGACTGTGGCCTAAATCTGTATTCTGGAGATGGCCACCACCAGTGGCTAAGGGATAGCTGCATATGGGATGGGGGTAACCACATATGTGCATGCCAGGATCCTTGCAGTGTGGGACAGAGCCAGAGCCTGGAAGAGTATGTGTAGAGGGGGAATGAAGGAGAGGCAGCATGGCCTATCATGAGCTGAGGGATTCTAAATTTGAACCTGGTCTTTCGGTTATTATAAAGTGTACTCATCAAGGCAGTAGTGTAGATCATATTTTATTTAATAATGTGTTAGATTTACTTATTACTTTTAATGTTGAGATATATGGTACATGGTCTTTCATTTGTATTCTTGTTTACAGCCCTACAAATGTTAAAGTCAGGTCTAGTCATGGTCCAAAAGTCTGCTTCTCAAACAATGACATGCTTTCTTTATACATTCAGCTTCTGTGTTTATGTCTTAGTTACTTTTCTCTCATTGCTGGGACAAAATACCCAACACCCAAAATTAAAGAAGGAAAGGTTCATTTAGCTCATAGTTTGTGGAGGTTACAGTCTGTAATCAGTTGGCTCCAAGGCAGGGTGTCATGGCTGAGAGGCAATAGTTTAAGGTGGCAGAAGACAGCAAAAGCAACAAGAGCAAAAAGGGGGAGAGCAAGACTCTTTTCCTCCCTTATACTGTAAGCAGCTTACCCGCCCTGGGTGGGTCCTCTATACCCTAGGATGTAGAATTGCTGAGTCACTTAGTTAAGCTTCTAAACTTCTCAAGTTGACACAGTGAATCCACCATTACAACCTCCTGGGGAATCAACAGCCTCCCTAGGGCATGTCCTCTACACCCTAGGATGTAGAACTGCTTAGTCACTTAGTTAAGCTTCTAAACTTCTCAAGTTGACACAATGTATCAACCATTACAGTTTATAAATGCTGTCATTTAAAATCCTCAGGATGGATTTTTCTCTAGAGTCTCTATGTATATAAGACTATAGGCTTTAGGACCAAATAATGTGTATTAGAATCTGAGCTTCTTTACTAAAAATATGAACATTTTGGTGATTTTTAGATTGTTCAATCTGTAAAATGAGCATGGCAATTTACTATCTAAAAACATGGTAATGTTTTCAAAGTGTCTGATCTAGAGTAAATAAATAAATAAATAAATAAATAAATAAATAAATCATAGCTGCCATTTTTATGAAGTGTTCTTCCCTGCTGAAAACATCTGCCAGCTGACTGCACTCTCATTTTTTCCAGATTCAATTTTGGAGTTAGGATAGGCTGGGGACATATTTACCAAGTGGCATTTATTCCCTGTAGCCTTTCTCACCATAACTGGTAAAAATCTCATCCTATATTAAATATGACAGGAACATAAGAAGAGACATTTATCTGCTGATTTTCAAATTTACTGGCTCTGAGACATGGTCATTCTAACTTTGAGTTTTAAAGCCTTTATTAAATTTTACTTGAATAAGATGCTCCTGATTAAAAAAATATATATCCTTTGCCTATTCTGGTATTGATTCCTCGCTACCTACCTTTTAAATTGGGATTAAATTTTAACAAACTCTCAATTGTGTGTGCTTATGTTATCACAGAATGTTATACTAGGCATTATGAATAATTCCTAGGCAATATTTAGAATGGCTGCAAGCCATTTCTAGGATTGGCTCAGAATTATTTACAATGCCCTGCTCACACATTTTGCCTATCATACGTCCACTATCTATTTTTCTAAAATTATTTGAAGCAGTAGCAAAATAACTGTTACTCAGGGGTTTATTTCTGAGCCAAGTCAAGGATGATAGTAAACATATTCCCCCCAAAGCCTATGTGGGCTACTTGAAATCTTTGAAATCACCGTTGTCTAATTTGCCTCCATATTCTAGGCCTACCATTTTTCCTGCCTGGAGCCCCTTTCTCTAATTTCTTTCACATCCACACTTCCATATCCTTTTGTCAATGTGTCCTTTTGCCCCAGCGACCCTTCCTGACATTGAACATCGTGGTGGATGCCTCCTTGTTGAAGTTCCTTGTGCCTAACTTTATTCTGTTTATTGGTCTGGCTTTGCCATTGAATTAAGAGCTCATCAAGGACAGAACCTGTTTTTCCCTTTATTGTGTGCAGGATTGATAGTAAAAATATTTTACAAGTAGTCATAAATATTAACAAGCCTGACCAGCTGATGGGATAGGATTCTGGAGGCCCCCTGTGCTATCAGGGTATGAAGAAAAATTGTCAAAGACCTTTAATGGACCAAAAAATTAGTAGATGTCTTCAATAGGACAATAATGCATGGTGTCGCACATATTCTGCAGGGCTATCTGATTGCACAGAGTTTAGATCTTTCATTCTCTTTAGCTATTCTACAACTCTGTAAACAAAAAATTAACTTGTAGAGAACTATTAGCAATGTAACTAATTCTTGTCTATATATATGAAAAATATTGTCTGGTGGCTATTCAATTGACTTCTGCCCCCTGCTGTGGAAGACAACAGTGTTGGATTTATTAAACTAATTTTGACATTTCAGATGGGCTTGTATATTACTCTACCCTGTGAATTTTCCCTTGAACTGGTTTTAACACCTTTCTACTTTTCTCATTAATTAGTGAATTAAACAAAATGACACATGTTCATTTTATGTCTATATGAAAGTCAACATTTTACATTTTTTTCTTTAAAAATTATCCTTAAATGGTTGTTGAGGTCTTCTACTGAGATTATTTAAGAAGAAAAAAGCTAACAAAATTTCTCTCATGAAAGACTAAGGTTCTTTTTAGTTGTGTTAACTTCATTTACTTTAAATGCTTTGTTGTCATTTTGATTAAGTAATTAAGTATTAAATCTCAGGCACCCATATGAGGTCTTATCTTAACCATGTGTCCACATCTTCTCTGATAAATTTTTTTATATTTCCTTCAAAAACCAAATTTTAAGTACATATATGTATACGTGCATATACACGTATACATATATATTTATTTATTTAAGATGAAAATTTTAGGACATCTTTTATATCTAAAAGTGAGTCTTCTCAGGTCTCTGAAAAATTACAATGATTAGTTCTTATGAAATGTTGCTAGAAATGAAGTTTGTTTAATGAGTCACCAAATCAACAGACATGCTTAGATTTCCCTAGTTTCCATTTGAGTACATAAAAATATTAATATAAATATTTCAGAAACTGTGCATTTTTATGAGAAACCCCTAGAGATTAGTCAAAGCCCTCATTGTTAATAATATGTTCCTACTGATCAAAATCCCAGGAGTTGTTTGCCTGGTAACGTTAGGCAACAATAGTAAAGTGCTATCAATCAATTTTGGTTATTGTTTAAAACATTTGCTTGGAATAAACTTCTTTAATTGGAATTGAGTATCATATGACAAATAGTTTTAAATTGGAGATTCACATTACCTTTACCCATAGGCCTACTCCAGAGTAACTGAATTTCTTTACTTGATATTCTTGTTGTGATACAACATCTCAGAATTATATATTTCAAGATTTTGTTCCTCTCTAAAAATTTTATACACACATTTATAAATTAGATATAACATTTGAAATTAGATGTAGTCATTATCCTTGGGGTTATTTTGTTGAGCATATTTGTTTTTTTGGAGAGGTTTTATTATCCTGCCAGAGAAACAACCAAATTTCCTTGTTAGTTGCTTTATTCTGAACTCTCATAAGATTTTTCGCCTTTGAAGATTTTTCAGTAGTAAATAACCACGCTCATTTCACATCTCTGTCACCTGTGAGTAGCTTTTGTTTTACTGATTCTCCTCCAAGTGAGCAGAGCTTGTGTCCACAGCTAACAAGGGCTAGGTACTTCAACTATTGACTTTTCTAAGAATGACCTCTGGGGGACAGATGGCAATGGGTCTGGCCAGGATTTCTAAACTCTTTTCAGCCAAGAGACAAGCAGCTTCCTGAGTCTGCTAAGCCACGACCTAGCTGAACATAATTTAATGACACAGGACTAAAGAAACTGCTGAGGAAATTTTTATTATGGATATTTGTTTGAATTCCTGTTGATGTTCTCTCACTGTTCTCTCTTCTCGACAAGTAAGCAAGCCCCCATCTTTTAAGCTACCTGTGACAGATAACAATATAATAGACACTGCTGCTGTGAACAAAAACAAGGCATTTGAAAAAGATACCTAATTTTCACTAAATTTTTCCTTCTTCTCCTCACCTCCCACCCCAAATCAGAAACTCTTAGTCTCCTTATTGTTTATTCATGTCAAACATAATTACCTTTATTTTCAGGGGCTCAGTAACAATCTGTTCTCCTTTGTACCAGGATATCATTTTTAAAAAATCAGTTATTCAACTAAGATTTTCCCTGGAATGTCATATTTGAGAATGGTTCTCACTTAATCTGGTATGGCAGCTACTTTTAAGGAAGTAAACATTGACTTCATTTACTTGTAACTTTTCTTACGAAGCCACCTATGAATGCCCATCATGAGAATTAGCCCAGAGCCTCATTTACAGGGATCTTGAGAAGAAAGGAGTTCATCTGTATTCATAGGTACACTAGGTGAAATTTAGTGAAGGGCATACTTTGGACTTAGTTTCCTAGCTTTGGGATAACAAATAAAACAAACTCCTAAAAGTTCGAGCTGAAGTTCTTGGTGACAAACCTATCAGTAAAAGTAACTTTATGAGTTTTCAATACCATAGATATCTAGATTTCCAAAGCAAACTTTACAAAGCTTCTTGCTGCATCAGTGAAAGTGATCAGTCCAAAGCTAATGAGACTAGCCTTGCAAGAATTTTTCTTCAGGGTTATTTGTGACTAGAAGACTGTACCAAAAATGTGAGACTTTTAACTGAGCCAAAACATTGGCAGTTGTCAACCAAGAGAAACTATGCACTGTTTAGAGTATACCTTTCAGAATTATCTGATTGCATAGTGTGCGCTTTTAATTGTCTTTCGGTAACTTTATAATTCTACAGAGATAACTAGATATAGCTAACTCTATAGAAGTTAACTTGTACAACACTGATATGATGCAACTAATTCTAGACATGCAAAGAGTTTGTACGCTGGAGAAGGTCAACTGACTTCCCTCTATTGTGGAAGAAGCCAGATTTGGATCCATTAAGCTAACATTTAGTGAACATGTCCTATGTGCCTGGCACTTGTAAGAATATATTCACATTTCTTAATTCTAAATGGGCCAAAAATAGGGTACTCGAATTAGATTCATTATTTGGTGAAAAGAAAAGACACAGAGCAATTAAGTTGCTCAGGTTATACGGCACTACATGATCAGGATACCGACATGCACATTCCTTACATTCTACTATACTGCTTCTCACACAAAAAATTGAGCTTAAAAGTTTCTATTGAAATACAATTCTCCTGTTGACGTTAGATTCAATTTATTCAATTGGTCCCATGTTAAGATTTTATTTGCGGGCTGGTGAGATAGCTCAGAGGCATACGTGCCTGCCTGGTAAGCATGAGGCCCTGAGGTCGACTCCCAGTACCCACATAAAAAAAAAAAAAAAAAAAAAGATTTTATTTGCATATGATTACCACAAAATCCATACCTTTTCTATTGCTATAACTGAGTGGCACAGACAATAACGTATAAAGAATAAAGGTTTATTTGGGTCAGAGTTCACGATCAAGCAGCTGCATCTACTGAGGTCCTTCTTGCTAATGGGGACTCTGAAGAGAGTCCCAAGGTGGCACAGGGGATCATATGGTCCAAGTCTCTCCTCCTCTTCCTACAAAGGCACAGCCTACTTAAGGCATCACACTTACGGACTCATTTATCCTTAATTAACTCTCGAAGTTCCCACCTCCAAACACCATAGTCAATCTTTTAATATTCCACAATGGGGAATAAATTTCAACATGAGTTTTTTTGTAGACATTGTGTTATAGTCCTCTTTCCCTCACTCTGACGTAATGCCTGAGATAACGAAAGTATAAGGAGAAAATGTTTATTTTGGGTCACACTCAAGAGTTTTCAGTCCATAGTTGCTTGGTGCCTTAGTCACTTTCCTGTTGCTGGGACAAAATACCTGACACCCACAACTTAAAGGACTGGAGGTCTACTTTGGCTCATGGCTTTCTAGAGGATTCACTTTGGAACTGGCTGGCTCCCAGGTAGGGAGGGCACAGTGGAAGGGAGGAAAGGTGCTCAGACCATACCTCCAGGGAGCAGAGAAAGAAGGGAGGAGCTGGGGACAAGCACCTACCTTTGCAGGGCACACTTCCAGTGACCACCTCCAGCGACTCCTAACAGCAAGTCAGCTATAGCACTCCTAAGATCCAGTCACCTTCCACACACATGAACATTTGGGGGATATTTTACACCTACGTGGTGACACTTGGCCAGTTGCTCTGGGTCTGTGGCAGCACAGTGTATCATGATGAGGGCACATGGCAGAAGAGGCCTGTTCACCTCAGGTGATTGGTGAGGAATGATAGGAAGGGACTGGTGTCCCAATTCCCCTTTCAAGGGCACATCCCCAGTGACTTCACTTCCTTCCTCGAGGCTCCTCCTCCTCGAGGCTCCTCCTCTTCCCAATAGTGCCACAAGCTGGAGCCCAAGCCTTCCACCCATGGGCCTTTGGGGAACATTTCCAAACCATAGCAAGCCCGATAAGAGAGCTGTTATTCCTACTTCACAGATACGAAAATGGAGCCTAAATGATCAGGTCCTAAAATCTAAATTTATCATGACAATGTAACATCTGTTGAACCGTGATCTCTGCGGAGTTAGCCCCTGCCCTGTTCCGCTGTGCCCACGTGTGCGCTCTGGTTTTAACCTCCAGGATCCCCTGATCCGTCTTTCCTTCTGCGGTAGGCTCGCGGCTCACGGCGCTCGGCATCACCATCTCTCCAAGTCTGGTCTCTGGAGGAGCCGGCGCACTTTCCTCTAAGAGGAGCTGGTAGGGACCTTGAGTGCACTCCGGAAACTCGTATTTCAGGAGGTTGTTGTCGCTGTGGGTGGGAGGGATCAAAACTGCAACCAAATAAAACTACCACCGGGTAAGCCCAGAGACAAGCATGTTTTAAGAGGGCGTGACTACCTTTGTTTCTTTGCCTTGCCATGCAATGGATTAATTAGTTTTAAGTGAATACTCGTTTTTTTCCCCTTTGTTATCAGTTTTCTTGTACACTCCATCCATCTCTTAATCTAGCCTTCTGCTCTTTCAGGTCAGTCCTGGTCTTGCTCTGGAATGACTTCAGCGGTGTGTTCTTGGCTGCTGTGAGCTTGATTTCAGCTGGCTTTTGTTCACTCAGTGGCAGGTTGTTAAATAACATTCGTTTCTCAAGCACAAGTTCCTCATCCATGTGGCATCTGACATTTTCACTGCTGCTCTCACAAATTTCACAGCGTCCACGGTTGCAGTCCTCAGCTATTAGTTCAGTATTTACTTACGCTGGGTATGCGCTCTCTGACACAGGGGGACATTGCCAACCCTGTGGGAGGCAGATCAGTCAATGCCAAAGATAGTTTGGTTTATTTCTTGCAGCCACTGTGTGTGCTAACGCGGGCTGAGCCTTAGTTCCTCCTCTTGGTTGGGGGACTCAGGAAACCTCAGTAGCTGCCACTGTAGAGGCGGCCAGGGAGGGGAATTCACATTCCCTATTCTGCCCATGCGATCCTGACACTGGATTCAGCATATTTCAAATCAAACTCTCCTTTCTGCCCTTATCTGAACTGCGCCCATCTTTTCTGTCCCTATTAATGTCGTTGTCATTTCCCCATTAACTCTTTCTTAAAGCCTGAACCTAGTTTCCCTGTCTCTTTCCATGCTTCATATCAAATTGATTGGAAGCCCTGCCAGTTTACCTCCCGCACTCCCCTCGCCTTTGTGATGAGGATCAAACTCAGGCCCTCACAGATGCTAAGAACACGTTCTACCCCACGTTCTACCGTGTTCTACCCCGACTGACCCGCTCCTATCAGCCCTCTTCAAATTCTCTACGCTCAGCTCAGTTCTTCAGCGCTGTCTCTTCCAGAATCACACTTAGCCAGGATCCCAAGTCCCTACATTTTTGTGCAGCTGCCAACAATAGTAGCTTCTAGAGATATTTGCACAGAGTCAGAGGTGTCTCAGAGACCAAATCTTCCTCATTAGTTAGTGTTTGAGTTTCAAAACCTATACTTGCTGTGGACCAGAAAATCTCTAGTTTAAGCCACGTATCCCAGCTCTTTCCTTCCTGAATCTTAATCTGTTTGGTTTTTCAAGGAGAAATCTGCCTTCTACACAGGAGGAATTCCAGATGCTTCTCTACTAATAGGATGAATGAAAGTGTGAGGCAAATGATTTTTAAAAATAATTTTAAGCCCATCATGCCTTCTACCAATTCTTCGTGCTAATAAGGCAACCCCATGCTTGTCCTTCTGGGTTCCACTTTGTCCTTGACATCCTCCGTAGAGGTTACGTGGAGGTGTGTGTGTCTGTCTCACTGGGCTTGGCCTCAGTCTCCCTGTCTCGAGCCCCTCCTGTGTACTCCTCCCTGGAGGATCCTGGATGTTAGGTCAGAATGCCGATTTCACTGCCTCTGAGCCTGCTGCCCGCTCTGTCTCCCGCTCATCTGTGTCCTCACCCCTGCCCTTCTCAACTATCTGAACACGTGGCCAACGTGGGCTTCCGCTGTGTGGTTTTGCTCTCTGGACCTGTGCCCCCACACTCACCGCACTGGCCCTTCATGCCTTGGGCTGCAAACAGGAAAATGTTTTACTTGCAATTATTTTTAGTTGATTGTCACTTTAAGCTATGTTCTGTTGACTCACTCTTTTGTCCCTGGAAATCCAGAACAGCAGTCTGTTCACTTCGAGTTTGGACACATCCAACTGAGAACTCAAAGGTCTTGCCCTGCCTGGCCCATGCAGATTGATCCCTGGTGGTAGGGAACCCCACCTGCCATGGAAAAGCAGAGTGGTCTGCTCAACCGTTGCCACTGTTTCTCCTCCCTCCTCAGGGAATCCAGCTCCTCTGGGTTTAGGCCCTGAGAGGCTAAGACAGGAGAAACAGCAGACATTGTTTTATAGGGTCATCCTACTCTGGACGATCCTCTGCTGGAGTGGCTGCTTTCTGAACAACTTTTCCAGGGAGCAGTGGCAGCTCCTATGGAGCTCTCCTCAGTAAGGGAGTGCATGCCACATAATTCTCCTGTTGAGCGTGGCGTACTTTGGAACGTATGAGGAAGGATTCACCTCTTAAGTGGACCTCTAAGCGCTTTCAAAGTTCTAGAAAACCACCTCCTGGAAGCTGCCATTAACACCAACAATGGAAGATGGAAGTTCAAGTATGTACATTCTTAGAATTAGTGGAGCATTACTGAGGCCATCTTGGAACATGGGAGACCATCTTAGGATAGAAGCCAAGAGTTGTCTTTACTTAGAGGTGCCGGAGATGTGCTTTGAGGTACACAGCTAGCAAAGCATTTGATGGCTTTGTTCTCTATCTTGGGCTAAGATGAGTTAGTTGAGAAGATGAAGAAAGGAGTGATTTAGCGAAGAGTAACTCTTTCTTGGTGTCAAGGAAAACATTTCCTTTCTTCCTTGTCAAAGCCCTCAAACCAGGAAAATCAATCCCTGGGTTCCTGACACCTGCCTTCATAGGTTTCAGAAGCACTTTTTTAGAATTCCAGGATTTATTTTTTCCACCTTATTTTTCTTTTTCTCCAAAAGGTAGTCTTGGCTTCAAACAATGACAGGAACAAAAATCAGCCCATCTTGCACCCCTCACATCCTGCAGATTGCTGACATTTACTCAAGGTGTTAAGGTCCCAGTACAGTGGAATCAAGCAACCCTGATATCTCCCAGGGCCCTCGCAGCCCTGCTGCGCTTTCAGTGTTCTCATCACTCTGTGGCTGGACCCCGGTTCTCCTCTGAAGTCAGCACTGACCTTGCCCAGTATCATCACTGTTGATGCTGGTTGGGAACATCTTATACCAGCAGCTAGTTTATTCTCCTTTTCATTGGAACAACAAGGGTTAAAGCCAGGGATGTTTTTGTCACCTCTCTTCCTGTAGCTTCCCTTATAACAGGAAGTGGTTTGACTCTTTCAAGTTTAGCGCTTCCTTTGACCAGGGACTCAGGGTTACTTCCCAAGGCACTGTGCTGGAGAAAGCACTGGGCTGCCCTCTCTGACACTCACAGGATTCTTTAGGGCTTTGAAGGCAATTCTCTTCCATTATGCAGTTAAGGTCAATGTTTCTGAGTTACAGAACGTTGGGAGTTGAGACAGGAGCCGCCATGTTCCTTGTAATTCAACTCTAAATCATCCTAAATTCTCTTCCTACACCGGGGCACTAAACAATCTCTTTCAGATAAGAATCTTTGGGTCTTTTATTATATTCCCAAGAAGTCAGTGATTTTAGAATAATAAAATGGATAGCAGGTTTCTACAGTAAAAACACTTTCCATACTTAGTCTTATTTAAGTTTTATTAGGGCATTTTAATAGGGGAGGGAGTGACTGGAATTAATATTTACTCAGTGCCCAGTATATAACAGGCATTTTAGGTACGACACCTTATTTAATCATCTTAGGAACTTTCTAGAAGCTTATGCCCATTTTCTGGATAAGTCACCTACATATTGGAGAAGTTAGGTGAATTGCTGAAGACCACTAGTAAATAGTGGTATTGAGATTCAAACCCACAAGTCTGGCATGGTGTTGTACAATTGCAGCAGTTGGGAGGCTGAGGCAGGAGGAGTACAAGCATGAGGCTAGCCTGAACTACACAATGATACCTTGTCTCAGACAAACAAAAAGTTTTAAACTCAGGTTTATCAAACTCCTTCCACCATGTTCTCTGTATAAACAGAAAGGGACATGAGAAGAGAGGAAAATAAAATTTCTGTAGTGCCTGCATTAGTTTCCCAGGGCTCCAATAGCAATGTATTACATACTGGATGGCTTAAACAACAGAACATTTTCTTCTCGTATTTCTGTAGAATACACATCTGAAATCAAGGTCTTAACAGGGCCAGGCTCTTTCTGAAACTTATGGCAGCTTTCTTTCTTGCATTTTTCAGCTTCTAATGATTTGCTGTGAATCTTTGACATTCCTTAACTGGGAATCCCAAACTCCAGTTTTTGCCATTTGTGGATTTTCCCTGTATGGCTCTGTCTTCACATGGCCAGATTCTTATGTAAGGACCTCAGTTACATTGGATTCAGGGCCCACGCTACTCCAGCAGGACTGCACCTCAATTGAACAAATTATGTCTGTAACAGTAACATTCTGAGATATTGGAAATTAGAACATCAACATTTCGTTTGTTGGGGGGTGTACACAATTCAATGTATAACTGTCGTCTTGTGCATCAGGGCGGGGTGAAGCATAGGACAGTAACTTGTCAGAAATAACTATTGTTTTTACCCAAAATTGTATTTTACACTCTCAGATTTGGCACATTTTCTCTTTAGATTATTTTAGGGTAATAATAACAATCTAGTCTAATGTGTAAAAATGCTTTTCCTCAAGAGTTCTAGTAGGAATTATCTTTGTATGCTAATACAAACTCTATAACTGCGAAATAGTTGAAGAGTACATTCTCTTTGTGAAAAATCACATGCGCAGCAAAATTACAATTACATTTGAGTTCTTAGATGTTAATTTCTAGATCTTTGCACTGCTTTGTCTTATTTTTTTTCTGTTTGCTTTTATCCCTTTATTCTTTTTGGAGAAGACTCCTTTGAGAATACCCTGGGATTTTTGATTGGCAAGACTCAAAATCACAATTAGTAAATTGCACCTACTATTCTTTTACTTTATTCTCTGCAACAACTTCTTTGACTCGGTTTAGCATTTTCTGAATTTCTGTAAATGAGAATGCACACAGGAGACTCATCCAGAGTTGTCCTGTTACATATCTCTATGATTGTCTATGGATATCTTAATGGGGTTTTCCATGATACAGGGTTATTTATTTATTTATTTTTTTGTGGGTACTGGGGGTCAACCTCAGGACCTCGCGTGCCAGCAGGCGCCCGTGCTGCTGAGCGATATCACCGGCCCTTTTTTTGTATGTGGGTTCCAGGAGTCGAACTCAGGGCCTCGTGCTTGCCAGGCAGGTGCTTATGCCACTGAGCTATCTCACCGACCCCATAAATGTTTTTAGAAATAAAATTTTTAGCATGTTTTTTTACCTTCAGAATATCTGAGGATGCAACTTTTTCTTTTTTTCACTATTGTCATTTGATTGCTATTTGTACTTATAACACTGAGTCATAACCATAAAACATCAGGCTTCAGTGTTTCTTTTATTTATCCAAAATTCTTATACATGGCAGAGGAAATATGAGGTGCTAGTTGAAAGCATGGGCTCTGGAACCTCACTGCTGATCACTAATCATGTGATGTTGGGCCTCAGTTTCCCTTTTGGAAGATTAAATGGAAAATGCGAGGTTCTCAAGCAGTATCTTTATGTACTTGTAGACTGCATATATAAGCTATTACTATTTCAGGCTTAGTTCAGACTATAATTAGCTGTATAATCTAGGGCAAATTCTTTAAAGTTTTACATAAAATGTGAATTGTAAAACCTAACTCACTGCTTTTTATGAAGATTAAACTAGATAAATTATATAGAAATCCAGTACATACAGAGCTTTTTGCTGTTAACTAGGCCAGGTCATCTATGCATGCTCAGTACGTCATCCAAGGCATTCTGCTGACCAAAACAATTGATGTCGTCGAAGCCTTTTGAAACCTATCTTTCCCTGGGAGCTGTTAAAACATTGGGAGGATCTAGATCATGACTTGATATTATTGCATGTGCAATATTGAACTTTATGTAATGTTGAAGTATCTGCAGCTATTTTTGTTGTAATTGAAGCCATAATCATCGAGTAACAGTTCATCAAATCATACAGTGCCAAACTATTTTGAGTAAAAATAAACCAAGTAGGATAAAATGTTACATGTTGCCTTCTATAACATTATTCCCAAACTCATGGCTCAATGAAACCAGTTCCTGTGAACGGTAAAATAATCTGGTTATATAAATTCTAACTGTGACTATGGCTGGAACTCTAGAGCTTTCAACTTAAAGGTAATATTGCATATCACTGTATTTTATATTGTGGGTGGGAAAGTAATAGAGTGAGTTAAAAGTATAGCCTGAAGAGTTATTTAAAAGAAAGGGTCAGAATTTTGTTCCAGTTTTCTTTGAAGTTCATGAGAACTACTTATATCCTTGCAGACAATTTAGGACATTGTAAGATGTACTGGGCTGAGGCGATAATATCAAGTTTAGCTGGTGGTATTCTTTACCATTGTTATGTATAGTGATTTTAGAAGTCTCTATAACCTTGTTTTGTGTTTCTAAGCAGTCGGACTCATTTAGTTTTTGGTTGCCTGGTTCATTATGTGATCATCATTCCATATGGTGCTGTTATCTTCCAGCTCATATTTTCATCAACTAGCACGTGCTTGTTGCCCACTTAATGATGCAGAAATTTCAATTCAAGGATGGAAGTTTCAGATGTTAAAACATCAGTGCAAATTTACATAAGGAAAATGAGTAAAAAAGTATGTTTGCAGTCCGAGCAAAGTAGGTCTTTGTGCTGAGGAAGAATTCCTGACCTCCTCAGTTCCCATGCCTTACAAAAAGTCACTCAGTGAAGAAAGCTTGAAGTAAGAATTTCGGGCTCCTTAGCCTACAATGAATTGAATCGAAATAAGGGAGGGGGTGTATTTTTTGCTTCACTCACGTGCCTTAGTTTTACATAAAGCTGTCTACAAATGATTCACTGAAGGAGGAAAAACACTTCTTTCTTCAGGTATCCCGAGCTTCCGCCTAATTTTTTATACTTCAAAGGTCAGTTCTCTGCAATCCATGCTTCAAACATCTGGCGTGGGCTAGATGCTCTTCTTGCACGGTGATGGCAGAATCCGGCATGTGAGTGCAGTTATTTCTGTGGGTTAACGACAATCCAGTGCACATCAAGCTGTGGCACTGAGTCACTGAACAGAATACATCAAGCTCATGAATCTTGAGATAAGCAGCCTCGATGGAAACCTGGAGCAATGTGACTGCTGCTCATTGTCTTTGAAACAATTACCAAGCAAGCGGTTGTTAGCATCCTTCACAGAGAGGGAAGGGTGCCCAGTTTTTCTGGCAGGCTGGCAGCACAGGCTGATGACTTCTCAGCAGGTGTCTTTTCAGAAACAGGTGAATGTGGCTGCTGTAAATTGGCTTCCTAGCTTGGCTTTCTCATTACTTCTATCTGGGAATTAGTTTCCTTCACACACTAGGTGCCATTACTTGCATGTTTTAATGTTTGTGGTGGTTCTTTGGGGTATGGAAAATAGATTTTACTTCTTGGGTCTCACCTTCAACTCTTTAGACTAATGGGGTGATTTCCAACCATCATCATCATCATCATCATCATCATCATCATCATTGATGGAGTAGTCGCTGAGTATATGGACAGTTTTTTCTTGAGTCTAATAGCCATCCTTGTTTCCTGAGGTTTTCCAGATGTTTACAAATGGCTATTTTCAAAAGTAAATTAATGGTTCAAAACAAAACAAAACAAAACAAAACAAAACAAAACAAAACAAAGCTTACCTGTCCTGATTTGATGCAAAAGACTTTTGGGGTCATTCTTGATTCTTTTTCTGTTTTCATAGCACTGCTTCCAGACAAATTGTGTTCTATAATAAGATTTCATACTTTCTGTTCATGAGACTATGAGACTATGCTTCTAGCATTTGCAGGTCCTCAAATGTTTTTGGAACATATAAAATAAAAAGTGTTTATTTGTTTAAAAGTTTAAATATTTATATTTCGTCACATTATGGGCAAGAAAAATGAGTATCATCAGTTGACTTCTGTATCATCTGAACGCTGGGAGGAGAAACTGAGATGAAAGTCCTGAATTTCTTCCTCCAGCCCTGAGTGGCTGGTGTATCTGATATGAATCACCAATCTTCTCTGCCTTCTTTTTCTCTCTCTCGATGGCAAGTGAGTGTCCTTTTTCTTGCAAGTTGGCTGCAGATTTCATTAAGCCTGGAAAGATAGGTGGATGGTTGGCCCAAAGTCACAAGGCAAGTAAGAATTTCAGTTTACCCACCAAATACTGTACTCCAACCGCAGACTCACACAACATTGCTCTCTTCCCTTTACCACATTCTTTCCGCATCTGAATTTTAAAAATACAGAAACTTCTATTGAAAACAGAGAGAAAAATGCTTCCTTGTTTATGAAATGTGTAAGACTGCTTCTTGTGTCTATGAATATATTCGTTTCCCAAGGGTATGCTTCAGCATTCTCGCGGGAATGTCTAAGGAATGAAGGAGACAAACACAGACACTATGTTCCTGTAGAAAATGAGCAAATGATTTTGGATGGTGGGGGACACTAACAGACCGGGAGCTCTGAGTGTGGGCTTTTCACATCTCTGTGTGAGCTGGATGCACAAAGAACAGGATCACAGAGCGGCTGATGGTGATATTTACAAACTCTCTGCTGTGATGTCACAAAATCCCTCCCAAACACAGATTAAGCACACAGGGATGTAAGCAGACAGAGTCACTTTCTCGTCACGTGGACAGACCGAGCGCTGGTGTTCTGGATTGCACAGCGTGCGGATCGAGGAAGAAAAAGCCCCTCGCAACAGTGGGGAGAGTGACTCAGCAGGTGATGGTTGAATGTTTCATGGTGTGGTTGATGCATTTCGCAGCCTTCACCCAAGCCACACTTGGAATATTTTCTCCTTCCACTCTTTTGGCAGTAAAAGGCAAGTCCGCATTTCCAAAAGTGTGCACAAATGACAAGCTGCTTCACTGACAACTTTCTGGTTAAATGCGTAAGTCTTGTTTAGCAACTTTTTATCTCTTTGTGTTATTTAGGAGCCCTCATCTGAAGGTCTTTTTGCTGGAAGGTCTTTTTTCAGTGAAGGTAGACTTATTCCAGGCCTACAGATCACTGCACAGGATAAATTTCTTCCAAATGTCAGGCTTCATACTCACCATCTTGCCCATTCTCAGTCACTTGCCTTGCTTACTTCTAAAATTTAAAATAACGAATTGTTAAAAAGCCAGACTTTCAGGTTGGGGACATAGCTCAGTGAAAAAGCCCTTTCTCAGCATGTGCGGAGTCTGAGGCTTGATTCCCATCACCACAAAAACAAACAACAAAAACAACAACAAGCGAAAATATATCATTTCTTGGTCTCCCCCTGTCCTCACCTGTCCTGAGGATTGAACCCAGGGAGCACTGAGTCACATCCCCAGATCTTTTAATTTGTTAAATTTTAGAATGGGTTTCACTGAGTTGCCCAGACTAATCATAAACTTGAGATCTTCTTGCACCAGCCTCTCAAGTCTTGGGGATTACAGACTTGCACCCTAATATCCATCTCCTTTACTCTATCTTTGAGTATTTCCTTTCCAGATCTTCTCATGTGCGCTGTAACACTGTAAATTGCTCTCTGTCACTCAGGTTTCTTAATAATCTTTATGTTCAGTGCATGGTATTCATACCCAGAAAGTAATTCTGCCACATATTAGAAGTTCATGTTCAAGCATGTTGTTTTTATAAGATGACGTAGCTTTGGAAGGCAGCAACACTGATCAGGGGAAGCCATGCAGCTCTCTAGCACAGAGCTGGCTAAGCTGCCATCGTATTTTGATATTTCTGTGTCTCCTGGTCTGCCTCCCTCTTTCATCGGGCAGAGTTTTATAGACTTAGAGGGGCTGACTGATGCTAATTAAAATGATGCTATAGTATATAAACCATCATGGACATTTGGAATGTTATTGTTTAGATCTAAAATTCCCCCAAAAGTCTCCTGAGTGCAGAGGTGGGACTTTGGGAAGGGGACTGGATCATAGAAGGGCAATATTCATTAGGAGAGTTCACTGACGAGTTCATACCTGAAGGTGCCATTAGGAAGTGGGACCTGGCTGGAAGAGAGGAGTCATTAGGGGTCACCTGGGGGTGGTATCTCTCTCCCAGCTCCTCCCTTTGCTCTCTGCTTCCTGGCTTCCATGGGGTGAGCAGCTCTCCTCTGCTAGGCCCTTCCACCACTCTGTCTCTACCTTGGATACAGTTGACTTTGGATCGAACCCACTGGAACCATCACCAAAATAAACCACTCTTTAAGTTGCAGGGGCTAAGTATTTTGTCCCAGGGATGGGAAAGTGATGAATATAGAGTTGTAATACTTTTTTTTTCATGCTGAAGATGAATACAATTTACCAGAAGCCCTGAGAAGTGCATGTACCTAGAGTTGCTTCGTGCATACAATAGAGAGGGCAGCCTTGAGCAAAATTTCACTTGAGGAATTAGAAATTATTTGTCTTTTGATTACATCCAATATTAGCCAAAATATGTACATCTCTCACGGAAGTGTATAAACAAGTACTTCAGGGTCCTGGCCTTATGCTCTAGTTTTGAGGCTGAAAGCCCTTCTCTTTCTCATAAGTTTTTCCCAGGCAGAATTATGTCCTTATTTTAAAAATCATAAACATCTTTCAAATTTGTTTTCATTCTATTAAATTTAGCTCTTTCTAATTTCTTGAGTTGCAAATTTTAACACAAGCTCATGCTTTACTGCTACAAAATCTAATCTCATCCATTTTGTATGAATTTTACTAGTTTGCTAATATTCAGCTCCTGGGCAAGCAACAAATCTTTCCTTGATATATCTTACCTATTAGCCACCAACATATAATAAAATACACAACTGTCATAATTCTTTTATCATTTGTAGAGACTGACAAAGGCACTTATAACTTTCATCCAGTTTCTTCATGCATAGTACATCTCAAAATGGAAAAATGCAAGTATTTAATGCAAATATAGTAGTGAAATTGGAGAGTATAGAAGCCTAGCTATAATTATATAATTAGTCATAAACCATTAATTGAATAAGCTTGCATTGTATGGGGATTCTGTTCTCTGTATCCTAACAAAGTAGGAATCTACATTGACAAGGTATTCACTGTCCCATGGAATAATCCAATGCAATTTTTTGATGATTCTATACTCTTACAGAATCCTCACTTCTTTTTTGAAGTTATTCATAAACTTTCTGATCCTTTTATTATGAGAAAAATTTTCATGTGTCTCATATTATTCTCTTCATCTCATTCACTTTCAGTTTTTCTAGTCTTCTATACTAATATTTAGAATTGAACAAATACATGGGTTTGGTCTGGAGGCACCATCTTTTGATTTAATGACGCCAATGCATTTTAATGTCCACATTATACATTTGGCTCCTAACAAGATTGTGATAAACTGAAACCCAAAGTATTTTTATGAATCTTGATGATAAATGAAGTCTTCCCCTCCCATGATAACACAAAAACTCCCTTTGTTTCCAAGTGCAGACCTATCTGTGTCCCCATGTTTTATGATATTTTATGATATTGCAGTGTTTTGGCTTTTCATTCCCTTTAGGCCCTTTTAAATTCTTATTTTATCACACAGTGTATTCATCTAGGATAACATAATAAGAAAAAATAAAACAAAACAAAATCTCAGCTCATCCATATTTCTCCATAAGACACTGATAAAATGTCATGTTCTGAAAAGCAAAATAGAAGATATCGTGTCACAATTTAGGATTGTATCAATTAATTTATTCATTCATTCAAATATTCATAGAAGCCTAGTACATGCCAGATATTGTGCTAGGTTTTGGGGATACTTGGTGAATAAACAAAGAAGGCCTTAGCCTTAATAGAGTTGACGGTAGTGGGAGATTGGAAAATAAACAAAGTCTGGTGGGAAATAAGCAGAGCAATAGTGTAGGGAGCCACAGGATAGGTAAGCGTCGAATTTAGGGATGATGTCTAAATTCATGACATTGAAACTAAGCCTACAGTTTGAAGAGGCTGTAACTATTCAAAGAGCTGGAAAGAAGCATCCCAGATAGAAGGGAACAGCAAATGCAAGTGGGATGGAATGAGCATGGCCTGGTTAGGCATAGAGAGTCACCAGCTCAGCTAAGACTTGGTGAACATATAGGAGGCAGTGGGACAGATAGTGAACAGCATTGTGAATCACAATTCGGATTTTTGCAATAGTTTAAAATTTTATGGAAAAGGTAAAACAAAATTCCATAACAAAATATTAGAAGAAAAACGGTAGTTAATACATTACATGTTGTTGTCTTGAAAATAGTTGCTCAGGGTATAAGATATGGGCATAAAAATTTCTCTAATTGATATTAGCTCAAAGCATCCTTTTTAATGAACTAAGAGACATTAACAGTATAACTGACTTGCATTTTTTCCCTTTTCCCTGCTGTCCTTTCCCCTTTCACCCATCCTAGTTCCTTTTTCCTTTGAACAATTTCTTCCCATTTCAAAATATCTATTGTACATTTTAGACCTTATTTACTCTTTCAGTTTCTCACACCAGGGAGACAATACAATGTTTACACGAGTCTGATTTATTTCACTTATGAGTATCCATTTACCTATTAAAGTGTCAAGTTTATTCTTCTTTATGGCTGAGTAGTACTCCATTGCATAAAAATACCACATCTTTTTTTATCCATTCCTCAGTTGATGGGCATTTGGGTTGTTTCCAAGATTTAGCTATTACAAATTGTGGTGCTATAAACATGGGTGCACATATATCACTGTGGTATAATGTTTTTAATTTTTCTGGCAAGATACCCAGAAGAAGAATAGCTGGGTGGAAAGGGACCACTAATCCTAGTTTTTTAAGGAATCTCCACCCTGATTTCCACAGTGGTTGCACAAGTCTACACTCCCACCAACAGTTGAGAAGCGTTCCTTTTTCCTCACGGCCCAGCCAGCATTTGTTATTGGTTGATTTCTTTTTCTTTTCTTCCTTTTTTTTTTTTTAATATGCGGGTACCGGGAGTCGAACTCAGGACCTCACGCTTGCCAGGCAGGCGCTTATGCCGCTGAGCTATATCACCAGCACTTTGGTTGATTTCTTGATGATAGCCATTCTTTCTGGAGTGAGATGGAATCTCAGGGTTGTTTTAATTTGCATCTCTTGAATGACCAGTGATGTTGAACATTTTTTCATATAT
Organism: Erethizon dorsatum; assembly: GCA_028451465.1. Classification (NCBI taxonomy): domain Eukaryota; kingdom Metazoa; phylum Chordata; class Mammalia; order Rodentia; family Erethizontidae; genus Erethizon; species Erethizon dorsatum. The sequence continues at coordinate 18,793,157 of CM051838.1, forward strand.
TTATTTGCCATTTGTATTTCTTCATCTGAGAAGTGTATATTCATCTCAGATGCCCATTTCTGGATTGGGTCTTTGAATTTGGGGGGCCTTGATTTTTTTCAATTCTTTATATGTTCTAGATAGAAGTCCTTTGTTTGAGGGACAATTGGCTAAAATTTTTTTCCACTCTGTGGGCTATCCTTTCACTTGGTTGGTGATTTCTTTTGCTGTTCAAAAGCTTTTTAATAAGATGAGATCCCGTTGTCGATTCTTTGAAGTACTTCCTGTGCAGTCTGGGTTTTCTTCATGAACTCTCTACTAATACCTATGTCTTCAAGATTTCTACCTACTTTCTCTTCCAGTAGATTTAGTGTTTCTGTTTTAATGTTTAGATCTCTGATCCATTTTGACTTTAGTTTAGTGCATGGTGATAGACACGGGTCTAGTTTTAGTCTTTGGCATGTGGAAAGCCAGTTTTACCAGCGCCATTTATTAAAGAGGCTATCTTTCTTCCAGTGAACATAGTTGGCCCCTTTGTCAAAAATAAGGTGGCTGAGTATGTTTGTAGTTGTGTCTATATGTTCTAATCTGTTTCACTGGTCCTCAGGTCTTTTTTCTTTTTTTCTTTTCTTTTTTTTTTTTTTTTTTTTTGCCAATGCCATGGTGATTTTATCACAGCTTTGTAGAATAATTTCAAGTCAGGGATTGTGATGCTTCCTGCCTTGCCTTTGTTGCCCAGGACTGCCTTTGCTATTCTAGGTCTCTTTTGATTCCAGATGAATTTTAGGAATGTTTTGTCTAGTTCGGTGAGGTATGCTAATGGTATTTTGATCGGGATTGCTTTAAATCTGTATAACAATTTTGGGATATGGCCATTTTCACTATGTTGGTTCTTCCTATCCATGAGCAAGGGATATCTTTCTATTTTCTTTTTTTTTTTTTGTGGGTACCGGGGGGTCGACCTCAGGACCTCGCGTGCCAGCAGGCGCCCATGCCACTGAGCGATATCACCGGCCCCTTTTTCCTATGTGGGTTCCGGGAGTCGAACTCGGGCCCTTGCGCTTGCCGGGCAGGCGCTTAAGCCACTGAGCCATCTCACCGGCCCTATCTTTCCATTTTCTGATGTCCTTTTTGATCTCCTTTTTCAGAGCACTGTAATCTTCAATATACAGATCTTTTACTTCCTTTGTTAGATTGATTCCTAAGTATTCCTTTTTTTTTTTTTTTTTTTTTGGATGCTATGGTAAAGGGTGTGGTTTCCCTAATTTCTTTCTCAGTGAGTTTGTTGTTTGTGTACAGGAATGCTGTTGATTTTTGAGTGTTGACTTTGTGTCCAGGTACACTACTGAATTTGGTTATTAAATCTAGAAGACTTTTGGTGGAGTTTTTCAGGTCTTCTCTGTAGAGTATCATGTCATCTGTGAATAATGATAATTTAACTTCTTCCTTTCCTATCCTTATTCCTTTTATTTCTTTCTCTTGTCTAATTGCTTTGGCTAGTGTTTCCTGAACTATATTGAATAGCAGTGGTGATAGTGGATTTTCTTGCCTTGTTCCTGATTTTAGAGTGAAAGTTTTCAGTTTTTGTCCATTTAGTACGATATTGGCTGTTGGTTTGTCATAGATGGCTTTAATCAAATTGAGATAAAGACCATCTATTCCAATTTTCTGTAGGGTTTTTGTCATGAATGAGCATTGGACTTTGTCAAAAGCTTTTCTGCATCTATTGAGATGATCATGTGATTTTTGTCTTTGGTCTGTTGATATGGTGCATTACATTTATTGATTTGCATATGTTGAAACATCCCTGCATTCCTGGGATGAATCCCACTTGGTCATGGTGTAAAATCTTCTTCATGATTTGCTGCATTCTGTTTGCTAGTATTTTATTGAGGATTTGTGCATCTATGTTCACCAGGGAGATTGGCCTGTAGTTCTCCTTTTTGTGTGCATCTTCCTCTGGTTTTGGTATCAGGGTAATACTTGCCTCCAGGAATGAGTGTTATTGCTTCCCTTTTGATTTCATTAAAGAGTTTGTGGAGTATTAGCATTGAATCTTCTCTAAATTTCTTGTAGAATTCAGCCATGAATCCATCAGGACCTGGACTTTTCTTTGTTGGTAAATGTTTAATTACATTTTCAATTTCATTGACTGATATTGGGTTATTCAGAATTTTTATATCTTCTTGATTCAGATTTGGTAATTCATACATATCTAGGCATCTGGTGGATCACAATTTGAAGTTCAAGTTTGTTCCCTCTTTTTAGATTCCTAGTAGCTTTGTTCCATTCATGATCAATCCATCTAAGTGCCATAGCATCCAATTTATATTTTTCCATGTAGTTCCCAAGAATTCATTAGAAACTGACTGGTACATTGTCAGGATATTGGTTTGCTCTAGAGAGTATTTTTCCAATGTATAATTCAAAACAGACAAGCAAATTTCCTTTGCTGTTGGTGAACAGTGTCTCCTTATGTGTTGAGTTGTTCTAGATCATTTGTTAATGGATCCATTTAATAATGTTATAAAAGAATAGATTCAAGTTGAGTAGTGACTAACCTACGACTCCTAACAAAAATCCTCTCAAAAATAGAAGTTGGCATTGAAGTAGAAATGTTGTATTTCAATAAATAGAATTGCTGAATTAATTCCTAAAATTTTTAGAAAAATACAGGGAAGTGGATTTTCATTTTCTGTGCTTCTGCTGACAACAGAACCCAAGATGTGCAGAGGTTAAAAAGACAGAAAAGACACTGTACTTCTCAAAACTAGGGGAAAGTGGGGCGGGGTGATGATAGAAGCCTGTTGAAGTTGTCTCCTGTCACCATAGGAGCTGGGACCTACTTGGCTATGACACTTAAATTGCCAGTTATGTGCACATTCTTTCTTTTCCTCATGGTTTACATGAGTAGAACAAATCTGCAAAACAAATCTTAGATTTAATAGAAAACTGGGAGTGAAGATGACCTTAAAATGTCACTTAAATGATCTGGCCTACAGTTTCTCATCTATAAAATGAAGAGATTGGAAAGATTATTTCTGAGGCTCCTTCCAGCTACTTTTCTAATACTCTTTCAGAAAAGTTTCGTTCATCAGTATAGAAAGTTTGATCTTCTTTGTGATCATTGAAGAAGAACTACAATTTCTTTTCTTCAGCCTTTTCTTGTGTAGCTTTTACATAAGGCATTAGAAAACTTAATTAGGTTGGTTGATGCATTCATTCCCTTCATTGTTCCTGGATGCAAATGGAAGTTTGAATTTGAATGGATTTGGAGACTCTAGTCCGTGCTCTCATGCCTACAGATAGGCATGGAAGATGATTGTCTATTCTCTGTGTTCACCAAAAAAAGAAAAAAGAAATTAAACAACACAATTTATACATGTATTGAAACATCATATGGTATCATATGTGCACACACATGGATACATTATCACCACCAAAAATATTCTCAAACTCTTTCTTTATGACTGCATTTCCTTCACGGCGGTGAAGAATGCTGAAAAATGAGAAAAGAATTCGGGTCCACACATTCAGCCTGTGGCATTTCCTATTCCAACAGACACACGCTGTTGAACTTTCTCCTTTTTAGCTGGCTGTGAACACAATGTGTGATTTGTTATTCGCTTTAATTCCCCAAGAAGTAAAAGAGATGCCCTTGGCCCATTTAGTCGGGAACAATCCTCATCTGTTGAGGAGGAGTAGTTGGGGTGATTCCTCCCTGCCTTGGGTCTATGCTTGCTGCCAAAATGGAACATCCCTGGGGCCCTGCTGAAGGAAGAGTGGCCGACATCCTCTTGTGGCTGCAAACTGTAATTCTAATAGAGAATTGATTCTTTTCTTTCTGATAAGTGAAACTAATTTGTGCTTTGTTCAATGTGAACCAATGCTGCTTCTTTACCATCTCACATTTAATTGTTGTGAAACCTTACCTCAAGTATTCTCCATATCTAATTTTCACATTTTCTTCCAGAAATCATCTGTTTCAGGCAGGTGCTTTTGAACATGATATTATTTTTTTTTCTCCTCTATCTAGGAACAGTTAGTGTTTCATTTATTGGGGGCATCAATGTTACATTTTTGCGGCGTGACAAGTGTGGTGCATATTCAAAGCGAGAAGCTGTGGGGTTGGAGAATCTAGCTGTGCAGCGCTCTCTGGTATTGGTGCTGGTGCCTGTGAACTTGTGTCGGAGTTGCGATGGAGAACGCACCCAGCATAAAAAGGGATTTTGTGAAATGAGCTCCGGGAGAAGGAATCTTAGCATGGCAGATTTCCCATGATTTTCTACAATTATATCCAGTCCAGTGCTCCTCAAATAATACAATGCATTCTGAAAAGAATCATTATAAAAGATATAAAAATAAATGTAGCACAATACTTGCTTTCTTGTGTCTGTATTAGATAGCATAGAAGGAAACATGAGATTTGAGATATCTATTCTTTAATGAGGAAAGATGTCAAATAATGTACACGACCACAGTGCAAGATTTCAGGCTGAGACACAAGGATCATCTTGTAAGGGAAGAAAATAGGGCTAGGTCCTCTGGAGGTGTCAGCTTAGAAATATGCCTGAGTTCGTGGCATGTTGGTAAGGTAATCAAAATGGCTCTGATCAACGTAGGATAAGACTTTCTCAGATCATAAAGAATTTAGACCAAGTATTAAGAACATCAGAAACTAAGGCAAGAAACTCCACAGAAAGGGAAGTGGATGGGCAATATCTCCCTTCCAACGACGTCGTGCTCTTCCTGGGGTCTAATGATTTGTGAATCTCAAACATATTACCCTCTACCACTTCCTTCTTAAATATTTGGAGCTTAAAATACTGCAGCTCGCCAGCAAAATAAATAAATAGAAATTATTTATTGGACTTCTAGCTGTGAAAAAGAGACACCGGTAATGTACTCCAGCACGTCAGGTTTCTCCTGTCCAGTGGACAGAAAGCCACCAGCACAAGAGCGGTCCTGTAAATATTTCTTCTTCCCTGGAATAATGCTAAGGTTTGTAGTATGATCAGAGATGGTCACAAATACATCAAAGAGCAACAATTCACAACTATTAAAGGACATGTTTTCACTTAATTATTTTAAATCCTATTTCAATATTATGATTTTTTTTCCAGCTTGTAAGTATTCCTTGGGTAAAAGAGAGATTCCATTTCATAATGGGAGATTTAAAAGAAGATAAAGGGAAAAGATGCTTCCCTTGATTACTTTTTATTTTTTTTTTGTGGGTACCACGGGTCGACCTCAGGACCTTGCGTGCCAGCAGGCGCCCATGCCACTGAGCGATTATCACCGGCCCTTTTTTCGTATGTGGGTACCAGGAGTCAAACTCAGGCTCTCGCGCTTGCCAGGCAGGTGCTTATGCCGCTGAGCCATCTCACTGGCCCTACTTTTTGTTTTTTTGATATGCGGGTACCAGGAGTCAAACGCAGGGCGTCGCGCTTGCCAAGCAGGCGCTTATGCTGCTGAGCTATATCACCGGCCCCTTCGAATACTTTTGAATACTTGGAAAATTCTAAGAGCTTGGGTTAGTACTCTGAAGTTGAAAATTACCAAAATTGATCTTAACTAGATACCATTTGGTTAAAACTGAGGCCGGATTTGTGTGAATTTATTTTTAATTCATAATAAAGGAAAATTTCACATTTAATGTAGGCTTATACTCTTTCACTCTGGTTTTGGTTAATTTTTTTAAAATCTCATCTCATCTTAATTGTTTGGGTAAGAATGTAAATACATTATAAAAAGAAACAATTCTGTTCCGTTTAAAATATATTCAGGTGTAGATTTTTACGCAATTAATTAACTTGTATCATGTATGTGCCACTATTTTGCATTTGTAGTTAGTATTTTTGCTAAGAATACATGGTACTTGAATGAATGGTGAAATAAGGTCATTAGGAGGCCTGGGTGTACTTTAGAATCTTAAAGGCTGGTGACTCAGAGTAGCAGGTGGCGGAGAACAGGAAGTAGCGAGATCAGCTGTACCAGAGCCCTGGTGGGAGGTGTCCAGAGCTGAACTCCAAAGCAGAACCCCTGGGGGATGATACACTGTCAGGAGATCGTCCACGCAGGCAGACTAACTGCTTACAAGGGAAGATTCTCTTTCACTGTGCAGCTTTGAGTGCGCAAGCTGCAGATAGCCAGGAAAACGTCCCTGGGTTGGAGGAGGCTCCCGCTACACCAAACTTACAGATACAACCACTGCCGTACTGAAGCAGAAGCATCTCTGAGAATCGAAGACCTTCTTCTCCTCACAGTGACTAGAGAGAGGGCAGGAGATGGGTGGAGGAGAGAGTACTGAGGATATAGTGAGAACCTGGTGAGGACAGCCCCAGCTCTTGTGGGGCTTACACTCTGGCCTTGCACGGCAGTTAAGTTGGACTTAGCTTGAGGGATCTCATCCATATGAAATTGCTGTAGTAAGGGCCATGAGTGACCATGCCATGTGGTAATTTAGAAATGCATGTAGAACATCTAGCTCCATGTCTGGCTCACAGCAGACAATCACTAATTCGTTTTTCTTTCCGTTCTTCTCTGCTGAGTTTGAAACTTAATAGTCCTTGTAGAAACTTTTGAAAAACAATAGACAGATGGTCAACAGCAGATTCCTCATATATATAACCAGCTCTCTCACACCTTTGTTATCATCCAGCACCCCCTCCTTTATTCCACCACATACTTCCTTTTCATTGTGATTTCATTTCTCCTCCAACGTTGTCCTTGATGTTCTTTTTCACCTAATTCCACCCACGTACCGTATGCTGGATGGCGTATGGTATAGAGAGGAGAGGCACTCAGATTTGCTCTGCATCCTGCACCTGCCCAGGGCTGGACATACCTATATGTAGACAGAAACAAACAGCAGGAATTTCTGAAATGTTAAGGCCAGGAAACAGTTAGGTCCCTTTGCTCTGTTTGGGAGAGTGCACAGAGGGGTCCATAGACTGGCCCAGCAGTGCTTTCAAATGCCTGGGCACAGGTGCAGTGACTCCAGTCCTGCCCTTTAAATCTATGCTTCTTCTGAGCTGCCTGAGATTCTAAGGGCTGTGTTCAAAGCAAGCTTGGGGCTTTCAAAGAGGACCTTAGGGGCCCTGCAGCTGCTTATGACTGAGTGTGTTGGCTCCCGAGACCTACTGACTCGATTCAAAACCACCCTCCACCATGTACAAGCTGTGGACCACCCACGCATCATGGGAACTCACATATCTTAACCTTTAAAATGGAATGCAAATAATAAACTATCTCAGATAATAAAGCACAACTCAATAAATTGCACCAAGCTCCACTCTTTCTATTGCTTGGTGTTTTCGACAGCTTTCCCATCAATACAAAAATACTCAATGCCCACAAATAAAAGGAAGAGAGGTTTAATTTAACTCAGTTTCAGAAGATTCAGTCCATGGCCAGCTCTTTTCAAGGCAGAAATATCATGGTAGAAGGATGGCACAGAGCAAAGATGCTTAGACCACGGCATCAGGGAAGCAGAACTGGGGAAGAGTGCCAGAGAGGAAGGGGCAAGGGACCAAACGTAGATCCCAAGGCCACACCTCTCTGACCCACCCAGACACAACCATGAGTGTGCTGCACCAGACCCCAGGCAGATCCCAAAGCCAATTAGGTTGACACTTCCCATTCATTCAAAAAAAATGAATGAATGAATGAATGATTAATTAATTAAATTAAGAATCTAAATCTATCCATTTCCCTTTGCTTTGTTCCTAGGGCATCTTACCTGAGAGGCCAGCCCTGACCATCCTGTGTTATATCCACTTGTCTTTGCCTTTCTCCAAAGTTGCTTTGTTCGTGGGACTTATTTCCATTTAATGAGTATTTCCTGTCTCCCTGTTATGGACTGATTGTTTGGGTCCCCCTAAGACTCATATGTTGAAATCCCAATCCACACAGTGAGGATATTAGAAGGATATTAGGAGGTACAGCTTTGGGAAATCTCTGCCATTGCAGATTAGATTAGTACCCTTGTGATAGTTAACAGATTGTGTCAACTTCAGTAAGAAACACCCAACTAAATTGGATGAGCACAGTTCTGAGTGTGGCTAAGGGGATTTACTGAAGATGAAAGACCCACTCTAGGGTGGATAGTGGCCTGAATGGTATAAAGGGGAAAAGAAGAAGAAAGGCTCACTTCTGCTCGATGGAGGACCTCCAGTCTTTGCCTTCACCCTGGACGTCATCTCCTGACCTCCAGCGCAGACCTTTTTGCTTCCTGATGTGGACTCACACAGGACACTACACCAGGCTCCAGGCCTTCAACTGGATCCTTTGGATCTGCAGCACGCACACAGACCTCTTGCACTCTTCCACACCTGACTCCATGAGTGGCCATTGTAAGCCAATCTTGTAAATTCATATATACATGTGTATTTCATACAAATATTTATATCATATTAAATCTGTTTCTCTACTAAGCACCTACTGATACAACCCTTATGAAGTAAAGCCCATGGGAGCTTATTCAGCCCTTCTGCCATGTGAAGGGAGAGCAAAAAGATGCCCCTCTAGGAAGTGAACCCTATCCAGACACCGAATCTGCCAGCAGCTCAATTTTGGACTTTCTAGCCTCTAGAACTGTGAACGATAAGTTCCAATTGTTATTTACAAGCTACTGTCAGTTTTGATATTTTGTTATAGCAGCTCAAATGGATGAAAGTATTCTTCCCCCTCCTCCCTAGATGCTAAACTCCACGATGACAGGGATTTTATATATTTAATTCACTGATGTCTCCTTATCAACTAGTGCACGATCTGGCACAAAGTTGTTCTTGCCAGGATCCATGTCAACGAAAGCATTTAGCCCTTTGATTAAACCAGAAAGCATCTGTAAGTCACCTCTCAGAGACCCTCCGCATTTCTCCTTATATATCGGGTATCATAGGGAGCTTTTCTTTGATGCCATTCAGTAGCAACAGATGCTAACTTCAAATTCTAGGACACTGCTCTGTGAGAAACTCCCAGAGGACAAGTTGCTAAATCCCTTTTAGGAGGAAAAAAAGTAACATCAAGCTGGCTGTGTCAAAAACAACGTAGAAAGCTTATATATGGAGTTGTGTCAGTGCTGCTGTTTTTGGGTGCCCGGTGTTGCCGGTTGCCAGTCGCCAGCATCAGAACCACCTGGGCTGCCTGTGGAAGTACCCAGGGCTCTCGCTAGAGTCTCTGTTTGAGGACTCTTCACAGCCTCACTTTCTACACTGGTCATATGAGGATGTTACATTAGCAATGACAGCAGTATCTCATGTCACCAGCTATCGGAAGCATGTACTGAACCTCAGGAAAGTGGCCCAAGGGGCCAGACACCGAACCAAGAAAAATCATGCAGCCCTTGCACCAGCCATCTAAGATACACAGCTTGACTGAGCATAAATGTAGCAAACAGATCAGAATAAAAATACTTAGTCTACACCTGAACATGAAGTCAGGCATTTTTGAACTGTGAGTAGAGAAGAGAGTTGGGTGGGTGGCTAAAGGCTGAGGTTCCCTTGTAAAGAAAAATATAAGACAACAGACCTCTAGCTACATATGTCAGAATTGTCTTGTCTAGAAGAGATTGTGGTGGAAGATTAGATATTCTATTTTTTTTATTTTAAAGAGAAAAAAATAAATATAACAATAAAACAGAGTTTCAAAACAGGTTAGTAGGCGAGTTACAATAATTCATACATTGCATATTGTTGTCTTTGTAGTAGTTATTCAGAGTACAAGATATAGGCGTGATATCTTGTCCAAACAATGTTAGCACGAACTGTAGATATCCTATTTTTGCCAAGTTCAGCTTGATTATGCTTCTGTCTTTTGGATGTTGCAAGGATAGATCCACATGTGAAAGTCTCCACTTCAGAGAAAAATGCACAGTAGTAGGGTTTGAAATGTATAAATTACACAAATGCCCAGAATCTGTATTTAATTCACGTAGTATAATATGATATTGACTTGAATACTGCCATCTAACATGATTTATTTGAGCGATGAAAATATTATTTATTTCTAATTTTAAGATCAGATGTATAAATAACTGCATTGTTTGGATGAAATATAAGAAGAGAAGGATATTGTCGATGCCTAGCTTGATATTTTAGTCTATTATAGCTTACCAGGAGTCACCTGGGCTGGCGAGGATCTCAGGCAAACATCACTAGAATACATAGGGCTGAGTAAGACTTTAGAATGCATAGGGCTGAGTTAAGACTTGTAATCAAAACTACAGTGTGGTGCATTCAACTACTTGATGATGAACTAAGATAAAAATGTGATTCCTTAAAGCAGCAAGATGGTTTTCTAAGAATATTTTTAATTAATCTGAGCTATGTGAGTAATTTCTAAAGAAACTTCTGAGAAGTGAAAGATTGAATTGCTTTACACGATACTAAATGTATTAAGCCCGAATGATTTTTTTCACAGTCTTCTCCACTCACCTGCATCAGGGTCATTGTGCTTGTCATGTTTCCAGGGCAGAATTTAGACCAGGCACTTACACTCTTCTTATCTCAAATACATAAAATATAACCCACAATTTCATCTTTTCATTATCAATTTAAACTCAGCTGTAGATGATAGCAACAGATAAATTCTTTCATCTGTCATGGTCTTATGAAAGTCTGACTCCCCCATAAGATATTTAGATGAATCTGAAAATGAATCCTGAACACTTGGTCTGACTGGAGCGGACACCTGCATGGAGTTTTGGTAGCTGAACAAAAGAATACCGATAACTTTCAATGGATCTATTCTGTATTTGTATGATAAGTGATTAAAAAATTACAACCCCCAAATAAGGACAGCTATATTATCCCTTTCTGGGAGGGGGTAAGGAAAATGTCATGTTTGGAAAGTGGGAGGACTTGTCTTAAATTTCTATTCGAATACAATGTGTAGGTTTTTAATTGAGGTACATGTCACCAGACAAAGTTTATCCAGGATGCTGTTATTTGTATATTTTTTTTTTTGTGGGTACCGGGGGGGTCGACCTCAGGACCTCGTGCACCAACAGGCACCCGTGCCGCTGAGCGATATCACTGGCCCCTTTTTCGTATGTGGGATCCGGGAGTCGAACTTGGGCCCTCGCACTTGCAAGGCGGGCGCTTACGCTTCTGAGCCATCTCACCGGCCCTGTTATTTGTATTTTATATAAGATTGAGAAAACATCAACAGTCAATCAATATCAAAGAACCAAATCACCAAGGGTGGTAGAGAGTGACATATGGAGATTATAGGATGCTAGAATCTTGCAGTTCATGATTTGTTGGTGCCGGCAGGCTTGAAAAATACTGAAGTCGATCAAAACAAAAGCATGCCTACATGGCAAACTTGGTATGTTAATTGTGCTCATTCACATGCTGATGGTGGGGGCTGTCTCGTAGAACCAGGTTCCATCACTGGTACGGAAGGAATTCTAGTTGTGGTGTCTGATGGGAAGACTAAAGCATGGTCTGCATCTTTATTTGGGAATTGTGGGACAAAAACAAAAGCCATTTTTAAATTTCCTTCTAAATGTGGCACATGGCTCTTGTTTCCACAGCATTCCCTGTAACAACTTTTTGTCAAAAGCGTTAAAAAATGTCTCACCCTAGGACTTGAAAATTAGCTAGAAGAGCAACTCTTCCATCTACTCCCTTGCTACAAGAATCTTATGTGGAATGATCTAATGAAAAATATTAAGTTGGGCAATTACATTGTTTCATGAGAGAGAACAGCCAGAGTATCTTTCTTTCATTGGAATTCATTCACTCCTGAATGACTGATTCTGAGGCAAAATTCAATTTATGATTCACAAAAGTTTTCCTGTATTCCTCTTCCTTTTCAAGCATGGAACGATTCACTAGTAAAAAGTTTGTAAGAATATGTATGGTATGATAAAAATATAGTGAATGTTTAAATTTAAAAAGTTACAGTGAAAGAGACATTGCCAATGAGCTCCTTCAAAATATTCTCCCTCACTTTGAACACAGTTAATTGCATCATTCTTGCCACTTTCTGAAGCAGTTCTGGATGTCCTCTTTCGTGAGTGTCTTTAGTTGCACTGTTGTGGTTGCCTCAGTGCCCTGAATCTATTAAAAACATTTAATTTTGTGGTTATTTTTTTTTTTTTGTGGGTACCAGGGTTCGGCCTCAGGACCTCACGTGCCAGCAGGCGCCCGTGCCACTGAGCAATATCACCGGCCCTTTTTTCGTATGTGGGTTCCAGGAGTCGAACTTTGGCCCTCACGCTTGCCAGGCAGGCGCTTATGCCGCTGAGCCATCTCACCGGCTCCTTTGTGGTCATTTTGACTTTGGGAAAATGTCAGAAGTAGTACAATGTCAGATCCAGTGAATCAGGTGGGTGAAGACACACTAAAGTTTTATGAGCCTGCCTTTCTGTTGATGACACTCGATGCAATATTCACAGTATTTTTGATCATACCTTAGAAAGACACTCTCAAAAGAAGACTCCCAGAACTGCTTAAAAAGTGTCAAGAATGAGGGGATACATGTATCCCAACTGAGGGGGATTCATGGCCATGTCTTTTACTGTAACACATTTTTTATTTTTTTTATTTTTTTATTTTTTTATTTTTTGTGGGTACCGGGGGGTCGACCTCAGGACCTCGCGCGCCAGCAGGCGCCCATGCCGCTGAGCGATATCACCGGCCCCTTTTTCGTATGTGGGTTCCGGGAGTCGAACTCGGGCCCTCGCGCTTGCCGGGCAGGCGCTTAAGCCGCTGAGCCATCTCACCGGCCCAACACATTTTTTAAAAAGTTAAAGATTCACCAGAGCTTTCAATCACACCTTGTGTATTGTGAGAGTATATGCTTTCTAGTATACAATGTTGAGATGTGACTACAACGAAGTTTCTTGGCCAACTGGCCAAGAGCATCAAGCTCGGCCCTCTTGCTGCCTTCGCAGTGCGTAGAACTTGGGAATGGGAATGAAGCACTTGGCCGTGCCCGTGCCTGAAAACTCGAAAGCACTGAGTAGTAGAATATAAGGAAGGACCTAGATCAGTGGCACCCATGTTATTTGCTTTTCTTTTAAGACAAAAGATGTTAATGTGTGGGTTGTTTTTTCTAAACTAAAACCTCAATTGGGCACTTGGCTCTAAAAGGATCGCCATTGCTGACCTACCTTGTTAGAGAGTCGATCGACAGACTCTTAGGTATCAGTGGGTCAGTGCTGTGAATTAATAACATTTCAGGAGTTAGCATGTTATAAGTTAGAAACCGGAGAACGATAATGTTGTGTCCTTGATTTCCACTAAGGCCTTCATTTTTAGAATTTTGTGGCTTAAATCAATATAGGAAAAAATGAAGAAATTCAATCATTTAGCATAAATCCTGTTAAATGACTTTTTGAAGACCTACTTAGCGAGTCTAGAATTTTAGCACATTCTCTGTCGGGAAAGTCACTCACAGTACGAGTGCCGATATGGACAGTATCAGTGGAACAATGGCAGAATTGCTTCAGACTTCCTGAAGCTTAATGTTTATGCCCCAAGCTTATTTCCAACTAAAGTGAGAACTTCTTGGATTCCAAGTTGTTTTTATCCACTAGATAGTCACCATATTTTATGACTGGTATATTTTAGTACAAATTTTATTTTTCAGTGCTATTATAAAATTTTGGCTTATTTTACAAATAATAGTTATTAAAAATAAATTAAAAATATTTTGGTTTCTCACCATTTTGTGACCATGTAATTCTGTTATCACTATCAGAAAAAAATAAGATTTTCTGTTCACCAAACTGTTGAAGTTATGTGTCAGCAAAAGAGTATTCTATGATCCATGAAGAAAGATGTCAAAATTCACACTGTTGTCTAATTAAGCATTTTCTCCAACATATTCCCTAAAGCTCTACAGAGTGTGGAAAATGTCTGTTATTCAGACAGTAGAATTACACATAAAATTAACTCCTTAACATATTTATAATAGATAAATAAATAAGATGGGTAAAATAATTACAAAAATATCATTATTTTTGTCTCCATTTAAGCTATGTTCCTAATACTAACATTACTTCTACAAGGTTCAAATATATCTTGGTAAGGATAGCATGATAACGATACCTTTATAAGGTAAGTAAATACAGAAAGAAAAGATGTTTTCATTTTTACACTATGCATATATTGAAGTTTAGAAAGTAAACCATATTGTAAATGCCATAGACTAGCTTATAATTTCAAAGAACCAAAAATTGAAGAAGATGGTAAAGTACTTTTGGGTTAATATGAATAATATTTCTATTATTTTAAATTATCTGGTTTTGTTTATATTTTATCTAATGTCTTGTATTTTAATTTCTTTCAAAGCCAGGAAGATGTGGGCATGTATTTTAAAATTCGGTATAGCATTTAGCTTAATAGGGTGGAAAATACACTCCAGTGTACCTGTACTGTTGCTATAGCATCTAATTCTTTAAAAAATAGTCATTTCTTGGAGTTAATTATCCTTTACATGGATAATCACAGTAGTGAAAAAAGCTATTAGGTTTATATTAAGAAAACAATAGACATTCAAAAGCATGTGGGTTAGGACTACACATATATTAGAAGGACCTTAAGGCTAAAAGAAATGCAGAAAGAAAGGACAAGAGAGAGGTTTGAATTGCGGATTAATTAACCCTCAAAAAACTCTATTTACACAAAAGGAATCTTATAGAAATCTTCAGGAACATGTTGGTTGTTTTCTAACCTATAAAGATGCTAAAACCTGAAACTCTCATAATTTCTCCTTCACTGGAAGCTTATGAAATCAATGTTTCATATGGTGGAGAAGGCAATGGGCAGACTGTAGTTATCTTAAATCAGAATAGATTCTGTTTTTATGAGCCTGTAGTCTACCTTTTCAATATTTTACTGTACAAGAGACGTCATGAATTCCTTGTTTTCCTCCACAACTTTAGTCTATTAGTTCTTTGTGCTGTTTAGTTGCTATTTGTATTGTTCTTAGAATAAATGAATATGTGCAATCATATAATTAAATTAGAATCTGTAATTTTGATGTTATTGTGATATAAAATTCTTTATCAGTTTTGGTGGAACGAAATGTCCTAATCATACAAATCATATTTAAAAATCTCAAGAGATAACTTCTCTAATTTTTTCTTTTAAAAAAATTGAATAATTACTTTCTGTATTAAATGATAATTTGGTATGTAATTTGTGAGACCTACATGTTCTTATTTGTTTCCTCAGGAACATGAGGGCTAATGTTGAGCTCTCGTCATTTGTGGGTAGAACGGTCAGCAGAATGTGGCGGGTGGTGTAGATGCCTGGCCCCCAGGCATCCATCAGAGATGGGTTCACTGGGAGACTAACGAAGGCAGACAAGTGTGCAAACACCTTTTCAGGCCCGGTAGAGCCACCCTAAGGTCTGTGCATGGTTATGCAGTTGGTTAAAAGTGGTGTCTCTTTCTAATCTGCTCACCCTTGTCACCTCTTCCCCTCACATTGTTCAGCATCGGGGTGGCTGTTTGGTATCTGGCTAAGGTGTAAATACCACGAAAACACACCCATTGCACTTGATGTGTCTGTTAGGAGCTTTTCAGTCACTTCTTTGAAAAACAGTAAGTGCTAACTCTACTGGCAGGGCCTAGAGTCCATGGTGTCACCCGATCTGTCATTTTGATAGAAGGTGACTGAAAAGTTGTTCTTGAATATTTTAATAAAACAAATGAGAACCTGGGCTCAAGTTAGAAATAGATATGATAGATCCTTTCTTTGGTCTTTAAAGTTTATTAAAGAACAGAGAGAAATTTCAGAATAAAAAAAAATACATTTGACACAAGTGACCAAATTGATGAAATCAGTAGCAATTATACTAGCACTGAGTGTATAAAACTATTCAGAACATAGGAAAAGCAATAATTAAGAGGAAATATGATACATTTTTAATAAAAGTGGTGAATATATTCTTGGATTGAACCGTATGAGTGAATGATATGAACACACTGAAAGAATATTAAAATTTCTTGATGATGTAATGCTAAATACTCATAAAATAAAAAAGATAATAAATTTTATTATAACTTTACATTAAAGTTATGAATGACAAACTTATTAGTACATACCATCAATTTGAAAAACACTAAATTAGAGAAAAGAATATGCAGAATATGCAAATGTGAAGGACTTTTAAAGTTTTTGACAACTACCATAAAATATATATATTACTAACACGACTTTGAGAAGTTGAAAGTAACTGTTAAAAAGTGTCACTAGTAAAAACACCAAAATGCTATCAACCAATATTGAACCAAGGTAGTAAACTATAGTTCACGGTTTTGAATGGCCCATAAACTTAGAAATATCTTCATATTTGGAGATAATTGGGGAAAAACAAAAAGACTACATGGCATATGAAAAATATGTCAAATTCAAAATTCAAGGTCATTAAACATGTTTTATTAGAACACCACCATGCTTATTCACTTATGCGCTACTGTTACCTTTGCACTGTGACAACAGAGTAAATAACTATGTCAGAGACTGTAAGGTCTACAAAGGCTAAAATAGTCATTTTCTGGCCTTGTATAGAAAAATTTGCTAACCTGATTGTAAAGACTGAGAGAATTCTCCCTGTAGTAGATAATATTACAAATTCTTTGTTATATAAAGAGGTGATCAAAAAGCTGGGAGCTAAAACATGTGAGACAAAATTATTGGAGTACTGAAACAGCTAATTTTATGAGCGTATCTTGTTATCTCTTTGGATTTATTTGTCAGCCTTTCAAACTTTGTAGCTTGTTGTGATTACTTTTCTCTTTCTAAATAGTCACTTTCATTTCTAATTTTGTATTTGTAATTTTGTTTTTTCTTCACTGCCCTCCCAAATTACTTGAGCTCTAAGCCCAACAAAACTAGATACACCAGTAAATAATAAACTACATTTTCTGTTTCAACTGTAAGCTTGAATCTTGTTTTCATGCTATGTGTCTCCCCTATTTATAGACATCACACATTAGATTGAAATTAGTTTTCAGAGAGCAAATAAGTATCTAGGGTGAAATAAAGCAAAAATTTCTGCTAAATGTTTTACCATTTTAGAAGTTGACCCCCTGCTAAAACTTTCTCAAATATTGTTCCTAAACAGTAGAAACTACTGGTTTGAGTCTTGCAATGGTATATTATTGCTCAGAGGGAATTTTTATGACTAGGTTTAAAATGGAAATGCCAACAGGTTTAATTATGGTACTGCTGTAGAGGGTGCAGCGCATTAACATTATTGCATGAAAAAATATCAATCTGATCTTTGAATATATTGAGCACCTTTAATATTTTCATTTGCATTTATAAAAACTCACATTAAAATTTTTCATGAAAGCCAAATAAGATTTTACAGTGAAATGCCCTCTCAAGGTCTTTCATTTTGAAATTCTTTATTTTAGAAAAGGTGATAAGAGTATGTGAAGATTATGATTATTAGTACAAATCAAATGGGCTTGTCAGTCTCTACTATGGCTTTCCAGAGTCTCGTATTTGACTCATTTTTCTTGGGGGCAAATAGTATTATAATGGGCTGAGCATTTGATCGTTAGGCATTTAAGAGAAATGCAGCTATAGATATATAAATAACTCTAGACAAGTGCTATAATAAGGTAGATAAAGCCATTGGCTACAATGTTTTGGGCCAATATTTTTTTCTTTTTCCTTTCTCTAGAAGTTCTTATATGTAGCAGAAATAAACTATTACATAAGTAGACTCTTCTTGTACCTTCTAAAATTTTAATTCTATACTATGGTAGAAAGTATTCTCATCTGAGCTTTAGTTTCTTCCAAGACACCAGATGGTTAAGAATGGCCAATACTAGTCCATTTCTATTCACAAAGGAGGCTTTTTGACCAAAGTTTAGCAAGTTGTTAGCAGTTTAAGGTTGTTTCTTTAGGATGACTCTACCTCATGAACCCTTAAAATGTTCCCTGGAAAAGCTAACCAAGATCAATGCTTTGTCTGTTTTTTGAGATGTAATTTCACTTTCTCCTTCCCTTCTCCTTCCCTTCTCCATCCCTTCTCTTTCCTTTCCCTTCCCTGCCCTTCCCTTCCCTTCCCTTCCCTTCCCTTCCCTTCCCTTCCCTTCCCTTCCCTTCCCTTCCCCTCCCTTCCCTTCCCAATAGCGAGGATTGAAAGCAGGGCCTTCATACAGAGCCACATCCCCAGTCCATCTTTTATGTTTCATTTGAGACAAGGTCTTGCTAAATTGCCCAGGGCTAGGCTTGAGTTTGTGATCCTCCTGCCTCAGCCTCCCAGAGTGCTAGGATTACAGGTGTGAGCCATCATGCTCAGTTTGAAATATACAAATTATCTTCTTAAAAACCTTGGAGTCATCTCTGAAATGTAATCCTTTGGGGAGATTATTCCCACTCCTCATCTTCCAGCCCCTGGGACTGTAAGGGGAGACACTGCTCCAACTTGTGACCAGTGCCTCTGTCATGAAGATAGAATCAGCACCAATCAGCAGATGCAGATGGCCTAGCCATGGGCTTCCCTTCTCCCCTTAATTCCCTTTAGTTCTTTTCCATCGGCATGTGAGTCCAGCATTCAGAAAATCTCTTTTTTTTTAATGAAGTTGAGCAGGTTACACTAGTTCCCTCCCCTACTGCAATGTTTATTACTAAATGAAATCTGTCATTGCTGCTTTTCTAATAAATGCCTGACTGTATCTTTGACACTACATTAATTCAAAATGTACTAATAATGATCCCACATAGCTTTTCAAGTCTTAGGAGTCTTAGCCAGAAGGGACTTAAAGCCCATTCTTTCAACTCTCTTTCACAACAAAGGCATGGAAAATTAAAAAAAATACTAAGTGAATCCCGGACCAGCAACTGTGGAGCCAAGAGGAGGAGACAGTTTCTGCCCCTTCCCTCAGATTCTTCCTGTTGCCAGGCCCATGGTTTTGATGTAAAGTTTCATTCTCTACAAAATCACTTTTATTATAGAAGGAAGGATGGGTATTGCTAAAGTCTAAAGCTGATTCTGTGCTAAAATAACTTCATCTTTCAAATCTAAGTGCAAACTTTTACAGAGATTCAATGAAACAAGACATGTACTTGTGCTAAATGATGAAAACATAATATGAGATTTCTTAAATTAGGTACTTTTTTTCAACAATTTGATCAATTATAAGGTTCATTGAATTAGAGATTCTTTTTTTTTTTTCACATTGTGGTCAGGGCCAAAGTGAGGAATTAGCCCAAAATTATAGTAAATGATAACGTGTATTTAAGCTGTTCTAAGGCACAGTTCTAATTCCAGGGCTCAAATACAGTTGCCTTAGCTCTGCTTCTTATGTGGCTTCTTATCCCTTAAGAACAAGACTTAGTTTTCATGTATTTGGCAGCATTGGGACAGATCTGAAATTCTTTGATTCTCTCATCTTCAGTATAAATGTAAGTAAGCAAACTAAGTTACTGTAAATGATCTTTGGGGTAAAAGAAAAAGAAATAAGAGAGTGAGCTTTAAAAATAGAACTGTCTGCAGTTTTATCCTCACCCTAAATAAGTAAAAATAACAAATAATCATCTACAAGGCAATGTGTGCTATTCCCTGCATCTAGCTGTACTTGAAGCAACTCTTCGGTTGCACGATGCATATCTGTAGACACTGGAGTGATCAGGAAGAAAACGGTGCAACTGCAGTGAAAGGTAAGTACCAGCTCTATTAATGGTTTAGAATTGAGATCAGTGATGACACAGTTCAATTACAGCATTTGTTGCTGATGTCAGAGAGGAGTTAAAATGGATCATACAGACTTTTTAGCAGATATATTTGGAGCAATTAGAGGTCTGAAAATGTCTTTATATATGCTCTTAAATTGCTCTTGAATTATCTGAATGTCAAGAACCAGGTTCTTTTGCACGATAAGAAGCTATTTTAAAATTCTATTTCTTCTCAATGTGGACTTAATCAGTTGAAGGAGGTTCTAAACCCCAAATCTCAAGTGAGAACCGATTAGATTACGGATTAGTCCAATCTACCAGCATTTTAAAAGGCTAATCAGTCAAAAAGCAGTGGAATAAAAAAACAAAAAACAAACAAACAAAAAAAACAGTAGGCATTACATACATGCTTAGAGAATTAAATCTTACATTCATCTTTAGGTATGGCAGAAGAATATACCAGTTAGCTAACTGTGGGACATACCCAACAATTTAGATAAACAGTAGCTAGATTGAATGAGACTTACCTCCCAGATATTAGCATTTATTTTGTTTGATGTAAATATAAGTTACATAAATTTAATGGAACTAAGCCCATATAATTCTTTATATATTTGGTGGACTAGAACTGTGCTTTTCTAAACCACAGTCTATATTTTTGCACAGTTCCTAGCCTGGTAGCAGTGCTGAAGCCAAAATACTTGCCATTATCTTTTTGCTATTCTCATTGTAATGATTATTGAACTATATATTTATTGCTTCATCTCAACCCACCAATGATCTTGAGGAAGAAAATTTAAAGTGTTTGGTTTTGAGTTGTGCATGTGGACAAAAAGAAGCTGTGATTCATCACTATTGTGCACAAATTAGCAAATCTTTCCCTTAGCTACGAGGAAACAAACGGGAAATATGTTCTCTCTTCCTCTTTTATTAATCAGTCATTTAGTTGTCTCTTTCTTACCCTCTTGCCCCTGTTGTAAATTTGTTTTCTGTCCAGCATTTATTATTTCAATTTGTCATAGTTTTAAAATTAATGTCAACATGGAGAGGCCATAAAGGGTGAGTGAACACAGTTTTTCCTGTTCATCAATGCTCTGCGTTGCCTTAGAGTCTTTATATTTTCTTCAGTTGGTATAGAAATTTTATCTGGCTCTTAAAAGTTTTTAAATTATAGATATCATTACATTTCAATGGCAGAAGTTATATGAGCACCAATTACTCTAATGTTGATATATCTTTTATATCTTTTTATATATATATTTTTTTCTTTTTTGTGGGTACCAGGGGTCGAACTCAGGACCTCGTGTGCCAGCAGGCCCCCGTATATCTTTATATTTTATATCTGTTTCAAACATGTTGATACTCTTACTTAAGATATATAGCAATATATAACAGTATTATTACACTAATTGTTTGAGTATTTCTAGTAGTAATAGATATTATTCTTTTTTATCTAAAGAAGAGGAATCAGGTTGAGAAAATTTAAGTGGTTTGCTTATTTTTACACGATTCATTTTCGGCACTTAGCTGGCCAACTGGAAGGGGTAAAGTAGGGATATCTCACATAAATTTCAAACACAAAAATATGCTAATGATGTGAGAAAGATTCCTAGTGCATTGATGTTTACAAAACATTTTCAAGGGCAATAGCTTATTTAATTCTAAGGCATTCTTTTTTCCTATGAATTCTATTGTTGAAGGGTTTTAGAAATGTCATGTGCTGCCTAGCTCTCTGTATGCATAACAAACACATGCATCTAGCCTATTTTAAAACACTTTATATTTTCACTACTTAAGAAACTCCTGAGGTTAGGATTATAGACAACCAGAGGACCTCAGTTCTTCCTAAAAGCATAGCTCATCCTTGGTGTGCAATGTAATAAACAAGGTGAACTTCAATGCTAAGACACATTACAGCTCCACATGGTGAAACTGAATGGACTAAATATTGCCTTTCTTTCTTAAAATATTTCCCCAAAGTGTAGATCTTCCTTTTTCATTAAGAAAAAAATGATAAAAATGTCTTCTGGACTCTTGTTATATTAAGATTGCTATGTCAATGCTATAAATGTCAGGCAACAGCAAAATTCAAGTCCCATCATTTTCATGTAGGGCTTAATCTTTTCTTGGATGTTAAAAGTCACTTCCTAACAGAAGTAAAGCTGGTCCTTTTGGTTAATTTTAGTTCATGCATTTGTACTCATATGTGAATATTTCCCTTGTTAGATCAATAATACTCTAAATATTTTATTGTTATTTAGTTGATAAGAATTAAGGAGCAAAGCTTTTCGATTTATGTTGATGGGATTATAACCTTATGATATAGGAAATGTGGTGTCAGTTTAATTCACTTAGAAACCATTCCAGATACTATGCCAGGGCCTGCATTTCTAAAAACGGAGAAGAAATATTTCCTGTTTTCAAAGATCTCACAGCACAGTAGAGAGTCAGATGCATTAAAAAGATGAATGTCGGAGGAGCAGAGAGGGAAATTAAGGGGGACCCTTGTGCCTGATTTGATGGCATATGGCTCATCAGCTTTTCCTGATAATGTACTTTCTAGGTGTATACCCGGAGCTGTGGGTATTTCCTCTCAAACTATGAACGTTTTTAAAGTGACAAGGAGATTTGTAGAAACCACAGGAGAATGGTTCAGTAACATTTTGTTTACTGAGCTCCCCAAGGTCAGAATAATCATCTTTACCTGAGAAACTGTCCCTCTTCAACCATGCATGCACCTTCATATAAAGAGAGAAGGAAAGAACTGGCAGGTTAATTAACTCAACAAGGTAGTGCTGTGCTATGAGGCATTTCAGATCTTCGTGCTACAGGGCATTTCCTGGACTGACCCTCAAGAGTCCATGAGCAGAGGAGACACTGAATCTCTCCAGGCTTTTTAATTCTGGGTCCATGTTCTTGGAAAGGTTATAGATTGAGCCAATGTGCAAGAGGAAAGAGCGGATTGGTGAGGTAGCCAGCTTAGATGCACTAATGCACAGGTTCCGTCTACCTATCTAGCAACAATTCCAGGGAAATCATCTTCCTATTGATAGGCTGTGACCTCTGTAGCAACTACCATATAGCTATAAAACCCATGTAGGGTCTCAGAGCAATATTACAAAGAATAAGAGATGAAATAAGACAATGGATGGAAAACACGAAGGGAGGATTTCACGGTGACCTTCCAAGATTAGTGGAGGAAGTAAATGAAGCAACAAGCAGATAGAAAAGTACTCCTATTCCTTGCCTTTCATTTTCCAAGGCTCTCTCTCCATCCTGCCAATACCCTTGACAGATATAACATTCCGGTAAGCACAGAACAGCTGCCTGAGAGGATATAATACCCTCGCCTCCCACATTACACCACCAAAGACGCATAGCATATTCCCAGGGGAAGCTGAATTTGAAGAAAAGGAGAGCATGTGTGCCACCCCCGTGGTTTTCTGTGGGACACAGAGATGTGCAGAAACCTGGAAATGCATCAGCTAAATAGTCTGGCTGAGCACAGTGACTGGAAGGCTGGGCAGCACCAAAGTTTAGTTCAGTAACTGAATGCAGCTGAGAGGAGGATGTGAGCTGATGAGGTAAATGATATTTCTTCAATTATAGCAGCTGTCTCAGCATCCGCCTATTTTAGTAGTTCCAGGTAATATAGCCTTTGAATATACTAGAAATATGCTTTGGCTTTTCTTCTCCTTTTCCCTTATCTTAGGTCCCAGTCCAGTGAGAAGTCTCTTCTTTGACAGCTTGGGCTCTGGAGGTTAAATAGAACAATTGAACTCTATCTTCTACTTCTCAGAATTTCTCGCTATTCTGAGAAACTATACGTGGTTCTTCCAAGTTGCTCAACTATTATCTGAGGGTAAAGTTGCTGGAGTTGTGAGTTCAGCCTTTATCATTAGTGTCTTCTCTTTCTTTACAGCAGTATTTTACATTAAAAGACTCTATTGCATTTCCCATATTTATGATTCAGGAGGCACTGAGCAAACTCTATTGGAGACAGTTGTCTAGAATTCTTTTGAATTAGGTATGATCCAGAAATCAATGTAGGAACATGGATTTATTTTGCTGGAACATCTCTGTGTGCTATAAGTTCTTTGAGGGCAGAGACCCTGCTTTATAAATCTTTGAACCCCCACAGAGTCTGGCACAATACTTTAAACAGGAAAGATTCTCGATAAATAATTGCTGTTAAAAATATGTGCTCTGGAAGCAGTGTTTTCTTACTTTGAAGAATAAGTTCTCTCAGGAAAGTTTTGAAGAGCAAAATACATTACTCATTATTTTTTTAATCTCTTGCACCAACCTCTTTAAAGTAGTTTCATCAGCACCTTTAAGAAATTGTAAGAATTCTCGCCTACCTTCTCAGAAACTATCATTTCTGGTTTAAGAGTTATAATAATGCTTTATTCTTTCTCCTGCTGGCTAATGCGGTTCATCTTCTCTGTATCTCTTAAAGTAATGTTACTGAGGATTCTTTCTATGTGTGTGAGTGGATTTTTTTCTTTAACTGTTCACAATACACTTCTGTGATGTAATAACAATGCCATCACACTTCGACATTTTGCTTTTGCTTTTCTCGGTTTTAATTTTCCCCTACTCTAATCTAGTTTTCTCACCTAGAAGAAAGTTCGAGGGCTTCAGGTTAAAGCCAGTGCTCTGACCTAGACCACTGACTTGGAAGAGACAAAGGAACAATTAAAACAGCACTCTTCTCTCCCTTTCTCCTGTAGGAGATTGCTAATGTACATACAAACATCTACATACATGTGTCTCACACACACACACACACACACGCACACACACACACAGAGATAA
This sequence comes from Erethizon dorsatum, assembly GCA_028451465.1. Lineage (NCBI taxonomy): Eukaryota > Metazoa > Chordata > Mammalia > Rodentia > Erethizontidae > Erethizon > Erethizon dorsatum. Next base: position 18,817,609 of record CM051838.1, read on the forward strand.
AATGGCCTGCTCATCTTCTTCAATCTAACAGTAATTTGGGATTTCCCATCTGATGGGCACTTACACAATGATCTCTTTCATATAAGGGTGGTAATTTCACACTAAACACTTCAATTATTTATAAATGGATCTCAGAGACAGCAACTAGCAGCTGGGCTATAGAAGCTGCTCTGAGTGAGGCGTGGCCAGTAGAACCACGTGCCACTTTCAACAGTGTTATTAATATTTATGTGACTTGATCAGCTAGTTTAGATGCAGGTCTTCCCTAGGCTGTGTGGAAGGCACCTTCCTATTTCCACTTGCCTGTAATTATAAGCTGGTTCTTTCCTTTGTCAAACTTCGGGGGGAATCGAAGGTCAGGTCCCTGTGCTGAAAAGTGCGCCAAACACAGCCAAGCCATAATGCTTTCTCCACTTTTCCTTTAGCTCTTTGGAGTCAATTAAAACTTAGGTCTAAGAGTAGCAAATCTGGAAGCTCAAACTCTCAATCTTGGATTAAGAATTTGGTTTTGGGCCAGTGAGATGGCTCAGTGGCGTAAGCGCCTGCCTCGCAAGCGCGAGGGCCCGAGTTCGACTCCTGGATCCCACATACGAAAAAGGGGCCGGTGATATCGCTCAGCGGCACAGGTGCCTGTTGGCGCGCGAGGTCCTGAGGTCGACCCCCAGGTACCCACAAAAAAAAAAAAAAAGAATTTAGTTTTAACTTTTGACAGTGTCATTGACTATGTAAATGGCATTGATAATCTGGCATAGGGAATCAACCAAAACAGATTAAGATACTCAAGTTAATGAAGCTGCAGCTTTCAAAGAGAAATACTTATATCTGCATACACATACATAAATGTATATAGATAGATATGACTGGGATAGAACATCAGCCCCCCTCAAAGGGCACTACTGTGCACTCAAGGTCCTGCTTAGTTCCTGAAAAATATCTTTGTTCTCAGGGAGAATATACATAAACATATGCATATACACATACACATACACATACATATACATTACTATTTTACTGAGAGTTGGACAATAGTAGCATTTTATTATTGAGAGCAGGCTCCTTCCTGCTCCACAATCTATTAATCAAAGAGTATGTGGTATTGGCTTCTGAGAGCTCCAAAATTTCTCAAGTCAAATACAAATGTAGAAAAATAACAGTTCTCATGCTTCTTACATGATGGTAATCCATTTGGAAAAGATGATAAGAGCTTGGTTTCAAGTCTGTCTTTGCACTTTGTACCTGGCAATGTGCCTGATGAGGTCGTGCAATAGCTCAGGGCTGGCAACCTTGAACCTATGAGGTGACAACCATTAGAGGGCAGCACAGGTACACTTTCTCAGCAGGAAACCAGAGGAGGCAGGATGCACACAGTCCCGTGGGGCTCTTCAGGATGGTGGCCTTGATCTCAGCCCCAAGGCAGTATTCTGTATATTTTTACTCTCCCCACTAAGGACTGACCAAGAATAGAAGACCATAGTAAGAAATGAAGCCATAATCGATAAAATGTTGACATAGGAATGTCCTTTAACTTCGTGTAAAGTTATAATTCCTTTTATTAAAAACAACTCCTTTCAATATCATTTCTTGTTTGGACCAAAAATAATTAATCTTTCTGATTTGGTTTTCTCATCATAATTTTTGCCTGTGAGATTTGTTGTATGCGAGTGAGTACGTGTGTAGCTGAAAAATATAAGTAGATCATTTCCTTCCTGACAAAGACCAAACTCTCAAGTCTTCCACGGTCCAGCACTACACCAAAGATGGTTACTGTAGAAAACACAAGTTTGAACACTTAAGAGCTAATGACCTGCAGTAATGACAAATCACCTTGTATGTTATCTCATTTGTTAGTGACGGATGTCTTTGCTGTGAACTGCCAGGGAGAGGAGATCTGGATAAATAATCCGTAATTACTGTAGAGTAGATGAAGATTGATGGGTAAAGGCAAGTTTTGTCCTTTAGGATCAAAGAACTTTTCCTTTGATTTTACTGATGAATTAGTTGTTAGCAGATAAATAAATATAGACAGTGTACATGCTATACAATTAAAAGTCTTCTCAACCTCAATCTATCTTAATAGATGAAAAGCTGTCTCGGCTGTAGGAATGAACTCAACAGCTGAAGGGGTGGAGCATGTAGCCCAGCTGATGCCCTGTAACCCAGAGTGACCCAGGGGTGCTCATTCTACAGATCAGTGGGCCAGAAACTGGGCTAATGAGGTAATTTACTCAGACTTTAAAAAACAAAACCCAACATCTTTCTCAACTCGTTGCTCTTTTACCTTCCCTTCCTCTGATTTCCCAAGGATCTGCTATCTGCTCAGGCAAGGCTTGATGCAAACAATTCAGGATGCTAAGTCTGAAAATAGCAACAAATTTTACATACACAAGGAAAAAAGGAATCAAGTTAAACTTGAGGGTGGTTGCAGCTAATTAGCATGTAGGCAGGTTGCACACACTGAACAGAGTGAGATATTTGCTGTCCTTTCTTATAGAGTAGGAACAAGAGGTAAAAGGTGGGGAGAAGTGATTGGGCGCCTCAGGCTTGAATATATATACCACCATGGGAAATAGGAAAGGTCAGAGAAATATTTGGTGCACATTCTAGATTGAAAGCTTGCATCACTGAATTAACTTTTCAATCTACCAATCTAAGTGTTAGTCAGGACCAATGTTCTCATTTTTTCCTGCTTACTTTGACATCATTTTTGATTCTTTCAAGTACTAACAGCTTTGGCTGGACTGCGCTTTAGGGAGACTGGCAAACAGAGAAAACCAGAAGTCATAGACACTGCTCCCAGGGACAACTTGATTGGTAATTCTCATTGCTACTCTTAATCAGCGCCTTATTTCTACTCAAGCTGAATCAGTGATGAACTTCAAGCAGATCTACCTTTGAATTACTTTATAATAGCAATGCACAAACCATGATAATACAGCAGACTAACTGGGTTGGGGATCCTGTGTCTGACTGAACACAAAGTCGGGTGCATTCAAGTAATGCCAGATGTTGGAGCACAATTCTTAGGCGTGGGGACTGTGGCTATGACGTGTGATGATAATGAGTGACATTAGAGAAGGAGAGGGGTGGGGGGCTGGTAAGCATCTTGGGCATTAAAGTCCTGGTCCAAGATTCTTTTTACAAATCCAGCTGCAAATTGTTGCCCACCTTGAAATGTGCTAGACATCTCGCCCATTGCCTCGCTCTTACACTGGATGCACTTGACTGTTTACTCTGCTTCCCTCTTAGGCTAAAATCTCTTTGTAGCCAGAAGCTGTGTGTGAGTTGCTAGGGCTACCATAAATAGATGTGAGAAAATCAACTCGATGGAGCTCAAGAAGTAAAGTGAATACAGAATTTAGAGACAGTGAGATAATTGCTTGTATTTGGGACTTTTGTGCCTGGCTTCTTGTTCAACATTTGCTGAAATAGAAAGCATAATATTGATTATAAAGCATTACAGGGTAGACTCTCAGAATTGTCCATGACCTCTGCAGAGATACTTTACTGGCTCCTTGTCCCTGCTGGTAGTCCATTTTCATTTGTGTCCCCTGTCCAATTCAATTTTCCGCAGCTATCAAGGTCTTACTACTTGTTCGCTTACTCTCCAGTGTGATAATAATTAGAAAGAAAAAGCAGATTTCCACCTAGTATCTCCCTCTCCACACCGTAATGCTTATAATGAGAAAGACTTTTGTTTCTAAAAGGTCATTTGGGTGAAATTATGAGAGACAAGTTTTGGTGATATTTGAGATACTTATGCACTGGATAGAAGAAATAGGTTTATTGGTCCTAGGTGTAGTTGAGAGCAATACTTGGTACCCAGCTTCCCTGGGAAGCAGAGAGTGGAGACCTGTCATAGGAATAATGGAGGTGGTGTGAGGGAAGCTTGCATGGAATTAATGGGGCCATCGTGTTTCAAGGACCTCAGACATTCACAGAGTTTGAAATAGGAGAAGAGGGCTCTCCCACAGATATTCTGGACTATGTATGTAGCACAGGACATGTGACCAATGCTGAGATGGCAGGAAGGCAAGCCTCAGTAATGACTAAGATGGAACTCATTGCCATCTCAGAGGGATAGTTTCTAACTATATGAAATCTGCTTTAAGGGGACAGAGGAAAGTAACCTCTTGCTCCCCTCCTCCTTTCCCTCCCCTCTATCCTCTTCTTTCTAGTTCTTCTTCATCATCAACATTGTCATTATTGTCATCATCCTCCAGTATTGTGGGAGAAAATTCATTGTCCATATATAGTGTTTGGTTTTCCTTTACCACAGTTACTAATAATATTCATGATCATGATAATAGCTGGTATTTATTTAGTTGTTAATGTAACAAACAGTAAACTTGGCGCTGTGCATGGATCAATTTAATTTTCAGAACAAATTTAAGAGGTGGTTACCATTATTAATCATTCTTTACAGGTAGAAAACTGAGGCTGGACAAGTTTCTGTCATTTCTTCAAGTTTATGGAGTGATTTAGCCAGAGGAGCTTCAGGGACCTGGATTTCCCAGTCCCTTCTCCCTATTCTGTAGAAACTTCATGTCTTGTTGCTGTCTTGTTGATCAGTGTGTTGAAAAATAAGTGAATATCCATCCATCAGGAGGCCTGAACAATTATTTTTTGACCTTTAATTACTGGATTTTTTTGACTCAAAAATATTTTGACTCTTAATTTAAAGAACGTTTCTGCATCAAAGATAGAAATATTTTTGCAAAGAAAGAAGAAAATAGCTTTAAGATATACAGCAGTCCAACCCTTACCCATAGTTTTACTTGCCTTCATTTTAGTCACCCACAGTCAAATTTGAATAAAAAAATATTAAATGAAAAATTCCAGAAATCAAAACTTAATTTTTAAAATTAATGTTATTCTGAATAAAATGATGAAATCTTTAACAGTCTCATTCTGCCCTGCTTGAGATACAAATCATCCTTTTGTCCAGTGTACTCACCATTTACTCACTTAATAACTATTCACCTTTCAGAAGAACTGTGGATATTGCAGTGCTTATGACCAAGGAACTTTGCCTAGTCTCCTAAGGCTAGGTCAAAAGACCTGTGTTACAATGCCCACACCATTCACCTAACTTCATCTTGTCATGTAGGTATGATACCTCATATTATCACAGAAGAAGGGTGAGTCTTGTACAATAAGAGTTTTTGAAAAAAAGAGACCATATTTACATAACTTTTCTTACACTCTATTGTTTTAGTTGTTCTATTTTATTATTTTTGTTAATCTCCTACTATATCTAACTCTTCAACTAAACTTTCTCACATGTATGCATGTGTAGGAAAAAGTCATAGTGTAGGTAGAATTAGCTTATATCCAGCACTTCAGGCATCTATGAGGGGACCTGAAGCGTTAAGTCTGATTCCTGTAAAGGCATAGCCCATACTTAAACACACCCTTTTATTCCTGTGCTTTCTTGAAACAAACAAACAAGCAACAAACCAGTTTATTGTGTAGGAAACTAGAATGCTTTACCCACTGGACCAAGGAAATAGCAAAAATGTTCGGAGTGGCTGGTACTGAGGGATCTTGGTTGCAAACTCTTTATCACTCTGTCGAATTTAAGCAGAAATGAATTCCAGAAGGTCAGGAGAGCTGGAGTCTGAAGCTGCCCAGCCAGGAGTGGTGCCCAAGTCACTGCAGGCCAACACGATGACTTTCAAGATTTGACTCCAGAAGTCCCACCACTGCCTCTGCCCCATCGCCTCTGCCACTCGCTCCCCTCTCACAGTGGCCACTGCTACCTCTCATTTCAGATCTAAGACGTGTGTGTGTCTTATTGGTGGAATCCTTACTACTTGAGTGTCTAAAGATACAGATATTTTTCTCTTCCACCTTGGAGAGAAGGGACTTTAAATGTAATAAGTTAATAAAATGTGAGGAAGATAAGCAAAGATGTCAGCCACAAATGAGTTTTTCAATGTCCTATGAGAAATAAAATAACAGATTCTAACTTGTCTGCATGTGGAGATGTCCGTTATACTTTCTATGAGGGAAGGAAAGACAGAAAAACTCTTAAACTCTCAGGCCATAGGTGGAAGTAGGCAACTCTCCAATTGCCTGAAATGTGTATTTTTAGTGTTAGCAGATTTGAACTAAGATCCAACCAAGAACCATCTCTTATATTGGTTGTCTTTTCTCTTTTATTCTATTCCCCAAATTTTCTTTTCAGTCCCTTGACTTGTTCTAGAAGTTAATTCATTTTTTTTTTTTTCATTTAGAAAGACTCCATTCTGGATTCTAGCAAGTGTTTTCTTGCAATAGATGAATATTTTGTTCATGTGTCCTCTATTTTGACCTGTAAGTTGGCAGTAAAATCTAGGTACTCAAGCTACTCATACTTGGCTTTGGTTTAGAGAAGAATACTTCATCGTGGTGCTGTGTCTTTCCTACTGTGAAACAAAATAGAACATATGGTGTGGGCATTCCCTTCTCAGTGATGTCAAGATAAACCAACGTGTTCAGGTTATTTCAGCTTATTATCAAATTAGCAACTGACATTTCCTCTGATACTTTTAGTATTTATGATAACTGTTATCTTTGGCCTTTGTTTCATTATAGCTTTCAAAGTTTGATTTTTCGAAATCCATAATTCTTTGTGCATTTTAAAGAAAAGTGTTCTCTCCTCAATTATTTGTACTATGGTTGCGTGGAAAGGCAAATCTTTAATTTTCTTTATCAGTTTTCGTTTTTAGTCAATGATTTATCGACCTCCTATGATGCCCAATGTGGTTTTAACTTTTTATATCATAATAATATTATAGATCTTTCATATTACTCTAAAGGCATGAATTTTAAAGGCACTCCGGGAGGCTGAGGCAGAAGGGTCACAAGCTCAAGCCCAGTCTGAGAAACTTAACTACTTAGCAACACCCCATGTCAAAATAAAAAATAAAGGGCTTGGAATGTAGCTCAGTATGAAGGCACTGGTTTCACACCCAGTGCTGGGAAAAAAAAAAAAAAAAGTACTTTATTTTTTTCAATGCATTCATTTATCCTTTGCTCAAGTTGTCCCAGTGTGGGATAGCTTCCTTGCTTTCCAGTCTAATTATACCTCAGGCCCACTTGGGTATGTTTCTCTGAAGAAAAAAAATTTTTTTTCAAGAAGCCCTGGTTCTTTGTAGTGGAAAATGGAATTTAGTCTCTCAGATGATAGCTGAGGCCCTTGCTACCATGATGTCATTGCTTTGTGGGCTTTTCAATGTACAAAGCAAGAAAATACAACTTTTTCGAGGGAAAAATAAATGCATTTATGGTGATACTTCTAATATTTTTTGAATTGGCTTTTTAAAAGCTGATAATTGATTGAATGTGTATTATATAAAACAGGACTCCAAGTTTATCAAGAGAGTCCCAAGAAACAAAAGGGAAAAAACAGGGACATGAAAACTTGGTATTTTGGGAGTGTTTCCAGGGATGTGGGGATCGGACCCTGAGAGGAGATGTCCCTTACTCCAAAATGGAGTGGAGGAAACGGCTGTCTCCAAATACATTGTATTCTCCACAAAACAGATGGAAGGTTTTCTTGCTCCTTCCAATACTATTGTGTTTCTGAGTGGGGTGGAGGCGGAAATGGGAGGTCATAGGTCATTATGTAGCTACTTATTTGAGGGCAAGCTATTTTCCAATACTAGCTGCTGTATTATACTGTAAAGGTATACTAATACCCTTTCCCAGTTTTTTCTTTAGCTTCAATAATAAAGTCTCTGAGGATTTTACTCAGAATCCTGTTACACATACTTAGATTTACCAACATTTGCAATGATCTTCCTGTTATTCTTGAATGCAGCCCACTCCATCTTTCTGAGTTAATTTCTATTTTCTTAAAGAATATCCCTCACCATTTCTTTAAACAAAGTCTGTAAGTGGCCAGCCCTAAATGTTTGTTCAGTGGGCATCTCTATTTTGCTCTCATTCTTACATTTTATTTAATTGGGTATAACATTTTATATTTGCAATTATTTTCCCTCCTAAATTTAAAAATATTTTATTTCCTTCTGGCTTCTATTATTTCTGATGATAAAATCTGGAGATACCGGTATAATTGTTCTTCTGTAAGTAATGACTTTTTCCTCTGGGCATAATTCCTATTTTTCCTGGTCCAATGTGATACATGATCTGCCCAATGAGTTACATTTTATTTTAATTTTTTGGTGGTACTGGAGAGTCAACCTGGAGAGCACTAATGTACATTCCCAGCCCTTTTTATTTTTTATTTTTTTTGTGTGTGGGTACTGGGGGTCGACCTCAGGACCTCGCGCGCCAGCAGGCGCCTGTGCCACTGAGCGATATCACCGGCCCTTTTTTCATATGTGGGTTCCGGGAGTCGAACTCGGGCCCTCGCGCTTGCCAGGCAGGTGCTTACGCCGCTGAGCCATCTCACCGACCCCATCCCAGCCCTTTTTAGTATTTTAATATTTATTTATTTTATTTTGAGACAGGGTCTTACTAAGTTGCCAAGGCTAGGACTGAACTAATGATCCTCCAATCTCAGTATACTAAGTAGCTGTAATTGCAGATGTGCTCCACGACGCCTAGCATGAGCTTCTTTAAATACTACCTCTTCGTCTTTGGTATTCTTTAGTTTTGTATGTGCGTGTGTGCATTCACTTATGTGTGCATGCTTGCTTGCGACTATGATTCTCTTTCCTAAAGTCTCTTTTTGATATGTTTAAATTACGTGTTTCTCCATAGAAGTTCTGCATAGGGCTTTCTAGTTCTACCAACTTGGAAAATTGTGCTATTATTGTCTACCTTCTTCTACCTATCCTTAGAAATAATATATTAAAAATTCTCTTTATTGATACACAGCAGAGCTTGAAGTACAGGAAAACCTCAGAATGACTGAAATAATGAAGAATCCTAAAAAAAACCCAAAAGTACAAGCTTGTTAGCTGGCCTCACAATGTCTTGAGGGTGAAGATGGACAGACAGATAATGGTCACAGCTATGGGCTCCAGTAATTGGAGGGAGGCAGGGAAAATGGCCATGGAGCCATACAGAGAAGCAATGAAATGAAACAAACGTAAGAATGACAAGAGACCTGAAAAATAAAACAAGAAAGTGCAGTCAAAAAAACAAACAAACAAAACAACAACAACAATGAAAACAAACTCAAAGTGAGCAAAAATCATATTAAAAAAGAACAGATAAGAATTTTCTGGATTTCATAGCCATGTGACTGGTAATCATTGTTGTCAACCTGACTGGATTAAAGGATGTCTAGCAGATTAGTGAGACACACTCATGGATGAGTCTGGGGGGGCGGTCCAGAGATGATGGAAATGTAGGCCAGCAAACTGACCAGGAAGGCTTCCCTTAACTGTGGGTAGCACCATCTAATATGCTTGCAGCCTGGATGGGTTGACAAAGGAAGAAGAAGGAGGAAGTTGGCCTGCTCGTAGAAGCTCCACTCGGCTTGAGCTGCAGTGTGATTACTACTGCCATCACCTGTGGACATCAGGCTCCAGTTTCTTCAGCCCTTCCACATGGGCTCATACCAGCCACTCTCCAGGAGCTTCCTGCCCTTCAGTCTCAAACTGATGTTGCGTACTTGATCCCGCTTGTTCTGGGGCTTCCAGATTCTTGCCCCAAGCAGCTACTGGCCCCTCTGGCTTTCTAGTGGGCACACAGCCCTGTGGACTATGCTACCTCTGATCCTGTAAGCCTATCTAGTAAGTCCTCCTAAATAATTAAATACATAAGTTTTCTTTGGTTCTGCTCCTCTAACCAACACAGAGCGGCCTGAGAACTTAGAGCAATGTACAGTGATTCCAGAGCAGAAAACTTGAAATTTAACCACCCAGATCATACCACCTTCTGATCACAATATATTTTAATGCAATGTTCAGAGAAGATAAGTTTACCGTAAGTTACATATTTAATGAACATTTTCTTGTTACTTGGGACAACCTCAACTGAAACGATGGATTATATGAGCAAATGTATATTAACAGTGTTATCAAAGAGGAGATATTGTTGTGGCACACTGGTATATATTATTGTACCATAATTGCCTGGGCTATATACTTCAGAATATTAATAGAATTATTGATCTGGTTATATCCATAGTGCTAATTTGAATACCTTTGTTTTGAGTATTGAGTAACTAGAAGAGACATCTGCAGCCAGGAGTTTGGCTATACTATATATATATATTTATATATATATATATATTTTTTCCAGTAAATGAGGTATAGGAAGAACTACCACCCCATTGAGTATGAGGGCAATATCATTCTTGCTGCTCACAATCTAAGATTACAATGAATTGTTTCATTAATGCAAAGTGTTCTTTAAAATTTCAACCAGATGTACAAACAAACAAACAAAGCAAAAGCCAAACAACAATACAACAGTAAACCAAGACATGGATAATCCTTGTGACAAATTGCCAAGAAAGAGAATGGGTAGTGTTTCAGCATTAGAACACCCAAGCTCCTTTCCTTTCCTTAATACACAAGGAGCTTGAAGTCCAGCAAGTTGAAGAGATCACTCAAGAAGACCCAAATACTGGGCCAGGGCAATGGATGGTGGTGAAGAGCAGTCCTGTGATAGTTACAATATTTTTATCTACAATCACATTATAGAGAATCCAGGACATTTTGCTCAGAACCAAGGAGATAATGTGCCAAGTGACAGCTGAGCCCTCGGCAGTGTTACTTCTGTTTCCTAATCCTATACTACTGCAGAAGGTGCTGTGTACGTGAAGGCCATCAAGGTTCAAGGAGACAGATGGACACCACCGGCAATCAGGAGGAAAGAATAAGTGTGCTGCAAGCAAGAAGCTTCTGCGTTGGGCATTTAGTGTCAGTCTTCTCAAGTGAGCAGAAGGTGATTCACCCGTCATCTCATCCCGCTCTCTCCATATTGTTTCTGCTCTGTGCTGCACCCTGGCTTGGCAGGGTCACAGCACTGAGCTGTGGACATCTATGATGGCAAGCTGCCCAGGGAAATGAAGACAGTGAAAAGAGAAACTGTGTGAGAACTTTGCTGAACTCAGTAAGCTCTTTATCTTTTCCCGGACCTCCCTTGTGTTCACAGAAGAGCTCTCTTGAACTTCATTGTCATCGCTCAAGAAAGATGCTCCACCTTTTGCCCCTACACCTGGGATGTTTCCTTGGCTCCCTGCCTATAGCCTCTGGTTGCTGATACATTTATCAACATGCATGATGGTCTGGGTTATTCGTCTTTCATCCTTGTACAAAGTGCCTGAAATAATTAACTTATAAGGAGAAAGGATTATTTCTCTCATGGTATTAAAGTTTCCATTTCATGCTTTTATATCTCTTGTAGGGGTGCTGGATGACAATGGCGGGGAACACTCCTACAGCAAAACTGCTCACTTCATGGCTGAGAAGCAAAAGTGAATGAAGAAGGGATTAAGGGTCCCTTAATCCTCTTTGAGGACACACCCCCAATGACCTAAAAGCCTCCCTGTTGGCCTCAAAGGTTCACTACCTCCCAATAGTGTCCTCCTCAAAACCAAATCTTTAACACATGGACATCTGGGGGACTTTCAAGATCCAAATGGTAACATGATTCATTCTTTATCCTACAGTTTTGGTGTCAGCATAAGGCACCTTCAACACATCCATGTGCCATTTCTATCAGTTATCTGCTCTACTTCCCTTTTCGGTTTATGTCCATAAAAGAAAGATTTATCACAGTTGTCCCATAAACCATAATTTATGGTAATTTGTTTTATATCTATAAATTAAATTCTGAAAAGATGAGTAACAAATAATAATGGAAAGTTTTACCTACTTTAAATTTTATTCCTGTTAAAGTCAGGTTCCTTTAGGTTCACAGCATAAAGTAATTAACTGTTAAGTTTTACACTCCAAGGTCACCAATTGTCTTAGCATTTTTGGCTACTTAATATTTTGCAGCTAATGTTGTACTGATGATAACCCAGGCTGGAGATTTAGCCCACACTTTTCAGAGTTTTTCTTTTTAAATATGTGTTGAAAGATACCATGAAATTGACTTAAGGAGAAATAAAATGTAAGTTGTTATGACATTAATAATGTTTATATAACCATATCTAAGTCAAATTACTTGACGAAAAAGTAAAACAGTGTTACTACCTTAAGCTGACCACATCCAGGCTTCCTCCTTCACATACTTCTTTATAGAAGAGTGGAAAAGACAGGAAGCAACCAGAATGGTCCAGCATCACATGCCAAATGCAGGCTTCTCATTCCTAACTCAGAGCACATTGTCAACATTTATTTTTGCATTGTGACAGATTTCGACGGACACTGAGAACCAAGAAATTGTTCTATAATCCAGAATTTTGACTCACCACAGAACTCAGTTCATAAGTCTGCAGGGAACTCCCTATATGGGTAAGTGGATGAGCACCTTTAGAAATTCTTAAGAAAGAGTTTGAGGAGGTAGGGTTTAGAGAATTTGAGCAAAGCTGAGTACTGGTGCCTAGATGATTTCTGATGAAAACAGACTTACCTGTGATTACAACTGTGTCTATTAGCAACCAAGATTTCCTTGGGAAATATTCACACAAGTCCTCTCATTCTGGGAGACCTGTCGCTTTTTCATATGACAGCACTCCTTTACTCTCTAAGTCCAAGGAAGGAGGTGGAATTTTCTTTAGGCTGGGTGCTCCCTGCCACGAGTAACCTGGAGCTTGAGTAATGTAAGCAAGGACCTGAAGAGTTTTAACACCATCGCAACTGCAAAAGAATATTTTGAGCCTAATTAAATTGCTTTCTAGAACATTCAGTTCTTCTCTAGAACACTTTTTATTGCTATAAATAAAAGTCTTTGACACACTTATGGATACCTCTAATATTTGTGGGCTCATGGCATGGTGCGAAAGATGAATTTTCGAACCATCTCCCATCCTCAGTTGAGATGGGACACTGGGAACAGCTGATTGTTAGAACCACACACTTTGTCATCTTTACTGTTCCGCTCTTCATAGCAGACAAAAGGCAGGCTCCGTGCTTGGAGTGATTGAACTGAAAAAAAGATGGGTAAAACTGCATGTTTCCCATATTTAGATTTCAGTATATTTCTATGTCTAAATTGGTATCAGGAAGAGACGTTTTCCTGCTGAGTGAGATTGTTGTTCTGGAGAGGCATAAACTTTTTCTGCCCCTATGGTACCAAGATGAAGAAAGGACTTCCTCTCATTACAGCTGAATGGCTGGTTCACCTACAGAGCCAGTTCAGGAGTTCAAGGCAAGGTATTCGCAAATTGCTACCCATAATGCCCACCTAACCCTCAAGAAGCGATTTTTTCCCCCACCGTTTCTGTTTTATGATACAGGACTATGTTGATGTCATGAAAATTTCAAAATGAAAATTCTTTCCTGCTGAGTCACAGTGCACCATGAAAAGCCAGGAAAGATGCAGCTTCCTAATTAGGTATTCAGATGAGGAATCTAAGCACAGCAGAAGAAAGTTGGAAAGGAAAAATGTGAAGAAAATGAGTTTCTAAACAGTATTTGATTACAATTCTTTTCGAGTTAGGTTCGGGTAATTTTCTTTCTCTTTCCTCACTGGAGCTCATTGAAACCAACCTGTGGTAAATACATGATGCCTTTTGTGTAGGCCATGGAAAGACAAGTGCCCCGGAGACAGGTAAGAAGCTCCTCTTTAAATCGCAGAGCTCATATCCTAGCTACATAATCCTTATCAGAGATGTTATAAAGAAGCTGAGGGTAAATGACCTTTAAGGGTCCTGAAAACTCTGAAGTTTTATGTTGAACTACAAACTTTATGAACATTTTCTTACCCTTAAGAGAGGAAACGGCTGGGTATGGTGGTACACACTTGTAAACCCAGCACTTTGGAGGCTGAGGCAGGAGAACCTCCTCGAGTTCGAGGCCACTGTGGGCTACATAGAGAGTCCAGGCCAGCTTGAAGTACACAGTGAGACCCTGTCTCAAAAAAAAAAAAAAAAAAAAAAAAAAAGGGAGAGAGACAGAGAGAGGATTTTAATACAGTTTAAAAAGAATAACAGCAAATATTTACAATTTATATATTTCAAAAATTTTAATCTGTGCTATGTTGTTTGACTCTCTTATAAGCCTAACAGGTAAGGAAAGCCAGCGTCTCTACTCTCGTTTTGTGGCTGAAGACACCACACACCAGGGAGGCCGCGGGCTTGATCGTACGTAAACGGACTGCAGAGGGGCGAGCAGGGTGACCAGTAATCAGTGTGCATCAACTTGCAGCCACCTACAACAGCTTCACAAATAAAAACTGGGTCAATGTTTTCCAGCCTCTTTCTCACCTATAATGAAAACAAATATGATTACCCAATCTACTTAAAAGATATACTGAAAATAAGTAAACAATAGCTTAGAGAGGCAATGATGTATTGTAGGTTTTCAAATGCTAATATGATGTGCGTGGGGGGTGGGAAAGGTACTCACGTAAGTATAGTATACTATAAAAATAGTAATTGGTAATTTATCATAGATTTCAATGTCCCAAGGCAATTTTATTCACAATTTAAAATTTTCCATTTTTAAAATTTGTTCATTTGATCACTTCTGATTAAATATCTTCCAGGGCTGGTGAGATAGCTCAGTGGCACAAGTGCCTGCCTGGCAAGTGCAAGGTCCTGAGGTCGACCCCCGGTACCCACATAGAGAGAAAAAAAAAAAAAGTCTTCCAAATGTAGAAAAGCAAAATAATTTTTGAAAGGACATGTTTCAACAATTTACTGGCAACTTACTAGTCAATCTTTTTGTTTTCTCACTGATACCAGTTTTAAAAAATAGCTTATTCATAATTGAGTAGTTAGCAACTTAAAATATAAATTACATAGTTTTAAAGAACATTTTTAATGGCCACCTATAATTCCAACAAAGGGATTAACCATTAACTGATCCATAGCTTTTTAGGTAAAAACAAAATCTTTGTTAATATTCATTGGTCAACTTCTATGCGTCTAAATTAAGTAGATATAATTTTTTCCCTTTAAAAAATGAGGCTATGTGGTAGAGGGCAAGGAGCAGGAGTTCTATCTGAGGAAAATCAAGGCCCGGAAAGGCAAATAAACCTTCCCTCCTGGCTTAGCTCATGTAATAAAGGTGTTTATTGTTCTAAGAAAGAAAGAAAGAAAGAAAGAAAGAAAGAAAGAAAGAAAGAAAGAAAGAAAGAATAAATAAAGAAATAATAAAAAATGAGAAAACAGGCTGAGATAAGGTAAAACTAGGATTTGAACCATTCATTACAACATTTTTCTTTTAGCTGTCAGGAGTCAGTACATGATACCCTAAAACCTGGCCCCGTGGCACACTGCGTACTTTAAATTGAAGGAAAGTGAGAAAACTGCAAAGCAGAAAGGTCCCTCTGGCCTCTGTCCCATTCTTACAGACCCTCATGTGACAGTTGTCTTGCTTTGTACCTAAAGAAAAGGATGAAGACACCCAGACACAGGAAAGAGCTGAACAGACGGGCCTTAGCGCGCTCCCAGCCGTTTCCTGAGGTCAGGCGTCTTTGTCCACCTGTCCGTGTCTACATGACTGTCTATTCTTTACCAAACCTAAGTATAAAATTATACCGTTTTCCCTGAGTTCTGGGGTCTTCAGTTCTGAAGGTCTCATGTCATATAAAACTTAAATTTAAAAAAATTCTGAAGGCTTGGGAAGTACCTCAGTGATAAACACTTGCTTAGCATCTGTAGGCCTGTGGGTTCCATACCCAGCACCATGAAAGAAAAGTAAGAAAAAGTAAAACATGATTTACACTTTTCTTTTGTTAATCTCCTTTTGTTATAGGGATATCAGCTAAGCTCATGTGACGGGGGTGAGGAAATGATATTACTTTTTCTCCCTACATAGCCCATATCTATTATAATAAGACCAAGTAGAGCATTTGTCTAAAGTTTTTCATTTGTTTTGAAGTTCAAGGAACCTGAACACAATATTTTTTTTTTTTGTGACAACTTTCTGTAAATTTTACTGAAGATTAGATACAAAAATTAAGGTTTGCAGACAATAAGGCGTTGCTTTAGTAATCCACGTAAAGCATGTTTCCGAGTCTCAGAATTCCTGAGGGAGGGCAAGATCTGGCCTTGAATGAGTGACTGACATTTAGAGTTCAGTAAAGGCAGGAGCTCGGGGGAGTACATAATCCCGTGGACATCGAGGACTTTCACTAACTTTATGCCCTCCTTGAATGAGAGGGTAGTCGAGTGCTCCATAGTGCTTTTATTTATGATGTATTAGTGCTTTTAGTTCTCAGAGAGAAATAAGGGACAAAACTTCTAACATGGTAAATAAATCAAAAAACGCCTCCCTGAAGGCTAATAAGTGTACCTTTTTAAAAACATAGAACATTTAGTTAATTTAAATGATCACATCTGTGATTCAAAATACATCTGGCCTTCCAGAAAACAGCTGGGCCCAGAAGCCAAACTGGTGAAGGCTGAATGCATTGTAGCAGAGAGATAATTGGTCTCAGAAGAAAAGGTTTCAAACGCTCAGCGATTCGACTTTATTTCAAGGAGCGTCTCTGGAGGGAGATTGATCTTGACATGCCAGTCTTTTTTGTGTGGTGTCCTCTGACTGTGTGTGAAGACAATGACAGCAGGGGAGCTGGAGAGAAAAGCTCCTACAAGCACTTGCAAGAGATTCAATCCGGCGGCAGGTAGACTCCAAGTCAATCAGGATGTGGGTTCTTTGTGTGAGCCCACTTGCCTCAGAGCAAGCCCTGCCTCTGTGAGCAGAGGAGGAAGACCATTTGAAGAAGCAACATATGGATTAGGGAGAAGTTAGCATTCCACGACTCCATTCTGCCAACGATTCCCGGTCCAAGATCTTAGAAGCCCTGGGAGATGGAGTGACTGCTGTCGAGTTAGATTTCTAATGTTCTCAAGAGTGAGTTTTATGCACAGAAAAGATAATTCATGGATGACTTTGGTTTTAAATATTAGCAGTTTAATAAAGTTAATTCACTTAAAACTTAAGTTTTGCCTAGACTCGTAAATCATAATCTTTTACGTATAACATGGGCAAAGTTTTGTAGGCCCCTACGTTAATGTTTGGTGCCACTTACAAACTTGGATCGTTAACTTCCTTTAAATATTTTAAGATGCTTTCATAAATTTAATATGATTTCCTTTCTTTTAAGTAGTGTGTTTGATTTAAGAAACTTTTGCAAGTTCTTAATTCATCCTTAGAAATCTAACAAATTTACCTTAGGAATAAGGTAAATCTTAAGCTCCTTTTAATCAGTGCTTCTCAAAGTGTGGTCCTCAGGCCAGCATCTTCATCATGATCTGGGAACATGCAAGAAATGTATAACACTGGGCAACACCTTAGATTTATTGAATAAAAAACAGGAGATTGAGCCTCATGAGTAGTGTTTTAGTGAGCTGTCCAGGTGATTCTGCTGCACGCTAAGGTTGAGAGCCAATGATTTTTGTGTTCCTCTATTATATGCAAACTTGTAAGATTTCAAGTTGTCATCACAAGTCTAAACCAATCCCTTAATTACACATTTTCCATCAAATCACAGCATTTACGCATTAGAACAACCTGATATGACAAATCCTCTTGCACATTTTCAATACCCAAAATAGCTTTTTCTTTTGAAATCTAACATTAAAAATACGAATTATAAAAGGTATAATTTTCTTAATTTTTTTTTTTTTTTTTGTGGGTACCGGGGGGTCGACCTCAGGACCTCGCGCGCCAACAGGCACCCGTGCCGCTGAGCGATATCACCGGCCCCTTTTTTGTATGTGGGTTCCGGGAGTCGAACTCGGGCCCTCGCGCTTGCTAGGCAGGCGCTTACGCCGCTGAGCCATCTCACTGGCAATTTTCTTAATTTTTAAAAAAGAATTTGCCCCCTAAGGAAATAATTCTGATATTGCCTATGAAGGGAATTAAAATTTAAATGACCTTCTTAGCTCCAGGAGATTGCTAATTCAGCTGAGAATCTAAGTCTATAGCTGGTAACGTGAAGGTGAGCTTCCTTTTACAGTCACTGAATCATAGAACCCTAAATTTAACAAGGAGTATGGTCATCTTCTCTTATTACTTTGGGTGTGAGGATGTCTCATACCTTTTCTAGGGAAATTGGACTCCATAGATTTCAGTCAGCTAAAGCATGTGCCTAGCTTTTGTTAATCAATTCATTACTTCTTTCTATTCTAGATTCATTTCTTTCTCTTCCTATCAGTATGACACCTGATTTCCATCTCAAAATTACTGTTAGCTGGATTCAGACAAGACTGTCTAATTCTACAGAGGCTATTTCCATGACAATGCAATGGGGTCTGTGAAGCCCTGAGCACCCCACCTCTGCTCAGAGAATTATAAATATTAGGTTTTGTGCTTATACCTGCAATTGCTTTTTAGTTGAATGGAGATGCCGTTGTACTTATGAAATATGGCATTTTCAAACATTATTTTACGGTAGTTTTCTGTCTTTATTATTTTCATCTCTGAGTGTCAAAATACAGTTCACAAAATAAGTATTCACAGAAAATATTTTGTTAGACAATCTTTATTTGAAAATCAAACTCTAAGCAAATGGACAAGTTCTCTATGTGAAATGTATTTCATCCTTTGTCTTATCAATCGTGATCCAAAAGCAAAATACTTTTAGCCAAAATGAAGCATGCAGGATAGAAAGATGAGAAATGTAAAGTGAATTTTGGTATAATATGCAGGCCTAAAGATGCTGCTGCTAATGAGCATCATTAAGAGGATATATTTGGAATGGATTTTCTAATGGAGTGTTGCAAATTTAATTCTGGCTAGCTTAAGTCATTTCCTCTTCTCTTTATGTGAACAAACTGCTTATTGACACCTCCACTGTCATTGTGATAAGGCATCTTTCACCTGGATTATTGCAACGGTGCCCTAGTGGTCCCCATCTTTCCGTTTATGGAAGCTTGCATACATCCTCACCATCTGCCTCCCACGTATTTACACAGGCTCCATACTGATCCCATAAAGCCCTAAATCAGATCATGTCAGTCTTGGCTCTGAATCCTCCAAAGCTTTCCCATCTCATTCCGAGGAAACATCAGCTCTAGAGTGGTCCCTGGGACCTCTATGAAAGGAACTTCATTCTTTCTGACCTCATTGCTATCTCTGTTCTCCAATCACATTGATCCGAGTGCTGAACACACCAAACATAGTTTTGCCTCAGAGTCTTTGAATTTGCATTTCCTCTCTGTAGGATGTTCTTGGTTTTCCCGTGACTTCCTAACTCACCTTCTCCATGTCTTTGATCACATATTACTTGTCCATCAAGACTCTTCCCATCTGTCTCCTGGAAATATCAATATCAACTTTTGCACTGGCTGCCTGCTTCCCCTGACTGCTATTTCATTCTCTTTTTTTTCATAATGCTTATCAATTTTTCATTACAATATTGCCACCACTTTCCTTCTAAAATGTATACTCTATGAAGTCAGGGAATTTTGTCTCCTTTTATCATGCCTATTATATTCCTTATGCTTAAAATAGCACCTCCACTTATTAATCAGTACTCAGTAAATAAACTTTGAAGGAGATAAACAAATGGGATGTTTTTTAAAGATAAGATCTATTTATTATTCATCTCCAGTATCTTCCGTTGCGTGTCAGAATATGACTCTGAAAATTCTGGATGTGGTTATCCCTAGAATTCATCTTTCAGTGGATGTGTTCTAAATGGCTGCTAAAGAGAACTGTAGAGACTTCAAATTTCCAGCCCTAAGGTGAGCCCAAAACCGGGTGGGATGTCAGGGCTTCCTATGACAAACTGAATAGAGCGTCCCGCTGTAACTCCGTTGGCAAATGGAACCTAGAAATTTTTAGAAGCTCCTTCTCTAGACCTGTTAAGGTCTTTCTCCTGCATTGGCTCAGGCTGCCCTCCCCAGCCCTCAGACTTATTCTCAAGGCCATAATATCAGAGGGAATGAAGATTGGGCAGAGCTCTGGTGCTCATTTCCTACTAGGAAAATGGAAATCTAGTATATTACGGGCTCCACTCCTTGATCTTGTTTAAAGAACATAGACACAGCAATGACTGCCATCTCGTGTGTTGGGGCTGAGAAAATGATACATTGAAATAAAATACTATTACAGGGTCAGGTCCAAGGAAGTTCCCCAAAGATGAGAGGGGGGCCTCAACTCCCCACTTGCCCCCGTGGAATAGGGACATAGGCGCTCAGCCCAGAAAAGCATTTCGGGATGCATCAGTGCGAGGCATAGGCAGATTTATTAGAGTTAGAAAGTAAGAGAAAATAGGAAAGGGGCTTCGATTTGAGGGGTTGAAGGAGACACACTCTGAGGAAGAGATTCTGATTGGCCCACTCACAAAGGAAGGAAACCAGCCTCTATGGATTGACGAGCTGAGATGAGCCAGCATCCAGTAGGCCATCTTCTCAGTTCTGCTTTTGCAAGATGACTCGGGGAGAGCTCATCACTTGAGGGGGAAATTTGGCCTTTTTGCGATCGTCGTTTCTGTTTGGGGCACTTTCAATCCAGGTTTAAGGCAATGACTGAAGACTGCTGGGCATCACTGACTCAACTTGGTGTCCTCAGTCTTGAAGGGGGATGAGAAAGGTTAGGCAAATTAAGGACTAGTCAGTTGTGTTTTTTTTTTGCCAACTTTTAGACAAACATTTCTTAAATGATTAACATGCCCCGTGTGCAGAGCTTGAGAAGGGATTTGATTTGAAGTTTTAACGTAAGAAACAGTGCAAAGTGAAGGTAGGTCAAGCCTTGTTCTGCTCTTAGTTTCCTACTGGGTATCTGCAGGCCCAAATGAAGGGTCTTTACTTTCGCTTGTTTCTGTTTTTTTTTTTTTTTTTTTGTGGGTACCGGGGATCGAACTCAGGACCTCACGTGCCAGCAGGCGCCCATGCTGCTGAGCGACATCACTGGCCCTTTTTTCATATATGGGTACCAAGAGTCAAACTCAGGACCTTGTGCTTGCCGGGCAGGTGCTTATGCCGCTGAGCCATCTCACTGGCCCTGTCACTTGTTTCTTTATAGTAAAGACTGTTGTTAAGTCTTTGATTGACTCAGAAAAAGAACAAACCCAAAGCTTGCTTTTAATCAGTAACAGGTTAAGAGTCCATGGGTTTGTTTGTCCTCTGTCCCTATGGTGGGCTCTGACTCTGTCAGTACCCCAGCATCCTGACTGTTTTAAAGACCTGCGGAGATCAGAAGATGCTGGAAGAAACTTGACTTCGATATACTTTTATCTGCCTTAAGACTAGGCAAGCAAATGAGAACATAGTTGCCCCCCACTCTGAAATTTTATCTGTCCCAAGAAAGACCACAAAATGTAACCATACCTGGGCAGCCTTTTCACAAGTTATTGTCTCTTGGGCCTACTCGAATTCCAAAAGGACTCATTTACAAGTCAAATTTAGTCATCTTTAGTCCCCCAAAATCAGTTTTTTATTTCTTCTCTAACTCGCCTACACCCCCTTATTTTTCTCTCCTCTGGAAAGAACCCATATGAGCTTCAACCATCTGGCCCTTTCAGCTTTATATTTTGCATGGCTTCTTTGCTTACGCCCATTCATAAATTTTGTTACTGCTTTTATCTCGATAATTTGCCAGTTACCAGTTTATTTCAGACATCAGATATTGACCCTGAGGGGAGTGCGACCAGAAGCAGTGTGTTCTAGTACAGTTATGGGGGTGTGTCTCCCTCTTTTCTGTTTAGCAGTGGTGCAGTTCCCATCAAAGTAACTGCCCATATGGGCTCATTGGGCCCAATTCTGGAGTGCTCCTACTATTACAACAATTTTTCCTCTTTTGCTGTGTTAACTGTCCTCCCTTCAATCTCAGCAATTCTGACTTACATCCCCATTTTCAATATATGGAATGATTATTCTTCTTAGGAGCTGGCTGCTGATTCAGTATCTGAATCCTAAATATATAAATTTTGCCCCTATATCCCAAGTGGATAACGCTTAATAATATGGTTATTGCTCTCTAAAGTCAGGAAATCATTAAGAGAATCTTTTTTTTTTTTTTAAAGAGAAGAAAAAACAAAACAAATCAAAAAAAGAACAAATTTTCAAAACAGCATAATTTGAGGGTAACAATGGTTAATGCATTACGTATTATTATCTTTAAGTTAGTTATTCAGGATACCAGACATTAGCATTCAATTGTCCAAACATTATTGGCACAAACCTTACTCTTCAATGAACTAAGTAAAATTGGTAGTGTATCTATCTTAACCACCTCATATATATATACAACATGAAGAGAATCTTAAAAAAATGTGTCATTAGGAAGCAATGGGGTGTGGAAGGAAATGAAGATCAATCAAATGGGAACAAGCAAAGGTTGCTTGTTCAGAGTCTGCTGCAGCAAGGTGATTAGCCGCTGTAACTTGGGCTTTGGCAGAGACTCAAAGGCAGGCCCCGGAGTGGGAAAGCTTTAGAGTAGAAAGAGGGAAGGCTTCAGGTTGCCCTGAGTAGAGTCTACTGGCGTGGGAAAGCTGTAGGTGGGCTAATTAGAAGTGGGTTTCTTCTGTGATTGATTAGTGGCGCACATTTGGCTTTCTATATTTGGTGCTCAGGTGAAAGTGGGGTTGAAAATTAGAGAAGCTGTGAATTATTAATCAAGTCCTGGCAATTCTGGCTAATTGTTACAAATGTTACTGTTTGACTTCCTGCATTTTCACTAGGCATAACTGTGAGTCTTCCTACAAATCTGATATAGCAGACTGGTTTCCTGGGCTGATTCTCGCAGATTAGAAGTTTCTGTTGCTGTTGGTTTGGGTCAAAATTCTATTTTTCTATATGGTTTGGCCATTGTCCCTTTGTATATTAAGTCTCTTAGGGACACTTAACTTTGAGGCAGCCTCCATTAGCCTCTAATTTTGAGGAAGAATATTTGGTCTAGGTCAAGGTTACCAGCTTGAGAAAAAGGAAAGAATTACACATTTTGGATCTTTTAAGCACTTTAGGTCAGATTATGAGCCATATAGGATAGTGAGGGTAATAAAAGACCAATTTGGTATTTCACTTTAATGCCAGTATGAGAGTTAAGTATTTCATCAACTTGAGTAAGAAAGCCCAGCTGATTGGCATAGCATAGTTCTGGGTGTGTCCAAATGAATTTTCTGAAGATGGAGATGGGTGTGAGTGGCACCGCCCAATAGGCTTGTAGACTGAATGGAATAAAAGGGGGAAAGAAGAAAGGACTGCTTCTGTTTTATTTTTTGTTTGTTTGTTTTTTCAGGGGAGCTCCAGTCTTTGTCTTTGCTTTGGACATCTGTCTCCTGGGTTCCAGCACAAATCTTCAGCCTTGCATTACAGATGGAGGCTTCCTGCTATAAACTCACACAGGACTGTACAGTGAGCTCCAGGCTTTCAACTTTTGACTGGATTCTTGTGATCTCCACTGTGCAGACACCCCTTTTGCACTCTTCCACACCTGACTGCAGGTGGCCATTAAACCATTGTAAGCCTACATATATATATATATATATTTGCATCTGTTTCTCTAGTGAGCACTGACTGATAAAGCCAGAAATTCAGTTTCCTTGTCACTCAACCTTCTTTCTTCAGATTCAAATTTCTAAATAGAATCCAGGAAAATGTGGAAATGAATTTTTTAAGTGATAAATAAGTTGATGATTTGTTTATTTCTTGGATAACCACCTGCTCCCAACATACTTCGAGGAGTTTGCACAAATTTTCCAGTATGCCCTGAATAATGCTATGCACATTTTATCTGTTTGTCGATTTTGTTTAAAATCCTTGTAAGAATGTCCCAAAGGATAATTAACAACTGCTTCAGCACATAATCACATTGTATGGCTCTGTGGGTGTTCCTGTCTCTCTTTGCATGACATAATTGTAAATGAATGGGGTCCCAGAAATGTTGTTTTCATGACATAATTATAAATGAAAATACATCTGTGGTGAGCATATGCATTTCACCCCATGCAATCGATCCTGCGTTATGTCTCCTTTAGCTGAGAAGTCATGGTTTGTTAAAAATACAATATATTTTCCACTAAAAATTCAATGCTTCTGCAACTGATTTTCTATTTCGTCAAACCAGCTCTTGGTTTTCTCACGAAGTCACTTAGTACCATGGACACAGAATGGGAGAAGGAGAACATGACAGTTAACACATAAACTCATTGGCTGTGGCAAAAGACTGCGAGGAAGTGTTAACACAACGTCTGCTTTTTTGTTTCTGGATTAATATTGCAACGCTTTCAAGTAGTATTCGATAGCTATTTTCCATTTTATTTATGTTTGTATTCTTAAATAATCAAGATCATCCTCGCTTTATGGAAAACGACAACTTCTGCATGCTGGAGTCTTCTGCTTTATTGACGGATTTTACTGATTCTTTTATTTTTTACTAGCGCATGTTTGCAGTACATGCAGTTTAAAATCATCTTGGGGAATGGGTACGTGTACATAATACAGCTTGTTTCTTTTTTCAATCCCCTTCCTCTTCCCTCCTACCTCCTTCCCTCCTCCTCTAAATCTCTTTTGCCCATTTTCATTCTTATTGATATTATTAATCTTAGCTCATTCTTGGTGATATTATTAATCTTAGCTCCTACTTATGACATGTAATATTTACATTTACTGAGGCTGATTCTTTAACATTCCTTTTGCTGGCCTGATAGCTTCTCAGCTACTGTGTTCTTTGATGATGCCATAGCTCTGCTCAAGTGTATAAGCAGTGCTCACATTTTTGTCCCTTCTGGAGACAAGAAAGGTTCCTGTCACTTGATATCCTTGAAGCAGAAGCAGGCGCTTCAAATACCTAGGAGAGGTAGAAGCAGGAACATGATCCTCCAGCTGTTTCCTGAGCCACGCAATTCATGGAAGCTCATTCCTAAGCCACCGGCACTTCTAGCAGAAGGCCCCACGAAATCTGTATCTGGAGGTGGCATCCCTAAAAGGAACATATACATTTTCAGGGAGTATGTGTTTTACACTGATTCTACAACCATGATTTTACATTGCCCAGCACTCCTAGGGACACCAAAATGCTGAAACACAAGCAGATGCCTCTGTCTGCTCGGCATTCCGCGCGGCTCAGCACATACAATGACAACTTTCTGGTGGAAGAGGAAAATGTATCTCTTTCTTGGTATCTCTTTCTATTTTTTGCTAAAGTTGAAATGTAAGTAGTAGTTTTAAGAACTTCTTTAGTGAAAAGCAGTTTCATTGTGAGTTCCCATTTTTTTGTCCTAGACTAGTTTTCCACTTGCATCATGTGGCCCATGCCCTGATGCTTTTATGTATACAAGGAAGCTTTGAGGTAGGACAGAAGAAATAAAGACAAGTAGAAAAGAGACAAGGAAAATCATAATTTAAAATTGTACTGTTAAAAACTGCAGCTTTAGGACACAAAGGTATCCAAGACAGAAAGTCTCTCAAAAAAAAAAAAAAAATTCCTAGTCCAGTAAATTGGGGCCATGGTTTTCACATACAAATTGAGCCTATGATTTTCCTCCATTCTCAGGGAGGCAGCACTGTTGAGTGGGGAACGTATGTCTAACTCTAAACATGCAAATGGCTCACACCGGGACCTAGCCCACCAAATGCGTAGCTTGACAGATAGCAGGAAGAGATCATCTATTGGAGGATATCTGCAAGACAACATCAAAACCTGCAGACCCAGACCATAATGCACCTGTCTCCTGAGGACCACGCTGTCTTCCCTGACTGTGTACTTCCTTCTCTCTGCCTAGTAAACCTTTCTATGGCTCCCACCGATGCATCCTGAAAATTCTTCTGTGACAGAAGTCAACAAACATGCAACCTTCTCCATGGTGTAGGTCACTTGACCTCCCCATCGCCTCTTTGGTGGGGAACTCTTTGGTTTTCAGGCAGCGAGTTTCATTCATCACTCAATGGAGCCCTCTGTAGTTTAAATGGGCAGAGGAAGGAGTTTTATTTTGATCCTTTCAGCAGGGTTTTATATTTTTGTTCATAGATATCCATATGGATATCTATAATTTTTGATTTTAGTGTCCAGTATGACCTTCGTAGTGATCCCTACCCCTTTGTGCCTTCCAGCTCTCTTTCCATCTCTACCTCAAATATAAAGAATCCTACCATGTTGACACCAAGGGCATTCAGCCTTGATTCAGAGAATGTGACAGAACACTCAGGCTGCCAAATTCCTGATGGTCAGAAAGGTCTCGCTGAAGACCAATTTAAACTGAAAAGCGCATAAGCTTCACTGGGCTGTTTCAAAGTTCGTGCAGCTTCAGCGATAATCCTCTTAACATATTAGGCCAAGTGGACTCCCATTCCACAATGGCGGTGGCATAGAGGCCTCGCCAATGTTTATTTACATTTCTCTGCATGGCAGAGTGCAAGCCACCTCATTGCCCTCTCTAGATGCTTTCCTCACCAGCATGTCCTGCCCCAAGATGACTCAAATTGTTCGAAGGCCAAACTGCTTAGGCTGGCATATTAAAAGGTTTTCCATGACACTGCTTTCCCCAAGCCATAGAACACTTACAGTATGGTGGCTTAGTGATTTCTTTCTTTCTTTTTTATTTTCTCTCCCTCTCCTTCTGCAAAGGATAACATCTTTGCTGTCAACAAGGTAAGCATTTCCTGTGTGAGTCTTTATTGAAGATGAATTCATCATGCAACATGCTATTTATTTTGCTCTCTAATAAACCCATGCTCAGCAACAGCCTTGGGACTGCTGTGACTTCTTGCAACAACTTTTCAGCTTCTTCTATATTCAGAGGAAACTTCTTTCAATATCACCCCTCTTCTGATAATTAGTAAAGCATGAAGAATTTAAGGTAGTGAAGAAATGAGGAGCTAAAAATAACTCCTAAGAGCTTCCTTTTTTAACCTCCTAGAACCATATATATGTGTAGTACCTATACCATATATATCCTAGTACCATATATATATGTACATATCTATCTATCTATCTATCTATCTATCTATCTATCTATCTATCTATCTATAGTACCTAGTACCATATATCTTATCTCCATATATGACAGAAATTGAGCAAAAAGGAGAAAGCTCTGAGTAATCAGACTACATTTCTGATTACAAATAGGTCTCAGATATCCTGGGTACTACCAGAAAAAAAAATCCATCATGTTTGAACAAAATACTTGTGTGAGTGACGATTTACCAACCAGAAAACAGAAACTTTTGAAAAATCTAGAAATCTGAGGAAAGAGTGGCATTCAAGGGGAGTGACCATAGGACAGAATCAGGAGTTTAAATCCCAGGCCTGCTCAGTTGTGAGCTGGCTGCATAGCCTTGGACAAGTCATCCTGCACCTCTGGCTGAAATTTATTTTCTTATACAATGTCCAGGTACCACTAGTATGCCCAAAGGTGACTTTTAGTTTAAAAATTCTCAATTCTAACAATGTAATCATGATGATCCTTCGTTGAGAACATTTTTATATTCAAGCTACTGTGTTAAATACTTTACTTGTATGTTTTAGAATGCTCAGAATTACCCCAAAAGGTAGGCACTATTACCTCCATTTTATTTACTTATTTATTTACTTAACAGAGGGAGAGAGAAGAGGAAGCAAAAGAGGCAGGAAAGGTGGAAGAAGGGAACAGAAGGGCAACCTCCATTTTAAAGTTGTAAAAACAAAGCTTAGGGAATTATTTTCCCCAGAGCCACACAATTTCTGAATCAGTGGAGGGGAGATTCACTTTCAGATTTGTCCAGTTTTTGAGTTGCTTCTGTATTAACCATGCTCTGCTGCAAATTCACAGCTGGCAAAAAGTCTGGTGAGGTCTGATAAATACGGAGAAGTAGTCACAACTCTCCATTTGCTTCTCCTCTTTCCCTCTAGTACCATAAAAAATACTTGCTTTGTATATCAAGGCAAATTAATGCTCTAGAAATAGAGAAATAGCATCTACATTTGCTCAGATTTGGAAGACAAATTCTGGTAGAAATGAGGAAGCTCAAAAATGAAAGTTGAAGTACTGATGTGTATGTCACTAAGTTTAAAAATCCATGGCCGGTGAGATAGCTCAGCAGCATAAGTGCCTGCCTGGCAAGCGCAAGGGCACGAGTTCCGCTCCTGGTACCCACATACAAAAAAAGGGGCCGGTGATATCGCTCAGCAGCATGGGCGCCTGCTGGCGCGCGAGGTCCTGAGGTCGACCCCCGGTACCCACAAAAAAAAAAAAAAAATCAAAATCCACTCATTTTTAGACTAGTGGGAAAATAGAAAAATAAACAGCTGGTCATTTTAAACCAAGTTTAGTGTCTCGTCAAAAGAATGAAAAACTTCATATGCCTTTGGAAAATCTTCCAACCTCAAATGAACACCTAAAAATGCCCGATGTCCAAGAGATTTGGTGTTTGAGTTGAAAAAATAAAAATAATAATTTTAGGTTTTCTGTATGTTCAATAACGAGTCTCAATGCCTCTGGAATAATTCTACTAGGTGGACGGATAGCATGATTAGTACATTTCTGTCCTGAGTTAGAAATGCTGGGATAAAGAGATCGCAGGCCTAGAGGACCATCGGACCTGTCTTGGAGATCATGCAAGGCACAGCCACTGGCGGTGGAGTTAGAGGAGCTCCTGACCACGAGGTGTGCCTGGGAGAAGGAGGGAAAGCATTTCGCTTCTCCGTCTCTTCCTGCTGTGAGACCAGTCGCTCCTACTACAGAGCAGATGATTAAGTGTGGTAACGTATGAAAATACCTCACAAAGTCAGTGCCGCGTAGTAGAAACTGAAATATCTGCTCTACCCTTGTCATCCTTTTATGTGTAACTCAAACTTCTCACTTCGATAGTGGTGAATTCAGCTGAGGTCAGAAGGTGCAGGAGAGCTGTTTATCATCTTTGTTGTGATGATCTTTCAAATGTCTAAAGAAATACAAGGGAGGCTTGGGCCTCTGACATAGTCTCCCAGTTTCAAAACATTGCATAGATTACGGTGCAGTTATTTTCACTTTTGAGCATTTTCTCTGGCTCTTAACATATCATTGGCTACAGGTCTTAATATATATGTGTGTTAAGAATATAATAATTAGAATATAAGAACGAAGAGCATTGATTATAAAAGTTAGATTCCTGGATTCAAGTCCAATATTCATAATTTCCAGTTTATATGTCCAAGGGGAAAATACTTAACCCTTTATGACTCAATTTTTCTTATATGTAAAATGAGGATAAAATTAGGGTGACAATCGTACCTAACTCATTATTGGGAGCTAATGCCTTCTTGGAAATACTATCTGGGAAGTAAAATGTACTCAATAAGTGCTATCTCCCATTATTATTATTTTGTCATATTTAAAAACAATAGCTCATCACCCAGGATTTTCATAAATACGGGAACATTCTGTGCATTTAACACATTCTTTCAATTCACCTCCACAAGTTTATTTGCATATGTGTTTATCTACAGAGCATATGTACAGTTATTTTGTGTGTGCTCTAAAATATATTGCATGTATTTTATTATACCATGCATTCTGTTCTGCTTACCTTTTTTATTCATCGTTGTGTTCCTGAGGTTTATTTTACATATATAAGCAGAACTATTTCATTTCTTTTGAGTTCTATATCCCTTCACGGGAAGGTAGCTTCTTTTGTATGTTTTTCTTCTGATGTCCATTTAGGTTGCTCTCATCCTTTGCTTTTACCTCCACAGCTATGATGAACATTTTGAAACACGTTTCTCAGGGATGTATCCTTAGAGCGGGCTGACCCACTTGGAGGATGTAGTGGTCTCAGCGTTGTTCAACAGTGCCGAATGGAACGCCTAGTCAGGTATGCGTCTCCTATTCTAGGTTACACTTACAAGAAATTCATGCCATACAATTTGCCTGTCTTCTGATTTGGGATGCCTGCTTCTTGCTGGATTGTAGGGATGGCTTCTGCCTTTTAGCCTTGACTCCTTTCTCAGTTCTATACCTTGGGAAGCGGTGTCCTGTTGCCATTATCATAGCAGTGTTAACCTGACTGCCTTCCTTCAGACACTAACTTCCTGTTTGCTAGCTCTGGGATTTGACTGCTCTACTTCTTCACCTAGAAGATGGGATTAGCCATAGTGGCTCTCCGACCAGACCAGACGATGGTGAGGACCGAATGAGCCAATGCATCGAAACCACTCAGAATGGAGCCTAGCATAGAGGAAGGCTTCAATAATGTTTAAGAAACTTAAAAAAAAATTCTGCTTGCTCCAAGTGTTTTCTCCTGCCCTTATCCTCTCTCAAATATGCTTACTCGCCTTTATAGATGTTTCTGTTCTTTGAGGGTGGGGAACATGTCTTAGAAACTTTTTGTTTCCATGTGCTTACCCATCTAGCCTATAGGAGGTACTTGTTAAATGCTCATAAACAGGGGTGCTGAGGGTACAGCTCAATGTTGGAGTTCTTGCCTAGCATATGCAGGCCCTGGGTTCCATTCCTAGTCAAAAAGAAGTTTATAGAATGATGAGCAGATGTTTTCAGTGTCATATCGCCTCTCTTATTAATTAACTCTCCTTTTATTTCCTAAAAATAGAGTCATGTGTCCTCTGTTGGGTGGAATACACCCCTCCACTGTCTCTGTGATTATATCATGAAGGCGCTCCCTCGGGGCTTCAGAAACACAGTTCCTTATACATTTGCGGTGCATCCCCAACAGATCGAACTCTGTTCCACATGTTACAAAAGTCTGCAAACTTAAAGCATTTATTCCTAATTCCATCATGTGGGTCAACTAGTGAAGCTCAGATACACCTGCAGTATGTGAATAGGAAGACACTACTGATCTCTCGATAAAGCTTCTCTAAGGCTCAAAGAGATCTGCTCGGATTCCAAAATGAATTGAAGATGGACTTAAGATCAGACATTCAAGCCATGACCTATGTGTCAGTGTTCTTCATTTTTTTGTACCCTAAAATTTCAGAATTTTTCATATTTTTTCAAGACATGACCTTGAGTTTCAAGACTCTCTGAACTAATGTAAAAATTTTGTTTCCATCCATGGCATTTTCCATTAATTTGGCATACAGCTTCAATTTTGATACCCATCAATAAAGGGTATATTGTAGAACTGAAGGAGAATGGCAAAGAAGTAGATATTAATGGGAATTAGAAGAGATGAAAGACTGGAAAGAGGAAGGAAAGTGGACAAAAGAGGAAATGACATTGAATGATAATTCATACTGGTTTTATAACACATTAAAATCTAGTGGAAAATGTTAAAATAATTCCAATACTAAATATTATAGGCAAAATTGTGAAGATAAGTGAAAAAGAAATAGAATAAAGCTGTGTTACATTTTCTCTGAATCTTACTGAAGTAATAGAAAAGATGTATAGTGGCACACAGTACTTGCTCTGTTAGTGTGTAAAATAAAATTTATGTTCACTGTATGAGTTCTTGCTATAGTTTAGATCTGGAATGGCTGGAAAAGCCCATGTGTTAAAGCTTTGGTCCCTGGCTGCTGATATTGGGTGGAGATGGAACCCCTGAGAGGTGGGTTCTGTGGGAGGTGCCTAAGTCATTGGGATGCTTTGAAGGGGATAGTGGGACCTCTGCCCTCAGCCCTTTCTCTTCTCTTTTGCTTTCTGGGAGTGAGATGAATGGTTTTACTCTGCCACATGTTCCTGCCATGATGTGCTGCTTCACTACATGTCCAGAGCAACTGGGCTGACAGATGGTGGATTAGAACCTCCAGGATCAGGAGCTAAC
The DNA here is from genome assembly GCA_028451465.1 of Erethizon dorsatum. Taxonomy (NCBI): domain Eukaryota; kingdom Metazoa; phylum Chordata; class Mammalia; order Rodentia; family Erethizontidae; genus Erethizon; species Erethizon dorsatum. The sequence goes on from CM051838.1 coordinate 18,849,257, forward strand.
ATAAACCTTTTCTTTTTATAAATGAATTATCTCATATGTTTTGTTATAGTAATAGAAAGCTGATTAACACTGATCTCATCTGAGATTACCATTAGTAAATATTTATTTATTCTCCCTTCTACTTAACCTATCAAATATAAGACTTTCCATGAAGCTGAGCCATAAGGAATAGAGATTAATGTAAAGGTTTCTTATATCTCAATTTTACCTAAGAGTGCCTTTTACCCTTTAGTAACTGTATTTAATTTTTAACTGTTTTTTGACTTGGTGTAGGTGTCTTGCTAAGTTGCTAAATTGCCTGATCTCAAACTCCTGGGCTCAAGGGATCCTCTTGCCTCAGCCTCCCAAGTAGGTGGGACTACAGCTATGGGCCACCACCCAGGACTAGCAATTGTGTCTTAAAGCAGGTGTCTTAATGAATTTTGCTCAGCAATTTTTAGCTAATGAGTAGGAATTAGAGCTAAGCAGCTAAAAATTTCCCCTGCCTTGTTTCCTCTCTTCGTGCTATTTTGTCTGGCTCTGTCAGGTAAATCACATTAATGGAGCCTGGGTAAGACACTTGGACTGAACAGCAAGTTGTGATTTTCACTGACTGTCTTTGGCTGATTCTCTTTCCTTCCTTTCTAGGCACAATTGTGTAGTCTCAGGACTCCTCTCACCCCTCAAGGTCTTTTAGGGTTTGTTAGTTAACAAGTAAGGACCAGACTAGGAATTCATGGACATTCTCCAGCTTGTTTTGTTCACATTCATTTATTCAGCAAACAGTAGTTAAGCACCAAGTACAGGACACTTGTTTAATGCTGTCCATGCAAATGTAAATAAAACGAGGTTCTAGTCCCTAAGGAGCAGAGAGGAAGTAGTGCTCTGGCAGCTGTGATTTCTGACCCAGAACTCCTATAACTTTTCTCATTTTATGAGTAGTAGGAGTGTTTCCCACAGATTTGCTAAAACTCTTGGAATTTCTTAAGTGATAGAAATTCTTTCACTCTGATGAGGTGACTCCTGGTGGGCTCCTGGATAGACTCAGATAAAGGCTGATTGTCAAGGTGATGACCCTGTGATTCAATGATTGGAGCTTTCAGTCCCACCCTCCAACCTCCAGAGAAAAAAGAGCTGACCGTTGAGTCGATCCCAGTGATGGTGTCAATCCTGTGAACACAATGAAGCCTCCTAAAATACCAATTGCCCAGTGTTCGGCGTGCTTCCAGAGCGCTGAGCATTGAGAGAGCTCATAGACGGCGCACCCGGAGAATGGTGCACCCTTTATACATCCCTTGCCCTATGCTTCTGGCTAATCATCTGCATCCTTTATCAATTTAATGAACTAGTAACTGTGTTTCCCTACATTCAGTGAGCCAGCCTAGAAAATTAATGGGGATCCTGGTTTACAGTTCTTTGATCAGATTTAGACAACAGACTACAACCTAATGATTGGCACCTGAAGTGGAGACAAGCTCTTGCGGATCAGTTTTAAATCCGTAGGTTTCGAGATTCTGACCGTAGGCAGTGTCAGAATTGAATTGCATTGTGGTATCTAGCTGGTGTCTGCTGGGATATCCTTGGTGTGCTGTGGGAAAACGTGCATATGTGGAGTCAGAAGTGTTCTGTGTTGAATGCTGCATCAAGTATAAGAGGAAGAAAAGTCTGATTTCTTTTCTCCTCTTTTACAATATGTCAGAAGAAACCCTGGATTGGTCTCTTGCAAATATTGTACAAGAAAACCAGGGCAAAGCAGAGGCTCAGAGACATACAGGAGAAGGGCCCCATGATGGAGGGTAGAGTGTCAGGGCTTTAAAAATTATAGGAGAATAGGAGGATCCTTAGGAGTTTGGGGAAAGTGAGTGGGGAGTATGGCCATCCTGGGAGAAAACATAAATTCTGGTTGCCCTGAATGAACGTTGCCAAAATAAAATCAGAAGGGTTTGGGATTTTATGGATTAAAAAAAGAAGAAGAAAGAAGAAAGATTTAGCAAACTGGTTGCTGAAATACGGTAGTCAGGAGCACACTTTTATGGGGAAGCATTTGTTTTCTTCAAGCATCATAGAATCTGTAGACCCTGCCTTGCCAGGCCTGAATAACCCAAGCGACTGCAGTCTCATGCTTCATGTTTCCCCCAGGCTAAAGAATTTTGTGATTTCATTGTTGTGACATTTCAGATCCTTTCTCAGAAGCACAGCAACCATGACAGGATGTAATTGGACCAACATGGTATGACCTAATGCCAACAGCCGGATCAGGAAACCCAGCAAGGTGTGTCTGCTTTAGCCTTCTTCTCACCCTCTCCATCCCGGTTCCTTCCTCTAGGTATGAGGTGGGGTCCCTCTAGACAGAGGAGGGTCTGTGACTTGCCATCACACCTCAAGAGTCTGATTGCTGACCCCGTATGGCCAACTCCAAGATGGAAAAGTGGGGGAAGATTAGAGTTTCTATGACCCATTCAGGGGAAGGAACATTCTTGTTTCTGTGGCCTGCTTTGGGGAGAGAGTGATGAGCCAGGAATTAGGAACCATGATGGGCCAGGAACTAGGAAAGCACAAGTGTGCTTTCTCTTCTTCAGTTTGCCATTGCCACAATTAGCGTTGACCTGGCCAGTGCTGGTCGTGAGAAGAGGTGAGAAGGCCTCCGAAGAGGTAAAAGAATATTAAAGCCCTCTTAGGAAGCTGATTGAAGAGGAAGGAGTGGAAGGAAGGGCTCATTCTAGATAATGTGTAGGCACAGGTGAACAGGAATGGGTCAGAAGGACTAAAACCCAGTAAAGAGACATAAATAATTCAATCAATACCTCAACACCTTAACTGATTTGAAATGAAAAAAAAATTGACTACATTGAGTCATTAAGATATATATCTAACCAACCATTATTATTCTGAGCAAAGAAAAATGAGACCCTCTATATGAGTTTTTGTATTTTCAATTATTTAAGGGTTTCTATTTCTGTGGCCAAGACAAGCGGTTAATTTCGCCAAGCAGCCAATCATTTCAGGAGGAAAACGGGGCTTTCGGAGGAGTTAATGTTTCAGAATTCATGCCCCAAGCCCCAGCTGTTTGGCTGGACTTTCACTTTTTATTTGCGATATTGGCACAAACAGACCTAGCTCTTCAGGCCTAGAATGAAAATGGAAAAAAAAGCTGCTAAAATGTGAATAGTAGTTGAGGATTATAGCAAAATAGATAATCTTCTGCTGATACAGTGGCTATTTCCATGAAATCATAGCTATAGACCAGATGCTGGCATGAACATTATTTACATTTTAGGAAAGTAGGAGCTAGTATTTCAAGAAGGTCCATGTTTGGAGCATCTTGGGCAATACATCACAGTCAGAGCGACTAAACAAATTTGCACTTTTCAACATCTGACTTCTGGGCTTCCTGCATCATATTGTGTGATGTCCACGTTGGAGCCAGACACACTCCCCTTAGAGGCAGGCACCCTGGGGATGATTAACGTTTATTTGTTGAAGACGAAAATAATGATTGCGGTAATGATCATCATCTGGAATGAGCAAATGGAAAGCAGCCAAAGGGAGTCCAAGGTGAGATGAGTGTTTATGGAATTGTATTGTTCATCCTAATGCTAGAAATGCAAAACTGATGGGACACCTGAAGAAGGGCAATGTTGACAAGCGAGACTGTCTTCATTTCCATTTAGTTAAACTTAAGTTTTCATGACATGGAAATAAATGGGAGAGTTTTAAAATTAGTTCTTAACAACAAAGAGCCATAAAAACAAGGAAAGGATGACGAGTTTGACATAAAGTAACTGATAAAACTGCAAGTGGGGAACGCACATTAAAACCGAGCATCTAGTATAACAACTGGCAGATGCAAACGCCGTGCACCCTGAGGTCATGGGGAAATGAATTAATGAATTTGCCAGCAATCCTTACTCTAACAGTCAGGAAGAAAGCCTGAGGCAGTACCAGAGGAATCAAGTACCCATGGCAAGCAGTTCACTTTGGATCTGACTGATGGCAGAGTAAGCCTCGTGATTTTATGTTGGCCTGAAGACTTGAGAGCTGTGCTGTGTGACTATCACACCATCTACGAAATGATGCACAGCGGGGGAACTCTGATTATGCATTTTCTGTCTATTACACATCATCCTCATTTTCTATCACAGTTGACTTTTTTTTCCCCCTAGTCCATTTCAGAGCTAAAACCACGTGGAATTGGAATTGACTTTCTACTTTAAGGGGAACATAATATTATCTAAATATAGCACATTCCCAGCCAGACCTTTCTATTGAGTTCTATTTCCCCATAAAATGTTTAATTGGTTGTATAACTTTGGGCAAGAGACAAAGGTACTGGGTCTAAATTTCCTAATTTAGAAGTTAGATTCATTCCAGGCTTAAAATAATATGATTTCCTCTCTGTTTTTTCTAGGCAATGAATCGCTACACAGAATATTTCTCAATGAAATGTTATAAACTCTGCAAAAATTCAAGGCAGAAATTACCATAGGGACATTGTTGAGATCAGGAGAACTATACAGACACTCATGGGCTTCAGAAAAGCAAGAAGAGCAGAAAAAATAAGGAAAGAAGGATGACACTTCCAGAACTGCTTACCTGGGAGTACTGTCTGGGGTGCAGCCATTTGTATCTTTGCCCGTTTGGAGTGGGCCCAAGGGCAGATTCTTATCCTGGGTCAATATTCTAAAAAAGATATTCTACAGAACATGAGTTGCAGAAATTTTTAATAGAAATTACACTTAAAGAGGGCTCCGTAGTAATATAAAATTGGGAACATGCTGGGTTACAGAAAATCAAACAGCATTCTTCCCGGAAGTGGCTTTTGGCATCCCTGATGGACTAATCTGCATCGTGAAACTCCATGAAGGGGAGAGCACGGTACTCAGCAGTTCCCAAACTCATCTGAATAGAAACGCTTGTTTTTTCTCAGGGAGATTCTCAAAGGTTCAATTTTCCAGTGAATGTACTTTTGCAAACATTTTCTGATAGGAATCCATAGCAAGTTCAAGTTCACTTCAGGGTGAGTAGGGTTTGAGGGATGCCATTAATGGGAAATCTTGGTACTTACATTAATTAGGCTTGTCCTTAACAAGCCCTGAATTTGTAGGTAACTATTAGGGCAAAATCAGCCTCCAGAATTCATAATCTGCTCTTCAACTTACGTTTGCTTATTGGTTTGTTTTTCTTTATTTGCCTGATCTTACCACCTGATCAAAGGTTAGTCCAATTTCGGCTGGAAGAATATTTTTTAAATGTGCCCTCTGTTTATGCATTTTCCTTTGAGGTGTTCCTAATATATATTCCTTTTTATTGACATAGGATTTCAGAAGACATTTGATCATCAATTTGTCTATTGTAACATTGATGAACTTTACAATTTACGTTTGTTGAATGGAAGCAAAAATTTCCATGGATTTACCTGGTAATTTTTCTCAAACTAAAAATCATGAAACATTATGGGAGTGGAGGGTATAACCAGGGAGGCTGGATTTGATCAGTACACGATCCATTCCTGTACTGAAATATCACATAAGCCCTATTAGTATGTACAGTTAATACACATTAATTAAAAATTAATTAAAAATTTAGCTGAGTGTGATAGTACGTGCCTGTAATCCCAGCACTCTTGAGGCTAAGGCAGAAGGATCATAAGTTCAAACCCAATCTGGGCAACTTTAGCAAGACCCTGTCTCAAAAGAAGGAGAGAAGAGAAGAGAAGCGAAGGGAAAGGAAAGGAAGGGAAGCAAAGGGAAGGGGAGGGAAGAGAGGACAGGAGAGGAGAGGAGAGGAGAGGGGAGGGGAGGGGAGGAGAGGAGAGGAGAGGAGAGGAGAAGAGAAGAGAAGAGAAGAGAAGAGAAGAGAAGAGAAGAGAAGAGAAGAAGAGAACCAAGGAGGACAAAGCTGAGAATGTAGGCTAATGGGAAGACCATGGGTACCATCCTCAGTACCAGAAAAAAAATTAAATCTATCACACCAAGTAACTCAAAATGTTATCAAATTTCCAGTCATTCCAAAATAGGATAAAAATTTTGAATATGTAGTGCGTGTGTGTGTGTGCGTGTGTGTGTTACTGGGGAGGGAACCCTTGGCCTTTACGCAGAACTAGCCCCAGATAGTTTTCTATTCTAAAATAGGGTTTTGTTAAGCCACTAATGTGTCCAGGCTGGGCTTAAACTTGAAATCCTTCTGCCATAGCCTCTGGGATTGTTGAAATTACAGGCCTGAGTCACAATACCCACCTAATTCTTCTTCCTTTTTTAAAAATGAGCACGTATTAATTGTACAAACTAATAGGGTTCAGTGTGATATTTCAGTACATGAAAGAATTGTACACTGACCAAATCCTGCCTCCCTTTCTACACTCTCCACCCCATTAATGCTTCATTATAATTAAAATATTTTTTTTGAGTGAGATAAAATTCATTTTCAAGACAGACGAGTCAAATGAAAATCTGTAGATCTTTAGGTGTTTCTTTGTTCTCAGATTGAACTTAAAAAGATTTTATAGTGATACGTTTGGGAAAAACAAGTTTAAATAAAAGAAAATAGAGTCTCTACTGGAGGATTAATTTATTACTACATAGAATGTTATTCTTAGCCATTGAGCAAAAAGAGTCACTTATAATAGGTCCAAAAGGAATTTAATATTTGTTCCATGTGCAAATAACCCTTCAACAAAAAATCTGCAGATAGGAAAACAACAAAGTGATTTTATCGTGGTACTGTAGGAATTATATATTTGAAAAATACCCCTCGTGATTTTTCAAATGCATTCCCTTTCATTTCTTTTAGCAAGGTTTTGTTCAGTATATTTCCAATCATTTTGAAAGCCTCATATAGACCCTGTGAAATCTTGGCTGGCTGAGATAAATTTAATTTTACCTTATCAGAATACTATTAGTTGAGAAGTTATATGGCATCCAAGTATTTCTATTCTCTGTTTACATATACCTTTCTTAATCTAAAGCAAAAAAAAAAAAAAAAAAAAAAGCAAAGCAAAAAAAAAAAAAATAAAAAACCCACTGGAGTGGAAGACAATAGGACCTGGGTAGTTTACTGATATTGCTGCTCATCACACAGTCTGTTGATCCTAACATCTGTAGAACCATGTATATAAAATGTTTTACATAATGAAAAAGTTGATGGGGGGATGGGTACTACAGCTTAACATTTGAGACCAGAATATGAAAGACTTTATTGAATTAAAATTAAAAACTGAAGATTTGATTTCTGCATCTCTTTTTTCTTTTTTTTTTTTTTTTTTGTCTTTTTGAGACAGGGTTTCACTATGCAGTTCAGGTTGTCCTTGAACTCACTTTGTAGCCCAGGCTGGCCTCAAACTCACAGCAATCCTCCTGCTTTAGCCTCCTGAGTGCTGAGCTTACAGGCACATGACACCATGCCCAGCTGCATCTCCTTTGAAAGACATTTAAATTATTAATTCAGGAATCTTTATAAATTTTGGTTTCAGGATCACTTTCATTCTCAAAAATATTCAGGAACCTAAAGAACTTTTGTGTATTTGGGCTTTATATTTATCAGCATTTACAGCATTAGAAATAAAAGCAGCCATTTCTAAAGTGCAAGGATGTCTATATACTTCATTAGCTGTCAGAATTCTCATATCACCACACATTGTGTAACTTCTGGAAAACTCACTCTATACTTGTGAGAGGACAGGAATCAAAAAGGAAAAAGAAAAGTTCTAGTTTGTTAATGTAGTTTTACTTAAGGTACTCTGAACCACACTTTAGAAGTATTGTATTAATTCATTGACTTAATAAACATAAATGTATGCCTACTCTGTACAGACCACTACAGTAATACGGACACTACAGATGTGCAGTTAAAAAAAAAAAAACAAAACAAAACAATCAAACAACAAAAAAAAAGCTTTCAACCTCTTGATGCTTTCATTACTCAAAAGGAATGCAACCCATAAGCTTCAAAATAAGCTTCACGAGGGAGTGATCATGAAGTCAGTTTTAGACATAGTAGGGTCTCAAAATTCTGCGATCATACATAGCAAATTCTCAAATAGTACATACAAAATCAGTAGACAGTTGAAAGATCTTGCACCAATAAAATTTCTGATTTTTATCACTGAACCTGTGATTATAGTGTTTAGCTGAAAAAATGCAAAGCTACCCCATTTTAACCATGGGTAAATCATAATATCGTAAGTCATTTAGTTTTGCATTCTCAAAGTTGTAGAGTGAGAAGACAGCCAAAATAGAAAAACTCAAAATAAATGACATGAACAAAGAGACAGAAAGGAAAATTGATTGTTTGATGAGTAATTTTGATTATCGACTTGATTGGATTGAGAAATGCCTTGGAAATTAGTAAAGAACACTACTTTTTGGTATGTCTGTGAGGCTGTTTCTAGAGAAGACTGGCATGTGGGCTAGCAAATTAAGAGGGAGAAACCCTTCTTGAAAGTAAGATTCATTACCCAAGATGCTGGGAACTTAGGTGGAATAAAAGAGGAAGAAGGAGGAAGCCCATGCTCTATTATTCTCTCTATTTCCTTGACCATGACCTTCTGCTATGATGCTTCTGCTTCTACACAGCACTAGAAGCAAAGGGTCCAGCTGACCATGAACTGAAACCTTTGAAACCGTGAGCCAAAATAAACCTTTTCTCCTTTAAGTTGTTATTCCTAGGTATTTTGTCACAGTAACAAAAAGCTAACACAGATTGTTATACAACTGTATAGCATCATTTTCTTTTCTTTTCTTTTTTTTTTGTGGGTACTGGGGTCGACCTCAGGACCTCGTGCACCAGCAGGCGCCCGTGCCGCTGAGCAATATCACTGGCCCTTTTCTCATATGTGGGTACCGGGAGTTGAACTCAGGACCTCATGCTTGCCAGGCAGGCGCTTATGCTGCTGAGCTATCTCACTGGCCCTAGCATCATTTTCTGAGTAATTTTGGGTACTAAATATTCATGGTACCATGGAATAGGTGTACTGTTAGAGTCAGCTAGACTTAATTGCAAAAGTAACTAGGCCTGAGTCCAGGTTGAGGAGTCTTGGGCAAAAGTTTTACGTATGAAAACTTTGTCCTATTTTTAAAAAAGATGGGGAAAAATGATGCTTTTATGAAAGCCAAGTTAGACAATGGATATGAATAAAGTTCAGGGCTTTTAAAAGATGGTATAAACATTATAAATGTTATTTCTAGTTCCCATAGCAATTGATGTCAGAAATTGTTATTTGCATTTACAAAGAAAAAATAACTCCAAGGATAATGAGAAAAAACAAAGATGCAAGTCCCCAGTTCCTTGATGGATTTAAGAGATGGCCATGAGCCTGGAGAGGTATAGTTGGACAGCCTTTAAGGACAGTGACAAAAGGCTGAGGTGACATAAACAAGAAAACTGTGCCTCAGAGAGGGAGGCTTTTGCAAGAGGGCAGAGGTGGAATGATTTTTAGACACTGATTGACAGACCTGAGAGATCCCAAGATCATTTTCTGCAGTGATTCATGGTCTGTACCAGAATGAGAAGGCTTCCTTCAAGTTACATGGTTTCTTGGTAATTTTCAGAGATAGTTATTCTGAAATTTTCTAGGAACTACAAACACACACACACACACACACACACACACACACATTCCTGAAACTTGAAAAAATGGAGGAAAAAAGAATAACTGTATTAAAAAAAAATTGTATTTTCATTAGAAATATGCTAACAATTTATTTTTATCATAAAATTGTACTTTTTCCCTTCTAGGGTAAATTACATAATCACATATCTAAGATAGATGAGTTTATAAATAGCTTTATTAAAATATACTTTATCAAGAAATTAATTAAATGACAAAGAGAATAATAATGGTGTTATTCCATCTGGCTTCATGACTTCAATTTTGTAAAAAGCCATGAGATGAACCCCAGCGAAAAGTGCTTGCCTAACCCATGTGAAACCCTGGGCTCCAACACAGCTCTGCAAAGCAAAACAAAAACAAAACTAAACAAACAAAACAAAAATAAAAAAATAAAACAAAACACTTCCATAGATCCCTATATAAGAAATGATTTTAGGAACAGTTTTTGGTTATAAGTTATTCTTTCATTTTTCAAGGAAATTAACTCTCTGAAAAAGACCTCTAATTTTTATTGCAATCAATTTAAAACTGTGGAATGGAGATAGTACTAAAATGAGGAGAAATAATTTAATACCACCATTAAATATATGCCAAACAATCTAGATCATCTATTACATTTAAAGCTACTGTAGAAAGATGAGTACTAGATATGACTTTTGTGTTGGTTGATGATTTCTAGGATGCATATGATTGTGACTATAATCATCCATACCCAAAAGCTGAAATTTTGAGAAATTATTCAAACTCAGAGTTGCATGTTAATTGATTGTATCACTTTAGGCTCAGATCTATTGATATTAAATAAAAATCTTTCAGTAATTCAACAACTGTCTCTGTAGCCAGAATACTTTGAATTCACTATTGTCTTGGTTACTTTTCTCAATGCTGAGACAAAATATTCAACACCCAAAGATAAGGAGGAAACGTTTATGGTAGCTCACAGTTTGTGGAAGTTTCAGTTCATAGTTGGCTGGCTTCAAGGCAGAGTGGCGTGGCAGAGTGGCATTACAGAGGAGAAGCAGCTCATGGCAGAATGTGGAAGACAAGAAAGCAGAAAGCAGCAAGCGACAAGTGACAAGTGACAAGAAATAATCAGCCCTCTTTCTATCCCTTATATTTTGTACAGGCTATACACCCTTAGGGCACATAGCACTCACACCTGGGTGGGGTGCCATTAATCCTAGCATCACACCATGAATCAATCCTAGCATGACATCTTTGATCCCAGCACCACACAGCCTAGATCCAGCCACCTCCAAAAAGCCCCACCTTGGACTGCTTGAGGCTTTGGGGGGACGTCTAGACACAAGCCATAAAAACTACACAGCGTTGAAACTGAAAACCTCAGTTTTTTCATGCTAGAAGTAGTGCTTAATGAAAGAGTAAAATCCTATTGCACCAATATGTCTAAAAGCAGGATAAATCATAAAGTATTAGGTGAATGAGCTTTGTCTATGTGTACCTACACATCTGTGTATCTGATTTTGAGTTCAATTGTTTCTTATTTGTTTTGATGGTGGTACTGTGCTGATTCATAATTGTCATGTCAGTGGCAGAGGAAGCCAACAGGCTTACATATTTAAGTAAGGCAGGGAAATGACTTGGACTTCTGTTATTAATCTATATTGTACTAGGTTACGGAATCGATTTAAGAATTTAGATATGACTATATATTCCTGTCAGGTAAAAATTACTCCAAACTTGACTAGAACACTGTAATAAACATGAACATTTAACCCACACATTTCCAAACAGGTGAATTGGGAAAATTTATTGAAAATAACAATTCAACAAATGAAAAATATATTTAAAATCTTAGTACTCATATTTATTACAGAAATTGAATTCATTATTTAAAAAAATTTCTCATAATGAAAGCCTCCAGACTCAGAACAAACATTTAATCTTGCCAAATACTTAAGAAATAAAAACAATGAACAAATAAATCACCCAGGGAATAAATAAGTAGGACATACTTCTCCTTTTGTGATATTAGCATAAATTTTTAGCAAAAATTACACAGCCAGTTTTCTTATGAACATAGACACAAAGTATCAGGAAATTATTTGAATCTGGTATATGTAAAAATAATAATCACAGTCAACTTAGGTTAATTCTAGGAACACAAGTTTGATCAATATTTGAAAACTACTATAATTTATCATTGAATGAATAAAAATCATATGATTAATTAGATGCAGAAGAGACATTTAATCAAATCTCATATTTGTGATAAAATCTCTTAGAAAATAAGCAATAAAGGAGTAGAAGAGAACATTTCTAATCTGATAAATACCCATAAAAATCTTATACCCATCATCAAAACTTAATAACAAAATGCTGAAAGTTTTGCTCCTGAGTTCACAACTAAACCAAGATTGCCACTAAAATCACTTCAATTCAACATTGTATGGGAGCTCTAATGGTGCAATAAAGAAAAAATAAAACAAACTGTATAAGAAATGGAAATGTCATAACCTATAATTATGTACAAATCTAAAATACTGTAGTCCATAAACTATTAGAATTGACAAGTGAATTTAGCAAGATAATTTGGTACAAATTCCATTTTATCTCCATACAAAGAAGCAAGTAAAAATTAAAAGAAAATCATACTGCTTACAATAGCATCAAAAATATTAAATACATAGGTATAAATCAACTATGTTTTTATAAAGTTCTATACATATAAATCTATAAAATATTACCTAGAGAAGTTAAGGACAATCTTAATAAATATTCTCAAAATCTAAATATGTTAAAGATAAGGTCTTCCTAATTTATCTTTAAATATAATTCCAACTGAGTTTTCAGAAGGTGCTTTTTTGGGAGATAGACAATTTACTTCAAAGGGTCTCAGATAGTAAAGACTGTCTTGAAAAGGAATTAAAATGGAAGAAATACGTTATTAAGTCTCAAAATTTACCACAAAGTTTCTCATAATTAAAACATAAAATTGGCTCAAGGGTAAAGTAGTAAGCCGGCAGAGCAGAATAAAATCTAGAAGTACAGCGACATATGGAAGGGGTAATCAAAGAATATGGTGAATGTTTAAAAATAGATTCTAATAAAAGAGCCCTCTCAGAATATTCCCTCTTGCTTCATACATACTTATCCCATAATTCTTGCTACGTTCTGAAGCAATGCTGGAAGACAGCTTTTGTGAATGTCTTTATGAGTGTGATTAAAAAAACAAAAAACTCTAGTGAATGCAGCCATCAAGTGTTACCCCATGGAAATACAGGATCATAGAAACATTACCGTACCTCAAGTACTGTACCTTATTCACCAAACCTGGCACCACATGACTTCCAGCTCTCCCCTAAGTCAAAATGACAATTAAAGGTAAACATTTTTAATGAATTCAGGGCATGAAGGCAGTCACAACAGCACCATTAAAGAACCTCATGAAAAAGAAATTTCAGAACTGCTTCAGAAAGTGACAAGAAGAATGGGACAAATGTGTTTGTGGTGAGAGGGAGTATGTGGTGAGAGGGAGATTAACGGCAATACGCCTTTTATTGTAATAAAATTTTAAAAATTTAAACACACAACATAGTTTGATTATACCTTGTATATGACAAATTGATTTAAGGGAAAGGCGACACTAATAGAGTGTGGAAAGATGATCTTTTAAATAAATGATTCTGGATCATTATATAATGTGTTTGGTAGAAAATACTGCATCTTATATTATGTAGAAAAGTCTACTCCATATGAACTATAAATGCAAGCATAAAAGTTAAAAAACATGTTGCCACTTTTTTATTCATCAAATAAATAAAAATCAAAATCATTAAGACAATATCAAGTAGTGGGGAGAAACTGGACCTCTCATATGTTACTGGAGGGATTAAAAGTGTATACCCCTCACTTTGGAAAACCATTTGGCTCTGTTGACTACACATACCCTTATTACAATTATTCCCTTTGTGTAGTAAACTTTAACAATAGTAAGCAACTAGGTTGCCATTTATTAAGCTTTCTCCTAATGATTCATAGTTTCATTGCCCTTCAAATGAGATCCATTTTGCCCCTTTCAATAACATTTTCTAAGGAGTTATTACTCTACTATGGAAAAGCTTGAGTTTCCATGTTGTCACCGCCTCTTGCTATGTGTTTTTCATTGTGGTTTTAAGTAGAAACTCCTAGGATTTAAATTAGCATCAGTTTTACCTCTTCTTTCCATAGAGGTTTCTATATTTCTTTTTTTTTTTGTATATTATTGTTTTTCAAGGATCTCAACTAACATTGCAGAACACTAGTGATAATTTACTAAAATATCTTGTGCCTGACAATTTAATGAGAATACTTCTAAGATTTTGTTATTGAAAATGGTGTCATTACAGTATCTGGTGGCTACTCTTTATTAGGTTAAAAATGTTTTCTTCTATTAAATTTAAAGATGTGTATTAAGAATAGATGATGAATTTTATCAAATTTTTGTCTCTGTGTTATTATTTTATACTATACATATTGCATATAAATTGTTATAAATAACATTGATTTTAATATTAAGATCTTCTTAATCCTATATAATTCTTTAAATATATCTCTGGAGTTTATTTGGAAATGTTTGTGTGTGTTTTGCATCTTTGTAGACATTTTGTTCTCTGTCTTTTTTTGTTACTTTAAGATCAAGGTAATGTTAGGCTTTAAAATCAGTTGAAAAACATCCTCTTTTGATGTACTTTTATATCAGAAAATGTTTGAATGGTTTTGAAGAACATGCCCACAAAATCCTGTTCCTATTCTTAGAAAGTCTTTTCAGTCTTTGACTATCATTTTAAAAAATATCTTTTCTAGGTTTACAAAATTTTCTTGAGTCAGTTTTGATAAGGTACATTTTTCTGGGGGAGACCTTTTTGTAGGTTTCTAAATGTGTTGATATATTCATGTTTTATATATGTTTAATACTTTATTCTTTTATGAAAAGGCTACTATTGGTATTACTATTGATATTTTTTTCCCTTATCGATCACACCTATCAAAATATCTTCTTTTAAACAATTTTGTTATCTTTTCAAAGAGCCAGGGTTTGGTTTTAATTATATAATTTATCATTTTGTTTTGTTTTTTATTACACAACACACTCATATACTCAACCACATCTATATTTAGTTCCGTCAGATTCTGATGGACTTCCTAAAAGTATATGTTATCCTGATCTATACGGTTCCCTTTAGAACAATTTTAATGTACTGGCTACAAGTATGGATCTTCTACTATTTTGCTAAATTTACCTTAAGATACACTTTATTTTAAAAGGATGTGAAAGCCAAAATGAAGCAACGGCTCAAGATCTTTTATTCAATCTCCCAAAGCATTGCATATCTAAGACCTAGCACCATGATACCAGCTCAGAACTTTCACTAATGGAAGGTCTTTGCTATTTGCTCTTTCTGCCTCCTTGGCCATAATTAAACAAAAGGGCAATCTTCTCAAATCCAATATTCTATTGTACACTAGGGTTGTCCAGTTTTGGTTAGAATTACAATGTTTTGCTCCTCTGTTCTGTTTGACATTCCAAATATATCCTGATATCTGAAGATATTGATATACGCCCAGTGGACACAGGGCTACAAGTAATCTTGCTATGTCTATAACTATGAACCAAGCACTTCATGTGCTATTTGAATGTCTTTGACCTTCTTATCAAATTTGCATGGCTTTGTATAGATGAAATCTAAAATGTGACATATTTTACTTAAGAAACAGTCCTTCCAACATATTTGCTTATTCAGCTGTCACTGAAAGTAAAGAACATGAAGATTGAAATATTTTTTGAAAAACAATGTTTTAAAAGATTCTCACAGACATAAAGCACACTACACATTTCTCCCCCTGGTGGCTTAAAATGCCACAAGCTACTGACTAATACAAAATAACAACAAAAAAATCTTTCTCGACTGGCTGACATTTTACTTTCTTTAAAGAGCAAAGGAAAAGATATCCCTAAAACTGCCAGTAGCACTGCTCAAATTCAGAGAAAGACAGACATCTACCTGTGTAAGAAACAAAATCGCGGGCCGGTGAGATGGCTCAGCGGCGTAAGCGCCTGCCTGGCAAGCGCGAGGGCCCGAGTTCGACTCCCGGAACCCACATACGAAAAAGGGCCGGTGATATCGCTCAGCGGCACGGGTGCCTGCTGGCGCGCGAGGTCCTGAGGTCGATCCCCTGTACCCACAAAAAAATTTAAAAAAAAGAAAAGAAACAAAATCGCTATTTCCTCAATAGCTTCAAGTCTCTGAGCAAACATTGGTCTAAAGCCTGCAGTTGTTCAAGCGCTCACTTCCTGGCTACAGCTTTCAAGGGTAGAGGGTTGTCATGCAAGAAAGAGAGATTGTTAAGAGGGTGAAAGCCACGATACAGTGGTAATTATGCTTCTAGATAGCAAGCACGAAAATACTCTGAATGGAAAAATTTGCTTGTGTATTTGTGTGTTTAGCCTTCTCTTTCTTCTCTATTTTTGTGTTGTACTCATTCTCACCAATTTTGGCCAACTTGATAGAAATGGATTAGTCAACTTGGGACACCCATTTCCACCATTTCTAAACACATACACTGGTGATACGCTGTGAAGAGGAGCTCCCTTTTCCTCTTCTGATCTCTTCAGATCTCAGCGATTGCTGAAGTTCAGCTGCTTTCAGTAACACAGACAAGAAAAAGCCAATGCTCTCTCTCTGCTTGGCAAACTGGCATTCATTTCAGGACAATAACTGTCTGTTGGCTGGAGATCCAGCTGCCTGTCATGTTAGACCACGCTGTGCCTGCTGCTGTGTACAGCTGTACAGCTGAGATCAGTGCCCGAAGGACTGAGCGCAAGAATGCTGTGATCCCTGGCGGCGACAGGGTCTCTGCTAACAAGCCTCCAGACATTCAAGATGAAATGTCATCACCCAGCACAGCTATCACAGAGGATGAAACAAAGCATCTAAAAACCTTTAATAGCATCAGAATCAGCGAGCTAAGCGAATCGTCTCAGGTAGAGCTTCCACTCTGCCGAGTTGATGTCAGTTCTGTGAGCGATGGTGACCCCTTCTCTATCACTTTATCCCCAATATTCAGAGAAGGAAAGATAACTTGAAATAGCAGCTTTTCCTGTGACTGAGCTTAAAGCATTTTTTGTCATTCTGTTCACTGTCTTCCATTAATCAGTGAATAATTATGGAATGTCTATTGTGTATAAGTCCCTCTCCTTGAAGTTGGAGAAAAACAAAGAAACAGAATGGAGTAGCAGGTACGATTGTTTTAATTTTTTTATGTCAGGCCTGCAATCCTACTATGATGGCTGGGTTACTTAATTTCAGTCTTCCCTGGGATTCTTTTGTCCTTCAGTGATCTCCAGGTTAGACGAGGCTTTAGATGAACTGTGGCATTGGGAGAAGCGTCCTATCTTGTCCTTTATTTATCTGTTCACACATTTGTCCCGAGATGTCTGTTGCCCTGGTCCTTCTTGTTCACTGACTTTCTGCTCTGGAAAACACCAGAACTTTTCTTTCAACCTACCCAAAAGATGATCCTTCAACACTTATTTGGAGTCTGGGATCTTATCATCTTCTTGGAGAAGTTTATGGGCACCCCTGGCTCCCAACATTTTTCTTCCCAAGTAACCTGTTTAGATTAGTGTGGGTAATCTCAGTCTTTTTATTTGAACAGGTCATTTTCTCTGCACTCCAAATTCTCTATTTTGCTGGCTCTGGTGAATACACTTTGGGTAAAATATTTTGTCTACATTCTGTGTACTTCTGTTCTAGTCATGTGGTCACGTGAAAATTAGCAAAAATAGACCCACACACACCAGAGAAATGCATAGGCTGTTTAGGCTTTTAGCTATAGCATGACTTCCCTGCTGTCTGATTTAGTATGAGGGTGCAGATGAATGGCGGAAAATAAAAAGGAAATAATGAAAACACCAAGTGTTTCAAAAGATATGAAACAACCAAAACACAAAAGCACTGCAGATAGCAGCATAAATTGGTGCAACCACTTAGAAGAACCATTTTGCCCAATTTGCTATGGCTGAACATAAGCGTATTCCATGACCAGCAACTTTGCCCCAAGATTCCGATCTAAATATATAAATATATATATATGTGTATATATATATATATATATATATATATATATATATATATATAATGAAATGCATATACTTCAAAAGACATGTATTAGAATGTTCGGGCAGGACTCCTTGTAGTAGCTCCAAACTGGAAACTACCAAATGCTCATCTACAGTAAGAGGGTGCTATAGTTTAGATCTTGGCTGTCCTTCAAAAGCCTTTGTGTTGAGGCTTGCTCCCTATCCCCTGGTGCTATCAGAGGTGATGGGACCTTTAGGAAGTGAGGTGTAGTGGAAGGAAGGTACATCACTGGGGGTGTGCCCTGGATAGGGATGTTGGACTCCAGCCCCTCCCTTTCATCTCCAGCCACCATGAGGTGAACAGGGCTCTATACATGCTTCTACTATGGTTCACTGTGCTGCCGCAGGTGCAAACCAACAAGGGCGAATGGTCATGGACTGAAACCAGGGGTGAAAAAAACCTTAAGTCCTTATAATGTTATTATTTCAGGTATTTTGTTGCAGTCATGAAAAGCTGACTATATTGTGGTATGTTAATTTAATAAATATTATATAGCAATTGTGCTCAATAATCTCTGTTCAGTAATGCAGAGATATGAATGAATTCTATGCATCAGAATGTTTTGAGTAAGAGAAGATAGGCACAGAAGAGGACATACCATATGACTGCACTTATATCAAGTTCAAAAACAGACAGCAATTAGCTCTGTTTGCACTCAGGACCATAGTTACAGGGTATGAAGTAGGCTTCTAGGGGGCTGATGATGTTCTTGTTCTTGTTTGAGAGACAGATTACACAAGAGAACTGCTCACTTTACATATATGCAGTATTTTACTTATACCTATTACACAAGATTGAACAGTGTCACTTCAAAAATCACAGCCACCTGGAACCTTTAAATGTAGCCTTATTTGGAAATATGGTCTTTGAAGTTCTAACCTTGCTAAGTTGCGGTCACACTGGAGTTTTTTGGGCCCTAATCCAAAGACTTACGTATTTATAAAAAGACAGAAAATTTAACACAGACACATGTAGAGATGTAGAGGAAAGAAAACCAAAGCCAAAGCTAAGAAAAAAAAAAAATGATTACTAGAATCACTAAAAGGCAAGAAGCATATTCTCCCTTAGACTCCAGTGGGAACCAAACTTGCTAACACCTTGGTTTCAGACTTTGGACTTGCAGAGCTGTGAGACAATAAATTCCTATTATTTAAAGCCACCTAGTTTGTGGCAATTTGTAACTGCAACCCTAAGAAACTAACATCTCTTATCTATGATTCTTTGCTTAGGGTATAAAAGAGAAGTTTTCAGACTGAGTATAGGACAAAGAATTTGGGTAAGATTTAGAATGCAGCAAGTAATCGATATGTAACACTCAACCATGATTTATTCCTTTAAAGGTCTATTCAAGTAGCTCTAATCTTTGAACAAATGATAAGAGCTGGAGTCATGTTCTGTGACTATTTCTGCAAGTGGTGTCACATGGAGCAGTCTCTATAAGCCAAGCACTGACAAGTCAACTGGCAGGCAGGATGTCTTCCTCCAGGTCAGTTCTTTTGCTAGGACAGATAACTCAAGCTCCAGCTCCTTTCTGGCTGTGGAAAAGAACAAGTCGCATGTGCTGTTGGTTGCTTTTCATCTTTTTCAGGGATGAAAGCACAGCCACTGGAAAATGATAGCATCCTGGCTAGGAATGTGGCTGAATTTTTACAGTGTCCAGTATTTTCTAGGCTCTATATAATGTGTGACCATAAGCAATGAATGTGTTTTTAAAACATGCCAGGACTAATATACCGAATGAGTACCATCCATCAAAATAGTCACTTTGGCATCACACACCTCACCAATGCTGCCATTATTCAAAATGTTACTGGAACTCTTCTTGCAGGATTTTCTTCAAATCTGGTTAATGAACCACACAAGAAAACCAGCCTCATAAATTTATAGTCACACATAATTTTGACCGTTAAGAATGTCATCTTGCTCGATGGATCTTACCCACCTCATCCATCAGTATTGACTTTGAATAACTTTTGACCATTTCCCGCAAATAAAATCTGCCATCCATGGAGGAATATTTGCCTCAAATGGGCACATTCAAAAGAATAATAGCTTTTAAAAGCCCTTTCAAAAGAATGTTTAGTACAGTGCCTTGCAGGTGGTTGACACCCAATAAATATTTGTGGAATTTCTGTATGCACTGTGTGGATTTTGAGGAGAGTACCCAAGGAGAAACTTCTGAAATAGAAAAGAGAGAGAAAAAAAATATTACAGCAAGTGTATAGCTTTCCAAGATGAATCATTTGTAGGAAGGAAATGATATTCAATTATATGTTTAAATTGTAATCCATTTTGAAAATAAGTAATTTTACTTTGTTGACACATCAATGCAAAATATATCTTCCTAAACTTTAAGAGATAAAATTTCATGGATTTACAAATTATAAACAAAGACTCTGCATACAACTATACCTATGATTAGGTTTTGCTTTTGTTTACTTTTTATTTTCTTGGATGATGGATAGCATAGTGAAACATGATTTCATGTAAATCTAGTTTTTTATTCCATTGTGGTGTTTGGCACCATCGATTCCTTTTTTGTCAGGCTATAACAGAATCTAGAGGTTACATTTGTAAAAGCAGCAGGAAAGCACTTAATGAGACCGATGCAAAGACTAAAGTCACTAGCACTGGGGTAACCCATACACAGCACTGAGAACTGTTTTCTCACACCAGCAACACTGTTGAATAAGGTTCAAAGAAGAAAAAATGGATTATGACTGAAGGATGAGATGGCAAGTGTGACTGCATTGTCAACAGAAAAGAAAATGACAGAAGATGTTAAACAAATAAAGCACTTTGGTGATTTAATGCGAGATAATATTTTGCATCAGGAGTTTTATCATTTCATCTGTCTCTTAGCCAGTCACTCTAATAGATGCAAAATGTCAGGTCAAAGCAAAATCACCACTTAAAAAAAAAAAGTGAACACGTGATATTAGGACCTAGAATAAGCTCAGTTTTAGGAATATAAAATGATGTAGCCTCTCTGGAAAACCATATGGCTCTTTCTCAAAAAGGCTAAACACAAAGTTATGACCCAGCAAAGATGTATATTCAAGAGAAATAAAAAACATGTGTTATCACAAAACTTTCACACATATGTTTATAGCATCATTATATGTAATAGCCAAAAAGTAGGGGCAATCTACAAAGTGATGAATGGATAAACAAAAACTGAAGAATGTTAATAAAAAATGATATTTCTATACAATAGTGTAGTAGCTGGCAATAAAAAAAAGTGATACATGCTACAACAAGAATGAACCTTGAAAATATCATGGGTTTTTTTGTTTGTGTGTTTTTTTGTTTTTGTTTTTTTTTTTTGAGTCAGGATCTTGCTTTGTAGTTCATGCTAGCCTTGAATTCATTATGTAGCCCAGGCTGGCCTCAAACTCATGGAAATCCTCCTGCCTCAGTCTCCTGAGTGCTGGGATTACAGGAGTGTGCCACCCTGCCCTGAGAAAATATCAAGTTAAATGAAAGAAGCCATTTACAAAAATCACATATTACATGATTCCGTTTATATAAAAGTTACCAGAGTAGGCAAGTCTGTAGGGTCAGCAAACCAATTAGTGGTTACCAGAGGTTAAAGGAAGAGGGGAACAGTGAAGTAACTGTTAATGGGTACAGCTTGCTTCTTATTGTTCCCTAATTAAAAAAAATTATTTACTTATTTATTATTTATTTATTTATTTATTTATTTATTTCTACATATTTGCCATACATAATGATCACATCCTTCATGGGGATTTGTACCTATACATAATATATATTATTTCTCTTTTTCCTATTCCCCTCCCCCACCTTCAACTCCTCTTCTCCTCCCCATTTACAAAAGGTCTGATTCCATTTCTTTCCTTCAGTTCTCTTTTCTAAATCCCTTTTCCCTTCCTTTCCTCCCTCCCTTTCCATTGTTACTCTTCCCATTTGAATGCAGTTCTTCCTACTTCCTAATATCTCTCCTCCATTTCGCTTATTTTTTACAGATAAAAATGTGTTCTAAAATTGATTGTGCCATTAGTTACACAAATATATGAATACATCAAAAGCCATCAAATTGTACATTTTAAATGGGTGAATTGTATAATAGTGAATTATATCTTAATAAATCTGTTTAAAAATGGCTCACATCCATTTTGAAAGCCCAAATGCTTCAGTTCGAAGGACTTTCTCCCCAGGTAATATTAACTCCTTCAAAGTAGAGATAGGGAATGCAATCAAATCTTCAGTAGCTGAGGAAACTTCAGCATCTGCTGCTCTTCCAGCAATAATATGGCTTAAGTAAAATTTGAAGTATGTAATGCTATGTTAGCTACTTTGCACAGTTTTTCAAAGAATATCATGCTTATCCTGAGTATTTATAAGCAGACACTTACATGTGACGTTTTGCAACCAACCCAATCCACAGGATACCGTAACAGCCTCTGATTTTGCTGTTTCCTAATGTCTTAAAAAGTTCAGACTATCTTATCAAGTATCTCAGAGACATCAAGCCTTGCTTACATCTAGAAATTCTGGCCCAGCTGCAGTTTCTTTAGGAAACTATGACTGATGTCACTTCTGTTATTTTTATGCATTCAGCTATTGGGTGTGTATTATGCCAGGTACTTATTTAATTTTATGCATATTCTTTTACTGATCCTACAACAATGCAGCATTGCATAATACGAAGGAGGATATCACACGAAATGGATATAATGATCGGCTCAGTGGCCCCGTATTTTGATGTTCCCCATGGGCTCAGAGGTTCCAAACTTACCCCATTGGTGGAACCAGAATGTGAACCATGGCCCATCTGGCTTGCTTTGAAACCGTCAGGCAGGACTTTGAGAGTTAGAAGAGGCATCTGACTACGATAATGCGGAGAGCTAAGCACTAAAGTTCTCATTTCAGATAACAAGTCTTCCAGCACTAGTTGTATTACTTAATATTTTGGACTTATTTTTCCCTTGGTTGTAATAAGATAATATTCTATAATATTATCTTAAGGTTTTAAATAAAGTAATACTTTTAAAAGATCAGTACAGTCTCTGGTACATTATAACACTAAAGGAAAGTATCAGGACTATGAATTCATGGTTTTGTTACAGGTTGACTATATTCCTGACGGTTTCTTCTTCTCAGAAAGAATTGCGGAAGTCAGGACTATCCAATCATTCTAGCTGTCTCAGTAATATAATTGGATAACTCCACAGTGGGTAGATTAGTGAAGACTTAATCACTGCTATTTTACATGCCTACTAAGCTAACTACAAAAGATCAGTTTACTGATTGAAAGTGTATTTGTACTTAAAAGTTCCCCTGGCCCTTGAACATTGAGTAATAGATGATCTGTGTTTTGCAGAGCTGGATAACTGGGGCTTGTTTGCCTATTTTCAGTTGCAAACAGGCATGGAATAATGCTAGTAAATCTCAGTTTTCTTACACAAAACACCTGCATTTGAGAACCTACATTTGAGAAACTTCTATATTTGAGAAAGAACCCATCAATATGTTTTGTGAAAAAAAGAGCAGTAAAGATACACTCTATACAGGAATATGAAAACCTTTCAGAGTGGTAAGTAAACAAGTTGTGTGTAAGTATGTCTTGTGTGACAGAATTGGTGCAAGTGAGAAAAAATATGAATATGTAGTTGTATTTTCTCCCTGGTGCAAAATAACACTATAGCTTAAACTATATGGAGGGCCGATGATATAGCTCAGCAGCATAAGAACCTGCCTAGCATGCGCGAGGTCCTGAGTTTGATTCCCAGTACCTGCATTTAAAAAAAAAAAAAAAAAAAAAAAAAAATATATATATATATATATATATATATATATATGGAAAGACAATAGTCATCTTTAAAGAAGATGGGAAGAAGTGGTTGGACATGGGAAACTAGAATGATCAAGGGACTCTTCATTCCAGATCATTTTATTCTTATTTATCTATAGGTGGTGATATTTTACTTATTCAAAAAGTTAAGAACGGGCCGGTGAGATGGCTCAGTGGCTTAAGCGCCTGCCTTGCAAGCGCGAGGGCCCAAGTTCTACTCCCGGAACCCACATACGAAAAAGGGGCCGGTGATATCGCTCAGAGGCACGGGCGCCTGTTGGCACGCGAGGTCCTGAGGTCGACCCCCCGGTACCCACAAAAAAAAAAAAGTTAAGAACATAATTAAAAAAGTAAATGTCTTGAATAACTTTCTGATCAGGAAAAGCTGAGGAAGTCACAGTGCTTTCTAAGAAGTGATCATCATTGGGAACAGGGAAAAAAGGCATGGTGAATTCTTAGCTATCAATTAGAAAAGGAAAGGCATGAAGAGCCAGCTGTTTTCCATTTCAGTGTTTATAATAATGGACCTGAGGATAAAAGTATAATACCATCGAACATGAGGAGAATCCTCAGGTAGGTCTGATTGGCCAAGGAAAGAAAATTCTAGCTGGAAAAGGAAAAAGATACCTAACCTGTACCGCCAGACAGTGTTGCCTGAGAGAATATCATCACCTTGAGTACAGATGAGTGGAGTTACATCCAAGGGGAGTTGAGTTCAAATATATTTTTTGTGCTTAGTCATGTTAAGCCAAAAGATGGGTTACTATATCCAAAAAGCCATGAACTCTAGAAAGTTTATTCTAGTAGATTATCTATGTTATATAATAGAGGACATAAGATGTGATAAAGTAGGTGCATAGTAAATGTATTTGTCTCAGAATCCTTTTATTATCTAAGAACAAAATCAAGCACATCAACAGAAGTCATTTTGTATTGACAAAAAGAAAATCAAGATTTAACTGAAAATACAAAACTAATACATTTCTTACCAGGAAGCCAGGCGCATCACCACCACCTGCCTTGCAGGAAGACGATTCACTTTGCAGTTGTAGCTGGTGCAACTCTAAACACAACCATGACAACACAGTTTGAGAGTTTACACCAATTATTCAGAACAATTCCATTGCTTGGATTCACCTGAATGATAAATAATCTGTAAGCTGCGAACTCCTTCAGGTCAAGGTCTTCTTTATTTTGTCATACCCCATTATAAAGGCGTACAGTAGACACTCAATACAAGTTTTAAAGGTGGATGCAGCATGAAAAACTCAGCTCTACCTGTTTATTTTATCAAATGAACTTAGGGTGAACTGAGTGAGTTCTGCAGTCAGGGATGGGTGTAACTTAAAGGCCCCCAAGGAACTAGTCCACTGTCCTTGTCTTAGTTACTTTCTCATTGCTGAGACACAATACCTGACATCTGCAATTTAAGGGAAGAAAGGTTTATTTTGGCTCACAGTTTGTAGAGGTTTCAGTTCATGTTCTGTTGGCTCTAGGCAGGATGGCAGAGGGGAGTGGTGGAACTGAACCACTCACTGGACGGCATCAAGGAGGCAGAGAGAATGAAGGAAAGAGCTGTAGAGATGGATACGCCCCTCTGGGCCACTGCCCCAGTGTTCCACCTCCTTCAAATGGGCTCCCCCTCCCATCATCGCATTAGCTATAAACTCATCAGTGCACTAATCCACTAATGATTATCATGACCCCAAAATCTAATCACCTTCCCCCACCCCCACCTATAAGAGAATGAGGCTTTGGAGGACATCAAGATATAACCGCAACAGTCCTCTTTCATTTTAGAAAAAAGTGTTGGCCCAATATTGTTAGGCCATCTAGTCTGAGACGTCTTGTTTTGTATGGTGAATTGAGAAAGAAAGAAACAAAACAAACAAACAGAGGAACAGAAAACAAAAAGAGCAGAGATTAACTCTGAGATCCTTCTGTGGCTATTGTCCAGGAAAGAAAAGAATTAAGTGAATTCCTGGATGTCACGAACCTGCATATTTTTTAGCCTATAGAGAATATTGCACAGAAAATATAAAACTCAAATATAAGTCCCAGCTCTGTGCTTCCATCTGGTGAATCATTGTTTGGATTCAGCTGAATGATGAACAATCTGTAAAGTATGAACTCCTTCAGGTCAAGGTGATCTTTCTCTTCTCACATCCCATTATCTAGGCATATAATCCACACTAAATAAAAGTTTTAAAGATGGATTTAGGATTTATACTGAGATTATTTTTCCTTGTTGAAAAAAATGGGGTGAAGAAGAGGGCAGAGGCAGGGCTACTGATTTTGATGACTACACCACCAAAGCCCCCAAAAGCTTCTGAGAAACACACGAGGATATCCCATCAGACTTCTGACCACACTCCTGTATCCCACACTTGGTAGGTTTGGTCTTGGATTTTTATCCACATACACCATATGGATTCAGTTTATAAATTTTCCCTATTTGGAATTTGGCAAACCGTTGGTCATTTTTGGGGCCCATGGTAGGCACGTCTCCCTCAGGCTCACACCTGCCCCTGCATCCTAAGCCTCAAATTTCCCTTCATTTAAAAATCTCCCTGGCATGCTCTCTGGGTTGGTGCTTTCTACTGATTTAACTCAAATTTGATACCATAACAAGGCATTTTCTAGCTCAAAAATTTTGTGATTTTTGAGTGAAATAGCTCTTTACAAAAGAAAATGTTTTTAAAGTTTCTTTATTTGGAAATAAGTGCATTTATCCCTAAAATTATACTGAGCACAATCAAATTTTTAGTGATTCAGAAGCATTTAGGGTCATTCAGTGACTGATGGTCATTATTATGTATATCAACTTTTATTGTATGCCATTGTGAAGGCACGGTGATTACCGGAGTTTATGACAAATGTGCCTACATTTCTGTGATAAATGAGTCTCATTGTTGTCAGCTACTATTTCACCAAGTCTTTATGTACTTAACTATTCTCTACTGTCCTTGCCTTGAGCTTTTCTATTGACTTCTATTGACTCTTCTATCAGTTCCTGTAGAACATACACTTTTATAATTCAATTGCTTATTTATGCAGAGATTGTGTCTGCTATTTTCATCTCTATATTTATATTTTTTTCTCCATTACATAGTTATTCTTAGCCCATCAGTACTACTTTATTCTGGTTTATCCAAGGAGTACACTAAGTGAATTGGAACACAAGACACAGAAATACAAATGCATTTTTAAATCATGCTGCATATTAGTAGTTTTTCTGTTGCTGGAACACAATACCTGATATCAACAATTTAAAGGAGAAGTTTAATTTGGCTCACAGTTTCAGGGGATTCAGACCATGGCCAGCTGGCTCCAAGGCAGAGAGGAAAGGCCTTGGCAGAGAAAATATGCTTAATTCATGGCGGACTGGAAGCAGAGAAGGGAACAGTGTCAGACAGCAAAGGGAACAGAGAGACCATTTACAGTCCCCAAGGTCACTCCTACATGACCCACCCAGACACACCCAGAAGTGTGTTTTAGGACATATTCCCCGAGGCATTTCTTAATCCCATAAATTGACATATCACCACTAATGTTCACAAAGAGGGCAAATGAAATATTTGCATTATCAATCTAGCCTTTTGTACTTACATTAATTCATTGAATAGATATACAGCTAAATATCATTGCTAGTTTACTTGAGATAAATTATTTTTAAAAAGCTGCTATTCACAATATCTTTAATTTTTTTTCTGAAAAACTGTGAAACAATAGTGGCTCTAGATGTAAGCAGAGGGTTGCTTTATTATATTATTTAAAGGGCACAAGAAACCTTCTCTTTCCCCAGACATTCCCCCCTACAGATGAGAGTCACCTTTGTTAGGGTGTTATATTCCTCTATTTTATGCAAACTCATTCCTTAAGGGTTGGGGCACACTTGCCTACAACAAAACACACTCCTAAAATTTGTCAGTTTATTTAACTACCTCCTACTTCTTAGGGAAAAGTAAGGAAGACAGATATATTTTGAAGTGTGAGGAAGACAGATATATTTTGAAGTGTGAGGAAGACAGACATATTTTGAAGCGTAAGAAGAGAGAAAAGATTCAAAAATATTAAATTATGAAATGCAGGGAGCAAAGTTGGTCATGATAATTTTAGTCAGTTGTTTGGGTAAGAAATAGGAATGGAAGTTTGGACTGAGAAATTGATGCAGTCTGATGGCGACCTCGCCCTGTGATACATGAAGAATGGAGATGGTGGGACCAACAGTCAAAGCTAGGTAAACAGCCCAACTCACAAGAAAAGTCTTAGAATGCAGGGTTAGCATCAATCATCAGAGGAAGAAGAGATTCAACAAGCCACCAAGAGACCACAGAACAAGCAAGGCTTTGCAAGTGATTGTGCCACTTGTGTCAACTTGACTGGATGAAGAGACTCCCGGAGAGATGAGTTGGTCATGGCAGAACTATACTCATCACTGGGTTAATCTATCTATGTTCATAGCTGAGTGTGTTGTTAGGGGGTGGGGCCGGGTGGAGTGGGTCACTGTAGGGGTGGCTTGGAGGACATACCTCTCTCTGCTATTCCCCAGTCCTCTGCTTCCTGGCTGCTACGAAATGAGCAGCTTTGCTCCACCATGCCCTCCTGCCTTGATGCTCCATCCTCAGAGCCAGGTGTTAGCCATGGACTAAACCTTTGACACTCTAATACTGTGAGCCAAATTAAACCCATCTTTTTTTAAGTTGCAGATGCTGGTATTTTGTTGCAGCAGTGAGAAAGCTGACCATACAACTAGCATGTCATTGCTACGCTGCAAGATTCTGCGACTGATTTCTTGAGACTTGCATAGTCTAAGCGAGAAATTCTTGAGCAACTACAATTCACCCCCATACCCCAACTGCCAAATCATGAGAGATATTATCAAGGTCACAGTGCTCTGGTAATAACCTGTGTAAGGACTGCCTACATATCAAACTATATGCTAGAAATGCCATTTTTGCACCCCAAATATCTAAATATTTCTAGTATTTGCTCATTATTTTGACATCTTTTTAAATCAGCTTCCTGTCATTGTAACAAAATACCACTTAAAGGAGAAAATGTTTGGCTCACAGTTTCGTGGACCACGGTCAGCTGTCTCCAAGGCAGAAAAATCATGGTGGAAGGACATGGCAGAGGAAAGATGTTTACCTTGTGGCAGGCAGGAAACAGAGAGAATGAGAGCCAGAGAAAAGATATATGCTTCAAAGAGGTAGCCTACTTCCTTCAACTAGGCCCCGCCTCTTACAGGCCCACTCATCTATGAACTCTGAGTTAATCCATTGCTGAAGTTAGCGTCCTGACAATCCAGTCACCTTTTATCCAATCAAACTGACAATCAACACTGACCATCACAACATATAAGGTCTTGTTTTCTGGTTTATCTTTATGTATTTCGAATGAGACGCCTCCTGAAGATCCTTATAAGAACTGCCAGGAAGACTTGAGAGTCTTCCGTTCTGCAATTCTTAGCAAACACAGCCTAAGTGGCATTGTAATACCTAAATTCTCAGCTGTCCTTCCTGCTGATGGGAACTTTTGTGGCAGAGTGCAAATAGCTCAGCAAATGATTTGAGGGTGGATTTGAAATTTCTGCCACACAGCCAAAGGGGGATTTCTTAGGAGTTTTTCTCCATGTCAGTTTCCACAAATGTCAAGCAGTGCCTACTGGCAGCTAGACTGACACTGAGTCTTCCAATCTTTGCTTCTGCTTACACAAGTTTTGGGTGTCAGCACCTACCTTGCATGGGGATAAAGAGGCAGCTATCTGAACCATCACCGCATACCAGGTTCACGCAAGGGCAGCAGCAATTTCAGTTTGCCAAATGGAGGTTGTGAAGCATTTGGTGATATAAAACCCTTAGCTGAGGGAGAAATTGCAGTGAGCTTATCCTGTTTCCTGGCTAGCTTAGCTGAATGAACTCTACATTAGTGCACTTTTGGAGATGGGTTGTGCAGCAGCCAAAGAATGATATCAAATCTTTAGCCAGGAAGCGAAAAAAGATAAAGCCATATGAGAATCAGGATACTGATAACATGGAAAAAATTTCAGAATAGATCATTTAATATAGAATACAATTTTAATGGTAATTTACATATGGTGGTCTTATCTACAGAATACATTTCAATTTGGTGGCAGATTGCATTGATTTTTAGGAATATTCCCAGTTTTGAAGAAAATGGTAACTGAAAATGAATTTGGAAGGCTATATTGGGGAGCCTGCTGGATATTTACCAAACCTATTTCTTTTTCTTCCTGAGCTCATAGCTTGACTGCATTTCCTGGCCTCCCCCTATAGTCAGGTGACTGGTTTCCAGAAAATGAAAGGTGGGTACAGGTATCTTGTGCTAACTCCTACGCCAATCAACAGCTTCATACCTCAAGAGATGCTCTGTGGTTCTGCGTTTTTTGATTGGCTAGAAAAGGAATCATTCCCCCAAGCATCCTTGGAAGTTTCTTGTTAAACATGGTAGAGCTACAATTTGGGAGATACCTAGGTTCCTGTGGATTCTTACTTGGAAAAGAAGTGCTGGCCGATTAGGAATGCTGTTCAGAATTATCATAATCAAGAAATTAGTGACTGCTGGGGTTGAACCATTAATCCATTTCAGAGTTTGTTGCAGCACCTTAATTAATCCAGCCTTAACCAACACCTTAACTAATGCAAACATCTCTTCAAAACTTTCTTTTTTTTTTTTTTGTGGGTACCAGGGGTCAACCTCAGGACCTCACGCGCCAGCAGGCGCCAGTGCCACTGAGCGATATCACCGGCCCTTTTCTCGTATGTGGGTTCCGGGAGTCGAACTCGGGCCCTCACGCTTGCTAGGCAGGTGCTTACACTGCTGAGCCATCTCACCAGCCCTCTTCAAAACTTTCATATGAAAAGTCACTCATGTTTTCCTGGAGTATGTATCAAAGTCAGCTCTGAACACTGTCTAAAATACCACGCAGCTGCACCATGAGAGTGCAACTTAAGAATTTGTTAAGAAGAAAACCCCGATGGCATGTCAATGAAATATTTTTATTATCTGATGAATGGCAATGGAAATGCATTTTAGGCTATAATTTTCTAGATTATAGTGGCCTGACCATTGGGGAACTATGTATACAATGATAGCAAGTCCCCTGCGTTTCTCAGGGGAGTGTATCTTATTTACTAATGTGGAGTTCTATAAAAGCAATTAAAAATTTGTTTTGGGGATAGTTTTGCCTATTAATTCATACTTGTTGTTAATATACTCACTGAGGGAACTCCTCCTGGTGTCCAACTTCTCTGCTTTTGCCAGTTGCAGTCTCGGGATTCAGGTGGCACATCTAGGAAGGATAACACATTTGTATGAAATCTTTTTGATTGAAATCAGGTGGCTAAATTTGAAGACTTGGCAGAGACAATGGGAGAATAATTTGTGAAAAGGCTATATGTTTTGGTGCTTTTGTAAAGCTAGCAAATAGCCACAGTTTTAAGTGATGACTGCAGCTAATAAAGCCGAGAGGAAAGAAGGAAAGCAGCTGCTTTAAGAACGCCAAGTGAGTGAGAAGCTTGAAAACAAAGGATCAAAGGACCCTCTGTGGGTATTCTTGCCTGGCATTGGATGTGTTCCACCCCAAAGGCAAACACAATTCAATCTGAGATTTTTGGAACTAGGAAGTAAATTTTTCTGAAGAGGAAGTATAGCTGTTGAATTGAGATCCTAGGCTCTTACCAAGGGTGCTTCTCTCATCTTCGTAATAAAGTGGATCTCAAATATTTAGAACTGTCCTCTTCCTTCAGCGCTTTGTCTGTAGTCTGCCTTCAAACATACTGGCTTCCCAAAGTACCACAGAGCATGGCAGTGCGTGTGCGTGCACAGGGAGGGGCTGTGTATCTATTCCTTTACCCAAATGTACTATCATACATTCCAAGTCAGAACACATACAAAACAACAGAGGACATACAAAGCTCATATACAGACGTCTGATGCTATAAAAGATACAGAGATCCATGGGCCCCAAAGCCTTATGTTGTTCTTTTTTTTTTTTTTTACTCCTAGGCTAACTGGCTTCAAGTTGGCTTTACTTACAAAGAATATCCACCTTCGTAGGGTTTCTGGCCTCCACATTTTGCTTGTCTATTGTTTTCAAGGCAAGGTCAAGAGAAAGGTCCAATATGATAATGCTTGCCCAATGCCCTTGACTTTTTCGAGA
Source organism: Erethizon dorsatum (assembly GCA_028451465.1). Classification (NCBI taxonomy): domain Eukaryota; kingdom Metazoa; phylum Chordata; class Mammalia; order Rodentia; family Erethizontidae; genus Erethizon; species Erethizon dorsatum. The sequence goes on from CM051838.1 coordinate 18,880,990, forward strand.
GTCCTTCTTACTTATTCTAACTGTTAACTGTGAGGCTTAATTTTCAGGCATTACTATGTCTTGAACTTTTATTTTTTTTTATTTTTTTATTTTTTGTGGGTACCGGGGGGTCGACCTCAGGACCTCATGCACCAGCAGGCGCCCGTGCCGCTGAGCGATATCACCGGCCCCTTTTTCGTATGTGGGTTCCGGGAGTCGAACTCGGGCCCTTGCGCTTGTCGGGCAGGCGCTTAAGCCGCTGAGCCATCTCACCAGCCCCTGTCTCGAACTTTTAAATCGACTGATTTCTAAGCCTTTTTGAAGGGAGTCAGATAATAAGTCCCAGGGGAATAAACAAAAGCTCTGGTATGAAAAATTGATTCTTGCTTCTTTTATTTACAAGTATCTGATCATTTTTATGACCGTTTATACCTATTTAATCAGTACTACAAGTCTATATTATTAAATTGAGATTATCAATTGAGTTGTTCTATTTCTTCATGTTACTTATTAGTTTCTCTATGGAACTTTAAAATTTAAAACCATATAAAATTCAGAAATATTTTCTATGCTTTTATTGAATCACTTTAGATGTTCTTACTACCTGGAGGTCAATCTTAGTGTATTTTCTTGTGCTGATTTTTTTTAACTTGGATATGGGGTCCAGTGCTCAAGACACAAGACTGAGGGAAGTATTAGCCTGTAAGTTGTCACCATTTTGCAAACACTACAGAAGCCTCAGTGTCCCCAGGTCTCCTCTGCTGACAAGGCTATACCATTCTTATGCTTGGAGGTCCAGGACCTTTGCACAGCTCCTTGGAGTCAGAGAGAACTATTCCTCTACCCTGGAAAGCATGAGGACTGCTCTGCTGTCCCCTTTTTCCCCAGTACCATCCATTCCCTGTGACCAAGCTCTTCCCAGTGCAGCAGTCATTTGCATCCACCTCCATCCCTGAGCTTCTCGTGAGGTGGGACAGAATGTGTTCCATCCCAGTCTTGCCACTCAGATTCCGGAGGAGCCTGAGGTCCTGCTCAGAAGGTCCAGGTCTCCTGCCAGAGACACAGTCAGAAGTCCTCACAAGAGCAGGGGGGCAGAGGAAGGCTGCATTTCCCTTCTTCCTCAGCTCCACTTTCTGCTTCAGTGACACACTTTTCCAACAGACGACTGACTGGACAAATTTCTAAATCCTTTGATTCACGTACAGGAATTACGTGCAGTTGTTAAGGAAGGATGACCCTAGATAAAGAACAAGGTTTCACTCCTGCTCTTTCTAGGCTCCTGTCCTGCCATCATTCTGAGGCTCAGCTGCAAGAGAGTTCTTTAAGTTATAGCAGTAAATTTCTCACCTTAGAGAAACTAACTGGGAAGAGAAAAGAATTTATGGTGATGACTATGGTTTTCTAGGCTTCTAACTATGTAAATTTCATCAATAATAAGTCTAAAATTCTCTTTCCTTTGTTCTGTTCTAACAAAGAAAACAATGATTCTCAGGAGATGAACCCGTTGCAAGTGTGCGTGTCTGGATGCGTGCACAGGTTTGAAACTCTACAGAACCTCCTTGGTTATGTCATGCTCAGATGAAAAACTCTGCTCTTGATCATAATATTACACCAGAATGTCACTTTGTAGTGCATGAAGTTCATAAACCATTAGGATAATGATTCCTAACATTACTTGTCAGTAAAATATGGAAATCATTTCTTGTTACCCATTTGTACTAATTTAATCTTACATTTATTTAGTCAGCAGAAAAGACTTGCAGAGGTGATTGTTTCCCACTGATTTTCAGTCCTAACAGTCAGATCACTAGATGATATATAGTAATATTTTCTCAACACTGCATTTTTACATAAATAAAGATTCAAGTCTTGGTTGAGCCATTTATGAGGTGTGAGGGAACATGTCTGGATAATTTGCCACTGGCCTGTTGGTGCTAGAGCTACCTATGAAGAGAAGAAAGTTTAGCTCAGTGTCCCTTATAATTCATTTACCCCCTTGGGCCTTCCATTCCATCCTGCTCCTATTTCCCTTCCCCACCCGCTCTAGGCTCAGAATTTGCCTATGGTTTTAGACTCCCCTGCAGAGGCTTCTGAGTCACTCTCAGAAGTTTAGTAGGATACAAATCCCCCACAATCCTTTCTGCTGAACACCTAGCTCACTTTAGAATACCAGAGTACTTCTTCCTTTACTCCAAGCTCTTCTTACCAGACAGTGTAAAATAATTTGCGTTGGTGGGTGGCAGGCTATGCCCAGTGTTACTCCATGAACAGCGTTAGCACTTTGACTAGCTTCAACCAACCAAATCCCAGGATTATTTCAAGCACAGATGGCTGGTGTGTGAATGTTTTATGTGTGAGAAGGGAGTTAGTAGAGTGGAGTAGAGATGTATTGTAGGGTCTTCTCAAAATCACTGGATGTCCTTTGGTATTGTTTTGAGGCACTAAATACCACATCATCTTTTCTTAATGTATCCTCTTTGATAATAATAGTAATAATTGCATAATGATATTTAACTTTCTACAGTTTTTATGCATCATTATCTCATTTTATTTGCTGTGTCAGTAGTAACAGCTGCAAAATATGGGACTCTCCCCCATCCTGATACTTCAAAATTTTTTTGAGATAAGAATACTTAAGTAAAAAACTCAACCTCATTCACTCACTCACAGAGATAAACAGACTATTTTTATCTTGGTACAGAAAAAAGTTGATGTACTGCTGGAACTTTTACCCAATCTAAAAAAACTACAACTTCTTACTGTAGTTTGATCTGTGCATAGCCACATTTAGGCATGCAAAGAAGGCATTCTCCCTTTTCCCAGGAGAAAAAGTAGGGTTTTAAAAATAGAAAGAAGAGATGATAGAAAGACAATGGGGAAAAAAATCCATGTGTCATACCTTTCCCTTCTCCCTTGTCTTTTTCTCTAACACTCATAAACGCTGGGAGGGGAAAAAAAATGAACTAAAAGTTTTACAAGGAAGAATTCTCAATTCTCAGGTATAAATTGCTAGGCAGACACTATATCTCATTCTAAGCAAGAATGGCACTCTTAGGAGATAAGAATTGTATAGGATTATGCAAAAGATTGCAAGCCAAGAGAGGAGCTTTTAAACATATTAGGTAATCCTACATAGAGGCTATTAGGATCAAGATCAGGCCGTTTCATCTGTAGAGAAAAGGCCCACATTTGGCCCTGCTTTGATGGATCCCAAGTGGCGGTCTGTACTGCTGACACCGATCACACAATGTAGAACTTAAGATGCCCTTCCCCAAAGGCTGTCAGCATTGTGTGGTTGCAGACAACCTCGCTGTGGGCAGATAATGAAATATCAGGCACACTTTCCTCCTCTTCTTGTGAGTAGAAAAGCTGATATTTCCTTACATTAATGCTTGACTGGAGTAAATATACTTAATACATAATTATAACACCAGATTGTCAATTAAATGTGACAAACATTTCTCTGTTGGATTTGTCCTGGAACACAAGGTATTCCCAACTGTCACAGAACAATCATATTAAACTAGACATACAAAGATGGTTTTCTCCCTAAGCCCTCTCACTTGTTGTAGCAAAATTCCCAGGGGCTTCATCAGCTAATTGGAAGGCAAATACTGACAATCTTTTCATGTGAAATACCTACAATTTAACCTGTAATAACAGTGAAAGGAAAAAAAAATTGCTAAAATTGAATTCATACTCTAATGTGATTATGATTCACTCCTGATGGATAATAAGGAAAACTGTCACGTGGAGGAAAGTAGAGTAACTGAAGTTTCCTCCAGAGTCTTCTAGGTAAATGTCTATTTACCTTGGTAGGGAAATGGTATTTTGACTAATAAATAACTAGTGTGCCTATTAGCTCTCCCCTTAGTGTTCGTGGATTTGTTTTGTATTAAAACTGATGGGATTGACTAAAATGAAGAGTGAATACAGAGACTGATGAAGGTGGCTTGGCTCTTCTCAATATTCACAGATTCACCTTCTTTGTTAGAGAACAAATTACAGCGGCATATCTTGGAGTCTCTTGGAGCTGCATAAACAAAAGAAAAAGTGGCAATAATTGGAGAAAGCCAAAAGAAATGAGTTTCCAAGCTGAAGTCAACAAACCAAGTGCTTCAGCTGGAGCCCAAACCCATACACAGGATAATGAGAACAGCAGCAATTTCTCTCCACAGCCCTGGTTCACAGTGCAAACCCAGTAAGCACCAAGAGGCAGCACTTCAAGACCCATAGCTAAATGCAAACAATGCAGCTTTGCGAGTTGGGAAGTTTGTGAGCTGAAATGTCTGGGCAGCAGCTCCTTATAACAGCATGGATCTGAGGAATGTGTGGCAGCTGGGTTGAATGTGGGACAGCTCCTGGGATTGTAGAGTCCCTGAGGAGACCGAAGGTTCTCCCAAGCACTGTAGTCATTAGCACACCTGGTAGGAAGACAGGAGGCAATGTAACATTACATTTTTTGCATTATATTGGTTAAGGAGGCACTGAGAAATTGGGACAAAGCTAATGCCTAAATATGAAATGGTATCTGTCGATCCTGAAAAAATAATGAAATATAAAACTCACTAATACATACTTATGACTAACTACTCGTGACACTAAAAATAAAACCACACAAGCAAATCAATGAAGGCCCACGAAATGGTCACCAAAGGCATTGATCTTTCCTTAATTTAAAAATAATTGTTATGTTAGAAACATTATACAATACCAATTTGCCAGTCTAAGGAAATATTGAGAAGCTAAAGAGAGTAAATATTAATGTAAATGAATTTTAAGAACTGATATCTGACTACAACTTTTTTTTCTTTTTCAACATACCCTGACTCTAACTTCAGAAAAGCAAAGTCTTCCTCCCCTGATTTATCAGGTACATATTTTAATAGAACTTTTCAGGGTTTTTGTTGCTGTAGTTTTGTTCTAATGCTGTCTTGTGTTATCCTTTGATTTTGCATCTTATTTTTCATGAGGAAAAGTGGATTTCTGAAAGAAAATGTCTGGCTCATATTCATTGTTGAACCCCTATAGCATAAGTCAAACATCTTCCACATAATTAGCACTCAATAAGTATTTGTTGATAGGATAACCGAATGAATTAATATACATCCAGAAAATATTCCAGTGGTATTGATAAAATGAAATGATAAAACAGCAGTTAAAATACAATGAAATCAAAATAATATTACAAAGACAACTTGATGTCAATTGGAATGCCCTTTGGTTTTCTCACAGTGATTCCCAGAATAGATCTAAAATAAATAAGTACCCACATCACCGTACATCATATTAACTTTTTAATTTTTTTTGGGGGGGTGTACCAGGGGTACACCTCAGGACCTCGCATATCAGGAGGTGCCCATGCCGCTGAGCGATATCACTGGCCCCTTTTTGTCGTATGTGGGTTTCAGGAGTCGAACTCAGGCCCTCGCACTTGCCAGGCAAGCACTTATGCCGCTGAGCCATCTCACCAGCCCAAACTTTTTAATTTTAAAGGCAAGGTTTATTTACACAAATAGAACATGTCAGGTTCTTTGCAGAGGTATCGTAGTGATTCCTCATGTTTGCCAGATTGACAATAGAATACCCAGTTAAATTTGAATTTCAGATAAACATTATATAGTTTTTCACTATACATAACTTTTTATAGGAATGTATAAGAATGTCTCAAATGTTGCAGGGTAATGTATATATAAAATTATTTATGCAAAATATTGTACATTACTTATCTGAAATTCAAGTTTGCCTGTGCTAAGAAACAGTCATTTATCTGAAGTTCAAATTCCCCTGCGTATCCCGTGTTTTTCTTTGCTAAATATGGCAACTGCAGCAGTGATGGGGAAATCGAAGGAAAGATGAGTGGAATACGTGCGCCACTGATAGAGCAAGGTGAAACTCCTCGTTTGCTTCTACGTGACCAAGCATCTGCGCGGATGTGAACTATGCTCTTCCAGAGGAAAGCGGCACTTGATTCATTCTGCTTCAAGAGCTACACAGATGTGGGCAGAACGTTGACCAGGACTTCCTGTTCTGTGGCTCTCTTAGAACCATTGAGAAGGACAGTGCTGGAGCACACGGTTACCTCTGTCATGAGCATGTCTACCTGAACTTTGTTTCTATAGGAATTACAGGAGTTGCTTTATGGAAACAAAGAAAATGAACCAAGTTATCCACCTGAATGAACTGCTATTTTCTAATGGATGTCCTACATTTCATAATCTGGGAGCATTCAATGCAGACCTTTTTTATTTTTTCAGTAGGAGTTTTGAAAGGATCGGGGTTGGGATGACTTCAGATGGCTAAGAGGATAAGACAGGTCTGCAGAAGAATTAGAAAGGTGATCAGGAAGGTTTTATAGTGTCTTGGACGTCACCAACCTGAGTTCTAGTCATAGCTGATACACGACTTTTAGCAACTCAGTGGAAGTCTGTTAGCCCCAATTTTTTTTTCATAAAATAATAGAAGTAAATTTATCTACCCATAAGAATATTTATGATAATGTTAAAGACCTTCTCCCTTCACTATGTATAGTGAGTAACTTGTGGATGGTGATTTCTGTTTTTGTTCTTCTGTTGTCCTAGTTTAAACAAATACCTCAACCAATACCCCCTGGTGATGGTCAACTCCCTTTTCTCCAGATTGAGATAATTTATGCTTACATTTGCTTTTTAACATTTGATTGACTAAATGTCTTTCTGTTGATCATTTTCTAAGGTCACATCACCCAGTTCTTTATCTGTAGCCTGGCCTTAAACATGAAAGCATGAATATTCCTGGAAGGTTCAACTAAAGAGTATTTCTAAGGCCAGGGAAGGAAATAAGAACAAAGCCAAAGCAGAGATTACAAATCCAAACTGAAAAATGGATGTTTAAGGTTTTAAAGAGATCGCTTGATTTTTAGAAGTTTTATGCCTTCAAAGATAATCACTTGCATGACAAAGCAGTCTGGGATGTTCAGTTCCTCTCCTCACTTGCCAAAATATGTCCTACCTAACAGATGTCCAGTGGAAAGATTAATGTAACCAATCTCTCTCTTAGAGACAATGGGTAGCCAATTTCTGCATTATTATAGACAAATGGGATCACAGACCACTATACATAGAGATTCTAAGATTTTTTTCTCATTTTTGTTACCAGATCTGTGGGAAAATATTGCAGGGAAGGAAGATTCATTTTTTCAGTTCCATTCTTACATTCTTTCATTCTCTTTCTTTTTTCCTTTGTTGCTGTTGTTTTCCTTTTTTTCTTTTTTTTTTTTTTTTTTTTTTTGGTTCATAATAGGCTCACCTTCTAATCATTACCTTTTCAGATCATCAAAACGACTCCCTTGGCCTTCTCTGATGTAAGATTCTTTTTTGCAAGGCACTAAGGATTCTTTGTTTTGCTGGATTCCTCTGTCCGTCAGGGTTCCATGGAGCCCTCACCAGCAGACAATAGGTTTGATCTGTGGCCTTTCCACTTGGCTAACTGCTTCTCGAATGCAAACGCTGAAAAGCACCCGAGGAGATTCGTATTACCAAAAACGAATTAGTGACAAAAGACTCAACGAAAGGGTTGTGCAAACCAGGGAGATTTTCTGCCATGAGTCTATTGATTATTCCCCCTTCTGTTATCGTTCTACAGACAAAGCAAATGGCACTGCCTAATCACTGCACTGCCTATTGATATTATTGTGACCCAAAAGATGGTCTGGATGTTGTCTCCCTAAGAGTGATTATCTTAAAGCCTGTTTCTCCCTACTGACTCTAATGAGCTCCCTATCAGCACTGCTTTCATTACACTCCTTTTGTTCTGCCACGGAGAAATGAATTTAAACAACAGTTATTCAAGAGCCGTGGCATTTATCGATTGGATAAACACAAGCCTGAGATTTGGTTGTGTTCCTCGTAAGCCTGCCAGCTCCGATTTTTGCTTATCTGTCAGCCTGGTTTGCCTCTCATGTGCTGGAAGGTAATTTTGCAGTTTGGTGTGAAAGGGCTTTGAAAAGGCTGGAAGGGAAGAGACTAAGGGAACCTGCCTGGCATAATCCTAAATCTCCTTGGTGTGCAATTCTAAACGTACCCTCATGCTCTTATAGGGTCCATTTATGGATAAATAGAAATATTTGAAATTGGAATTACTCTGCATTTCAAGAGAAGGTGACCATGCAAGTAATGAACAAACTTAATTAAATTCAGTGAAATTTGTGGCTGGACATCACAAGACCCACAGTATTTTTTGGGTCAATATATAACAATTTTGACATTTAATAAGATTTATGAGTAAGTTTGTATCTGCAACAGTTTCAAAGGAATTACTCACTTTGCATAAAAAACATTATGCTTTTTCACCATGTAGAGATGAAAGAAAGCAACAGCTAAAATTACTCTAGAGTAGGACTTCTCAACATATTGCAAATTAGAATTATCTGAGATTTTAGGAAATTCCAAAGCAACAACTGTTGAGGTCCATCTTTTCAAATTCTGACTTATTTAATGTTGGCTAAGGCCTGGGTGTGGACATATTTTTAAAAATATATATCAGATGATCTTATTCTTTGGCCAGAGTTGAAAACCAGTGGATCATAGGGCATATGTTAGGACCACCAATAAACCTTCTAAACATACCAATCTCTAAATCCCATCCAGACAGAAATAAACTGATTCAGCTCAGGCCCCCTTTCCCCATATAGTGCCTTGACATTTGAGAAAACAGCAGAGGCAGGAAAGTCCCTCTGACTTTCACCTGCCTTCTCTCCTAAAGGGATTCCCTGACCCTCCTAAGCAGCAGGCCATAAGACCTTCATGTGCAACCACCCTGTAACCAGAGAAAAGGGACCCTCTGAAGACACAGGGACATAAAGAAGAATTTGAACAAATAGCCTTGCTACCTTCCCCATTCATTGCCACTAGATCTTTCCCACTTTTTCCAACCATGCTTCTCTACAACTGTCCACGTCCTCATCCAGCTTAGCATACAAACACACAGGTTTTCCTGTTTCTCTGATTCTTTATTTCTCTCTTTTCTTTTTACAGCTACACCAACACATTGAGGATGTACAATATGCAAGCTACTGCTGCTTTGCCAAAGGGTAAAAATGATAATTAAGGACTATATTTCTGCCCACGTGAGCAAACAGTGTTGGTCTGTTCCCTCCAAAGAGGTAGTTGGTTCCAGAAAAGTGGTGCTTGCTGGGTCATTTGTTCACAGAGACCCTTGTAAGATCAACCTGCCCTGCAGGACTCCTATTTCACCAGTGAAGGGCTAGAAAAGGCTAAGAAAATATATTCACTTGCCAGGTGTGGTGGTGCGTGCCTGTAATTCTGGCTTTCTGGGAGGCTGAGTTGAGAGGATCACAAATTCAAGACCAGTCTGGGAAACTCAATGAGATTCTTCCTCAAAAAAAAAAAAAAAAAAAGCGGGGAATGTAGCTCACCGCAAAGGCCCCAGGTTCAACCTCCAGAGCCAAAAAAGCAAACAGACAAGCAGAAAGACAAAAAACCCTCAACTCAAAATGGTCTCATGGCCAGTGAAGATGGAGAAAGGCCCAACCGTTAGTCCTGGCCCAGCAACGCTCTAGTTCAGATGTCCTTAGAGAGAGATGTTTGTGATGGAATTTTCCGTATAGTGAAGGGCGCAGAGGTAAAAAGGCAGGGACATAATGATCAGTTAAAATTCTTCCTGAAGACAAGTCCTGTTTCCCCAGGTCATCAGTGGGTGGCCTGGCACCAAAGGCATAGGTTTTATTTATAGATTTTTAAAATAATTTCTCGTAAGAAAGGTATTATAAAATTCACTTAAGTTACTTACTCCTTTGGGCTCCAGAGTGTATGCTATAATTTTTTCAACAGGGAAAAGTAAAACTAATGTCCCTCTTCTCATCTTAAAAGGAAGGTGGCTTCCTCAAACCTGTCAAATGGCTCTGGTGACTTCATAAGAGCCTCTTTTGGGCTATCGTGTGATTAGGCACGACCTTCGTGAGGGAGGAGGCAAAGCACTGTCAACCCTTTGAAATAAGATTGAATGGCATTCATCTGAGAACAGTGTTGTCTGGGGTAAATATTTCATACAGGGGAGGGAGAACAATACAGCTGTACATTTTTTATTTTTGCTGAAGAGCTATAACAAGTGTATGACATCTGTATTTTTTCCACGTTACAGTTTTGTGCTATTTTATTTTGATTAACAAGTATTAAGTGTATACATTATGGGGTATGGTGTGCTATTTCAAAACAGGCATACAGCATACACTGATCGAATCAGGGTAATTAGCATTTGTCTTTCTTTAGCACTTTACACTTGGAGCCCTCAAGCTCCTCTCTTCTAAATACTCATAAAATATGTAGTCAGTTACTGCAAGCTCTATTTACCCTATGAGCTACAAAGCACCGGAATGTATTCCTTCTCTGTGTTTTGATAGTGGTCTTCATTTCTGAAGAAGTCCTCGTTGTGTAAAACTTACATTAAATGAATGGGTGTGCTTTTTCTCTTGTTAATCTCTCTTTGGGTATAGGAGCCTCAGCCATGAACCTAGCAATGGGGAAGAAAACATTCATTTTTCTGTTACAAAACCAAATCACTGCGACATTTACCCGGTCAGCTGATTTCTTTCTTTTTTTTTTTTTTTTTTAATTTCTCAGGTGTTTCTGAAGCACAGTGAGAACTGAGAGCCATTGTTGTAAGAATGAATGCGAAGATAGGTTTTTGATTTGTTTGTTTGTTTGTTTGTTTGTTCGCTTATTTTGTGATATTGTGGCTGGAACCTAAGATCTCCAGCACGCTAGCCAAACACTCTACCAAGGAGCTATATCCCCAGCCCTTTTTATTTTTTGTTTTGAGACATAACCTAACCGAGTTGCCTCGCTGGCCTCAACCTTGTATCCTCCTCTCTCACCCTCCTGAGTAGCTGAGATTATAGGCATGTACCACCACACCTGGCACAAAGATAGTTTTGATTCAATGTTCAATGTTGGGAACAAAATTCTGACAATTGAGAACTGACTCAAAATACAGTGGTTTGATTTATATAAGTATGAACTTCTTCCTAATGTAATTGACATTAATGAGATTGGATGAACACTTGCTAAACGTTTTTATGTTGCATAAGAAATGGGTCAAAATATTTTCCAAATTTAAGATTTCCAGGCCACCACTAGAGTGTTTAAGACTTCAGACAAATATTTTTGGTAGGTTCTGAGTATAAAACTCTTTCATATTTAAATACATTACAAATACAGATATTACAAAACTTCATAAAGGAGTTTATCTGAGAAGATAAAAGACAATGGGTAGAAAAAATTACATGTACATTTGCTTATTATCTAGCATGTGAAGTGTCCAGGCACTATTTTCTCATGGTTTTTATTGTCAAATACATCCACTCCTGGCTAATTTTACATCTTTTCTTACAACGAAAATGTGGCAATGATATTATTTCTCACAATGCCATAGCTCTTTAGAACCCATTTTTCTTGAGGTAATATAGAGCTTTTCGCTTTTGTAGCTCCTTAAATAGCACTTATTTAGTCAGTCACATCATTACTCATGAAGCTGTAGCATCCAAGATGCTACCCGTGAATGCAAGCTTCCTCTGAATGACTCTGTCAAACAAAGGCTTTTACTGAATTTCATGGGAGATGCTGAAAAGTAAATCTTAGCCAGTATATATAGAAAAATGTGAAAAGTAGTTTTTGGTTTTTTGGCTACGTGAAATTAATCACTCCGAATTTTATAGTATAAACACTGAACAACCATCTTCTAACCACTCTGATCTGTAACCACTGTAGTCCTCGAATGTGAACGGATCTCCATGCCTCATTGCCAGAAAGGCACACAGGCCAATGGCCAGAGGCAAAGTGAAAAGGGTAATTCCATTGTTCAACCCATGCTGCCTTCCTCCAGCAGGAGGTAGTAGACTCTAGAAAGGCACAACTACTTTATGCATCAAAGGTCAGAGAAGACACGGGTTACTTAGAGAGTCTTCAAAAGTCCTGGGAGGAGGTAGGCACAGCCACCCCCAGGAATGGCCAGGGAGCACAGCTGCCCTGTGCCAGCTGTTGGGAGCACATGAGGCATATTTTCCTGCCTTTGGAACTGAACTTTATTAAGCCAACTGTAACTTCAACTTTGTAAATAGTACATCTATATTCATGTCATATAGAAAATAAAAACCATATCTTCAAATGCGTTTTGGTTACAATGAAAAATGTAGATTATATAATAGAAGTGTATGCCTCTTGGTAATTTGTACTGGTGGTTTACTGGAATTCAAAATGTAAAGGATCAAGAGAAATAATCCAACATATACATATTTTAATAAGTTTCATAATTATGTAAGTACACTTGCATATGAAACCTTCTTCATTGCTAATAGAATAACACACTGGGTGATACCTTAATCCTATTCTTTCCTCAGACTTACTGATCTAAATAGCATGTTTTCATATTTAAAAATTGAAAAGTACTGAATCAGATTCCCAGGAGTCATAATTTCACAGTTAATCTGTGTCATCCTACAGCTCATCTAATCGTTATTTGATCAAATCTAACTCTCATAGAGTTATTGTGTCATAGGAGTGAAAACATTAACGATTTTCTTTGAAAAGTGAACTCACTCATTAATGAATTACCCTTTCTGGTAAGAAGCACTCTCTCACTGTTGTCCATGGTATTTCATCTTTGTTTTTCTTTTTTTTTCAAAACCATTTATAAATAATGTGCAGTACTACTTCACAACAGAAAGATACTTAGGATTAAGACACGGGGGGAGTAACTTAAAACTCAATGAATAATTATTAAAACGAAATAGGTAGTAGATATTGGGAAGGCAATTTGCGATGGGCATTTAAGTCCATGTTCAATAATAAAACAGGAACAAATGAAATTCACTAATCAAAGTGCACAAGAATCAGAAAAGGACTTAATAAGGGTTATTTGGCATTTCACATGCCTTATCAAAATTCCTCGTGCTAGTTTCAACCTAAGTACAAATCACTCAAAGAACAAACAGCTTCAATCAATAGATATTTATTAGTGCCTACTATGTTTGGACAAGGCAGTAAGCTGAGATAGGTGATATAAAAATGAGTTAGTCATTTTTAATTTACTTATTTGCATTGATTGAATAGTTTAATTACTGAAATGTCTCTCTAGACCGCAGACTATAAGCCTCTAAAAACAATGTATGAAGGTATCAATATTTAGACCAATATGGTTATGATTAGGCAAAAATTTTCATCATTTTCATTAGTATTTTCTTAAGCATTTAGGAAACAAAAAGTTGGGTAGTATGTAAAGACGTTGGCTGTCATTCTAGAAGATCTAATGTGTGTGTCTTTCGAAAAGTCAAAAGGAAATATTTTTATAAAAATAGACTAAAATTCACTTAGGATTCATGTTATATTCAAAAGGAAACATATATTTAAATTATATGGAGCTCATTCATTGCAAAAACTTCACCGTGTTATTATTATTTTGTGTGTGTGTGGGTACCGGGAGTCAACCTCAGGACCTTGCGCGCCAGCAGGCGCCCGTGCCGCTGAGCGATATCACCGGCCCTTTTTTCGTATGTGGGTTCTGGGAGTCGAACTCAGGCCCTCGCGCTTGCCAGGCAGGCGCTTATGGTGCTGAGCCATCTCACCGGCCCCCACCGTGTTATATTTATTTCCCTCAAAATGTAATAACTGAATGACATAGCCTATTGAAGAGCAGACATAGTAGCATATTATTAAGTAACGCAAGAGACATTAGAGAAATATGCAAACACCTTGGGGAAGCCACAGAAACATGGAATTCAGTACAGGGCACTAAGTGATTAATCAGCACAGCTGTGTTGTCCTTTAAATTATTGTCACTCGCTTTTGTAAATGCTACAAGGGGGCACAATCCAACTCTGGGACATTTTACCACGCAGCAGGAGCTGAATAATAATAATATTTCTGCAGGATTTGTTTTCATGAAGTTCTTATTACATCATTTAAGTAAGGGGAGAGAGAGAAAAAACCATGCTTTGAAAGAATTAAGTGGCACCTTTAAGGAACTAACAATAGTGGCGCCTACCACTCAGCAGCCCCGAGCTGAGAGGCTGGTGAAAAACACCCACCGCATCTTGGTAAATGTGAGGTGGTGAGGATCTTCCCCATTTTACAAAGGAGCAAGCTGAAACCCAAACAATTTGGGGAGTTGTCCCCAAATCATACATGTAGTTCCTGACAGAACCAAAAGGTAAATCCTGTCACGAAGCAAGAAGGAGGTTTGTATGGAATTGGCCTGGAGTTTTAATTTACAAGCTTGGTATAAGATATTCTGATTGGTCAGTTGATTGGTTGATTGATTGATTGATTCATTCTTTCATTCAACAAATTTATATTGAATATCTATTTTATTTAAGGAAATGCGTAGGACTTGGGAGTGACAAAACAAAACAAAAAAGACAAAATGGAAACAAAAACCTCTCCTTCAAAGCGGATTAAAATCTAGTGATTATATTTGATTTAAACATTAACTTTCTCAGAAGGAAGGGAAAAGCAAAAAAAAAAAAAAAAATATATATATATATATATATATATATATATATAGAAGATAGTTAAGATAGATATACTACTAATTTCTCTTACTTCATTGAAAAGAAATGTTTGTGCTAGTATTGTTTGGAAAATTGAAAGTCGGTACCTTGTACTCTGAGTAACTAATTTAAAGATAACAATACACAATGTAAACCACTGTTACCCTCCTATTATGTTGCTTTGAAATTTTGTTCTATTGTTTTCTCTTTAAAATAAAATTTAAAAACAAAACAAAACAAAACAAATCAGAAATTAAATTTCTCAGAATTCAGACTTTTCCAAAGTACTCTGTGGGGAGGACCCTCCTGTGGAAATCATTCTCCGTGAGGTCCTGTAATCTCCCCACTAGGAGAGAATCACTAAGTATTTCTTTGTGTACTCCTTGAAATTTTCTAGGCATATTTAAATATGTGCATCATATATATTTTACAATCTTAAAATAATATACAACAATTTATTACATTTTCTGAAACCCAAATGGGTAAAGAAACAGAGGTTTTATGTTTTTTTTGTTCTACATTCTTTGCATTATCAATTTATACAACCACTGCAGCTTTCTGTGATTTTTCTAGTAGTAGAGGGTGTGCAGGCCTTGCCTAGAAATAGGCTGGCGAATGTACAATTTTGTTTTCATAAAAAAACTTCCTGTGCCCCTACAGATACATTACTTAATCATAAAACTCCTTCCTAGGAATAGTGCTCATCCTTTTAACTTGGTGCTCTCAGCAGCTTAGTCCAATCAATGAATAGAAATTAACACGAGAGACAAAACTGTCACTTGGAATTCAGTTTCTGCTCTCAGTAAATGCACATTTTTTGAAGTGTATAAGTGCCTTAGAAGAGGAAAAATAAAATTTGTTAGGTAAAAGCACCCAGAAACCGATAAAAATTGGTTTGAAACATTTAGATGCTAGGGTACTGCTGGTGAGAGAAGTGATATTTTCCATCACTGAATAATTTAAATTATAAGTAATAATACTGTTTGGAAGTTAGAAGGGGACAGAAAGGTGGCATATATTCCAATACTCTGGTCATGGCTTTTTGTAACAAGACATTAAATTCCTAGTATTTGCAAAGATTTCAAATACCAGATCCCTAACATTTAAAGATTTTCCGATTTGAATGTGCTGGTAGCTGTCCTATATCTTCCTTCCCATTTTACTCGTCTCAGCTGGATATCCACCAGCTGGCTGACAGGTCATCCCTCCTCTACTGAGCTGGGCTGTCTTCAGGAATGATGACATCTAGTGTCCTCAGGCCAGGAGTTCTTGCCTTATAAAGCATTATTTCTAGGAGAAGAGAGGCCTGCATTGCAAGTATAATCATCAGAGCCAGTTTTGTTTTAATTTACTAGTTTTTGAAAGGCAGGAAACTGCAGTAGAGCTGGTTAAGGCTAAGAGTGCAGTCTTATTCTTCACCTCGGAGCGAGAAAAGCTGACTGACCCATTCAAGAAGCAAGCGTGGAGTGTAGAGGCGACGTTCTTGATTAGAACTCATTAGTTAATATGTTCGAAGTGTAGAGTAACACTGAGACCTGGAATGACCTCACAGTATCTGTTCTAGGTCTCTGTGGAGCAATAGGAGACCCAAGATGCGGCAATCTTTACACATGAAAAGTGGAACTGTGGGTCTGTTTTGCTTTCAGTGTAGAAGGTGATGATCTATAAACCCTTTTTTTCAGATTCTAAAAGTGCCATGGTTCAGAAGAGCTTATGTAGTGTTTCTTGATTTAGTCCAACTCCTTGGAACGCTAGCGACTTGCCCAGGACCTAGTGGATAACCCCACAGTCAAATTTGAAGAATTTGAAATGCTTTGATAACGCCACCTCTACCACACTGCCTACTGCCTTCCATGGCTTCAGATAATCGATTATGGATAATATAAATTATTTCCTTATACAAACATTTTGCCTTAAAGCACCACTTTCAAGTTTTTTTTCTTTTCACAGAGACATAAAAGCCTTCCAAAGAGCTATGAATGGATGGGTTTATGGAGGTGCCAGACTACACTTCTAACAGAGCCGTCATGCTTCTATTTTATGAACAGCATTGGTGTTCTAGATAAGATTTTGTAAAGATTCAATTCTTTTGTTCTTGTTGTTTTGTTTTTGAGTTGGCGTTCTCACTTAAGTTGCCCAGGCTGGCCTCAGTCTATTGATTCTCCCATCTCAGCCTCCCAAATAGCTAGGATTACAGGTACGTGCCGCCCAACCTGGCTAACATACAAGTCGTATATAATGAGAACTACGTGTTTAAGATTTCTGAAATGGTACACGTGGATTTGGGGCCACGGTGTGGATGTAATCTTGTCTATGAGATGGAAACATCTCTGAGTTGGGTGGTGTATACTTACATCATGTTATGTGACCACCATAAATAAATGAAGCTGCTTCAGGGAATAACTTCCCTAAAGGGTTTAAAATTGCAAAGCATCTTTTTGGGGCAATTCATCACAACATATACTCTCTAACATTGTATCTGTCCTTATTCTGTGATTTGATATTTTGAGATGTTTAGTTCACTCATGTTAGAAAGTTTATCCTTGATGTTTCTGAGACTTCTGAAAACAGAATTTCTGAAAAACACTTCTATGCTCATAACAATAGTATTATTTAAAAAAAAAAACTTGCTGGGGGCCGGTGAGATGGCTCAGCGGCGTAAGCGCCTGCCTGGCAAGCACGAGGTCCCGAGTTCGACTCCCGGAACCCACATATGAAAAAAGGGCCGGTGATATCGCTCAGCGGCACGGGCGACTGCTGGCGCACGAGGTCCTGAGGTTGACACCCGGTACCCACAAAAACAAAACAAAACAAAAAACTTGCCAACATCTTTCTTTAGATATAAAAGTGGAGAAAATGATTAGTTTCATGGCAGAAATTTCTCATTTTTTCAAGTAAAATAAAACAAAAGGCCACATTGATTTTTTTTTTCTCTTCAGTGGCCTTATAGGTGACTCAAATAAATAACCATGTGAGAATAGAAGGTGTGATTCTCTCAGTCTAGCTCCCCATCCTCACGCTTCGTCTCTTCTGTGAGTGTGCACCGCTGCACACAGTCCGCAGTGCACCTAGGCAGCACACATGTGAAGCACTCCAGAGATGCCGAAGGAGCCCTCAAAACATATTTTATACCAGCTCGTGCTTACCTCCATGGAGCCCTGTTCATTTCTATATACTTATTTGTGTGTTATTTATATTTCCAAAAGCAAAAGGCAAGTTTTATAGCTCACAGAATAACTAAGTTCCTCCTTAGGGCCACAGCCCACAGCAAGATAGGATAAAGGTTCTGAGTTTATTTGAAAGAAAATCTGCTGGCCAACAGACATAGTTTTTAATTCCTCTGCCTGTTGAAGTAAACGAGAGGAAAAAAAGACCTTATAGTGCTCCGTGGTTACCTCAGAGCTCTCCAAGAAAGTGTTCTGAATATCACCATCGTTACCTACTTCCCTAAGGTACTGCACGCGGGATGACATTGTGACCATTCTAGTGGAGAAGATGCTCCTGAATAGACTGAGCTGTAGAACACTGCAGATTGACAGATATTTATACTGACAGTAATTCTGAGAAAATACGGAAATCTGGCAAAACAGGCAAGCAGTTGGTATTGTCAAGTAATTATGGAACACTGGAAAGCCCACAGGTAAGTACTTCTTTGGAGCTGGCGGGCATCAAAGGATCATTAATTATTCTCTTCAGTGTTGTTTTTCCTGACAAGCCATCTCAAATCTCATGGGCAAACAGGGAGACAGGCTGGATAGATTGTTCTCAGTTAGCCAAGGAGTAAGAACAAAAGGGAAGTAGAATCGGTGCACTTGACAATACACTGAGGAACTTTGTAGTTATCTCAAATTCCAAAGCGCTTGAAAGGACTGAGGTGAAAATGGAACAGCAATTATCTCCAGGGTGAGGACAGCAACCAGAATAGTCAGTACCTACTATACTTGACTCAGGGAAGTAGGGCCAATTCTATTCTTACACCCGAGAGAGATGTGTTTCTTAAGGGGTATTTCTCCAGGGAACCAAGCAAAGTTACAAAGAGAAAGAATATGCACTTGCTCCAGGCATGTTAAAGTTAGAACTTCCCTCCATAATTTCAGCTTCTGTTCACTTCAAGAGAGCGATTCACTTTTGATTCAGAAATGAGAATTGATATGCATTTGGGTTAACAGTTGGTTCATTCATTCACTCACTCATTCATTCATCCATTCACTCATTCATTTACTCTGTATTGGACACCCTGACATGAATGTTGTGGAAATACAAAATTTAACAGTTGAAACAGCCATCCCCAAGAGGTTTATAAAATCAGCAATTTGGAGATCAAAGTGTTGGGAATGTGAAGGGAAATAGGCCAACCATTATTTTCAGGTATATGGTGGTTAAAATGGAGAGGCTTGGGAATGGGATCCTGGTAACACCTGGTCTGTCACTGATGCTGCTGGAGATTTCATGGAATTTTCCACAAGCAGAGGGGTAGGTGGGGAAGCACTCAAAGTATATTTCATTTTGTTCCAAAGTTTGGAGGTACTTTTGTAGTTGTTGTAAGTAGGGGACATCATTCTCAACACAGCTTCAGTTTTTACCACCTCATGTTTGGAATAAAGGTGGACAAAGTTGGAAAGATCTGATATATTTGTCTTTTTTACATATTGCCTATAAAAATATCAGCATCATATCTAGTTGGGACCACATCCAGTATAAAGGAAGGAAGCAGTTTACAAGCTGGTGGTCATTTACAGTAGTGAAATTAAACTTATGATAATCATGTACTACATATCTTGTATGTCTTCTCATTTTTTCTTTTTGGCTTCATAACTAATAAATGATCACCTATTAATTTATATAGACATTCTTTTTATGATTCTTTCCTTTATAGAAGTGAGTTTAGAAGATACTAATTTTATAATAAGACAAGGTTGAAGTACATGAACAAAATAATGAAACCATCATTTGGCTGGATAAATGAATTTAAAGATTCAGAACAAAAGAAAGAATGGTTCTTTATAGATGTGATCAAATTCAGCGCAAGTAGAAGAAGAGTATTCACAGACTCTGAAGATTTTCCATCTGGTCTAATTGGCAGCCAGTGAAAAACTTGGGCTCTAACTTAAAGGCTGGCCAGAAAGAATCTAGGAATTTAAAATATTGATACTGTGGCAAATAGACAACTAATTTGGGGGAATAAACAGATCTTGAGATTGGCAACAAAATTTGTATATTGAATTATTCCAAATTAACTTCTTTTCTTTTTTTTTTTTTTGTGGGTACCGGGGGTCGACCTTAGGACCTCATGCGCCAGCAGGCGCCCGTGCCGCTGAGCAATATCACCGGCCCTTTATTCATATGTGGGTACTGGGAGTCGAACTTAGGACTTCACGCTTGCCAGGCAGGTGCTTATGCCGCTGAGCTATCTCACTGGCCCCCCAAATTAACTTCTGTGATTAAACTGAATATACCGCTACTTGCCCATCTGTATTTAGTTTGTATTCCTTAAGAAGACATGAAATGCAACAAACTTTTAGAAAAGAAATAACAACAGATACAGTGAAGAAATAATATTACTGGTTAAATGAGTCCCCAAAACATATGTTGAAAATGGTTGGGTAATAGCTGGCAAGAAAAGTGAAAACAGAGACCTACGCTTTGACACACTTACTATGATACTTTTATTTATTTATCTTTTTAATTAAAAGGAAAAGCAAAGATATTGAGAAAACATCTGGACTTATTTCAAGATCCCTAGATAATGCAAATCTGCATAAACAAAAGCCACAGTCCACATAACAAAAATCAAAGTATAAAGAAAACAAAAATATAATATAAAGAAAACCAAAAGCCAGAATAAAAATCTCTAAATTAAAATTAGACATACATGGTGCGCTATGAATAGTCTAAATTGTTATACTAAAAGGCAAATAAAAGGATGCATTAGTTACCGTGCTGCAAAGAATACAAACCTATATGACACAAAGAGACTGGTTATAAGGAATTGGTTCCTGTGATTACAGAGGCTGCTATCTATAGGCTGGAAGCCCAGGAACCCAAGAGGGTTAGTTTCAGTCCAAGCCCAAAGATCTGAGAATTAGGGGAGCTGGAGGTGTCGGTCCCAGTCCAAGCCAGCGCCTGAGAACCAGAAATGAGACAATGTTCTGGCTCAGAGAGAAAATTTATCTTTCTTTTCAAACATCAGGGAATTAGTTGATGACCACCACATTGGTGAGTGCTGATCTTCTTTACTCAGTTTACCAATTCAAATGCTAATCTCTTCCTGAACCACGCTTCCTGATGTACATAGACATATTGTGTTATCAGATACTTGAGTATTCTTTTATCCAGGCATGTAGCCACATTAAACTGTCCATCACAATGGCTAAAAAATAAACTCCCTCTGTAGTTCTTTACAAGACGGACATAAATAAAGCTATATAACACAAAAGCGTTAACAATGTAAAAACTGGGAAAATTTATTAACAAATATGAAGAAATTACTAATTGATTAATTAGCTTGCTTCTAGCTGAATAAAAATAATTATTATGAAGGAAGTAACCAAGACTCCCTGCCCATCTGATACATTTCATTCTTGGGTATAGGTAAACCGGAAGCCTATTTTCATTGTAAAAATGTAGGCGATATTATTTATTTCCCGACTACACTTATAAATCAAAATAATTTCAGGTGTAACTTCTTGAATGGAAAGAAGCCTAGAACTGCTGAGAGATACTAAAAAATATCAGTTACTTCATTCCAGGGACTTTTATATTTGAGGCATATGCATTTTTAAATCATTATAAATTCATAATGATTTGCATACTCATATACAAATACATACCCACAATGCATTGCACAACTCAATGTAAAAAAAAAAAACTAAAAAAAAACTACAGTGAATTTCTCAGCCTCATCTTTTGTCTTATATTCATTCCCTGTAAAAGCTACTCTTCCTAATTTAAACAGTCTAAAGAAACTTTGACAGCTTTGCAAGCAAATTCTCTATAGAGACACAAATGTCATGTTTTTTTCTTTTTTCTGCCTATTTCTGCTTTTTAATAGGAACAAATGATTAAAAGCAAAGCTATTATCAAGGAGAGATACTAAAACCCTAGAGACAACAAGAAGAAGCATTAATTATCTTTTTAAAAAAGGGTTTATGGGTTAGATAATACCTAGAGGAATAAGTATATTTTTAATTGGAATTATTTCTATCATTGTAGAACCACAGAAGTAGTAGCTTTGCTGAATAAGTGAACTGTAATTCTAAATGCACCAACTCAGTCAGATGGACAGGTGCAACTGACCATTAATTTCATCCTTAGGGAGGATAAAGGACAAGGTATCAGAGAGGGAAAAAAAGAATAAACAATAAAGGATTGTAGGGCTTTTCCTCCCTAGGACAAAATACCTCCCTGCCCACTTAATTTTCCAGACTAAGAGAGGATACTAGAACTTTTGAAAGTAAATCCTTATGCATTTGAAGGAATCTCTTTTCATGTGAACAAAATACTTTGTAAATGAGTGAGTGGTTTTGAGTAGCATGTTTTCAGTTCATGCAGTGTGTTGCCTACTTTTTGATGGTTTAAAACAATGTGATTGGATTGACTTGGGTCACCAACATGTATTTTGAGTTATTCTTATTGGCTGTGAAAGAGGTGCAGTGTATGAAAACTACAGTACTCTGAAAAAGGAGATTGAAGAGGATATCAGAAAATGGAAAGATATCCCTTGCTCCTGGATAGGAAGAACCAATATAGTGAAAATGGCCATACTTCCAAAATTGTTATACAGATTTAATGCAATTCCAATCGAAATTCCAACAGCATATCTCACAGAATTAGAGAAAACAATCCTAAAATTCATTTGGAATCAGAAGAGACCTAGAATAGCAAAGGCAATTCTGGGCAACAAAGGCAAGGCAGGGGGCACCACAATCCCCGACTTGAAATTATACTATAAAGCTACTGTGATAAAAACAGTGTGGTACTGGCAAAAAAACAGACCTGAAGATCAATGGAACAGAGTAGAAGATGCTGAAACAACCCCAGACATACTAAGCCACCTTATCTTTGACAAAGGTGCCAAACACATTCGCTGGAAGAAAGATAGCCTCTTTAATAAATGGTGCTGGAAAAACTGGCTCTACACATGCCGAAGATTAAAACTAGACCCATATCTTTCACCATGCACTAAACTAAATTCAAAATGGATCAGAGATCTAAATATTAAAACAGAAACATGAAATCTGCTGGAAGGTAGGATAGGTAAAACCCTTGAAGACATTGGTGTAGGCAAAGACTTTATGAATAAAAACTCAACTGCACGGGAACTATCCCAAAGAATCGATAACTGGGATCTCATCTTATTAAAAAGCTTTTGCACAGCAAGAGAAACCACCAACAGAGTGAAGAGACAACCCACAACGTGGGAAAAAATGTTTGCCAGCTGTTCCTCAGACAAAGGATTACTATCGAGAACATACAAAGAACTCAAAAAAATCAGACCTCCCAAATTTAAAGACCCACTCCAAAAATGGGCATCTGAGATGAATACACATTTCTCAGATGAAGAAATACAAATGGCAAATAAATATACAAAAAAATGTGCAACATCACTAGTCATTCGAGAGATGCAAATTAAAACAACACTGAGATACCATCTCACCCCAGAAAGAATGGCTACTATAAAGAAATCAACTAATAACAAATGCTGGAGGGGCTGTGGGTAAAAGGAACCCTTCTTCACTGTTGGTGGGAGTGTCGACTGGTGCAACCACTGTGGAAGTCAGTGTGGAGATTCCTCAAAAAACTAGGGTTGGAGGTCCCATTTGACCCAGCTATTCCCCTTCTGGGCATCTTCCCAGAAGAATTAAAAACATCGTACCACAGCGATATATGTGCACCCATGTTTATAGCAGCACAATTTGTAATAGCCAGATCTTGGAAACAACCCAAATGCCATCAACTGAGGAATGGATAAGAAAGATGTGGTATTTTTATACAATGGAGTACTATTCAGCCATAAAGAAGGATAAACTGGAGACTTTTATAGGTAAATGGATGCAACTCGAGAAAATACTCATAAGTGAAATAAACCAGACGCACATGTGTAAGCATCGTACTGTCTCTCTAGTATGAGAAACTGAAAGAGTAAATAAGATCCAAAATGTACAATAGACACGGTGAATCAAAAAGAAACTGGTCAAAAGGAAAGAGAGACTGGAATAGGGAAAAGAAAGAAGGGAAAGGGAAAAAAAAGTTGTATATATATATAAGATGGTTAAGATAGATACACTACCAATTTTACTTAGTTCATTGAAGAGTAAGGTTTGTGCCCATAATGTTTGGACAATTGAATGCTAATGTCTGGTATCCTGAATAACTAACTTAAAGATAATAATACGTAATGCATTAACCATTGTTACCCTCATATTATGGTGTTTTGAAAATTTGTTCTTTTTTTGATTTGTTTTGTTTTTTCTTCTCTTTAAAATAAAAAAATAAAGAAAATTAAAAAAAGAAAAGAAAAAGAAAGAGGTGCAGTGTATTTCGTCCATCAATCCTGTCCTCCAACCATTCACCGAGTAATACATTTAACAGCCTAGAGTGCATCCTTCCATACTTTCCTCCGTATAAAAGGTTTTCATTTTTTTTTTAATGTCATTTTATACGGACTTTTTTTTAGCATCTTGATTTTTTTTTTCCTTTTAAAACTACCTCCTGGAAATTTCTCAAAGAAAAATTGCTGTAGCTCAGGTTCATTCTTTTTAATAGTTGCATATTATTCCCTATGGGTACACCAGAATTAGTCAACCATTCTCCTTTGAATAGTTAAATTTTCCCTTGGCATTTTCTGTCTATGAGATTCATTACCAAGAATGAAACTGCTGGTTCAAAATGTACACCAATCATTAATTTTATGAAATGTTGCTAGATTGAGTTCCAGAAAGTACCAAAATCTCTTAGTCGCATTATAATATCTCCTTATAGATCCGCCTAAAACATGTGCTGTTGTTCCTTTAAGTTTTGCCTTTCTGATCTGTTTAAAAAGATAGCCATTTTAGTTCCATTTCTCCGTTACTGACTTTAACGTTTTATGTTTTTTTTTTTTTTTTTTTTTGTGAGTACTGGGGGGTCGACCTCAGGACCTTGTGCACCAACAGGCACCCATGCCGCTGAGCGATATCACCGGCCCCTTTTTCGTATGTGGGTTCCGGGAGTCGAACTCAGGCCCTCGCGCTTGCAAGGCAGGCGCTTACACCACTGAGCCATCTCACCAGCCCACGTTTTATGTTTTTGGCCATCAAGATTCATTTATTGTGAAAAGTTTGTAATGTTTATTAGTTTGCCTTCATGTCACTATAAGACATAACTTTACATATTTTAAATATTATCTCCGTTACTATCTACTTTGCCAATTTTTTTCAAAATATAACATTTGTTTCATTTATCAACTTTGTTTTTGATACTTTTTTCTGTGTCTATGTGTATTTTTATATTTTTCTGGGTCTTTCAACTGAAGAAGAATTTGTGTTAATTTTTTTGCATGAATTTTATTATTTATTTTTACATTAAAATTTACTCAGAAATTATACAGTATTTATATTAATTTCAATTTTATTTTCTTCCAAGTGAATGATCAACTATACCAACATTTAAAATTTGTTTTTGCTCTTAATTAAAAAGTCACATATTTAATAAATTACACTTGACAAATAAATATGTGCTATATGAATAATGGGATATACCTTTGGATTGTTTTTTGAATCAACTGTTATTATTTATTTCTAATTTCGTTGGACTAGGATCAGAGAAGAGACCCATAAAAGATTTTGAAAAACTGTTAGGGTTTTCTTTGTGACCAAAAATACAGGCAGTTTTATAAATGTTCCATAGACGACCATTTGTTAGTTGCTTTAGATCTTTATTTATTTGTCATTTTCTGAGAAAGTTGTATTGAAATTTTTCACCATACTGTATGGAAATTTTATGAAGTCGTCGTTACATTTCCTATATTTTTTTTGTCTTGTCTGCTTAATTGTGATAGCGTATGATACACATTTATTTAAGTCTTAATGTCTCCTTTGTATGCATGTTTGTCTATATACAAAGTTCTTTCTACATGATACCTTTAAATTGAAATTCCACATTCAGGGATATTAATATTTTCTGTTCTGCTTTATCATTTGGTTTGCAGTTGTTTGTTATGTCTTTGTCCAGCCTTTATACTTAACCTTCCTTTATTAGTTCATTTTAAGTAAGCTTCAAATAGTATATTGCTGTGTTTTGACTTTAACTTTCAGAATAATCTGTCTTTGCATAGAAGAACACAGTACATATTCGGTGTGATGACTGGCATTCTTGATTTAATGCCTTTTATCTTAACATTTATTTCTTTCCTTTTTCATCTTTTTTATTTTGTTAGTCTGATTATATTTCCATTCAATTCCTCCTATGTAAATTAAGAAGTTCATTATTACTTTCTTACTCTATTAATGATTGATTTTTTTCATGTTCTTTTTTCATTTTAAAGAGAAAAAAATAGACAAAATGATACAGAATTTCAAAATAGGATAATACAAAATTAGCAATGGCTAATATATTGTTAGGGTCGGGACGCCCGCCGCGTGAGGGAAGACTCCAAGAAGCGTTCTCTCATGCAAAAGGCAAGGGGTTTTATTATCCAAGCATGCGTGGGGCTCACTGAACACGCAGGAACAGTGGGCCCCGAGGTTTGTCTGTGCAGGGCTTATATGTCTATAGAACAAAGGGAGGAGGGGTCTTTGCAAGCGCGGTTACAGAAGCAGATAGCATTGGTTAGTTTAAACAGCTTTTTACATTCATTGGGAGAAGACACTCATACGGGAGTTTTTAGGCTGGCCGACCCAGCGGGAGGATGTTTCCTAATATGGGCAGCAGGTGTTTAGGAAAGGGATACTTTGTAAATTCTTTAGCCATGGAGTTGTTTTTATCTTTTAGCCTAGATCCCTGGTTGCTCTGTTCTCATTCTTATCTAACTTAGGCAGCTTTAAATTGTAACAGCTCAATTCCCGGAACCTTGGGAGGAGGGGGACAGCATGGACCGTGCATTCCCAGAAGGGAAAATTTCTCTTACAATATTACATACTATCTTCAAAATAGTTGCTCAGATTACAAGATTTAGGCATGCAAAATTGATCAAACAATATAAGCACATACCATTCTTTTCAATGAACTGAAAGAAATTAGTAGTATAATTACCTTACCTATCTTGTGTATACTATATATGTATTTTTTTCTTTTCCCTTCTTCAAGTACTTTTAAGTAGTTACAAATTTCTCTATTAATATTTGAAAACTCTTCTATGCATCAAAATATTGTATTTGGTTCCACGTCCAACTCCCAATCCTTGCCTTTTGGAATAACTTAATATTTACACTTCTAGACCTGATTGAATGATTTACTTCATTATTGTTTAAGGTCTTATGATTATTTATTTTTCATTTACTCTATTTGAACTATGAGACTTTCTTCTCTATGAGAGATCCTTACAATTCTAGGACATCATCATTAATCATACCTCACATTTTTAATCCTACAATGAATCTTATGTTTAGAATTAATTTCTCCATATTCTTTAACAATTTCATATTCTATTGTTTTCTCTCTGATGTTTGTTTCAGTCCATATTCACTTTCATTTCTTGACTCTTGAGTTCAATTATGACTGCCAAAAATATTTAACATTTTATTCTCCTCCTTATGATATATTTTCATACTGTTCCTGAGTAATTCAGAGATAAGAGTGAATCACCTTCCCTACTGATTCACATTCTTCTCCCTCAAGTATTGGTAGACACAATCCAGCATAATGGTCACTGTGACCAATGGCGCCATTATTTTCAGGGTCAGGATAGCGTTATCTTTTGGGGTTCTGCCGGGTCAAATACGGCATCTTCTTTCATCAATGAATCTGTGACATTTAGTATCAATAAAGAGTAGAAAGAATTGTGGTAATCATTAAGCAAGGTCAACAGGGAGCCTCTAGAGCTCTTTATGTTTAGAAGGTAGGATACTGACATTTATTCCTTACTTCTTACCTTGATGGTTTTCTGGCAGTTGTTCTCTAAGATGTAGTTAGAGAAGTACCAGTGGCAATGCCAAGGTAGAAGGCAGAGAGATAGTGTTTTGATTGACATGGACTCCACATTTCTTAGACTTATATAGGAGAAACTGCATGATGCCTTGTGGGTCATAAGGGCATTTAAACTCCTAATTAGACTCTGATTTTGTTCTTTATCAACTCCTTTATTATATTTACTATGAATTCTCTCTTGAAAATTCATATTTTCCTCTACATGCTCTCTCATTCTTTAAATGAAAGTCCTCAAATTTTTCTGTCATTAATATGAGCGAAGAAACAACAAATACACACAAATCTTCTAGTAATAACTCACACCTTTCTTTTCTCCACGGAAAATTTTTCTGAAGAAAAGTTTATTACATCTTTTTCTGCAACTCAAACTATTTTCTAATTGACTTACACATGGTATTTTTGCTCTTATTACTAAAATTCAATTTGCTCATTAAAATGTGTTTTTAGTGTCTCAGAACCCAAGCTCCACAATCTCCCTGTTTGGTTTCATGCAGCATTTCATTGCAATGATTAATCTCTTGTACAAGAAAAATAAGGGGTTTGTAATTAGAAGAGTGGTTAGAATTTTGGCTTTGTTTTTTTGTTGCCTTCTGTGTAACCTTTGGTATAGTTTCCCAGGGTCAGTTTCCTGACATGTAAGTAGGATCGGTTAGGTTGTGCTACAGTAACAACCAATCCACAGTGAGTTGCTTGAGTCAACCAAAGCTTGTTCTCCTTCACTCTTCTTTCCCAGATTGGCTGGGGCTCTGCCCACGGTAATCACATGGGCACCTGGGTCACAGATGAAGCACAGAGAATGCTCCCAATTACTGCAGCCAATGCACATGAGTTCTACCACGATGGAGATTCATCAGTGACATTCACGCTTTATTAGCTAAACTTAGTTAAAATTAAGCTAGTGCTTAATTTTGATTGGAAACGTTGTCTGCATCAAAACTGGATGAAACATAATCCGGAAACCAAGTAATTATCTGTTCTATCCATCTTAAACCCTTTTTGGTTCTTCTTTTGTAATAGTATTCCAAAAGGTTGGACTTTTCCTTTGACCCTTGCTTTCCTCTAATCTTCTCTAGGTTGCAACCTAACGCTCTATCATAACTCCTATCATCTCTGTGTTTTTCAAAATATTTAAATCAAGTAAGAAACGCCCTCCCTTGGCAGCTTAACCTATGTAGTCATGTGCTATTTAATGACTGGGACATGCTCTGAGAAATGTATCCTTAGGTGATCATGGAGTGTATTTACACAAACCTACAGGTACAACCTACTTTACACCTAGACTTTATAAAAAATATGTGCATTGCATGGCTTACTTTTTCCTAGGGCCATGATGAATAAAACAATAAAAGATTAACTCAAGCACATGAAAAATGATGTAATCAAGGGTCCTGGTAAAGACTGCTGTTGTTAAAACACAGCATAATGTTTGACAATTAACTTAATAAAGAATACACTCTAAAATAATGATACACAGTATAGTAAAAACAAAAATGAGTAACAGTCACTTATTGTCATTGTCAAGTATTATGTACTGTACATAATTGTGTGTACTATAGTTTTACACCGCTGGGTATGGTACAAGTTCATTTGTACTAGCACCACCACAAACGTGAGGAATGAATTTTACTGAGATGCTGGGGTGGCTAAGGAAGTCAAGAGCAAGTTGGAATCAATTCTCCCTAAAAAGAAGTGAGAACTTACCTAAGTCTTGTGCTTTTTTCTTTCTTTCCTTTTTTGAGGGTTGTATTATTATTTATTTGATAACTTGGAGTTCAACATTTATTCTTATCTATTTGGTTAAGTGGAAATGAATAGAGAAGGAACACAAATACTTAAATATATTATTTAAACTACGACTTTGTGGCCAAATAATTATTACCTGTGGTTTGTAATAAACGCAAAACTTTTATTTCTCACTTATATTACTGGTCTAATTTTACGTAGTTTGTATTTCACATTAGGAAACCAAGGTCAGCAGGTATTTCCACACAGTCATATTTTTCAAGGAGGATGCGGCTCCATGGAAGTTTTAAAACATTGTTGATGGGACTGCTCTTTGCCATTATCTCCTGAGGTTTATCATTTATTTTACCTGTGACTTGGCAGCTTCACTTTAGAAGGAAACTCTACTAAAGAAAAATTCTTCCACATTTATAAAGGAAACATACAAAAATGACCAAAGTGCTATTTCTAAGAGTAAAAGCAACTCAATGGCATTAATAAGAGAATGGGGTAATAAAGTGTATATTCATACAATACCATGCTATCAACAATAAAAGTGAATAGATTATAACCACAGAGCACCACCATAGAAAATCACAGAAATATATAATTATAGGAAAAAAGTGAGTACAAAAAGACTGCATGTAGCCTGATATCCTTTTTATAAAAAAGAACTAAAGAAAACAAACAAATAAATGTTAGTCATTGAAATTCATTGAGATGTGACAAATTATTTTTGAAGTAACTCTAGAAAATGATGAATATAGAATTTTGGATGATGTCCTTTGTGAATGGCAGAGCCAAGACGGATGTGCTGGCAGGGAATCCATCTGATTAGATGTAAGTTGTGTACAACATAGTAGCTTTTGTTTGGGGATGGTAAATTAGCAGGTGTTCATTATATTATTGAAAAATCACTAACCAATAAAAGCAAGTCATGCACAGAGCACTGATGTTCATGTCATGGCACAAGAATTACAATTTACTTAGTACTCTGCATCTGAGGTCAAATGCAAAAGATTACTGAAATACATGAGTTATAACTGCAGCGTAAATGGAAAAGTTGTTAATTGTGCTCTGTTGTGATGATTAGATAATGCTTCATTTTTACGTGAAACACAGATTTTGGTGTTTATGGTGAGAGACTAGAGGAAAAAAATCTCTTATTTAGAAATGAGATATTGGGGGGCCAGTGAGATAGCTCAGTGGCATAAGCACCTGCCTGGCAATCGAGAGGTCCTGAGTTTGACTCCCGGTACCCACATATGAAAAAGGGGCCGGTGATATCGCTCAGTGGCACGGGCGCCTGCTGGCGCGCGAGATCCTGAGGTCGACCCCCGGTACCCACAAAAAAAAAAAAAGAAATGAGATATTTTTCCATATGCAGAAATATTCTTTTTATTTTATTTATTTATTTATTTATTTATTTATTTATTTATTTATTTATTTTTGGTGCCAGGAATTGAACTCAGGAAATACTCTTTTTCAAAAGCTTGTATTGAAATTGAAGGTAGAAATAATTTAGTTCATTATCTGTTTGCTTATGTTCAGGGAGAGTTCATTTCAATTTGATTTTTTTTCTTTAGATAAGAAGTTGTTCTGAGGCTTACAGTATATTGTTGAAAACAGCAAATCCCGAGTTTTTCAAATCAGACTTTACTTACCATTTTTTTGTGGGTTCCTTTTTTTTTTTGCCTTTTTTTCCTCTGTCTTCTTTTCTGTGCCTTTATAGTAGGAACATTTTTTTCCATGCAGTCCAATCTTTGGCACTTTAGTTAATTGCCCAAGTTTGTGGCAACTCATTCTGATAACCAAGTCCACTCATCTTGTACTTCAACCTTGACCCACCACTGGCTTCTGAATTCCCCTGTGATACTTGCAGATTATAAACCTTTTTGAGCAACTGGGTATTTTGTTCACCTTTTTATTCAGCACTCAACTCAGAGTAAATTCATTGTGTGTTTATAGAATAGTGCAAATAAGAAGCTTTTTCAATCAGGATGATATTGTATTTCAATAGGCATGTTATATTCATTTATGTGGAGGAATTACACTCAGCACCAGGAGAATTTTGTGGATAGTCATTTTGCTAGATTGCAAGCATTTCTGTATGATATTTTAAAATTATCTATATTCTTCATGTTTGTTTTCTTTGAAAATTTGATTCTCAAGGAAAAAGTTGCCTCTTGGCTGTTATTTTAATGCTAACTATGTTGATCCTATCAGAAATAGTGCTAGATTGTTTGTATTACAAGAAAAAGACACTTACATATGTAATGACAAAGATCTTTCTCTGGCTATTCAGCTGGTATGCATCATAGGGCCTGACTGATCATTAGAATATTGAAATTTTTCTAAACTGGTTATTAAATATTTACTCACCTGAGCCTCTCAAATATCCCTCCAATTTCCCAGACTTTCTCTAGGACCCAGAAATTACTCCCAACTTGCCACCAAAAGATTAATTTCCAGGAAAATGGTATCTGGCTTTCTCTTTAACAATGTCCATTATTATTACTGTTGCCATGATAACAAAATTATTGTTTAATAATTTTGACTATAACCCCTAGATATTCCTCTTTCGTTTTAGGAAAAATAGTTTAAATTTTCAGAAGAAAATTGAAGATTGCTCAAATCTTCAAAACAACAATGTGTAATTAGCAAAGTTAATTTGGTTTGATAATTGCAATTACAGTAATGAATGCAATCTGCAAATGTTTCAGAATGCATTTTAGTATTTAATATATAATACCTACCCTAAATTCTGTATTATTCCCCTATTCTCTTTTTGTATGTATTGCCTAAGAAGTAGACACTGAAACAGAGCCACCAAGAAATCACATATTTTGGAGTTAGAGGGAGCACCAGCAAAAAAATTGGGAAAGTGACATAGGGAAAAGGGGCATCCAAAATTGAAACACAGTGAACCTAAAGCTTAGTCCCACAGAGAAACAGTGGGACTTGAGATAAGGGTTTAGCTTTACCACACTGGAGGGCCAAGGGTTTGAGGTATTTCTACACCACGCTGCTTGTTTTTGGTGGAATATTGCTGCTGGAGAATGTTCATTCTTTGATACCTCTGTTTGGTGAGTCCTAGAACAGAACGATCTTTAGGAAAAGCCCTGAGATACAGACAAACCAAGGCTGGCATGTGGACATCCTGTCTCCTGAAGTGACATGGCTGTGGGACACACCTTGAGCGCTGAAAGCAGGTATTTTATTATCATCAGAGTTAGGTCCCATGTTTTGCAACTCTTAAATTGCTCTTTTAATCTATCCTTACTGAAGATTCATTTTTCTTTGGAAAAAGAACTGTATATTTTCATCTTTTGGAGAAAGATGGAAGACTTCTTTTTAGAAAGGTCACGTTCCTTAAAATAAAAGGTTTTAGTGAATTTAAAATGGTTGAGGATTTAACTTGCTCTCCAATTACAAGAATGCTTTCTAAGTTCATGCAAAGAAATATTTATTTCCTTCTGTGCAATTATCTATGTGTTCAGTCAGTAACAGTCTACCTTTATTCTCCCAAACATTTAAAGTCTGAATAATGGGATAGGGTTTTCTCTCCTACTTTCTCCAAATATAGATGTTGGTAGGCAGACAGAAGTTGTAATGATAAGCAAGTTAAGAGTTCAAATTAGACTGCAAGTTCAGACAAGCAGATCGTATACTGCCCTCATCAAAAGCTGTTCTGGTTTCACTGATGACGATGTTCTTTATAAGCCCAAAATAAATGTGTTCAATGATATATCCAAAGTATTATAATGATTTCAGAATACGATGATTTCAATGTTTTGGTTTAGATCTGAAATGCCCCCCAAAATGTTCTTATTCAGAGGTAGGGCCTGGAAGAAGGGGCAGTTCATGAGGGCATGACCTCAAAGTGTGATTCTTGTCTTCAGCTCCTCTTTCTCTCTCTGTTTTCCAGCTACCACAGGGTGAGCAGTTTTTCTCTGCCATGCCCTTAATCATGCTATTTCTGCTTTGGAGCCAGCCAACCATGGACTGAACCTACTGAAACCAAATTCCAAAATAATCCTCTCCTCCATTAAGTTGCAGATGTTGAACATTTTGTCCCATTAATGAAAAATCTGACTAACACAGAAAACTGATACTGGGAGAGGGACTGTTGTTGTGACTGTATCTGACTGTGTGGTGGAGAAGCCTCTGGAACTACTGTGTAAGAAGAGTTTGGAAAGATTTGAAGATGCCAGCTAGAGTGGCCTTAGAATGCTATAAGCTGAGCTTGATGGGAGATTCTGGTTGGAACTCAGAAGAGCAGCACACTAATGTAAATATGGACAGTAGAGGTGAGGCAGAGGAGGTTTCAGATGGGAAGGAAGAGTATTGGAATCTGAACTAGAGGTCATGCATGTATTATTCCAGCAAAGAATTGGTCTATGTTTGTCCATATTCTAAGACTCTGTGTGAGGCTGATTTTAAGGGTATCAGACTAATTAATCTAAAGGGATTTCAAGGCAGCCCTACATTCAGGCTGTGGTATGGATGTGTTATTTTGTATGAACAATAAAATAAAAATTACTACCCAGGAATAAATATTGTTATTATTTATCATATTTAATTCTCTTTACATTTAATGCCCTTTTATATCATTAAAGTAATATGTATGGGCACTTTTTTTTGTTCTATAAAAAAATACATTACTTAGGCTAATGGTTCTTATACTTCAATATCCCTCAGAATCACTCACAGATTTTACTAAAAGATGGATTTCTAGGCCTCATCTCCAGACCTTCTAATTTAATAAGTCTGGGATAAAGTCTGAGAATTTGTTATTTAGAGAATGTAACAAATTGCCATGTGATATTTAGGCTGCTGTCATGGTCTGAGGACCACATTTATATACCCTAGATTTTGAACTTTTCGTATACTGGAATGAGGTTGATGTTTTGTCTTCTGACTAAGATATCACTACGCATGTGTGTTTCCTTGGTGACTATTCATCCGGATGTGAATTTTGAGATGTGTGTCAAATATCAATGAAACTTTAAAGAAAAATCCACAAGAGTGATTGTAATGGCTTAATAATATTTTAATATTATCTGTGCATATGCAATACTTTATTTCAGTATGATTTTTATTTAATTTGTTTCTGATTTTCCAAGGTATTAATTTTTTATGGAATTTTAGATTATTCTGTAATTATACAAATCCAGATAAAATGGATATAAATATCTCAGCACTGTGGATACTTAATGCCATAATAATCTCAAAATTATAATAATTCATATTTGAGCAATGGTTATATAGTTTCTTATTTGTTTGGTGAATGTATGATTGCCTTCTTTGAATCGAAAATAATGTATGAAAATGTTTCTTCATTGTTTCAGTACATTTTATTATAGATAACATGATTAAAATGAATAATTTACTTATGTAGTTTTCTTATACCAGGTTGACAGAGCTTGAGTCATAGCATTTTGCAGAAAATACACATTTTGAACACTTCTGTGAAGGTTCTGTCTAGGGAAAATCCTAGATTTTATTTTAAATTTAAAGACTGGTAACCAATAATATAGCTTCCATAGAGCTGATCATTTTTATATTTTCAAAAATATTTCTTGTAATATTGTACTTTAATTAGAAAAAACTAAGAAAGATTCTCATTAACTCCCTTGTTCATTCCTCATTAAAATAAAAATAAAACACCATTTTGTGAGAATCAGAACTGTTATTATGGGGCAATGGTATAGAAAAATAGGGTCATCATAGCCTTACTGAATAAATTTTAAAGAGTTTAGCCACTATAGAGTTAAAAATTTGAAAAACACTCTTTACTGAAAAGTAGATATTACAGTCAGATTGTGTGTTTACTTCTAAATGTATATTTAACACATAATACATTATATGACATAAGAGTTCTTCAAGTACCCTTCTCTGTGTGTTTGCATGATTTTCTTGGGCTTCTTGGACCTATATAAAATATTGCTATGAACTGAAAGAGATTTAAATACGTGTCACTTTCTATGTTCAGAGATGATTACAAATATGGTGATCAAAAATACTTTGTCTTTTCTGTTTTGTATTTAGTAAAGTCTTCTTACAAGTATGACAAGTCGTTAGCTGTCTCCACATAATGGAACAATTTTGAGTACTTCCTAGTGTTACCTGTTTCATGATGAGATATTCAGGAAAGAACATTTACTTTTGTTTGGGCAGGAAGGAATGTGGTAAGTGTAATGAGAAAGTGGAACATTAAAGAACCTGACGCACTGTGGGTGCTGAGAATGACTTATACAAATCCACTGAAACTAAAGCTGACCACT
Organism: Erethizon dorsatum; assembly: GCA_028451465.1. Classification (NCBI taxonomy): domain Eukaryota; kingdom Metazoa; phylum Chordata; class Mammalia; order Rodentia; family Erethizontidae; genus Erethizon; species Erethizon dorsatum. The sequence goes on from CM051838.1 coordinate 18,916,645, forward strand.
CTTACCTGAAACATGTTTCTGGGCCCAAAAACAAAAGCTCAATGAAGGGGTACAGTTGCTGGTTTTATTTCTTATGTCTTTGGTAAATATTTCTTAGGTAAATAACAGTCGTACAATTTGAAGATGAGGGGGAAAAGACAATACAGTATGTCCCCCACCCATTTTTACATCTTTCTTTTTATGGATGTTGGCCTTTATTTCAAAATTTGAATTTATTTTAATAATAAAATGGAAAGCATTTTGCATAGATGTATATAGTTTTGAGGTCTTTCAATATTCTGCTTCTCCCCCCTCAACATTGTCTCTTGTTTTTTGTCATTCTTTTTATATTTACAATTAAAATTTGGTCCAGTGATTCACACAACTGCTAAAAAGTATAGAATTATACACAATAATTAGAAGATGGTGAGATCTCTTTGAAAGAACTTCATTATGCCTTGTGCCTTTTCTTCTCCAACTACTACTGTTTTATGTTTGGAAAAGGTGTTTGATATGAATTTTGACATCATTAAAAGTCTTTAAGAATGTAAAATGCAGTTATTTTCAAAAATATAATACAAGGCCAAGATGAGAAGTCTGCAGCAGGTGATTCAATACCACAGATTTGATTTACTGACATTTAAAAATATATGTAATGTGTACATATATGAATATATTACATGTATATATTGTATAACAGTTATATGTAATGTAATATACGTAATGTTTTATATATATACCATGTTTTATATGTATATACCATATATATATAGGCCATGACACAGTTTATCTAAAATCATGACTGAACACTTCACGGCCAATTACTTGTCTTAAATGTCACTGAGAGGATGTGTTGATTTTTAAGGAAAACTAAAGTGACTTTCACATCTGAACAGCCAATGAAATTCTACATCTAAGGGGTTTTTGTCTCACAAATGCCAAACTGGGTACATTTGCATATGTTCCCTTTGTTGCATCAAAAAGTTAGAAATTGCATATGACTTTAAAACATTTTAAGAAATTGCTTTTAAAATCCAGTGTTTACATCTATATATGATCGTTTTAAATTTTGCTGTTAGGTGATCCCAAGTAATGAAAATGGATTTCCATCTTTTTCTTGTCTGTTTTTTAAAATATAGTTAAATTTTTAACATTGATAACTTAAGTGTGCAAGTTTATAGATAAAACGTAAAGAATAATGCAGGTTCCTAAACCAAAAAAATATAATTAAAATTTGGTATACTGGATAAAGGAATATTGTACTTGAAAAAAGAATCAATTCAGTCTTACTTCACTGGTGACCCTTAAACTGTTGAAGACTTCTCATTAATATATATTCCAGAAATCAAGTAGTTTTGCATCCTTCCCTCTGCTGATCAATTAACTGATATTCATAGGCAATATTGGTCTCAGGCCCTCTTCAACATAGGAAAACATTTGTCATTATGTTATCCCTTTTGATACTACAGTCAGAGAACCACTACCTTTAGGTAACCAGGAAATTCATCACATACTGCATATATATCTTTCAATAAGATCAATGTTTTAGGCGACCACATTCGTGCATGAGGAACATATCATGAGGCTAGTAACAGTAAGCTATAGTAGATTATTTGAAGTATTAAGGTGTGTTTGTGTGAAATTATAATTATAAAGCATATAATAAAAGTAATTAATTAAATGCTAATAAACATGATTATAATTTTGCAAAAGTGCTCAATAGCACATGCTATTTCTGGCCAACTTTAAACACCAATCTTTTTCTGTCTTGTCACCTAAACAGCATGATCAAGTACCCTCCAGGAATCTATGAATATATAATATTTAAGAAGATAAAAGTAGGCATCAATTCCAAATTAAATGAGCATTTTTGCTGATTTGGCAACCACGACTTTAAAAAAGCAGCCACAAAAAAATCTAAAATAAATCAGAGAGCAGCAGGAAGTAGATTTCATCTCCTTTTCTTACATTTCTGCCAATGCTAGGAGTGAACACGAAGATATAGAATGGGTAAAAATGAGAGGATATGTAATGGCCAATAGCTCAGATTTCCTTTGATAAGACAAAGATATCTAAGAGGTTTCCACACACACACTTTTTCATAATGGAAAGAAATATCCTTGATTTTGGAATGTATATTTTGACAGAATGTGACAAAAAAAATTTTTCTGGAAAACTTGTCTTAATCATCACTTTATAGGCAAGACACTGTTAGGAATAAAAAGCAACGATAATACTACATAGTGCTCCCTTTCATATTTTCCTATAATTGTTACGGCCTAGAGAAAACTGCTCTGCTGGACTTCAACCAGCTGGAAATAGACCTTTCTTTAGTGGACACAGGTTCATCTTTCTTCATTTCATTTCTAACTCATAGTTAATGTTCAGGACCCCAACACTGAATATATAATAAACCCTTAGACTGAGGCATACAATAAATCTTCATTTAACACACCTTACCTGCTGGATACCAAATATTGTACTAGATGCCAAGAAGCTGATGAAAAGAAATAGACATTGGGACCTTTCCCTAAGCAGTGTTTGCCACACTTATGTAAGAAATATTACAGACTCAGAACGAAAACAAACGAACAAATGAATGAAAAAACAAACGAGAATCAACAGGTCTGAAAAGAGAACAAATTCTCTGAAGGGTGGCTTTATTGATATTGAAATATTGGATGACAAACAGAGATCTCACTGTCTTTATATCAAGGGATGGTTTATTCAGATCGATAAACCCACACATTTACGGAAACGATTTGCGCAGCAAATATGAAAGCTCCTTAAGCAGCATCTATTGTGCTGATTGCAACTGGTGCATTAAAAACCTCTGGGTGTCCACATAAGTCATTTCTAAAGTGTTGCTGTGAAAAAGGAGTTGCAAACTAATGCCTTTTGACATGGGGTGTGTTTAACCTTGTGTGGGGCTCCGGCACTCACTCAAAGGGGAAGATGTTGCTTAATCTTCAGGTGAGGTCTGTGATATGAGCAGAAAACTGCTGAGGAAGAGGCAATGTTTCTCTGTTTCCACATATGTTTGTCTGTTGTCTGTGTTGTATTCAAATAAAGTATGTGTGCGTTGGGAGGGTGTCGTTGTTTTCTCGTCTGTGGGTTAGTTGAGAACTCTCCTAAAGCCCTGTGCACTTTATGGACTTTAACAATGATGGTTTCAGTTTCCCATCCCAGGATTTTGAAGCATCTTATTCAGAGCATGAGTGTCCTTGCTGGGTGAAAGCCAAGAGCAGTCTCATGATGAATCCAACACAGGGCTTTGGTCACTGGGTTCACGCTGCTGTCATTCAGCATTTTATGATGTCTTGTGCCAGGCATGTGGCAGCAAGATGGTATTGTGGTTTCTTCTTTCAACGTCCTTGCCCTCAGAGACAATACAGCCTTCTTTGAAAAAGTATTATGAAGAAGGATGAGTCTCTAGGGGTGCCAGTTCTTTGTTTATCCACAGAGCTAGAGAATTGTCTTTCCTCTCCATTGTTGCCTTTCAATAACATTGCTGAAAGGGCTGGAGAGCTACATGACTGTGGGCATTTTCTTTCATGAACACACAGCCCCTTGCCTGGCTTTGGATACTCTGGGACCCACATCTCTCTCTCCACAAAGTTTCTTCAAGATGCCATGACTTCAGATTTTCTTCCTTATGTTACAACTTTGAAGGGTAGAGGTGCAAAATCTGGCTTGCCTGAGGCTCTTGTGTGAGTGCGTTGGCATCACCACCATGCAGGAAAAGGGTGTAGGAACAGACTGTACAGAGGCTGTGTCTATCTTTGCGGTGCCAAACGAATCGAGGGTACCCTGCCACCAGGCTTTCTATTTCAGGATGGCTTAGCTATTTTGGCTGGTTTAATTTTTTTCATAAAATATGCTATTGGTGATACCTGACCTAAATCCTGTGTGGTCAGCGAGATGGAAAATGGCTCCTGTGCCCCTCTCTACCCAGGCAGCTCAGGGCTGCGAAGGGAGCTCATTCTCAAGTCATTGGCGCACACAGTAGACACTTTAAAAAGTGATCTGGGTATTCGAAAATATGTAGAAAATACATGGAATTAATAACTTCGCGTTAAGTATATCTTTAATTGCATGCAAGTTGTTCGTGTCTTCTGTCCCGTCCCCAGGTGCTGCAGGCTTGTGAGAACACTGACCTCTGGACCATAGCGGCGGGAGAGGTCTCTCTATGCGAACAGCAACAATAAAAGCACCGTTCTGGCTCTGCTTTTCTGCAACTCAAGGGATTCTAGCCCGTCAGTTTGCTTTTCTCTTTTCTGGCATTTTAAAAGGTATCTTATGAGTGCTGGTTCTCTGCCTTTTCCTCCCTTCCCATGGTTTTCTTTCTTGTGTCTTTCTCTTGCAGCTGAGGTCTGATCCAGCAGGCTGCTGTGCTGTGGCAACTTTCTCTGCCTCAATGGCTTCCCACGGCACCCCCAGTCAGAAGCTGTCCCCAGGCTCTGACACCAGGGCCAGCAAGGCCGTTCTGACTCTGCCTTATTTGAATAAACACCTCTTTAGAGGACAGCAGCTCAGTGGTGCTTCATGTTCTTAGAGTTCAGACTTCCAGTTCATGAGAAATTCAACAGAAAACAGTGAGCTCCAATAAAAATCACACCTCCCTTCGAAGGCGGACGGCTCCTGCCCTTTACCAAACTTCCTCTTCCCTTAGGATGAGCTCTTTCCCAGGGGGTCGTGGTTCTTCAAAGGTATTTCGAAAGTGGCTGAATAAAGAGCAAGCACAGTCAGTTTGCTTCTCAGAAGTGACTCCTGTTCCTTAGCTTTACTCCATGGAGAGGTGAGAGAAAATAAAAAATAAAATAAATTAAAATTGAAAAACTTTTGTGTACTGTTCCTAAATTCCAAGTACTCCTTTTTTGTCTTTCTCAACTTTGATCAGTAACTATTTTCCAAAATATGCATAGTATAGCATTTTTAAGTATGTTGATTGTTAATTGAGTTGGCGAAGCAGTGTAAATACCTTGTCATCAGAGTGGAGATATAATAGGTGTGTGAGGAGAAATATTTGTGCCACTGCATTGCTAAAATCTTTAACTGTGACAACATCCAAAATAATTTTGAAATTCAAAGATTCAGATGAAGATTTGAAAGAGAGTTCAACTAAAGCCTAAAGAAAACTCAGTTTTATATGAGTGTGGGATAATAATAAATATTCATTAATACAGAAGAGCTCTTTACATGACTGTACAATGTTTTGAAATATTTATAACAAGAATGATATGAATATTGAGGATGCTTTGTATTGTTTTAAGAATAAGAGGATACAGGGCAGGTGAGATGGCTCAGCGGCACGGGCGCCTGCTGGCGCGTGAGGTCCTGAAGTCGACCCCCGGTACCCACAAAAAAAAAAAAAAAAAAAAGAATAAGAGGATACAATTCAGAAGAAAAACAGGCTAATGTTAAATCTATGGGAAGCTTGTCTCCTCGAGACACTAGTCATAAGCAGTATACAAATATTCTCATTTTAGGAGATAGTTGTGGGCATATACTGAGAAGTAAGTTTTTGAGGAGGTTGGTTGCTTACTAACGCACAAAGATCTGTTCTCACTTTTTTCCAGAGCAGCAGAATGCCTGATTTTTAGCTAGGTATGTGGCCTCCAGGAATAAACATTTACTAGCTCTTCCTTGCAGCTAGTTGTGGCTCAAGTAATATAGACAAGAGTATAATATATGATTTCCAGGGCCAGTGAGATAGCTCAGTGGTATAAGCGCCTGCTGGCAAGCACAAGGTCCTGAGTTCAAATCCCGTACTCACATTAAAAAATATATATATATATATGATTTCCAAAAAAAAAATAAAAACCTTCTAAAAGGGTTGAAAATATCTAGAGTGTATAATGAAATCTTATAATCCAATAATAAAAATAACCCAACTTAAAAAGGGGACAAATGACTTGAATAGATATTTCTCCAAAGAAGTAAAGATAGTCATTAGGTCCATAACAATGTGCCCAACATCATTCATTATTAGTGCAAATAAGAACCTCAGTGAGATACCCTTCCCACCCATTAGGAGGGGCATTATCAAAAATATAAGCAACAACAAGTATTAGCAATGATGTTAATAAATGATTGGAATACTTGTTAATCCCTGGTGGAAATTTAAAATGGAAATAGTTAATCCCTGATGGAAATAGTAATGATGGCTCTTCCCAAAATTAAATCTAGAATTACCACAGAATCTAGTGATTCCTCTTTGAGGTATACATACCTAAAAGCATGAAAAGCAGAGACACACAGATATTTGTATACCAACACTTATACAGTCATTATTTACAATAGCCAGAAGTAAGAAGCAATACAAGTACCCATCAACAGATCAATAAATGAGGAAAACATGTCATGTATGCAAAAATGGAATACTATTCAGCCTTAAAGAAGGAGGAAATTCTGACACATACTGCAGCATGAATGGGCCTGAGGACATCATGATAAGTGAAATAAAACAATCCCAAAAGGAAAGATATTGTACAAGTCTACTTATATGAAGTACCTAGAAGAGTCAAATCCAAAGAGATGGATATAGAATAGAGATTACTGGGGGGCTGTGGGTGTGTGTATAGAAATTGTACAATTCCAATTAAATCTGTTTTTTTCTTAGAGATATTTTAAGATTTGTAAGGCTTAATACAAAAATCTTTTCACAGTTTTTAGAACAGTTATTCATTACTCCAAAGGGAATGCTTGCAGTCTGTGAAAGGTAAATATCAAAGTAGAAGACAGACCCAGTCCTTTTCCTTGGCACATGCTTTTCGTTTTCTTCTATACTGAACACACCTCGCATAGCTGGACTCTGACATTTCTCTCCCCTATTTTCCTTCCTGAGATTGCATTCTCATGCTTATTAGGAAGGGCAAGAGCTGAGGCAGGGTGGAAATGTTTTGATAGTGACTACGGGAAAAGAAAGACACCCTCCGCTACACAGTTATAAGGGAAGCGCCTTCAACCATGCATTGAGACTTTGGTCTTACATATTTTCTCTTAGACCAAAAACATGCAGCTGGGCATGCAACCTGTCTTAGTAACTTTTCTCACTGCTGAGACAAAATATCTGACACCCAGAGTTAAAGGGGGGAAGGTTTATTTAGCTCACAGTTTGTAGAGGTTTCAGTCCAACACCAGCTGGCTCCAAGGCCAGGTGGCTTGGCAAAGGGGGATCACAGAGGAGAAAGAGTTCATGGAAGACAGAAGATACCAAAGCAAGCAAGGGCCCTTAGCAGCTTCTTTCTGCTCCTTTTATACTCTATCTAGGCTACTGGGATTAGGACAGTGCCGAATCAATCAGTGGACTGATTTAGTAATCACCCACCCTTAATCTTAACACCCTTAATCCTAGCAGCGCAGCATGAATCAGTCACACACTCTAGATTAAGCCAAATCCCTACCTATGACTGCATGAGGCTTTAAGGGGACATCTAGACACAAGCCATAGCAAGACCTCACCTCATTCCATCCATTCACTCCTTTACTTCCCAAATAATTATGACTTAGTGCTGAAGACAGACAAATGAATAAAGCAGAGTTCAGAAATGAATAATTCAGAGGACTTACAGATTAACTGACAGAATAAATGTTTTTGTTAAAAAATACGTGTAATAAAAGTCAGTAAAAGATAAGTATTCTCCAAAGTTGACTCTGATCAATTCCAGGTAGTGGAGAGAGTCAAGAATGAAAAATGATGGCTTTGGATGTGGCCTCACGAAATTGTAAGTGTCTATGTGACATCAGGTGGAGCATTTGCATAGGCAAGTGGCCTTGTGGGTATGGCACTCAGGAGATGGGCCTATCCTGACAGCATAGATTTGAAATTCACAGGATGAAAGAAGATATTTGAAGATCTTGAAAACTAATAGGGAACAGTCAGTGGCATCAATAATCAAGGGATATTACGAGTGAAAGATGGAAGCCAGAGTGAAGGAATAGGCAGGGATTTCAGAAAGAGCTTGTAATGAGCACAAGAATTCAGAATTAAAAGAAAGACATTCAGAGAGAAAGGTATGACATGAGTCAGGTGCCATAGAGAGATCAAAACTGAGGCATGAGCAAGGGTTTACTGTGTTGAGCTTTGAGTAGGGTATTGGTAAGACACGGAAGTTCAGACAGTGGATATGGAGGGTCAGGATCATGACTATGAATGGAAGAAAAGCAAGGAAATGGAAACTAGGAGAAACATGGCTGAAGAAAGGCTCTTTTCTATTTTTAAAGATGTGGAAATGAGCATGTGTATATGTTGGGAAGAAACCAGTGAGTAGAAAAGATCGAATGCACACAGGAGGGCAGAGCTAATGGAACAAGGTCCCAGAGGTAACCTCTCTGGGCCTGGTGGTTACATGCTCCCCCTTGCACACAAGAGGTTGGGTGAGGGGACAATTCAGATGGATGAACAAGCATCTCCGATACTATTATGAATTTATCCAGCCATTTTCCAATTGTGTATTTGTAGAGACCTTGGCAAAGGTGATGAATTTATTTTTCTAGTCACATTAGCAAATAAGAAACATGTTCCTGAGTGCCACTGAAGTAGTTCCAAATATTCATTTCTTTAACTAGAGCAAATCTCTGGTTGTCTCTGGTATTGCCAAAATCACTTAGCTGACGCATTGAGAACATTCAACCTCTCTCACTTCACTGATCGTCCAAAACAAGCTACAGTTCCTCTGAGCAGAGCTGGGATTAACTTTCCCGTTACTAAGTCAGACTGGAAATCGAGACATCACCACAGTATTTAAATGTTCAAGCCTCTCAGGTCTTTTTCTCTTACCAATAATCTATAACACCTTTCTAAAAAATGTTGTGCAAAGTCTGCTGACCATAAATAATGTTGCTCTGTTTTTATTCCCAAGTAAAATCCGTAATAGTCTGGTTAGTTGGCTATTACTAGTGCATAATACTTAACCAAGGGCTGAATTCATTTGGACAAGTGTTGAGTATCTGTAGATTGAATACTATGATGTGAAGTGAAGGTTATTTGTGTTTTTGTGCCCACAGACTGTAAAGTTTTCTTTAATGTCTGATATTTCTGTGCCATAGGGTCTTGTGACATCAGAGTGCATGTTTGGGTATTTGAAGCTCTGACTCATGTTCTCCGAGCTGAAATACAATACCCTTCATCAGCTATAAGCCTTGGTGTATCTCTTGTATCTCTTGCTGAAAGCCTAGCTTTCTTTGAAAGCTTCAGAATGGGTGAGGCAACCTCTAAACCCACATCCTCCTACACACACAGCGAGCTGCAGTGAAATTGCTGACAACTTGTTGGTAATGCCCAGCAAGACCCCCGTGGGCTATGACCCTACATGGCCCTGTCCCCTTCTCCAGCTTCTAATTAATAAAATGTATCAAATAAAAATATGAATGAATGAGCTAATCTAAATCATAATTTTGATTTGGAAAGTTACAGAAATAAATCTGCCCACCGTGTTGAGGTGCTAACTTCCTGCGATGTGTTTCCTGATAGGTTGAAAGGCTCGATTCTCTCAGCACATTTAACACCAGAAAGCTCTGTCTTCTCTTCTCCTGAGGAAGCCCCATCTCCTCAGGGCATCGGGAGGGGTCAGGTCTGGTTGTCTATCCAGTGGATAATTTTCTCTCTCTTTTTCAAATTTCCATGGATTTTTGTGCTCTTTTTTGACATTTATCACAATCTGAGATGTAACACTACTATTTAAAAAAAAAAAATATCCTATTTTCTTGCTGGCTTGCAGTTTACCTGAGGGGAGCGACTGCACATAATTTATTACCTCCCATAGTGCCTAACACTGTGCTTTGCTCACAGGTAGTGATTAATAAATGTTTGTTAAGTTAAACTTTACGGCTGCTACTTAAATGGGGCAGCAACACGCAAACAGACTTTGGTGGAAAACCTGCTGGCCAGGGTTTCTTCAGCTGCTTCCAACCCCTCAGCAGAGAAACTCGCAATCTCAGAAGAGCTTTTGGTAATGAAGACTCAAGTCTCAGTTTGGCAGTTATGGAAAACTGCAGGAGAGAAGTAACTGGGGGAACCCCACAGTGGTTTTCTTAGGAATGAATCTTTAGATTCCACTGCAAGTGGAACAACTGTGGCTGTAGTTTGGGGCAGGACAGTGAGGCGGAGCAGATGAGCACTGGTGAATGGCTCCTCCCATCAGTGGTTCTTACTCTCCTACCAGGCGGGGTGTGGCACTCAGTGCTCCTGCTTGGCAGAGACTGATAATGGCTGAGCTAATGCACATACCATTTGCCACCCCGTCATTCACCAGGTAGACAGACGTAGCAGAGAGGGAAACTCAACCAAACGGGAGGACCTACAGGGAAAATCAGGTGCTTTATAAACTAAAATTTCTTCTTGGAGGAAAATAAATCCCATTATCCCTTAAATAATAGAATTCCATTTGTACTTAAGACCTGTCAGTGCACCTGGCATGTATGAGAGCCGATGAGTTAGGATAGAATGAAATAAGTGAGAAACTCGCAATCTTGTTACGACAAAACATACCCATTGTAGCCAAATAGATAATCATATCCAAATACATAAGATTAAATGGGCGAATATCTACCTATATGAAAAAGGGATGAGACAAGGCACATTTGGAATCAATGCCAGGTATTGTATTTGCCACATTATGTTCCTTACAGCATTTAAAATGTGTGTGAACGTTCTGTAGCAACAACTGAATTTCAGCAATGTTTAAAAGATATCTTAAAAAGCATTATCACTTCATTTACTAACAAAATGAATCAGTTACCCTATAAAAATTTTCAGCACCCATAGCATTTATAAGGCACAGTAAAATAACTTCTCTGATTATAAAACTAAGAATATAAAGATAAATATGTCAGCAGTCAATTGTCTATCACACATAATAAGTCAAAGTGTTTTAGAGAATTGTAGACGCAAAATATTTTTCTATAAAACACTAGGTTTTGGGAGACAAAAATTATTTAGAAGATAAAAGTATATCTGTATTTTAATTCTTATGTAGATCATTAACTATTGAAGATGGATGGTTTTATTAGACTCTGAGACTCTGTTCAAGATGCAAAAAATCTTTAGAGGGAAATATTGCATTGAACAGATTTAACCAACATTACTACCCAAAACAGTTTACCCTGGAAATATTGAAATTAGCAGGGTTATGAAATATAATATTATCATTTTCCATTGGTTTGGAAATTAAAAAAATACAAAGTTAGAAGAGAAAATGTCTCAACAGTTGTCAAGCTCAAGTTTGAAGAAGAATCACCAGGAGTACTTCTTAAAATTGTAAATCACTGACACGTATCCTCATAAATTCAGGACAGGAGTGGTACTCACTTAAGCCAAGAGCTGCATAAAAATATGCATTAGAAGTATCAGCTTGCTACCATACTATTTCCAAATACATTACTATTCTGTTAACTTGGTCCAGTAAATATTTTCTTCTTACCGAGGTACCAGTAAGGCAAACAAAGTTGAAAAAATAAAACCAAATTTCTGGTCCTGGTGGTTTAGGAGGCATTCAGTACGATCACGTTCTGAAGGAACACAGATCTCAGGTGAAGGTTCTAGCTATCCGCCATGCTGGGGGTGGAATTATTTTCCAGTTTTGCACACAAACCCTCACCTGCTTTTGGTAGCTCTGGTTATGAAAAATAGCCTCGCTTAATAATATCTTCTTGGGAGTATGGTAGAAAAAGTTCAGGTGGCAGTATGACAGACATGTAAATGTGTTTCACACTGAGCCAATTATGTGTTATCTGGGTTTCATTAAGCTTTATAACACTGTGGTGGTTAAGGTGGAGTGTCAACTCGATTGACTTTTTGAACCTCCCAGGGGATTGGTGGAGCACACTTCTTTTGTCTGGGTAGGTCATGGAGGTGTGGCCTTGGGGTCTATATCTAGTACCTTACTCCTTCTTCTCTGTCACCATTTCTCTGCTCTGCTTCCCAGCCACTATGAATTGAGCCACTTTGCTCCACCACACCCTTCCATTCTGATGTTCTGCCTTGGAGCCAGCTGACCATGAACTGAATCCACTTTAAATGTGAGCCAAATTAAAACTCTCTTCCTTAAAACTGTGGGTGTCAGGCACTGTATCCAGCAACAGGAAAGGTGACTAATAACAGTATTTTTTAATTGAGATTCATTTGCATACCATATGACTCATTTTGATAAAGTATAGTTTTAAAGTCATTGTTATTGTACTCTTAAATTGTGAAACTATCACCACTATCTAATCCCAACACATTTTCATCTTCATCTTAGCTACTTTCCTACTTGCTGGGACAAAACACCTAACATCTACAACTTAAAGAGGAGAGGTTTATTTTAAACTAATCTACTGATGAGTATAGCACACCCATGATCCATTCACCTTCCAAACACAGGAGGCTTTGGGGGTGCTACAGCAAACAGAAACACTGAAATGACACCCAGGATTTGGAGACAGATTTATTTATGTCAAAGGGAACTGATTGGGATCATTCCCAAAATATAAGGTCCTAATCTCTGGTGGTCTAGGGCTTCTATGGGATAAGCAAGCAGGAAGGACAGAGGCAGAATGGCTTGTCAATTGGGGATTGGTTTATACAATGTGCATCATAGTGACCAGCTGTGCATCACAGTGATGAACCATTTCTGAGAGACCAGAAGCAACGGGAACTGGAACAGGAATTATTACCAGGGCAACTAAGAAACTGAAGTATAGTGGCCGGGGGGTGTTTTCTGCTACAGGGGACACCCACAACTTGAACACTCACCCTGATAAGAAACTACCCATTAGCCATCATACCCCATGCTCCAATCCTTTTGTCTCCTGGCAAACACAATCTACCTTTTGTCTCTGTGGAGTTACCTATTCTGGACGTTTTACACACAGGGAATCATACCATATACGGCACTTATATAGCTTCTTTCATATATCATAAGATTTCCAAAGTTTGTTCATATTGTAGCATGCAGCAAAATTTATACATCAGTACTCTATTTTCTTATTAAGAATTTTACACATGATTGTGAAGAGGTAGGCTTTAATATCACCTGCTTTTTCTTTTTAAACAAAAGGACAATTCATAATAAGTATTTACTAGTACTTGTTATTTTTATCTTCTCATCAAATTTGGTTCATCCACAAGACCAGCCCCAAATTCAGGAGATGGCATTTAAAGTGAAGTAATCTAAGTTTTTTGGTAAAAAGAGTTGGCTTAGAAAAGGAAGAAAAAAGTCTTATTTTGCTACTACCCACATTTTTTCCTAGCTTTCGGCTGGGTCTATATAATTGATTCTTTCACATTGACTGTTGAGAATTTCATCAGTTTTTGTGACCAGCATTAGTGACAGAACCCAAAACAATGTGGCCTACAAGTATTGAATTTGGTAGCTTATGAAATGTAACTCACATAAAGCAACAAAGTAACTGTTTAACAATAAACCCATTAGTAGGCCAAGGAGGGAAAAAGTCACAGAGAATATAGTCATTTGTGTGATGAACAAATTTCTCAATGTCAACTGCATCCACAAAATATTCTTTCTCCAGGTAAAATCCAAGGTTCCATAAAAGTTTTCTGAGTCAACTGTGGAAACTAATGGATTTATATAGCTAGTTAACTCGGTGAATGTAATGTGAGTTTAAAGTTATACTGATTGACTTTAAGCATTTATTTTTTCCTGGATTGCCTACTATGGGGAACCAAATATAAGGAAAAAATTAGAGGCAAGGATAGCAGAGAAAAGAGAAATAAAATTCAGGCGTCCAAAATTAGTAGCTGACGTAGAAAGGCTTTATCCTTTACAGAATAATCTTCAGATAGGTGGAGGGAAAGAATTTAAAAACTGTTACTGTCTTTGACCTCAGAAAGTGAGGAGTTAAAGCAAATTTCCCAGTCTCCAAAACTAATCACAAGTAGTGTTATGTGTCTATGTTATAATTCATTAGTAGGTATGGGTACAGAGAATTTATATTTTGAGAAATGTTGCTTTTTCTAACCTATCAGGTAAGGTAAGGATTGCTGCTACTACCATTGATCTGGCAGATTTTAACTCATCAGTTTCTGAGGAAAAAAAAAAAAGACTCCCGGCTTGCATTTTCTACAGATTTTTGGAAAGGGGCTTTTTTTTTTTTTTTTTTTTTTTTTTTTTTTTTTTGTGGGTACCGGGGGGACGACCTCAGGACCTCACGTGCCAACAGGCACCCGTGCCGCTGAGCGATATCACCGGCCCCTTTTTCGTATGTGGGTTCCGGGAGTCGAACTCGGGCCTTCGCGCTTGCAAGGCAGGCGCTTAAGCCGCTGAGCCGTCTCACCGGCCCTGGAAAGGGGCTTTTTAAAAATAGTAATTATATTATCAGCATAAATTTAAAGAAAACTGCTAAAGGAAATTTGATGAAAATGGGCCTCTGGCTTTTTTGGGACCCCATGGTTTAAGCTTTTTTTTTCTTTTTTCTTTTTTTTTTTAAACAGAGCAATCTAAAAAAAAAAGCTGGAGCTGAAAAGTAACAGTTTTTCACGCATCAAAATTCATGTTGATGGGCTGGTGAGATGGCTCAGCGGTGTAAACACTTGCCTGGCAAGCGTGAGGGCCTGAGTTCGACTCCCGGAACCCACATACAAGAAAAGGGCCGGTGTTATTGCTCAGCGGCACAGGCGCCTGCTGGCGTGCAAGGTCCTGAGGTCGACTCCCGGTACCCACAGGAAGAAAAAAAGAAATTCATGTTGAGTATTAAATACTGGTAGAGTCTGAAATGAGAAACAAACAGTCACTTAGGCAGCACATATTGCAGAAATATCCCATAAAGATGCGAGCGTCTGCATTAATCATCTGAGGAGGACAATCCATGACCTTTTCTAATAAGGACTCGAGCATCTACAGTGAACATTAAATTTCATTGCAGCCCCGTTTGCTGTCTATCTGTGGTATTCATCACCGCTGAGATGTAAATGCCCCGAGACTTTCGGAATCTTGCAATCATACTTCACAGAGAGGGAATATTCTAAAGGACATAGGAAGCTTGTTCACCCCCAAATTTCGGCAACCTGAGGACAATTAGGACCCCATTTCTCTTTCATCATGACAGCAGAGCAGCTGTTGAGCAAGCAAGGTTAACAAACCTTGGAAAAACATTAAAGTTAATTTGTTTTTAGGGCTTTCCTAAGCCCAGAAGTTGCAAGATTATTTTATATGGATCCATTAGTCTTTCAATAGTCAAATCTGCAGAGCTGCTTACAAGATTTACTCTTTGGGTTTTAAGTAGGTGTTATCAAGGGTGGGCATCTGCTTAACTGGCATTTGGAGTCACTGGGGGCTGATGGGTTGGCTTAAAAGACCTTTGGACTAATGACCTGTGCAGATGCTTGAGAGCCATGAAATCTCAGCTCAACTCCTGACATTTAAAGAGCCTTTGAAATTAACTGGTGAACAGGGTCTATGTTTATACAGAATCAAAACAACAAGGTAGAGAGAAGAAAAGTGAGTAAAAAAGGTTATTTGGGTGAATTTAAACTTTCAATTTAAAGTTATAAATTCAGCCCACCGCATCTGAGCAGTCAGGATGGAAATCTGATGGGAACGGGCTTTGAAGTAGTCAAATCTATTTCTTCCCTACTTTCAAAACTGTGTGAGCATCTCTGAACATCGATTTATTCATCATGAGATTGTTCTACTAAGCGTGAGCTTTAGATTTAATTTGAAATTAAATATAATAGATCAGATAGCAAGATTCAATATAGAACGGTCCTAGCATCTTAACACTTACATATTTGGTGATCTAATTAATGGTGTTGCAGACCATATGGATGGGCTGGGGAAGCTGTGCATTTTCAAGAAACGTTAAAAATATTTTGGATGGAAAAGATAGAACACATTTAAGATTTAAGGGATCAAATCTTAAGTGGTGAAATCGTTGGCGCTGTAGCAAACAAGCCATAAGGAAGATTTTTTTTTTTTTGAGAGAGAACTGTCCCGTCCTATTCAGAACATATCGGTTTGAGTTAAATAGTTTGGATTTGAATTCTAGTCTAAATCAGTAGCTTCCTCAATCATGACCACAAGGAACATTGCTTGCTTCTAAGAGAGACTGCTAGAAGTTCGGTGGCTGATGAACTTGAAACATGGGTGATCTAGATATTAATTGGAGAATTGAGGCTGAAAATCATTTCAGAAAAGATGACTCAGTAAGGGTTTAAGAAAGTTCAAATTTGTAGGGGCATAATTTCTGGAGGTTTAAAGGCCAGAGAACTCTATTGAGAGGTCCACAAGAACTCACAAGCCAGAGGGAAACTGGACTTAGCTTGGAATTCTCACCAGCCTAATTTATGCCACCGGAAGCTACTTCATCACATGTTCTCCAGCCCTTCAATGACCCCAGATTTTTTGCAGTAGACAGAGTGGTCCAACAGTCCAGATCTGGGACATTTAACTGCATCTTATTGCCTACACTCCTCAGTTTTAGATGGGGTATGTGGTGGTGTTGTGTTGTTTTAGTTACTTTTCTAGTTGCTGAGACAAAATACCGGACACCCAAAGTTAAGGGAGGAAAGGTTTATTTAGCTCACAGTTTGTGGAGGTTTCAGTCCATAGTCAGCTGGCTCCAAGGCAGGGTAGCAGAGGAGAAAGAGTCCACGGTGTGGCAAGAAGGCAGCAGCATGCAGTACCAGCGAAGCAGCACCATCAAGGCTCTCTGCTTTCTGTCCCTTTATATTTCATCCAGGCTACCTGCATTTTGGGTGGCACCACACAGAACTGTGTTAATTCCAATCAATGGACTAATTTATTACCATACACCCTTAATCTTGGTATCACACACTCTAGATCCAGCCAGCTCTGAAAAGCTTCCACTATGAGAATGGGGCAACAACATGTATATATAAAGCATTTACCACACTATCACATAACACATATCCAAGGAATGTTGCTATTATTAGGATGACTGTGAACGGAGGGACCTCAGGGTTTCTACCAGGCATCTGAGCACTCCTGTGCATCTGAGCATCCTGCAGAGTTTGAGAGAGGTCAGAGTGAAATGTTCAGTGTGTAGAGTCCTAAGGGATTTTCCACAAGAAGGATTCGTAATCATTTAACTTTAAAAAATAAGATGAGAGGGTGAATATCCTTGAAAATATTTTGATTTATTTTGATATTTGCATTTAATCCCAATGAGCTGGGAGATGGAGGAAGAACTTTTAAAAAAAATTAAAGTAAGCGAGGAAGTGACAGACTTGTAACCAGACACCAGTGACAGAGGTCCTTTGACTCTCCTGGTTCACAAAGTTATTCTGTGTCAGGAATCATTTTAGTGGCTTTACCTCATCTGATGCTCTCACTTTGGAGAAGTGACACTACGATTACTATCTCCATTAAACGGGGTGCGTCAATTACGGTACAGCTTCACAGGGCCAGCTCAGAACCAGGCTGCAAACCCAAGCACTGGCACGCTGGAGCCCGTACTCCTAAGTCCTGTGCCAAGCTCCCGATTACTCATGTCTCCTCCACCATTAAGCCCCTTAGTGTCCTCAGAGTAGGATGCTGTCCGACTGCTTGCTACCTAAGCATCGAAGGTAAATTAAAAAAATAAAAGAAAAAACACTTTGTTAACTGAGAGTGAACATGACTAACACCGACAAATACCATCTGCTGTAAACTTGCTGAAATCAATTCATGCAGATGAGACATAACCACAATGCCTTTAAAAGGGACTCATTCATTCCCTGCACAAGTATTCACTGAATGGCCGCCACACACAGGGATTGAGCGGGATATACAGGGATGGGCGTTGGAGTAAAAGTCACTCAATAGCCTAATTTGACCATTTAGTGACATTAAAAAACAGCTTTGATATCTTAAAGCTGAATTATGAGGTGTCAAATTCACTGTAGGGATTAACTTTAGGATACCGAACTGTAGGTCTCAGCAGGCTGCCCATTTCTGATAGAAACTAACCAAAAATACATCTTAAAAAAACTGCAAATTTATATACAGATATTCCTTGTTTAATGACCCACACGTTTCATGTTCAGACTTCTGATCGAGGCACACGGTTTGGACTCATGACCCGTATTTGGACTTACGGCGCAGGAATGGGAGTGGCAGTGTGGCCCTATGG
Organism: Erethizon dorsatum; assembly: GCA_028451465.1. NCBI lineage: Eukaryota > Metazoa > Chordata > Mammalia > Rodentia > Erethizontidae > Erethizon > Erethizon dorsatum. The sequence continues at coordinate 18,934,696 of CM051838.1, forward strand.
CAGCTTCTTCTACAGTATAGTACTGTAATGTGTGCTATTGTACTGTGCAGTACAGTTCTGTAGTTTCATGTTCTGTTTTACATTACAGTGCTACATGTAACAGTTACGCAAATAAAAACAAAGCCATCAAGTTGGAGTTTCTTTTGGGCTTTTCTTTGTTCTGGATATTGCAATGTACAAATTATATACAATTCCTAATTTAGCAACCAATTAATTTAATGACCAAGGTGCAGGACTTCAGCTCAGTTGTTAATTGAGGAGTGTGTGTATATATTTCCAGAATATGTGTGTATATACATGGGTGTATATACATGCACACATATAGATATATATGTAAAGTTACTCAGACATTGTGCATATATAATGAAGATATATTCATTCAAAAGAAAAACTGATCAAACAAACTACAGGGATGGAGGGATGTTCAATTAAATTTGTTCTTTTCTAATATTCCTTCTTTAGAAATAATGAAGCTGAGTGTTTTAAACGTTCTCCGAAAAGAATTAGGATTTTTAAAGATGAACTTCTCTCTAGCATCTCATGTTGAGAGTGAAAATTTCCATCCCCAGCTCTGGTGACAAGGAAATTTCAACAGAACCAGATTTTCAACATTTTCTGGGTCCTATGCTGAGCCAAAGACTGGTTAAATATACATATGCATATTTCCCATGTCGTGTTCTAACCCTTCTATGAATTGCAGTGATTCTGTACTTTTGAGGGGGACAGACTGGCTGCCCATCCAATATGGTCAAAATGAGAATAAACTAACTTTTCCTGTTTTATGGGCTTTTCTTGTACTTTTCATAGTGAGCAAGTGAATGAATCTGGATAGTGAGATCCAGTTTCAGGCACTTTTGGAAGAATAGGAGGGCATTTGAATACAATGATTTGATACAAGCCAATCAAACAAATATAGAAACATGAAAAGAGTTTTGGTCAAAGGTTTTCCACACTGTGCTTTCAGTGACCTCTGAAAGCACAGTATCAGACAATTGGATGGAGAAAGAGTGAAGGCTGCAGTTCTACTATACAGTAATTTCATGTCAAAAAGGAATTAATTGTCTGGTCTCTTTGTACTCCTGATAGTTGTGGTCAATGAATTGATCTGACACTGAAAATGAATGCCTGCCATGTATTTTGTGTGAAATGATGATACTATACTCACCAAGTTGTCAAGGCAAGCTGTTACCTTCACTGAGAAATCTATCTTAAGGTTAGCTTTTACAAAAAATTAAGAAGTCTAGATGTTTTATCAATCAACCACACTGTCTTTGCAGCAGTGAAGTTCTGCATACCCAGCCAAAGGCCAAGTTACCTTGAGCTTTGCTTCCAAATGAGACAGAGCTGGTAATGTTTGCATGTGGCACTGTGCAGACAGCTAAATTAGGCGACAATTAGAAATGGATGGTGGGCCAGGTTATCTCATCTAGCAGCCAAGACAGAATAACCCCTTTAGGAATTTAGGAGGGGCAAAATTCAAATTTAGCTCATGCTATTACCATATAGCAGAAGCAGGAGCACTGCAATCTTAAGAAGATTCAGGGTTTTGGGTTTTTTTTTTTTTTCCTTATCTGAAAAATGTAGATAATGTCCCTCTTAAACAATGTTAGAGATCAATGAGGTAATATATGTAAAATGAAATTGATTGTTTCAGGAAAAAAAAAAACTCATCTAAAGGCTAAGTGCTTTATATGCCAATTTTTGCCTGATCCTATTGTTAATGAAGCAAATTAGTGCCATTAGAAAAAGGATTAAAAGCAAGTCCTTCATCGGAGTGATGCACGGTGATTTGGGGCTAAAATTGAGGAAGAAGAAACCTAGAAGTCAACGTTTCTCATAAAGGAAGCAAGGATAATAGTTAATAGTTTGAAATATATTGATCATGCTTTACTTTAAGTTTGCCTATATTTTATTTTTATTGGAAAAACACACAGTCAGCAAAAAAAAATCATTTTAGATAATAATTATTATTTAATGCATTCTGGGTAATCAACATCTGTGTAGAATGCAAAGCTTTAAAAAATTAGCCAGACATTTGCATCTTCTTTTACTCAGGTCTACTTAAAGTCACTTCTTTTTAAAAAAAAAAAAAATTATAAATATTCTTACATAGCAATTGTATTTTTAAAAAGTTTTTGAAGACATTGATTACTGTTTAAGAGGCATGATATTCTCCTCTTTGCATTATGCATTTTAAAAATCTTATCCAAGTTGCTACTTCACTAATTACAGATTGGCAAGTGATCAAGAGAACTATTAAAGGCATGCAGATTTTCCTTTAAAAATTCTCTTTTAATGTTAATAAAAGGGGCAATGTTACAATGTCAATTGAAGAACAGTTTTCTTTTTCAGACTTTTTTTTTAAATGATGAGTTATACTTGAGGAAGACAAATACTGTTCTTTCCTGAAGAAGTCATTTTTCCCCTACGGTGGCATCTTGAAGTCTATGATTTGTCACAACTCTCATCAGGAAGTATAATGGCCAAGCATGGCTTAACATGTCATTTATTCTAGTAACATGGTCTCAGTTCTGTGGGTGACAAAAATTCTCAGTCTCTGGTTTGCCCTTGGCCACCATTTCAGCCAATAACCATGAAAGAACAAAGTTCGGACTTTCAGAGGTCCTTTATTTATTTCAGTAAAGTTCAAAGTCACCTTGGTTCATTCTGTGGAAAGTGTCACTAGATACCCAGTATGGAAAACATCGCCACCAATATCAACAAATGAATGCCTTTTCCATATGTAGAAAGTAGCTTGAAACTAAAAAGATTTTGTTTTCTACATATGGTGAAAATCACCCAGACAAAATATACATAGGAAATAAATACACGATTTCCCACATATTTTCAAAGCACAGTCTAGGTTGTAACCCTGTGTGTAAAGAAGATGGTATTGTGGGAGACAAGAATATTCCACGCCAATGAATGCACCACTGGCATAAGGATTGTTTTGAACTGAAGGCGTTGAGAAGAAGCAGATATCAGAAGGCTCTGTGCTTTCCCTGTATTTGCCTAAAAAGTAGGACATAAATTTACAAAGATTAAAGATCTCTTACTTTCCTTGTCTACTAGGAATAAGAAAGGTTAATCACCAAAGACAGCTTTGTACTTATGAGCCTAGAGAGGCCACCAGAGGAATCTGCACTAAAAAGTTTTACTAACTGGTCTTTCACTGCCATTTATTTGCCACCTCATAATTTGTTGACTCAATAGACTCAAAATACTTTTCCTTCGTCTTGTTACTTCCCTAAAATTTTACTGTTTTTTGTTAAAGATGTTGTGTGAACCAGAATTCAGAGCCACCTTGTGGAAAATTACTTATTCTCAGGTGTCTTCCTTATATATTTGAAAGAGACAGGTTAATAAATGCTTTCTCTTGTTAATCTAACTTTCATTACAGAATTTTGCTCCAACTAAGAACTCATGAGGGTTATGGAAAAATACTAGTTTTTTCTCCACTACATAGCTTTACAGAAATCAAAGTTTAGTCCAGTAATAACCCCAAGGACACAGAAATCTCTATTGACAGCTGAATGTGGTTCTTGTAACGGAAATAAAGTCATCAAATTTGAGTTCTTGATGCTTAGGAGAAAATCCACCAGGGACACACTTGTTATGGGTTGAGGCCCTTTTGTCTCCCAAACTGATGCAGGAGTTCAGTCTCCAAAGTGTTATGTTAATGGTAATAAGAAGGTGATATGATGCTTACAGATGGAGATTTTGAGAAGTTATTGGATTAAATTGCATCATTAAAATGAGACCCCATGACTGAATCTTGGTGGCTTTATAAGGAGAGAGAGAGAGGCCACACAGATAGAGATCCTGCCTTGATGTGAAACAGTCTGGGGGGACACTTGTCAAGTCCTGTGCGGTTCTGTTTGAATTTTCATCTTCTAAAACCATAAGCTAAATGAACTTCTCTTCTTTATAAAATAGTCTGCCTTGAGTATTTTATTATAGTCGTTAAAGATCTATTAATAAAGAACACTGGTAGGAGATCCTCTTCCCAACAATGAGGATCTGACATGGGAGCTCTGCTTTGGTTTTATGGAATGTGAACATCACTTTATTTTTGTCCTGATTTTTTTTCTGCAAATCACACTGTATCTTCCAGCAGTCTGTGTGTCCTTCAATTACAATTTCAAAAATACTGGTTAAAAATGTGAACAGCATACAACTGTTCTCAACAATGATAGCCTATGTCCACTTAAAAATTAAAACCTTAGGGCTGGTGAGATGGCTCAGCGGCTTAAGCGCCTGCCCGGCAAGCGCGAGGACCCAAGTTCGACTCCCGGAACCCACATACGAAAAAGGGGCTGGTGATATCGCTCAGTGGCACGGGCGCCTCCTGGCGCGGGAGGTCCTGAGGTCGACCCCCCGGTACCCACAAAAAAAAAAAATTAAAACCTTAAAGCCTTGTCAAAATACTTAAAAATCCCTTAAGAATTTGGAAAGGAACAGTGTGATGGACTTGATTTTCTGTAAATTACCTACAGATATTTTATTTATTTCATTTTATCATGCTGGGGGATGGAACCCAGGGCCTTGGGCATGATAGGCTGGTGCTCAACCACCAAGCTACAAGCCTAGTCCTGCAGACATTTTTAAATTGTTCTGTTCATCAACGTTTCTCTGTATTATTTAATGCTTTTCTCCAGAATTTAAAGAGGCTATGGTTTCTCACATGCCTGGGCATATTTGTAAATGGTCATAGAACCCTTAAAATTTTTTATGCATTCTTTTCATAATTTCTTCAATACACTCTTTAAAGCTCGATTACATTCTTTGCTCACATTACACGGCTACTTGGATGGAATTTCAGAGGGAATTTCTTATACTATTTAAAATGGTACCTCTTTTCTTTCTCAATGCTTTTATTATGTATTTATTGTATGCCTTGTAATATGACATAATAAATACTTCTTGCTTTGTTTAAAATTTGAACATGAAACTCTGCAAATCCTAGAGTCCTTCTCAACTTTGATTTGTAAAATTATATGGGAACTAGCTCAGTTAATACAGCAATTTGCTTCTTGTGAAATGAAAGGAAACCTCTATGGGTCCAGGCATTATTTGTTGAACAATCATTTCAATGTAGTAAAAAGAGCATAGGGGTCAAATTACCTGGATTTGATTAAATCCTGGCTCTGCCTTTTCCTACCCAGATAATGTAAAGTTAAAATCACTACCCTGTTGTCAGATTTGTTTTCCCTGTCTTTATGATGATGACGATGATATTATCAATTCCATAGGATTATTAGGAGGTTGGAAAAGTTAATGCATTAAGAAATGACTTGTATGAAAATTTCCATATTGCTATTGCTTTTGTCTTTTTAAAAAAATGTAAAATGTAGAGGAAAAGCATTGTAATTAGTTTGTACTCATTATTCAATATCATGAGTTTAAAAAATCATATCCAAAATGGCTTCTTCTTGTGAGTTGTGCATATAGCTTTTTAAAGAGCCATTTACAAAGGGAAACTAAGGAGGTTCATGTCATTGGCTTTCATTCTGCCACCTTCTCCCCCATCTTGTTATTTGCCCACAAATGATATCTATATCATGAGATATATCTGTACCTCCTAGATTTGAGAAGGGTAGCTATTTAGAGTATAAAATCTCTCTAATCTCATACATTTGGTTCCCTTTGTCAGATGACACTTCCTAAACACTACTCCCACATATTGAGATACATAATATATGTGGTGAGCTTTTTTTTTTTTTTTGCACACGCTATCAAAGCCCCTGTTGTCGTATTTCCACTCTTTTATACGTGCTGTGTCAAATGAAGCTGTCTTCATAAAGTCACCATTGTGTGAGTGGGTTCAGGCTTCTGTGTAGAATTTACTAAGTTCATTATGTTCTTTCCCAGCCTCTTAATTCCAAGGCTTCCCTCTCAGTGAGTCTTCAGTCTTCCTGGCTTGCTGCAGACCAAGACACCCAATCAGTTCCTTGTGCAAGGCTCCAACTGGCACTTTGCAATAATAGCTTCCAATACTTTTGTCAAGAGCATTGTCATTATTTTCATGGTCCAATAGACAATTACAAATCAAACATAATGTTAAAATTCAAACCTAATTATGAGAGAGAGAGAGAGAAAGAAAGAATATCAAAGCAAAGCAAAGAAAAGCAAAATTTGCCATTTCTCCTATGATTTGTATTTCAGTTAACTGTATCACTTTTCACCCAGGAAACCTTGGAGAAATCATTGAATCTTGGAATCCCTTGTGCATCCTCACACTCCTTAAGAACACATTAAAATAGCCTTGTCTATTGGTTTTCTTTTTCCTTTTTTTTTTTTTTTTTTTTTTTTACCAACAGTGCCTATGATTTAGGTCATCATTGGCTGCTTATCCATGCCATCGGACATCCTATCTGGCTCCTCTTCCATAACCCTCCACACAGCCACTAGGCTATCTAAAATTAAAATCAACCAAGTCGTTATTTTTCTGCCTAAAAAACAAAAACAAATGATTCCCACTTGTCTGAAGGATAAAGACTATCCCCATTCACAGTTATTCTTAGCATATCTGTCCCTACTCATGCTTTCAGGATTTCATACATTTTTTAATGATAAATGGCATAGGGCTGCCTTTTCTACTCACCCTTCACCACTTTACACAAATGCACCTCTTTCTAACTCACACCTAGAGTGTTTCACTCCTTACTTTATGCTCTCTTACAATTTGAACTTAGTTTGGTAAGTGAAGATGAGTGTAACATTACATGTGATTATGCTTAGTAGTAGAAAAGGACAGAATATTTAAAGTGGGGAATGTTCCAAGATATCTAGTAAGGTCACTGTATAGATGACATGTAGCCTGTTTAAACAAAGAGAAGGGTGTGTAGTTGTTTTTCCACACTGTATCTTCCCCCAGTAAACTACAAGCTCCACTATGATCTCAGTGACTACAACTAAAGGATGTCACTTTCCCATGGTTGCTCACCAGGTCTGGCAATTTTGATTCTTAATAAATGTTCAGTAAGAAATAATTGGTGAACGCATGAGTGAAAAATATGAACATGTTGTTTCAGTTGTTTATGAGAGCATGTCAATTTCACGGTTTGAGTATGTTTGTGTTGTATTAGTCTCTTTCCCCTTCCTACCACAAAATACTTTCAGGCTAGGTGATGAGTAAAGAAAAGAGAATTTCTTACCTCCCAGTTTTGGAGAGTAGAAGTCCAAATAGCACAGCACTAACTCTTGCATAACTTCCTGGCAGCTGCATCATGACAGGAGTATACACAAAAAGGAGAGATCACAGGACGAAACGGAAATCAGAGAGGGATTCCGGGGTCGGGCTTAGTCTTTTAGAACAAGTGTCTTCCAAGAACTTACCAGGGTCCCACGGAAACTACATTAATTCCTTCTGAGAGCAGCACCCTCAGCGACCTAAGCGCTTCCCCCTATGTCTCTCTCACCTCTTAAAGGTCCCACCATGCAGGGTTTCAAGCTTCTAATACACGGATCATTGGGTTCATTCAAACCATAGCATATATCCTATATAATTCGAGTTGGGAAAAAAAAACTAAGGGCTTTTTTGTTATCTGCACTTTTAATACTGGTCAGGTGCCATCAAACATCCAATTTCTCCTTCATCTTCAGTTTTAGTTGGTGCTCTTGCTTCTTATTCTCTGTAAAAATGGAGTTTTCCTGAATTCTCATCCCTATATCTACCAAACTACTTACACATGTGCACATAGTTCACTTTCCTTCCTGTTTGTTTTATTTTATTTTATTTTATTTTATTATTTTATTTTATTTTACTTCAGTTTTTTGAGACAGGGTCTCACTATGTAGTTCAGACTGGCCTTCAATTCACTATGTAGCCCAGGCTGGCCTTGAGCTTGTGCAGTCCTCCTGCCTTATCCAACCAAGTGCTGGGATTACAGGTGTGCACCAGCCACCACACCCAGCTACTTTCCCTTCCTGTTGACTTCAACTTTACTCTCACCATTCAGTCCCTTCAATGAGACACTGGTGACCTCCTACATCAGTCAGGGTTTACTAGAGAAACAGATATAACACAAGATATACAAATGTATAAGAAATTACAAGATTGGCTTACAACGGTCAGCCACAGAGTTGGATGAGGAAGCCTGCAGAGAGTGTCAGCATGCTGGAGGCTGAAGGGTTCAGTCCAAGGTCTGGAGCTCACTGCAGTGTTCCACCCAAGTCCCTATCAGGAGGGTGATGGGTCTGTGATGGAAAGCTGGAGTCTACACTGGAAGGCTGAAGAGTCCCAGGCGGAAGCTGAACAGTCTACGCTATAAGCCAGGAGACGACATCCAAGCTGAAGGTGAAGACTGGAGCTCCTCTGAAGAACCAGCAATCAGCCCTTCCTCATTTCCCTTTTATTGTATGCAGGCTACCCGCCCTGGGGCGGGTGTAGCACTCACACCATCTCCATGCCCTCCTCTTGCTCAGGCTCAGGGTGTTTACAAAGTGAGGCCCCTGGCCCTCTGCTGAACCACTTAGTTAAACTTCTAAACTTCTCAATTTGACACAGTGTATCAATCATAACACCTCCAATCTTGGCTACTCAAGGGTAACGCTCTTGCAGGCCTCTCTGCTCTTACCCGAGTCATCATTGTTCTCTTTACCAGATGACTCCCTTCTTCACAGCAGCATACTACAATACTTCAGGTTTAAAAAAAGAAAGAAACTCTTCTGTCTCTTATCTCTCAGTTATCTCCCTTGTCAGCACAGATCAACCTAACCATACTCAGGGCCTTTACTTTCTCCACTGCTGTGTTCTCTTGATTTCACTCTGATCAGTTTTACAACTCCAACAATCTACTAAAATCTCTTCTGTGAGCTATCGTTTTCATGTTGCCATTTCATAGCTCTTTATGCTGTCACCTTATTCATTGCATCATTCAGCAAAGGTGATCTCTTCAGTTTTGAAGCACTTCCTTCACTGGGACTCTGAGCTACTGTTTTTCTTTAATTCATTTTCCTTCCTTCCCCAAATCCTTTGTTGTCCCACTTTATCTTCCAAATTCCAAATATTTGAATGCCTGAAGGCTTGTGCCTCTCCACTTCTGCTTATGGTCATCCCTTAGTTGATCTTATTCATTCCCATTGAAGTAAATCCTAAATGTAAACTTCAGACTCCGAAATGTGTAGCTCCGGTCTTGACTTTCTGCCTGAACGCCAACGCACTTGTGCAATTATCTAATCAATGTGATTTCTAATAGGTTTCTCACATCTTTAAAATTGTGCTCTGCTTTTCTACCACTGTTTCACCTGTTTCACCTACAGTGTTTCTACCTCATTTACTGCTAATGCCATTCTATAATGGCTCATTCCCCAAATCTGGAACCATCCTTGACTTCCTTTTTTCTCACACTTCCCATTCAGTGAGATGACTTTTCCCTCTTCATTGCTACTTTCCTAACCCATGCCAAGAGTATGTCCACATTTACACCATTGTGATGGCCTCCTTGTTCTCTCTCCTTCTATCTTTGTTTTCTTCGGTCTTTTCTCAACATAACCAGAATAACCTTTAAAAGATAACTGAGAACACATTGCTCCTCTTTTCCAAACATTCAATGCCTTCTCATCTTACTTGGAGTAAAACCAAGTTCTCACCACAGTCTTTAAGAGCTCCTATGGCTTTACTGCTCTATGCCTCTCAAACCATAATCATTTCGTACCACCTTCCTAACTCAGCTCTCACCAGTCTGGCTTCCCTGCTAGGTTGGGACATGTGTTATACTCTCAGGATCTTTGTACTTTTCTTCTTTAGCCATAAAGTTGTTTCCTTGTATCCTTATTGGTCTTTCCTTCCTTCAGATCTCTGCTCAAACAGATTGTCAGAGAAGTCATCCATGAGTACTTTATGTAAGCAAGGTGACTTGTCATCCTGTATCTCCTTGTCTTTATCCTGTTTGGAACATTACATATTTAAGTCCAGCTTATAGCATTGGGATGTAAGTGTCAGTGAGGGCTAGAGGCTTGTCTGTCTTTATTTGTCAATGGTTTCCTCAGATGTAGATGTGTGCCTAGTAAATAGTAGGAGCAATAAATATTTACTGATTAGATCAACAGTTGACCTTATGCATACAGAACCATGTAAAGGAAATTAAAAACAAAGCAAAACATAGGAAGTTAATCACAATTTCTAGTAAAACTCCAAGGAACTACTGGTGGCCTGTCACTTCAGTAATCTGAAGATGGCAACATATGGTGTTTCACCTCACATTGTTCATAAATAAACATTAATAGCAATTTATGCTTTAGCAAGGGCAATGACTATGTAAGGACAATTGAGCACCTGAGAAAGAGAAAAGGATTAAAGTTTGGCAGAATGGAAAGCCAGGAGGAACTTAATGACTAAATCAATATCACTTTGATCCTGGCCTCTGATCCAAACGCACCTGCCTGTTGACCTCCAGAGATCATTAGGACAGTGCTTGCTTTTGCTCCCAAGCTCATAAATGCTGGTGCTAGTCATGTGCACACTGAGCGGAAGGCACTATGTAACTAGAATTAGACCTTGTTACAATTAGAATAGAAATGAACCTGAGAGGATCAATGGACCACTGGTTTTCAATCATTTTATTCTCCTCAGCAAGATATTTAGCAGGTAATACTTACCCGAGCTGCATCCATCATTCTTTGGAGGTTGCTGCATAGGTGTATAATCCATGGGTCCTGTGCAATTTCCTATCCCTACCTAAATGCCCCCAACACCATTTTCTCCCACTGGTCATATAACCTGATCATGAGGCTAGCAACTGTTTTCTTGATGAACTGTCACTTTTCAGGTAAGAATCCTGAGGTTATAGAGTAAGTGATATACCCAAGATTGCAGAGATAGGAAACTGGAGATCTATAAAGTCAAAGACTAGGAACTCTGAGATATTGGGAGAGACATCTTTTTGGCCTGGGGATTTATTTCTTTTACAGTGAGAGACTACACTTGCACACAAGCAATGGGCAGATCACATATAAACATAAAGCTTGGCCCCTAAACCTGCAACAACAAGTCCTAAGAGTTGATCTACTATCTACAGTAATCAGTGCAAGAATTCTGATTGTTATCTTCAGTAAAAAGCCTAGGAAGCCAAATAATAACCAATTTGACAACTGTCTAAAGCCTATGGGATAAGCATGTTACGATACTGCTAGTGTTGAGGACAGGACGTGTTTAATAACTGACAGCTTTTCTAACTTTCTATGCCTCCAACTTATGATGAACTGGAGAAAACCATGTATATGCCCCTAACCAATCACTCAGGATGCCATGCTTGTAACCGCCAACAGTGTCCAAATATCGATAACCCACAATTAAGGCTACCTGAAGCTGTCCCTTCCTTCACCATAAAGATTTTTCTCTGTCTGCCTTTGAGTTTCTGTCAAAGGTAAGGGATGGTGGCTGATTCCCCAGCCATAGCAAGGTTTTAATTAATAGCTCCACTCGCTCCTGTTTGGGTGGTCTTTACTTACTTCCACGGTTTTCAGTCAGATACTACAGAAACAGTCTGTACTGCCCATTGCTGCAAACCCAGCGTTCAAATGGGTGTTACCAGAGGTGCTGGGAAAACCCTGCATCCATGCTGATGTGGAAGTCAGCAGCGGACCTGAACAGTAGTCTCTTGCATTGAGTTTCTCAGTTAGTTACGGTTTGGTACTCAGATTTCATTATTGGTTCCTACTTATTGGGTATGCTTGGTGGAATCAGGCAATTCTTTTTCATCTTTCTTTTGCTATCTTTTATATTACAGTCTTACACTGTGCTGGCTAATGTGTTATTTGTCATAATAGGAGAATCACAGGGTAGAGCAGGGGAATAGATCCTGAAACTTATGGTTTTAATTGACCCCAGAGTCCGGTGAGTCTGTAGTTCGCACTGGACTTGCATCTATTAGGAAAACTTTGCAATGGGTCACCAATAAAACCCAGTGAGGGTCTCCCTTCATCTCTTTTGTTCATCAGAAAAGCTTGACTTTATTTTACAGAGAGCATTATCTACATTAGCAGATGAGCTTTAGACAACTAAGAAATGACTGACAAGTATTTGACAATTGATTAGTGTTAAAATCAAGTAAATGTTGAAGATAATAAAGTAACATGTAGTTTTATATGCACTGACAATGTAGATATAATGAAACTAACAAAAATGGGGTTGAAAATGAAAAAGTATGAAGAGTAAAATATGCTCACTGACTGCCAGGTAGGTATTATGTGGGTATAAAAGAGTGATACCATAAAATATATGCTAGGAAAGAAAGAAAGAAGCGCTTTAAAAAAATTACTTAGTAATTTCAGTTTTGGTCACAGTAGAGAACCAAAAGTCACCAGGTACAAATGAAAAAATGATGAGTGATTCATAAAGGAATTAGCACAAAGATAGAAGAGAAATACAAACTTCGAAAATTTGTGAAATAAGAATTAAAAAGGAAAACAAATAAAATGAACATCAAACCTATTGGTCATAAAAATAAATGCAAATGGATTTTCAGATTGGCTAACAAAATAAAATTCAATTCTGGGCTCTATATAACACATATAAAACAAAAAAATTGAAATATTTTTTAAAGGCAAGTACGTGCAGGGAAAAAGATCTATGAGACTTGGAAATGACTGAGAAATTAGAATGTATAGTCATCCCTCTGCGTCCATGGGGGATTGATGGATTTCAGGATTCCCCCTGGATACCCAAAACGATGGATACTGAAGTCCATTATAAAAATGGTGTGGCATTTGCATGTAACTTATGCTCACCCTACTACTTTAAATTATCAATCCAGACACCGTGTTGTCCCTCTGCATTGTTCGAGGAATAATAAATAGCAAGAAAAATGTTCTGCACATGTGATTGTACAGGCAATTTCCTTTTTGCCAAATATTTCCCACGTGAGGTTGCTTAAGTCAGCAGAGGCAGAATCCCTGCGTACAGGGGTGACTATATTTTTATTTAATTCATGAAATGCTATTGTGTTGTAGATGGTCATAAAATACTCTTTTTTTTTTTTTTTAAACGGAAAACATACTAAGACAACTAATATCAGGAGGGACATGAGTAGGTACAGGGGAGGGAGCACCGCCATCTCTTCCGGTTCTATCAGGACCTGGGAGCTGCGGCAGTGCCGGTATCTCGTCCTTGTTAGACACCTGCGGCCTTTTCCGTCCATATTGGACAGATGAGGTCCAATGGGACGAAGCAGCAGGTGTTTTCTGTTGTCAAGCTTAAAGAAGCTAAACTGAAAAGGTGTGAGAAATAGCACGGTGATCACGTGCTCTCTCTTTGAAGAGCTCCTAGTAGTGTACTGCGGAAACCCCGAGGTCCTCCGTCATTTCTGCTCGTGGATTGAGCACTAGGGCACTCTTTGCTACACTCGATGGAGCCGTCCACCCCCTGTGCCCAGAACTACTCCTTGCGGGGCCTCTAGAATGCGCTTGGCGCTGCTGGGTTACTTCTGTTCCCCATTGCTCTGGTTCTCAGCTTTTCTCCGGCTGGAGACTGAACATTTGTGTCTGCCCAGCATTCACGTGTTGAAGTCCGATCTCCGGTGTGGTGATATTTAGAGGTGGGACTTTTAGGAGGTGATGAGATTATGAGGATGGAGCCCTTATGAATAGGATTAATGCCTAATGGAAGAGGCCCCAGAGAGCTCCCTTGCCCCTTTCACAAAGCTGGGACACAGTGAAAAGGTGGCTGCATGTGAAGGAGACAGCGGGCCCTCACCAGACCATGGATCCTTCAGGGCCTTGATCTTGGCCTCCCCAGCCTTAAGAACTGTAAGAAATGAATTCCTATTGTTTGTAATTTACCCAGTCTATAATGTTCTGTTATAGCAGCTGGAAGAAAAGAAGACATCCTCCATTCCCAGAGCTGATATCACACATTGGCTCAGCTTAGGGCCTCTTGGGACCAATTTTAGGACCCTACTGAGTGAGCTCTGAGAAGTCCCAGCCATTCCTCTGACTTACCTCTTCCCAGCCAATCACCAACTAGACACAAATAGGAGGTCTGGGAAGTTTGCATAGGGTCAGGCCCTTCCTCCCCTCCTCATCCTGAGTGGTCCTCTCTGTGCCGGTCTCCAGCTCCTGGTGGAGAAGTTGGGTTCACCAGGTTGCTTCTGGCCAGGCCCTTTCTGCGGAAGCACCTTGCAAGACATTTGCATACAACAGACCTTTGTAGACAGTTTGTTTTTCCAGCGTAGAAAGAAACAGAGAAGGGGGAAGACAATTACAAAACATCGAGGTGGTGCCTCTATTTTTGTTTAATTTTACATTAATGCCATAAGGTAGAGCTTATTATCTATGCTTTAAAGATAAGATTAAGGAGAACTGCAAAGATTAGGTGACTTGACCAAATCACAGTTGTGTAACTGCTGGATTCCAACCTTCTTTCTGGCCCTGTAGTCTACGTTTTTCTCACACTACTCCTCAAAGCATAAATGTAATCACAGTTCAAAATCTACAATAAAAACCGGAGAAACGATGTTAACACAAGACGTGAATAAGAATTTTTGAAGAGACTTTTGGTTGAAGTGGAAGAATCTTGGAATCTTTGTTGCCAAAACACTTATTCCAAACTCTGGCTGAGGTAGTGCAAATCAGCGGCTTCCTTCCCTGGTTAATGAAGTGTGTGCTGCCCTCTACTGGCACAGAGAAAACACTACATCGTGCTTTGTGTTGGCTCTGCATGCTTCTAAAAACCAAGATCCTAAAGAACCAGTTCTTCTGCCAGATAGCCAAGTTTTACGGAGGGTCTGGGTTCTGTCGTATTTTCTCCAAGAATAAACTTATGAGCTTTTGTTCCTTTCTTTTCTTAACTGCATCCGCCTTTCCTATGAGTGTGTTTGAGGTTTAGCTAAAGCTTCTAGAAACACTAAGGCCAAGTCTGTATTAAACATAAATCTGTGAGACCGGAAATTGACACACATGAGGGAGTGAAGAACTCATTAGCCCTTACCGTTTGCTCTTAATATTGACCTAGAGTACACGTGACAGATCTCTAAACTTTTGAATTCATTAGTCTTTTCCATGTATATAAAACAGACTACTGATTCTCAATAGGCCAACTCTAATAGTCAGCCATTAATTTAATCATTTATTCATTAAACAAAGATTTATTAAAGTCTGTTGTGTGCCACCATGCTGGTCACGGGGTATGGAGAAATAAGAATAAGCTGTCCCCTTCTTGGTGGTGGAGATGGGCATGTGAACAATAATTGCAATGCTGTTTGGATAATGTGATTCTTTTCACATGTGCTGCGGGATGTGGGAAAGAATGACTGATTTCTACCTGGGGGTGAACGAGCAAAGCTCTGTAGAGGAACATGGGCTCATGTTGTCGATGAGAAAGAATTTACACAACGAAGAGAAAAGGAAGTCTACCGCCAACGGAGGAGCTCTCATGAGCAAAGATGCGAAGCTGGGCAGGGACGGAAGCAAACCCTGAGTGCTGCCCCTACGTCGCTCCCATTCAGGGAGTGGTGAGAGCTAAGGACAGGAAACAGAGTGAAGAGAACAAAGTTAGGGACGGACTGTCGGCTCTGCGAAGGAGTCTGGTTCACACATTCCACGGTTCCACGGATAGGAAAGGGCGAGGAGCCCCTGAGGACATTTTACATCCGTGATATTCGTTGATTCCGTCTTATTCAATATAAAGTGACTACTTTCTAATGCAGAAGCTAAGGGGAAATTGATCAAGGTGAATTTAAATTTTGCTGTAGAAAATGCATGTCAAATGGGATTTTTAAAAAATCTTTTGATTAATAACCAAATTAAATGAATAGCTACCAATTTTACTCTACAGTGTATTATATAAATATATGCTGGCTCTTCAGTATTAAAGTCAATAATGGAGTACGGCATTTTGCAAATGTCTCTTGAATAAAACAAACATCCTATTTCCCCCATAACCCACCATTCATTCTTCTCCAAAAGGTATAAATTTTCCACTATGCTTTGTTGGTAGAAAACAACTTTGGGGTTACATTTAATCTACTGTATAGCAGTTTAATTATTAAAGGAATAAATCCTATTCTTGTATTATAAAAGTAACATTTCATTTAAAAGATTAAAAATATAAAAATAATTTTGAAATATTTCCTTATACCCAACCCTTACAGAGTGCTACTTTAAATATCTGGGTATGTATTTGTATAGCCCTGAAGAGAGCAAGACTTTTCTGCTAACAGTTTCTAGATTCCATATTGGAAAGACTTATAATTATCTCATCATTGTCCATTCATACAGTATTTGATTCAGTAGTAATTACTGAATTTGGAATTTAGATGAAATTTCCAAGGCCATTATAATTTGTTGTAATGAATGACAGTTAATAAAAATTTAAGACAATACTACCTGTCACACTTGGTATGGTTACCACTATATTTTTCTCATTATTAATTACCTTGTATTCATAGGGAACCAGCAAATTTGCTGTAGAAAGTCTGCCATGACATCATATATGACTAACAAGATTTTTAATGGTGGTTCACACCTGCATACCCCAGCACTGGGCAAGGTCAGGCAGGAAGATCAGAAGTTCAAAGCCAATCTATGCTGCGCAGTGAGACCCTGTCTCAAAATGAACAAATGACAAAATTAAAAAAAACCCAAAATTAATTTTAAGTGAACCGATATTAACAAACTTTTCAATTATTCATCAGTATCTATTGGGTGCCGGCCCATGAAAGAAGAGATTTGAATAAGACTCTTACATTTACTGAAGAACTCATTCAAATTTCATTAGCTGTAGATTCATGACTAAGTCCTTTGTTTCCTGTATCTTTTCTTGCTTTCAGTATCTCTTGTCTTTATTATACACCTCACTTGCTTAAAATTGATTAAAGGATCATTTAAGAATAATATTAATTCCAAGCTCACCATGTGATTATTATAGCCTATTTTCATTTATGTTGAAACAAAACAAAAACACTCCCAATATGCCAAAAACTGGCCCACCTTAATTATTCTTGATCTATTAGCAGTTTCAGGTCTGATATGCTCTCGCTTTTCAAAGCCATCTCTCCCAGCTCCCGTAGATGGAGCTGAGCATCTGTGTGGGGATGTCAAATGGCTCTGCCACTTGGAAATTTGCTTACCGAAAAGCCAGGCTTTAAAACGCCACCTTCCCCCAGATGGGTGCAGACATCTGATTCTGTAACCGCCTGGACTCAGTGGGAGCCAGTTTATAATCCATTTAAAAGAAGACACCACACTGGAAATTCAGGTGTCACCTGCTCCTGGTGTTGGGTGGAGCTGTATTAATTTTTTCCGTAAAGTATATCCTCCAGCTGTGTTCCTTGGCTGGAGTAAGATACGGGACAGATTTTCCATGCTATGAGTTAGGTAAGCAGCCATGTTCTCTAAGATCTGCTTCCTCCCAGGAGGCCAGGTTGTGTTGTTTCTTCAGACGACTTTGAATAGCCTCAGTGGTCATCAGATATTATTGTAGACTCTCTGGTCATTCCTTATTTCTCTTTTTTTAGGGGGGAGGAAAGGTTGAGACAGGGTCTTGCTATGCAGTTCAGGCTGGCCTTGAACTCCTATGTAGTCCAGGCTAGCCTTGAACTCCCAGTGATCCTCCTGCCTCAGCCTCCTGAGTCCTGGGATTACAGGCATGTGCCACAACACCCAGCTTCCTTATTTCAGACGTAGAGAAATATTTGATTTATCATTTGTTCTTAAAGACAAATGCAAGGAGTAATGCAAGGTCCTTGAGGATTGGGAGAGTCAAAAGCCAGATGCTTACAGTCCCTCTAAGTCCTTTCTTCACCTGTCTCCATCCTGCTCTCTGTCCTCAGAGGCTGAGTTCTATGGGTTGCATCCTTTGGCTTCCTTTCCTTGCTTGGCTAGTGGGAGCCTCAGGCTGTGGACACAGAGTCATAAGAAAGAGAGGTTGTGATGTTGAGTTCCGTCATAGCCCCTCTGCAGTTGTGGGGTGGCAGTGGCTGCATTCCTCATCCCAGGCTTGGGCCCATTGTGGTGAACGTCCACTGTGGCTGGAAGTCTCATTCAATTCTAGGAACCTTTCATTTTCCTTTCCCCTTCTGGTTCAGTGGTGGCAGTGGCTTTCCATTGTCTAGGGTTCCCTCAATTTTGTCAATCTTTTGTGAATAGTCCTTGGCACTTGCTCCCTAGTGTAACTCCCTGTGAGTCAAGCGCATGAGTAATCTCTCCTGGAGTATAAGTAGGTCACGTGACTTGCTTCTAACCATAAAATACGGCAAGGGAGCTGGCCGTCGCTCTCTTGATTAGGTTACATTACATGACGATGCTGGTATTGAAATACTGAGGGGTGGGCTATAGGGCAGAGAACTGTGGGTGGCTGCGTTAGTCGAGGCTGTTCAGAGAAACACAACAAGTTAAGACGCGCTACAGAAGCGTACAAGTCCTGGGATCTTCAGTCATCAAGCTGGCGACCCAGAGTCTCAAGGACCGAAGGAGTAGGAGGGCGGAGGGTGTAGTCCCACTCCCAAGATAGATAGGCTTGAGAATAAGGGAGAGCCAGTGCTCCAGTTTGAATCATCAGGCAGGAACATAAAAACAATGGGACAAACAAAGGGACAAACTTTTTATTTATTCAGGTCCTCAACTGTTTGGATCAGGCTCACCTACGTTAGTGAAGCCTAACTGCTTTACGCAGTCTAGTGATTTACATGTTAACCGTCTCCAGAATCACCCCACAGACGTACCTCAAATAATGCTTGACCAAGTGTCTGGGCCCCCTGTAGTCCAGTCAAACTGACCCATAAAATTAACCATCAGAGTGGTCTCTGGGACTGGAGAGCAGCTTAGTCCACCAACAAAATGGGGAGTCCAGTCTCACACCCGTGGATTTCTGCCAGCACCCTGCAGATGCGTTAAGAATCTTTCCCTGCTGAGCCTCTTCCGAGACCGAGCGCCAGCTAACATGAGGACTGAAAACTGTGAGACTTGAGCAGGGGACCCAGTGAAGTTGTGCCCAGATTCCTGATCCACAGAAACTGAGAGGTAAAACATGGATTTAAGTCACCAGGTTTGTGGCGAGTTGTTATGCAGCAACACATACGAAACCAACACAAGTCCCTCCATTCAGTGCTTTTCTGAGGGTGACATTTGTTTCTATTAAGGACCCTAAATCATAATGTCAAAGAGTGACCCCACAATTAGTTTTTGTAAGGAGCCAGATAATGACGATTTCAAGCTTTGTGTGCCAAAAATACCCTCTGTTGCAGATTCTTGTCTCCTTCCATCAGTTAAAAATGCAATGATCATTCTTAGCTCGTGAGCTGTATATAAACAGATGTTATCCTAGATATGATGCATGAGCCGTAATGTACCAGTCCCTGCTTAGACAAATACATGGCATCTAGATGTGTATGGAATCTATCTATCTATCATCTATCTATCTAATCTATCTATCATCTTTCTATTTATCTATCTATTCATCCATCCATTTCAAGCCCACTTCTTCAATTGCCTGAGTATACATCCTGGCAGTATTTTCCAAGGTATGTTGAAGTAGTGAAATGAGGGCGAAGTAAAGTACAGAAAACCCAGGTGCACTCATATAAACATCCCGCGCAGTTCTTCACGTGTGCTGGTTCTTCATTCCTTGTCTGGCTGGAAAGGCTCCATGGTCCTAGTGCATAGAAATGACACAAAGTGTGATCCAAAATAAACCTTTCTCTTTAGAGTTGTGGGTATTGGGTATTGTGTTTCAGCAATGATCAAAGTAACCAATACAGTATCTTAAAGCTGCAGAATCTTTAAAGTCATTTAAATCATATTATTTCATACTCCTCAGAAGGTAGTTCACATTCAACAAAATTTTCTCATGCCAGAAAATTATTGTATTTTAATCAAATCAGTTAGAATAGAGAAGTAGGTTCTTTCTTGGACTTGTTTTGCCCTGTAAAGCAAAATGACTTGGTGGTCTGCTATGGGCTTCTTCTGATGCCTTTGGCTGAGCTATTGGCAACAGCATCCTTAGAGTGCTTGGAATCAATAAGAATAGAATAAAAAAGGACACATAACTTCTACCCACAGGTTACTGCAGCACACATCTATTTATAGTGAACTTCATCAATATGGATGATCGCCTTCAGCTACCACGTTGTCTTCAGCATTCATCAATTTAAAGCCTTCAAAGAACTGAAATGCCAAGCATATTAAAGCACTGTGTCTGGAACCCAGACTATTCAAATATAAGAATCAAGAAGAAGAGACAAAATTTCATAAATAATTAATTATGAAGATTATTGCTAAAGCAACTGATCTCTCTCCCTCTCTCTCTTTCTCTCTGATGGATGATACAAAGGATGATATCTTTCTGATGTACGAAGGGGATCAGAAGAGGC
Source organism: Erethizon dorsatum (assembly GCA_028451465.1). Taxonomy (NCBI): domain Eukaryota; kingdom Metazoa; phylum Chordata; class Mammalia; order Rodentia; family Erethizontidae; genus Erethizon; species Erethizon dorsatum. Next base: position 18,955,005 of record CM051838.1, read on the forward strand.
AGTGCTGGTCCAGTAACACTAGGTGGCAGCAGTGGGTTTTAGCCAATGCAGTATCCCTTTTCCAATGGGCAGAAGTTGCTATCATTAACAGATGACCAGTTAACTGATGGAAAACTAGATTTTGATTGAACGGAAAGGCATGGATTTCCTTTTAGCATCTTCTAAACAAGTAAAAATATAACCAAATACTTATTAGAAGGTGAGGAAACCAACTTGCCCTTCAACAGAGTATGAGGAGTGGTGTGATTATAGTTGATGAAAATTGAATGTGACATAAATAAAATTAAAAACTTCCCTCTCACAGAAAGTAAACTGTTCTTGGCTAGCCCTAGTGGTGCACGTCCATAATCCCAGAACTCTTGGGGGCTGAGGCAGGAGGATTGCAAGTTGGAGCCCAGCCTGAGCAACTTAACAATTTAGTGAGACCCTGGCTGAAAATTAAAAAAAAAAAAAAAAAGAAAGAAAGATATATAGACATATGTACGTGTATGTATGTATATATATGTGGAGCTGGGTTCAATTTCTAGTATCACAAAAAAGAAAGAAACAAAAAGAATGGAAGCTATTCCTTTAGTTAAAGCAGTGAAAACTTGCATTTAAAACATTAGCCGCTGCTAACCATGACACAGTTCTTAGCAATTTCTAATTTGAACGGCAGGGACTTGTCAACATTTTGATTGATATTTGACAGGTAACTTGAACTTTTACTGATTTACTTTTTTGTAATGTTACTCAGTTGTTTTAAATCCGCCTGAAAAGAACTAAATTGTGTGTCAATTTTTGAGGAAAGAAAGAAAGCAAGATTAACAATCTGACCTTACTTTGGCACGTTGGGTCAAGAAATAAAGATCTCATATGTTCTCAGATTCTAACGAGCTTTACTCGGCGCTTACTCTGAATAACTGCAAGCAAGTTCAGAATAATTTTACCACTAAGATCTGGACGATAGGGTTGAATAAGATTTGGACAGATTCCAGGTTTTAGTTCTACCTCTGCCTTATTTTGTGATTTTGAATCTACAATATAACACCAAGGTATTCATGTTCTTTTTTAAATTGTAAAAGGTATATATAGTTTTACATGATTTCTATGTCATGATATGATTTTATGATGAAAGATTCCAATTTTTTTGCCCAGCGATCATTTGGTATATGTACTTGATATGTAACGTGAAGAACCTATGTGAGTTTGTGTATGTGTGTGCATTAAGCAGTCAACCCTGATATTAAGTTCAGGGCCAAAACAACATGGCCATAAGTACCGCTTCTTGTGTAGAGCTACACTGTGCATTTATTAATTTACTTTACAAAGAGCCTTTGAGAATGTTGTACAGATCACTATATAAGGTTGGAGCCAGGAAAAGGAAAGGGAGAAAATGAAACAAAATTTTGTTACAACCAATAGGGCATTATTTGTGGTTTTCATTCTCTTTCTTTCCCTACACTTTCAGAATACGAATTGAGCAACTTTAAATGAAATCTACCACAGGAAGCACATCGCCAAATTCATGGCTCATGGGCCATGGATGTGACAGCTCCAATTCTGCCAAAACAGAGAGCAATCCTTGAACCCAGAGAGACATGATGGATAAGGTTCAGCCTACTCAGTGTAGCACAAATTGGATTCCATGTCGTTCTCGGAAATCGCATCCCCAAGGAGGAGTGTTATTACAGGCCTTCCTTTCCCAGAAATATGTGCTGGATTAGAGGAACAAAATCATTATCAAACCAAGTCATGGCTGCAAAATTAAGGGTAGTAGGACTTAATTTTGTGGAGCAGATTGTTCCACAGTTGACATATTGAGCGTCCGCTACGTCCTCTGCTCTGTTCTAAGGGATCCATCAATAATATCTCATTAATCTTAGCAGGACAATATGAAACATAAGATCAATTTATAAATGAAGAATCTACAGTAGAGGAAAGTTAAGCCTTTTGCCGAGGAAATAAGTGGAAGAATAAAGATGTGACTCCTGGAATTCTGAGTTCCGAGCCGTGGTCGGAACTATCATTTCCAGTTAGGGGTCTCAGAGTTCAGTCTCCTCTGCGCAGGCAGCAAGAAGCAAAAATGAAGGCACTTTGTTGAAGAATTAACTTGATACATACAAGGCTGTTGTGAGACTTGGTCACCTCAGCATCACTGTGTCTCTTTAAGAAATATTTGAAGTATTAATACCCAGCAAGAACAATCAATTTGCAGCTTAGGCAGGAAGATGGCAACTTTGTGAGACTCTGTTGCAAAATAAAAAACAAACAAACAAAGAAAGGGCTGGGGATGTAGCTCACACACACAAATCAATATGTGCAAACTCTTGCCATGACCTCCCTTGACATCATTATGGGGAAGACTTTTTGCTTTTTTGTTAATATTGCTTGCTTACAAAACAAACCTCAACAGTTTTGAAAGATTGTTTTGTTAGTTCAGAACCAGTCACATGAAAAAATGCTTCATCGTTTTCCATACAGAAGAATCTATTCCATCTCTGTTTATTGGTTTCTATTTCTTATTACTAATGTGTCCAGCAGTTGCTAGAACAATATGGCTCAGGAAGCTTCTATTTCTCTTGTTAGTGTCACAACAGAAAGAATCACAGACAGTTATCAACGGCATATACTATCCTCATCAACAGTTGCTTTCATCTAATATTATTCAGTTCAGTGTGCAAAAAAGGGAAAAGAAAAAAATTAAACTAGTTAGCATCTGACAGAATACCTATTACATAGCTGTAAATTGGTTATGTTATTTGTAATTCTCAAAGGTAGAGGGGAGAATAGGAAAAAAATATTGCTAATTGATGGAGACTTGCAAGCACATGGGAACTGTATTATTTGATCAATGATTTCTTCATTGGGGGCAAAATATTCTCTATGACTTTCGTGTACTGTGGAAGCTATGTTTTTCCTTGCCTCGACCAAAAGCTGAATATCACAGGGACAATCATTTAATTTTACATTTTATTAAAACACTTAGTGCAAAGCCATGTTATAACTGAAGGCAAAGCACAGAGCCTGGTGTAAGAAGTTCTTCCTCGTCAGAACATAGTGATGAGAGAATTACTGCATTAATCTATGTATAAAGGCCCTTTAGAGATTTTCATGCCTCCTGTGGTTTCATTTTCCAAGGAAACGTGGAGTAAGAAGAGCTTCAAACAAATTATTCTTTGTTAAACATTTCACATTTACAGGTACAGCTCTGTGAAGACGCTGCTTCCGTGGCGACCCACAATGTGGCACTGTGTTTCGGTCGAGTTCTCCATGGCATCCAACAGCAGGGACACACCTTGATCAGGGCACACGGATCTGTCTCTCAGCCAACAAACACAACTTGAACAAATGGAGACTCTTCTGTCATCTAAATGGATGTCCTCCAAGTAGCAACTCTGTTATCTGCCTCAAACTGAATCCAATTGATAGGTGACATCTAATCAAAAGCACTCTGGGTAGGGCGCTCATGAAGTTATCCATAAATGGCCACCACCCAGCCTACAAATCACCAGCCTTCTCAGCTCTTTTTGAAATTTCAAAAAGGGGTGAAGACCAGAGGTGATACTAAACCTATTTTCATAGGAGAAGGTTTGCTCCCAGAAGTCTTGTTCTATTTTCTTTGGTTCCAGAATCATCTGAGCAGATAATAAAGTGAGTTGCAGGACTGTGGAACCCACTGGCTGAAGAATGTGATGGGTGATGTCCACCTGGGGCATCACCTACATTTTCCTAGTCCTGACAGATGCTTTAGCTAACCACAGTTTCTGCACAGGGTCCCAGGTACCGAGTCAACAGCCAGGATTATTCCATGGGTGGCTTAGAAAAAAGAAAGAGAAAGAAAGAAAGAAAGAAAGAAAGAAAGAAAGAAAGAAAGAAAGAAAGAAAGAAAGAAAGAAAAGAGAAGAGAACAGACAAAAAAAAGAAAAGAATATGTGCAGAAATACTTAGCAGCACTTTGAAGATTTAGAGATATGGTGCTTGGGAAGCTTTAAATATCTTTGTAATAGGCTAGAATATTGTGTCCTTAGGAACAGAAAACAGCCAACGTCAAATGCAATCTGCAGTTCAGGCTAGTTACCAAATGGTGCTCGTTGCTATTAAAATGATCACCAGAGAGTTCAAGGACTCGAGAGTCATTTGAAATGGCCTTGGAAGATATGTTGAAAGAATTGCCTCAAACCATTCGCCCTGGTGCTTGTTCTCTGTCCCTGTACTACAATACACAGCACGTGATGAAATGCATCCTGTGTATTTATAGCATGTCCAGAAAATGCCAAAGTGCTTAAGGCTCTGACATTGTTTTCATTAGCGATTGATATTTTAGGGAATGTAAATGCCAACTTTTCAAATTTGCTGTAGGTGGAAAATCTAAATGATGCCATCTTTTAAAACTATTTTGTGTTGTGTGAAGCTCTAGATCAGCTGTTTGTGACTAGAACGAAGGAAGACACTTACATAAAAGGCAAGCAACACACACACACACACACCCTTAACAAAAATGCTGGGCTGCCACACCAGTGAAGACTCAGGGGCTTTATTATTCAGCTAACCTGATCTTTCTTCAACCTCATAAATCGTAGTAAATCAGAGAAAGAAATTTTAGAAGCCTTTCAAGTTGCAATAAAGCTCATTCTTTTTGTCCTTGTCCGTCAGTTCCCTCTTTTGTCATTTGCGGATATTGTAAGCGAGATGTTCCTTCAGTGCTGTTGTTTTGGGGGCAACTTGAATTCAAGGGGCCACCACTCGCATTCTGTTCAGAAGTCCCAGGCACTCCTTGCCTCCACATCTGCCCTGTGCTTTTCCTTTGGAAGTCATCACATCCAACCACAAGGAAATCAAGTGAGACTCTGCTTCTGTGCCCTCCAGTTCCTCTAGCAAAGGGACTCCAGGAGAATCCAAGCCAGTCCTTTCCAAATCATCCTGATTGCTTGTGTAATGATCTTCTGAGGTTTTCACACTGACTGCAAAATCTTAGAGCCATCACCCTTTCCAAGGAGAAGACCAAGTAACTAGATAACTATGGTCAGCATTATTTTGGATGCAGTGATGGAAAACACTCTCTTGTAATTGTTCTTTAAGCAGGGAAATTGTTATTATCCTCTCTGAGCATGAGAAAAGTAGAATTATAATGCCCACTTGCATTCATGGCAGAAGATGAGGATGGGAATAAAAAATGATCTGATATAAAAAGAACACGGTTCTTCTGTTGTCTACGGTTAACACTTATGTGTCCCCTACTTTGTGTTAGATATCCTGGCAGGTACTGCAGGGAAAAGAAGCAATAAGATGCACATTGCTGACCGTGAGATCATAATCTAATGAAGGAGATCGATTAATAAACATGAAAGTCAGGGCAGCATGTTGACGGCAGTGGTGATGGCGGCCATTCAAGGTTACTAGGAAGACCAGATAGGAGCTAGTACTCCACCCTGGGAAGCTCAGGAAATGCTTACGGAGGGGACGACACCCGAGGTGAGCATTCCACACTGTGCGACGTTAATCAAAGAAGGGGTCTGGTCTGGGAAGCAGCTATGAGGGGAGACAAGAAGGAAGGACAGGTTAATAAAGGAAGGTGGGAAGGAGTTCTATGTGAAGAACACAGAAGAAGGGTTCAGTGACAAGGTTTGCAAACATCAAATAGTACACAGCTGATACATGGCTCATTCTGGTGGGGAGACCCATGGAAGGGAGGCTAGCAGAGGGCCCACAGAGGGGCTCCCCATGCTTTTGTGTGCAGGAGGTTGCATGGCAACCTGAGGTTATGAAGGGCAGGTGAGGAACTGCATGTGGAGGCGTAGCATGATCTTGTTTATCTGAAACATCACTCTGTGCTTGAAATGGATTTTGGCTCGAGGATAGTGGAATTTGGAAATAGTGATGCAGTAAATGGTGAAGGAAACCTTACATGACATTTAAAGATAAATACACCTTTGACTTTTCCCCTCTGTTATTTAAAGATATTTAAATGTGTACATGCACATTTTAAGAAAAATATATTCACCCTGTCATTAATATTTTTAGAAAAATTTTTTTTCTCCACAGGACAAAGCAATTTGAAACAGAGATGGGAAAGATGATTTGTCTTATGTTCCTCAGTCTTTTTTTAATAAAGTAATTGCTATTGCAGATCTGGAGCAATTAACTGTATAAACTAAATAGAGAGGGACTGATTCACAGATACCACCCTACATCTTACAGGTCTGGGAGGCTCTCTGAGATATGTAAACAATGACTCAGATTAAATCCATTGGTTTCCTTTTTTTCTTTTTTTTTTTTTTATGTGATTACCGGGAGTCGACCTCAGGACCTCGCGCTTGCCAGCAGGCACTTGTGCTGCTGAGCTATCTCACTGGCCCTTTTTTTTCCTTTATGTGGGTTCCTGGAGTCGAAATCAGGACCTCACGCTTGCCAGGCAGGCACTTAGGCCACTGAGCCATCTCACTGGCCCCTCCATTGGTTTCTTGACCAATGGGTGTGGGACCTAGATCTAAATTCAAGTGGAAACTTTTTTCTTTATCCATTAAACCCTACCTAACATTCATTGTGGTATTAAAAGAATGATGAAAAGAGGTTGTACCTACATAATCAGCAAATTGGCATTTTAAATTTATGCACAGCTGGGTTGGGGATGTGACTCAGTGATAGAACATTTGCTTAGTGTACACGAGGCCTTAGGTTCTATCCTCAGCATTGCAAATTTAAAAATATATATATAAATGAATGACAGTTCATTCAGCAACTTTGGCTTTATGTGACAAACTTGATTGACTTGCTGATTGTTCTTCATTGGATGTCAGAATGACACCAGGTTGTATTTTTCATTAAATAGAAATGGTTTACATTTATTTTTTATTCTAGGGCTTTAGTATCAAATGCAAAATTCAGCAATGAACATAAATATGGTTGTTCTGGCGGATATTTTTTATTTGCTTAGTCATCCGGGAGTCCCTCTTCTTAACAGCATCTCCATTCCTTTGGGAGATTAAACTTTCTTCTTTGTAAGTCATCTGTGGCCAATAATCGAGGTGACCTTCCCTCTTACTAAGGAAGCTGGCCAAGTCCCTGGAAGCTCTTTTTGATAAATCTCACCTTCCCGTTGAGGTAAATCTGCGATCTAGTCAGAGCACTTTGTATCCCCCACCCCCCATAGATGGCAGGAGCAGCAGGAGGGGTCTTTCTGGCACTGCTTCTGGGTAACACTGAGGGGCCGTTCCCATTCCTGGCCTCTGGGGCACCCTGATCTTTATCTGGGTCACCCCCATTATTTAATCTCCGAGCTTTCTCAGATAACTCTGGCACATTTCCTTTTTTGCTTGGGTAAGCTTTGTGTGTTTTCTGTTGCATGACATCAAAGAATACTGATTGAAACAATGGTTATAAAGAAATCATTTTTCATAGAAGCTGAAATACATTGTTCATAACTCACTAAAATCCCGACAACATGCTGATGAAATGTGGAGGGACCAGGACATATTAGCTACATTTGATAACAGAGGCAGCTAAAGCTCTAAGGAACTCAGTACTGGGATTATATCATGAAGTTCATCACAAACAGAATTAACAATAAAAGTGGAAACTGTTAGGTCCTAACTGTGCCAATAATTACTGGTGTGGCCTTCAGTAACTTACTTAACCCCTTTGTATTCAGTTTCTTCATTGTAAAATTAGAGGACTGGGTCAGATGTGCTCTAAGCCCTCTCACACCTCTGAAATCATCTGGTGTTTTATCTGAAACTCCTTCCTAGAAATTTTTGCTCTGTGGTTGGATATACAATCTGTGACAGAATACATTAGTAGCTGATATACAGTCTTCCCAACAGAATTCATTTTTAATCATCTGTGAAAGCAAAATATGGCATTAGAATTTTCATTTGCATATTCATAGACTCTTTGGCTATCTCTCCCTACTATTAAACATTTCTTTTTCTTCTCAAGTAGATAGTGTGCAATATCTTAAACAATAGAAAAATCAGTGAACATGTAAAACACGGCTAGGCCCTTTTATCTTCACCCCATTGCTATAGTTATACATTTAAAGTTATTAAACATATTGAGAGACAAAAGTACACTGGGATCAATGTTTCTCACACATTGTCTTTTTCCACTTGAGGTACATCAGCCACATGCTTATACCATCTTAATGTATATTATTATAATTGTTTTATCTCAACCTCCTTTTAGTTATTCTATTTAGAAAAGCAACAACAAATATCTCATGTACATCATTACTTCAATCACCTTCTTTTCTTGTTCTAAGAAGAAAAGTCATTAAATTTTAAATGTGTGTTGCTAGTTTTTCATTTAATTAAAATCTATGTTCTTCATTCCAAAAAATATAGAAAAATACATTTCTGAATTGAAAATATTGCTCAAGCTATACACACATGAATGGTCCTCTAAAAGATCAACACTATAGACAACATTCAAAATAAAAGTTCCTTTCCTCCCCAAAACATCATAAGCAAAGTAAAAAGACAAGCTGTGGAAGAGAGAATATTTTTATAATCCAAGTAATCAATAAATAATCATTGTATAAAGGACCAAACAAATATTTATAGAGAAAAAAGATAAACAACTCATTATAAAATGGACAAAGGGATAGGCATAGTCAATTCATAGTTGGGGAATGTCCAGGAATATCTGAAGAGATGCTAAACCTTATCAATAGTCAGGGAAATGTTGCTGATAAAAGCAATAGAATATCGCTAAATGCCAATTAGTTTGGGCAAATGTCTAGAAGCCTCTGCTAACTATGAGAGAGGACTGGGGCAACAGAAACTCTCCATATAAGTTGGCAGAACTACTTTGGATATTAATTTATCTTCTTTACATATATCAATAAACTAGAAATTCCACTCCCTGGAAATTTTTGTATATGTACATGAATATATAATTGCAAAAATTTTCACTGCATCATTGCCCGTGATAGCAAAAAGACAAAGAGAAATAGAAATAACCTAAATTTCCAAGAGAATAGATAATTTGTGAAACTTGTGATATAATTATTCAGCAGAATATTAAATAAAGACTTTAAGGAATGAAGGGTTACCATGAATATCTACCTGAAAAAAATCAAAAATCAAAAGAAAAAATTTTGACTGGAAAGTAAATTTATTCAGACATAAAATACCATTTAAATTAAATTAATTAAAAAAAATCATACCTATATAATAACAATAAAAAAGCAGTCAGAAGGATCATAACCTCAAAATATATAGTAGTGGTTCCTCTGAAGAAAGTAGATTAAAACAAGGAAGGGGAATGGTGGAGATTTAATATAAAGCTAGAGTGCTTTATTATTCTTATAAATACGAAATAAAAATAGTGAAGTCAATAAAGCATGCTGGTGGGTAGGTACAATATGTTCATTTTGTCATTATGTTTAAGCATGTGCTGGAAACTGAATCCAACTCCTCACACATTCGAAGCGCGTGGTCTACCGCTGAGCAACATCCCTAACCCCACATTGTATTATTCTCTGTAACCTCGCCATGTTGTTTTTTTTTAATAGAAAAAATATTTCTAAAAAGGAATATGATCTCTTGGTGTTAAGTATGGAAACGGGTCTCTGAAGACAACTAATAGTATTAACTAAGCAGAATTCTTAACTAGTGTTCTTTTTTTTTATTTTAAAGAGAAGAAAAAACAAAACAAATCAAAAAAAGAACAAATTTTCAAAACACCATAACATGAGGGTAACAATGGGTAATGCATTACGTATTATTATCTTTAAGTTAGTTATTCAGGATACCAGACATTAGCATTCAATTGTCCAAACATTATTGGCACAAACCTTACTCTTCAATGAACTAAGTAAAATTGGTAGTGTATCTATCTTAACCATCTTATATATATATACAACTTTTTTTTCCCTTTCCCTTCTTTCTTTTCCCTATTCCAGTACTCTTTCTTATTGACCAGTTTCTTTTTGATTCACCGTGTCTATTGTACATTTTGGATCTTATTTACTCTTTCAGTTTCTTATACTAGAGAGACAATACAATGCTTACACATGTGCGTTTGGTTTATTTCACTTATGAGTATTTTCTCGAGTTGCATCCATTTACCTATAAAAGTCTCCAGTTTATCCTTCTTTATGGCTGAATAGTACTCCATTGTATAAAAATACCATATCTTTCTTATCCATTCCTCAGTTGATGGGCATTTGGGTTGTTTCCAAGATCTGGCTATTACAAATTGTGTTGCTATAAACATGGGTGCACATATATCGCTGTGGTACGATGTTTTTAATTCTTCTGGGAAGATGCCCAGAAGGGGAATAGCTGGGTCAAATGGGACCTCCAACCCTAGTTTTTTGAGGAATCTCCACACTGACTTCCACAGTAGCTGTACCAGTCGACACTCCCACCAACAGTGAAGAAGGGTTCCTTTTTCCCCACAGCCCCTCCAGCATTTGTTATTAGTTGATTTCTTGATAATAGCCATTCTTTCTGGGGTGGGATGGTATCTCAGTGTTGTTTTAATTTGCATCTCTCGAATGACTAGTGATGTTGCGCATTTTTTTGTATATTTATTTGCCATTAGTATTTCTTCATCTGAGAAATGTGTATTCTTCTCAGATGCCCATTTTTGGAGTGGGTCTTTAAATTTGGGAGGTCTGATTTTTTTGAGTTCTTTATATGTTCTCGATAGTAATCCTTTGTCTGAGGAACAGCTGGCAAACATTTTTTCCCACATTGTGGGTTGTCTCTTCACTCTGTTGGTGGTTTCTCTTGCTGTGCAAAAGCTTTTTAATAAGATGAGATCCCAGTTATTGATTCTTTGGGATAGTTCCTGTGCGGTTGAGGTTTTATTCATAAAGTCTTTGCCTACACCAATGTCTTCAAGGGTTTTACCTATCCTACCTTCCAGCAGATTTCATGTTTCTGTTCTAATATTTAGATCTCTGATCCATTTTGAATTTAGTTTAGTGCATGGTGAAAGATATGGGTCTAGTTTTAATCTTCGGCATGTGTAGAGCCAGTTTTTCCAGCACCATTTATTAAAGAGGCTATCTTTCTTCCAGCGAATGTGTTTGGCACCTTTGTCAAAGATAAGGTGGCTTAGTATGTCTGGGGTTGTTTCAGCATCTTCTACTCTGTTCCATTGATCTTCAGGTCTGTTTTTTGGCCAGTACCACACTGTTTTTTATCACAGTAGCTTTATAGTATAATTTCAAGTCGGGGATTGTGATGCCCCCTGCCTTGCCTTTGTTGCCCAGAATTGCCTTTGCTATTCTAGGTCTCTTCTGATTCCAAATGAATTTTAGGATTGTTTTCTCTAATTCTGTGAGATATGCTGTTGGAATTTTGATTGGAATTGCATTAAATCTGTATAACAATTTTGGAAGTATGGCCATTTTCACTATATTGGTTCTTCCTATCCAGGAGCAAGGGATATCTTTCCATTTTCTGATATCCTCTTCAATCTCCTTTTTCAGAGTACTGTAGTTTTCAGTGTAGAGTTCTTTTACATCCTTTGTGAGGTTGATTCCTAGGTATTTCATTTTTTTGGATGTTATTGTGAAAGGTATTGTTTCCCTAATTTCTCTTTCAGTAAGTTTGTTATTTTTAACTAGTGTTCTTAACTAAAGTTGTTCTTAACAACTTTAACAATCTGCTTTTTTTTTTTTTTTGGTAGGTTCTAGGAGTCGAACTCAGAACCTTGCGCTTGCTGGGCAGGCGCTTATGCTGCTGAGCTATCTCACCTGCCCCAGTCTGCTTTTTGAAATTCCTTTCTCTTTTTTGAAAAACTTGAAAATTCTATTCACCAACTCAAAAAATTGCTTTTTGTCTTCTTGTTAGTACATATTCCACTGATATTATATCATGATTCATTTCTATTTTTATTATCTCCTCTATATAACTAAACATTTTTCTATATTTAAGGCCATAATTAATTTTGTGTTTATAGGTTTAAATTTTCAGTAAAGTCTTAAACTCTTAAAATATTAGTACAAACACCGAACTGTTTTTAAATGAAATGGCACCTTATTTAGTTTATTAAATCAACATTAGTGTGTCATACTGTCCAACCCAAGATTTTAAGGAACATGTTTTCCAAAAAGTAAATTCTGCAATATCTATTTATATACAGGATAACAAAGATTTTTTTCTGATCTCTACAAGAAAGGGAAGCAAATGATAGAAGTAAAGTAAAATTACAAAATGGGAATATTTAATTGGAAGTATCATTATAAGATGTTTGATAATCTATTTTACTCATAAAATGATGAAAGCACAAATGAAAGTTTTCAAAAGTTTTTTTATATCAAGTTCCTCTGATGTTGTGAGGCATTCAGCTGTCGAATGGGTGGATTCTAATTACAAGAGGAATGCCATCATGAATTAATTTGCTCATTTTCAATGGTAATACTGAGAAAGTATAAGCAAATCCCATGTAATTTTAAAAGTACTGAATTATACTTAGCTTATATTTTTTAAAAAACATGATTTTAGATGTGTGCCACTTTTTATAATTGCTTCACAAGAAGAACAAATTGATGAATGTATGTGTATATAAACACATATACATACACATATATACATGTACACGTGAATATATATATGCACATACATTGTTATGACTTGTATCTAGCTATCCATCAAAACCTCATGCACTCTTAGGTGGGGCTTTTGGGAGGTGGTTGGATCATGGGTGTGTGGTACGGGGTTAAGGGTATGATATTGAATTAGTCCATTGATCAATTTAGCATAGTTCTGGGTGTGGTTGAATGGATTTACTAAAGACAAAAGCTCCACCCTGGATGTGGATGGGACCAACCAAAAGGTTTGTAGCCTGGATAGACTAAAAAGAGAAAGGGTGGCTGCTGCTTGATGCCTCCTGGCTACCCTGCCATGGACTGTTTCTCCTCTGCTCTGCCCCTCTGCCATCCTGCCCTACCTTGGAGCCTGCTGACTATGTATTAAAACCTCTACAAACTGTGAGCTAAAATAAACCTCTCTTCCTTTAACATGTGTAAGTTGGGTATTTTGTCCCAGCAATGAGGAAGTAACTAAGACATACACTATGAGAATTAGTTAATTGTGTTGAGAAGCAATTAATCATTTAGCGCATACATGTGTAACTGTCCAACAATGTCTAATATAACACACCTATAAAACTTTACGAAAGAGTGGTGTAAAGAAAGTAAACAAGACATTGTGTATAGCTTTTTACATTCAATTTTAGAAAATAGAAACAGAGTTTTTATTTGTTCATCCCAGGAAAAAGACAGCCCAAATATCAAATTCATTTGATGAAGAAAAAACAATTGAATAGTTTTCAAGAATGAATATTCTAGATGCAAATTGTAGGATGCGTAAAGTTTGGTGGAAGGCTCACAGCCCACACAATGTAATCAGGACAGTTTCTCATTCCCTGCTTTGAACCATGCTTCCTTGTTGGTTTATGGTTTCAACTTGTCAGTCATTCTTAGTCCACTTGCTCAGGGATTTAGAGGCAGAAGTAAAGAACAGTTTTTTTCCGAAAGACTCAGTAAAATTATCACTGTGACTTGGTGCCTCTGGCTGAGAACATATCCAATCATGTAAAGGTTTGATTGCTGACTTGGATTACTCACTGAGCATTTCCTTGAATATTAACTGCACGGAAAGTACAACAGATTGGCAGTAGGGGGTGGGCCTCCAGAGGAAAATAAGAGAAGAGTGAATGGATGACAGACAAAGAGGAGGAAAAACAAACCATCTGTCCTCCTCACCACCATTATGCCCTGCCTCTACTCATGAAAGTTTTCTTTGAAGCTCAATTTTCAGCACACAATTTTGGGCTCTTCTATCTCAGTTGAGAAACTCACCTTCAGCTTTTCGGCATTAACCTTTGGCTAGATCCCTAAGTTTAGCTCTGTGGTCTCCCCTGCTGTTATTAGTTAATATGTTTGCTTATGGACTTCAAAAACCCAGCTTCAAAATGGAATCTGAGAATAAGTACATAAACTCTGAAAGTATGGGAAAGACATTTCATAGGGTATTTGTGTAGAGACAGTTTTATAGCCACTAATTTGTAGATTTTCAACTTCCATATGTCCTTCTCAAAGTAGATAAGCCTGAGAAGAGAATACATTTATACTAACCGTCTCTCCATTTTAGAAAAGAAAGGAAAACATCATAATTTCCCAAATTGTACCACTTAGTTCTGGCCTCTTAAAACTTCCTGAAATAGTAATATTTTGAAATAATGACTGTAACAATAATTCTATCATTGATTAGTTAAAATATCTTAAACTTGTATAGCTTTCTTTTTCAGTAACTAGTGTCTGTTAAGATTGAGATTTGCCCTATGTTAGCGTGTTCTGAATTTATAAAATAACTCTAAGCAATATAGGTCATGAGATAGATTTTTAAAAGATAACAATAATGTTTTCTGGGGCTACTACATTTTTCAAGAACCCACTGAGAAAAAAACTCATTGATAAAATATTTACATGATATTTTTCTCAAATTCCATGGATATTAAAGTAGTTAAGACTTTTCAATCCAATCATAATATGCTATTTAATAAGGTAGTCAAAAATCTATTTAAAAAATAAAATATTTACTCCACCACAATAGACTATTATATTTTACTTTACTAAGTTTATTTTTCTCTCTTTAAATAATATTTTTAATTAATTTATTTAAACTCATGTTGGAAAATTTTAGAGACACTAAAAATAGGACAGAAGCACAACATTTTAAAAACTGTCAAGGTTTATATGAGTAAAAATATTTGAAAGCCACTATAGGAAAGTGCATCTGGGAACTATATGTAGGTTTTATGTGATCATGGAATAGGAACATGTTGGTCTAGATCAAATTAAAAATTATTCCATACCCTATTCTGCAACATTTATAAGAACTGTCCTCTCATTTTCTTGTCTTTTCCAAATATTCCTTCCCAGCAGAACTAACACACTCTCCAATTCCAAGTGGGTCTTGCTTTCTATGAAGGAGTTGGCAAATGGATCAGACTGGCATAATGTGGTGATATGTGTGAAAATACTATTTCCATCAAATAATAGGTTTGGATGTTAATGAGTAGAAACATTTTCTAGAACCAATGTTGCAAATAGAGAAAATTCCATTGCCTATAGTAAAGAATTTGAGGGTTACACTTCATAGTATCTTTTAAATTATTTTGTCTATGTGAGCATGAAGCTCAGTTTCAGAAATAATAGATGTAAACGACCATTCTATGTGAACTATAAAACCATTAGATAATTCATTACTTAAATAATGATGAGCAAAATGCAAATAATCTGTACTGAGTGAAAAATGTTATGAATTTACTATGGATTGTAAAAAGGTCACAGAGTAGATTTCCAGTTATTTTAAAATAGATGGAATCCATGGACTTGCAAAGATTATTTTTCTTATCTTCTCTAAAAAATAAATGTAGAAAAGAGAATTAAAATTCTGCCAGCTTGGATAAGATTCTTTCTTGCAATCACACACTTAAACGTAACTTCCGATGCTTAACTCTATAGGATATATTCTTTATCACAGCTTTAAACATACCTGTGGAGGAACTTTCTGAATCATCAAGCAACTAGTTGATTTTCTGATCTATCACATTAAGCTTACCAACTTCCTCCCAACCATTCTGTATGGGGCAAATATGAATGAGACCCTCAGCTGAGCCCAAAGGCTTTAATAAATATATCCAGATGCCTGGAATCATATCATTAAGGCATCAAGGTACTTCACTGAACTTTAATTTTTTTTTATTGGATATTTAGACACCGTGCATCCATAGACAAAGAATATCTAAAAATCCTCCATGTAGGCTTGTGTGACAGGCTTGTGTCATCTCATAGCTGCAGTATGACATATGAGATAGAAATTCCAGTTTTTACTTGCTATCATAGAATTACAGTTAGTTACTTCTCCATTTAGATTTTAAAATGATGCCAGTTTTTATTCTTTCTAGACATAAGCTACATCTGAAATACCAATTTTCTTCTAGGATGAAAAACAACACCAACTGTTCTTTAAAGCCTTATGTTGACAACTCTGGCCCATGTAAGTCTACTGGTTACCAGAAACAGACGGAAGTCCCTGGGGCAAGGTCGTCTGCGACCCACTTCTCTAACTACACTTCCGTCAGCACCCTCACTTCCACCATTAATCATAAGAGAAACGAAGTAGTGCAATAAATGATGCAATTCATTCTCTGGAGCGGCTTCAGTAAAGTGTGAGAATTAAATGAACGCCAAGAATATTCGGAAGGCAGTGAAGCTTGATGCCTGACTCACATCATAATCCACATAAATTCCACATGGATTTGACATTTGAATATAAAAAGTGAAATTGCAAAACATTTTCTGGATGCTTTTATACATGATTCTCTGTGGGAAGATTATAAGCACACAAAAAAGGTAGAAACCATAACAACAAAGAATGATAGTTGTTCAGTACTTTAAATACACACATGTATGTTCATATACAAATTTGCACACACAACTACTTCTTAATATGACAAAGAATTTTTCAAAAGGACAAAAAAAAAAAACCCCAGAAACAATTTAAATCAGATGTTTATATTTTCAACTATAAATAACTCTTGCAGAGTAATGGAAATATGACAAATATCTCCAAAAAAGAGCAATGTACAGGCATGAAATCGAATCAACAATAATGGGAAAAATTAATATATTACTAGTAATTCAATTAAAAGAAAAAAAGTGACTTTTATATAAACCAATAAAAAGCCAAAATTTTTCAATGTTTGTATGTCAAACTTCTATTTTTGTGCATTACTGGTTAACTCAAAGACAAGCTCCAAAAGTCTTCAATGTGGGCATATTCCATAATACAGTCCTTTTATGTCCATTAATTTATTCAAAGAAATTATTCATAGATATCTGTCAATATAGAAATATAAATCAAAAACCCTTGTGGAATTCTGAAAAAATGAAGTCAAAGTGAGCAAAACAGATACGTTTTGGCACATCCATATGGACTATGGTTATTATTTAAAACATACTGGATAACACTTAGTTACTTGTTTTTATTCTTTTAAAGTTGTTTGGTATATGTTATTGCTACCTACATTTCAAAAATACTGACGAAAGCCCTCGACCCTAACAGTAGGTCTGAGAGGTGGAGGTGGCTTTATTTGCTCTGATTTTACAGATGAGAAACCTGGGGCTCCGAGCAGTAACCCATAGGTGCAAGGTCCTACAGCTGTGCAAGGTGGATTTCCCTGGCCCGACCGGTGCAACATTCTCTGACCGGATGCCTTCTATTAATATTCTGGCAAGCTAGGGTGCTTCCAGTTCCTAAGAGTACAGCGTCCAAGTTAGGCCAAATGCATACGACGTAAAAAATTACATTTCTTCCAGATTATGCTCTTTTCTGATCAAGAGCTGCATTTCTATGAGGGAAGAAGGAGAACAAGGTCAGCCTTGGAAACATCCCACCATAAAAATCATTTTGGTGGATGTGCAGACCCCATTTCAGCTCATCCTGCACAGTGCTCATCCCGTATAAATCTCTCCTTCTCCAAATGGTTTTCTGCTGTATACATACAAAGCAGTGCTTCCCAGTGAATGCAAGAGTACATACATTTACATACGGTCCCCATCCCCATGCTTTGATTGCTGTCTCTTTCTGTGAGTCCAAGAATCTGCGCAGCAGCAGATTGTTTCCTACATTCTTGGCCAGTGAGTTTTAGTGTAAATTCTCTCAGCCATAACCACTCACTGTAACGTGCTATTCCTAACTTGCTGTTCTGCAAGGCGTATTATTTATTTTACCCTGACCTCAATTGACCACTGTGGATATGTACATTGGGCTTTATTTTGTCTTTTCAAATAGGTTGAATAACTCAGGATAAACTGAGTTAAATAAAATTCCACAGTGCTCTTTTGCTCCTGGATTTTGTTAACAATTTATACATGTGAATGTGTTTTAGGTATTTCCAAAAATGCACTGTGTTACTCTGTCCCATGTCCAAAAACCTGAGTGGTATTGACCTTTCCTGGAGCACACAGAGCGTGGGATCTTAGAATGGATCTTCGCAGAGTACACTTAGTGAGCACGGCTGGAGGGGCCAATCCAGATCCAGCAAGCTTCTGATTTGTGCTCTTTCTGTAGCTTTGTCTTCCTTTTTTTTTTTTTTTTTTTTTTTTTTTGCAATTTCTATTTAGCTTTCTCATGGCAATGTATCAATAGAGAAACTTCAACAGGTGGTAACATAGTTGGCTGAAGGTTCCCACCTGAGTTGAGTAGAAGTGGCATGGATATCTTCCAAGTGATTTTTTCCACTATAAAAATACACACATTGATCAAAATAAGATTTTAATGTGAGTAAAGTACATTTATAAATCTGCATAAACCCACACCTGTAGAAACTTATTGGTATTTTAGTTTAATAGCTTCCATTTTTAAAATCATTTATCATTTTTTAAAAGTCATAGAATTATGCTGTAAAAATAGTGCCCTTATTTCAGCTTCACATCATATTCCTACCATATTTTAGTGGCATTGCAAACCCTGTGCAGAGATGAGGCCTGGCTTGTCCCCCACTTCCTGCCTCCTATTTCAGTGAAAATCCCAACCCCATTCTCCTTTTTCACAACACTTTGGGCACATTTGTCTTTACTCTATGTAACATCAGCAGTGGACTTCGTATGTTTAGGGCCAGTGATGAACAAAGTAACACGAGATTAAATCGAGCACAAGAGAAAATGACACAATCAAAAGTCCCAGCAAATTTGAGGTATATGGGGCTGCTGCTTGTACAACACGGGAGACTGTTTCACAGTCTACCCTTTTAATGAATAGTAATACACTACAAAATAATGACAAAAGTATAGTAGGTGTAGTAAATACATAGACCAAGAACATAATCATATGTTATCATCATGAAGTGTTATGTATTGTGCATAATTGTATGTGCTAATTTTTATAAGACGGGTGGTGTGGAAGTTTGTTTACACCACCATCATCACGAACACATGAGTAAGGTGTTGCACTGTGAAATTTGATGGCTGTGATGTCAGGTGATAAGAAGTTTTTAGCTCCATTCGAATTGTATGGGACTAGCATACAACAAAAACAGTTCATTGTCAACAAAAATACCATTATTCAATTTCTGACTATGCTGATTTTTGATACTCCAGGATAATATCATATCTGCTCTTGCTTTAATCCTTGAAGGTAAAATTCTTATATCTTATTAGTGCTACACTGTTATTTCACCAATAAAAATAATCTGAAATCAAAATCATTGATGTTCTGATTAATAATCAATTATCCAACTTATTAGAAAGAATAAAATAAAGCCCAATGTACACATCCAGAGTGGTCCACACTGCAGAGCTGACAATGTATTCAGTATCATAGTTTTATTGCAATTACAATGTTCACTTTAACTCAAAGATATTTTGAATGAGTCCAATATAGATATGAGAGCATTGCTATTAACTTAGACAGTTTACCTTTATGATAAAACTCAAGAAAGGATATACTGCAAGTCTTTTTTTGAAACAAAAGCTATAGTTTCTTATAAAAAATACCTCTTTAGGTCCCTTTAATTAAACCAAAATAAATATATAAACAGGTATTCTAAAATATGTTTTTCAAGATTTCCACTAAGAGATGGAATTATTAGAAAGAGTCAGACAAAATATTTGACATTAGCACAATACCCCATACTCTCTCCTTTTCATTAGTGGACAGTCAGAATAAATTTGATTCAAAAAATTGGCTTACAGTGACCTTTACTATAATATCATGACTATTATTATAGTTTTTAAGTAACAGATTGAATAATGTTACTTTTGAACTTTTATTGATTAACTAAAATGTCTTCCTTTGGTAGTGTTTTTTATTCTCTTTGCAGTGTTTACTCTTAAGAGATAATTTTCTTCTACCAATTTTATCTGTGAATAATTTACACTAGAATAGCAATGTTTGTTTGGCCTTTGATTTATGAATGTATTTGCTAATCATTGTGCTACCGTTTATATATGTTATACTTTAAATATATTAAATATTTAGCCTTATTGATTTGTATTTTGTGAAACTTGAGCTGTGTGTGTGTGTGTGTGTGTGTGTGTGAAATACTAGGAGGTCAATATTATGCAAAATATCTGATGAAATATCTCCTAGTCTTCTGCTTTTGAATATTAAATAATGGAATATTGGACTCCTGCAGGTCTCTTGTCAAATGTCACCATCTCAGAAAGGCCTTTCTGGATTACTC
This sequence comes from Erethizon dorsatum, assembly GCA_028451465.1. Taxonomy (NCBI): domain Eukaryota; kingdom Metazoa; phylum Chordata; class Mammalia; order Rodentia; family Erethizontidae; genus Erethizon; species Erethizon dorsatum. Next base: position 18,975,195 of record CM051838.1, read on the forward strand.
TTCCAAAATAGAACACTCCACACTCCAACATCAGTCCCTCTCAGTATCCCTCATAGTTTAATGTTCTTCTTACTAAATAAAATTAATTTCAACTTACAATATTTACTTTTAACACGTTTATTATATGTCTTCCCTCAAAGGAATATAATCTCTTTAAGAGAGGGATTTTTTTCTATTGGTGTTCCCACTGCAAAAAATTCTTGCATGCAGTAGGTGATTAATAAATATTTATTAAATTAATGTAGTAACAAAATCGAAGAGGTGCTTACTCCCGTTTTTCAATCTGTAGTAATAATGATTATTATATAAGTTGCTTAGGTTTGGAAGTCACTAGTATTGATGCTGAGTTGAGTATCTGTACATAAAGATATTTTTAAATTTGGTATTTTTTTGTTTAAGATCAAAACCCACATTTTAAATTACCAGGTCAAAACTAATGAATATTCTAAAGTGACTAGAAACCAATTTCGAAGCAGCTCTTTGGGAAGATTAGGCCAATTTACATTTCCACCAATGATTCTTTCTCACCTTGCTGATTGACTTTCAAACTTCTGTTCATCGATTTCTGTCTCTACCAGCATCAGCTTCTTCCAGCTTTCTTCTTGTCAAATGATAGTACACTATTAGGTTTGTCTTTCTCTACTATAAGCTACAATGATCCCTTTGTTACAGAAAAAGAATTTCTGGAAACAACTTACTGAGTCATTGTTATTTCTTTAGAGGAATTATCCATAAAATTTGCCATGGTAAATGATCTTACAGATCAAAAACAAAATTTACAGAAAATATCATCAATTTCCTCAAATATGCCCTTTGTAATCATTACCATTAACAAATAAAACTAGATGCCTTTTATAGAATTGACTTATAGTTTGTGTTTTCCATCTAGTTTATGTAGTGACAAATTGCTTTGTAGTGATTTATATAATGTCTAACAGTTTGAATTTTGCCAACAGACATAAAAATAATCCTTTTAAAGTTTTGTTATCAAGTTCCTCTTCAAAAATCTGTATGCGAGTATGACCATGGAGGCAAGTTTTTCTTTCTTTTTTCTTCTCCTGTGTAAAGTCCATGACTTTATTTTTGTGGCTAATTAACATGGAGTGCTGTGCATACATCTGAAAGGCAGCACCTTTAGCTCTGTAGGCTTTTATCCCAGACATCTGATAATTACTGCATAAATAAATTCATAACGCAAGGCAGTTAGAAGCGGTCTAATTACAACAATTAATTTGTAAACTTACCTAATTAAATTTCCCTAGCCAGAATGTGTTGTCTGCATACATCAAAGTTTACAAAAGAGAAGTAACAGAGCAGAATAAAAAATGACAGTGTCCCTAATAGAGTCCCTTGAGGAACTTCTAAGGTTAAAATAAAAATCTATCAATGCTGAACAAGAAAATATGCAGTTCAGCTGTAATGATGGATGATTCTGCCAACCTTCATGCGAAGTGATCCTGACACATACTATTATTGAAACAGAAATGAGCATATCTTTGTCTACCTTATTGCTTTTATAAAGTGAATCAAATGGTCTGGGAGTCTGAAAACTCTTTTTTTATATTGTATTTGGGAACATTAGGACAATCATATAAGAATTGAGTAATTGAACAAATACATGCTGAAGATAGAAAACCGCACAACATACACCTTTGCTAGCACAAAAGTGCTTGCCCTGCCAATCTTGTGCGCAACATCTATGAGACAAATGACAATTATAGTGTATTATTTTTAAAGAGAGAGGAAAAAATAAGTGGTTCAAAGGAAATTGTACAGGTCAGTTTAATTGAGAAATATTACTGTCAAAATTCTTCAAAAGCTTTTCAGTAAGGCTTTTCTAAAAAAGCCTTTGCCTTTATTAGTTTTAATCATTCATATGGTAGTAGCTAACTCTTCTTAATCTTGTTGTATTTACTAACATGTAAGTAAATCTCATGTCCAACCTTGGGTTAACCCCCACTACCCTTACTGAACTGGAAAGGTCTGTTTAGTCTAACTTCTCCACCACTGCCTGCCTCCGTCTCCCAGCGCTCCCTCTTCCCACTCCCTCTCCATGGTGGAGAGAGAGAGCTGCATGCATGTCCTGCCCCATGAGAGCTCCTGAGCCATCCTGATGATGGCAGGCTGGGTATTAAAGATCTAGTTCTCATCAATATCCTGCTACTGGTGGTAAGTGGTATGGATTCCATCAGGATGATGAATGAATGGATCACTGACCACTAATCAGGAGAACTTCATCCAGTGATCTTTTCTTTTCCTTGCCACACAGTTCCTGCCTCTAAACCAACTTCCTCTTGTGGAGAGTGGGATGGATTTTCTTACTAAAATAATGTAAAAATTAACAGTATGTGTTGGTGCAAGACTGTAATCCTAACACTTTGGGAGGCTGAGGCAGGAAGACCCTAATTTTGAGCTTATCCTGGGCAATTTAGCAACTTTGTGAGACCCTATCTCAAAATTAAAAATTAAATAAAGGGCTGGGAGTACAGCTCAGTGTGAAGGCCCTTGGTCTAATCCTCATACTACTGCTACTACTAATAATAATTATTATTGTAATAAAATATAAATTAACTTACCAGGCAATCTAAAAAGAGGTAGTACTAGCACAGGAAATAGATTTGAATTAATATGGGGGATAAAGCCTTATCCCTAGGCTCTGTGACACACCTCATAGTGTATGCTAATCTTCCTCTAGAAATGTAGGTAAGAGTAAGAGCCAAATGAGAGGATGCATGGAATAATTTTCTATGGTATGTATCATAGATACTTACATTGCTTAATACCACATGAAAAGATAGGTAACAGCCAGAGAACTTTAGAAACTGTGCCAGGGTGCAAGTTTGTAATTGTTATATTTTGCCTGATTGCGAGTCTCCCTTTCCCATTCCTTCTGAAGACATAAGTTCTATTACATGTAGAAAACATAGATTCCTAACTTTAGGTAGAGACATTGTACAATTAAATTTGTTGGCTTTGAGTCTTCAATTGATATCATCATCATCTCTTTAGTTTTCTCTTCTGTATTTTTAAACCATTAGGAGCCCCTCAAATGACAGACACAACAATCTCCACAACTTAGGATTCTTTCTGTTCTGCCAAGGAAAGAGCTGTTAGCTACCTTTGCTACAATGGGCTCTATTTTTTGTTTTAGCCCAACATGAAGTAGAGACAGAGAGTAGACAGGGTGGATACCAAATGGATACCAAAAATTAAGTCCTGGATTAATTTTTTCTCAGAATGTTACCTTGACTATTCTAGTTCATTTTACATAGATTCCTAGGGAATTAGTAATACTCAGAATCAAATGCAAGTGTAATGCCATATCATGCAATATAGAGATGATCTTTGAGCTTATGAATTAATGGGTTATTACTGCCCTTTGTTAGTGTAGGAAAATAGGATCATTCAATCCCTGTACCTAGGACACATTATTTAATTTATACATTTGAGTCTAATAAATTTGACTTTGAAATGTGTCTGCCAAAAGAAGGGTCCACATATAGAATTCAGGTCAAAATAAAATAAAAGCAAATTCTATCTTCTGATGTGAATTAAATTAGATACTCTCAGAGCAATAAGATGAAGGAAGGATAATTAAGTTTTAGTAATAGGATTAACCCTCCCTTTTTGACCTCTCTTGAAACACTCTCTCCCTTTGGCTTCAGAGATTCCATCCCCTTTATATGCTCTTTCTCCATAAACTTGATTGCCTTGTTCTTTTCCTTGGATCTCTTCAGAACTCTATCACATCCCTCTTTCTCTCTTTCTCTATCCCAGTGACTCACCTAACAAGACCCAAGAGTGAGCAGCATCAATAAATCCTGATGCTGGTAGAAATACTAATTTCAGGCCCCACCCCAGAATTTTAAATTATTTTTTATTAAATCAGAAACTCTGGAGGTGGAGCCCAAACACAATCTATGTTTCAACAGATCTTCCAGGTGATTCTGACTGTACATTCAAGTTTGAGAAACTCTACTCTTTTCTGAGGCTTTCTGATCTTTGATTATTGGCATCAAGTGCAAAGTATAAATAGTATGCAGTAGACTTGAGCCTGAGTTACTTCCGAGGGTGAGTCACAAATGCTGCTGATTCTACCTTGTTTGCTAAATCATCTGCACTGGAGTCACCAAGTAAGAAGCCAGGCTACAAAGGAGCCAGCCACCTGGGGAGCTGTTGAGAATGTCCTCTGTTTGGTAATCCTGGCCATTGCTGGTCAGGCAACAGATATCTGAGAAGATGTATGATCCTTCCTATCCTTACTGTTGGGTTATTTTACTGCCTTCAAGTCTTTCCAGCTGTGTCTTGAACATTATGGGGAATCTCTGCTGTGCTTTTTTCTGTGTTCTTGATTCAGGAATCCATAAATGTAATTAAATGATGCTTCCTTCCCAGAAAGCTTGGGTTGGTTTATTACATGATGATAAGAGAGCACATACTTCAGTCCACGTTCGTACCTTCATTTTCAACTTCTATTGAGGTATAGACTTGGAAATCTAATTGCTTATCTGCCAACTCTACCTGGAAGTCCAGTCACCTCCAACTCAAGAAAAAAAGAATGAGGAGAAGAGGAAATGTAACAAGGACAGTAATTGATTAGTTAGAAAATCTAATGCACCCCACCCAAAAAACCCCAGTAAATTAATTAATCCAAACATTCGGCATTTGGAGGGAAATTACAAAGTAGATAAATTTCTGGGAAATCTAACTTTTATCAAAGAAAAATTCATGAAATGAGAATACTTAAATAGCCATAAAAAGAGAAGGACACTCTTTGAAAAATAGGCTTTTTGCACCAATCTGTGAAGTACACTTGAAAATCTTTGTGGAATGTTTAACTTTCTGGAAAAATGTCATTTACCAAAATTGACTCCAATAGAGACAGAAATTCTCTGCTGACACATTTCCATATGAGTTAAAGAAAGTTGTAAAAGAATTACTCCACGAAAATCACCTGAAGACAGATGACTTCATAACACAGTGCTCCCAAACCTCACAAGTTTGGATATTTTTAAGCCTATTTCATCATTCCAAGGCTTTGCAAAAGTAAGAAAATCTCCACCTTCTTTTTATGAGTCAAATTTACAACAACACCAAAACTGACAAAGAATATAGAATATATACTCCCGTGCAATCTCACCTGTGAAAACCTCTGCAAAGACTTAAATAAATTAGCAACAGAATCTAACATCCTCATAAACGTAATATAATATAGCATGACTAGGTACAGCTCATTATAATAAATCTTATAGGAAAATGTATATGATTATTTCTATAGACAATAAAAATCATTTGTCTGAACTTGCTGTAGTAGGATTAGTGCCTCCTAAAGGTCCATATTTTAAAGGCTTAGTACCAAGGGTGGCCCTATTGGGAGGTGGTGGAATCTCTAGGAACTAGAGCCTTGTAGGAGGTCTCTAGGTTATTGGTGCTGTGTCCCTCAAAACAGTTGTGGTGCACTGGCCTCTTCCTGTTTCCTTTTTGGTTCCTGGCCATGAGGTTAGGGTTTTGCTCTTCCACGCCCTCTCACCATGATTAACCACCTCTCTACAGTCCCAAAGCCATGGGCCAATCGATCATGGACTGGATTTTCCAAAACTGCAAGCCAAAATAAGTGTTTTCTCTTTATAAGTTAATTATCTTAGGTAATTTTGTTATTTGAAAAGCCAACACAGAATCTAACTTTGATTCATGTTTTTAAAAATACTCAGAATATGAACTGAGGGATAGCTCCTTAACATTATCTATGTACATGTGTTACATGTGTAAGTCACATATAACTTGCTAGAAATTTCTCTGTACGGTATTTTCTTTGTTTTCAAAATGAAAACCAGTATCCGTAAGATGATTTTATGGGCTAAATGTTTGTGTTCCCCAGAAATTCATACGTTGAAATTCTAACCAACAATGTGATTGTATTTGGAAGCAGGGCCTGCGGGAGCTAATTATGTAATGAGGGTGGAGCCCTCACTGATGGGACTTGGTCTTTATAACTAGAACCATGAAAGAGTTTCCTTTGTCTTTCTGCTTTCTATCATGCCAGATTATAAGGGGAAAGAGTCACCTGCAAAGCAGGAATTACCCTCGCCAGAACCAAATCTGCTGGACTTCCATCTCAAGGACTGTAAGAAGTGTACATTGTTTATACCACTCCAGGATTATAGCCACCTGAGCTGAGTTTCACGTGCTTTGTGTCCACGAGTTATCTGGTGTTGACTGCCCTCTAGCTTCATTTCTCATCACTTACCTTCTCATGTTTTGAATCGCATCCACAACAGATATGTGCTTAATTTCTTAAGTCCACCATATTCTCTTGAGCCTCAAAGTCTTTACTATTGTTTTTTCTCAGAATTCTCTCTCCTCCATTCTTGTCAATTTGTATATATTCTTCAGATTTTACCTCCAATATCACTTTCCTTGGAATGCCTGCCCTGATTCCCATGAACAGATCTGATACTTCCGCCCTCATCCCCAGCCACTGCGTGTTCTACCAGGATTATAAAATTACACTTATAGAACATTTCACACAGCATAATTTATTTGTTCACTGTTAGCTGTATATTTAGCTATTCCTCATCTTAATCTCAATATTAAGTGCAGTATATAGCATATAATAAACACTCTGAAATATCTGTAGAATGAATCAATTTTTAAATCCCTAGGGAAACTGAGACAGTCATGTTCTCAAAGTCTGAAACATATAGGCTTAGAGAAATATTTGAGTTTCTTCTCCAGTCTATAGACCTCAATTCTCAGAAACTTATGTTTTTCCATTTAAAAATGATGTATCACAAAGTATAAACCCAAGCTAATCCCAAAGTATTCTCGAATGGTAATGAACTGGTAAAGGAACAATTCTGTATATGTTTAAGACGTTAACAAACTTTGGATAGACATACAAAGGAAAGGCACTACTGTTTTTACCATTTCTTAGTGTTACTGATACATTATGCTTAGCTTTATGGAACTAGGTGGAATTTACAGACATTAGTGACACTGTGCAATGCAAAAGTTTATAGATACACAGACATTTCAGGAGGAGGTAGTGGAAACACCACAAGTCCTTTTCAGAATCCAGCCTCTGCTGCTTGGTGATTCAGGATTCCGGGTTAAAGACTGAGCCTCACGCGTCTCGTCTACAGAAGCAAGAGCTACTCTATGGGAGCAATGGAGGCTTACCAATGAAAGTTCCTTTCTTCTTCTTTACACTTTCTTGGTTGTGGTGGATTAACTAATCCCCAGTGGGATCCTTCATCCCACCTCTGACATCAGTTTTGTTGTAGTCAGTGTTTGCAAGGGAATAGATTTAATACAGGGCATATAATTTATAAAATTATTTTATAATATTCACCCAAAAAGTCAACTACAGAAGAATGCAAGAGATCTGCCCATGCAGTAGAGACCCAAAGAATCCAGCAGAAGGCCTGGATCCCATGGCAATGTCCTGCACAAGTCCAGCTGAAGACCTAGAGCCCATGGCAATGTCCCCCATGAGTCCAGCTGGAGGCCTAAAGCCTATGGCAATGTCTCATGCAAGTCTGTATCAAGGATCTGCACTGGGAAGGCACAAAGGCCAGTGGTGGAAGCTGGAAAGTCTGCACCAGTGGGATGAAGGATCTGCTCCAGCAGGCTGAGGGATCTGTACTGGAGCCAGGAAGCGATGCTCAGGGTGAGAACCCTGAAGAGAACCGTGGCCATCCTCAGCAACAGTGGAACTCAAGCTCCTCTGATGATGACAGCTGAGTTCATATCAGGAAAACTAGTTTGACAGCTTCTTCAGGAGGATCAACAGCGCACCATCTTCCCCTCCAGTTCTCCTTTTATGCTGTTGGCAACAATCCTCAGGTGGGCCTTGCACACCCGGCACCATGCTGACTCAGTTCAGCTGGGTGTTACAAGTCGATTATTAGTTAATCCACCACAATGTTCTGCGAGTGCATGTGTGTATGTGATTGAAAAATTCAGGGATTGCTAACTTCTCTAGGCTGGTATTAATTGCAATATTTTAATTACGAGAAAAAAGGGATAAATTTCAAGACATGAGATATAGAGACCAGCTCCGATTTCTTTTCCATTGTCCCTTTATTTTCTACCTCGATGAAGAATGAATTACATCATCTACATTGGCTTCAGCCTGCCTATATGAGTCTACTCTTTTCTTTATATTTTTTCCTTTTCTAGTTAAATGTCTTGGCAGAACTTGCCTCTGTACCCCCCCCCCCCGCCACTTTTTACTCACGACTGGTGTCTATGTAGAAGGAGGCAGTAGTTTTGGCACTTTGAAAAAGTCCTATTTTGATTGAGAGCATTGAGAGACTATCACAAATCCACTGCCTCACTTGAAATGTGTTTAATTGGTGGGTTTAATCTTTTTTTAGTAGCAATATCAGTAGTTCTCCTTAGAGAGAATCTCCTCACAGAAACTTCGTAAACATTGTCGTTCTACTAGTGGCAGTCTGTGAATTTGTCTTTGGAAAGGAGTACACTCCAGGCACAATGGGATGTACCTAACTACAACAGCACCTGCTACTTCTGTGAGTTTCTTATGAAGAAAGAAAAATTATTAACTTTAAGGGGATTGATGGAGGTTGTATCAGAACTATAAAGGGGAATGTGGCAAAAAGTCTTTGAGATCATTAGCCTAATACTTTAACATGAACACTCACAAAATACTCCCAAAGGTGCTCATTGAAATAGCTGGGTCTTCATTTCCATGAGTTCTGTATGTAGGGATTTATTCAGGCAATATTTGATAAATCTCATCTATATTGAACATGTACAGACCTTTTTGTCATTCTCTAAACAATACAGTACAGTATAACAACCATTTACATAGCATCTACATTTTATTTAATATTATATGTAATCTAGAGGTGATTTAAAGTATACATAAGGATGTGCATAGGTTATATGAAATGCATACCGTTTTATTCAGTGGACTTGAACGTGTGCAGATTTGGTATCTGTAGAGGACTCCGGACCCAATCTCCTTGCAGATATAAAAGGAAGTCGAATTGTACTCTGAGGTACACTAAAATACGCTAGATTGATTTTTCCTTCTAGCATAGTCTTTTTTCTAAACATATTGTAAGTATTTTTTCAACTCCCTCACTTCCAAAGTTAGAATATGAGGTTCTTGAGGAGTACTAAGCTATACTTTATCACCGCCACTAAAACAGAGGGCAGCTGAGGGTGCTGTGGCCTTAGTTACCACTTCCTTTCCATGGCTGAGGAGTGAGGGAGTGGCTTCTGCCAGCTCCCCTGCAGGCCGCATCAAGAAGAAAAGGGACAGAGAGTGGGTAAGCCAGGCCGAGCCTTGCAGGCTTATGTCTGCTTCAAACTGAGCTAATACGGTCTTGGCTTGGGTTACTTCATCTGGTTTGTTTTTGCTATTGAATAAACAACTACATAGCATATGTAAGATCCACGAAGTTACAGAAACACGGGACCTACCTGTTTCTTAGGGTTCCCTTGCCTCAAGGAGGGATGCTGGAATTTCTCTGTTCCAGGAGCCTACATAGAAGGTGAAGTCTACCTGATCACAAGAGCCCTGACCCGTTTTAAGCAATTTAAGGTATACAAGGAGGTGATTCCCTGAATATACTATGCCACCTCACTGGGCCTGAAGCTCTAGGTTTTGGGTTTATTATCTTCAGTCTTGCCATAAATGTGAACTTCTGCAATGGATTTTTTCTGCATCATCAGTCTTACCTGAAGTTTCAGTGCAAGTATTTCTCTGTAACCCAGAGAAATAGATTTTTCATTGGGGAATGGGTGAGGTATACATATAAAAGGAGATAATTAACGGAGTATCAATGTGTCATCTATTACATGTGATAAACACTGAGAAAGTCCCTCTCCAGCAGTCTTCAGGAAATGATGGGAAAAAATATAGGTTAGATGAAAACATACAATTTCAGAGCACATGGCACTGATTGGGAGAAAGGAGGGTGATACATTTATGGGAAGTCAGATATTTTGCTCTTCATGGTCCTTTTCCAGGAAAGTACCAGGTAAGTGTCCCATTTCAGTGGCCACTTGGTCAGGCTGTATCTGAATGGTGTTGTTTTCTTATAAAAAGTCTGAGCTATTCTCCAACCAATGGCATCTTGCTTTTCCTTTTACAAGCTTGCTTTTGACTTCAAGTGTGCACAACATTTATGAATTTATCTAGTTTGTTCAGATACATGTGAAGACAGTATATCTATTGCACTTTCCTTTTGAATGAAAAGAAACTAAAATTGAAAAGAAACCTTTCATCTCATCACCTTTCCCTTGAATGTGAGAACTGGGCTTGAACTAGCTTTTCTGCCACTCATAACTTCTTATGGAGTTGTTGAGTAGGTTTTCTTACAAAGCAAAGCAATGTATTCTGCTTTTAGAGAATAAAGAAAGATTTCTTAAAATACCATTCATCATCAAGTAGACTTCCATTAGCACAGTGATCAGTTTCACTAAATGGTATGAATGCCTCTATTATGTGTGAGAAGCATGAGTTCTCCTTTGAAAAATACATTGAAAATAATTTGATGTCAATTTCCATGGTGATAGAAGAGAAGAGCATCACTTAGAACCATAACAAGGACATATATTTCTCAGTTATTGTGAAACACTGAATTGGTCCCTTTCTGTCAAGAGTTCTCTGGGTTTTGTTGTTATTATTGTTTCATTACCTGTGTAAAAAATACTTTTATTAAAAATATGACAATTATTGAATTGCATCCTTTTTTATATCTCTCTAGCCAACCAATTTTTTTATGAGGTAATTCTTCAGAATAAGAATCCCAATTGAGGGAAGATTGTAATAATGGAACTCTTTCTGGAAGGAAAGCTGATATATACAGTAGCAATTCTTAAGTCCCTCTGCATTGCTGAACATCCCCTTACAATCTTTCCTTTATGTTTATAATGTAGAACAACAGTTGGACAAATAATTGATACACATTTCCAGTCTTCTTTTTTTTTTTATTTTTTGTATCTACTTGGTACTACACCTTAAACCTATAGGAGAATGAATATATTTGTTTCTTTTATTGGTGCAATAACTTATGAAGTATGTAATTAACCTGGTTTGCTTTCTATGGGTTCCAGGATTGTGTCAACAATTGTCAGAGAATGGCCTCCCAGGTAAGACCAGGATTCCAAAAAAGCAGTATCAAATTAATTGAATATGACTGAACTTACATTGTGGGTTTGCTATATGTTTTACCGCACTGAATACAACAAATTCAAAGAATGTATCTCCATTGGTCAAAATAAGTCCCAATTACTCTAGATGAAGAAACTCATGAAGCTGCTGAAGCCTGTATCAGATGTCTCTAAGAATTCGCCATCCTATTAGTGTTCATGTCCTTTGCTGACATTATTCTGTGACTACATCTTCCCTGCCTATATCCCTTACCAGTTGCTATTAAAATCATTTCTTGGGCCGGTGAGATAGCTCAGCGGCATAAGCGCCTGCCTGGCAAGCGCGAGGTCCTGAGTTCGACTCCCGGTGCCCACATTAAAAAAAAAAATCATTTCTTGCTTATGTCAGGACTTTTACATTTTGTGGGAACTCATTAGTCCCCATTCCTCCAATGATCTATTTTATTTTTACCTATGTGTTGGAGGAGTTTTAACCCTGTGCTGTACCGTCTCCAAATACTGCGGTACTTAGCTACTGAGAAACCTCTAGAGATGGCTAAGGGATTTCCTTTTCTTTAATCTTCCTCCAAATTGGATATGAATCAGAAATAACCGTAACATCAGAGAGGGATTATGTTCTTACGGTCACCTCTGGCACTGGGATTTATTTCCACTTAATTAATATGGATAATGGATCATTTTACTGTCTTAAGCAGCCTCCTTCTCTTTGTTTTGATATGTAGAGTGTGGGAGGAGATGGGCCTGAGAGAGAGAGAGGGAGGGAGAGAGAGAGAGAGAGAGAGAGAGAGACAGAGACAGAGAGACAGAGACAGAGAACTCTTCGCTAAAGACTCAAAAGGTGGAGAGGTTTTATGCTGCAGAAATTAGGACACTCAAGGGCCGGTGAGGTGGCTCAGCGGCTTAAGCTCCTGCCCAGCAAGCGCAAGGGCCTGAGTTCAACTCCCGGAACCCACATACGAAAAAGGGGCCGGTGATATCGCTCAGCGGCACGTGTGCCTGCTGACCTGCGAGGTCCTGACGTCGACCCCCCTGGTACCCACAAAAAAAAAAAAGAAATTAGGACACTCGAAATTGTACATTAGATATTCTCCCTAGAAAGTCTAGTAGTCTTTTAAACTACTCTGCCTCTTGGGATTTCCCTCTACTTTGTCATTATTCATTTCCTACTTTTCCTCTCACTGTCTTCTTTCTCCTTTCTCTTCCTCAGTTTTCCTAGATTTCTCCTCTTCAAATTCTTCTTGGTTTACTTGGCAGAACAATGTGATCATCTTATTGTTTCTACTCCAAACTCATTTCCTGGGTTCCCCCAACCCGCCATGGTGTTCAGGGAGACCCAAAGATGATCTATTGCATTAGTAGTGACACAGATACCTGGAAAAGAACTTAAGATTTCATTTAATAGTAATTTAGCTAAGATCTGACATCTAATTTCACCTGAAGTAAGCTGGTCAGAGTCTCACTGTAGGTTTCATTGATCTGAGTAAATGCGCATCATTATATTCAATTTGTGATATTTTATTTTGAAAAGGCCTTGACTGAGGTATAATTAAAGGATGAGAAATATTCTTAAAAATCAAACATAAGGAACTAGTATAATAGTAATTAAGAAATATTAATCTGTATAAACCTAGCAGAAGAAAATAGAAAAAATTAGTGTATCTACTCCTTACTAAGAAAGGCTTCCATGGAAAATACTTCATGGAAGTATATTATAAGGGACTGCTTCCCTTGTAAATGTGAACCCCATTCATTATTCTTATAATCAAATAAACTTTGGTGATACCTTTCTTATAATTGACTCAAATAAAGATTTCATTCTAAAAGAGAGACTGGTTGCAGGTGAATTTTAACCTCGTACTGACAGCACAGTTCACCTCCAACTTCCACCTCCTCCAAAGTTACATGAAACTCTGCATCAATGATGTACGTTCTTGCACAACCTTGAGCACAGTGGACACAAAATGCTAACTGGGACTTCTGTGCTCAGCTCTTTAGGATGCCAGCAGAGGAATCTCATCCACAAAGCCAGCCATGAAGCATGTGTGATGGAGCATTTCTGAGCATTGGCAGTTACATAATTTGGATTATCTCGAGATGGGTATTTGATGACATGATCATGGCTCCGGTTTCATGATTATTCCCAGAGAAATGCTGATCATCACTGAATTTGTTTTAGTAAAAGGAAAGTGATCCAGTGTGTGTCTTGGGCCCTTGCCAATCTTCCTGTCAGAGGCCAGGTAGCCTCAGCCAGCTGTCTTGGTCTTCCAGAGCCTTCTGATCCCTGAATTGGCCACACTGCACTGCTGATCATCCCCTCTGGCAGACACTGTTCAGGAGCAGACAGGACCTCAAGGCAGGCTTACTCTTAATGACATCGGAGGCTGTGCAGGTGCAGGTCCATTTCACTCTTGGACCATTAGTAGGACCTGCAGAGCCCTGAAGTTACTCTGGTTGTAAGCAATGAACACAGGGCTTCTATTTTATCTGTTGATATTATCATCTTTTTATTTGTTGGCAAGATTGTGCCACAACATGGAGAGCAAGTTTAGATAATTCTGTAAGCATTGCTTTCTTTGGACATGTATCTCTTTTCCTTGTACTCACATCATCTATATTATCTCATTAGCAACCAATACTTATTAGTGAATTTAATTTGAACAAGACAGAGAAATTGAGGAGAGATTTCTCTAAAAGTAAATACGATACATTTTTAAAACTAGTTATACTTACTAGAAAATTCTTAAGATGCTTTTGAAGACATACATTCACTTAACAAATATATATTGAGTATCTACACACAGTATCTACCATGTATCAGACAATTTTCTAGGCAGTAAGAATATAATAGCAAATTAAACACGTGTTAGATTTATGGAGCTAAATGTTTCCAGGAAAGAGCACCCCCCCATTATGGTTTGTGTCTAGATGTCCCCCCAAAGCCTCATGCAGTCAAGGGGACAGGCTTCTAGAGTTTGTGATTGGTTCATTGTCTAGTGCTGGGATTATGGGCATGAGTGCTACACCCACCCTGGCGTGGGTAGCCTGTATACAACATAAGGGAGGGAAAGAGGCTTGCTGTCATGCTCTGTCCTCCCTTTTTGCTCTTGTTGCTTTTGCTGTCTTCCACCGCCATGAACTGCTACCCTCTGCCATGCCACCCTGCCTTGGAGCCAGCTGATTATGGACTGAAACCTCCACAAACTGTGAGCTAAATAAATCTTTCCTTCCTTAATTTTGGGCATCTGGTATTCTGTCTCAACAATGAGAGAAAAGTAACTAAAACACCCCCCAAAAAAGACAAGTTAAAAACTATACAATAAGGAGCTGAGAGGGTGAAGAGTACAAGACACTTTAGGGAGCTTTCTAAAGAGGAGGTGTTTACCCTAATGTGCAAAGAAAAAACAGAAAAAGTGAGATCAATCAGTCTATGCACAGAAAAGGCATAAGCAAAAGCCCCACAATGGGATGAATCAAAATGAACTACAGCAGAATGGAGCAAGATGAGGTTGGAGAGAAGGACAGCAGCCCGAACATGTATAGGTTTATAGACTCAAGGAAAGAGTTTCTAGTATATTCTAAGTACATAGGCTCCTTGATTTATAATGGGGTTACAGCCTAATGAACCTAGTTACATTCCTGTTGCTAAGACACAATACCTAACACCCATATCTTAAAGGAAGAGAAGTTAATTCTGGCTCACAGATTTTAGAAGTTTCAGTCCATTGTTGGAAGACTCAAATGCAGAAATGGCATGGTGGAATGGCCTAGTGTGGAGGGAAGATGCTTCCAAAAGGATGGCCAGGAAATAGAGAGAGAGATGAGGAAGGAGCTGGGGACAGAGGTATGCATCCAAGTCACATTCCCATTGACCTATCTCCAACCAGGTCCCACTACCTAACAGTAAGTCAGCTGTAGCACCCCCACAATCCTACCAGCTTCCAAAATCCCCATCCACCACTTAACACATGACTCTTTTAGGGACATTTTTTGTGTTTTATATCTAGATGTTCCCCCAAAGCCTCATGTACTCATAGGCAGGAATTTTGGAGTGTGATTGCAATAGGAGGTTGGTATAGGTGGCTTGAGTTGGGAGGTAGGGTCAGGTTAAAGGAGAATGGTTAATGGTTTATCTCTTTTCCCAACTCCTCCCTTCACTTTTTTTTCCCTGGCTGCCATGAGGAGAGCAGCTTTCCTCCACCAGACCCTTCCACCACACCCAACTACCTTGGTGCTGGCCAACTATGGACTAAAAAGGTAAGTCAAAATATATCTTTCTTCCTTTAGTTTGTGAGTGTTAGGTGTTGTGTCTCACCAATGAAGAAAGTGACTGTGACAACATTCTACATCTCAATCATAATGTAAACCCATTGTAAATTGAAAGTATTGTAAGTAGAAAATATATATATTAATAACCTAACCTAACGGGCATCACAGCTCTGCCTAGCCTACATTGAACATGCTCAGAAGGCTTACATTAGCTTACAGTTTGAAAAAAAATCACCCAACACAAAACCTACTTTATAAAAAAGTGTTGAGTATCTCAGGTACAAATTTTGTAGATATGGTGGGATGTGAAAACACAATATTGAAAAAACACTGCCAAAAGTACACCACTGAGTGTTGGGCTTGTTGTTACCCTTTGTGACTGCCCAGCTGCCTGGGAACTACAGATTACTATGACTGCCCAGCATTAAAAAGAGGTCTGTCCCACATATAACTAGTCTGGGGAAAAACAAATAAACAAACAAAAACTAACTTCAAAATCTGAAGTATGATTTCTGTGTTAACTTTTCATCATTGTTATAAAATACCTGAGACAACAACTTAAAGGAAGAATGGTTGATTTTGGCTCACAGTTTCAGAGATTTCAGTTCATGGTCAGCAGTTTCATTGCTTCAGGGTCATTGTGGTGAGGCAGAAACTTTATGGTAGAAGGGTATGGTAATGTACAGCTGCTCACTTCATTATGACAGTAAGTGTAGAGCGAGAGAAAGAGCAATCATTTTTATCTAAAACCTCATAAATACAAACTTTACTGCTTGTATTTCTATAAGTATTCCAGTCTTCTAAGCACAGACCGAAATTTCCCATTAAGCTCCACTTACAGCATTCTGTAATTTAGTCTAGCCTGCTTCTCCAAACTTTTCTAAATTCTTCCCATACACCTAGGGGTTCTGAACCACAACATCAGGTAGAGTTTCAACAATGACCTGATTTCTGATACCGATTTTCTGTTTTAGTTTGATTCAGATGCTGTGACAAAATACCTGACATAAACAACTCAAAGGAAGAAAAGTTTGTTTTGACTCATTGTTTAAGAGGCTGAAACATTTACAGAGGTTGAAATGTTGCTGTGAGTCTAAGATGAGGCAGAATATCATGGTGAAAGGGCATGAGGGAAGCAGAAAGACAGGGAAAGAGCCAGAGAGGAGGGACTGAATGCCAGACAGAGTCCCAAGGTCATGCCCTTTCACCTACACTCATGCTCCTGTTTCCATCACCTCTCAATAGTGCCATTAAATTATGATGTTGCCACTGGATTTCTCCACTTTGTACAGTTGGAGCCTTTATGATTCATTCACCTTTCCAAAACCCTTCAGCTGGCAACCAAATCTTTAGCACGTGAGTTTTCAGGGACATGTTAAATCCATACCATAACAGTTTCTACTGATTAGCTGTTGTTTTGTAACATAGCAAAGTTGAAAATTCGTAAGTCAGGGACTGTTTGGATAATGTGAAGTCCAATAGACTTTGTTGGGTGGCTAGGATCTATTTTTTGTCTTATTTTTTTTTTCTCTCCTAGTGAGTAGAAAACTTTGGAAGGGGTAGAAGAAACAAGAAAAGAAGTGGAGTGATAAATCGAATGACAGGTATCAAAAGACAGTTGAAGTGACTTAAGATGGTGGGAATAGATAGGAGCAAAACAGGACATATTTTGGATACTTTTATTGAGAAATGCCTAACAGATTAGCTGGGGAAGTGAAAAATAAAGCATTTGAGTTCTGCTGAATTAATGTGGAGGAAAATGGAAACAGGGCAAGAAGACCTGCACATTATTTTGATAATAGTAATTTTATCTAAAACCAGTCTTTGGTCTACAATGATGTATATTTATTTCTAAGACTTCAAGGCCAATGCTTGGATCTATATAGACACAAGAATTTGATGGAGAGTGGTTTTCCAGTGAGGACTGGCAAGCCATGCTTTAGGAAGCATTTGTTTTATCTTAGATGAAGATAATGACTTTGCCTGATCTAAATCTGGTCAGATTTCTTCAGGTCTCCAAGGCATGGATCTTCAGCTCTGCCCTTTTCTTATTTAGTCCTGTTTCAGCCAGAATTCTACTGGGTCAGTTTAGCAAAAATCTCTCACCTGTGATGTCTGATTAAGTTCTTTGTCACCTATCTTCTACATCTTATTCCCGGGCTTGCTTTCAGCAAAAATTCAACTGCGTAGGTTGTCTAGCAAGAATCTCCCTAGCCTTGATGTTTCCTCTTAGTATTTATCATCCCTTATCTCTACTCTGCCTTAGCTATAAATTTCCATTTGTCCTTTGTTGTATTCAGAGTTGAGCTTCATTTCTCTTCCTTATTGCAAAGTTACTTTTACAGTATACCCCATTCCCACCCCAGATAAAGTCATCTTTGGAAATTGTCATGCATTTTTTTCTTTAATGGTAAAAACAACAAAACAAAACAAAACAAAACAAAACAAAAATCTGGAAACAATGAGAAAAGGAAGCAAGAACTAATTGTTTGGAAAACAGAAGTGAATGTATCTATCTGAATGGCCGAAGGGGAGTTGGCAGAAAGAAGTGATGGTGAAGGGCTTTGTAGTAAGAAGGCTAGATGACACCCTGCAGGGGAGCGATCAGGGCATCTCCTGCTACACCAAAGCCCACTTATGCTCTTCCTCATCTCAGAAGAAAAGGGAAAGTCCCTGCTGTAGAAGCCTTTCCTTCCTAATCATACAAGTTGTTTTCCTGATAAAATAAAATAAAAGTTTACTTTTTTCCAGCATTGGGTAATGAACCCTGGGCCTTCCTTCTGAACTCCATCCCCAGCACCATTTTTATTTATACATAGAGTCTTGGTAAATCATTAAATTGCTCAGGCAGGGCTCAAACTTGCAATTTTCCTTCCTCCTTTCCTTCCTCCGAGTTCCTGAGTGAAAAGTTTACTTTTAAATCCCACAAATCCTCAGCAATTCCGTAGAAATAGAAACTGTGGTAATATTTGTTTACCAGAGGAAGCAACTGAATTCCTGTCTTAAAAGACGCAGGGATGAATGCTGAGTGCATGTAAACTTGGGAGAAAATGAATATAAGCTACCCTGTCGAGAGAGCATGCTCGGTTCATTACTACTGTCATTCCAGGGACACTTAGGTTTGAATCACACTTAAAGCTCTTGATTATTTTGAATGCATCTTTCAGTGTCATGTTGCACGGATCAGTCTGAAACCTTTCA
Organism: Erethizon dorsatum; assembly: GCA_028451465.1. Lineage (NCBI taxonomy): Eukaryota > Metazoa > Chordata > Mammalia > Rodentia > Erethizontidae > Erethizon > Erethizon dorsatum. Next base: position 18,993,810 of record CM051838.1, read on the forward strand.
AAACACACACACAATTCCCCTATTATTTTGTTAAAAATTTTGTTTTATCTTTTTTTCCCCCCAAAAAAATCAAAGTTTCCAAAATAGATATTAGAAGAAAAAAAACACACACACATATTTATGAGTGGACATATATAACATAAATTCAGACTACTGTGGCCTCAATTACTTATGAGTTTTCATTCTTCATTCAATCCCTTAAGGTTTCAAAATTTAACCTGCAGACAGATTTGGCTTAATGTATTGTCTACATCTTTTTAAAAATGGTGAAGACATTGGCAACTCAAACTCCACGTAGATTACTTTAAAATTCCTATCTCCTAAATTAGATGTCTTTAAGTATACCAGCCAATATTAATTTCAAATACTTGTACTATTTATGCTTTTCTCGTAATTCTAAATATATCAAAAAATTTTCTTAGAAACATACTGCTGAAATGGAATTGTCCCTAGTTTTGTAATATTCTCTTTGTCTTCCTTCACGGTTTGGTGATAATCTGTCCCGAGAGATGAGGAGGACCAGAGCACAGGAGGTAATTTCAGTATCGTTGGTTCCTGGCATCAGATTATCCATTCTGAAGTTACAACAAGGGTTGAGACTCTCTGAATGACCAAATGGTCTTTGGTATTGCAATTGCAGGTATCTCCTTGCCACTTTGATCAAGTCATTTCATCAGGCAAACCCCTGAAATTGCACGAGAAGCCTCATTCACATAATGCAGTCCCACATCTAACAATCAGTTCTCTAGGGTTTTGCACACTTGAATAGAAATAATATCCAACCCCAGCATTTATCATGAGGCCCAAAGTACTCATCAAGTACGAGGTTTCCTTTATCACTGAATCAGAATGAGCCTGTAAAATAATTTGTTAGGAAGTAAAAAGTATCTTTTTTTGTCCTTTGGGTCTTGAAATAAAAGGGAAAGTTTTGCTGTAGTAATCCGAAGCCCATTCGGTGCCTTTGGCTAAATCAGGAGACAGGACTTGAGCAGATGAGAAACGCTAGTTAGATCTCTGTAACGATCTATAAAAATGATATATTTTTTTCTAGAATCTGTTTTTCAATTTCAGGACCTGGAGCAAACTACAATATTGATATTTAAAACTTTTCCAGAGTCTGACACCCGAAGTTCTTATTCTGTCCATGTATTTTCCCATGGCAAATAGCCCTAAAATGCAAAAAATAAAACAAACCACCAACACTCTTCAAATAACAAAAACCTTTCCTCACAAGAAATCTGAAATAGAAATAAACAGAATTATAAGCAGGTACAGATAGAATATGGGGAAATATAAATATACTTTCCATCTTTTTCCAATAATACATTTGTGAAGTATTTTAGGAGTCAGATGTTAGTTCTATCTTGCAAAGTTATCCCTTTCTCTCTTCTTGCTTTCTCTTCTAGATTTAATCTGCTCTTTTGTAGTTCAATTTTTCTTCTATGCTTGGACTTGAAGACTTTTAATATCATATCTTACTTTGGCAATTGACTGAATAACATTGTGGGTAGGTTTGTGTGGGCGTTCAGGTGTGTGTGAGTAGGGTGTGTGAGTAGGTGAAAACATCGATCTCTTTTAAGCAGCAAGATTAATGTGACCGTGTACTACAGGAGTTTGTTGGTTATGTGAAATTAAACAATAGTGGCAATTTCTTGTTCTCACAAAACACCCACATGGAATTGCTTCTCAAATCTTAAAAGCAAACACAGAACAGCATCTTGTGCATGGTGTGTTGGAAAATTCTTCCATACTGGCTGCATTACAATTTATTTTTTCTGCAAGCTGAGTTGTCACCACTATTGCAGATGTGATTGAGTCTCCCTGAGCAGAAAGTCTAACATTCTTTCCATTCCTATTGTTTCTTTGCAGATGTACTTTGCATTCACGACTGGCAAGAAAATATATTAATTAGATGCTTGGGAAAATAATTCAGTAAATGTACTTTGAGAATTTCATAGGTGGTCTATAAAATAAGACAAAGTAACCACTATTTAGTTTGGACCTATAACCATTACCTAACCACAGGACTCATTTCTAAGGAAAAACTGTAAATAAATAATGTTAAAGATGTGATCATCTTTATAGTTATACGGTATTTGAGAATTTTTAAAATCACTTACCACAGTCAGGGCTTTTCCAACTTTTCTGACTCTGCAGTAGAGAAAAGTAAATATGAACCCTTGGGCAATTCAAGGCTCCCCGGTAGAAGTATAAAATTTCTTTGAAATCCCATTATTATTTATGAATGCTTTGCATTCTATACATGTGATACACATGTTTATTTCAATACAAATTTAACATGTCCCCTATCTCCTTGGATAAAATGATTCTGGAAGATAGCACAACTTTATTCTGTGCCAGTATCCCTGGGGTGTATCCCAGGTAAAGAGGCTCCTGGTGATCTGTCCAGCATGTAACAGCAACCTCTTGAAGAATTCTAGGCAGGCAGCCATAGTTATCCTTACTTTACAAGGACAAAGACGAGGGTTCAGAAATTTAAGTAACCTGGTAGAGGTAATCTGTGGCCTTCTGATCCCAATTCCACTGCTCTTGCCATGCACCAAGCTGCTTGCAAAAACAAGCAAACTTCCTTCCTCAGTAGAACCAAAAATCAAACATCTTTTGTTAACACATTCCTAAGCTGTCATACCTTCACCCAGGCCAGGAATTTTAGAGACATGTTATAATAAGACTGTTAGCTTTCAGTTGGATTGATTTTGCTAAACATAAACTCTAATAATCATCACCAATAGTTGATAACGTTCTGGGTGGGGACCATAGATAAAAGGGAATAGGAACACATGGGCCTATTCTTTCCGAGGACATTTCTTTCTGAGTTGCTCACTCACCTCCTCACTCTCTCTTGCTGGCTTGTACTCATTCCACCAAATTGGAGGATCATGGTGTATGCATTCCTTCAAATCAGAGCATATTAGATTTAATATAATAGTATGTGATATATATTATGATATATAAATGTGATATATATTATGTTTTGATAAATAAATGATTTCCAAGGCAGGCTTACGATGACCATGTATGGAGTCTGGGGTAGAAGAAGGTAAAAGGCCATCTGGATGCTGGAGAGCCAGAGGCCCACACGAGTTTGTACTGGGAAGCAGAAGGGTCTGCCCTGGAAGCCTGGAGACGGACATCCAAAGGTGATGATGAAGAGTGGACCTCCTCTGAAGAAGCAAAAGCAAGGCTTCCTTCTTCCTTCTCTTTTTACTCCCTCCAGGCTACAAGTCTATTTGTTGGTACCACCCACATCCAAGCTGGGTCTTCCCTCTTCAGTAAGTCAGTCATCCACAACCAACAAGAACTATGCTAAACTAATCCACTAGGTGTTTCTCATTCAAGTTGGCACCAAAATTAACTATCACAATCCACCCCTTTTCAACTTAACAATTGGACATATTTCCTTAAACCATACTTAGTGTCCAGATACAATAGCAAGTTCATAATACCACCTAATGTGATACAACTATCCTGTGTACAAATGGAAGTGCACTAATTCCCTCCCCAGAATAAAAGGCAAAGTTTTTCTTTTGGTGATGCTTACTGCTAACATTTCATAACTTAAATATTCCAATATAGGTTTAACAGTACTTAGGAACTAATATTAAGTCTATCAACATTTTAAAAAGGAAGGAAATAAAGACACCTGATTAATATATGTGTATATATACACAAACTTATTAAGAGACTAGGAGAGAACAATTGCAGTTACAATTCTTGCTGCTGTAACTGGCCATGTAGTCATAGCTGGGATTTACAACTACCTTCTACTACCCATTCTATATTGCCTTGGCCTCATCCAACACCTCAGAAGGTCTTTGTTGTTTTCCTGGTGGGGTGACACACACCTTCATCCCTGAAGGTTCTGGGTCATTTATCATCCTGCCTGGATAGTTGTTTAGTTTCCAATTGACCTTAAGAACAGGACATGGTAATACTAGCAGACACCCTCAAGGATCTCCTGTACTGCAAATATATTCTTACTTTCCTCCACTGTGGAGTAATAATTCAACTTCATCTTGATGGTCTGGATCAATCACCCCACCAACTCTCTTCTTAGCTTGTTTACTCAGAGAATGAGGAGCCCAAAATGACTAGGGGGACTTCTTAGCTTCTAGTTCAATGGAGTCATTGTTGTGCTTCCTGGTACAAGCCTTCCCCCCATGAAACTAAGACTTCTAGGCCAGCAGAGCATAAAGTCATGGAAACAAGAAGAAAATATTTTGCTAGTGAATCACTATGGGTAAAGGTGAGTGGTACCATTCCCACTTCCAGCCCTTGATTCTTGGATCTGTGAATCCTGGCTGTCAGAGACATAGTACCAAATAATGGACCCTGAATCAAAGCGCATACAACGTTTTGAAGATCCTTGCCCCAGCCTTGCAAGTTATGGCACTATAACTGCATCTCCAAAGAGCCATTTCACTTTTCTACCAATCCAGCTGCTTCTGGATGGTGAGGAACATAGTAAGATCAGTCAATTCCATGACCATGAGTCCATTGCCTCACTTCTTTGACCAGGGAATGTGTTCCTTGGTCAGAAGCAATGGTGTATGGAATACTATGACAGTAGATAAGGCATCCTGTAAGTCTAAGGATGGTAGTTTTGGCAGAAGTATTATATTTGGAGAAGGCAAATCTAAACCTGGAATAGGTATTTACGCCAGTAAGGACAAAGTGCTGCCTATTTCCATGATGGAAACCATCCAATATAATCTTCAGAAAATGGTGCCATGTCAGGGGACTCAGTGTTGGTCTCTGCTGCTGGCATACTGGACCTTCAGCAGTGGCTGCAGCCAGATCAACCTTGGTGAACAGAAGTCCCTATTACTGAGCTCATGCACAACTTCCAATCCTTTCCACCATTGTCATTTTGCCCACGAGCCAACTGGGCAACAGCAGAGGTAGCTGAAGTAAAAGTTGACTGTTATCCACAGAATAAGCCATCCTATCCACTTGATTATGAAAGTCATCTTCTGTTGAGGTTACCTTTTGGTGAACATTTACATGGGATACAAATACATTTACATACTTCTCCCATATGGACAGGTCTATCCATATACCTCTTCCTCAAATATCTTTGTCACCAATTTTCCAGTCATGATCCTTCCAAATTCCTAACCATTTGGCCAAACAATTGGCTACATGAATCAGTATATAGTCACAAATCCAGCCATTTTTTCTTCTAATGAAAATGTATTATCAGGTACATGGCCCAAAGTTCTACCCACTGTGAAAATTTCCCTTCACTACTGTCCTTTAGGAATGTCCTGAAAAGTGGCTGTAGTGCTACAGCCATCCACTTTTGCAAAGTGCTTGCATAAAGTACTGAAAATCAGTCCCTTGTCTCCTTGTCCTTTGTCAGCTGATCATATGCTATATCTCATGAGGCCATTGTCACATGCTGGGAGACAGAAGGCAATATATCAGTTATAGGAACCATGGGCACTTGGGCAACTTCTTCATGTAACTTACTTGTGCCCTCTAGATCTGTTTGGACTCAGCTATGTTTGTATCACTTCCATTTAATGATGGGCTCTTGCTGTGTATGTCCAACTTTTGACATAGTAGGTCAGATAATACCCAGCTCATGATGGGCAGCTTAGATGACATGATAACCTTGTGTCCCATGGCCAAGCATTCAGTTTCCAGTAAGGCCCAAGAACATACCAGGAGCTGCTTTTCAAAGGGGAAGTAGTTGTCTGCAGATGATAGCAGATCCTTGCTTCAAAATTCTAAAGGCCTCTGCTGTGATTCATCTATGGGGCCCTGCCAGAGACTCCAAATAGCATCCCTATCTGCCACTGACACCTCAAGTACCATTGGATCTGCCGGGTCATATGGTTACCATGGCAAAGCAGCCAGCACAGCAGCCTGGACCTGTTACCCAGCCTTCTGTTGTTCTGAGCTCCTCTCAGAACTAGCAGCTTTTCAAATCACTTGGTAAACGAGTGAGAATAGCACACCTAAGTGAAGAATGTGTTGAGTTCAAAATCCAAGTAGTCTCACTAAACACTGTGGCTCTCTTTTTGATTGGAGGGGGAGTCAGATGCAACAACTCATTTTCACCTTAGAAGGGTGTCTCTGCATGCCCCACATAGTGGACTTCTAGAATTTCACTAATATAGAGGGACCTTGAATTTTAGCTGGATTTATTTCCCATTCTGTGGCATGCAAATGCTTTACTAACAAAACCAGAGTGGTTGTTACCTCCTCCTCACATGGTCCAATCAGCAGAATATCATCAAGGTAATGGATGATGCTTTGTGGAAGAGAAAGAGGATCAAGATCCTTGTGAATTAAGTTGTGACACAGAGCTGAAGAGTTAAGTGGGCCTCGTGGATAGCAATAGAATAGAAGGCATTTGCTAATTAAATAACCACGTAACAGGTTCCAGAAGATCTGTCCAAGCAAGAAAAACACACCTGGTTCAGCAGTTGCAATTGAAGTCACCACTGGATTGAGTTTGTCATTCTCCAAGACTCTTCCATTTTCTGCATAGACCAAGTAGAATAATTAAATGGGGATGTGGTAGGGTCCACCACATCTTTGTCTTTCAAGTCCCTGACAATCTGAAAACCTTTCAGGAATGTGATACTGTTTTGGTTTATTACTTTCCCAGATGAAGGCAACTCTAATGGCTTCCATTTGACTTTTCTAACCATAATAGCCCTCACACTGCAGGTTAGGGAACCAATGTGAGGATTCTGTGAAGTACTAAGTGTATCTATTGCAATTATGTCTGGACCTAAGGAAATAACTGTAAGATGGATTTGGAAACCTGCTGGAAATACTGTAAACTGGACCCTTACTAAAACTCCATTGGTCACCTGACTTCTGCCATTGGAGTACTATTGGATCATATGGTTCCCATGGCGAAGGCCCCTACTCTCACTGATGGGCCACAGTGATGGTTTGGATCTCCTGGAATCAGCGTTGGTTCAGAATAAGTGATCATTAGTCCCTAAAATATCTGATCATTTCCTTTTCCAAATGTACAGTTATTCTCATAAAAAGCCATAAGTTCCTTTGGGAAATGGTGGGAGAAATATTGACAGTATAAATTTTTGGTAGTGTACCAGAGTCCTTCATCAAGGGGACCTGGCTTCCCTTTCATTCAGGGGGTCGATTCTGTATCTGTAAATTGACTCAAACCTGGTTATTAGTTGAGGGGCCGTGATTCTCTGTTACTATGACTTGAGGTAGATTTCTGTTCATTTCCCTTTAATTTTTCCAATTATATAAAGTAGTGAAGATTTAGTAGCCTTCCTGTCTATGTTACTTTTGGGAGAGCCATGACGAATCAGCCAGTGTCATAGGTCTGTACATGTCATATCATTCCAATCATGGCTTTGTTTCTACTGGCCATTATGGTAAGTACACCCACACTTCTCTTTGGCTGCCACTTTACCCTTGTCACTGTGGGGTCCAATTAAACCCACTACTCTTAAATTTCCCAGTGGAGTGCTTGGAATCACTGTGATGTCCGGCATACAGAGAAGAGCCATGACTGGGCTCTTCGGGGATTCTGGTGCTCACCTCAGGTATCTACTTCTTAAGGTATTAGTGAAGGGTACATGTTTTGGATCATCCTAGTGTGGAAGATTAGGTTTAACATTATAAATCCACTCCAGAATTCCCATTTCCCTGAGCCTTTGAATCCACTCATCCAAAGTAAACTAAAGAATATCAGGCATTGTTTGATCAATTTTTCATGCCTATATCTTGTAATCTGAGCAACTACTTTGAAGATAACAATACAATATATTAACCATTGTTAATCCCCTATTAGCTATTTAGAAATTCTGTATCACTGTTTTTATTTTTTCTCTTTTTTTTTTTTTTTGTGGGTACCGGGGGGTCGACCTCAGGACCTCGCGCGCCAGCAGGCGCCCGTGCCACTGAGCGATATCACCGGCCCCTTTTTCATATGTGGGATCCGGGAGTCGAACTCGGGCCCTCGCGCTTGCCGGGCAGGCGCTTAAGCCGCTGAGCCATCTCACCGGCCCTATTTTTTCTCTTTAAAAAAATAGAATATCAGGCATCTTTAATTCATCATAGTGAGCCATATTTTGATCCATACTTCTGCCAACCAGTCAAATAAACTTAACGACTTTTTTTTTAACACCATGAACTGTAACATTAAATTTAGAATTTCTACTTAATGGGTCCATATCGAGAAACTCAGCCTGATCCAAGTGTATGTTTTGCCACCATTATCCCACACCTTTGAAATCCATTCCCATACTTGTTCCTCAGATCTCTGCTTATTAGAATTAGAAAACTCAAGAAATTCTTTGGGTGAATAGCAGACCTCCTCCTCATGGGTCACACTGTGTAGCTCACCATTTAGGAGCCTTCTAGGGTTTGAGCCTGGTTGTAGGCCTAGAGCCAAAGGTGGGTGGTGAGGGTGAGTCTTGCAGACTGTCAGCAGCATTATCAACCTTGATAACTGTATCAGGAAACACAGGATTAGCTGGTTTTTTTGTTTTCTTTTATTTTTTTAGGTATAAGACTAGAGGCAAGGGCCGGTGAGATGGCTCAGCAGCATAAGCGCCTGCCTGGCAAGCGCGAGGGCCCGAGTTCGACTCCCGGAACCCACATATGAAAAAAGGGCCGGTGATATCGCTCAGCGGCACGGGCGCCTGCTGGCGTGCGAGGTCCTGAGGTCGACCCCCTGGTACCCACAAAAAAAAAAAAAAAAAAAGACTAGAGGCAAACACAATGAGAGGGTGCGGCCACCGCTGAGGGTAGGGAAAACTCTTCCTCTGGCAGAATAATCTCATCAGGATGCAGTAGCTCAACACTGACAGTGTTGTCGGGATCCTCCCGAACATCTCCATCCTGATTCATAGGATCCCATTCTCTTCAGATCAGCCTCCTCACTTTCACTTCAGATACCCTTCAAGGCTGAGCATTAAACATAGCTGTATTTCAGCCAATCAAATTGTAAGGACTTATGTTTGGGTTTCTGCAATCTCAGCCCTACAGCTGAAAGACAGAAGATTTTCCTTCAGGACACATTTAGAAACTTTTAGATTCTTTGTGTGTCTAGATTTGATAATTTGAACTTTTGAGCTCCTTGTTTTCCTTTGTTTATTTGTCACCACAGTTAACCACCTCATGAGTACTCTAAGCACTGTGCTATGAGATTTAGTTGCCAACTGTAGACATGTCACAGTTTAATTGTTCTCTCTTATTGACTTACTTATATCTCTTTCATATACCAGTGAGCAGGATAGACAACTAGGTGTAGAAGATAATGCAGCATGAACAGCTCTTCAATTAAGATACACCAGAGCTTTATGAGAACACAGAGAAGGAATATCAAAATGTGAGTGATCAGTCAGGGAAGGCTTACAGAAGATGTGGTAATGAATGCAGGTATGAGGGATGACTAGGAGTTGTACAGACCAACAAAGTGATGCAGAGAGGCAAGAGGTGTGTGTGTGCATCAGGGAGAGCATTCTGGTTTCCTCATGTTGCCAGTTCTCATCACACTTGGAATTACCAAGAGGAATACAGTAAGATGGAAGGAGAGGCTTGGTCCATCTTCTGTTGCAAAGAACCACCAAATCTAACTGTGACATTTGCCATGAGCATCAGTAAGGAAAATGTCAAGCATTTGTTGTATCAGCCCTATTGTCAATGGATTGCTGGATGTAAAATGAAAGAGGAAGATTTGGTTTAATTATTATGACTTGTAAACACAGAAAGACATAAAGCTGATAAAAGATAACATTGAAATATGCCGTAGAATGAATGAAGCAGTTAAACATTTGTTCAGGTCTTTTGTTTATTTTACCTCTTCTTATATAATGGAAAAAAGATCTAATTTGATTTTCCTATGAGATTGTAAAAGCATTATTATTCTTATTTGCACATTTATATATCTATTTGCCGCCATGGTCACCATACTGTATTTCTTATTTACAAGAAGTATTTTGAGAAACTTGTGATAAGAGAAGACTATGATCTTTTAATGTATTATATATAAGGATGCTTTGAATCTGTTTAATCTAAAGGAGCACCGTCTATTCAACTGTGAGTTTGCATAAAATGCATATTTCTATTACCCTCAGAGTACACGACATTTTATCAAAAGTGACCCGTGTGCTCCTGGTGTTTCTCCTGCAGGGATGCCTCCTGGGATTCCTGTAACAAAGAACCTCAAGCTTCTGAGGAGAAGTTAATGTTCTTTCTTTTGAAGGCTGTGAGTTTGTGAGATCACACACTAGGTGACTGAAACGTGAAACATCATAAAGATATTCTCAGGCATTCTGTGTACGAGACATGAAATGAATTTCATGCACATTAGATCCCTGGAGCCTTGTCACAATAGATAAGGCCAAATCGAAGGATGTGGCACGACTTCTTGTGGGCTACTGAGCAGCAGAGTTAATAACTGAATCATAATTTCACTCCAGGATATAGAAGCTGCTACATCCTGTCCTCTTTTGATCCCTTTATCCGTAATAGCAAAAGAAGAAATACTTTTAAATCAGACAAAATGATGAATACACCCATATCTGGCCTCCAACAATTTGGCTTAAGCACACATTCCAAATCACTTCCTCTGGGTGGGTATCTCAAATTAATCTCCCCATCTGGTTCCTTAAATGCTTCATTTATGTGGTACACTGATGGTATTAATGGTCTCAATTCTTCATCATCATCCTCTCAACCTCATATCCACACCCTCTGCAGGGTGACTTAGCAATGCTTAGCATTCAGGAAGTGTGTTTCCCTAATCCTGGATTCAGAGTTGGACCATGTGACTGGATTTGGCCAGTGCACGTCCCCAGTTGTGATGCAAGTAGAGGCTTGTTAAAGTGCCAGCCATTTCCATCTCTTCACTGCTCCTCTGGTTTTGCCATGAGGACATGCCCAAACTAGCCAGGTATCTCTATTGTCACAGCTAATATCCAGCCAACCACCAGACATTATTATATGGCAATAACCACAGGTGACAGGAAATGAGGACTGATCCTACTGAGCCCAGCTCATATCTGCTGAATCCTGCTGACAAATACATTAAAACCATATCTATTTTCTGGTGACACTGAGATGTGCTTGTTACATGACTGCGTGCCAATATAGAACTGATAACAGTTTCTATTGTGTTTCTTTGTATAGACATGTATCTCAATATCTGCAGAGGATTGGTTCCAGGACTCCCATGAATACCAAAATAAGCAGATGCTAAAGTCCCTTCTGTAAAATGGCATAATATTTACTTATAACACAATCCTTGCTGTTATCATTAATTATGATATTTTCACTTGACTGGAGTAAGAAATGTCTAGCAAATTAGGAAAGCGCAGTTCTGAGTATGTCTGTGGATGATTGATATATAGGTAACCAAACTGAGGGGGGAAGGCCCACCGCAGCTATGGGTAGCACCAACCAATAAGCCTTGTAGCCTGGATGCAATTAAAAGAGAAACAAGGATGTGCGTCTGGTTTGAAGAGCTCCTGTCTTCTTGAGCAGATGCATCCATTTTGCTGTCACCTTTGGACATCAGTCCCCAGGTCTCCTATTTCTTCAACTTTTCAAAGTAGTGATGCTCCAGTGAGCTTCCAGCCCTTTGACCTTGGATTAGTGCCGCATCCCTGATCTCTCTTGTTTTGAGGTTTCCATGTTCTTGGGCTGAGCAGCTACTGGATCCTCTGGCTCTCCAGTGTGCAAATGGCTATTGTGGACTCTCCTGACTCAGAGATCACCTGACAAACCCCCTTATATAATTAAACCTATATTTTCATTGATTCTTTTCCTCCAGAGAGCTCTAATTAATAAACTTTCATAAACTTTAAAAAATCTTGTTGGATCGGTGAGATGGCTCAGCGGCATAAGCACCTGCCTGGCAAGCGCGAGGACCTGAGTTCAACTCCCGGAACCCACATAAAGGAAAAACAGGGCCGGTGATATCACTCAGCAGCACAAGCGCTTGCTGGCAAAGCATGAGGTCCTGAGGTCGACTTCCGGTACCCACATAAAAAAAAAAAAAATCTTGTTTAGATTAATACTTAATGCAATGTAAATTAATACCTAGTGTTATGTAATTAGTTACTATACTGTATTGTTGGGAATAATGACAAGGATAAAGATACTGTACATGTTCATCACAAGTGCAATACTTTTTTTCTGAATATTTTAAATTTATCTTTGGTTAAATCTACAGATGCAGAGCCCATGGATAAAAAGGCCAGACTATATTTATATTAATACTTTATATTTTATAATGTAGTTGTATACTTCTGTTACACATTTGTCATATATATTAAACCTTCCACTATTCTTGGTTCTATTTTTTTTTTTTTTTTTTTTTGGTGGGTACTAGGGGTCGAACTCAGGACCTCGTGCGCCAGCAGGCGCCTGTGCCACTGAGCAATATCACCAGCCCTTTTCTCATATGTGGGTTCTGGGAGTCAAACTCAGGCCCTCGCGCTTGCCAGGCAGGCACTTACACCGCTGAGCCATCTCACCGGCCCTATTCTTTGTTCTTAACAGCTTTATTTAAAGAACTTTCTCTTTGAGACCCCCTAAGAGGGTGCCATGTTACCCTGACTGCTTTTGTCCACAATGACTTGTTGAAACAAGATTGCATGCCTATTTTAAAGACAGGAATACTTTCTATCTGGTAGCAGTTAATCAGAATCTATATCTAATCTGAAGAAGGGAATTTGAAATAATGCAGCTAAGATGCTTGTGAACCTGATGAAGACGTGAGAGGTGGGAATGGTATCTTTGGTGGACAATGTGCATGATTAACTAGTAGTTGAAGCAGTTTGTGAAAGAGAAGGCAACATAGCCGATGAAACAGCTGAGAAATCACGCGGATCCTGGAGGACAGCCAGAATGGCCTTCCATCTCAGTGTTTTCTTATCTCTAGATCTAGTTTTCCATAGACATGGCCATGAGTTCATCTTGGTTCCTGGATATTCACTTTTGTTTTCATTAAACAGTCAGATTCCACTATCCACTCTTTAAAAATTAAATATTATTTCTTAGGATAGTTTTATATCTACAGAAAAATTCTGAAGTTAAATACAGAGGCTTCCTATGAACCTGCAGCTAATTTCCTCTATTATTAAATTGTTTATTGGTGTGGTACATTTGTCACAATTCATGAACCAACACTGACAGTATTGTTAACTGAAGTACATAATGTATTCAAATTTACTTAGTCATTTTTCTGTTTCAGGATTGCACTTTGGTCACCATATTATATTTGGTCATCATGTCTACTTGGGCTCCTGGCTAGTGACAGTTTCTCAGGATCTTTTTGTTTTGGATGACCTTGACAATTTTGAGAAGTATTAGTCAGATATTTTGTAGAACATTTCTCACTTGGGGATTATTGGTGTTTTTCTCATTCTTAGACCTGGATAATGTGCTTTGGTTAGAACAGCCACAGAAGTGAGGGGCCCTTCTCACCACGTGTCAAGGGGATATGCTGTCAGCGTGACTTACTATCGTCGGAGTGAGGCGTGCTTGTCAGGTTTCTCCTTTGCGGAGTTATTATTTTTTCCTGCTCTTTCCATAGTGTATTCCTTAGGAGGAAGGCAGGAAGGAAGGAAGTCACTATGTGTAGTCCACACCCAAGGAATTAGTTACAATCCCTCTCCTTTAGGTCAGAATATGCACACAGATTATTTTGAATTCTGCAAGAGACATTTGTGTATTCTCTCCCATTCATTTATTGAATCATTTATATCCATAGTGGTACCTCAGTTCACGAACTTGATTCTTTCCACAATTCTGGTCGCAAACTGAATTAGATGAGAACCATATCAAATTTCCCCATAAGGTCAACTTTGAACCTAACTATTGAATCTGATTTGATTCTCATCCAATTCAATTTGTGACCAAAATTGTGGAAAGAATCAAGTTCGTGAACCAAGGTACCACTATATATGTAAAATGTATGTTACAGATATTTGTTTTCTATAGGGGTTATCATCCAGTACTGTATTTTATTGTTCAAATTTCTCTTTGTCCATCAGGAGCTCTTTGGTTGTCTCTTGTGTCCCTGCAACATTTGTGGGTTATTTATTTATTTATTTATTTATTTATTTATTTATTTATAGCGTGCCTTATTTTCTGGCACTATGAAATGCTGTCCCTGACACTTTCTATCAGAGTTAATTTGAGTAGCCTGCTGTCTTTTGGCCAACAACAAGCATGAGCACTGCATAGAAGAACTTAGGTTCTTAGATTCATGCCCTAGCTATCAACCTATTTTCTTCTGAGTTCTGTGCATATATGTGTGCATTTTCTCACTGTGTGTTTGCATATATGCTCCTTCTTTGGGGAGATGAGCAAAAGAGAATTGTGATGAGATGGAGGACTAAAACCCAGAAGTGGGATATACTGCTTTCTAGAATACACAAGGAAGAAGTCAGTGAAGACCAAGCCCTTTGTGGTCTGCTCTACTTGCTGCCAATAGGTAATGAATATGAATATTAATACGAGTTATAACTTTGTAGCTACCTATACTTGTAATATTTTAATGTATGTATTAATAGAATGGATTAAAAATCATGTTAAAATATATTAAAATATCAATAGTTTTATTTTTTTAGGCTGAATGTGTGGGGCAGAAGTCATATCAGAAGCATTCACACTACACAGAACCCAGAAGGGGATAATTCACATATAAAAATGATCGTGAATACTGTGTTGGTATCTTATTGAAATTTTAATGTTAATATTCAAGAAAATCCTTTGAAGTATATCATATTATTCTATTTGCATTCAGATACTCCTATGCTCAAGAAGGGTAAGCGATTGACCAAGCTCGTACCATCAGTAAATATGAAATCAGAATTTGCACCCAGAGTTTTCAGACACCAAAATTCATGTTGGTAAGTTCTACGGTCATTAATCACTACAAACCTTGTGGAAGGCAGAAAGGGGGAGAGAAATAGAGAGAGAGCACAAGAGAGAGAGAGAGGGAGAGAGAGGGGCAGATTTTGTGGCAGTCTAGTGGCGATTGCACAGAAGTCAGCAGGGATGATTGGGACATTTATTCCCTTATGGAGGCAGAAGCTATTTGGAGAAGGGAACATTGCCTGAACTTTCCTAGAGTCTTTCTAAGTAATAGGTGCTGCTTATGTGTTTTGTATATTTTGGTTTCCTACGGAGGAAACCCACACAGATTCCACAAGCAGTGAAAACTGAAATTTAACATGTAAATTTAATTTAACATGTATCATGAACATTTATACATTTTCATTAACTGGGTTGTGAGCCAGGCAATATTTTATATATCCTTTCTTTCCATCACTATTTCTTCTTGTGGTATAAAGGAAAAAATAGGAAAAAAAATGATAAAATTTGAAGGAAGAGTATTATTCTAATTATTACAAAGCTAGTTTTGATTTACATAGACTAGAACATAACTTTCCTGATTATAAAATATTAGTTTTATCTCTCTAATATACTTCAATAGAATTATTTGAGAAGCTGGTTACAGTCATTGGTACTAGAATCCTCATTTTAAGTGCCATGGTTCCAGGATGGTCATGGTTATCAGTTTGAGCTACAAATTTTCAGTTTAATTTACTCATCTCATAATACCTAACTGAGGCTCCATATCGTATTTCAAATCTCCTACACTCAATTCTGTCACTATGTCAAGTTTTATCCGTAATGAACAGCTACAGAAGCTAAAAGAATTAAAAACTAGGAGAACTGCAGAGGAAACTGCTAGGGTTACTCTACACAGAGAATGAGAGAAAATATCCTCCTCTCTAGGTGCTTTGAGCTAGAAGTGTAAAGGAACAAGAAAAATTCTTTTTTCATAAGCTGACCAAGGATGGGCTATGCACACAAGTTATTTTTTGAGATATAAATCTTGAATCCTTAAATTCTTATCCAGGAATAATGTAGTCTTGTATTCTGAAACTTAAGTGGGAATAACATTGCTGGTAATTTGCTGATGAATTAAGTG
The DNA here is from genome assembly GCA_028451465.1 of Erethizon dorsatum. Lineage (NCBI taxonomy): Eukaryota > Metazoa > Chordata > Mammalia > Rodentia > Erethizontidae > Erethizon > Erethizon dorsatum. Next base: position 19,009,783 of record CM051838.1, read on the forward strand.
ACAAGGCTATGTTCTCTAGGCTCTGTCCTCCACCGGGGGACTGCCCATACATGGTCCCAAAAAAGTGGTGACCACTTTTAGTTCAAAATACAGACAATTATCTCCATCCAAGAGATTTCACCCAAAAACCTATACATAATATTATCATGCACTAGAGTACAATAGTACCTCAGTTCATGAAATTAATTCATTCCATAGTTCTGGGGAGGATGGCCCCTATAGTGTTCGTCACCTGATACACCAACAAAAGCAAAATTTTGCAGAACACTTCTGTTTGTGAACCAAATTGTTCAGGAACAGAAGCATTCCTGAACTGAGCTACCACTGTATATATAAAATGAACACCTCACTCTTTGGGTTTTAATTTTGGTCTCTTTAAAAATGCAATTAAGAGAAATCCCCTGAATATAAAATGAAAGCCCAGTGTTTGTACTGTTAAATCTTCTTTGTAGTCGGTAATATGAATCTCTTGGAGAAAAATTCTATGTCTTATGATAATTATGTTGTTTCATCAAGGACATTGCCTCACAAAGAGTACTTGCTCAATAAGTATGTATCAAAGGAAAGACAGCTCACAACTGGCTTAATCTTGTCTTTCTTTCAGCAAATTATATATTTCTTAGATAATTTAATTCATTTCTTTTTTTCCCCACTTACTTTATTTGGGGTCAGCAAGGGAGTAATTACCGAGAGAGAACTTGAGTCTACTTTTTGCACATAACAGAAAAGAATACTTCAAAGAATTAAGTGAACTTAGGAAACACTTGTTAGATGACCGCTGTGTACCCTGCACTTCAGCAATCAAAATGCTTGTGCTCTCCCCTCACCTGTACTACTCTCTGCCCTTCTTAGAATTTCCAACTCTTAAAGTTCTCTTCCCATTTTTCAGAGTCCCATTAGTCTCTCTTCTAAGAACTGACTCCTTGGAAGATTTTTGCCCTTTGCTGGCCTTTACGTGAACACATCAAAACCATCAAATGCAGTGGTATCAGAGGTCAAGTGCTTCTAAGACATTGAGTGCTTTCCTGCCACTGAGGAACAGTAGACATTTGATAAATCCTCAGCCAGTGGTCATTTATTAGCAACATAAAAGAGTGGCTCTCTGACAAAGTAGAGTAAAATGAGAAAACTTTGAATTTGAGCTTCTTTGTATGAGTCTTGGAATGGTCAGAGAAAAGAATGTGTTGGCTTTTTCTCAACTTTTATTTTCCTTTTCCATTAGCTCTTCTTCTTATCTCTTCTTAGCTTCTCCTTCAAAGACTGTGTACTATAAAATTAGAGAGGACACAATGCTTCACTCTGGTGCTGTGCCATACCTTCTCCCATTACATTTCTCTATTAGTTTCTACTGATGCTATAAAAATTACCACAAATGTAGTGGCTTAAAATAATACATACTTATTTTTTATATTTCTGTAGATAAAATATCTAACAGAAGTTTCCTTGGACTACTAGATTCTCTCTACTAGGAGCCTCTAGTAGAGAATCCATTTTCTTGTCTTTTCCTGCTCCAAGATGCCACCCACTTTCCTTGTCTGGTGGCCTCTTCTTTCATCTTCCAAGCCAGCAACATAGCATCTTTCTGGGCCAGCTTCTGTTAGCACTTCTCTCTCACTAACCACAGCTGAAAAGGTTCTTTGATGTTAAGGTCTCATGCGATTAGATTGGGCACAACCAGATAATCCAGGACAGTCTCCTGTTTTCAAGATCCTTAAATGAATCAGAGCTAGAAAGTCCATTCTTTGTTTCATTTAATGTAATATATGCATATATTCTGTGTATTAAGACATAGGCATCTTGCGGGGCCATTATTCTGGTTACTGAAACCATTAATTAAAGAATTACAGAAACCACTGATCACTTCCATGATCTAAATGACTTTCATGATATGGTCCTTCTCTTCCCCCTTGAACTCTTTTTCTACTCCTACTCCCTCCTAGCTACTTTATAGCACTCAATATTCCCCGCTCTAGAGCCTTCCTGTCCACCTGGTCCTTCCTTTCTATCATTCTATTAAACCTATCCATATCTTATCAGAGTTCTACCCAACTGCCACTTCCTTGGAGACCCCTGTAACCATCCCAACTAAAAAACAGCAAGAACAACATACCCATACTAAAACAACCTTTTCTAAGCAGCTGAAACGCTGTGAGATTAAGATCTTATTTTTCTTCATAGAAATTATAGTCTGAAATTATATTGAAGGAAATTTTGTGTTTGTATCTTATCTATCTCCTCAAACTAGATGGAAACTATAGAAAAAGAGAAACCTCATCTTCCAGCTTATTGTGGAATTCCTAGCACCTAAAACAGTGCATATGCTCATTAAATATTTGTTAAATAAATGTGTAATTGACTATTATTAATATATAATAGTCCATAACAATGGAAGATGATTTGGTGATTCTCACAGTATTAAATAAATGTTAACAAAGGCTTAATGGTGTTGTGTAAAAGTGTGCATTCACCCATGGATAATCTATATCCATTTTGTCCATTATCAGAGTAAATTCTCAAGCTAAGTGAATGCTACTGATATAATTTAGAGATAAAATGTTGTAACCTTATAATTTCCCTTGAAGGCAAAAACTATATTTGCTTACTGTACCATGAAAATGGAGGTACATGATAAGTTGTATTTTATGAGAACTAATTCTAATGAAAGCAAATGGGGCAAACAGTTGCATTACGTACGAAAGCTAAATGTAGCATTATTTTCAGAAGTCACTTTTATATCTATTTCACTGATTAAAATTGTGTCCTTCACCAATGCATATGTCCCCAATTCCTCATTAATACCTGTACATGGGGAAACAAAACTAATTGTTACCATGGTAATTTATAAAGCCTGTATTTCTCAGGCAAATTCTGACTTCTTTCTATTAAATATTTATAAAGAGTAATTAGATGTTTTCATATTCTGTATGTCACAACTCTATGTGTCTATCCAATATTCCATATTCTGGATTACAACCTATAAAATTTGAAACAATTACAATTTAAATTAGGCATGGAATAGTTATTGGTTACTGAGTATTGAAGCATTTGCAAGGAGCCATTAATAGATCATACTCTGTACTCTTGAATAGATCTATCTTAGCAATTGCTTCCCTTGATCATTTTGATAACTGCTGGTCAGAACTACACATTTTCTCCAGGGGTTAGAAAAGCAGTTATGAGCAAGTATGAGATTTATGCAGTTTATTCTATATGTCATATAAGTGCGAGCACTGTGCAGAAAAGCCAGAGAAATTGGTGGTGAGAGATGCTGGTATCCATTTCTGGAACAGAAATATAAATAATAATTATTTCATAAAGACCCCAAAAGCAGCAATAAATTATAATATAAAAATGAAATGTTGCCATTAATATCTTCCTTCTGTGCATCTCCCTGTGTCTTCTTCACTATATATTAAAATTCAGTTTGGCACATGAATTTTCTAACACAATGATCACTAGTTTAGCTAATCACACAAAGTATTTTGTTTGCCCACAACAGACCTGGTTTGTGATGGTTACCCCAGTGTAATTATTTAATAGCTTTCTCTTTCATTTGAAAACTTATCTTAGTTTGGATAATAGATTATATGCAAACTCTCATCTATACGCATTACAAAAGACTGACAGCAAATATTGCCAAGAATAAAAAAGACTTTTATGTGATTATCAGTGTAAAAATGTAGCATAATTTCTATTTTCCTATGGGATTATAATCAGTTAATCAATTGCAATCAAATATGGATGCCTTTGGGAATTATAGTAGTTTAGTTTCAGATACATTTTTCTTACAGCAAATTTATTGTAAATTTCACAGTAACATGTTGGTATACATTATCATACACATATACATTCACTTGTAAAAGCAATTATAGAAATTCCAAATGTTTGTACACTTCAGGTTCATAAATGCCTCTGTTTATCTAACAAGTTAGTAGGATGGCTGAGGCAGGAAGGCTGTGAGTTTGAGCACAGTCTGGGGAATTTAGAGACTTAGCAAGACCATGTATAAAAATTAAAAATTAGGACTGGTGAGATGGCTCAGCGGTTTAAGCACCTGCCTGGCAAGCGCGAGGGCCCGAGTTCGACTCCCGGAACCCACATACGAGAAAAGGGCCAGCGATATCACTCAGCGGCACGGGTGCCTGCTGGCGTGTGAGGTACTGAGGTCGACCCCCAGTACCCACAAAAAAAAATTTAACTCCTTTGTCAAAGATAAGATGACTGAGTGTGTTTGGGGTGGCGTCTGCATCTTCTGTTCTGTTCCACTGATCCTCAATAAATGATGCTGGCTTTCCACATGCCAAAGACTAAACTGGACAAATGTCTATCACCACGCACCAAAGTCAAAATGGATCAAAGATCTAAACGTTAAAACGAAAACACTAAATCTACTGGAAGAGAAAATAGGTAGAAATCTTAAAGACATAGGTGTAGGCAGAGACTTCATGAACAAAACCCAGACTGCAAGGGAAATATTACAAAGAAATATTACAAATCAACAAATGGGATCTCACCTTATTAAAAAGCTTTTGCACAACAAAAGAAATCACCAACAGAGTGAAAAGATAACCCACAGAGTGGGAAAACATTATACTCAGTTGTCCCTTAGACAAAGACTTCTATCTAGAACATACAAAGAATTGAAAAAGATCAGACCCCCAAATGCAAAGACCCAATCCAAAAATGGGCATCTGAGATGAATACGCACTTCTCAGATGAAGAAATATGAATGGCAAATAAATATATGAGAAAATGTTCAACCTTATTGGTCATTCGAGAGATGCAAATTATAACAACACTGACATTCCATCTCATTCCAGAAAGAATGGCTATCATAAAATAATCAACCTATAACAAATGTTGGCAGGGCTGTGGGGAAAAAGGGACACTTCTGCACTGTTGGTGGGAATGTAGACTGGTGCAACCACTGTGGAAATCAGTGTGGAGTTTCCTTAAAAAAACTAGGATTAAAAGTTCCATTCGACCCAGATATTCCCCTTCTGGGTATCTTCCCAGAAGGATTAAAAACATCATACCACAGCAATATATGTGCACCCATGTTTATAGAAGCACAATTTGTAATAGCTAAATCTTGGAAACAACCCAAATGCCCATCAACCAAGGAATGGATACAGAAGATGTGGGGTTTTTATATAAGGAGTATTACTCACTCAGCCTTAAAGAAGGATAAGCTTGAGACTTTTATAGTAAATGGATGCAACTCAAGACCATACTTGTAAGTGAAATAAATCAGACCCACATGTGTAAACATCGTGTTGTCTCACTAGTGTGAGAAACTGAATGAGTAAATAAAACCCAAAATGTACAATAGATATTGTGAGTTGGGAAGAAACTGTTCAAAAGAAAAGACAAACTGTGATGGGGGAAGGGGAAAGGAAGAAAGGGAGAAAGAAAAAAATATATTTATACACAAGATAGTTAAGATATTTATACAGTTAGTTTCTCTTAGTTCATTAAAAAGAAAGGTTTGTGCTAATATTGTTTGGACATTATATCTTGCCTATATCTTATACTCTGTATAACTACTATGAAGACAACAATATGCAATATATTAATTATTGTAACTCTTCTACTCACATGTTTTGAAACTCTTATTATTTTTATTTTTTTCTTTTTAGAATAAAAACCTTAAAAATTATAAAAAGGGGCCGGTGAGATGGCTCAGCAGCGTAAGTGCCTGGCTGGCAAGTGCGAGGTCCTAAGTTTGAGTCCTGGTACCCACATAAAGGAAAAAAAGGGCTGGTGATATCGCTCAGTGGTACAAGCACCTGCTGGCAAGTGGGAAGTTCCGAGTTCAACTCCCAGTACCCACATTAAAAAAAAATTATAAAAGGTCTGGGAATGTAGTGCAGTGTGAGGGTACTGTGTTCAATCTCTAGTACTGCAAAACAAAACAAAACAAAACAAAACAAAACAAACAAACAAAAAAACACTAATAGGACGGGCCTGTCTCTGTGTTGGGAAAGATAGAACAGTGGTTTCCATTTGCGTGGTGAACAGGCATGCAGTGGTACCTCAGGTTAACAAACATAATTCGTTCCATGATTCTGGTCACAAACCGAATTCGTCCCAAACTGAATTAAATTTTCCCATAAGGTTCAAGGTAAATAAGGTTAATCCATTCTGAACCATATGTATTTTTTTTAACCACAAAAATGTAAAACAAAGTACAGTATAAGACAGTATGAAGAGAGAGAATGCTAGCCTAGCTTGAGGCAACTTCTGGCATGGAGGACAGGAAGGTGCTTGGGGAGGAGGTTATTATTTGGAGGGAGAGTGCCCCTCCGGAAGGACATTAGGGAAATCTACTTCAGAAGTTTCCTTTCTTCTTTGTCTCTTAGCTGCAAGGTCAATTTTGATGAAAATCCTGTCTAAAGTCACTTGTTTTTTCCTGTGCTACATAACCCTCTGGAAATGAGAGACCATGATGTTGTTGATCAGATTCAACACTCTGTTCATTACAGTGATGTTGGGGTGGTGGTTCTCAAAGGAATCCTGGCACTCATTCCATTTTTCCATAATAGATTTTATCACATCACTGCTAACCTCCTCCCTGTCTTCCTGTTTTTCAGTGAAATGTTTCTCAGTAAGCGCTTTCTACTCTTCACTCTGAGTTCAGCAAGTTTTTCCATCATCGGCTCCTCCTTTTGGTCCTCAAAAGCTCCTCTGTGTCTACACCATTGACACCCAGACCGATGCTCTTGCTCATGGACACAATCTCCTCCACCGCTTATGCACCAGCCCTTCGAACTCACGTTCAGTGACATATTCTGGTCAGAGTTTCCTCCAGGCTGAGTTTAAGATCTGTTACATGACATTTTTCCAGGCTTTTTCAGTGAGATTGATGCAGTGGAGAACACTGAAATGTTTCTTCTAGAACTCTTTCAGCATCAAAAACATCTCTTCAGTGACATTAAAACATCCTGTGAAGAGCACCTTTATGTACAGCTTCTTGAAGGAGCAGATCACTTGCTGCTCCATCAGCTGCAGAAGAGGTGTTGCCTCGGGGGGAGAGGAACTAGACCTCAGTGTCCATATCATCCACCAAGGCTGGAGATAGTGCCAGCCTTCTGCCAGATGAAGAGCCCCTCAGGCAGAAAGATATTTCTTAATGGTGTGTGCGACCACATTGTGCAGCCATTCCATGAACAGTTGCCTTGTGACCTAAGTTTTCACATCGGCCCTCCACGCGACAGGCAGTGTGGCCTTGTTCACATTCTGTTCCTTGAATTCACAAGGGGTCTGGGAATGGTCCATCAGTAGTGGCTTAATCTTCAGATCAGCGCTTGCATTCAAGCACATCAAAAGGGTCAATGTGTCCTTCATGGGCTTGTGCCCCAGCAGTGCCTTTTCCTCCTGCACGATACAGGCTCTGTTTGCCACTTCTCTCAGAAGAGCCCTGTTTTATCGCAGTTGAACACTTGTTGAGCGGTGTATCCTTCTGCCTTCACAAATTCTGTGAATTCTTTCTCGTAGGCTTCTGCAGTGGTTTTGTCAGAACTGGAAGCCTCACCTTGCCTCATCACACCATGGATGCCATTTCTCTTGCAGAATTTATCAAACCACCCTCTACTGTCTTCAAATTCATCACTTCTTGCACTTGTAGAAGGGTTTTCTTGCAGTAAATCACTGCGCAGTTTCCCAGCTTTTTCACAAATCACAGCTTCACTAACACTATCACCCATCAGCTGTTTCTCATCCAACCACGCTAACAAAAGATTTTTTTCTTTAACCTCTCCCAGCATTTGTATCCTCTGTTTGGTAAACATCATTACTCCTTTTGCCACATCAGCTCCTTTGAGGGTATTTTTATTCTTCAAAATATTCCAGATTATTAACTTCACCATCTCATACACTGAGGCCAGATCAGTCACACAAATACCACACTCATGCTTTTCTATAATTTCCTTCTTCAATTCAGTGGTTATTTTCTTCAAAACCTTCTTCTTACTATTCTTGCTCTGTACTTTCTTGTCACCTCCATTACTGCTCTACATATCCTGGCTACCTTCAACAACACGCTGCATGTTCTTGTCACCTTCATTACCACTCTGTACTTGCTTTTTACTGCTATGCTTGCTCTGCACTTTCTTTGGAGCCATGCTGGCTTGAATAATACTGTACAGCACTGCATGTGCTGAAATGCACACAAAAAGTCTTCACAGCAAATGGGCACATGTCTGTCTGTGACAGTGATCTTGACTAGAGGAAGCCACGACCATGTGCCCATGCAAAGAAGATGGCCGTGGTCATGTTTGTCATCCAATATGGAGTTCACAAATGGAAGCAAAATTTTGCTGAACGCTTCTGTTCGCAAAGTGAATTGTTCATGAACAGAAGCATTTGTGAACCAAGGTATTACTGTACTTGTGATAAATCTGAAGGCTTACAAACTTTGTGAAAGGAGAATGGATCTACTAAGCGTGATTATGTGTGTGTGTGTGAGCACGTGTGTCTTCTTGCACATCTGACTCTAGTGCATTGACAAGTGCAGTGTGATCAATGGTAATTCAACAAATTCTAAGGGAAAGAGTATATAAACTTGCTCATGATTTTATGCATATTCAGATCTACCCCTCTATAAAAATGTCTTTTTCACTCTCTTTCCTTACTGCTATTCTGATTTTATTCTCTCTCTCTCTCTCTCTTTCTATCTCTCTCCCTCTCTCATAATTTTGATTCTTACTGTGTAGGAATACTTAACATGAAAACTACCTTCTTAACACTTTTTAGCAAATATTTGAGTGTTACACTTCATCCTTGTTGATTATGAGTGCAAAGCTCTACAGTAGCACAAAACTTACTCATTTTGCTTAGCTGAAACTTTATAGCTGTTGATTAATAACACACACCTCGCACTCCATTCCACTCTCTGTTCTATGAATTTGACTCTTTTGGATACTTTGTATAAGTGAAATCATATTGCGTTTGTTTTACCGTGATTGGCACGTATCACTTAACATATTATCCCCAGGTTCGTCCATTCTGTTATATAACAGAATCTTTTTTCTTTTTTTTAAGGCTGAGCAGTATTCTGTTGGATCTGTGTACCACATTTTCCCTATCCATTCATCCTTAGGGGGACATTTTGGCTATTCTAACATCCTGACTATTGTTGATAGTGCTTAAATAAACTCGGGAGTGTTAATATGTCTTTGAGATTCTGATTTCAATTCTTGCAGACAAATGCCCAGAAGTGGGGTTGTCGCATCATATATGCTGCTTCTGCCTTTCATTTTTTGAGGATCCTTCACACTGTTTTCCATAGTGGCTGCACAATTTTACACTCCCACTAAAAGTGTGCCAGATCCATGATTTAAGATAAACTTGCCTTTTAACCTGTCAATAACATGTGTGTAAAATCCCTACATATTTATATCTAGCTTCAAAAATAGAGTGCAAGTTCCTTTTGAACTGGCAATATGTCTTTACATGCAAGCACAAGAGGATATCAGTAAATATTTGTCAGGTTTCATTAGTGTTGTTACCTTATGAACAATGAAATGTAGAAGTCAGGTTTGAGCTCTACTTCTAATTATGCTCCTAATATTTGCATAATCAAGGACAAACCAATAATTTTAGGCCCATTTCTTTGCTTATACAATAGTATATAATTAAATTACAAAACAACAGATGCAGGCAAATTTGGAAAGAAGCTTCTAACATAGCTTGTAAACTTTGTTTCCTTTCTACCTTAGGGCTCACCCCCTAAAGGCATGCTGGGCCCCAGAGCAAAGCCATACAGACCCATTCTGCCTGTTGCTCCTTTGGCTGCTCCACATGCCCAAATATAATCACACAAGCAGCTGTGAACAAGAGATGTGGCACTGTGGCAGCCTTGCTATGAGAGATGATGGGAAGGAATATAGAGAAGAAAGGATTCCATGCACCTCCAAGTTACCATGTAAAGTATATTGACCTAGAACCTCAAGAATTATAGAATAAACCCAAAGCTTTAAAACAGTTTGCAAACAAGTACAGAAGTTAGTAAAAATGGAAAGTAAGGCAGAATTGCAAAGGCTACCATGCCCATGTATGAGAGATCAGGTAGTCCTCAAATGAAGAAGTACAATCACAAAAACAAAGCATCCTGGATCTATAGATCAATTTATATATCTGATGTTTCTTTCAGTGTGAGGACAGCACGACATTATGGTCACAAAAGGAACAAAAATCATAAGGTAAAATGACACTATGTTGGCCAGACTACCTGCCTTTGATTAGTATTTCTTGTTTCTGTTTTTATTGGAATGAGATATGGAATGATTCTGTCTGAAGTGGACCACATTTTTCGGATATGACTTCCCATATTTATAATATATTAAAAACTATAGATTTTATTATACAAAAATAAACTTTTTCTGGCTTTTAGGGTTGTTTATATCTAAAATGATCGCTTGGGGCATTTGGACAGTTCTTATTTGGGGCATGTAATAAGCTCAGCACACCTGTATCAGTTGAAGGATGAAGTAGGACTGAACTATTCATTTCAGTTGCAGAATGGAGGCTACCCAGTCAAAGCATATGTAGCTGCAGGCTGCAAATGAAAGAAGCTGCCCAGGTAACATTAACTAAAATGTCTAATAAAGCCATGGCTCAAAACCAGACAGATCATTTAGATTGTAGAAAATAGTAGAATCAAGGTATCAGTCAATAATAATATTGGTATGTTGAACGGATTTTTATGGTTTAGTAAATGTTTTCACACATATTTTCTTGTGTTCTCCAGGCACAGCTTTATGAGACCTGACCTCATCTTGATTTCACAGAATAAGAAGCAAGTTCAGAGAAAATTAATGAGTTGCCCATTGTCCTAGCCCTGTTACTAATTCATTTGAGCAAGTAACCTCACCTGTCATTTTCAAGCTTTTTAGAAGTAAAATGAGGATTGCAATAATAATACTTACCTTGTATTGACATTGTGGGAAATAAATTAATTAATATTTGTAGTACATTAAGATCAAGCCTCATGTATCCCGAGGTGGGGCTTTTGGAAGGTGATAGGACCAGGACAATGCTGTATTCACCAGTGGACTAATCCACTGAGGAATCCATAGCTGAATGTGATGTCAGAGGTGAGGCCTGGTTGAAAGAGGTGAGTCACCGAGGGTGTGACCTGGAAGAGAGATCTTCCTCCTCAGCCATTCCTTTTTCCGACTTCCTGGCTGCCACATCAGGAGTAGCTTTCTCCCATCAGACCCTTCCACCAAGTCCTTTCTGCCTCGGATTCATCCAGCTACAGATTGAATTCTCCAAAAACTGTGAGCTGAAATAAACCACTTCTCCTTTAAGTTGGGGTGCCAGGTATTTTGCCCCCGTGAAGCTAAAGTGACTTCTTAGTGTCTGACTTAAAGTAAGCCTCGGTGAATATGAGCTGAAGTTTGTGCTGTTGTATGAAGAAGGGCTAGCATTTAAACAAGAGTCTTGGGATGTTAAGTTCAGTGAGTGCCCCATAGCCCAGCCCTCCTTTGAGTAGCAGGGTGAGGAACAGAGCCAGAGGACTTAGGCTGTGGAAGCGCTTTCCTTTATGGTGTTTATTTCTGAGGAAGGGAAGCAAGAAGGAGGAACTCAAGCTAAAGCTCTGAGCAGCAAGGATCAGGGTATAAATAAAGGAAATGATTTGAGAGAGGGCCTGATATTAGCCTCCTCCTCTCTGAGAATTTGCTCTGCTGTCTTTTAGGGGCTACTATTTCCCAGGAGCACATAGCCTGAGGTTAGTGTGCTGAGGAAAGAGTGGCTGACTGGGGTGGGCTATTCCAGAAATCATGCCAATTAGTTTCAGTGTTACACAAAATTAAAGAATGGAAGTCCAGTGATTTCTTCTAATTTTTAATGACAGAGAAATAACAAAAATCTACTTTTAGCTGTGTGTGGGGTGCACGCCTGTCATCCCAGCACTCGAAGGCTGAGGCAAGAGGATCACCATGAGTTTGAGGCCAGCCTCGGGTACATAGAGAGTTCAAGACCAGTCTGAACGACATAGTGGTACCTTGTCTCCAAAAACAAAAACAGAAACAGAAACAAAAACAGAAATGGAAATGGAAACGGAAACGGAAACAGAAACAAACAGAAACCAAAAACTGCTTTTAGATTATGCTCTAGAAACTTTGATGGATATAAAAGGTTGAAAGTCATAAGACTCTTGTATAATTGAAAAATTTCTGAAAAGTAATGCATCTAAATTTTAGTTTTTGGGGGCCGGTGAGATGGCTCAGTGGCGTAAGCGCCTGCCTGGCAACCGCGAGGGCCCGAGTTCGACTCCCAGATCCCACATACGAAAAAAGGGGCCGGTGATATCGCTCAGCGGCACGGGCACCTGCTGGCGTGCAAGGTCCTGAGGTCAACCCCCCAGTACTCACAAAAAAAAAAAATAAATAAAATAAAATAAATTTTAGTTTTTAACATCATAAATTCTGACATATTTATACTTTGTTCCTTATTGTGTCTCTACTGTTGAGAATCAGAGTTTGGACAAAAAGAACAAACTGTTTAATAATTACAAGCTTCTACTCTGTATTCTGCTGGAAGTTGCTAATGTTTAATATAGTAGTTTTGCTATTTATCATTCAGAAAATTAAACTTCTGTGTCTCATTTCCATCATTCAACAAGAGATTCTGCCTTTGTGAAGTTGTTGTAAAAATCAAATGTGAAAGTATGTTGAAGACTGAAATACATGACGATTAGTTATCTACCAACTTAGCATACACTTGTCCTCCTGTTCATTCTTTAGTTTTCTAATCCTAAACATTCCAAGGTCACTGGCTGAAGACGATGTTGAGCCACCATCTTGAACAGCTAATCCAACCAATGATACACACAAAGCTTCCAGAAATGCAGATTGCTTGCACTTAATGGCTTTTGCCACCATGTTAATGTATGGGAAGGTTACAGTCAGAATGACCAAGTAGGAAGTTCTTGTGAAAGGCCACTTTAGATAAAATGGACCTTCTATGACTGAGAAGATGAGAATGCTAGGAAGATGAGCCACATCTGCTGAGGTGATGATTTTAATATTAGATGTGTTCAAAACCTTGAACCAGAACCCCAGAATCATCTCTGATGTCTTCATTTCTACTGCCATTTCAAGTCATTTCACTGTTCCTGAGTAGCCATGGTCCTTAATACCTGGCAATACTGTAATTACCCATCTTTATTCTGCTAGCAAGCGCTCCCTCAACATGGTAGGATAACAACTGCCATACGCTCTTCACTGTTGTGTTCACCTTCACTCTCTGTTTTTATGACTTCCTCAGGCATCTTTCCTCTTAGCATCTAAGATACTAAGTATAAACAAATATGTTCCTTATTACTCATCTCCCAAATCACAAGCATTTGGAGATTATTGACCTCTTTTCTTGTTTAGCTCCAGTGAGACAAAAGTTCATTTTGGGAGAAGCTTGATATATCCTTGGCTAAATTACACTTTAAGTTCAAATTTTGCACATAAACTCTAGGATTCTCTGTGATTCCTGTCAGAGGACACATCAAGAAAGTAAATGGTTATTCTGAAATTGTTGCAAGGCCTTCAGGGAAGAGATGTTTAAATACTGTGAAATATTTAAAGATAACATATTGAGTGACTAGCTCATCTCTGAAAGTTTGCCAAGTGTTCATGGAAAGTTCACATAGATCTCATATAACCATGCTTACTTCTTGCTAAAGTTGTTTTGAGTTCTACTGGGAAAAAACAACAACAAAAAGCATATGAAACATTCTAGCAAATTCTAGAATGAGAATAAGGAAAAACCATTATGTAATATCCTACATATATATATATATATATATATATATATATGCAGAAAGAGCAGAGTAATTGTAATTGGATTATGAAATAAAAATGAAATCAGAAAAAGATTCTTGAAGGGATGTATCACAGGGGGTAAAAACAGTAGTTAAAATTAGATCAGTTAGCAATTTGTAGACTCCTAGATAGCATGCTTAATGGTAGTTTGTCTTAAGGTATTTGATTTTTGTTTAATGCATGGGCCCTTTATAAAATGAATTGTCAATTTACTCCTGTGACTTATGAAATCCAGTAGTTTTCAATGGTGAAATCATGAGCAAATAAGGACACTGAAGATCATCTCAATCACTGTCTTATAGGGTATGTTTGTTTCTCCTGACCTTTGAACATTAAACTAATGGTTGAGCAACACGATTTTCAAAGTGTGGGGATTTATGGTCTCCTATTCATGGAGAATGCATCATCCTGATTACATAGAGAGTAATTAGCACATGGTATTTTTATTAGTTGTTTACTGCCTTTATCCTCTGACCATACGGTGAGTTACTTGATGGCAAGAACTACCTTATTATCTCTATAATTCCTGCAGTAAGATGAGGGCTGGACTTTTACAAGATGTTCAATTAATGATTACAGAATTTAAGCAAGTTTCAATTTTTATCAAAGGGGCTTATGAGAGCATGGATGTCAATTTTATTCTATGAATCACTTAATATAGTATGTTCAAAAAACAAAAAGCAAATTTTTATGTAAAAACTTTAGCAAACCAATAAGAAATATTTTAAGTAAGATTTTGTAATATAGTACAAGAGTTCTATAAACAGGTCTGGGGCAGTAAGGCACAAGAGTAACTTAGGTGCACTTTGTATGCAAAAGTCTTAGAATAACTTGCTTATTGAAATTGAAAACTATTCTCTTCTAATTTAGACAGCCAAAAAAAAAAAAAAAGCTTTAAAAAGTCTAGGTGAGTTGCTGGCAGGATGGAGGTGACCTTCAAGATACACATGGAAGATACAATAAAGAATCTGTCCATTCCTAGGTGTATAGATTCACAAGGACCTAATCTGGGCTGCCATACACCCTCTCAGATAAGCATGCTGGGATGACATCTGTTCTAGCTCAGCAAGCAGCTAAGTTAACCTCTGACTCCACTGATTTCCCTGCTGTATGGTTAATCAGGTAATGGGGACATCATGATCCAAAAACATGATACATCTCAGTGGCTGGACACAAAGTGGCCTCTTGATGTCTCATATCAGCTCTCCAGTAGCCACAGCGACTATGTTAATTATCTTGTAAAATTATTAAACTCCCAATAGTTAGGTGTCTTAGTCACTTTCTTATCGTCTGGAAAAAACACCCAATACTCACAACTTAAATGAGGAGGGGTTTACCTGGGCTCATGGTTTTTAGAGATTTCAGTCTATAGCTGGCTGGTTCCGATGCAAAACGCACTGTAGAAGGCTCTGCTGGGGAGGAAAGCTGCTCACCAAGACACAGAGAGTGAAGGGAGGAGCCGAGGATGGTGATGTCCCCTTGCAGGTCAAGCTCCCAGTGGCCCATCTCTTCCTACCAGGCCCCACCTCCTACTTCGACCTCTGAATTCATCCATGGATTAGTACCTGGATGAGTATAGCACCCCCGTGATCCAGTCACCTTCCAGAACCTCTACCTCTGAGATCATGACTCTGTGTGGGACATTCTAGATCCAAAGCACAGCGTGAGGTCATTCATTTCATGCACACTGGACATTTTTCCATTTATTTCACAATAAATTAATTTTAACACTGAGCCCAAAATGTCAAAATATTAGTAACAAAAGATCATATTTTGAAGAAACAGTTCCAGACCACTTTGTGTATAGAAGTTTTCATGTTCCATAAAGCTGTTTGGAGGGGGCAGATCTAGTTATGACAATAAAGAAGCTGTCAAAGGCAGCTACGATTGTTCCTTGCTATTAGTGGGATGGATTCCAGGACCTCCTCAAAGTCTCCAAATCCATAGATGCCCAAGTCTCTTATATAAAGTGTTGTAATATTTGCACAGAACCTACATCAGTACTCCTGCACACTTTAAATTTTCTCCAGATTACTTATAATACCTAACAAAATGTAAATGTCATATAAATAGTTGTTATGGTATATTATTTAGGGAATAGTGACAAAGAAAAATATCTGCACATCACAAAAGATATCATTCACTTAAAAAATATTTTCAATCCAAAGTCAGTTGAATCTGTTGGGCGTAGAACCCACAGATTTTGAGGGCTGATTGTGTATGCATTTGAGGAATCTTCCTAGAAACTTATTCTGTAGGCCTTTCCTCATAGATGGGACAGGGAAGCTAAAAGACGGGAAAAGGCAGAAAAACAGACTGTGAGTTTAATGAGAAAACCCTCCTTGAACTCAAATGCACCTGCTCATGTCATTTGAATTGTCAAGTATGCTCCAGGTATAGTATAAGCCACAGGACACACAGTATCTTGGATTTACTTGTTTTATTCCATCTCTTCCTTCAAACTTTTTTTTTTTTCCCGTGGGCATCTGCAAGGCCCAGATAGGAGCCAAGGTGTTAATACACAGAAGCAGAAGTATTTTTAAATACTGCTACAAAGCAGTGCAGTCTACTTTGCAGCAACAGGACACAAAGGGCTGAAGTTGGAGTCCAGCTCAGGGTGGCCCCACCGACTCACCGTGCAGATCACCTTCGGGGGCGATAGATCAATTCAGCTTTGCTGAGCCATGTCAGCAGTGGCTGGCTTAAGATGCTGACATGGCTCTGGGTGACAGTTTGAAGAAATTTAACTGCTTTGATAAGGTTAAAGGGGGCAACCAACCACAAATAGAAAACAAAACACAAGGCTTTTAGAAGCTTGATTGCACGCTAGAAATAGGTGTCAACTGGCGACATTACCAACACCCATTATTTCAGTTTCAATTAAAAAAAGAAAAGACACACACACACACACACACAAATAATTGAAAACAAAAAATAACAGCTTTCATAAAAAATAGCCCCTGAAATAGGCATTTGTTAGTCTGGCTGATATTGCTGAAAAAATTTGGCTACTGCCAACAAAAGGCATAAATGTCTGTCATTTCCATCTCCTTTGAAAAGTGCAATAGGACCAATTAAAAACTATCAGACCAAGGAATGACCTTTCTGGACCTGTTGGAAATTCATATCAGAAAATAAATCTAAAACAATTTCTGCCAATAGCAATATAATATGAAAGTAAAAATTTAGTCCAACAATCTACCTATGATCTATACTTTTATTTAAAAAAAAATCAAGCAATAAGTGTTAGTGTTTACACCCTGACTATTAGTCACGATCACTCAGTTTTAGTTGTAATCCAGTTTAACAATCTGGCACCAAACACAGCTTATTTTAAAAGTTATCGAAACATTTCCCAGAAACTCACAATAACTGTTATATGAAATAATAAAATACCTGGTTGGATGCATTTATTCACTTTTCTAAAAAAATGAAATTGCATTCATGCTACTCTAAGCATACACATTCCCAGCTTGTAAAAATGTATCTGGTGATGCTAGTCACAAAAGAAAACTCAATTTCTGTTCATATTATCAATAAATGAATGAATTATTAATTACTTGAAATCACACAAACTGCCTACCATCGTGTCCCTATTATTGTTCAAAGGATTAATTGATGAAGAAAGCAAAAGCATCTTCTCTCAGGGAGTTTGAATTGAGAAGAAGAGGCGGTGGAGGAGGAGGTGGAGGAAAGATAAAAAATAATCCTAACATGTAAGGAACCCAGCTGTTGTGGTAGAAGGTGGCAAGATGTATAAATGGGAAGGAAAAGCATGGGACGTGGGTCGGATGCATGTTGCACCATTGCATAGGGTGGGAACAACACAATTCCTCAAGAAAGAGATGTGAATGAAGTCAGAAGAGAAGATGCTGAGCTGGAACAGGGTGGGAGGAATGGGGTCCCAAACAGAGGGGAGAGCTGGTGTAAGCCCCTCCACTTTGGGCCTGGAATGCTAGAGAGAAACAGGAGGTCAAGGCAGGAGTGATGAAAACAGAGGAGACTAGGAAATGAAGTCAGAGCGAATGGAGAGGATTTTGAACAGAGAAATGACACAATCTGACTGACGTATACAAAAAAGATGACTCTGGAAGCAAAACGGAAGAAGGAAACTATTTCGGAGGTTCTTTCAGTAATCCAAAAGAGGCAACTCAGGCCAGCATGGGAGAAATGAAGGTATTGAAAAATATTCAGATTCTGGATATACTTTGTTTTACTTTTTATTTGGGGCCCATTATACAGGCTTACAGAATTTTACAAAGGTAGACTGAGAACTCTAAGTACTACCTACCCAGCTTCTTCTGGTAGTAACATCTTAGATAACGATAGCGAAATTATCAAAACCAAGAGATTGATGCCAATGTGCTACAAATTAAACTCCAGATTCTTCAAATTTCACGTTTTTACATCTTTTTTCTGTTCCAGAAAGTCACTTTAATTTTTCTCATTAGTCTTCTCCAAATTGTGCCAGTGATCTTCCTTGTCTCTTATAATTCTGTCTCTTTGAAGAATAGCTATCAATTATTTTTTGAATGTCCTTCAATTGGAATTTGATGCTTTATCATGATTGTAATAAGTTTATGTTTTTTATGTCAAGAATACCACAGAAATGACTTGTACTTCTTAATTTATCGTATCAAGGGCTTTATGATGTCTGTTAAGACTTATCACTGGTGATGTCAACTTTGATTACTTGTTATGGTAGTGTCCAGATTTCTCCACTTGCAAACTAATACTTTCATAATATGCAAATCACTTTCTTCTCAAACTTTTGCCTTCTAATTTGAGTATCCATCAGTGGATCTAATCTTCAACAGTTATTACTATGGTATCTATCTAATTGCAATTTTCTATCTTTTTACATTTATTAGTTAAAAGTCTACTGTATGGAAGAGTGATCTCTTTTCCTCTAGGTATTTATTGATTCTTTCTTTTATTTATTTACAAACTCATGGACATTTATCTTATTCTATGGGTTAAATCCAATACTATCATCTTTTATTTTGTGCCAAAATTCTCAGTGTCAAGAAGGGCCTTTTGCAGTTTGGCTTCTCTGTTCTTTCATAGCCATCGTCCTCTTCTGCTCACCTCCTTTTCTCTGGCATCACAAGCTCTGATCTTCTCTTGAGATTTCCCATGACTCAGCCCTGGAATCCACCTCTTCTTCAATGAGACCTTGCTCCCTTTATCAGTAAAAGGTGTTTAAAGACTAGGATCCGGGCACCGAGTCAGTAAGTGCGCTCACCATACCTGGAGTTCATCGGCCGGGCACTGGCAGAGAGCAGAGCTGGAAAAGGCATAGGAGTGCTACAGTACACGAGGCAGGTCACAGTGCCTTGGTTACCATCAGTCCCAGCTTGTGAGAAAGAACAGCTACACACAGCAAGGCGCTTGAAGCAGATTTATCACTTACAGATCGGCTGCAGGGGCGGTAAGGCCAGGGCTCATAGCAGTTGGTCTGCCAAGGCTCAGGAAGGCTGTTTGTGGTTTGCGGAGTCTTGTCTGTGCATAGCACCTTGTAGGGCAGCTGAGAGCACTCAGAAAGCACCCTGGGTCTTATCCTACCTGGGTCAGGTGACTGTGAGGCTAAAGCACTGAAGGACTTCCTGTTTCTGGTGGGGGACTAGAACAGAGCCCATGTCGTTCTGGCCAGTCCCTGCCTATCCCAGGATGGTACATCCAAGCCCATTCCACAGTTATTCTAGAGAACTGAAAGTGATCAAAGGGAAAAGCTATCTCGCAAACCATGCCTTAACCACATATGCCTTTTCTATCCATCTGTATTTGTATGAAAAACAAGATTTACTGATATCCGTGACTTTAATCTACAACCAGTGTTAATCCAAGGTTCATTCTAATCTTTCCTGTTTCCTTAATTAGAAAATTTCTTTCTATGACAGAAAGAAAGGTGGTGGTCAATACCTTTAAAATATATTTTATTCAACTCTAGTATATACACAAGAGTTTCAAAATTGTGAACACATACCCCTAACTAGCTAATAATATTTATGCACATTCTGTTAGTTTTTAGACTTACAGTATTTTCTACTGACAAGATGAAATTTTCTAAAGTTATTTAAGTTAGGTTCTTTCTTTAAAATTTTAAACAGAAAAAAGTAAGAAATAACAATAAAACAGAGTTTCAAAACAGGCTAGTAGGAGAGTAACAATAATCAACACATTGGATATTGTTATATTCACAGTGGTTGTTCAGAGCACAAAATATAGGCATGAAACAATGTCCAGAAAATTACTAACACAAAACGTTCCTCTCAATGAACCAAGAGAAACCAGCTGTATAACTATCTTACCTGTCTTGTGTTTATATACGAGTTTTCCTTTTCCCTCCCTTCCTTTCCCCTTTCTCCCATAACAGTTTTTCTTTTCTTTTGAACAGTCTCTTCCCTATTTACAATATCTATTGTATATTTTGGATCTTGTTTACTCTTTCATATTCTCACACTAGTGAGACAATACTATGTTTACACATGTGGGTATGGTTTATTTCACTTATAAGTATGGTCTCGAGATGTATCCATTTACCTATAAAAGTCTCAAGTTTATCTTTTTTATGGCTGAGTAGTATTCCATTATATAAAAAAAATCTTATTTATCCATTCCTCAGTTGATAGCCATTTGGGTTGTTTCCAAGATTTAGCTATTACAAATTGTGCTGCTATAAACATGGGTGCACATATATCGTTATGGTATGATGTTTTTAATTCTTCTGGGAAGATACCTAGAAGGGGAATAGCTGAGTTGAACAGGACCTCTAATCTCAGTTTTTTAAGAAATCTCCACACTGATTTCCACAGTGTTTGCACCAGTTTTCTTGATGATAGCCATTCTTTCTGGAGTGAAATGGAATCTCAGTGTTAATTTGCATCTCTCGAATGACCAATGAGGTTGAACATTTTTTCAGGTATTTATTTGCCATTTGCATTTCTTCACATGAGAAGTGCATATTCATCTCAGATGCCCATTTTTGGATTGGGTCTTTGCATTTGGGGGTCTGATTTTTTTTTCAATTCTTTAAATGTTCTAGATAGAAGTCCTTTGAGGGAAAACTGACTATAATTTTGTCTCACTCTGTGGGTTGTCTTTTCACTTTGTTGGTGATTTCTTTTGTTATGCGAAGGCTTTTTAATAAGGTGGGATCCCATTTGTTGATTCTTTGTAATATTTCCCTTGCAGTCTGGGTTTTGTTCATGAAGTCTCTGCCTACACCTATGTCTTTGAGATTTCTACCTATTTTCTCTTCCAGTAGATTTAGTGTTTCTGTTTTAATATTTAGATCTTTGATCCATTTTGACTTTAGTTTAGTGTGTGGTGATAGACATGGGTCTAGTTTTAGTCTTTGGCATGTGGAAAGCCAGTTTTTCCAATACCATGTATTAAAGAGGCCATCTTTTTTAAAAAAGTGAACATGTTTGGCTCCTTTGGCTCAACATAAGGTGGTTTAGTGTGTTTGTAGTTGTGTCTGCATCTTCTATTCTGTTCCATTGATCCTCAGGTCTGTTTTTTCACCAATACCATGCTGATTTTATCACAGTAGCTTTGTAGCATAATTTCAGGTCAAGGATTGTGATACCCCTTGACTTGTCTTTTTTGCCCTGAATTGGTTTTGCTATTTTAGGTGTCTTCTGGTTGGGTTAGGTTCTTTTTTTCTCCATCACTTTTAGTGTAATTATGCTATTCCTTAGTTGGTTCATTTGTCTTTCATTTTGAGTTCTGCTTACATCCTGGTTGGTTTTAGCTTTTTTATGTAAAGAGTATGTGAAATGTTATGAAGTGAGAATCAGAGAAATAGAATAAGATAATCTTGGGAAAATGTCATCTTTTCATCCCCTTTACTTTGTCCTAGTAACCATTTCAAATCAGTTTCATTAAGTTTTGGTTAATTCTTGTATTGTATATGGACAAATCAATAAATACATATGTGTTTGCTGATGATACCTTCTTTCCTCATGAAGGGAAGAATATTACAGACATTCTTTTTTATTTTTGTTTATTAGTACATGTGCATAATACATAATATTTACATTCTGAGTGGAAAGACAGCACATGTAATCATACATCTTCATTCCTGTTTTCTCCCCTTCCCTTCCATCCACCCACCTCTGCCCAACTCTTGATCCCCTTCCTTTTTTCTTTTGCACATTCCTCTTTTAACTACTGTGTTCTATTCATAGACCGTATCAGTTCCTAAGGATCTTCCTCATTCCCTTGAAATACAAACATATCATAATTTAATGAAGCATTCTCCTTTAGATAGGTATCAGGTGGTTTATAATACTACATCTAATAACTATCTAGGTATATACTTTTTACATATGAAAGTGAATTTTCAGTGTAGATTTCTAGCAGAATTACTGTATAAGAAAGGGAGGTACATTCATATTTTCATCATACAGTGTCATATTTTGATCCAAAATCAGACAAATTTGCATCCCTATTTGAAGGGGACATGAGTGTATTTCTCTTTCCCTATATTCTTGCTCACAAAGTGTGTTGCCAGTTATTTTTTGTGATTGTGACAACAAAGAAATGTCATTTCAATGTTGTGTTAATATTCTGTAATTATTAGTATTTGGATTTTTTTCATGTTTGAAAGCTTTTACATATCTTTTAAAAAATGAATGACCTGTTTTTATCTTTGTCTTTTTTTTTTTGTATTAGTTTTTTGATTCTTGGACCCTCAATTTTTAGGAGTTCTTGGTATGTTAGAGACATTAACTTCTTATTCGTGACATATGTTGAAACTATTCCCCCCCGAGCCCCAGTATGTAGGTATCTTTTGACTTGATAATTTTTTTTCATGAAAAATGGTTTCTATTTTTTACATATGTAATCAAATTTATCAATCTATTATTATCTCTGAAATTTGAGTCATAGTTAAAAAGTATTTCCTTAAAAGAAATATAAAGAGGAATTCACCTGTGTTTTCTTACACTTATTTAGTTCCATTAAAACAATTGGATACCTAGTGCATTTTGAGTTAATTATTGTATATCATATGAACAATAAACTTAATTTATCTTTTTACAAGTCTATGCAGAATCAGTTATTAAGACATTGATCTTTACCTCAAGGGTTTGAGATGCCATCTTAATCATGTATCATTTCCACTTTATTTAGGTCTAGTTTTGGAATTTCTTACCCATTCTACAGCCTATTATTCTTTTATGTGCCAGTATCACACCATTTTAGTTATAGAGGTTAATTTTAGTATCTGGTTTAGTTAGAAACTCTTGTAGTTTTCCTCTTACATTCTTTAATGATGAGTTTTTCATATTTGTTTTTTAATATAAACTTTATTTTCAATATTTCTAATTTCCTAAAATAGATTATTGGTATTTTTTGGATTAGATTAAATTTACAAACATACTTAGGTAAACTGACATATTTATAAAGTTCAGTTTTCTTATCTAAGAATGGGAAGTATCATTCCACTCATTCAAGTTTAATTTTGTGTATTTTGTGCATAATTTTAAAACTTTCCTCATGTAAGTTTTACACATTTCTTGTTAAATTTATTTTTAAATACTTTTTTTACTCTTATAAATGGGGTTTTCTCTGCCATTGTGTTCTCTCACTGTTTTTGTGTATATGAAGGCTATTGATTTTTGTTTGTTCATTTTATACCCTGCTGGTTTACTGAATTCTTTTATTGTCTGATTTAGTTTTATTGTTGATTCTCCAGGGCTTTCTCAGTTTGCTATCATATCAACAGAAAACACAGGTGGTTTGATTTCTTTTTTTCCCATTGTTATGCTTCTAATTGATTTCTCTTGTTAAATTTCTTTGGCAAATACCTCTTTTACAATGTTGAATAGAAGACAGAAACACCCTAACCTTTTTCTGATCTTAGTAAAAATGTATTTTGTAATGATTCTCCATTAAATAAGATACTGACTTAAGGACTATTATAGATGTGTTTGTTGGGGCATATTTGTGTGTTGGTGTGTGTTATGATTTTTCTAGGAGATGTGTGTTTTTACTTCTTTTTTTTTAAAAAACGAGTACTTTAGAAGTTATATTTGCTTTTGTTATTTTTAAAAATACACATCCTTTAATATCCTTAGTAGCCATTATTTTTGTTTTATGTTTTACATTTTATCAATACTTTAAAATATTTTGAATGCTTATCTATTGCTTTACAATAATGAACTTTTTGCATATTTGAATCTACTTTCATTTTTGGTAGCATCACTTATAATTTATCACATGTACAACAAATAGTTTATGCATATGTGTAGTTTATATATACCAGTATGTGTATAAAAATATATTTATACATTAGCTTTTCTCCTTAACCCTGATCATTAATCTTATATGTAGATCTACAGATTTTAAAATGCTACCATCAGTACTTTTCCAGAAGTTTCCCAGTCATCATTAATTGGATGAAGCTTATTCTCTAATAGAGCCTTCAAAAAGGAATGATGAATGCTGAATTAATTCCCCAAGATCTTGCACGTTGAACCATGCATTCTTTTTTCCCCAAGTACTGGGATTGAACCTAGGGTCTTCATGCTGAGCTACATCCCTAGTCCTTTTTCTATTTTATTTTGAGACAAGTTCATGATAAATTGTTAAATTTCCAGGGCTGGGATTGAATTTGTGATCCCCCTGCCTAAACCTTTCAAAGTGTTGGGATTGAACCATCTAGACGTAAAGGCTTGATATTTGATGACAGCTTGGCTAGATATACAGTTCCTGGTTTAAATTTCCCTTCATGTGTTTAAAAATTGTCAGTAGTCACCTGGTTTTTGTGTTGGTTATGAAAATTCTAATGCTAGTCTATTTATTTTGGCTTTGTTTAAAATTTTTTGATTCTGCTTATTCTTGAACATCTTCAAATTTAGTCTTCATTTATGAGGTAATTTTGTTTTTTCCTTCCATTTTTTTCTGAATGCAATCAACTAGTTTTAAGCTTCTACCTGTTTTTATTCCATTAAGTTTATTTACTTTTTTGGAATTCTGGTTCAAGGCAAATATTTATATCTTCAAACGTTTCTTTGAATATATTTAATTCAGTTGTAAGAATTAACAATTTTCTTTTGTTTCATGACTGCTTTTCAAGGGAGTGTTCTCTATATATCAGTGTGAGATTTTATTTCCTAGGGTTTTTTGACACTAGTTCTTTATGGATTTTGCTTTTCTTTTTTTTTTTTTTTTTTTTTTTGTGGGTACCGGGGGTCGACCTCAGGACCTCGCGCACCAGCAAGTGCCCGTGCCACAGAGCAATATCACCGGCCCTTTTTTCGTATGTGGGTTCCGGAAGTGGAACTCAGGACCTCGCGCTTACCAGGCAGGCGCTTATGCCTCTGAGCCATCTCACTGGCCCTTGCTTTTCTTGTATTCATTTTCATATAAGCAGTTACTGGATTAATGATTTCTCTGTCTATTTAGCAAAATCTCTAGAGGGGGCTTTTGTTTGTTCATTTTATTCTGTTGGTGGGAGATGTTATAAACAATCTTGTGATTCGCTTTTGTTTTCTGAGACCCCAAAGTTTCCTAATTTCTCCCCCAGTCACCATCAAATTGCCAGATGTGAATTCCTTCCTTTACTCTTCCTTTTATTTTTGGAAGACTGCCTTTTGAAAACAATTAAATCCAATGGTACATTTTAGATATACACTATGATAACATACATCATATGGAATTTGTGCTTGTAGATGATGCATCTTGATTCTTCTTTTTTCCCCATTTCCCTCCCCTCCTTTCAAACCCTCTTCCTCTCCTTATTTACAAAAGCTTTGTTTCCATTTTTTCCATCTATTCCTTTTTTTCTTTTCCCTTCTTTTTTTTCCCTTCCCCCTTCCCTAGATCCCCTTCCCATTTGAACAGTTTCTTCCTTTTCATAATATCTATTATACATTTTGGTCCTTATTTACACTTTCAGTTTCTCACAGTAGAGAAACTATGTGATATTTGAATATGTGTGTCTGATTTATTTCACTTAGTAGTATGGTCTCAAGGTACATCCATTTACCTGGAAATGTCTCAAGTTTATTCTTCCTTATGGCAGAGTAGTACTCCCTTATATAAAAAGATCATGTCCTCTTTATCAATGCATGGGTTGATGGGCATTTGACCTGTTGCCAAAGTTCACCTATTAAAAACTGTGCTGCTATAAACATGGGTGTGCATATATATTGCTGTGGTATGATGCTTTTAATTCTTTTGGAAAGATATCAAGAAGGGAAATAGCTGAGTCACATAGAACCTCTAGTTTTAGTTTCTTGAAGAATCTCCACACTGATTTCCACAGTGGTTGCACCAGTCTACACTCCCACTGACAGTGGAGAAGGGTTCCTTTTTCCTCACAGCCCCACCAGCATTTGTTATTGATTGATTTCTTGATAAAGGCCATTCTTTCTGTGGTGAGGTGGAATCTCAATGTTGTTTTAATTTGCACTTCTCAAATGACAAATGATGTTGAACATTTTCTCATGTATGTTGTCATTTCTACTTCATCTAAGAAGTGTCTATTCATTTCAGATGCCCATTTTTGGGTGTGGTCTTTAAATTTTGTGGGGTCTGATTTTGTTTTGAGTGCTACCTATTAGTCCTTGGTCTGAGGAACAGCTTGCAAAATTTTTTCCCACACTGTGGGTTGTTTCTTCACTCTGTTGGTGGTTTCTTTTGCTGTGCAAAAGCTTTTTAATAAGATGAGATCCCAGTTGTTTGTTCTGTGTAATATGGCCCTGCAGTCTGGGTTTTGTTCATAAAATCTTTGCTTACAACATCTTCAAAACTTCTACCTATTCTATCTTCCAGCAGATTTACTGTTTCTCTTTTAATATTTAGATCTTTGATCCATTCTGATTTTGGAAACTATAGTACTCTGAAAAAGGAGATTGAAGAGGATATCAGGAAATGGAAATTTATCCTATTCTCTTGGGTAGGAAGAACCAATATAGTGAAAATGGCCATACTTCCAAAATTGCTATACAGATTTAATGCAATCCTAACCAAAATTCTGACAGCATATCTCACATAATTAAAGATGAAAAATATGGGTCTCACATAATTAATGTGAAAGATATGGGTGTAGTTTTAATCTTCAGCATTTGGAAAGCCAGTTTTTGCTGCACTATTTATTAAAGAGGCTATCTTTCTTCCAGCAAAGGTGTTTGGCACCTTTGTCAGATATAAGTATGTCTGGAGTTGTTTGTGCATCTTCTAACCTGTTCCATTGGTCCTTAGGTCTGGTTTTATTTGTTTGTTTGTTTGCCTGTACCATGCTGTTTTTATCACAGTAGCCTTATACACAATTTCAAGTCAGGGATTGTGATGTCCCCTGTCTTGCCTTTTTTGCCCAGAATTGCTTTCTATTCTAGCTCTCTTCTGGTTCCAAATGAATTTTAGAATTGTTTTCCCTAATTACGTGTGATATGCTGCTGGAATTTTGACTATTTTGACCATTTTTACTATATTATTTCTTCCCACCCAAGAGAAAAGGATATCTTTCCATTTCCTGATATTCTCTTCAATCTCCTTTTTCAGGGTACTGTAGTTTTCAATGTGGAGGTCTTTTATTTCCTTCATTAGATTGAATCCTAGGTATTTCATTTTTTTGGATGCTATTGTGAAAAGTGTTGTTTCCCTAATTTCTCCCTCGGTGAGTTTGTTATTCATGTACAGGAAGGCTATTGATTTTTGAGTGTTGACTTTGTGTCCAGCTATGATACTGAATTTGGTTATTAACTCTAGAAATCTTTTGGTGGAGTTTTTGGGGTCTTCTGTGTAGAGTATTATGTCATCCTCAAATAATAATAGTTTAACTTCTTCCTTTCCTATCTTTATTCCTTTTATTTCTTTCTAATTGTTCTGGCTAATATTTCCAGAACAATATTAAATAAGAGTGGTGGCAGTGGACATCCTTGTCTTATTCCTGATTTTACAGTGAAAGCTTTCAGATTTTGTCCATTTTGTATGATGTTGGTTGTTGGTTTGTCATAGATGGCTTTTATCAGATTGAGATAAAGACCATCTATTCCAATTTTTGGTAGGGTTTTTATCCTGAATGGGTGCTGGACTTTGTCAAATCCTTTTTCTGCATCTGTTGAGATGATCATATGGTTTTTGTACTTGGCTCTGTTAATATGGTGTACTACATTTATTGATTTATGTATGTTGAACCATCCCTGCATCCCTGGGATGAATCTATTTGGTCATGGTGTATAGTCATCTTGACATTGCTGCATTCCGTTTTGCAGTATCTTATTGAGGATTTTTGTGTCTATGTTCATTAGGGAGATTGGCCTGTACCTCTCTTTTTTGGTTGGGTCTTTCTCAGGTTTTGGTATCAAAACGCTTGCATCCAAGAATAAATTTGGGAGAACTGCTTGCCTTTCAATTTCATTAAAGAGTTTAAGAAGAAGAAGTCTTAGGTCTTCTCTAAATTTCTTGTAGAATTCAGCAGTGAATCTGTCAGGGCCTGGGCTTTTCCTTGTTGGTAGTTTTTAATTGCATCTTCAATTTCATTGACTGATATTGGTTTATTTAGAAATTTTATATTTTCTTGATTCAGCTTTGGTATCTAGAAATCTGTCCATTTCTTGTGTGTTTTCCATCTTATTAGAATGCAAGTTCTCTAAGTAGGTATTAATCCTCTTCTGGATTTCTGTAGGATCTATTGTGATTTCACCCTTTTCATTCCTAATTGCATGTATTTGAGTCTTTTCTTTCCTTTTTTGATAAGG
The DNA here is from genome assembly GCA_028451465.1 of Erethizon dorsatum. Classification (NCBI taxonomy): domain Eukaryota; kingdom Metazoa; phylum Chordata; class Mammalia; order Rodentia; family Erethizontidae; genus Erethizon; species Erethizon dorsatum. The sequence continues at coordinate 19,038,320 of CM051838.1, forward strand.
TTTGCTAAGGGTTTGTCAATTTTATTTAATCTTTTAAAGAACCACCTCTTCAATTCATTCTTTTTATTGTTTTCTTTGTCTCAGTTGCATTAATTTCTGCTCCAATCTTTATAATTTTCTCCCTCATACAGGCTTTTAGCTTGTCTTGCTCTTCTTTATCTAGAAGCTTGAGATTCAACATTAGGTTATATATTTGAGCTCATTCTGTTTTTCTGATGTGGGAATTCACTGCTATAAATTTCCCACATAGGCCTGCTTTCATTGCATCCCATAAGTTCCAGTATGTTGTATTGGCATTATTATTTTATTTTAGTAACTATTTAATTTATTCTTTAATTTCATCCGTGACCCATTGGTTGTTCAGGAGGGTGATATTTAATTTCCATGTGTTTGTGAAGTTTATTTTGCCATTGATTTCCAATTTTATTACACTATAGTCTGATAATATGCATGAGATAATTTCAATTCCTTTGTATTTACTTAAGCATGTTCTATGAGCTAGTATGTGGTCTCTTTTGAGAATGTCCCATGTGCAGCTGAGAAGAATGTGTATTCTGGTGTTATGGGGTGGAACACTGTAGACATCTACTAAGGCCATTTGTTCAAAAATTTGCTTCAATTCTGATATTTCTTTTTTGACTTTTTTGTCTAGTTCATCTGTCTATTTGTGACAGTTGGTTGTTAAGGTCCCCCATTACAGTGGTGTTAGTACTTATTTGATTTTTCATGTCCATTAATATTTCTTTTATATAGTTCTGTCTGGCAGTATTTGGTGTATATATATTGATGATTGGTATCTCTTCCTTTTGGGTTACACACTGTAGAGACCTTCTTTGTCTTTCTTTATCAGTCTTTGCTTGAAATCCACTTTGTCTGCAAATAGAATATCTACACATACTTTTTTTCCAGGTTCCTGTTACATGGAGTATTGTTTACCATCCTTTGAATTCCAGTCTATGAATTTCTTTTTGAGTTAAATGTGTTTCTTATACTCAGCATATAGTTGGATAGCGTTTCTTGATCCATTCTACCGGTCTGTTTCTTTTGAATGGTGACTTCAGACCATTTACATTAATGGTTATAAATGATATGTATTGACTTATCCTTCTCATGTTATTTGCCTGTTGGTTCCTTTTATTCCCCCCTCTGTTTAGTTGCTTGCCTTGCCTGGTGGATTCATTCTGTTGGTGTTCATGGAATTGTACTCTTCATCATCTCTTTCTAGAATGTCCTTAAGAAAAGTTTGGAGTGCTGGTTTGATGGTTATGAATTTCTTCAGGTGTATTTTTGTCATGGAAGTATCTTATTTCTCCACCAATTTTGAAAGATAGTTTTGCAGGGTATGCCAAACTGGGTTGGAGGTTGTTTTCTTTTAGGGCTTGAAACACTTCACTCCAAGGTCTCCTTGACTTGAAGGTTTGTCTTGAGAAGTCTGCTGTAATTCTTATGGGCTTTTTTCCAATAAGTGATTTATTTCTGTTCTTAACAGCTTTTTAATATTCTGTTCTTGTGTTGAATTTCTAGAATCTTGATGATTATATGCCTTAGTGCAGATTTTTTTTATCATGGCTAATTGGAGTTCTCTATGTCTCACTTACCTGTGTGTCAAATTATTTTTCCATGCTTGGGAAATTTTCTGTCATTATTTCTGTGAATAGCTGTTTTTTGTTTTGTTTTGTTTTGTTGTTTGTTTGTTTGTTTGTTCTGTCATTTGCACAATCTCCTGCTTTTTCATTGACTCCAATCAATCTTATGTTATTCTTCTTTGCATTATCGAGTAGCTGTTGGATTGATTTTTTTTTTATGGTCCCTTTCTATTTTTAAGAAATCTTTCTTTTCATGATCACTAAATGCAGTTCTGTCTTCTAGATCTGGTATTCTGTCCTCACATTGATTCATTCTGCTGCATATGCTTTCAATAGAATTTTTAACCTCATGGATATCTGATTGAATCTGTTTCATGGATTTCATTTCTTTCCTATGTTTGGCATTTATGGTTTCTATCATTTTCCTGAGCTCCTCTATTTTTTTTATCTGTATCTTCTCTAGATTCGCTAATCATGCACTTTATTATGGTCATCATCTCTGGAAGGCTATCTTTTAAAAGTGTGTCTGTGCTTTTAAATTATACTCAACTTTTATTTTTATTCATTTTTGTGTGTGTGTGTGGGTACTGGGGGTCGACCTCAGGACCTCGCGCACCAGCAGGCGCCTGTGCCTCTGAGCGATATCACCGGCCCTATACTCAACTTTTAAATTTCTTTAAATTGTATACCTGGATCTTTAAGCACCTCGTGGTCCTTTAAATTGTACACTTTGTTCTTTGAAATTCCTTTCCTGTAGTGAGTGCTCTGATTTGCTTGTCATATTTTTATAATTTCAGATTTCATATGGAATTGATCTTTATGATGTTTATACACTGCCAGCAAATCTTCTTTTAGTCTTTGGAAGTTTGTACCTTCTATCTTTGCTTATTCCCAAGTTTTGTATTAGGGCATGGGCAGGCAAAAATGTGAAGGATGAGGATTCTTTTGTTACTTTTTTCTTTCTACTCAGCTATTATTTTGGCATTTCATTATTCTCTGTTTTTAGGTCATATAAAAAGCCTGTTTTTGGGCCAGTGAGATGGCTCAGTGGCATAAGCGCCTGCCTTGCAAGCGCGAGGGCCCAAGTTCGACTCCCGGATCCCACATACAAAAAAGTGGCCGGTGATATCGCTCAGCGGCACGGGTGCCTGTTGGCGCGCGAGGTCCTGAGGTCGACCCCCCAGTACCAACAAAAAAAAAAGACAAAAAGCCTGTTTTTGCACAGGAATTTTATATTTGTGAAGCTATTTTGTATTGTTTGGGGTGGAAATTTGGGGAAGTTGATTGATACATAACCTTCATTTGCAAAAACTCTAGATGTGTTTTAAGATACAGCCAATGGGATTTTCTAATAGATTACATATTTGGTGTAAGAAAAGAAAAAGAGGCAAGGATGTTTGTGAAACTTTTAACATAAACAAGTAACAAGATGGAATTTCTATCAAATTAGGTAGAGAAGATTTCAGGAGAAGAAGGTTCTTTTGGAGGGTAAATTAATACCACCATCAGTGCCATTGTGAACCATCTATTCAGCTTTTCTAAGAACTAAGTCAAAACCAAAATTTTGTGGTTATTTCAAATTTATGATCTAGTAGGTAAATTTCTAAAAGTTAATTTTTTTTGGTTTTCTTTTCTCTTTTTATGTATCTTGAATTCACTCTGTAAAAGAGATAAAAAGAAAAGATAGAGAAGATTTTTAAAATGCCAGGCATTCTGGTAGCACACACCTATAATTTCAGTACTCTGGGAGGTAAGGAAAGAGAATTGCAAGTTCAAGCCCAGCCTAAGCAACAGTGACTTAGTGAGACCCTTCTCAAAACAGAAAATCAAAAAGAAACAGGGATATAGTGCAGGCAAAGGCCCTGGTTTCAATACCACAGAAAACAAAACAAGACAAAATAGGAAGTTGATAGTTTGCTGTGAGTACTGTAGAATTAATGGATTTAAAGACAGTTGTTAACTTAAACAAGCAGATCAGAAAGGGGATATTCTGATGATGTGCTAAACAAAAAGTGAGTGCTAGGTGCTTGGTATAAATTAAATGACAATGTCAGTGCATTTAAAGTAGGAAAATAGTCTTTCTGGTGTCTAAGATGTTTGAGTTCCAAATTTGCAGATTTTTATGAGTTTGCTTTTTCCTGAGGCCTTTATTTAAATTACTCAAAGGTTTTTAGAGTTGGAAATGTTTCCTGATGTGCTGGGTATTGTAGGCAAAGGCATTTCTACTTCTAGGGGAGTTGTTAATTAGCTTGGTTACCCTAAGCAAATAACAACCTCTGTGGATGTCAGTTTTCTCAACTTTTGAAATGAGAGATTGAATTGGATGATCTAAGTTTCCTTCTAGCTATGCTGGCTAATGATTGAAATGATTGCAGCAGATTGAAAGGCATCATATAATATAACAAACACATACCTGTAGGACTCCATCCTTAAGCTAACTATGCACCTGTCCCATTTAATCTTTTTCCAGTGTTTTCTTCTCACTATAATTCATCTGGTATCATTACAGCAATTAGGCACCTATATAAGGAAAACCATTAGCTTAATTATACTGATATTTAGATGTAAGATTTACTTTGAGAAAAAGGCCCAAATGCTGTATAAAATTGAAAGGGCGTTATTTCACACAAGCACATGCATACACATTTTTCTGCACACAAAATGGATATTTTTCGTGGTCTTACACTCTTCTGCTATAGAAGACTCTGAAAGTTCCTGTTATAGTTAAAATAAATCAATTTGTTTTTTATTCAAGAATGTCAGCTCTCGGGCCGGTGAGATGGCTCAGCGGTTTAAGCGCCTGCCTTGCAAGCGCGAGGGCCCGAGTTCGACTCCCGGAACCCACATACAAAAAAGGGGCCGGTGATATCGCTCAGCGGCACGGGCGCCTCCTGGCGCGTGAGGTCCTGAGGTCGACTCCCCGGTACCCACAAAAAAAAAAAAAAAAAAAAGGAATGTCAGCTCTCATCTTTCCCAGAAAAATAATTTGCAGTGTCTAATTAGTGTATGGTCACTTTTACACACTGCCAAGTCCCAGGATGCATTGCATATCTGGTAGGCGCTCGTGCATTTGTATCAATCACACGGCAGATGCTGTTGAGTCTGAATTCCTGGCTTTCTCCCCTGGTTCTTTGGATGGAATGGAGAAGGAGCAGGTAGGGGTTGCAGGGTAGTACTCCGCTATCTAGTGGACTCACTTGGAGAGAACATATATTCCCAGACTCAAAGAGTGGTCACATTAGGCAGTGAGCCATATGTTTTCATGACATTTACTCAAATGGGTTTTCCTGACCTCCTGTGTGCCAGGAAGCTGAGTCTTGGGTGGACTTTCAGAGACCATGTCCAGGCCATGCTTTATCATGCTTTGCCTTTAAAATGACTGTGTGGTCCAGAAAGTGTACAGCAAATCTACTCTGGCCTATAGCTAAAAGTTTAGATTTAATATGAGACCAGAATTCTAAAGAAATTCTCAGAAAAATCTGGAATCTTCTGCAGGGTTTTGGAATAGCTCCTGGATATCTAAATTTGTCAGGAAGCCAGAGATATTTCCATAGTTCTGGGCATATTTAGTTGCTTAGAAGAGATTTGGCTGATATTTATTAAGTAGGTATGTGTGTCAAGTGTCGAGCTAAGTGTTTCTGTGTGCATTTTGAATGTAATTCTCACACAACTGCCTCGAAGGAAGTGAATGATTTTAGTATTCACATTTCGCCGAGAAACTGAGTTTTAAAGAAGCTAAGTAACACGTGCAAGCTTGCAAGTAGCTGAGACGAGAAATTTAAACCCAGTCCTGTCTGACTTTGAAACTCTGATCGTAAGTTATGCTGCTCACTTTGGAATTTCAGTTCCTCTTTATCTTTATTCTTTCAGAATGTGATCAGAAACCTGGAGGTGTGTCTTTGTCATTTTCCCATAGCTGGACACCACATCTGACACCCACAGCATACAGGAGGAGAGGTTCATTTTGGCTCATGTTTTGTAAGGATTTCAGTCCACAGTCAGTCATTGGATGTAAGGCAGAAAGGGGATGGTGAAAGGGCCTGGGTAGAGGACAGCTGCTCTTCCCCTGGCAGCCAGGAAGCAAAGAGCGAAGAGAAGAGCTGGGGAGGGAGTCCTACCCTTTCAGTTTACTCCCCCTGTGATCTGCCTCTTCGTAACTCCACCTCCTAACAACATATGCTGCTCTAAATTCTTCCGCGAAACAACCCACTGATGAGTCTAGCACCCTCATGATGAAATCACCTTCAAAAAGCCTAAACTCTGAACACATGAGCTTTTTAGTTCTAAACCATAACAAGGTCACTGGAAGAAGCAAGGTCTTTTGAATATCCTTTTGAATCACACGAAGCTGTACAAAATGCTGGCTCTGTCAATTTACTACACTTATTATACTGCATGTCTCTGAGTCTCAATTTCTGTATTTATAAAAATGGGATAATAGTACATGTGTTTTATGTTTATTTCCAGTATTACATATGTTAGTTCATGCAGCACTTTCAGCAAACAATGCAAATGTTGGACATCAAGTCTGATAAGTATTTGTTTTTCTCCTCCCTTCTAAGATGGCTTAAAGTCACCTGTATATTCTTCTTTGTGTACTGGAGTCTCATGAGTTCAGGAATCACACGAAGGAACAAGTGATCTCAGAGTGGTGAACTTTTTATCCTTATTAACAATCAGATGCTATTTTCTTATAAAATTTCCTCTGATACTTAAAGCAAATTAATTTTGGGGGTTCTTTGTGTTCCAGGAATTACGACAATCATTCTCATGATAGTTTCCCCCACCAGACAAGATTGTCGGGACAGGATACAAATTCTTGTTTTAGTCTCACTTCATAGCACACATATTGAGCTGTGTGGTAGCCAGTATGAAATGAATAAATCCCCAGAGCAACACTTTTTGCTTTGGGGTCATTCATGATAGTTTTGACAGTGTATCAATAAGCAAAAAAATTAAAATCTCAAAATTTAATATCCTTAAATTCTGGGAGGTATGAAAAGATAAGTTTAGACTTTTAAATCTCCAACAAGACAGCCAGATAGTTTCAATTGGAAATAACCCACAAAAAGTTTGCCACTGAATTAATTTCAAGCAATTAATCCAAAAAGAAGGTTCTTATTGTGCCACCTTGTAAGACCTGCCAAAGCAGGATGCGATATCCTCTGAAATCAACTGCATTTACTTCCACTTTTTCCTAGTAGCATATTCTGTAGGCCCAGAGGGTTAGATAGACAGGGTGGAATTTCTCTTTGACACAAGGTTACCAGAAACATCATGAGGTAATGAATCTAAAGTGCTTAGTTTACAGGGATATTATATTAATTGCTTTGTCTCTAACTATCTGCCATCTTGGTGCTTTCTTAAGAGAAAGCTCAAGTGTAAAAGCGGCAGGAGGACCAGAAAATGTCACTCAGTTTTGAGGCAAAGGAATGATATGAGTGGTTTCTTGCCTTTTTGGACTTTGTAGCTTTAAGAAGCATGTGAATAATTTGAGCTTTTAAATAACCCATGTCATAAAGGTAAAATAATCAAGTAATTTGGTGAAATTGGTGCTTCTGATCTTATTAGAAAATAAAATTAAGGCATTGCATGACAGCTGATTATTCACACTAAGAAAAATGAATGTTAGTGTGTTACTGAGATTTAATTTTCAATGTAATAAAGACAAAATGATGTGAACTCTTGTGGCCAGGTGATCAGTGTAAAATCTCAAATAGAAATTTCAGTTCCTAAAACTCTTGGGAAATTGCATTACCTGCTTTTGCTCTCTTCATTGAAAGTTAATTTATTTTGTGTGGCTTAGCCATGAAGCAATGATGAAAGAACACATTTTATTTTCCTTGTAGGGGAAGTTTACCAATGGTTTATGAGCAGAACACTTTCAATGAAAGTGAAGCACTAATACATTTATTCATAGTAAATGGGAAAAATTGTACTAAAGCTCAGAGACGAAGAACGGTAGCTTCATGAGTTAAACAGCTCAATCAACACAGATCACTTACAATAGATTTTGAATATCTACAGCTGTCCCCCAGTCGGCATGACCATGTGAACTGCTCAATCCAAATAGTTTGTGGGACCAGAGGATGCCCTGGAAGTCACCAAGAACACTGAAAGTCAAAACACTTGGATGACTTGTCAAATTCACCCAGCTGCCTTATAACGAGAAGCTAAGTGTATAGATTCCCACTGCAGTGTTCTTGTCAATTTCAGTTTTTTCTCTGATAATTTTTAGTTTCGAATTGGTTTTGACTGACATATACTATGTGAGGTATAATGTGATGTTTTGTTTCTTGTACACCTAGGATGGAAATGTGTACCCTTTTTTTATCTAATTTGAAATAGATAGTCCAGTCCATTCCAATTCCTTCCTTCTAATTGGAAATAGATAATCCATTATTATTAATTATAGTCACACTGCTCTGAAATGGAAAACCACCAGAACATATTCCTCTTACCAAATAATATTGCACCAATTGACAGGCTTCTCCTTCTCCTCTTCTCAGACTCTGATAACCACTACCCTACTCTCAGCCTCCACAGATCAGTGTTTTCAGATTCCACATATGTGCGAGAGCATGCACTTTTTGCCTGTTGATGTCTGAATTCCTTTACTTAAGCATAATGTCCTCCAGGTCCATCCATGTTGCAAATGACAGGGTTTCATGCTTTTTTTGTGAATGCATAGTGTTCTATTATGCATATAGATTATATTTTCTTTATCCACTTGTTCTTTAGTGGACTTTTAGGTTGACTTCATTTCTTGGCCATTGTCAACAGTGTTACCATCAATATGGGAGTTCAAGTGTCTTTTTGACATGTGAATTTTATTTCCTAATGGCATATATCTAATTTTATTTCCATATGGCGTATGGAAACCTCCATACTCTTTTCCATAATGGCTACACTAATTTATGTTTCTAACAACAGTGTATAAGAGATTCTCTTTCTCCATATCCTCACCAGCATGTTATTTTTCATCTTTTTGCTAATAGACATTCTACCATTTGCATGAGATAATAAAACATTGTGGTTGTTATTTGTATTTTTTTAATGATTAGTGATATTAAGAATGTTTAATAAAATTGATGGTTATTTGTATGTTTTATTTTGAGAAAAGCATATTCAGATTTTACTTTCAATTGGGTTATTTGGTTTTTGCATTTTCTTTTTCATTTTCTTTCTTTGCCATTGAATTGTTTGTGTTCCTTCCATATCCTAGATATTGGCCCATTGTCAGATGTATAGTTTGCAAATATTTTACCTCATTCAGTAGTTTGTATCTGCTCTGTTGTTTGTAATTGCTCTGCAAGAAACTTTTTAGTTTGATGTAGCCTCTTCTGTCAATTTTTAGTTTTGTTTCCTATGCATTTGGGTCATATCCAAAAAAAAAAAAATAATTGTCCAAGCCAATGTCCTAAAACATTTCCTCTGTTTTCTTCCAGGAGTTTCATAATTTTAGTTTCTACATTTATGCATTTAATCAACTTACGTTGATATTAGTAACTGAGAGAGGTAAAGGTCTACTTTCATTTTTCTACATATGTATACAGAATTTTCCCATCACAATTTATTGAAAACATTGTCTTTTCCCCATTGTATAGTCTTGGCTCTTTTAACAAAAATAAGTTGGTTGTAGATGTATAGGATTGTTTCTGGGCTCTCTATTCTGTTCCATTTGTCTGTGTGTTTATTTTTATGCCAATATCTGAACTGATTACTGTTGCTTGGTAGTATACGTTGCAGTCTGGTAGTACGGTGCCTCCAGCTCTGTTCACTTTGCTCAAGATTACTGTGGCTACTTGGGATCTTTTGTGGTTTCACACAAATTTCAAGACCTTTTTTTTCTAATTCTGTGTTGAATAATATAGGTACATTTTTATAGTGATTGTGCTGAATTTGTCGATCTCTTTGGGTAGCATGGACATTTTAGCAATACTAATTCTAGTCCATGCACATGGAATATATTTCCTTTGAATTTCTTTCATCAATGTTTTATACTTTTCACTGTCAAGATCTCTCACCTCTTTGGTTAAATTTGTTGTTAGCTAATTTTTAGTAGCTATCATGAAAGGGATTGGTCTCTTAATTTTTTTTTTTTTTTTGTGGGTACCGGGGGGTCAACCTCAGGACCTCGCGCGCCAACAGGCACCCGTGCCGCTGAGCGATATCACCGGCCCCTTTTTCGCATGTGGGATCTGGGAGTCGAACTCGGGCCCTCGCGCTTGCAAGGCAGGCGCTTACGCCGCTGAGCCATCTCACCGGCCCTTAATTGTTTTTAATAGCTTGCTGCAAATATAGAAATGCTACTGATTTTTGTGTGATTAAACAATCAATAAAATATCTTCTACAGAAGAAAAGCTCAGGATATGAAGGTTCACCATTGAATTCTTTCAAATGCATAAAGGACGAATACCAATTGCATTAAAATGATTAAAAAATATTGAACAGAAGGTAATATTTCCCAACTTGTGGATGCCAGGATTACCCTAATACTCAAACTAACTGAAACACCACACACCCACAAAAAGAAAGAAAGAAAGAAAGAAAGAAAGAAAGAAAGAAAGAAAGAAAGAAAGAAAGAAAGGGAAACAACAACAAAAACCCACAGGCTAATATAACTGGTCGAAATAAATGCAAAAAATTATTAGCAAAATACTAACAACCCAAATCCATGAGCACATTAGAAAAAGAATATTCATGATGATCAAGTGGGTTTCATCTCTGGGATGCACAATGCTTCAACACACACAAAATTAATAAATGGGACATACACATTAACAGCATCAAGCACAAAAAGCCATGTGATCATTTCAATAGATACATAAACAGCAGTTTATAAAATTCAACATCCTTCATGATTAAAAAGAAATGTCTTAACAAGTTAAGCACAGACGTCCCTCAACACAATAAAGGCCATATATACAAACCCACTGCTCGTATCAGATTGAATGGGGAAATGCTGAAAGTATTTTCTCTAAGATCTAGAACAAGCCACTGATGCTAATGCTCACCATAGAACAGGAAATTCCAGCCAGAGAAATTTGGCAAAAGAAAAAAATAACAAGCATCCAAACTGGAAAGGAAGAAATCAAACTATCTTGTTTAGAGACGATATAATCTTATTCACGAAAAGCTTAAGAATTCCATGTAGGGGGGACTGTTTAAATTAATAAAGAAATTCAATAACATTTTAAGGTATAAAATCAACTGGAAAATATATTTTACTAACACATTTGTTTATATGAAGTACATATAAGAAGAATTTCAAGTAAAAGCTGTTTTCCTCTCTGCTGGTTAAGATTCTGTTTGTCCTTTAAAAGATGTCATAGATTAAAATAGCATATAGTAATTGATAAAACTTAATTAAAAAGATAAAATTTTGGTTTTCTTTATTAGAATTAATAGGAGAAGAGGAAGATTACTTTTCACTCTTGGCATAAAGAAACCTTAAGCTCAAAATACTTGCACATAAAAATAAGGATTTTATATTGAATTTGAGATTTGAGAACATTGCCAGTGAGATATTAATGGAAATTCTAGTACAACAGACTAAAACATAAAGTTTTATTTGTTCATGTATGAACCTAGAAACAGAGCAGTCCAAAGCAGCTCTGTTATTGTAAGATATCGAGTTTTTTCTCCTTTTGCTTCATCATTCTAGCTTTTTATAACAATCTTCACTTCCTGATCCAAGGTGGCTGTTGAATAGCAAATGACATATTTTATTTTTTATTCTACAATAAAAGGAAAAGGTGCAACTTTCTTTTCCTGTGAGAATTTTTTCTGAAGTCTGCTTATGTATCATTGCCCAGAATTTAGTCACATGGGCCATATGGGTTTTAGCTGGGCATATTACCGAAAGAAAGGAAGGGAAATGGAATTAGAAGTCTGCATCACAGCTATAATAGTTAAAGTTCTGGACATGGCATACCACAGAAAATAATTAAAACTACATACCTTTTAATAGTTTATTATGTGCCAGGCAATAAGCTAAGTGCTATTTATCTATATGTATTTTTCATTTAATCATTTGTATAAATGTATTCAAATGAGAAAAATGATGCCAGAGAGGTTAGTAATAGGTTTAAGGTCACATTACCAATACAAGGACTGAACCCCAGATTATTGCACACTGTACTGGTTGACTAAAGTAACAATACAGTTGAGTAGAAGAGAGATCTTAGACCTGAACACATGAAGTCATGTTATACAAGGTAAGGTTGTAGCACAACCATTATAGAAAGTAGCGTAGAAGTTCCTCAAAAAGATAAAAATAGAACTGCCACACAATCAGCAGTCCAATTTTTGGGTACATATTCAGAGGAAATGAAATCAGTGTGTCAAAGAGGTACCTCTTCTTCCAACGCTATTCACAATAGCCAAAGTATGGAATCCACCTAAATGTCCATCTATGCATGGATGGATAAAGAAAATGCAGGATGGAAAGACAGGTAGATAGAAAAAGATACAATAGGATACTATTCAGCCTTGAAAAAGAAGGGAATCCTGTCATGGAAGAACCTGGAAGACATTATGATAAGTGAAATATGCTAGGTGCAGCAAGACCAATAACCACATGATCTCACTTATATGCAGAATCCAAAAACCTTACATTCATAGCTGCAAAGAGCAGAATGGTTGTTACAAGGGTCTGGTGGTAAGATGGAGGGAAATGATGAGATGTTGCTCAAGTGGTACAAAGTTTCAGTGAGGGAACAGAAATAAGTTCTGGAGACATATTGTACCACACGGTGGTAACTCTAGTTAATGATTGTATTCTTGAAAATAAGAGGGTGGACCTTAAATGTTCACAAACACACACACACACACACATATTTGATATGATAAATGTCTTAGCTTGATTTCATCATTTTATAATATGTACACGTATAAAAAAAGCACATAGTACACTATAAATATATATAATTTGTATTTGTCAATTATACCTTAATTAAACTGTAGAAAGGAATATAAAGTTGTCATCAAATTCCAATGCTCTTTAAAGATTACTGACTAAACCTCCCCAATCTAAGATTGGAAACAGGCAAGGATATCCATGCTGATGACTCTTATTTAATATTATAATGCAAGTGTTATCCAATATAGTAATATAAGAAAAATTTATAAAAGCTACACAGATTGGATGTGAAGAAATGAAACTATCTTTATTTTCAGACAAAGTGATTATTTAAGTAGAACATTTTAAATTATCCACATTAAAATGGGACTAGATCTAATAAATGAGGGTAACCCAGTTGCACCCTATAAATCAACAGACTCAGAACACAGTTTACTATAGTTTTGCATCATACCTATAACTAATTGCAAATTGTAGTTTTTTAAAAAGTACCACTTAAAGTAGCACCTTCCAAAAACAATTAAGAATGAATCTAATATAATATGTGTATATTTTGTAAGCTGGAAAGTAGAAAATGTTGAGAGAAGGTTGAAATGATAATATACACCAGAAAAACTGATCGGAATAGTGAATATTTTAAATATGTCTGCTCCACCCCACATTGGTCTATGGAATCCATGCAATCCCAATAAAAATGACTGCTGATATTTTTGGTAGGACGCAGCAAGCCTGATTCTAAAATTTGTATGGAAAGCAAGGACATAGAATATCCAGAGAAAAAGCACAACTAAGTTGGAGGATTCATGTCATCTGATTTCAATACATGTTAAAAAGCTGGAAGAATCAAGACAGCAAGGTATTAGCAAAGGATAGGCATATAGATCAATGGAAGAAAATTAATATTCTAGAAATACCCAATACATATGTGATTAAGTTTTTACTGACAAATGTGGAAAGTGAATTGAATGAAAAATTACGGTGTTTTCCTCAAATCTCACTGAGAAAATTGTGTACCCAATTCAAAAATATGACTTATGAGTCACAGTACACACAATCTAAGAAAATTAACTCAAAGTAGACCATAGATCTAAACGTAAAACCTACAGTAATAACATTTTTTTCAGAATTCATAGAAGTCACTTTTTGGTTATAGGTTAGGCAAAAGATTTTTCTTTTTTTAAATAAGAGACAAGAAGTGTGAACTATTAAAAAACTTATAGATTGGACTTCATTGAAATTAAAATGTTCTCATCTTTGAAAATTATTTTAAAAATAAAACAAATTGGCTGTTTGTAGAAAATGTGAAACACATACCCAATAAAGCAATTCTATTCAAAATATATAACCAACTCTTACATTTCAAAAATTAGAAAAGCAACCTAAACAAAAGAGGCAGATCATTTGAACAGATTCATTACAAAAGTGATATGAATGTAAGCACAAAAATGGTATTTCAAGCCACTAGACACTAGGGAAATACAAATATAAACCAAACACTGTTTACATATTAGAGTGGCTATTTTAAAGCAAAAATGACAAAAAAAAAAAAAAAAGGGTTGGCAAGGGTGCAAAGAGACAGAAATTCACAATTTACTGTGCAAAACTCCACATCCACTTTGGGAAACCGGAGGTGTCTTCAAAAATTAAACGCACTTACATTATGATTCAGGAATGCTTTTCTTATGTATTTTTCCAAGAGGGATTACAGCACACGTCTGTGCGGAACCCTTTATGCAAGCATTTAGAGTCAATAAAGCCAGAATATCCCCAAATTGGTAAATGCATAAGCAAATTGAGGTATACTTTCTTATAGAGTGTAAAAAGCCATTAAGAGAAATGTCCTGCCAATATACCAAGTGCCACGAATGATTCCAACATGCAAATTAAAGAAACAAGATTAAAGAGGAAAAGCATTATAGGGCTTTCTGAAAAACACAAAACTGTAAGTACAGAACACAGGACCAGAATTACCAGAAGGTGGGAGTGGAGGCAGAGGACCACCGGTAAGGACCCATGAGGAAACTCTTTGGAGTGATGACAATATTTTATGCCTTGACCATGGTCATGGTTATATGACTCCTTACATTTCCAGACCTCAGGAAGCTGCAGCTAAAAGGATTTAATTTTAGTGGTTGCCAATTATATTTCAGTAAAACTGACTTTAACAACAAACAGAACTGGGGACCTTACAAAAACTCAGATTGCCATTGTCTCTTAGGACTCAGTAGCACTTGAATTTTTTCTGGTGATTATTTCATGCTCACTCAACACTTCTTACATCCACTGCTAAGAGGATTTGAGATAGGAAATTACTAAGTAGGGAGAGGTTTATTTAGTGTTTGAGCCCCAACGTCTAAAACAGATCTTTCAGTCTCCTTTACTAAAAGACCAAGGACATTGAGTATAGTTTATTTTCTATTTGGTGATGCATACAATGCCAGAGAAATGTTGCTTAAATTGAAAAACACTGAGAAATTCTCATGGAATGGCAAGATTTTCATAATTGTTTATCCTTTTTTATTCAACAGTGCTGGGTCTGAGTCTTTTTTCGACTCCTCTAGCTTAAATGTAGTTTACTTTCAGAAAGCCAATTTTACTATCCATATATATTCCACAAACACCTTGTTCTATAAGTGTATGCAATAGATTATAATGAAGTCTTATAGTTCTCAACCTTGAGTGTTGCCTTTAATCACCTGCAGGAACTTTTAACATGCAGATGCCTGAACTCTACTCCTTGGTATTCTAATTTATAAAATTGGCCTGGGAATTTGCAAATGTCCCCAGCTTCCTGGTTAAATCTTAGTTTCTCCATGCCACACTTGAAGAGAATATGACTTAAAGTTATTAGTAAAGTTCATGAAAGGGATGGAAAATAAAATATTTTACCTTTCTCAAGGCAAATTAATTACATTAAATTTGCCTAAAGAAGATAAGATGAAGGAAGTTGGAAAAATTTTTGATAGAGCCCATTTTTCAATTCCTGGTAGTTCATATGTACCAATTATTTATTCTGTTCTTTTTCTCATCTTAGTTAAAGTATATTTGTTAGTTGACACAAGACTAATTTTGGGCCGAGGATATAGCTCAGCGGCACAAGCGCCTGTCAGGTAAGTGCAAAAGTCCTGGATTCGATTTCTGGTACCAAAAAAATAAAAAATAAATAAATAAAGACTAATTTTAATACATAGTCCAATAATTCTTCATTAAGGTGTGGAAAACAAAAATAGTAATCACTTTTATTTGTCTGACAAATGGTCTTGATTTTAAATATAATTTTATTAAAATTTTAAGTTGTAAGTAGGAATTAGATGGGAAATTAGTTCATGAATCATTCTCTAAATACACTTTCTGGAATTCTATATTTTAAATTTTAATACAGATAGTAGTATTTGTAAAAAAGAATATGAATTGTAGAATGTTGATCCTTTTCTTAATTCCATACATCCTTACTGTTATGGTTTGTGTCTAGATGTCCCCCCGAAGCCTCATGCATTCAAGGGGGCAGGCTTCTAGAGTTTATGATTGATTCGTTGTCTAGTGCTGGGACTATGGGTGGGAGTGCTACACCCACCCTTGGGTGGGTAGCCTGCATACAATAGAAGGGAGGGAAAGAGCTTGCTCTCATGCACTGCTTCTCATCTCTTTTGCTCTTGTTGCTTTTGCTGCCTTCTGCTGCCATGAACTGTTGCCCTCTGCCATGTGCCACTCTGCCCTGGAGCCAGCCAAGTATGGACTGAAACCTCCATGAACTGTGAGCTAAATAAACCTTTCCTGGGGGCCGGTGAGATGGCTCAGCGGCGTAAGCGCCTGCCTGGCAAGCGCGAGGGCCCGAGTTTGACTCCCGGATCCCACATACGAAAAAAGGGCCGGTGATATCGCTCAGCGGCACGGGCGCCTGGTGCGTGAGGTCCTGAGGTCGACCCTCGATACCCATAAAAAATAAAAAATAAAAATAAAAAAATAAAATAAACCTTTCCTTCCTTAACTTTGGGTGTCTGGTATTTTGTCTCAGCAACAAGAAAAAAGTAACCATGTATCTTTATTGTAGCTAGTATAACAAAAGATATTTCGATATTTGGTATAATTCTAAATGTCTATTCTACCTACTAGAAATGGCAGAAACATTTCTATTCTGATTCCATAGCAGTTTGTGGGTTCACCATTACCTTGAAAATGTTGATGTAAGGAAAACAAAAATTCAATGAATAAGGGCAAATTAGAGTGAAACAGAACCTACCTGCAGTAGCATTTAACACACCCTTTCAAAAACTGCCTTCCACTTCCTGTTTGTAAGGGTCCAGCCAGTAGCAGTTCCATGGGACTGGGAGGACTCACAGAGCTAAAATACTGCATCAAAGTTTCTGCATGCGTGGATGAGAGCTGTGGAGCTCTACAAGACGATGACATTTCAGTTTCTCAGGCTTTGGAAATTGTAATTATTAGATATAATTGAGTGCATGCAAAAATTACAGCCACTTAAGGCTTCCTATTTCTTAGCCTTAGCATCCTTTGTTGGTAGGGAAGATTTACCTCACACATTATTTCTAGAGGCATCTCCCTTATTTACAAGGAAATAAAGCCTCTGGGGTTGTGAACAACATTTGGAGGCTCTGTCATTTGTCTCAGTAGAAGGCCAAGTGTTCTGTCTCAATTGTATCGTGTCCTAGAGGTGCCCTAGACAGCAGCATCTCGGCCTAAAATTTCTCTGCTTGTAAATTAAAAAATAAGAGTGCGTGGAGGGTCATAATTCTTCTCTGTACCTGTTTCTCCCAGTTACAATAATTCTCATTGTCTAGGAGAGCAGAAACATAATGCATCCAGAGCACACAGGTAACACTGAGCTGTCAGCATTAGGCAAGGTGGCTAGACTGTCGTACCTTGCTGTGGTTGCACGTTCAGTAGAAAGAGAAGAGAAGAGCGAGTGTGTCCGTGTGTGACACCATTGTATACCCTGATATCTCAGAAAAGCACATGCTCTCCCACGAATGAACCTAGCGAGGCCAGTATCTTAAAATTTGACCTTTTCTCCCGAGAACTTTTACAAAGTCGAGGTTCCCTGAGATTCTTAGTTACTAAATCTATCAATATCGAGCCTGTATTTAGATACAGATACTCCAAAGATTGAGAAGTCTATAGATAGTCCTGTCAATTAAGTCAGTATCTCTAGTGTGTGATTGTGATGTGCAGACGGGTTTTGGAATAACCTTATTAGGACATGTTGTCATGGTTGCCTATGGTTTCATCTAATATTCACATATTAACCTTGCCAACCTGATACACTGTAGTGAGCCAAATGCTCTCTATTTTTTCCTTTAAAAATCATTTTCTCTTAAATTTATGTTTACCACTTGTTACTTTTGCCAACAGAGTCATGGGTGTGGATTATCATAACAGCTACTGCTCACCTCACAGAATTTGTACTTTACACATACTTTGCATACTGTCTTTCCGGTGCCTTTACTACAGAGCTTGATTGACGGCATAGAATGGGGCTGTTTAGTTTTCTGACGTAGTCAATGTATCCACGTAGGGAGAACACAAACGAAGAAAAGGAGTATAAATATTTGTTCTGCTTCCCAGTGCATCAATGTGCTAGTATCAGTCAGAATCTAGTTCCTGGCTTACAACAGGAAATGTGGGTAAAAGTCCTGCCTCTGTCATTTATCTGCTTTATTATCATAGCCTTCAGTTTTCTCATCTGTAAAATAAAGATGCAGAGCCATGGTTGCCAAACTTGGCTGAGTATCAGAATCTGTTAGGAAGCCTATGAAGAATGCAAGTTCCCAGATTATTGCAAGCATAAAGATTAGAGTTATCAGGTGCAAAGACCTGGAATTTATAAATAGCAATCTCTTCATGTACATTTTATGCCTCTAAATAAACTTTGGTTCATGTTTGCACACATTTCAATGAGATGACTTTCAAAGTCCTGTCCAGATTTAATTATTCATGATTCTAAGTCAAAGAAACAAAGGAAGAATTAAAATGAAGAACATCTAATCCATGACTAACCCATATTAGACTTTTGGTTAGTGTAGGTTAATTCATGAATAGTGACTCTAACAAAGGTATAAAATATGACACTTTTTAGGTGCATTATATGTGCTATCTTCTGTAATGCTACTAGGTACTCCACCAGGTAGCTGCTGATATTTTTCTGTCTGAGGAGAAAGAGGAAAATCAGCCAACACCCTACCTGGATGCCATTATTTACTGACCCTGATTACTCCTACCTGGTCTGTGATGATTCCCACACCCAGGTTCCTCCATTCTTTCCACTCCTGTTCCTGACATCATCCTTGGTAACTTCAACTTCCAAATGGATGACCTAGGCACCATCATTACTCTCAGTTCTTCAATTTCTTCATGCAGAAAGCATTTTCTCTGCTGATTTGATCATCCACTTTTATGAGTAAATCCTTGACCTTGTCATGTCCGTAACTTTGCTAATTCTGAAGGCTCAACTTCAAAAACCATGTTCTCTAACCAGTTCATATATTCCATTATTTCCATCCCAATCAGTTGTCAGCTTCAGCCTGGTACCATTATTAGCATCAATTACCAGTCTCGTTTCCTCATGTCACTCTTTATCTAACTTAGAACATGTGTTTCATAATTGGATTCGCTTCCTTGTACATATGCATAACTCATTGACTTCCACTGTATTGCCTGGTTAAGGGTGGACATTTTTTTAAACACAGCTGTTAGTCTACTCCACACCTGCACACAAGTAGATAATAAACATTTCCGGGAGGAGAAATCCATCTAGCATGTAGACCACTGTCAATGCAAATTCATGACCTAAGATTTCAATGCATTATATGTAGTTCTTTTTCAGCTTGGTGCTAAATAATACTGCATATCCCTTTTAGTCTCTCTCAAAAGTTTCTCAACTCATACCCTGGGCCAACTTGACAACCACAATTCACTTTCAGATGATAGCTTTCTCTGACAGTTCAATAAATAAAAACAAGCAAGAGTATTAGTGTTTAAGAATACTAATTTTCTCATCTGTTTGATATCATCCGTTTTCTCCTCTTTTCCATATTGAGAAGCCTACTTTTAGACTACAGGTGTGCAGTAGTAACTCCTATCTTTAAAATGAACTCACACAAACAAATGTCATGCCACACCTGTTCCACCCATTACCTCCCCATTTTGCTTTATGTTAAAACATCTTGAAAGGTTGCCTGTGTTTACTGAATCCATTGCCTTAGCTTATGCTTCCTCTTCAGATTATTCAGAGCAGTGTTTGTTTTCACCACTCCAGAGAGGCTGTTCTTTGCAAGCTCAGGAGCTCTCTCCATGGTCTCTTATCTAACCACTCAGTTTTCAAGAGACCACTAAGCATTGAATGAGTCTCTGGAAGAAACATAGCCTTTCCAGATTCCATGACATCATACTTCCGGCTTTCCTTTCTTCTCATTGGCTATTCTTTCTGTCTATGCTAGCTTCTGGTTTTTAAGTTTCTCCCACTCTGAAGAACCTTTCAGTGCTGGAATGAAGGAGAGTTAGCAAAGACAGTTCAAGCAGAAAAGAATGTCTTCTTTTAATTGGGGAAGTAAATGCCTTTAAAATTATTTTAAATGAAAAAAGGAACTTTTTCCTGAGCTTTCAGAAATTAGTTTCACTGTAAACCTAAGCTTCCAGAAATGGTGCTGTCCCTACCATGATTAGGAAGCTGGAGAAGCAGGTGCTACTTTCAGAATGAAGATGCTGGCACTATGATGGCTGAATCCAGAAGTGCTGCAGTACTGGGCTGCCACCCACTGCCACCCGCTGCCTTGCTCCTCACAGATAACAATTCCCACCTCCACACTTGCACAAGTGTACTTGGTCGGCAGAATCTAAATCCAACCTAGAACCCAACTGAAGGAAACTTGGGAAACATGTTTGCTGACTTTCCAGGCATTGCAATACAGGATGCCACAGCACAGGGCTGGAATGGATACTGTAAACCAACCCAATATAGATGCTATGGAGTCCAATTTACTTCTCTATCCCCCTAGCGACCTCACTCAATACTATGAGTGTAATATCTCTAAGTTCTGATGACTGCTAAATGCTTATTTCTTGCCATCATTGAGCATCTCCACTTAGATGGTCAATATTATGTTGTAAACTCATAAAGACACCTGGATTTAACAACTTGCTTCTCCCTATTTTGCCACCTTACTAAAAATATAACCTTATAGCCAGTTGCTTCAGCTAGAAATATTGAGACTATTTGATTCTTTGCCTTCTATTACTACCCCAGCTCAATTTATTGGCAAGTCCTTTTGATTGTACCTCTTGAACTTATCCCAAATCTGTGTTTCTATTTTTTCTTTATTATCTGCCATATTTCAAACCACCGTCTTTTCCAGATGTCTGTGATAGTTTTTAACTAGTCTCCTCGCTCCTCTCCATATCCCACAAGAATCAGTTTCCTGTTCAGCAACAGTGAGTTACATAAATTCCCCCTGTGCATTTGCCACCACATCTAACAGATCTGGTCTTCTTACCCTAATTTGTGAACCTCCCCAGGAGTTGGCCCTAAGCAGCCCTGACATCATACCACTTTCCCATAGCTACAAGTGCATGCTGACCTCCTTTCAGTTTCTTGAGCATGGCCAATTCATGCTTGCCTAACAGTATTTGTACTAATTATTTCTCCTTCACGAAATGTTTATTCTTACTATTCATATCCCCTCTTTTTTACTTCTTACTTGAATATCACCTCCTCAAAGTACCCCCACATAAGACTTTTTACAGCATACCTGCATGCTCAGCTTCCAGGACAGAAATTGACAAAAGAATAGACTCAAAAACATTGAAACAAATCAGTAACTTATACCTATATGGGTGAGGAAATTGATGCTTGAAGATGTAAATTTACTGAGGGCTTTACAACTACAGAACTGCACATCTGGAATGCAATTCTAGATCTTTCTGACTCTGAAACATGTGCTCCTAACCACTGTACTTTCTGGCTAGGACTGGATTCCTGACTTGTTGCTACACTTATGTTTTGCTCCCTTCAAAACCATTCTGCTTAGAAAACTTATTAAAACCTTTTGATACTTTAAAAATTTTTAGTAGCCCTTCATTGTTTAAAGTGAAAGTTACTCTTTCTAGCGTTTAAAACTCCCCTTCATACTGAGTTCATTCCACCTATGAAATATTTTTGCATTACTTTAAAAACCCACATCTCACTGTGGCCACAGACTGCCCTTATGTTTGCCATATTCAACTCTGCTATTTCTAAATTTTATTTTCTATCTTTGGAACTTTGGTTCTACTTCCTGGATTCTGTGCTTTTGTTACCACTGGTGGAATACTCTTTCATTAATTACTCACGGAGGGCCAATTCTGTGAAGTCATTTCCTGAATTCAGGACCCTCCCATAGCAAAGACATCAGTAAAGTTTGACTTCTAGAACATTCTAGGATGTGCAGCTCTTTGCCTATATTTCCCTTGAAGGCGGCCCCTGTTGAAGCCTCTCTTTCAGTGGCTCAACTTCTCATTTCATAAATCAGGACTCCCCTTTGGCCTTGATTCTAAAGTTCCCAGGAAATCAATGGGAAAATGATAAAAATCCTGCTACACAGTTAATATGACCGGCAGTTGTTCTCTTTTTTTCCATCAATGCTTGTAGTAGGCGAGTTAAAAAAGAAGAAAAGGGAGAGGAAACTTCTAAGTTCTCTCAAACTTCCTCTGCAGAGGCCTACTGCCATGCTGAGGCAAACTTTAAGAAGTACATACTTTTAATGAAGTTCCATTAAAAACATATATACTGCACTGGGTCGCTTTTATGTATTTCTTTTCACATCATTTCTGATTTCCCAAGGTACCTGTGTTCACAGAAGCTCTCCCTTTTCCTACCATCCTGCTCTTCCTGCCAAATACGTTCGTTGAGGCTACAAGGCAAAGATTTAGACAGATTGCTACCAGGGAAGCAGAATGATGCTTTCAAAGCAGCACTGCAATTGCGATTCCTAGGTGGGGAGCACACTGATTTGAAGACAGAGAGTTCATTTCGGTCATAATTGAGGAAATTATGTTCCATTGTACAGAACAACAACAACAACAAAAAAAAGCGGGAGAGGGGGCAAAGAATAGTGCATCCACCCTTTACTGTTATATTTTTAAAATTATACTATTGGTCAGAATTTGGCCATCAGTGACCCATTTGGGACACTCTTGTATTGTTTCAAAGAAACTGTAAGATATCACATTCTGAAAAAGAAAAGATATGATGCCTCCCCCCCGCCAATTTTCTTAC
Organism: Erethizon dorsatum; assembly: GCA_028451465.1. Classification (NCBI taxonomy): domain Eukaryota; kingdom Metazoa; phylum Chordata; class Mammalia; order Rodentia; family Erethizontidae; genus Erethizon; species Erethizon dorsatum. The sequence goes on from CM051838.1 coordinate 19,061,037, forward strand.
TCCTGTATTTCAAAGACAGCTTGTCTACACTGCTTGTTTCTGCCTGGAATGGATTCCTCTGCATGGGAACTGGCTTTCTCTAGTGGAACTGAAAGTTCGGTGAAGTACTGTGGAAGGTGATTCCTCAGAAATAGAAATACACTGAGTCCTACTTGAAGTTTTCACTTCTACTGATGACAGCTAAAGCTCTGGATGACCAGTGTCCTGACTATCTAATCATTACTTACTGCCTAAATTCAGTGTATAATTTATGTTTCCTACCCTTTAAGAGAAACAAATGATACCTGTACTGTAGGGTTATGATCGCCCCGAATGTGGTGCATTGTGGGAGTTGAACAGCCATGCTGAACACTGAACCTCGAGTTCCGCATCTGTGAGGACACAGCAATGAGACAGCAGTGTGGGCTTCTTGTGGATTGTGGGGTCTCCTACGGGCGCTGGCCGACCAATCCAAATTTTTATGGGAAGAGAAAGCAATCTTATTTTCTTGAAACCATCATTATCTCAGTCTACTTCTATAGACTTCAAAATAATACCTGATATATAACAAAATGCCCTAAGTTTTAGAAAATAATGCAGCCTTTTCCCCTCACAATTAGCATTCTTGACAATGACAGACTTTTTTCAAAGAAAAAAGCTTAAGTACTAAAAACTGTTTAAAGAATCAAGTTAATTTTATACTGTTAAAATCTGCACTGGTAAAAACTACTTATATCTATAATTCTACATATTTTTGCCCTGGTGCCCTTAATCTTTGATTTGTTCTCAAAATTCTACTGTGCTTAAAAATTGAGCTTAAGAGTAATATATAAAAAAGTATTTGTGAAAGCAATTTACTGACAGCAGGTTTAATATCAATTTTATAGTGATATTACCAATTGGAAGAAGAGTAAAATGAAATCCGGAGTAAACCTTGGTTTAAAAGTAATTGTCTAAAATGTTGAAGCTCAAAGATTATGTGAATAACCTGTGGCCTTAGCCATACTTTAAAATTAGAAATGATAGTTGTACTGTGAGAGGAATAAGTTTGTGTAATTTTCAGACTGTGAGAAAGTGATTATTTTCTTTGGTCAGAAAAATAACACTAGATAGTTTTCATCTATGATTTGCTAGGTAATAGCTGCCAGGTTGTTTCAACAAGCCAACTAATTTGTAAGAAAACTAGCTTCAAAATATTTTAATAGTTAGTAAAGAGCCAAATGCTTAAAACTCTGAAATTTAGGAATGTCTATCTGAAGTATTGCAAAAATAGGGATGAGTTTTAAACCATGTAACTGGGAGGCATTTCTCAAAGCCAGTTCCACAGGCCATCAAAGTTAGCTTCTCCGGGGCTGGATCTAAGAAGCTAAATATTTAAGGTATTTGCTGGGACTGATTAGTTTTGTGAATGTACAAAAACAAGTGCAGTTTTCACATTCACTCTGGTAATAATTATAGTATTACCACTTATCAAATATCTTTTGTGTACAACTTCACTCACATCAGTTTATTTAATCCTTAGTGCATTTCTAAAAGGTAGGAGGTAATTCACTCTTTTCCACATCTGGAAATTGAGGAATAGAGACCTCGATTATCCTTGGGCCCCATGTTGATCCTCATTATCACATATCAAATGGGATTTGAGGTTGTTCCTGTTTAGTTTTCATGGTCATGCAGCCCGTACAGTGCTCAGAAGCAGTCGCCCCTCAGTATACATGGGGATTGGGCCCAGCGCCCCATGGATAGCAAAACTCACAAGTCTTCCTACAAAATGGTGTTGGATATGAAAATAACTTACCTACACAGTCCTTTCTTATACTTTAAACCATCTGTACATTACTTATTATACAATGTAAATGCTGTGTAAATACTTGTTATACTGTGCATTTAGGGAATAATGACAGGAATAAAACCTGTGCATCTGTACACACACATTTATTTTTCCAAATATTTTTCATCCATAGTTCATGAATCTCTATATATAGAACCCGCAGTTATAGAGAACAACTGTATTTATAAAAGCTGTTTAAGTATAGCATGCTCATAATCCAATGCCTAGATATGTTGGTCCACTGAAGCATAAAAAGAAATATACAAACATGATAACTTTACTCAATGCACTTACAATTTAGATGGAGAATTAAAACATGTGGAGCATAGAAGTGAAACAACTCGAGACAGCCCAAAGGGAAGACTCTTCTTGGGAGTTAATATTTAAGACTGTCAGTTAAATTACACAGTCCTTCTCTTGGTCACTTGTATATTAATCATGAACTCAGTTGTCATCCTAATCTTAAAGAGGTCTCCAATTAGAATTATAATGCCATATACAATGGTATGCATAAATCCACAAGAAATCACACTACCTATTTGGTTGAACTTTTGGCAGCTCTTGTAGATAAGTAAGAGATCACTTATTTTGACTTCATATTTCACATATGGAGAAACTAAATTTTAAATGGTAAAATTATTGTCCAAGGTCATTCAATGTGTCCATCACAGCTCAACGAATCATTGTTAGTTATTGTTAGTGCTGGAATCAGTTTTCAACTTCTTTCAATTGCCCTTTAGCAAGAAGAGATGAAAGAGATATATATTTTAAAGGAAAACACATTCCTAAAGTCTTCTAGGAGCACTCAGTGGAAATGCGCTATAGTTTTGTATCACCTTGGATTATATATTGCTTCATTGCTTCCCATTCTGAGTAGCATTGGATTTACAGTCATGACCAAGGAGAGAGAAGGGATGTCACATCCCATACACATAACAAAATTCCATAGCATCTTTATCCTGAAGAATGCAATATGCTTTTCAAACACCATTTAATTAAGCTTCACAGCAGGGGAAACTAAGGTGAACAGAGAGGAAAGTTTATTAAAAAAGAAAGAAGAATGTGATGTTAAGTAGATGCAATTATCATCTAGATATCATTGTTATTTATTCATATTAAAGGTGGACTACTCCCCTTCAGAAGGTGTACATTGGACCAAAAAGATGAGCTTTTCCTCAAAAGAGACATAATATTCTTAAGTCAAAGTCATATTCATCTTTACCATAAATTATTTGCTCATCTGGGTAATTCAGAAAACATCTACAGAGCAAATGTACACTAAGGTACAATGGTACTTTCTGTGAATTAAATAAAAAAATAATAAATATGAATCAGTCATAGTTTCAATGAGAAACCTGGAGTTTCAAGAACCCTAGCAGAGAAAGCAAGAAATGTGTAATAATTATTGTTATTCAAAGTATAACATGATAAATGTTATATTGGTTCTACAGAAGAACAGTTGAAAGATTTATAACAAACGGGACAATTTTGCCCAAAGAGAGCTAATTTTTGGCCTGGCATCAATTAAATCTGTAAGGTTAATCTTTAGGAATCTGAATATTATACCATTTTCTTGCTGTTTTTACAAGTGAGTTCAGTAAAGATTTTGATGACATGACATCAGAATTGGAAATAGTACAAAGCTGTGAGGGATAGACGAGAAGTTGGTTGATAAATTTGGAATCTAAAACAATATCAATAATGTGGAAGGATGGGCTGCATTTAACAAAAACACATGTGACAGAAGTAAATTTAAAGTTCTGTACCTAAGTGCAATGAAGATCAACACAATAGATTTGCAAAGGTACAGTCACGAAATTCATTTGGGAAAAAGCTATAGTAAACATAATAACAAAGAGCATTCATTAAACTTCATGGATAGTCTATCACTTGCCTTATGTATTATTTCATTTAATATTTACAACAACCTTATTCACTGGACACTATTGTTTTCCTCAGTTTATAGGTCATCTGCTCAAGGTCAACTTGGCCACTGGGTCTGTATTTGAGGCATGGTCCAATTTATACCAAGGAGCCCCCATAAATTTCTGTGCCCCACAAATTACGTGTATTCTGTGCCCACCTAATTACAAAGGAACAGTACTGAGAATAATGAATAGTGGATTTAGAGTGCCTAGCAGAAATTTGTAGAGTAAGATGCTAATTAATCACTCACACATGAATAACTTTGTGTGGTCATTTATTTAAAGGAACAAAGTTATAAACGTTTTACTAAAAGTCACTTATTGAGTGCGTTTCATTAGTTACATTTTTCTAGATGTATCTGATCAGCAAAAATTTCCTGTCATTAATGCTTCTAATGAAAACAGCCCTTGACAGAGTTATGATTTTTGAATAAGCACTATTAATATTTCTGTTAAGGGATGTACACATATTAATCAGCTGCTTTGCGTTTCTAGGGCTTTTGCCTTGTCATTCCTCCTTTCCTCTCTCTGTGGGAAGATAACCCTTCTCATTTAAGTTGACTAACATCAAAATGTGTTGCATCAATGCCACTAACAATTAGAATTTGTGCTTGACATTATAATCTTAGAACCAAATATAAAGTAGAATTTAAAACACCTCCTTGTTTCAGTGACAGCATTATTATTCATCTTGGTAAGGACCAAGCATTTAAAATGTCAGGACTAAATTTCATATGGATATCTGCTTCTCCATGGTAAGTGCCACATTGCCGTTCTGCTGTTGAGCACATTTGTGCTTCACTGGTATGAGCAAATAATTGTTTAAACATGACCTTGAGAGACAAGTTCATAAAAACTGGTATATTTATGTGACAGCATGACACAGCCTGAAATATATTTAAGTATCATAAAATACAATCAAACACAATCTACTAACTTTAAATGTTCCATTGAAATATAAAGATTGGCTCTTATAAATAAAAATGACAGCAAATGTTCTGGCTATAAAGCCACAGAAAACTAAGTTAGTATCAATAGGCCCAAAGCTGAGACCTCAAAACTCTGCTCTAAATACTCAACAGCCCTGGAGCACTTACGAGAGAAAGATGTTTATGGGTGATGCAATAAATTACTGTTTGTCCTTTATTCTTCCCTCCTTGTTTCAAGCAGAGAAAATTTCCAAAGCTGAATGCTTAAACTGTTCCAAAAATTTCTCCCTCTTAGCTTTGGTTTTTTAAAGAGTTTGTCCTAAAAGTATCATAGAAGTCCTGAGAGAAAGAAAATACATTTACTGATCCTGGATGGAGACTAGAGATCATGGCACTCTGCATTTTTCCATGGTGATCAGTGCTCCACTGAGAATTACAATAGAATAATGAAGAGGCAGCTTATTGGTGCCAAGCAGAGAAGGATTCTCAGACCAGGAGGCATTTAAGCAGGCACCTGATAAAAAGGAGATGCCAATGATAAGAACACCAGGCTTTATTATAGTCAGAGGACACAGCAAGTACAAAGGCCCTGAGGCTCATTCAAGAATTTTTAAATGATTATAATAGCTGAAGATTGTGGTTAAGGAGGAGATCAACATGTCAAGCATATTCACCTTTCGGTTCCAGCCCCTACAACAACGTCTATGCACAGTATATTGTCACATGCTTGTTACACACGTTTGTTAATAAGAGATATGTCAGTTGTGATATCTGACTGTCTCCAATCTTTTATTAGGAAAATGTCTCTACCAATGGTCCCAGTGAATGGCCACCCGGTGTGGAGAGTAAATTACTGCGAAGGTGGACTGACTTGAAAAATGTCTCTCACTGATCAGATTTTCTCTAGAAATCTGAGTCAGGAAACAAAGAAAGAATTACCAAGAAATTGCTAAGACTGTATCTAAAAAATCATGCAACAGACCTGGCTGGAGAGGGTGAGATAGGGACTAGGAAGGGACGAAAGCAGAAGCCAGCAGAGGCAGGCAGCTGAGTGAGAAGGAAAGAAGCCTTCCTCTGGGATAGCTGGGAAGGACAGCAGCCCTCTGAGTCTCTAGAAGAGACTCAAGTTAACGGGAATGTATTGGGGGCCATTGATTCAGACTGAGCTCCTGTATTAGGTCCGACATACCAGATCCAAGCAAAACAGAGGCCCTCATGCTAAAGTCCCTGTCACCAAATTGGAAGTAAGATGTTTATGTGACCATCTCGGTAATAAGGAGTGATGACAGCAAAATCCCTATGCAGGTCAGTTTGGATGGCATGATAAAAAGTCCCCTCTGCATTAACCCTACAAGGAAAATACTCTGATGATAACCAATCTTCTCCTCGAGTCTGCTCAAACTATCTTACAAAAATCACTGGATTCTGCGTTACCCAATGGAGTATCTACCTGAATCTTTAGATCTTTAGATAGGATGCTATCCAACTCATGAATCAATCATAAGACAATTATAAAAGTAAACTCTACTTGTTGAAATTTTGGGTTTTTAGTATTAATGAGTTCCCACTTCAAATCTAGAGCTATTATTTACATCCCTGAGCCCCACATTATTATGGTTCCTGCCATTGGAGTTCTGTGGGATTCTATTGGCCTTAAAATAATTCAACCTTTGTAGTAGATAAAGCAAATTTTTATTCCCCATATGCAAATAAATTCTCACTATGATACTACAGTGGCTGATGGGTGAATTTTTAATTATCAGTTGATCAATATTTATTTTTGAACATGAAATCAAAGTCCTAGTTGAATAATGCCGACTTCAAACTAATGGTATAGAACTTTAAGACATAACTTTACGACAAAATAATGGAGCACAGCTGCAGTACTTTGTTTTCTGCAGTCCTTCCCCTCCTGGCAGTCAGTGGGCACCTTGCATTTCAGTGACGATCTGCAGTCCCCTGTGGCGGGCACAGCAGCCTACAGCTAATCAGGGGCAATCATAAGTAAGATTATTTTGCACCATTTGGCTATAATTAGACCAGCTTTTTTCTTGAGTGATTCATTAGCATGATACTTTGCTTTCAGGACCAACAAACTCAATCTAAATTTCTCTGTAAGTAGGGACAGAGTTATGAACCAAATGAAAGCTACTGGTAACAACAAAAACAAACAAAAGGAATAGAAAGAATATTGCTTGGTTTTCCTCCATTCCCATACTGCAAATTGCAAAGCAGACAAAGGCAACATCAAGCTGTCCGCATGCACTGTTTAACTACCAATAACCTTCGCATACTCTGCTCCCCAAGGAGAGCTGGCTGACAATTAGGACTTTGCAGCTTGATTTTCTCATACACTTGTTTTCATCCCAATTTTTCCTTTCTGTTTCAAGAAGGCAAATATCATATTCATGAAATTCACATGTGCCATCATTCACCTGGGCTCCATCTCCTGTTGTTTTTAGTGCATAAAGCATATAAATTTTTTAGTTCTTATTGGAAGAGTCACATGACAGTGTGTGTATACATTGTCATTTCAACATGGGAAAAGCAATCACAGTAATAAGAAATGGAATATCTGATTATTTACTAAAATCAATGTTTACCAAGTTTTAAATATACCCTCAAGAGAAGGCACGTTACAGGTGCTAAAGAATTACGATTGCAAAGGTATAGAGAAATAAGATATTGGTGTCTGCACTGAAACTCTACTGAAGTCAGTTATTCTTATGCTATTATATGGACACAAATAGTTTGTACACCTTCTAAGGATGGAATTTGATTCAGTAATTTTTGAGGGAGGCCCAAAGCTCTGCATTTCTCACAAGTCCCTTTTGATGTGATGCTGCCAGTCAAGGGGACCACACCCTGAATACCAAGGGTCTACGGATAAGCTGTCCAAAACAAACATAAGATGAGCTACATATGTCATTTACTATTTAATAATAGCTATATCAAGAAAGTAGAAAGAAAGGAATTAGGTTGAACTTAATGATATATTTTATTTAATACCATTTTATTTAAAACACACCAATTTGGTGTGTATATTTCATTTACAGCTCAGTTCAATTTGGACTAGCTACATTTGAAGTCCTTAGAAGCTGCCTGAGCCAACTGGCTACCATATTAGTGATGCATATTTATAGCTAGGTTTCCTCCTACATCACCAGAAGGATCAAATACTTATCTTCAATATGATACAATCTCATTAATCTAGCCTTACAAATTCAGAATGTATACAAATTCAGACTTAGTCTAAACTTCTACTTGTTTTTATGGTAAGAATTAATTACACACAAATTTAATACAAAGGTTTATTCACACACTTTTAACCTAGCTCAGCATTTTGTTCATACCAAGTTTTAGATTGTGTGATCATTCATAAATAATCCTTTTCCCTATATTCAACCCACACTTGAGGGACCTCTACTTCTCAGCATTCATTAGTTATTAATTGTATGCATATATAACTCTGGGTTAAGAAAAAAATTCAAATTAAGACCCTATAAAATTGATATTCTCTTCATGTAGGCTGATCATATTTCCAAATATGTTATTAGAGAAGTTTAATCTCTTATGATTCCTTTTTTGTTCCATGTTGTATGGGTTAGGAATAACTCTCCTAAAGGTTTCTAGAATGTGTAATAAATTGGATACTGAAATCTACACATAATAAGGGTATAAATCATTGCATTCATTGAATGACTGTGAGCTGGATTTCAGAGTTATATGCCTTTTCCTGGGGTTTCTTGACTTCTTTCCTTTTAACTGCAAAGCTCTATGAGAAAGCAAGCCACAACAAAACAACAAATTAACAAACTGTATATTTAGGGTCTTTGAATCTGAGCTAACCAAGAATCTGTCACTAATACCAAAGGTCTTTCCTTATAGACTAGAATTTTTAGGTAGATTCTGGTCTATGACTAGAATCCTGTTGCTTACCCATCCTCTTGCTTTTGCTTATAGGCTATCCAGCTGCATCGCTCCCAATCACTTTGCTTGGTGGAAAATGGCTCAGTGGACACTTCACCTGCTCTGTGATTCATGTCATCCACTTTTGACCATGGATATTCTATCCAGTAGGATGGGGAAGCAGTATAATTTCTCTTCTGTTTCTGTGTCTACTTCATAAAGTTTATAAAAATCACTTTTCATCAATGGTTCTCTTGCCTGGCTGCTCCAGGAAAGCCCGAGGTTTATGTAACACTTGCAGAATCATGCTGCTTCTGCTGTGGCTTAGTGGTTACGTTTTAGAAGTTCATTTGCCTCTCACCTACAGTATACGCTATTAAGTGATCTCATTTTAATTACCTTGTTCCCATGTTCATCACACTGTTGTAATTTCTCTTCATGCCCAATTTGTTAGCTACTTTAATAGGAAAACTAAGCATGCCCTGGTCTTTTACTACTGTTTCTAAGCATCAGAATTGGATGGGTCACAGCAGATTTGCTAATGAGGATCAGCTGACCCAGTTGATATTGCCACAAACATTAACAGTATCTTAATTTCTTGTCTAATAGTTACAACCTTGATATATTATTTTAACCAAACGAACACAAAGACAATGTTGGGCAACTTTATACATTTGTATTATGTCTCATACATATTTGTTGTTTTTTCCTTCTATTTTGTCATTTAGTTTCTGATTTATTTTATCTTCTTGATAGCAAGAGTTATTTTTTCTTCTAAAGAAAAACAAAGTCAAACGCAGTGCAAAATCATCATGAATACATTCCTGTAAAAACTATTTCTGGAGAAATGTAAAAAGCATGTGCTGAGAATATGATGCACCTGGCTGGAATTTTTGTCCTGCTGCTTTGCTTAATGTGACAGTGCAGACTTTTCTTTACTTCTATAAGCCCCTGCTTTCTTATCTGTCAAATGGGCACAAATCCTGCTGGACACAACTGCCTCTTCCTGCCTGAAGATATATGGGCCAGAAACATTTAGCCTCATGCAGTTCACCACAAATATGGTGCTCTTGTTACCTCTGAAGTTTTCCCTGCAGTGCTCTTCTCTCATTTCACTCCACTTCACTGCCTGGTTCAGGCCTAAATGTTCAGGAATGGGTTGTGTCTTCCAGTGGCAATGCTTTGCTGTAGCCGATGAGCCCTTCTGCTCAGCCCTGTACAGTGGGCAGAGCTTCTCTGAACTCCCACGGCTCAGGCACCATCACCATCACTGCCTGTTGCTCAACAACCTGAGGCAACACTTTATCATCCAAGTGTAGCCCCATTCCTGATGCAAAGTTAGGGACCTACGATTGTTAGCATGCTTCATCTCCCTGCTAAGGATCCTAAATCTCCTCTGGTCTGTGAAAATGTGCTCCATGACTCTGGGGCATACTGTAATCATAGTGGCCCACCTAATCCGTGTCTTTTCAGCATCTCTTCTTATCTCTACTGTAAGATCTCTCTGAAAGCAACAATTCCAATTTACCCATTCTGATATCCTCAGAGCCTTGGGTAAAACCTGGCATACACTGGGCATGCAACAATGCAAACTGAAAGGAATGATTATTTCCATGATACTTATTACCACCTCACTAGTTAAGATAAATTAAACCACATTCTGGTTTGTAAGCATCCAGCAATAGGTAACTGATAGCAATACTAAATTGTCACTATCTACATTATACATGGACATCTCTATAACATTATAAATTCATTGAAATCAAAAGGCCTATTATTTTTTTCCTGTAAAAACAGAAGATAGGTTTTTGATTGAATGTCAACATTATGTTCATCTATCTGTAAGTTATCCCTGTTTAAATGCTGTCTGGAGCCAGCTTTTAAAGTTATGAAAGGAACTTCAGAAGTGCTTTCAAAAATTAACTTCCAACTCAATGATCCATTGTGAGTTCTTATTGCTCAACATAATAATAGACTCTGCCTTTCTGGGTCATCTGTTAAAATCATACCACTTAACTTGGGCAATGCTGTTTGTAGTTATTACTCAACCTCAGCCAGGCCCTTGGTGCACTCATCATTCCCTTATTCATCCCTACTTATCTCCCCAGCTTATTCTGTACAATAGATAATCTGAACATTTTCTGCTTATTTCAAATTCATAACTGCAGTTTGGAGCACTTGGGCTCAGCTGGCTTCACCTCTTACTTCAGCGATACAATTAAAGGAAACAACTGTGGATTTCTGCCATCTGTACATCTCTGTGACTTTACATACCATCACTCCTGCTTGTCCACTCTGTCACCTCACTGCTCTCCTTTCATCCATCAAGCTACGATTCTACCTTCCTTCTTTTTTGACAACTTTTCTAAAAATACTCCATTTCATCATTTTGCATAATTCCTTGATTCTCCTCTTCTTCAGAGGTCACCAATGACTAGCTTATTGGCGTGGACTATGGTGTCTTATCATTTTCATGCAACCTAACCTTTCTATTGGATAGCTTTGGCACCAAACTGAGCTTGAAGCCCTTTGTTCTGGTATCACTTTCCACACTGCTCGAGTTATACCCAACAAAAGGCAATCTAAATAAAAATGATGTTCCTCCTCTGCAAATACAGTTTCAAATCTAACGCATCTATGAGTGATCTTAGAGCCTAAGCTCTTGGTGAATGAAAATTATCTAGGTTTTAGTGCTGCATTATTTGACACCGCTGGTTATTTACTTCTCTTTCTCTTCTTGCTTCTAAGACTACTCTTGTTTTCTCTCCTTTTTGTTTCTGTCAATACACAAATTCAGGGTATCTCTCGGGAACTAGCCTGGTCTCTTGGCTCTCCTACGCTAATTTTATTAATGCATTGGGCTTCAATTGTTACATTTCTTCTAATTACTCTTATATTGTCAGCTCCACATTTGATTGCGCTTTCTCTTAAATTAGCCCCTAAATTTACATGGAACTAAGCTCATTGAGATTATTCATGTATGTGGCTTATTGACTAAAGCAAACCTAATACTTTTTACAAAGCAAAAGTAAAACTAGATGGCACAGATGTTATCTACAAATTTAACCTGGCTTTCATTTTTATGCAAGAAATGCTGAGCTTGCATCCAATCATTCTCAAAATCTTCTGTGAATACCTGATTTATTTCTTCAGGAATCTTTCACTTACAACAAAAAACCACTTAAAGTATGTGAGCTAGCTATACATCTGATGTCTCATCTAATCCAATGTAAAGTACATGTTACCTTTCTGGCACTGTTACCCAAATTAGTTTGTTAGGACTGAAAAGAACAGAAAGTTTAATCTGTTAAGGAAAGAAGCCATTCTTCTGATACCTATCAGAAAACTTTCCTTAATCTCTTAAACAGAAGTAAATTTTACTATGATAATCTTTCTTTAAGATTACTGATTAATTGCTTTGGGACAAATCATAAAATATGTTATATTTTATGCAGTAGCAAACTCACTTGTTACATCTGGGTACACAATAATTGTAACATCAATATGACTATGTTGGTTATTTAAGTGCAATATGAAAGTACAATGCTGAGAGCTTTGCATAGTTTTGTATTTAATCTTCACAAAAATCAAAAGATAGATGCTAGCCATGATGCTTGTTATTATTATTACTATTATTATTATTATTTTATAATAAAAAAACAGGTTCAGAAATCAGGTTCAACAAGTCCTAAAAGTCATATAGCTACTAAGTGGCAAAGACAGGATTTGAATTTATATATCTTTTACTCCCCCAAAATATACATTCTTTTTTTTTTGTGGGTACCGGGGGGTCGACCTCAGGACCTCACGCGCCAGCAGGCACCCGTGCCTCTGAGCGATATCACCGGCCCCTTTTTCGTATGTGGGTTCTGGGAGTCGAACTCGGGCCCTCGCGCTTGCCGGGCAGGCGCTTAAGCTGCTGAGCCATCTCACCGGCCCACCCCAAAATATACATTCTTATCTACCGTGGTTTAAAGAATGTAGAACTCTATGTCTGAGGTTTAAAGAACATGGAATTGTGTCTAATTTCAGCTCTGTCCTTATTTTGCAATGTTATTTTGAGAAAATCCCATAAACTCAGTGGTCTTTAATGTGTACACACTTATATATATAATTTGAGTGTGAACTAAGATCCCTTGGAACTCCAAGCATTTTCAACTTTTTATTATAGCTCAACTTTTATTCTTCAACTTTCCATAGTGACAGAGAAAAAGTCAGGACAGTGTCAATGAGCATAGATATTTTAAAAAGAAAGTCTGATTCTAACCTCAGAGTGAGAAAGTATAATATATGTTCTCATTATACTTTCAGTCACTTGAGATTTCACTGTGTCCCAGGCATTGTGATAAACTTTGGATTTATAATGGTGAACAAAACAGGTACGGCATTGAACCCATATTCTTCTATTTTATCATAAAACAACATTTAATCAAGGGTCCCATACTCGTTGGTTGAATAATATTCTAATTATTGGTGACAAACACATTTCCTACATTACAGACTTAAGATTTTCTCCAAGTATCAGCTTTGGATTTCTAGCTGTACCTTTGAAATCTGCAAATAAAACCAAGTCTGTTGCACTAAGATCTTGTGAAGGGCTTGTCCTTCTAAAAACCATGTTGACATAATTTTTCTTATTTAGTGGTGAAGAATAATTTTCTTCCTGACTCATTCCATTTAATGATAGCTTTGGTGTCCTTGGGAAACTTTGTAATGATGAATTCCTTGTACAAATGATTAAAAACTATTAGAAGCTTCAAAATATGCCATATAATAAGTTCATTCCTACTACATATATTTAAACATTTTGAAGAAAAACGATTTTGAACTGCAATTTTGTTTTCAAAAATGCCTACATTGAAATACTATTTATAATATGTGTGAAAATTATGTTTTCTAGGTACAAACTTTTTACTCTTTTATTTGTATTATTGATAGAGTAGGGAGGAATGATATACTTGTTCTGTGAAAAAGACAGGACAAACTCTAAAATTGTTACTATTTTATAAAATGTACAATTATTCAACATACCACACTCAAGCTATTGTTGAGAGTGATGCAGAATTGTTAAAAAAGTGTATATTTTTTAACTTAGTTGACAGCTAAAAATTGAGAACTCTAAATGATAAAGAGAGGAATCATTTGGCTGCTTTCTTTCCAGGGGAATGAAGGAGGGCAGGGAAAAGAGAGCTCTTCCCAAATTTACAAAATGTGGTTACCAGTGTGTGCTTGAGATGAGAGATTAGTGTACGGAAGAGTCTTGGTATCTTAGTTTGTTTTCTGTTGCTATAACAAAATGCCTGTGATCTGGTAGTTTATAAAGGGTAGAGGTTTATTTGGCCCATGATTCTGGAGGATGGGAGTCCTCACAGCATGCCACTGGCATCTGCTCAGCATCTGGTGGGGGAATTCTTTCTGCATTATACCATAGCAGAAAGCATCCCATGCTGACAGAGCAAGCTTGCTAGCACAGATCTCTCTTCTTATGAAGCCACCACTCCCAATATGGATATTGGGATAATATTATCCAATCTTGATCATCTCCCAAAGACCCCACCTCCAGTCAACATACAAATTTGGGGAGTAAGTTTCTAAGACATGAAATTTGAGGAACACAGTCAAACTATTGCACCCAGCCACAGAGATTTTCACAGCCACCCCACCACTGTTCCTCACGGGACTGCACAGAATTGCCTGCAGTATAAGGAAACTTCCTGGTGCGCAGGGCCATAGCTAAGACCAAGAGCAAAACAGGAGAGTGGAGAGAGCCTCCCTGCTCTGGGTGTCTGAGGTCTGTGCTCTGTTTGTAGGGCCAACACTGCTCTTGGCCATGGTGGGGCAGTACTGGCCCTCCTCACACTCCTTTCCAAGCAAGTGGCAGAGGCTGCTGAAGGTTGCGTAGAGTCTTAGGGTCAAGGGATCTTCCATGGAGCAGAAGGCTTTTCTACTGTGGTGGCAACTGCAGTCTCAGTTGTTATATTTAAGCCTGTACTACAAACTGCTTTGAACTCTATGTACATATGTGATATATTGGCCAGTCATGGGCACTGACAAATTGCACAAAAAGAAGTTGGTCTATTAGTGTATTCTGACTGTTATAACTGAATATCACAAACTGAGTACCTTAAACAACAGATTTTTTTTTTTTTACCTGGAATCAAACTCAGGACCTTGCACTTGCCTGGCAGGTGCTTGCGATGCTGAGCTATATCCCTGACCCAATATTAATTTTTCTTGAAATTCTGGAAGTTAGAAGTCCCAGATCAAGGTGCCATTAAGGTCTTGGGCTCTTTTCTTGTCTTGCAGATGGCCATCATCTTGCTGCATCCTCACATACTCTTTTCTGTGTTTGTATGTGGAGAAAGATATCCCATTTTCATCCTCTTCTTATAAACCTCTCCAGATTAAGTTCCCACCCTTATGACTTCATTTGACTTTGCCTATTGCCATACACGCCCTTTCTCCAGATATAGTCACATCAGAGGTTAGATCTTCAACACATGTATTTTTTGGGTGGGGCACAATTGTGTCCATAACAGCTTGGAGTTGCCTTCCTCAGTTTCTGTCCTTCCTGGGCTCCCTCTACACCTTTGAATGGCCAGTGCTTCTCTTAGTTGCACATCTTTCCATTTGAGCTATCAGAGGAAGTTTTCTATGAGACTACTTTCCCAAAGTATACCAACAGAGTCCACACTGAGGCAAAACCAGCAAACAGAAATGGTCCCATACAAATTGTGGCTCCTTCCAAAATCTCTCTGCCTTTGTGTGCTCTCCAGAGCCTTCTGAAGGTTATTTTACTGATTGTTCTTGTTTTTATTATTTTTTCCTGAGGTGATAGTTGTCAATGGTTAAATTACCTATCATTCTGTCAATATCCCACTTTCCTCATTCCTCTAGTTTAGGAGCTCTCAATCAAGGATAATTTTGCCACGCAGGAGACATTTGGCAATGTCTAGCCATTATGATTATCATTACTTGATGGAGAAGTGCTACTGGTGTCAGGTGACCAAAGATACGTCTAAGTGAGTATCTTACATTACACAGGATGGCAGCCCACCCTTACTCCCAACAAATATTGTTTTTTTTTTTTTTTTTTTTTTTTTTTGTGGGTACCGGGGGGTCGACCTCAGGACCTCGCGCACCAGCAGGCGCCCGTGCCTCTGAGCGATATCACCGGCCCCTTTTTCGTATGTGGGATCCGGGAGTCGAACTCGGGCCCTTGCGCTTGCCGGGCAGGCGCTTAAGCCGCTGAGCCATCTCACCGGCCCCAACAAATATTGTTGATAGCAATTAAACATGATCTAAATATGAAGATGTACTCTACATTCATTATTTGGAAACAATGACATTGTTAAATTGTCCATTCTATCCCAAATCAATCTGTAGATTCAACAGATTTCAAAATTACCACTGTCTGTCTTGAAAAAAAAAAGAGCTGATTTAAACATTTATATGGAAATGAAAAGATCAGAAAGAACCGAACAACTTTGTAAACTAAGAAAAAATTTGGAGGATTTACACTACCTGAATTCAAAACCTACCACTATGGGCTACAATGCAGTATGACCATAAATATACACAAATAGATCAGTAAAACCAAATAGAGACTCCAGAAATAAACCCAGCTGTTCACAGTCAATTAATCTTGAGTGGAGACAAGAATTCAATAGAGAGAATATGGTATTCATAACATATTGTATTGAACAACTGAATATGAAAAAATGAATATCATTTCCAGCTCATTCAACACACAAAAATAATCCTGGATAAATATATAGTTTTACTAAATATTGCTAAATTGCTAAATAATGTAATTTTACTAATGTACCCTCTCATGAGAGGATATGGAAACCTATTTCTATACATCCTTGAGAAAACTTTGTTACTGTCAAGTTTTTAACGTTTGTTAACACTATCACTCATTTTTATAAAGAAAAGCTTAACTGTCCAAACTACAAAGGCCTATAGTAACTTTCTTAAATGTTCAGTACCGCCTGAACATGTTGAAGATGATTGGACACAAGGTCTAAACCGATAGGAATCTCCAGAGACCAAGATCTTCGTCACCTCCCACCCCCATAATCGATGTGAGAAGAGGTTAACAGGGCCCAGATAGTAAATAGCAGGAGTAAATCTTTATAACCTTAGATTTGGTAATGGATTCTTGCATATTATAACAAAAACAAAAAAACAGGTGAGTTAGACTATCTTAACACTAAAAATTTTAATTTTTCAAAGAACATTATTAAAAATGGCAAAACAAAACATAGAAATGGAGAAAAGACTCGCATATCATGTACCTGAAGATGGTCTAGTATCCAGAAGATGGGAAGAATGTAATAACTCAACAACACAAACATAAACAGCCCAATTTAAAAATGGGCAAACAACCTGAATAGACATTTCTCTAGTTGAAAATATACAAAAGGCCAACAAATACATGAAAAGATGCTAAACATTACTTAGGAAAATGAAAATCAAACCCATGATGGCTATTACTTCATGGCTAGTAATAGCTGGAAAAATAAAACAACAAAACCCTAACAAAGTAGCATTAGCAACATGCTGAAATTAGAACCCTTTTCCATTGCTAGTGGAAATGTTAGATGTTTCTGCTTCTGTGGAAAACAGTTTGGCAATTCTCCAAAGGTTACATATGAATGAGCAATTCCACTAATAAGTACATACATCCCAAAATTCTAAGCACATGTTTAAAAAAATACATGTACAAGTATGTTCATAGTAGCACTACCCATAATAGCCAAAAGGTCAAAGAGCCTAAATGTCCATCAATAGATGAATGATTTAACAAATGGCAGTATACAATAGAATATTGTCAGATATAAAAATGATAAAGTGTCATTGCATGCTTCAATGAAGAAAAATCTTGAAAACACTGTGCTAAATGAAAGAAAACAAACACAATAGGCCATGTATTGTGTGTTTCCATGTGTATGAAATACCCAGACTGGGTCAATCTGTGGAAACCACACAGATTTGTGGTAGCTGAAGGCTGGTGGGGAAGGACTGGGGAGAAAATGTGTAATAGGTATGGGGTTTTATCATGAAAAGATAGAAATGTGTCGGACATAGATAAACATTTTGAATATATAAAATGCTGTTAACTTTCTTACCTTAGGATTGCTAAGTCTGCATTATGTGAATATTTTTTCAATAATTTTTAAAAGATCTGACCTAGTACAACCAAATAGTCCTCGAATCAGTCACTCGTATGGCTGTACAGAGCTACAAGATGATTCTGTAACTGAATCATGTCAGAAGTGACTGACAGCTGATGGCACCCATTCACTGTACCCTCCACAGCTGGGACAGGTCCTTGCTGGATGCAGGACCTGGAAAACACCCGTCTATGAACACCATATAGAAGATTCCTCAAGTTGTCTGTATTACTTCACTTTTGTCTTCTAAAATTTTCTAGATTTTTCTTCCATTTTACTTAAATTCTCAAATATCATTGGTATACAATCATTCTTAATATTAGCTTCATATTTTCTGAAAAAATATATATGTGTGTATATCTATATAATTATCTTTTTCTGAGGCTTATTTTCATTTATCTTTTCGATTTTGATTTTAAGCTTGATTTCACCAGGATCAAATCACACTCTGTAAGATTTAAATTTTTAAAAATTGAGATTTGCTTTATAACTCAGCAGACTGCCAATTCTTATAAAATTTTCACAAGCATTTGAATAAAATGCACATTCTAGCCTTTTGTGATGGTCCTCTACCTGTGTAAGGTAGGTCAAGATTAATTTTGCATTGCATATTTTTATGAAATTTTGTTTTTGTCTTCTACTCATCACTCACTGCAAGTAGTGTGTAAAAGTCTGTTGTTGAGAGTGACTGGTTCTTCTTCTAATGTGTCTTTTGCTTGATATTCTAAGATGCTGTTACCAGGCAAATCAATATTTAGACTTTCTACGTAGATCGATGAATAAAACCAGTATTCACTGTCAGTGTTATTTTGTATCAGTAGTTTTGCTTTGGAGTTTACCCCATACTAGATATAGAAGACTTCTTTTGACAAACAATTGCATGGCATTTTTTTCATCATTTTGCTTTCTACTTTCTAGTATCCTCATATATTAGATGTGTTGCTGTTGTCATCTTTGTTGTTGTTTAGAGTGCTGAGTATAGAGCCTAGGTCTCACTCTCACTGGGCAAGCACCCTACCATTTCCAGCCTTATACTGTGTATTTTTTTCTTCTTTTTTTCCAAAGAGGTGGCTCTGTTTCTCTATTGTATTTCTGTTTTTATTTTACATCAATGCAAGTTGGTAGTACATAATGATTACATTCCTCATGAGAATTGGTACATGAACGTAACTCATCTTAATTCTTGTTCTTGTCCCCTTCCCTTCCCTTCTTCCCTCCTCCCTGCATCTCTTGCTCCTCTTCCCTTTGGCAAAGATCTCCTTCCCCATTTCCTATTCTCTATATTTTATTTTGTAAGCATCATATAGCTGGACTTTTCAGTCTCACAATCTCTTTTCTAATTAGAAAATTTAGGCCATTTACATTAATATGACTGAAGATTTATTTAGAAACAACTTACTCTTTAATTTCCATTAGTTTGGGGTTTTTTAAAAACCATTTCTCTTATTGTTAACTGATTATTTTAATAATTTAATTTGCCCTCCACATTAACTTAGATTATATATACTTTTTGTTTTAGTGGTTACACTTAAGTTTAAAGCATGTATTCTTGAATTATCAAAATTTAGTTTAATTGCTATTTATATCTACATTTGATCATTTGGTCTAACTTTATACTATTCTTGACTTAATCTTTCTCTCTCTTTTTGTTTTGAAAAGAGGTGTTTTTCAGACAGGATCTTACTATGTAATTCAGGCTGGCCTGTAACTCATTATACAAACCAGGCTGGCCTCCGACTAGCAAGATCCTCTTGCCTCAGCCTCCTCAGTACTGGGATTACAGGCATGCACCACTATGCCTGGCTTTTGTTTCTTTCCTCTCCTCTCTTCCTACGTGTATGTGGATGTGCATATGCACACCTGTATTATATTTTCATTTATATTTACATGGTTTATATAACAACTTTATTGAGATAAAGTCCACATATTACACACATCACCCCTTTAAGTAACATTTCAATAGTTTCGATATATTAACAGAGTTTGGCAACCATCACTGCAATCAATTTTAGAACATTTTGGGCCTGTGAGATGGCTCAGCAGCAAAAGCGCCTGCCCGGCAAGCGCGAGGTCCTGAGGTCAACTCCCAGTACCCACATTAAAAAAAAAAAATTTAGAACATTTTCATCACTGCAAAAGAGAACCCTACAGCCATCTGTAGTCAGTCCTCATTTTCCCCAAGACTTACACCCTAGGCAAACACAAATCAACTTTCAGTTTGTGTAGGTTTACCTCCCCTGGATTGTTTATATAAATAAGTTCCCAATCTGTAGCCTTTCCTGATAAGTTACTTTCATTTAGCATAATGTTTTCAAAGTTCATCTATGTGGGATCATGTATGAGTATTTCATTCCTTCGTATGAATTATATTCCATGCATGCTTATACAAAATTTTGCTTATTTGCTCACCTATTAATGAGACATTGAGTTTGTTCTGCATTTTAGCTACTGTGAATAATATTGCTCTGACCATTTAGGTAAAATTTTTTCTGTGTGAACCTGTGTGCTCTCTTGAGTAAATGTCTAGGAATAGATTTGTTGAAGTATATAATAATTCTGTTTAATTTTTTCATACTTGCCAAACTGTTTTCCATAGGAGCTGAACCATTTTACCTTCCTACCCTTCCAATTTCTGAACGCTCCAACCATTGTTGTTTTCCAGTATTTTTATTCTGGTCATCCTAGTTGATGTGAAGTGGTATACTGCCGTAGTTTTTTATTTCAATTTCTCTAATAACTAATTATGTTGGGCATTTTTATGCACATTTTGCCCATTTGCCTATCTTCATTGGAGAAAGGTCTATGCAAGTTCTTTTTATAATTGGGTTATTTATCTTTTTGTTGTTCAATTCCAAAAATTCTATATACATTTTGGAAGCTACGTATTTTCAGATATATAGTTTGCAAATATTTCTCCCTGTGGATGTTCTTTTCACTATCTGAATGATATTCTTTGAAGAATATGAGTTTTTAAGTTTTGATTAGGCCCAATTTATCCGTATTTTTCTTTTGTCACTGATGATTTTGATGTTATATCTAAAAAGAGCTTTGCACAAGGTCAGGAAGTTTTATGCTTATTTTTTCTAAAGAATTATAATTTTAGGTTTTATATTTAGATCTACGCTCACTTTAGAGTTAATTGTATGTGTCATATCAGAAAGAATATTGACTTCATTTTGCTGCTGTTATCCTGGGTAGTCATTTATCCCAGCACCACTTGTTGGAAAAGTTATCCTTTTCCTTCTGAAATGTTGGGCAGTCTTATTAAATTTCAGTTGCATGTAAATGAGAGAATTTATTTTTGGAATCTCAGTTCCATACCATCAAGCTACATGTTTATCCTTACACTAGTACTACATAATCTTGATTACTGTAGCTGTGTTGTATGTATTGAAAATAGAAAGTGTAAAGTCTTCGACGTTCTTCATCTCTTTTCAAGATTGTTTTATAGGACTACCTTGACAAATGATGTAAAACCCAGTGCAGATTTTAAGGATCGCCTTGAAGCTACAGATTAATTTGGAGAGTGTTACCATATTAAAACAATGTTGTAGAAGAATCAGAGAAATATTAAGTTTTCTGTCTCATTAACAGTAGAAGCCTTTCTCTTATTTAGATATAATTTATCTCGACAATGTGTTGTAAATTTTAGAATATAGAGTTTGTACTGATTTCATTAATTTTATTCCCAAATATTTTAATCTTTTTGATGGTATTATAAATAGAATTTTGTTCTTAATTTTATCTTTAGGGTTTTCATTGAAAATATATACAACTTAAACAGATTTTTTGTATATCATTTTCTATCTTGCATCTCTGATGCATTTGTTCATTATTTAGTAGATTCCCTGGCATTTTCTATAAACAAAATTATGACATGTGTAAATGGAGATTTATTCTTTCTACCTTGGGTGACTTTTTATTTTTCTTTTTTGTCATTATTCTGGTTAGAACATTTAGTTCACTCTAAAAATCTTTGAGGCAGACATCCTCATCTTGTTTCTGAAATGAGAAGTAGTTCTACGCTGTTCTTCATCCCACCATCTTAATCTTGGAGCTGAATCTCTGTCTCTCTCTCTCTATAGATAGATAGATAGATAGATAGATAGATAGATAGATAGATAGATAGATAGATAGATACTGTATATGATGAGTCTTATATATCAATCTATCTATCATCTATCTATCTCTCTATCTTCAATGTTCACAATTTTCTTCTAGCTTCTTTCTAAGATCAATTTGTTTCTGTTTGAAAACATTTTTCTGTACTGTCATACTTTGGTGCAAGTCTGCTGGTGATAAATATTCTGGTTTTTGTTTCTTGTTTTTTTGAACTTGAATTCTAATACAACTCTAACTACTTAATTTTCTTTTGTACATTTTTATTATTTTGTTTTGCCTTCATTCATTATTTCTTTTTTCTAATTTTTCTCTTTATTCTTTCCTTATTCACGTCTAGCCTATTGTTCAGCCCATTCTCCCTTTTGCCCATCAAGATCCTAGTTAATTGTGTCTTAATTCTAGAATTTCCGTAAGTTTCTTTTTCTAATTTAAGTTCTCTGCTAAGTTCTGAAATCATCCCTTGCTTCTTTTAATGTATGTGTTTGATGACTGAATAATGTTGGTCCCTTATAGTCTATTGTCTGTTATGTCTCATTTTTTATTGTGTTGTCTTATCCCATCTTGTTTCTGATATGGACACAGAATATGGAATGCTCTAGAGCAAGTTGAAGCTTAGAGTAATGCTGTTTTCATTTACGGAAGGTCACCTTTTCCACTGCAGATGGTTGAACCAGTAGCAGCTCCAGATAATTTTAGTGAAGCTGTAGGAAATGAGATTATTCGAAGCTGAGTTTTAGTAATCAGATGATCTGTTTCTGGTTCATACTTAAGATAAAATATAGTCCTTCGGTGTCTCAATCCACAGTCTTGCATTTGTACTAGAACTATCCATTTTGGGAAGACACTCAAGTGCAATTTTTGTTCTACTAGCAACAGAAGGCTTTAACATTTCTGCTCAACTTCTCACTCTCCTAAATGGTGCTTCTGGCTTTACAAATGCTTCTTGCTGAAAAGCTGTCCAGGATGTCTGGCTCAACTAGCTGGGTTTCCTCCTTCTAAAGGGTTCAAGACCCGTCATTTTTCATGATTCCTTAGTTCTCTTATGTATTCAGGTGGGTGAATTTTTAGTTCTGTCCATCTTTTCTTGCTGTACTCAGCGGGAAGGTTATTCTGCAATTATTTGTCAGCCATTTCCAAAAACAGAACTTCTACAAACTTTGTTTTTCAAAATCTACTTAGGAAGTATTTTAAAGTAAACAAACAAAAAGAACTTTCTCAATATATATTTATAGAAAAATCTAAATACCTTATCATGTTTTACGAGACCTTGCAAGACCTGGCCACAGCCAATTTATTCAAATTATCTAAACTTTCTGTAACTCATTTACTCCTACAAAATTAGCCTGTCCATTCCTCATAGATATCAGCTTTCTATTTCAAATTCTGAATTTATTTCCCAACTTGGAACATTACTGTCAGAGCTTTCCATATCCTTATATTTGTTCAAATATTACTTTCGTAAAACACCCTAGGTAGTTTACCCAACGAAAAAGAATTCGTTGCCCAGTTACTCTCGATTACAAAAATACCCTCTTTGTCTTTCAGCATTGGTCACAACGTGTATTTATCTGTACTTTATTAGATTTTTATTTTTATATGAACACTACTTCGTGAGTCATGATTATGTCTTTAGCACTTATGAATGATTGGCACACAGAAACTACTCGTTAAATATTTATTTAAACAAAAGAAACATGGCCCATGACTATAAGTGAATTCATTACCTTTTTTGACCCTCACTTTTCCACCTTTAATTTTAAAATGATTTTCCAGAAGGATAAGTTATGCCAGAAAGATAAAATAATTCTTGTTTGTCACTCAGTAAAAAATGGAAAAAGCAAAGGGAAAAGAAGAGAGAAGGGAAAATAATCGAATGTCTTCTAGTTATCAGATCTTCTCATATTTAATATTTTATTAACTATGGATGCTGGCATAATATCCTCCAGAAAAATCTAGTAAGAGATAATTTCTAATACAATAAAATTACAGGAGAAATATAGGGGATTTAAAATTTCCCCGGAAGAATGTGATAATTTTCCTTAGTGTGTTTTGTGTCATCTTTACAAAAGCCTTCTAGTTTCTTGAAAAATAGATGTTTACATATATGAAAAAATAAGCCAAAATATAAAGAATATTTCTTTAGTTTGAGTTTGGCATTTATTTTTATATAACAACAATATTGGAAAGATAAAAAATTGCTTTCCTCTGTTGTGCTGGTTGTCACCTCCCATTCCTTACTCACTATCTAATTGAGGCATTTCCTGGATTTTATGTCTTTGAAGTGAGGTGGACAGAATATATTTACTGCAGTGCTTACATTGTGCACTGGCTACCCAGTGGTTAAATGGCACAAGTACATATTGCTGTTTATTAAATATGATTTGGCTATGATGTGTACTGTGCTAGTGTTGAGACATTCTGGAACTTCAATTCCCATGTATCCCATTATTTCTGTTCTTAGAGTTTTAATGAAGAAGCATTTCACCAAGTAGTTCTCATTAGCAGAGACACATTGGGACTGGTAGATTTGTTCTATACTTCATTCCACAGAGGAGCAGTACAGTGGATTTCTACAGGGGTCGGCAAGAATTTAGTCTGCTGCTGTTGACCTACAGAATTTACATTATGCATTCATAGTACATGCAGGCATAATAAATTAGCAATATGAAACATTTTTTCTTGATTTT
This sequence comes from Erethizon dorsatum, assembly GCA_028451465.1. Lineage (NCBI taxonomy): Eukaryota > Metazoa > Chordata > Mammalia > Rodentia > Erethizontidae > Erethizon > Erethizon dorsatum. The sequence goes on from CM051838.1 coordinate 19,085,598, forward strand.
TTATCATCTATAACCTTGTTTCAGGAGAAGCCCTTCTATTAAAGAAGACCCAGTTTATCCCATTGAGTTGTTTCTGTTACCTGTATCGGACACGACCAGCAAGAAATTCTTATTTATTAGGATTTCACACTGAAATTCTACTCATTCAGTTTTGTTTGTAGATAGCAGAATGATTACAAATTCCTTTACTTAAATACTCTGTGACCCCATTAGATAGGGAGCACAGTATAAAAATGCTCTATGTGTCATAAACACAGTCATTATTTCTAACACATACTGAAAATTACCAGTATCAACAAGGAAATGGAAACCTTTAAGTCACAAGATAGAACACAATAAATAACCACTCTTTCTCCAACAAATGTGAAGCTGCGAATCTATCAAATGTGAAACTAGAAGAACTGCACACACTGTGAAGTTTAATATAATGTGCCTTGAGAACTTCCTCCCAGGTAGACATATTGCTTATAAATGTGTTTGCCAGAACCTCATTATAATTAGAAACATCTGAAAACTCCAGCTCTTGGAGAAGAATATCTCTAATATTGTAAACTGATTGTGACATTATTAATGGCTTTATTCAGCTAAAGGTAAATGCTTCTTTCAAAGATAAAAGATATTTTTAGTTTCATTAGTTCTCCTAAGATACACAGAGTTGGCAAATTAAGAGGCCTATGAAAATTCATAATAATATAGCTCGAGTAATTAATTATTTCTCTCTTGAACAATTTTATATTAGCTATTTTGTAGACTACATTTCGTTTTCTTAGCTGCCGGATTGGTTTGTATTTTCATCAACATTGAGCCAATATTTATTTCTGAAGTCTTTTGCTAGCAATTTGTTTCAGGAATATTCTCCTGTATGTTTAGAAAATTTGATGTGGTTTCCAATAATCTATAATTAATGAATTTCAAATACCAAATTCTTTACATTCATCTGCTCATCATTCCTACATTTATTCATTCCTTCCTTCAGTAGTTATTTATAATAATATCACCTCTTGAGTTTCTTATGACATAAAACATGCATGGATTTAGGATAGTACTGGCACATAATCAGAGCTGAATAAACACTAGTCATTATAATGTATATTGATTTATATTGATTTAATTATTAAATTCCATTATGGACAGGTGGGCGTTATATAGAAATAAGTAAATCCATTAACCTCAACTCATGAAACACACTGCACGAATAAACCAATTATATAAATACAAATGTGATGTGGGTGAGATATTTTCCTATTAACCGTGACAGCAAAACACATCAAAATGTCAAGCCCTTTTCAAAATAACACTTGTCTATAACACGTCTTCTTTCTTTTAAAACTGAGAATTCAGTGATTTGAAGAGTTTTAGAGCTGTTTCCAATCTCTATATTCTCTGTAATTAAAAAACTGAGAAAGTATGTTCCAGGGTTAGCTAAAAATATCACTTCCAGCTGACATCTGCATGACCTTCGAGATCATTCAAACTCAGTGAATAGTGATATTTTTACCTGTAAAATGCAAGGCAAATATCTGGGGTGTGGGCCCAGGGATTTGTAGCTTTAAGAAAGCCCCTACAGCTTCTGAAATATGGCCGGCCAGTGCTAGGATGGCTGCTAGCAATTCTCCTAATTCAAAATTTGTCTATGAGTGGATGACACAAGTACATTTTTTCTGTACGGATGTATAAGAGATACTCCTACATCTGGAGTGCTGCTAGTCTCAGCTGCTCCTCACTAATATATTTTATCAGTTCAACATTGTTTTGGATTCAGAATGTCCTCTGGTAAAATATCACCCATTCTATAGCAATCAGAAACATCAGTCTTTCTACGGCTTCCTAGGTGCTATGGTTGGAATACGCTCCAGATGGTGCCTGTGTGCTAACACTAAGAGAGAGGAACTTTGAAAGTTGACTAAATGATGAATCAAGAGAGGATAAGACCTCTTGAATGGAGTTGAGCCCTTTATTCATGAGGCTTCAAGTAGTATTCTGCTAGCTTGCCTTGCTGCTTCCTGCCATATGAGGACTCAGCCTCTTCCCCTCCATCAGCCTACACCAGACGCCCGAGCCTGTTAGCCCTTTTCTTGTATATCTCATGTTCCAGAACTCTGAGAAATAAGTTTCTGTTCTTTTCAAATTGCTAAGACTTTGGAGTTTTGTCAAAGCCACAAAGCAGACTTAGAAGTATAAATGATTTTACAACTTTAACATTTTAATGTTAAGCTAAAACCAGTATGGTGAGCAGGCTGTAAGAGAGGGGAGATGTAATTTTGAATCACAGGGTCCAGTTGAGATTTTTGTTTTAAGAGGTATTGTGTCAGCCAATAGATGAGTTTGGTATCTAGGTATTTAATTGGTAAAGAAAAAAAATTTAGAAGCTGGAACTTGATGTCAGAAGAGAAAGGAATCAAATTGGGTGTGGTGGCGCATGTCTGTAATCCCAGCACTTGGGAGGCTGAGGCAGGAGGATGGCTGTGAGTTCAAGGCCAGCCTGAATTGCATAGTGAAACCCTGTCTCAAAAAGACAAAAAAAAAAAAAAAAAAAAAGGAGGGGGAAAAGGAATCCAAAATTCACTCATTCACTGATTTCTTCTACAAATATTAATTGAATTTTACTTAACCTAGGCATTATGATAGTCACCATGTTTATGCATGCAGTGATAATAAATTCCCCACCTAAAGTGGTTAGAACTTACAATAATCCTTAGTCAATTAATAATTTTGTCTAAGATCATATGATACTTAAACTGTTCAATGTCTTCAAAAATTCTCATATTTTTATGATCTAATTTATGGATCAGGCTAATTTATTCCAAAGTTAGTCCCAGTATACTGCCTTTATGACATTTGCCAAATCACATATAATCACCATGGTTATTTCTTTATATATTTTTCTTTATATCAATTTGCTGTTTACATATAAAAATTTTTAAAGGTCGAGTAACTACCTGTTTGATAAGTGGAAAATGAATACCATTGCCAAAAATGTATGATAACCATGACAATAAATTCAATGAAAATCATCTTAAATTCAACTTAGATGCAATTTTCTGATAAGTGGTCTAGGATGGCTCTTAGGTTGTTAAGAAGGGGAATTAGCAATCAGGTGGTAAAGATATGTGAAATGGATACTTTATCTTTAGCACAAAGTATCCAAAATAAGATTATCAATTTAGTAATGCTCAATCATACATTGTGTATAATATAGAGAATTCCAAGGTTAACAAGTACAGAAATTTCTTCAGAGTCTAGAACATAAATATTTGCATTAAAATCCATTCCATATGTAGAAAAATCCCAAAAAATGAACAATAATTTTGTACAACCCTGTCAGAACAACAAAAAACTCTTAGAACTAATAAATGATTATAATAAGATTGCATGATACAAGATTAATATACAAAAGTTGATCATTTTATATGCTAGCAAAAAAAAGTGAAATTTGTAATTAAAAACATAACAGTATTTACATTAGGCACCAAAGAAGAAAGAAATGTTTATGTATAAATCTATCAAAATACATTTATGATCTATATAAGGAAAACCTAAAACTGATGAGAGAAGTCAAAGAATCATAAAGAAATAGTCCACATTTATGGATAAGAAGACTCTTAATATGAATCTTCAGGATCTATAGATTTAGTACAGTCCTAATCCAAATCTCAGCCAGTTATTTTGAGTATAGTAAAAAACAGATTCTAAAATTTATATGGAAATGCAAAAACTAAGATTCCCCAACACAAATGCCGAAGATTGATACTGCCTGATTCTAAGACTTACTATACAGTTACAGAAGCCAGGACAATTTGCTACTGACAGAAACATAGAAAAATGGATCGATGATAGAGATCAATAAAGGTAGAGAATATAGAGATTAACTCACAAATACAATCAGCTGATCTTTGATAAATGTGAAAAGGCAATAAAGGAGAAAGTCTTTCAAAACACAGTGCTGGAGCAACAGAGCATCCATATTCAGAAAAATGAATCTATACAGACCCTTTACAATATTCAAAAAAATTAATTTAAAATGGACCATAGATCTAAAATGTAAAATCCAAAGCAATTAAACTCCAAGAAAATTACATAGGAGAAAATCTAGATGACCTTGAGGTTGGTGATGACTTTTTAGAGACAGTAGCAAAGGAATGATTCATGAAAGAATTGATAAACCAGCCCTCATTAAAATGTAAACTGCTCTGTGAAAGGCATAATCTATAGAACTAGAAGATATGCCACAGACTAGGAGAACATATTTGCAAAGCACACACCTAATAAAAGATTGTTATCCAAAATATACAAAGAATTCTTAAAACTATACAATAACAAAATAATGACTCAATTAAAAATTAGCAAAAGACCTAAATAAGCTTCTCAGCAAAAAAAGTTATAGGACTGTAAGTAAGCATATGAAAAGGTGCTCAACAGAAAATGTCATTAGAGAATTTCAAGTTAAAGTAACAATGAGATATCACTACACACCTATCAGCAATGGCCAAAATCCAAAACACCGATAACAGCAATTCCTGGCAAGGATGGAGAGCGATGGGAGCTCTCATTCATTGCTAAATGCAAAATGGTGCAACCACTTGGAAAGATGATTTGGGAATTTCTTATGAAACTATATGATCCAGCAACCATGCATTATCGCATTTGCTCAAATGAATCAAAAACTTGGGACAAACAAAAAGCTGCGTATAAAAAGATGTTTATGGTAGCTTTGTTAATAATTTCTAAAACTTGAAAGCACTCAAGATGTCCCTCAATAGATAAATGTAAATTGTAGTATATAAGGACAATAGAATATTGTTCAGCACTAAAAAGGAATACACTATCAAGCCATACAGGAAATTTAGAGGCGTATTACTAAGAAAATCTGAAAAAGCTACTTACTGGATGATTTCAACTATAGTATGTTCTAGCAAAGGCAAAAATAGGGACACAGTAAACAAAATCAGTGGTTGACAAGGGTTACAGGTTACAGGGAAGGGAGTTTAACCACTGGAGCACAGAGGGTTTTTAAGACAGTGAGACTATGCTGTGTGATACTGTAATGCTGGATATGAGTCCCCACTTGTTAAAATCCACAGAATGCACCACACTAAGACCAAAGCCGTACAGACTTTGAGTGATACCTACGTGGAAGTGTAAGTTCATCTATTATAACTCTGCTGTGGGTTATTAATAGTGGGAGGGGCTCTGCATGTGTGTGTACCCGCGAGAGATATCTGAGAACTTCCTGCTTTCTGCTCAATTCTGCCATAAACCTAAAACTGATCTAAAAAATAACGTGCATTTTAAATAACACAGAAAACATATGTTTCTCTATTTATTTTCAGGTATAAGTATTTTTCTGTAAGACCCTGGGACATTTTTGCAAAAAAAAATCTTATTATGCGGAGTCTCAGTAACTGATCAATTTATAGAAGTGTTGATTTAAAGATTGACTTGTGTATCAATTGTCAGAATTGACAATAAGATTTCCCAAAGGAAGAAAAGTTCTGAGTGCTTAAATTCCTATCTCTATCTACAAAAGCTTTGTTTTCAACTCAGAGTGTAACTGGGCATTTGGAATCACACTATTTCATGATCCAAAATGTTCAACACGTCAATTAGAGCTTTCTGTCCTATTCTCATAATAATACCTTTCTGAGTTTGAGTTGTATTTATTTGGATCTCTACCTGAGTATAGAGAATAGTCCTATTCGAGAAAGAATAGGACAAGAATTCCAGATTTATGGGAGGTGAGAAGGGGTTACTTGACTAACATATAGTATCTTGGATCCAGAAAAGTAAGTGGCTTTCAGAGGATTGGGAGCTGGGAAGCCATGAATGTGTGGATTATTGGTAAGCTTTTTCATTTCTTTTAATAAGAGCTTCTAATTTACAACAGTACTCTTCAAACTATGAGAATCATAATTGTGGCACATATTTAATGGGTTAATTTCATGTGCCAAAGATTAAAGACTTGACATGGATTGTCTAGTGCACAAGACAACCCTTAGACATAAGTACTACTATCCCCATTTTACAATGATGTAGCAAAAAAAAAAAAAAAAAAAAAAAAAAAAAAAAAGGAATTGCAAGCTTAGATAGTTTCAATAACTTGTTCAAAATCTCAGATTTACTGAATGGATTTAAATTGAATTAGCCTGATACTAGGGAAAACACATCCAACATGATGTATTCTGCTTAATAAAATAGCTCAAATCATGAAAACAAAACAAAAACTTGTTCATAAATCAACCTTGTTATTGGACTTGTGTCTGCAAATACATAATCTAACCAGAAAACGTAAAATATCTTTGGGCTCTGAATAATTCAAGTTGTAAATACTATGTTTATCTGAAGACTCCAGATAAGTATCCAAAGGTCAACACGAGGGATTTATTGGCTGGGAAATGTGGAGAGCCGCCTCATATTAATTGGAGAGCTAAGTGGAGGCCAAATTTTTCCCTCTAAATTGATATGTGCCCAGTAATTATTTTCCAAGTTACATCCACAGACATTTTCACTTTTACCAACGAACCTTTGCCCAACCATTACTTTGTTTCCTGTTTAATTCTTTTGTAATGGACCTGGCTGAACACTGGAAGGAATGCCCTGAGGAGAGGAGAGCGATAAACAGCGAGGGGGGCACGCGCCCTATCAGTGCGGGCCATCGGCCTCTCGCATTTTTTGATCTGGTGAGTTCTCTGATCCATGCAGCCCGCAGAGGTGTGGGTCAGGCATGGCCTTAGTGTACCCCGCTGAAAGAGAGGCTTTGCCTAACTGCCCCTTGCGGGGAAAACAATCCAGCCGAAGCTGAGCAGAGGGAAAGAGTGTGGGAGAGAGGCCAGGCAGGGATCCAGTGGCCTGACCCAGAAGGCAGTGGTGCGAAGCTCATCACAAAAGCAGAACTAGCCCTGCAAGGTGCGGAATCTCAGCTCGGAGCATCTGTGATCTGCCTCCTGAACATTTGTATCTCGCTATAGGAGCGAGGATGAAACAGCTGCACATGTTTTCTCCAGCGCTGTAAACCTGTCATTAGCACTGCATTGTTTACATATGGCTACAAGGTCTTTAAACCCAGGATCCCTTAGCTGAACAGCAGAGACAGGCATTTACATGACAGCTGTGTCAACTGCAAGCTGCCTTTCGAGCTTGTTTGTTTCACCCAGGCGCCGCTGCTCGCTGCCACCCGCCCCTCCCCACCGCCCCAAAGACACAAATCTAATTCTTCTCCCTCTTTAAAATGAGTTCCATGTTAATAATAGAACTGCAGTGCAGATGCTCAAAATGGAAATCGCTGGCGTTTCCCTAACAAGACTCATAATTCTGCTAGAAATAATGGATTTCAAGTGAAATAGCTGGAGTCCAAGAAGAGTGGTTATAATTCATGACCAGACACCCAAATGAAATCAAAATCTGGGAAACATCTGAAGTACTAATTTTCTACATCAATGGAATTTATCAAGTTCATACTGATTAATTTGAACAGTGGTTTGGTCGTTCAATTGATAGAGCTTTGTTTGCCTTGCAAAGACATGTGAATGACACTGATTTAAATATTATTGCAACTGCCTGGTTTTCTAAAAAGCCTTTAAAACCATAAATCATAATTCTCTGGATCACAAGTAGCTGATATTATATCTTTTTATTATTTCAATTTTTCTTTACCATTTGAGGCAAGAGTCCTATTTATTTCATCAGTGAGGTAAATAGCAATATATTTTGGGAGAACCATTGTTACACAATCCCAAGGAAGAGGCTCTTCATTCAGTACTACTGCTTCAGTTTATTATTAGCTTTCCCAAAGTACTTATTATGTAATAATCACTATTTACAATTAGCTTGGTTGAAAAATAAGTCACTTCTAAGATGCTCACAAATAGTTCCACACCAACAATTTGCCTTGCTGTGCTTCGAAAATGTCTCCCAAAGTCCATGTGTTGGAAACTGGATTCCCAATGCAGCAGTCTTGGAAGGAGAGGCCTGAAGGGAAGTGTTTCAGTCAGGAAGAAGCTGTCCTCAGGAATAGATAAGGATTCTTTATAAAAGGGCAGGCACGACCTACTCTTGCTCTCTCTCTGCCCCCCTCTTGCCCTTCTGCCTTCTGGCATAAAATTATACAGTAAGAAGACCCTCACTAGATGGCCACATCTTGATCTTGGACTTCCCAGCATCCAGAAATGTGAAATTTCTGTTTCGTATTAATGACTCCATTTATACTATTCTATTACAACAGGAGGAAACAGATTAAGATATGCTTAAAAGTGCAGTATATCACAATGTGAAATCAAAAAATGTCTAACAGTGGTGGGTTAACGTCCCTCATCTCTGTACCATCATGTGTATGCCCTAGTCCCAAACCCTGTGAATGCTACTTTATACAGCAAAAGAGACTTGCAGATATGATTGAATTAAGGATCTTAAAATAGGGAGGTTATCCTGTGCTACTTGGATGGGCCCAATGCAATAGCAGGTTTTCTTATGAGGCTGGAGATTAGAAGTACTGAGAGCTACAGATTAAGGGAAGCTGAGAAAGATTTGACAATGCTTCACTTTGAGAATGAGGAAAGGGACCATGAGCCAAGGAATACAACCCCAGGAGCTGAAAAATGAAAAGGGATAGATTTTTGCCCCTAGAGCTTCGTGAATGAGTACAAACTTACTAACTCTTCGGATTCAACCCAGTGAAGTCCATGTTGATTTCAGAGTTGTAAGATAATAAATTTATGATGCTTTAAGCAGTTAAGTTTATAGCAATTTGTTAGCATAGGAATAGGAAATTAATACACTGACTAATACCAATCTTTAGGATATTTTAAAGCCTTTAAAGAGGGATTATTTCATGTGAACTTAAAAATATTGACTAAGATTTAATATACAGTATTCATTTAGCTTGAGATGCAAAATTTCTACTCATTCTAAAGTGAAACACTTTCCTCTTACTCTGAAGCCACGTTAGACGATTTAGGGCTCTGTTAATTTGGACATGGCTGGTCCCAGAGGCACTGTGATGTTGGAAAACCCAAGGAGTACCGAAAGGACCAAGATTATGAATGATCCATCCAATTATTCAAGAAATTATGAACAAGTGCCGTACAATTCATGTTCAATCATTATACATTATTCATCATGTCAACAGCTTCACATTGTTGAGATTTATATTTCTCTAAGTCTTTTTTAAAACCTTCAATATACCAGTAAACCAAATCCCCATTTGTTACCTTTTAAAAATAGAGGTGAGATTTCCCCAGAAAATCAAGAGCCTAGAATTTAGGTTTTGCAATCACTGAACACCTGCGTTCAAATCTCAGCCCTACAGTAATTAAAGATGGGATTGGATAGAACTGGTGGGAGATAGGTACTTCATGCCAGGCACTATTTGCATATAAAATATTGAAAAGAGGACTTAAGGAGAGAAGAAGAATTTAGAGATTCATAGGGATTCATATGCTTAGAGTTTCTACATAGGTAAAATGGTAGAATTGAGATTAGATTTTCAGACTCTTCATTTCTGGTTTGTTGTTTTTTTCACAATGGATATTTTCCATTCTGCAAAATTAGTTTAACACAAGCTAAATGTCATTAATTAATAGGTAATGAAACTGCATCTAAGCTTCCTGTGGTTTCTAGGTATAGGCATTTAGGAGAAAAAGTCACCAATGTATGATGACTTAATTATTTTGTAATGTAGAATACATGTGACTTAGCCAAGGAAAAATAATCAGGTATGACTTATACTTTCTAACCCACCTTCTGAGTAAATTGTGAAAGTTTAGAACTCTTTATTCATCAACCTCTACAAGGTTCCCAAAGCCATCATCATTTTAAACCATCCTTTCTAGGGAAGAAATATATACTTACATGGCAAAAATGGTCTTATGTTATTTAAAAAAATGGGAGGTGGAACGTACAGTGCCTATGTAAGATGATTCTGTAGGGATTAAGTAAAAAATTACCACTTTTTTCCTTTTCTACATGTGTCTTAAATTATTGTTTTAAGTGTCTCATTAAAACTTAAAATGGCTAATTAGTGCAGAATGCAACCATTTTCTTAAATTTATAGAGCTTACTAACTAATATTATCTAATGCTGTTGGTTAAACACTCATAGTTTTTTTTCCTGGGAGTGATATTTTTCCAATTTTTTCACCCCTCCAAGAAATCTCTGTCGTGGGGCCAGTAATATAGCTCAGCGGCATAAGCACCTGCCCGGTAAGCGCGAGGTCCTGAGTCGACTCCCGATACCTGCATATAAAAAAAAAAAAAAAAAAAAAAAAATCTCTGGCTTGGATTTTGAAGTTCTCAGACAATTTTCATATTTCAGATATTTTTCCAATCACAGTCAGTTGAGATGAGCTATCATTAATTTTAATGGGTTAGGTTTTCCTTTACTTAGGCAAAAATATTATTTTTTTTGTGTATGTTCTGTGTCCCACCTTTAAGTTACCAAATTCTGACTGGCGGGAACATTAAGTGATGCTGACTGTGTATATAGGCTGGCTGTCCAAAGCAATTTCTGCAGAATGCTTTCCCATAGCATTATTTCTTGGTGTAGTGCTAGCGAGTAAAAAGTAGATTTGTAATGACGATTAATGTCATTTGAGGAAAGAAGTCAGTGTTCGTGCAAATGAAGGATTAGAGCTGATCCCTAAATGAAGTGTTGGTGCCTCTAAACGCTGTGACAGCATCGCCTCGCAGCCTGTTTAAAAGGCATTTCAATCTTGTTGTGATGAATATCCCCCACACTGGTCTCTGCAACCTCAGCAAAGCATTAATGGCAATTCATCCAAAAAGATGTAGTCATTTGGGAACCTGGAAATGTTTTGTTTAGCTTCTAAGAGAAAAATTTTCCCCATTTTACTAGAACCTTAAAAGCACAGGTTTGGCCCCATCACCAAAAGTGAAAAGCAGAACTTGGCTTTCTTATATAGATAGATTGATAATCCTACTCATTATTTCTCATATAGGCTGTAAAGGCTTTGCCATGAGAATAGTCTGTAGACATTTATGTAAATGTATTATATATTACACAGGAAATTTACTCTTGTAATACATAGGGGTAAGGCTCTCTGGTTAGTATATTGTTTAGGGACTATTGAATTTATATAAATAGATAGGTCAGTATGATTGGCTCCCTCAAAGTAGCTAGCTTCATTTTGAATTCATCTTTGAGATAGATTATGGTAATTTAGAAGCAAAAAAATTAAACTGCTTACTTCAAAGTGTCAAATGTAATTATCACTTAGTGATTTTTCACTTTTAAGGGTCATAGAGATACCTAGGACCAAGAATAATTTGTTCTCATCACTGTTGGCATTTTGCTTTGAGACTCTGATGTGCTTTTATGACCAAATAAAAGGTAACAAATCTACCTCTTCCCAACTTTCTGCCCTCTGCCTCCTCCACATTTGGACCTTTTCAGACAATTTAAGGGAAATACAGATATGAGACCCTATCTCATTTCAGCCTTCTTATGATGATGTTTTAGTACATTATAAACTGTCTTTACTACACAAATCAAAAATGCAAAGACTTATAAATGACTTGTATTTAATTTGCATCTTTGAGTTTATGAATTTTTCTTCTAATATGTGAAGCAATTTTCTTCTATTATAATTTAAATATGAATTAACTCAACCAGAGACCCAGACTCTCTCCTAGAAGGCACTGTAGATTAATGAGTAAATATGTATTAGCATGCCTTCAAACTGCACATTATTGACCTGCAAGACAAAGGGGGAACTGTAATGACTGATTATGTAAATCCTCAATTGCAGATTGTTGCCACACTCCATAATGTCATTAATTTACATTAACGTCAGTCTTTCCTTTCCAGGCTCTTATTAATTAGCTGTTCTTTGACACATATTCTGATGCAGACTTTTTGTGAGTCATTAAAATGCTTTGTGTGGAGACCTCCTCAAAGACCTTTTAGTTTGCGTGTAATTGACAAACCGGATGACACATTTTACTGTGGATCATAAAACTGCAGCCAATTCACTCAGGCACTGGATTTATGTTTTTGAAACCTTTCCATTTAACATTTTGGTAGAGAAAAAGTTTAAATGCAGGTACATTTATTTATTAGATGACCTAAAATATGTCCTTTTCTGCAAGGTCACTTTCAGAAGAGTTTTCTAACCAAGTGTGCAATTGCTTTTTGAGATTTTTGTAATCAGAACTCCTCCTTAGGACCATCTACTCTACATGAATTCTTTTAAAACATCTCATGCTTTAAAATAATTTTCTGAGCTGATCTTTAAAAGCACAGGTTTAATATGCTACCTGAGTGCAGCCCCTGAGCATCCAGTGACAGACAATATTCACCTCCTGGAAAGAGCCAGTATCAGGCAGACTTGAGGCAGTGTATATTACCAAGGGTACTCCAGGTCTCCAACCGCCTCTTTTGGTGGTTGGTTTCATTTGAATTAATGACCACATCACTTATCGCTATAATTCATTCATTCCTTAATTCATTCAAAAGTACTTAGTATGCATTAACTCTATATCCAGTCTATCTAGACATCAATGAGCAAAAGAAACATAAACAAAAACAAAATTCTGCCTTTGTCCTAATCAACTTGCTAAAATGTGGAGATTAAAAAAAACTAAGCAAGAAAAACACACAGATTTTCAGAAGATGCTTAAGTGGGGACAGCTGAACAGGAGGAAAGCAAGTGCAGGGTTGGCCTTGGTCTTTACCCTTCCACTCTATGGGTGTAGGGCCGACTTGGGATGTAGCATCTTGCCATCATGAAGATAACAGCTGCTCATTAAGGGCAGAAGAGCAAAGAAGGAACAGGAATCTGACTGGTCCCTTATAGCACTGTAGAGGCACCGTGCAACCTGATGGGCAGACTTCCTACTTCCTAGTTCTAGTTATCTCATTGCATGTGAAAAATACACATTTTTTTTTGTTCACTTAAGATAGTATCTGTTGGGGCTGGTGAGATGGCTCAGCGGCTTAAGTGCCTGACCAGCAAGCGCAAGGGCCCGAGTTCAACTCCCAGAACCCACATACGAAAAAGGGGCCGGTGATATCGCTCAGCGGCACAGGTGCCTGCTGGCGCGTGAGGTCCTGAGGTCGACCCCCGGTACCCACACACACAAAAAAAGACAGTATCTGTTACATGAAGCTAAATAGAATTCTAATATTTATAATTTTTCAATTACTTTTTTAATCCTCAAACTCCTATCTATTATTTTCTTGTTTGTTTGTTTCATTTCCAGCGATAAATTGTTCTCTAATCAAGAGTGGATTTTCTTGTCTGTAGTTATTACTCACACAGAGCCCCTTGCTTGTAACAGGAAGATGTTCCCTGGGTTTAAACATGGCTACAGGAAAAAGCCAAGGTCAATGGTCTACCTGAAGATTGTATGCTACTAGTTCATTTCATTAGCTCTGTCGCCTGACTTCGTGAAATAATGCTATGAAATCACTACTTACTTTTTTTCCTTCCTAGAGTGAAAATGTTTATATGTTAGTTGTTTTGGCACCCACTCAAAGTTGTAAGAAGCTATCTAATCTGATTTCAAGGACCTGAATCCAGTTACTTCCAAGAAGCTGAACTTATAGTATCAGAAAAATATTATTTTTGAAGTGAAGAATATGAACCTTGAGTGTAGTATTGACTGTGATTTTGTTTATGCTGATACAATGTGTTAATGAGCAGAGATGGAGGTGAAATAAGATACTAACAAAGACTGAACAAAGCTCACCTCTGAATTTTCAAATTTGGAGAACACTTGGACAATTTAATAGTTCTGTCAATCCATTTTTGTCTTACAGTACCTCCTGGGATTCCCTAGGAAATTGGGTGGGCTTGGCATTCTCTTGAGAATATCGATGTCTTCAGAATATAAACTCCTTAAAGACACTGTTTTAGGACAATTTTTACAGTTTAAGTATAGTGTGCAGCTTTATTCTTTCTGTACACAATACCAAACTCCAGGTTGAATTTGGCTCAGGGTTTTGGAAGATTCAGTCTAAGGTCAGCAGAAGCGTCGTGGCAGAAGGACATGATGGAGCAAAGCTGCTTAGTTCATGGCAGCCAGGATGCAGAGGAGGAGAACAGTGTCAGAGAGGAAGGGGCCAGGGACCATCCCTAGACGCCAAAGCCACGCCTCTATGACCCACCCAAACACACCTAGAAATGAGTTCCAACAGTCTCCACTGTGGATCCCAAAGCCATCAGTTGACACTCCGCCCTAATTAGTAGCCACACTAAATGATGAAATGCAGCTTTGCATCCTTATTTAGCTGATCTTTACTATGTGATCAGAAAAGCACTTAACGCTTTGTATAAGAGGACTAGATAGCCATTTCTTTCATGCTGATACCTCATTCTCTCATTCCTGACACTAGGTGTTTATGTCACCTTTTCCCTGATAATAAAACACTGTGCTGATCCCAGAATTGTAGAGAGGTATGAAATGGTCTCTGTCTTTAAGCCAACTTGTGCTTTAATTAAAAGAAAGGATGATTACAATGACAGTAAGAGTAAATGACAAATTGTACAGTGTCTACATCCCAACACGACATTCTTCATGTAGTCTGTGAGTGTTGGAGAAGGGGACACTTAGATGTGCTTTGTGGGAAAGATATAAACATCCTACTAATAGAGGAAATACTATTTTAATAGTAAAGGTTATAATGAGAGCTAGCATCGACTACATGCCACATGCCAGGTAATATATTACACATTCTCTAAGGAATACCCCATTGAATTTTCATTGCAACTTCATGGTTGGAATGAATTTTTATTATCATTCCCATTTTAGAGAGCAGAATACTGAGGATTTAATCCATTTATAACATTTCCAAAGCTATCTAGTCAATAAATAATAAGATGAAATGGAAGCCAGATCTGTCTCAGTTCTAGGTGGGAAGATCTGCAAAGACCAGTATATACACTTTTGATACACTTACAATAATTTAGAAAGGTTAGCTGTTAAATTATGCTCAAATTAGTGAATCGGTTCCCCTGGATTTCAGTATGATGGCTTTCAAATCGAGGAATTCTATACTTGGGTTTACTTAATGGGCTGATAAATTGCCAGGATTGCGAACTCATTGTTAAACATTAGCCTGGAAGTGAAAGATAAGAATGTGCGTGCTTTGTCTACAGATGGAGCAAGTTGCCATTCAAAGATGCAAAATATAGCTCAAGAGTTAAAGAACTGAGGGGAACGTAAGTTCAAGACCCAGGAGGAGAACACGAGACCAGACAATATGCCAATTAATGGAATTAAACTGAAAAGATTTAAAATGAGGTCCCCTCAGGAGACAATGTAAAAAGAAAAGGCAGTTAATTCAATAAGGACAAAAGGATAAGCGAGCTAACTACGAGAGGATCAGAATATTTAATGTCGATAGTGTCTTAAGAATTAAAGAACAGTGGCTTGCGATTGCTGCGAATTTATTATACCCCAGTAGCTTGGTCTAATTTGGTCCCCTTCATCCTCTGAACAAATATGCTCACCCTGACATTCCAGGACAAAAGAAATAATCCCTTTTTGTTACAGCCAAGCTACAAAAGTGATTATGATCAGCAGTCATTCACAGAAGAATAAATAAAAGACCCATCCATCATGCTAGTAAAGTTTTCAATCCATGTTGCATTTCAAAGAGTGTTTCACCACATTTTGGTTGTTCTAAAAGGTGTACTTGAAATAACTGAATTTTATATTTGGTAACTCCCCTGTATACTTAGTGCTTATGCGTATGATGCAATTTCTCTTTTGCTAAGCAGGGTTTTAAGTGCCAAAGGCATTGTAGGGGGTAGTTAATAGAGTGCAATAAAGTGAATCTCTATGTCTTTACAGCAAGTAACTAAAAATACGAATTTAGGAAATTGTATTATGGGTTATATTCTCTAGAAAAGCATTGTGTGGTGGCATTATTCAATTGTATGTCAGCAAATGTGTCTCTGAAGACCAAATTCTAAAGAATGCAGCAGGGAGTGGGTTTAAAACGCTATACTAAATACCAAGGCATCAAATCCTGTTAACAGAGCTTTGGCAAGTGCACTGCAGAAGGACAGCATTACCAAGGACATTGTGTACCGCAAACATGTACTAATAAAAACAAATTAATTTTTAAAGGGACCCATGACTGGGAGACACAAGTAGCATTATCAGAGGACAGGGGGTTACACACTGGAGGAAGCATTTCTGGGTAAGAATATTTTTTTGTCAGTGGTTATCAATAAGTTTGAAACAAGCACAGTTGTGTCAAGGAGCCTATTAATCTGACATTTATACCAGGAAGTTAACAGGCTTAGTTATTAACTGTTCTGCAGCTAATAAATCACTTCTTTATTTTTCATTAAATCTAGATCTACAAAGATTTCATCATCCAAAATTTTTAGAGGAAGACCAATACATTTTATTATATTTGAGTGCTTTGTTTTGTTTTGCTTATTGCACTTTGTTTTGTTTTGTTTTGGTGTGAATGAGCTCGATTCTCAATTATATACTTAATATAATTTACTTGTCTACCTTAATAACACTATGTGTTTGTAGAACTAAAATTAGTGTCTTAAAAGTAGCAAGGAATGGGCCAGTGAGATGGCTCAGCGGCTTAAGCGCGAGGGCCCGAGTTCGACTCCCGGAACCCACATACGAAAAAGGGGCCGGTGATATCGCTCAGCGGCATGGGCGCCTGCTGGCGCTCAAGGTCCTGAGGTCGACCCCCCGGTACCCACAAAAAAATAAAAAAAGTAGCAAGGAATATGTTGTTAGCCCCTAAAGAAGCATAATGTTGCAGTGTCTTAAAATCTGTATTAATTCTCTGCCCTAAATCATGTCCTTAAGATATATAGATTAAATTGGGGGTGAAGGATGGGTACCCATCTGTGTTAAACAGAGATTCCTACCTTCTGTGATTTTTGCCAGCCATTTTAAGGGACTCACCAAGAAGGTTACTGGTAGAAACATGACAAGTCAGGATTTCTGACACCCATTTATGCTAATGAATCTTAGCACTTAACTAAGAATAAATGAGCACACTCTTGGGTAGCCTGGAATCCCAAAAAAGAAATTTGTAAATAGGTCCTTCTCTGGCCAGTGAGATGGCTCAGCGGCGTAAGTGCCTGCCTGGCAAGCGCGAGGGCCCGAGTTCGACTCCCTGTACCCACATACGAAAAAAGGGCCGGTGAAATCACTCAGCGGCGCAGGCGTCTGCTGGCGCGCAAGGTCCTGAGGTCGACCCCCCGCTACCCACAAAAAAAAAAAAAAGGTCCTTCTCAGAACAGAGCAAGTCTAACATTCTCATTGGTCTGTCTTACATAAGGGCTTCTGAAATTATACTCAAAGGGCCAAGGATGAGAACCTAAAGATATAAATGTCAATGAACTACCCCTGTCATTGAAGTGCACCTTTGAAACACCGTTTATGTTTGACATCGAGCATTATTGTTCATGGCGCTGGCCATAGGTCAATGCCAATGTTCGGACTACTCTGTAGCTGCTCCATCTCCTGGGTGCCATCAGATTAAGAACGGGGCCTCTTTATGATAATGATTCACGGAAATGTTTAGTACAACATTTCTCTGCAATTCAGCAGTACAGCGGATGTGGAAAATGAAGTAAATGAGTTACTAAAATACTTGACCTACAGTATGTGTGGCACTATGATAGGTACATAAAAGAAAAAGATACAAGACATGATTCTGACCCCATACCACAATACGTGCACAAGATAGTTTAGGCTAAGTGCCTACAGGGAAGTGAAGTGGGGAAGGAGGTAGCGATTTTATGAAAGATTTGGTCCTTATTGATATTTTTGGGGAGACAAGGGCGGTTACCAGTATGATTCAAAAGCTATAACAGGAACTTTATAGATTTTTAGGCCATTTGTTATTGTGCAAATAATAAAAGATAGTGCTAAGTAGGTAGAGAATTATTGTGTGTTTGGTTATTTGGAGAAGGCTTCATGGGAGAGCCAACCCTACAAATAGGTCTTATGAGACAGGGCAGAATTAATGGATTTTGGAAAGATGTGAGATCATAGGAGGGGGGAAAATAGCCTTTGAGATAGAGGCTTCTATAAGTAAGGCAAATGGGAGGAATTTGTAAGGAGTATTTTAGGAATGAGGACTATGACAGTCGTGCTATGCTTATCATTTGTCATTCCAGTGACACCTCACTGATCCAAAGGCTATCAATAATTCATCTGACCTGTTTACTTTGAGAGCTGCAGGAACAACTGAAGGGCGCCCTTTCAATTTCTGAGATTCATAGCATGCGGCAAATGATCAGTCAGCAGAGCCAGGCAACTTCTTGTGCGGGCTGTAAGCGCAGCGCAGAGCTGCTCATCCATTGTCTTGGTCAGTGTTGGAAGGTCTTGTTCTCTTTTTCTATTTAGAGCAGCCAGAGCTGCTTTAATCCCCAAGAAGGTGTCTGACTTACATTGTACAGGGATTTGTTTAGTCAGCAAGAAATTACCTTCTAATATAATTCTGAGCTTGCTGACTATGAAGTCTATTTAACTTACAAGAAGCCCCTGCTCCTTCAGCTAAAGAAAATTCTATCACCTGCTTGGGAGTCACTGCTCTCCCTAGGAGGCGCTCTTGAGTACCTTGGCTGAAGGGATTAGGCCAGGAGAAAAAGAAAGATCAGCCTATAAAACCAGAGATCGGAAAATTCAGACAAAGGGACCTTCAGCTTTTATTTCGCCTCCCTTCTTCTTCTCCCCCTCCTCCCCTTCCCCCTCCTCCCCTCCCCTTCCCCCTCCTCCCCTCCTCCTCCTTCCCCTCCTCTTCTTCCTTTTTTCTCCTACTGCATTTGGAAATGGAGCTAATATGTGATTGTATGACTTTGTTAAAGTGATGTGGAGGACCAAAACTATTCAGTTTAGCCCTGAAAATCCAGAATTTGCCAACGCAATGTTAGATTCTTCAGACTTTCCTGTCTCCTGTTTTTCTTTTACCATCCCAAAATAAAATAACTTACTGCTATTTTCAATAGGAAAGAAACTCCATGGCCTCCTTCAAGAATTTTGAAGAATGCTAAGGAAGTGTTTATTGGAAACTGGGTGTCTGCTCTCACACTTCAGATGCCACTCAGGAATCTTCCTTCATTTCTTTCTGATGTCTGCTCACTGCTTCCTGTCTTGTCTCACTTTCTCTGATCTATTTTTCCTTATGCTCCACGGATCTTAGGTGTTTGTATTTATTAAGCTTCAGGAAAGACTTGACAGTATCATAAAGTAATTAATAAATAAAGCAAAACCCTGAATGTAGTTGTTGACCATACTTAACAAAAATGGAGGTGACTTGCTGGCTATCTCTCTAATGGCCGTAGTTTACGGGCCCATTTCAGAGCCCCTCTCATGACTAGGTATACATTCTTTCTCTTTTGGTTTCTCTCTAGTTGGGTCCACAAGGGAAAATTTGAAATCCTCCACATACCTTATTCTCTGCAGAAATTTGACCCTCATCCTTACCATGGAAAAAATTTCTGTGTTACTTCTAGATAAACTCATGTTAATCATTTGGGGCCAAAATGACCCTGAAAGTATATCTCCATTCCCAAAAATGATGCCTCCAGGACATGAATAACAGAAATATTTGTCAGCATCTTTTAGAACAGCAATAATTCTTTCATCTTTGAGCACAAGTTAGAGCCAGAAAAAGGCCATGAATAAGGAAGAAGTAAAAAGCAAAAGACTAGAACATTGAATCATTTGGATGAAAATTGATCTCAGATCTTAAGACCTTGTAAAAGGAAGCCTCGAAGTCAAACAGGGCTGAGGGTACTAGGGTCATCCCGGAGATTCCTTTGGGTTCAAATATGATAAACTGAAGACGTAGAAATGTGTTCTTGCGGCCTTGTCTGTGTTATAAAAGACATCTGCCAGTGGGGACAGAACCTGGATGTGCTTAAAGGCTCTTCCTATCAATTTATTATCAAATTAGTTCATCTGAAAATATGTTCCCCATCTATCAAAATGAAAATATGTTCCTAACTATCTCTTCGGTTGATGTCATTTACAATAGTAGTCTGCAAAATAAAGGACCTTGTGAAGAAAAACATAGATTTTGTTACACTGTATTCTTAAAAGTAGGTATATGAAAAGGGCAGTGAGAGATGTACAATGAGAAGCATTCATCAAAGATATCATTGAAAATTATATAGGAATATTAGATCATTGTCTAGAAAAATTATATTTTAAAGACCTCTGCCATATATACAGTCAATGAAGTACACTTTAAACAAGTCATTTTACCATTTTTCCCTAAGTGACTGACCTAAAAACAAAGTAAAATATGTATTTGGAAAAGGGCAAAAAATTCAATTTTCTGTGTTATTATTACCTGTATCATTGTTACTGATTCACTTCTGTTTATTGCTTCTAACAGCATTTGATACCTTTAGTGGTGAGCACCATAAAACTTCACATATGAACATCAAACAAGTAAAAAATGTTATTTCGGTGATCTTGAGAGTAAGAAATCTCTCCCCACCTTTTTTTTTTCTATAGGTGACCTTTCCAGAAAGTAATCTCTCTTAAGAAGTCCCACTTTAATTTCTTATATTTTTCAGACTATGCTGTCACATATGTTTAATGACACAGTGCTTCCTAATGCCTACAAATGAAACCAACACTGCTTCTGTGATTTTTAACACTCCTAGTATGGTCTTATACACTGAGTACAATCTTCACTAGTAATGGAATATTTTGTACATGTTTTCCTTCTAATGATGAATCTCTTGCTGAGCAGAAGTCTATATAAAACCTCAGAAAGTGATCTGTTAGGTAGTTCTTAGACAGAAAAGACCCCTTTGTTTGGCTTAGGTTAAATGACATTACAGAAGAGTTCTTTGGTGATTCTTTTTTTTTTTTCCTTTTTATGTGGGTACCGGGAGTCGAACTCAGGACCTCGCGCTTGCTGCGCAGGAGCTTATGCCGCTGAGCTGTCTCACCAGCCCTCTGTGGTGATTCTTAATATGGGGCTCAGTGGAGTTAAGATGCTTATGTTGCTTCCTAAGGAAATTTAGTATACTGCTGTGCTGAAGTAAAGAAATAATAGATTGGAAGATATACTTTTTGTGTGGTACTGGGATGGAAACCAGGACCTCTCATACATGCTAGGCAAATGCTCTACCGATATATATAGATGGGAGGTTGGGGGGTTTCTGTTTCTGCCTAACCTCAACTCCTCACCCTGGAATAAATCTTTTAATGTCCCTACTTCTCAAGTGACACATCTATAAAAGATGGAGATGATGCTTGTTAGTGCTCATAATCCTATCAGCAAATCATATATCTGATAACGAATTTGTGTCCAGGATACATAAAGATCCCTTACAACTCAATAGTGAAATGAAAAATAGCCAAATTTTAAAAATGAGCAAAATATCCAAGAGGCATTTCTCAAAAGAGTGTATACAAATGGCAACTAAACGTCACTAGTGACATTTGACACTGCTTGTCATTAGGGAGAATGCAAACCAAAATCTAAATGAGTTTCCACATTACATCCAGGAGGATGGGTATAATAAAAAAAATCATAACGAGTGTTGATAAGGATATGGAGAAACTGCAATCCTTGTACCTTGCAAGTAAGACTTTAAAATGCTGTAGCCAATTTGGAATCAGATTTTAAATTTTTTGAAATGTTAAATCTGGAGTTATCACATGACCCAACAATTTTTTTTTTTTTTGTAGGTACCGGGGGGTTGACCTCAGGACCTCGCGCGCCAGCAGGCGCCCGTGCCGCTGAGCGATATCACCGGCCCCTTTTTCGTATGTGGGTTCCGGGAGTCGAACTCGGGCCCTCGTGCTTGCCGGGCAGGCGCTTAAGCCACTGAGCCATCCCACCGGCCTGACCCAATAATTTTAATCTTTTGCACATATACTTAAGGGAATTGAAAACACACAGCCCTACAAATGCTTGGACATGAGTATTTATAGAATCATTTTTTAAACTGTCCAAAGTGAAAAATAACCCAATTATCCATAAACTGATGAAAATATAAAATGTTATATATCCTTGAAATGTAGTAATTATGCAGACATTAAAAGGGATGGAGGGCCGGTGAGATAGCTCAGCAGCATAAGCACCTGCCCAGCAAGTGCAAGGTCCTGAGTTCGACTCCCCTAACCCACATAAGGGAAAAAAAGGGCCGGTGATATCGCTCAGCGGCGCAAGCACTTGCTGGCAAGCGTGAGGTCCTGAGGTCAACTCTTGGTACTCACATAAAAAAAAAAAAAAAAAGGATGGAATGCTGATGCAAGCCATAACATGCATGTCTCTTGAAAACGTTATGCTGAGTGAAAGAAGCCAGCCACACAATGCCACATATTTTATGATTTTATTTACATGAAATGGCCAGAATAGACACATCTCTTGAGGCAGAAATCGAATTAGTATCCTTTGATGTCGTACTGATCATCTAAATTCTATACAAAGAGAGACTCTAGGGGGAGGATGAAGGAAAAATCTAGAAGGCACATCACAGCAGATTTGCTTTGCTGCCCAGGTGATGTATGTGTCAGGATTAGAAAGAAGGCTATGCTTTCAGAGTGTAAAGTATGTACAATTTCCCCTTTTCACTTAGTTTTATGGGTTTTGCAGCACTGAAGCCAGCCTATTTGTCAGAGGTAATAGCAATTGAAAGGTAGACATTAGCAATAATAAGTTTCTATCAACCCAGCTCTCAAGAGCAGGAGCGTTCAATCAGGGGCAGTGGAGTAAGGGAGAAGATAATAGGAGTAAGATGGACACACATTTGGATTCTCAAAGACACCTGAAGGATGGGATGAGGAACTGATCACATAGATCCTGATTACGTAGGTCAAATTTAGGAATTACCGTTAATGTGGAATAAAGAACTGTGAAAAATTTGAAATTACACAAAAGTAAACAAGTTAGCTCGTAATTTGTTAATTGCAAATTAACATGTTAGTCTCTCCTGGATCAAAAACAAAAGACTAGTAACCTAGTAGTATCCTCACTATTATTATTATCATTATTGTTGTTGTTGTTATTTTGAAAGTATCCCATAAGTCCCAAATTTCCTGGGATGATGTGACGAATGCTGGATCACAATGTTTACATGCAGTCTGTCGCATTACATAAGAGAAACGCTTATCTTAGGAAAGATAATTTCATATTAGACAACAAACAAACCTTCTGAACTTGATCCTAAAGGGAGGCAATATCTTCATTATCCTGGCTAGTAAACAAACCTAGTATGGTTCCAGAAGAAGACAGGAGTTTTTTCAAGCTTGTTCACTGTACGAATGATAACAGGGAACAGAAGTCGCCGGCGCTTTCTCCTTTGACACAGGTACAACGCAGGAGATGGTGGGAACTGTGTCTCTTTCGGTGACTACACATATACTTAGGTAGTACACGGGGTCTTGTTTCTTTTTTTTGAAACGGTTTTCTTTCAAATAACCGAATTTCTAAAAATGTATAGGGAATTTGGTATCGTGAAGACATTCACACAATTCAATACAGTACTTGGATGAATGTTATCTGCGCTAAGACCTTTAAAAAAAATAATTTTTTCCCAGGTGACTTATTTTCATCTCTCCTCTTCTGCTAGGATGTTGACTCAGTGTTAGCACTGAGTTAGCTCATGCGCTTTGTGGTTACCACACTGGGTGCTTAGCGTCTATATATATTCATCAACTGTATATAGAAATTAGTTGAATGGTTGACAGATTGAGTGCTTTAAAGAGGTGAGAGGAGGCAGGGACAAGAAGAAATGCAGAATAGAGGAGTAGAATTTGACTAATCACTGTCGAGGGTCTACTTGTTTTGCGTTAACTCTTCTGAGGTTATTCCTTGTATTAACCCACTGTCCTGTCTTTATCCCAACTTTCTCTGAATTTCAAATTTCGGGAACTGGAAACAGAATCAGGAAAGGGTGTGTCAGGTAGGAAAGTCAGTTATAGTTAAAGATGCAAGTTTTGTATGAGTGAGTCAGCTGGCCAGGCCATTTGTGCTAATACATCTCTGTGAATCGAAACTATTCTGCAGTGTGGAGACAGTTGTTACAAAAATAATGTATTGGAATGTTTTTGCTTAAAATTCATGGTCTTGTGTTTTTTCTTTACTTTTTTAAATTCATTGACCTTACTCAGATCTCGCCAGCTTTACATGTGCTTATACATATGTATGTATTTTGTTCTATGCAGTTTTATCATGTGACCAGTTCTACGGTCAATTTTCAGAACAGTTCCGTCACAAAGATCCTTCAGGTTTCCCTTTTATAGTCACAGTCACCTTCTCTTCAACCTTCTTCCAAACGCCTGGCACTCACTAATCTATTATCCATTTCCACACTTTTATCTTTTCAAGAACGCTATATCACACAGTGTGGAAGCTTTTGAAATTAAATTGTTTTCACTCTAAATAAAGTATTTAAGATCCTGCCAGTGTGCTTTTCAACAGTTCATACGTTTTTATTGCTGAGCAGTGTTCTATGGTATGGATGGGCCACAGTTTGCTTACCTGTTCACCCTATGAAGGGGATTGAGTTTTTTCCAAACTGGAGGTATTACAAATACAGTGGCTATGAGCCTTTATGAACATGTTTATCTTGAGCAAACTTTTCATTTTCTCTCTGATGAACACCCAGGAATTCTATTGCTGGATGTGGTAAACACGTAAAGCACCTATTTTGCTTTGTAAAACCTGGCAATGTTTTTTCACAGTGCCTGTATCATTTTATAATCTGACCAAAATGGGTGAATAATTTTTTCCTGCATCCTCACCAGCATTTGAGGTTTTTAACCATTTTTTATCTTGGCCATTTTAATATAAGTAATATCGCATTGTGGTTTTCACTTGCATTTCTCTAATGGTTAATGGAGTGAAATATACAGTATTAAAAAAATATAAATAAATAAATAAATATATATATAATATTCTCATCAGTGAAATTTCTCTGTATGCCTTTTACCCTTTTAACTGAATTGTTTTTCCTGTTATTTTGACTGGTCTTTGCACATTCTGGACACAATAATTCCTGTCATGTATGTGGTGTGCAAATACTTTACCTAGTTTGTAGATTGGCTTTTCATCTGACTTATAGAGTCCTTTCTAAAGCAAAACTTTTTCAATTTAAATGCAGTTCACTCTATCAACTGCTGCTGTTGTGTGTGGATCATGTTTTTGGTCTCTAGAACTCTCTCTAGCATTAGTCATAAAGAATTTCTCTTATATTTATTTTTCCTAAAAGTTTCAGAGTTATGTTTAACATTTAGTAGGTGCTCTATTTTGAATTCATTTTCATATAATGTGTGAGGTTTAATTCAAAGTTTTTTGTTTGTTTGTTTTCTGCCTGTGGATATATGATTCTCTAGCACCATTTGTTGAAAGCCATACCCTTCCACATGAAGCTGATTTAGGCCTCTGGCCAAAATCATTTGAGCATCTTTAGGTGCATTTCTGAATTCTCTATTCTGATCTATTGATCGGTCTATTTAAGAGGTCTTGTTTACTGCAGCTACACAATAAGCACCTTCATCAGAAAGAATTAAATTTACTATTTTATACTTCTATTTCAAAATTAGGCTATTCTATTTCCAGAAGAACATAAAATTATATTTACTACTTTATATTTCTATTTTGAAATTTAGCTATTCTATCTCCAAATTTAAATATAAATTTAGAACTTGTCAACAAAAAAAATTTGATATTTGACAGAAATTTCATTCAATATATAGATCAGTTTGGAGAAAACAGGCATCTTTACTGTGTTAAATCTTCCAGTTCATGACATTGTATGAGTTTTCATTTATTTAGAGCTTCGATTTCTTTCACCAGCATTTTGGAAATTTTGAAACTCATATTTTGTGTATGTTTTGTTAGATTCATACTTCTATATTGTTAGTTAATAGAAATGTCACTTAATTATATTTGAGGTCAATCTATCCTTACTTACCCA
This sequence comes from Erethizon dorsatum, assembly GCA_028451465.1. NCBI lineage: Eukaryota > Metazoa > Chordata > Mammalia > Rodentia > Erethizontidae > Erethizon > Erethizon dorsatum. The sequence goes on from CM051838.1 coordinate 19,111,486, forward strand.
TACTTATTAGTCCTGTAGGTGTTTTGCATATTCCTGGAGACTTTCTACAGTGACAGTCAAGTCATCTGCAAATGACCATAGTTTTGCTTCTTCCTGTCACTATGGATGCTCCCCCTGTGCCCCACCTTACTGTGATGTCTGCATGGTCCAACATTTTGTTGGACATGAGTGGTGAGAACAGACACGCTTGTCTTCTTCCTATCCTTAGAGCAGAAGCATTCATTTTGTTCACTGTTAGGCCTTTGTAATATACTTACAAAATGGACACAATTAAACTGCCTTCATATGTAGCTTTAAACCACCAGTAAGTGGAAACTATTTGTATTCACTATTAAGTATGGTATTGATTGCTAGGGTTGTGTGTAAGAGTTTTCCTTCCACTTCAGGAAGATCTCCTCTATTCTTAGTCAGCTGAGAGTTTTTTTTTTTTTTTTGTCATAAATGAGTGCTTCATTTTATCAAATGCTTTTTCTGCATCAACTGGTATGATTATACATTTTTTTCCTTCAACTTACTGATACGGTGGATTATATTGAGTTTTGAAAGTTGGATCATCCCTGCATGCCTGAAATAAATCCTGGTTTTTTACATGTTGCTGAATTTGATTTGCTAATATTTAGTTGAGAACTGTTGCATCTAAATTCACGAGGAATGTCAATCTGTAGCTTCTTTTCTCTTTTCTTTCTTCTTTTCATTTTTACTATCTTTCTCTTATTTTAGTAGCAGCCTAATTCTAACCTCATAAAATGAAGTTTTCAATCCCCTCCTATTTCTGGTAACCATTGTATAAATTTGGAATTAATTGTTCTTAAAGCATTTGGTAGAATTGTCAAATAATGCCATGTGGGCCTGGAAATTCTTTTCTAAGAGTTTTAATTTAAATTTTAATTTCCTTAATGGTCTTGGTAGATTTCATGTTGCCAATATAACTTTGAGTATCTTAATTTTGCGTATATTTTAAGGAATTCACGGTGACTTATGCCATGCTCATGACATGCACATTTCAGTACAGTTTCTACATTCCTTCATTACAAAGGCCTTCTTTTTCCTGTCACGGCTCTTAAGAGTCACATCTATGAAGAGAGAATTTCAGGAAATGATTTAACATATAAACAACAACAACTTGCAAATGATGGACAAAGTAGGAAGTATTTCTGCTTTAAGAGATGTTTACATTTTAAAATGAAGCAAAGCATCTGTTGGAGATAATAAACCCAAAAAATTAGAATATAATTTTGACGTTTTAAATACTAGAGAGTAGAGATAAGTAGGTCACTGCCAAGCAAGGAGTCTCTCCAGTGTGCTTGACACTGTATGTATGGCTTCTACTACACAGTGATGGCTTTGATTCTTCACTGCTTTGAATGGATTCATACTTTTTGCACCTAGGACCCTAGGAAAAATGCCAACCTTACTAAAACCGAAGCACCAAGCTACACAGAATCAAATTATGAGAGTGAAGAACCAAAGTTAGAATTTCTGCAAACAAATAGTTTCTGCTTACTGCTGGTTTGAAATTACTCATGAGGGTAGTTTAATTTTGTGCATTCTTTTAGATATATTACAAAGGCTTAAGAAGATTGTTTTTTTCCCTACCCCTCAGGCTATGTTCTTTGCTCACGGTTTAAAATGACTTCCTTGTTTGACACCATTAGAAATTATATTAAGAGTAGTGACAAACTTCTTGGGCTCTCTTCATATATCAGAAGTTTAGAATGTGTAAGAACAACATCCCAATGTTTTTCATGGGGCCCTCATTTATCCTGACAGTCAGCCTTCTACAGAGGGCTTTGATGCATTTCTTGGAGGCTTGATGCCTTTTGGCCACAGATCTGGCTCCTGGGAGCACTTCCAATATGATCTGAGGTGTTTCATTTTGCAGCTCTTATAACTGGGTGATTCCTTTTCTCCAGAGTCACATGTGATTCCCATTAGTATCAACGGGGTTAAAGTACATCTTTCAAGGATATCTGAAATTTGCCAAGGATGCGAAGACATTTTTATTTTTCATGCCTTGATTTAGGCCTTCTGTGCTGATTTTCATGCCACTGATAACTTTCCTTTTGTTTCCATTCATTAGTGTGTATATAGGAAATTAACTGTCTACAGAATTTAAGGCAAGCATGTCTTTGTCTCTCTGTCTCCATCTCTGTCTCTCTGTCAGATCAGTGGTTTTTTATTTGAGTTAATCCCCTTTTTGTTTCCTTTATATTGCTCTTAAGTCAATGTCTGTACAATTTCTTGTCTGTTATTCATTTCAGAATGTCACTCCTAAATGAAATATTTCTGTGATATTCAGCTTATTCTGACCAATTTATTTTGAAATTACTTGACTTTTGATCTAACAGAGTTCTTAAACCTTCATAGAGGCAATATTTTTTAATTATTTAGTTTATACAAGCTTCAAAACTATCAGTTAAATTTCCAGAAAACATTCGTCTCAGTGTTATAAAACAAAACAAAACAAAACAAAAAACACCTTTTAAATGTTTTCTCTGGATTTAGAAGTTAAACTCTATAATTTGCACATCCAAAAGTTCTCATCCTTATGAAGTTACAAACTTAAATTTAAAAACATACACAAAAATGTCAATTTCTCCTCTTCCAAGTTACTTAGCTTTAACTCAAGATGTAAGAAGCACTAGAGCAAGGTTTTTTAACCTTATTCCTATGGAATCTGTATAAGCTCATGGCTTTAGATGATTTGAAGAATTTCATGACACTATTTAATGTTTGCTTGAGTGCACTTATCTAAGGACAGAACCCTTCGAAAAACCCTTCAAAACCCTTCGAAAGTCTTCATTACTTTAAAAAGATGTATAAATCATCCATTAGAAATACACTCTCTGTTTCTTGTGAGAGTAGCCTCTAATTTTCCTGAAAAATGGGTGACACCTAGAAAGATTGATGAATCCTGTAAGTTCTCTCCGCCACACCCCATGTCTTTTTCTCCTAATGAGTTTCTTCTCACCACCTAACAGAGACCCAGAAGCTGCCACCCACCCTGCCCATTATAGCTCCTGCTCACTAGGGTTCGCTGTAGAACCAGCTCATTTCAAGGAATCGAAAATGTAATTCCTTGTTCCTCACGGTCTGAGGGCTAGAGATTCAGGAAACCAGTGAATGTCTGGCACAGTCCACCCCTGCCCAATACCAATATCAAGATATTCCCCAAGTCCACCCAATTCAGTTCACCACACTATGCCTGATTATAGTCCCACTACTATGTGTTTAGGCAAAATGGGGTTCTCTGTATATAGCTGATGTTGTGGATGAATATAAACAGATTTATATAGTTAAACTAAATATTACTATTTTTATATTTAAATGTGTTTAGTGATACTTATAGACATAAAATTGCACTTATTTGTGGGGTGATATTTCCATTTACATGTATACATTGTATAATGTTTAAATCACGGTAAACATAGCTATCTCTTCAAACATCATTTGTTTATCATGAAAGCATTCAAAACCCTTCTTTTAGCTTTTTGAAATAGCACATTATTGTTATCAATAGTCATCCTACTGTGAAATAACATACTAAACTTTTTATTCCTACCTGTCAGTTACTATACATGGATCAAATTTACCCCATCTTTGTCTCCCCTCTACTCTTTCCAGGCTCCAATAATCACCATTTTATTGTCACCATCTATGATACCAACTTTTTCGTATTCCAAGGATGAGTGAGATCATGCAATAGTTGTCTGTCTGTGCCTAGTTTTGTTTCATTCAACATAATGATCTCCTGTTCCGTCCATGTTGTAACAAATTATTATTCATGGCTTGCCTTATTTTCCTGTAGCAAAACGGTTAGAGTCAGCCCTCTGTATCTATAAGTTAGGCACCTGTGCACTCAACCAACCATGAATCAGAAATATTAAAAATAAATTGCATCTATAGTGAACATGCATGGACCTCTTCCTTGTCATGGCTCCCTAAGCAATACTGTATAACAAGTATTTGCATAGTATTTATATTGTGTTAAGTATTATAAGTAGCTAAGTGATAATTTAAAGCATATGAGAGAATATTTATGAGTCATATGCAAATACTGGGCTGTTTTACATAAATGTCAACATATTTTGGTATCCATGGCAGCCCAGGAACTAATCTCCCTTGTATGTAAGCACCAATTTGCACAATTTCCTACCTCTGTTACTCATTCCAGACTGTTATTCCTAGAGGAAATATTTCTGTGTGTACTTCAAAGATATCTACCAGCATTCTAAAATCTTGCTTGTGTATGTATGTGTAGTTGTATTTCTTTATTCAACAGACACTAATGTTTTGGGCATCGAGCATGCTTCTGGAGATAGGAAGTTGTGTGCCATAATCCCTGCCTTCAAAGGGCTTACACTCTAACCCAACAGTAACGTTGCCTTTGACCTTCCATTGTTCAATACATAGAGAATACGCTTGCACTTGCCACTGCTAGGGAATTACCTTATTTTTTGTTTTCCTTCATATTCCCAGAATTACCATCCATGAGGATAGTATTACATAAGCTCTTGCTTTCTACTTAAGTGTTGCTCTGTTATAACTATGGCCCTTGACATCTGTTTCATTCCTGCTGTCTCCTCAGAAACTTCTTCCTGGCTTTCTTGTTTTGCGAGACTACTCAGAAGTATTCCTCAAATCCTTTTCACCTTTCCAGCTTCTCTCCTTCTTTTCAGTCAGTGATGCCAGCTTGCATTTATAGCACACAAAATTGATGAGTGCCCCCAGAGAGAGAGACAGACAAAGTCTAGACTGTATGGTACAGCCATCATTCTGCTCCTTCATGTTCGGACCTTCTAGGAAGAAAGGAGAGCCACAGTTCTTGGTGCCTCCCTCAGAAATTGTGTCTGCAAATGCCCAAAGCAAACTGCCTTTTGGTGATGCCTGTTTCTCTCTGGGCTCCTGGGACCACGCTCTAAATCAGACTGGTCACCCACCTCTATTTCTTTCCACTGAGCCTCTATTATTCTACTGAAATGATAGCCAGAATTTACTAATTTGTGTGCTGGGTGTCGGTCTTCTTCAGATACCAAGAAGACAAAGGCCCTTTGCTCAAATATCCCATTGGAATTTATTCACCTATCTTTTCCCATAATTTTTAAACTGGAAAATTTCAGCTCTTGTTCAACAGCCAAGCGCCAAGTAAGGGGTCAGATCCCAGTAACATGGAGAGGTATTGCGAACGGACTTTGCTTTCCTAAGCTATGTGAGAAAGATGAGAACAGGTCCCCGTGAGGAACTTGGGATAAAATCTTTAAATGTTGTCCAGACACAATTTTGTAGGAAACAAAAGAAGTTATTTTCTCTGCCTTTCCCCTTAATACTTAATCCAAGCATGGAAATGAGCATGAAATAATGAGAATTTTTTATATAATGATAAACTCCGAAATAAAACAGTTCTGAGGTTAAAAAGTAAACCAGTCTGGTTATTAAAGGGCCGTGGAACTTACTATTTAGGACATAGTAAGTCAAAACTTCTCACAGCTAAACTTTTAATCTATAAAATGGGGACAATTAAAAAGTATTTCTCTTAGTTGCCATGAGAGATAAATAGACTACAGAATAGAATGCAAGGTACTTGGTTTAATGATACTCAATTAAATGTTTGTTGAAGGAACAAAGTCATGAGTGGTACTGGCAACAGACCCTGAGAAATATTTGGCAAACTTGTAAGTACAGCCCTTGGCAGAGCAGCTTCATGTCAGGATAAACTGAGTCAGGATCACAGCTCGTGTATTTGCTGGTTTTCTGATCATGGGTAAACAATTGCTCTGGTCTTCAGTTTCTTTGTCTATAAAATGAGGATGGTAAAACTCCACAGAGAGGTCAGAGGAATACAAAAATAATGTGCATAAAAGTAGTTATCATAATGCCTAAAATACAGTCAGTATGCAACAAACATTAATAATTTTGATACCATATATAATTTAAAAATTTAAAAAGCAATCACAGCTTTCAACAAGGACACTGGCAACTCACCATCTGTTTTCTGTTGCAAAAGTTCTTCAGAATATATGAAGCTGTAAGATGATCACATAGAGAGAATTCATAGTATTTTCAAAGAAAATCGATTGTTCCTGGAAGTTACTTTTCCCAATGTCCCCAATACCTGGCACATGTATTCCTGCCTTAATTTACATTTGCTCCATGGAAATTGTTTGCAGTATAATTATGTTCAAATCTTGATTAAGTATTCAAAAGAATTCTTTTTTGGTTGAGTGTCACTTTTTCCAAATATTTAATTAAAAAATTATTTATGACTAATGACCTTTTTCTGGGTTTTACATATTTCCCTTTCAGTTAAGGTTCCCTGGATAGATGTTTGTATGAGAAGTACTACATTCATTTAAATTATTCAGTGAACATTGCCACTTAGTCACGTGAATGACGATTTATGTTTTACCAACCCTCTCTAACCCCTCTGGTGAACTCCTGAGTGGAGAATATTACATTACTTACTAGTAAAACTCTAGGCCCAGAACAATGCCAGACATCATAGTTGGCATTAAAAAAAAAATGTTTAATAAGGAATAAAATGTCTATAGAAAAAGAATATGCATAAGTTTTCAGTTTTCTCTTTTAGCCATTAGCACTAATATAATACATAATTATGAATGAATGAAGGCATACTCATTATTAAGCATGTCTAATAAATTATTTACAAAATATTTTGCATATAGTCATATTATTTAAATAAAGGTAGCCTGGATTTTTTTTGAACTATCCCTTCCTCCCATTATATCATGTACCAGCTCATCTAAAAGATTCAAAATTTTGCAATAGTTTTTGGCTAAAATACAAAAACTTCACGAGAAAATAAATCATTAGAATATGATCCACTGAGTTACATTACTAGAGCTTTAGTGAAAGGTATTTTTTAGTAGAGAAGTAACTTTATTCCTATTAATATTCCCACATTCAGAAGAGCACAGTGTTTATGAGAAAATCTGTTCAGTGTGGTAATAAGGAACTTTAGTAATGTTAAAAAATTATATTTTATTGATGCAATGGTTCATCTATGTGTCAACTTGACTAGGCTAATGGTTCCCAGATACTTGGTCAAACATTTTTTTCTGAGTGTGTCTGTGATGCTGTTTCTGGAAGAGATTAGCATTGGAATAAGTAGACAGATGCACCTTGAGACCAGAATGTTAAATGAAGTAAATCGAACGCATGAGCTTAAATGTCACATGGTTTCTCTTATATGAAAAACTCAATAGATAAATAAAGTTAGAATAAAAGACAAATAAAAGAAGAGAGAGAGAGAAAGTCATGGTAATCCAGCATGAACAATGTTTCTAATAGTGTACCTTGACTTAGTATAATTGTTTTATGTGTTTTATATATTTCTGGCCAATTAGTCTGGTTGTTAATTTGTATATATGATAATTAACTTTATAAGGACTTATAAGAAAAATAAATGAATCTGATGCTGGCAAAATAAAAGGAAGAGAAAGAAAGAATTGAGATGTGTTCTATATGTGTACCAATTCCCTACAATGAATGCAATAATTATGTATTACAAACATGTAATAATAAAATTTTTAAAAATAAGTAGACAGTAAAAAAGTCTACCTCATTTATATGGATGGATAGCATACCATCTGTTGTGGGCCCAAATAGGAAAAAAAAGTCAGAGGGAAGATGAATTTCCTCTTTTTAACCTCCTTCTGCTCTTGCTCCCGAATGTTGGTACTCCACCTCTCCCCACCCCAATATCTATCAAATCAAAGTCAGGGAAAGGGGGTGGTAAAGGAAGCTATAGAAGCATTGTCATCATTTATTTTAACTTCAAAAGTTGAAATTCAGTGTTTATAGAAATTTTCACATAAATGAAAGAAACTGATCTTAAGTGTAACACCAAGTAGCTGTGAGCACTGGGGCATGTTTACAAATGATGTTTCTGTTTTGTGTAGGCAGTCTTTTTAACTTTACACAAGCTTTCTTCTCCCTAGTTTTTGGATTTCTATTTTCTTTATAGGTATTTTTGATAATCAAAAGTTAAATTTTGAAAAATCCAATATATCTTACTTTTTTATGGTTAGCTTTGTGCCCTATCTAGAACTCCGTGCTCATCTTAAAGTTGTGACAATATTCCACATTTTATCTTATAACGTTTACTACTTTAGTTTTAAAATGCAAATAGGAGATCCATCTTAATTTTTTAAGTGTTTGCAAACTTAGCTTATAGTCTATGTCTGGCTGACCATCTCTCTTTTTAAATAAAGTTTAATTGAAACACAGCTTCATTCACGTAGTTACATATTACTTGTAGCTGCTTTTGCAGGACAGTGAGGTCAATGGTCCTAGCAGAGATCATACGGCCCAAAAATTTTTCCATTGATATTCCATCTTTTACAGAAAATATTTGCCAACCGCTAGCATATGGTATGAGAAAAAGATCAAGGTTACTTTTGTCTGCAATTATTTTTCCATGTAAGTATTTCATCACCAATTCCTGAAAAGACTTATTTCTTTCCTTGAATTGCCTTCAAACATTTGCAGGATATATATCCAGTCTGCTTCTGGACTCTACTTAGGTCTGTTAACCGATCTATGCTTGACATACTGTCTTGATTTCATCGAGTTTATAGTAAGTCAATATTAGGCAGTGTAAGTATTCCAACCTAATTTTCCTTTATCAAGATCATATTGAGTAGTTGAGTCTTTATTATAAAAATTAGCATGAAACTTAGAGTCCCTTTATGGATTGGAATTTCCTCCATTTGCAGATTGCTTCAGAGAAAATTAAATCATAAGAATATTGTGTCTATCCATCCATAAACATAGCATATCTCTGCATCTGTTTAGGTCTTCATATTTCTCAGTAATATCTGTAGATTTCAGCATAGAGGTCATACAGCTCTTATGCTAAATTATTCTAACTTGTTTTACTGTTGATAATGTAGTAAATGGTACTTTAATGTTCATTTTAGTTTTTTCTTACAATAAAGCATTACATATACAGTATTTTTATCTTGTGCCATACAAATTTGCTCAGATCATTTTATAGTTTTAGAAGATTTTGCAGATTCCTTAAGATTTCCAGTATAAACAAGCTCATCTCTAAGTTTAAAAATGAAAACAAGAACTCCTTTTCTTCTTTATGATTTTACTTCATTCTTTTAAATTATTTCACTGGCTGGAAGCGATGGTGCAATGCTGAATAAAAGTGATGAGAATTATCTTCCTTACCTCGTTTTTTTGTTTTAAGGAAGAAGTATTAAATATATCAATTAATATGTTGTTAGCTATTTGTGTTTTCATACATGATCTTCATTAGGTCAACAAATTCACCTCTAATCTTAGTTTGTTGCCTTTTCAGGAACAAATGTTAAATTTTTTCACATCTTTTTCTTTCATCTGATAAGATGATTAGAAGCTATTCTTTTTCTGATGAATTCTATTTATCTAGGTTTGAAGAACAAACAGTTTTGCATTCCTGTGACAAGTCTCAAACATAATAAATCATCCTGCTTTTAAATATTTTAGGATTCGATTTTAAAATATTTTGTTAATAATTTCTTCATCTGTGGTTCTAATATTGGTCTGTAATTGTGACAATCTCATAAAGTGAGCAGGGAAGTCCTCCTTCCACATCTATTTCTGAAAGATTTTGTAACAATAATACTATTTCTGCCTTACTTGCTTGAAAGTATTCACCAGTGAAACCATCGAGCACTCAGGTTTTCTTTTCAATATTTTTTCTGAATTATCATAAATTGAATTTCTTTAATATATAAAAAAACTATCAGCTTTTACTATTTTTCTATGTCAAATTTGCTATTATACTTCCATTTTACCTAAATTGTTGAATGTATTGGCATAGTGTTTCATCATATATTCCTTATTATTGTTGCAATAGCTATAGAATCTATATTGATGTTCATATTGCTAGTGTTTTCCCATTTTTCCTTATCAGTCATGCAATGAGTTTATTAATTTGCTCAAAAAACCCACCAAATTCAGACTTCTAAAAACTTTTTCCTGGTTTGTTTATTTCTGCTCTTCCCTTTAGCATTAACTTTCTTTGACTTACTTTGGGCTCTGTTTACTTGTCTTTTTTCTAGATCTTTTATGTAGATAATTTGATTTTTGTCTTCAAACTTCTTTTCTTTTATGATATCTTCATTTAGAGCAAATTTCCCTAAAAGTACTGCTTTAAATGGATGCCAAAATTAGCTACATTGTACCTTAATTTGCACATGTTTCAAAATGTTTCCTAATTTTTCTTTTTAAATTTCTTCTTTTGCTCATAGTTATTTATTAATTAATTAATTTATTTTTTTTGTGGGTACTGGGGGTCGAACTCAGGACCTCATTGGCGCCCGTGCCGCTGAGCGATATCACCAGCCCTTTTTTTCATATGTGGGTACCAGGAGTCGAACTCAGGACCTCGCGCTTGCCAGGCAGGCGCTTATGCTGCTGAGCTATCTCACCAGCCTGCTCATAGTTATTTAGAAGCTTCTTGTTTTGCTTCTAAAAATGTAGGGATTTTCTAGACAATGTTATTTCTAGATAATTATTATTTCTAATATTAGAAATGCTTTTTAATGTTCTGTTTTATTCAGAGGAAACATTTTGCATGATTTCAATTATTTGAACTTATTGATATATATATGTATATATTCTGTCATGGGAGTTGCTCCACAAAAACTGCAGAAGAAAGTGCACCCTATAGCTGTTGGATATACGTCTATAAATGTCCATTAGCTCAGGGTTTCTATATTTTTATACTTTATTTTTTGTGGGAGAAGGGTCTGGTTGTTCTAGTAAGTAGTAGGGAAAAGGTTCTAATGCAATTATGGATATCTCTGTTTCCCCTATTCTATCCAGTATATTTTAGAAATCTATTATTAGATATGAACATTAGACCATTTTATTATTATGAAATGACTTCCTTTATCACTACTCTCCTTTTCTTGAAATCTACTTTATCTGGCATTGAACTAAACCTGCCAACTTTCTTATGTTTGCTGCTTGCATGCTATCTTTTTCTGTCTTTTTACTTTCAACCTATCAGTATCAGTAACGTACATCTCTTTCAGATAGCATAAAGTTAGGTACTAAGTTTTTAATTGGAGTGCATAGCCCATTTACATTAATTATAATTTTTTTAAATGGTTAGACTCATTTTACTTTTTATTTGCTAATTGTCCTTTTTGATGCTTTTATTTTTCTCTACATTCTTTTATCCCAATATGTATATGTTTTAGTACTTTGCTGTTTTCTCCATTGTGCTTTTTAGATATATTTTTTTGCACACCCATAATTATAATATATATCCTTAACTTCTCATTGGCTCCTTAAATTAATATTGTACTAGTTTATATAAAATATAAGAAATTCATAACAGAATAACTCTATTGGTTCCTTATTTTTGTGCTATTTTTGTCATATATTTTATTTTAATTTACATTATAGATCCTACAATAAATTCTATTTTTTGCGTGAAATAGTTTTTTTTAACTTTTATAAATGTAAAAGATAGTTCTTTGTTTTATTCACATATTGGCCATTTCTGTTGCTCTTAAATCTTTTTATAATTCTAAGTTTCCATCTAATAAATTTTGCCTTTCTCCTGAAGAACATGCTAAGCATTTCCTACAGAGGACATACACTAGCAACACATCTCCTTACCTGTTATTTAATTGAATATAGCTTCATTAAACTATCATCATTGAAGGACAAATTTGTGGTTTTACAGTTTGCTTTCTTCCTCCATTACTTAAAATTTGTCATTTCATGGGTTTCTGGCTCCCATTATGTCAAATGGAAATAAGTCATCATTCACATCATAGTTTGTATATGATGCATGTTTTCTCTATGAATACTTTTAATATCATTGTTCATATTTTGTGTTCGGGAGTGTAATTAAGATGTACTTAGCTGTGGTTTTCTTTGTATGCTGAGCACTCAGGGATCCCCAGAAAGGCCATGTAATGTGAGTGAGGACCATGCCTCAGCCATGCTTAGTAACAAAGAAAATAGAACACCATAGATCTATTCTAGCTGAATTTAAAACAAAGCCTTAACAGATTTAATAGAGCATGCTAGCAAAGTAACCAACATCTGGAACAAACTCCAGCCACTCTCTAGGCTAGGCTAGACTTTCACTTCTTCCACAGCGCATGGCCTCTGGTATTTCTGTGTAGCAATGTGCCCTGTGGCAGCTACTCTCTACCTGGCTCACATGTGCAGAGCAGTTTTCTGCCAGGGTGTTGCATGGAACAATTTTTATCTTCTAAACAAATATCTGCATAATTTCTCCTCCCTTGAATCTCACTCAGCAAATCCCAATTGCTTCTGCAGTCCCAAACTGGAATCTGCCTGCTCTCCTTAGCCCCGAGCCTCAGAGAGGTGGCTGCTCTGCTTGGGCTCCACCTCCTCCCTCTTCTTAGATTGGTAAAATATTGCCACACAAACATGGGTCACTTTTCTTGTACTTTCATTCTCTCCAATGTTATAGTTCTCTGACTCTGGTTTTCCAGAAGCATGAAAACAATGGCCTTTTATTCTGGCCAGTTTAATACTTCATTACAATTTAAATAGGGTAAGTTCAATAACAGCTATTTCCTGATGGCCAGAAATGGAATCCCTTCTGGTTTCTTTGTGTGACCAAGAAGTAAAGCAACTGTGTGACACCTTCTGAAGGGAAGGCTGAAAGTCTTTTGTCACCTGGGAATTGGCAGGTAATGGAAATCCCAGCAGAAGAAGGGGTTACTTGAGAGGAGATTTCAAGGGGAAAGTATCTAATTTTCTTTTCTTGGGAGTCTCTGTCTAGGACATAAATTTCTGAGATAGTATAGCAGTGGATACTATTTCAGAGTAAAGAAACTTAAATCTTATTTGCAGTTCAGGCAATAGCTATTGGTTGCTCATCATTTAGCTTATTTTCCCTTATCCACAAAGAGAATTGAATAGAGTTTTCTTCTATCATCTAGGGTGCAAGAACCACAAAAGAAGTGCATTTGTTAATGATGTCCACAGCCAAGTGACACACAGGAAAACATTTTTAAAAATCACCTTTCTATTGTGAAAAACATGTTCAACTTAATGGAATGGACTCATGGACTTCCAAAGAAATAATAAAATAGAAGTTAAATAGCCCTGCGGGAGGTAGGTAAAATTTTAGAACACGTTGAGTTAGAAAAATAAGACATATTTGTCTGTTAAGGTATTACTTTGATGACAAGACTAAGATTTTAAAAGAAAGTTTAAGCCTGGGGTTCTGCAGATCCTTGTCCCTTAGAAGTACCAATTCTCAGCTGTGCTTCCAGCATAATTACATACTCTCCTACTTATTCTTACTTTCTGACACGGTTTTTGCCTTTGCCAGATTGTATTTCCTCTATCAGTAAGAAACTCATTCAGAATTGGTCCAAACCAATTCAGCTTGGTTTTTACATATTTTGAGAATAAAAACAGGACAACACCAAGGGAAACATTTATGGGAACCCATTTTAAGACTCATCGCAGTGTACCTTTACAGAGAACATTTGTGTATAAGTAGACTAAAGGGGATCTAATGTAGCATAACCTTGATAAATTCACACACATTTTTTGAGAAAGGCATAAGTGTTAGGGTCAGTGACAGTTCTGAACCAATATCTAGAAACACACTGTTTACAGTTCTAATATATCATGAGAACTTGTAGTTTCATTAAAATAAATGAAAATTGATGTCAGTAACCTATAGAAGCAAATTATGCTCTAATGATTTCTTAATAAAGTAATTTGTTCATAGCTCACAAGAGATACAAGCAAAAAAAAAACTTGTTAATACTGACAGTCTAAGTAATTATTTGGGGAGTATCTTGTAAGGCTTCTCATGTTGTGCAAAACAATGGCTCCGCTTTTCCACCAAGTTCATGGGGAGGGTGAGACAAGTCAAAGGGAGAACTCTAAGGATAATCAGAAGTGCTTAAAAGACAAATCTTTACCAAGAATGGGCAGGTTAATTTTGTTTTTTCCCCATGGCTATATCAGTTTTCCACCTACATCCTATATCATAAATTAGAAAATATATTCAGATTCCCATAAAACCAATATTTAACCAGGGAGAAGGGACATAGAACAAAATTTACCAAACTTTTATGATATACAGTCCAATCGACGATATTCTTTTCTGCAACTTAATTTAATCCCAGGGTAGGTAAATATGAGAATTAGATCAAATGCTATATGTGAAAGTGCTCTGGCAATTACAAAGTAGTATATAAATAAAAGCTATCAGGACATTTTTGACTGGAAAGAAAAACTTTTTCCAATACTTATTTATATGTCCCTTTGGATGTCTAAGAGGAAGCCATCTTGGCCAGTGAGATGGCTCAGCGGCATAAATGCCTGCCTGGCAACCGTGAGGTCCTGAGTTCGACTCCCAGTACCCACATAAAAAAAGAAGAAAAAAAAAAAAAAACAGTAAGCCATCTTGCAATTTAATATTAAGAAACAGTGAATAATTGCATTTTCGTACAAGCAGTAGCACGGAAATTATGTTCCTTTTCAGTGGAATTTTAAACTGACAAATTAAGGACACCAAGGATGGACATTTGGAATGGCACAGCCCTTGGCACATGTTTTTCTTCATTTTTTTTAGTCTCACCTTAAGCTGCTTCTAAGTTTATTTTCAAAGGTAGGAAAAAATTGATACAGGAAACAAAGCTAACGAGGCAAGAGGCTTGTCAAAAAAGAAGCAGGAAGCTTTTCCAAAAACACAGTGAAGACTATGAAGATGGAAGAGAGCTCTTTGCTCATCGCTGGCTCTACTGTTGCTTCTTATGCACGGCACTGCCGCAAGGCCATGAAGGAAGACGGAGCTGATGTCAGATGGATCTCTGTTTGAAAACCATCCATTTGGGCACCAAGCATCCAAATCTATGGGAAAATTAATTAGCCTTTTTTAGTCTGATTTGTCTACAAATGAAGACAAGAATACTACCTTGAAAAGTTTTACTCAGAATTGAAAAATATCAGTACATATTACTCAGTTGCAAATTAATAGCGATTTCTTTTGAGTTCCACCAAGTGTTTGTATAGTCCCCCAAACAACTACAGCCCTTGGGAAATATCTTTGTTCAAAATTAAAAGCACTGAAATTCTGTGATATTCCTGCTTACGTTGGTGTGGCTACTAAGAACAGTCCAAGGGAGGAACTTGTGGGATTCAGAGCCTCTCTGCTTCCTGCTACAGTAGTTGGCCAGTCCAAGCTATTGAAAAAGAGTAGCCCTGCTTTTGTGTCTTTAGTGATTCTATATGCTTTACCTTTTGAACCGCTGAAGTTTCCACGGGCAGTGTTTAGAACTATTCCACAATTGTGCAGACCTATTTGTAGGATAAAGAAGTGAGAAGTTATTCTCTTTGCAATGCTAAAATGTTTCACACCTATAAAAGAAAAATGATTGTTTTTAACAACAGGAGGTAAAGAAGTAAAAGTTTAAAAAAGAGGAGTGAATGAAAACTTCTTTGCTGCTGTCATTGCCTGTGACTCCCAAAAATGCATATGTTGAGATTCTATCCCAATGTCTCTGTTGGTTTCAGGTTGTGAAACAAAATGCCAGAGATTGGTAACTTACGAAGATCAGAAGTTTGTTTTGGCTCAGATTCAGGAGGCTGCAAATTCCACACATAGTGCTGGACTCTGCGCAGTTTCGTGCTGCTTCAACTTCTGGCAGAAAGTGGAAGGACAAGCAGGCCCATGTCAAGAGAAAGAACAGAAGGGGTGGCCTTGCTTTATAACACGTGCTCTTGTTGATTAATCCAGTCCCAGGAGAGTGAAAACTCAATAGGAAAAAGAAATTAACACACTTGTGAGGGTTCCAGGCCCAGTGCCAAAGCCCCACACGCTAAGCCTCACCTCCCAGTATTGCCACACAGAAGAACTGGAGCTCCAACGCATGAACCTCAGGGGTTTATACTCTAACTGTAGCACTTGCCAGTATGATGGCATTAGCAGTGGGGACTCCAGGAGGTACAGTAATCAGATCCAGAGTAGCCACTGAGCTGGGCAGGTGTCTATAATCCCACCACTCTGTGAGGCTGAGGCAGGAGGATCACAGTTTCAAGCCCAGCCTGGGCAATTTAGTGACTTAGTAAGACCCTGTATGAAAATAAAAATAAAAATAAAAAAAGATTTGAATATGTTGCTCAGTGTGAAAGCCCTGGGTTCCATAACCAGAACTGTAAAAAAAAAGAGTGAACACTTATTAACCTTATAAAAAGGGACGAGTTCTCTCTCTCTCTCTCTCTGTCTCTTTCTCTCTCTCTCTCTCCTCTCTCTCTCTCTCTCTCTCCTCTCTCTCGAGGCAGTCATCTTTAAACCAGAAAAAGTGCCTTTACCCAACAATGGTTTTGCCAATGCCTTGATCTTTGACTTCCTGGCCTCCAAAACAATAAAAAATAAATGTCTGTTTTTTAAGCTACCCTATTCTATTAGAGCACTATAAACTCTTTGAGAAAACTATAAAACATGAGAGTTTACGAACAAAAAATGACATTAATTGATGTACATGGTCTACAGGTAAATCATTGTTTGTCTTGAATCGGCTTTAAATCCTTATCTAGAGGAAGGATTTTGACTATGTGCAAATAATGCTAGTACTGTAAGATGACTGACAGTGGCCCTTAATGTAAGAATCCTGCGTTTTAAATAGGACCAGGCTTCATACAGCTTCATATAGGTAGATATCCAAATCATGAAACTGCTAGATGTTTATAGGAGGCCCAACCCCCGAGCCTGTAAGTTCTGACCTTTTGAGATTCAAATTTACAGAGACTGGTGCTTTTAGAAAACTTTTTACTTCAGGAGGAAAGGAGGAACCACACGGACAAAGACGAAGAAGGAGAGGTGATGGCTTGCTGTTCTCCGCTCCTCCTCCCCTGCGGCACCATGCAAGGGTACTGGGGGAGTCACAGTGTCTTCCTGTGACAGTCACCATCTGATCCTTCTCTATTTTCCGCTATCGGCCTCCACCAACCTTTCGGGGAGCATTTAGCTTTCTCTCCCTCTTATCTTTCTCCTCTCTTTGATAATGTTTCTCTGCCAGTCTTTTTTGCACTACCTTCTTTCTTCTATTTATCTTCCTCTATTAACTCTTAATGTGTTTTTCCGATATATGGGAATCATTTAAAAAATAGTCTGTACCTCAGAACACTTTTTAAGGATAAAATGTATCTAACTCTGTGGTTGTTAGTCCTGTCCTTGAAGAACCAAATATCAAACACTAGATATTTAAAATGAAACATACAGAAGACTTCTTTGTGGAAATGCCAGCGAAAGACAACGGAGAGGGAGCCAGGGGAGACCAGGCGACTGGGAGATCTAATTCTGAGGAGAGAGAGAAGCAAGGAAGGACGCAGTTTGCTCCTGAGGAAAGTTAAGCACAGGGCTATCTCGAGGCAAAGTCATTCATCAGAGGGTGAACTCTGTTTATCGTAGGTTCTGCTGTAGTGTCATGGTCTTGAAGGAACCCTGGCCTCACTCACACTGTGGAGATGGATTTCACAGCGCAGAAGCAGAAGCACCGATGAATTAACCTCTCTGCAACTGGAGATCTCTGAGGTGCACTGTCATGGCTTCCATACTGTTTTTAGAGCTATGCCTGTGTGTGTGTGTGTGTGTGTGTGTGTATGAATGTGCATATATAAAATATCCATCTGTTTTATTGATGTACACTTTGTTTTTTGACAAAAAATTTGGAATATGTCAGTAAGTTAGCCCTGTGGGCCATTTGCCAAATTAGAGACCCGATTCTGAGAATTATCTTTAGATCATATCTGATAAACTGGTAAAGCTTTGACATATTTTCAGCAGAAAAATAGTGGTATTCAACCAGCTAGTGGTAAGACATTCTGTGCGTATTTCAATAAACGTCAGCAGCCATCACTGCAGCTCTTATATTTCCAACTAAAGAGACATTTATCTCATTGTCAGATTTCATTTAAAATGTGGATTAATACATTTGCCCCAGGAGCTAGGAAACATAATAGTCGGTAGAGGTTGTCTCTTATGTGAACAGTGGTGATTGTAAAATTATAATAAAAATAAACTAAGGGGAAAAATTAAACACAGAAGTGTGTTTTGTTTTATGGATTTTGAACTGGTATAGATAGAATTGAATGCAAAATATAATAGCTATTGCTTAAAATGAAACCACCAAAATAAATGTATTTTGGTTCTCATCATTTCCAAGGACACCAGGCCAATGTTTAGAGAAGGGTCGTGCCCTTCAAGCCTGAATTAAAGTTCCAGTTCTCAGACACTGCTGAATTACGCTGTATCTTAGCATGTGTTCAATGGAGGCAGCATGTGTAGCCAGAATGTGACAGCACACAGTGAAGAAAGCAACACAGAAAGAAAAGGGAAGATTGAGAAGCATACTGGTTTAAAGGTACTATTATTAAGTCATTTCTAAAAATTCGTTTCTCAATAATTTTCATTCATTTGGAGGACAGCCCACTTTTTGATCCGTCTTAGTCCTCACTCAAATGATATTTTCAGAATATTAGTGTCATGATTTTATCTAAGTACACCTATTATTTCAGTAATAAAACAAGCATAAGTAGATATGATGAACGAGAAGATGAGAAATGAACTTTAGGCAGGGGAGAAAAGTCAAGTTTGAAATATAGTTTTCTGCCATATTTGGAGATGATGACAGTCCAGGCAAGGCTATGTAATCAGTGGCAGTGAATTTTGGGGGGTTGACAAGATGTATTAGAATTCTAAAAAAAAAAAAATCAATAGGATATCTATGTGTGTATGGTTATGCATGTATAATGAAGATATTTGTTATAAATAGTTGGCTTTTAGGATTATGGAGGCCATGAAGTTAAAAATCTGCAAAGGGACCTGGCAGGGAAGAGACCCAGCAGAGCTGAAGTTTACATTCTACTGTGAATCCACTGCCATTTGTCATCAAATCCAAAAGAGTTCATATTGCAGGTAAAGTCTGAAAGCAGTTTTCTGGAGAATCCTCTCTTGGTCCAGAAAGGCTGATGTTTCTGCTCTGTTAGGCCTTAGGCCCACACACATTACAGAGGGCAACCCACTTTACTCAAAGTCCATCCATTTAAATGGTAATATCATCCTAAATCACCTTCACAGAAATATTTAAAATAATGTTTAACCAAATATCTTTTCACCCCATGGTCCAGACGAGTTAATAAATAAAATTGATCAACACACAAGCTCCCCAGATTCCCTAGGTGTGTTAACAGGAGCAGTTAAATAGATGATGTCCAGCCCATTCTGAAGGTAACAATAAGGTTAGGTCATGGAAGTGTAAGGTTAGGTTAAGTACCTTATAAAAAGATTTTGGAAATCTATACCCTCTTTTCAGACTTGATTTAATACATTGTTGAAAATCAAAGTGGATTTTCCCATTAGTCTTTCTTTTTTTTTTTTTTTTTTTTTGTGGGTACCGGGGGGTCGACCTCAGGACCTCGTGTGCCAGCAGGCACCCGTGCCGCTGAGCGATATCACCGGCCCCTTTTTTGTATGTGGGATCCGGGAGTAGAACTCAGGCCCTCGCGCTTGCCGGGCAGGCGCTTAAGCCGCTGAGCCATCTCACCGGCCCTTAGTCTTTCTTTTATGAAACATTTTTTTTTATTGTGCTATGGCATACATGAGGTAAATCGAACACATCTTGGGTGACAAATTAATATGTACATTCATGTGACAAGCATTCAAAACTCTCTACCCAGAAGACTCATTCATTTTCTTTGTCACTTAATACACTCCAGAGGAAAACCCAACTCTGACTTCTATCACTGAAAATTAGCTTTTCTTCTTCCTGAATATTATATAAATGAAGTTATACAAAATTTTCACTATTAACATCTGGATTCCTTCATGTTATGTCTAAAATTGTAAAAGGACCATGATTACCCCTTTGTGTGTATGACAAGCGAGCATGCCATAGTTCTCTATTCAGTCAGCCTTCTCCATCCATAGGTTCTGCATCTGTGGAGGCAACTCACCACAGATTGAAAACAGGAAAAACTTTGTGTCTGTACTGAATATGTACAGGCGTTTTTTTCTAGCAATTATAAACAATGTAATATAACAACCATTTAGATAATGAGAGCCAGATGTTTCCATACATAGACATGCAGTAGATTTCCATTTTAAGAGAAGACCCTTGGAACTAAAATAGGGTGGGTGGTGCATCACTCCGTCCCTCCCAGAGAGAGACAAACCTGTACTCTGCAATGTAAACAAACCTCCCAGAAAGAGGAAAGAACCTCTACTACCTGAATGTGAGCCAATGTCTGCATGAGAGGAAAGATAATTTGCCAGGTCGAATGACATTAGGAGTATCTATTTTTAGGGAGACACAACCTCTAGGTTCTAAATCAAGTTTGTAAAGCAGCACCTTTATTCAGAATTCTCAGACTGTGCTGAAACACTGAGAAATCTAGGAAAATGTATTACCCAACATCATCTTATTTCTCTTGAGATTAACAAATGTTTTCACACATCAGTAAGAAAAGAATAAACTATCACTGTAGAACTTTGTTGTTGAACATGTACACCATGTACTCAGACATACTATTTGACATCATTGCTGTAATAGTAAAGGCCTGATGTGCCTACATTTATGAATCATGGAATCTAGCACAAATGTTTTTAATTTGAGCTCCATTAATTTCTTAATGTTCTATTGGTGTTCAGGTAGCTACAACTACAGCTCAAAAGGTTAAGAAGCACCAGTGTTCTAATTCCATCTCAGCAACTGCTGCATGTGATGGTTTATTTATTGTGTCAACTCGGCTGGGCTAAGGGATGCCCAGATAGTTGGTAAAACATTAATCCTTGGTGTGTTCACAAGGAGGAGATTAGCATTTGGATCAGTAGGCTGAAAAAAAATATCTACCCATGTGAATGAACATCAATATATTGGGGACCTGAATAAAACCAAGAAGAGGAGGAAGAATGAACTCTCTCTCTTCCTGAGCTTGGACATCTGTATTCTTCTGCCCTTGGACATAGAAGCTCTCAGCTTTTAAAACTTGCAACTCTGACTTATACTCACTACCACCATGCACCACCACCCACACAGCTCTCAGGCCTGCAGAGTTGGACTGAATTACACCACCAGCTTTTCTAGTTATCTGGCTTGTAGACTGCAGATGGTAGAAAACCTCAGCTTCCATAATTGGCCAGCGAGCCAATTCCCACCTAGGTTCTGTTTCTCTAGAGAATCATGACACATTAACCACACCTCTAGTTACCTTGAGTTGCTCCTGTTGTCTGCGTTTTCAGAAACAGAATTGTCAAGAAAACATAGAAATAATAATTGAAAACTATTGTGAGTGAGAGTAGGGACTACGTAAGTAACAAAGCACTTCACATGAATAATTTCTCAATTTTTCTGGCTGCTTTTTCTAGTTTCCTGGTTAATAAAACACAGATAAAAACAGTCAATACTAATAAAACATAATAAAAAGAAAAATACTAAAAGCCTGTGTTACAGCTATATTGTTGTCAGGAAAAAAAAACCTGTAGTCACCAAATGCTCAGGTCAGCCCTTTAGAAATGTGACACATTTATAACAAATATTTCTAAACATAATACTCACCTGCATATGTTTCTCATCTAGCATTAAAAATAAATGTAACAAATTGAGTCATTTCATCATTTGAATTTTGCCTTTTTGGAATGTTTGCATCTTAACAGGGATATGCATGAAAAATAAGTCTTTACTAGAGGGAATGTATTACTAATGCTGAAATGTTAGGCATTTGTTATGGTCTAGTTGAAGAGGGATTTAAAGATGACTAAGTTTTTCTGTCACACTGTCACATAGAGTGCTCATATCACTTGCTGTCATTGTCTCCTATGTAGGTCTTCCTAAAATGCTCTACTTTTTATTGAAAATGTTGCTTTTTGGGGGAAAATGTCTGCACAGCTGCAACATGATATAGTGAAATGACACCTAACTAAGCCTCAAAGACCCAATCCAAATCATGGCCCCACCACCCAGTACAGATTGAATTTAGGCATGTTTATTGACTCTGTGGCAGAAAGTACACCCCCTCAGCCAGTATACTTCAGTTTGTTAGTTGCCCAGGTAATAGTTCCAGTTACAGCTCTTGTTGCTTTTGTTTCTTAGAAATGGCTGGTCATTGTGATACATAGTTGGTCACTATGATTTATATTGTAAGAACCAATCCCCAGTTGACAAGCCATTCTCCCTCTGTACTTCCTGCTTGTTTATCCCATATAAGCCCTAGATCACCAGAGATCAGGGCCTGATATTTTGGGAATGATTCTCATCAGTGCCCATCGATGTAAATAAATCTGCTTCCAAATCCTGGGTGTCATTTCAGAATTTCTGTTTGCCATTGCATCTGGTGTGTCAGCTTGGAAGACTGAGCATGCTGACCTCTTTGGTCATCAGTCATGGCCCTCATGGACAGAGCAAGGACCCCTCCAGGTCCCGACAGGAAGGCGCACCCTTGAGATTTCTCGAGTCCCCTTGGGGGTCTGGAGGAGGATTACTGGCTCCCCACTTAAGCAGCTCACCTCTGGCCCAAAGGGAGGAGGATGCAGTCTGTCTATGTATCTGTCTGTCTGCCTGCCTGATCCCAGTAAGACCCCAGTTAGTCTGTCAGTCCTGCTCAGCTCAAGAAGAAGGAGAGTCTGATCAATTCTCGTTAGTCAGGACCACCACTGAGGGAAGGGGGTTAGGATGTTTAACCTTTGGGTGCCTGTTGAATGAATGTGTGAGTGAGTAGAATGGACAGTTTAAGCAATAGGCTGCTCCATCTGTGCACCCAGACTGGGAAGCACTGGTCATGGTGACTGGGCCCTCACTTGCAGTTCTGTGGTGATCGACATATGGCATAATAGAGGACTCTCACCCTCTTTAGCTAAGTTGTGCCTAAATCCCTGTGAGGGGCATGGCCAGGTGGGCATCTGAATGGCCTCTCTCTCTTTGAGGAGCATCCACCCTTTTTCTGTTGCGCCATTGTTCAAGGGTACACAACATACATGTAGAAAGTCAGAGATGGGAATTAGTCAAAACCCACAGTCTCTGACTACAGGAAAAAGGGCTTTTACAGAGTTAAAAACAAAACCAAACTGCTCCCTGCATCTCAAAAAAAAGGAAAAGAAAAGGAAAAAGAGGCCCGTTCTTCCTGAGAATTCTGCCTTGGCAACCTCATTGGCTGCTGCAGTTGCCACCAACACTTACAGCTTCACTCCTAGTTCCCACCTTGTCTACTTCCAGCCAAATGAACTAGTTCCAGCTAGACATTGGCTACAGAGGCCCTCCCTCTGGAGCATTCTGCTTCTATCCTGGTCAGATGGCATCTTTAAATGCCCACCCGAGATGACGCTCAGCAATTCCTTCTGAGTTCCACATTTTGACTGATGAAAAGTTGGACAGTCAGCTCTGACAAATGAGTTGCTGTGGCCTTTCCAAAGGCTGCCCAACCTAAAAACAACCCAGTCAAGCCCTTCTCAAGACATCAAAAAGGGGGGCAAAAGGCCCATCAACCACTATTACCCAGAAATCTGATAAAGGAAAGCACCTGATGTCCATAAGAAAATCCAGTCTGATATACGACCATACCCTCTGGCTACAAGTTTTAAGGGCTATGGACTCAAAAAAATAAATGCCCCCTCCATCTGTGAGACACAAAGAAACCTGACTATCCAGACCCACCTCAACCTGAACTTCTCACCCTGTCAGGGCTGGATGCATAGGACAGACCGAGCTGTATCAAATTGGGCCTCCAAGAGCTCACAGTCATTGCAAAAGTTGGGGGGCAAACCTGTGACTTTCCTGGTAGACAATAGAACAGAATTCTGTGCCTTCAAAAGTTCCCTCTGTCAAAACGTTACCATCACCAGGGCAACTGGGACTCTTGCCTCTTGCCCCTTCTGCCAGGCACAAACTTACAGCCTGGGAGGACATCTCACCAAACATGAATTCCTGTGTAAGCCAGCCCCCATACTGCTTCTGGGAAGAGACCTCCTCTTCAAGTTAGAAGCAACCATCTCCTTTGCACCAAGCCAGTCAGCCTCCCTCTCATTTAATCCTGCACTTTCAACTTTGACTGTTCCCTGAGAGGAAGATGATGCCTGCATCAGCCTGAGACTGGAATCCTGAGGTTCTGAAAACTCTCCTCCTAGAAGTATGGGCTGAAGACTCACCTCTAGGCCTGGCCATCAACCCTGCAATCTCCTATGTCATGGGAAGCACAAACAAGCATCCAGCCACACATCAGCCTGATAGACTGTTAATCACCTTGGGAAAGATCTCCGTGCCATCAACAACACAGCCATCACCTTGCATTCTGCGGTTCCCAACACATACACCCTTTTTGGACTGTTACCCAATTGCCACAAGGGTTTGGGAACTCTCCTATTATTTTGGGGAGGTCCTAGCAACATATTTGACTCTGGGGCAGCCATATACATTGCTTCAGTCTTCTGTCACCCTCAGCCTGCTGGTACACCTGCCTGGACCTAAAGAATGCCTCCTTCTGCCTTTGGATGGCTCCTGTCAGCCAGCCCCTCTTCACAAAGACCCTAGTTCTGGACTTAAACGTCAGCCAACCTGGACTCAACCCCCCCAGAGGTTCAAAAACTTTTTTCCCTGCACAAAATATCACAACACTTCTGATTAATGACACCCAAGCTGCCTGCTGGAAAGACACAAAAGCTCTGCTGCAATATCTGGCAGAAACTGATTACAAGAAAGAAACTCCACACATTTTTTGGAGCTGCTGGCTTCTATAGAATCTGAATCCTTAGGTTCACAAAAATAATGGGAGTGTCTAGTGGCCTACCTGTGCAAATACTTAGATCCAGTTGCTAAGAGCTACCTCCCTCCTTTGCCTTCATGCTCTAATAGTCACTGTCCTTCTGATCAAGAAAGCTGACAAGCTCACCTCAGGCCTAGACCTAACTGTCCAGGTGCCACATGCTGTAGTGGATGACCAGACTTAAAAATGAACCCCCTGACAGATGCTGAGTACACCCTGTTTACGGATGGAAGTAGCTCTGTTAGGAATGGAGTCTGACAGGCTAGATATGCTGTGGTCACCTTGGACAAAGTTATTTTGGTCAAAGCTCTCCTGCTACTGCTTCCTGCTGCTCTTTGGAAACCTTCCATCAACAATGCCAAACCTGCGCTCCTAATCCCCCTCCAGGGGTCCGACTGACTGAAACATCAACCCCAGCCAGAAAAACTTTACCTGTTACTCCTGGAAGATCCGTCTTAATCAGAGCCATACCTGCCCCCACCATATGTTCTGCAAGCTCAAGCCACAGTGCTGGCACCCATACCCCTGCAGCCAGCTCAGACTTCAGTCTGTGTCACTGGCCCTGACCTCCCCCCATTTAAAGATATATAGATAGACTTAGTGCTCATCTACACCTACTAGGACTGGCCCAAGGCATTCCCTACCCCAGCTAAGAGGGCAATAAAAGTTTGCAGGATCCTGCTGTGAAAAATCAACCCTAGATATGGCCTACCGTTGATCATTGTCAGTGACAACGGGCCTGCATTTATAGCAGAGATAACTAAAGAAAAACTACATACAGCATACAGGCCATGAGCTCTAAAAAGTTGTGAAAATAAAACATAACTCTACAGAAACAGCTTGTAACTAGTTCCACAAAAGTTTAGCTAAAAGATCAGCTATACCTGTAGGCACTCCTGCACACACATATAACCCAGGTGCATATTAACTACCCCTACAAGTTTCAGAAATCCAGCTTTAGATCCACCATTCCAGAGTTCTGGAGAATTTACCTGGACTAAACAGCTCCTCTGGGGCTCACTCTGAAGAGACAACTCACTCAAAGCCCTGCTCTGGTCACTCCGGTTGCTGACCAGTCCACGCACAGCTGAAGCCTGAGGACACCATTCACGGGATTGCTCTATACCTCAATGCATTACTCCCCTTCACTTTTGTGCATTTTACGGCTACTTACCCCAGTCCTCACTTTGCCTTAGCTCTATTGATGATTGCCCTGCGAGAATAGAAGATAACCAGTAAGACTCTTACAAATGATAACGATTTGACAAGCATCCAAGTCATATTGGACACTCCTAGTTCAGATTAACTCCTTCACTCTCTTGTCAGGGTCAACTTAGGGAGAAACCTTATAATAAGGGAAACAAACCACAAACTCCTGGTAGGAATTTTCAATCTTGGAGACCTTGGCTAGGGCCCATCCTAGGACCACTGACAGCCCCCACGTTACTATTTCTAGTTGGGCCTTGTCTTAGAAGATGTAACATGCCCAGCAAAGATTTGCTTGGGAAACTAAAAGAGGTGGGAAATGTAGCAGAAGATGCCCGACGCCCCAAGCCAGTGTACTTCAGTTTGTTAGCTGCCCAGGTAATAGTTCCAGTTACAGTTCCTGTTACTTTTGTTTCTTAGAAACAGCTGGTCGCCGTGATGCATAGCTGGTCACTATGATGCATATTGTAGGAACCAATCCCCAACTGACAAGCCAGTTGGCCTCTGTACTTCCTGCTTGCTTATCCCACATAAGCCCTAGACCACCAGATATCAGGGCCTGATATTTTAGAAATGATCCCAGTCAGTGCCCATTGACATAAATAAATCTGCTTCCAAATCCTGGGTGTTGTTTTGGTATTTCTGTTTGCCGTTGCAACTCCAGACACCGAGACTGCTTATTAGGAAACACTGAGACAATAATGTACTTGATAACACTTTATGAACTGAAATGCATTTTGCAAATTTAAGGCATTATCAATGGTCCAGGCATGGCACAGCCCTTCCATGTGACTCACCCAGACATTTCTGCTACTGATGAAGACATTTTTTGCCATGCCTCATATGTCCAGCTCTCCCATTGCACATAGGATGAGTCTAGAGCCACCAAGAAGACACTGGCCATGCTCCTTGCCCATTGCTGCCTTCTCTATCTGCAGCTACCAGGAGCCCCTCAGCAGCCTTTGACCTAATAATGAAAAGCATCTGGCTCATAGCCATACCAGGACTTTGCCACCCCTGGGGCATTAGCCCACTTCAGCCCCTGCTTCAGCATCAGCTCTACACTGCTGTGTTTTCAAGATGAGTTTATTAAAATGTGGCCCTGTTGGACTTTGGGTAATAGTGAAGGAACTGAAGGAAAGAGAGAAGAAAAAAGAATTTTTAAGGACAAGAACTTTTGTTGATTTGTGAACATGCCAGAGTTGCTCCTTGAAGGAAGCAGTACAGTTAGCAGGTATCGTTGCATTGTGAAACTCATAAGCATAGAGGTTTTATGTTGTTATAAATCAGTAGCATACTGCATACAAATGTTAGAGAACACTTTAAGTGTCTCTTCATTTGTCAGTGGAGTGGGAAAGATCAACAATTCAGTCACAGAGATAGATGAAGTCTGTCTTAATAGTGTTAGCCTTATAAGCAGGTTGGAGACTGCAACTCTGTGGACTTATATTTCACACAGTGATCTATATCCTATAAATTTGAAAGTGTTAAAAGAAAGCAACCACTTTCACTGCTTATGGAAAGCAGAACACAATATTTCATGGACAACATTAGCACCGAACAAGTCCTGAGCTAATGGAGCCCTCTTGTTTCCAAATTTATAGAAATCCCTATGGGAAGGTAGAGAATAAAAGCAAAAAGTAATTGATGATTGTATTCTTTGGTTTAGAATAATGCCAGTTAGGTCACATTGCTGTTGTATTCACATCTTTGTTTAAAATTGTCATTTTAACTGACTTCCTAGCTTTTCACCTAAGAACTTTTCTCAGTGGAGAATGTCAACTATGTTTCTGGATAAGAATGAAAGCAGTAACAATGTCAGCTACTTTGTAGAAAGACAGAATAAATATAAAATCAAAGAGAAAGTACCTAGGGATGGAAGATGGAACACAATACTATTTCATTTGATCAGAAAGAAAAATGGGCATAGGAATGGGGAGAAACTAATTTGCTCCCTTCTTTTCTCTCCCATTTTTACCAAATCATGTGCAACTTTGAAAAAAAATGAAAAAGAAAAAAGCCATTTCTATAGGTAATATTCCAACATAAAGGAGAGGTGAATAATTAGAGAACATAAATTATTTTGGAATTTGAGGCACATAAATGAAAATTCAGAGTTAATACTTTGAAAAATGATGAACTCTACAAATTTATGTTTCTTTTCTTGGCTTTCCATGATCCTATCACTATTTGCCCCAAAAGTGATTTAGTTTGTTGTTTCCTAAAGCTTAATATTGTTAGAGGTAAGCTTAAAATTCTGACATGTCAGTATCAGGAGAAAAGATGTGAAAATTTTGTAGCAAATCATGCAGTCATTTTTAGATAGTACAAAGGTCAGCAGAAGAGTCTTACTCAGTGATGGAGCCCTCTAAAAGGAAGTATTTACTCTTACCTTAGATTCCATACAAGAGATGTTCTTCTTCAGAAATTTGAAAAGCTCCATCTGGTGGATTTCTGACCTTGTCTTTTTACCTGCAGCCCAGTAGATATACAGAGTTTTAAGTAATGATGATACACCCATTTTTTCTTAGCTGCTAAGAGATAATTTTTCTACGACAAGTGAAAGGTACCATCCCTCATAGAATATTTTGTTATAACTTTGAGAGAATGTAATGATGCCATACTGTTCCATAAATGTTAACATCATTTTCTTAGTGGGAAAAGTGCATAAGATTAGCCTGGGATTCATTGAGCTTAATCTTCTAGCTTTTACTACTGTGTATAAGACCTGGAGAGTTAGATAATGTATCTTCCATATCAGAGGACAGTTGTATGTTTGGAATTTTTTATAGAGCAGGTCAGGTTTGTGAGTCTCCTTGACTGAAGGAATATAATATGTAAAGTTTGTAAAATTTACAGAACAAATCTGTATTTCTTGTTTTAGTGTCTGAGGAAATTTCCTTTGAGTCCAACATTTTTATTGGAAGCTGTTACCAAAAAATAATCTTGAATGCAGATATATAAATATACTAATTATCTCCTGAAATAGTAATTAGACAAATAACTTCCAGAACACTTGTTCTTAATTTCTGGATCCTTTCCTCTATAATTCATGTAGATATAAATGTAGAAATTTCATGGATCCTCTGAACATATGGCCCCGGGGATCTATGGCTTCTAAGTTAAAAAAACAAAACAAAACAAAACAAAACAAAAAAAACACTATCCTAGAGAAATCGGAATTCTACTTATTAAATAGGTTACTACCACATCCTAGAGAGTGCCAGAGGCTAAGTAAGCACTCCATAAAACATTTAAGGGGAAATAGCAGGCAGAATATTGATTTTATTCTCCTCATTGAAATTATGTTTCTGGGACCACCCAGAGACCCAATAAGGTTATTAATTGCTACTTCCAACATTCTTGCCTTTCCCTGCTCAACTTCAAGGAGTGAGAGTCAGGGAAGTAAAGTTCATATTTTAGCATTTCATGAATCTGACATTGTGTGACTGCTGAACGTTCATTTGTGACCCTGCATTGGTTAATAAAAGGGACTAAAGGAGCTTTGAATCATTTAGTAAAAGAGAGACAATTTCTTATTCTTCCTCTCTACTCCCCTCCCCTCCCCTCCCTTTCTCTCCCCCTCTCTCAAGTTTTTGGACATTACTAAAATTCTACAATGTAGTAGAATAATTTTGTTCACAAAAAGCAAATACATGCTTACAAATTCGAAGCATAAATGGAATCATTTGAGTTTTATAATGTAGTCTTAGCATGAGATATGACATCAAAATCCACCTGCCTACTCAAACTCAGCAGTCATTTAACTGGATGTGTTACTTTGTCATTGAATTAGTCTAGTTTTAAGTCAAATGAGAAAATGGTTGTTTTACAATGAGGACAGCAAATAAAGAGTGTGCAATTCACTTTTCTCTGACTGAAACTTTTATATAAAAATTCACCCATGTGACTGAAAATCTATACAAATAATAAACTTTTTCCATGATTGACTTCAGTATTTGTCATTGTTATGGGAAAGAGTCAATCCAGACCTAAGAAAAGAATATTTGATTTTCATGGAAAAATTTATTTATTTTATTTATTTATTTATTTTTTGTGGGTACCGGGGGCTCGACCTCAGGACCTCACGTGCCAGCAGGCGCCCGTGCCGCTGAGCGATATCACCAGCCCCTTTTTCGTATGTGGGTTCCGGGAGTCGAACTCGGGCCCTCGCGCTTGCCGGGCAGGCGCTTAAGCCGCTGAGCCATCTCACCGGCCCATCACGGAAAAATTTATACACAGTATTATAGTGTTGTTGGATGACACACATGTCAAGAGTCTTGCATTTTATAAATTAATTTACAAGCTGAGTCTTTTAAAAGTTTGTACTGAGAAAAATGTCAACTATACATAAAAGTAGGTGGAATAGTATGATTTCATGGTCAGTCTTTAAATTGATTTTGAAGTCGGTGTAAAATTAATAAATGTTCATTAGGGAAAATTCAAGCAGTTCACAAATTATAAAAATAGTCTTTAAAACTATAGAAATTTCCGCCACCTCCAAACTACTCCATTTAATATTTGGTGAACAATGTGTCATATACCTCCATACAAAAAGATTAATAGGCAAAGAACTAAAAAGTATTATACTATATTGATATTAAGATAAAATCATGTAATTTAAAAGAAACTGAAGTAAAATGATTTCTGCAAGATATATTCAATCCTTAAAAATCCTTCAAATTGTAATATAAACATGTTTGTTAAAAAATTACATTTTTATCTTAAATAGTATCTATTTCCATGCTTATTTGAAATAATTTCTATAACTTTATATTTAATTTTATTCATTATTTATAAGTGATCTTTTTATTGTGCCTTTTTCATATCTGAGTTTTGATTATGTTTCATTTCTTATCTAGCCATTATTCATCAGACTTCATAATACCTTAGTCCTTCAGTTGTTAAGAAGGTTTCATTCTTAGGAATGTCTGTAGCTTCTCACTGGAAACATTTCATAAACTATGAACCATGGGATCCCTTTCCCAGAATGTTGCATGTATTTTTCACTGTCTTCGGGGACTGAATTTGCATTAAACACATCTACAGACAGTCTAGTTTTTACTCTGGGTACACAATCTGTCTTTCTTGTCTTAGTTTGGGCTGCTATAACAAAAATATCACAGGCTGTGGTTTAAAGATATTTGCTTCTCACAGATTTACAAGCCAGAAAATTCAACATAAGATGCTAGTGGGGAGGGTGCATATCTGGTTAGAGAATTATTCCTAGTTTGCAGACAACCTTCTTGTGTCTTCCTGTAGGGGAGAATAGAGACAAAGCAAGTTTGCCCAAATCTTTTCATTAGGGCACTAATTCCATTCATCGGACTCTACATTAAGGACCTAATTACTTCTCAGTGGCATCACTTGTTAATACCATCACAATGGAGGTTAGGGTTTCAACATAGAATTTGGGGTGGACACAGTAACTCCATAGTACTCATGATTTTTGCAAAATTGTTAAAATGCAAATACATCTTTTACAAAATGTAACAGAAATTCTGCCTGAATGCTTCAGACAGTGCCTTTTCTGTGGCATTTTTACCTGTGATATCGTGCTGTAATTTCAATTGTTCTATTTGTTCCGAACTACTCTTCAAAAACAGCAGTTATGGAGGCACTGGATCTCTTTTTCTTTCAGACCTACCAATTTCCTAACAATCATTGTTCATTTACACCTACTATCATTATTAGTACTAATATAACTTACATCTGTGTTATGGTTTGGGTTTTTTTTTACATTTTCTCTGTGACTCATGCCAGTTAAGCTTTTTTCCCACCTATTTTTTTATAAAATCATCTTGAAATTCTTTGTCTGTCCTTTATCTTTTCTGAAGTCTTCATGCTGTTTGCAATTTCTTTGAGACTTAACAGGTTGGATGCTTTTATGATATAAGCATGGTTGTTATGGTATTTTGTAGACCTGCTTATAGTTTGAAGTTGTGAAAACTTCCTTGTTTTATTGGAGATGAAAAGCTTTTTCTCTCTCTCTCTCTCTCTTT
This sequence comes from Erethizon dorsatum, assembly GCA_028451465.1. Classification (NCBI taxonomy): domain Eukaryota; kingdom Metazoa; phylum Chordata; class Mammalia; order Rodentia; family Erethizontidae; genus Erethizon; species Erethizon dorsatum. The sequence continues at coordinate 19,143,474 of CM051838.1, forward strand.
CTTTTTCATTGTTCACAGTTGGTTTTAGGAGAAAAGAGTGCCATTTAAAAAATGCTCCACTCAACCATGTAACCTAAAGCCTTGTATTGAAGTTTAAGTCAAAAGTTTCACACTGTTTGTGGCTGTGAAGACTTCACAGATGGCCACCCAGTACGAGCACCTCTTTTCCCTGAGAAGGATCAAGTGCTTAGAATAGGCCGATTGCAGGAACTAAAAATACAGGTTCCAATTCTTCCAATTACTCTTGTCTGAGAATGTTTCGGTATAGAAGGAGAGAATCACTTGCCCTGATACCAGAAGTGTAAGCACAGTACAAAACACAATAGATGTGTTTGCAAGAAGTCTTTGCTTTGCCCACACAAGAAAAGAAATATGGTGTGTTTGAGTCATGAGCTCGGCTGTGGATCCAAACACCAGGTTGGTTTTGGCCGCTTTGCACCATATGTAAAATAAGCCTGCATAATACAGAGGGTGAGAGATGAGCGACACATTTTAGAGGTACTCTTTCTGTTAAAAAAACAAAATCATAGCTAAAGGATTGCTGGGGACTGCGCTAGCAATAGGAGCAAAGGTTAGCCGGAAACACTGGCTAGATTATGGATGCCCTAAAGGACCATAGCTTACTTAAATAATAAGTTCTCTGTGCTTTCAGTGCCTGTAAAATGGGAGGTGCTCAATATTCACAATAACAGTATTTCATATGACTGATATCTAGACGCACATGGGTGTCAGATACTATGCTAACCACTTGCTATTTGTTACTACTTTTTTTGTGTGTGTGTGGGTAGCAGGGGTCGAACTCAGGACCTCACACGCCAGCAGGTGCCCGTGCCGCTGAGCGATATCACCGGCCCTTTTCTCATATGTGGGTTCTGGGAGTCGAACTCAGGACCTCGCGCTTGCCAGGCAGGCGCTTATGCCGCTGAGCTATCTCACCAGCCCCTTGTTACTACATTTAATTCTCGCATAAAAGAACTAAATTTTATCTTCCCTCATAAGGAAACTGAGGCTCAGAAAGGAACATCACCCAAATCACACTACTATTCAATAGATAAAGCCATGAGAAAACACAGGCTATCTTATCACAAAGTGCGTGTGTTTTAACCACCATGTAAGGGAAGAAGAGAGGGAAGAAAGGAAGCTACAGTGCAAGCAATGCTTGATATCAGCAAATATTGTTAAATACTTCAGCACTGTGGTACAACAAGGAAAGGGATGATGGCCGAGCAGCCATTGGTTAGGCAAAGACACTGAATGCTGCACCCTGAAAGTTTCCCTGAGCAGCTGGCGGGGAGCATGAATTTGCTGTGGAGACTCTAGCACTAGAGGCACAGGTGCCTCAACACAAAAATATTGATCAGAAAACAAAGTTATCCTGCTGAGGGGAACAAATGTGGTGTGATAGGAATTGACAAGGTCAGAGTAATAGTTGTCTTTGTGGCCCACGCTGTTTTAATTCTTGACTTCCTGCTCACCTATCCTTTTCTTTCCTTTTGTAAAATATGTGAATTCGGACAAATTAGTAGCTGTCATGGGATATAATTGATTTATAAATGCTGCACGTATTTAATGCATCCATTTAGGTAAATGTGGGTATATGCATATAATGATTTTTCTAAACACAAGCAAAGTAATAAGTGTATTCATCACCTCCTCCAAAAAGCTTCCTCATTGCCCTTTTTGCTGTTTAGGAGGCTTTTTCCCCCTATAGTAATATACATAACCTGAGCTCTACCCTCTTAACAAAAATAAGCCCACAGTACAGTACAGTGTTGTTAACTATACAGATCTCTAGAGTTTATTCATCTTACATATCTGAATCCTTCTACCAATTGAATCATGCCACATGGCCCTCTTCTGCCAGCCTCTAAAAACCATCATTCTACTTATTGTTTGTGTGAGTTAAAGTGCTTTAAATAATGCATATAAAATGTGGTATATTCAAGTAGTAGGGTATTATTCAGCCTTAATAAAACCAGAGAATCCTACCATATATGACAAGATGAATAATGTGTAAGACAAGGTGCTAATGGAATAATCCCTATGAAGTAGGACCACTCATTTTCTAGAACATCTGGAGAAAGTGAAAACATGAGAAGAAAACAACAGTTCCTGTACAGACCAAAATTACTCTCAAGACCTTTGTTATCTTTAGTGGTCAAGGACAGGTAGCTGAAGCAGGCTGGTGTTGCAGTGATGCAAGTTTGATGAGAAAGGAGGTCAAGAACTTTTTGTCTCTTTCTCATTCAATTTTATTAATACCTTTACATTGAGAGGAATATGTACACTGTACATCTATGTATATCAACTTGGAAAACACAAAATACCGAGACTAGACTAGGAGAAATGAAATGAGCAGCACTCAGTATCCTGCCCTGGGTCAACATTACTTATGAAGAGGAAGGGTTCTGTGGGTCCCCACATTGTGCTCCCCACTAAGAGCAATCATAGTGTGTTAACATCTGGCTTCCTCTGTGTAGCCTAGTGACAGGGTCTTTCATGGTCTCAATTGCTCATGACTTGGGGACAATTCTGCTTGTTCCACTTACATTTGTTTCACTGAGTCCAAAACCTCTATAAAAGCAATTAAATTGCAGATGTTCATCATAGCTAAGTGGAGCCAGAGTATACATTGAATAATTAAGTATCTTCTGCATTTGAGATTGTCTTTGTCACGTGCCTGGTATGGCCTCAGCCCTGCCCAGAGCTTACTCACTGTAGAGTCCTGGTTTAGTCTTCTTCTACTGCAGTTCTACTCTGTCAGTTTCCATAAAAGGTCTGATTCCCGGGAGACAAGGCCTCAAGTAGCTGACATCATAAAGAGCGGCATCTCTGTATTGTACACACTGGGCCACTCTTACCTTCCACCTATGCCGGACCTTCTTCGAGGATTGAATTCTCATTTTCTCATTTCTGTATGCTTCCTTGTGTAGCCTCATTCTGATTACCATAATATCATTTTCTTCTGCTGTTCTTTTCTCTGTCATGCAGAAATTGTCTCAACTAAATACACCACAACCACACACCCACCCCAACATTTCTTTTCTAAGCATCTGTATCTGCATTAGTTCACATAAGAAAGATTTTTTTGACAGTTGAAGCCAACGAGGTATATGTATTTACCAAGTGATGTATCAGTCAAGTTATACTATTTATTAGCATTAATTAATATGATTACTACAGCTCAGGCAGCACCAAAACTCTTTGTGCTTTGAATCCTGTTTAAATTTTTATTTCTCTTTTACTGTATTATTTTCCTTCCCCCATATATGCTTAACAAAAGTACATAGCTCTTAATTGATTCTCCTAATGCAGTCAGGCTGAGATGAAAGAGTAGGAGATCTAACAGTACTCTAAAAAAGAAAAGAAAAAATCACTTTAGATTTAAAGAGATAAAAATAGCATGGCTTATGAAAAGTGAAAAAAACTGAGGAATTTTTGAAAATGTGTATTACAAAAGGTATTTAAATAAAATCTACAGTCTTTGATTTATCAGGCCTTTCTCTAGCAATAAATCTATACTTGTACAACTGCACAAGTAACACATACAGTAAGCAAGAGAATTAATTGGAGCTTTATTTTAGTGACAACTTGTGGTAACAAATGCTCCTCTTTTTAAGAATAATTAAATAAACTAGGATATATCCAAAGAAAGGACACAGCCATTGAATAATGTGAAATAAATCTCCATGTCCAACAATGAAGGATGTCTATGATGCAACGTGGAATTTTTTTTAAAAGCAAGTTGCAAACATTAGAGACGTAATCCTATTTTTCATAAAATTTATGTTTCATACCCAGGAAAGTACCTATGATTTTAAATTATTCTAGAAGAATGAAGATGTTTTATACATGTAAAAAAATCTTAAAATTCATTGTAGGTTTAATGGTTGAACGCTCATTTCAACTATGCATGTACATGCACAGATTCCAAAGACTCATCTTGAGAATATGAAAGATGGTTATTGTAGGGAAGTGGGCAATTTCAGACAAAGCCAGGAGATGTGATTTTTAGTATATGTGCTGCTGAAGCAAGCACGGAGATGTGATTTTTGCTTTTAAAACGCTAACCATAATATCCATTTAATTATATTGGAATATTATACAAAAAAGCAACAGCTTTGAGCAAGCCTGCATTCTCTCCTCCCCTGATGAGCCAGGCAATGCATGTTACCGTGTATTTTCCCACGTCACAGCCTCCTTCCTTGACTTCCGAAACATACATTGTAAGACAAATTCATAAAATATTGGTTAGGTGTGAGTGGACTGCAATTTGAATTCTAATTGGAGTTATGCCTATGACAAATCACGGGCAGAATAATGCATTCGAGTTCTCCATCATTGCCTTCCATATGGTACCTGAAAATGTGTAGGACACGTGAGATCACCAGATTTATGGCAGCAGTGACTTAGACCCAAGCTTTTTTTGGCCCCAGAAGAGGCGATGTTATCTATATCAGTTAGAGTCTATCAGCATGGTTTAACTATCCTGTATTAAACCATTTCCATAAAGAGCAGCTGTTTCTTCCAATCTGTCTCAGCCTTGTTGTCCCTAAATACGTGTTCTTGTACACATTTGTCTCTGAGCTTTAATATCATGTAAGATGGACAAAGGTGTTTTACACATGTAAAAAAAATTATCTTCCAAAGTTATTTTAAGACCTGTTGTCTTGGACATGATTTACACAGTAGATGCTTTGTGTTTTTCAGAGGCGTAATGCAATAAAACCCACCTGTTATTTTTGGCTGCTTTATTTAGACCATCTGCTCCACAAAGAATGAAAAGCTCAACAGTGGATGGAGAATTGTCTACTTCTCATGTGTCAATAATTTATTTATTCTCTCTATCCAAGCCTTCAGGTCATTGCAAAACTGTTTATCTATTCATTTGCCAACACAAGGGAAAGTCAATATTTGCTGCATGGCTTTATGAAAAATCATCACAGAGAACTGCATTTTTTATTCATTCATAGTTTCCTATTTCCCCCGTGTTAAAATAGTTTGCTGGTTGCTTTCATTTTGAGGGCCCAGAGTCTCTGTTCCTTCTGTGGACAGTCGATTATCTTCCGCGGGGTATTTTCAGTGGTGACAGGCAAGTCATATGGGTAGTTAGGGAAGAATCACTCAGTGCCACTACTAATTAAGAGCAAATCGGGACTGAAGATGAGAATGACAAAGACCAGACATTGTGGGAACCGCCTATTTCTACTTGTTGGAATGATTTTGTCGTCCTTATCTTCACCTTTTTGCAACATAAGACAATGAATATCATATCTACTTTAAACTTTCTGGTTCACTTGATGGAGACGACATCGTTCTCTCCAGGATTCGAGTTCACATTTTCAATCATCTCTAAAAGTGACAACGATAGTGCTAACAAGTAGTATTTTTGACTGCTTACAAGGGTTCGAACTCCACCTTTTTTGTTGGTAGTGGCTAACTGCATTTCTGACTACTGAGCTTGAAACAGATTTCCACTGTATTGCTTCTACTTCCTTATGAGATGTTTTAGGATTAACTAAGTGGAACAGCAGCTAATATTTTTCGAGTGGCTAATAAGTGCCAGGCACTTGCTGGGAATTTCATGTGTTAGCTTATTTAATCCTCACATAGACTGATTTTTCTTATTATTTTAGATTTTGGAAAACAGGTACAAATACTTTAATAATTTTCCTCATATTATTGTTAGTACAAAGCATGCTGAGTTTCAAATTCAAGTATAATTCTAACACTCAAAACTATAGAATTTCATGTAAGTTTCATGTTATGTTTTATGTAACTTTCTTCACATCACTGACTAATTTCCTCTGTATATTGTTAGTCTTCATAGTAATAATTTTTTCCACTTCTCTTCTCCATCCCCCCCCCCGGAACCCTCATCCTAGTTCTCAATAGCCCCACCTTAGAGCATCCCACGTGTCACCCTTCTTACTCTACATTTCCATTGCATTCTGAACAAAACTACCTTTGTATTTTCCTGAGGTTCATATCGTATTGCTATTTCTTGTCTAAACAATCTTTAGTAGCACATATGATATATCCATCAAGATCAAAGGTCAAATTTAGAGATTTTCTTCAACTTATGTCAAACCACTTGTCCAAAATGATCGACTATTTTATTAGTTCATTTCATCCCCAACATCTTATGGGTCTTTTATGCATTCTACACTTTGTCACTTTTTCTTCATCACCCAAATCTCTTTCCTCCTCTTCTTTGCCAAGCCAATCTTACCCTGGTTCAAAGTTCCTGACCAAATGCACTACTTCCAAGAAAGTCATCTTGCCTGCCTCCACCCCACCAGCCCCTCTTCTCTGAACTCCTGCAGTGTTTGTAGTGTGCACCACACTTTATCTGTTGCCTTAAATTTGCCTTTCATCATCTGAGTCCCCAGGCATTAGAAAGTAAACTGTTGAGAATAGAGAACATCTGTGCTAATTTTGGGGCTTTATATATAAACTTGATGCATGGTACACACTTAACACCTGATGTAAGCTGTGTACTTAGAAGTGACCATCTCCCTACTACTCAAACCCCATAGCCCCTGAAAACCTTGACAACAGCCAGTGTTTTCCACAGGTAGATCAGCCTCCTCAATTTTGATATTATATATGCCTTACAGGAAACAACAAACACTACTTAGCTTTTATGTTCCACATCTAAGAAGTCTCCCATTTAAAAAGAGAATCAGCTGGGACTGGTGGTGTATGCCTGTAACCTCAGCACTTGGGAGGCTGAGGCAGGAGGCAGGAGGATTGCTGCAAGCTACAGCCCATGGTTGGGGTATACAATGAGTTCAAGGACAGCTCAACTCCAGAGTTGCTGAGAGAGATAGAGAGAGAGAGAGAGAGTCAGATTAATATGCAGCCAGACTTCCAAACCTGCCTATGGTGACTCTGAATCTGTAATGCCTATTTTGAGATAAGAGAGAGAGAGAGAGAGAGAGAGAGAGAGAGAGAGAGAGAAAGAGAGAGAGAGAATACTGTATCACTAGGTTTCTTATCTTTAGTCATGAGTGTCTCTTCTTTTCCGGGGGCATACTTCAAAGTACCATATGAAGAATTTTAGAAGTCTCCTCTATCCCAGAAATGTGATCTCTTATGAAACAGCGTAGAAAGACTCTGAAGAGCAGAAAAAGTATGATTTATTTTGAGCTCTTCTTGGGCTGAAACTAACACTTGAACTATCTCTGAGCTAGTGACCTGTGTGGAGATATTTATTGCATTCTGAAGAAGATGGATGATGTGACAATAAATAAGGTAAATGGCTGGAAACTCAGAACTCAGATATCCTGATGACCCTTGCATTGCAGCCAGGCAACTCAGCTCACTGTAATATGAGAACAAAGGACAGTGCCTTTGCTGAGCTTTAGCTTCTCAGCATGAGCAGCCATTGAGTGGAGGAAGCATCGGTTTACCTTTCCAATATTTTAAAACACATTGGCATCATTAGTGCAGGGCCATTTGCAGGTCTATAAAATTCCAATAGAGAAACCAATGACCAGTAGAGGATAATACTAAGGTCACATAAAAAGGGGCATGAAGTGATCAGATAATTCCCAGAGATTTGCTGTGTGATTCCAATGGAGCAGCTAATAGAAGAATGATTAAGTAGAATTAAAAACTAACAGCAATACCACTGCTTTGTTTGTACATTAAAATTAAGTCCACATTGTCAGTATGCCAAAGACATAATCTAAATTGCATGAGGATATAGAATCAGAGTGTCGCACAATACATTTCAAAACAAATAGCAAATATTACCGCTTTAGATGTTTTATTTTGGTTAATCCACTGACAATTCTGTGGCATAGAAATTTGTACCTTTATTTTACAGATAAGTTAAACTAATCCTTGTAGAAGTTAAATAACTTGCTCAAGGTCAAAGTTACCAAAAGCCTGAACCAGTAGTCAGATAAAACTGAGGGTTCATTCACTTCCCTCTTAGAAGTCCTTCATTTCCCTCTTAGAAGTTTTAAGAAAGCTTTGAATAAATACTTCTGTTCCACATTTTTTACAGCAAGGTTTGCCATAACTCCCCTAACCAATAAACCTTGTTTCCTATTGAATTTATTTTTTGAAACTCAGGGCATTAATGTTATGTATGAAATACTTTGTGAATACTGCACTAGAAGATGAAAAGTTGGGTTGAGATAGCAGTTCTTACTAAATGGTAAGGAACTGCCAGTGCCGGGGTAGTAGTTTACAATGCAGGGTGAGGCCAGGCATGCACACACAAGTTAGAGGGTGTTCCTTGGTGTAATGGAGGGACAAATGCACATTAGCTTCTAAAATCAGAACTGCACAGGGCCACCTGGACAAAAGCTAACTCTAGAGAAATTATCAACCAAGCTAAAAAAAAATCAGTTGCTGATCTCATTCAGTATTCCAACTAAACCTATCAAGAGAAAATGTGAGAAATATTTTGCCCCTTCAGGACTGCCCCAGACCTCAAGCAGATTTGACCATTAACCTCTTCAACACAAAATATTTGCTAATATGGGCAATGGTGTTGCATCTCCACTAGCCAGGAACAGCAGCTCTGAGTAATCGCTTCTAGATGAGCCAGATGAACCATCTGGAAGCTAATTTTTCCCAGTGAAACCTGAAGCTACTTTTTCCCACTGAGGTTTAGGAGTTCTAAAAAGTTCCCATGCAGACAATTTTATATACGCACTTAGATGTCGTCATTTTGCAACATCTATTTTTATAGGGCCTTCACAATTAGCTATTGTGTTTCTCAGTTTCCTCACCTTTAGCTCCAACCAATTTCTGACTCACATATGTGGAGGAAAGAGGAACAGGAAGATTAAAGACTAGGTGAGGTTTGAGTCTGAGTAGTATTGCAACTTTAGAATATGATGTTGGACCAGTGATATAGCCCAGCGGCATAAGCGCTTGCCTGGCAAGAGCAAGGTCCTGAGTTCGGTTCCTGGTACCCACAAAAGGAAAAGGAAAAAAAAATATGATGTTACATTTCTACACAACCACATATTTGTCCCTCAAATTAAAAGTTCTTTGCTAAAAAAGGAAAGTGAAATTAGTCATCATTTGATCTCCCTAGGGTCAATGACTAAGTCTTGTTCATTTTGTGTTTCAAGGCCATAGCACAATATGTCATGCTACATAATAACAATGCGACATTCAGTAAAAATCAAACCCTAACCTGAAAACTGGCCATGGGTAAAGACTTTCCATTTGAAGAGGAAAACAAGCTTCCAGACCCAATTCTAATCCTCTCACTATAGTTTTCACATGGGGAACCCTTATTTTTCTGGTATCGACACCATTCTGACCTTTGGGGTCACTACATTTTTTAATCCTCCAGGACAGCTTTGTGTACCAAAACTGAAAAGAAGTTGAATATTTAAAGAAGACTTTCACTTGGAGGCTTATTGATAAGAAAATGGTAAATAAACGACCCATGGATAAATACGCATGTAGATACAAAATACAACTGCCTCTTTTCACTCATGGCAACATCTTGAAGGACTCTTGCTGCTTAGCTCTTGACCTGCTCCCAAAATAAAGACACTATCTTCCCTCACCACAAGTTAAAAACCTCAATTTTAGATTCTCTAAGACCCAAGAAATAGAAATTAAAGTTCTCTTTCACAACTGGGGCCTTCTTGATATGTTTTTGATAGCTGTTGGAAATATTGTTTCATTTCCCAAAGACCCTAGAAGAATATACCACACAGCAAGTACTCTATGTAGGGGGCTGGCAGAGTCACAAACATCCTTAGGTTAATCTCCAAAATCTGCAGGCAGCAGCTTAGCCAAAAACAATGAATTCACCCTGGAGTTCAATTTTTCGTGAAGGTTGGCTCCTGGCCTGCCTTTAGCAAGTGTGTTTACCTGAGTATTTCTACCTCACTCCAACTATTCTCTAACTACTAAGTGAGCTAAGAACCTCACTACCTGCGAGTTGGCAGTTTCTGCATTTGAGATGCATCAATGACATTTGAGACACTTAAGGGTTTGTTTGTAGAGGATTTAGCAGGAAGTGCCAAAAAACAATTTATGAGAAGATGTTTCTGTCTCCCATAATGGATAATTTTGAAGAAATACTTTGCTTCGTGTTATAGTTTCCATAGATATAGACCTAAACAAAAGTATTGCGTTTTTACAAAGGGCTATGAATTAAATAATGGCAGAAAACATTTTAATGAACTTTTATACTATTCATTCTTTCCTCATTTTAAACAGAATATTTTAAAGCAATTGGGGTCTTTTACCTATGACTTTTCAATCTTTTATAAGAATGAATATTTATAAATATATACATACACTGGACGGTTTTATCTTTGAGATCTATCATCTATCTATCTATCAATTAATACTAAGAGCCAGTGTAGTAGGTGATAACAAAGCTACTCATCTAAACTTATTCTATACTATTACTCCTTTTTGGAATATTAATATGTTTGCTATATTTAATTAAAAGTAGCTTATTAAGGTTCAAAAATCTCTTTCTACAAGATTCTCAGAAGGAATCAAGGGATCAAAAGGATGCAGTTTCTTGAGTGGAAAAGTGAAGTTTCTTCAAGGAGAAGACTTATTGGAGAAGGGTAGAGGATTGCTAAGTAACTCCACGAAGGTCAGTGTCAACTCCAGTTACTGGCTACATATTTTATGATACTCACTGACTGCTCAAGTTAACATTGCCTGTGGTGGTTAAATGGAGGCACTAAATTGTCTCCTTTCCTGGTTCATTTGGTAAAGATAACTAGAGAGAAGGCTGTGAATGCACTCTGGCTCATATTCCCCTTTCATTTCTCTCATGCCCTTTGTCTCCTCTTTTGTTCTTATGTTTGAAGCTAAGAGTCCTTCACCATCATATTTGTGAACTGTTGCAAAAAGCCCCAAACTCCACTGTGCTCTGCCTACCTCATTCTTTCCTCTCTCCCTCACTAGGCTTTCAGGAAAGAAAGGTCCTTCCTGGGCAATACTCTTGTGTCTTAGTTATTTTTCTCTTGTTGCTGGAACAAAATACCTGACACCCAAAATTAAGGAAGGAAAGTTTTATTTAGCTCACAGTTTGTGGAAGTTTCAGTCCACAATCAGCTGGCTCCAAGGCAGGGTGGCATGGTGAAGGGCAGTTCATGGCGGCAGAAGACAGCGAAGCGACAAGAGCACAAGGGGGAGGAGCAAGCCTCTTTCTCTCCCTTATATTGTATGCAGGCTACCTGCCCTAGGGCAGTGTAGCACTCACACCATCTCCCTGCCCTCCTCTTGCACAGGCTCAGGATGTTTACAAAGTGAGGACCCTGGCCCCCTGCTGAGTCACTTAAACTTCTAAACTTCTCAAATTGACACAATGAACAACATCCTGGAAAGGTAAGGGCATGTCCTGTACACCTCTGGATATAAAACTGCACTTAGTTAAGTTTCTAGACCTCTCAAGTTGACACACTATATCAACCATTACGCTTTGGGGCTATTTTCTTGTTCTTTAAACTCAGCATCGCCCTTCGGTTATTGATGTAGCATAAATACAACACAGGCAGCATTAAGGTGGATGCAGATGTTCCAGGCTACCAGAAGTCACTCTCTGACTGTGTACAGTTTAAGAGGACTTGCTAGGCCTTGCCTGGCCACTTCCCTTCCTGAGTTCCAGCTCCTTGAGGCTAGACTGGCTAGGAAGGTTTTCCTATTTGTACAACCATCCAAAGCTGAAAAGTGCAAATCAGGTGCTTCTTCAGCCATTGCTTTGGATTTCCCAGAGGAAGTTTAGGATCTTGGTGTTGCTGGCAGGTCTGGAAAGAGACAGTCTGAGTATTGAGCAAAGAGGTGATGAGACAAGGTATTGATTAGAGAAGAGGAAAGAAGAGAGGCTGTCACTGCTTCTCACTCTTCATTTTTTCTAAGAACTAGGTATGTCCCAAGCAGCCAGGTCATATTTCAGGGAAGACACTGGTAACACTCAGCCCCTTCTGAGGACTGCTGTGCTATGACTCACTGGTTTAGCAGAAAGCTCATTTATCACTGTTTTCTTCTAGTTTCTCCCTTGAGTCAGGACTCTGGGCTCATTGTTGCAGAGCCCACAAGCCCCTGAAATGACACAGCTGTGCCCTTCACACTCAATTCCTTTGTTTTTTGCTCCATTTGTCTAAGAACCTTTTCTTTTCTCTACATATTCACAGTCTCCAACTTTCCATGGTGGTGTAGAGTAGTAAAGAGGGCCTCCTTTTATCACCCCAGGACCCTATGACACTGTAGTTCTATTTGTCAGCTGATCCTTACCAGGAAGGGTCATCGTACCACAGTCTGAAAATTAACAATTCACCCTATCTGCTGGCACATTTTTGTGTATTACCTTAAAGAAGGATATTTTTCATTCTGAAGATGCCACAAGGACAATGAAAACAGTAAATAGAACTGTGGTTCCAATTGCTATGCATACAAGTTCAAATCAGGTGCCTGATTATAATAGAGGATCTTTGTCTTTCTTGTGGGCACTGTGGCCCAGGAAAGCAATGCTATGTATTCATTTGTAGCTGCATCACCATTTCACTCTTTTAGTTTGCTATGACCCACCCATCAAATAGTATTTTGTCTATGTGGTTCACAAAAGGATTGACATCTTAAGAAAAGGTTAACAAAGGGAAAAATATAAATACTGTGTATGTGTGGATCACAGGAAGATTGGCATTTTCATGCAAGTAATACCAAAGAAAACACGTACATTGGGGAATTTTCCATCATGTATGTATAGAAAAATAAAGAATGATCAATAAGGCTATGTCATTATCGACCTATGAACACTGGGCTAAAGAAAATGCTCTTCTGATAAATCTATTAAAAGAACTGAGAACCCCAAATAAGAGGTCCAACAAATTAACCCACTGAGTTCCATCTCTGTGTCTGGGGACACTCAGAGATGACTGAATACCCTGAGCATGTTCATAGCCTGATTTTGATCAGTGTCTGCCTGCCTGCTTATGCTTTCTGACTTGGTCACTCTCTTGACAATGGACAATCAGTTCTCAGCTACAGGAACCTGCCTTGTTTTACAAATAGCCATCTTCAGGAGTAGTAAGACTTCAGTCCCAGGGAGAATCCAGAAGAATGACTACTGTCTGAGCTCACTGATACCTGAAAGCTCTCTTCTCCCAAGCCTGAGATTTCTTTCTTTCAAGGAATGCTACAGATGTTTACCCCCTGAGAACCAGAATATTTCTCCTACACTTCTTTCTAAAACCTATTCTGACCACTAGGCTAGGGCAGACCTTGAGCTTTATGGAAGACTTAACACATATAAAATGTTTTCTCTTTGGGTTTTGTAATTGACTCAGTATAACTGACAGGGTATTTTTATACAAAAGGAATATTCAGTCTAGTAAATCTTCATATGTTTATCTTGGCTATTGTCCCTTGGAATCATTACTGATTAAATCCTTTATGTATTTGCAGTTGTGTAGCAGAGGGAAGGTTAGTCTTAAAGACTACTGATAAATCTGTGCTACTGGTCCTTGTGTAAACTGCAAATTAAAAGACAAGAACATCTGAAATTGGTGATGTCTTCTTTTTGATGAAATACCCGCTTTATGTTTTTAGAAGAGAAATAATACTGCAATGTTTGATTTAATGCAAATGATTTCTCTATAATGTAAGCAGCACTTAACATGGAATATATAGTTACAATAAGAAACAAAATAACATGATATGGTAATCCAGAACAAATAAAAGTGTATTTCTATCAAATTGTTTTGTTATTTAATCTAAAAAAATCTATATAAAGACTTTAACCAATGAGAAAAATGAGCATCTTGGGGCAGTATAAAATTCTTTTCCCAGATAATAACACACCATGAGTTATAAAAAGCTTGACCCAATCACATCCTAACTATGCCAAAGAGGCATTGGTGAATAATTGATACATAATTAAATTTATTTTGAAATCAAGTACTCACTTATAACAAAGCTGGGCTCACCCTATGTGAATGGTCCTCATATTATCTTTAAATTTTCCTTACGATATTTTATGAAGTGTTCCTGTGACCACTCACTGCATCAAGAATAAAACCCTGAGGCCTTATTCTACCCTTTAAAATTCTTCCCAGTATATGCTCTATCTAAGCATTAGCTTAATTTTCCATTGCAACTGGTCAGATCCCAGTGCTGTGTGAGAAAAGCTGGCTTCACATCCTCTAACCTGGAGCACCCAGGCCTTGATTCAGTTGCCTTACTCTGCCTGACCAGCTTCATCTTTGCTTTTCAATGTCTGCCTCACAAAACATCATTTTCATTCATGATAAAGTTCAAATTCCATATATTCTAAGCACCCTTCTCAAAATTTCTAGGTCAAACAAAGGTCCTTTGCTCCTATTTCCCCTAAAAGATTTTTATTTACTCTGTTCAACAATTGATACATTCAGTCAACCTCCCAGGGCTATGGATTTACCTCTTATAGTAAAGATCAGCTGTCACATAGCAGGAGTTGGCTTACTACTTGTTAACAGACTAGCTCAATGCTGATCAAAATATTCTTTCTTCCCTTAAACTACCAGTGCTGACAGATCCTATCTTCTAATCACAGAACAGGTCCCCTAAAAAGACACTTTGCCTTCAGTCTTGTGCTCCTCCACACTGTTATCATAGTAATCTCTCTAAAACAGAAACTTGAGGGCCGGTGAGATGGCTCAGCGGCTTAAGCTCCTGCCCGGCAAGCGTGAGGGCCCGAGTTCGACTCCCGGAACCCACATACAAAAAAGGGGCCGGTGATATCGCTCAGCAGCACGGGCGCCTGCTGGCACGCGAGGTCCTGAGGTCAACCCCCCGGTACCCACGAAAAAAAAAAACAGAAACTTGAATGTGTGGTACTACTTTAAAACTGCCACCATCTCTCTCTCTCACTCAGATGCCAAATTCCGTAGGCTTTATATGAGTTATTAGCCTCAGCACCTTTTCCTTTTCTCCAGTCAATTGTCATCCACCATCTATTACATATTTTATGACCCAGCAACATCAGGGAGTTTGTGCTGCATTCATGGCAGTGAAAGAAACAGAGAGGAAGAAGAGAGGCCAAGGTCCTTGTCTCCCTTTCAAGGCCAGGTCTCCAGTGACCTACCTTCCTTGCAGCCATGCCATTGGCCCATATCATCTAGGCTTGTGTTAAGTACACTCTGGGACATTCACACAATGCCTAGATTGCCGAACAAGATTTTATTGTACATTATAATGAAATGTCACCGATACAGAATTTCTAATGTCTCCTCTGCCTTTTTATAAACACCATTTTTTTCTTCTCTATGATGAATTCCTGAAGGGGTAGGTAATTCAAATTTGCATTATTTAGTAAAAAATTTTCCATGTGAATAAATCTAAACTAGGCAAGGTATTTTGGAGCAGGTGGATTTTCACCTTGAAGGAGTATATTTTCTTTCTTGTGCTTCTGTCTGGCATTGTTTTATTATCATTTTATATCATACATCCTCTTATATTTACAAAAAAACACATGATAGTGGATTTTTGGCTGTCTTCACGGCCTTTTAATTCATTTAAATCCTCTTTCAAACTTATGGGTTTTCAGGTGTTAGCCTTAGCCCTAGCAGTACTATATAATGAGGATTTTAACTATATTTCGTAGGCTATAAAAGATATAATTTATAGAGTAGTTGCTATGGTTTGAATGTCCTCACCAAAACTCATGTTGGAATTTAATCTCCATTGTGAGGTGTTAAGACAGTGGAAACTTAATCTTACTATGGTATTTGGAGGTGAGACCTTTGGGAGATAATTAAGGTAAATGAGACTACTAGGGTAGAGGTCCCATCCAGTGGGGCTGTGACTTTATAAGAAGAGGAGCGAGACTTGAACTAGCACATCCTGTCTTATCCTCGGATGCCCTGCACTACCTTAGGCATCTGCAGACTCCCCAGTAGCAAGAAGGACCTTACCAGTAGCAGTCCTTGGACTTGGGGCTGCAGAATCAAGAGCTGCTTATACCTCTATATTTTTATAAATTACCAAGTCTGTGGGATTCAGTTATAGCAAGAGACAGTGGACCAAGACAGTGGTAAATGCTAAACTTACAGGAAAGTCCCTAAAAGCATTCCTGGGTAAACTTTCAGATGCTGGATAGGAGGCATGTCTCCTGACTAGCTAAAATAGCCACGTGGCAATTACAGAAACATAAAACTTATCAAGTCTGAAATTAATAATCCTTTATATCTAGAATATTTTTCACTTTCTATATTTTTATGTAAAACCAGAATTTAATAATATATTTTTGCAACTTTAAATTTATATATCTGGATTTGTAAAAAAAAAAAAAAGAAATTGCATTGTACCTATAGCTCCCCAATGGTTTCTGTTTTTTTTTTTTTTTTTTTTTTTTTTGTGGGTACCGGGGGGACGACCTCAGGACCTCACGCGCCAACAGGCGCCCGTGCCGCTGAGCGATATCACCGGCCCCTTTTTCGTATGTGGGTTCCGGGAGTTGAACTCGGGCCTTCGCGCTTGCAAGGCAGGCGCTTAAGCCGCTGAGCCATCTCACCGGCCCTCCCCAATGGTTTCTGCATGATGCTATTCTTTAGTGTCTGGAGGCCATTTCAGCCTCCTTTTCCATTATGCCACACACGCCATGTGCATTTCTTCATGTCCTTCATTCCATCACTCCCAATCGGTTATCTGCAGTGTCCATTATTTGTTCTTGTACTGTTTCCCTGTGCATAACTCTGTAATTGGTTTTCCAGCCATCATAGACTGAGAATTTATTCACTCATTCTTGCGATCCCAATGACGAGTGCAACGCTTGGCACATATGCATTCAAGTAATATTTTAAAATAACAGAAGTTTTAGGTGTGTCAGATTTCCATCACTGTGACAAAATACCTCAGATAAACCAACTTGAAGAAGGAAAGGGTTATTTGGGCCTGGAGTTTCAAAGATTTTGGTGCACAGTAGTTGGCTGACTTGCTTTTGAGCTGGTGGCAAGGCAGAAATGTCATGGTGAGGAGTGCATGGTGGAGCAAAGCTGCTCACTTTATGGTGGCTGGGGAAGCAAAGGAGGAGGAGAAGGGACAAAGATCATAAGATCCCCTTCAAGAGCACATCCCCAGGGACCTAATTTTCTGGCATGTGTACCATTGGTCCATACCATGTAGGTTTGTGTTAAGTACATTCTGCATTACTTGAACGATGGCTAAGTTGCCCAACAAAGCTTGACCATACATGATAAGGAGATATCATCAATGCCTAATTTCTAGTGACTTTTCTGCTTTTTGTAAACTCAATTTTCCCCTTTATCCTTATAAATTTACCATTTTGCTCTATTTTTCCAGCGTAGCATTCAAAATTGTACCCCAAAGTTTGCTCAAGAAATATTCACAACTTTTGTGTGAACTGCCACTCTTTATGAGCTTTATCATGCCATTTTCCTTCTCGAACTGTGAGCATCCACCTCTAAGTCATTGATTTCTTTGTCCTTTACTGGAATCAGGTGTATCGGTGCATGAACTTGCCCTTTGCTCTTTATCTTTTCTATTTCTTTAAAGAAATTCATATAAACTTTTCAACTACATACTATAATTTCTCACTCACTTCCACTTTAGATGGCTTCTTTATATTCTTTATATCTGTCACCTTTGAACTTCTCTTTATGTTTTATAAAATTTAAGACACTGCCTTTTAAACTTAAGTGTACGTAAGAATCATTGGGAAGAAGTCAATAACATGTACAGAGAATGAATATTCTGACTCAGTCAATCTGGGGTGATGTCAAGAAATTTTCATTTTAATAAATGTGACAGAAGTTTGTGATGCTAGTATCTGTGGTCTGTGACCTTCACTCTAAGATCCGAACAAAATTGACCTCCACTTTGCTCCTTTATTTCTGACCTACACAATATTTCCTCTTTTATTTTTTTATGTTCATTATTCAACTTTGAACTTTTTCCCACTTACTCTCAATTCTTGGATATTTCTATGCTAAAATGTTAAAATTTGTTCCTTTGCCTCAGAATTATCTCTTAGTTTTTGATAGCCAACCACTGATATTTTGAAAATGACTTCATTAATATCTTTATGATATTTTGCATGTCACTGCATTGTCTGAACAAACCAGACATATCACAACCTACTTTTATGCCTTTTAAAAATGAATTCGAGGTGCTGGTGAGATGGCTCAGCGGCGTAAGCGCCTGCCTTGCAAGTGCAAGGGCCCGAGTTCGACTCCCGGATCTCACATACGAAAAAAGGGGCCGGTGATATCGCTCAGTGGCACGGGCGCCTGCTGGTGCACGAGGTCCTGAGGTCGACCCCCCGTTACCCACAAAAAAAAAATGAATTCGAGATAAGATTTGAGATAATCTCATGATCAAAAAAGATGGAAAATTCAATTTATATGGCACACATTTTAAGTTCTCCGGGGTGCAAATCCTTTGTTTCTCCAGGATCATTTCTCTTCATTAAATTGTATTCAGTAAATAACGCCAATAGGCACCCCTCAATCCTGATAATTTTACAGACTGGCTGTAAATATTTGTCCTCACGGAGTACACTGTCCCAATTTATGCCTCTACAATGGAAAATCCTCTTTATTCTACATATTATTTTAATTAGATTTAGA
Source organism: Erethizon dorsatum (assembly GCA_028451465.1). Classification (NCBI taxonomy): domain Eukaryota; kingdom Metazoa; phylum Chordata; class Mammalia; order Rodentia; family Erethizontidae; genus Erethizon; species Erethizon dorsatum. The sequence goes on from CM051838.1 coordinate 19,162,046, forward strand.
ATATTTCATCCAAAATGCATGAGACTTGAACTGTTTCAGAGTTTAGATTATTTTGGATTTTAGAATATTTGCATATAGTACATAATTAGATATTTTGGGGATGAGACCCAAAACTAAACTCAAAAGCCATGCAAATTGCATATACCCCCATTTATACAGCCTGAGGTAGTTGTGTACAGTATCTTTCATGCACCTGAGTTTTGACTGTGCTCATTGCATGAGTTCAGGTGTGGACAAGTGGCTCAAATCAGAGCTCAAAACATTTCAGATTTCAGATATTCAGACTGGAGATGATCTACTCCAGTAACTAAGAAAAGTACTTAAAAGTTGCCTTCTTAATTTCCAGGAGGGGGTAGGGCAGAGAATAGGCAATTTCATTCTGAATTTAAGATCTTGGGCCATATATTATCCAACACAGACCTTAATTCTTCCTTTTTTTGTAGAAGCTACTGCAATCTCTGCATATCTGAGGACAGATGCCAGGATGTACCTGTTTAGTCCTTATTCTAATGGTTTTGTCCCATGTTTTGCGACATTTTCTCAAATTTTTTGTACTTTTTTGTGACAGTGCTTGGGTGCAATTCCATTTGTGCAGGAAACATTTATATGTTCTTACCCACTGAACTATAAATGTGTTTCTGAATTATTTTATTAATACTTGACAAAGCTTTATTACTCTCTGAGTATGGCTGAAAAGATTTCGAGAGGCACATACTTTAAGAATTCGACTGGACTGCTCTGGATTTATTTTATCATTCAGTTTTATATACACATGCTATGCATGTCCAAGAACTAATTTATTTAAATCAGTGACATTTACCCCTGTATTGTGTTCCCCCAAGTGATATCTACATCTCTGAAAGAATCTAACAAAATAATTCACTTTCTTAGATAAAATGTACATGTCTATACATTTGTTTATTTCTTTGCAGTTGCAAATGCACTTGACCTATTCAACCTTGCGTGAATACCTGAATGATATTGCTGCCAGAAGTTTTCCAGTGTAAAACGCTTAGGTTGGATATCATGCCAAATGGAGTATTTTTCTATAGAGCTTTGGTTAAATGGAGGAATACCAAGTGATTCTAATCCAAGTTCAAGGAAGCATCATTGTCATAATGATTAAAGTGAAAATCTAGAGGGTTTCATTTTATGCAGATAGGTAAATGCTTTATTCATGTTTTGACTCCATCATTTAGAAGTCTGTAGATATTTCTAACCCTGCATTTATTCTTCTGTGAAAGAGGGGAACTGGAATGATTGTCAGTGCATTCTCAAATGTGGCTATCTCCAAGTCACCTAAGTGATTCCCAAATCTCACTCCAATACCAGTTGTATGGTTGAATTGCATTCTTTCAAAAACATGTCTAAGTTCTAACCCCTCATACTGGACAATGTAAATTTATTTGAAAATAAGATCCTCACAGATGCAGTATAACTAAGGCAAGGATTAGAGTGCATCCGTAATCCCATAGAACTGTGACCATATAAGAAGAGGAGAAAGACCACAGAAACATACACAGAAGAAAAGAAGACAGAGGCGGAGACTGGAGTGATACAGCGTTGAAATAAGGACTGTCAAAGATTGCTGAGATGCAGAGGTGGTGGCTCACACCTGTAATCTCAAGCACTCTAGGAAACCGAGTAGGAGGAACATGAGTTCGAGTGCAACCTGTGTAGCTACCCTGTCTCAAAAATAAAAATAGAGCTGAGGATGTAACATGCAGCTCAGTGGAAAGGCTTTATGTTCAAACCCAGTATGATATAAGTGAAATAAATCAGACTCACATGTGTAAACATCGTATTGTCTCCCTGGTGTGAGAAACTGAAAGAATAAATAAGGTCTAAAATGTACAATAGATATTGCAAAATGGGAAGAAACTGTTCAAAAGGAAAAAAGGAACTAGGATGGGTGAAAGGGGAAAGGACAGAAAGGAAAAGGGAAAAAATGCAAGTCAGTTATACTATCAGTGTCTCTTAGTTCATTGAAGAGGAAGGTTTGTGTTAATACCGATTGGAGAAATTTTTATGCCCTTATCTTGTATTCTGAGCAACTACTTTAAAGATAACAGCATGCAATGTATTAACTATTGTTATTCTCCTATTATTTTGTTATGAAATTTTGTTTTACTTTTTTCCATAAAATAAAATTAAATAAATAAATGAGTGAATAAATAATAAATTTAAAAATAGCTGAAATTGCTAGAAAGTAAAAAGAGGCAAGGAAATATTCCCTACAGGTTTAAAAGGGAAAACAGCTCTCCCAACACCTCGATTTCAGATTTGTGGCCTCCCAAACTGTGAGGCAATGCTTTTGTTTGCTGTCTTAAGCCACCTAGATTTTGCTACTTTGTGATAGGTGCCCTAGAAAACAAATCTAACTACTAAGTAAAAGAGTGAAGCAAGGGAATCCGCCATGTTGAAAAGTTTCACACTCCCTGGTGATTCTTTCACGAGCGAGGTTTAACCAATAGATAGATAGTCTCTGAGATTCTGTGTAGATTCTGGGACTTAAGGACACATACGTGTCTCAAGCCAAATATATATATATGCATATATTTCAGTGATGAAAGCTAACTTTTCAGGGCAATGACAAAACTTTCCCTCTACTAATGCTACTAACAGCCCTACAGATGCTGTTCTGAAGTTGCCACCCTAGAAGTATAAGGCACTGGAAGTTCAATCCTATTTCATATTGATGAACCCATCTATTTGAACTTATTTGCTCTTAGAAATATGATGCTTATTCAGTTTTCAGTAGGTAAGTGTTGGGGTAACTTTTTGCGATAGAATTACCTCATAATGGGTAATATATCTTCCGTGTATGAACATCCAGTTCTTCTGCAATTGTCTGTGATGACTGATATTAAACTGCCATTTCTTAGTCTGTGGCATTATATTGCTAACTACAGACTATCCAGTCTCCCGCTTGGGTCTGCCCTTGAGATATAATAATGTGTAGTGCAGAGCACTGCGACAGCATCAGGGATTCACTCTGGGCCCAGAGCTAACATGGGGCCCTGAGTGATGGTGGAAAAATTCCAAACCCACGAGCGAGGCCTCCATCTACAGCTGCACCAGACAGCAATGACCCTGAGCTCCATAATACACCTTGTTCATCATCATTCATACGCGGTTCTTCCACATTTTATTTTTATTGCAGGTCTTCACTAGGGACCACCAATGAGAATCCTGTAAGAAATGCAATTCTATGAAGGAGAAAGTGCAGAAGAAGAAAAATTTTAGCATTTTTCTTCTCTATAGTATGTTATTGAACAGAACAGGTATAGAGATTATTCAGAAGTGATCATGCATTCGGGAAAGAGAAAGGGAAGCTGTCTTCTACACCTCTGACTACTGAGACGATGTGCAACACACTCAGTGGGTGCCCTAACTTCTGCCTTTGCGATAAACACACAGTTATGTATATCTGTGTCTGAACTTGTCCACAGTCTTACGTGCTCTCTTTGTCGAGCCTAACAAGAATTCTCAAGAGAGCCCACCATCAAGTTGTTTAATAATAGTCCTTTCTCAATCCTTTGCCTCTTGCAAAAACGAATAAGCTTGCTTATTTTTAGATCATTAAAATACAGACATTATCTTCTAACTTTCTTATTGCAATTGACAAGATTGGTGTGTAGAAAGTGTTCATTACAATATTAAATTTATCAGTTTATGTGGATATAACCCACAGTGTACTACAAGGGCTCTAACATCAGGGCTCATGTCCAACCCTCTATTTGCACCTCCATTCATCAGCTTGGTACCTGGCACATAAAAAGAACTCAATATATGTGTTTTTTTGTTTGTTTGTTTGTTTTACCTGAATTGTCTCTTTGTACATACAGCTATTCAAGCTTCTAACAACAGAGTGAAAGAAGAACATGCAAAATTCTATACTGGCACAATATCCAAAGTAATTAGAGGATTTCAGAAGGGGATTAATTCATGCATCATGCTGGTGTGTGGGAACATAGATTATGGATACAGTGTGAATGTTCTGGAAAGCCAAGCCAGGAACAAGGTGGGGAGGAGCTAAATTGGGAAAAGTTTGAAGGGAAGGGAATGTTGAGGCACCTAGAGTCGGAACAGATTAGTGTGCTGGAATTTTAGTTGATAGGTAAGGTACAAACACATTCTGGATAATCCCAAAGATCATTGTGGGTCTAATAAAAGGATGGCAATGGGAGATTGGGAAACCTGTTTCTTTTCCTTTGTCCAAATAAGAAAACTAAAAAATTGTTTTGAATGATAAGAAAAAGCTGAATAATTTGGTTAAAAGGAGCAAAGTAAAGCATAGAAAGCTTATGTATGTTGTGATTTTTTTTAATTAATCACACATGAGACATTTCCAACCACGCATGGTGGCACATGCCTGTAATCCCAGCACTCTGGGAGGCTGAGGCAGGAAGGATCACTGTCGAGCCCTATTCTCACACTAAAAAATAAAAAAATAAAAAAATAGGCTGGGGATATAGGTCAGTGTGAAGGCCCTGGGTTCGATCCTCAAGTACTTAAAAAAAAAAATTCCTTGAAATAATTTTAAGCCAAGGTTTTTAATTCTAACTTTCAGATATTTATTGAATTACCTAATCGCACAGTATATAAAAAAAAAAAAAAAAAGCGAAGGTTCGTGTTTAGTAATTGGGCTGGCGTAGTGTGTTAAAGCAAAATTGACCCAATAGATAGCATCTACATGTGAGCTTTAAGAGCACTCACATATGTAACTGAGTTTAAGCAATGTTTTTGGAGTATGCTGACACCTCTGCTTTAATAAAAAAGAATAGACACATTTTAAAATAACTGTTACTTAGTAGCGTAGCTGCTCGCATCCATCAAATCCTGTTCACACAGAGGGGCAGTTACTGCAATCAGCAAAATGGTTCCATATCAATGTGAAAATCGCCACTGTGGTGTCTTAAATATTAAAAATCCAATCTTCATTGAGTGGTGAGAAGTCCCAAGATGTGGAAATTAGCCGAGTGGCATATTTTAAGCCAGGCAAAGATCAGACAGTGTCAGCATTCATTTGACTAACTACTTGAAAATGTTACGTGGAATAATTACTTAATCACAGAATATCTGCTTATAAAAGCAAAATGCTACTGGAAGCAGCTTTAAGATGAATAATTGTGATTTTTACTAGTATTTTATTGAAGTATAATTTTAATACAGTAAAATGTCAAATTCCAAATAGCACAAAGACTATTTGCATCCCTATTCTTCAGTGGAACTACTACTTATTTAAGAATATAAGCTATTTCTACTCTCACAGAAGTAAATTCTATCTTATGCAAAATAGTGAATACTGAAAACAAAGACAGAACTACACATCCAAAATTTTAAAGAAAGTCAATAGGAAAGCGTATTATTATTTACAAATATCTACATAATTTTCATAAACTCCTCATATGTATAATGATCATCTCCTACGTATTGCAGTTACTTCACTACTTACTATAATTCACTAAGCTGTTTTGAAAAGATACGTGCCTGCTTTTAAACAAAGACACATCATTGGTTGAAAGGGGAGTTTCCCATTTGTGCCTGTCTTTCCTCCTAGGTCCGTCTCACTTAGCCCTCCGCCCAAGGCGTGGATAATTGTAGTTGAGGGTCTACTAGTGACACCTAGTGCTTATCCACTAAAAATGTCTGCATTTCAGAGAACATTTATTTTCTCATGGTTAGCTACTGTTAATCAAGTTCTTATTTATGTGCAGAAAGTGACAATGATAATCTAAGTGCTATTTCATGCTGTTAAAGACTAAATGGATAACCTTCCAATATAACCTCTTCACATAATTAAAGCAAACAGATTTGACATTAACATTGTGCATTAAGAGCAAGAGCCTGGAATGAGAAGCTCACAGAATGAGAAAGCATATGTTTGAATTGCATTTTTATTATTCATAAGCAGATATGAATGCCAAATTGTTGTGGCATCCTGGCTTAGACCACTCGTTGGGAACTAGTAGTTGACATGGAGCATAGAGGTGGAAATCTCTGACCACGGTGGAAAAAGACGTAACTCAGGCTCTTTGTTCTAAATAAGTTGGTTCTCGGATTTTTTTGTACCTTAGGTCAGACCCTGAAATGGAATAGATCCTAGCAGACAAACAAGGAAGTGTGTACTGCAAGGCTTGTCACTTAAGTTATGTAGACAAGCGTTAACATCACTTCTCCTTCCCTGTATAGGAAGGAAATCTCAAGCACTCAGTCCCAGGTCATAAAGCCTATGACCTTTGTGGGATAATGCAAGCAGTGTCAGGAAACCTCCCCATTCCCAACCAAAATAATTTCCCATCTTCCTATCATTCCCGTTGTGCTCTGGTTAGAGATTCCATCTCCTTACTCTATTCATGCCTTGACATAGTCTTATAAGCTAAACCACACTGGGGATCAGTTAGCCATTAATCACTGATTAGTGGTGGTGGACCAAAGTGATTCTGGGAGACAGATGGATAATAATGAAAGCAAAGAGATAGAGAATATTAAATTAAAATAGACAAATAACCCATACTACACAACTTCACCAAATATAGGTCATGAAATTATGTCATTACCTTCACTATTAGAATTGTCAATATTAGTAACCATCCAGGATGTTCAGGGTACTGTGCTGAGTACTAACACATTGTATTTACAATTCACCCCTGCATTTCCAGCTCCCCATTCATGGCTTCCAAGTCCGCAGTTTCAACCAACCAAGGACTGAAAATATTTGAAAAACTTGCATCTGTACTGAACAGGTATGGATTTTTATCTTGTAATTATGCCCTAAACAATACAACAATTATTTATATGGCATGTATATTGTATTAGGCAATATAATCTAGAGATATTTCAAGTATAAGGGAGGATGCACGTGGCTTATATGTAAATATGATGCCATTTTCTATAAAAGACAAGTATCTACAGATTCTGTTGATTTTGAGGGGTACTAGAACAAGTCCCCCATAGATAATGAGGGATACTTTAATGTGTGTAAGTCTATTTATACATAACGCATATAATACTACCATGTGATGTATATTATATATACATATGTATATACCATATGTTATGTTCTAGATTCTGAAAAAAAGTATCACACACAGTAGAGATGTCTTTCCTTATGAAGCCTTCATCCAATACACAAATAATAGCTGCAAGAAGAACAAAACAAAGATAACATTAGATAGGGATAAGATCTAATAAGAAGGAAAGAAGGTAAGTTAAAGTGATACAGCAGGTTGAGGAAGTGGATGTCTCCAAAGGTGGCCAAGGATACCCTTGGTAAGCAGGCAATACTTGAACTAAAAGCTAAGGACAAGGCACAAGAAAACATGGGGAAAATGAGGCCCCAGAAATACAAAGACCAAAAGATAGGACTACTCTTGGCTTTTTAAGAAAACAAAGAGAACCAGGGGGCAGGAGAATATTAGAAGAACAGGTCTGAGGGAAAGGTTATACTGAGATTCGAAGATTATTAGAGAATGCATTTTTCTTCCTCCAAAAACTCATAGATGGAAGACCTAACCCCTATGCGATGATATTTGTAGATGGAGTTTCTGGGAGGTGACTGAGTTGAGATGAGGTCACAAGGGTGGAACCTTCATGACGGTGAGAAGAGGACATACATGAGAGAAGCTGTGTGAACTGAAAGAGAGAGAGTGGATGTCTTTATTCCAAAAAGGCAGCCCCCATCAGACACCATATCTACCACACCTTGATCTTAGACATCCCAGGCTCTAGAACTGGGAAAATAATTGTCTGTAAATAAACTAGCTTATGGTATTTTGTTACAGCCTGAGATGACCCAGACAAGGGGTTGGGCTGAAATTTGGAATCCAAGGAGACCGGGAAATCATTAAAAAGCTTTAGCCAGAGGAATATATAAAATCAAAATATATATACACATACATACATATTTATTTAAGCACACTATGGCTACTATGTACATAATAATAGTTAAAACCAGTAAGTATTGAGAGTAAGATGACCTCAAGCCATTTACAATTTATTTGGGCAGACAGGACAAATACATATAAAGGACAAGCATTATAGAGTACAGCCTAAATGATCTACACCATGGAGTACCCTTGCAGCCTTGATAGTGATGAAACTTTCTAGAAATTATAGGTATTGCTGTGCAGTATGCCTTTGAGACTGGACACATGATGAGTTAATGGACTCAGGAAAGTGATATCCTGCATTTGAACTGTCTTTTGGGAATTTACACTGTTTTACTCCTAGTCTCCACACATAAAGTCACTTAAGGTGTCACCTTACATGATTTAAGCCTGCAGAAGATAAATCTACTGTGTCTCTGGTACTACACATTGGGTGCATGAAGGACAGGCCAGTGACAAAATTTCCCTGAAATTTCCATGCCTGGATATATATTAAGAAATATCCTTAACAACTTTGTAGAATGGCTCTCTAAACCTCCCATGCAATATCAAAACGGATTTTGTGTGTGTGTGTTTGTTTTTTAATTTTTATATTTCTCTTATGTGTCTCAAATTCAACTTTATTTAAGGACACAAAGTGTAGCTTTTGTGCCCTAGTTTTTGTTTTTTATATAACGTATCATTTTGCAATGTTTAGGAACACAGCCATACTTTCCACTCAGTTTTCAGTTTAAATTAAGCATTTCAGTAATTGCTGTGCTTTCCAAACATGCACACACACACACACACACACACACACACACACACAGAGCTCCACAAGTTCCAATAGCACCTCACCGTCTTGTCACGGTATATTTGGCATATTTGGCATATTTTTCTTCTTCTATTGTCTAATTAAATGTGATTCCACCAGAGTGTTAATATCAGATTACGAAGTGCAGTTTGTAATGCCATCTAGATGGCAAGATTTTTTCTGTCTTTTCCTTATTTACTCAACATTGAATCCTCAACATGTGACAGGTATTTCACTTTCCATCAGCACCACAACATAGTAAACATGGTGTCTGTCATCAAGGATGGCGTATTCTTATGGAGAACTTTACCAGCCCTAACACAAAGCTCCTCGATTCCCTTATCTACACACAGAAAGTGGCTGAGAGAGTTGTAGTGGTGAATGTCTGAGGATAGTATTTAAAAACCATTTGTATAGTTTATTACCATGTCCCAAACATTCCCATGCAACCTTGGGATTCTTTGTCCCTGTGTGCATTCATTCAAGAAGTGTTAGTTCCCAGGTAGCATTAGTCCAAGACAGGTAGGCAGGGTATAGAATATCATGGAATGTCCAGGCATGCTATTGTCACTGCAGAATGCCGCTCACCCCTTTAGTACCACCTTAATTGCCACCTATTCTGTGGAGCGATGCTTGGACAACTCAAGAAACCTTGGTGAACCTTTCTACTATTTCTTATAGTGGTCTTTGTACCTTTAGCATAGCACTTTACACTGTTTAACTTAGCCACCGACTTTGTGTATTTGTGGTTCTCCTGCATTATGAAATTCTTGAAAACAGAGATTTTGCTCACTTGCATCTTACCGCACCTCAAAACTGAAAAGCCTGTATGGTTTTTACTCAATACAAATAACTTATTAAGTGAAATACAAGATTTCCTGTAGGAGTTGGTAACCAGGCACTTGAGTGATTCTTCCCAATTATCTAATTTCTTTCTTTTTTTTTTTTTTTTAATGTGAGTACTGGGAGTCGACCTCAGAACCTCATGCTTGCCAGCAAGCTCTTGTGCCGCTGAGTGATATCACCAGCCCTTTTTTTCCCTTATGTGGGTTACGGGAGTTGAACTCAGGACCTCTCACTTGCCAAACAGGCGCTTATGCTGCTGAGCTATCTCACCAGCCGAAATTATCTAATTTCTTAATGAAGACTATAGAAGTTATTTGCCTCAACAGCAGCTTGATTTTTTTCTTGAAACTTTTAACAAAAAAACGTATGTACACCTTAGTCCCTGCTATGCACTCTTTCACACACTGTAAAGTGCCAAGTCACTTAAGGCTCACGACCATGTGATGATGACAGAATGAACATGCAAATGACGATGCCAGGCAAGAAAGAGGTAAATAGACTGTTTGAGGTCGCACACCTGAGCAGGAGCAGAGCCTAGGAGGTCTGGTTCCAAAGTCTGTGCTTTTCATTGGTACACCATGCTAGCTCGCTCACCATGCCTGGCTCACATCATTGACTCTTCAGTGCACACCCATTGATCTATTCAGCGCACACACCATCACCCTCGTCAAGCTCTTACCTTCACACACTCCCGTGCAACAATCTGCTTTTTCTTCTTCTTGGGCTTTAATTGTTGGAAGAGGCCCAGGCTGTGTTCTTGACCTCTTCTCTGATCCCTTTACAATCTTCCTTGTAGAGCTCCTCCTGCCCTTGTATCTAATATGTGTAAAATTCACTATATTATTTTCTCCATTCCTCAACAAAGTCTTACATCTTCTAGTTCCAAACTCTCTTTGAAATCTCACGCTGGATTCAGTTTCTTTTCTCAAACATTCTACCCTGATTACACCTTGCAAGCCAAACATGGTACACGTTCACTTAGACTATGTCAGGGTGCCTGCTTTACCTGGTATCCACCAGCCACTAACAGACACCTCAAAAATGCTAATGATGTTGCTAAAGAGATGAAAAACTACCCAGGAAGTCTTTGTTGTACCCCACAGCCTCTATGATGACACCTCTACTTCTTCCTTCTGTGTTTCTCTAATTGCTTGCTCCCTGAACCTCTTACTTGGGACCTGGAAGTATAGTGTATTAGGTAAGAAATCTCTAAAATCGGGTTGCTGGGTTCATTGCCCTGTTTCATGGCTTACTTGGTCTGTGAACTTCACCAAATTATTCCACCTTTATCAATTAAATGGTGATAACAATAGCAAACTCATGAAATAGACACCAGGATGATTAAGTTAACTAACATTTTAATAGGTTAAGGTCACAATAAAGATTAGATCTGCTCAGTACATAGCATTTAATACATGCTAACTACCATTATAACTCAATGTTATGTAGAAACTTGGTGACGATATTTAACTCCTACGGAGTTTCATTTCTCACTTTTCATATCTTTGTTTCCTAAATTCTACCCTCACCTTGCTCTCTTTAGTTTTACTTTATTGGATTTTTTTGACCCTAATAACTGAACCATATCTTGAAATTAGAACCAATGAATAGGATTTCCTCTCTGCCTTTTCAGGGGATTTCACTTGCCTTATGTTTAAACCATTTATATTTTTCATATTTTCCTCCTTCCTGTAGTTTGGATCTTAAGTGTCCCTAAAGTTCATATGTTAAAGGTGCTTATTTAGTGCTTATTTAACACTGGGACACCAGTTTCAGGGTAGAGGGACTAAAACCTCTTTCTTGTCAGTGTAAAATCAACATCCTCCTCCTACTTAAAACTATGGGCAATCCTAACAGTGTAATTTCATCCTGTGGTCAGGCCCTGATGTCTGCTTTGAGCAATTCTGGGCTCCCACATAGTACGTGCTCTGAGCTTTCTCTTGAGTCCAATCAGATTCACAGATAGAAAAATAAACCCCAGGAGGTCCTGAGGGAAAAGGCATTGGAAGGAAGAGGCCAAGTAGCTACTTAACAGTAAATACCACCCAGGGAAAACAGGGAGAAGTATGCCGCCCTTCTGATGTCTTACAGAAGAAACATAAGCGGTCTGGGAGAGAATTACATCCATCAGTCATTATCAATAGTTGGTGGTCAATTCCCCCCAGTTACAGTTTACAAGCTGGGTTCTGATTTTCCTAGCTCTATTGGCTTCTTTCTTTCTTTCTTTCTTTCTTTCTTTCTTTCTTTTGGCCACTCTGGTCTCTGGGACACAGCCACCCTTGTGTTCTGTGATGTTCCTATCCATATGCCTGGAAGTTTGGCTTCTCAAAAAGCCATTGTCGGGCCGGTGAGATGGCTCAGCGGCGTAAGCGCCTGCCTTGCAAGCGCGAGGGCCCGAGTTCGACTCCCGGAACCCACATACGAAAAAGGGGCCGGTGATATCGCTCAGTGGCACGGGTGCCTGTTGGCCCGCGAGGTCCTGAGGTCGTCCCCCTGGTACCCACAAAAAAAAAAAAAAAAAGCCATTGTCCCCCTGTATCACTTGTTTTGCTGTCAAAACCAGATGGCTGAAACCTTGGACTATTTTCTGCATGACAAGATTGGACACACACTGGCAAAGAAAGCCACTGTGTATGCAGGGAGCTTCATCCTGCCCATCAGACATGAGCAGAGCTGAAGGAGGCAGCACCATCTGCCCCATGATGGCTCCAGCTGCTGCAGCCCCTTTGCCATCATATCCCAAAGATATTACTTAGCTTTTCCCTTGTTAGGGTATTTATCTCCTTGGCCTTACCAGAGAATTGATCTGAAGTGTCAAGTTGAGGATGCAGACACTAACCTGGACAAACATGCTCTTGGGGGGCCTCCTTCACCTCCAGAACATTTTCCTCTCACAGTGAATATGAGGCCATATAGTGTTGTGAATATAAAATTAGGTTCAGAGTCATGTCCTGCAGATTTTAATTCTATCTCAAGCACAGGGTTAAATTTAGACTCTCTGAGTCTCAATTGCCCTCTCTGAAGAATGAGAATAGCAACAGCATAAACTTTATAGGGATTGGTGAGGATTTAAAAATGTCATTGTCTTCACTGCCCTCTTTGTCTTAAACAAATGGCCAAGGTACTCTGAAAACATGAAGGGCAAGACCATCACCCTCCAGGTCAAACCCAGTGACCCCACAGGAAGGCGTCTTGCCTGACTGCCATATCTGACTTCTGCAGACAGCTGGAGAATGTTACCTCTCTTTTTAAGACAACATCTAGAAGGAATCCACCTGTCCTTGACAGTTCAGCCCTCCTTTAGCTAACTCACCCAGAACCACAAGTGCAACAAGATGACCTATGCACATGGGATACTCACCCACAGCCCCATGCAGTTCACTTTCAAGTGAAACATGATCATCCCCAATTTGCAGCCCCCAAAGAAAGTAAAGTAAATCCCTCTCCACTGGCTCCTCCTGCCACTACAGGATGGCCTCTCTTCTGAGCCCCATTGCCTAGAGACTTCAATAAAGTTTCTCTTAACTCGGTCAAATGTCATCTTGTTAACAGGGTTAGCACAGGGTCTGCTCAAAGCATGATGTACACAAATGATGAGGAGAGTGATTGTGCTGATGTTGGTGGTGGTTATGGAGAAGCTACTGCTGCTGTACAACCAAGCTTTCCTCCAGGTGCCAGCCTAGAGAATCAGCACACTGTTCTAGATACCATGACTCTCCTGCCTGCTAACGTAGGGGTAAAACTATGACAAGACACCACTTCCTGTCTCATGACGGCTGGTTCTAAATGTGTTTATGGAAGAAAGGCTCTTTGTGTCCTACTAGAACACCTAGTCACATATTTGTGAGTTGCCTTAGCTCCGCAGGCTCTGTTAATTACTTTCCATTCTTTACTAAGTTCCTGGTAGCAATATATTCTAGGGGTGGCATCTTAAGGTGGGTCATCTTGATTGTCAACTTGACTGGATTAACAGATGCCCAGACAGTAGGTAAGCTGCATATCAAGATGTGTCTGTGAAAGTGTTCCCAGAGATGACTGGCAGATAGGTGAGTGAAGTAAGTGGGAAAGGTGGGGAAGACCTAACCTGAATGTGGGAAGCACCATCCAATAGGCTAGCAGCCTGGACGGGACAGAAAGTGGAAGAGGGGAGAGCTTAAATGTATGCATATGCTTCACTCTTCCTAATCAAGTGGAGCTTTCTCTGCTGTCATCACATTGGGATGTCAGATTCCTGATATCCCTTTGAATGAAGATTCACACCAGCAACTCTCCTGGAAGCTTCCAGAACTTCAGCCAAATGAGTTTGCATCATTTTTTCCCTCTTGTTCTGAGGCTTCCGCTTCTTGGACTGAACAGCTACTTGTTTCCCCAGCTTTCTAAACTACAGACAGCAGTGGTGGAAATGGCATTTGATCATGGAAGCCAATGTAATAAATCTCCTCTTATATGTATATTTTATTGATTCTGTTCCTCTGCAGAACTGTAATTAGTACATGTAGATAGAGGATAAACAGCTAGGTAGACGATAGATAGACTGATAATAGATACATAGATGTAGATATAGATAGATACAGATATAGACAGATAGATGAGAGATAGATATAGATCCCAGCCTCCTTTTCTCCTGGTTAGATGGGTACTTGTAATCATTAATTATGATATGTCAACTTGAGTAAGAACAGCCTAGCAGATTAGTGAATCCTGTGCGTATCTGCGGATAACTGACATGTAGGCCAGCAAACTGAAGAAGGAAAATCCGCCAAGGTTGTGGCTGCCACCAACCAGTAGGCTTGCAGCTTGGACAAAACAAAAAAGGAAAGTAGAAGAAAGTGTTTCCCTTTTTTAGAGGAAGCTCTACTCTTTGCCATTGGCTTCAGCCTACTGGCACTGACTCTTCGGCTTTCTGACACAGACTCACAGGAATGACTCTATATTTAGCCTCCATGCCTTTAACCTTTGACCCTTCCTGGATCTTCCGGGTCAGCAGCTCACAGGCGGTCATCTTTGGATCCTTCCGCCATGGATCCTTCTGCCTTTGATCCCACGGCCCTTGGAACTCTTCAGTTTCTAATCTGGAACCTCTACATAGTAAACCCTTTTGTGTAATTATACCTATACTTTATATTGATTCTGTTCCTCCAGAGAACCCTAATACAGTACCTCTAATCTTTCAGTAAGTTTACTTGAATAAGACCTCAGGTAATTAATGCTCTTAAGAACAAGAGTGAACAGTCTCCTCAGATCTATACCCATTTATTTGTCTTAGAAGGTCAGAATAGTTGGGGTACAATGAGAAAAAACAGAAAATATGCTTAATTTCAAATCTGTCTAAAGACTAAAAAACATCGAGGTAATAAATATTAAATGGTAAATTACTTTCCTAATATTCAAAAACAGAAACAGACAACAGAAAGATGGGGGAAGTACAAAATTAGGGTAGTCATTAGGCAATAAACAAAAATCCTTTAGCAAAGTATAAATGCCTACCCTAGAAGAACTTAAGTTATATACATAGTATCTGAAATAGCTATTTCATAAGTTCATGCACATGAAATAATTGTCAAGCTTTAGAAATATAATATAGAAAAAAATACCTCCTCTCCTTTTAAAATATAATTTAGACACGAATCCAGTAAAGCTGTACTTGATTAGAAACTGTTTTTGGAAGATTTCTTTTTCTAAAGCTAGTAAGACTATAATCCACGAACCCAGAAAACAGAATATTATGTAACCATTATACAATTTTTAAGCATGAAGTTCACTAAGTAAAAAAAAAAAAAAAAGTTTAAATGTAATTCCCTTGGAAAATGACTTCAATTTTCACATCCAGTGTTTACCCTTTATTGTCATTCATTTATTGACTCCACAATAATTATTTCAATCTATTTAGGAGAAAAGGGGCAAAGACTTTTAGGTATGCCTTTATTGTCAAACAGACGTTATTTCTTAGATCCTTTTAGGTTCACAGCAAAAGAGAGTAGAAAGTGCAAAATGTTCCCCTCTGTCCCCTGGCACCACACATGCAGTCTTTCCCATATTCATGGTGATTCATTTGTGAAAATTGGGAACCCTATATTAACATCTTATTATCACCCAAATTACGCCTTGATCTTTATCTTTCCATTCCCCACAGTAATCAAACTTTTAGGTATAAATTAGCCACCAATTATAAAAATCATATTTTTCTTCTCTTGCGCCTACCTGTGGCCACATGACTCAAACCTGGCCAGCAAAATAGAAGAGAATATGGCTCATCATGCTGCCAGAAACCTTTCCTAAAAGACAAAAGATGTGTGCCCTAGTGCTCCTCATTCAGCTCATCTTTCTGCTCCCTGTCTAGAGAACCACATATATATGGCAGTGCCAAAATATAGAGAGAACTGGAACTTTGATGACTTTTATGGAGCACAGCTACCTTAACCAGCCCTAGAACTGCTTAAGCAAAAATAAATTTGATATTATTTAAACCATTGTTATCTGTTGTATGTACTTTGATTCCCACAACCACAATTACTAAAATCTAACATAATATAACCAAATCTCTGATCCATGACCAAATACATACAAGGTCCCACCTGTACTGGGAGGATTCCTCCAATTTGCTAACGGAATAAGATATAGAAATGAATGAGATGAGTGTTACAGAGTTCAGAAGAAGAAAAACTTCTTAGTGTGAAAAAAGGAAAACTTTTGGGCGAAGGATAATGGAACACTTAGGTCAATAGGAGTATAAGAAAAGAAAGAATTTAGTGTTCAGAGAACAGATTGAAACTAATGTAACATCTAAGAAGGGCACTTGAGAGAATGAAAACCGATCTGATTTGGCTAAAGAGTCATAGGCGACAAATGAGACCTGAGCAAGCAGATTGGTACCCTTTCTAGAAGGTAATTTTAGGCAAACAAGTGTGGCCTTTAGTTTTTAAAAAATAAGATTCTTTTTTGTATTATGTTAGGAAAACCAACTTGGCTTTTGTCAGGGGAAGTAAAGTTAGTAGCAGTGACAAGAAGAGAGAAGAACAATGTTTCTCTCCCTGAAATTGGAGTGACAGAGGGAAAAGAAGGGATGAATGGGAAAATACTGGAAAAGAAGAATCTTCCAGACATGGCAGTTAAATATGAAATGAAAGGGAGTGAGGGGTGAAGAAATAATGGCAGGTTTTAAAGGAGATGGCAGGTCAAGGTGTACTGCTCTCACTGAGGAAGGGTGGTCAGGATGGGATGCCGCGCGACAGAAGGGGTGAGTGCCGTTGGCACAGCCTGTGTTAGAGGTGCTGGAAGGATGTGTCCATCAAACTGTTAGAAATATGAACTGTGGGAGAGAAGAAAGTTTCTGCCTAAAAATATTGATTCCGTGCTCATTTCAAAAGAGATAAAAGCTGAAATATGACAAAAGGATAAAATAGGATGAAAGGCAGAAGGAAAGAGCACAGATGGATGTTTGTGACATTTCTCCTTCGTGAGTAAGAAATGAAGGGAAAGGGGCTAACGAGGAGCTGTCGGAGATATAGGGAGGCTTTTGGATGTATGAGGAGAGAAGAAGCTTTTGAAACTAAAGTGGTATTGGTCTATTCAAAATAGTTTTAAGAGAGGTAAAAAGGTATGAATCCTAATGAAAGTCACTCACTATAATGATGAGAATTGATTACTAAGTGGTAAAGGAGTGTTCATGATTATGAGAACAAATGTAATATTCAGGTAGTGGATAATGACAAGAATAGGAATCCACTTA
This sequence comes from Erethizon dorsatum, assembly GCA_028451465.1. NCBI lineage: Eukaryota > Metazoa > Chordata > Mammalia > Rodentia > Erethizontidae > Erethizon > Erethizon dorsatum. Next base: position 19,179,306 of record CM051838.1, read on the forward strand.
GCTCTAGTCAACAGAGGAAATTTGTTAGAAGACAGATGTATTTGGATCCAGACTTACTGAAAGTGAGAAAAAAGAAATTAAGACATGTTACATACATGTGCCAACTCCACACGAGGAATGTAAACATGATGTACTGCAAACATGTACTAATAAAAATTTTAAAAAGAAAAGAATTTTTAAAAAATGATCAGAGTGATTGTAGAACAGCTGGCTTAAGAGCACCAGTGAGCCAGTTAGGTGACTATTAGAACTTAGCACCCTGGAATAACTCCTATTGTGGCTTTTGGTATTTAGGTAAATACGGAGATCTTATTTCATAAAGAAATGTGTGTTGTGAACTTAGGCAATTTATGACAATTTATAAAGTATCTTTACAAAACTAAGCATTCCCCTCATCCCATTCCTCATTATTTTGCCTATCCTTCTTTACACACACTTACTTCTAAGAATTCTCAGAATGCCTCCGATATGTTTTACCCACACCCATTACCACCTTCATCCAGTTCACTCCCTTTAATGCAGTCAGAGTATGCTTTTTAGAAAGCACGGTGTAGTCCCATCTCCCCCTCATTAAATACCTTTCAGTAGTTTTCCCATTTATGCCATTCCTTCTATAGAGGATAGAAAAGACGCAGACCATAAACTATAATCAGTCTCTATAGGGGTCACACAACTGAGGTGCTTCTCACTTCTGCTTTAGCCTGCTCTTCTCTCTCCACTCCAGTATTACTGGCTGCAAAAAATTTTCCTCTGACAGGCTGTGCTCTATCTTGCAGCAGGTCCTATGTATATGCCATCGTGTTTTTCCTTCTCTTCCACTTACTCGGCCCTTCCTTATCTAATGCCTCCTTTATGGTCAACACAAATTTCATTTCCTTGGGGAAGTATTTCTGGACTGTACAGTACAATTTGCTCTCATAGGCTTCCACCAAATGTTTCTCCCTCACAGAACTCAATAAAATTGTTTGATGGCTCTCTTCTCTGCCATGCTGCAATCTGTTTGTTCAGTGCTGTGTATCTAGCAACCAGCACATTATCAGAGAAGAAAAGTGGAATGAATGAAAGAGTGAGTGAATGTTTTTAGTGAACCTAGAGCAAGCTCCAGTTAAATTTCAAATCCACTTGTTCTTCTAGCAGAGCGGCAATGAGCAAATGGGAGCTCAGTTCAAATTTATCGGATTAGCAGAAAGAAAGTGTAAAGGAAGAGTGACACAGCGTTGCCGCACAGCGGAAGCTCTTTACTGTGTTAGGAATCCAAGGCAATGTGCTGAGTGGAGACCAGATGATGTTGCAATGCTGCGTTCCTGAAAAAAGAGTGAAGTAAAGAAATGCTAAGAGGAGAAAGGAAAAAACACAGAAGTCAACTTGATACCATCTTGGAAATAATTGGGCTTTGAAGTCAGAAAGACCTAAATTCGAACCCAGCTCTGCATTGTGTAAGTCAGTTAATTATTCTTTACTGTGATTTGGGATTATAATACTTCATAGAAGGAAAGTGAGGATTACTTTTTTTAATGATAGAAAAATTCTTAACAAAAATAGTTTACTTCTGAGGACACACTTACTTCTTGCATTTGTTTTTTTTTTTTTTGTTTTTTTTTGTTTTTTTTTTTTGTGTGGGTACCGGGGGGTCAACCTCAGGACCTCGCGTGCCAGCAGGCGCCCGTGCCGCTGAGTGATATCACCGGCCCCTTTTTCGTATGTGGGTTCCGAGAGTCGAACTCGGGCCCTAGCGCTTGCAAGGCAGGCGCTTAAACCACTGAGCCATCTCACCGGCCCTGCATTTGTTTTAATTCAGTTTACTGAACAGAAAAAATTGTGGAAAATTATTTGAATAAATTGTATATCAGTCAGGGGCCAATCAAAATATACAAGCAATGCCACAGAATTCTACTGTGTGTTTTTTATACATGAAATTAGTCAAAACCATTATTATTAAGAGAGTAGAAAATACAGTTGGCCCTCCATATGTGTGGGTTCCACTTCTGGAGCTTCAACCAAACACAGATTAAAAATATAAGGGAAATAATTGTCTCTGTATTTAACATGTAAAGATTTTTTTTTCTCATTATTATTCTGGTTTATATATCTAGAAGTCCCCCCAAAGCCTCCTGTGATCATAAGTAGAGCTTTTGGGAGGTGATTGGATCATGGGGGTGTGATATTCATCAGCAGCCCACTGATGAGTTTATAGCTAAATGTGATGTTAGAGGTTGGAGGAGGTGGGTCACTGGGAGCATAGCCTAGAAGCATATATACACCTCTCTCCCTTTCCTCTCAGTCTGTCACTTTGCTTCCTGTCTACCATGCCATGAGCAACCCTCTTCCGCCGTGCCCCTTTGCATGCTGCCCTCCCTGGGAGCCATCTGACTGCAGATCGAAACCTCTACAAAGTGTGAGCCAGAATAAAACTTTTCTCCTTTACTTGTGGGTGTTGGGTGCTGTGTATCAGTGACAAGAAAGTAAATAAGACATTCTCCTCTGAGCAATGCAGCATGACAGCTATTTGCATAGCCCTTATGGTAACTATCAGTAGTATAGAGATGATTTAAAGCACACAGGAGAATATGTGTAAATTATATAAAAATGCGATGCAATTTTACCAAATAGATATGAACATGTGTGAACCAACCCTCCACAAATATCAAGAATGTGTAGACAGAGGGTGAAACAAACAGCAAAAATATTAGCAGTAGCAGGAAGCAGCTCCCAGTGTCAGGCTGGAGAATCTAAGAAAGCAAGTGAGATCCTAGTAACAGGGTTGCTGGAGTAGAAAAGCAAGAGTCTGTCATGGAAGAAGATGCTGCCTGAGGCAAAGAAGATGCCGCTCAAGGCAGAGAGAGGGAAAGAACTTTGCCCTGCTTTCTCCTTCCTCCCTTCTTCCAGCTTCCTGTCGTTGTCTCCCCTTGGCCATGCCTACCTGAAGGCCCTTGGGCAGGGGCACCTAGGAGGGGTGGTGTGCAGAGTCAGCGCTCTGAGGCTGAAAGGGAGGGAGGGAGAAAGTAGGAATGAGTCTGAGGAAAGAGGCCAATGCCTGGCACAAATCGCAAAGAAAGGAAATCGTGGTGATTTAGTAGAACTCTGCTTGGCAGACCTCCATGAGACCAACATAGAAAGATTACGAAAAACAGTAATTTCCCTCTTTGTGTATACAAAGCATTTTCAGATGATAACACAGAATAGTGGAAAGACAGACAAGGTTGGAAGAAAGTCACCTTGGTGTGCCAACAGTTTAAACATGAAGTAGATGCAAGCAAAGAAAACAAGACACTATAATCTTCTTTCTACCTCTTCCCCCAAAGGAATAATCACTGTTCTCAAATATGTGAAAAACTTCTAGAAGCTGTTGGTGTACATACCAAATAAATGGGCATAGTTTTCCCCCAGCATCAGTTGGGGGCAGGTTCCAGGATCCCAGTGGATACCAGGATCTGAAGATGTTGAAGTTCCTAGTGTAAGCTGTGTAGTATTCACACTTGACCTGCACAGTCCTTCTGTATTCATGAAATCATTCTGGATGGCTGATAATCCCTAATGCAATATAAATGCTGTGAAAACAGTGCTAGCAATAATGAGTACAGTGATGATAAGAAAAAGTCTGTACATGTTCAATACAGACACGAGCATCATAGGCCTGACTACGTGGTATATGAACTAGACGCAGAGAGAAGAAAACTCAAACAAAGAATGATGGTGACGAACTGAGGATCTGAAATGGCTGCAAGATACGGCAATACGTGCCAACTCAACACTTATATTCTGAAAGAATATTTCTAATTTGAGGTTGGTTGAAACTCAGGGTACAAAGTCTGTGGATGTGGAGAGCCAGCGATAAGTATGCATACACCTCCTAGGAAACAACAAAATGCTAGACATGTTTCTTCAAAGCTTTTCTCTACTTCAAAATATGTCTTTGTCACCTTTCCATATTGCATATAGAGCACATATGATTTTGTCTTATTATTTTAATAACTGCAAAGTATAATACTATATGTTTAGCTCATTATTAATTTAACTAATTCCCCGTTGGGTGTTTTTTGTAGTGTTTCTAACTTCTTTTCTATTACAAATAAGGTTGGAAAGAATATATTTGTATAATTACCTGCAGGGCAAAGTTCTAAAAGTAGAATTATTTGGTCAGAGTGTAAGATGTCATAAATTTTAATATATATTACTAAAAGCCACTCCACAATTTGTTTCAGTTTACATTTTCATCAAGTGTGGATGGAGAATTTTTTTATACACCATTGATAACACAGTGGTATTTTATTATATTTGACCCTTTGAAACACAGCCATAAGAAGTCATTTCATCATTCTCATTATTTTCATATTTTTATCAGTAATTTTAACATCTAAGAGTATTTTGGCAAGTTTTATATCTCTGCGAACTGCTAACTCATGTCCTATATCAATATTTTTATTAGGTAATTTTTAAAATCCACTTGCTAGTTTGTAAACCACAGTAAGCTATTTCATGTGGTTAGGTGTTACATTTTTTTGTCATTACACTTCGGAATTTTTATGTATTTTGCTACACAGAAATCTGCCACTTACAAATTGTAGAGCCTTGAAAAATGTATTTTTAATCAATTTATTCTTCTAAAAATGGGGAATGGGTCCGGTGAGATAGCTCAGCGGCATAAGCACCTGCCTGGCAAGCACGAGGTCCTGAGTTCGACTCCTGGAACCCACATAAAGGAAAAAATGGGGCCGGTGATATCGCTCAGTGGCACAAGTGCTTACTGGCAAGCATGAGGTCCTGAGGTCTACTCCCACGTTAAAAAAAAAAAAAAACGGGGAATGATTATATGTTCTTTACATGTTCATTTTGAAGATCTCTGAGATGACTATAAAGTTTTGTCTCCCTGAACATAGCCACTTTTATTGTTAAATGTTCCTTCATGTTTATGGCATTTCATTTGAAATATGTAACAACTTTCTGAAGTTAATAAGCTCATTTTACATATTAAAAAGCTGAGGCTTAGAAAGTGTTTCTGAATTTATTAGTCAGATGACTATAAAGATTTAGAGATTTAATTCTGGATCTACATAGAAAAATAAATGCACTTACCACTTTATCATTCTGTTGTCTAGTGGCTGGGTGTTAAAGCCCAAATGAGAGACTCTTTGCATTTATGAAAAGAAGTCACTCTCAGTACTATCTTAATAGGTAGTTAAAATGGAAGCAAAACAGGCTATCCACAGGCCTTCTTCAAATATATGTTGAGGTGTCATGTTAACAAAGAGACAAAGACAAATCACTATGGCCAAGAGGGTAGTGAACAGGAAAGGGAGGGAGTGATTATGAGCTTTTTTTTTCTTTTTTTTTTTGTGGGTACCGGGGGTCGACCTCAGGACCTCATGTACCAGCAGGCATCCGTGCCGCTGAGCGATATCACCGACCCTTTTTTGTATGCGGGTTCTGGGAGTTGAACTCGGGCCCTTGCGCTTGCCAGGCAGGCACTTACACCGCTGAGCCATCTCACCGGCCCGAGCTTTCTTTAAATGTGTCGCATAATATTATTTTCCATTCAGCTCCTGGATACTACCTAAAACAACAGCCTGGTTTTCACACATGCACAAAGGCAGTTATTTATTGTGCACAAATCTCTTCAACCAAACTTTATGCATACATACCGCTCTAAAAAGGATATTTAAATACAAAGGATAATATATTTTCCAAAAATATCACGCTGGAATGTAAAACAGTATTTTCATAGCTTTTCATTTGATACTCTAGGAAAGATACCTGTAACAATGAAAGAAAATGCAATAATGAAAGTTTATCATGTAGAAAACATAAACATGTAAATAAAAATGCAAATGCTCAGTATATAGGGCCAGGCCATTATTAGAAAGCCAAATGAAAGTTTAGGCATTTCCAATATCTTAGGGGCTACAGTTGCTCTAACAAAATGGAAACGTTTCCAGACACACGTGCTTAAAGAGATTATTTCAAGGTTTATATAGATGCAAACCATTTTAGTTTTAGAAGCAAGAATGGGAGGCCAAGTCAGATGAGATTAATAGCATTTTCATCACTTCTGAAAACCCATGCAGACTCTAAACATTTTTCTCTGTAATATTAAAAGGTGACCCTGTGGCTCTGCATTGCAGAGAGACGTGGTTATTTGAGTATTTGTAAAGTGGGGCAATGTGTGACACAAGCTATTAAAAGGAGGTGCCACTAGCAGCAGACGTGATTATGGTTCTCAGAATACCTTTGGAGATAACAGTTGGTCTCCATCCTGGTGCACTGCATCAACTCCTCCAGAGAAGCACCAGCCGGGAAAAAGCATCACGTATGGTACATTTTACAACTACAGCCAAGCATTTTAAAAATTCATATGTGGTTGGAAGTAAATTTTAAACAATAAAAGATACATGGTCCTTCAGTCAAAGAATGTGTTAATATATTCTAAACATGCATTTCTTTGGCCAAACATCAGCCTGAGTTTCCAAAGAGCAAGGGATATTGGTAAATAGGGGGAGGTGTAGTGTTTCAGCTTTGACTTGGATGACTGAGGGAAATCGTGAGAAAATTCTACTAAGTCTTCACCATTACAGAACCCAGAAGTTTTCCTTTCTGCACCATTATTACACCTCTGGGTGTCCAGGGGCCTCTGCCTTTGAGGGGAATCAAGGAAAGCTGTTCACATAATAGAGGTCAAAGCCTCAGGTCATAGTGGGGAATCCCTACTCTCCGACGAAAAACCATCAAGACCAGTGGGATGTGCTCCTCTGATGCTGACAGAAACTATATTTAACTGGCCATCTTGAAATATGTGCTGAATCCTTTACCCAAAATGCATGGGACCACAGATCAGGTTTTGGGATATTTACCCAGACATGATAAGCTATCCTGGAGGTGGGAGCCAAGTTTAAACATAAAAACCATTTATGTCTCTTACACAATTTATTCACATAACATGAAGGTAAATTTATAATTTTATACAATATTTTTAGTCTACCTGTGTTTAGGCTATGAATTCTCACATGAGGCTAGGTGTGAAATTTTGCACTTATGTCTTTATGGCAGCATTCAACAATTTCTGATTTTGGAGCACTTCTGGTTTTTGAATGAAAGATTCTGTGCACCAGACTCCCTTGAGTGGAACTGTCATTTTTGCAGGGTTTTCTTGGCTTCCATGTGGCTTTCAGACACTGTCGACCCATTATGGTTGCTCCGGTACAGATGAGCCAGTTCCTGGATGCTGGTGCCTGCCCCACCTACCGGTCGATCACTTGGTTCTCGAGTCCTGGTCCCACAGATCTCTGCTCACAACATGGGTTTCTGCCACCTTCCTTCCTCGTTAGAGACATCCTTGAGAGTATGGTCAGAATATCCAAAATCTTCAGCTATTCCTCAAGACCTATTCTTTATTTCTGACCTTAGTCCTGGATTTAAAAGGCGGACATTTTGTTTTTCTTTATTTCTCCAAAGTTCATCTCCTTAAGGCAGGGAGCAATGGGACATGGAATTTCTGAAACAGAATAGGGTTTAGAAGGTCAAGGGGTACAGAAAAACACAAGGACCGGAAATGCAATGGCTAAGCATAAAGATATTTTTCTGACCTATCCCATTTATGGATTTGATACTACTCTTTGTGATTAATACATAGAGAAAATGCAAACTTCAGACCTTCTCAGTTTAGCTTTGAGCTTTTAGCAGCTTCTACTTCAAAAGCTAGGATGTACTATCAGTAATGCTGCAAACCTACAAACATCCTCATGCAAACTGTCAGGAAGAGTTGGCTGGAACTAGTTCTGGCACATGATTCTTACAATAAAGCAGTAAGAAGAGAGAGAGTTCCGTGCTCTGGATACACTGTGCTTTTGAAATGAAAAAGGAAGGTCGCCTATAATAGGCATTTTTCACCACAGAGCAATCACAATGCCCAGTTGGTTCTCTTGCCTTGGATAGTTCTTGACTGTATCTAACCCTCCTGCTGAGTTCCTGTCTCGTGCTCATAGATTAATATTAACTCAGCCTGCAATGAGGTAGATTTCCCTTATTGAGAGGAAGCTATTTTGATCTATCTGTGCACTTTATCATTAAAGGTTCCCTGAAAGCCTATCTTGCAGCATTTCTATGGAAATCATGGTCCATAGAATCCTGATATTCAGTGATCTATATATAAAAAAATGTCACATAGATGAAAGGGATCTGTAGTCAAACTACTCAGGGTTATTCTGCAAACTTTACCTCTTATCATAAAGGTTCAGAATTCAATTAACATATAAAAGTTTCAGAGAAAACCTACATAAAAGAAACCTGTCTAACTTTGATAAACTCCAGTATTTCTCAAATTTTGCAAACACAATCTCAGTTTTATTCATCTAGTGTCAGTGAATATCACATGGCCCTCATTTTCCAAATGGCTGCTACATTTGCCTGACATAATTTACTGAGGTGTCTGATTCCATACCCCCTCAATAAAGACAGAACCTGTTTCCAATTAGGATACAAGTCATAAAATATTCAGAAGCATGCAAAAATTTTTTCATGGTGCAAACTTTTCTGCATAGTTAACTCAGAACTTTAAAGTGTCCTTGAACAACCTGGGCTGCTAATGTTATATCGTGGCAACTCTAAAATTAGTACACAATTCGCTGTTATTATACAAGCCATCAATTCTCTGTGAGGTAAAGGGCCCAAATGAGAAGTACATTCCTGTATATAAGAAACAGAAGGACACATAGAAATGGCCTACATGATGCCCTGGGTTCACAGAAAGATGGTGAAGTTTGTGAAGATCGAAGTCCAAAGGCAAAGTAAGGCACTGGACAAATCAAGCAGGTAACCAGGAGCCAGGAAAGCTCAGTTACTAGAAAGCAAGGTAGAGCAATAGATCAAATTCTGAATCCTGAAGAAGTATAATTATGGGAGCCTCGACACTGTGGAGAAAAAGGCAGGCACAAGAAACAAGGTTACAGGAACACAGGCTGAAGAGCAGGCATGCACCCTAACAAGAAAGCTCTTTCAGGAAATGTCTGCTATTGTAAATAACTCAACTTTTTATTTTTTTATTATTATTATTTATTTTTATGTGGGTACCGGGAACTAAACTCAGGACCTCTCACTTGCCAGGCAGGAGCTTGTGCCGCTGAACTATATCACTGGCCCTAAATAACTTTTTAAAATATTGTTTTATTGGGGAAAGATGATATTACAAAGACTAAGGGATATAGCTAATAAGTGATTCATCTGGACAGAGAGGAAAAAACAAAACAGAAATGAAGACAAAGGCAATAATTATAGGATAAAACAGGAATAATGCAAATGTTAACCTGAGTCTAGACTTGGGTTATTTTTATGGTGGAATCACTATTTGAATCATCATTTATAATCATAATTACAGTTTTTCCTTTTCTTATAAAATTTAATGGGTTATATGATAGAGATACCCCATATCATGAACAGGGCATGCATGCCCATCATACTCATGCCCTTTATGAAAGCTGACAAATGAAACATTAACATATTAACAAATTTGTTGGCCAAATGCCAACAAATACAAATGCCAATAAATGTGAAGAGTTATAATTTGAGTTGACATCACTGTGCACAAGATGTGAATATAAAATATTAAGAATACATCATATATTTATAAATAAAGCACAGTTGGTTTCAATAAGGTGAGTGACCACTTATGGTTTTTCATATGTTGCTTTTATTGTGGTAAAGTTTATTTTAACTTTAGTAAAGGACCTGTTTGTAACCCATAGATCATTATTAACACAAATTAAGAAAGTAGTTACTTTATCAAGGGGTTTGAAAACTGGGTAGTTACAATGGCCTTGCAGTAGCCCGGGGGAATATTTGAGTAGTGTTTGGCAGGTATTGATAGCGAGGAACCTCCTCTTCAATAACTCCATTGATTACTTGATCAAAAAGTTTACAATGTGCTAACCATATTACTGAAGAGCTTACTGTTAGGTATTTTATTAGAATTGTAGAACTAGAAAATAAAGACCATGCTTTTTTCCTAAAATAATGTTTTACTTTTGTCAGATCACAGTGAAATTTAATAGAAATGAATGCAGGTCTTTTTAAAATAGAAAAATTATCATAGAAAGGAACATAGAGTATGTAAGTAAGAACCAACCATATGTGCAGAAAGATGATCCATGTCACCATGACATCAGACTCTGTTAATATGACCAGCTTGTGAAAAGAATCTCCTAGGCTGTCATAAGGGGACTGAACAGGCTTTAAAGAGTGTGGCCAAATGCACTGATCCACATGGAAGCAACAACAGGAGTGGGAATCAAAACCAAGCTGAGGGCACTGTATGTGCTGATGGGCATGGAGGGTATCCTCAGTTCATGCCTGCTGTCCTTAAATCTGTCAGGGTGTGTCCAAAGACAGGCCATCCCATGCATTCCACACAGAAAGGATGTTTCTACCGGAAGCGTTGTTTTAAAACTGTTGGAAGAGCTGAGGAAGGCAAGCTCAGGAAGCCATGGCGACATCATACTGGGCTACAGAAGAGAGCAGTCCTCGAGCCTGGCTGGAAGACACAGGCAGTGTGTGTCTCCTCTGCCCGCCTGTTTGTATGCAGCTGACTCCAGAGATTAAGGACCATTTCTTCTCTTCCACCTTTCAAATCTTACGGAAGTATGGAAAAGGACTCTCGGGAAGACAGTGCTCAATCTACAAAAACACAAAGGTGAAACAGAGCTGACAGCGATCCAGTGTGATTATATAAATGAAGATCTCATGAAGGAAAAAATAATTTGCATGTTTAGGCCATGGAAGACACACAATGACAAACTGTTACGAAACTGTTGGATTCTTGTGAAACCAGGTTAAAATTCTTAACTGATTTCTATTTGAAGATGATTTAATCAAATAATGCTACAAGAATAGCCAGCAACTGCAACATTTCAGGGACTATGCTAACAGGAATCATGCCTTGCTGGTGTCCTCAGGTCACTTAGGGCCACTCTGCTGATCCAACTGGGCTTGGCTCCAGGTCAGGGCTTAGATTCAAGTCTGCTCCTCATAGCCATCATTTTTAAGAGCTATGTGGGGTCAGTATTAAGGGTTTCCCAAACAAGCACATGTCCTGCTCCGCAGGAGCTATGAACATGTTAGATTACATGACATAGGGGAATTAAGGTTGCAGGTGAAGTTAAAGTGGCTAATGTAGTAACTTTTAGATGATATTATCTTGGCTATTTTGAATTATCTGGGAAGGCCCATTGTAATCACATGGGTCTTAGAAATAGAAGATGGAAGGGAAGGCAGAGAAAGAACCAAGAAGAAATCTAGATCAACAACAGTGTAAGAAGAACTCAGCCCGTTGTGGCTGTTTTGGAGATACAAAGGGGGCCACAAGCCAAGGAGTTTGGGTGTCCTCTAGAAGCAGAAAAGAGCAAAGAAACGGATTCTCTCTACAGCCTCCAAAGGAGCACAACCCTGCTGACACCTTGGTCTCAGCCCATTTGGAATTCTGCCCTGCAAAACAAAGAAGAAGAAATTGGTATTGCTTTCGGTTACAAAGTTTGTGATGATTTCTAATGACAAGTTCAGATGAATAGAAAACGCAATACACTACCCAGGGCTCATCATCCTCCACTGATGGCAGAAGTGCAGGAGGGGGCAGAATCTCTCCATGTGCTTAAAGCCCAATGCTAGAACTGGCATGTGTCATATCTGCTCAGCTCACTAGCAAAGAAAAGAAGAAATACGCATTGCTTTTTACAGAAGATATCAAAGTCATATGGCTAATGATGTGGATACAGGGACGGGTGAAGTCTTGAGCACAGTAATGCCACAGTAGACATCTTAACACAGTCACATGAACTCATGAAGAACTCTTATGGAAGATAATGACTGCTGAATGTCCCACATCTTAAAATAGAATTCAGCCATTCCATTTTGAACACATCATATAGGCAAATCAAGAGGGCTGGTTGTTTTGTTCCCTCGTTATGAGGGCTGGTTGTTTTGTTCCCTCGTTATGAGGGAAGAGTAGGAATGACTAGCTTGGGAGCATCTACACTGGTAGAGCCACTCCAGAGAGTAAGATAGTGACCTTTCCTGAGGTTAGGATACACCCTATCTTCCAGTAGGGCCTGCCTTTCCATTCCTGGGGGGAAACTCCTACAAAAGTGTACGACAAATAGACCCAGGTGAGAGGATGAATACCGCCAAGTTTCCAGTGGTGGTAGAATGAAATATAAAATATAACACAAGCATATTGTGGCACATATATCCTATGCAGTAGTCAAAAGCCATAAGGTAAATTTACCTATAGACACATGGATAAATTACTGAAACATGTATCAGGTGGGAAAAGCAGAACAAGAATGGGAGAGCTCATAACACAGCGCCATCTATGCAAAAATAAATGTTCTCTGAGCACTGTGAGTTTTCAAGCATCTGTAATTATCTAAATAAACATGTACACGATGAATCGGAAGATGTGTTAAGTACACTAATGAGTGGTACCTTTGGTTGGTGGGCAGTCAAGAAATGGGATGAAGAAAATCAGACAAAGGGGAAAATTACGAGATTTTCAAAAAGAGAGGACCTGAAACATGATGAGAATGATATTAATCTATAAACTAAGAAGTATTAACTAAAGTGAATTAAACACACCTGAACCTTACAAAGAAGGAAAGGACAGAAGAAAAAAGGGAGAGAGAAAGAAAAAACCTATGAAAGACTAGAGACTCCTGGAAGGGGTTGAAGGAGGTGCTTGGCAGTCAGGTAAAAGCTTCATAAAGCAGTTGAGTTTCTACATCACAGTCCTTTTTTTTTTTAATTTAATATTTTCTGGGAAAGATAAATGCTTTCAAGCCTTCCTTAATAGTCTGCCATATATATACATATGGCAGAGAGACACGGTGACATTTTTGTATAGTTATTTCATTGCTGTCCTTAACTACGCTTGGTAAGTAAGGTTTCTGAGAGGCGTTTGACCTCAAGGGTTAATTTTTAAAGCTACATTTCAAGCTTTCCCTTTTAAAAGTGTGTCTTCCTTATGGATGAATATTGCAGAATGAGGCAGCTGATGTGATCTGTTACCTTGGGTGTGTCCTCAATCATGAAGCATTTCCTCTGCAGGCTGGAAATTGCTTCCATCTCCCAAAGTTAAGCAGTGCACAGAAGGCTGGATTGACCCATTAAAATATTAGGGGAAATCCCTAAACTGCATTAAAGTGGGTTCCCAGGTGGCAGCAACTGTGACATCACTGTGTCAACTGCAGAAATGAGCTGAGTTTCCTGCTGCTTTGCTGCTGCCTTCCAGGCTCAGCTGACCTCAGTCCTCCAAGCACACTTAAATCTGTCTGCCCTGAGTTAGAAATTATTTCTTTTTGCATTCTAGTTTTGCATGCTTGAATGTTCTTGCCAGAGATGGAGGCTTTGTGGAAATTGAGGACCATGATGGTCATCTGAATTAATAAGGGAGGAAAAATGATGCTGTCCTCTCCCTCTCTCTCTCTCTCTCTCTCTCTCTCTCTCTCTCTCTCTCTCTCTCTCTCTCTCTCTCTCTCCCCCCCTCTGTCTCTCTCTCTGTCTGTCTCTCTCCTCCCACATCATCAACTCCCCACTGCAGCTGGAACCCTTGATCATGGGCTGCCTCCCTCATTCTCAGCACAGCTAGTCCTTCCATGGGTCTCCACCAGCCTCTCTCTTCAACTTGCCCAAAACTAAGATTCAGAAGCCACACCATATAAATGAATTGTACGGGAAGGAAAATACAATGAGAAACCAAAGCAGAAGTTCCATCCTCCTAGAACACCTTGGTCTGGATTAGCAGTCCCTTTTGGCGTGTATGTAGGTATTGGCCTGGCATCATGGTGAAGTGTGGATAATTCTGACTGCCTGATTGGCCCTCCCCTCCTTTTACCATTCAGTTCAGCAGCTTTCAGGGAAAATATAAGTTTATTTCCATCATGGTACAGAGTTTGCTGTCTGTATTTCATTTTAAAAGAAAAGATGATAGCTTAGAAGACATATCTGTGCTGATAATATGATTTCACACCTTATTAAAGAAGGTATTTTAAAAATAAGAGCATCTCCACACATCAGTAAACAAAAAAAAATGTACCCATGTATTGCCTCCATGTCAATCTAATTCTAAAGCCATTCAGGAGTTCACAGTAAATAATCCACTCACCAAGATTTTTGTAAACAATGTGCAGGAAATGGAGGAAAGATTTATAACACCCAGTAGACAGCATCTTAAGTCAAAAGTCACATCTAACACTCATGTTCAGTCTCTCCTACCTGCACACCTCTGGCCTGCCATGAAAACTTTCCAAATACCCAGGGTCCACCTGGCTCAGAAGACAATGAGATTTCTTGGTCACGCTGAAATTGGTCAGACTGCCAGATAAGAAATGGAGAGTTGGGCTTTTTTCTTCTTGCATGTAAAATTCTCATTTGCATATACACAAAATGTTAAAAGAAGACTTCATGGATATTCACCAGTTCAAATGGTTTTCCGAGACTTTTTCCAGAATTAAGAAAAAAGCAGTACAAACTAGCCTTAAACTACAAACAACATTTTTTAAAAAGTAGACATAAAAAGCTCTAAGTTGTTGAGATCCCTTAATCATGACAAGCTTACAATGTGGCATCTGTGGGCAGCGACAGAGTTCTCATGGGTTAAAGGTTAAACTGTAAGCAGCTGAACAGGCTGACTCTATATGCTTAGCTCAGAGTGGAGAATTTATTACACAGTCATGATCTCATTCAGTATGCAGGGTAAATAGCCTCATTAAGAATATAATGTGAAGGAGATTCATGACTTCTCCAGCAGGGCCAGAGAGGTCACCTCAGGAAGAGGGGGAAGGTAGCCAATGGGAATAGCCCTCTGACTCACCAGTGCTGTACCCTCATCCTGTTTAGTGCCTATAAACTTAGTCATTTTGAGAATGGCATCAGTCATGGAAGGAGAAAAGGCCCTATTACAAGGTTAAGACCCAAAACGCCCCCCAGAGGGTTTTCTCCAGAGGTTGTGTGAGTGAAATGTTGTAACAGCAGCCTTTTGAGGAAGTCTGAAAGGCAAGAGTTTGGAAACACAGCAAAGATAACAATCTTATCCATGAACAGCGGCGTTTCTTTAACCCTGAGCTGGCTCTCAGCTGGTTGAGAAGCAAGTTTGTGTGTGTGTGTGTGTGTGTGTGTGTGTGTGTGAAATCTCTTCCTTTTTTCATCCTCTGAGTAGCTTCTACTCTGAATGCCCCAGCTACTATAAATTTCCAGCACAGGTATTTTTATGAAACAACCCTTGATGGCCTGAGGCCCCTTTAGAGTCTGATCTTGACCTCTCCACCCTTCCAAAGGTTGCATGCTGTTTCCAGGGAGGTAATGGCTTGTCCTTTATGGCCCCCTTCCACCTCCTTCTACTGAAATATACCTAAGCCTCCTGTCCCCACAGTGTCAGCATTCTCTACTTGACAAGGTGATACTGAGTAGCCAGAAATACTGATTTCTGAAGCTGGGGTGAAGGGAGAATCCCAAGAGACAAAAGCCCACAGAGCCACCAGTCCCTCCTCTTCAGACAGAAAGCATACTTAGTCTTTGGTGATGAACCACCTTTATAAGGCAAGGGGAAGACAATATTTAGGGTCCTAAGAGATCAGCAGATAGTAAAGACAGCAATGCCTTCCTTATAGTCCCACATTAGAATAATGACCTGATTTCCCTCCAAAAAATACATGCAATGATTTAGGGTATAAATTTCTAGTGTACCAATATTGAGAAACAATAGTATTAATTTTATTGCATAGTCATGTAATACTGGTATTTGAAGAAGGTGGAAAAATTTTCAGGGAGTAGTTAATTTTATTCAGCTGTATCTGTGACTCTTATTGAAAAACTCTGTTTCCTAATTTTAAAAAGAAGAGAAGTAAAATGATCTCACATTTACATACTATAACTGCCACGATAGGGTAAGAATGTGCTTAGGACTCTCATAGACTGCAGAGTTACTGCTTTGGACAAAGATAGGGAACCATAAAAATATCGCTGCCGAGTAAAGATGAGTGAGATTCTACTTACAGCCCCTTTGTGGAAATTTGTCATTGTCTTGAATTTTAAAGGCAAGCAAACCACCAGGTCTTAAGAAAAGTTCATTTGGCCACTTTTGAGGCATTTATATATTTCTGCTATGATATTAGGATCATGTATTCCTGGAAAATAATGAACAAATATTTGCTATACCCAGAAATGAAAGTGGGGCAATTAGATCTTTACAGGATAGCCATCAGTTATTTCAGAGTATGAGGACACCACTGGTAAAGAAAACCATTGTCTGGTTTCCAATGAAACTAGTAGCTAGAAAATATTCTCTATCTTATTCTGTTGGCAATAAAAAAGATCAGAGGAGGCAGAGAAGAATACGATAATAATAAAACATAAAAATTACTTCTTAAATGTGGTATTTAACATCTTAATTTCAGCGATGAAGATCATAGTGGCTAATTTTTTTTTTCTGCCACAGCAAACTCAACAGTCGAAAATAAGAGAAAAAAAGAACAGCTACCCCACTATCCCTTCACGACTGAGTACCAGGACCACGACCAGGTAGAAATATTGGCAAGCGCTAGTATTCTAATACAGAGGATGCACTTTGAAGCATCCCAGACACTGCCTGGTCCTATCACCTTCGCCTCCTCTCTGCTGGCATTCATAGTATTCGTTCATTCAGTGTCCACGCAAGGATGAAAGCACACAGAAATTCATGGCAGGAAATGGAACAGAACAGGAAGACAGACACTAACTGCTAAGAAGTGCTTTTTGCAAAAATAAAAGTCAAACAGATAATGCTAGAAAGTTTAAGACTTTTGGTAGCAACAACTGTTAGAGATTATAAAGGTTTGTGCATTTGATTACTTCGAACCATCATGAGACCAATCTGGAAAAGAAGTGGGTTAGTCAGCTTTCCATTGCAGTCACAGAATACTTGAGCAAATCAATTTAAAAGGAAGAAAAGATCATTTTGACTCATACTTTCAGAAATTTCAATCCATGGTCTTCTGGTTCTGTTGTTTGGGGCCTGTAGTGAATCAGGACATCGTGGCAGGAATCACATGGTGGAGCAAATCTTCTAGGAAGGAAAAGAAGAGGAAGGGAGGGCCAACAATGAACTTTCTCCCAGTAGCTCCCACATCCTAAATGCTCCATCACCTCCCATTAACACCATAGCCTGGAAAACAAGCCTTCAACATGGCTCATGATCCAAACCATAACAGTAAATGCACATCGGTTCACACAGAGCTGTATGAAAGGAAATCCATGTAGGCACTCATAGAAAGCATTGTTGAGAACCCCTTATGTTCTCACTTTACCTCCATCTCTGACACAAATCTTGTAAATCTTTTCTGATTACTTCCTCCTGTTCAGTCGGGGTTAACATTCTAGGCAGGAAACAAGGCTTTAGGCTCACTAGGTTTAGTATAACTAGTAGATATCTTCCTCTCCTTTATGATGTTTTTGTTAATTTTCATCATTTCTAAAATCCAGACTATGAACATATTATCTTCCAGCTGTTTCAAAGTGAATTCAACTCTTACAAGAAGAAGGAAAACAAAATGTTGCCAATAAGCTGCACTAATTTGGGTAAAATGCAAACCCAAGTTCCTTCTTCTGTAAAATGTGGATAATAATATTTTATATAGCCATCTAAAAACAATTAAATGAAGTACAGCACATTCAGTACACTTCTGGATAGCAAACAAAATCTAAATGAAGTAGATATTCTTCTTAGTAAAGTAAAATAGACTAAGAAATAATAACCTGGTATTATTTAAAACTTTGTTCAAATGTAAATACATGTCCTTAGACATGTGTTTAACAACATAATAGAATGAAAAATAAACTAAGCTTTAAACTGAAGAATTTAGAAAAATACATTAACCATAAAAAGTCAGCATCAGTGTACTGATAGAAGCTAATTCACAAGTAGAAAAACTGTAAAAATTAATGTAGCTGCTGTGCTAATACTTTGAAACCACTTGTTAAATGGAGAAAATACTTTCAAGTCTCATCAATCAAACCCAGACAATTCAAGTTCACATTAGCATATAAAAGGTCATATAAACACGGATTCTGAAGAGACCTGAATAACATTTAGTATTAAGATGCAGAATATCATTAATACAGATAATATTCTAGGAGAAAGACTGTAATACCATAACAGACACCACAAACAGATAACTTGTCTAATGCAATAAGCTTCCCAAACCCCACCAGGTCTGTCAGTTTCTATCATTGCTCTTCTGGTCTGGGACTGGCAAACCGTTTCTGTAAAGGGTTCAGACCTGGAGAGGCTTGCCATCTCTTTTCAAATTATTCAAATTTATCATTATAACAGGAAAGCAGCCAGAGACCCTAGAAATGAATGAGAGATGGAAGTCTTCCTGAAAAGCTTATTCACAAAAAAAGAGTGTATGTGTGTGGAGAGGGTAGCTTTGGCTTGCAGGCTACAATTTGCAGACTTTGGAACTAGTCCGAATTACTAATATCTTTTTCCCACATTACATTCAACTAGTTTGCTTTCATCTATTCTGCAAACAGCAATCTCAGCCAATCAACACTTTACAAAGCAGAACAGAAAGTGCAATTAATAACGATACCATGTTTTATCCTTAACATAGTTTAGTATATTTACTCTTAGAATAAAAGGCAGAAAAATCATTAGAAAGTTCAGGCTCCACCTGCTCCACATACTGGGTGCCTCTCAGTTTCTCTTTGTCCCAATTTATTTCCACCACAGGACTTTTGTATATACTTCTCTCTTATCCTACATGTCCCCACTCCTTTTCTTTCCTAATTGACTACTAATAAGTGACTAAGCTCATGTATCTTTTCCTCTGCAAATTATTATCTGATTTATACACCAATTACAAAAGCTCTGAGTTCTCCTAGCACTGTGCCATTTGAGCTGCAATTTCATACATATTTATTATACATATTTATTATAGTCTGCCAACTGGATTATATACCCCAGGAAGGCAGAAGATAATTCTGGTCTGTTTACCATTTTGTCCTCTGTGCCTGGTATTCTGTCTCATACACAACAGAGGCTCAAAAATTATTTGCTGAATAAGCAAACAAACTAAAGAGTGCATAAACCAGTAAATGAACCATTGAACAAATTCAAATAAAATCAAATTAATACTGCTATAAAGATTCCAGGGCCAATTATGAAATGATTTGTTTCAACTTCTTTAGTCCTCGAGATTTACTGAGACTTCCAGAGCACAAGAAAATTGAAAAACATATCCTATTTATTTTATAAGACTCACGTCGATTGATATTAAAACAAAAAAGAAAAAGAAAAAGGAATTGTTTTTTCACAGTATACTTTCTTGAGCTACTCGATACAATCAAAAATACACTTTCACATCCCCAAATGTGTTGTTCCTCAGAGACTGAGCCCTGCCATCTGCAGGCAACTTCACCTGGGTAATAAAAGGGCCTGGGGATGGAGAATAAAAGAAAGTGAATGGCTTACGAGAGTAGTGGTTCGCTGATATCAACCACTGATATCACATTTTAGCGTTTCTAATTAAGCAGACTTCAAATGATGAGATTACTACTTTAAACACTGCATTTAAAGTAATGAAGAGATTACAACATTAAGATGAAATTTTGTCTCTCCAATTCCTTTGAGCACTAGAGCATACTGAGCCAAGGCTATCTAGACAAAACAATAGAACAAAAGAGTCCTGCATTTTGTGTTGGACTATATAAAAATTTATTTTAAGATGAGAGTTATTTAGCAGAGCTGCAGCAAAATATACAACTATTCAATAAGTGGTCCTGGATAATTCTGAAAAAAAGTAGATTCCTAGCTAAAATAATAATCTAAATTGATTCTAGTTAAATGTAAATGATAAAACTATAAAGCGATCTCAAAAATTTTAAACGTAAATGTTTAATTCATATAAGGTTAGGATTTTTTTTTTCTGGTTTCTTGAGACATGGTCTTGCTATGTAGTTCAGGATGGCCTTGAGCTCACTATGTACCCCAGGCTGGTCTCCAACTCACAACGATCCTCCTGCCTCAGCGTCCCATATGTTGGGATTATAGGTGTGTGCCACCACATCCGGCATAAGGTTAGAAATTTCTAATGCATAAAATATCTGACAGAAATAGCACACTAAAACGTCAATGGTCTTATCGATATAAAGCCATTCATGTACATGTGTGTATGGTTGTGTGTACAGTTATGTATAATAGATTAAAATATATAACAAAATGTTAAATATTTTTAACAAATATATCAAAAGGCTAATTTCTTTTATATGTTTGAGATCCTAAGATCCATTTAATCAGTCTGTCACCTTTAAATTCAGCCTCATACAAGTCTTAGGACATGGGAAAATGAAGACAAGTTCTTTGCCGGAATATAACATGAATGACTCCTAATCCAGTGTTTAATTCTCATCTAAATCTCAGGAGCCAGACCTTTACTGTTTTCATTTCTATCAGCATTCTTGTCTTCTGAGCACAAATCAGAATCACCTGTCAAGTTCTGCTCATAGCATTCTAAGGTTTCTCTAGCCCACCTCTGTAAATCTCACTTGCCAAACTGCACCTCACTGGCATATTGGATGGGTAAGTATTCCCATACTGTGACCCATACTGAGGGTGGAGAACAAACTCAGGCTCTGTAGATTTCTTTAAGTGCATCATGGTATGTTCCAGAATGCTCAGCTGATCTTCAAAGTGAAACAAATTTCATAGAAGAAAGCATAAATTCTAAACTGGGCTCTGGGAGGCTATCTTATTTAATTAAATTATGCCTATATCTGAAATCTGCAAACATAGATTTTTTAGAGTAATACTGGAACTCTGTCTCACCATTGAATTTCAAATTATATTTCTATTTTTTAACTGTTCACAGATTTGATTTTTATTTAAATGTCAAAAGAGAAATAGGACCTCTTCAGTTCCAACACCCATGGTTTTCAGCATCCATAGAAAACACATTTTACCATCAATATCTATTGATATCTCACAATGCCAATACCTTGCTTAGCACACTACTGTTTGCCTTGGCACCTTTTCCCAGAATAATTCAACTTCCTGGTTCAAACATAGGCAGAGAGAAAGAAATCTGTTCTTTTGAATCCTCCTATCAATGTAGACCTGACAAGCACACAGACTGAGAACTCCATTCTGGCTGGAGAATGTGACCCTATAAATACTAGCATAAGAGGGTCCTTTTGCAGCAAAGACTGTTTTATTTAGGACCACTGATTGGACCTCTGTTAAGCCTCATCCTTCAAAATAAGAATATTGCCTTGGAAGTACGTTTTCTGAAAGCTCAATAAAAGTGACAATGACACACATTCACCGATCATTTGTCCTAGGTTCAACAATGTTCTAGGAATAATTATGCATAATAACTCATTTAATCTCACAATTATAAGGGTTTGATGCTATTAGAATCTTTATTTCATAGATGGGGAAACGAAAGTGTAGACACAGTATTATAGATGAGATTTACTTAATTATAAAAATTTACTCTATTTCTGTATCGTAGGAAAAATAATTGAAAATAAAACCATTTTCAAATAGAATCATAAAACAAAATATTCTAGAATATATTAGCAAAAGTATGTAAGACAACAAGCAATGAAAATATATCTGAGAAAAATTAAAGAAGATCTAAATAAATGGAGACACATACCATGTTCATGGATTAAAGGCTCAATAATTTATGTTGTCAAATTTAAAATTCATCCATGAGTTAAAATTTATCATAACCACAGAAATCTATCTTGCTGAAATTAAAGGACTGATTCTAAACTTTATATCACAGTACAAAAATTCTAGAAGAGCCAATGTAATCTTGTGAAGACTCTAGTTGAAAAATTAATACTGTTCGATTTCAAGACTTACTATAAACCTACAGTAATCCAGACAATGTTGGGCTGGTGAGATAGCTCAGCGGCGTAAGTGCCTGCCTGGCAAGCACGAGGTCCTGAGTTCGACCCAGGTACCCACAAAAAAAAAAAAAATCCAGACAATGTTGTATTAGCATAAGGGTAGACAAATCAGCAGACTTCTACTTGATCAGGAAGACTGGTTACTTTTTTAATAAAGAAACCAACAAATTCTTTGGACAAAGATGGATTTGGAGGGTGATGACTGTCTTGTGGTTGCTGCACAAGGTAAGGCAGGCTCCCTATGTCAGCATTTGAGGTGAGGAAGACACGACAGGTCTGACTCAGGTTAGGAACCTAGGCCTTTACCACTATGGTTGATTATATCCAAGGACTGTCTTGCTCCATAGGGAAATTATATAATTAGAATAATCTGGACTAGAAACTAGAAAATACATTTTTGTTTTAGATTTCAGTTACTAAAAGTATTTAATAGCTGCTATCATTTCTATCATAAAACAAAAGCCATAAATAGAAGCATGAACCGGGTCTAGTGATACACATCTATAATCCCAGCATTCAGGAAGCTGAGGCGGGGGAATTAATGCCACTTGGAGGCCAGCCTGGGCTACATAATGCATTTGAGGCCAGCCTAAACTATATAGCGAGACCCTGTCTCCGCGAAAAAGAAAACAAAATGAAACAAAAACCAGCAACACCCAAAATTTCAATATATAATTAATATATTTTAAATTCAAATTTTTATTTTGAGATCATAGAAGTCACATGAAGTTGTAAGAAATACTACAAAGATGTCCTACGTACTCTTTACTTAGTTTCCTCCAACAATAGCATCTCGTAAAATAGTTCAATATTACAACCTATATATTGAAATGATTATAGTCAAGACACAAAATATTTCCATCACCACAAGAATCTCCCATGGGGCCGTCTTACAGATTCACTTACTTCCCTTCCTGTCCCATACTCTCTAAGACTCTAGGCAAACACTAAGCTGTTCTCAATTTCTATAATATTGCCACCTCAAGAATGATATATAAATAGAATCTTACAGTTAAAATCTTTAGACATTACCTTCTTTATTCTTCCACCATAATTCTTTGGGAGATTCATTTAGGTTGTTTGGTGTATCAATAAATACTTCGTCCTCTTTACTAATGGGTAGTATTTCCTGATATGAATGTATCAAGGCTTGCTTAACTTATTGAAAGATAACTGGGTTGTTTGCATGGTAATTGTGAACAACGCTCCCATGAATATTAATGCACAAGTTTTGTGAGAAATTTCATTTCTCCATAATAAGTACCCAGGAGTGCAACTTCTGGGCTGTATAGAAAGCACAAATTATTTTTGGAGGAAACTCACGTTCTCTGTGGCTGCCCTTTTTTGCATACCTACTAGCAATATGAGTGATCCAATTTCTCCTTATTCTACCTAGCATTTGAAGTTATCACTCACTCAGAGAGGTGCACAGTGGTACCTTCTGTGTTCAACCAAATTCCTGTATGCAAAAGAGTTTGCATATCCCCTGTGGCTACCAGTGTTGTACATTTTTTCATGTGATTATTTGCTACCTCTAGGTTCTCTTCAGTGAACTTCATCTCTTTTGCACATGCTCTAATTGGATGAATTTTGATTTCTAAGATTTTTTAAGATTTAATTTTTTGCTTTTATTCAGTTTTTTTATTAGCACATTTTTCCAATACATACCGATTATATTCCATGTGTGGAGTAGGCACATGTACATGACACATCTTAATTCTTTTTTATCCCCTCCTCTCCCCCAAAATCCTCTCTTGATCTCTTAATCCCCCTCCCATATAAGACCTATCTCCCTACTCCTTATTATCTATCCTTTATTTTGCTCTCTATATTTTGTGTTTCTTATACAAGAGAATACATGTGATATTTAAGCTACTGTATCTGATTTATTTCACTTAACATTATGGTCTCAAAGTGCATCTATTTTCCTACAAATGACTCAAGTTTATCCTTATTTATGGCAGAGTAGTAATTCCATTTTGTGTAAATACCACATTTTCTTTATCCAATCATCTGTTGATGGACATATAGGGTGCTTCCAAGATTTAGCTATTATGAATTGTGCTACTATAAACATGAGTATGCATGTATCACTATAACGTGATGACTTTAACTCTTTCAAGAAGATATATAAAAGGGGAGGGAGTAACTGGGTCAAGTAGAATTTCTAGTTTTAGTTTGTCAAAGAATCTCCATACTTGTTTCCATGGTGGTTACACCAGAGTTTACATTCCCATCAACAATGTAGAATTGTTCCTTTTCCCTGCAGCCTTGGCAGCATTTGTTATTATTTGATTTCTTGCTGGTAACCTTTCTTTCTGGAGTAAGATGGAATCTCAGTGTTGTTTTAATTTTCATCTCTCTAATGCCAGTGATTTTGAACATTTTTTCATGCATTTATTGTACATTTTTACTTCTTCTTATCTATTCATTTCAGTTGCCCAATTTTTGATTGAATGTTTTATTTTGGGGGGGCCTAATCTTTTGAGTTCTTCATATATTCTAAACTTGGATTCTACACGTATTTTAGAATAAGCTTGCTGATATCTGTGAAATAATCCTCAGAGATTTTGATTTGGTTAAGTTTATTCTATAGATTAATAGAGGAAGAATTGGTGTCTTAATGATATTTAATCGTCCATTGCACGAACACTGTATGTATCTCAACGTAGATTAAGAATTCCATTATGAAGGAAAAAGAACAATAGGAAAAGAAAACTTTTTCTTGGACATTTGTAGCTTTACAAGTATTTAAAACTGACTAGACTAACTTCTCTCACATATCACTTGAAAATTATTAAGAATACTATTAATAAATCTTAACCATGCTAATATTTTATGATTATAAATATAAAATCCAAAAATGTCTACCAAAACTCCTTGAAATATTTAGTGAGTTTACTATGGTCACAGCATGCAAGTATATACATACAACACTCAATTACATTTCTACATACTAGTAATTAACAATTGAAACTCTAAATTACACAGACAGTGCAATATAAAATAGCATTAAAAATTGAAATGATTTTTGTACAAAATATGTACAGAATCTTATTTTCAAAATTAAAACCTATGATGAAGAAAGAGACCAATGCATAATCAGTTGTACATTTATTAAATCTTTACTAAATTGAGAGTTCCTGTAGTCCCTGACACAGCCAACCTTATTTGTGAACATGACTTAAAATTAAATCCTTTGACTGATGCTAGGTAGAGGAAAAGAAAAGATGTGTGGAAATAATAGAACACATCAATGAGAAAAAAAGGCACTTATTCAAAACTTCTTACAGCAGGAAGGCAAGAAACTATCATTTATACCTGGCAGAGATGTGAAGGCTGAGAGGCAAATGAGGAGATTGTATAGCAAAGAAAGGGGAAGGCTTCAGGTGTGTCCTGCCTGGAGGCTGTTGGTGGGAGGAAACTGGAGGTGCACTAAACAGAAGCAAGGTGTCCTATGTGATTAATTTGGAAAGCATGTTTGGCTTTCTTTTATTAATTCTGAATTGGAAGCAGGAGCAAAGAAGTGCATGCTGGTAGTCAGTACCCAAGTCCTGACTGGGTACTTTGGGGACCATTGCTGGAGAGATTGTGATTTGATGTCCTGGGCTAGCTGCCGCAGACCTTCTGAGCTACAGTTCTATCATCACGAGTATGCGCTGTCCATCGTGCATTTTTATATTCGGCCTTTCAGATGGCATCTTGAAAGAAGATGCTAGAGACCTGATGGATATGTAAATAGTCTTTAGCCAGCTAAAGAAGTGGAGTAATCCTGTCTTAATGTTTGGAGAAATTAAAAGTAATTTTTAGGTACTATACAAATGGTGCAGTGATGAATTTACATAGCATGAACATTATATATATTTAATCAATTCTATATTTTCTTAGTATAAGGCTCCCATCTTTCCATCTCCCTTCATCTGAGATTAAGATTACTGCCAGTGACTTTCACATTCTATTTTTATTCTCTTTTTCCCTCCTCCACTTGGTGACGCTCTTCATTCTAACAATACCGTCAATCACTTAAATTCATAAGAATACGTGTTCCTCTTCTACTCTAGGAATTATTTAGTCTCCACAAAGCTAGTTCAACTGTCAAATTCTAAAAGAACCTTCAGATGTTCATTAGGTTCTCTGCAGCTTTACTTTTTAGAATTAGATGGACAGTAATCCGTTCTATTGTATATTATCAAAGGCAGAATTTGATTCTAAATTATGTGCCATTGTCTACAATGAAGGAAAGTTATGAGAACTGCTGGTTAGAAGAATTATTTAGGGTGAAATTGTAGAATGTTCATCATTTGTGGAGTTTAACCATTGCCAGTGCTTCTGTGTTTTCAGCTTTTGAGATATTCCCACTTTTGTTTCATCCCATGGTGAATCTTTTCTATTTTGAATTCTTTGGTCTGACTTTTCTGCAGATTCTAGGATCTATTTAAAGTATGAGGTTGTGCATGCTTCGGCAGCACATCTACTGAAGTATGAGGTAAAAGGACAATAAAGTGACATTCATCCTAAGGAGAGAGGAAACTTCCCTACAATTGCACAAATTTAAAAAAATACTTTGTGTGTGTGTGTGTGTGTGTGTGTGTACAAGATACATGTCACCAAAATATTGGTTCCCAGTCACACCTTCTAAATTAAAATTATAATGTCGGTCTTCTCCTCACCATATTGAGAGGTATATAACATCTTTTCATATTTACACCATTTTCTTTAGGTTTATGTTGTCCCAAATCAGCGCTAGTCCTTAAGTGACGTGAGGTACAGTGTCCCAACCATCTGTGTTCAGAACAGGACTCTCGCTGTTATTTGGCAAATTACAAGTCTTGCTCTGATTTTCCCCCAAATAATGGGGAATTTGGTTTAGAGATGAATCATCTTTTAAACTTCTCAGTATGAAGGTTAAAATAACAACTCTAAGAAACTTATTTTAGGCCAAGACAACTGATTCGCACTGCGATACTTGCAGTACCTGCCCTGCAGTTACTTGCTTTTTTGTCTGTGGCGCAAATATATTCTAAAGGGCAAGAATGTTTAATGTTTTGTATTTTTAGTTGTGCCCAAAATTCAGCTCAGAGTACAGAATAGAAAATGGATAAATACATGCGAAACAAATAAATATTAAAACTTCCCACACCTCCATCAGACTTTAACATCCAGCTTTTCCCTTCCTTTAGTAATTGTTATTCACATCTTATTAAATTCACTCTCTTTCCCCTGCAGATCCTTCCGTCACTGTAATTCACTTTAATTTGCTGAGCAACACAGAAAGTGAGGCAAAACAGACTCCTTCCCAGTGTCCCTTTGGTTGCTCTCTGCATTGCCCCAGGTGTCTCACTTTGGTGGAAGTCTGACCATTTTACTTTTGGTCTTTAAAATGTCTCAAATTTTTCTCCGGTCAGAATCGTGATCTCAAATTGTTTTTTTCAGAGGTCTAGGATTTCAAAGTAAGGATCACACTGATATTTAATCCTGATTTGGTCTCTGGACATATCTACACTTGCCTATTTTTAAAACTGACACAGGAACTCATGAGTATATCTCAGTAGTGGAGCACTTGTGCAGCATGAGCAAAGCCATGAGTTTGAGCTCTAGTACCAAAGAAAGAAAGAAAGAAAGAAAGAAAGAAAGAAAGAAAGAAAGAAAGAAAGAAAGAAAGAAAGAAAGAAAGAAAGAAAGAAAGAAAGAAAAAGAAAGGGAGAGAAAGAAAAAGAAAGAAAGGAAGGAAGGAAGGAAGGAAGGAAGGAAGGAAGGAAGGAAGGAAGGAAGGACAGAAGGAAGAAAGGGACTCTGAATTTGGAGAAGGCAATGAGGCCCAGAGTCCTGGGATATAACATAGTAGTGAACTCTCTGGATTTGGTTTTTGTCACCTTCAGCTTTGAATTCATCAGTAATTAATTGGGGTACTGTGCCCTCATAATCCAGTCACCTTCCAGAAGACTGTTTTTAGCACATGTGTCTTTGGGGGACATTTTAAATCTAAAGCATAACAACTCATATCCAGAGTAGAGAGAAATGTGTAAATATAATAGCAAGAACTCAAACAACCCAAATTCTTAAATGGACAAATGATTTAAGCATTCATCTTACCAAAGAAGAAAGATGCATGGAAACAAGTAGAGAAAAGCCTCAAGCCTGAAAAAAATGGAAAAGAATTGATACTCACTTTAGTCACTGTGCAGATATCTTTAATTTAAAAAACTAATAATTTTGTATGTATCTTTTTATAGTGAATATTCAAAGATCAAACTTTTTAAGCAGTTCA